>BSWB01000006.1:109208241-111708241 GCA_033239125.1 Fagopyrum homotropicum | reverse complement strand
GGCGAGGCGCAGGCAGGGCGTAGTGGGAGGCGCATGGGAGCTGGTCCTCGTCTCATCAAGGCAAGGCACCGCAGGGGTGGCAACAAGGACCCACAAGGGCGGTAACACAACAGAAGCTTTGCTTCTTGATCGATCTTCACTCCTAAGTGCTTATAACTCCTTTCTTAGCTTCTTTTGATCTTCTTCTTATGGACCAAGGAGTTAGTAGCATAAACCGACACTAATGCAATAAAAAGACTCTAAAAACTAGCCCAAATGATAGTGATTCCATCACGTATCACCGGTCTTCCCAAGGTCCCAACCCCGGAAGACCTCTATCGGACCTAAGTCGCTAGAGACTGTAATAGTTCTCTTACCCACATCTAACACCGCACGGTGTCTACGCATCCAATCCATACCTAATATGACTTCTTCATGCATCAAAGGCATGACTAAGAAGTCAACAAGTAGTACACGAGTCGCTAAGCGTAGGGGACAACTACGTATCTCCTAGTTACCTCTGACCCTACTACCATCAGGTAACCCTATAGTAAGGGTGCCCCCTCTATGGTAAAAAAACTCAAACGCTCAACACAACAAGCAGAAATAAATGAATGCGTAGCACCCGTATCAAATAAAACTCTAACAGGTAAACCATATATTAAAATGGTACCTGTAGCAGCTGGTGCTGGCGGCTCCTCAGCACTCCTCAACTCAAAAGCACGGCCTCGAACTCCTCGGGCATCACTAGTACCATCCTCTCTACCTCTACCCCTACTTGGTCCAGGAGCTGAACCCTAAGTAGGAAGTGTCCCTGGGACCCTCTATTGTCCCTGATACTATGACGGTCTCTCCCCACCTCCTGCTGCACCTGCAGGGGAAGAACCCTGCTGTGATGGCGTCTTGCCCTGATGGCAAAACATAGCTATATGTCTTGGCTTCCCGCACAAGAAGCAAGTCAGCGGTGCTCTAGGGCAATCAGCCCTCATATGCCCATAAGCCCCGCAGTTGTAACACTACCAGCCTCTATCAGTAGTCTGTGCAGACACTGGAATACTCGAGCGGCCCTGAGTCTGACCTCGCCCAAATCCAGATGCTCTTGCACCAGTCGGTGTTGTACGCTCTCTCTTCTCATACCGTCCGGTCTGAGAAGTCTTCTTTTGGCTAGCCCTCTCTCTCTCTCTCATAGACAGAGGCCCGATCTTGGTAGTTTACGAATGAGTCATAATGAAATCCCGCCATGTATGAACGTGTGCTCTCCCTCAGACGACGGGAGAATAAGTACACGTGCTGGTCCTCAGAAGGTGTAGTTGGACCCAACAAAGCTAACTCGGTCCGGAAGCGGCGAATAGCATTTGTAATGGGTACATACTCAAAGCCCACTTCCACAAAATCTTGCAGCTTCTCCCTCCTCAATGAGGCAGGGCAGAACTGCTCCCTTAGTAGAGTCCTCATCTACTCATAGGTGGTGACTCGTGATCTAACTGTCCTCCACCACTAATGTGCCAAGTCATGGAATAGAGACTGTACTAGCTCTATCCGTCTGTCCTCTAGGCAACGAATAGACTCTAAAGTTGAGTCTACATGCCCAATCCACACCTCAGTCTCTAGGCCGATCTTCCCAGAGAAGTGTGGTACTCCCTGCTGGTGGAATGCCTTCAACCAAGTATTGGTCGAGGCCCTCTAGACTCTTCCACAACTCGAGCTGGCTCAACTACATGTACTGGTGCAGCTAGCACCTGAGTAGCTCCATGGGATCTCGCAGATGATCCCTCATGCCCTAGCAGATATGGTGCTCGTTTGCCCGCTCTAATGGCCTCCTCAAAATGCCGAAGGTAATCTCTAAACTCTGATCCGCCCATAGAAACACGGTCCGAGCCATCAGATTGGCCTGGATGGGTCTGTTGTCTCCTGGACCCACCGCTCCTCATAGCTGGAACTACGCTCTCAGCAATTTCCTCATGAACCTCCGCCACCATTGGTGGACCTGCAGCGGGAGCTGGTTCCTGTCATATCCCTCCTGGAGGAAGAGGTGGTCCACCTCTACCTCTGCTTGCAATAGTAGTAGCTCTAGTCCGAGCCATCTGCGGGGTATGCACACCTAACGTATAAGGCTCTATATAGGCCATATGTATAGATATATATATATATATATATATATATATATATATATATATATATATATATATATATATATATATATATACTTAATAACACATGCACATACACATCACATAAGAGGTATCTATATATATATATATCTATACTGTCGAGATCCTCAGATGGGTGACAGCTTCTGCACACACTCTCCCAAAAACATCTGTACTCGCTTTAAAACCAAAACCTTTTAAAAGTCAGACCCCAAGTGGGTTCTGTTTGTTTATCCACTCTACCTTTATTACACATAGCAAGTGCTATTGTTGTCAACCTCGCTCTGATACCAACTCTGTAACACCCCGAATCCGCGGGACTCGGAATGCTACATTGGGCTAGGATCTCACAATGGATCCTGACCCTTGCATGACAACAAGTTCACTGGATCTTACAACAAGGCATAAGTAGAGTAAAACAAATATATAAAAGTTGTATGATACATCAAAAGAGTTTACAAACTCAAAGCCGAGTACAAAACCATAACAACAACATCATCTGATACAAAAGATCCCCAACCCACGCATCCTAATGTACAAAAGTCCTCGGCTAGTCACACCACCTGGTTCACTCTACAGTCTTCCTAAGCTGCAGATCATCTACAACACGGTATACACCGTTAGCTACAACAATAGATAAGCATGATAGTAATAGCACAAACACACAACAACATCTCATACATGCAATGTCACACTCATTCATTTATTATCTTTAATTACGTTATTCCATTACTAATTCAACTTCTTTTGTAACACGAGTAGCCTCAAGAACCCCGTCGCATCCAACGTAACACAGGAGTTTTGCATGGGGGTGACCTTCACTCGTCCCCTCCTGTGAGATCATCTTCTGGGCACATCCTCCTAACTAGCAGGAGGAGACCGGTGGTTACCGCCCATTATAATACACTTGGGCCATATAAATATAATGAATGGTCATCCTAGTCCGGTTTAGGTTATAAATGCACAATCATATGAACACACACAACCATCACAATCATACAAACCCATAACTGAACGCTAAGTAAGTTCTATGGACTTACCTGATACACTCGTATCCTCTACCATGTCACAACTTCGCCTTGGGGAAGAAACCAACGCCTACAAGAGCAAGGCACACAACATCACAACCTGAAAGGGTTAGGAGACTCGTCTCCATAACCAAAACCAACCTACAACCTCAAGATCATAACAAGCTCACATAAGCATATGGCATAACCTCAACATCAACATAAGTGCTTAAGGCACATCTCTATCATACAACTCATCCCAACCATCCTAAACTAGCTATCAACTAAGCTAAGGTCAAAGGAAAGGAAGGTAGGAAGACATACCAACAAGGTATGCACCAACTGAAGCAAGAACACCCGGCTGGTCCAGTGAGGCGCAGGGGCGGCTCACCAAAGGTGCAGGGGCGGCTCCACACCAGGTGCAAGTGCGGCTCAGGACAGGTGCAGGGGCGGCCAACTGTGCAAAGAGTTAGTCCCGACTTCTCTTCGACCCCTTTCTCGATTCTCTTCACGTCGTCATTATACCACATCAACATATATGCACATATACACATATATGATTGACAAAACGTCCAAGAAAGATCCAACACAAGTTCCAACTTGTGATTCCTAAGCTAAAGAGAAAGATAAGATGCAAAGGAGAGAAGATGAAGAAAGATGAAGAAGAAAAGCTTACCACACAAACCCTAGGCTGCAACTATGGAGCATTAGCTCGTCTATCATCTCAACTCAACACCAACAACCTTCAACAACCTCCACAAGAGCATCCAAGGCCAAGAACACACTTAAACTCTCAAGAACTCACTCACACAAGCAAGGAGAGATCAAAGGAGAAGAAAGGAGAAGAGGAAGAACGTGAGGAAGAAGATGAAGCTGAAAAGAGGTAAGGAAACCCCTCATCTGAAGTATTAGGAAGCTTATAGGAGAAGCCAGCCGCAAAGCACGGTCTAGAGTCAACAAAAGCGGCTGCACTAGCCACAGAGCCGCAAGGGCGGTTACCCTGAGGCGCAGGGGCGCCTAGACGCAGGGGCGGCCTCCCTGGTCCGTTGGGGCAACTGACTGGGTCAAGCTGACACACACTCTAGCTCATCTAGGCTCCAAAGACTAAGGCTCTTACATCTCGAGCCGTGGTTCGATAGTTATGGGGGCAGATTGCCCATGTTGTAGAGCATGATGATAGGTGGAGACTTGGAGACTCCAGGGTGCGCATCATCTTCCACCTTCCTCTCCGACTAGCCCACCGAATCTTCAATGAGACCCTTCTAGCGCGTACTGAGACGCCCCAGAAGATTAGACAGGGGGAGCTTCTTAGTCTATTCTGTATGGTGACTGGGAGACTGCCTGATATTGGGGCGATGCTAGCTGAGGATCTGCACCGGATCAAGGCTAAGGGGAAGAGATATATCTGTTGTGGCAGCCTGGTGACCCATATAGCGACGGTCATGGAGTTGGATCTGAGTGCTTGTACATTAGTGGCAGCTGCAAAGCCGCTAGGGCTTGAGGAGATGATCACAAGGACGATTCTAGTTCCTCGTGGACTCACTACACCATATGTGGCGATGCCTTGGGAGCAGACTGCCCCTCAAGGTATCATGTGGTCGGCTCAGTTCTCAGTCTACGATCCACAGTATTGGTCTAACGCATGGATACCTTACATTGAGGATGCTAGAGATGCGGCAACAGCTCAGGTGCAGGAGGAGGATGAGGATGATGATGGCGGTGATCCCATGGAGACAAGGACAAATACAGCAGGCCCTAGTGTGCCAGTTGTCGACTTAGACGACGAGGCTAAAAAGGAGGAGGCAGCTGCAGCACCATCACGTCCTTCTAGGCGCAGAGTCCGCAGGCAGAGGGATCCCTTAGCTCATCAACGGATTGATGAGCTGGCAGATCAGATAATCAACTCTTACGCCGCCTTGTCCTTGGATATGTTGGAGATGAGGAAGAGCCAGCACTACCAGCGCCGTATGATGGAGATACAGTTCCAACATACCATGGGCTACCCTTTTGATCCTTCCCAGCATCCTTTCGTCCCGTATCCACCACCACCACCAGCAAACCAGGATTAGAGCTAGCAGGGATTTCTTTTCTTTATTTATTATGTAGCTCAGCTTATGTCCGGTGAGTACTTTGTTTTTAGACTTATTTTGACCCATTGGAACAATGTGTCCCAAGTATGGGGTATTGATGTATCTTATTTGACATTATGTATGCTTATATGACTATGACTTTCTATTTATGATTTTCTTATGCTCTATGTGCTTATTTGAGACTATATGCATGCATACAAGTTATTTGATTGAGAAAAACGTCAAAAACTGGTTAAGAAAAAAAAATTTATGACCTCGACCGGGATGACTCTTGCCAAACGTGGTCAAGTACGTCAGATTGACTTAGAACATCTCGACCGAGGCGGTTAAACTGAAAGAATTTTCGAAACGATTTTTGTGCTTCCTTTTTGGATATGACCTAAGTGATGATTTTGTTTGCATTTTGGTTTTGAAATCTTTATATGTTTGAAAGGTTTTATGATATGTTTAAGTTGCTAAATGCTTTGTTTGAAATTCTTGGCATGTTTAATACTTTATTTTTATCAAAATTATGTTGAATTTGAAGGTTGACACCGCATGATGAGTTCTATCACATTCTTCTTGGGATGATTAAGGCAATTCATTCTCTTCTCTTCTTCTTCTTGATAATGTTTAGCCCCTCATATATATATTTGCCTCCCTTTACCTATCCAGGAATTTGGAAGCAAGCAAGTGAAAGAAAAGTTGAGATGTTGGCTGGAAGTTAGAAAGAAACAAATAGATTTGGGGAAGTCAATCATGATGATAAGTAACTCGGCACCATTCACATAGCCGGGTGCTTGTGTCTTGCTAATGTCGGATTGAGCGATATTCCTAACGGGTCATGGTATGTGCATCAAGGGTTTGAGGCATCTCGAGAAATTGATGATTGTTGATCTCCTAGGCTTCGGTTATTGTGCACCTCTGTCCATGCATCCCAAAAAGTAAAGTAATAAGCAAAGCTTATTGGTGGAAGATGTGGAAGTTCTAAGCAAGTAAAGTGAAGATCCTTTTCCCGGATTCTAGCACCACATTCCCTATATACATCCCACCCTCACACGTTTCTTGACCTTCTCTTTACAAGCCCTTGAGACCTCGAGCTTGTTGATTGACTTGGTGGTTTAACTGGATTATACATGATTAATTTCGATAATTATGATTTATTATGCATTCTATGATTTTATGCAAAGATGAACAACTTTCCTATATTTATAAAATGTTTTGATTTTAAACACCATGAAGCATTCTCTTAGAGTGATCTATGAGTGGAGCACACCACCAAAAATGTTTTGAAATACTTTTCATTGATCTTTATGACTTATAATCCATTATATCTTGTACTTAAGATTTGGAACTTGCTTGGGGACAAGCAAGGGACAAGTATGGAGTATTTTGATAGCATGTATTATAATCTATATTTTGGGACTTGTTTAGACGTTTTATCTTCAATAATCTGCATGTTTGGATGTATATTAAGTGATTATATTGTCGTTTCATCTACCTTACGGGAATCGAGGTCTACACCAAGTTTCGTTGTAATCGTAGGTAAAATGGCACATTTTGGATCGAAATGGAGCTAAGGAGCAAAGGAGTCATATGAGCTACATTCAGGAGCTTAAAAGAGAACTCATGGAGCAAGGAATTAACAAAGAAGATTTACTTTGAACCAGATTTGAGAGATTTCACATTCAGCTGAGATTCACCTCGGTCAGCTACAGTGTCACCTCGACCGAGGTGATCTTGAGGAGCGGCCCGACCGAGGCGAACACCCTGGCATGGCGAGATATATTTTATTTGGCTGGAATCTTTTATTTTTGGAAGGAAGATATCTTATATTTTTGGGCTGGATTTCTGGAAGGAAGATCATATATTTATGAGATCTATTTTAGAGATATGGATATATTTTATTAGGAAATTATCTTTTTAAGATATTATTATCTTTGGAAGATAATTCTCCTATAAAAAGGGCTGGATTTTCCATAATTTAGCAGGACGGCAGGCTGGAAGCCGACAATACACTGGAGTTAGGAAGGATTTTTTGAAGCTTGAAGAAAGTTTGAAGATTGAAGGAAGGAAGTTCATAGCTTTGTGATAGCTTTTGAGGGTATTTGTAAGACTTTCTTAGATTCCCTTTGGTTTGTTGTCTTTGTTGAATTTGTGATTCTAAGGAATGCTGATTTGTTTGATAATTGACTCAGTTATTGAAGCCTTGTTCTTAAGGTTTTTGTGTTCAAATATTCATTCCCTTCTCATATATTTGATTATTTCTTTCATGATGATGAGTGGCTAATTTCCTTGTGCGATTCTAGGGTGATTGGCTTAAAGTTGTGGGAAAGACGATGATAGAATGATCTTAATCCCAGTAGGACACTGAAAGCTCGAGTCTTTCCCACAACTTTAAGCCAATCACCCTAGAATTTGAAACAAAGCATTTTGCAACTTTAACATATCATAAAACCTTTCGAGCATATAAAGATTTCAAAGTCAATTTGCAAACAAATATTATCATTGAGGTCATATCCAGAATGGAAGCACAAAAATATTTCAAAAATCTTTCATTTAAAATCCCATCTCGATCGAGGTGTTCTGACGGTGTCCGAGGTGTTCATCCTCGTTTGGCCAAGAACGTCTCGGTCGAGCCAAAAAATTTTTTCAAACTGGTTTTTGACGTTTTTCTCAAACAGAAACCTGTAGGTATGCATCTAATGACAGATAAACACATAGAGCAGAATAAATGATAATATCCATGAGTCATACAAGCATACACATAAGTCAAGTAATACATCCAAATACCCCATACTTGGGACACATTGTCCCAATGGATCAAATATAAGTCTAAAAGTCAGAATACTCACCAAACATATCTGAACTGTATAATAAATAAAAAGAAATCCATGAAGCTCTAGTCCTCGTCAGCTGGCGGTGGTGGTGGTGGAATGTAGGGATGCTGGGAAGGATCGAATGGATAGCCCATAATATGTTGATACTACAGCTCCATCATCCGGAGTTGATAATGCTGGCTCTCCTCCATACGATGTGTCCATCCCTCAATGTATCGGCGCTCATCATTGAAGCGCTGGGTGATGTCTACTGTCATAGCCGCGTAGGAATCTATCATCTTCTTTGTAAGCTCATCAATCCGTCGGTGTTCCTCGGGATCTCTACGGAGGCGTGATCTGTGCTGAGGTGGTGGTGGTGGTGCTCTCTCATCCTCCGTGGCCTCGTCGTCAAGGTCAACGGTGGGAATACTAGATCTTCTGGTGTCAGTATCAGTCTCGATGGCGGCACCTCCATACTTGTCGTCGTCCTCCTCCTTAACTGTTGCCTCTATAGCATCCTGCATATAAGGGAACCAGGCAGCAGACCAAAACTGGTGGTAAATATCTGAAAACTAAGACGACCACATAATGCCCCGAGGTGACTTCGTCTCCTATGGCATGGCAACGTAAGGTGTGCCAAGGCCACGAGGGACAAGAATGTGGCGAGTGATCATCTCCTACAATCCCAGCGGCTTCGGAGCCGCAACAAGTGTACATCCCGATAAATCAAGTCCCATAGAGGTGGCGATGTGGGTCACCAACCCACCACAACAGATATCACCCTTCGACTTCCCCTTGATCTTGTGTAAATCATCTGCCAGCATGGCAGAAAATTCCGACACTCCTCTTGTAACCATACAAAACAAACTCAAAAACTCCCCTTGTCTGACCTTCTGGGGCGTCTCAGTACGCGCTAGAAGTGTCTCGTTGAAGATCCGGTGAGCTAAGCGGAAGGCGACGTGGAAGATAATCCGCTCCCGGGAATCTCCGGGCTTCCATATGTCCCTATGATTTGTAATATGGGCAATCTCGCCCCAAAAACTCCGAGCTACCTCTCGGGAAGGAAAATCTAAAACCGTAGGTGTCGGGAAGCCGAAAATCTCCACAAACTGAACTATCGGAACTGCGTAGTTCCTGTTCAACAGCTTATACTTGATCCCGTGATGCTCTGGCACATAGGTCACTGAATTGGCAAACTCCATCGTCAGCTCTAGATAATCCGGTGTTGTAATGGCCATGAACTCCTCCAGGCCAACCATCGATATCATCTTCTTCAAGTCCTCCGCCACATGGAGGCACTCGAAGGCATCAATATCAAGTAAGCGTGGGGCAATGATGGGGCGTCCACAAATCCTATCACAATCCCGCTAGTGTCTCTCGTGGATCACTAGGATAGAAAACTGAGAAGCTGAAGAAGGAGAGGAATGGTGTGAACTGCTAGGCCTGTCCCTCAAGGCCAACTGTCGATCAGATCTACGTGGGGTAGTCATGCTGGAAGAACACCTCGGTCGCCAAGAACCCTCGGCCAAGACACAGTCGATTGGACCAAGGCGAACTCCTATTCGAACGCTCTTTTCGAATCTGTAAGATATTTTCCCAAAAACACTACCAAAAGCTTCCTATGGGGTACTTATATCTTTCTCAGCAACAATCTATAGCGACCAATGCCAGATCTATCCAGAATCGATGAAAGAAGAAAAGAGTTAGGGTTCATATCGAAATACCCCAGATTCTGGAGATTTGATGGATTTTCGGTGCTGTTCTTTGCTTGGAAACTGATTCTTGCACTTCTGCAGATTTGGAGCCAAGAATCATGGAAAACGAGCAAGAACTGAGAATTTGAGAGTAGGGCAGCCGCGGTCGAGGTGGGTCGTTGAGAGGGAAAAAGTGGGAAGAGTGAGAAACTGTCGCGCCTTTTATACCCCTCGCTGAATTTGATTACACCCCAGTCGAGATGTTCCTGAGCGGACCGAGGTGTCAGGGAGGATGTCAAACCTAGTCGCCTCGGTTGACGAAGAACATATCGGTGGAGGTCCTCTGACAGCACCCGAGATGTGTCTCAGTCAATCTCCGTCTTCTCAATTTCTCAAAATTATGTCCTTCCATGTAGCTCCTGAGTTGTGATTCCTTAGAGAGTACCTGATTCCTGTCTAGCTAGGAGGATGCAAAAACAAGAAGCAAACTATCTAAACTAAGCTAGAAAAGGGAAAAGAAAGCAATACCTTGGGTTGCCTCCCAAGAAACGTTTGGTTTAAGGTCGTTAGTTGGACCGCACGTCATCTTCAAACAATGTGTAAGGTGTCATCACCCCATACTTCATCTTCATCATGAGGTGAAACAAAGGATTCTATCCAATGTTCCAATAAATGCAAGTGCTCATCGGGAAATGAGTCATCAATGGATAGGTCATCCTTCTTGAGTGAGATGGGTGGTAGCCGGCTGAGGTGATCCGCCACGGAATTCTTGGATCCCTTCTTATTGCGAATATCTAGGTCAAACTCTTGAAGCAAGAAAATCCAACGAATGAGGCGCAGTTTGGCATATTTCTTAGACAACAAGTAACGAATAACTACTTGGTCAGTGTAAACAATAACTTTCGCTCCCACTATGTAAGAGCGAAACTTCTCAAATGCATAAACAACCGCCAAAAGCTCCTTTTCGGTGATGGCGTAGTTCAGTTGAGCTTTATCTAGCGTCTTGCTAGCATAGTAAATGGCGTTGGTCCAGCCATCCTTCTTTTGCCCACGTACAGCTCCTACAACCACATCACTAGCATCACACATGATCTCAAAGGGCAAGGTCCAATCGGGAGGTTGAATGATGGGATCGGTAATCAACGCTTCCTTTATCCTGTAAAAAAAGCATCAAGGCATTCCTGCGAAAACTCAAAAATATCATCCTTATTCAAAAGATTAGTGAGCGGTTTAGAGATTTTAGAGAAATCCTTGATAAACTTCCTGTAGAAACCTGCATGCCTGAGAAAACTCCGCACACCCTTAACAGAACAAGGGGGAGGAAGTTTCTCAATAGTCTCGATCTTAGCTCGATCGACCTCGATACATCGGTTGGAAACGAGGTGTCCTAGAACAATTCCTTCGCTAACCATGAAGTGACACTTCTCCCAATTCAAAACAAGATTAGTGTCCTCACAATGTTGTAGCACGAGAGAAAGGTTAGCCAAACAGTTATCAAAAGAGGAACCATAAACCGAAAAGTCATTCATGAATACCTCCATGATCTCCTCAATATACTCGAAAAAGATAGCTATCATAGAACGCTGAAAAGTAGCAGGTGTGTTACACAATCCGAATGGTATCCTCCGATAAGCGAATGTCCCCCATGTACAAGTGAAAGTGGTCTTCTCTTGATCATCTAGATGGATAGGAATCTGAAAGAAGTCACTATAACCATCTAAATAACATAAATGGGAGTGTTGTGCTAACCGTTCGAGCATTTGGTCGATGAATGGAAGGGGGAAGTGGTCCTTTCGAGTGGTCACGTTTAGCTTCCTATAGTCAATGCACATCCTCCATCCCGTAACGTCCTATTAGGAGTCAACTCGTTGTTCTAGTTTGTCACAACGGTCATCCCTCCTTTCTTTGGAACTACATGCACCGGACTCACCCACTTGCTATCCGATATGGGAAATATGTTACCTGCATCCAATAACTTAAGAATCTCCTTCTTCACAACCTCTTTCATGATCGGATTTAACCGTCTTTGAGGTTTCCGTGAAGTCTTATGATCGTCTTCCATTAGTATCTTATGTATACAAAAAGAAGGCTTGATACCAACAAGATCATCAATAGTATAACCCAAATCCTTTCTATGTTTCCTCAGCTCATGCATCAGTTTAGACAATTCATTTTCAGAAAGAGAAGCATTAACAATAACGGGATAGGTAGAATCCGGTCCAGGGAAAGCGTACCTCAAGTGAGTCGGGAGTGGTTTATGTTCCGGAACTAGGGGTGCTTTCAGAGGTGGATCTGTACTTTCTCTCTCCAGTGAAGATGATCTAGATCGAAGTACTGGACTGACGTAAGTCTCAGTTGACTTCATCTCACTTGCTATCTCGGTCGTGGTCCGAGGTGAGTGACCGAAGTGTTCTTCAAATAAGATCACCTCGCTTGCTTTAGAAACTGTCTCGGTCAAGGTACTGGAACTTAGACCGAAACCTAACGTGCTTTTCTTCTCCTGAATCAGTTTATCAAATCTAGCTTCTGGATCTGCTTCAAATGTTTCCAAGCTTCGCACATCTGCATCACAAAAGACATCTATACCTTCCTCCATTAAACTAAAACTTAAAACTTTTTAAAGAGGATCTTTAATAAGGATAGAGCTTACTAATTCTCGAGAATCTTCTTCATCATAGATGTTGAAGATGTAAACTTCCAAAGGCTCTCCCTTCATTGCAGCCTGTTCGCCTCAAAGCGTGCGTGCAAATAAGTTTTAAATTTATAAAACTGAAATAAAAGCAAGCGAACCCGCAGTGTACGGATCGGCATAGTTAAGCAAGTATTCCAGAGTATCGAACTCAGGGATTTGGTGAGTCAAATTCAGTTTGGAGTAGTCGAGCAATCAAAAGTGTAGAAGCTTTGCAAATATTGGGGAAAACAGCAATCCTAAAGATATAGGTATCCAATTGTGACGATCGATTCAAGATATATTATAGATATAAGGACAGAGTTGAGGTTGCAAAGGTATAACTAAAGTAAAGTAATGTACGGTGAAGTTCCAAAACCTTATATGTATAACCCAAAGACTCTCTCTATAAAGGTTGTTGAGGCTGCAATATAGAAATGATCTAAAGATAAGAATTAATCTCAAATACCTATGCCCAAACCCAAGGAATCAAAGACAAGCCAAAACGGTTAAGGTTGTGACACTCGAAATCGAAATAGAGGATGTTGAGTCTCACTACTACCTAGGAAAGGCAAGCCAAGGCTAGTTAAAGCAAATCTTTAACTTTGGATTAAAGCAAAAGCAAGGATTGTAAAACAGAGAAAATAACGGCTGGATCTTGATATCAAAAGTAGTATGTTTATGAATTCAGAAAATAGAATAAGAATCCTCACAGGGTCCAATCAAGTTACGATCGATCTATCATCATCTAAGACACAACTATCAACCCTTCACCTTAGAATTGCCAAAGGGTTTTAGCCAATAACCATCATCATAATATCAAAATTCAATTTAAGAAGAAAGAAAGATGAAAACCCTCGAAAACTCAATAACATATCAAACTCAATCTCGAATCCGAATAACAAAAGTAGTATGTTTATGAATTCAGAAAATAGAATAAGAATCCTCACATCGATCTAGAGAAATAACAAAGAACGGGGTGTCAATCCGTCCTCCAATGTAAACTCTAGAATATCCGAAAGTACGCAATCCCCAAAATCCCGTCTTTCACAATTCTCCAATCTTCCGAAATCTCCAATCCTCAAGGTGAAATGAATCCTAAACAACCGTCTTTGATGCTCTAAGCGAAGGTCCTCGAAACTCCCTTCTCAAGCCTTCTTATAGGGCGAAAATAGGGTTACGAGAAAGCCCAATGACGTTGCTGACGTGGAAAATATGACACGTCACAAAATCATGGAAATCACGGTCATGTAAAAATTTCCACGGCCGTGATTTAGACCGTGTAACTTTCTGTTGTGCTTCAAACTCACTTCCACGATCCAATTGCCAAGTCCACGCCCGTAATTTAGGGCGTGGTTCTCCAAATTCTTGTGAAAGCCTTTATTTCGTGATGTTCTTCACTCATGCTCCTTCCTTAGCCTCTCCAAAGCATCTCCTTGCCATCAAGCATGATCAAATACTCCTTTCCTTCCACATTTTGCTCCAATCCAAGCCTTTATTCACCTATAAACAAAACAAAGCTAGTGTAGATCTCTATATCGACAAAGTAGGTGAATGAGCTCACAATTGCTTCAAACTCATATCTATGTACACATAAAAGAGGGAAAAACAACTAAAACAAGTGCCTAAAATATATTCATATTTCATGCTAACAAAATACCCATACTTGTCACTTGCTTGTCCCCAAGCAAGGCTTTCAAAAGCTTAGAACATAAGGTAGAATGAAATATGAAAGCAAAACAAAACAAAAGAATCTTTTTGGTAATGTGATCTAATCAATAGATCATCCTCAAACCTTGCTTCATTCATTCTTGAAAACGTTCATAAACATGAACCAAATTATGCAAAGCAAAGGAACTTCATACCTTGCTTAAACTTCAAAACAAACATCATAACCTTCAAGCATTGTGAAAATCAAGCATGTGAAACTTCAATTTAGATCACCAAGTCAAATAACACTCTTATGATCTCAAGGACGTCTAAGTAAGGCCAAGAATACGGAAAAGGTGGGAAACTTGTAAAGGAATGTGGTGTATAAATCCGGGAAGAAGGAACAACACAAACTCTTTTTTTTTCACCAATTGAACTAACCACCAACTTAGAGCTTTTCTCTAGACTTTTTGCACATAATTTTTCGACTTTACTTTTGGAGTTATGGACAGCTGTGCACAAAAACCGAAGCCTAGGAGATTGGCGTTTCTCAAATTCGAGATGCCTCAAACCCTTGATGCACATACCATAATCCGTTAGGAATATCGCTCAATCCGACTTTGGCAAGACACAAACACCCGGCTATGTGAATGGTGCCGAATTACTCATCCTCATGATTGACTTCCCCAAACCTATATTTTCCTACACTTTGAATTCAAACACTTGCTTTCATGGCCCTCCCACATCAAAAATGCCAAAATCAACTCTTCCTAAATCCCGGATAGGTAAAGGAGGAAAATATTTTCATTGAGGGGCTAAATGATCAAAGAAAGAAGTAAGAAAATCGAGGTGCCTTAATCATCTCATAAAGAAGTATACGAACTCATATTGGGATTTCAACCTTCGTTTCTCAATATGATTTAGATAAAAACCTTCACATTATGAAACTTGCAAGAAACGATATACAACATACTCAATCTCTTCATAATTCATGATTCAATTCAAGCATACAATTGTCATCAAAAATTCATTCCACAAGTAGATTTCATCATAGAAATCATTTTTAATCTTAGAAGCACAAAATCTTTTCAAATTTTTCAAATTTTTATGGGTTTTTCAAAGCCTTTTTCATGAAATGCAATAATAAAACGTTTGACAATGAAAGGAACATGCAAGTGTTCATAGACATAAGCAAACAAAGTGAGTAGAGTTATTACAAACGATAGTCACACCCCACCCCATACTTGAGATACACATTGTCCTCAATGTTCAATAGAAATAAAGAAAAGAAAAGAAACAAAGGAAACTCACTAATGGCGGTGGAGCGGCTCTAACCGGCGGTCATCTCATCATCATCACTAGGAAGGCGGCGGCGGGAATGAATAGAAGTCCGAGTTGAAGTTCCGCCCAATCTGCTGGCGGTAGACGTCCCTCAGGATACGGGCATTCTCCTGGCGCTCTATGTCATGAGACTCCTGTCGGACCTCTAAGTCTCCTACTCTCCTCGAAAGATCATCCGCCCAATCTGGAAGCTGCGAATACCAAGGTGGCGGCTGGCAATACCATGAAGGTGTGTCCTGAGGAGGAGTTGGTGCCACCGGTGGATGATCATACCAAGGAGGAGGAGCTCCCATCCATGATGGCTTCTCTCCATACCAAGAGGGTAGAGTCTCCATCCACGTCGGCCTCTCACTGACGCTAGCCTTGCGTGAAGAAGAGGAACCGGAAGGTCTAGAGGGGTGGGGAGATCGCCTAGGAGGCTCCGGGAAGTCGGCCGGCTGCTCCGGGAATGTACCAAAGTCATGCTCAACACCTCCTACATCATGGTCATCTGCTCCTACCATCTCCTCATCATCGTCCCCAATTGGGACCTCATCCGGCACATATGGAGGGGCTACAAGTCTATTAGCATGCTTGGATGCGAAGGTTTCCTTCCAATTTTGGCGGCCTAGCATGATGGAGTACTCGGGAAGCCATGGGATACCTCTATCTCCCAAGGCATGGCTGCGGTAGGTGAAGCTCGGTGTTGGGGAAATATAATACCTCTAGTCATAAGCCCATTGAGACCCAAAGGTCTCGCCACTATCCTAGTACAAGCGGAGTAGTCTATCCCAACTGGTTAGCGATGTGAGTCACCATACCCCCATAACCTATGTTCCCGGCCTTTTTGTTCTTCAACTTACTAATAGTGGAGGCAAGGAGGGTGGCACAATCGGCGGATCTACCGGTAAGCATACAATAGAGGAGGAATAGCTCATCGGTCTTGATATTTTGAGGGGTCTCGGTCCTAGGGAAAAGGCACTCCGAAAGGAATCTATGAGCTATCTTCAAGGTTAAGTGGTAGATGAGCTTAGCCTTGGTGTCGGCCGGTTGTCAACGATCCTCACTAGCATATATCATAGCAATGTCCTCCCAAAAATCCTTAGCATACACTCCCCCGGGAAACGTACCATTGGTGCTCTCATGGAACCCAAAGAAGGTTCCAAATTGAATGATGGAGAACTCACAGTTTTGCTCCATTAGCCTAAAGGAGACTGTTCGGTTTACATGGCTATGATCAAAGGAATTTACAAACTCCCTTGTTATCTCCTCATAGGCATCTTCTCTAATAGCAGAGAAGATGATCAATCCGGCTCTATCCAAGAGCCAAGTCAGGTCATTAACAACATTGAGCTCCTCAAGCTCCTCTAGGACTAGGTATCTAGGTCCGATGATTGGTCTTTTCTCAATCCTTTCTAAGGCTCCTAGGTAATCCTCATGGATTCTAGGGATTCTAGGAGGTGGTGGTGATGGTGGTTCACTAGGAGGAGGTTGGGAAGAGGAGGAACTATCACCCTTTTGCCTTTTGTTCCTACCGGATTTCCTTCTAAACATTTTCTCTCGACAACAGAGAAAACCACGGTCTGTTCTTTGTTTTCCACGGCCGTGGAAACGTACGGAACCTGTGGAATTGGTCCGTCTCTCTCAAATCTCAGCAAAACCACTAATTCCAATTCCAAAATTTCGTTCAGTTCTCCTAAAATCTTGCGAAGAAATTGAACTAAATTGACAAAGAAGATAAAAGGGAGTAAAAACCTAGGTTTGGATTTTTCAAATCCAAATACCTTCTCCAATGTGGATTTTTCACTCAGGTTTTTGCTTGGATCTTGTAGATGATTGAAAATGCTCCACTTTAGGTTGAAGAACGATCGAATCGGACTCCGAACGAATAGTTACGGGATGAGGAAGGGTGGCGGCAATTTCTAGGCGTGGAATGGGTATTTGGTTGTGTTTTTGTGAAGGAAAGTGGTTTATATAGTGGCCGTAAAATTTTTGAAAACCACGGTCACTCGAGGCATTCCACGGCCGTGGAATTGTACGGAACCCGTGGTTTTGTTGAGTTGTGTCAGATTTTGGAAAATTACGGCCATCTGTTACTTCCACGACCATGGTTTAGGGCGTTGAAGTCTTTGTTGTGTGCCAAAATCTAAGTTTCGTCAATTCCTTCCAACTTTTCCTTCCTTCCATTGCCCATTCCTTATTCCTACATCCAAAAACATAACATACCGGGAGGTATCGAGGGAAAAACAAAACAAAAACAACTAAACTAAACTAATCTAAGAAAGAAAAACAAAAACGCAAATGCAATACCTTGGGTTGCCTCCCAAGAAGCGCTTGTTTTGGGTCCGTAGCTAGACCGTTCCTGAGTTTATTCGAGGACAATCGGAGCGATTTCCTCAACTGGAAGCTCCGGTGAATACTTCTTAAGACGTTGGTCATTCACCTTGAAACTTCCGCTCTTTTCACCCCATACTTCAACCGCGCCATGGGGAAAAACACAATTGAATAAATAAGGTCTAGTCCAACGAGATTTAAGCTTACCTGGGAAGAGCCAAAGTCTCGAATTGAAGAGGAGAACTTGATATCCTTCTTTGAGGTCCTTTGGAATGATATGCTTATCATGCCAACGCTTCGCCCTTTCTTTGTAAATCTTGGCGTTCTCATAGGCGTTCAAGCGGAGTTCTTTAAGCTCATTAAGGTCCAAGAGACACTTCTCGCCCGCTTCCTTCATGCCGAGGTTCAACCACTTCACAGCCCAGTACACCTTGTGTTCTAGCTCCACTAGGAGATGAGAAGACTTCCTATACACAAGGTTGTATGGTGTTGTACCTATTGGAGTCTTGTATGCAGTCCTATACGCCCATAACACATAATCTAATTTCAAAGACCAATCCTTCCTTGTCTTTGACACCGTCTTCTCAAGGATGCCCTTGATCTCTCTATTTGAAAATTCCACTTGCCCACTTGTTTGTGGGTGGTAGGGAGTGGCGATCATATGGGTCACCCCATACTTAGCTAGTAGAGCTTTGAATCATCGGGCACTAAAGTGTGAACCTCCGTCACTAATGATGGTCCGTGGTGTCCCAAACCTTGGGAAAATAGTTCTATTAAAGAACTTGACAACTACCATGGCATTATTAGTTGGAGAGGCAATATCTTCAACCCATCTCGAAACATAATCTACAACTAGAAGTATGTATTGGTTTCCACAAGATGATGGGAAAGGTCCCATGAAGTCTACTCCCCAAACGTCAAAGATTTCCACCTCCTGAATGCTATTGAGAGGCATGTCGTTTCTCCTAGAGATATTTCTTGTTCTTTGACAAACATCGCAACAAGAAACAAAGGTTTGCACATCCTTAAATAAAGTAGGCCAAAAGAAACAGGATTGCAATACCTTAGCGCTAGTTTTATTGGAACTAGCGTGTCCTCCACAAGGTAGTGAATGACAATGACGAATGATGCTTTGCATTTTGTCTTCCGGCACACATCTCCTAATGATGCCGTCTGGACCTCTCTTGAAGAGTAGAGGTTCATTCCAAAAGTATTTCCGGACATCCCTAAAGAACTTCTTCTTTTCTGCATAGGATAATCCGGGAGGTATTTCCTGACGAACCAAGTAATTTACAAAATCAGCAAACCAAGGTTCGTTACCGCTAGATATCTTGTCGATGCACTCCTCTATGATGTGTAAGTGCTCATCCGGGAAGGAGTCATCAATGGGTAGATCGTCGTCTTCAATGTGTGGTAGACGACTCAAATGATCCGCAACAGAATTTTTTGAGCCTTTATTGTCGCGGATCTCTAGATCGAATTCTTGTAGGAGAAGAATCCATCTAATCAGCCTCGGTTTTGCATCCTTCTTGGCGAGTAAATACCGGATCGCTGAATGGTCCATGTATACAATCACCTTGGCTCCTACAAGATAAGAACGAAACTTTTCAAATGCATATACAACGGCTAAAAATTCTTTCTCAGTTGTGGCGTAGTTGAGCTGTGCTTCATCTAGCGTCTTGCTAGCATAATAGATAGCATGGGTTCGGCCTTCCTTCTTTTGCCCCAGCACCGCTTCAACAGCTACGTCACTTGCGTCACACATAACCTCGAATGGGAGATTCCAGTCCAGAGGTTGGATAATCGGGGCTGAGATGAGAGCTTCCCGGATCTTATAGAAAGCATCTAAACAATCCTGCGAAAAATCAAAAACTACATTCTTCATCAATAGATTAGTTAGTGGTTTTGAAATCTTAGAAAAGTCTTTGATAAATCTCCTATAAAATCCAGCATGTCGTGGAAAACTTCTTATCCCCTTCACCGAAGATGGAGGAGGAAGTTTCTCTATAGTCTCTATCTTCACCTTATCAACTTCGATCCCTCTATTAGAGATCAAGTGTCCTAGTACAATGCCTTCCCTAACCATGAATTGACACTTCTCCTAATTAAGAACTAGGTTAGTGTCTTCACACCTTTGCAACACAAGAGAAAGGTTAGAAAGACAATTATCAAATGAGAAACCATATACAGAAAAATCGTCCACAAAAACCTCCATGATTTCCTCAATGTACTCCGAGAAGATGGCCATCATACACCTTTGAAAGGTGGCTGGGGCGTTGCAAAGCCTGAATGACATCCTTCTATATGCAAACGTACCCCACGGGCACGTGAATGTGGTCTTCTCTTGATCATCCGGATGGATCGGAATCTGAAAGAAACCACTATAACCTTCAAGATAATAGAAATAAGAGTGTTGTGCTAACCTCTCAAGCATTTGGTCTATGAATGGTAGCGGGAAGTGATCCTTCCTAGTTGCATTGTTCAGCTTGCGGTAGTCAATGCACATCCTCCATCCCGTCACTGTTCTTGTAGGAATGAGCTCATTGTTTTTGTTGGTGATAACCGTCATTCCTCCTTTCTTCGGGACAACTTGAACGGGGCTCACCCACTTGCAATCGGAGATAGGATAAATAATACTTGCGTCAAGTAACTTAGAATTTCCTTCTTAACAACCTCCTTCATGATCGGATTTAACCGTCTTTGAGGTTGTCGCGAAGGCTTAAAATCTTCCTCCATTAGAATCTTGTGCATGCATAATGATGGTTTAATTCCTACAAGATCCTCTATTGTATAACCTAAGGCCTTTTTATGTTTCCTTAAAATAGCCATTAGTTTCTCATGTTCATCTTTACTTAAATTGGAACTAACAATTACGGGAAAAGTAGAATTAGTTCCAAGAAATGCATACCGAAGATGTGTGGGAAGTGGATTCAATTCCATTGCTATTGATGCCTTTGATGAGTCTTGAGGTGTGTCTGATGCTTCCTTAGAAGTCTCTAAGGGTGTAGGACTGATTGAAGAAGACTCAAGAGTATTTGTAGAAAGAACGGAATTGTTCTCAGAATTTCCCAAAATTACGGCACCACTGTTACTTCCACGGCCGTGGTTTTGGGCGTGGAACTTAATTACGACACCACTGTTACTTCCACGGTCGTGGTTTAGACCGTGTAACTTACTGTTGCTCTCAAGATAGCAGTTTACGGGCAGTTTGGGTGAAACCACGGCCGTGGAATAGCACGACTGACCGTGGTTTCTCACGTTTTCTGAGCCATCGTAAAGTTTTTCAAACTCTTCCTCTTGTACTTCCTTTAGCTCTTCCAAGGCTTCAATCTCATCATTGCAATCCTCTTCCTCTCCCTTTTCCATGATGCTCATGGTTATGACCTTTTGCAATGGATCCTTGAATAGAATCGAGCTCACTTCCTCTCTAGACGCATCCTTGTCATAGATATTGAACATATCCTCTCCAAGAGCAGGCTCTTTCACCAAAGTTGAGAGAACAAACTCAACCTTCTCTTCTCCTATGTCGAATGCTAGACTAGCATTCTTGCAATCCGCCATACAAACGGATGTTGCAAGAAACGATCTTCCGAGTATGATCGGAACCGGACAATTTGCAGGAATGTCAAGCACAATAAAGTCTATTGGAATGTAAAACTTACCGAGCTTGACTGGGACGTCTTCAATGATACCGACGGGACGAGTTATGGATCGATTTGCCATGTACAATGTCATCTTCACCGGTTTAGGTTCACCCAAACCGACCTTCCTACACAAAGCAAGCGGGATGATGCTAACGCTTGCTCCCAAGTCACAAAGAGCGTCATATGTGACTTCTCCCACTCCAATTGGAATGAAAAATGACACCGAATCTCTCAGCTTTGGGGGCATCTTTTCCGTCATCGTTTTGATGAGCTCCAAAGATTCCGAACTCATCTTGACTTCTCCAAAATCTTCTAGCTTCCTCTTGTTAGAGAGGAGTGTAACGACAAGTTTTTTTCGTTACGCTTTGATAGGGTTAGAGAAGTTTAGGAAACGAATAAAAATTTAGTGAGACTGGAACATACCAGTTTATTTATGGAAGTCGTTTAATTAAGTACCTTATTCTATGTTTCCGGACGAAACTTATTTTAAGGGGGTACTGATGTAACACCCCAAATTCTCAGAACTCGGGGAGCTACTGGTTAGGACCTCACAATGGGTCCCGACCTTAGTTTGACAACAATTTTACTAGGATCTTACAACAAGCCACAAAAGTATTTAAAACATTTGAAGACTTTATACAATGTATACATGAATAATATGTATCATCCTTACAAAGCAAATGTACTAAAACGACGCATATGAAGAATAGAAGGCATCCCCGTCCCCAACTAAATGAGTACGTTGACCCGGCTGACCATTCCCTCTTGATCTCTCTACAATTGTCTTAACCTGCAAGCATCTACAGGCGGTATAAAACCGTTAGCTAACATTATATGCATAAGTATAAAGGTAAAAGCAAAAACACACACATACACAATCAACATGCAACACTGAATCCTTTTATTATCTTTAATTATGTGACAGGTTATTACTAATGATACTTATTTTGTGACACGAGGGATTCTCAAACCTCGCCCCTATCCCCGTATACCAACGCGGAATGGTACTAATGCATTTGACCGTCTACCTGACTGGGCTGGTCGTAGGGAACCTCCTAGACTCTCGCAAGAGCTAGGCAGATGATGTCACAACCCGTTATCATACACTTGGGTCAATTACGTAAATAATAATGTTGGCCTAATCCGGTTTCGTTATTTATCATAACTAACAAACATCACTCATACACATTACACTCATACAAGAAGCCAACTAAGTAAGTCCGTGGACTTACCAGTCTCCAAGAGCAACCGATCAGCACACTCTCAAGTTCCCCTCGGAAAAACGCACAACGCATGTTCAAGACAAGGCACACGGATCAAACAACGCTCTAGTCAACTAGAAGTCCGTAGACTTCTAGGCTCAACATCCTCACAAGAACTAAAACGCATAAGATGGATGGACACTTAAAACCTAACACAACTCTTCTAAACTAAACTATACTTAAACCCAACTTCGGAACATCGTAAATCTGGATTAACCCAACGGATCGCTCTCAACTTCTACTACATGCTCCTATATATATATATATATATATTCATCAACAACATATCCAAAAAACACGACCAAAAAAGGTCAATAACCCCTCCAAATCTATTTCGCAAAACTGCATCTCAAGCAGTTTTTCTCATACTTAGAATATATCAGCATAACCTAAAAACTGTATTTGGAAACCAACTTTGGAGAATCATATCTCCTTAACTATAACTCGGAATATTCTCAAATTTCAGTATGTTATACTAAATAGTACCAAATACAACATATCCAAATATCAGCACTAAAGGAGGAGTCTAACTTATCCAAATCTGGATCACAAAACTGTATCGACATGTAGTTTTCTACACTTAGGAAATTCAGCAAACCCTTAACAAAACAGCACACTGTCTTAACTTTGAAAAAATCATAATTCGTAAACCACTCGCTGGATTTAGCCCAAATTTCGATATGTTCTACTATAAAATCTTATCTATAAGATATCCAAAATTCAGCAGCAAATAAGGAGTATAACTTACTCAAATCTGGTCCCGAAATTGACTGCTCGTCAACTCTGAAAACTCGGAATTGTAACAGCTCTTCTAGTCATCTACCATGACTGCTATGAAGGGTCAAAGGACACACATGAGTATTCTCATCAGCATATATACAAAGAGGTAACGTAGAGAAGAAGGTCGAGGTCCTTACCCGACTAGACGGACTCAACAAGCTCGCGTGTAGGTTGAAGGAGAAGGGCCGGGATCACTGTCACTTGGACGCACCCGCAAGATAGCCGCCACGCACTAGCGTTCTGGGTTCCCAACCGCACCAGCGGGCCCTGCTCCCCGCCCCTGCGGATCTAGCTGCTGCCCAGCGGATCTGGGTTGCCGCCCCAGTGGTTTGGAATTGTTACAGCTTTTGCAAATTCTTGTTTGCTGCGTTGTTGTCGGTTGCTTTTGCGGATCTACGCTCGACGGTATTACGGACCTGCTGGAGTCGACAGAAGAGGAGGGCAAGCCACCATTATCACAGGTGTTAGAGTCGACAGAAAAGGGGGGGGGGGGGCGCGAACCATTCTGGCGTCGTAGCTAGCGTGGTCTGCGGGAGAGAACGCAAGGCTGTTGGATTCCGAAGATGACTCGAACTTGTGCACTGCAAAGCTGGAGAAAAAGGCTCGCCTGCTATTGTATGAAGGGTGGCACGATGGAGGAGGAGAGGGGAGGAGGAAGTCAGTATCCATGGTTGTGTTGCTGTTGTGTACGGAACAAGAGAAGCGAGGCTAGGGTTACAGAGGAGTTGATGGCGTGAGAGAGTAAGGCGTACACGTAGGAGAGAAGGGAGAGCTCACACCCCAGCCGGCTGTCCATGACGGGCCCAGATGGTAGGGTTACAAAGGCCCAAAATACTCAACTTTGTAAAGGCCCGGAAGGCATGCTACAGATGGGCCCGGATGAGTCCAATTTAAAGAACAAAGAAGGTAGATTGACTTGTGTATTTTATGTGAGTAAGGTCCTCACATAAATTGATAAAAACGATCAAAGGATAAGAATCCGGTGTCACATAGGATATAGTAAAAAGTCAGGACCATCCCAAAACCGGTCAAGGTCCGATTTGCTTCGGAATAACTCAGAAGTGAAAAATTCCGGATGTTACATTAGTTCCCCCTTAAAATAAGTTTCGTACCGAAACTTAAAAGAAGGAAACAAAAAGACGGAGTCAATACAAAAGTACAAAAGGAATAAAGCGCCGGAAAAAAATATCACAATCGTCACAATCGGAGAAGTTATGATTTGTTTCTGAAGAGATCAGAAGAAAAATTTTCCGTTGACGGTTTCCCATTCTATCTAGTATTTCTTTCTTCACAAATTTTATCATTTTATGTAGAATTTAATTCACATAAAATGATAGAATTATATCAAACCCTAATTCATATAATTAATTCTTAACGACGACTTTAGACGAGATCATGACAAGGCTGAGACGAGACTGTGACAAAGCTGTGACAAGACCATGACAGAGCTGAGACGAGGTCATGACGAAGCCCGACAACTCTGTGACGAGCTCATGCATGGGCCTGACAAAGCCATGACGATTTTGACAAGTTTTGACAAACTTTTAGCCCACCTGATTCTTGCCTTGTTTCAGCCCATTGTTTCTTAATTGGATTTATTTTTCCAGCCCTTTGCATTTCCCTTGCGGGCGGATTAGAGCAGCCCTGGAAGCCCAGCCAGCAGCCCACACTGCATTGAGAGCACGCCAGCCCAACAGTGAGGCTGCCCGTCCAAAAACCCAATGGAGACGCTAGCCCAACAGTGAAGCCCACCCTCTCTAGTGTGCGTGTATGTTGCGTTGAAGAGCAAGGTAACGCTTCCTGGAATTCCGCTGCTGCAACCTATCTCCTTCCTCCCGCAAAACGTCCAGGTTCACGTTCAGATAGCCAATCACACCTCCCTTCTTTGGCGCTAGCACAACCGCCCTCCCCTTCCCCTTGGACACACTTTCCTTCTCGACGGATCCTCTCTGCTGCAACCGTGTACACCTCCAACCTTCTGCACATCTCACCACCGCTACCCCCTTCCTTGCCTAGCCGACCACCTCCAACTCACTCCTCCATCCCTACCAAACTGTCTCCTTATCGAGTACAGAAGACGACCATCGTTGGGGCTATTTCGGAGTGCAAGTTAGAAGGGCATCACATAACCGTCTCCTCCTATCTTCAAGCAAGCAATAGCAACCGGTAGTGTCCTTCTGGCCTTGGCACACCAACGACGCAGATGCAGCAGCGCCGGATCTTCTCCTACCCAAGCAGCAGTGCCGGGACTGTCCCCTTCTCTTATACAATGGAGCAGACTCTCCCTCTCGAGCCAACAACACCGCAATAATGTTCAACCTACAGACCTTCAGGAGAGCAATGAGGATTCACGAAATGTATGCCAGATCCACAGGCACGCTGGAAGTAGACTGCAGGTCCACCCATGTGACAGGGTCACAACTACATCTTCTTCTTCATACTCGTGAGTTCCTCGAGTTTTGCTTACCGGGTAAACACCGCACCTCCGTTCACTGCATTACCCTGTATCTATATGTGCTGATTAGAACCCCTGTTTGTGTCGGGAAACCTACTAGAACTGCCTCGGAAGATAGCCAAAAGAGCTGAGGTTTTTCTGAGTTTTCGGAAGTGAGGAACATCCAACATTGAATTCAGATTTGAGTAAGTTATACTCCTCCTTTGCTGCTGAATATTGGATATATTATAGATAAGATTTTATAGTAGAACATATCAAAATTTGGGAAAAATCCAGCGAATGGTTTGGCATTTATGAATTTTCAAAGATTGGATCGTAAGTAGTTTTTTCTGTTGTGCTGAAATTTCTTAAGTGTTGTAAAAACTGCTAGTTTTGTGATCCAGATTTGGGTAAGTTAGACGCCTCCTTTATTGCTGGTTTTCGGATATGTTATAGTTGGTATTTCATAGTAGATCATACTGAAATTTGAGGGCAATCCGAGTTGCAGTTTAAGAGTTATGGCGTCCCAAAGTAGAGACCTTGAGCAGTTTATAGGTTATGCTGAATGTTGTCTAAAACTGCTTGTGACCCAGTTTTGTGATATAGAGAGGTTTAGGAGTTATGATATTTCAAATTCGAGGCTGTAAGCAGTTTTCTGGATGGTTGCTGAAATATTCTAAGTGTTAGAAAAACTGCTTGTGATGCAGTTTTGTGAGGTAGATTTGGAGGGGTTATTGACCTCTGTTGGTCTTGATTTTTGGATATGTTGTTGATGGATATGTATAGGAGCATGTAGTAAAAGTGGAGAGCGGTGCGTTGGGTTAATCCAGATTTAGGATATTCCGGAGTTGGGCATAAGTATAGTTTAGTTTAGAAGAGTTGTGTTAGGTTTTAAGTGTCGATCAATCTTATGCGTTTATGTTCTTGTGAGGATGTTGAGCCTAGAAGTCTAGTTGACTAGAGCGTTGTTTGATTCGTGTGCCTTGTTTGAACAGGCGTTGTGCGTTTTCCCGAGGGGAACTTGAGAGTGTGCTAATCGGTTGCGCTTGGAGACTGGTAAGTCCACAGACTTACTTAGTTGGCTTCTTGTATGAGTGTAATGTGTATGAGTGGTGTTTGTTAGTTATGATAAACAAGGAAACCGGATTAGGCCGACTTTATTATATTACGTAATTGACCCAAGTGTATGATAACGGGTCGTGACATCATCTACCTAGCTCTTGCGAGAGTCTAGGAAGTTCCCTGTGACCAGCCCAGTCAGGTAGATGGTCAGATGCATTAGTACCATTCCTTGTGGTAAACGGGGACAGAGGCGAGGTTTTGGAATCCCTCGTGTCACAAAATAAGTATCATTAGTAATGACATATCACCTAATTAAAGATAATAAAAGGATTGAGTGTTGCATGTTGATTGTGTATGTTGTGTGTTTGTGCTTTTACCTTTATACTTACGCATAAAATGTTATCTAACGGTTTTATACCGCTTGTAGATGCCTTGCAGGTTAGGACAGTTGTAGAGAGATCCGGAGGAAAGGGTCAGTCGGGTCCACGTACTCATTTAGTTGGGGACGGGGATGTCTTTTGTTCTTCATATGCGTCGTTTTAGTATCTTTTCTTGTAAGGCTGATACATATTCTCCATATATATATTGTTTAAAGTTTCAAATGTTTTAAATACTTTTGTGTCTTGTTGTAAGATCCTAGTAAAATTGTTGTCAAACTAAGGTCGGGACCCATTGTGAGGTCCTAACCAGTAGCTCCCCGAGTTTTGAGAATTTGGGGTGTTACAATATGGTATCAGATCTGTAGGTTGACAACAATGCCACTTGAAATCTTTTGAAAGAACGAATGTATAAAATAACTAGAACCCAAAAGGGGTCTAAAATTTTCAAAATGGATTTCTGTTTTACACGCACGCATAGTCGGGTTGTTGGGTTAGTAGTACGTCGGACCACCATTGCTCTCCGTGGATCTCTGCAAGTTGGATCGATAGGAGTTAGTACATAGACTTTTTATGAAGTTTCTTATTATATGTTATATACATGTGTATGCTTAGTTTGTTAGTATCCTAAAGGATATTTTATATCCTTTAGTCGTGATATCACGAAGCGATTATCACCTCATGATAAATCAAGTGCAGACTTGAAGAATCTCCAACACGAGGCAATGGAATCGGACCATGAATTGAGTATTATACTCGGGTAGGTGTTCGCCCTAAAGTGTGCGTGCAATCAAGCTTTAAATTTATAAAAACTAGAATCAAGCAAGCGAACCCGCAGTGTACGGATCGGCGTAGTAAAGCAAGAATTTCAGAGTGTCGAACTCAGGGATTTGGGGGAACAAATTCAGTTCGCAAATCGTCAAGCAAGTAAGTATAATAAGCTTTGCAAATATTGGGGAAAACAGCAACCCTAAAGATCCAAGTATCTAATTGTGGCAATCGATTCAAGATATACTAAAGAACTAAGGACAAAGTTAAGAGTTGCAAAGGTATGCTAAGGTAAAGTGATGTACGGTGAAGTTCCAAAACTTTATATGACTTATCTAAAAACACTCTCTATAAAGGTTGTTGAGGCTTCGGTATAGAAAGGATCTATGGACAAGAATTAATCTCAAATACCCAAACTTGTAACACAAGGATCAAGATAAACTCAAACGATTAAGGTTGTGACACTCCAAATCGAAGTAGAGGTTGTTGATGCTTCACTACTACCTAGAAAAGGGCAAGCCAAGACTAGATTAAAGTTAATCTTTAACCTTGGATCAAAGTAAAAGCAAAGTTCGTAAACTAGGGTAAATCACGGGTAGATCTTGAGTTCCACGGCCGTGGAAGCTCAAGAACAGACCGTGATCTTGGTTCGTCGGCGAATCTCTCTAACTCTCAGGGTCCAATCAATTTACGATCGATCTATCATCATCTAAGCCACAATTATTAACCCTTCACCTTAGAATATCTAAAGGGTTTTAGCCAATAACCATTGTCATGATATCACAAATCAATTTAAGAATAATGAAAGATGAAAACCTTCGAAAACTCAAATATAACTCAAAGTCAATCTCAAATCCACAACACGATTCAGAATATTCAATGGATTCGGAATAGAACACAAAACCTCACAAGGTCTAAGGCAAGTATGAAGAACGGGATGTCAATCCGTCTTCAATAACAAAACCTAGAAAAAGGGCGCAACTTCCGCCACACACGATCTTCGGGAATTCAAATTGCCGGCACTTCCACTAAGTCCTTCTCAAACCCTCTCCAAAGCGATCCTAAGCAAGGCTAAGCGAAGATGTAAAGCGAGGTCTTCAAAACTCCCTTCTCTGACCTTTTTATAAGAAAGGATCAAAATAACTTCCCGGCCTACTGCGTAAATGATGTGGCAATAATTGGTTCGTCAAAAGATCGCCTAAATCACGGTCTCAAGGGGTTCCACGACCGTGGTTTAGGGCGTGGAAGTGGGTTACGGTCTCATATGATTTCCACGACCGTACTTTATACCGTGTAACTCTCTGGAGTGCTCCACGCTCATGATGCCAAAATCCACGGCTGTGGTTTTGGGCGTGGAAGTGTGAATTGCTTGTGATTTCCTTTGTGTCGTGCCGTTCCTCATCCTAGCATCTCCTTAGGCTTCTTTGATGTGTTCCTAATCCTTGGATGTGCTCAATTCCTCTCCTATCTCTCTCAAATGGTCCGGTTTTAGCTCTTATTCACCTATAATCAACACAAAGCTAATGTAGACCTCCATATCGAAAATATAGATAAACTAGCTAACAAATGCTTCAATGCCTTATCAATGAACACTATAATGGATGAAAAATAACTAGAATAAGTGCCTATAATATCGTAATATTTCATGCTAACAAAATACCCCATACTTGCCACTTGCTTGTCCCCAAGCAAGGTCTTTTGAAAGCTTACAACACAAGTTAGGATGAAATATGCATGCAAACTCAAAAACAAAACATATTTTAGGTAAATGTGCTTCTAGTCAATAGACCATTCTCAAACCTTGCTTCATTTACTCTTGAAACGCTTGTATACATAACCAAAGAATGTAAAGGAAAGAAACATCATGGATTGGTTAAACTTCAATGTAAGCATTATAACCTTCAAGCATAATCAAAATCAAGTATAAGAAACTTCAATTTAGATCACCAAGCCAAATAACATTCTTTTGATCTTAAGGACTTCCAAATAAGGTCTAGAATGCGGAAGGGAGGGGAACTTATAAGGAATGTGGTGCATGAATCCGGGAAAGTGAACAACTAACTCTTTTCTTTTTATTGTGATTTGCAACAACATCAACTATGAGCTTTGCACTCTTCTTTTCACATCATTTTTCGACTTTACTTTTGGAGTTATGGGCAGCGGTGCATAAAAACCGAAGCCTAGGAGATTGGTGTTTCTCAATTTTGAGATGCCTCAAACCTTTGATGCACATACCATAATCCGTTAGGAATATCGCTCAATCCGACTTTGGCAAGACACAAACACCCGGCTATGTGAATGGTGCCGAGTTACTCATCGTCATGATTGACTTCCCCAAACCTATTATTTCTATTCTTTGAATGCAAACAATTGCTTTCATGGCCCTCCCACATCAAACATGCCAAAACATAACTCCTCCAAATTCCCGGATAGGTAAGGGAGGTAATTATTTCATTGAGGGGCTAAATGAACAAAGAAAGGAGAAAGAAAGGTCGAATTGCCTTAATCATTTCATAAAGAAGAATAAGAACTTATCATGTGATTTCAACCTCGATTTCTGAATATGATTTAGATAAAACTCTTCACATTATGAAACTTGCAAGAAAGGATAATCAACACATTCAATTCCTTTTCAATTTATTATTCGTTTAGGCATACAATTGTCATCAAAAGCTCAATTCACAAGTAGTAATTATCATAGAAATCATCTCAACTCTTTGAAGCATAAAACCTTTCTAGAATTTTCAAAATTTTTCAGTTTTTATGGGTTTTTAAAAGCTTTTTCATGCAATGCAATAATGAAATGTGTGACAATGAAATGAAACATGCAAAGTGTCATCGAATCGAAGCAAGCAAAGTGAGTAGAGTTATTACAAACGATAGTCACAACCCACCCCATACTTGAGACAAACATTGTCTCTAATGTTCAAAAAGAAATAAAGAAAAGAAAGAAAAGAAAATTGAACTCACAAGACGGCGGTGGAGCGGCTAATACTATCAATCGTGCATGATCATCACTGAGGTTGAGGCGGTGGTGGAAACGGGAAGAAGCTGGAGTCGAAGTTCCGCCCAAACTGCAGGCGGTAGATGTCCCTCATCATCCTATCGTGCTCACCAGCTCGTACGTCCCTAGCGTCCTGCCGGATCTCCAAATCTCCTACTCTCGTGGAGAGGTCGGTAGCCCAGTCCGGCAGCTGCTCGTACCACCCCGGTGCCTGGCTGTACCAAGCTGGTGCATCCTGTGGGGATGGTGCTGGTGGTGCTGCTGGTGCCTGACTGTACCATGGAGGCAGAGCTCCCATCCACTCCAGCTGTGATCTATACCAATCAGGAGGCGTATCTACCCATGTCGGCCTCTCAATCACACTAGTGCGGTGAGAGGAAGAAGCTCGTGAATGTCCAGATGGTCGTGGTGAGCGCCTGGGAGGGTCAGGGAAATGTGCCGGCTGATCCGGGAAGGTGCCAAAATCATGCTCCTCACCTCCTCCCTCAAAACCATCACCTCCTTCTATCTCCTCCTCATCTGCAGTTGGTACCTCATCGGGGACGTAGGAAGGTGCTACTAACCTATTTGCATGCATAGCAGCGAAGGTTTGCTTCCAATTATGGCGTCCAGGCATAATGTAATACTCAGGGAGCCATGGAATGCCTTTACCACCTCTATCCTCCCATGGCATGACAGCGGTAGGTGGACCCCTATGCCTAGGAAAGATCAAACCTCTAGTCATGAGACTCTAGAGACCCAATGGTCTCGCCGCTATCCTAGTAGAGGCAGAAAAATCTATCCCCAACTGCCTAGCTATGTGGGTGACCATACCACCATTTCCAATGTTCCCGGCTCTCTTATTCTTGAGCTTACTCATGGTGGAGGCTAAGAGGGTAGCACAGTCAGCAGGTCTACCGTGCAACATAGCGTAAAGGAGGAACAACTCATCTGTCTTAATCTTCTGAGGGGTCTCGGTCATAGGGAAGAGACACTCAAAAAGTACTCTATGGGCTATCTTCAAGGCTAAGTGATAGATAAGCTTAGCCTTGGTGTCAGCTGGCTGCCAGCGGTCCTCGCTGGCGTAGATCATAGCAATGTCCTCCCAGAAATCCTTAGCGTATACACCGATAGGAAAACGACCATTGAAGGTCTCTTGGAACCCAAAGAAGGCTCCGAACTCTAAGATTGAGAACTCGTAGTTCTCCTCCATCATCCGAAAGGAAACTATCCCATCCATATGGCTATGCTCAAAAGAGATCACAAACTCTCTAGTAATCTCCTCATATGCGTCTTCTCTAATAGCGGAGAAGACGATCAAGCCGGCTCTATCTAGAAGCCATGTAAGGTCATTCACCATATTCAGCGGCTCTAACTCCTCAAGAACTAAGTAGCGCGGTCCTATGACCGTCTTCTTCTCGATCCTTTCTAAGGCATCGAGGTAATCCTCATGAATTTTTGGAATTCTAGGGGGTGGGGGTGATGGTGGCTCACTAGGAGGTACTTGGGAGGAGGAGGAAGCATCACCTTTCCTCTTCTTATTCCTAGCAGACATTCTCCTAATCAAATCCATTACAAAAGGAAAATTACGGCCTGTTCTACAGATTCCACGGCCGTGGTTCTCCCAGACACCGTGGTTCGGCTCTAAATTTTTCAAAACTCAATCAATTCACACAAAATTCACCAGGCAACTATCCTAGTCTAATTCCAATCCAATTCCAATCAGTTCTCCTAAAAATTCTTGCAAAAATTGAGCCAAATCGACAAAGTAGAGAAAGAGAAGAAAACCTAGGTTTTGGATTCTTAAAATCCAAATTCCGTCTTCTTTAGGGATCGTTCACTTGATTTTTTGATTGGATCTTGTAGATGGTTGAATTTGCTTCACTTTGGGCTCAAGAATCGTTCGAAACGATTACCGAACGAAGAAATGCGAGATGGGGATGATTTACGGCGTTTAGGGCGTGGAAGAGAAGTGGTTGTGGTGTTTTTGTGAAGGTGGTTTATATAGTGGCCGTAAAATTTTTTGAAAATCACGGTCACTCGGGGGTTTCCACGGCCGTGGAAATGCACGGAACCGTGGTTTTGGTGATTTTTCTCAGATTTTTGCAAATTACGGTCACTGTAGCTTCCACGACCGTGGTTTAGGGCGTGGAACTCTCCGTAATGTGCCAAAATCCAAGTTTCGTCAATTTCCTTCAACTTTTTCCTCTCCCTTGCCTATTCCATTGCTCCTACATCCAAAAACACAACATACCAGAAGGTATCGAAGGCAAAACAAAATAAAAACGTCTAAACTAATCTAATCTACGAATGACAAACAAAAACATAAGTGCAATACCTTGGGTTGCTTCCCAAGAAGCTCTTGTTTAAGGTCCGTAGCTAGACCGTACTTGCACTTATTCGAGTGCGGTAGGCGCAAACTCCTCAGCTTGGAGTTCCGGTGAGTACTTCTTGAGTCGTTGACTGTTCACCTAGAAGCTTCCGCCCTTTTCACCCCATACTTCAACTGCACCATGGGGAAAAACACGTTTGATTAGATAAGGTCCAGTCCAACGAGATTTAAGCTTTCCTGGAAAGAGACGAAGTCTTGAATTGAAGAGGAGAACTTGAGCTCCTTCTTTGAGGTCTTTAGAAATGATATGCTTATCATGCCAACGCTTCGCTCTTTCTTTATAGATCTTGGCGTTTTCGTAGGCATTTAAGCGAAGTTCTTCAAGCTCGTTAAGGTCCAAGAGGCGCTTCTCGCCCGCTTCCTTTATGCTGAAGTTCAACCACTTTATTGCCCAATACGCCTTATGTTCCAGCTCTACCGGAAAGTGACAAGACTTCCCATACACAAGGTTGTATGGTGTCATTCCTATGGGAGTCTTATATGCAGTCCGGTATGCCCATAATGCATCATCTAGCTTCAAAGACCAATCCTTGCTTGTCCTTGAAACCGTCTTCTCTAGGATTCCCTTAATCTCCCGGTTTGAGATCTCCACTTATCCACTCGTTTGTGGATGGTAAGGTGTGGCGATCTTGTGAGTCACCCTATACTTAGCTAGTAGAGCTTCGAATCGTCGGGCAATGAAGTGAGACCCTCCATCACTAATGATAGTCCGTGGTGTCCCAAATCGTGGGAAAATGGTCTTGTTAAAGAACTTAACCACAACCATGGCATCATTAGTAGGAGAGACAATCGCTTCAACCCATCTCGAAACATAATCTACAGCTAGAAGTATGTATTGGTTTCCACAAGATGATGGGAAAGGTCCCATGAAGTCTACTCCCCAAACGTCAAAGATCTCTACCTCCTGAATGTTGTTAAGACACATTTCGTTTCTCCTAGATATGTTCCCTGTTCTTTGACAAGCATTGCAGGAGGAAACAAAGGTTTGCACATTTTTAAATAAAGTAGGCCAAAAGAATCCAGATTGCAATACCTTAGCACTAGTCTTGTTCGAGCTAGCGTGTCCTCCACAAGGTAGTGAATGACAATGACGGATGACACTTTGCATCTCGTCTTCCGGCACACATCGTCGAATGATGCCGTCAGGACCTCTCTTAAAGAGGAGAGGTTCATTCCAAAAATATTCCCGAACATCCTTAAAGAACTTCTTTCTTTGTGCATAGGATAATCCGGGTGGTAATTCCTGGCAAACCAAATAGTTAACCAAATCAGCAAACCGTGGTTCGTTACCTTTACTAATCTTGTCGATGCACTCCTCTATGATATGTAAATGCTCGTCCAGAAAGGAGTCATCTATGGGTAGATGGTCGTTCTCTAGATGTGGTAGACGACTCAAATGATCCGCAACAGAATTTTCCGAACCCTTCTTGTCACGGATCTCTAGATCGAATTCTTATAGGAGAAGAATCCATCTAATCAGCCTTGGTTTCGCATCCTTCTTTGCAAGTAAATACCGGATCGCAGCATGATCCGTGTATACAATCACCTTTGCACCTACAAGATAAGAACGAAACTTTTCAAATGCATATACAATTGCTAGAAATTCTTTTTCGGTAGTGGCGTAGTTAAGTTGCGCTTCATCTAGCGTCTTGCTAGCATAATAGATAGCATGGGTTCTTCCTTCCTTCTTTTTCCCAAGCACGGCTCCTATAGCTACGTCACTTGCATCACACATAACCTCGAAGGGAAGATTGCAATCCGGAGGTTGAATGATCGGGGCTGAGATTAGAGCTTCCCGAATTTTATGAAACGCATCTAAATAGTCCTGCGTGAAATCAAAAACTACATCCTTCATCAATAGATTAGTAAGCGGTTTTGATATCTTAGAGAAATTCTTTATAAAACGTCTACAGAATCCGGCATGTCCTAGAAAGCTTTTTATCCCTTTCACCGAAGATAGAGGAGGGAGCTTTTCTATAGTCTCTATCTTAGCCTTATCTACTTCAATCCCTCTACTAGAGATCAAGTGTCCTAATACAATGCCTTCTTTCACCATAAATTTACACTTCTCCCAATTAAGAACTAGGTTAGTGTCTTCACACCTTTGTAGTACAAGAGAAAGGTTAGAAAGACAATTATCAAAAGAGGAACCATATACAGAAAAGTCATCCATGAAAACCTCCATGATTTCCTCTATATACTCCGAGAAGATAGCCATCATGCACCTTTGGAAGGTTGTTGAGGCGTTGCAAAGCCCGAACGGCATTCTCCTATAAGCAAACGTACCCCACGGGCACGTGAATGTGGTCTTCTCTTAATCGTCCGGATGTATCGGGATCTTAAAGAAACCACTATAACTGTCAAGATAACATATATGTGAGTGTTCTGCTAACCTCTTAAGCATTTGATCGATGAATGGTAATGGGAAGTGATCCTTCCTCGTTGTGTTGTTTAGCTTACGGTAGTCTATGCACATCCTCCATCCCGTCACGGTTCGTGTAGGAATGAGCTTATTGTTCTTGTTGGTGATGACCGTCATTCATCCTTTCTTTGGAACAACCTGTACGGGACTCACCCACTTGCTATCGGAGATAGGGTAGATGATACCTGCATCAAGTAGTTTAAGAACTTCCTTCTTGACAACCTCCTTCATGGTTGGATTTAACCGCCTTTGAGGTTATCGCGAAGTTCTAAAATCTTCTTCCATTAGGATCTTATGCATGCATAGTCAAGGCTTAATTCCTACTAGATCCTCTATAGTATAACCTAAGGCTTTTCTATGTTTCTTAAGAACAAACATAAGCTTACTATGTTCATCTATACTTAGATCGTAACTAACAATTACCTGAAAGGTAGAATTAGGTCCTAGAAATGCATACCTTAGATGTGCGGGAAGTGGCTTCAATTCCATCACTATAGGACTCTCTAATGGCTCTTCAGGAGTGTCCAATGCTTCCTTAGAAGTTTCTAAGGGTATAGAAGTTGTTGGAGAAGAATCAAGAGAAGTGGTAGAAAGAACGTAATTGTCCTCAGATTTTCCCAAAATTACGGCACCCCTGTTTCCTCCACGGCCGTGGTTTAGGACGTGGAAGTCAATTACGGCACCTCTTCTTGTTCCACGGCCGTGGTTTTGGCCGTGTAACTTACTGGAGTCCTCTGAATAGCTGATTACGGTCATGTTAGTTGAAAGCACGGCCGTGGAATAGCACGACTGGCCGTGATTTTTCACGTCTTCTGACCCATCGTAAAGTTTTTCGAACTCTTCTTCATACACTTCCTTTTGCTTCTCTAAAGCTTCAATTTCCTCATTGCATTCCTCTTCTTCCCCTATGTCCATAATGCTCATAGTGATCACCTTTTGCAAGGGATCTTTGAAGAGAATCGAACTCACTTCCTCTCTAGATAGCTCTTCGTCATGGTTGTTGATGATGTCCTCTTCAAGAGCTGGTTCTTTCATCAAAGTGGAAAGAACGAACTCTACCTTCTCCTCTCCTATATTGAAGGCGAGTCTAGCATTCTTACAATCAACCATACAACCGGATGTTGCAAGAAACGGTCTTTCGAGTATGATCGGGACCGGACTATCTGCAGGAATGTCAAGCACAACAAAATCTATTGGAGCATATAACTTACCAAGCTTGACCGGGATGTCTTCAACTATGCCGACGGGATGAGTTATGGATCGATCCGCCATGTATAACGTCATCTTCACCGGTTTAGGTTCGCCTAAACCGATCTTTCTGCATAAGGCAAGCGGAATGATGCTCACGCTTGCTCCTAAATCACATAATGCATCATATGTGACATCTCCCACTCCTATGGGAACACAAAATAACCCCGGATCCTTCAGCTTTGGGGGCATTTTTTCCTTCATTGTCTTAATGAGATCCGACGAATCCGAACTCATCTTGACTTCTCCAAAATCTTCTAGTTTCCTCTTTTTAGAGAGGATCTCCTTTAAGAACTTTCCATAAGCTGACATACCTACAATTGCATCAATGAAAGGTATATTAATATGCAGTTTGCTCATGAGTTCAATGAACTTACCGAATTGTTTGTCTAGACGCGCCCTTGCTCTAGATTGTGGGAATGGTAGGGGAGGTTTGTAAGCTGGAGTAGGAATATAGATGTCTTCCTTCTCCTTCCCCTTTTCCTTCTCTTTTTTGACGGGAACTTCCACAAACTTAGGTTGCGGGTCGGTGGTTGTTACCCCGCTCCTAGTTGTGATAGCCATCACCCTTCCTTTTGGGTTATCCTCCGTCTTTCCTGGAAGTTTTCCTTGATTCCTAGGAACTTTCTCAGCATTACTAAACATTTGGTTTTTTAAAACGTTTTGGGCTTTATCAACCTTAGTGATGTGACTTTCCAATCCTTGAAGCTTTCCCAAAACTGTTTCCAACAAGGGATCGGGCTTCTCTTTCCCCGAAGTGCTTCCACTATTAGATGTTTGCCCTTGACTTTTCAAAGGAATGGAAGAAGAAGATGGTGGAGTTAGTGAATTTCCTGAATTGGGATAAGAATTACCGGAGTTTTGTTGTTGGTTGGAACGCCAATTGTTGTTGTTTGAACCCCTATTGTTGTTCCAATTATTATTCCGATTGTTGTTGTTGTTGTTCCAATTGTTCCAGTTGTTGTTCCGGTTGTTGCGATTTGTGTTCTCATTCCCATTGTGGTTATTGTTGTTTCCTAAATAACCAACATCTTGCTCCTTAGGCTTTGGAAAGCTAGCCTTGATGACTTCCTTCAATTCTTTAATCTCGGTATTGAGAGAAAAGATTTGAGTTTGAGCAGCTTGTGTTAGCTTTGCTCCTTGCTCCACTCGATTTGCTTCCACCTTCCGGTGAGAATACTTCTCAATGACTCGGGCATGCTTCTCAATAAAGTCCCAAGCGTCATCTTCTCTAATGTCCATGAATGTGCCACATGAAAGGGATTGGAGCTTGAATTGTGTTTCCACATCCAGCCCCTTATAGTATATCTCCAATAGCTCCAATTTGGAAATGCCATGGTGTGGGCAATCCAATAGTAAATCCTGAAATCTTTCCCAAGATTGAAACAAACTTTCATTAGATCTCATAGAAAATGCATTAATCTTACCTCTCAACTCCGCTATCTTGGATGGCGGAAAGAATTTGGTGAGGAATTCTGAAGAAAGATCCTCCCATGTGTTGAGTCTTCCATTTGGAAGAGTTTGATACCAAGATAAAGCTTTCCCTTTCAAAGAGAAAAAGAATGGTTTGATCTTGTAATTGTTGGTGGTTGTATTCTTTGGCTTCATTGTCTCCATCAAGATCTCAAAATTTTGTAAATGTTGATGTGGAGATTCAATACTCGTTCCTCCAAACTGATTTTGGCGAACAATGGTAATGACTTGTGGGTTGAAGCTAAACCCTTGCATATCGTCAGCATCAAAGTTCACACCCAGACGGTGTGGTTGCTGAATTGGATCCATCCTTTGGCCAAGAGTTCTTGGCTCTTCATCTACACGAGCGGCTCTCGCACCCCCAGCCGGGACACGATAATTGGCATCCGGTCTTGGATTATTCTGATATGCATTGATCGTCGGATCAATGTCCTCTAGCGGTGGCATGGAAGAGTCGCTATTCTCATCGGATGAGTTGGTTCTAACCGATCTTGCCGGTTTCCTCCTCTTCTTATTCTTGTAATTGCTCATCTCCAAACTTATTTGAAGCATCATGTCCTTGAGTTCATCAATTTGCAATTGATGACGGTCCGATTCTTCCTTCCGAGTCTTCTCGCTCCATCTAAGTTGAGCTTCGGAATCCTCCAACTCTGCTTGAAGATCCCTCTTCTTGTTTTCAGCCATCTTTCTTTCTTTGAGCTTCTTCCTCAAAGTCTTCTCTAGTTCTAGATCAAGAGGTAAGAGGTCTTTGTTGTTTCTAGACCTTCGCATATACCTAAGGTAACCTGCAAATATCACTCAAAGGAGATATCAAATAACAAGAGCAAAGCTCCCAAGCTTGACAACCGATAACCGAATTCGGCCTAAACCAAATCCCCGGCAACGGCGCCAAAAACTTGTTCGCCCTAAAGTGTGCGTGCAATCAAGCTTTAAATTTATAAAAACTAGAATCAAGCAAGCGAACCCGCAGTGTACGGATCGGCGTAGTAAAGAAAGAATTCCAGAGTGTCGAACTCAGGGATTTGGGGGGAACAAATTCAGTTCGCAAATCGTCAAGCAAGTAAGTATAATAAGCTTTGCAAATATTGGGGAAAACAGCAACCCTAAAGATCCAAGTATCTAATTGTGGCAATCGATTTAAGATATACTAAAGAACTAAGGACAAAGTTAAGAGTTGCAAAGGTATGCTAAGGTAAAGTGATGTACGGTGAAGTTCCAAAACTTTATATGACTTATCTAAAAACACTCTCTATAAAGGTTGTTGAGGCTTCGGTATAGAAAGGATCTATGGACAAGAATTAATCTCAAATACCCAAACTTGTAACACAAGGATCAAGATAAACTCAAACGATTAAGGTTGTGACACTCCAAATCGAAGTAGAGGTTGTTGATGCTTCACTACTACCTAGAAAAGGGCAAGCCAAGACTAGATTAAAGTTAATCTTTAACCTTGGATCAAAGTAAAAGCAAAGTTCGTAAACTAGGGTAAATCACGGGTAGATCTTGAGTTCCACGGCCGTGGAATCTCAAGAACAAACCGTGATCTTGGTTCGTCGGCGAATCTCTCTAACTCTCAAGGTCCAATCAATTTACGATCGATCTATCATCATCTAAGCCACAATTATTAACCCTTCACCTTAGAATTGCTAAAGTATTTTAGCCAATAACCATTGTCATGATATCACAAATCAATTTAAGAAGAATGATAGATGAAAACCTTCGAAAACTCAAATATAACTCAAAGTCAATCTCAAATCCACAACATGAATCAGAATATTCAATGGATTCGGAATAGAACACAAAACCTCACAAGATCAAGGCAAGTATGAAGAACGGGATGTCAATCCGTCTTCAATAACAAAACCTAGAAAAAGGGCGCAACTTCCGCCACACACGATCTTCTTGAATTCAAATTGCCGGCGCTTCCGCTAAGTCCTTCTCAAACCCTCTCCAAAGTGATCCTAAGCAAGGCTAAGCGAAGATGTAAAGCGAGGTCTTCAAAACTCCCTTCTCTGACCTTTTTATAAGAAAGTATCAAAATAACTTCCCGGCCTATTGCGTAAATGATGTGGCAATAATTGGTTCGTCAAAAGATCGCCTAAATCACGGTCTCAAGGGGTTCCACGATCGTGGTTTAGGGCGTGGAAGTGGGTTACGGTCTCATATGATTTCCACGACCGTACTTTATACCGTGTAACTCTCTAGAGTGCTCCACGCTCATGATGCCAAGATCCACGGCCGTGGTTTTGGGCATGGAAGTGTGAATTGCTTGTGATTTCCTTTGTGTCGTGCCATTCCTCATCCTAGCATCTCCTTTGGCTTCTTTGATGTGTTCCTAATCCTTGGATGTGCTCAATTCCTCTCCTATCTCTCTCAAATGGTCCGGTTTTAGCTCTTATTCACCTATAATCAACACAAAGCTAATGTAGACCTCCATATCGGAAATATAGATAAACTAGCTAACAAATGCTTCAATGCCTTATCAATGAACACTATAATGGAAGAAAAACAACTAGAATAAGTGCCTATAATATCGCAATATTTCATGCTAACAGTAGGCTGCTCGGTGATCGTTACAAATTATCCAAAGAACAAGTGAACAAGGAAGTAAAGTTGTGAAGATAATTTTTACCACACGTGCAATCAGATGAGGAAGAAATCCCTGAGTTAGTTCAGTTAGAAGGTATAGAAGGTCGTACAAGGAAGTCGGACATACGAGGCCGAGAGACGGAATTAGAAGAATCATGCAAGAGACTACAAGAGTGCGGAGTAGAGATAACAATATTGGAACAGGACAAGTAGAATTGAGTACAATCAAGATTGCGGAATCAAGGACATTATAATCGAGGTGGATGCCCCATAGACCATTAGGGGCATGAGAAACCAGAAGAGACAAAGTGTCAATCCGGGTGTGAGAATCTAAGGTGCACGGAATGAAGACCTACAATTGAGTGTAAAAGCTAAAAGACAGGCCCCACAAGCGTGGGGAGGTTTTGACCTCCTCAGAGATATAAGAAGTTTGAAAGAAACCGCGATGCCAATATCCCAAGAACGGAAGCCTGTAGTAGGGTCAACGGAGGTTCAAGAAGGCGATATTACCACCAACACGAGTGAAGAAATCTTTATGGGAGAACGGCCTTGCTAGACTCGAGAGTCCAAGGTAACCCGAATTATCACGGGACCTAAGCCATCAACACAAATGATCCATGCAAAAGGAACTGCAAGTGGATGATCATTACGGCCATAAGAATTTCAAAGACGCTTGCAAGCTATCGTGGAAACTTGAAACGACTATTTATGCCAGATAAATGACACAATCGGACTAGAGAAATGGAGTTAGCCCATAAGAAGCAAAAGAGTGAAAGATAAGGCGAACTAAAGAAGGATAAAAGGATTAATCTAGTAAGTGATGTGCACCAAAAAATTTAGTACCAGTAGAGGTATGAAATTGAGATAAGTCAATTATAGACTGACCGATGTCAACCAAGGACGTGCAAGTATTGTTTGGTATTGACGAATTATGTGCCGTTAAGAAGAGATATTTGTGACGGTGGATCTATGGAGTAGCTTTACCGACGCCTTAGAGGATTTCCTTAAGTAGGCAACGACAACCTTCTTGGATGAATTAAAGGTATAAAGAGAAACGTTTTAAGGATTACTTCTTGGCTAGTTAAGATCAAACTCCGGTCAAGTCAGAGAGTTTGGATCCGCGGTAGAAGAATTAAGAAAGTAAGCGAAAGAAGTTGTTTTTCAATCGTTGTTTTATTTTCTTAAGGCAAGTAAAGAAGGTACTTGGTACTTCATCCGTATAAGACTCATGGTGTAATTGGAAGAAAGAGTTTTGGGGTCAATCATTTATACTTACAGAAAAAGTCTATAGGATTAATGAGTGACAACAAGATAAGCAGAGTAGCGCAGCGGAAGCGTGGTGGATCCTAACCCACAAAGCAAGAAGCTCAAGGGTACTGATGGATGTCGTGTCGAGTTTAAGATGGTGATAGTTGGTGAAATGCATTCTAGTTGGAAGAAACGTGAGTTAGGCTATGTGAATGACTGGAAATGTTGTACGGGAACTTATGTGCATGTAGAGGTAATAGAAGGAGACTGGTACCCTATTATGGATCCGAGTGACGAGTGATGGCTTTGTTACATGTTGCCAGACAAGTAGTTTTGGAATTCTATACTAATGTAATACTCTAGAATGAGTTTTCCGGATGGATTAGGAAAGAATTAATGATGTAATAAAAGTATTGCGCATGGCCTGCACTAGAAAGCTCAAAGTGAGTAACTACCGTCCTGAGTCGAAGATACATAAGAAAGAGAAGCGACAAGAGTATACTTGCAACCTAGTAACCGTGCTTAAAGAAAGCATAATCTCAGAGTAGATTTTATGTGTAATGTTATGTCGAAACAGAGCCTAGTTGCATTTTGAGTTAGAGGGATATTACTAGTCCGATAAAAGTGGAGGATACAAGAGTTTAGTGTTGACGGTGTGTTAGCATTTATCGAGTATTTATGATCAAATAACTGTGATATAAGATCACTTTGTGCCTAATACTGTCATTCCGGACATACTCTATGTCACTTAAGATCTTGGGAAATGTGTGGGAAGCCTAGGTTAGAGCTAACGATATATTAGAGATCTATAAATAATATAATAATGCCAAGTGAACAAAGAGGATGACCACTAGATTTGATTTTAGTTGTCTCGAGTGTTAGACCTGAAAAGGGTAAAGGTGACGATTCCTTACATGAGGAATAAGATGACTGAGTAATATTAAAAGACAAGACCAAGTGAGTCGTGATACGAAGAGCATTGAGCACTTGGTAAGTGTTGGTGGATCTCCAAGACCTTGGACCTGATGGTGTAGTCAGAACCTTTTCAGAAGGCCGGAAGCAAGTGGTCATAATGAAGGGAAGAAAGCTGAATAGATCATTTTCCATAGGGTCATCAAAGGATCTAGAAGTGAGTTGTGTAAGGCAACCATTAGAAGTTTTAAAGCGGTTTAAAAGTGACTGATGGACAAATATTCCTCACCCTATTGGAGAGTGCAGCTTCAGTTTTCCACGGAGACTAAGTCTGGGAACTGAGTTTGAGATTTTCAGTTGGAGAAATACATACCAGACACGAGTTAGGTCATCAGATTAGAGGATCAGACAGTTGAGCCGGATGATATCGGTGAGATACCCGGTAACCACTCTAGAACGTGGTAGTAGGTGCTTGTGATCTAAGTACCTGAAAAGATTTAAGATTCAGTGGTTTTATGAAAAGCCGATGAGGCGGGATAGTAAGAGACGTAACATTTCAAAGACCTATGTAGCTATAGTTGTAACCTCGGGAGTGACGAGTTAGGGCTTGACCTTGTATGTGTGATATTGTTTAACTGCTTGTTTATTTCATGATTGAGTGTTTACTCAGTGATGTGTGCTTTTAGTAATCTTGATGTGCGGGAAACTTAGATGTGAAAGCAACGATACTTTTGTGTGGTGATCAAACACACCCATTTGGTGCCTTAAAGGCCGATAAGGATTGTCTTACCCTAAGTTTCGGGACGAAAATTATTTTGAGGGGGATCTGATGTAACGACCAGTTTTTTTTCGTTACGCTTTGATAGGGTTAGAGAAGTTTAGGAAACAAATAAAAATTTAGTGAGACTAGGACATACCAGTTTAATTATGGAAGTCGTTTAATTAAGTACCTTGTTCTAAGTTTCGGGACGAAACTTATTTTAAGAGGGTACTGATGTAATATCCAGAATTTTTATTCCGTTTAATTCCGAATCAATTCGGACTTCGAGCCATTGACGGTTTCCCATTCTATCTAGTATTTCTTTCTTCACAAATTTTATCATTTTATGTAGAATTTAATTCACATAAAATGATAGAACTATATCAAACCCTAATTCTTATAATTATTTATCTTTTCTATAGAATTTAATTCACATAAAATGATAGAATTATATCAAACCCTAATTCATATAATTAATTATTAACGACAACTTTAGACGAGATCATGACAAGGCTGAGACGAGACTGTGACAAAGCTGTGACGAGACCATGACAGAGATGAGACGAGGTCATGACGAAGCCCGTCAACTTTGTGACGAGGTCATGCATGGGCTTGACAAAGCCATGACGAGTTTTTGACAAGTTTTGACAAACTTTCAGCCCACCTAACTCTTGCCTTGTTTCAGCCCATTGTTATCTAATTGGATTTATTTTTCCAGCCCTTTGCATTTCCCTTGCGGGCGGATTAGAGCAGCCCTAGAAGCCCAGCCAGCAGCCCACACTGCATTGAGAGCACACTAGCCCAACAGTGAGGGTGCCCGTCCAAAAACCCAGTGGAGACGCTGGCCCAACAGTGAAGCTCACCCTCTCTAGTGTGCGTGTATGCTGCGTTGAAGAGCAGTGTAACGCTTCCTGGAATTCCGCTGCTGCAACCTATCTCCTTCCTCCCGCAAAACGTCCAGGTTCACGTTCAGATAGCCAATCAAACCTCCCTTCTTCGGCGCTAGCACAACCGCCCTCTCCTTCCCATTGGACAAACTTTCCTTCTCGACGGATCCTCTCTGCTGCAACCGTGTACACCTCCAACCTTCTGCACATCTCACCACCCCTACCCCCTTCCTTTCCTAGCCGTCCACCTCCAACTGACTCCTCCATCCCTACCAAACTGTCTCCTTATCGAGTACAGAAGACGACCATCATTGGGGCTATTTCGGAGTGCAAGTGAGAAGGGCATCACATAACCGTTTCCTCCTATCTTCAAGCAAGCAACAGCAACCGGTAGTGTCCTTCTGGCCTCGGCACACCAATGACGCTGATGCAGCAGCGCCGGATCTTCTCCTACCCAAGCTACAGTGTCGGGACTGTCCCCTTCTCTTATACAATGGACCGGTCTCTCCCTCTCGAGCCAACAACACCGTTGCAACGTTCAACCTACAGACCTTCAGGAGAGCAATGCAGATTCGTGAACTGTACGCCAAATCCACAGGTACGCTGGAAGTAGACTGCAGGTGCACCCATGTGACAGGGTCATAACTACATCTTCGTCTTCGTACTCGTGAGTTCCTCGAGTTTTGCTTACCGGGTAAACACCGCACCTCCCTTCACTGCATTACCCTATATCTATATGCGATGATTAGAACCCCTGTTTGTGTCGGGAAACCTACTAGAACTGCCTCGGAAGATAGCCAGAAGAGCTGAGGTTTTTCTGAGTTTTCGGAAGTGAGGAACATCCAACATCGAATTCCGATTTGAGTACGTTATACTCCTCCTTTGCTGCTGAATTTTGGATATATTATAGATAAGATTTTATAGTAGAACATATCAAAATTTGGGATAAATCCAGCGAGTGGTTTGGCATTTATGAATTTTCAAAGATTGGGTCGTAAGTAGTTTTTTCTGTTGTGCTGAAATTTCTTAAGTGTTGGAAGAACTGCTAGTTTTGTGATCCAGATTTGGGTAAGTTAGACGCCTCCTTTATTACTGATTTTCGGATATGTTATAGTTGGTATTTCATAGTAGAATAGTTATGGCGTCCCAAAGTAGGTTATGCTGAATGTTGTCTAAAAGTAGGGACCTTGAGCACTTTATAGGTTATTCTGAGTGTTGTCTAAAACTGATCGTGACCCAGTGTTGTGATATAGATTTGATTGGGTTATATTTATCAGTTAGACTTGAATTTTGGATATGTCATAGTTAAGACTTCATAGTAGAATCTATAAAAATTTGAGAGGATTCCATAAAGAGGTTTAGGAGTTATGATATTTCAAAGTCGAGGTTGTAAACAGTTTTCTGGATGGTTGCTGAAATATTCTAAGTGTTAGAAAAACTGCTTGTGATGCAATTTTGTGAGGTAGATTTGGAGGGGTTATTGACCTCTATTGGTCTTGATTTTTGGATATGTTGTTGATGGATATGTATAGGAGCATGTAGTAAAAGTGGAGAGCGGTCCGTTGGGTTAATCCAGATTTAGGATATTCCGAAGTTGGGTATAAGTATAGTTTAGTTTAGAAGAGTTGTGTTAAGTTTTAAGTGTCGATCAATCTTATGCGTTTATGTTCTTGTGAGGATGTTGAGCCTAGAAGTCTAAGGACTTCTAGTTGACTAGAGCGTTGTTTGATTTGTGTGCCTTGTCTTGAACAAGCGTTGTGCGTTTTCCTGAGGGGAACTTGAGAGTGTGCTAATTGGTTGCGCTTGGAGACTGCTAAGTCCACGGACTTACTTAGATGGCTTCTTGTATGAGTGTAATGTGTATGAGTGGTGTTTGTTAGTTATGATAAACAACGAAACCGGATTAGGCCGACTTTATTATATTACGTAATTGACCCTCAAGTGTATGATAACGGGTCGTGACATCATCTGCCTAGCTCTTGCGAGAGTCTAGGAGGTTCCTTGCGACCAGCCCAGTCAGGTAGACGGTCAGATGCATTAGTACCATTCCTTGTGGTAAACGGGGACAGGGGCGAGGTTTGGGAATCCCTCGTGTCACAAAATAAGTATCATTAGTAATGATATATCACCTAATTAAAGATAATAAAAGGATTGAGTGTTGCATGTTGATTGTGTATGTTGTGTGTTTGTGCTTTCACCTTTATACTTATGCCTAGAATGTTAGCTAACGGTTTTATACCGCTTGTAGATGCCTTGCAGGTTAGGACAGTTGTATAGAGATCCGGAGGAAAGGGTCAGCCGGGTCCACGTACTCATTTAGATGGGGACGGGGATGTCTTTTGTTCTTCATATGCGTCGTTTTAGTATCTTTTCTTGTAAGGCTGATACATATTCTCCATATATATATTGTTTAAAGTTTTCAAACGTTTTAAATACTTTTGTTTCTTGTTGTAAGATCCTAGTAAAATTATTGTCAAACTAAGGTCGGGACCACCCATTGTGAGGTCGTAACCAGTAGCTCCCCGAGTTTTGAGAATTTGGGGTGTTACAAGGAGCTCTTTCAAGAACTTCCCATAAGCGGGCATACCTGCAATAGCATCAATGAAAGGTATATTAATATACAGTTTGCTCATTAGTTCAATGAACTTACCGAATTACTTGTCTAGATGCGCTCTTGCTCTAGATTGCGGGAATGGTAGTGGAGGTTTATAAGCTAGAGGGGGAACATAGACATCTTCCTTCTCCTTCCCCTTTTCTTTCTCCTTCTCCGTTGGGACTTCAACAAACTTAGGCTGCGGGTCGGTAGTTGTCACACCGCTCCTAGTTGTGATAGCCATCACCCTTCCTTTCGGGTTGTCCTCCGTCTTTCCGGGACGCTTCCCTTGATCTCAAGGAACTTCTTCGGCCTTGCTGAATACTTGGTTTTCTAAAGCTTTATGAGCTTTATCAACTGAAGTTATGTAGCTCTCCAATCCTTGGATCTTTCCTAGGATCATCTCCAATAATTCCAGCTTTGATGGCGGAAAGAACTTGGTGGGAAACTCCGAAGATAGATCCTCCCATGTGTTAAGCCTTCTAGTTGGAAGAGCTTGATACCAAGCCAAAGCCTTGTCCTTCAAAGAGAAGAAGAATGGTTTGATCTTGTAGTTGTTGTTGGTAGCCCTTTTTGGCTTCAATGTCTCCATGAGAATCTCAAAATTCAGCAAATGTTGGTGTGGTGATTCAGCACTCGTTCCACCAAATTGACTTTGGCGAACAATGTTGATAACTTGCGGGCTAAAACTGAATTCCTGGATATCCTCAGCTCCAAACTTCACACCTAGACGGCGTGGTTGCTGAATTGGATCCATTCTTTGTCCAAGAGTCTGTGGTTCATCCCCTTCATGAGCAACTCTAACATCTCCAGCGGGAATGTGAGGAACAACCGGTGGTCTAGGGTTGTTACGAACGGGATGGATCACCGGATCAATGTCCTCAAGTGGTGGCATATCATCATCCTCATCGTCGGATGATTCAACTCTAATGGACTTTGGTTTATTGACCTTCTTCTTCTTAGCATCATTCATCTCCAACTTCATGTATAGCAACATAGCCTTGAGCTCATCCATTTGGAATTGATGACTCTCCAATTCTTCCATACAAGCCTTCTCACTCAACATAAGTTGAAGTTGAACTTCATCCAACTCCGCTTGGATGTTTCTCTCGTTGTTTTCAGCCATCTTTTTCTCTTTCAACTTTCTTCTCAAAGTTTTCTCAATTTCTAGATCAAAAGGAACTAGATCTTTGGTAGGTCTAGTCTTTCGCATATACCTAAAGAATCTGCAAAAATCACTCAAAGAGAGATATCAAATAACAAGAGCAAAGCTCCCAAGCTCGACAACCGAGAACCGAAACTTGGTCTAGACCAAATCCCCGGCAACGGCGCCAAAAACTTGTTCGCCTCAAAGCGTGCGTACAAATAAGTTTTAAATTTATAAAACTGAAATAAAAGCAAGTGAACCCGAAGTGTACGGAATGACGTAGTTAAGCAAGTATTCTAGAGTATCGAACTCAGGGATTTGGTGAGTCAAATTCAGTTTGAAATAGTCGAGCAATCAAAAGTGTAGAAGCTTTGCAAATATTGGGGAAAACAACAATCCTAAAGATCCATGTATCCAATTGTGGCAATCGATTCAAGATATACTATAGATATAAGGACACAGTTGAGGTTGCAAATGTATAACTAAAGTAAGGTAATGTATGGTAAAGTTCCAAAACCTTATATGTCTAACCCAAAGACTCTCTCTATAAAGGTTGTTGAGGCTGCAGTATAGAAAGGATCTAAAGATAAGAATTAATCTCAAATACCCATGCCCAAACACAAGGAATCAAAGACAAGCCAAAACGGTTAAGGTTGTGACACTCGAAATCAAAATAGAGGATGTTGAGTCTCACTACTACCTAGGAAAGGCAAGCCAAGGCTAGGTTAAAGCAAATCTTTAACTTTGGATTAAAGCAAAAGCAAGGATCGTAAAACAGAGAAAATCACGGCTGGATCTTGAGATTCCACGGTCGTGGTACTCAAGAACAGACCGTGGTTTAGGATGTCGACGATGTTTCTCACACTCTCAGGGTCCAATCAAGTTACAATCAATCTATCATCATCTAAGCCACAACTATAAACCCTTCACCTTAGAATTGCCAAAGGGTTTTAGCCAATAACCATCATCATAATATCAAAATTCAATTTAAGAAGAAAGAAAGATGAAAACCCTCGAAAACTCAATAACAAATCAAAGTCAATCTCGAATTCGAATAACAAAAGTAGTATGTTTATGAATTCAGAAAATAGAATAAGAATCCTCACATCGATCTAGAGAAATAACAAAGATCGGGGTGTCAATCCGTCCTCCAATGTAAACTCTAGAATATCCGAAAGTACATAATCCCAAAAATCCCGTCTTTCACAATTCTCCAATCTTCCGAAATCTCCAATCCTCAAGGTGAAATGAATCCTAAACAGCCGTCTCCGATGCTCTAAGCGAAGGTCCTCGAAACTCCATTCTCAAGCGTTCTTATAGGGCGAAAATAGGGTTACGAGAAAGCCCAATGACATTTCACTCTCAGCTGAGACTCACCTCGGTCAACAACAGTATCACCTCGACCGAGGTGATCTTCAAGAGCGACTCGACCGAGGCAAATATCGTAACGGCCATAAGATATTTATTTTTGGCTGAGATCTTCTATTTTTGGAAAGAGAATATCACATATTTTTGGCTGGATTTCTTAAAGGAAGATAATATTATTGGCTGATATATTTTGGAAGATATGGATATATTTTCTTGGAAATTATCCTTTTAAGATATTATTATCTTTGGAAGATTATTCTCCTATATAAAGGGTTGGATTTTCTGCAATTCAACCATCTTCGGATCACTGATTTTCTGGAGGATTTTCTGCAGAGTTTGAAGGAAGTTTTGAAGGTTGAAGTTCAAGGAAGGAAAGAATTAAGTTGAAGTTGGATTTGAAGGAGTTTGTAAGATCTTCTTAGATGGCTTTTGGTTTTGTTTTCTTTTCTGATTGTGATTGAGGAATACCGATTGTTTGTTTGTTTGATTCATTGAGTTATTGAGACCTTTGTCTTAAGGTTTTTTTGTTTGAATATTGATTCCTTTCTTTTAAATTTGATTATTTTTAGCATGATGATTGTTGGCTAAGTTTCTTATGCGATTCTAGGGCGATTGGTTGAAAGTTGTGGGAAAGACGATGATAGAGTGATCTTAATCCCAGCGGACCGTGAAAGGTCGAGCTTTTACCTTACCCGTAGAACACCTCGGTCAGTCATTGAACATCTCGGCCGGGATGGAATATAACTGAACGAGGTGAACCTTTCCTGAACCTTATATGAGTTAAGATTTCAGTTTGTCAAATCCTATTCTTGTTATACCTTTCCTGGTTCAACGCAAGCCTAAGATGAGACTTACCCGGTGATTCCTTTGTTTGATTACCCAAGATAATGAGTGTAGGTAATAAAGGTTTATACTTTATTGGGGTTTGAGACTGCCTTCATCCCATTTTTGAGAGTTAGCTTGAGACTTATCCGGTAAAGGTTGATTTTATTCCCTTGGGTGGTGTGTTGGTTTGAGATTATAGTTCCTTTCCTTAGTACCTTGATACTTACCCGGTGATAGGATCTTTGGTTTGGGATAGTGAGTAGTGAGACTTACCCGGTTATCTATTCCCACCTTAGAAACACCTTCCTTTCAAACCTCAGCTTTGTCCACATTATCTTTTAAGATCTTGAGTCGGAACCACAACTGGATGCTTTAATCCCTAGAATCCGCATTCCTTTTACTTGACTTTTACATCATCTTTAATTTGTTACGTGATTTGTTGATTGACAACCTTATTTACCGAACTTTGTTTCACTATAGTCCTTGTGATCGACCCTTGGAATTCTTGCTTTTATTACAATTGATCCGTACACTGCGGGTTCGCATATTGTTCAAGCATACTTCTAAGGTTATAAATATTAAAGCCTGCAAACACCTTTTGGAGCGAACAAGTTTTTGGCGCCGTTGCCGGGGACTTGGTCAAGACCGAGTTCGGTAATTGGTTGTCTAGCTTGGAAGCTTTTGCTTTTGCATTTGATCTTTTTCTATGTGTTTTGTAGCTTTCAGGATTTCCAATGGCTACGAGTCGCTATGAACCTACATTTGATCCAGTCTGGATAGCAAGACAAAGTGCTAGGGCAGACCATTATGAATACTTGGAAGAGAAATACGCCTTCATTTGGTTTGACAGTGAAAGAGAAAGAGAAGAGGCTATTGAGGAGTATCTTGCAATATAGGATGAGTTGAATGTCCCTAAAAAGGTTTATGAGCAACCTCTTGAAGATTCGCTTGAATCAAAATTGGAGAAATTGATGAAGAAGGTGGAGGAGCTCAAAGAGAGCTCCCTATCCTATGCTAAGCCGAAAGAGGTGCATAAGGAAGTACTACAAGTTTCAAGTATATCTCCAATCGAACTGGAAGTTTCTCCTGAAGAAGAGGAAGAAGTGGAAGATCTCGATCCAACTGTTGAAACTTGGGCCGAGGTTGAAGAAGGATAGGCTGAAGTTGATGAAGGATCGGCCGAGGTTGATGAAGGATCGGCCGAGGTTGAAGAAAGATCGGCCGAGGTTGAAGAGAACCCAGCTGAGTTGGGAGAGATTTCATGTGTGGATTATCACCCTAACATGAAACTTGTCCCAATATTTGAAGAACTTTATAAGGTACTTGCTCCTACTCCCTTTAAAGTTCTAGATTTCTTCAGGGATGCACCGAAGAGTTGGAGGTCTCTTCCGAAAGAACCTCTTAAAATCAAGATGAAACCTCCCCCAAAATTTGTTGAAAGTAGACGCTCCTGGGATTATAAGGAGTAAAGTGAACAAGAGCTTCACCACTAAGGCAACAAAGTGTCTTCTATTCAAGTATGGGGTCACTCACGTGACAAAGACCTTGTACAATCCCGAAGCTGGAGATGGGGGAGCTAAGTGGATTCTCAAGAAGCTGATTTCCCGATCCAGGAAAAGATGGGATGCAAAACTGAGTTATGTCTCACAGAAGACTAGGAAGACGGGTAGGATTCCGGTGAGAACTAAACCATACAAGCTTGTACGTGGGAGATCTTACCATTTTCTGGTGAAATTAGGAACCGGAACCTTCTTGGAAGAGTTTTATGATGGATGTGATGAGCACTCCATGATATTCGAGGTACATTGATTAATTCCATGGAGAGGTCCAGCTAGTGACCTTAAACCAAGCGCTTCTTGGGAGGCAACCCAAGGTATTGCTTTCTTTTCCCTTTTCTAGCTTAGTTTAGATAGTTAGCTTCGTTTGTTTTTGCGTCCTCTAGACAGGTGATAGCATGAAATATGACTATATTTTATGCACTTGTTTTAGTTGTTATCCCCTTTTTGTTGTGTACATGGAGATGAGTTTGAAGCATTTGTGAGCACATTCACCTACTTTGTCGATATAGAGATCTACACAAGCTTTATTTTGTTTTTAGGTGAATATAGGTTTGAAGTGGAGCATATATGAGAGGAAAGGAGTAATTTGATCATGGTTGATGTCAAGAGAGTGCCTTGGAGAATCTAAGGAAGGAGCTTGATTAGAGAAATTGACAAAAAGGGAGCTTTCACGAAGGAATTTGAATTTCCACGGCCAAACCATGGATCCCACGACCGTGGTTCTACCATCAAGATCGTGGAAAGTGACGTTGAAGAGCACCAGAAGGTTCCACGCCCTAAACCACGGCCGTGGAAGTTTGTACTTGACCGTGATTTCCTCAACGTTGAACGTGTCATTTTTGCCACGTCAGCAATAGTTATTGGGGCCTTTCTCGTAACCCTATTTTTCTCTATAAGAAGGATGAAGAGAGGAGAAAACGGGGTTCTGCATTAACCCTAATTTTGACGCGCATTGACGGCTGGCATCGAGAGCATTGCTTAGGGAAGATTCCGAGAAGGACGCGATTTGGATATTATGTACTTCGAGATATCATAGGGTTTACATTGGGAGACGGATTGACATCCCGTTTTTCATTGTTTCTCTAGATTGTTGTGAGGATTTCTATCCCCTTTTTCAGCATTCATTCGATACAAACATTTGTTATTGGATTTGAGATTGGTTATTTGAATATCATTGAGTTTTTAAGGTTTTACCATTATTCTCTTTTAAACTTAATTATTGATTTGATAATGACGGTTATTGGCTAAAACACTTTAGCGATTCTAAGGTGAAGGGTTGATATTTGTGGCTTAGATAATGATAGATTGAACCAAAACAGATTGGACCTTGAGAGTTGCGAGAACTTCGTCGACAACCCTTTTCCACGGTCTGTTCTTGAGTTCCACGGCTGTGGTTCCTCAAGAACTAGCCGTGGTTTTCCCCTGTCGTACGTTTTTTCTTTTGCTTTAATCCAAAGATAGAGATTTGCCTTAACCTAGCCTTGGCTTGCCTTTCCTAGGTAGTAGTGAGACTCAACATCCTCTATTTCGGTTTCGAGTGTCACAACCTTAACCGTTTTGGCTTGTCTTTGATTCCCTTGGGTTTGGGCATGGGTATTTGAGAGTAATTCTAATCCTTTGATCCTTTCTATACTGCAGCCTCAACAACCTTTATAGAGAGAGTCTTTAGGTAAGACATATAGGTTTGGAACTTCACTTTACATTACCTTACATTAGATATACCTTTGCAATCCCGACTTTTTGCTTATATCTATAGAATATCTTGAATCGATTGCCACAATTGGATACTTGGATCTTTAGAATTGTTGTTTTCCCAATATACTTGCAAAGCTTCTATACTTTATTGCTCGATAACTTGTGAACTGAGATTTGATCCCCCAAATCCCTGAGTTCGATACTCTAGAATTCTTGCTTTACTACGCCGATCCGTACATTGCGGGTTCGCTTTGCTTTTATTTTAGTTTTATAATTTTAAGATTTGCACGCACACTTTTGAGCGAACAACGGGAATCAGGTACTCTCTAAGGAAGGATTACAGCTCAGGATCTACACTGGAAGGACAGAAGTTCGAGAAATTGAGAGGACGGAGCTTGACTGAGACACATCTCGGGTGTAGTCACAGGATCTCGACCGAGATGTTCTTCGTCAACCAAGACGGTCTTATCTGGGAGTTGTTTTTTTTTTTTTCTTTATGCAGTTCAACTATGTCCGGTGAGTATTCTGTTCTTCTGACTTATATTTGACCCATTGGGAAATTGTGTCCCATGTATGGGGTGTTTGCATGACTTGTATGACTCACTTGATCTTTGATTATGATCTTATTTTGCTCTATGTGCTTATTTGTCATTACATGCATACATACAGGTTTCTATTGAGAAAAACGTCGAAAACTGGTTTGAAAAAAAAAAAATTATGGCTCGATCGAGACGTTCCTGGCCAAATGAGGATGAACACCTCGGATGACCTTAGAACACCTCGACCGAGATGGTTCTTAACTGAGAGATTTTCGAAACATTTTTGTGCTTTTTCTCTGGATATGACCTCGATGAAGATAATTGTCTACAAATTGGTTTTGAAATCTATATATGATCGAAAGGTTTTATGATATATTTAAGTTGGAAAACGCTTTGTTTGAAATTTTAGCATGTTTAATGTTTTGATTTTATCAAAATTATGTTGAATTTGAATGTTGACGCCACATGATGAGTTCTATCACATTCTTCCTGGGATGATTAAGGCATTTCATTCTCTTCTTCTCCTTCTTCTTGATCATTCTTAGCCCCTCATATACATTTTTGCCTCCCTTTATGATAGCATGAATTATAGTCTATATTTTGGGGTTTGTTTGGACGTTTTATTTTTCATAATCTACATGTTTGTATGTATATTATGTGATTATATTACCATTTCATCTATCTTTGCGAGAATCGAGGTGTACACCTAGTTTTGTTGTAATCATAGGAAAAATGGTACGTTTTGCATCAAAAAGGAGCAAAAGGAGTTATGGAGTCATTGGAGCTACATTCAGGAACATAAGGAACCATCCAGGAAGCATAGCCATGGATTACAGATTCACTTTGGACCAGATTTGAGAGATTTCACATTCAGTTGTGACTCACCTCGGTTGACCATAGATTCACCTCGACCGAGGTGATCCAGAGAAGTCGACTCGACCGAGGCGAACACCTGGGACGCGGCGAGAATATTTTATTCTTGGCTGAGATTTTTTATCTTTGGAAAGAGATCTTATATTTTTGGGCTTGGCTCCTGGAAGGAAGAAGATATACTAGATCTTATATTTTACCTATTTTTATGGGAAGAGATCTTTCTAAGATATCTTATCTTTGGAGAGCAATTTTCCTATAAAAAGGGTCGGATTTCCACAAATCCAACATCATGCTATACCACCGATCAGGGTTTATACACCACTGCAGCCATACTCCAGTTGGGAGATTTGAAGAACCTTTCTGAAGGTTGAAGAAGGAAGATTGTAGCTTTGATAGCTTTTGAAGGTTTTCTTGTAAGATTACCTTAGATTCTCTTCCTTATTGTCTTGTCTTGTTGGATTTCTATCCAAGGAACGCTTTGTTGTGATATTTGATTCAGTTATTGAAGTCTTTTCATTAAATTCTTCTTGTTCAAATATTCACCTTCTTCCCATATATTTGATTAATACTTTCATGATGATGAGTGGCTAATTTCTTTGTGTGATTCTAGGGTGATTGGCTGAAGGTTGTGGGAAAAACAATGAAAGAATAAATCTTAGATTCTAGTAGGACCCTGAAAGTTCGAGTCTTTAACCTTAACCCTAAGCATCTCGTTCAGTCGATGAACATCTCGGCCGGGGTGGAATTCTTCTGACCGAGGTGACTTATCTGATCCGAAACTGAGAGTTAAGTGTTAGAGTTTGCCAAATCCTATTCTTATTACACCTTTCCTGGTTCAATGCAAGCCTAGGATGAGACTTACCCGGTAATTCCTTAGTTTGTGTACCAACGATCATAAGTGTAGGTAATAAAGGTTTATCCTTTATTGGGGTTTCAGTGTGCTTTCATCCCATCTTTGTGAGTTAGCCTGAGACTTACCCGGTAAAGGTTGATTCTATTCCCTTAGATGGTATGTTAGTTTGAGATTATAGTTCTTTATCTTAATTCCTTGAGACTTACCCGGTAATAGGAGTTACGGTTTTGGATTAGTGAGTAGTGAGACTTACCCGGTGATCTATTCCACTTTAGTAACACCTTCCCCATGCAAAAACCTCAGCTTTGTCCGCTTATCTTTAGATCTTGAGTTGGAACCACAACTAGATGCTTTAATCCCTAGAATTGCATATTTCCTTTATTGACTTTTATCATCTTTGATTGTTTTGATTACTTGTGGTTAGTGATTGCTTAAGCATACCGTAATTGGACTTTGTTTCACTAAGTCTCTGTGATCGACCCCTGGAATTCCTTGCTTTTTACTACGATTGGCCCGTACACTGTGGGTTCGCATCCTTGTTTTATGCTTACGTCTAGGGTTATAAATTTAAAGCTTGCACACACCGTTTGGAGCGAACAAGTTTTTGGCGCCGTTGCCGGGGACTTGGTCTAGACCGAGCCGGTTGCGGTTTGCTTTCGGGGCACTTTGCCCTGTTGCTACTAACTACTCTTTCTATGAGTTTTGTAGTTTTCAGGATTTCTGATGACTATATTTGATCCAGCCTGGATAGCAAGGCAAAGTGCTAGGGCGGACCATTATGAATACTTAGAGGAGAAGTACTCCTTCTATTGGTTCAACAATGAATGGGAAAGAGAAGAGGCCATTAAGCATGAACTTACAATGTGGGATGAACTGAATGTCCCTAAAAAGATTTGTGAGCAACCCCTTGAAGATTCTCTTGAATCAAGATGGGAGAGGTTGATGAAGAAGGTAGAGGAGCTCAAGGAAAGCACCCTATCCTATGCTAAGCCGGAAGAGGAGCATAAGGAAGTGCTGCAAGTTCCAAGCACCCCTCCAATCAAACCAGAAGTTTCTCCTGAAGCTTTTGAGGGAGAAGAAGATTTGAAAGATTTCGATTTAACTGTTGAGACCTCGGCCGAGGTGAAAGAGAGATCGGCCGAGGTGGAGGAAAAATCTGTAGAACTGGAAGATACGGAGAACCTTGGCCAAATTACTGAGACTGTGGTCAAGGTGGAAGAAAGATCAGCTGAGTTGGGAGGGAATTCGTGTGTGGAATATCAACCCAACATGAAACTTGTCTCAAGCTTTGGAGAACTTTACGAGGTACATTCTCCTACTTCATTTGAAATCCCTATTAAAATTTCTGAATTTTTCAGGAATACACCGGAGAGTTGGAGGTCTCTTCCGAAATAACCTCCTAAGATCAAGATGAAACCTCCCTTGAAACTGTTGGAAGAAGATACTCCTTGGATTATAAGGAGTGGAGTTTGCAAGCACTACACCGTTAAGGCGATGAAGTGTCTCTTGTTCAAGTATGGGGTCCCTCGCATGCTAAGAACCTTGTACCATCCCCATGCTAAAGATGGGGAAGCCACTATGATTCTCGAGAAGTTGTTTTCTCGATCAAGGAAAGGATGGGACGCAAGGCTAGATTATGTCCCATTGAAGTGCAGGAAGGCTAGAAGGATTCCGGTGAGAATCAAACCGTACAAGCTTGTACGTGGGAGATCTTACCATTTGCCGGTGAAATTAGGAACCGGAACCTTTTTGGAAGAATTTTATGATGGATGTGATGAGCACTATATGGTGTTCAAGGTACATTGAGTAATTCTATGGAGAAGGGTCCAGCTAGCGACCTTAAACCAAGCGCTTCTTGGGAGGCAACCCAAGGTATTGCTTTCTTCTCCCTTTTCTAGTTTAGATTAGATAGTTGCTTTGTTTCTGTTTTCCTCTAGACAACAACCAGGTATTCCAAAAGGAAGGATCACAGTTCAGGAGCTACACTGGAAGAACAAAATTTCGAGAAGTTGAAGAAACGAGCTTTATTGAGATACATCTCGGGTACTGTCAGAACACCTCGACTGAGATGTGCTTCGCCAACCGAGATGGTCTTATCTGGGAGCTGTTTCTTACTTCTTCATGCAGTTTAGCTATATTCGGTGAGTATCCTGTCCTTAGACTTATTTTGACCCACTGGGACAGTGTGTCCCAAGTATGGGGTATTTGTATATTACTTGACATTTATGTGATGTATGACTCTATTTGACCGGATATTTATTCATATTTATGCTTCACTTTTGTATCTATGTGTTTATCTGAGACTGCATGCATACTTACAGGTTATTTGATTGAGAAAAACGTCGAAACTAAAAAAAACTGGATTAAAAAAAAAAATTTTGACCTCGACCGGTGGAGTTCTGGCCGAACGAGGTGTTTCACCTCGGTTGGCCTAAGAACACCTCGACCGAGGTGGGTTAACTGAGAGTTTTTGAAACGATTTTGCGCTTCTTATCTGGATATGATCTCAGTGAAGATCTTGCTTACTGACTGGTTTTGAAATCTTTATGTGTTTGAAAGGTTTTATAATATGTTTAAGTTGCTAAATGCTTTGTTTGAAATTATTGGCATGTTTAATACTTTGTTTTTATCCAAATTATGTTGAATTTGAAGGTTGACACCACATTATGAGTTCTCTCACTTTCTTCCTAAAAAGACCAAGGCAATTCATTCTTCTCTCTTCTTCTTCTTGATCATGCTTAACCCCTCATATACATTTTGCCTCCCTTTACCTATCCGGGAATTTGGAAGCAAGCGAAGTGGTGAAAGCAAGCGAAGTGGTGAAAGCAAGTAAAAGTTGAGAAGTGGGCTGGAAGTGAAAGTGTTAGAAAGAAAGAAATAGGTTTGGGGAAGTCAATCATGATGATGAGTAACTCGGCACCATTCACATATCCGGGTGTTTGTGTCTTGCCAAAGTCGAATTGAGCGATATTCCTAACGGGTCATGGTATGTGCATCAAGGGTTTGATGTATCTCAAGAAATTGATGATTGCTAATTTCCTAGGCTTCGGTTATTATGCACCTCTGTCCATGCATCCCAAAAAGTAAAGTAAAAAGAAAAAGTGTGAAATAAGCAAAGCTTATTGGTGGAAGATGTTGAAAGTCAAAGTGAAAGTGAAGTATATCCTTTTCCCGGATTCTAGCACCACATTACCTTACATACATCCCTACCCTACACGTTTCTTGACCTTTCTTTTAGGAAGCCCTTGAGACCTTGAGCTTGTTGATTGACTTAGTGGTTTAAACTGGATTATGCATGATTAATTTCGATAATTATGACTTATTATGCATTCTATGATTATATGCAAAGATGAAACACTTTTCTATATTTATAAAATGTTTTGATCATATTTAGATTTTAAATTCCATGAAGTATTCTCTTAGAGTGATCTATGATTGTAGCACACCATAAAAATGTTTTTGAAAGACTTTTCATTGATTTTATTGACTTATAATCCATTCTATCTTGTCTTCTATGTGCGGAACTTGCTTGGGGACAAGCAAGGGCTAAGTATGTGGTATTTTAATAGCATGAATTATAGTCTATATTTTGGGGTTTGTTTGGACGTTTTATCTTTCATAATCTGCATGTTTGTATGTATATTATGTGATTATATTACCATTTCATCTACATTTGCGAGAATCGAGGTGTACACCTAGTTTTGTTGTAATCATAGGAAAAATGGTACGTTTTGCATCAAAAAGGAGCAAAAGGAGTTATGGAGTCATTGGAGCTACATTCAGGAACATAAGGAACCATCCAGGAAGCATAGCCATGGATTACAAATTCACTTTGGACCAGATTTGAGAGATTTCACATTCAGTTGTGACTCACCTCGGTTGACCATAGATTCACCTCGACCGAGGTGATCCAGAGAAGTCGACTCGACCGAGGCGAACACCTGGGACGCGGCGAGAATATTTTATTCTTGGCTGAGATCTTTTATCTTTGGAAAAAGATCTTATATTTTTGGGCTTGGCTCCTGGAAGGAAGAAGATATACTAGATCTTATATTTTACCTATTTTTATGGGAAGAGATCTTTCTAAGATATCTTATCTTTGGAGAGCAATTTTCCTATAAAAAGGGTCGGATTTCCACAAATCCAACATCATGCTATACCACCGATCAGGGTTTATACACCATTGCAGCCATACTCCAGTTGGGAGATTTGAAAAACCTTTTTGAAGGTTGAAGAAGGAAGACTGTAGCTTTGATAGCTTTTGAAGGTTTTCTTGTAAGATTACCTTAGATTCTATTCCTTATTGTCTTGTCTTGTTGGATTTCTATCCAAGGAACACTTTGTTGTGATATTTGATTCAGTTATTGAATTTTTTTCATTAAATTCTTCTTGTTTAAATATTCACCTTCTTCCCACATATTTGATTAATACTTTCATGATGATGAGTGGCTAATTTCTTTGTGTGATTCTAGGGTGATTGGCTGAAGGTTGTGGGTAAAACAATGAAAGAATAAATCTTAGATTCTAGTAGGACCCTGAAAGTTCGAGTCTTTAACCTTAACCCTAAGCATCTCGTTCAGTCGATGAACATCTCGGCCGGGGTGGAATTCTTCTGACCGAGGTGACTTATCTGATCCGAAACTGAGAGTTAAGTGTTAGAGTTTGCCAAATCCTATTCTTATTACACCTTTCCTGGTTCAATGCAAGCCTAGGATGAGACTTACCCGGTAATTCCTTAGTTTGTGTACCAACGATCATAAGTGTAGGTAATAAAGGTTTATCCTTTATTGGGGTTTGAGTGTGCTTTCATCCCATCTTTGTGAGTTAGCCTGAGACTTACCCGGTAAAGGTTGATTCTATTCCCTTAGATGGTGTGTTAGTTTGAGATTATAGTTCTTTATCTTAATTCCTTGAGACTTACCCGGTAATAGGAGTTATGGTTTTGGATTAGTGAGTAGTGAGACTTACCCGGTGATCTATTCCACTTTAGTAACACCTTCCCCATGCAAAAACCTCAGCTTTGTCCGCTTATCTTTAGATCTTGAGTTGAAACCACAACTAGATGCTTTAATCCCTAGAATTGCATATTTCCTTTATTGACTTTTATCATCTTTGATTGTTTTGATTACTTGTGGTTAGTGATTGCTTAAGCATACCGTAATTGGACTTTGTTTCACTAAGTCCCTGTGATCGAACCCTGGAATTCCTTGTTTTTTACCACGATTGACCCGTACACTGCGGGTTCGCATCCTTGTTTTAAGCTTACGTCTAGGGTTATAAATTTAAAGCTTGCACACACCGTTTGGAGCGAACACTTTACCTATCCGGGAATTTGGAAGCAAGTAAAGAAAAGAAAGTTAAGTGAATTTGAGATGTTGGCTGAAAGTGTTAGAAAGAAACAATTAGGTTTGGGGAAGTCAATCATGATGATGATTAATTCGGCACCATTCACATAGCCGGGTGTTTGTGTCTTGTCAAAGTCGGATTAAGCGATATTCCTAACGGGTCATGGTATATGCATCAAGGGTTTGAGGCATCTCGAGAAATTGATGATTACTGGTCTCCTAGGCTTCGGTTATTGTGCACCTTTGTCCATGCATCCAAAAAGTAAAGTAAACAAAAAAAGCAAAAATAAGTAAAGCTTATTGGTGGATGATGTCGTGATTCAAAGAAAGTGAAGAAAAGATCATATTCTCAGGTTCTAGCACCACATACCTATATACATCCCACCCTGACACATTTCTTGACCTCTTTTGGAAGCCCTTGAGACCTCGAGCTTGTTGATTGACTTGGATTATGCATGACTGATTTCGATAAATATGATCTATTATGCATTCTATGATTTTATGCAAAGATGAACAGTTTTCTTATATTTATAAAATGTTTTGATCATCTTTTGATTTTATTTGCCATGAAGCATTCTCTTAGGGTGATATATGAGTGGAGCACACACCAAAAGGTTTTGAAATATTTTTCATTGATCTTTCTAACTTATAATCCATTCTATCTTGTATCTTAAATTTAGAACTTGCTTGGGGACAAGCAAGGGACAAGTATGGGGTATTTTGATAGCATGTATTATAGTCTATATTTTGGGATTGGTTTAGACGTTTTATCTTCATAAATCTGCATGTATGGATGTATATTCTTTGATTATATTGTTGTTTTGTCTACCTTTTCGGGAATCGAGGTCTACACCTAGTTTCGTTGTAATTGTAGGTAAAATGGCACGTTTTGGACCAAAATGGAGCTAAGGAAGCTAAGGAGTCATTGGAGCTACATTCTGGAGCATTGAGGAGTTATAAGAAGATCTCAAGAAGCATGAAAATGATTTAGATGATTGATTTTGGACAAGATTAGAGAGTTTCACTCTCAACTGAGACTCACCTCGGTCAGTAACAGTATCACCTCGACCGAGGTGATCTTCAGGAGCGACTCGACCGAGGCGAATATCGTAATGGCCATAAGATATTTATTTTTGGTTGAGATCTTCTATTTTTGGAAAGAGAATATCACATATTTTTGGCTGGATTTCTAGAAGGAAGATAATATTATTGGCTGATATATTTTGGAAGATATGGATATGTTTTCTAGGAAATAATTTTTTTTTATAAGATATTATTATCTTTGGAAGATTATTCTCCTATATAAAGGGTTGAATTTTCTGCAATTCATCCATCTTCGGATCACTGATTTTCTGGAGGATTTTCTGAAGAGTTTGAAGGAAGTTTTGAAGGTTGAAGTTCAAGGAAGGAAGGAAGGAATTAAGTTGAAGTTGGCTTTGAAGGAGTTTGTAAGATCTTCTTAGTTACCTTTTGGTTTTATTGTATTTTCTGATTGTGATTGAGGAAAGCTAATTGTTTGTTTGTTTGATTCATTGAGTTATTGAGACCTTTGTCTTAAGGTTTTCTTGTTTGAATATTGATTCCTTTCTTATAAAATTTGATTATTTTTAGCATGATGATTGTTTGCTAAGTTTTTTATGTGATTTTAGGGTGATTAGCTGAAAGTTGTAGGAAAGACGATGATAGAGTGATCTTAATCCTAGCAGACCCTGAAAGCTCGAGCCTTTACCTTAACCTTAGAACACCTCGATCAGTCATTGAACATCTCGGCCGGGATGGAATATAACTGAACGAGGTGAACCTTTCCTGAACCTTATCTGAGTTAAGATTTCAGTTTCCCAAATCCTATTCTTTTTATAACTTTCATGGTTCAACGCAAGCCTAGGATGAGACTTACCCGATGATTCCTTTGTTTGTTTACCAAAGATCGTGAGTGTAGGTAATAAAGTTTTATCCTTTATTGTGGTTTGAGTGTGCCTTCATCCCATTTTTGAGAGTTAGCCTGAGACTTACCCGGTAAAGGTTGAATCTATTTCCTTGGGTGGTGTGTTGGTTTGAGATTATAGTTCCTTTCCTTAGTACCTTGAGACCTACCCGGTTATAGGATATTTGGTTTGGGATAGTGAGTAGTGAGACTTACCCGGTGATCTATTCCCACCTTAGAAACACCTTCCCTTTACAAACCTCAGCTTTGTTCATGTTATCTTTTAAGATCTTGAGTCGGAACCAAACTGGATGTTTTAATCCCTAGAATCCGCATTCCTTTTACTTGACTTTTACATCATCTTTGATTTGTTGCGTGACTTGTTGATTGACAACCTTATTTACTGAACTTTGTTTCACCATAGTCCCTGTGATCGACCCCAGGAATTCTTGCTTTTATTACAATTGATCCGTACACTGCGGGTTCGCATATTATTCAAGCATACTTCATGGGTTATAAATATTAAAGCTTGCACACACCTTTTGGAGCGAACACAATGCCTTCACTTCATTGCTAAGAGAGGTGAGTTGAGCTCCATTTGATGTTGTACCTTGAAAGCTAACTCTCCTTGCTCCATCTTCAACTCTTTGATGGGAATATTTCTCCATGTGTAAAGCTTGCTTTTCTATGAAATCCCAAGCTTCATCAATCGGCATGTCCATGAAAGTGCCGGCGAAAAGTAATTGGAGCTTGAATTGAGTGTCTCCATCCAAACCCTTGAAGTATATCTCCAACAACTCGATCTTTAGAATCCCATGATGAGGGCAATCCAATAAAAGGTCCTTGAACCTCTCTCATTACTTAGACAAACTTTCTTTGTCCTTCGTGATAAAAATATTGATCTTGCCCCTCAATTCAGCGATCTTTGATGGGGGGAAAGAACATAGTAAGAAACTTTGTCGTCATCTCTTCCCATGTGTTGATTTTCCCAGCCGGAAGAGATTGATACCAAGCAAGCGCCTTGTCTTTCAATGAGAAGTAGAAAGGCCTCAAATTGTAGTTGTTGTTCTCCACTCTTGATGATCTCAAAGTCTCCATCAGAATCTCATAGTTTTGCAAATGTTGATGTCCAGATTCTCTCTCCAAACCTCTAAATTGACATTGTCGAATCATGGTTAGAACTTGCGGTCGAAGTTCATAATCATGCTCAGCTGGATCTCCTAGGTTGACTCCTGGACGGCGAACTTGCTGATTCGGGTCCATCCTCTGACCCAGGGTTTGTGGAACTCCAGCAAAAAGAACATCTCGGTCTACCAAAGGTGGCATCCGAGGTGGTGGCTGTATCTCGGCCGGTGCAACTGGGATTGGGTCTTGCCTTGGTCGAGCAACTGGGACCGGTCGAGGTAATAACTGAGCCCTTAGAGCGGCCATATCAGCTTCAAAACGGCTTCAAGATCGCGATTATCTTGATCGACAATCTTAGCTTCTTTCAAACTTTGTTTGTAGGTCTTTTTTGGTCCGGGATCGAAAGGAACGATTTCCTTTCCAACACGAGTTCTTCGCATAAACCTAAGGAAAGATCCTGCGAAATCACTAAAGTAAAGTGGTTAATATCAACAAGGGCAATAGCCCCGAAAGACAACCGAAACCGAACTTGGTCTTGACCAACTCCTCGACAACGGAACCAAAAACTTGTTCGCTCCAAAAGGTGTGTGCAAGATTTAATATTTATACCAAGAATAATTGCAAATAGCAAACCCGCAGTGTATGGATCGATTGTAATAAAAGCAAGAATTCCAAGGTCGAACACAAGGACTATGGTGAAACAAAGATCGGTAATTCAAGTTGTGAATAACAAACACGCAACAAGCAAAGCTATCAAAGATGATGTAATAACCACGTAAAGAGAATGCGGATTATAGAGATTAAAGCATCTAGTTGTGGTTCCGACTCAAGATCTCAAAAGATAACGTGGACAAAGCTGAGGTTTGCAAAGGGAAGGTGTTTCTAAGGTGGGAATAGATCATCGGGTAAGTCTCACTACTCACTATCACAAACCAAAGATCCTCTCACCGGGTAAGTCTCAAGGTACTAAGGAAAGGAATTATAATCTCAAACCAACACACCACCCAAGGGGATATAACTAACCTTTACCGGGTAAGTCTCAGGCTAACTCTTAAAGATAGGATGAAGACACACTCGAATCCCAATAAAGGATAAACCTTTATTACCTATCACTCATGATCTTGGGTATACAAGAAAAGGAATCACCGGGTAAGTCTCATCCTAGGTTTACGTTGAACCATGAAAGGTATAACAAGGATAGGATCTGGCAAACTGAAACCTCAACTCAGATAAGGATCAGAAAAGGACTTGCCTCACTCAATTTATGTACCATCTCGGTTGAGATGTTCCACGGCTGACTGAGATGTTCGTTGGTTAAGGTAAAGGCTCGAGCTTTCAGGGTCCACTGGGGTAAAGGCTCATTCTTTTATTGTCTTTTCCACAACCTTCAGCCAATCACCCTAGAATCGCATAAAGAACTTAGCCAACAATCATCATGATAACAATAATCAAATATATAAGAAAGGAATCAATGTTCAAACAAGAAAACCTTAACACAAAGGTCTCAATAACTCAATCAAACAAACAAACAACCAGCGTTCCTTAATCACAATCACAAAATACAACAATCAAACCAAACTAAGAAAATCTTACAACTTCATTCAAACTAAATTCATTCCTTCCTTGATCTTCAACCTTCCTTCAAACTCCGGAGAACAATGCTCCTTGACCGTCCTGAATCTGCTGATCCGTAGATTTGGTAATCCGAAGATAGATAAATTCCAGAGAATCAGCCTCTTTATATAGGAGAATCACCATCCTAAGATAAAATATCTTTAAAGTTAATTTCCTTCCTTAGAATATCTTCGAAATAAATTAGTCACAAAGATCTACTTCCTTCCAGAAATCCATCCTAAAATATGTGATATTCACTTTCCAAAAATAGAAGATCTCAGCCAAAAATAAAGATCTTATGCCCGTTATAATATTCGCCTTGGTCCAGCCTATCCTAAAGATCACCTCGGTCGAGCCAATCACAAAGATCACTTCGGTCTAGGTGATCACGAAGAACACCTCGGTCTAGGTGATCCTCAAGAAGACCTCGGTCTAGGTGACACTGTAGCCGACCTAGGTGAATCTCACCTACGTGTAAATCTCTCTAATCTGGTCCAAAATCAATCTTCCATCTCATTTACATGTTTCCTGAGCCTTTCTTGTAGCTCCACAATGCTCCATAATGTAGCTCCAATGACTCCTTACCTTCCTTAGCTCCATTTCGTTCCAAAACGTGCCATTTTCCTTACAATTACAACAAAACTAGGTGTAGACCTCGATTCTCGCAAAGGTAAACAAAACAACATAATGATCAAAGAATATACATCCATACATGCAGATTTATGAAGATAAAACGTCCAAACCAATCCCAAAATATAACTATAATACATGTTATCAAGTGTCATAAATCATGTCATTAGTTCATGTTCAATGTAAATAAGTTGTACTTGTAAGAATGCAAGATTACGTATGTAAAGTATATGATGTCAAATAATGCTCTTACTTCTTCTAGTTCTTAGTACTTGTCATTAGAGCTTTAAAATTTTACTTAACAATATTTGTGTTACAAATCTTATTAATACTTAGTGCTCGTTTGATTTGAGCGATGAAATGAAAACAGAATGGAAACGGATAAGGTGAAGGAAATAAAATGAAAATGATGGAATTACTTTCATGCCCTCTAAACAAACATAGTTTTTTATTTCTTCTTTTTTCATATAACTCTCTACATTCTACCATTGTTTTCATACAAACTTTTTAAATTATAGTGCATCCATAAATTTTATACCTTGTACTTGTAGCTTTCTTAATATGTGTGATTTTTTCTCTAATGACAATTATTGAGAACCGGATTGAGGTAGATCATCTAACACTTAGTATTTGTGCTAGCAATGAATGTGAGGATGCTATAATTCGGTATTGAGGTAGCTCATCTAACACTTAGTATTTGGTTGCTTTAATTAGATTGTGGGTTATATTTCTGTGGGATGTATTACATAATAATACAGTCTAAGTTGTAGCCCATAACAACTTGATATGTTACATCCTGAACCGGGTTCAATTACTCGGGTTGGATGATAAACTAAACTAGTTTGTTTACTTAAGTGAAACGACGAGTTTAGGCAACACACTTGGGTATGTAATCACACTTAGAAGCTTCCGAAACCCTAAGCTACAACACAATTCAAACACTCTCATTCGGCTAGGGTTTTTGATGTTGGTTTAGATGGACTATCCCAAAACCATATATTATCGCAAGTATACAACCGTGTCAATGTAAATATATGACCTTGCATCAAGGTCGAACTTCCAAGAAACAATGTATATCCCAACTTTGTCTCAAGTTAAACTAGTAAAACAAGAGTGTGTAAAAGAAAAGGAAAAACGGGTGATCAAGTGATCAAATGTTTTGGCTTTAAGAAGTAACAAGTAGCAAGTAACATAGATCGAATATCAATAAGAGAAAACACTAGAAAATTGAGGATATTCCTCCAAACCATATTTAGAACATGATTGATCATGTTTTGTTTAATAAAATTGGAGAATTTAAGTAACAACTACTAAAATAGCATGTTATAGGTATGCTTTGTCAAGATATTTGACTTGTTTCAACTAATGACTATATTAAACTATGCAAGCATCACATGATGTTTGTTATTTGCTTCACAATCTAGCATAACCATAGTTTGGACATTCACATGATAAGTGTACTAGTCATCCTTTCGGCCCTAGCTAGTATCACTCAAGTAATTAATAGAGAAATCAAACATTGCACAATCTTCTTGGAACTATTTATAGGCCTCGTCTAAAATGATAAACTCATATAACACTATTCATGCTTGAAAATGCTAGTTACATTATAGACAAATTAGAGAACCTTTTAACGTACATAATCCTACAAACTCTAACATAACAGTAAATAGATACAAGTAAGGACTAAAAGCTCTCTAATATTACAATAGATAGATACATGTAATGATCACAGACTCTAAAACAACATAGGTACAAGTAACGAACACTCGAGATTTGAACATGTGTCCAGCGCTCGGAGAATGAGGCCGACAATCATGCAATTCCTTAATCAGCACGCTCGTTAAATTGCTTCTATACACAATTGTATCGATGAGCATATAGATATAGTTATAACTACATCGATAATAAATTTATATCAGGTAACTTCAATGGATTCTTCTTCAGTTACAATTCAAAACATTGAAATGTTACAAAATATGCAGCAACTCTAAGATTCAATGTACGTCCTCCATTCGATGGTTAGTCAAGCCACTCCTTAGTGTAAATAGTTATCTGGGGAGAAAACGCAGCTGGGAAGACAACGCAGCTGGGAAGATCAGGTTCAGTTCCCACCACCTTAATAAACCGGTGATTATATACACGTCTTGGGAAACAACATTTGGTGGCTGCTTGGTCTATTGAGGCATCGGTGATATGTTGTCCATACGGAAACTTATCCTCAGACAAGAGGGCCTTCAGCATCAGCTTCGACACTTGTTCATAGTCAAAATCGGAGAAATCTACTACTTTGTTCAACTTTGAGCAACTCATGTATGGAAAACATATGAACCGTAACAGCAGCTTAATGAGGATTTCCCGTCGCTCTTCAATCTTGGAATAATAAACACGGCCCCACTTCAAGATAAATTGAGAAAAGAAGAAAGGTCGTTGCTGTACATTAGCAGCAAGGTAAATTTGGGGTTAGAAATATAAGTGTTGGAATTGGAGAGTTCGAGGTAATGAAGGCTTTAGCATAAAGAAGAAGAAAGGTCGTTGCTCGGAACTTGAAACTGTAAGTGCTGGAACTGGAGTGTTCGAGGTAATCCAGTAAATCTTCAAATTTGGGTCCTCTATAAATCAGCCCCAAACCAGATTTTCCTTAAGTTATACGTACTTTCCCAATTGCCATTCTCTCTTGTGCCGTTTGTTTATTGTGGGATTTTCTCTCAGAAGTTTTGAATATGCAAAATTCAAGTGTGGATACTTCAAGTGGTAGTGCATATGACGGGAGTTTTGCGTTTGCGTTTAATGACATTGATTTTTCTGATCGGGTCCTATGTCTTGAGATTTCGTCATCAATGAACGATGGTTCAGAGTTTGATAGCGGTTCAGAAGTCGAAACTTTGCACATAAGTTCTCCCATCCTAGCTTCAAAAAGTCCATTTTTCTAAAAGGTAATTCTTCTTTTTAACTATTTTTTTTGTTTTCATCTTCCCTACGTAATACTCCCTCCTTAACACAATGTTTGTCTTTTGAAAGTTGAACATATGAATTAAGGAATAATTAATCACTTTAAACAATCCAATAAAGTTTTTAATTGTTCGAGTGATAAGTACAATCTTTAATGATTTTATTCACGTTTCCTAGAAAAAAACTCATTTTTCAATATATTTTAGCCAATTATAATGTATAAGGAGTTATATTGAGAATAATTAATTCATTGATAGTAGTGTAATCATTTTATCTATGATTAATATTATAGAAGTGTCAAATATTTTGTTAAACTAAACTAATTGCTCAAATGACAAACATTTTGTTGGGAGTATGTGTTAACTGAACTATCCTTATCCTGATTCATGTAGTTATTGAAAAATGGCATGAGCAAATCACAACACAGGAATGATGTGACCTTGAGAATCGATGCATTTGGTGTGCACCATACTTACCCTCGTTGAATGAAGATTTGTGTCGGTTTATATATTAATATATATTTTATTTTGCTATATGAACAGAAAAAGCAGCATTTTTGGACCTACTAAAGTTTATGTATGAAAATACTCTAAGGGCAACTTCAGCCACAGATTTGCTGGATGTGTTAATTGTTGCAGACAACTTTGATGTTGCTTCTTGTAAGAAACATTGTAGTGAGTTGTTACTCAAGTTACCCATGTCACTAGAATCTGCGATTCCTTATCTCGAACTTCCTTCAAGTGTTTCTGTTGGTGAAGTAGTTCAGCCAGTAATTGATGCAGCAAAAAAGTTTCTTGTTTCCCGGTACAAGAATTTCACTGAGTAAGATCCTTGACTTCATCAGCAATCTTATTTACGCCCCTTGTTCTTGGCGGCTCCTTGACGCAGGGAAAGAGCGAGCATTTTTGACGGCTAGGTTTGCAAGTAGACGCACCACCTGTCCGTGTAGAGGCGGCTGGAATTTGTTGCAAATATTGTCAACCTCTTTGCTAAGCTGAATGTCTCAATTTAACTGGACATTTAATCCAATTTGAATGCTGATACTCTATTGTTGAATTATCTAAGACTAGTAGAGTAGTTGCTCAGTTGATAAAACTTGATTGTAACTGACTTTATTTGAATGCTATTATTTATTTATTTATTTTAATTGAGGATATTATTATTTTTATTATTATATTATTATTATTATTATTATCAATATTTCTATTATTATTATTACATTATTATTATTATTATTATTATTAATCTTATTATTATTTTTATTATTCTTATTATATTATTATTATTAGTAATGTTAATTATCATGGATTTTATAGGTAATGTATATCAATATTTAACAAGTTTATCAATATGATAATTTTTTTTTTTTGGAAAAGGAAAGCGGTTCAAAACATTAGACGGCATGCCATCTAGTGAATCGAAAGGCCGAAAAAGATTGGATGGACTAACCATCATAAAAGACGCAACAAAGTAGAAAAGAAACACACACAAAATACATCAAAAAGACCAAAAAGCTAAAAGATCTTCAGGGCAAAGCATACTGATCCGGTCAAAAGGAAGTGACGAGCAACAACGGTCATCTTGAAGGAAATACACAGGTACGGATCTGGGAAAAAACTATGAAACCTCATATTTGGGCTGCATCAAAGCCATCAAAGTCGATCACAAATCCACGCCCCCTTATTGACAAACCGCTTGAATCGCAACCAAATCACAACATCAAAACTGAGAAGACGATGCAGTTGAACACGGGTATCGTGATATATAAATGTGTGTTACTTTGATAGTTAAAAAAGACAAGATTTAAGGAGAACACCCTCGACTCTTGGTGGTAACGCCCACTTGTAAGTCACTTCTCCTACTCGCGCTAAGATTTCAAAAAGGTTGATATATCGGAAATCAACTTCCTTCTCGGGTCTTTCTCAATGCAGCATTTCCATTATTTTTCCTTTCAATTTCTCTATCAAAGAAAATCGAACTTCCAATTTGTACGTTGGCTTTATTTCTTGTCAAACCAAACTTTAATGTTATGTTTCCTCAATTCTTATAGTAAGTCCCCAACAATGAAGGAAGTACTTTGCTCCACACCGCCTCCCCTAATGTGACACTTATGCTATCACTTTACATCGTTTCTCAAAACTCGATCAAGACTTTGTTTTGGAGAATCACTTGTACACTTCAGACCCTTAATACCTCAAGGTAAATCAAAATAGCTGCACCATCAAATCTCCTCTTAACTTTGAATAACTATATTGCAATTTTAGTCCCACTCAAAACCTTTTTGTCCTCCAGAGTAGGTTAGCCGTATATGGTGTTACTTTGGAGAATCTCTCCACAAATCCAATAATGACCAGCACATCCAAGGAAGCTTGTAACTCCTTTCACATCCTTCGGGGGTTGACCTCCCAAGACAACTTGTCATATAACTTCTCTCTTCTTCGAGAGTAGACCAAAATATCTTATGTGGCATTAGTAAGCCCCCATAGAATCACTACAACTCGTAACGACCATGGTTTGTCTAGAATGTCGTATTTGCAATATCCTAGTCTCGAATTTCCAATTGACGACAATCAGACCTTAAATCCTTCTTAGAATAGACTACCGACCCTTGCAACCGGTCGAGTAGATCATCTATTAGTGGTGAAGGATACTTGTCCTTCATTGTTAACTTGTTCGGCTAATTGTAATCGATGTACAAACGGAGATAACCACCTCTCTTTTTGCAAATTGGTGTTCTCCATAACAACTTCAAATCAAGAGTTTTAAGATTTATTCCAATATGAACTTCAAATCGAGAGTTCAAGATAACCTTTGGAGTTCTCCATAACATTTCACTAATTCCATTGAACTCTTTTCAATAAGTTCTTACAATTGCTCATTCACTTGGTTCCACATCTCATGTCTTTGCACCAGTGTCATTCCATACGGCGCCTTAGATATAGGAATTGAATCAACCTTGACCTTAGTGGAAAAAAGTTCTCATTCTGACGTATTGGAATCCATGATATCTCGATTTTTGTTTTTCCTTCTTTTCTCTTCCTATCACATATCGTTATAACCTTTTAAGAACTCATACTTATGTGTTGCCACAACCATCCTAACTGTAGGGCATAATCACGTCTTATAACAAATGGATCTTATCTTCTTCGCTTTCCCGGACATCCCAACATATTGGGGGAGTTCTTTTGTATTCTACCTAAGCTTGCATCATTCCTTCGAGTAGGTGTAGAACTTACTTCATTTTCTTATGCAGTTGTCAAACCGACCGTAGAGGCTCTAACCTCAATCTTTCATGTACATCTCATACATCTCATATTGACAACAAACTTCAAAACTTTGGTCTTCTCTTACTCTTGTTGGTCACCTTATGCACTTCTTGATATTCTATGAGCAACTTAACAACCGTACTAGCATGCCTTTAGGCAAAATTTCCCAACCACAGTCAGTGAAAGATCCACTCCTTATTCCACCAAACACTAACATATATCATAACCCTAAGCTTTCAGCGTTGCCCCAATCTAGATTCCTCGTTTCACGTCAAAGCCACTATGGCTTCGCCACATGAGTCACAAAAACCTTGATTTAGCTTGGCTTGTGAAAACATGACATCCATAACCTTAGAACAAACATATCATACCTGCCCTTATATATTCCCCTTTTTCGCACAATAACCATAGAAGACTCATATTTTTCTTCATCTTTTCAGTCCCCTTTACCCTGATCCCTGTCGTTCCTCCAAATGACAAACCCATGACCTACGAAGGTCGCATCAGATCGTTACAACCCCTCCCCACAAGGTATGCTACCATCACTTGCTAAAAACGATAAATTTGCTACATGATTAAGATTTTTGCACTTCCCTTGATATACCACTTTACTGCCGACATTCAACCGCCACAAAGATTCCACGTTCTTGCTCCCCTTCTTCATGATGTTGCTTTGCCTTCTCACCATAACGAACAACGGTTGACCCTCTTAAAGACATTCTACTAGGTGAACCTTCACCACATGATTCTTATCGTAGCCTCATACGTCCGAAGAAAGTTACCCACTTGGGATCTCGAAGAATCGACGTTTCACCTTTTGATACCTCCGTAAACTTAACTTACGGGTCTCTTACATCTTTTGTGATTGATTCATCCACGCCTCTCATCTCGACTCCCATGCCTAGGAGCGTCTAAGGAAAGCTTCACTTCTCGTAATTGAACACCTCCTCTAACCTTGTTAGAATGCACCCAACTCCTCCTCGATTCACATCTTTAGTTGTCCATGCGTCCTCTTAAGTTCGTTATCTCCATTGTTCTCGTCGTTGTTCGATCATGGCTTCTTTAGAACCGCTTATACACTTTAATATTGCTCCCTTCTCTTGCATTGCTTCCATCTTAATTCCTCTTAAGTTGTCCTTTTACTTGGTTGTCCTTCGTTTACGTCATCTTTACTCCTCCTCTTCGATATCCTTTTAAAGCAATCCGAGAAACGCCATGGTGTTCGTCCGCACGAAATGCTCAACTCGATACTTGAGCGTACTCTTTCACGTATGAACACCACTCCACGCCAACAACGTCGCCTTAAAGATGGTGATATCGTACTCTCATCTTTTCTATAAGGTCCCATACTATATACTACTATATATAATAATCCGTATATAAGACGGTATAAGTCCTATGTCCATATTACTATCAACATAACACATCCACCATTCCATCAACAATATAAGGTCCCAAAACATATAACTGTCCACACATATATAACTATACACATATACTCTTCATCATGCAACATACAACCATAGAGATACACATCAATTCTATCATGCATAAATACAAACCTCATATCCATATCTATATATAAATACATATACATATCAAAATCTAATAAGCTAAGCTGTCGAGATCTGCGGAAGGAGTGGTGGTCCGTACATTCTACCCCGACTCATGCATGTGATTTTGAAAACAAAAAGTTAGAACCCGTGTGGGTTCTGTTTATTCCTCATCCGGCCTTTAGAAGATTGCGAGTGTCATTGTTGTCAACCTAGGGCTCTGATACCACTTTTTTAACACCCCAAATCTGCGGGACTCGGGATGCTACGGGTTGAGACCTCACAATGGGTCCCGACCCTTAGTTTGACAATAATTTCACCGGAACTTTCCAACATGGCACAAATAAAGGCAAAACAAAATTCCTTTTATTGCAAATGATAAGAAACCCGAAGGAAAACCACAAAAGACTTCAACCGAGATACAACACAAAAACCGAACGCCAAATACACGGCATACAAAACACAACAATCGAAGGACAAAACACAACTCAACTCCAACCAAAAACCCTTCCTAAAATGTACGGACCCCGGCTGCCAACATTTTCGGATCTCTCGGCCGCATTCCTAACCTGCAAGGAAATCTACAACAATCGGTATAAAACCGTTAGCTCATATTCTAAACATTAGAATCAATGGGAAAGGCACATACACAAGTAATCTCATCACAAGCATACAACATACATAAAAGCACACCAATCCTTGTTATCATTAGGTCGTATGCCATTCTAATTCAACTTCTTTTGTGACACGAGAATCTCCCGAAACTAGCCTCGGTCCCCACTTCCGGCATGGAACGGTACGGATGCCTCCGACCATCTAACTAGCATGGGCTAGTCGCCAAGAACCTCCTAGATCTACACAAGAGCTAGGCAGTGATGTCACCGCCCATTATCATACACTTGGGCCAAATAATATAAGGTCGGTAATCCTATTTCCGGTTTCGTTGTTATAACATAAACAATAAACACACACCACCAAACACACATCAATGCTAATATGTAAAATACGAGCTAAGTAAGTCCGGAGACTTACCTCGTCATCACACTCTCACTTCCTTAGGAAGGAAGCCCGTAACCTGCTCACAAGACGATAACTATATCAACAACAACCCACTCACAATAGAAGTCTTAGACTTCTATACAAATGATCTACGCAAGACCATTTGACTCTCAATTCTAGGACCGCATCCTAGAATCCCTCATGCTCACATCCCACTCAACACAAGCTAGAAGTCCTAAGACTTCTAAACCCTCGGATCTCGCAAGATCATAACTCACAACGCAACTAGGATAAGGCAAACCTAAACTCCAAAATCCCACAAGATCATACAACCCCACCTCAAGCCTCAAAACGCTCACAAGATCAACCATATAACTTAAAGTCTTATAACAACCTCACAAGATAACCAACACCTCAAGTTTAGAATCAACATCAATCCATCAAACAATATCAAATCCTCGAAACTCACCTAAGGTTCAAAGTCACACTTGGCATTCACTCTAAGTTGTGTTAGATCCAACCTACCATGATACTAATACTAAACATAACTAAATCGAGTAAGATCATAAGCTTGGGGGAGAGGGTACTCACACTACGTCAAAAGACGGAAGACGATCTAAGGATGTCGAGAATGGATTCGTTGGGCCTTTATCGGGGCGCTTCGAACCTAACACCAAAGCTAGGAAAATATAGGAATATCTCGTAATCGAAATCCAAGGTTCCAAACCGCTAATTCATTTTCCGGGGCAAAATATACCGTTCCAAAACTATGGGTCATAATCTATAATTAAAATCAACAAGGGCACACTCGATAAATTGCAAAAAGCAAGGTCACAAACTGCAATTATAAATATGGCCCAAAAATGTAATTAATTCTGCACGAGGGTATAATTGTTACATTCCATAATCTGGGTACAAATCTGCAATAGTAAAAGATGGGACAATTTTGCAATTATACCAAATAAGGGGGAGGGCCAACTGTAATTAACCCTTAAGGGTTTCTCTTTTGCGTTTAGCAGAGGAAGGATGGAAGGCGGCGGTCCTCGATGGGCTCCGGCTAGAGCGACGCAAGGGCAGCTGGCAAGGCCGCGGAAGGAGCGGTGACGCTTCTCCGGCGAGGCGGAAGGAAAGCGAGGTGGAGAGCTATTGAGGAATCCTTGCCTGTTTACTGTGTTGATTGCAATAGAGAGAAGGAGAGCAGAGTTGGAGATGCCGGGAGTCGACAGTTCCGGTGGTTGCAGACGGTTGAAGGAGGTTGGAGGCGTCCTTCTCCGGCGAGCACTCTAGCGTCTGGCGTCTGTTACATGCAGCGTGCGAATTCGATAGAGGAGAAGGGGGTTGGAAGCTCGATGGAGGCAAGGCTACAATGGTGCGATAGGCAGGGCTCTCCGGCTTGACAAGGTGGTAGGGAAGATGGTATTCTTCCTTGTTTCAAAAAATCGACAAGAGCAAAGGTGGAGTTGGATCTCCCAGGCGACAATGCGGCGAGATAGCGAGGACGGGAGAACTGAGAGGACATCGAGAGGGAAGAGAGGCTGAGGGAGTGCCCTGCTGTTGTTTCTCGATCCAGAAATGAAGAGGAGCAGAAGAGAGGAGGAGAGCTTGAAGGGTTTTTCTTGCTCAAGACTAGAGGGTGATGGGTGAGGCTGTGAGGGAGATTCAGACAGGGAGAGCTGAACATCGAGGAGTGTTTTACAAAGGTTGAGGGAGATACCAAGACGGTGTTGCCCAAGCTGTTGGGTAAGGGAAATCAAAATTGAAAGAGGAGAACCAATCATGGCTGCAAAGGTGAACAAGGGAGATCGAGGGTTGAGTTGGGGAGTTGAAGAACCCAAGGGTCGGGAGGTCACAGGCTAGGCGCAGAGAGGCTAGCTAGGATGGCTAGATGCAACAACATGAGTGTTTCCCACGGTGATGTTGCCACCTAGGAAAACTAAGGGAAAGAAGAAAAGGAAAAATGAAAAAGGGAAATAAATAAACTCGATCGGATACACGAACGGGATTATCGGATCGGATAATTTTTCCAAACTTTTCTCGTAAAATAAAACACGAAAAATATATGCGGATCTAATATATAAATAAACTCGCGTAAATATACTTTGAAATACAAAAACCGTTCTCGCAATTTATTCCGAGATTATGTGATTATTTAAACATGGGAATATATATATATATATATATATATATATATATATATATATATTATGTTCGTATAATTTAATTTTTGGCATAAAAAAACTCGTAAAAATATTTTAGCTATAAAAATATCGATAAATCCGGAAAAATAAATATCGCAAACGCGCCAAAAATTTGGGGCGTTACATTGTCACTTCCAGATCTCAACATAAAGAACAAGTTTGCGAAGTGGTGGACTCGGGAACGGTGGAGCTGGTGGAGCTGATGGACCTGGCGGCCTGGAACCAAGAGCAAACTGTCTAGTGTGAGGGGGGCCTCTAGGAGGCATCTGCGGTGGAGGAAACCCGGGCATTGGATGACCACGAGGCCTTATCACCGAAGGAGGATAAGACACTAAAGGACGAGCAATATGAGGTTGCATCATACCAAGCGCGGGTCCACCGACTCCATGAACCGGACTTGCCAAGCCAGGTTGCGCCTGAACCAGAGCCGTTGTGGGGACTCCATGTCCGGCAGCACGTCCAATTCCAGGTCCAGCGGCAACGGCAAATGCTGCACGGGACTCATCAAGATGAGGAGTGTAACACCACGACTCCGCGGGACTCGGGATGCTACGGGCGGAGACCTCACAATGGGTTCCGACCCTTAGCTTGACAACAATTTCACCGGATCTTTCCAACTTGGCACAAATATAGGCAAATACCGAAATCGTTTTAATGCAATGCAAACAATCTTGAAAAGAAAGATAGAACTTGGAAACTCAGCCGAGTCCTCAAAACGACATAACTCCTAAAACATAAATCCATAAGGTACAACATAATCCAAAACGACATCAACACATAACAATCCCGTCCTATAATGTACGGAGACCCCGATTGTCCAATCTTCCGCCTCACTCGGCGGCATCCCTATCCTGCAAGGCATTTACAACAACCGGTTTAAAACCGTTAGCTAGCAATCCGAATATTAGAAGAACGATAAGGCACAAACAAATATAACGAAGTAAAAACACACAAACATGCTTAAACACGTCAAGTCCGATTATTATCTTTATTTAACGTTATTCCCTTACTAATCCGCTTATGGTGTGACACGAGAATCCTTCACCCTTGTCCCCTTTTACCCTGTCGGGTTTGTACTTGACGCCTATCAGCATCACCCGTTGGACTGGTCGCAAGGCGCCTCCCAGTCACCCCATTTTGGACTGGACAAGCGGTCACTTGCCGTTATCATACACTTGGGCCAGATTTAAAAATAATATACAAGTCCACAGCCTAATCCGGTTAATAGTTATCACAACAACTATAAACACACACCACCCATACTTATCAACCAATATTTGAAAGCCAGTGAAGTAAGTCCGTAGACTTACCTTACTCAAGGTACACGAATAAATCCTCTAGACTTCTTGCTGGAAACGCTCAATGCCTGATCACAGCGAGGCATACTATCATTAAGTATCCGAGAAGATAACAACTCTCGTACTTCTTGTAATACCCGCAAATTTAGTATCGGCTATTTCATAAACAAATCAAAACTTGACCATTGGTGACTTCTTCCGGTGCTTGAGTTCTTTAGTAGGGATTCCGACCTTATGTTTCTTCTTTTAAGTTTCGGGACAAAACTTATTTTAAGGGGGAATTGATGTAATAACCGAAATATTTTATTCCGATTATTCCCGAGTCACACCGGAATTATACCGGTTTGGTTTTTCCTTCTTTACCTTAACATTTTTATGGGTTTTGGAACTCATCTTTTCTTCTATGATTTTATTATTTTATGTGAAGACTCGACTCACAAGAAGTACACAAACCCGATCTATCTCCTCCTATCCATCATCTTTGTTATTTTATGTGACATCAAGTTCGTGGATAGTTTTATTATATTATGTGAGATTTCTCTTACTCACATAAAAGAGTTTTAACTATAAGGCACACCATCCGGGCCCGTTATGAAGATAAGATAGCGAGGCCCATGAAGACGTACCATCCTGGCCCGTTACGAGTAGGCCAGTTGGGCCCATGGAAGTTCTATCTGCCGTCTCTTCTTCTTCATCAGAACCCTAACATCCTCTAACGTCTTCTCGTTCTCCCATCACGTACGCCGGCATATCTTCTCCTCCACGCGAAGCCGGCAACATCCAGCGGTGTTCCGTCCTTCATCATCTTCCTGACAGCGCACAGATCTGCAGCCCGGCCTTCTCTCCTGTAGACTCCAGCGCCGGCGATATCTTGCCTCCACGCCAAGCCGCAGCCTTCAGATGCCACGCCTTCCCTTCGTCTTTGCGCAGGAGCAAGGAGCCAAGTGACAGTTCCCGATTCCACCCGTTGTGTGCGTTGCCGTCCCTCCTGGCCACTGGTGCCTCATCTCCCAGCCATTGGTGCATACAAGTGACAGTTTCCGATCCGTCTTAGTCCTTTTCTTACACGTAGTAGTGAGCTTGTCGAGTCTCTCTTGTCGGGTAAGCATCTCCCCTCCCTTCTCTACATTACACTCCCTACTTATTTGCTTATGAGAGCCTCAATTGTATCCTAAAACCCTTTCATAACAGCCCTAGAAGATAGCTCATGGAGCTGCTGCGTTTTCTGCGTTGTAAAGTGATGAACAACTAACTTCGGGTCCAAATTTAGGTATGAAAGACTGATCCATTTTGGCTGAAATTTTTATATGTTATAGATGGGATATTGTGGTAGAACATATTAAAATTTGAGAAGAATCAAGTGAGTGGTTTGGAATTTATGATTTTTCAAAGATTGGGTCTTAAGCAGTTTTTTTTCCTGTTGTGCTGAAATATTCCTAGTGTTGGAAAACTGCATGTTGACACAGTTTTGTGATCCAGTTTTGGGTAAGTTAGACTTTTTCTTTTTAACTGGTTTTCGGATATGTCATAGTCGGTATTGTATAGTAGATCATATTAAAATTTAGGCGTATTCTAAGTTATAGTTTAGGAGATATGATTTTCTCAAGTTTGCTAATCATGCAGTTTTTTTTAAGTATGCTGAGTTTGAAAAAAACTGCTTGGTATGCAGTTTTGTGGAATAGATTTTGATGGGTTATTGACTGCTGTTGGACTCGAATTTCAGACATGTTATAGTTGGTATAGTATAGTAGATCATACTGAAATTTGAGAGAAATCCGAGTTACATAGAGTGCATAACATAGAAGACTTGGAGATTTTTGTTAGAATTTTTATATTTTTATTTGGGGCTCGTATCATAGGCTAAAGTTGGATCTTAGTGACCTTGTTAAAAGTTAAGAAAAGTGTGTAATCTATAAGTTCTACCTAAACTAACTCTTAAGAGTTAGATTATGAAATTAAGTCCCAAAGAAAGGTTTGGGCATATATTATAGGATATTTGAGAGTTTCGGACACTAGGGGCAAAATAGTCATTTGCCATTACGAGGGTATTTTTGGTAATTTATCTAATGAAAGAGTTACATATCTTAGAAGTTATAGACTTATAATAAAGAGGGATACATTATTGATCCACTTGCCTTTTATAACAGGCGGTTGAGTTCATGCGGTTGCAGACCGAGTTGAGATAAAAAAGTTATAATTTGATACAGGTAAGTCATTTGGGCTTACTTAGCTATCTTTCAGATATTAGTGTGAATAATGATAGTGGTGTTTGAATGATGTGTGCATAAGTGTATTTCATACTAATTATTGACCGACCCACATATCTAGCCTAAGAGTAACGGACGGTGGCATTCTGCTCAGTTAGCCCGAGGGCGCTGGGGGTTTCTTTTGGAACTAGTCCATACTTGGTTTGCGGGGACGCCACCGGCGGAGGTGTGCCAAACCATCACCAGTTGGATAAGGAATGGAGGCGAGAAATCTTAAGATATCTCGTGCCACAACTTTTAAACGGAATGAAGTGAATTACCTAAGTTAACACATAATAACCGGTTTGTGTGCCACCATGATGATTGTTTTATTTTGCTTGAATTGTGTTTGTGCTATTTTTATTCTACTTATATTTGGATTGTTAGCCAACGGTTTATCCGTGTTGTAGATTCTGTAGAGTTAGACAGTTGTAGAGAGATCCGGGGCGGATGGTCAGCCGGGTCCACGTACTCATTAGATGGGGACGGGGAATCTTCCGTTCAACATGCATGTTATTAAAATATCTATGTGTTTGTAAGGTTGTCATGTGTTGAGCATTCATGTAAATAGTGTTTGTTATTTTCAAAGAATTTACATACATTTGTGCCTTTTGTAAGATCCTAGTAAAGTTGTTGTTAAACCAAGGTCGGGACTCATTGTGAGGTCCTAACGAGTAGCTCTCCGAGTTCCGAGAACTTGTGGTGTTACAACATGGTATCAGAGCGAGGTTGGCAACAATCGCACTTGAAATCTTCTGAAAGACCGAATGTATAAACTAACTAGAACCCGAAAGGGGTCTAAGAATTTCAAAATGAATTTCTGGTTTTACACATGCACATAGTGGGGTTGTTGGGCTAGTATTACGTCGGACCACCATCGTTCTCCGTGGATCTCTACAACTTGGTATGATAGGTGAGTTAGTATGTAGACTTATATTGATATGTTTTAGTGTAAGATTATATATATGTGTATGTGTAGCATGTTAATATCCTAAAGAATATCTTATATTCTTTAGTTGTGATATCATGAAGCGATTTTCGCGTCATGATAAATCGATAGCGGACTTGACGAGTTTTCAACATGAGACAATGGATTCAGACCTAGGATTGAGTATTATACTCTGGTGGGAGTCTTGGTGACCTTATAAACCATCCAAAGAAACGAGTGGGCAAAGAAGTAAAGATGTCGACATAAATTTCATCACCTAGACAAGCAGATGGTAAAATAATTCTTGAGTCAGATCAAATAAAAGGAATAGGAAGACACCCAAGGAACTTGGCCATATGAAGCCGAGAGATGAATTTGGAGAACCCTACAAGAGACGACAAGATCGTAGATTGGAGATAATAATAGTGGGATAAGAACCAAGTAGAATGGAGCACAATCATGATTGCGGAATAAAGGATGTTACAATCGAGATAGATGCTCCATAGACAAATATGGGCATGAGAGACCAGATGAGATAGAGTGTCAACCCAAATATGAGGATCTGAGGTGCACGGAATGAATATCTACAATTGAGTATAAAAGCGGAAGATAGACCCCGCAAGTGTGGAGAAGTTTTGAACTCATCAAAGATATAAGAAGTTGAAAGGAACCGCAACGCTAGTATCAAAAGAGTAGAAGGCCGGTAATAGAGTTAACGGAGTTCAAGAGAGCAATATTATAAATAACGCTAATGAAGGAACACATGAGAATGACCTGGGTGGACTCGAGAGTCCAAGGTACTCCCGAGTATCACGGGACCTAGGGCATCAACACATACGGTCCATATAAACGAGACTGCAAGTGAATGATAATTGAAGTCATCGGAATCAAAAAGACGCTTACCATCTATCATGAAGGACTTGAAACGACTATGTATGCCAAATGAAGGATACAATGGTACTCAAGAAAGAGAGTTAGCCTAAGGAAATAAAAGTGTAAACGATAGAACAAACTAACGAAAGGTGAAAGCATTAACAAAATAAGTGATGCTCAGTAAGAATTTTATGCCAGTACAGGTAGGAGAAGAGTAAGTCCGGGATACCGAGATAAGTCAACTATAGAGTAACCGACGACAACTGAGGATGTGCAAGAGTTGTTTGGTGTTGACGAATTATGTATGGATAAGAAGAGATAATTGTGACTGTGGTTTTATAAAGTAACTTTACCGACGCCTTGGAGGATTTCTTCAAGTAGCCAACGGCGATCTTCTTGGATCAGCTATAGGTTGATTTCAAGCTGATTAAGCACAAACTCTAGTTGGAGTAAGAGAGTGTATATCATGTAAGCAGAATTAAGAAGTAAACGGAAGAGGTTGTCTTCCAACTGTTATCTTCTTTCTTTAAGGCAAGTAAGGATTAAGGAAGATACTTGGTACGCCATCCGTATAGAATTACGGTGTAATAGGGATAAAGAGTTTTGTGGTCAATCACTTTGGATTCACGGAAAAGGTCTTTATGATCAAAGGTTGACGACTAAATTATTAGAGTAGTTGACAAGACTTTTATCTATGGTCGTTTTTATCTTATCAAAATATAATCCCGACTTAGCACTAAAACGAGTATAGTGGTTAAGTAAGGGTCGAACCCAAGAGAGTTTAGTATTTTTATTAAATTCAGTTATTGATTATAGAAACAAGTAACAAAGAGGGGGGGTTTTGGTTGAATTGATGCACACAAAACTTATGAAAACAAGTAACGCAACAAGTAAGACAATGATGGGTAAATCTACACTAGGTTGATTCTTAGCATGCGATTGCTACTTTGGTGAGTTCCTTTTTACAAGTTTTCAAGTAATCTCCCGTCTCGATCATATATATGTGTGAGCCAACCGGCATCAACACAACTCAACAGGTTAGTGTTCCGTAAACCTACAAGAACAATTAACAAGTTAGCTTTCAAACAAAGACTAAGGGATATCAAGAAAAGATTAAAACCGTTAAACTTATCTTTATATCTGTGTTCCTTTGCTTTAACCAATTACAACCCGTTATTACTGAAAGTTTACTACTAGATTAAAGACCCGAACCCGGAATCTATTAATCCTAGTTCTTTGCATGCACTTTAGAACCTAAGGTGATTAATCTCAAGTGATAGTAAAACATGCAATTAGACAATGAAGATCAAGGAAACAAAAAGTATTACTGAATGAAAACTTATATTAGAAAGAACTTACAACCAAAGTAACAATGCAGCTTCAAACCAACCCAATGTAGCAAGGGAGTTAGCAACTCATTAGAAAGGTAGCAAGATAGTTTTAATGGAAAAAATGAATTCTAAATTGGATGATAAGTGCATGATTCTAGCAATCAGCCAAGGACTATTTATACTACAAATGACACTAAATAGGAGTAAATGGCCGGCCCAAAACAACCACCTTTAATGCCATAAAGGTGGTGTAAACAGTCGGAGTAAAGCTTTTGTTGTTGAACCGCAGGGGCGGCCTTCAGATCCGCAGGGGCGGTGCAGGCGAAAATGCTTGATCTTCTTCATTCCATTCCGCAAGGGCAGATCTTTAATGATCTTCAAACGTTTGACTCTTCAACTTCTTGTCGTTTTCTATGCCGAGCCGCCGGGGCGTCTCAGTGTCAAAGCGGGGGCGGTGACACTAACTCTTCATCTTCCAGCTCCCAGGTTGAGGCGCGGGCAGAGGCGCGGGGGCGCTGGTCTTCGCTTCTTCAGGGTAGGTCACCACAGGGGCGCCAAGGGTTGACGCATGTGCGGTGACAGTCTTCGTGGCTAGCGCTGGCAAAGGCGCAGGCAGCGCTCCGGAGTGTGGTGTCACCCGCAGGGGCGGTGACACTGCTCCGCGAGGGCGGTGAAGCAATAGAAGCTTTGCTTCGTGAACGAGCTTCACTCCTAAGTGCTTATAACTCCTTCTTTATCTTCTTTAGTCTTCTACTTCTGGACCAAGGAGTTAGTAGCATAAACCGACAATAATGCAATAAAAAGACTCTAAAAACTATCCTAAATGATAGTGATTCCATCACCTATCAAACTCCCCCATACTTAGATCTTTTACTCGTCCCGAGTAAAACAAATGACAACAGTTTGTAAACTCAAAGGCCTCAGGAACCATGGGCAAGAAGAAAAGACAATGAAAACAAAAGAAAAGCCAAGAAAGAAAGAAGAAAAAGAGAAGAAATGTGAGAAAAAAGGTGAGAAAACTACCATCCTTATTACTCCAAGAGTGACCTACCCGGACAACCTCCTTATGACTCCCCTTCTTATGTCGCCAAACGCCGGAAAGAGAACCTATACTCGGTGCCACTCATTTTGCCAAGGTGCCCTTTTGGGTTTTCACCTTGCCACTCTTCTTCTTTTGTTTGATGATCTCACTTTGAACTCACATCCCTTAAGTCCAATTTTGCACAAACCTAAGGTTGGTCGGACTACCTTCTTTTTGCCTAAACCGCCCTTTCGGGTTTTCGGTTTATCCTAGGATTTTCATGCCTTTTTTCATTTTCTTTGGCTTTTTCTTCTTTTTTTATATGAATTTCAAACTAAATACAATGCATAAGACTCAATGAAAAACAACTCAAAACAACTATACATGCAATGATATGTCCCTCCCCCATACTTGAAGTACACTTTGTCCTCAAAGTGGAAAATGAAGCAAAGATAAATGTGGGAAAGGGATGAGAATGATACCACTAGTGGGATGATCCGGCTGGACCATCCGGACCCTCCTCCGGTGGGTACGGGAAGTGGCTGAAAAAGTGCTCCTGCCGGCGGTAGTTGTCCTCAATGCGGGTCCGTTGAGCCTCCATCCGGCGGCCAAAAGAGGTCTCAAAGCTTGCTTGCCAAGCCAACTACTGAGCCTCCAGTTGCTGCTGCTGGTCCGTCTGCCAAGCCTCTTGCCTCTGGTTGAAGTGGGAGGTCATGGAGGTGGCAAAACTCATCTACCAGCTATGCTGCTGCTCAAGCATGGTCTGTTGATACTCGGTCTTCCATGCCTGATGTTGGGTGGTCAGGGCCGCCATCTGAACCTGCAGGCTCGTAAGAGCCGGATCCTCCTCCGGTGGCGCAGTAGGCATCTCCTCGTCGTCGGGGATGGGCATGTGCTCCTCATGGTGAGCCCGGTTGGAGCTTGCAGCATGCCTCTCCACAATGGCCACTAGCGGCCTCCTCGGTACGAAGGGATCTGCCGGGATGTAGAGCTCGGAGAGCTCATCCCCGAATGGTAAAGGCCGAGGGAGGTAAGTGAGGTGGCTCCGATCTGCAAGGGAGATCCGAAATAGGTTATCCCCGTCCCGTCAGAGGAGCTTGGACCTCCTCAACATCCCCTCTATATAGAGAGGTGCCTCCAACCCATCCTCTAGGCTGAAAAGATCCATAACCGGTGAGGCGATCAAGGAGATCACCCTACCGCCAACAATGTCCCTTGGCTTGTTCTTCCTAATCCGCTTCAAAGCAGCAAGGAAGAGGGACGGCCAATCCATCACCTTCTCGCTCATCAGAAGGCAAGAGTATAGTAGTGGGAGGTCCTTGAGGGCGACCTTGTTCTCCTCTTTGTGTCCATAGAAGACACTTATGAGGATCTTGGAGAGGAGCCTTGAGCTAGGGTGAGTGGGTTTGTTGGAGTACTCACCCCCTGCATGAAACTCAGATCCGGTAGCTCTCTGCCAAAACTCACACAGGTCCGGCGTCGGGACTGGCTCCCACCATTGTGATGCCTCCTTTCTTTGGAACCACTTGGGTTCGACTAACCCAAATGCTATCCGAAATAGGGAAGATCATATCCGCTTGGAGGAGCTTCAACACCTCCTTCTTGACCACATCCATCATTGGCGGATTCAACCTCCTTGTTCCACCATGAAATGGCATTTTTCCGAATTAAGAACTATATTGGTTTCAACACATTTTTCAAGAACAAGTTTTAAATGTCCTAAACATGCATCAAAACTGTCTCCATGGACGGTAAAATCATCCATGAAGACTTCAATGAAGTTTTCTACGTATTCGGAGAAAATACTTATCATGCATTGTTGGAAGGTTCCGGGTGCGTTGCAAAGTCCAAATGGCATTCTGCGGTACGCAAAAGTGCCAAATGGGCAAGTGAACGTCGTTTTTTCTTGATCCTCCGGTGCAATGGCTATTTGGAAATAGCCCGAATATCCATCAACGAAGCAGTATTACGGATGACCTGCAAGACGTTCCAACATTTGGTCAATAAAAGGTAATGGGAAATGGTCTTTACGTGTTACCTTGTTGAGCTTGCGGTAGTCAATGCAAACTCTCCATCTGGTTTGCGTTTTACTCAGGACCATCTCTCCATGTTGATTTTCCACCATTGTGATGTCTCATTTCTTTGGAACCACTTGGGTTGGACTAACCCAAGTGCTATCCGAAATAGGGAAGATCATATCCGCTTGAAGGATCTTCAACACATCCTTCTTGACCACATCCATTATTGGCGGATTCAACCTCCGTTGAGGTTCCCTAGAGGGTTTGACTTCATCCTCAAGTAACATCCTATGCATGCAAGTTGATGGACATATCCCTTTGATGTCCGCAATGGTTCATCCAAGGGCCGTATTGTGTTCTTTCAACACTTTCACCAACTTGTCTTCTTGGCCGGTAGTCAACTTGTTGGAGATGATCACCGGCAAGGTATTGTTTTCTCCAAGGAAAACGTACTTGAGGTGGGATGGGAGATCCTTCAATTCTATTTCTGGTGCCTGCACTATAGATGGAAGAAGCTTCTCGCTTGGGGTTAGTAAAGTGGGCCCAATGGCCAAATTGGAGATAGGTAGCCTTTTATGCCCATCTAGTTGAGCTAGGACCTCTTTCATGCTAGATGTTAATACATATTCTCATTTGAAACCATCAATGTCATGCTCAATTACATTTTTCAAGTCATCAACATCAGAATTATCAAATACATCTTGCACAAAATGTTCAACAATGTCAATAACACATAAAAAATGATCATCACTAGGAAATTTCATTGCATCGTAGATGTCAAATTCCACTACTTCACCATCAAACTCCATGGTTAGTTTGCCACTAACATAATCAATTTTAGTCCTAGCAGTTTTCAGAAATGGCCTACACCTAACAATATCGGTGCAGCATGTGAATCGTTTTCCATATCCACTACAAAGAAATCAGCAAGAAAAATTAGGTTTTCCACCATTACTAATACATCTTCAATTATCCCTTTCGGGTACACATTAGATCTATCAACAAGTTGTACTACAATCCTAGTTTCCATTCATGGCCCAAGGCCTAGTGATTTGTAAATAGAATATGGCAAAACATTTATAGACAACCGAAAATCGAATTTGGTCTAGACCAAATCCCCGGCAACGGCGCCAAAAACTTGTTCGCTCAAAAAGTGTGTGCGTCAAAGTCTTAATTTATATCTAGAACTCAAAGCAAAGCGAACCCGCAGTGTACGGATCGGCTGTAGTGAGGTAAAAATTCCAGAGTCGAACTCAGGGATTTGGTGAGAGTAAATTCAATTTCAATTGTCTAGCGAAAAATGCGAAAAGCTTTTTGTGATAAAATAAGGGTAAAATGATTCAAGGATTCAAGTATCCGATTTCGGCTTTCGATTGAAGACACTTCTATAGATATATGACAGAGTTTATATTGCCAAGATTAAATGTTCAAAGGTAGGATTCGTACGGTGAAGTTCCGAAACCTATATGACTAATCTAAAGGTTCTCTCTATAAGGGTTGTTGAGGCTGCAATATAGAAAGATCTAAAGACAAGAATTATGTTCAAACTAACTATCTAAAACTCCAGGATATGACTCTCCAAAGTAAAGATTAGAAAGCACACTTAGAATCTTAATAAAGGATGTTGAGTCTCTTTATTACCCAAATCTTGAAATCTTAATCTATTAAATGTAGAATCAGGTTTGAAGTGTCTTCATACATTCAATTAGAGGGTAAAAAGGTTAATCAAGGTTGGGATTTAGGCAAGGATTAGTTTTGGTTAAAGATTGATTCAATTAAGGTTCGTCAGAAGAATAAATCGGACTGTTCATAAGAAAATCGGCCGATTTACTCAAGAACAGTCCGATTTTCCTATTGTCGCAAAACTATAATCTAAACTCTCAGGGTCCTAATGATTGAATGAGTTCAGTCTATCATCATCTAAGCCTTAATCATCAACTATTCTCCCCAGAATCACAAGGGTTTTAGCCAACCATTTTCAAAATCGAATCAAATTAAAGATTGAGTGAAATATCGCAAGAAAACCGAATCTTGAATAAAAATTCAATAACCTTCAATTCTGTAAATAAAACTCGAAACTAATCAATGTATCTCTTGAGTAACTCAAATTCGTGTTCAAAAACAACAATCACTTCAATGGATAAAGAAATCTCACAAACAAGAATCAAGATTGGCTTCCCGGCAAAAAGTCTTTCAATCTTCCTCCCAGAATCTCCAAATTCTCTCAAACGTGTAAAGATTTCCCGCTGCGGCCTCCTCGTTTTCGTTCGTAGGGTTCTCCTTTATAGGTTCTTGCAAATGGGCTGTTTGGCAAAACTCTCTTCTAGCCCGAAAGAATTGGGCTTTGTGTCATCTTTTCATTTGGCCGAAAAACAAAAGAAATCGACCCAGTCGATTTATACACAAAACCGTTCGATTTCTAGAGGAGAAAATCGTCCGATTTATATGCATATTGGCACGATTTTCTTCAACAGAAAGTGCTCTTCTTTTGGCTCGTCTTCTATGCTTCTCCTTTGCAATTCCTTAGCTCTTTGTGATCCCTCTAAGACTCCTTTAGCTTCCTTAACATCCTTAGATGCTCCTTGCTCCGCTTTTGCTTTCAATTCCGCTCCATTTACCTATAATTCATCAAAAACTCGTGTAGACCTCTATTTCCGACAAATGATTGAATAGAACATAAAAGGCACACAAAATCTCTCTAAATGCAAGGTAAACTGAGACAATCTTCTATAATATGCATGAATATGATGGTACATAACTCATGTCATCAAAATACCCCATACTTGCCCCTTGCTTGTCCCTAAGCAAGACTCAAATTTAGAATACTAGATGTCATGGATTATATATGTATGAAAACTCAAAAACTTTTCTTTTGGTAGTGATTCTTCTTATTGGATCACTCTCAAAGTGATATTTCAAGGCATAAAAGGGCAAAGCATGTTCAATGATAACTATAAGATGAAATAACTTCCTTTTCTTCCTTGAAAACACAAATAAAGGACATGATAAAGGTGTAGAGGTAATCAAAGTCAAACAAATCTAAGCCACAAAGCCTTAAACACATGCATAGAAGTCTCAAGGTCTTCTAATCAAAGGAAAGGTCCAAGAAACGTATTAAGGGAAGAAATTCTTTTTGGCAATTGTGGTGCTAATCCGGGAAAGAGGAAAAACATAATACCTTCGAAATTTTACTTCACCGCACATGCTTTGCATGTAGAAAGCTTTGCTTCCTTTATACTTTACTTTTTGAGAGTATGGATAGCGGTGCACAAAAACCGAAGCCTAGGAGATCGGCGTTTCTCAATTTCGAGATGCCTCAAACCCTTGATGCACATACCATATCCCGTTAGGACTTGTCATTCAATTGGACTTTGGCAAGACACAAACACCCGGCTATGTGAATGGTGCCGAGTTACTCATCCTCATGTTCAACGTCCCCAAACTTATGAATTTCTACACTTTCTTTTAATACATTTTCCTTGGCCCTCCCACATCAAACATGCCTTTTTCTATCACTTATCCTAATCCCCGGATGGTAAAAGGAGGGTTACATATTTCATTGAGGGGCTAGCATGATCAAGATATGAGAAAAGAAAAGAAGTGAATTGCCTTAGTCATCCTTATATGATGTAAAAGAACTTACAATATAGCTTCGACTATTATTTCATTCTCTTATCAAAACAACTAAATCATATAACTTATTCATGTGTTCAAGTAACAAAAGTAAACTCATTCATGCTATGATTAACATCTCAACACAACTAAGCATCCTTTTGCCTATCCACATACACATTTATCATCATAGAGGTCATTCCATCATAAGAAGCACAAAATTTTTTTGAAAATTCATAAGATTTGAAAAAGAACATGTGAATGCAAGTGTCATAGTGGAAAGCAAGTAGTGCAAGAGTTATTACAAGCCAAATCATCAAGAGTAGTGCAAAGTTCATAAAGTGCTAAGATGAAACAAAAGGTATTGTAAGTACCCTCACCCCATACTTAATATCCACATTGTCCCCAATGTGAAAATCAAGCGTGAGATGAAGAAAAATACTTATAATGTAAAAGAAGTGGCAGCTCAATCCTCTGTCGGTGGTGGAGGTGGTGGATAAGGATACATCGGTGCACTAGGATCGTAGAAGTGGCCGAACTGGTGGAAGTATAAGTCTCTCATCTGGCCATTATAGGATGAATGCCTAGCGTCCGTCTCCTGCCTGTAGTTCCTGAACTGAGTGTTCAGGGTGTCGTAGTCGGTGTGGAGAGCGTGATAGTCGGTGCTGAGGCTCTGGAAGCTAGAGACTAGCTCCCTAAAGTGACGGGGAAGGCGACGTCCGCGTCCATGTCCTGGGGCACGTGCAAATGAGCGGCGGGGTGGCTGCATGTCATCCTCCGTCTCCTCATCGCCTCTACTAGTCCGGCTAGGTCCTGCACCATGAGTGTCGGTGTCCATGGCATCCGTAGCATGACCGCTATGAGTGTCACTCTCAAACTCGAGCATGGTCCCCTGTCCTCCATCCTCATCCTCCTCCTCAGAGTCACCTGCATCATCATCATAGTAAGTAGGAGGAGAGAACTCCTCAAGCATCGACTCGAACGTCTCCTTCCAGTTCCTCTTGTTCCGAATAGTGTATTCGGATTTCCATATGATCTCGGATGGTTTCTTCTTCGGATCCCTGTGCCATGGCATGGGCACATGAAGTGTTCCTCTCCCTCGAGGAATCAAAACCTGTCTAACAACCAACCACTGTGAGCCTAATGGAAGGGCACTCTCAGCTAGAGTGCATCCGGAGAAGTCTAATCCCATTGTCTTAGCCACATGAGTGACAAGACCTCTTGCACAAATATCGCCCTTAGCTTTGTTGGCTATCTTTCCTAGATAGTCAGCAAGCATGGTAGAGATGTTGGGAATGGTGGTGGATGTCATGCAATAGAGAATGAAAAGCTCATCAGCCTTGAGCTTCTGTGGAGTCTCTGTCCGTGCAAATAGGCTCTCACTAAGAATCCTATGTACTACCTTAAAGGAAAGGTTGTACATACTAGTCTCCTTAGAATTTCCGGGTCTCCACTTATCTCCACCATATTCACCCACTGAATAGTCTCCCAAAAGTCACTAGTACTAACACCTCTAGCAAATGTGCCTGCATCTAAATAAGAAAAGCCAAACAAGTCTCCAAAAGTGTCAATAGACATGGTGTGATCGTGGCTCATAAGGCGGAAGGTGACCATCCTTTCCCTAGGATCATGCTCGAATGTACTAAGGAACTCTAGGGTGATCTCGGTATAAGCATCCTCCCTAATCATAGCAAACTGTCTCAGTCCAGCCCTGTCAAGCATCATATCTACATCCTCTCGAACAAACAAGGAATCTAGATCATCTAACACAATGTAGCGAGGAGGGGTGAATGGACGATCTAAGATGCGTTCATAGCGTTTCTTGTGCTTGGATAGGGGAGGGGGAAGCTTAGGAATGTTTTGAGGTGGTGGTGGAGGTGGGGGAGGGGCTTTGGAAGAAGATCCCTTCTTCTTCCCCATATTCCTAGTTATTCTCTTCACAATATCCATTCTGCAGCAAAAAATCGGCCTGTTCTTCACAAAAATCGGACGATTTTTCTGGGTTGGGTCGATTTTTCTGTCGATTTCTACGATTCTCACAATTCTGTAAAGTTCTATTCCAACAATCACCACATACAGTTTCCTATAAAGATTCCTAAGTAGATTCCTCAATCAATTTCAGCAAACAAACACTTCCTAAGCAAACTTCAATTTCGAACAAGAAACTTAGGTTTTGGAAAGAAAAACCTGAATTCCGTATGGAGGAGTCAATTGCCGTGCTTGTTGTTGGTAGATCCTTGTTCCTTGTTGAAAATGCTTCAGTTTGGAGCCAAGAATCACTCAAAATGATTAAGGAATGAGGATTGTAGGGTATGGGCGATTTTCGGAGTTCTTGAGAGAGGGAAATCGAGAGTGGAAGGTTGTGGAATGAGGAAGATTGAGTGTTTGAGTCTTTATATAGGGTCGAGAAACTGTGAAGAAAATCGGCCGATTTATAAGGTCGATTTAATCGTCGGGGTGATTTTTCCCTGAACTCAAAGAAAATCGGACGATTTACTTTGGTGGGTCGATCTCCAGGTCGATTTTTCTTCCTGTTGTCAAAAATCGCCTTGCTCTGTTACTGAATCGGACGATTTACTTTAGGTAACCCGATTTTTCTCTGAACACTTGGAAATCGGACGATTTTTCTTGGCAGGTCGATCTCCAGGTCGATTTTTCTTCCTGTTGTCAAAAATCGCATTGCTCTGCTCCTGAATCGGACGATTAACTTAGTGTAGCTCGATTTCCTTCCTTATTCTTCATGGACATTGAAGATTGAATTGATTTATGCTCCCTTTCTCCATGGATCTCTCAATTTGAACCTAATTTCCTGCGATTAATGACACGACAAACCAAGAGTGCATCGAGGAACAAATAAAAAGCGAAAACAAAGAAACAAAACAACTAATCTACTCTAACTAAGTGATGAAAGGAGGGAAAAATTATACTATCATGGGTTGCCTCCCAAGAAGCGCTTGATTTATCGTCTTTAGCTGGACGGTGTATGGTTTGTGTTCAATGGAGGATATGAGCTATCTCCTCGACCGGAGCTTCCGGTGTGTATTTCTTCAACCGTTGGCCATTAACCTTGAAACTTCCACTTTGTTCACCCCATACTTCAACTGCACCATGGGGGAAAATTCGTTTAATTACATAAGGTCCTGTCCAACAGGATTTAAGCTTACCTGGAAATAGACGTAACCTTGAGTTGAATAGGAGGACTTGGTCTCCCTCCTTCAAGTCTTTTGGAATGATGTGCTTATCATGGCAACGCTTTGTCCGTTCCTTGTAGATCTTTGCGTTCTCATACGCATTTAGCCGGATCTCATCTAGCTCATTGATGTCTAAGAGCCGCTTCTCTCCGGCTTCTTTCATGTCAAAATTGAGCCACTTGATAGCCCAATAGGCTTTATGCTCTAGCTCTACAGGAAGATGACAGGATTTACCATAGACAAGGTTATAGGGAGTCGTACCTATTGGTGTCTTGAAGGCCGTCTTGTACGCCCATAGTGCATCGTCAAGCTTCATTGACCAATCATTTCTTGTTTTAGAGACGGTTTTCTCTAAAATTCCCTTAATCTCTCTATTGGATATTTCGACTTGTCCGCTGGTTTGCGGATGGTAAGGTGTAGCTATCTTATGGGTCACCCCATACTTAGCCAATAGAGTCTCAAATCGACGGGCTGTGAAATGCGTTCCTCCGTCACTAATGATGGTTCGGGGAGTTCCGAACCTTGGGAAGATTGTTCTATTGAAGAACTTCACCACTACCATTGCATCATTAGTAGGAGAGGCGATTGCCTCTACCCATCTTAAGACATAGTCTACGGCAAGAAGTATATATTGGTTACCGCATGAAGATGGGAAAGGTCCCATAAAATCGATGCCCCATACATCAAAGATCCCTACTTCTTGTATGTTGTTGAGAGGCATCTCATTCCTCCTTGATATATTACCTGTCCTTTGACAAGCATCACAAGCAACAACAAACTTTTGCACATCCTTGAAAAGTGTAGGCCAATAGAAGCCGGAACGAAGTACCTTAGCACAAGTCTTGTGGGAACTAGCATGTCCGCCACATGGTAGAGAATGGCAATGGCGGATGACACTATCCACCTCATCTTCGGGGATACATCTCCTGTAAATGCCATCGGGACCTCTTTTGAATAGAAGAGGTTCGTTCCAATAGAATTGCCGGACGTCACTAAAGAACTTCTTCTTTTGAGCATATGAAAGTCCGGGTGGAATCTCCTAACAAACAAGGTAATTCACAATGTCAGCAAGCCATGGATCATTACCTTTTGAGATTTGTTGAAGACACTCTTCAATCTTGTGTAACTGTTCGTCAGGGAATGAGTCGTCTATAGGAAGTTCATCCGTCTCCCCGGTGGGTTGTGGAAGACGACTAAGATGATCGGCTACGGAGTTTTCCGATCCTTTCTTATCACAAATCTCTAAATCGAACTCTTGTAAGAGTAAGATCCATCTTAGAAGCCTTGGCTTCGCATCCTTCTTTGTGAATAGGTATCGAATTGCGGAATGGTCCGTATAGACTATCACCTTCGCACCTACAAGATAGGAACGAAATTTCTCAAAAGCGTATACTACGGCTAAAAGTTCCTTTTCTGTGGTTGCATAATTATATTGAGCCTCATCTAGCGTTTTGCTAGCATAGTAGATGGCATGAGTGCGACCATCTTTCTTCTGTCCAAGAACGGCTCCTATAGCGACGTCGCTTGCGTCACACATGACTTCGAAAGGTAGAGTCCAATCGTGTGGTTGAATGATTGGTGCTGAAATCAAAGCTTCTTTGATCCTGCAAAAAGCATCTAAACAATCTTTCAAAAATTCGAAAGTTGCGTCTTTCATCAAAAGATCAATTAAGGGTTTTGAAATCTTAGAAAAATCCTTTATGAATCTCCTATAGAAGCCTGCATGCCCTAAGAAACTTCTAATTCCTTTCACCAAAGAAGGGGGAGGTAACTTCTCAATGGTTTCTATCTTTGCTCTATCAAACTCTATTCCCCTTTGTGATACTAGATGACCTAACACAATCCCTTCGGTGACCATGAAATGACACTTTTCCCAGTTTAATACTAAGTTAGTGTCCTCACATCTCTTAAGAACTAGTGAAAGGTTATAGAGACAGTTATCAAAGGAAGAACCATATACCGAAAAATCGTCCATGAAGATTTCCATGATATTCTCTACGTATTCGGAGAAGATTGCCATCATACACCTTTGGAAGGTGGCTGGAGAGTTGCATAGGCCAAATGGCATCCTTCTATAAGCAAACGTACCCCATGGGCACGTAAAAATCGTCTTCTCTTGATCATCCAGATGAATTAGAATTTGAAAGAAACCGCTATATCCATCTAGATAACAAAAATAAGAATTTTGGGCTAACCTTTCCAACATTTGATCGATAAAAGGAAGGGGGAAGTGGTCCTTCCTTGTGGCCACGTTCAGTTTGCGGTAGTCGATGCACATTCGCCACCCTATAACTGTCCGTGTGGGGATAAGTTCGTTGTTCTTGTTGGCAACAACGGTAATGCCTCCTTTCTTGGGTACTACTTGTACTGGACTCACCCATTTGCTATCGGAAATAGGGAAGATGATACCTGCATCAAGTAGCTTAAGGATTTCTTTCTTCACGACCTCTTTCATTGCCGGATTTAACCGTCTTTGAGGTTGGCTGAAGGTTTGTAATCCTCTTCCATTAGAATTTTGTGCATACATAGGGAAGGCTTTATTCCTACTAAATCATCAATAGTATAGCCTAATGCTCTTCTATGTTGCTTCAAAACATGCATGAGTTTCTCTAATTCAGCATCATTCAAATTCGCATTGACTATGACTGGATATGTGGAATTAATGCCAAGGAATGCGTACCTTAAATGCGTGGGGAGTGGCTTCAATTCTAATGATGGAGGTACCTTGATTGATGATGAATCGTGGCCTTCGGATGTTGTGGGAGAGGCCTTTAAAGGTGGGGGTACTGCATCATTGGATTCGAGAGCAGCTGCGGAGACGTTTGGAGAATCCAGAAAATTTCCCTCTGGATCGACCTCCCCTGAAGTAAATTGGTCGATCTGAGACACGATTTTTCTTTCTGTTGGAAAAAATCGGGTTGCCTCTTCACAAATCGGACGATTTTTCTTAGTCAGGTCGATTTTTTTTTCTGTTGACAAAAATCGGGTTGCCTCTTCGCAAATCGGACGATTTGGTTTATGCAGGTTGATTTTCTTCACAGTTTTCGGAGTTAATTCTAGTTCTTCAATTCTTGTCCCTAGTTCTTCCTCCACATCATTTAATGCCTTCACATCCTCATTGCAATCATGTTCCACTCCTTCCTCCATGATGCTTATACTAAGAACCTTTTGGAGAGGGTCTTTCATCAAGATTGAACTTACTACCTCTCTAGACTCTTCTTCATCAAAAATATCAAAAACATCGTCTCTCAAGGCTGGCTCCTTGATTAAGGAAGAGAGTATGAATTCTACCTTTTCTTCACCTATATGGAAAGACATCTGACCATTCTTGCAATCGACCATGCATCCGGATGTTGCAAGGAATGGTCTCCCAAGAATGATGGGAACCAGATAATCTGCAGGGATGTCAAGAACGACAAAATCTATAGGGATGTAAAACTTACCGAGCTTTACCGGAATGTCTTCTAATATCCCCACCGGCTTAGTGGTGGAACGATCAGCCATGTAGAGTGTGATCTTCACCGGTCTAGGCTCTCCTAGACCAACTGCTTTGCATAGAGCAAGGGGTATGATACTCACACTCGCTCCAAGGTCACAAAGTGCATCATAGGTAGCTTCTCCCAAAGTGATGGGTATGCAAAAGGATCCTGGATCACGGAGCTTGGGTGGCATATTCTCCGTCATAGTCTTGATGAGTTCGGATGACTCCATACTCATCTTGACTTCTCCTATGTCTTCCAATTTCCTCTTGTTAGAGAGGATCTTCTTGAGGAATTTCCCATAAGCTGGCATACCTAAAATTGCATCCATAAAAGGTATATTAATATGCAGCTTATTCATAAGTTCAACAAACTTACCGAAATGTTTATCTAGGCGTGCACGCGCTCTAGATTGAGGGAAAGGTAGAGGTGGTTTGTAAGCGGGAGGGGGAACATAAACTTCTTCCTTCTCTTTTGCCTCTCCTTCTTTGTTGGTGGTTTCGACTACTTTAGGTTGAGGGTCGGTAGTTGTCTTGCCACTCCTGGTAGTTATTGCCATAACCCTTCCCTTTGGGTTATCTTCCGTCTTCCCGGGAAGTTTCCCTTGGTCTCTTGGAACTTCTCCGGCCTTGTTAAATACTTGGTTCTCTAAAGCTTAGTGAGCTTTGTCAACCGAAGTTATATAACTCTCCAACCCTTGTAGCTTGCCTAGGATCGTCTCTAGCATGGGATCGGGTTTGCTTGATCCGCTTGATTGTCCCTAGCTTGTTAAAGGAGTAGAAGAAGATGGAGATGTTAGATCCTTTTCAGCATGAGAGTAAGGATTACCTGGATTTTGTTGATTTGACCTCCAATTGTTGTTATTAGAGTTCCTATTGTTGTTGTTCCAATTGGAGTTCCGGTTGTTATTGTTGTTCCAATTGGAATTCCGGTTATCATTCCTTTGATTGTTGTCCCTCCCCATGTAGTTGGCTTCTTGCTCCTTAGTCTTTTGAAGACTCGTTTTGAGCACTTCCTTCAACTCTTTGATCTCATTGTTGAGGGAGAATATTTGTGTTTGACCAGCTTGGTTCAACTTGGCTCCCGAATCACCTTGATTCCGGCTATTTGAGTCCACCTTCCGGTGGGAATACTTCTCAATCACTTGGGCTTGCTTCTCAATGAAGTCCCAAGCATCATCCTCTCTCATGTCCATGAATGTGCCACAAGAGAGAGATTGGAGGTTGAATTGTGTTTCCACATCCAATCCTTTGTAGTAGATCTCCAATAATTCCAGCTTGGAAATGCCATGGTGTGGGCAATCCAACAAGAGATCTTGAAACCTTTCTCAAGATTGAAACAAGCTTTCATTAGGTTTCATAGAAAAAGCATTTATTTTACCTCTCAATTCCGCCGTTTTGGATGGCGGAAAGAATTTGGTGAGGAATTCCGAAGACAATTCCTCCCATGTAGCTAGCTTTGCAGCTGGAAGTGTTTGGTACCAAGCTAGAGCCTTGTCCTTCAAAGAAAAGAAGAACGGTTTGATCTTGTAATTGCTTGTAGTAGCCTTCTTCGGCTTCATAGTCTCCATGAGAATCTCAAAATTCTACAAGTGTTGGTGTTGAGATTCAGTACTTGCTCCGCCATATTGACTTTGGCGAACCATGGTGATGACTTGTGGTGAGAAGCTAAACTCTTGGATGTCTTCATCTCCGAAATCCACACCTAGGCAGCGTGGTTGCTGAATTGGGTCCATCCGTTGCCCCAAAGTTCGGGGTCTATCACCGTCATTAACAGCTCTTACGTCCCTAGTTGGGAAGCGAGGAACAACCCGTGGTTTTGGGATGTTCCGAACAGGACGAAGTAATGGATCGATCTCCTCAAGTTCTGGCATGTCCGGATCGATCTCTTCATCATCGGATGAGTCATTTCTAATGGATTTAGTTGGTGTCTTGACTTTCTTCTTCTTCCTGGATTCGTTCAATTCCAACTTCATGTCCAGCATCATAGCTCTTAGTTCATCAATCTGAAATTGATGACTCGTTTCAGCATCTTTTCGTGCTTTCTCACTCAACTGGAGTTGGCGTTGAGCTTCATTCAGTTCAGCCTGGTAGTTTCTTTCGTCGTTCTCAGCCATTTTCTTTTCCTGCAACTTTCTCCTCAAAGTTCTCTCCAATTCGGGATCGAAAGGAACTAAATCTTTAGTGGATCTAGTCTTTCGCATATAGCTAAAGAACCTGCAAAGATCACTCAAGTAGACAAATCAAATCACAAGAGCAAGAGCTCTCAAGCTAGACAACCGAAAACCGAATTTGGTCTAGACCAAATCCCCGGCAACGGCGCCAAAAACTTGTTCGCTCAAAAAGTGTGTGCGTCAAAGTCTTAAATTTATATCTAGAACTCAAAGCAAAGCGAACCCGCAGTGTACGGATCGGCTGTAGTGAGGTAAGAATTCCAGAGTCGAACTCAGGGATTTGGTGAGAGTAAATTCAATTTCAATTGTCTAGCGAAAAATGCGAAAAGCTTTTTGTGATCAAATAAGGGTAAAATGATTCCAAGGATTCAAGTATCCGATTTCGGCTTTCGATTCAAGACACTTCTATAGATATAGGACAGAGTTTATATTGCCAAGATTAAATGTTCAAAGGTAGGATTCGTACGGTGAAGTTCCGAAACCTATATGACTAATCTAAAGGTTCTCTCTATAAGGGTTGTTGAGGCTGCAATATAGAAAGATCTAAAGACAAGAATTATGTTCAAACTAACTATCTAAAACTCCAGGATATGACTCTCCAAAGTAAAGATTAAAAAGCACACTTAGAATCTTAATAAAGGATGTTGAGTCTCTTTATTACCCAAATCTTGAAATCTTAATCTATTAAATGTAGAATCAGGTTTGAAGTGTCTTCATACATTCAATTAGAGGGTAAAAAGGTTAATCAAGGTTGGGATTTAGGCAAGGATTAGTTTTGGTTAAAGATTGATTCAATTAAGGTTCGTCAGAAGAATAAATCGGGCTGTTCATAAGAAAATCGGCCGATTTACTCAAGAACAATCCGATTTTCCTGTTGTCGCAAAACTATAATCTAAACTCTCAAGGTCCTAATGTTTGAATGAGTTCAGTCTATCATCATCTAAGCCTTAATCATCAACTATTCTCCCCAGAATCACAAGGGTTTTAGCCAACCATTTTCAAAATTGAATCAAATTAAAGATTGAGTGAAATATCGCAAGAAAACCGAATCTTGAATAAAAATTCAATAACCTTCAATTCTGTAAATAAAACTCAAAACTAATCAATGTATCTCTTGAGTAACTCAAATTCGTGTTCAAAAACAACAATCACTTCAATGGATAAAGAAATCTCACAAACAAGAATCAAGATTGGCTTCCCGGCAAAGAGTCTAAAAATCTTCCTCCAAGAATCTCCAAATTCTCTCAAACGTGTAAAGATTTCCCGCTGCGGCCTCCTCGTTTTCGTTCGTAGGGTTCTCCTTTATAGTTTCTTGCAAATGGGCTGTTTGGCAAAACTCTCTTCTAGCCCAAAAGAATTGGGCTTTGTGTCGTCTTTTTATTTGGCCGAAAAACAAAAGAAATCGACCCAGTCGATTTATACACAAAACCGTTCGATTTCTAGAGGAGAAAATCGTCCGATTTATATGCATATTGGCACGATTTTCTTCAACAGAATGTGCTCTTCTTTTGGCTCGTCTTCTATGCTTCTCCTTTGCAATTCCTGAGCTCTTTGTGATCCCTCTAAGACTCCTTTAGCTTCCTTAACATCCTTAGATGCTCCTTGCTCCGCTTTTGCTTTCAATTCCGCTCCATTAACCTATAATTCATCAAAAACTCGTGTAGACCTCTATTTCCGACAAATGATTGAATAGAACATAAAAGGCACACAAAATCTCTCTAAATGCAAGGTAAACTGAGACAATCTTCTATAATATGCATGAATATGATGGTACATAATTCATGTCATCAGTTTCTCAGAGTTTAGTGGCGGGAAATTAGGCCGGATGTAAGAATCCTTCTCAGCCGAACCTTCTGTCCTGTTTTCCGCAGGGGCGTCAGTATGCAGGCGCAGGGGCGGCTCAGGGGTTGTCACCGCAAGGGCGGAGACATCCAGCCACAGGGGCGGCGTCTGCTCGGTGTTGGGCGCGATTGCAGCCGCCGAGGCGGTTGTGGGTGCGGCAAACTCGTCAGAGGGTCTGCTTTTGGATTCTTTTGGTGGTTTTTCTTGGAAAATCTAGTTTCGGTCTTTGTTATGGCTTCCGTCATTTTCCCAACCTGTTTTTCAAGATTCTTGATGGTGGATTTTGTTATTTGGACATGAGTAGAAAAATGTGTAGTCAAAACCTGCAACATATCTTTAGTTGTTTGATACTTACCTTGACGGGGCTGTTGTTGTTGGTTTTGTTGTCCCTCCAATGAAATTTTTGTTGATCACGCCAGTTAGGCATGAAATTCTGCACAATGGGATCCTTCCTAGGCCTTTGTTGTTGTGGCTGTCCATAACCTATTGCATTCACCTCAGCATCGTCATCCTGGACTTGGGGACACATGTCCGTTGGATGGTATGGGTCAGCACACACTTCACATGCCTTCAGCTGTTGTGGGGTTCCCATAAGTGTTAATCTCTTCACCATTTCCTTCAGTTCTGCAAGCTTAGTGGAGATCTCACTCTTCCCGGAATTCACAACATGAACACCTCTTTTTGAAGCAGTCCTTCCAAAGTTCCGGGTCCCTTCAGCTAGTTCTTGTATCTTTTCCAAAGTAAGGTCGGGGATAGAGTTAAGAATATTTCCTCCACAAGCCACATCGACCAACCATCCTTTCATTGTCTAGCAAGCCATTGTACAAGTACAAGACTAGATCTTGAGTCGAATATCCGTGGAAAGGACAGTTGGATCGGAGGCGTGCGAATCTTTCAAAGTACTCATAGAGAGTTTCGTCCGCCTCTTGCTCGATGTTTCTTATAGCTTTCTTTAAGCTATTTGCCTTCTTGGATGGGAAGTATTTCTCCAAAAATTCCTTGTGGAGGTTCTCCCAAGTGTCGATACTCCCGGATGGAAGGTGGTAATACCAATCATCTGCTGCATCTTTAGTGTGAAACCGAAGGCCCTTATCTTGATTTGCTCTTCGGTAATGTTGGTCGGCTTCATGCTCATACACATGGTATGGAACTTCCCAAGGTGTTTGATGGGGTCTTCACCACTTAGCCCATGGAAAGGTGGAAGCAAGTGAATGAGACCCGATTTGAGCTCAAACTTGATTTCTTCCTCTAATGCCGGTATAGTAACCGCAAGAGGGTTTTGAGCCAAAGTGGGCTGAGTGAGTTGACGAAGAGTACGATCAGCCATTTCTTGTTGGAGTTGTTGTCTACGTTGCCGGATGTGCGTTCTCTCAATTTCTAGATCAAAGGAAGCAAAGCCGGAGTTAGTAGCACGGGTTGTAATCTCAATTACAACCCGTTATTACTTAAAGTTTACTACTAGATTAAAGACCCGAACCCGGAATCTATTAATCCTAGTTCTTTGCATGCACTTTAGAACCTAAGGTGATCAATCTCAAGTGATAGTAAAACATGCAATTAGACAATGAAGATCAAGGAAACACAAAGTATTACTGAATGAAAACTTATATTAGAAAGAACTTACAACCAAAGTAACAATGCAACTTCAAACCAACCCAATGTAGCAAGGGAGTTAGCAACTCATTACAAAGGTAGCAAGATAGTTTTAATGGAAAAAATGAATTCTAAATTGGATGATAAGTGCATGATTCTAGCAATCAGCCAAGGACTATTTATACTACAAATGACACTAAATAGGAGTAAATGGCCGGCCCAAAACAGCCACCTTTAATGCCATAAAGGTGGTGTAAACAGTCGGAGTAAAGCTTCTGTCGTTGAACCGCAGGGGCTGCCTTCAGATCCGCAGGGGCGGTGCAGGCGAAAACGCTTGATCTTCTTCATGGCCGCAGGGGCGGCCATGCCATTCCGTAGGGGCGGATCTTTAATGCTCTTCAAACGTCTAACTCTTCAACTTCTTGTCGTTTTTGATACCAAGCCTCCGGGGCGTCTCCGTGTCAACGCGAGGGCGGTGACACTGACTCTTCATCTTCCAGCTCCCAGGTTAAGGCGCAGGCAGAGGCGTGGGGGCCCTGGTCTTCGCTTCTTCAGGGCAGGTCACCGCAGGGGCGCCAAGGTTTGACGCAGGTGCGGTGACAGTCTTTGTGGCTGGCGCAGGCGAAGGCGCAGGGAGCGCTCCGGAGTGTGGTGTCATCCGCAGGGGCGGTAACACTCCTCCACGAGGGCGGTGAAGCAACAGAAGCTTTGCTTTGTGACCGATCTTCACTCCTAAGTGCTTATAACTCCTTTATCTTCTTTTAGTCTTCTTCTTCTGGACCAAGGAGTTAGTAGCACAAACCGACACTAATGCAATAAAAAGACTCTAAAAATTATCCTAATTTATAGTGATTTCATCACCTATCAATAGTACAACGAGAGTGAGGTGGGTCCTAATCCACCGAGCAGAAAACTCAATGGTACAAACGACTCGTCGAGTTGAGGTGATGTTAGTTGGGTTATAAACCTCTGTTGGAACGGAGGTGAGATAGAGTGATGTTAAGTGATGGGAAGTTGTTATATAGATCCTATATCACCTCAATAAGATGATTACCGAAAAATGTTTATATAAGAGTTTAATGAGAAATGATAGTACTCTAATGAAAATTCAAGCTAGTCATGATAACCAAGAATATGTAAATGGAGGAGTAGTAGTGATATTACGTACAAATGGGGTGCTAAAAGTCCATTCTCGACTGATGACATAAGAGTGGTGAAAATAATAAGACCAATCAACATGGTATTGGTATATGTTTAATAAAAGTTATACTCTCGGACCGATAGCATTATGATTGATAAAGTGTAAACCAAGAAAATAGCTTAACCAGTGAGAAGGAAAATCATGTATCAAAAGGCCGGTCTTGCTAAATTAGATAAAGTGTTGAGAGGAGGATGCCTTTATGGATTCTATGCAAAAGTACAACCGAACTGAGGTTCCAACCCGGAATGGGTAGTAATGACCAATTGACAGTTAGAGACCGATTCGGAGGAGAAAAATGTTATAAGATGAGTCAGCTAGTAGAAGAACTTCACCTGACAATCATGAGAGACCATCATGTGGTTGATATTATTGTCTCGGTGTAGACTTATTACCGCACCACGAGAAATTAGAGCTAAATAGGGAGCTCCATGTCAAGAATGTAAATAGATCAATGCAAGGACTGGTAGGTAAATGGGATATACCTTACGTCAGAAGTCAAAGGGATTGTGGAAGGATAACCCCATGGAGTAGCCCTCACGAGTAGCAAGTAAAGTTCCGATGAGACCTAGGCGAATTCCAGGAAGTTCTAAGACCACATGTTCCAATCCCTCCAAGGAGGTGTAACCGGTGAATTATTTTGTCGAGGAATTCCTAAACCTTTTGTGAAACTCAATGGGGTTGAGGACCATAGTTTCAACAATACGGACAGTTTATTCCAAGTTAAGACAACCAATACATACAGCTCAGAGTATGTGTTTTCACTGTACTACAGTGGATCATCCTTAGAATGATGGTCGGTTTGAGAGGACCTTATCGTTATCAGAATGGGATTTATGGGCAATAGTCTGTTAAATCATCCGAACTCACGGAGGCCGCCATTAGGAGTAATGGACGGCAACAAATTGATCAGGGTAGCACATTCGAAGCGGGGTGGGCCTATAATCCCTAGTTCAAGAAACTCAATGATATTACATCTATGTCACCAAGTTAAAGAATTAGAGATCATTATGAAAACCTCCACTAAGAGTGGGACTTTGGATTTTAGCAAGTTGAAAGCTTGACAAGATGTACGTGTTGATTCATTATAGGAACCCATAGGACTGAGTCATAACAGGAGACAAGATCAAGTGAGTCGGGGGGACAAAGAGCGTTAAGCACTTGGTAAGTGTCGGGAGACGTATAAGCACGTTGTCCTAAATTTGACTATTGGAATTGTTTAGAAGACCAGAAGGAAGTGTTTACGACAAAGGGAAGGAAGTGAATAAATTATTCTCAAGAAGGTCATTAGAAATGATTGATGGACTAGTAGTCCTCACCCTATTGGAAAGCGTAACCCCAATTTTACACGGATTCATTGGAGGAACACCTACCAGACACAAGTTAGGTCATCAGATTAGAGGATCGAACAGTTAAGACGGATGATACCGGTGATATATCCGGTAACCACTCTAGAGCATAGTAGCAGACGCTGGTGAAGTAAGTCCATGAAAAGATTTCGGAGTCAGTGGTCCGATAAAAAGCCGGAGAGGGTACCTGTGATACTATGAGTAGTATAAGACATAACCTTACAAAGAACTATGTAAGATAGTTGTAACCTCGGGAGCGGCAAGTTAGAGTCTGCCTCGGTTTTTGTGTGATATTGTCTGAATACGTGTTTATTTCATGCTTAAGTGCTTAGTCAGTGAGGGGTGTTTTATTTGTAATATGTGATATGAGAAATACTTACATGTGGAACCGAAAAGACTTTTGGTGGAGTGATTAGATTCCTCGGCTTGATACCGTTAAGGTTGATCTTATAATTGTCTTATTCTAAGTTTCGGGATAAAACTTATGTTTAGGCGGTACTGATGTACTAACCGCAAATTTATTATCGGCTATTTCATACACAAATCAGAACTTGACCATTGGTGACTTCTTTCGGCGCTTGAGTTCTTTAGTAAGGATTCCGACCTTATGTTTCTTCTTTTAAGTTTTGGGCCGAAACTTATTTTAAGGGGGAATTGATGTAATAACCGAAATATTTTATTCCGATTATTCCCAAGTCACACCGAAATTATACCGGTTTGGTTTTTCCTTCTTTACCTTAACATTTTTATGGGTTTTGGAACTCATCTTTTCTTCTATGATTTTATTGGTTTATGTGAGGACTCGACTCACAAGAAGTACGCAAACCCGATCTATCTCCTCTTATCCGTCATCTTTGTTATTTTATGTGACATCAAGTTCGTGGATAGTTTTATTATATTATGTGAGATTTCTCTAACTCACATAAAAGAGTTTTAACTATAAGACACACCATCTGGGCCCGTTATGAAGACAAGATAGCGAGGCCTATGAAGACGTACCATCCGGGCCCGTTACGAGTAGGCCAGTTGGGCCCATGGAAGTTCTATCTGTCATCTCGTCTCCTTCGTTAGAACCCTAACATCCTCTAACGTCTTCTCGCTCTCCCATCACGTACGCTGGCACATCTTCTCCTCGACGCAAAGCCGGCAACATCCAGCGGTGTTCCGTCCTTCGTTATCTTCCTGAGAGCGCACATATCTACAGCCCGGCCTTCTCTTCTGTAGACTCCAGCGCCGGCGATCTCTTGCCTCCACGCCAAGCTGCAACCTTCAGATGCCACACCTTCCCTTCATCTTCGTGCAGGAGCAAGGAGCCAAGTGACAGTTCCCGATTCAATCCGTTGTGTGCGTTGCCGTCCCTCCTGGCCATTGGTGCCTCATCTCCCAGCCATTGGTGTCCATGTGACAGTTTCCGATCCGTCTTAGTCCTCTTCTTACCCGTAGTAGTGAGCTTGTCGAGTCTCTCTTGTCGGGTAAGCATCTCCCCTCCCTTCTCTACATTACACTCCCTACTTATGTGCTGATGAGAGCCTCAATTGCATCCTAAAACCCTTTCATAAAAGCCCTAGAAGATGGCTCGTGGGGCTGCTGCGTTTTCTGCATTGTAAAGTGATGAACAACTAACTTCGGGTCCAAATTTAGGTATGAAAGACTACTCTATTTTGGCTGAAATTTTTATATGTTATAGATGGGATATTGTGGTAGAGCATATTAAAATTTGAGAGGAATCCAGTGAGTGTTTTGGGATTTATGATTTTTCAAAGATTGGGTCGTAAGCAGTTTTTTTCCTGTTGTGTTGAAATATTCGGAGTGTTGGAAAACTGCATGTTGACATAGTTTTGTGATCCAGTTTTGGGTAAGTTAAAATCCTCCTTTTGGCTGGTTTTCGGATATGTCATTTTCGGAATTGCATAGTAGATCATATTAAAATTTGAAGTTATAGTTTCGCAGATATGATTTTCTCAAGTTGGCTAATCGTGCAGTTTTTTTTAAGTATGCTGAGTTTGAAAAAAACTGCTTGGGATGCAGTTTTGTGGAATAGATTTGGTTGGGTTGTTGACTGTTGTTGGTATAGTATAGTAGATCATACTGAAATTTGAGAGAAATTCGAGTTACAGTTTAAGAGTTATGGTGTCCCAAAGTAGAGACCTTGACCAGTTTCTAGGTAGTGCTGAATTGTTGAGAAAACTGCTTGTGATGCAGTATTGTGGTGCCGATTTGATTTGGTTATATTCCTTGGTTAGACTTGAATTTTGGATATGTCGTATTTTGGATATCATAGTATAACATATAAAAAACGGAGAGGATTTCATCAAGTGGTTTTGGAGTTATGATTTTTCGAAGTTGGGACCTTAAATAGATTTCTGGATGTTACTGAATTTCTCTAAGTGCTGGAAACATTCTGTATTGTGCAGTCATATTTGAACTTACGTTTAGATACCTTAGAAATACAATCCACCGTTCAATTTTTAGTATGTTATAGAGTGTCATGCATAGTGTGATGTATCAAAAGTTGATGTTCATCCAACAGTTGGATTTAGATCTATGAAGGTCCAAAGTAGACTAGTTGAACAGTTGAGAAACTCTCGGTTTTTGGCTAAGTCTAAATTTGCTGAACCGACTTTGGGAATTTGTGTAGAAGTGATTATTAGGTATTTTTTGGAAGTTTTTGCTTCTATGAATAGAGTGCATAGCATAGAAGACTTAGAGATTTTTGATAGAATTTTTATATTTTTATTCGGGACTCGTATCATTGGCCAAAGTTGGACCTTAGTGACCTTGTTAAAAGTTAAGAAAAGTGTGTAATCTATAAGTTCTACCTAAACTAACTCTTAAGAATTAGATTATGAAATTAAGTCCCAAAGAAAGGTTTGGGCATATATTATAGGATTTTCGAGAGTTTCGGACACTAGGGGCAAAAATAGTCATTTGCCACTACGAGGGTATTTTTGGTAATTTATCTGATAAAAAAGTTACATATCTTAGAAGTTGTAGACTTTTAATTAAGAGGGATACATTATTGATCAACTTACCTTTTATAACATGCGGTTGAGTTCTTGCGGTTGCGGACCGAGTTGAGATAAAGGGGTTATGATTTGATACAGGTAAGTCATTTGGGCTTACTTAGCTAGCTTTCACATATTAGTGCGAATAATGATAGTGGTGTTTGAATGATGTGTGCATAAGTGTATTTCTAACTATCGACCGACCCACATATCTGGTCTAAGAGTAACGGGCGGTGACATTCTGCTCAGTTAGCCCGAGGGCGTAGGGGGTTTCTTTCGGGACTAGTCAATACTTGGTTTGCGGGGACGCTATCGGAGGAGGTGTGCCAAACCATCATCAGTTGGATAAGGAACGGAGGCGAAAAATCTTAAAATATCTCGTGCCACAACTTTTAAACGGAATGAAGTGAATTACCTAAGTTATCAGATTATAACCGGTTTGTGTGCCAGCATGATGATTGTTTTGTTTTGCTTGAGTTGTGTTTGTGCTATTTTTATTCTACTTATATTTGGATTGTTAGCTAACGGTTTATCCGTGTTATAGATTCTGTAGAGTTAGATAGTTGCAAAGAGATCCGGGACGGATGGTCAGTCGGGTCCACGTACTCATTAGATGGGGACGGGGAGTCTTCCGTTCAACATGCATGTTATTAAAATATCTATGTTTTTGTAAGGCTGTCATGTGTTGAGCATTCATGTAAATATTGTTTGTTATTTTCAAAGAATCTAAATACATTTGCGCCTTTTGTAAAATCCTAATAAAGTTGTTGTTAAACCAAGGTCGGGACCCATTGTGAGGTCCTAACTAGTAGCTATCCGAGTTCCGAGAACTTGGGGTGTTACACTTCTATATTCTCAACTCGTAAGGTCATAACTTAGCATGCTAGATCCTAGATCTTTGATCATCTAAGAAAACTTGCCGATGCACACAACAATCCATAAACTATTCTTAACACCTAAGGTCACGGCCACTACATGGCATTTGCTCTAGTTATGCTAGATTCACCTAGTATGATACACTACCATTATTGAACTAAAAGACGGAGAAGGTACATCAAAGCTACATGAATTTAGCTTATAAGCTAGATTGGTTGAACAACGGTTTAGATATAACTAGGGAAACCCGTTTTCAAAACAAGGTCAAAAGTAGTAAAACATTTCCAAGGTGAAAAACACAATTTAGACCAAAACTCCGAATTTAATATTTTTCCGATAAGACGTTCCACTCAACAACTCGCCATTTTCCGGAGATCCAATACTGGGCTAAAACTTGTAATAAAACTCTACAATGGAGAAGAATGCAATTTTCAATAAATCTGGGTACAAACTGCAATTATCCAGAAAATATGGTCACAATGCGATAAATAGATAAAGAGGGAAAAATGTGAAAATCCCACCAATGTCCTTCAAGCTTCTGCTAACGCGATAGAGGAAAAGAAGGGGGAGGAGCTCCTGGTGGCTCGCGCAGGCAGAGGAAGGAAGGGCCAGCGTCAGTGCTGGCGGAGGAAGGACGACGGTCAGTACCGATGAATGCTCTTGCGACGGCGGCCTCCGGTGGCAGGAGAGGACAGACCAGCGAGCGAAAAGGGGAGAAGGCGGGGCTGTGCGCGGCCTGTGCGCTGTCCTGGTGGCGGCTCCGATCCACCAAGGCGGCAGCGTGGTGCAGGGAGCGACGTCCTGTGGTGGTCCCTAGCAGTGCAGCCTTCTTCAACCTCTTGTCCAATGGTACGGATTCAACTGCAGAGGGTGAGAAAAATAGGGATGGAGAGGGTCTTTTGGGGCTGGCTTTGTGTGAGGAAGAAAGTAAATAGGGCACGGCAGGCAGCCCTAGTGCAGAGCTCTGAGCAGGAGCTAGAGGTCGGCGGCCGAAAATGAAGTGGTCGGCTCCCTTTCTGCAGACGCGTGGGATGTTGTGTCGATGAGAGGGTCATCCGGTGTACTTTTGTGCTTTCTTTTTCTCTTTGTTTGTGGTCATTCATAATGGTTAGTCCGTCTGCCGATTTTTTCGGTCTTTCGATCTATAGTCGGTGCGCTGTCTATGAGATCGAACCGCTTTCCTTTTTCAAAAAAAAAATTAAAAATAAATAAAAAATAAAGAAATAAAGAAATAGCTAATCTATTATACTTTAAAAGGGAGAGTTGGAGAATTGTTACAGTAGATTTTTATTCCCTTATTACCCTTCTTAATGAGTCATAACTCTAACTGACGTGACTTTCTTCCCATCGTCCACGTTTTACTTAACTCTCCCTGTGAACCCTAAACCGACTATAGAGCTCCTCAACTCTCCTATCTACACCAGTCTCGCTTTCGGCTACTTCCATCGTCCATCTTCGTCTCTCATTCATTCTTTCTCGGGTTTATCAATTTCGGTCTCAGGTATGCCCTTAATCTTTATCATCTCTCTTCTTCGTTCTTCTGATTTAGGTTTTTCTTCTGATTTAGGTTTAAAAAGGTTCGCACCGAGCACCTCCGGGAAGCAATTGACGCCGGCTCAGTCACCATGGATCAACCCTTTACCCCGCCGGAGTCAACCCTTTCTCCAGCAAGAAGCACGCCGAAGTGGATCTTCAAGTGGCCGTTCCCTCCGCCGACGTCTGCGAAGCAATCATGGCAGCACTGAGAAGCAGACAACGAAGAAGGAGATAACGGAAGATTCGGAGGGAAGGGTTAGATCTCGCGCTTTCGATGCCGTCATCAGATCCCTCAAAGAAAACTGGCGACGAGACCAAGAATAGAGCAAGTAAGCCCTAATCTCCCTGCTTTATTTTGTACTAATCTGATTCTATTTTTCGATTTGGCTCGTATTTCCGCTTGCTTGTCTCAATCCCATTCAGATGTAATTGCCTTTCTAGCTATGTTAATTTCGTAATTACCTAAACCCTAAATTTTGTCTCTGCTGATTGTGTTGCTCTTTGTACTCGCAATCCAAGTAAAGGCTAGGATCCATCTAAAATTCCAGTAATTTGACAATATTATTAATTTGAAGACTCCTTATGTTCACTAGGTTAAATCAACTTGAATTATATCGGTTTTGAATTTGTTTTTGGTTTGGCAGGATGAAGGCTTTACTTTCATATTGAAGACTCCTACTATTGATCTCCTTCTAAAGGTTGTTGGTAATGATCATTTATTCCTCTACAATGTACCTCGCTCTGTATTTTAAATTTCATCGTTATCCTTCTTTGGTGCTACTAATCTTGTTACTTCTTATGTTCACTTTTTGTACATCTGTATGTAGCTTCCTGGGTAAGCATTTTCCTTTTGACGTTCATACCCACAACCTTGAGGATGAACAAGGGTAAGAAACTTTGTAGACTTGTACCTCTTACTAATTGCAGGTGTGTTGATATCCTTTTTTCCTCTCTCTTTTCTCTATTTAGAAAAATAATGTCAATTTTCATTTAATACGGTTCAGAAGCAAGAGATTCAACCAGTTAGGCTCGAATCCAATAGCCCGGAGAAGATCAGGCTTGGCATAAGGTGCTTTTATTATGCTGATATTAGTTTCTTTTATCCCTTATACCGAGTGGATCATAATTTGACAAAAAAAAAAGCACCGTAGTTGAAATGTGACAGACAAGGTTTTCACCCTGCGGCAGTGGTTGTCTCAAACAATTTTCCTCAAGCTAAAGAGCAGCTTCAATGCTTATACACAGGTTATTTTCATTGCTTTATTTCGCATATGCTCCGGACTATGGTCTTTTTTAGTACAACTAAGAACTGGAGTTCTGATTTCAAGTATTTATAAGCTTCTACAATATATTTTTACAAGTTTTCTAAGATCCTGAAAGAGGATCAAACTTTAAATATTTTCTATCTAGCTTTTCTTCTCCTTTCACTAAATAATTATTCTACTTTTGAATCTAGGTTGAAATCAAAACATGCTGGATGTCAATTTGAAATCAGACAACTGACTGCTAAAATACTTGTGATGTATTTTCCTAAATGCATCGTTCAAGGAACGACACCTATGTACAAATACTCCCACAATCAACTGTTTCCTTTGTCCAAGCAATTTCAAACAAAATGTTGTTTGAAAAGTGGATTTATTCTGACATTCATTCATATCCTTGTATAAAATACGAGTTTGGAGCACTTGCACAATTCTGTACTGGATCAACCAACCCACTAAATATATAAGGATCTCGAACCAAGCAATATATAATTGAGAATATAGTCACATTCTTTTGTTAATATATGGCGAGACAAGTTACTGAACAAAAAACTTGAATGTTTGTCACACAGGTGAAGAGAAAAAGATGAACACGGTATATCTCGGCTCTGGCCGTCAATCAATAGCTCAGAATTTCGCCATTGGTAGCCTATATGGTTCTCATAATATTCTTACAGGTATCATGCACTATTGTAGATCGGTATAATTTCACACTATATATTATGTTACTAGAAATTATATTACCAGAATTGCTCCTATCTGACTTTGGCCTCCTTATTAGTAACTTTCGAAATGTCTTGAACTGCATTGAATCGCAGATAGTGAATGACCTGATTTTATGATTGAAATTCTTATAAATTGTTTTTTTATGCATGTGGGGAAAACTGCTCTGTGATGATCAATCAAGATGACCAGTTGAATTATCCATTCTAATACCAACATGTGGATGAGAAACCATCCTGCTCTTCAAAATTTCAAATTGTGAGAATGATAGCCATTTTGAAATGTCCAATTTTAAATTTGTGCTTTGTTGGAGGGTTCGTGTTGGAGCAAAGCCAAGAGAATAAGCATATTACTCTTATATAAATGTATTCTTCTTGCTTTAGTTGTGATGAAAATTATTTTTTTATGAATCTGCATGCAATTTGTGCACAATATCTAACTATTTGCAAAAGGTATTTCTTTTTTAATTTTTTTGTGTAATTCAATTACGTGCACTAGTGGCAGTAAGTCCCGTTTGGCATTGGTATAAGGTTATTAGTATACTATATGGTATAAGATGAAATATGATATCTTTTGACATTGATACTGAAGTTGATTCAACCTCTATGTATTGATTCCTTTCATAATTGACGAGATGGGTGTGGGATGAGCCCTCATCTTTTGGTTCTGAAGCAGAATTGCCCAGTTATACTTTTAATAAATTTGGATCCTCTATATGACTCTACAGCGCATCTACGACAACCCAATAGTTACTCAGTTACCTTTTGATGTTCAGCAATCAATTATGTAAATGTGCGTAGATTACCGAGCACTCAATAAGGTGACCATTCGGAACAACCAAACCGTAAAAAAACCCGCAAAACCGCAAACCGAACCGCAATTGAAAAGGTTTTTGATAATGAAATTCATTATTAAAAACCTTTTCAATCAGGAATTCATAAAATGACACATTTTCAAACTTCACACGCCTCAACAACAATGGCTCTCGGGTCAGCATATCATTCCTCATCGATGAACAATGAGAATATAGACGGTTATGGCCAAGAGGCAAGAAGGTCAATGTCACATCAAGTGGTGGTGTTTCTGTGATATAGTATTGTGTAAAAAAAGTCACCTAGGATCTAACAAAGTACCATTTTTGAAAAATGTTTCCTTTTTTAATTTTACTAAATATTAAATTTGCAGCTTCAACAAATAATCTTATAACAGTACCTCAACAATGGTTAACATCTCCACACCTACATTAACGCTGTCACTACAGATGGTCACCAAGATCAGCCAAAAAGGAAGCTTTTCGACATCGACATCAACAACTCTACAACACATCTACGACAACCCAATAGTTACTCAGTTACCTTATGATGTTCAACAATCAATTATGTAAATTTTTCTTCACCTGTTTATGTTTTATGTGCAAGAAGTTGCCTTGCATTCAGTTAACAATGTCAGTGTACGGGAACTTCATTCAAGCGCGTGCGGAGCACGTGCTAATGCCTAGTTAAAAACAAATAAAACAAAGGTAGACTCGATTTCAAAAAATTCGGTACGGAATTTTCGAGTCAGAAATACTTTTCCGTTTTTTTCCGAAAGTATCCAAAATATAATTATACTCGGGAATTTTATTTTTACGTCTTAAAAACACTTATAAAAAATATAAAAAGGAATTTATTAAAAAGAATATTTCAATAGATGTACACAAGGGAGACAATATCGAAACCAGACGTTAGATCAGGTCCTCCTGAAAACAAGTTTCATCCCAAAACTTTGCGAAATGTGAAACTCTCAAACAACCTCGTCTCGATAACTACTCCGGACACTATAACATGGCAACTACGGCCCTCAAATCTAAAGTCTACTCACCTACACACATCGAGACTCGCAAGATATACACATATGAAACACACACATCATATCATGTCACCAATCACATAAGTATTGTAGCACCTCGTTCTTTTGAATGCGTTCCGGTTTTTTTAGTTCGCCCTACTTTTGATTCGTTCGTAGCACGAGATTCTTTTTATTATTATTTATAAATATTTTTTTTCGACATAAAAATATCTTCCCGGGTATTTTATTGTTTTGGTGTACATATACGTATTTTCCGTATTTTAATTTTAGTCGGAACTCCCGATTCGGGGATCCCAGATGTTTAATGAGTAAAAGGGGTAAGTAGGTTTTTATTGTATAAATTTAGATTAAGTATGTTTTTATGTTTTAATTTGTATTAAGTAGACACCTTGTAATTTTGAAAAAAAGATAAAATCTAAAATAATTTAAGATACTTTCAAAATAAAAAAGGAAAATGAGAGTAGTCCCCTACAATTATTCAAAATTAAAAAGATTCTCTCCCTTAATTTTTTAAAATAAAAAAGGAAAATGAGAGTAGTCCACTACAATTAAAGAATTAGTTTTATCATTAAAAAGATTCTATCCCTTAATTAATATTGCTTTTTTTTTTGGCAATTTTGGTAACTAGGCCTTTTTGAAAAACTATAGTAGTAACTAGACTTTTTCATGTTTCAATGAAGTAAATATACCCCAACCTTTTGTATTTATTTTCAAACTCTACACACTCTTCTCTCAAGGGGTACATTTACTAAACACAAAACTAGAAAAGCCTAGTAAACCAAATTGTTTCATTTCAAAGAGTCGCTTATTTGTTGACATTAAAATTAATTACATAATTTTATGTACATAATCTGCATGTGGAATTATGTACATAATTTGCGTGCGAAATTATGTACATAATTTGCGTGTGAAATTATGTACATAAAATTATGTACACAATTTGTGGGGACCACTCTCATTTTCCTTATATAATTAAAAAATAGTCATATTAATTAGGAATTTTCCGTTTGGTACCCTCGAGTTTTTGGCTTTTCCGGATGGTGCCCAAAGTTTTTTACGTTTTCGCTTGGTACCCCTGAGGTTTTGTCTTTTCCGTTCAGTACCCTTATTTCTTACTTTTTGTCTAAAATAAGGTTTTTTATGTTAAAATTAATTTTTTAAAAAAGGAAAAATATAAAATAACATTTTTATATTATAAATTTCGAAGATAACTATATTTTAATGGGCAAATTTGGTTAGTAGGCTATTTAGAGAAATAGTGATAGTAAGTAGGCTTTTTTGTTTTTCAATTAAGTAAATATACCCCTCTTATTTTTTTTTACCCTCAAACCTTCTCCATCCTCTTGTTTTCTTCTTTCTTCCAAATGCTTTTTAAAAACTTAATTTCTTTTTTTATTTTATTTTATTATTTTTTTTGTCTTTTTTATTTTCTTTATTTTTTATTTATTTTTTAGAATGAAGAATTTTTTCACACACCGGAATTATCACATACCGGAATTATCACATACCGGAATTTCCACATACCGGAATTTCACATACCGGAATTTTCACATACCGGACCGAAATTTTACATACCGGAATTATCACATACCGGAATTATCACATACCGGATTTTCACATACCGGAATTTTCACATACCATAATTTTCACATACCGGAATTTCACATACCGGATTTTCACATACCGGAATTATCACATACCGGATTTTCACATACCGGAATTTCACATACCAGAATTTCACATACCGGACATTTACATACCAAAATTTACATACCGGAATGAATTTTTAATTGTCTAATATTTAATTTTGCAAATTTTAGGGGGCTCGTTGTAATTTTGCAATTTTTTTTTATTGTAATTTGCACATATGATGACGGTTTGCAAAAATGGGTCCATCACCGTCTCCTTTGGTTTCCAAAAGACTTGTTCTTTTTCCCAGTTGACAATGACAAATTGACAAGACGTGGAGGAGTTGAGCATTATTTGAGTGGAGAATTATATGTTAAAATTGTCTCAAAATAAAAGTATTATGTAAACAAAAATAAATAGCGGACAGAAAGCACAAGGATCAAGTGCTGATTGTGCCGCTAGTTTTAATTCAGAAATTTCTGGAATGAAATTTCTGGTATGAACTTTTTGTATGAAATTTCTGGTATGAAAAATTCTGGTATGAAAAAAATTCTGGTATGAAAAAAATTCTGGTATGAAATTTCTGGTATGAACTTTTCGTATGATAATTTCTGGTATGAAAATTCTGGTATGAGCGGTATGAGAAATTCAGTCCAGAAAATAAAAAAGAAAATAAAAAATAAAAAAAAAGGCAAGAAAAATAATAAAAGAAAACAAATTCAATAATTAAAAATTAAAAATTATACTTATATAACAAATAACAAACATCATTTATTTTTTCTTTCTAATAGAAGGGTTAATAATTTTTACCTACTATTAAATGAAAGTGGTAAAAAAATTTGGGGTACATTTTCTTAAACAAAAACTAAAAAAAGCCTAGTATGTCAAATTCTCCCTATTTTAATTAAACAACTCTAATCGATTATTAATAAATTATGATATTTCTTAAACTATATAATATTTTTACCAATTATTTTATTATTTTTAATACATTTATTACTATATTATTCTTTATCATATTTTGCATAAAAAATATGAGAAATTTATTATATTTTATATAAAATAAAAAAAATTTAATTTATATTTATATAATATTTTAATCAAAATTTTAAATTAAACATAATTTATATTGGGATAATTTGACATACTAGGCTTTTTTTAGTTTTTGTTTAAGAAAATATACCCCAAATTTTTTACCACTTTCATTTAATAGTAGGTAAAAATTATTAACCCTTCTATTAGAAAGAAAGAATAAACGATGTTTGTTATTTGTCATATAAGTATAATTTTTAATTTTTAATTACTGAATTTGTTTTCTTTTATTATTTTTCTTGCCTTTTTTTTTTATTTTTTATTTTCTTTTTTATTTTCTGGACTGAATTTCTCATACCGGAAATTCTCACACCAGAATTTTCATACCAGAAATTTCATACCAGAAATCATCATACGAAAAGTTCATACCAGAAATTTCATACCAAAATTTTTTTCATACCAGAATTTTTTTCATACTAAAATTTTTTCATACCAGAATTTTTCATACCAAAAATTTCATACGAAAAGTTCATACCAGAAATTTCATTCCAGAAATTTCTGAATTAAAACTAGCGGCACAATCAGCAATTCATCCTTGTGCTTTCCGTCCGCTATTTATTTTTGTTTACATAATACTTTTATTTTGAGACAATTTTAACATATAATTCTCCACTCAAATAATGCTCAACTCCTCCACGTCTTGTCAATTTGTCATTGTCAACTGTGAAAAAGAACAAGTCTTTTGGAAACCAAAAGAGAAGGTGATGGACCCATTTTTGCAAACCGTCATCATATACGCAAATTACAATAAAAAAATTGCAAAATTACAACGAGCCCCCTAAAATTTGCAAAATTAAATATTAGACAATTAAAAATTCATTCCGGTATGTAAATTTCGGTATGTAAATGTCCGGTATGTGAAATTCCGGTACGTGAAATTCTGGTATGTGAAAATCCGGTATGTGATAATTCTGGTATGTGAAAATCCGGTATGTGAAATTCCGGTATGTGAAAATTATGGTATGTGAAAATTCCGGTATGTGAAAATCCGGTATGTGATAATTCCGGTATGTGATAATTCCGGTATGTAAAATTCCGGTCTGGTATGTGGAAATTCCGGTATGTGATAATTCCGGTATGTGATAATTCCGGTGTGTGAAAAAATTCTTCATTCTAGAAAATAAATAAAAAATAAAGAAAATAAAAAAGACAAAAAATTAATAAAAGAAAATAAAAAAAGAAATTCAGTTTTTAAAAAGCATTCGGAAGAAAGAATAAAACAAGAGAATGGAGAAGGTTTGATGGTAAAAAAAAATAAGAGGGGTATATTTACTTAATTGAAAAACAAAAAAGCCTACTTACTATCACTATTTCTTTAAATAGCCTACTAACCAAATTTGCCCATTTATATTTATATGATGTAACACCCCGAATTCTCAGAACTCGGGACATTACTGGTTAGGACCTCACAATGGGTCCCGACCTCAGTTTGACAACAACATTACTAGGATCTTGTAACAAGACACAAATAAAGAAACCGAAATTCATAAAATAGTATTTTTAGGGTAATGAATGCAACACTGTCTAGCAGCCTAAAGTACTTAAACAAAAGAACGAACAACTGTCTTAACCAAAAGGAAGAAAAGACAAACACAACCCCAACCCCCACTCTAAGGAGTACGGAGACCCGGCTGACCACTACTTCCGGATCACTCAGCTGCTGGTCTAATCTACGGTAAATCTAAAAATACAACAAGAGGAACCGTTAGCTAGTTATCTAAATATTAGCAGAATCATAGTAGCACACACACACACACATAAAATATGAACACCCAACATGCTTTCAAACAAGTCCGTTTTATTATCTTGAGTTAAGTTACTCTTTCACGCTAATGATACTTATTTTGTGACACGAGGGATTCCCAAACCTCGCCTCCGCCCCCGTGTAACCATCAGGAATGGATCCGATGCATCTCACCTTGTACCTGCCTGGTCTGGGTATAGAGAACCTCCCAGTCTCCTGTCAGAGCTGGGCAGTGATGTCACGGCCCGTTATACATACACTTGGGCCCTAAACATAATAATAACGGTCGTCCTAGCAAGTTATTATTAATTAAAACACTCACATAGCACACACAACCACTATCACTCAACTAATATCCAGAAACTGGCTAAGTAAGTCGCAAGGACTTACCTGAGTCAAAACACTCTAACACTTCTCAAACAGTCCGTACTCGTAGTAACTCAAGCGCCTGTCAATTAAGACATGTGTATCAAAATCACATCTCGATGTCCAACCTCATGCGAAGGAATTACGGAAAAAACGATTCTCATACGGTAAAAGACCGTTTTATCCTTAGTGTCGGTAATTCTCCGGGTCACTTCTTGACCTCTAATATTTCTCTTAGAACACTTTTCTAATATATGATTACTTCCAAAACAGTTTACTAAAGATATAGAATTAATCTCGTCCACTCGTCATCTAGAATCACATTACTTCATTCTCGGGTATTATCTAACCTTATATAAATCTATATATCTATATATATATATATATATATATATATATATATATATATATATATATATATATATATATATATATATACTTTTGTGCATACTAACTTTCCTTCCAATTCTAAAAAAAAGCCGCAAAATATACTTTAGCCTTACTCTTCAACTCGCTCTTATATTATTAAAACATATATCTAAATGCAACTTATACATACATTCGATACACTATACTCTTATATTTTTAATTATTCTCCCACCTCTATTTATATATATATATATATATAAGCATACTCTATCCTGCATTCACTATATACTGTCATGCGTCTAATTAATGGTATACGTAAAACAACCTCCCATTCATATACTTATACATTTTCACACTACAGAAGTTCGGCACTCCAACACACACGTACTTAATTCACTCTCAGCACTACACTAATCTATACCTCTATGTACGGATTACAGCAAAGCCGAGGAGGGTTACTTACCCGTCCAACTACCCGTCTCGTACTCGGAGGTGAACTGCGGTTCGGTACAGTCCAACAAGGTGGCTGTCACAGGGTCGTAGCTGGCTCGATATCTTATTCCTCCTCGCGTGATACCGTCCTTCCTGGCTCGCTACTACAGGGTCCACAAGCCCCACACTCCACAGTTAGCACGGAGAGAGAGAAGCAGCAGAAGGAAGAAACAAGAAAGGCTCACCGGTTTTTATCTCGATCGGTCCACTCGCGACTGTTCCGACTGGACTCGATGCGGCAGCACCCACGTTGGCGAGACTGGTGTGCGACCGAGTGGTGGCAGCAGCAACGGCTCCTCCTGAGCGCAGCAGGGTAAGTAGGGTGGTGCAGCGGTGCCCGGAATCAACAGAAGCTACGGTGCGTGCGGTTGGCGAGGTCGCCGGTGTGGTGCTGCTGCAGCCCTCTTCCGATGTAGTCCGGCTGGCGGTGCTTCGGAGGTCACAGCGGCGGCGGTTGCAGGAAGTCCGGCGGCAGCGTTATGTGGTTTTGTTCGATCGTGTTGCGAGACGGAAAACAGCAGAAGCGGCAGATAGTGAGAGGTTAGAATTAGGGTTAAAATGGATTAGTTTAATTAGGTTAATTTTAATTAGTTTAGGGTTAATGATGGGCTTAGGAAGTGGGCTGATGGCTTGGGTCTAGGGTTGGCCCAATTGAGCAGTGATCTCCAGAAATCGAAAGCGGAACTCGTAACTCGTTAATTATGTGCGGGAAAATAATATAATACGGAATTAATTTCCGTATTTTATAAATTATTATTATTCTTATTTTAAGTGTGTAATTTATTTCCGGTTAAGAGATTTCGTCATTTTATGTGAATTAATATCACATAAAATGATGGAAACAACACTCGTTCTATTTTACTTTTAATTTATGTACTTATTTATTTAATATTGACATTTCGGAACTCGGTTAAAAATCAGGTTTACCGGATTTCAAAATTCCGGTTATTACATCAGTGCCCTCTTAAATGAAGTTTCGTCCCGAAACTTAGAATGTTCCACTACTCACACATTTCCTTCGGTATATTTTAGTTTTTCTCGACATTTTCATTTTCTACCATGCAACTACTCAAGCATCAAACCAACAAGTATCCCAAAAACAGAATCACTCAAATCAACATAAAAACCTGAAAGGTCAAATAACACAACATCCGAGTACTAACTCGTCAAACAGGAGTAACCTCTAACTCCGTAACGAACTCGGGATAGTTACGTCTAATACTCTCCTCAGTCTCCCAAGTGGCCTCATCAGCTCCTCTCCTAGACCACTGGATCCTCAACATAGGTATCTCCTTGGACCGCAGACGTCTAGTACTGCGCTCCAAGACAGCTACTGGGTACTCTACAAATGTATGGACAGGCTCAACTGTCAGGTCCTCATGGCTGACGACGTGTCTCGGTTTTTGTAGGTGCTCTCTCAACGGTTTGTTTCCTAAACTTACTTCCAGCTCATTTGATAACTCTACCAAACTTTTTCTTCCATTGGCGCACTTGCTTTTTCCTTTCGAAAGTTCCCGACTATCGATTCTGAAATAATCATCTTAACTTCTGTCGGCACTTTACTAAGTGCCTAATGCTCTTTGTAATACAAACTGCTTGGCTCGTTTTCCTCAATGTGACCTAATCGGATCGTTCCTTAATTAGTGGATTTTCACCTACTTCTTGTCAAGCTTTCAAATTTATATAACTCAAACAAATCACACTCCCAAGTGGACCTTTTCATATAGTTCTCTAATTCCTTAACTTGAAATCATAGTTATCCCAACATTGATTTTCTTCATCTGTGAGTTATGGGCCTACCACACTTCTGGTGTAACACCCATTAGTCACAATGGCATCTTTCTAAGGGGTCAACATGATTTACCCAACTCCCGCCTATACTTCCCTTCTAATACTAGCAAGATCCTCTTCAAACAGACCCTTATTCTCTTATTCAACCGTAGGCTGTTCTTAACCAACTAGTAAGCAACCTCTAACCGATTCTCTCTGTATTTTTAGATCACCCCAGAAAGTTGTCGTTGCCTACTTGGGGATTCCTCCAAGTCATCGGTAAAGTTATCTCTTAAATTCGCAGTCACTAATATCTCTTCTTAATGGTACCTGCTCGTCAATACCAACCCTCACTTATACGTCCTCAGTTGATGTCAGTCACTCTATAATTGACTTATCTCAATATTTCGGAACTACTCTTCTCATACCTATACTAGCGTTAAATTCTTGGTGAGCATCATCTGCTCGATTAATCCCTTCATGCTTCACTAATTCGTTTTCTATTCCACACTTCTGTTTCCTTAGGCTAACTCTACTTTTCGATCTCAACTAGGTCATTCATCTTGACCTAAATAATCATTCCAAGTCTTCAACAATAGCTGGTAAGTGTCTTTGTAGTTCTGATGATTTTAGTTATCATCCCCTTGCAGTTCCCCTTACACGGACCATCGGTTTTGATGACTTAGGCCCCGTGATAATTGGGGTTACCTTGGACTTTCGAGTCCACCAAGGCCGTTCTTATATATACATTCTTTCGCTGGTGTTACCGGCAACATTGCCTTCCTGATACTCCGTTGTTTCTGCTACAGGGCTTCAACTCTTTGATACCGACATTGCGATTTCTTTCAAATTCCTATATGTTTGAGGAGGTTAAAACCTCTCCACACTTGTAAAGTCTACATTTGCATCTACACTCCATTGTAGGTATCCCTTCCATGCACCTTAGACCCTCATATCCGGGTCGACATTTTATCTCTTTTGGCCTTACAAGCTTGTCTTGTGAACTCTTCTACTAGATGACTCGTCTTATACATTTTTCTTCTCTGCATCGGTCTCTAACTGTTTGTTGATCATTACTACCCATTCTGTGTTGGAACTTCAGTTGCTTTGTACTCTTGCCTAGATTTCCTAAGGACATCCTCATCTTAAAACTTTATTTAAAATTTATCATAACCCGCAATTTTGATACCTGATTTTCCTTCTCACTGGATAAGTTATACACTTGGTTTACACTAAATCCATCATAGTGTCATCAGTCCGTTGGTATGATTGTTATTAAACATCCAATGGTACCATTTGTATAAAACACATTAGGTGTATATGATTTTCCCACCAATCAAATTTCTCGCATCGCATTTATTATGTCTTCCTTATACTCATGTCGCTTTACCTTCTTTGATATTTACACCTCGTAAGATAGTTAAATCCCTTTGAGTTTTCTCGTACACACTTTACAACTGCGTTGGTTGGTCTTATTACTTTCATCAACTCTTAGGTCATCAGTCCAACTGAATTTTCCATGGAGTACCTCCATTTCTCCTTAAATAACAGTCTTTAGTCCCTTCGGTAACTATCTTATTGGTGTGGTACCGGATCCATATAACAACCTTTAGTCTTTCACTTTTACTTCTTCTTATGTCTGTTTTAGTCAACCTGTAGATTCTATCTGCAATCACCTCACAACTCGACCACACATTTCACCAAGGCTTTACATCATACTCCTTATGTTTGTGCCGCCTCGGAATTTCCAATTATTCTGTGTCACATTTTTAATCACAAGAGTTTTCCCTGTCAATCTAGACAGTCTGACCCTACTTTTTCTCGAAGGAGCACCATCAGTCTTACTTGTGTGAAATGCTAAGACGTAGGACATATTTCCAATCATCTACTTCCTCTTAATCTTCTAGTTCTTCTTACAGGGATCCCTTCATTCTTACTCTGATATGTATCTTTCGTAGTCAGTAGTAAGTAACTACTCCCAACAATTCCCTTTTCACCATTTCTATCTTCAAGGGTCATTACCGACCGTCAAGAGCTGCTCTTAAATTTCTTTATTAGAATTATCATATTGAACTCATTTAACGTTACCATCCAAGCTACTAGTACTTGTATTAACTTCACCATTTTCGTCGTGGATCTCCGAAAGAAATTCACTAGATGTCGATAAAATTCTTTTATAACCCTGTGGTTATTCTTCTTATCGGTTAACTAACCATCACTAGTTAACCCGCACATGTAACATTTAAGTTGTCCAAGTAAGATGTAGTTGACCTTCTACAACATCATAGACTTACTTTTCTTCCATCTCTTTTGAGGCTTGATATACTTGGTGAAATATATCTCCTTCAGTCTCTCTGTTTATTCTTCTTTAGCTCCTCCTACAATCTACACTTTTGTAAGATTGTTATACTCTTACGAGTCCAGTTGTATCATTCTTCTTCCATCAACAAACTTTTCAATCCTTCTAGGGTAGCTTGCAGGTACATCTCCGTGATTCTTTTACTTGAGTTATCGTCTATTTGCGGTTCTCTATTATGAACTTGTAGTGTTGTTAGCTTAAATTCCTTTTGAATGAGAAGTTATTGGGGTCCCTCGGGTTCACCAATACTCTTCTCACACACTCTTTTTCCTTGGGTGCTGCTTGTAATGCTGCCTTTACAGAAGCTGGTTATTGTTGTATCCCGGTCTATGTCAGAATTCTGCTGTGTTCTACGAGATCACTTTACTTCTACGTTGGTGAAATCCACCTTTCCCTTTCTGGCAATGCGTAAGCTTCCAAGTTGCAGCTCTTTAATTCTTTCTATTTGGATGGATAATGTATCTCGTGTTGACTTCCATACTTTTGACTGTCTCGGTTATCAATCTGGATTGTGGTGGCAATTAGCTTGTTGAGAGTGATCATATTTCGCCTTGCTTTTGGCATCAACTTTCACTTCCTAGTCTGTTAGTGAGTTTAAATTTTATGTCCCCTTTTCTTGATCGCTACTATATCTCCCTTTTGACTTTCATGTCTATGGCAAATTTTCGACGTCATCCTCTTTGTTTGTGAAGTCACTTTACACAACTTGAAAGAGCCTCTCCGTTGTCTTTCTCAATTCCCTAGTTGGCGATCATCACTTGCTTCTCTGGAACTACTCTCTTGTATATCCTTCATTTGATCCCGTTGAGTTGATTCGGGATTCTCTTCTTGTCCTCGTAATTGGTGTTGTCTTTGAGTCTTCACCTTTCCGTCTCGACGTTCCTCAACAAGCTCGAAGGAGTTGTCCGACGTTCGTCTACCCTAATGCACATAAGATGTACATACTAATCCTCACGTTGACACCCTTCAAAAACTACTTAGATGTGTCCAAGGGGTGAGAAACTCATTATGTTATCTCCGTTAAGGACATAACATAACTACAATTTCTACTAATCTTCGGCATATACCTATCTATATAACATATCTTTATAAACAAACTAACAGTCCAACTACAGTAAAACCTAAAGTCCATACTAAGCAAACTGAGATCCGCGGTAGTAGTGGTGGTCAGCCGTACTTTTCTATTCCCAACCAGACTATGCATGCATTTAAAACCAAAAATTTTCTTTTTAAAACTCAGACCCCTTTTCGGGTTCTGCTTAAAACTTATTCGGTCTTTCAGAAGATTTCAAGTGCCATTGTTGCCAACCTAGAGCTCTGATACCATGTTGTAACACCCCGAATTCTCAGAACTCGGGACATTACTGGTTAGGACCTCACAATGGGTCCCGACCTCAGTTTGACAACAACATTACTAGGATCTTGCAACAAGACACAAATAAAGAAACCGAAATTCATAAAATAGTATTTTTAGGGTAATGAATGCAACACTGTCTAGCAGCCTAAAGTACTTAAACAAAAGAACGAACAACTGTCTTAACCAAAAGGAAGAAAAGACAAACACAACCCCAACCCCCACTCTAAGGAGTACGGAGACCCGGCTGACCACTACTTCCGGATCACTCAGCTGCTGGTCTAATCTACGGTAAATCTAAAAATACAACAAGAGGAACCGTTAGCTAGTTATCTAAATATTAGCAGAATCATAGTAGCACACACACACACACATAAAATATGAACACCCAACATGCTTTCAAACAAGTCCGTTTTATTATCTTGAGTTAAGTTACTCTTTCACGCTAATGATACTTATTTTGTGACACGAGGGATTCCCAAACCTCGCCTCCGCCCCCGTGTAACCATCAGGAATGGATCCGATGCATCTCACCTTGTACCTGCCTGGTCTGGGTATAGAGAACCTCCCAGTCTCCTGTCAGAGCTGGGCAGTGATGTCACGGCCCGTTATACATACACTTGGGCCCTAAACATAATAATAACGGTCGTCCTAGCAAGTTATTATTAATTAAAACACTCACATAGCACACACAACCACTATCACTCAACTAATATCCAGAAACTGGCTAAGTAAGTCGCAAGGACTTACCTGAGTCAAAACACTCTAACACTTCTCAAACAGTCCGTACTCGTAGTAACTCAAGCGCCTGTCAATTAAGACATGTGTATCAAAATCACATCTCGATGTCCAACCTAATGCGAAGGAATTACGGAAAAAACGATTCTCATACGGTAAAAGACCGTTTTATCCTTAGTGTCGGTAATTCTCCGGGTCACTTCTTGACCTCTAATATTTCTCTTAGAACACTTTTCTAATATATGATTACTTCCAAAACAGTTTACTAAAGATATAGAATTAATCTCGTCCACTCGTCATCTAGAATCACATTACTTCATTCTCGGGTATTATCTAACCTTATATAAATCTATATATCTATATATCTATATATATATATATAAACTTTTGTGCATACTAACTTTCCTTCCAATTCTAAAAAAAACCGCAAAATATACTTTAGCCTTACTCTTCAACTCGCTCTTATATTATTAAAACATATATCTAAATGCAACTTATACATACATTCGATACACTATACTCTTATATTTTTAATTATTCTCCCACCTCTATTTATATATATATATATAAGCTTACTCTATCCTGCATTCACTATATACTGTCATGCGTCTAATTAATGGTATACGTAAAACAACCTCCCATTCATATACTTATACATTTTCACACTACAGAAGTTCGGCACTCCAACACACACGTACTTAATTCACTCTCAGCACTACACTAATCTATACCTCTATGTACGGATAACAGCAAAGCCGAGGAGGGTTACTTACCCGTCCAACTACCCGTCTCGTACTCGGAGGTGAACTGCGGTTCGGTACGGTCCAACAAGGTGGCTGTCACAGGGTCGTAGCTGGCTCGATATCTTATTCCTCCTCGCGTGATACCGTCCTTCCTGGCTCGCCACTACAGGGTCCACAAGCCCCACACTCCACAGTTAGCACGGAGAGAGAGAAGCAGCAGAAGGAAGAAACAAGAAAGGCTCACCGGTTTTTATCTCGATCGGTCCACTCGCGACTGTTCCGACTGGACTCGATGCGGCAGCACCCACGTTGGCGAGGCTGGTATGCGACCGAGTGGTGGCAGTAGCAACGGCTCCTCCTGAGCGCAGCAGGGTAAGTAGGGTGGTGCAGCGGTGCCCGGAATCAACAGAAGCTACGGTGCGTGCAGTTGGCGAGGTCGGCGGTGTGGTGCTGCTGCAGCCCTCTTTCGATGTAGTCCGGCTGGCGGTGCTTCGGAGGTCACAGCGGCGGCGGTTGCAGGAAGTCCGGCGGCAGCGTTATGTGGTTTTGTTCGATCGTGTTGCGAGACGGAAAACAGCAGAAGCGGAAGATAGTGAGAGGTTAGAATTAGGGTTAAAATGGATTAGTTTAATTAGGTTAATTTTAATTAGTTTAGGGTTAATGATGGGCTTAGGAAGTGGGCTGATGGCTTGGGTCTAGGGTTGGCCCAATTGAGCGGTGATCTCCAGAAATCGAAAGCGGAACTCGTAACTCGTTAATTATGTGCGGGAAAATAATATAATACGGAATTAATTTCCGTATTTTATAAATTATTATTATTCTTATTTTAAGTGTGTAATTTATTTCCGGTTAAGAGATTTCGTCATTTTATGTGAATTAATATCACATAAAATGATGGAAACAACACTCGTTCTATTTTACTTTTAATTTATGTACTTATTTATTTAATATTGACATTTCGGAACTCGGTTAAAAATCAGGTTTACCGGGTTTCAAAATTCCGGTTATTACATATGATATTTCGTTGTTCCGTTGATTTATTTGTTGGTCTATTATATAATATTGGACGCTTCATATCCCTATTATATAAAAGAAAATTTTGATTCCAAGTAAGAGTGCTTATATTTTGGGGGGAAAATCTTCTAAAACAAAGGATATTCATGTTTTTTTTTTGAAAAATCAAATGTCCGTTTTGAATATTCTACGTTATATATTTATCAATGATAATAAATCCACGGAGTATATCATTAATGAAATATCATATAGTTATAAATTATCTTTAATTTTAAAACTTTGATTAAAATATCATATAAATATAAAGTATATTTTTTATATTTATATAAAATATAATAACTTTTTCATGCTTTGATGTAAAATATGATAAAGTATCAAATAGTAATAAATATATTAAAATTATAGTATGATAAAAAATGTTATTTTATATTTTTTCCTTTTTAAAAAAATTAATTTTAATATAAAAAACCTTATTTTAGACAAAAAGTAAGAAATAAGGGTACCGAACGGAAAGGCGAAACCTCAGGGGTACCAAGCGGAAACGTAAAAAACTTTGGGCACCATCCGGAAAAGCCAAAAACTCGAGGGTACCAAACGGAAAAATCCTATTAATTAAGGGAGAGAATCTTTTTAATGACAGTGGTCCCCACAATTAATATTCACTTATCTTTTTAATTTAGTTTATATTTTTAATTTGTAATAGTTATTTATCCTCCTTAATTAATAGAAAGAATCTTTTTTATTGAGAGTGGTCCCTCACAATTAATAATCTCTTTATAATTTAATTTAGTTTTATTTTTAGCGAGAAAATTTGAGGGGCCTAGATTGTATTATGGATAAAAAAGGGCTTCCCTACACCAATTTTCTCATGTTTAATCGAGTCAATTATTTTAAATCACTCATCTTTACTTTTTTCCTTTTTTTTTTGGGCAAATTTGGTTAGTAGGCTATTTTCAGATTTTGGTTAGTAAGTAGGCTTTTTATGTTTTATGGTTTAGTAAATATACCCCATTTTCATTTTTACTGTTCTTTCAAACCCTACATCCCTTCTTCCCGTACTGCTTCCTTCTCTTTGAGTGTTACGATACTCTCTGCCATGGTTGCTCTTCTCCTTCCTTCTCTTCTCCCCGTACTCCTCCGCCGCCATCGCACTAGCCACCTTCCCTCGTCTTCCTCGTCCTCGACTCCCTCACTAAACCTCTATCGATCTATCTAGATTTGTGGATCTAGATCTAGATATGTGGATCTAGATCTAGATCTGCGGATCTAGATCTGTGATCTATATCTGTGCATCTAGATCTGTACCTCCTTCCTTCATGCTCCACCGCGACGACCTCTACTCACCACTGCCGTCGCCTGGGAGAAATTTTTGCCTCGCCTCGCCGCCGGAGTTTGAATAGGTCAATATTGAAGAATATCAAAGATTAAGATGCGGAGTCACATTTCAAGCTCTTCAATTTAGTCAGGAAGCTTGCATCCTAGGTCAGTGTTGATCCTTATGGTTGTGCGAAGCTGTTCCAGGTGATTATATGTAACATATATGATTGTAAATCTTTTAAATTTAGTTACATTATTCTGGAAGTGGTAACTTATTTGATAAATATAGTTTCTGTATGAAGGATGTACATCATGGATGATTAAATATGGTTCGTCAAGGAAAAGCTTTTTGTGAATTCATCACAAAAGTGGCTGAATGGGTTGTGCCCTCTTAGGCTCTTGCAAAGGAGAGGTAAGAAATGCATCTCCAAATCTAAAATTCGATGTTGGCATGTTTTGATTCCACACCAATAAGTAAATTCCCTTTTGTTTATTTTTTTTTAAATAAAAGTTATAACAGATGATTTGTCACTTTGAGGCCTAACTTAAAAGAAGCTTCAGTAGTGTATTGTTTGGGCTTAAAGTTGAATGTTATCCATTTGTCTGTACTTTGTCATATTACTAATTTGAAATAATATGTTGAATGTTCATTGTTTATGAATGAACGCAGATGAAGTTGGCGTTCGGTAAAACTGGCAATGAACTGCACTTGGTCATATTACTAATTTTTGGTATGTAATTTTTTGATATAATGTGTAATTATGGTGTGAAGTTCTGGTATGAAGTTCTGGTATGAAGTTCTGGTATGTAGTTCTGGTATGTAGTTCGGGTATGTAATTCGGGTATGTAATTTTGGTATGTAATTTCTGGTATGTAATTTATGGTATGTAATTCTGATATGTATTTTTTGTATGTATTTTTGATATGTAATTTCTGGTATGTAATTTCTGGTATGTAATTCTGGTATGTAGTGGTAAGAGAAAATTCTGGTATGAATATTCTTGGTATGAGAAAATTCTGGTATGAAAATTATGGTATGAGAAAATTCTCCTATGTTCATTACAGAAAATAAAAAAAATAAAAAAGAAAATAAAAAAAACAAAATTAATAAAATAAAATAAAAGTTAAATTTAGTAATTAAGAATTAAAATTTAAACTTACGTACTACTACCAAAAATTTATTATTCTTTTTTTTTTGAAATAGAAGAGTTAATTATTTTTACCTACCATTAAATGAAAGTGGTAAAAAATTATGGGGTACATTTACTAAATCATATTCTCAAAAAGGCCTAGTATGTCAAATTGTCCCTTTTTTTTTTTTCCTTTTCTCCTACTTCCTTCTATTCTTTCTATTTCTTTTTTTTTTCTATCCTCCTGCGTTGGCGTGATACCCTCAGTAGAGGAAGGTGTAGACCGACTCCTCGATTCCCTCCGGCCACACTACAGCCTCCTCGCTCCCCTCCGTCTGCAACCTACTGCCAAGCCTCGTAGGCCGACTCCTCGCCCTCCTTCACCTAGTGACTACCCAAGCCGCTACTCCCCTCCTCTCCCTTTGTACTTCCCCATTCCCCATCTTCTCTCTCTGTTTCATGCACCTGATGCTGAGATCGATTACAGACTGCACCACCACTAGAGAGCATGTTGCAACATCGGGAACCACCGGAAGCCGCCGCCTCGACCCCACCGGAGCCACCAGCAAGTGCTGCCGCCGTCTCGCCCCCTTCAGTGCCCTGCAGACCGTTTGTCCCCTGCCCTCTGCTCTCTTCTGCTGCGAGGAAGGACACCTGCTGCCGCCGGAGTGGGACGCCTTTAGCCAAAGATTTTGCCGCCTCATTGTTGCAACTTCGTCGCCACCGTCACCGTCGATTCCCGCCGCCTGCCGGAGCAAACTGAAATGCCGCCACCCTGCCTTCTTACTCCTGTCACTTGGCGGCTGTCTCAAAGGTTGAAAAGAAACCCTTTTTACAACGGCCCCCCTCTTTTTATGATTGAATACAATTTGTGCCCACTGCATTGAAATTGCAGTAATGACCCTAATTTTTAGAGGTTGTATTTTATACCCCTGTAGAAAAGTAATTATGGGAAATGACCCAAGTTTCGGAAATATGATTTTACGCCCCTATCGATTTGTATAATCACGGCCTTGACCCGTTATTCTTGAGATATGCAGTTTTTTCCCTTGTGAATAACTGATAGTTTTGACCCAAAGAGTATTTCGGAAATATGGCCCGAATTTGGTGAGTTTCTTAGTTGCTCGTAAAAGTCGATCTTGGATTTTGACCCATGTTTATAAAATGGTATAAGTCACTCCAAGAAATGTTTTGCGGGTTTTTAACCTTGTTTTCAAAGAGGATTTTTCCTTAGAATATTATACGTTATATTCCATTCAAATTTAGCATACAAGCTAAATTTTCTTAACTTTGGTTTTAGCTCCGGAAGTGGCCGTTATAGACCAACGAATCCGATCTCGACGTCCGTAGATCATCTTCAACCTTGGATCGTGTGTGAGTACCTTCTTCCTCGATCTAGTTATGTTTAGTGGTAGAATCATGCTAGGTTGGATTTAGCATAACTTAGGGCAAATGCCAAGTAGTGGCTTGGAACCTTTACGTGAGTGTTTGAAGTTAGTGATGTTCTTTGACATGTGGTGTGTTGATCTTGAGTTATTATACAGTTGTGACCCTCGTGGTTGATCTTGTAATACTTGAGGTGGTATTTATATGTTGGTTGAGATTGTGGAGTTTACAATGAGAGTATCATAGCACTTGTGGTTGTAGTCGTGATCTTATGAGTTGTGACGATTAGGAATGCTATCCTAGTTTATAGGAGTGTACAATCTTGTAAGAGTATATAGTACTAGAAGTCTAAGGACTTCTAGATTACGTGAGTGGTTGTTGATTATCGTGCCTTGTCTTGAACAAACTTTGGTTATATTCTTTCGGAGTGTGTTATCGGTTTCGGTTAGCTTTGAGACGAGGTAGGTCCTCGGACTTACTTAGCCGCTTTTATGCATTATTTGGATACATTATGATGGTGTGTGTTTTATCGCATTTGATCATGAAACTGGATTAGGATTACTTGACTATATATATTTGGCCCATTGTTACTATTATAATTATGGGGCAGTGACATCACTGCCCAGCTCCCGAGGGAGACTAGGAGGTTCTCTGCGACCAGGCCATACATGGTATACGGGCGGGCTTCTTCGCCACTCCACTTGGTATACGGGTTGAGTTCCGCCACACTCCTATTGGTTACACGGGGACATAGACGAGAGTTATAAGACTCTCATGTCATACTTAAAACGAGTGAAATTAGAAACGGAATAACCTAAAAAGAGAATAAGAACCGGATGTGTATGTATATGAGCATGTTGTGTATTATGTGTTCTTATGTGTGTGTTTGTGCCATATTATCTTTATAATGCCTAGAATGTGAGCTAACGGTTTTAAATTGTTTATATAGATGCTTTGCAGGTTAGGGATTCCGCCGAGTGAGGTGGAGGAGTGGACAGCCGAGGGGTCTTTGTACATTATAGGACGGGGACATTTTTGGCTTTCTTTGTATTGTTGGATTATGTTATGTTGTACGGTTTTGGATCTCTATATTATTTTTCGTCGTTTTGAGGATTCGGTTGAGTTTCCACCTTGTATCCCGTCTTTTCTTTTCTGGCATACATCATAAATAATTTGAGTTTTACGCCTTTATTTGTGCCATGTTGGAAATGTCCAGTGATATTGTTGTCAGGCTACGGATTGGGACCCATTGAGAGGTCTCAACCCGTAGCATCCCGAGTCCCGCGGATTTGGGGTTTTACAAGTTTGACCAAGGAAAGATTCGGGACTAACCCGACGGTCCTATAGGTACCGCTAAGTCTGCGTAAAATTTGGGATGGTTCCTCAAACCCAAAGCAAGGCCTTCTCCTAGAGAATCACTTGTACATTTCAAACTTATCCTTCCTCGAGGCAATTCCGTAATAACTGCACTAATGAAACCCTTCTTAGCACGCAACAACTTGATTGACCATTCCGTCTCGCTCCAACTTCTTTGTCATCCAGAGTCGGTTATCCATGGATGGTTTTACTTGTAGAATCTCTCCTTAAATCCAGTAATGTCTAATACATCCTAGAAAACCTGTAACCTCTTTCGCATCCTTCGGGGGTTGCCATCATGGGACAATTGGTTATACGACTTCTCTCTTTTCGCAATTGGGGTTCTCGATAACAACTTCAAAACAAAAGTTGAAGGTAACGCTTTGTGTTCCTTCTTCAGTGCATTGGTTCCTCTGAACCCTTATCAACAAGATCTTGTAATCGGTTCATTCGATTGCTTCCATAACTCACGCTTCTTCCCAAGGTCATTGTATATGGCGCCTTGGATGTCACGTTGATTCAAGCTCATTCTTAGCGGAAAAATACTCATTCCAACGTTTTGGACTTCATGATACCTTGGGTTCTGTCTTTTCTCTTCTCGTCACATAACGTAATCGCCGTCACAATCTTCTCTTAACACTTATTCGGTGGTCATGGTATATACGATCTACCCTGATCTGTTGGGGTGATGCCTCTCATGCACGTGTTTTATTACTTCTTTAGCTGCAATGTTCACCGTCCTCTTTCAAAAATCCTTCATCTCCGGAACTCGGGAGACTTGCTCTAATAATCTTTTTAAGGTTTCACACTTATGTGAAGTCATGAAGGTCCTAACTATAGGACTTTATCACGGCTTATAATATATTAGTATTACCTTCTTCGTATTCAACCAAAGCTTGCATCATTCCTTCGAGTAGGTGTAGAACTTTCTCTCTTTTCTTATGTAACGTCCAATCGACCGTAGAGGTTCTAACCTCAATCTTTCATGTACTTCTTGTACATCTCACATCGACTTCAAACTTTAAAACTTTAGTCTTCCCTTACCATGATCAAACCTTAAAAGTTATAACCCGTGGCGTTCCTCCATATGTCAATCCCATGACCTAAGAAGGTCGCGTAAGATCGTTACAATCTCCTCCTCGGACGTCTTGTTATAACTACATGCTTGAACTCGTTCAACATTATTTGTTTTAAGACAAACGTGCGTCCATTGACGTACCTCCTTACTATTGACATTGATCCACCGTGAATACTCCAAGCTCTTGTTCCCGATCCTATATGTTCCCATAGTCTTGTTTACTCTTCCCATCTACACACATCAATAGACAACCCGCACTTGTGCATTCTCAGTTGTCACCGATTAACTTGTATCTGATCTTTTCTGAAGTTAACGACTTACCCTCCTACCATACTTCCATGCTACCATACTGCTGACAGGATACCCTCTCGGGGTACTTTGTCTTAACTTCACTAGCTTATTTTACTCTGCTTCAAATCCGTTAGCTCTTTCTACGCTCCTCTCTTCCTTCTGCTTTTGTAAGATAACCATACCTACCCAACTCTCTCGTCTCAAATATCCCAACTTTATAGGCTTAACCGCTTTTCATAATGTTTTACAAATGCACTCATCAAATATTCTAACATTAATTAGCCTCCACTCGCATCCTTCTTGGTTGATAACTTAAGTTCTTCGATCCAACTCTTTGTTTCCTCTTTCATCTTCTGAAGATCATCATCTTCACACACTTCCTCCTTCTTAGCGTTGTTTAGTCTCATCACAATAACGGAAATTGATTGACTCCCACGGTAATTACACTAAGTGAATTTTCACCATGTGATCCTCCTCGTAACTCTCAAACTTCTGAATAAGTCATCCGATTAGAATCCCACAAAGATCGTCACTACACCCTCCGGTACCTCCGTAAGCTTAACTTCCGGTTCTCGTCAATCTTTCCGATTCTTGGACCACTCTTTTCATCTTGACTCCTATACTTAGGAGTGCTCATTAAAACTCGTCTTACTTAGATTGCCACTTTTATTCTCGAACGAGAATGTAGTCCTCTTTACTAGATTCGAATCTTTAGTTCATCGACACCGCACTTGGAAAAATCTTTCCTCGTTGTCTCTAGTTACCTCATTGATGCTCCTTCGTTGTTTCCTTGATATTACCCTCATGTCTTCATGTCGCTTTTATATTGGTATAGTCTTTATCTTGGTTTCGCTTAAGTCGACACGAGTTTCTCTTTCATTTGCTTGTCCTTTGGTTACGTCATCTCTAGTCTTCTTCTTCGACGTCCTCTTAAAGCAGTCCGGGAAATCACCGGGATGCTTGCGAAAACTTGATGCTCAACTCGATAACTTGAGCATACTTATCGTCGTATGTATACAATCCTAAGCCAAAAGGCGTTGTCCAAGGGGGCGATGATAACTTTGTATCATCTTAGCCATAAGGTCCACTATCACTAATATGACATTTGCATACCATATGTTTATATATAAATATATGTATAATACTTACGATCTCCCTAGGATAAAACTTACAAGAGCATATAGGTAGGCAATAACCCAAATATGCAATCAAGGCATACACACCAAATCTCCTAAAGTCACGCATTTATATATATCTATACACATGTATATCCAAAACATCCTAAGGCCATATATATATATATATATATATATATATATATATATATATATATATATATATATATATATATATATATATATATATATATATATATATGTAACTAAGTAATAATATATACACATGCGTCAAATCCAGAAATCTATGTCGCCGAGGTTCGCGGAAGGAGTGGTGGTCCCGTACATTCTAACTCAAGCCCAACTCATGCATATGAATTTGAAAAAGAAAAAGTCAAAACCCGTGTGGGTTCTGTTTATTCCTTATTCGGCCTTTAGAAGATTGCGAGTGCCATTATTGTCAACCTAGAGCTCTGATACCACTTTGTAACACCCCAAATCCGCGGGACTCGGTGCAATATCCGGAATTTTTATTCCGTTTATTTCCGAATCAATTCAGACTTCGAGCCGTTGATGGTTTTCCATTCTATCTAGTATTTCTTCCTTCACAAATTTTATTATTTTATGTAGAATCTAGTTCACATAAAATGATAAAATTATATCAAGCTCTAATTCTTATAATTATGTATTATTTTATGTAGAAGTTAATTCACATAAAATGATAAAATTATATCAAACTCTAATCCTTAGAAATATCCATTATTTTATGTAGAATTTAATTCACATAAAATGATAAAATTATATCAAACTCTAATCCTTATAATTATCTATTATTTTATGTAGAATTTAATTCACATAAAATGATAGATTTATATCAAACCCTAGTTATTATAATTCATTCTTATCGATGCAAGCTGTGATGAGATCATGACAAGCTGTGACGAGATCATGACTAAGCTGAGACGAGATCATGACAAGCTGTGACGAGTTCAGGACTAAGCTGAGACGAGATCATGACAAGCTATGACGAGTTCAGGACTAAGCTGAGACGAGGCCATGACAAAGCCCGACAAATCTGTGACAAACTCATTCATGGGCCTGACAAGGCCATGACGAGTTTTGACAGATTGTTGACAAGTAATTCAACCCACCTTTCTTGCATGTTTCAGCCCACTGCTCCTACCTTAAGCTCAGCCAGTTTGCTTACCCACAATAGCCCAGTAGTGTGACTTCGAGCCCAGCCTGTAGCAGTCCAGGAGAGGCTGGTTACGAGCCCATTAACAGCCCCTCCAGCCCAACACGTTCAGCTCCCTCCAGCCCAGCGTTCAGCCCTCTCCAGCCAGTGATCTACGTGTGAACAGCCGGCCCTTCTCCTTCCTTCTCTCCTTCATTTTACGGCTGCTGAAGAGCCTTCTGTAACAGCCGGCTTTAACACAACATTTCACTCCTTTACTCCTACAGCAGTAGCTGATTCGTTTGTTGCTCTCCCTCTGTCCATCCGGGTAGGGATTCAGTTACCTCCTCTCTTCATCTTCGTAATATACGGTCCTTGAAGACTCGTGCATCGTTGCCTTTGTGCTCAGTTTGTAGAGGTCAATTCCACAGGAACTAAATTGGCACCTTCGCTTGATGCAGTTGGCCCAAGGCTGAAGATGTAGCCCCTGTCGACAAGCCACATAACCAATGTAGTCATGTAAGCCATCTAACCCTTGGACCCTTGCTTCCCTTGTTCCATCATCTCTACCCTCTTCCCTTTGCAGCGTCATTAGTAGGAGGTAGAGGGTCTGTCTGCAGCCAACACACCAACAAGGGACAGACAGTGCAAGCTGCGTGGTAAGGACCCTCAATTGTAGCTAAAACCATTCAACAACCATGGAAGAGGACTGGTTATGTTTCCGGAATTTTAGGAAGTGATGAACAGCCAACTTTGAGTCCAATTTTGGGTAAGCTAAATTACCTCTTTTTGGCTGATTTTCGGATATGCCATAGACAGTATTACATAGTATAACATACTAAAATTTGGGAAGAATCGGAGTTACGGTTTAAGAGTTATTGTGTTCCAAAGTTGATGCCTCATGTAGTTTTTATATATGTGCTGAGTGTTGGGGAAAACAGCAAGTGATGCTGTTTTGTGAGATGGTTTTGAATAAGCTCTTGATCTCCGTTGTGCTTGAATTTTGGATATGATATGGTTGACATATTGTTGTAGAACATATTAAAATTTGAGAGGAATCCAGCGAGTGGTTTGGGAATTATGAATTTTCAATGATTGAGTCGTAAGCAGTTTTTCTGTTGTGCTGAAATTCGGTTTTGTGAGATAGTTTTTTACAGGATTTTGATCTCCTTTGCAGCTGAATTTTGGATATATTATAGATAAGATTTTATAGTAGAACATATAAAAATTTGGGATAAATCCAACGAGTAGTTTAGGAGTTATGATTTTTCAAAGTTAAGATAGTGTGATGTTTGTTAAGTGTTGTACCCAACTTTAGAAATTTTTGTAGAAGCGATGCGTTAACAGTTTTAAGAAATTCTTTCTCCTACGAGTAGATAGGATATCATAGATGACCTAGGGAATTATTACGGAATTTTTATAAGATTATTCGAATTTTATATTTGAAGCTGTAGTTGGACTTTAGTGACTTTTCGGGAAATAGAAAATGAGTAGTTTTTCTAGTTGTTACCTAAAATCATCCTAGATAGTAGAATATGGTTAGTTAGTATGAAATTATAATTTAAGTACATATTCTGAGTTTTTGGAAATTTCGGGACCAAGGGTAAAATAGTCATTTTACCATAAATTGGTACTGTATTAAATTCTGTTCTAATAGGACCTACTACCTTAGAAGTCTTAGACTTCTAATTACCAAGAAAGTGTGCTGACACACTTGCCTCCTTTGACAGGCAACCGAGTTATACAGTTACAGATTGAGTTGTGATTAAGAGAGTCGAGATCTGATTCAAGTAAGTCCACGGACTTACTTAGCTGGCTTCTTTATGAGTGTAATGTGTATGAGTGGTGTTTGTTAGTTATGATAAACAACGAAACTGGATTAGGCCGACTTTATTATTTACGTAATTGACCCAAGTGTATCATAACGGGTCGTGACATCATCTGCCTAGCTCTTGCGAGAGTCTAGGAGGTTCCCTGCCACCAGCCCAGTCCGGTAGACGGTCAAATGCATTAGTACCATTCCGCGTTGGTAAACGGGGACAGGGGCGAGGTTTGGGAATCCCTCGTGTCACAAAATAAGTATCATTAGTAATAACCTATCACCTAATTAAAGATAATAAAAGGATTGAGTGTTGCATGTTGATTGTGTATATTGTGTGTTTGTGCTTTTACCTTTATACTTATGCATAGAATGTTAGCTAACGGATTTATACCGCTTGTAGATGCCTTACAGGTTAAGACAGTTGTAGAGAGATCCGGAGGAAATGGTCAGCCGGGTCCACGTACTCATTTAGTTGGGGACGGGAATGTCTTATGTTCTTCATATATGTCGTTTTGGTACCTTTGCTTTGTAAGGCTGACACATATTCTTCATGTATATATTGTTTAAAGTTTTCAAATGTTTTAAATACTTTTGTGCCTTGTTGTAAGATCCAAGTTAAATTGTTGTCAAACTAAGGTCGGGACCCACTGTGAGGTCCTAACCAGTAGCTCCCCGGGTTCTCAGAATTTGGGGTGTTACAATATGGTATCAGAGCTCTGGGTTGGCAACAATGGCACTTGAAATCTTTTGAAAGACCAAATGTATAAAATAACTAGAACCCGAAAGGGGTCTAAAATTTTCAAAACGGATTTATGTTTTCACACGCGCGCATAGTCGGGTTGTTGGGTTAGTAGTACGTTGGACCACCATCGCTCTCCGTGGATCTCTATAACTTGAATCGATATGAGTTAGCATATGGATTTATTATGATGAGTATTAATGTATGTTATATATATGTGTATGTGTAATATGTTAGTATCCTAAAGGATATATTATATCCTTTAGTTGTGATATCTTGAAGCAATTATCGCCTCATGATAAATCGGTAGCAGACTTGAAGAGTTTTCAACATGAGACAAAGGACTCGGACCTTATATCAAGTATTATACTCGGATGAGCGTCCTAGTAACCCTTGTTAACCATCCAAAGAACTAATAGGCGAAGAAGTAAAGATGTGGAGTTAATTTTGACCATAAGTACAATCAAATGAGGAAGAGGTCCCGAGTTAACTCAAATAGAAGGAATAGAAGGTCGTACAAGGAACTCAGGCATACAAGGCCGAAAGACGGAACTAGAAGAACCATGCAAGAGACTACAAGAGTGTGGAGTAGAGATAACAATAGTGGAACAGGATAAGTAGAATTGAGTACAACCAAGATTACGGAATCAAGGACATTATAATCGAGGCGGATGCCCCATAGACCATTAGGGGCATGAGAAACCAGAAGAGACAAAGTGTCAATCCGGGTGTGAGAATCTAAGGTGCACGGAATGAAGACCTACAATTGAGTTTAAAAGCGAAAAGGCAGACCCCACAAGCGTGAGGAGGTTTTGACCTCCTCAGAGATATAAGAAGTTTGAAAGAAACCGCGACGCCAATATCCAAAGAATGGAAGCCTGTAGCAGGGTCAACGGAGGTTCAGGAAGGCGATATTACCACCAACACCAGTGAAGAAATTTGTATGGGAGAACGACCTTGCTAGACTCGAGAGTCCAGGGTAACCGGAATTATCACGGGACCTAAGCCACCAACACAGATGGTCCATGCAAAAGGTCTGCAAGTGGATGATCATTTCAGCCATAATAATTTCAAAGACGGTTGCAAGCTATCGTGGAAACTTGAAACGACTATTTATGCCAGATGAATGACACAATCGGACTAGAGAAATGGGGTTAGCTATAAGAAGCCGAAGGGTGGAAGGTAGAACGAACTAAAGAAGTATAAAAGGATTATTGTGAGCAACTATTTACCTACTAGCTAAGGAAATTTTGACAGATCACAATTAACATGGACCGGAGACTTACAACTTAATGTAAGAGCGAAAGATAGACTTCACAAGCCGGGAGACGTTTTGTCTTCTTTCAAGATAAGAATTCTAAGAAGAATCACAACGCCAGTATCGAAAGGATCGAAGCCCGGTAACATAGTCAATAGAGATTTGGAAGGAAATATTACATACAACGCCGATTAAGGAACCTATGCTTGTGAGAATTGTGTGGTGGACTAAAGAGTCCAAGGTAACCCCATTTATAACAGAACATAGGTCATCAACATAGACGGTCCCTGTAAAGGGACTACAATTGGGAGGTAATTAAAAGTCATCGGAACTACAAGACGCTTACCATCTATCGTGGAGTGTTAGGAACAACTTTTACCGTCAGTCGAATGGCACAGTGAGACATGAGAAAGAAAGTTGTCGCAAAGGAAGAAGAAGAGTGAAAGATAAGATGAACTAAAGAAGGATAAAAGTATTAATCTAGTAGGTGATGTGCACCAAAAGTTTAATACCAGTAGAGATATGAGATTGAGATAAGTCAATTATAGATTGACCGATGTCAACCAAGAACGTGCAAGTATTGTTGGATATTGACGAGTTATGTGCCGTTAAGAAGAGATATTTGTGACTGTGGATCTATGGAGTAGCTTTACCGACGCCTTAGAGGATTCTCTCAAGTAGGCAACTACAACCTTCTTGGATGAATTAAAGGTATAAAGAGAAACGTTTTAAGGGTTACCTCTTGGCCAGTTAAGATCAAACTCCGGTCAATTCAGAGAGTTTGAATCCGTGGTAGAAGAATTAAGAAAGTAAGCGGAAGAAGTTGTTTTTCAATCGTTGTTTTATTTTCTTAAGGCAAGTAAAGAAGGTACTTGGTACTTCATCCGTATACGACTCATGGTGTAATTGGGAGAAAGAATTTTGAGGTCAATCATTTAGTACTTACAGAAAAGGTCCTTAGGATTAATAAGTGACAACAAGAGAATCAGAGTAGCGCAGCGGAAGTGTGGTGGGTCCTAACCCACAAACAAGAAGCTCAAGGGTACTGATGGATGTCGTGTCGAGTTTAAGATGGTGATAGTTGGTGAAATGTATTCTAGTTGGAAGGAACGTGAGATAGCCTATGTGGAGTTACTGAAAATATTGTATGGAAACTTATGTGCATGTAAAGGTAAAAGAAGGAGGCTGGTACCCTAGTATGGATCCGAGTGAAGAGTGATGGCTTTGTTACATGTTGCCAGACAAGTAGTTTTGGAAGTTTATACCTAACGAAGTACATTAGAGTGAGTTTCTTGATGAATTGAGAAAACAATTAACGATGTAATAAAAATATTGTGCATGGTCTGCACTAGAAAGCTCAAAGTGAGTAATTACCATTCTGAGTCAAAGATACATAAGAAAGATAAACGACAGGAGTATACTTGCAACCTAGTAACCGTGCTGAAAGAAAGCATGATCTCGGAGGAGATTTTATGTGTAATATTATATCGGAACAGAGCATAGTTGCGTTTTGAGTCAGAGGGACATTATCTGTCTGATAACCATGGTGGAGAAAAGAGTGCACTGCTGATGGTATGTTAACAATTATTGAGTAGTCAGAACCTTTTCAGAAGGCCGGAAGCAAGTGGTCATAACAGAGGGAAGAAAGTTGAATAGATCATTTTTTCCGTAGGGTCATCAAAGGGTCTAGAAGTGATTTGTGTAAGGAAAACCATTGGAAGTTTTAAAGCGGTTTAAAAGTGACTGATGGACTAGTTTTCCTCATCCTATTGGAGAGGGTAGCTTCAGTTTTCCACGGAGACTAAGTTTGGGAACTGATTTTGTGAATTTCAGGAGGGAGATACCTACCAGACACGTGTTAGGTTATCATATTAGAGGATCAAACAGTTGAGCCGGATGATACCGGTGAGATATCCGGTAACCACTGTAGAACGTGGTAACATACGCTTGTGATCTAAGTACCTGAAAAGATTTAAAATTTAGTGGTTTTATGAAAATCCGATAAGGCTACCTAAGATTGGAGATAGTAAGAGACGTAACCTTTCAAAGACCCATGTAGCGATAGTTGTAACCTCGGGAGTGACGAGTTAGGGCTTGACCTTGTATGTGTGATATTGTTTGACTGCTTGTTTATTTCATGATTGAGTGTTAGTCAGTGATGTGTTCTTTTGGTAACCTTGATGTGCGGGATAATTAGATGTGGAAACGACGAGACTTTTGCATAGTGATCAAACACACCCAGTTGGTGCCTTAAAGGCCGATCAAGATTGTCTTACCCTAAGTTTCGGGACGAAACTTATTTTGAGGAGGATCTGATGTAACGACCGGATTTTTCGTTATGCCTTGATAGGGTTAGAGAGGTGTAGGGAACGAATAAAAGTTTAATGAGACTAGGACATACCCGTTTATTTATTGAAGTCGTTTAATTAAGTACCTTGTTCTAAGTTTCGGGACGAAACTTATTTTAAGGGGGTACTGATGTAATATCCGGAATTTTTATTCCGTTTATTTCCGAATCAATTCGGACTTCGAGCCGTTGACGGTTTTCCATTCTATCTAGTATTTCTTCCTTCACAACTTTTATTATTTTATGTAGAATCTAGTTCACATAAAATGATAAAATTATATCAAGCTCTAATTCTTATAATTATGTATTATTTTATGTAGAAGTTAATTCACATAAAATGATAAAATTATATCAAACTCTAATCCTTAGAAATATCCATTATTTTATGTAGAATTTAATTCACATAAAATGATAAAATTATATCAAACTCTAATCCTTATAATTATCTATTATTTTATGTAGAATTTAATTCACATAAAATGATAGATTTATATCAAACCCTAGTTATTATAATTCATTCTTATCGATGCAAGCTGTGACGAGATCATGACAAGCTGTGACGAGATCATGACTAAGCTGAGACGAGATCATGACAAGCTGTGACGAGTTCAGGACTAAGCTGAGACGAGATCATGACAAGCTATGACGAGTTCAGGACTAAGCTGAGACGAGGCCATGACAAAGCCCGACAAATCTGTGACAAACTCATTCATGGGCCTGACAAGGCCATGACGAGTTTTGACAGATTGTTGACAAGTAATTCAACCCACCTTTCTTGCATGTTTCAGCCCACTGCTCCTACCTTAAGCTCAACCAGTTTGCTTACCCACAACAGCCCAACAGTGTGACTTCGAGCCCAGCCTGCAGCAGTCCAGGAGAGGCTGGTTACGAGCCCATTAACAGCCCCTCCAGCCCAACACGTTCAGCTCCCTCCAACCCAGCGTTCAGCCCTCTCCAGCCAGTGATCTACGTGTGAACAGCCAGCCCTTCTCCTTCCTTCTCTCCTTCATTTAACGGCTGCTGAAGAGCCTTCTGTAACAGCCGGCTTTAACACAGCATTTCACTCCTTTACTCCTACAGCAGTAGCTGATTGGTTTGTTGCTCTCCCTCTGTCCATCCGGGTAGGGATTCAGTTACCTCCTCTCTTCATCTTCGTAATATACGGTCCTTGAAGACTCGTGCATCGTTGCCTTTGTGCTCAGTTTGTAGAGGTCAATTCCACAGGAACTAAATTGGCACCTTCGCTTGATGCAGTTGGCCCAAGGCTGAAGATGTAGCCCCTGTCGACAAGCCACATAACCAGTGTAGTCATGTAAGCCATCTAACCCTTGGACCCTTGCTTCCCTTGTTCCATCATCTCTACCCTCTTCCCTTTGCAGCGTCATTAGTAGGAGGTAGAGGGTCTGTCTGCAGCCAACACACCAGCAAGGGACAGACAGTGCAAGCTGCGTGGTAAGGACCCTCAATTGTAGCTAAAACCATTCAACAACCATGGAAGAGGACTGGTTATGTTTCCGGAATTTTAGGAAGTGATGAACAGCCAACTTTGAGTCCAATTTTGGGTAAGCTAAATTACCTCTTTTTGGCTGATTTTCGGATATGCCATAGACAGTATTACATATTATAACATACTAAAATTTGGGAAGAATCGGAGTTACGGTTTAAGAGTTATTGTGTTCCAAAGTTGATGCCTCATGCAGTTTTTATATATGTGCTGAGTGTTGGGGAAAACAGCAAGTGATGCTGTTTTGTGAGATGGTTTTAAATAAGCTCTTGATATCCGTTGTGCTTGAATTTTGGATATGATCTGGTTGACATATTGTTGTAGAACATATTAAAATTTGAGAAAAATCCAGCGAGTGGTTTGGGAATTATGAATTTTCCAAGATTGAGTCGTAAGCAGTTTTTCTGTTGTGCTGAAATTCGGTTTTGTGAGATAGTTTTAAACAGGATTTTGATCTCCTTTGCAGCTGAATTTTGGATATATTATAGATAAGATTTTATAGTAGAACATATTAAAATTTGGGATAAATCCAACGAGTAGTTTAGGAGTTATGATTTTTCAAAGTTAAGATAGTGTGCTGTTTGTTAAGTGTTGTACCCAAGTTTAGAAATTTTTGTAGAAGCGATGCGTTAACAGTTTTAAGAAATTCTTTCTCCTACAAGTAGATAGGATATCAGAGATGACCTAGGGAATTATTACGGAATTTTTATAAGATTATTCGAATTTTATATTTGAAGCTGTAGTTGGACTTTAGTGACTTTTCGGGAACTAGAAAATGAGTAGTTTTTCTAGTTGTTACCAAAAATCATCCTAGATAGTAGAATATGGTAAGTTAGCTTCAAATTATAATTTAAGTACATATTCCGAGTTTTTGGAAATTCCGTGACCAAGGGTAAAATAGTCATTTTACCATAAATTGGTACTGTATTAAATTCTGTTCTAATAGGACCTACTACCTTAGAAGTCTTAGACTTCTAATTACCAAGAAAGTGTGCTGACACACTTGCCTCCTTTGACAGGCAACCGAGTTATACAGTTACAGATTGAGTTGTGATTAAGAGAGTCGAGATCTGATTCAAGTATGTCCACGGACTTACTTAGCTGGCTTCTTTATGAGTGTAATGTGTATGAGTGGTGTTTGTTAGTTATGATAAACAACGAAACTGGATTAGGCCGACTTTATTATTTACGTAAAGGACCCAAGTGTATGATAATGGGTCGTGACATCATCTGCCTCGCTCTTGCGAGAGTCTAGGAGGTTCCCTGCCACCAGCCCAGTCCGGTAGACGGTCAAATGCATTAGTACCATCTAACCCTTGGACCCTTGCTTCCCTTGTTCCATCATCTCAACCCTCTTCCCTTTGCAGCGTCATTAGTAGGAGGTAGAGGGTCTGTCTGCAGCCAACGCACCAGCAAGGGACAGACAGTGCATGTTGATTGTGTATATTGTGTGTTTGTGCTTTTACCTTTATACTTATGCATAGAATGTTAGCTAACGGTTTTTTACCGCTTGTAGATGCCTTGTAGGTTAAGACAGTTGTAGAGAGATCTGGAGGAAATGGTCAGCCGGGTCCACCTACTCATTTAGTTGGGGACGGGGATGTCTTATGTTCTTTATATATGTCGTTTTGGTACCTTTGCTTTGTAAGGCTGATATATATTCTTCATGTTGTTATTGTTTAAAGTTTTCAAATGTTTTAAATACTTTTGTGCCTTGTTGTAAGATCCAAGTTAAATTGTTGTCAAACTAAGGTCGGGACCCACTGTGAGGTCCTAACCAGTAGCTCCCCGGGTTCTCAGAACTTGGGGTGTTACACTCAGGATGCTACGGGCGGAGACCTCACAATGTGTTACGACCCTTAGCTTGACAACAATTTCACCGGATCTTTCTAACATGACACAAATATTGGCAAATACCAAAATCGTTTTAATGCAATGCAAAAAATCTTGCAAAGAAAGATACTACTTGGAATCTCAGTCGAGTCCTCAAAACGACATAACTCCTAAAACATAAATCCGTAAGGTACAACAGAATCCAAAAACGACATCAACACATAACCATCCCCGTCCTATAATGTACCGAGACCCCGACTGTCGACTCCTCCGCCTCAGTCGGCGGCATCCCTATCCTGCAAGGCATCTACAACAACCGGTTTAAAACCGTTAGCTAGCAATCCGAATATTATATGAACGATAAGGCACAAACATATTTTACAAAGTAAAAACACACAAACATGCTCAAACACGTCAAGTCCGGTTATTATCTTTATTTAACGTTATTCCATTACTAATCCACTTATGGTGTGACACGAGAATTGTTCACCACTTAGCGTGCGTGCAAATAAGCTTTAAATTTATAAAACTAGAAATCAAGCAAGCGAACCCGCAGTGTACGGATCGGCGTAGTAAAGCAAGAATTCCACAATATCGAACACAGGGATTTGGGGGGAACAAATTCAGTTTGTAAATTGTCAAGCAAGTAAATGTATGAGCTTTGAAAATATTGGGAAAACAGCAACCCTAAAGATCCAGGTGTCTAATTGTGGCAATCGATTCAAGATATACTAAAGAACTAAAGACAGAGTTAAGAGTTGCAAAGGTATGCTAAGGTAAAGCAATGTACGGTGACGTTCCAAGGCTTTATATGACTTATCTAGAAATACTCTCTATAAAGGTTGTTGAGGCTTCAATATAGAAAGAATCTAAAGACAAGAATTAATATCAAATACCCAAACTTGTAACCCAAGGATCAAGACTAACTAAACCGATTAAGGTTGTGACACTCGAAATCGAAGTAGAGGTTGTTGAGGCTTCACTACTACCTAGAAAAGGGCAAGCCAAGACTAGATTAAAGCAAATCTATAACTTTGGATTAAAGTAAAAGCAAGGTTCGTAAACTGGGGTAAATCACGTTTGGATCTTGAGATTCCACGGCCGTGGAACTCAAGAACAGGCCGTGATTCTGGCTCGTCGGCGATTCTCTCTAACTCTCAGGGTCCAATCTGTTTACGATCGATCTATCATCATCTAAGCCACAACTATCAACCCTTCACCTTAGAATTGCTAAAGGGTTTTAGCCAACAACAGTCATTTTGATATCAAATTCAAGGTTTAAAAGAATGAGAGATGAAAACCTTCGAAAACCTTTAATAAACTTCAAATCAATCTCAAATCCACAATAAGGATAATAATGTATGTCAGATTCGGAATAAACACAAACAAATCACAATCCTTGATAAGAACGAAGAACGGGATGTCAATCCGTCTTCTAATCAAACATAAGGACAAGAGACAACTTCCAAATCTTCAATCCTTTGCAAATCTCCGTTGCAAGAAGGAATCTCCGCACGTCCAACTGGAATCCTAGGCGCGTGCAAGTATGCGTAAGCGAAGGTGCCGAAATCTCCCACCTTGGGTCCTTTTATAGGGTAAGATAGAAATAACCCTCCAGCCCATTGTGTAAAAGATCGTGGCTTAAATTTGTACGTTAAAAGATTGCCTAAATCACGGTCATAGAGGATTCCACGCCCGTGGTTTAGAGCGTGGAATTAGATTACGGTGCTTCACAACTTCCACGACCGTGTAACTTGTTGGAATGCTCCACGCTCATGTTGCCAAAGTTCCACGGCCGTGGTTTAGAGCGTGGACTTCATTACGGCCGTATTTTAGAGCGTGGAAACATGATAGCTCGTAATTCCCTTTGTTTTTGTGTCATTCTTCATCCTAGCATTCCTTAGCTCCTTTGTGGTGTCCTCAATCCTTGGATATGCTCAATCCATCTCCATTCTCTCTTATTCCGTTCGGTTTTAGCTCTTATTTGCCTACAATCAACACAAAGCTTATGTAGCCCTCTATATCGACAATATAGACAAACTAGCTCACAATTGCTTCAATGCTTTATCAATGAACACCAATATGGATGAAATACATCTAGAAAACGTGCCTAAAATATCACAATATTTCATGCTAACAAGAATCCCTCACCCTTGTCCCCTTTCACCATGCGGGGTATGTACTTGACGCCTATCAGCATAACCCGCTGGACTAGTCACAAGGCGCCTCCCATTCGCCCCATTTTGGACTGGACAAGCGGTCACCGCCCATTATCATACACTTGGGCCAGATTTAAAAATAATATACAAGTCCACATCATAATCCGGTTAATAGTTATCACAACAATTATAAACACACACCACCCATATGAATCAACCAATATGCGAAAGCTAGCTAAGTAAGTCCGTAGACTTAACTCACTCAAGGTACACGAATAAATCATCTAGGCTTCTTGCGAGAAACGCTCAATGCCTGATCACAATGAGGCATACTATCATCAACTATCCGACATGATAACAACTGTCGCACTTCTATATTCTCAACTCTTAATGTCATAACTTAGCATGCTAGATCCTAGATTTTGATCATCTAAGAAAACTTGCCAATGCACACAACAATCCATAAATTATTCTTAACACCTAAGGTCACGGCCACTACATTGCATTTGCTCTACGTTACGCTATATTCACCTAGTATGATACACTACCGCTATTAAAATAAAAGGCGGAGAAGGTCCTCACACGAGGTCCAAGGTAGAGCACGTGTTACGGATGTCGAGAACGGATTTGGTTGACATAACGCGTGCTTCCGGACCTATACATCAAAGCTACATGAATTTAGCTTATAAGCTAGATTGGTTGAACAACGGTTTAGATATAACTAGAGAAACTAATTTTCAAAACAAGGTCAAAAGCCGTAAAATATTTCCAAGGTGAAAAACACGATTTCGACCAAACCTCCGAATTTAATATTTTTCCGGTAAGACGTTCCACTCAACAACTCGGCCATTTTCCGGAGATCCAAAACTGGGCTAAAACTTGTAATAAAACTCTATAATGGCCAAAACTGTAATTTTCAATAAATCTGGATACAAACTACGATTATCTAGAAAATAGGGTTACAATGCAATAAATAGAAAAGGAGGGGCAAAATCTGAAAATCCCTCCAATCTCCTTCAACCTTCTGCTAACGCGACAAAGGAAAAGAAGGGGGAGGAGCTCCTGGTGGCTCGCGCAGGCGGAGGAGGGAAGGGCCGGTGGCGGTCCCTAGCAGTGCAACCTTCTTCAACCTCTTCTCCAATGGTACGGATTCAACTATAGAGGGTGAGAAAAATGGGGAGGGAGAGGGTCTTTTGGGGTTGGCTTTGCGTGAGGAAGAAAGGAAATAGGGAACCGCATGCAGCCTTAGTGCAGAGCTCTGAGCAGGAGCGAGAGGTCGGCGGCCGAAGATCAAGGGGTCTGCTCCCTTTCTACAGACGCATGGGATGTTGTGTCGGGGAGAGGGCTCATCTCCAGTGAAGAGAGAGGGAGGAAGAAGAAAAAAATGAAAAGAGAGAAAAGGAAAAAGAATAGGAAGGAGAGAAATAAAGAAATAGCTAATTAAAAACAAATAAAAAACATTCGGGACGGGATTTTTGAGTCGGAAAGACTTTTCCGTAATTTTCGGAAAGTAACCAAAATATAATTATACTCGAGAATTTTATTTTTACGTCTTAAAAACACTTTTAAAAAAATATAAAAAGGAATTTATTAAAAAGAAAATATCGATTGAAGTACACAAGGGAGACAATATTGAAACCGGGCGTTACAAGGAAGTCCTTCGACGGTCACGGAAACGACTTCTTCACCGCGGATGAGGATAAGCCCTCGAGTGTAGCGGTCTTATGAGGGTTTCTTATTGCCTTCATTGGAGGGAGCTTCCGGAACTCCTCGCAATTGTTGAGAACGAGGTTCAGGTGATTGTCCATGGCGATGAATTAGCCGACGGAGATCTTCTTTGAGTCGGAGAAGTGGCGGAGAGGACAAAGAAGAAAGAACTGCAGCGTCTTGAGGCGGCATAAGAGAATTACGAGAAGAGAGGAGAAAGAGAATGTAAACCCTAATTCGGGAGGCTGTTTGAACGGTAAGAAAAAAGATACATTAACCTAATAAGAAAATGAGAGGGTCCTACTTACTAGATAAGAAACTCAAAAAAGTCTACTTACCAAATTCACCCATTATTCATTATTATAACAATTATAAATTTAATCTCAATTTCCATTTTCGTATTGACTTGACATAATCAGGAATTTGATTGATTTTGGTAGAAATACCGTTTTCATATTTCTCTCTTAACTTGATACGAAAATAAACAAATTATTAAAAGATAAAATACTTCAAATGTAATGTCTACTAATTAGATATCGAAAAGCTGTAAATAAACATTTTAGGTGCGTGTATATATACTAATAGTATTAACATGAAATACTCACCGATACTTCAGATTCCTGATCTCTGAAAAATCAAGATCATTTATGAACAACAAGGTTCCACCAACAACATTCAATAACTTGTGTTTCCTTATACATTTCATAGGAGAAAAATTCGTTATAAATTTAACAAATCATACGATAGAGATAGAGTTATAAAAGACATTTTGTAGCATTACTTGGCCTTAGTTTCGTGCGTTGAGTGATGACAACACCAATATCATTGATAAAAGGGTTAGCAAAAGAGTTAAACTTGCTAGCATAACAGATTGATGAGACCACTAGTAAATCGGTGGCAATTGTAAATTTAGACGACGATAGATTGACTACATGTCTTAAGGGTTACTAGCCCAATCGTGTGAACTATTATTATCCATTCCCGCAATTAGTGTCTTTGTAACACCCCAAATCCGCGGGATATCGGGATGCTACGGGCGAGACCTCACAATGGGTCCCGACCCTTAGCTTGACAACAATTTCACCGGACCTTTCCAACATGGCACAAATAAAGGCAAAACCGTAAATAATTTTTAATGAAATGATAAGAAACCCGAAAGAATGCAACAACAAACTTCAGCCGAGATACAACTCAAAACCAAACGCCAAACATGCGGCATACAAAACGCAATAACCGCAGGACAAAACACAACTCAACTCCAACTCATAAACTCTTCCTAAAAACGTACGGACCCCCGGCTGCCCACCCTTCCGGATCTCTCGGCCGCATTCCTAACCTGCAATGCAACTACAACATTCGGTATAAAACCGTTAGCTCATATTCGAAGCATTAGAGTTAATGGGAAAGGCACAAACACAAGTAAAACACCGCAAGCACACAACATACTTTAAAGCACACCAATCCAGTTTATTATCTTTATTATTATTAAGTCGTATCCCATTCTAATCCCACTTAGTTTTATGACACAAGACCACCGTAGTCCCGCCTCAATCCCTATTTCCGGCATGGAACGATACAGATGCCTCCGACCGTCTAACCAGCACGGCTAGTCGCCAAGAACCTCCTAGACTCTCGAAAGAGCTAGGCAGATGATGTCACCGCCCGTTATCATACACTTGGGCCAAAATAATATAAAGGTCGGTAATCCTATTTTCGGTTCGGTTGTTATAACATAAACGGTATACACACACCACCAAACACACATCAACGCTAATACAAAGAATACGAGCTAAGTAAGTCTGGAGACTTACCTCGTCACCACACTAAACTCCCAACACTCTCGCTTCCTTTGGGATGAAGCCCATAACATGCTCACAAGAAGATAACTATATCAACAACAACCGACTCACAATAGAAGTCTAAGACTTCTATACAAATGATCTACGCAAGACCATTTGACTCTCAATTCTAGGACCGCATACTAGAATCCCTCATGCTCACATCACACTCAACAAAAGCTAGAAGTCCTGAGACTTCTAAGCCCTCGGATCTCGCAAGATCATAACTCACAACACCACTAGGATAACATGTGAAAACTCCACCTTGATTAAAATATTTTACAGGTGTTAATGATTGAAGGCTTAACACAAATGTAGTTGTTGGATATACTAACAATGTATTGATTATATTCTCTAGATATTTGGTTGGTTTGAATTCAGTGCAGGTTTTATCTAAATTTCAAGGGCCTTGATATGAATTTCAAAGGACCTTAAAGTATAACTCAATGACAAAGGAAGATAGCGTTTACAAAGGGACGTATTCAAGGACCTTGGAGTTATAGATGCACGAAACAAGGTTTCAAATGAGCTGAAGATTTTCCAGGAAGATTCTTTAACAAAAAGATCTCATCAACCGAAGAAAGATCTCAACCGAAGATTAGAGAATCTTTTCAGAAGATTTTCTAAACAAAAAGCGGCAAGAATAATATCTTCTCTCGATCGATTCAAAAGAGGAGAAGATCAAGGAGTTAAGGACTCGACGTGTTCTCAAGAGCTGAAGATTTGCAACGTCTACCTTATCTCGAAATAAGAAACGATCTTCATGGAGAAGAAGATTCATCTTCAAACGGTCATCTCTACAACGGCTAGAAGACCTCTCCATAGAAGAATATAAATGGAGATGATTGTCGTAGAAGACAGATACACAAGCTTACACAAGAAAACATCTTTACATCTTCTAGCAACCTGATCATCTTCATTCGTTGTTTTTTTCTCTCATTCACACTAAAGCTTTATCCCCTTAGAGAGAGAAAACATTAAAGCTCCATTGGAAGATCTAAATAGTGTTATACTAGAGTGTGTCTTACTCTACGAAGTAACTAGGCTATTATAGCTAGGTTAAGAATTGGAGCTAGATCGTAGAATTGGCTACAGTGAGAGAAAAAGGGGATTTCTTCTAGTTTGTATCTAGGACGCTTTGAAGATGATAATAGATAGTTAGATCCTAAGGCTATACCTTGGGACGGAGAGTAGGCTATTTAGAGCCGAAATTTGTAAACATATCCTCGTGTCGATCTTTTCAATTCCTCACCATATATACTTTATTATGACTAACTTTGTTTTGCAGGAGAAAGAAGTCAAGGCCCTTGAAATGAGTTTCAAAGTCCTTGAAATCAAAGTTTGACAAAGAGCACAGATTGACATCAAGGCCCTTGAAAGGAGTTTCAAGGCCTTGAGATTTGGTTTGTGAAAAGTTCCCATACTTTATTCAACCCCCCTTATAGAGTATCTTTTAACCTTTTATTTCACCTACCGGTTCTTCAATTGGTATCAGAGCTAGACTCACGTTGATTGATTTAACCATCAGTGAGACTAATCATGAATCCTGTAGGTGATGGTGGATTTGCTCAAGGAAGATCCTCATCCCGACCACCACTCTTATGTGGCAACAACTTTGCTCATTGGAGAGCACTCGTGCGTATGTTCATTATTGACCAGGACATGGAGCTTTGGAGCATCATTCAAAACGGACCTAAAGTTCCAATGACAACGGTTGAAGATGTCCAAGTCCAACAGAAGGAAGCTGACTTCACACAAGTTGACCTGGACAGTGTGTCAAAGAATTACAAAGAAATGGACCTACTATATTGTGGATTAGATGCAAATGAATTCAACCGTATCTCATCATGCAAGAGTGCTAAAGAAATATGGGACAACTTGTTGTCACTTATGAAGGAACAAGTCAAGTCAGGGAAACAAAGATTAGCATCTTTCTCAGACAATACGAGCTATTCAAGATGAATCCAAATGAATCAGTCAAAGATATGTTCACCAGATTCACTGAGATCGTGAACAACCTGGACTCACTAGGAAAGATCTTCACAAATGAAGAGAAAGTGAGGAAGTAACTAAGGAGCCTACCTAAAGCCAAGTGGGGACCAAAGATGACTGCTATTGAAGAAGCTCAAAATCTCACAAATCTTCCTGTTGATGACCTCCTTGGAAAACTCATCACACATGAAATGGTTCTTGGTGAAGAAGATGGAGAGCTTCCATCCAACTCCAAGAATGTAATAACCGAAAATTTTAAAGTTCCGGTAAACTGCAACTAACCAAATTCCGATGCGACAACCTTAAATAATAAATAAAATAAAATAAAAACGTGTTTAAATGTTATCATTTTTTTTATGACTTTACGTCACATAAAATGACGCAACCTTGTAACCGGAAATAAATTACACCCTTTAAAAAGAATATTAATAATTTATAAAATACGGAATTTAATTCCGTATTATATAAATTTCCCGCACTTAATTAAAGAGTTCCGGATCCTATTTTAAAGAGAGAGAGGCGGGATATAACCCGCTACTAGGCCCAATTACCGGCCCAGCCCAACCAGCCCATTTTTATAGATAATCTAACTAACCTAATTAATTAACCTAACCCTAATCTGCCGCTTAATCCCTCACAACTACACTCATTCTCGCTTCTGAAAGAAACAACAGCAGCAGCAGCCACCGACGGACTCGCCGACGCCTGGTGGGAGGAAGGGCCGCCGCTGCTGCAACCACCAGTCACGCCACCGCACCTCTTCGCCGACGCCAGCAGCCGCCAAGTAAGTCGCCTTTGTCTATCTCCTTCTTCTTCCGTTTTTGTTCGCGACTAAACTGCCCCTCTTCGCCATCCTCCTGCGCCGAGCGAACTAGGGCAGCCTCCTGCGTCGAGAAGAGCGAGCCAGGGCAGCCTCCTGCGCCGAGCGAACCAGGCCAGCCTCCTGCGTCGAGAAGAGCGAGCCAGAGCAGCCTTCTGCGCCGAGAAGAACGAACCAGCGCCGCCCTCCCTGCGACCAGCAGTGGCGGAGCCGTCATCCCTTCGGCCAGCAGTGGCGGAGCCACCATTGAGTCCAGCCGACCTCTCTGTTGATCACTGCAGCGTTGTAGCAACCATCACCGCATTCCTTCGACTTCTCTGTCAGCAACGAACGAGAATTACCGGGGCATAATTTCCGACCCTATGTTTGGCTGGGCTACGCAGAACTGGGGGGATTCCGTTCGAAGGTTGTTCCGAGCGAGTTAGACACCGAGACACTGCAGGGTCGTGACGACTGTACTAGAGGGTGAGTGCTTTCACCTTGCAGTGTATATATAAGATTGTATGTATGTATAAGTTAATGCAGAGTGCAGGAAAGGAAATGTATAAGTACGTACGTATAAGTTAGTGTAGAGTATGCAAGTACCACACATATGTATATAGAGAGTGTATAAGTATGTATACTTAGATGAAGAAATGGGAGTATGAGTAAGATATATATATATAGACACTAGTACAGTACCCAGTTACACATAAGAGTATAGAAGAAATGTAAAAATAAGTATAAATGTAACTACCGGAATAATATATACATGAATTTATGAAGAAGTATACGAATAAAGTGTGAAGATACTGAATGTATAAAGGTATATACATGTTGGAGCAGAAGATTAAACATGCTTATATAGGAATACAATACATAAATGTTTGTATATAAAAAAAAAGGAGGATTTTGAAAGAAATAAAATATGTAGATATATATATATTAGTACCGAATAATTACACAATTAAATAAGTGAGTGAGGAGAAAGGTTAAAGTATATAATACGGATAATATATGTAATAGATGGTAACCGGGAAGGAGGAAGAGTGTTATTCTTTTTCGAGTGGATTCAAGTTTGAACTGGTGACCTATAAGTAGCTAACCAAGATACACAAGGTATGAAAACAAGTTTTAAAGGGAAGAAGAAAGTTTAAGAATAAATTTGAGAAGCCTTCGGCTGAGGGTAAAATGGTCTTTTACCGTAAGAATTTGTTCCGTAATTCCTTAGCATGAGGTTGGACATCTGGATGTGATTTTGATACACATGCCTTATTTGACAGGCGTTTGAGTTACCACGAGTACGGACCGTTTGAGACGTGTGAGGGGGTATTTTGACTCAAGTAAGTCCTTGCGACTTACTTAGCCAGTTTCTGGATATTAGTTGAGTGATAGTAGTTGTGTGTGCTATTGCGTGTTTAATAATAATAACTTGCTAGGACGACTGTTATTTTTACGTTTAAGGCCCAAGTGTATGTATAACGGGCCGTGACATCACTGCCCAGCTCTGACAGGAGACTGGGAGGTTCTCTATACCCAGACCATGCAGGTACAAGGTGAGATGCATCGGATCCATTCCTGATGGTTACACGGGGGCGGAGGCGAGGTTTGGGAATCCCTCGTGTCACAAAATAAGTATCACTAGAGTGAACGAGTAAATTAAAGCAAGATAATAAAACGGACTTGTTTGAAAGCATGCTGAGTGTTTATGTTTATCTGGGTGTGTTTGTGCTGCTATTATTCTGCTAATATTTAGATAACTAGCTAACGGTTCTTCTGGTTGTTGTTTTAGATTTACCGCAGGTTAGATCAGCAGCTGAGTGATCCGGAAGTAGTGGTCAGCCGGGTCTCCGTACTCCTTAGAGCGGGGTTGGGGTTGTTTTGTCTTTCCTTTCTTTTGGTTAAGACAGTTGTTCTTTTCTTTTGTTTAAGTACCGTGGGCTGCTAGACAGTGTTGCATTCATTACTCTAAAAACATGGTTTTTATGAATTTCGGTTTCTTTATTTGTGTCTTGTTGCAAGATCCTAGTATTGTTGTTGTCAAACTGAGGTCGGGACCCATTGTGAGGTCCTAACCAGTAATACTCCGAGTTCTGAGAATTCGGGGTGTTACAACATGGTATCAGAGCTCTAGGTTGGCAACAATGGCACTTGAAATCTTCAGAAAGACCGAATAAGTATTTGAGCAGAACCCGAAAAGGGATCTGAGTTTTAAAAAGAACTTTTGGTTTTCAAATGCATGCATAGTCTGGTTGGGGAATAGAAAAGTACGGCTGACCACCACTACTACCGCGGATCTCAGTATGCTTAGTATGGACTTTAGGTTTTACTGTAGTTGGACTTTTAGCTTGTTTATAAAGATATGTTATATAGATAGGTATATGCCGAAGATTAGTAGAATTTATAGTTACATTACGCCCTTAATGGAGATAACAGTTTGAGATCCTCATTCAGTTGACACACCTAAGTTTTTGAAGAGTGTCAACGTGAGGATTAGTATGTACATCTTATGTGCATTAGGGTAGACGAACGACGGACAACTCCTTCGAGCTTGTTGAGGAACGTCGAGACGGAAAAGTGAAGACTCAAAGACAACACCAATTACGAGGACAAGAAAAAATCCCGAATCAACTCAACGGGATCAAATGAAGGATATACAAGAGAGTAGTTTCGGAGAAACAAGAGATGATCGCCAACTAGGGAATTGAGAAAGACGACGGAGAGGCTATTTCAAGTTGTGTAAAGTGACTTCACAGGCAAAGAGGATGACGTCGAAAATTTGCCATAGACACGAAAGTCAAAAGAGAGATATAGTAGCGATCAAGAAAAGGGACACAAAATTTAAGCTCACTGACAGACTAGGAGGTGATAGTTGATGTCAAAAGCAAGGCGAAATATTATAACTCTCAACAAGCTAATGGCCACCGCAATCCAGATTGATAACCGAGACAGTCAAAAGTATGGAAGTCAACACGAGATACATTATCCATCCAAATAGAAAGAATTAATGAGCTACAACTTGGAAGCTTACGCATTGCCAGAAAGGGAAAGGTGGATTTCACCAACGTAGAAGTAGAGTGATCTCGTAGAACACATCAGAGTTCTGACATAGACCGGGATACAACAATAACCAGCTTCTGTAAAGGCAGCATTAAAAGCAGCACCCAAGGAAAAAGAGTGTGTGAGAAAAGTATTGGTGAACCCGAGAGACCCCAATAACTTCTCATTCAAAAGGAATTTAAGCTAACAACACTACAAGTTCATAATAGAAAATCACAAATAGACGATAACTCCGGTAAAAGAATCGCGGAGATGTACCTGCAAGCGACCCTAGAAGGATTGAAAAGTCTGTTGATGGAAGAAGAAGGACACAACTGGACTCGTAAGAGTATAACAATCTTACAAAAGTGTAGATTGTAGGAGGAGCTAAAGAAGAATAAATAAAGAGACTGGAGAAGATATATTTCACCAAGTATATCAAGCCTCAAAAGAGATGGAAGAAAAGTAAGTCTAGGATGTTGTAGAAGGTCAACTACATCCTACTTGGACAACTTAAAAGTTACATGTGCGGGTTAACTAGTGAGGGTTAGTTAACCGATAAGAAGAATAACCACAGGGTTATAAAAGAATTTTATCGACATCTAGTGAATTTCTTTCGGAGATCCACGACGAAAATGGTGAAGTTAATCAATACAAGTACTAGTAGCCTGGATGGTAACGTTAAATGAGTCCAATATGATAATTCTAATAAAGAAATTTAAGAGCAGCTCTTGACGGTCGGTAATGACCCTTGAAGATAGTAATGGTGAAAAGGGAATTGTTGGGAGTAGTTACTTACTACTGACTACGAAAGATACATATCAGAGTTAGAATAAAAGGATCCCTGTAAGAAGAACTAGAAGACTAAGAAGAAGTAGAGGATTGGAAACATGTCCTATTTCTTAGCATTCACACAAGTAGGACTGATGGTGCTCCTTCGAGAAAAAGTAGGGTCAGACTGTCTAGATTGACAGGGAAAACCCTTGTGATTAAAGATGTGACACAGAATAATTGGAAATTCCGAGGCGGCACGAACATAAAGAGTATGATGTAAAGCCCTGGTGAAATGTGTGGTCGAGTTGTGAGGTGATTGCAGATAGAATCTACAAGTCGACTAAAACAGACATGAGAAGGAGTAAAAGGGAAAGACTAAAGGTTGTTATAGGGATCCGATATCACACCAATAAGATGGTTACCGAAAGGACTAAAGACCGTTATTTAAGGAGGAATTGAGGTACTCCATGGAAAATGCAGCTGGACTGATGATCTAAGAGTTGATGAAAGTAACAAGACCAACCAACGCAGTTGTAAAGCGTGTACGAGAAAACTCAAAGGGATTTAACTATCTTACGGGGTGTAAATATCAAAGAAGGTAAAGCGACATGAGTATAAGGAAGACATAATAAATGCGATACGAGAAATTTGATTGGTGGGAAAATCATATGCACCTAATGTGTTGTATACAAATGGTACCATTGGATGTTTAATAACAATCATATCAACGGACTGATGACACTATGATGGATTTAGTGTAAACCAAGTGTATAACTTATCCAGTGAGAAGGAAAGTCATGTATCAAAATTTCGGGTTATGATAAATTTTAAATAAAGTTTTGAGATGAGGATGTCCTTTAGAAAATCTAGGCAAGGGTACAAAGCAACTGAAGTTCCAACACAGAATGGGTAGTAATGATCAACAGACAGTAGAGACCGATGCAGAGAAGAAAAATGTATAAGTCGAGTCACCTAGTAGAAGAGTTCACAAGACAAGTTGGTAAGGCGAAAAGAGATAAAATGTCGACCAGGATATGAGGGTCTAAGGTGCACGGAAGGGATACCTACAATGGAGTGTAGATGCAAATGTAGACTTTACAAGTGTGGAGAGGTTTTAACCTCCTTAAAAATATAGGAATTTGAAAGAAATCGCAATGTTGGTATCAAAGAGTTGAAACCCTATAGCGGAAATAACGGAGTATCATGAAGGCAAGGTTGCCGGTAACACCAGCGAAGGAATGTATATATAAGAACGGCCTTGGCGGACTCGAAAGTCCAAGGTAACCCCAATTATCACGGGACCTAAGTCATCAAAACCGACGGTCCGTGCAAGGGGAACTGCAAGGGGATGATAACTAAAATCATCAGCACTACAACGACACTTACCAGCTATTGTTGAAGACTTGGAATGATTATTTATGTCAAGATGAATGACCCAGTTGAGCTCTAGAAGTAGAGTTAGCCTAAGGAAACAGAAGTGTGGAATAGAAAACGAATTAGTGAAGCATGAAAGGATTTATCGAGCAGATGATGCTCACCAAGAATTTAACGCCAGTATAGGTATGAGAAGAGCAGGTCCGGAATATTGAGATAAGTCAATTATAGAGTGACTGACATCAACTGAGGACGTACAAGTGTTGATTGGTATTGACGAGCAGGTACCGTTGAGAAGAGAGATTTGTGACTGCGAATTTAAGAGATAATTTTACCGATGACTAGGAGGAATCCCCAAGTAGGCAACGACAACTTTCTGGGGTGATCTAAAGATATAGAGAGAATCGGTTAGAGGTTGCTTACTAGTTGGTTAAGAGCAGTCTATGGGTGAGTAAGAGAGTAAGGATCTGTTTGAGGAGGATCTTAATAGTAGTAGAAGAGAAGTATAGGCGGGAGTTGGGTAAATCATGTTGACCTTAGAAAGATGCCATTGTGACTAATGGGTGTTACACCAGAAGCGTGGTAGGCCCATAACTCACAGATGAAGAAAATCAATGTTGGGATAACTATGATTTCAAGTTAGGGAATTAGAGAACTATATGAAAAGGTCCACTTGAGAGTGTGATTTGTTTGAGTTATATAAATTTGAAAGCTTGACAAGAAGTAGGTGGAAATCCACTAATTAAGGAACGATCCAATTAGGTCACAGAGGGGAAAACGAGTCAAGCAGTTTGTATTACAAAGAGCATTAGGCACTTAGTAAAGTGCCGACAGAAGTTTAAGAGGATTATTTCAGAATCGATAGTCGAGAACTTCCGAAAGGAAAAAGCAGGTGCGCCAATGGAAGGAAAAGTTTGGTAGAGTTATCAAATGAGCTGTAAGTAAGTTTAGGAAACAAACCGTTGAGAGAGCACCTACCAAAACCGAGACACGTCGTCAGCCATGAGGACTTGACAGTTGAGCCTGACCATACATTTGTAGAGTACCCAGTAGCTGTCCTGGAGCGCAGTACCAAACGTCTGCGATCCAAGGAGATACCGATGTTGAGGATCTAGTGGTCTAGGAGAGGAGCTGATGAGGCCACTTGGGAGACTGAGGAGAGTATTAGACGTAACTTTTCCGAGTTCTTTGCGGGGTTAGAGGTTACTCTTGTGTGACGAGTTAGTACTCGGATGTTGTGTTTTTTGACCTTTCAGGTTTTCATATTGATTTGAGTGATTACGTTTTTGTGCTACTTGTCTGTTTGATGTTTGAGAAGTGGCGTGGTAGAAAATGAAAAGGTCGAGAAACTAAAATATACCGAAGAAATGTGTGAGTAAGAGGAATATTCTAAGTTTCGGGACGAAACTTCTTTTAAGAGGGCACTGATGTAATAACCGAAAATTTTAAAGTTCCGGTAAACTGCAACTAACCAAATTCCGATGCGACAACCTTAAATAATAAATAAAATAAAATAAAAACGTGTTTAAATGTTATCATTTTTTTTATGACTTTACGTCACATAAAATGACGCAACCTTGTAACCGGAAATAAATTACACCCTTTAAAAAGAATATTAATAATTTATAAAATACGGAATTTAATTCCGTATTATATAAATTTCCCGCACTTAATTAAAGAGTTCCGGATCCTATTTTAAAGAGAGAGAGGCGGGATATAACCCGCTACTAGGCCCAATTACCGGCCCAGCCCAACCAGCCCATTTTTATAGATAATCTAACTAACCTAATTAATTAACCTAACCCTAATCTGCCGCTTAATCCCTCACAACTACACTCATTCTCGCTTCTGAAAGAAACAACAGCAGCAGCAGCCACCGACGGACTCGCCGACGCCTGGTGGGAGGAAGGGCCGCCGCTGCTGCAACCACCAGTCACGCCACCGCACCTCTTCGCCGACGCCAGCAGCCGCCAAGTAAGTCGCCTTTGTCTATCTCCTTCTTCTTCCGTTTCTGTTCGCGACTAAACTGCCCCTCTTCGCCATCCTCCTGCGCCGAGCGAACCAGGGCTGCCTCCTGCGTCGAGAAGAGCGAGCCAGGGCAGCCTCCTGCGCCGAGCGAACCAGCGCCGCCCTCCCTGCGACCAGCAGTGGCGGAGCCGTCATCCCTTCGGCCAGCAGTGGCGGAGCCACCATTGAGTCCAGCCGACCTCTCTGTTGATCACTGCAGCGTTGTAGCAACCATCACCGCATTCCTTCGACTTCTCTGTCAGCAACGAACGAGAATTACCGGGGCATAATTTCCGACCCTATGTTTGGCTGGGCTACGCAGAACTGGGGGGATTCCGTTCGAAGGTTGTTCCGAGCGAGTTAGACACCGAGACACTGCAGGGTCGTGACGACTGTACTAGAGGGTGAGTGCTTTCACCTTGCAGTGTATATATAAGATTGTATGTATGTATAAGTTAATGCAGAGTGCAGGAAAGGAAATGTATAAGTACGTACGTATAAGTTAGTGTAGAGTATGCAAGTACCACACATATGTATATAGAGAGTGTATAAGTATGTATACTTAGATGAAGAAATGGGAGTATGAGTAAGATATATATATATAGACACTAGTACAGTACCCAGTTACACATAAGAGTATAGAAGAAATGTAAAAATAAGTATAAATGTAACTACCGGAATAATATATACATGAATTTATAAAGAAGTATACGAATAAAGTGTGAAGATACTGAATGTATAAAGGTATATACATGTTGGAGCAGAAGATTAAACATGCTTATATAGGAATACAATACATAAATGTTTGTATATAAAAAAAAAGGAGGATTTTGAAAGAAATAAAATATGTAGATATATATATATTAGTACCGAATAATTACACAATTAAATAAGTGAGTGAGGAGAAAGGTTAAAGTATATAATACGGATAATATATGTAATAGATGGTAACCGGAAAGGAGGAAGAGTGTTATTCTTTTTCGAGTGGATTCAAGTTTGAACTGGTGACCTATAAGTAGCTAACCAAGATACACAAGGTATGAAAACAAGTTTTAAAGGGAAGAAGAAAGTTTAAGAATAAATTTGAGAAGCCTTCGGCTGAGGGTAAAATGGTCTTTTACCGTAAGAATTTGTTCCGTAATTCCTTAGCATGAGGTTGGACATCTGGATGTGATTTTGATACACATGCCTTATTTGACAGGCGTTTGAGTTACCACGAGTACGGACCGTTTGAGACGTGTGAGGGGGTATTTTGACTCAAGTAAGTCCTTGCGACTTACTTAGCCAGTTTCTGGATATTAGTTGAGTGATAGTAGTTGTGTGTGCTATTGCGTGTTTAATAATAATAACTTGCTAGGACGACTGTTATTTTTACGTTTAAGGCCCAAGTGTATGTATAACGGGCCGTGACATCACTGCCCAGCTCTGACAGGAGACTGGGAGGTTCTCTATACCCAGACCATGCAGGTACAAGGTGAGATGCATCGGATCCATTCCTGATGGTTACACGGGGGCGGAGGCGAGGTTTGGGAATCCCTCGTGTCACAAAATAAGTATCACTAGAGTGAACGAGTAAATTAAAGCAAGATAATAAAACGGACTTGTTTGAAAGCATGCTGAGTGTTTATGTTTATCTGGGTGTGTTTGTGCTGCTATTATTCTGCTAATATTTAGATAACTAGCTAACGGTTCTTCTGGTTGTTGTTTTAGATTTACCGTAGGTTAGATCAGCAGCTGAGTGATCCGGAAGTAGTGGTCAGCCGGGTCTCCGTACTCCTTAGAGCGGGGTTGGGGTTGTTTTGTCTTTCCTTTCTTTTGGTTAAGACAGTTGTTCTTTTCTTTTGTTTAAGTACCGTGGGCTGCTAGACAGTGTTGCATTCATTACTCTAAAAACATGGTTTTTATGAATTTCGGTTTCTTTATTTGTGTCTTGTTGCAAGATCCTAGTATTGTTGTTGTCAAACTGAGGTCGGGACCCATTGTGAGGTCCTAACCAGTAATACTCCGAGTTCTGAGAATTCGGGGTGTTACAAAGAATTTGGCATTAAAATCAAGAAGAAATGAATTACCATCTGACGAAGAGGAGGGTGATGATGATGATGAAGAAGATGCAATCGCCATGATCTCTAAGGGTCTTGCAAGAATTCTCAAGATTAAGAAACAATATGCTAATAGAGAATATCCACGAGCATCAAAACCCCGAGGTAAGTTTTCTAACTCTAATAAGAAACGAGAGTACTAACTTGTTTTGAATGTGGTGAAACAGATCATCTTGTGAAGGATTATCCACAAAAGAAGAGGACCAACTTCAAGAAAAATGATCAAAAGAAGAAAGCTATGGTTGCTTCATGGAGTGATTCAGAATCAACAAATGAATCAGAAGATGAAAAAGAACAAGCAAACTTGTGTCTCATGGCCGATCATGAAGATGACTCAAATCTGTACATTGACAATGTGGTAAGTTCAATCATGTTTCAACCTGAGATTGACCTTAAACAATTCCTTAAAGATATTATCTTAAGTGATAAGGAACATAGAATAAGGATAAATTCTTTTAAAGAAAAGCTTCATGAACAAGATAGACAACTAAGTGAAATGTCTTTGGAGATTGAAAATCTTAACACAGAAAAGGTAGACCTTGATGACAATATCAAGGCCTTGGAATCAGAAAACCTAATTCTCAAGGAAAACCTCTCCTCTCTCTATTGAAACCATATTGATATAGAGAAAGAGAAAGTTCATCTAACTTTGACGTGTCAAGACCAGAAGGATGTACTTATTAAGTTTACTCGTTCAAAAGCTAATCTTGAGAGAATGATGGGTAATCAACGGTCCTCCCTTAGCAAGAATGGTATAGGTTATCATAGGAGCTTTCCTAGAAAACCTGTCACCACTTTTGTCAAGGCCAAAGGAAGCATTCATATGTCTACTTGCTTCTACTGTTGTAAAAAGGGTCATGTTAAATCTACATGTCCTTATACAAGAAATGATCCTTATATCATCAGAAACACCTATCCTTTATGTTTAAGGAAATATGTCAAACAAATCTGGGTTTCTAAAGGTACTAGACCACCAAACATGATCGAACCTGAGTATGAACCAAAATATGCCATTTGGTTGACCCGGAAAGGTCGATGTTTGCTGTTTTGTAGGATATCACCAAGGTAAAGGAGCACAAATAGATATTATATAGTGGTTGCTCAAGACACATGAGTGGAAAAAGCTCTTTATTCTCAGATTTAAAGAAGCAATCATCTGGAACCATTACACTTGGTGATAAATGAAAGTGTGAAATAATTGGCATTGGTAAAATTTGCTATAATTCATCCAACTGTATTGATGATGTTTATTTAGTTGATGGCTTAAAATATAATCTGCTAAGTATTTCTCAAATTTGTGATAAAGGCAATAAAGTCATGTTTGATTCAGATAAGTGTGAGGCTCAAAACAAAAAGACGGGTGAAGTGTTGCTTACTGCTCCTAGATGCAATAATGTTTAACCAAGTTTTAGGAACTAAGCTAAAATGTTTAAAGGCCTTGACTGATGATCCAAGGCTTTGGCAATAAAAGACTTGGTCACGTAAGCATGCACACCATGCATAAGCTACTTACAAAAGATTTGGTACGTGGTTTTCCAAACCTAAATTTCAAGGTTAATGATCTATGTAAGGCGTGTACAAACAAACACGTGGTTCATTCAAACCTAAGAAAGCTCTAAGTTCTTCTTGACCTATTGAACTTTTACACATGGATCTTTGTGAACCTATGCGTGTCAAATCGCCCAAAGGCAAGCAGTACATCCTTGTTATAGTGGATGATTTCTCTCGTTTCACATGGGTTTGTTTTCTATGAGAAAAATCTGAAGCTTTATTTGAGTTTTCAAAACTGTGTAAGGAGTTACAAACTTTGAAAAACATACCAATCGTTTTCATACGAAGTGATCATGGTAGAGAGTTTGATCAACTAAAGTTTGACTTGTTTTGTGCAAAATATGGCATTTCACATAATTTTTCAGCCCTTGGAACTCCTAGACAAAATGGATTTGTGGAACGAAAGAACCGCACTCTTGAGGATATGTCTAGGACAATACTTTTAGAAAACAATTTGCCAAAAAACTATTGGGTTGAAGCAGTAAACACTGTAAATTATATTTTGAATAGATGTTTAATTCGCCCTATTTTTAAAAAGACTCCTTATGAACTCTTTAAAGGGAGAAAACCAAATATTTCATATTTCAAACCCTTTGGATGTACTTGTTTTGTTCATAACAATGGCAAAGATAATCTTGGGAAATTTGATGCACGTAGTGATGAAGCTATATTCATTGGATATGCTTCAAATAGCAAAGCTTATCGTGTCTATAACAAACGTACCAAAATTGTCAAAGAAATCATTCATATTATTTTTTATGAAAGCAATGATGGTACTTTGAGTGAAAGTGTTGCAGATCTAAATCTAAATCAAAGAGAAGATCATAATTCGGATTAAGAGGAAGATTCTAAAGGTCGAGACAAGAATATACAGGAGAAGATTCAAGATACCGAAGAAAACCCTCAAGACCTTGAAACACACCTTCAAGACCTTGAAACAAGAAATTGTGATAACAGAACTCCACTTCAAGGGCTTGAAACCCAACTTCAAGGCCAAGAGATTGGATAAACATGAAATATACAAACGGCCCCTGAATCTAGTCAAATATATGAAGCTCAACCTTTTGGATCCGCTCCATCTGTTAAAAGAAGAAAAGTTCAAGGCCAAGAGATTGGATAAACAGGAAATATACAAACGGCCCCTAAATCTAGTCAAATACATGAAGCTCAACCTTTTGGATCCGCTCCATCTGTTAAAAGAAGAAAAGTTCAACACTCCTCATATCATCCACAAGAGAATGTGATCTTAGTTCCAAATGCTGGAGTTCAAACTAGATCTAAAGTGAACAATCTATGTGCCTTCTCTGCTTTTGTTTCACTTGTCGAGCAAAAGAACTACGCTCAAGCTCTTCAAGAACCTGGTTGGATCATTGCCATGCAAAATGAATTGAATGAATTTTAAAGGAACAAGGTATGGACTCTTACTTCAAGACCAAAACATCAATCAATTATTGACAAGAAATGGGTCTTTCGAAACAAATTGGATGAAAGTGGCAAAGTCATTCAAAATAAAGCACGACTTGTAGCACAAGGCTATAACCAAGAAGAAGGTATTGATTATGAAGAGACTTTTGCTCCAGTTGCTAGGTTAGAAGCCATACGTATGCTACTTGCATTTACATCTTTCATGAGCATAAAACTTTTTCAAATGGATGTAAATAGTGCGTTTCTAAATGGCTTCTTAGAAGAAGAAGTCTACGTTGTTCAACCTCCTGGTTTTGAAAATGATGAATTTCCAGATCATGTTTTTAAATTAGACAAAGCTCTGTACGGTCTTAAGCAAGCTCCTCAAGCTTGGTATGAAAGATTGTCTGAATATCTTCTTGAAAACAATTTAAAAAGAGGTTTTATTGATAAAACATTGTTTATCAAAACTAGAGGCAACGACATTCTAGTAGTGCAAATCTATATTGATGATATATGATTCGGTGCTACTAATGATTCCCTCTACAAGGAAATTTCAGATATTATGTGCAGAGAATTTTAAATGAGCTTAGTGGGAGAGCTAAATTTCTTTCTTAGGCTTCAAGTTACACAAGCAAAGAAACGAATTTTTTTCAATCAAAGCAAGTATACTAGAGACTTGCTTAAGAAGTACAAAATGGATCAATCTAAGGTTGCAAAGACTCCTATGAGTTCAACACTTTCGCTAGACCATGACAAGAATGGCAAAAGTATAGTACAAAAGGAGTATCGAGGTATGATCGGTTCATTGTTGTATCTAAGTGCTAGTCGTCCTGACATTATGTTTAACGTGTGCATGTGTGCAAGATTTCAAGCTGATCCTAAAGAGTCACATTTGATAGCTGTGAAAAGAATTTTTCGGTATCTCAATGGCACTAAGGATCTTGGGTTATGGTACCCTCGTCAAAGCTCGTTTCATCTAGTTGGATATTCAGATGCAAACTTTGTAGGTTATAAGGTCGATAGAAAAAGTACTTCTGGATGTTGCCAATTCTTAGGGTCATCCCTAATTAGTTGGCACTCCAAGAAGCAAAACTCTGTTGCCCTATCCACAGCTGAAGCTGAATATATAGCTGTAGGAGCCTGTTGTGCACAAATTCTTTGGATTGCTCAACAACTTCGTGATCTTGGCTTTGACTAGAAAGGTATTCCTATAAAATGTGATAATTCTAGTTCTATTTCTATAACCAAAAATCCTGTGCAACATTCAAGGACTAAGCATATTGATGTAAGGCATCACTTTATACGTGATCGTGTTGAGAAAGGTGATGTTTCGATTTCTTTTATCTCAACTAACTTACAGCTTGCAGATATCTTTACCAAGCCTCTTCTTGAGGAACAATTTAATTTTATTAGATTGGATCTTGGTATGTTGAACAAGGAAGCATTAACGTAGGTGGAGTAAACGAGTTTTAATCGTTCCTACGCATGCATCCCAATTGATGCTTTCAAGGGCCTTGAAATAAAATTCAAGGGGCCTTGAAACATATTTCACAGGGTATATTAAATTTACGGATCTTTTAAAAATTAATATCTTTTAGATATTTCAATTCTTAAAATATTTTTAATAAATCTTTTGTTTGAAAATCTTGAAAAAGATTTGCTGTTATTGGATTTTAAAATCTTGATTTTCTCAAAGATTTTGTTATTTCCCTGTTAAAAAGGACCTACCTTCTCTATCTTTTTGTACTTTCACAAGAAACCCTATTTCAAAATCCTTTGATTTGTCTCTCAAACTTTCCTCATGGCACCCAAAAGCAAGAGATCTGCTCCTCTAGCTCCCAAAAAGAAAGTTGTTTAGAATTCCTCAATTGCTAAAGAAGAAAAACCTTCTCAAGATCTTGATACATCTCAAACTACCGGTCTTCCCTCATCATGTTTCGTTACTTTTCAAGCTTCTGGATCTTGGCTTGATGGTTTTCACAATCGACCGCTCTGTATGTGTGATTTGGTGGATACTGATTTTCTCGATACGCTCAAGATACACTGCATAGACAAGTTGAAGAGTTCGATTATCTGAAAGGTTCTAAACCCTGGAGATTTTTCTTTTCCACGACTCACGATATTATTCTATGTTAATCTCACTACAAAAAGGGACAAAAGATGCATCACTCTTGAATCTTCAGTCATAGGTACTCCGATTTCACTCACTTCTTCTATTCTAAGTGAGATTTTTGGAATTCCTACAGATATTGTATTCAACTATCCTTGAAGATCAGAGAGTGTTTGTATTGCTAAGGAGAATTTTCTTGTTTCAAATTCAACCTCACGTCAACATACTCATACATCTCTAACCTTAGAGGCTAAAATAGTGTTTACCATACTAGTTCGATGTGTCGTTCCTCGTGCAAACTCAAGAGAGCTGCTGACTAATCAATCTCTGGAATTAATTCATTTGCTTATGTTTGATCTGGACATAGATGTGCCTAATATGATTCTCAACCATATGATGCATTTCTGTCAATTCTAAGAGACCTATTCTTTTGCCTTATGGAAATTTGCTGTCTAAGGTCTTTGATTATTACAAAATTGACACATCCTTTGAGGAAAGACAGTCTATTACCAGCAAAATTGATGAGAACTGCTTAGAACGTGTAGGGATTGAGAAAACTCTTGAAGGAACATGGACGTTAAAAGGAAAAGGAACTACTCAAAATCCAAATGAAGAAGTCAAACCTTCTCCTACTCCAGAAATCAGGTTAGAGGGTTGTGAAAAAGAAATAGTTTGTCTCAATCGTGAATTATCTGATTTTCAGTTTGACACCAAGAGTAGAATGGATACAAATTTCGAGTTGCTAGCTACCATAAAAGCTAAAGTTAATGAAATGTATTTGATGAATGCTCTTACACTGACTACATTGGGAAGCATTTTGCCCATACCTGAAGATGTAGCTTAACATACTCAAGAGAAGGTTGAGAATGTGCTGATGAACTATTAAAGGCGTGTACAGAATAAATCAATTCTGTATCCAACTCAAGTTGAGCCAATGTTCTTGCCAAAGGTTGAGTATTAAGTAGTTAAGTAGAGACGAGCTACAAAATATAATTTGAAGAAAAGAGAAGACGTTTGGCAGCTGAAATGGATGATTGGCATTATAAGAAATCTTCATCCAAAGGAATGAGGAAGTTCTATGAGGAGAATTAAGCTGACTGGTTTTTCTGAAAATCTTTCTATGTGGTTTGTGAAAATACTATTTTGGGTTTGTAATCGTATTTTAACTTCCGTGCTTTGACTGTTTTTCTCTCCCTTGTTGAAAGACAAAGGGGGAGAAATTTGATCCCACATTTCGATATACTACATTCCGCATTTTTGAGATTTTCATATGCATTGCTAAACTAACAAATGCAGGTACGATAAAACATTTGTCTTGTCTTCCATCAAGGGGGAGATTGAAAACTCCACCTTGATTAAAATGTTTTATAGGTGTTGATGATGAAAGACTTAACACAAATGTAGTAGTTGGATATACTAACAATGTATTGATTATATTTTCTAGATATTTGGTTCATTTGAAATCAGTCTAGGTTTTATAAAAATGTCAAGGGCCTTGATATGAATTTCAAAGGACCTTGAAGTATAACTCAAGGACAAAGGAAGATAGCGTTTACAAAGGGACGAATTCAAGACCTTGGAGTTATAGATGCATGAAACAAGGATTCAAATGAGTTGAAGATTTTCCAAGAAGATTCTTTAACAGAAAGATCTCATCAACCGAAGAAAGATCAAAACCGAAGATTAGATAATCTTTTCAGAAGATTTTCTAAACAAAAAGAGGCAAGAATAATATCTTCTCTCTCTCTATTTAAAAGACGAGAAGATCAAGGAGTTAAGGACTCGACGTCTTCTCAGGAACTGAAGATTTGCAACGTCTACCTTATCTCGAAACAAGAAACGATCTTCATGGAGAAGAAGATTCATCTTCAAACGGTCATCTCTACAACGGCTACAAGACCTATCCATAGACGAGTATAAATGGAGATGATGGTCGTAGAAGACAGATACACAAGCTTACACAAGAAAACATCTTTACATCTTCTAGCAACCTGATCATCTTCATTCGTTGTTTTTCTTTCTCTCATTCACACTAAAGCTTTATCCCCTTAGAGAGAGAAAACATTAGAGCTCCATTGGAAGATCTAAATAGTGTTTTACTAGAGTGTGTGTTACTCTGCGAAGTAACTAGGCTATTATATCTAGGTTAAGAGTTGGAGCGAGATTGTAGCATTGGCTATAGTGAGAGAAGAAGGGGATTTCTTCTAGTTTGTATCTAGGACTCTTTGGAGAGTAGGCTATTTAGAGCCGAACTTTGTAAACATATCCTCGTGTCGGTCTTTTCAATTCCGCACCATATATACTTTACTCTGAATAACTTTGTTTTACAGGAGCAAGAATTCAAGGCCCTTGAAAGGAGTTTCAAAGTCCTTGAAATCAAAGTTTCACAAAGAGCACAGATTGACATCAAGGCCCTTAAAAGGAGTTTCAAGGCCTTGAGATTTGGTTTGCAAAAAGGTTCCATACTCTATTCAACCCCCCTTCTAGAGTATCTTTTAACATTTTATTTCACCTACCGGTTCTTCAACATGCATAGTCTCCATGATCACAATGGGAGCAACACTATGCTAGGATACGCATATCCTAACTTATAATCTCAACAACCATAAGCTCACAACAATAAACTTACAATCTCAACCTCACAAGACTCACAAGGATATCCATACACTCATCCCATGTACCACCCATAAACATACAACCCTTAACCCTTAGAACATTCAAACAACCTCTCCAAACTCGCCTAAGGTCCACAAGCCACTACATGGCATTCCAACTGTCCTAGGTCCAAACCTAGCATGCTTCTATCATCAACACAATCTAAGATCATCAAAGAATACATACTCAAGGTAGGGAACTCACCAAGCAAAGGCACAAGATCGGAAAGAAGAAGAGCAACCGCGAAAGGGGAAAGAACACCGCAAGGGAGGGCTGACAACAACATCAGCCGTCCCTGCGGCCTGGGCTGCCCACCCATGCGGTCTGGGCTGGCCGACCCTACGGTCGAACAACAGAGTCAAATCAGACGGTTCTCTTCGGTGGATCCTTGATGTGTTGATGCCTCCAAGCTTCGTTGCTCCACCATAGATGTTCTCCACACACCACAAAATCACACAAGACATCCCAAACCCGATCCCAATCACATGCAAGCCAAAGGAAAGAAAACAAACTGAAGCTATGGATTCCACCATTGAAGCTTGAGGAAGAAGATGAAGGTGCAGGAATGAAGGAGGGAAGGGCTTACCATTACTAATTCGGATTTGTAGCTCAACTCATTGTGGACATCAAAACAAGAGGAAGAGAAGGGAGGTCATCAAGGAATTCCCAAGAGCATCCAAGCCAAAGAGAGAGTGTGGAGGAGGAGGAAACCATTTCACGTAAGAGTGAAATGAGAGGAGAGAGAGAGAGAAGGGACAAGGCTGCCACAAAAGGGGAAGCTCAAGGGTCAGCTAACCCGTCCATCCAATTTACGCTAGGAACCTAGGAGTCCAAAAGCAAAGGTGAAAATTGAGAGGTCGGGGCGGGATTTTGGAATAGATCCCGTTACTCACCGCCTCGTGCCTGTGGGAAAACTGAGCCGCGCCTGCGGGAGGTCGATAAACCGCTCAACACCTGGAATAAAAACTCCGTATGTTACAACTAAGCCCCCTAAAAACAAGTTTTGTCTCGAAACTTGCAAAACGTAAAACTCTCGACATAACTAACTCGGTAACCACTCAAAGCCTTAAACGTGCCACACTCTACTCGATAACCATCACACACTCGTGTAGCCAAGTCAAGACCTCGCAAGGCCTGCATACATACTCGTGTGAACCACATAGCTCATAAAAGCCGAAAGCTAACCAATCATACACACATTCCTGCTCGGGGCACCAAACACATAAAATTACACATTAACAATATCTAACCCATCGGCCAACTCGATGCAACTAGGTCATCGTAAAAACTCCAACAAGGTGTTCCTTTGACCGTCTACTACTAAATAAACACGACAAACAACATTACTCGAGTCGTACATGTATTCCTTTGACCGTCACAGCTGAAATCTGGTGAACATCCTCCACTCTCGGTGGCCATGCCAACCGGTAGACCACTTTCCTGAGTGTTTGCTGAGTGTTGAGTTTACCTTCGAGTGAGGTAAGTCCGTTGAACTTATTTAGCTTCATTCCGTATATCCGTTTGATTTTTTGGCTTGTTTGTGTTGATTTTTATGTTATAACTGATAACCGGAATAGGATTGACCTTTGTTATACCTTAATCGGCCCAAGTGTATTATAATCGGGCGGTTACCGCTTGTCCAGTTCAAAATGGGGAAACTGGGAGGTGCGCTCGCGACCAGTCCAACAGGTGATAGCAGGATGCATATGTTGTATTGCTCTTGATGAAAGGGGACGGAGGCGAGATCGTAGCGATAATCGTGTAAAAACCATAAGTTGAATTAGTAATCAGATAACCTAATGAAAGATAATAATCGGTTGTTGTGTGAGCATGTTATGTGTTTCTTTACCTTATGTGTGTTTGTGCCTTTACCGTCTTTCTAATATATAGAATGTTAGCTAACGGTTTATACCGATGTTCTAGATTTTCCACAAGTTCAAGATGCTACTGAGTGATCCGTATGGTGTGGTCAGCCGGGGTTCCCGTACATTATAGGACGGGATCGGGTTTATGTTTATGTTGTTGCTTTTCCTTTTGTTTTGAACTCGGCTTCCAGTCTTTTACTGTAACACCCCGATTCCGCGGGACTCGGGATGTCACATTGGGCTAGGATCTCACAATGGATCCTGACCCTAGCCTGACAACAAGTTCACTGGACCTTACAACATGGCACTGACAGATATAAAACAAATACATAAAATGACATAAACAGTATAACATAAAGGTAAAGACAACATAGCCGAGTATGAAACGACATCCTCACATTGGAGGGAAAACAAGACATCATCCTCACGTAGGAGGGAAAACATAAACAACCCCAAAACCAACCACCTAATGTACGAGAGTCCTCGGCCTGTCACCCTGCAAGATCACCCAGTAGCGCCTAACTTGTAAACATCTACAACACGGTATGAAACCGTTAGCTAACCATACATATACGAGGTAATGCATAAGCACAAGCACAATCATGAAAGATAAACACATCAGCATGCTATCACACATTTACCCATTTATTATCTTTATATAATAACCATTCACTCAAAAACCGTATATATATATAGATAGATGAAAGTATGTGACACGAGGACCGATACATCCCCGCCTCTGAGTACAATGTCCAGCTGTACGAGTATCGGTCACACAATCCGTGTACCCTATGGGAGTGGATTGCGCCCTTCCTGTAAACCAGTCTGGCCCGACATCAGAGAACCTCCCAGACTCCACGGCGGGATGAAAGGGAAAGGTTATCACAGCCACGCAGTGGGGCAGTCAATAGAACATAGGTCGATAAAAACGACAACTCATGCTATCATAGCAAACATATAAAGCACACACCACTCATGCAAACACCCAATATAGGGATGGTAGCTAAGTAAGTCCTACGGACTTACCTCAACCTCGTACAAACTCAACCACGATCACCTCTAAACTGGAGGGACAACACGGCCTATAAACAAGGCATAAAGAGATATATCAACCTCTATTCATAAAAGGGGTCACACCTAGACCCAAAGGGATCAATAAGGATCATACTCAATCTATAAGCCTTACAACCAACTAAACCTCAATATCTCAACAGAACTCACAATTCCTCAAATCTCAAGGTAGTATCTAATCGACATTCCTCAATCTCAATTCTAATCCTAATTTAATTAATTAACCTTTAATTAATTAATTAGATTTCGCCAGAATAACGTTTTGCCCGCAGGCAATTTCTAAACCCCCTATCATCAGATTTCATCAAACAAACAACCCATAATCACCAGAATAATATAACGACCATAATGGAATTTCTAATTGTCCTATTTGACAAGCCTAAACTCAATTTAGGCCAAATCGCAGTACGGAAAACGAATAAATTCATAACTTATTCGTTACTAACCCGATTGACGATCTGAAAGAAGATTCGGAATCACGGCGACGCAGGCTACGCATGGACAACATCAAATTCATCAGAATCTGAGCGATGGAACCGTCATGGTGGCATATATGCTCGACCAGCCCTCCATATACTCGGAATTGCAGAAACTCGGTACCGTTATGAAGAGAATGAAGAGAGGAATCCAGAAACTCAAACGGAATTGAAATCGGATTAGAAACGGAGAGTAGATCTGAGTTTGAAGGTTGAGAGAAATCAGAGTTTTTACGAAAAAACGTGAAAGGAAATGAATTAATAAAGGATTTTCCGCTATTTATAGTGAAGACGATAATTATCCTTTATTAAAGTCGATAATTATCCTTTAACCGATCAAAAGGCGGGTCGAACCTCTTTCTCCAAACTTCTCGAGATTGGAACATTAAATCTGGAATATTGTAGGGATAATTATTACACAACTGCCTCGGAAAACGTGTATTCCTAAGCCGTCTTTCTTAGCCGTTAAGAAACGAAATAGCGACTCTTTTGGCCGTTTTGCCTCTCCATGTTATTTCATATCTAGGACATATCCGATGTCCTGATCATTTCTCTCAACTGCATTTTTATTAATTGGAGCTCCCAAATGCTCCAAATAACACCGGAGGGTAAAAATAATTACCCGGGGGAAAAAGTAAAAATTTCCCCAAACGTCCAAAATTACGCGAGGAACATAACGGTGGGACTCATACTCATCACTTGAAAAATCTTCGCAAGTTATATGTCAATTACTATCAACAATTAAGTTAATCAACATTAATTAGAATTCGGAAATCCTAGCTATTACATCACACACCCCTAAAAAAAAGTTTCGTCTCGAAACTTGAACAATTCCCAAATTCTGTCGGACCCATACGTCGAGGTATAACTCTCACTCTCTCTATCGGAGGTATCACATCTCCGTTCAAAAGGTCATCACCTATAACAATCTATAACCTCAATGTCACCATGGAGGAATCATCAACTCCAGAAAAAAGGGTCATAACGCTACCCAAAGGCGTAGAGGAATCACGTCTCTCGCCATACCACATCACAAGGCATAGAGGAAGCACATCTCTAGCCCAAACATATCACAAGCATAGAGGAATTACGTCTCTAGCAAACCATAATAATATATATCGTATGGAGGAATCACATCTCCACTAAAACTATGTCCATCAAGGTAGCATGGAGGAAAGAACCATCTCCAGCTGAATCCTAATCACACTCAAATAGCATGAAGGAAAGAACCATCTCCAGCTATAAATATAATCATACTCGGGTAGCGTGGAGGAAGTAATCATCTCCAGCTATAACATACATCACGCTAGCACATCAAGATCTACTAAGATCATAAATCACGTCACAACTAGCATGGAATAACACATCAAGGCATATAAGCACATAAGCACAACATTCATCAAGATAGCACTAAGATCTACTCGTGCTCCCACAAATGGGTATGTCCCAACATATACTCTAGATAGTTCCTCGGGACACTATCCTCAGTCTCTCACATAGCCTCTTCAGGTCTTCATCTCGACCATCATATCCTCAATATGGGCATGTCTTTCAAATGCAAGCGTTTCATATCTTATTCCAAGAATGTAATCAAATGCTCAACAACGATGTGGTTCAACTTAACCACTAGATCATTATAACTCACAAAGTGTTTCCAACCTGGTATATACTTTCTCAGTTGAGACACAGGAACACTGGGTGAACATCCACCAACTTCAGAGTGAAAGCTAAACATCATGTTGCCTTCACAAAACTGATCAAGATCTCAAGTAACCGACATATTGGAAACTCAGTTCCCCTTTCCATAATACACAACTAACGTCTCACAGCTGAGATACCTCCAGCCGGAAATGAACTTTTGCTTGAACTTTAGAGGTTAACGCCTCTTGTCTACATATAATATCTGGTGACTCTGTACATCCAGCATTCTTCCTTCAATCAACGTTACTTGAACTATAAAATCCTGAGTCTAGTCAGGTGTTATTCCACTCTACTGCTAGATCACTTCTAGCATAAGGATATACGACATCTATGTCTATATATTGCCTCATAGGGTCATCCCAAAAAGATGCACGTCCTTCATTGTTATATAATAAACTCATTAATGGAAGGTAATATAACCCTCCACGTTTCCCATTCAACTTACAACTTATAATAGATCTTTAAGATCTAGATGATCCTCTCTAACTAAGCATTTGTCAGGGGGTGAAGTGTAGTCATGAGGTACAGACTCGTCCCCAAAGCAGTCTGAATCTGCTGCCCAAAATCTCAAAGTAAAAACATCCATCTCGATCAAAATTGATCATTCTCGGTATACCATGGAGTCTCACTATCTGTCTAGTGTACTCCTCAGCCAATTCATTCACTAGCCACGTCCTTCTGATAGAAATGAAACGTGCCGGTTTCATTAATTTGTTACCAACAATCCAGATAACATAAATCTTCTACTGGGTCACAATCCCAAAAAAAAGTCCATAGAGATGTCCTCCCAAATTCTACTACTGCACTAGTAGTGGGTGGGGCTTATCTCTAGATTGGAAATACTCTATCTGGACTTGCTGACATGTCACACACTATATCACAAATCTGGTTATATCGGCTTCATACAATATAATCGTCTCATCTCGTGGTACATCTTACTCGTACCTGAATGTACTGAATAAGGCGTACAGTGGGTATACAGTAATAATCTATGTCTCCATCTGCATCAGCAGGTACACAAAAGCGGTCATGACTCTTCATCAATCCATCTACTCCCATGGAGAACTATGGGGCCTCAGTACGAGACATCCTTTCTCTAAACCTTGTCAAGGCCGGGCAAGTCTCCTGCTTCTGTTGGACTTCATCCAACAGACCAGGTAGAACCTCTGAGGTATAACTGGGTATCCTCATCAAGGAACTGATTGTCCAACTCTAGCCAAGCTAGATCTCTTTGAAGTTGAGGTTGAACTATCAGTCTCACAATCATCTTCTCTTGGAGCGTCTTTCCATTCAAGTTATCGGTGACAACATTCAACTTCTCTGAATGATATGGAATCTTCAAGTCAAAGTCTTGATCAACTTAAGCTCTTAATACTGGCGGTTATTCAACCCCTGTTGCATAAAATATACTTCAGATATCTATGATCTATAGAAACCTGACATGAAGATCACACCGGTACGGTCTACAAAACTTAAAGGCTTGAACTACCACTACTAACTCTAAATCATGAGTCGGGTAGTTCTCATCATACGTTCTCAGTTGTAAACACACATATCAATAAACCTACTCCTCTTTAGTAATACACATCTCAGACTTAGTTGGGATGTATCACCATAAATCACGGGATACCAAAAATCTTCTAACTACAACATAATGGAAGTAGAGGTCAAATGCCTCCTCAACTCTTCAGAACATAGACACACTGCTTTCATCACGTAGTTATGGTGGTCTTCTCAAAAGACTCGCAAATGAATACGTAATCATATAAAATCCTTCGTCAAAGCATTGGTAGCAATCGGCTGAGCCGAGAAAACTATGTATTCCTTAATGTTCATCAGTATCTCCCATGTTACAACATACTTAATTCTCGTCAGGTCAACCATGAGCCCACTGGCGGGGACAACATGGCCTAAAAAGGCTACCACTAGCATCTCAACTTACACTTAGAGAGCGTAACATACAACCCTCTATCTCTGGAAATCTGCAGAACGGTCCTCAGACGATCGGTATACTATTCTCTGCTATGAGAGTATGCCGACATGTCATCAATGAAGTCCACCACCAACTAATCAAGGAAGTCGATGAAGATATTGTTCATCAACTCCATAAAAACTACTAAAACATTCGTCAACCCAAATGACATCACTACAAACTCGTAGTATCCATAACGGGTATGGGATGTTATCTCATACACATGTTGCTCTCTCATCCATGACTAGGGATATCTTGAGCACAAAGGAATCCTGAAAACACAATTGCTTCTTGAAGGTAACTCATCAGGTCGTCAATACGGAACATGGAACCCACTAGAGTAAACCCGTTTCGATCAACTTTTCAAGTTATCAGTACAATATCTCAACAAGCACCATATAGTGTGACTTTCCCATGTATCATACTTCAACTCGATAACAATGTCCACACTCTGCTGAGGTGGCAACTAGACGGTTCAGTAACACATCTATAAACTCATAAACAACTGGAATACCTTCCAATGTTGGACTATCTCGCTCCTTCATGGTATAACACCAGAAGGCGTCACATCCCTGTGCTATCAGCTCGCTGCTCGTACCGTCCTGATGACAAACCCGTCTCTTCAAAGGTCTTAACCTCAAAAGACCTCTATTTGACTCAACTTAGTGAAGACTATAATAGTCTTACTATTAAAAGCTAACACCACATGATATCTATTCATCCAAACCATACACATAATGATTTCCTCATGCACCTACGACATGACAAAAAAGTTTGCAACCATACACGGGTCCCTGAAATAAGGGAACAAACACGCATCTCACGGGTATCTCAAACCCAAAAAGGTAATCCTGTAAAGGAAAATCCACCTTCTACTATATACCAAAATTCAACCATTAACGCATGCATCGAAAGACATGACGTGCATAGCACTCACAAAAAGCAAAACTCCACCAGGTAAACCATTAACGAGAATGGTACCTATAACAGCTAACACTCGTAGCTCCTCTACATATCATCACTCAATGTCAGATCCATGCTCCTCAGGTATCACTGAGGTCATTACTATAGCCGCCACTTCCACTCTTTCTGCACCGGAAAGAGGAAGGTCTTGCTGGGAAGATACACCACCGTGCTGACAGAAAGGGCCAGATGACCTAACTCACCACAAGTGAAACAAGCTATTAGTGCCAAAGGGCACACATAACGCAAATGATCTGGATAGCCACAACTGAAACATAATCGTCTCATTCTTGCAACCTGTGCAACTGAAGGGTAACTCAATCTTCGTCGTCCACCTTGAATGATCTTATTCCGAGAGGGAACTTGTAAAGGCAACGCCTTGCCCTGTCGACAAAACTTCGCTCTATACCCTACTTTACCACACGTAAAGCATATGATGGGCGCCTTTGGGCACACATCTCGCCAATGTCCCAACTTCCACGCAATTAAAACACTGTAGTTCCTTGCCAGTCATCTTCATGGCCAAAGGATCACTAGATTGTCTTGATATCGGACTTGGTTCCCCATTCATCATCTTTGCTTCTCCAGTAACTGATTCAGTCCATTGCTTCTTTCTGGATCCTAAAGCTTCAGTTGATCTCACAATTGTTGGTAAATCCGGTGTCGATCTACCCGCTATCACCGCTTCATATACTTGTTACATATATTCTTGAAACTCGGATCTACTCATGGAGAAACGATCGGCCTCTTCAAACTCGTTCTCTGCCATAGGCGAAACAACAGCGGAAACTGGTCCCTAACTTATCACCACTGGAGGAAGAGGGGGTGTACCCCTACCTCATCCCACTACAAATACTGCTCTAGTCTGAGTCATCTGTAGGATATACGCACCTAATCTTATAAGGCTATATATATGCCATAGGTATCGATATGTATATAATACATCCACATAATCCATAGTATACACAGATATATATACATATCTACGCTGCAGAGATCCATGGCAGAGGTGACGACTTCTCGTACATTCTATCCCAAAACCACACTTAAAACCAAAACCTTTGAAAACGTCAGATCCCGTGTGGGCTCTGTTTATTTTACCTATCAAACCTCATTGCAGGTAGCAAGTGCCATTGTTGTCAACCTGGGCTCTGATACCAACTCTGTAACACCCCGATTCCGCGGGACTCGGGATGTCACATTGGGCTAGGATCTCACAATGGATCCTGACCCTAGCCTGACAACAAGTTCACTGGACCTTACAACATGGCACTGACATATATAAAACAAATACATAAAATGACATAAACAGTATAACATAAAGGTAAAGACAACATAGCCGAGTATGAAACGACATCCTCACATTGGAGGGAAAACAAGACATCATCCTCACGTAGGAGGGAAAACATAAACAACCCCAAAACCAACCACCTAATGTACGAGAGTCCTCGGCCTGTCACCCTGCAAGATCACCCAGTAGCGCCTAACTTGTAAACATCTACAACACGGTATGAAACCGTTAGCTAACCATACATATACGAGGTAATGCATAAGCACAAGCACAATCATGAAAGATAAACACATCAGCATGCTATCACACATTTACCCATTTATTATCTTTATATAATAACCATTCACTCAAAAACCGTATATATATATAGATAGATGAAAGTATGTGACACGAGGACCGATACATCCCCGCCTCTGAGTACAATGTCCAGCTGTACGAGTATCGGTCACACAATCCGTGTACCCTATGGGAGTGGATTGCGCCCTTCCTGTAAACCAGTCTGGCCCGACATCAGAGAACCTCCCAGACTCCACGGCGGGATGAAAGGGAAAGGTTATCACAGCCACGCAGTGGGGCAGTCAATAGAACATAGGTCGATAAAAACGACAACTCATGCTATCATAGCAAACATATAAAGCACACACCACTCATGCAAACACCCAATATAGGGATGGTAGCTAAGTAAGTCCTACGGACTTACCTCAACCTCGTACAAACTCAACCACGATCACCTCTAAACTGGAGGGACAACACGGCCTATAAACAAGGCATAAAGAGATATATCAACCTCTATTCATAAAAGGGGTCACACCTAGACCCAAAGGGATCAATAAGGATCATACTCAATCTATAAGCCTTACAACCAACTAAACCTCAATATCTCAACAGAACTCACAATTCCTCAAATCTCAAGGTAGTATCTAATCGACATTCCTCAATCTCAATTCTAATCCTAATTTAATTAATTAACCTTTAATTAATTAATTAGATTTCGCCAGAATAACGTTTTGCCCGCAGGCAATTTCTAAACCCCCTGTCATCAGATTTCATCAAACAAACAACCCATAATCACCAGAATAATATAACGACCATAATGGAATTTCTAATTGTCCTATTTGACAAGCCTAAACTCAATTTAGGCCAAATCGTAGTACGGAAAACGAATAAATTCATAACTTATTCGTTACTAACCCGATTGACGATCTGAAAGAAGATTCGGAATCACGGCGACGCAGGCTACGCATGGACAACATCAAATTCATCAGAATCTGAGCGACGGAACCGTCATGGTGGCATATATGCTCGACCAGCCCTCCATATACTCGGAATTGCAGAAACTCGGTACCGTTATGAAGAGAATGAAGAGAGGAATCCAGAAACTCAAACGGAATTGAAATCGGATTAGAAACGGAGAGTAGATCTGAGTTTGAAGGTTGAGAGAAATCAGAGTTTTTACGAAAAAACGTGAAAGGAAATGAATTAATAAAGGATTTTCCGCTATTTATAGTGAAGACGATAATTATCCTTTATTAAAGTCGATAATTATCCTTTAACCGATCAAAAGGCGGGTCGAACCTCTTTCTCCAAACTTCTCGAGATTGGAACATTAAATCTGGAATATTGTAGGGATAATTATTACACAACTGCCTCGGAAAACGTGTATTCCTAAGCCGTCTTTCTTAGCCGTTAAGAAACGAAATAGCGACTCTTTTGGCCGTTTTGCCTCTCCATGTTATTTCATATCTAGGACATATCCGATGTCCTGATCATTTCTCTCAACTGCATTTTTATTAATTGGAGCTGCCAAATGCTCCAAATAACACCGGAGGGTAAAAATAATTACCCGGGGGAAAAAGTAAAAATTTCCCCAAACGTCCAAAATTACGCGAGGAACATAACGGTGGGACTCATACTCATCACTTGGAAAATCTTCGCAAGTTATATGTCAATTACTATCAACAATTAAGTTAATCAACATTAATTAGAATTCGGAAATCCTAGCTATTACATTTACGCTTCCTTTTGGTTAAACCTTTGTTGTTATATTGAGTTTTGGTTTTCATTCGTATGTGGCTTGTTGTAAGATCCATTGTGTCGTTGCTACTCTGAGGGTCAAGACCCATTGTGTGGTTCCAGCCCGTAACGCTTCAAGTTCCTAGAGCTTGGGGTGTTACAACAACAACATACAACTTTATAACACCCCGACTCGATACTTGAGCAGAATCTAACCCGTATGAGCGTTATCCCAAGCCACGTCATCGTCTTGAAGGTGATGATGTCATAATATCATCTTTCTATTAGGTCCCATATCTCCATACACTACTATATGAATAAGACTACATATACATAACTATATAAGTCCTAAGTTCATATCTCTATTAATATAACACATCCGACATGCCATCATATCAATACAAAGTTTAAAACATATAACATATACCACTATACACATAAATCATGTCCATCATGCAACTACAATCGACAAAGATACACATCAATTCCATCATGCATAATTACAAACCTCATATCCATATATATATATATATATATATATATACACAAAAATCAAAATCCGATAAACTAAGCTACCAAGATCCGCGGAAGGAGTGGTGGTCCGTACATTCTACCCCGACTCATGCATGTGATTTTAAAAACGAAAACTCAAAACCCGTGGAATTATGTTTATTCCTTATTCGGTCTTTAGAAGATTGCGAGTGCCATTGTTGTCAACATAGGGCTCTGATACCACTTTGTAACACCCCGAATCTGCGGGATATCGGGATGCTACGGGCGAGACCTCACAATGGGTCCCGACCCTTAGCTTGACAACAATTTCACCGGACCTTTCCAACATGGAACAAATAAAGGTAAAACTGTAAATCAATTTTAATGCAAATGATAAAAAACCCGAAAGAATGCAACAACAAACTTCAGCCAAGATACAACTCAAAACCGAACGCCAAACATGCGGCATACAAAACGCAATAACCGAAGGACAAAACACAACTCAACTCCAACTCATAAACCCTTCCAAAAAATGTACGGACCCCCGGCTGCCCACCCTTCCGGATCTCTCGGCCGCATTTCTAACCTGCAAGGCAACTACAACATTCGGTATAAAACCGTTAGCTCATATTCGAAGCATTAGAATTAATGGAAAAGGCACAAACACAAGTAAAACACTGCAAGCACACAACATACTATAAAGCACACCAATCCGGTTTATTATCTTTATTATTATTAAGTCGTATCCCATTCTAATTCAACTTAGTTTTATGACACGAGACCACCGTGGTCCCGCCTCGGTCCCTATTACCGGCATGGAACGGTACGGATGCCTCCGACCGTCTCTCCAACACGGCTAGTCGCCAAGAACCTCCTAGATTCTCGCAAGAGCTAGGCAGATGATGTCACCGCCCGTTATCATTCACTTGGGTCAAAATCATATAAAGGTCGGTAATCCTATTTCTGGTTCCGTTGTTATTACATAAACGGTAAACACACACCACCAAACACACATCAACACTAATACAAAGAATTCGAGCTAAGTAAGTCCGTAGACTTACCTCGTCACCACACTCAACTCACAACACTCTCGCTTCCTTAGGGAGGAAGCCCATAACTTGCTCACAAGAAGATAACTATATCAACAACAACCCACTCACAATAGAAGTCTAAGACTTCTATACAAATGATCTACGCAAGACCATTTGACTCTAAATTCTAGGACCGCATCCTAAAATTCTTCATGCTCACATCACACTCAACAGAAGCTAGATGTCCTGAGACTTATAAGCCCTCGGATCTCGCAAGATCATAACTCACAACACCACTAGGATAGCATGCATAGTCTCCATGATCACAATGGTAACAACACTATGATAGGATACACATATCTTAGCCCATAATCTCAACAACCATAAGCTCCCAACTATAAACTTACAATCTCAACCTCACAAGCCTCACAAGGATATCCCTACACTCATCCCTTGTACCACCCAAAAACATACAACACTTAACCATTAGAACATTCCAACAACCTCTCCAAACTCGCCTAAGGTCCACAAGCCACTACATGGCTTTCCAACTATCCTAGGTCCAAACCTAGCATGCTTCTATCATCAACGCACTATAAGATCATCTAAGAATACATACTCAAGGTAGGGAACTCACCAAGCAAAGAAACGGGATCGGAAAGAAGAAGAGCAGCCGCAAAAGGGGAAAGAAGACCGCAAGGGAAGGCTGACAGAACCATCAGCCGCCCCTGCGGCTCAGGCTGGCCGCCCCTGCGGTCAAACAACAAAGTCAATTCCGACGGTTCTCTTCGGTGGATCCTTGATGTGTTGATGCCTCCTAGCTTCCTTGATCCACCATAGATGTTCTTTGATAGGTGATGGAATCACTATCATTTAGGATAGTTTTTAGAGTATTTTTGCTACATTAGTGTCGGTTTATGCTTGTTCATGCTCAGGATGTGATACGCAATAGGTTTTAAATTTATATTCTCGTTATATTTATCCTAACTCCTAGCGAAACCCGCAGTGTACGGGACGTTTGCAGTAGGGATAGTATTCCGAGGTCGAACACAAAGACTAAGGTGAAATTGATTCGATTTGTGATTGAGTTTAGTAAAGATCTAGGTTAAAAGGAAAGGAAGAAATAAAGGAATGAAAATCTCAAATGTTTTTGGTTGGTTTTTGGTGATCAATCAAAGATCACAATTCATGCAAAGTAAACAATCAACTAATACTAACAATTCCACTCAAACAAAACAAGCTAAAGCGAGATATAGATCAAAGAAAAGAAAGACGGATTCTAGGGGTTGGAAGTTCCGATAATGGCATAGGACTCAAGCTATCTATTCTTTCCTTGGATTAACTATGATATGTTGGGGTTAAGTGTTTCTAGATTGGGATCAATTACCGGGTAGGTCTCATGGTCCACTAGTCCATTCCTAAGGTCTCATTACCGGGTAAGTCTCTAAGAACCTAAGGATAGGAATTCTACACAAACCGGATTGTTACCTAGAGATCTAACCTATCCTTACCGGGTAAGTCTCGGAAGGGTTAGTTCTAAACAACCATCCTAGCACACTTAATCCAATGGCGGCTTATGAGGCTCACCACTACCTAGGGTTTGTCATCTTGAGATCTAAGAGCAAGGATTACCGAATAAGTCTCTCCTAACACTTAGTTGCTAACACTAGGTCACCCTAGGATAGATTTAACTCAACAAACACTTAGGATTTCAACATTCTAACAATCTAAGGCTAAATCCATCGAATCAGGTAAGATGACGGTTTGTTCTACTTTTCCACGGCCGTGGTTTGGCAAGAACTAGCCGTGATTCCTAACAGAAACTACGTTCATACACACAAGTCATCCAAAGGTAAATCTAAGTCCATCCTATCATAGTCCTAGCCATAACCATCCTTTCCTTACCCTAGAACCACATCTATTTAGCCTAAAATATTCATAATGGAAATCGAGACAATCAAACATAAAATCATGGCATCCATTTGCAAGATAATGAAGAGAAAGAGATGAACAAGTGAACTAAAACAAAACCAAGCTGAAAATGGAATTAGAAATAACTCACAACCCTTCTTAAAGAAGGTTCCAATGGTTCATACAACTCTAGAAATTGAATCCGAAATTCTTCACTACAAAAGCTCTCTAAGTCTATCAATGGTATGTCTTCTCCTCCTCCTTTCAAGCTCTTCTCTAATGGTGGTTTCCTTCTACTTCCTTCTTCCAAAAAAATCTTCTTCTTGAGAGAATATTTTGATTGGATGATAGTGGATAATGGAGAGCTGCTCCAAGATGCTTCTCACAGCCAATGCTTGACCACTTTTATACTACAACTTTGCAAGAGCTGGCCAAGAGATCGTGGCATAGCTGTCACGAAAACCTGGCAAAAACCACGGGCATTTCCACGGCCGTGGAGTGTCAGTAAACCGTGATTCTGTGTTTCAGCTTTGCCTTTGATCATTTAGCTTCGATTTGGTGCATGGCTTGTGTTGGTAAGGTTCCATGAGTCCTCCCTAGCCTTTAGCTTGCATCTTAATGAGTCCGAGGGTGTGTCATCTAGATGAACGATCCTCAAACGTATCGTTTTAGCTCCTAAATCTCCCGAAATACCTACAAAGCAATACACAAGTCCGTGTAGACGTCTATCTCGACAAAATACGTGAATTGAGTGCAAACGTCATGAATGTTCGCTCCAAACGGTGTGTGCAAGCTTTAAATTTATAACCCTAGACTTAAGCTTAAAACAAGGATGCGAACCCGCAGTGTACGGGTCAATCGTAGTAAAAGCAAGAAAATTCCAGGGGTCGATCACAGGGACTTGGTGAAACAAAGTCAATACGGTATGCTTTTATCAATACTAACCACAAGAGCAATTAACACAATCAAAGATGAATAAGATGTCAAATAAAGCAAACATGCAATTCTAGGGATTAAGGCATCTAGTTGTGGTTCCAACTCAAGATCTATAGATAAGCGGACAAAGCTGAGATTTTTGCGTGGGGAAGGTGTTTCTAAAGTGGAGTAGATCACCGGGTAAGTCTCACTACACACTAATCCCAAACCGCAACTCCTATTACCGGGTAAGTCTCAAGGAATTAAGATAAAGAACTATAACCTCAAACTAACATACCATCTAAGGGAATAGAATCAACCTTTACCGGGTAAGTCTCAGGCTAACTCACGAAGATGGGATGGAAGCACACTCAAACCCCAATAAAGGTTAAACCTTTATTACCTACACTTATGATCGTTGGTACACAAACTAAGGAATTACCGGGTAAGTCTCATCCTAAGCTTGCATTGAACCAGGGAGGTGTAGTAAGAATAGGATTTGGCAAACTCTAACACTTAACTCTCAGTTATGGGTCAGATAAGTCACCTCAGTCAGCCAGTTTCCACCTCGGCCGAAATGTTCATCGACTGAACGAGATGCTTAGGGTTAAGGTTAAAGACTCGAACTTTCAGGATCCTACTGGAATCTAAGATTATTTTATCATTGTTTTCCCCACAACCTTCAGCCAATCACCCTAGAATCACACAAGGAAATTAGCCACTCATCATCATTATGAAAGTATTAAAATATATGGGAAGAAGGTGAATATTTGAACAAGAAGAATTTAATGAAAAAGACTTCAATAACTGAATCAAATATCACAACAAAGCGTTCCTTGGATAACAATCCAAAAAGACAAGACAACAATTGAGGGAATTGAAGACAATCTTACAAAACCCTTCAATAAAAGCTATAAAAGCTATGGACTTCTATCTTCCTTCAACCTTCAAAAAGGTTCTTCGAAAACTCCCAAATTGGAGTAGGCTGCTGCGTGATGTTTCAGCTGTAGGCGGGTTCTTGTGCTGATAGCGGATGTCGGATTTGTGGAAAATCCAACCCTTTTTATAGGAAAATAACCCTCCAAAGATAATAAATTTTAGAAAGATATTTTCCCATAAATATAGGTAAAATATATGATTCTGCATATCTCCTTCCTTCCGGGAGCCAAGCCCAAAAATATAAGATCACCTTCCAAAGATAAAAGATCTCAGCCAAGAATAAAATATTCTCGCCGCGTCCTAGGTGTTCGCCTCGGTCGAGTCGGCGTCCCTGGATCACCTCGGTCGAGGTGAATCTGTAGTCAACCGAGGTGAGTTTCAACTGGATGTAAAATCTCTCAAAACTGGTCCAAAGTAAATCTTTAATTCATGGCTATGCTTCCTGGATGTAGCTCCAAATGACTAATGACTCCTTTTGCTCCTTTTTGATGCAAAACGTACCATATTGCCTGCAATTACAACGAAACTAGGTGTAGACCTCGATTCTCGCAAAGGTAGATGAAATGGTAGTAAAATCACATAATGTACATACAAACATGCAGATTATGAAAGATAAAACGTCCAAACAAACCCCAAAATATAGAGTATAATTCATGCTATCAAAATACCCCATACTTAGCCCTTGCTTGTCCCCAAGCAAGTTCCTCATATAGAAAACAAGATAGAATGGATTATAAGTCAAATAAATCAATGAAAAAGCCTTTCAAAAACATTTTATGGTGTGCAACTATCATAGATCACTCTAAGAGAATATTTCCTGGAATTAAAAACTTAATATGCTCAAAACATTTTATAAATATAAGAAAGTTGTTCATCCTTGCATAAGATCATAGAATGCATAATAAATCATAATTATCAAAATTAATCATGTATAATCCAATTTAAACCGCTAAGTCAATCAACAAGCTCAAGGTCTCAAGGGCTTCCCAAAAGAAAAGGTCAAGAAACGTGTAGGGTAGGGATGTATGTAAGGTAATGTGGTGCAAGAATCCGGGAAAAGGATGAACTTCACTTTCACTTTGACTTGCAACATCTTCCACCAATAAGCTTTGCTTATTTTGCACTTTTTCTTTTACTTTACTTTTTGGGATGCATGGACAGAGGTGCACAATAACCGAAGCCTAGGAAATCTGCAATCATCAATTTCTTGAGATGCATCAAACCCTTGATGCACATACCATGACCCGTTAGGAATATCGCTCAATCCGACTTTGGCAAGACACAAACACCCGGCTATGTGAATGGTGCCGAGTTACTCATCTTCATGATTGACTTCCCCAAACCTATTATTGCCTTCTAACACTTTCACTTTCAGCCACTTCTCAACTTTAACTTGCTTTCACCACTTCGCTTGCTTCCAAATTCCCGGATAGGTAAAGGGAGGCAAAATGTATATGAGGGGCTAAGCATGATCAAGAAGAAGAAGAAGAGAATGAATTGCCTTGGTCTTTCCAAGAAGAGAGTGAGAGAACTTATCCTGCGGTGTCAACCTTCAAATTCAACATAATTGGATAAAAACAAAGTATTAAACATGCCAATAATTTCAAACAAAGCATTTAGCAACTTAAACATATTATAAAACCTTTCAAACACATAAAGAATTTAAAACCAGTAGGTAAACAAAATCTTCACTGAGATCATACCCAGATAAGTAACACAAAAATCGTTTTCGAAAACTCTCAGTTAACACACCTCGGTCGAGGTGTTCTTGGTTCAACCGAGGTGAAACACCTCGTTCGGCCAGAACTGCCCCGGTCGAGGTCAAAAATTTTTTTTTTTTTTTTTTTTTTAAAACCAGTTTTCTTTCAGTTTCGACGTTTTTCTCAATCAAATAACCTATAAGTATGCATGTAATATCAGATAATCATATAAAGGCAAATGAAGCATAAATATGAAAATATCCGATAAATAAAATACATCAAAAGTGTCGAATACATCAAAGGTAGCCACATAGTCAAATAACAAACACCCCATACTTGAGACACACTGTCCCAGTGGGTACAATAAAAGTCTAAATAAAAGAGGACTCACCAGATAAGAGCCGAACTGCATAAAAAATATAATAAAGAAACCCTGCAGCTCCTCAGTAGTCCTGATCCGGCGGTGGTGGTGGTATGTAGGGGAACTGAGTCGGATCATAGGGATGGCCCATGATACGCTCAAACTGTAGCTGAGCCATCATGTGCTGATGATGCTGACGCTCCTGCATCTCGTGGATATCCAGCGAAAGTGCAGCATATGAGTCGATAACCTGATCCGTCAGGTCATCGATCCGTCGGTGTGCAGCTCTGTCCCTCACTCCACGCCTCCTGCGTCCAACAGGTCTGACTGGAGATGTCGCGGCTGGTGCCGGCTCAGTGTCCTCCTCATCATCTAAATCAATAATAGGTGGCGCGCTCGTCCCAGCTGTATCTGTCCCTGTGTCCATCGGGACGCCGCCTCCTCTCTCATCCACTGTCTCATCATCGTCGTCATGCTCATCCTCAGCCTCCTCCGCAGGTGCAGCAGGGGCAGCTGCTGCCTCTCTGTGATCCTCTATCAGTGTATCCCAAGCAGTCTGCCAGAAATGCGGATCAAAGACTGTGAACTGCGCAGACCAGCGGATGCCCTGAGGTGCAGTCCGCTCCCAAGGCATGGCGACGTATGGAGTGGTCAAACCACGGGGAACTAGAATCCTCCGTGTGATCATCTCCTGCAATCCCAGCGGCTTCGGAGCCGCCGCCAACGTGCAAACGCTGAGGTCCATCCCGTGGTAAGTAGCGATGTGGGTGACTAGACCTCCACAGCAAATATCTCCCTTCGCCTTGGCCTTGATCCTATGTAGATACTCTGCTAGGAGCAAGCCAAAGTCTGGGAAGCCTCCTGTAACCATGCAATAGAGGCTGAAGAGCTCACCCTGTCTGATCTTCTGGGGCGTCTCCGTACGCGCCAGAAGTGTCTCACTGAAGATCCTGTGGGCAAGTCTGAAGGCTGGGTGAAAGATGACCTTCTCCCTGGAATCTCCAGGGCGCCATCTGTCTGCGTGTGTAGTAATGTGGGCTATCTGTCCCCAGAACTCCCTAGCTACGGATCGGGAGGGGAAGTCTACAGCAGTGGGGTCAGGAAAGCCAAAGATCTCTCTCCAAATCTCTAAAGGAACTATGAAGTTCCGGCTCATCAACCGGTACTTCACAGACCGCTTTGTGGGAAGGTAGGAGAAGGAGCTAACAAACTCGAGTGTCGGCTCTAAGTAGGCTGGGGCTCGGATCTCAGTGAACTGATCTAGCCCCACTGTAGCAATCATCCTCCTAAGGTCAGCATCTAACCCTAGGCAGTCAAAAGCTGACACATCCAGAAATCGTGGTGCGATGACTGGACGGCCAGCTATCCTCTCATAGTCTACCCGGCATCTCTCGTGGATGGCCGGGCGGTAGGGACGGGATGCGGAAGGAGAAGGGGAAGGGGAGGATCTATCTCTAAGAGCTAAACGGCGATCTGAACTCATCTTCAAAACACACTGTCAGACTACCTCGGTCGACTGACAAATACCAAGAATCACCTCGACCGAGGTGCAGAACGACTGGACCGAGGCGAAGACAGTCGCGAATTCAACTCTCTGATTTTCAGTTCTTTTCCCCCAAAAATCACTACTGATGCTTTTTAAGGGGTACTTAAAGGTTTCCTCAACAGAATCAAGGGCAACCAAAGCCCAAATTGCAGTAAACGAGCGAGTTAGGGTTTTTTGAACGTTTTTACCTCGTTTCGGTCGAAACGCTCAAATTTCTTGCAGATCTGTAGTTGCAATCGGATCCTCCACTCTTTAATCGTGGTTTGGAAGCAGAAATCTTCGAAAACGAGCGAGAAACGAAGGAGGCGAGGTGGATCTGTCGCCGCGGTCGAGGAGGGTAAATAAAAAGTGAAAAGTAATTTTTCCCCTTTTTATACTGTTACTGGATCTGCTGTCACCTCGGTCGAGATGGTCTCGACTGGTCCGAGGTGGTATGGACCGAGGCGGTTCTGCAGAAACCCTAGTCGCCTCGGTTGCTTCAAGAATCAACTCGGTCGAGGTGCTCTGACAGTGACCGAGGTGCTTCTGTCTTCTCAGAATCTCGAACTTCTGTCCTTCCAGATGTGTTTCTTCCTGTTGTCTGTCCAGAACGCCAAAAACAAAGCAAAGCAAAGCAAAAACAAAAACTATCTAAGCTAGACTAGAAAACGGGAAAGATGAGCAATACCTTGGGTTGCCTCCCAAGAAGCGCTTGATTTAAGGTCGCTAGCTGGACTATATTGCGTCTCAAACGAGGTAGGAGATTCCCTCACCCCATACTTCACCTCCATCGTGGGGTGAAGTAAGTAGATCCATCAAACGCTCCAAGACGTGTAAGTGCTCGTCGGGGAATGAATCGTCTATGGGTGGGCTATCTGTCTCGCGGGAGGATTCCGGTAGCCGGCTGAGGTGATCCGCAACTGAATTCTCGGATCCCTTCTTATCGCGGATCTCTAGGTCAAACTCTTGAAGCAAGAGAATCCATCGAATAAGGCGCGGCTTTGCATCTTTCTTAGCCAACAAGTAACGAATGGCTGCATGGTCGGTGTAGACAATGACTTTCGCCCCTACTAGATAGGAACGAAACTTCTCGAAAGCATATACAACCGCCAATAACTCTTTCTCGGTGGTAGCGTAGTTGCGTTGTGCTTCATCTAGCGTCTTGCTAGCATAATAAATGGCGGTGGTCCGTCCATCTTTCTTCTGTCCAAGCACCGCTCCTACGGCTACATCACTAGCGTCACACATGACCTCAAAGGGTAAGGTCCAATCAGGAGGCTGGATAATGGGAGCGGAGATCAACGCTTCCTTAATCCTGTAAAAAGCATCAAGACACTCCTGCGAAAACTCAAAAACAACATCTTTATTCAAGAGGTTTGTTAGAGGTTTAGAAATCTTGGAGAAGTCCTTGATGAATCTCCTGTAGAAACCTGCATGCCCGAGAAAACTCCTCACACCTTTAACAGAACAAGGAGGAGGGAGCTTCTCAATAGTCTCGATCTTAGCTCGATCGACCTCAATACCTCGATTAGAAACGAGGTGTCCTAGCACAATGCCTTCATTAACCATAAAATGACACTTCTCCCAATTCAAAACGAGGTTAGTGTCTTCACATCTTTTAAGCACTAGAGAAAGGTTAGATAGGCAATCATCAAAAGAGGAACCATATACAGAAAAATCATCCATGAATACCTCCATGATCTCCTCTATGTACTCGGAGAAGATAGCCATCATGCATCGCTGGAAGGTAGCGGGTGCATTGCACAATCCGAATGGCATCCTCCGATAAGCAAACGTCCCCCAAGGACAAGTGAAAGTGGTCTTCTCCTGATCATCCGGATGGATAGGAATCTGGAAGAACCCACTATAGCCGTCCAAGTAACAAAAGTGTGAATGCTGGGCCAACCGTTCGAGCATTTGATCAATGAAAGGAAGCGGAAAATGATCCTTCCGAGTTGCCGTGTTCAGCTTCCTATAGTCGATGCAAACTCTCCAGCCCGTAACGGTCCTTGTTGGGATTAACTCGTTGTTCTTATTCGTCACAACGGTCATCCCTCCTTTCTTCAGAACGACATGCACCGGGCTAACCCACTTGCTGTCCGAGATAGGATAAATAATACCTGCATCCAACAACTTAAGAACTTCCTTCTTCACAACCTCTTTCATGATCGGATTTAACCGTCTTTGAGGTTCTCGTGAAGTCTTATGATTATCTTCCATTAAAATTCTATGCATGCAGAAAGAAGGGTTAATGCCAATAAGATCATCCGTGGTGTAACCTATGGCTTTTCGATGCTTTCTCAGGACATGGATTAGCTTAGATAATTCAGAATCAGAGAGGGAAGCACTAGCAATAACGGGATAAGTAGAATCCGGCCCAAGAAAGATGTACCTCAAGTGGCTAGGGAGTTATTTAAGCTCCACAACTGGGGGTGCTTTCTGAGAGGGATCTGTGCTTCCTCTTTCCAGTGGAGTGGTGTCAGAAACTGGACTAAATGCAATCTCAGTTTGAATCATCTCGCTGTCGACCTCGGTCGAGGCGCAGAGGCGTTGACCGAGGTGTTCTTCGGTCGCCTCGCTCAGTCCAGAAGGTGCCTCGGTCGAGGTACTGCTACTGGATCCGAGGCTGGAAATCTTCGTTTCCTGGATCAGCTTCTCAGTTATAGCTCCTGGATCTTCTTCCAGTGCTTTTAAGCTCCGTATATCTGCATCACAAGAAGCATCTATACCTTCCTCCATTAAACTGAAGCTTATAACTCTTTCGAGTGGATCATTAATAAGGATAGAGCTCACCAATTCCCTTGATTCTTCTTCATCGTAGATGTTGAAGATATCATCAATTAGTTGCTCCCCCTTCATGGCTGCAAGTAGTGCGAATTCCACCTCATCGCCACCAACGTTGAATTTCAACTTGGCGTTCTTGCAATCCACATTGCAACCCGAAGTTGCTAGAAATGGCCTCCCGAGAATGATAGGAACAGGATAATCTGCGGGAATGTCAAGTACGACAAAATCTATAGGTAGATAGAAGTTACCTAACTTGACCGGAACGTCCTCCAAGATACCCACGGGATGGGTGATGGAGCGATCCGCCATGTAAAGTCGAATCTTGACCGGCTTGGGCTCTCCAAGACCGATCTTAGTGCATAGCTCCAACAGGATGATGCTCACGCTGGCTCCTAGATCGCAAAGGGCTTCACAAGTGACATCCCCAACTTGAATGGGGATGCAAAATGAGCCGGGATCTCTCAACTTAGGTGGCATCTTTTCCTTCATGATCTTGATAAGCTCCGAAGATTTAGATGTCATCCTAACTTCACCAACATCCTCCAGCTTCCTCTTCCTTGATAAGATTTCTTTTAAGAACTTCCCATAGGCGGGCATACCTAGAATGGCATCAAGGAAAGGAATATTAATATGTAGCTTATTCATCAAGTCAAGAAACTTACCAAAGTGCTTGTCTAGATGTGCTCTGGCTCTGGATTGAGGGAATGGAAGTGGTGGTTTATATGCGGGAGGTGGAACATAAGTTTCTGTCGTTCCTCCTGCTTTCTGTTGCGCCGCCTCGGTTGGCATCTCGGTCGAGGTGTTCTTCGACTGGGTCTGGACCGAGGTGGTCTGCATCGAGCGAGGTACTGGATCTGCAGTTTTGAGTCCGCTCCTCGTCGTTATGGCCATGCACTGACCCTTAGGGTTAGTTTCCGTCTTTGCTGGAAGCTTCCCTGGATCTCTTGGCGCTTCATTCGCCCTATTAGCAAGTTGTTGTTCGAAGGACTTTTGGGCCCTCGAAAATGAAGTCATAGAATTCTCCATAGCACTAAGCTTGATCAAGATTGCCTCCAGGACTGCGTCCTTCTTTTCCGGCTGAGACGAACTTGATCCTTGCCCTTGGCTCTTCAATGGAGTAGAAGAAGAAGAAGGGGAAGAGAGGAAAGGATTAGAGGAATCATTAGAGTTGGAGTTTGAATAATTGTTACCGTGGTTTTGATTATTCGCCCTCCAGTTGTTGCTATTGGATCCTCTATTGTTGTTGTTGTAGTTGTTGTTTCGGGGTCCGTTGTTGTTGTTACGGTACCCGTTATTGTTGTTGTTGTTCCTTTGCCCTTGCTCTTCCTTCTTGGTTTGAGCCATCAAGAGCTCCTTTAATTGTTTCACGTCGTTCTTCAAGGACGTGAGTTGGTTGTTGTTGGGTTGAGTCTCTTGAAAGTTGACTCTTTTAACTCCACCTTCAGCTCCTTGGTGGGTGTACTTCTCCATGTGCAAGGCTTGCTTCTTAATGAAGTCCCAAGCCTCGTCAACCGCCATGTCCATGAAGGTACCGGCGGAGAGTAGTTGGAGAGTGAACTGGGTGCTTCCGTCCAGCCCTTTGAAGTAGATCTCCAATAACTCTATCTTTGGAATCCCATGATGTGGGCAATCCAAAAGGATATCCTTGAACCGCTCCCAAGATTTGGACAAGCTCTCCTTGTACTTCATGATGAAAGCATTGATCTTCCCTCTCATTTCAGCGGTCTTTGAGGGGGGAAAGAATTTGGTCAAGAATTATGTAGTCATCTCCTCCCATGTGCTAATTTTTCCTGGAGGGAGAGATTGATACCAAGTAAGAGCTCTATCTTTTAAAGAAAAGTAAAAAGGTCTTAGCTTGTAGTTGTTGTTCTCAATTCTGGACGGTGGCAAGGTTTCCATCAAGATCTCGTAGTTTTGAAGATGTTGATGCGGCGACTCCTTCTCTAGTCCTCCGAATTGACATTGGCGAATCATGGCTAGAACTTGCGGTCGAAGTTCGTAGTCATGATCCGCTGGATCTCCTAGGTTCACTCCTGGACGCCTCAGCTGTTGATTAGGGTCCATCCTTTGACCTAGGGTTTGTGGGATTCCTACAAGAAGAACATCTCGGACTGGCATCCGAGGTGGAAGTACCTCGACCGGGGCGTCGGGTACTGGAATCTGCCTCGGTCGAAGTAGAATCTGGTCCCGAATGGCTGCAATCTCAGCTTCGATTGCTGCAGCCCTGGCATGATTTTCTTCTTTCTCTTGCCTTAGCTCTTCTTTAATGAGACGTAGCAGCTCTTGCGTCTCTCTCAATTGGGCCGCAAGATCGCGATCGTCTTGTTGGGCCATCTTCGCTTCTCTTAAGCGTCGCTTGTATGTCTTTTCTGGTTCGGGATCGTAAGGAACGATTTCCTTCCCAGTGCGGGTTCTTCGCATATACCTAAGAAAGAACCTGCAAAAGTCACTCAAGTAGAGTGGTTAGACAAAACGGGGCAAATGCCCCAAGAGCAAACCGTACCGGCTCGGTCTAGACCAAGTCCCCGGCAACGGCGCCAAAAACTTGTTCGCTCCAAACGGTGTGTGCAAGCTTTAAATTTATAACCCTAGACTTAAGCTTAAAACAAGGATGCGAACCCGCAGTGTACGGGTCAATCGTAGTAAAAGCAAGAAAATTCCAGGGGTCGATCACAGGGACTTGGTGAAACAAAGTCAATACGGTATGCTTTTATCAATACTAACCACAAGAGCAATTAACACAATCAAAGATGAATAAGATGTCAAATAAAGCAAACATGCAATTCTAGGGATTAAGGCATCTAGTTGTGGTTCCAACTCAAGATCTATAGATAAGCGGACAAAGCTGAGATTTTTGCGTGGGGAAGGTGTTTCTAAAGTGGAGTAGATCACCGGGTAAGTCTCACTACACACTAATCCCAAACCGCAACTCCTATTACCGGGTAAGTCTCAAGGAATTAAGATAAAGAACTATAACCTCAAACTAACATACCATCTAAGGGAATAGAATCAACCTTTACCGGGTAAGTCTCAGGCTAACTCACGAAGATGGGATGGAAGCACACTCAAACCCCAATAAAGGTTAAACCTTTATTACCTACACTTATGATCGTTGGTACACAAACTAAGGAATTACCGGGTAAGTCTCATCCTAAGCTTGCATTGAACCAGGGAGGTGTAGTAAGAATAGGATTTGGCAAACTCTAACACTTAACTCTCAGTTATGGGTCAGATAAGTCACCTCGGTCAGCCAGTTTCCACCTCGGCCGAAATGTTCATCGACTGAACGAGATGCTTAGGGTTAAGGTTAAAGACTCGAACTTTCAGGATCCTACTGGAATCTAAGATTATTTTATCATTGTTTTCCCCACAACCTTCAGCCAATCACCCTAGAATCACACAAGGAAATTAGCCACTCATCATCATTATGAAAGTATTAAAATATATGGGAAGAAGGTGAATATTTGAACAAGAAGAATTTAATGAAAAAGACTTCAATAACTGAATCAAATATCACAACAAAGCGTTCCTTGGATAACAATCCAAAAAGACAAGACAACAATTGAGGGAATTGAAGACAATCTTACAAAACCCTTCAATAAAAGCTATAAAAGCTATGGACTTCTATCTTCCTTCAACCTTCAAAAAGGTTCTTCGAAAACTCCCAAATTGGAGTAGGCTGCTGCGTGATGTTTCAGCTGTAGGCGGGTTCTTGTGCTGATAGCGGATGTCGGATTTGTGGAAAATCCAACCCTTTTTATAGGAAAATAACCCTCCAAAGATAATAAATCTTAGAAAGATATTTTCCCATAAATATAGGTAAAATATATGATTCTGCATATCTCCTTCCTTCCGGGAGCCAAGCCCAAAAATATAAGATCACCTTCCAAAGATAAAAGATCTCAGCCAAGAATAAAATATTCTCGCCGCGTCCTAGGTGTTCGCCTCGGTCGAGTCGGCGTCCCTGGATCACCTCGGTCGAGGTGAATCTGTAGTCAACCGAGGTGAGTTTCAACTGGATGTGAAATCTCTCAAAACTGGTCCAAAGTAAATCTTTAATTCATGGCTATGCTTCCTGGATGTAGCTCCAAATGACTAATGACTCCTTTTGCTCCTTTTTGATGCAAAACGTACCATATTGCCTGCAATTACAACGAAACTAGGTGTAGACCTCGATTCTCGCAAAGGTAGATGAAATGGTAGTAAAATCACATAATGTACATACAAACATGCAGATTATGAAAGATAAAACGTCCAAACAAACCCCAAAATATAGACTATAATTCATGCTATCAAAATACCCCATACTTAGCCCTTGCTTGTCCCCAAGCAAGTTCCTCATATAGAAAACAAGATAGAATGGATTATAAGTCAAATAAATCAATGAAAAAGCCTTTCAAAAACATTTTATGGTGTGCAACTATCATAGATCACTCTAAGAGAATATTTCCTGGAATTAAAAACTTAATATGCTCAAAACATTTTATAAATATAAGAAAGTTGTTCATCCTTGCATAGGATCATAGAATGCATAATAAATCATAATTATCAAAATTAATCATGTATAATCCAATTTAAACCGCTAAGTCAATCAACAAGCTCAAGGTCTCAAGGGCTTCCCAAAAGAAAAGGTAAAGAAACGTGTAGGGTAGGGATGTATGTAAGGTAATGTGGTGCAAGAATCCGGGAAAAGGATGAACTTCACTTTCACTTTGACTTGCAATATCTTCCACCAATAAGCTTTGCTTATTTTGCACTTTTTCTTTTACATTACTTTTTGGGATGCATGGACAGAGGTGCACAATAACCGAAGCCTAGGAAATCTGCAATCATCAATTTCTTGAGATGCATCAAACCCTTGATGCACATACCATGACCCGTTAGGAATATCGCTCAATCCGACTTTGGCAAGACACAAACACCCGGCTATGTGAATGGTGCCGAGTTACTCATCTTCATGATTGACTTCCCCAAACCTATTATTGCCTTCTAACACTTTCACTTTCAGCCACTTCTCAACTTTAACTTGCTTTCACCACTTCGCTTGCTTCCAAATTCCCGGATAGGTAAAGGGAGGCAAAATGTATATGAGGGGCTAAGCATGATCAAGAAGAAGAAGAAGAGAATGAATTGCCTTGGTCTTTCCAAGAAGAGAGTGAGAGAACTTATCCTGCGGTGTCAACCTTCAAATTCAACATAATTGGATAAAAACAAAGTATTAAACATGCCAATAATTTCAAACAAAGCATTTAGCAACTTAAACATATTATAAAACCTTTCAAACACATAAAGAATTTAAAACCAGTAGGTAAACAAAATCTTCACTGAGATCATACCCAGATAAGTAACACAAAAATCGTTTTCGAAAACTCTCAGTTAACACACCTCGGTCGAGGTGTTCTTGGTTCAACCGAGGTGAAACACCTCGTTCGGCCAGAACTGCCCCGGTCGAGGTCAAAAAAATTTTTTTTTTTTTTTTTTTAAAACCAGTTTTCTTTCAGTTTCGACGTTTTTCTCAATCAAATAACCTGTAAGTATGCATGTAATATCAGATAATCATATAAAGGCAAATGAAGCATAAATATGAAAATATCCGATAAATAAAATACATCAAAAGTGTCGAATACATCAAAGGTAGCCACATAGTCAAATAACAAACACCCCATACTTGAGACACACTGTCCCAGTGGGTACAATAAAAGTCTAAATAAAAGAGGACTCACCGGATAAGAGCCGAACTGCATAAAAAATATAATAAAGAAACCCTGCAGCTCCTCAGTAGTCCTGATCCGGCGGTGGTGGTGGTATGTAGGGGAACTGAGTCGGATCATAGGGATGGCCCATGATACGCTCAAACTGTAGCTGAGCCATCATGTGCTGATGATGCTGACGCTCCTGCATCTCGCGGATATCCAACGAAAGTGCAGCATATGAGTCGATAACCTGATCCGTCAGGTCATCGATCCGTCGGTGTGCAGCTCTGTCCCTCACTCCACGCCTCCTGCGTCCAGCAGGTCTGACTGGAGACGTCGCGGCTGGTGCCGGCTCAGTGTCCTCCTCATCATCTAAATCAATAATAGGTGGCGCGCTCGTCCCAGCTGTATCTGTCCCTGTGTCCATCGGGACGCCGCCTCCTCTCTCATCCACTGTCTCATCATCGTCGTCATCCTCATCCTCAGCCTCCTCCGCAGCTGCAGCAGGGGCAGCTGCTGCCTCTCTGTGATCCTCTATCAGTGTATCCCAAGCAGTCTGCCAAAAATGCGGATCAAAGACTGTGAACTGCGCAGACCAGCGGATGCCCTGAGGTGCAGTCCGCTCCCAAGGCATGGCGACGTATGGAGTGGTCAAACCACGGGGAACTAGAATCCTCCGTGTGATCATCTCCTGCAATCCCAGCGGCTTCGGAGCCGCCGCCAACGTGCAAACGCTGAGGTCCATCCCGTGGTAAGTAGCGATGTGGGTGACTAGACCTCCACAACAAATATCTCCCTTCGCCTTGGCCTTGATCCTATGCAGATCCTCTGCTAGGAGCAAGCCAAAGTCTGGGAAGCCTCCTGTAACCATGCAATAGAGGCTGAAGAGCTCACCCTGTCTGATCTTCTAGGGCGTCTCCGTACGCGCCAGAAGTGTCTCACTGAAGATCCTGTGGGCAAGTCTGAAGGCTGGGTGAAAGATGACCTTCTCCCTGGAATCTCCAGGGCGCCATCTGTCTGCGTGTGTAGTAATGTGGGCTATCTGTCCCCAGAACTCCCTAGCTACGGATCGGGAGGGGAAGTCTACAGCAGTGGGGTCAGGAAAGCCAAAGATCTCTCTCCAAATCTCTAAAGGAACTATGAAGTTCCGGCTCATCAACCGGTACTTCACAGACCGCTTTGTGGGAAGGTAGGAGAAGGAGCTAACAAACTCGAGTGTCGGCTCTAAGTAGGCTGGGGCTCGGATCTCAGTGAACTGATCTAGCCCCACTGTAGCAATCATCCTCCTAAGGTCAGCATCTAACCCTAGGCAGTCAAAAGCTGACACATCCAGAAATCGTGGTGCGATGACTGGACGGCCAGCTATCCTCTCATAGTCTACCCGGCATCTCTCGTGGATGGCCGGGCGGTAGGGACGGGATGCGGAAGGAGAAGGGGAAGGGGAGGATCTATCTCTAAGAGCTAAACGGCGATCTGAACTCATCTTCAAAACACACTGTCAGACTACCTCGGTCGACTGACAAATACCAAGAATCACCTCGACCGAGGTGCAGAACGACTGGACCAGGGCGAAGACAGTCGCGAATTCAACTCTCTGATTTTCAGTTCTTTTCCCCCAAAAATCACTACTGATGCTTCCTAAGGGGTACTTAAAGGTTTCCTCAACAGAATCAAGGGCAACCAAAGCCCAAATTGCAGTAAACGAGCGAGTTAGGGTTTTTTGAACGTTTTTACCTCGTTTCGGTCGAAACGCTCAAATTTCTTGCAGATCTGTAGTTGCAATCGGATCCTCCACTCTTTAATCGTGGTTTGGAAGCAGAAATCTTCGAAAACGAGCGAGAAACGAAGGAGGCGAGGTGGATCTGTCGCCGCGGTCGAGGAGGGTAAATAAAAAGTGAAAAGTAATTTTTCCCCTTTTTATACTGTTACTGGATCTGCTGTCACCTCGGTCGAGATGGTCTCGACTGGTCCGAGGTGGTATGGACCGAGGCGGTTCTGCAGAAACCCTAGTCGCCTCGGTTGCTTCAAGAATCAACTCGGTCGAGGTGCTCTGACAGTGACCGAGGTGCTTCTGTCTTCTCAGAATCTCGAACTTCTGTCCTTCCAGATGTGTTTCTTCCTGTTGTCTGTCCAGAACGCCAAAAACAAAGCAAAGCAAAGCAAAAACAAAAACTATCTAAGCTAGACTAGAAAACGGGAAAGATGAGCAATACCTTGGGTTGTCTCCCAAGAAGCGCTTGATTTAAGGTCGCTAGCTGGACCATATTGCGTCTCAAACGAGGTAGGAGATTCCCTCACCCCATACTTCACCTCCATCGTGGGGTGAAGTAAGTAGATCCATCAAACGCTCCAAGACGTGTAAGTGCTCGTCGGGGAATGAATCGTCTATGGGTGGGCTATCTGTCTCGCGGGAGGATTCCGGTAGCCGGCTGAGGTGATCCGCAACTGAATTCTCGGATCCCTTCTTATCGCGGATCTCTAGGTCAAACTCTTGAAGCAAGAGAATCCATCGAATAAGGCGCGGCTTTGCATCTTTCTTAGCCAACAAGTAACGAATGGCTGCATGGTCGGTGTAGACAATGACTTTCGCCCCTACTAGATAGGAACGAAACTTCTCGAAAGCATATACAACCGCCAATAACTCTTTCTCGGTGGTAGCGTAGTTGCGTTGTGCTTCATCTAGCGTCTTGCTAGCATAATAAATGGCGGTGGTCCGTCCATCTTTCTTCTGTCCAAGCACCGCTCCTACGGCTACATCACTAGCGTCACACATGACCTCAAAGGGTAAGGTCCAATCAGGAGGCTGGATAATGGGAGCGGAGATCAACGCTTCCTTAATCCTGTAAAAAGCATCAAGACACTCCTGCGAAAACTCAAAAACAACATCTTTATTCAAGAGGTTTGTTAGAGGTTTAGAAATCTTGGAGAAGTCCTTGATGAATCTCCTGTAGAAACCTGCATGCCCGAGAAAACTCCTCACACCTTTAACAGAACAAGGAGGAGGGAGCTTCTCAATAGTCTCGATCTTAGCTCGATCGACCTCAATACCTCGATTAGAAATGAGGTGTCCTAGCACAATGCCTTCATTAACCATAAAATGACACTTCTCCCAATTCAAAACGAGGTTAGTGTCTTCACATCTTTTAAGCACTAGAGAAAGGTTAGATAGGCAATCATCAAAAGAGGAACCATATACAGAAAAATCATCCATGAATACCTCCATGATCTCCTCTATGTACTCGGAGAAGATAGCCATCATGCATCGCTGGAAGGTAGCGGGTGCATTGCACAATCCGAATGGCATCCTCCGATAAGCAAACGTCCCCCAAGGACAAGTGAAAGTGGTCTTCTCCTGATCATCCGGATGGATAGGAATCTGGAAGAACCCACTATAGCCGTCCAAGTAACAAAAGTGTGAATGCTGGGCCAACCGTTCGAGCATTTGATCAATGAAAGGAAGCGGAAAATGATCCTTCCGAGTTGCCGTGTTCAGCTTCCTATATTCGATACAAACTCTCCAGCCCGTAACGGTCCTTGTTGGGATTAACTCGTTGTTCTTATTCGTCACAACGGTCATCCCTCCTTTCTTCGGAACGACATGCACCGGGCTAACCCACTTGCTGTCCGAGATAGGATAAATAATACCTGCATCCAACAACTTAAGAACTTCCTTCTTCACAACCTCTTTCATGATCGGATTTAACCGTCTTTGAGGTTCTCGTGAAGTCTTATGATTATCTTCCATTAAAATTCTATGCATGCAGAAAGAAGGGTTAATGCCAATAAGATCATCCGTGGTGTAACCTATGGCTTTTCGATGCTTTCTCAGGACATGCATTAGCTTAGATAATTCAGAATCGGAGAGGGAAGCACTAGCAATAACGGGATAAGTAGAATCCGGCCCAAGAAAGATGTACCTCAAGTGGCTAGGGAGTTGTTTAAGCTCCACAACTGGGGGTGCTTTCTGAGAGGGATCTGTGCTTCCTCTTTCCAGTGGAGTGGTGTCAGAAACTGGACTAAATGCAATCTCAGTTTGAATCGTCTCGCTGTCGACCTCGGTCGAGGCGCAGAGGCGTTGACCGAGGTGTTCTTCGGTCGCCTCGCTCAGTCCAGAAGGTGCCTCGGTCGAGGTACTGCTACTGGATCCGAGGCTGGAAATCTTCGTTTCCTGGATCAGCTTCTCAGTTATAGCTCCTGGATCTTCTTCCAGTGCTTTTAAGCTCCGTATATCTGCATCACAAGAAGCATCTATACCTTCCTCCATTAAACTGAAGCTTATAACTCTTTCGTGTGGATCATTAATAAGGATAGAGCTCACCAATTCCCTTGATTCTTCTTCATCGTAGATGTTGAAGATATCATCAGTTAGTTGCTCCCCCTTCATGGCTGCAAGTAGTGCGAATTCCACCTCATCGCCACCAACGTTGAATTTCAACTTGGCGTTCTTGCAATCCACATTGCAACCCGAAGTTGCTAGAAATGGCCTCCCGAGAATGATAGGAACAGGATAATCTGCGGGAATGTCAAGTACGACAAAATCTATAGGTAGATAGAAGTTACCTAACTTGACCGGAACGTCCTCCAAGATACCCACGGGATGGGTGATGGAGCGATCCGCCATGTAAAGTCGAATCTTGACCGGCTTGGGCTCTCCAAGACTGATCTTAGTGCATAGCTCCAGCGGGATGATGCTCACGCTTGCTCCTAGATCGCAAAGGGCTTCACAAGTGACATCCCCAACTTGAATGGGGATGCAAAATGAGCCGGGATCTCTCAACTTAGGTGGCATCTTTTCCTTCATGATCTTGATAAGCTCCGAAGATTTAGATGTCATCCTAACTTCACCAACATCCTCCAGCTTCCTCTTCCTTGATAAGATTTCTTTTAAGAACTTCCCATAGGCGGGCATACCTAGAATGGCATCAAGGAAAGGAATATTAATATGTAGCTTATTCATCAAGTCAAGAAACTTACCAAAGTGCTTGTCTAGATGTGCTCTGGCTCTGGATTGAGGGAATGGAAGTGGTGGTTTATATGCGGGAGGTGGAACATAAGTTTCTGTCGTTCCTCCTGCTTTCTGTTGCGCCGCCTCGGTTGGCATCTCGGTCGAGGTGTTCTTCGACTGGGTCTGGACCGAGGTGGTCTGCATCGAGCGAGGTACTGGATCTGCAGTTTTGAGTCCGCTCCTCGTCGTTATGGCCATGCACTGGCCCTTAGGGTTAGTTTCCGTCTTTGCTGGAAGCTTCCCTGGATCTCTTGGCGCTTCATTCGCCCTATTAGCAAGTTGTTGTTCGAAGGACTTTTGGGCCCTCGAAAATGAAGTCATAGAATTCTCCATAGCACTAAGCTTGATCAAGATTGCCTCCAGGACTGCGTCCTTCTTTTCCGGCTGAGACGAACTTGATCCTTGCCCTTGGCTCTTCAATGGAGTAGAAGAAGAAGAAGGGGAAGAGAGGAAAGGATTAGAGGAATCATTAGAGTTGGAGTTTGAATAATTGTTACCGTGGTTTTGATTATTCGCCCTCCAGTTGTTGCTATTGGATCCTCTATTGTTGTTGTTGTAGTTGTTGTTTCGGGGTCCGTTGTTGTTGTTACGGTACCCGTTATTGTTGTTGTTGTTCCTTTGCCCTTGCTCTTCCTTCTTGGTTTGAGCCATCAAGAGCTCCTTTAATTGTTTCACGTCGTTCTTCAAGGACGTGAGTTGGTTGTTGTTGGGTTGAGTCTCTTGAAAGTTGACTCTTTTAACTCCACCTTCAGCTCCTTGGTGGGTGTACTTCTCCATGTGCAAGGCTTGCTTCTCAATGAAGTCCCAAGCCTCGTCAACCGCCATGTCCATGAAGGTACCGGCGGAGAGTAGTTGGAGAGTGAACTGGGTGCTTCCGTCCAGCCCTTTGAAGTAGATCTCCAATAACTCTATCTTTGGAATCCCATGATGTGGGCAATCCAAAAGGATATCCTTGAACCGCTCCCAAGATTTGGACAAGCTCTCCTTGTCCTTCATGATGAAAGCATTGATCTTCCCTCTCATTTCAGCGGTCTTTGAGGGGGGAAAGAATTTGGTCAAGAATTCTGTAGTCATCTCCTCCCATGTGCTAATTTTTCCTGGAGGGAGAGATTGATACCAAGTAAGAGCTCTATCTTTTAAAGAAAAGTAAAAAGGTCTTAGCTTGTAGTTGTTGTTCTCAATTCTGGACGGTGGCAAGGTTTCCATCAAGATCTCGTAGTTTTGAAGATGTTGATGCGGCGACTCCTTCTCTAGTCCTCCGAATTGACATTGGCGAATCATGGCTAGAACTTGCGGTCGAAGTTCGTAGTCATGATCCGCTGGATCTCCTAGGTTCACTCCTGGACGCCTCAGCTGTTGATTAGGGTCCATCCTTTGACCTAGGGTTTGTGGGATTCCTACAAGAAGAACATCTCGGACTGGCATCCGAGGTGGAAGTACCTCGACCGGGGCGTCGGGTACTGGAATCTGCCTCGGTCGAAGTAGAATCTGGTCCCGAATGGCTGCAATCTCAGCTTCGATTGCTGCAGCCCTGGCATGATTTTCTTCTTTCTCTTGCCTTAGCTCTTCTTTAATGAGACGTAGCAGCTCTTGCGTCTCTCTCAATTGGGCCGCAAGATCGCGATCGTCTTGTTGGGCCATCTTCGCTTCTCTTAAGCGTCGCTTGTATGTCTTTTCTGGTTCGGGATCGTAAGGAACGATTTCCTTCCCAGTGCGGGTTCTTCGCATATACCTAAGAAAGAACCTGCAAAAGTCACTCAAGTAGAGTGGTTAGACAAAACGGGGCAAATGCCCCAAGAGCAAACCGTACCGGCTCGGTCTAGACCAAGTCCCCGGCAACGGCACCAAAAACTTGTTCGCTCCAAACGGTGTGTGCAAGCTTTAAATTTATAACCCTAGACTTAAGCTTAAAACAAGGATGCGAACCCGCAGTGTACGGGTCAATCGTAGTAAAAGCAAGAAAATTCCAGGGGTCGATCACAGGGACTTGGTGAAACAAAGTCAATACGGTATGCTTTTATCAATACTAACCACAAGAGCAATTAACACAATCAAAGATGAATAAGATGTCAAATAAAGCAAACATGCAATTCTAGGGATTAAGGCATCTAGTTGTGGTTCCAACTCAAGATCTATAGATAAGCGGACAAAGCTGAGATTTTTGCGTGGGGAAGGTGTTTCTAAAGTGGAGTAGATCACCGGGTAAGTCTCACTACACACTAATCCCAAACCGCAACTCCTATTACCGGGTAAGTCTCAAGGAATTAAGATAAAGAACTATAACCTCAAACTAACATACCATCTAAGGGAATAGAATCAACCTTTACCGGGTAAGTCTCAGGCTAACTCACGAAGATGGGATGGAAGCACACTCAAACCCCAATAAAGGTTAAACCTTTATTACCTACACTTATGATCGTTGGTACACAAACTAAGGAATTACCGGGTAAGTCTCATCCTAAGCTTGCATTGAACCAGGGAGGTGTAGTAAGAATAGGATTTGGCAAACTCTAACACTTAACTCTCAGTTATGGGTCAGATAAGTCACCTCGGTCAGCCAGTTTCCACCTCGGCCGAAATGTTCATCGACTGAACGAGATGCTTAGGGTTAAGGTTAAAGACTCGAACTTTCAGGATCCTACTGGAATCTAAGATTATTTTATCATTGTTTTCCCCACAACCTTCAGCCAATCACCCTAGAATCACACAAGGAAATTAGCCACTCATCATCATTATGAAAGTATTAAAATATATGGGAAGAAGGTGAATATTTGAACAAGAAGAATTTAATGAAAAAGACTTCAATAACTGAATCAAATATCACAACAAAGCGTTCCTTGGATAACAATCCAAAAAGACAAGACAACAATTGAGGGAATTGAAGACAATCTTACAAAACCCTTCAATAAAAGCTATAAAAGCTATGGACTTCTATCTTCCTTCAACCTTCAAAAAGGTTCTTCGAAAACTCCCAAATTGGAGTAGGCTGCTGCGTGATGTTTCAGCTGTAGGCGGGTTCTTGTGCTGATAGCGGATGTCGGATTTGTGGAAAATCCAACCCTTTTTATAGGAAAATAACCCTCCAAAGATAATAAATCTTAGAAAGATATTTTCCCATAAATATAGGTAAAATATATGATTCTGCATATCTCCTTCCTTCCGGGAGCCAAGCCCAAAAATATAAGATCACCTTCCAAAGATAAAAGATCTCAGCCAAGAATAAAATATTCTCGCCGCGTCCTAGGTGTTCGCCTCGGTCGAGTCGGCGTCCCTGGATCACCTCGGTCGAGGTGAATCTGTAGTCAACCGAGGTGAGTTTCAACTGGATGTGAAATCTCTCAAAACTGGTCCAAAGTAAATCTTTAATTCATGGCTATGCTTCTTGGATGTAGCTCCAAATGACTAATGACTCCTTTTGCTCCTTTTTGATGCAAAACGTACCATATTGCCTGCAATTACAACGAAACTAGGTGTAGACCTCGATTCTCGCAAAGGTAGATGAAATGGTAGTAAAATCACATAATGTACATACAAACATGCAGATTATGAAAGATAAAACGTCCAAACAAACCCCAAAATATAGACTATAATTCATGCTATCAATGAACTAGTGCTAAACCATGCATGAATGAGCGAGAATTGTATCTAAATGATTACCTAAAACTAAGTCATAAATCGTGTTATCAAAATACCCCATACTTAAGGTTTGCTCGTCCCCGAGCAAATTCTCAACTATAGACTACGAGACGACATGATTTATGTATGGAGAAAAATGGCAAAATCTTTTTTGGGTTTGTGCTTCTATTATCGGATCACCTTCAAAGTCATGTTTCATGGTAAAGGATAAGCAATCATGCATCAAACAAATGAAGACATGGAAAGACAATTGTACTTAACTCAAAAGCATGCATGAAATGTAAAGATGAAGAAGTCAAGAAGATCAAGAGTACATCCAATCTAAATCACTAAGTCTTACAAACATGCACATAGGTCATAAGGTCTTGTGAAATAAAAGGCCAAGAAACGTAGTGACTAGGTGGGGATTTTCTAGGTTATGTGATGCTAATCCGGGAATGGAACTAACTCCACAATCTTGTCCTCGATCAACTTCCCTCAAGTGTATATTTTTTTTTCTCTATCTTTTCTTTTCTTTCCTTTCTTTTTCTTATTTTTGAGACTATGGCATTGGTGTACAAAAGCCGAAACCTTGGTGATTAGCCATCCTCGGGCTTTTTCTATTTTTCGAGGTGCATCCACACCGGGCACACATACCAAAGCTCGTTAGGACTATTGGTTTATTTGACTTTGGCAAGGCACCAACACCCGATTATGTGAAGTGTACCGAGTTACTTGTCATTTAAGCCAACGTCCCCAAACCTATATTTTTGGCTACACTTTCACAACAAATTCAGCATTTTATTCATGACATTTCTTTCATCAACAACTTCACCCCACACTTGCTTTTCACACACATCAACACACTAACATGCTCCTATTCCCGGATGGGTCAAAAGAGGTCAAATTTATCTCAATTGAGGTGCTCAAGCAATCATGATCAAGATGAGAAGTAGAGAAAAATGAATTGCCTCATTCATTCCTAGATGGTATGCAAGAACTATCACGTAATTTCGACCTTCAATACTCAATCATTCTAGGCAAACATCATGATCACAAATCATCCATGAAATTCAAGAGAAGTACTTCAAGTCCACATATGCATTCATCAATTTAACACATAAGGCCATCCATAGCCAATCCACAAGACAAAGTTCATCATTAGGGTCATATCCAAGCCTAGAGAGCACAAAATTTTTTTTTAATTTTTTTGAATATTTAGGGGATTTTCGAAATGAATATGTACAATGCAAGTCATGTGCAAATTTTAAACTACCCTAGATGCTCATCATGCAAAGGATCATGCAAACCCCACCCCATACTTAGAAACACATTGTCCCCAATGTGTAAATGAAGTAATGAAGAGTGAAAGAAGGTTCTCACAATGTAAAAATGGTTTGCTATGGTATTTGGGATTGCTCAAGTGAATTGATGTTGGATGATCCTATCAACAATGGTAGAGAGCTCTAGGCATTCATCAAAGCTTCGGGACCCGCGCTAGGCACCGCTAGCCGTCTAAGTTCCGCGTCCGCTCCACCCATAATTGATGAGGGGTTCATCATCATCATTCCTATGTCAAGCAAGGCTTCCAATGCCACTAATGTTCTAGCACACACACGAAGTAGACAAAACACACACAAAGATAGAAAAATCTAAAACAAAAGCAAAACAAGAAAGGGAAAATGTTACCAATGGGTTGCCTCCCACCAAGCGCTTCTTTAAGGTCATTAGCTTGACCAAACTCGGGGGCGTCTACTCAAGGTAAAGTGGGGCAATCATATCCACCGGAACTCCCGGGACATACTTCTTCAACCGGTGCCCATTCACCTTAAAGTTTTCACAATGCTCCCCTCCTATCTCAATAGCTCCATGGGAGAAGATCTTCTTCACCACGTATGGCCCGGTCCATCTTGATTTGAGCTTTCCGGGAAAGAGCCGCAGCCTTGAGTTGAAGAGAAGGACAAGGTCGCCTTCACTCAACTCCTTCGGGATGAGGCGCTTGTCATGCCACCGTTTGGTCCTTTCCTTGTAGATCCGGGCATTCTCATAAGCTTCCAACCGGATCTCCTCAAGGGCGTTTATATCAAGCAACCTCTTCTCTCCCGCCTCCTTGAGGTCAAAATTTAGCCACTTAATGGCCCAATAAGCTCTATGCTCCATTTCCACCGGAAGATGGCAAGACTTGCCATAGACTAACTTGTAAGGAGTGGTGCCAATTGGTGTCTTGAAAGCGGTTCTATATGCCCATAATGCGTCATTGAGCTTCATAGCCCAATCCTTTCTAGTTCAAGATACCGTCTTCTCAAGAATGGCCTTTATCTTCCGGTTGAAGATCTCCACTTGGCCACTAGTTTGGGGATGGTAAGGTGTTGCCACCTTGTCAGTCACCCCATACTTAGCCAAAAGTGCCCCAAAGTTCCTATTGGTGAAGTGCTTCCCTCCATCACTTATGATCACCCTTGGTGTTCCAAACCTAGGAAAGATCACCCGGCTGAAGAACCGCACCACAACCTTGGCGTCATTTGTAGGAGAAGCGATTGCCTCCACCCATCTCGAAACATAGTCAACCGCCAATAGGATGTAGAGGTTGCCACATGAAGAAGGGAATGGTCCCATGAAGTCCACGCCCCATACATCAAATACCTCCACTACTTGAATGTTGTTCAAGGGCATCTCATTCCTCCTTGAGATGTTGCCCGTCCTTTAGCAAGCATCACAAGCTACCACAAAGTTTTGCACATCCTTGAACAAGCTTGGCCAAAAGAAGCCCGATTGCAACATTTTTGCACATGTCTTGTGGGAGCTAGCATGCCCTCCACATGGCAAGGAATGACAATGGCGGATCACACTCTCCACCTCATCCTCCGGTATGCATCTTCTAAACATTCCATCCGGCCCTCTTTTGAACAAAAGTGGCTCGCTCCAATAGTAATGCCTCACATCCTTGAAGAACTTCTTCCTTTGGGCATATGTTAATCCGGGAGGCACTTCCTCACATACTAAGTAGTTCACAATGTCGGCAAACCATGGCTCGCTTCCTCTAGACACTTGGAACAAGCATTCCTCCACCATTTGTAATTGCTCATCCCGGAATGAGTCATCAATCGGGATGTCATCTCTTTCATGCTCTAACGGTGGGAGTCTACTAAGGTGATCCGCCACGGAGTTCTCGGATCCCTTCTTGTCCCGGATTTCCAAATCAAACTCTTGAAGAAGAAGGATCCACCGAATTAACCTTGGTTTGGCATCCTTTTTGGTAAGTAGATAACGGATCACCGCATGATCCGTATAAACTATGACCTTCGCTCCAACAAGATATGAGCGGAACTTCTCAAATGCGTACACCACCGCTAGCAACTCCTTCTCGGTGGTAGCATAATTGAGTTGGGCATCATCTAGCGTCTTGCTAGCATAATAAATGGCATGAGTGCGCCCTTCTTTCCATTGCCCCAAAACAGCCCCAACGGCTACATCGCTTGCATCACACATGATCTCAAACGGTAAACTCCAATCCGGAGGTTGCATGATAGGTGCGGAGATCAAGGCGTTCTTCAACCTACAAAAAGCCTCAAGACAATCTTTGGAAAAGACAAAATCAACATCCTTCATTAGTAGGTTAGTGAGAGGCTTAGAAATTTTAGAGAAGTCTTGAATAAACCTCCGGTAAAAACCGGCATGCCCTAAGAAACTCCTTACCCCCTTCACCGAGGTAGGTGGTGGCAACTTCTCTATCGTTTCAATCATGGCTCTATCAACCTCAATGCCACGGTTAGACACCAAGTGTCCTAACACATGTCTTCACTTACCATGAAGTGGCATTTTTCCCAATTCAAGACAAGATTTGTCTCCTCACATCTTTGCAATACTAATGACAAGTTAGCCAAGCAATTATCAAAGGAAGAACCATAAACAAAGAAATCATCCATGAACACTTCCATGATATTTTCTATGTATTCCGAAAAGATAGCCATCATACACCTTTGGAAGGTGGCGGGTGCATTACACAACCCAAATGGCATTCTCCTATATGCAAAAGTACCCCATGGACATGTAAAGGTTGTTTTCTCTTGGTCATCGGGGTGGATAGGGATTTGGAAGAATCACTATAGCCATCTAGGTAGCAAAAATGAGAGTGTTGAGCTAACCTCTCTAGCAGTTGGTCAATGAAGGGGAGAGGGAAGTGATCTTTCCTAGAGGTCATGTTCAACTTCCTATAATCAATGCACATCCTCCACCCCGTAACCGTCCTAGTTGGGATTAGTTCATTGTTCTCATTAGTTACTACGGTCATCCCACCCTTCTTAGGCACTACATGAACGGGACTAACCCACTTACTATCCGAGATAGGGTAGATAATTCCCGCATCTAGCAACTTAATGATTTCCTTTTTGACTACCTCTTTCATTATAGGATTCAATCTCCTTTGATGTTCAATAGAGGGTTTGTGGTTATCTTCCATCATTATCTTATGCATGCACAAAGAAGGCTTAATGCCAACCAAATCATCAATAGTATAGCCTATGGCTTTCCTATGCAATCTTAGTTCATGCAACAACTTAGCAAGTTCATCATCACTCAAGCATGCATTCACAATCACCGGATATGTAAAATCAACACCAAGAAAAGCATACTTTAAATGAGAGGGGAGGGGTTTGAGTTCAAGTTTAGGAGGACCTTTATCGAGTGTGGACGATCCAAATAGGGTTGGATGAGATGAATCCAAAGCAAATGAAGACCCTCCAAGGCTCCTAGAAGCTTGATCATCAATAAGGTCTGATTCAGGGGAAATCACGGCCAACTCCACGGTCTGCTCCAAGTCCACGGCCGTGGAAGTTGCCTGGCTCATTTTCTGTGGCTTTATAGAGAGTTTGACGGCCGTGGAACACAAATCTCGACCGTGGAACCTACAGCTGTTCAGCTCTTCTTCGTAGCCTTCATCTTGAGCACTTGTCTCCTCTTCTAATGTTTCTAAGGCCTTGATCTCTTCATTGCAAGCCTCCTCAACACCTTCCTCCATCATACTTAAGGTAAGAACCTTCTCCAAGGGATCCTTGATCAAGATCGAGCTCACAACTTCTCTAGATTCCTCTTGCTCGACTATGTTGAAGACATCCTCATCAAGGGTTAGCCCTTTCATCATTGTGGACAACTTGAACTTGATGTTCTCCTCTCCAATGTTGAAGGAGAGAGTCCCATTCTTGCAATCCACTAGGCATCCGGAGGTGGCTAGGAAAGGTCTTCCCAAGATGATGGGAACCGGATAGTCCGCCGGAATATCCAAGACAACAAAGTCAATAGGCACGTAGAATCCTCCTAGTTGCACCGGGATGTCTTCTAAGATCCCAACCGGATGAGTGATAGAACAGTCCGCCATATAAAGGGTCATCTTGACCGGTTTTGGCTCTCCTAGCCCAACCTTGTTGCAAAGTGCAAGCGGTATGATGCTTACACTTGCCCCAAGATCACAAAGGGCCTCGTACTTCACCTCTCCCACTCCAATTGGGACGCAAAAAGAACCCGGATCTCTTAGCTTGGGAGGCATTTCCTCCTTCATCGTTTGGATCAATTCCGAGGATCTTTTGGTCATTCTTATCTCCCCATACTCCTCCAACTTCCTTTTGTTGGAGAGTATCTCTTTCAAGAACTTGCCATATGCCGGCATTCCTAAAATAGCATCCATGAACGGAATGTTAATATGCAATTTAGACATTAGTTCAAGGAACTTACCAAAGTGATTGTCCAAACGAGCTCTTGCTCATGATTGAGGGAATGGTAGTGGTGGCTTGTATGGAGGCGGTGCCACATAGGTTGGCTCTACATCCTTGCTCTTGCCTCCATCTTCTTGCAACTTTTCCTCTTCTACCACCACTTGCTTCCCTTTAGCATTCTCCTTTGGCAAAGGATCTTTCATGCTCAACCCACTCCTTGTTGTGATTGCCAACACTTGGCCTCTTTGGTTGTCTTCGGTTCTTCCGGGAAGCTTTCCCGGATCTCTATGGGCTTCACCCGCCTTTTGGAACACTTGTGCTTCCAAAACCTTTTGAGCTTTAGAGATTGAAGTCACGGTGCTCTCAAGACCACTCAACCTTCCAAGCAATTTCTCAAACATCATTTCGGTTCTATCCTTTGGAGGTTGAGTAAATCCGGGTGGAGGGTCTTGTGAAGCTCTTGGTGGAGGAGTTGTGCTTGTGGAAGCGGTAGGGTTCAAGGCACCATCCGGGTTAGAGTAGGAAAACCCGGGATGGTTGTGGTTGGGCCGGTAATTGTTGAATTGCCGGTTGTTGTTGAAATTCCTTGGGCCTTGATAATTGTTGAAGTTGCCCCTTCCCATGTAATTCACATCCTCCTCCTTGGAAGACTAGTTGGCTTGTGGAAGCACTTGAGGAGTTGCTTGGTTCTTCAAAGTTGTAGCACACAACTCCCTCAAGGACTTCAACTCATTGTTGATGGCGTCAAGCTTGAAATTGCTCATGGTGACTTCACTCACCTCATATGATCCCGCCTTTCTCCCTTCACTCTTCCTATGGGAGTATTTCTCAATCACTAGAGCTTGCTTCTCCACAAACTCCCAAGCTTCATCTACATGCTTCTCCATAAAAGTCCCACCGGAAAGAGATTGGAGCTTGAATTGGCTATCTTCATCAAGTCCCTTGAAGTAGATCTCCAATAGCTCAATTTTCGGTATGCCATGGTGTGGACAATCCAGGAGAAGGTCCTTGAATCTCTCCCAAGACTTGAATAAACTCTCTCTATCCTTCATCACGAAGGCATTGATCTTCCCTCTTAATTCGGTAGTCTTGGAAGGTGGGAAGAACTTAGTCAAAAACTCGGTTGTTATCTCCTCCCAAGTACCAACTCGCCCTTGTGGAATAGATTGATACCAAGCTAAGGCTTTGTCCTTAAGAGAGAAGGAAAAGGCCCTAAGCTTATTGTTGTTGCTTTCCAATCTTGGCGGTCTAAGAGTCTCCATCAAAATCTCATAGTTCATCAAGTGTTGATGAGGAGACTCTCCTTCCATCCCTCCAAATTGATTATGCCGGATCATTTGTAAAACTTGAGGGCGGAGCTCGTAATCATGGGCTGCGGGATCTCCTAAGTTCACACCCGGACGGTGTGCTCTTTGTGCCGGATCCATACGTTGCCCCAACGTTTGTGGCTCTTCCATAGCAATGGGCACAACCCTAATATTCACCGCCGCCGGCTGCGGTTGTGGTGGAGGTGGAGGAGGTTGTTGACGGTTAAGCTCTCTTTGCACAAGAGCTTGCCTAATCTCCTCAATCTCCCTCCTAGTTGCCTCTTGCCTCTCATTGGCAAGTCTCCTTTCATTCTCCAAAGCTTCATCTCTTATCCTAATTTGCTCTAAAGCCTCATCCAATTCAGCTTGGAGATCTCTTCCGGCCACCTCTTTTCCCTTTTTAATGCTCTTGGATCTAGATCTAAGGGTCTTCACCGGTTCGGGATCGAATGGAGCTAAATCCTTGCCACGAGATCTTCGCATACACCTAAAGAGTAAAAGGTGTCCTGAAAAGCAAAGACACAATCCAAAGAGAGATCAAAAGCAACAAGAAAGATCTACACTATAAACAATCACAAAATAGACTCAATCTAGACCTAGTCCCCGGCAACGGCGCCAAAAACTTGTTCACGCTCAGGATGTGATACGCAATAGGTTTTAAATTTATATTCTCGTTATATTTATCCTAACTCCTAGCGAAACCCGCAGTGTACGGGACGTTTGTAGTAGGGATAGTATTCTGAGGTCGAACACAAAGACTAAGGTGAAATTGATTCGATTTGTGATTGAGTTTAGTAAAGATCTAGGTTAAAAGGAAAGGAAGAAATAAAGAAATGAAAATCTCAAATGTTTTTGGTTGGTTTTTGGTGATCAATCAAAGATCACAATTCATGCAAAGTAAACAATCAACTAATACTAACAATTCCACTCAAACAAAACAAGCTAAAGCGAGATATAGATCAAAGAAAAGAAAGACGGATTCTAGGGGTTGGAAGTTCCGGTTATGGCATAGGACTCAAGCTATCTATTCTTTCCTTGGATTAACTATGATATGTTGGGGTTAAGTGTTTCTAGATTGGGATCAATTACCGGGTAGGTCTCATGGTCCACTAGTCCATTCCTAAGGTCTCATTACCGGGTAAGTCTCTAAGAACCTAAGGATAGGAATTCTACACAAACCGGATTGTTACCTAGAGATCTAACCTATCCTTACCGGGTAAGTCTCGGAAGGGTTAGTTCTAAACAACCATCCTAGCACACTTAATCCAATGGTGGCTTATGAGGCTCACCACTACCTAGGGTTTGTCATCTTGAGATCTAAGAGCAAGGATTACCGGATAAGTCTCTCCTAACACTTAGTTGCTAACACTAGGTCACCCTAGGATAGATTTAACTCAACAAACACTTAGGATTTCAACATTCTAACAATCTAAGGCTAAATTCATTGAATCAGGTAAGATCACGGTTTGTTCTACTTTTCCACGGCCGTGGTTTGGCAAGAACTAGCCGTGATTCCTAACAGAAACTACGTTCATACACACAAGTCATCCAAAGGTAAATCTAAGTCCATCCTATCATAGTCCTAGCCATAACCATCCTTTCCTTACCCTAGAACCACATCTATTTAGCCTAAAACATTCATAATGGAAATCGAGACAATCAAACATAAAATCATGGCAGCCATTTGCAAGATAATGAAGAGAAAGAGATGAACAAGTGAACTAAAACAAAACCAAGCTGAAAATGGAATTAGAAATAACTCACAACCCTTCTTAAAGAAGGTTCCAATGGTTCATACAACTCTAGAAATTGAATCCGAAATTCTTCACTACAAAAGCTCTCTAAGTCTATCAATGGTGTGTCTTCTCCTCCTCCTTTCAAGCTCTTCTCCAATGGTGGTTTCCTTCTACTTCCTTCTTCCAAAAGAATATTCTTCTTGAGAGAATATTTTGATTGGATGATAGTGGATAATGGAGAGCTGCTCCAAGATGCTTCTCACAGCCAATGCTGGACCACTTTTATACTACAACTTTGCTAGAGCTGGCCAAGAGATCGTGGCACAGCTGTCACGAAAACCTGGCAAAAACCACGGGCATTTCCACGGCCGTGGAGTGTCAGTAAACCGTGATTTTGTGTTTCAGCTTTGCCTTTGATCATTTAGCTTCGATTTGGTGCATGGCTTGTGTTGGTAAGGTTCCATGAGTCCTCCCTAGCCTTTAGCTTTCATCTTAATGAGTCTGAGGGTGTCATCTAGATTAACGATCCTCAAACGTATCGTTTTAGCTCCTAAATCTCCCGAAATACCTACAAAGCAATACACAAGTCCGTGTAGACGTCTATCTCGACAAAATACGTGAATTGAGTGCACACGTCATGAACTAGTGCTAAACCATGCATGAATGAGCGAGAATTCTATCTAAATAATTACCTAAAACTAAGTCATAAATCGTGTTATCAATGCTACTGACTTCTTGGTCCAGAAGAAGAAGACTAAAAGAAGCTAAGGAAGGAGTTATAAGCACTTAGGAGTGAATTTCGTTCACGAAGCAAAGCTTCTTTTGCTTCACCGCCCCCGCGGAGCCTTGTCACCACCCCTACGGGTGACGCCTTACTCCGGAGCGCTCCCTGCGCCTTCGCCAGTGCCAGCCACGAAGATTGTCACCACACTTGAGTCAACCCTTGGATAAACCGAAAACCAAAAAAAATGAAAAAAGGCATGAGAAATCCTTGGATAAACCGAAAACCCAAAAGGGCGGTTTAGGCAAAAAGAAAGTAGTACGACCAATCTTAGGTTGGTGCAAAATTGGACTTGAGGGATGTGAGATTAAAGTGAGATCATCAAAGAAAAGATGAAGAGTGGCAAGGTGAAAACCCGAAAGGGCACCTTGAAAAAATGAGCGACACCGAGTGTAGGTTTTCTTTTCGACGTTTGGCGACATAAGAAGGGGAGTCATAAGGAGGTTGTCCGGGTAGGCCACTCTTGGCTTTTCTTTTGTTTTCATTGTCTTTTCTGCTTGCCCATTCTTCCTGAGGCCTTTGAGTCTAGTTTGTTGTCATTTGTTTTACTCGGGACGAGTAAAAGGTCTAAGTATGGGGGAGTTTGATAGGTGATGGATTCACTATCATTTAGGATAGTCTTTAGAGACTTTTTGCTACATTAGTGTCGGTTTATGCTACTAACTCCTTGGTCCAGAAGAAGCAGACTAAAAGAAGCTAAGGAAGGAGTTATAAGCACTTAGGAGTGAAGTTCGTTCACGAAGCAAAGCTTCTGTTGCTTCACCGCCCCCGCGGAGCCTTGTCACCGCCCCTACGGGTGACGCCTTACTCCGGAGCACTCCCTGCGCCTTCGCCAGCGCCAGCCACGAAGACTGTCACCGCATCTGCGTCAACCCCTGGCGCCCCTACGGTAACTTGCCCTGAAGAAGCGAAGACCAGCGCCCCTGCGCCTTTGCCTGCGCCTCAACCTAGGAGCTGGAAGATGAAGAGTCTATGTCACCACCCCTGCATTGACGCTGGGACGCCCCGGCGGCTTGGCATCAAAAACGACAAGAAGTTGAAGAGTCAGACGTTTGAAGAGCATTAAAGATCCGCCCCTGCGGCCATGAAGAAGATCAAGCGTTTTTGCCTTCACCGCCCCTGCGGAGCTGAAGGCCGCCCCTGCGGTTCTACGATAGAAGCTTTACTCCGGTTGTTTACACCACCTTTATGGCATTAAAGGTGGCTGTTTTGGGCCAGCCATTTACTCCTATTTAGTGTCTTTTGTAGTATAAATAGTCATTGGTTGATTGCTAGAATCATCCAACTTATCACCCATCATTATCCACTTAGAATCCAAATTTCTCATCATTTCCATTGTAATGAGTTGCTAACTCCCTTGCTACATTGGGTTGGTTTGAAGCTACATTGTTACTTTGGTTGTAAGTTTTCTTTAATATAAGTTTTCATTCAGTAATGCTTTGTGTTTCCTTGATCTTTATTGTCAATTGCATGTTTGATTAACACTTAAGATTGATCACCTTAGGTTCTAAAGTGCATGCAAAGAACTAGGATTAATAGGTTCCGGGTTCGGGTCTTTAATCTAGTAGTAAACTTTAAGTAATAATGGGTTGTAATTACTTAAAGAAAAGGAACACAAATATAAAGATAAGGTTAACGGTTTTAATCTATTCTTTATATCCCTTAGTCTTTATTTGAAAGCTAACTTGTTAATTGTTGTTGTAGGTTTACGAACACTAACCTGTTAAGTTGTGTTGATGCCGGTTGGCTCAACACATATGTATGATCAAGACGGGAGATTACTTAAAACTTGTGAAAGGAACTCACCAAAGTAGCATTTGCATGCTAAGAATCAACCTAGTGTAGATTCATCCATTATTGTCTTACTTGCTGCGTTATTCGTTTTCATAAGTTTTTGTGTGCATCAATTCAACCAAAACCCCCCCCCCTTGTTACTTGTTGTTGTAATCAATAATCACATTTAATAAAAATACCTTAACTCTCTTGGGTTCGACCCTTACTTAACCACTATACTTGTTTTAGTGTTAAGTCGGGATTATATTTTGATAGGGTATAGACGATCATAGAAATACCTCCTAGTCAAATTTTGGCGCCGTTGCCGGGGAGTTTAGTGTTTTTATTCTATTGTTATTATTGATTATTGGTTTGAACCATTTTTATGGTTCAAACCCGTGCTACTAACTCCGGCTTTGCTTCTTTTGATCCAGAAATTAAGAGGACGCCCATCCGGCAACGAAGACAACAACAACTCCACCAAGAAATGGCTGATCATAATCTTCGTCAACTTACTCATCCCACTTTGGCTCAAAACCCTCTTGCGGTTACCATACCGGCATTAGGGAAAGGAATCAACTTTGAGCTCAAGCCGGGTCTCATCCACTTGCTTCCATCTTTCCATGGGCTAAGTGGTGAAGACCCCATCAAACACCTTGGGAAGTTCTATACCGTGTGTATGAGCGAAGCCGGCCAATAATACTGAAGAACAAATCAAGATGAGGGCATTCGGCTTCACACTCAAAGATTCAGCGGATGATTGGTATTACCACTTTCCATCCGGGAGCATCGACACATGGGAGAACCTCCACAAGGCGTTTCTGGAGAAATACTTCCCAGCCAAGAAGGCGAATATCTTGAAGAAAGCTATAAGCAACATCGAGCAAGAGGCGGACGAAACTCTTTATGAGTAATTCGAAAGATTCGCACGCCTCCGATCCAGCTGTCCTTTCCATGGATATTCGACTCAAGATCTAGTCTTGTAATTGTACAATGGCTTGCTCGATAATGAAAGGAGGATCGTCTATGCGGCTTGCGGAGGTAACATTCTTAACTCTACCCCTGACCTTGCTTTTGAAAAAATTCAGGAACTAGTAGAAGGGATCCGGAACTTTGGAAGGACTCCTTCCAAGAGAGGTGTTCATGTTGTGAATTCCGGGAAGAGTGAGATCTCCACTGAGCTCACGAAACTGAAGGAAATGGTGAAGAGACTAACACTTATGGGAACCCCACAACAGCTCAAAGCTTGTGGAGTGTGTGCTGTCCCATATCATCCAACGGACATGTGCCCACAAGTCCAGGATGATGATGCTGAGGTGAACACAATGGGCTATGGACAACCACAACATCAAAGGCCTAGGAACGATCCTTATGCGCAGAATTTCTTGCCAAATTGGCGTGACCAATAGAATTTCCGTTGGAGGGATCAACAAAACCAACACCAACAGCCCCGACAAGGTAAGTATCAATCAACTGAAGATATGTTATAGGTTTTGACTAAACACTTTGCTACTCATGTCCAAACAACAAAGTCCAACATCAAGAACCTTGAAAAGCAGGTTGGGCAAAAGGCGGAAGCCATTTCAAGGACCGAAGCTAGATTTTCCGGAGGATTGCCTTCCCAGACGTTTATAAGCCCCAAAGAGAATGTTAGTGCCCTAACAGTAAGGAGTAGGAAGCAAATCTAACAAAAACCAGCAAAAGAATCACAAAGCAAACCTTATGTCGATTTTACCGCACCCACAACCGCCCCCGCAGCTGCAACTGCGCCCAACACCGAGCAGACGCCGCCCCTGGGCTGGATGTCTCTGCCCCTTTCGGTGACAACCCCTAAGCCGCCCCTGCGCATACAAGCTGACGCCCTTGCGGAAAACACGACAGAAGGTTCTGCTGAGAAGGATTCTTACATCCGGCTTAACTTTCCACCACAATACTCTGAGAAACTACAAGCTTCTTTTCCTGAGTCCCTGAAGGAGAGAAGAATCATTGAGGACAAAGACCTCTTTGAGACTTTCTCCAAATGCGAGGTAAACATTCCCCTCCTTAAGCTAGTGAAGAGTATTCCTAAATATGCTCGTTTCTTGAAGGAACTTTGCACTATCAAGAGGAATCAGAAGCTGAAGGGGAAACAAAAAGTGCAAGTAAGTGAGCATGTGTCGGCTATTTTCTAAGAAGAATGCCCAATAAGTGCAACGATCCGGGCATGGTAAGCATTCCTTGTGTTATAGGGGAAACCCGTTTTGATAAAGCAATGCTTGATCTTGGTGCCTCTATAAACGTTTTACCATATTCTATTTACAAATCACTTGGCCTTGGGCCATTAATGGAAACTAGGATTATAGTACAACTTGCTGATAGATCTAATGTGTACCCGAAAGGGATAACTGAAGATGTATTAGTAATGGTAGACAACCTAATATTTCATGCTAATTTCTTTGTAATGGATATGGAAAATGATTTGCTTGCTACACCCATATTGTTAGGTAGACCATTTATTAAAATTGCTAGGACTAAAATCAATTATGTTAGTGGCAAACTAACCATGGAGTTTGATGGTGAAGTAGTGGAATTTGACATCTATGATGCAATGAAATTTCCTAGTGATGATCACTCTTTATGTGCTATTGTGATAGCATGAATTATAGTCTATATTATGGGACTTGTTTAGACGTTTTATCTTCAATAATCTGCATGTTTGAATGTATATTATGTGATTATATTGTTGTTTCATCTACCTTTGCGGGAATCGAGGTCTACACCAAGTTTCGTTGTAATTGTAGGTAAAATGACACGTTTTGGACTAAAATGGAGCTAAAGGAGCTAAGGAATCATTGGAGCTACATTCAGGAGCCTAAGGTAGGATCCAGGAAACATGGAAATGGATTAGAGATTCACTTTGGACCAGATTTGAGAGATTTCACCTTCAGTTGAGGTTCACCTCGGTCAGCTACACTGCCATCTCGACCGAGGTGATTTTGAGGAGCGTCTCGACCGAGGCAAATACTCTGACGCGGCGAGATATATTTTATTCTTGGCTGAGATCTTTTATTTTTGGAATGAGAGATCTTATATTTTTGGGCTGGATTTCTGGAAGGAAGATCATATATTTTAGGGATTTATTTATGAGATATGGATATATTTTATTAGAAAAATATCTTTTCAAGATATTTTATCTTTGGAGGGTAATTTTCCTATATAAAAGGGTTGGATTTTCCACAAGTTCAACCATGCTTATACATGCTTAGAGGGCTGATTGGCTGAAGGAAGAATTGAAGGAAGATCATATCTTTGGAAGATTGAAGGAAGAATTGAAGGATGGAAGATTGAAGGAAGGATTGATAGCTTATTTTAGCTTTTGTGAAGGGTTTTGTAAGACTTTCTTAGATTCCCTTCTTGTTGATTTGTCTTGTTGGATTGTGATCCAAGGAACGTTTGTTTGTTTGATATTTGATTCAGTTATTGAAGCCTTGTTTTTAAGGTTTTTGTGTTCAAATATTCACTTCCTTCCCTTATATTTGATTATTGCTTTCATGATGATGAGTGGCTAATTTTCTTGTGCGATTCTAGGGTGATTGGCTGAAGGTTGTGGGAAAAACAATGATAGAATAATCTTAAATTCCAGTAGGACCCTGAAAGCTCAAATCTTTATCCTTAACCCTAGAACATCTCGTTCAATCGATGAACATCTCGGCCAGGGTGGAACTTGACTGACCGAGGTGACCTTTTTGATCCGAAACTGATAGTTAAGTATTAGAGTTTGCCAAATCCTATTCTTATTACACCTTTCCTGGTTCAATGCAAGCTTAGGATGAGACTTACCCGGTAATTCCTTTGTTTGTTTACCCATGATCATAAGTGTAGGTAAAAAAGGTTTATCCTTTATTGGGGTTTGAGTGTGCCTTCATCTCATCTTTGTGAGTTAGCCTGAGATTTACCCGGTAAAGGTAAATTCTATCCCCTTAGTTGGTGTGTTGGTTTGAGATTATAATTCCTTTCCTTAGTACCTTGAGACTTACCCGGTAATAGGAGCTTTTGGTTTGGAGTTAGTGAATAGTGAGACTTACTTGGTGATCTATTCCACTTTAGTAACACCTTCCCTTTGCAAAAATCTCAGCTTTGTCCGCTTACTTTGAGATCTTGAGTTGGGACCACAACTAGATGCTTTAATCCCTAGAATTTGCATATTTCCTTAATTGACTATATTATCATCTTTGATTGCTTTAAATGCTTTTGTGGTTAGTAGTGATATTGATAACCTATACTTGCTTTGTTTCACCTAAGTCCCTAAGATCGACACCCCGGAATTCTTGCTTTTACTATGATTGACCCGTACACTGTGGGTTCGCATCCTTGTTTTAAGCATATATCTTGGGTTATAAATTTAAAGCTTGCACACACCATTTGGAGCGAACATATTGACATTGTTGAACCTTTTGTGCAAGATGTGTTTGATAATTCTGATATTGATGAGTTGAAAAATGTAATTGAGCATGACATTGATAATTTCAAATTAGAATATGTATTAACATCCAGCATGAAAGAGGTCCTAGCCCAATTAGATGGGCATAAAAGGCTACCTATCTCCAATTTGGCCATTGGGCCCACTTTAATAACCCCAAGCGAGAAGCTTGTTCCATCTATAGTGCAGGCACCAAAAATAGAATTGAAGGACCTTCCGTCACACCTCAAGTACGTTTTCCTTGGAGAACACAATACCTTGCTGGTGATCATCTCCACCAAGTTGACTATCGGTCAAGGAGACAAGTTGGTGAAAGTGCTAAAAGAGCACAAGACGGCCCTTGGACGGACCATTGTGGACATCAAAGGGATAAGCCCTTCAACTTGCATGCATAGGATCTTACTTGAGGATGAAGCCAAACCCTCTAGGCAACCTCAACGGAGGTTGAATCCGCCAATGATGGATGTTGTCAAGAAGGAAGTGTTGAAGCTCCTCCAAGCAGATATGATCTTCCCTATCTCGGATAGCACTTGGGTGAGTCCAACCCAAGTGGTTCCAAAGAAAGGAGGCATCACCATGGTGGAAAATCAACATGGAGAGATGGCCCCAAGCAAAACACAAACCGGATGGAGAGTTTGCATTGACTACCGCAAGCTCAACAAGGTAACACGTAAAGACCATTTCCCATTACCTTTTATTGACCAAATGTTGGAACGTCTTGCAGGTCATCAGTATTACTGCTTCCTTGATGGATATCCGGGCTATTTCCAAATAGCCATCGCACCGGAAGATCAAGAAAACACGACGTTCACTTGCCCATTTGGCACTTTTGCGTACCGCAGAATGCCATTTGGACTTTGTAACGCACCCGGCACCTTCCAACGGTGCATGAGAAGCATTTTCTCCGAATACATAGAAAATTTCATTGAAGTCTTCATGGATGATTTTACCGTCCATGGAGACAGTTTTGATGCATGTTTAGGACATTTAAAACTTTTTCTTGAAAAATGTGTTGTAACCAATTTAGTTCTTAATTCGGAAAAATGTCATTTCATGGTCGAACAAGAAATTGTGCTAGAACATGTAATATCTTCAAAAGGGATAGAGGTAGATGGGCAAGGGTTGATGTAATTCAAAATTTTCCTTACCCTACTAATGTTCGGGAAATCCGATCTTTTCTTGGTCATGCAGGTTTCTACGGACGTTTCATCAAAGACTTTTTGAAGATCTCAGCACCCTTATATGAACTGCTCAAGAAAGATGTCACCTTCAAAGTAGTCGAAAGTTGCAAGAAAGCTTTCAACACTTTGAAGGGATGTCTTGCCACCGCACCGATCATCCGTTCTCCGGATTGGGAGAAACCTTTCGAAATCATGTGTGACGCTAGTGATTACGCCGTTGGAGTAGTCTTAGGACAAAAAGACGGATGGGCTTCACATGTGATCCATTATGCGTCTACGACACTCAATGGAGCGCAAAGGAATTACTCTACCACCGAGAAGGAAATGTTAGCGGTGATTTTTGCTCTTGAGAAATTCAGGCAGTACCTACTTGGGGTAGAGGTAATTATATTAAGTGACCATGCAGCTCTTAGGTACCTCATGGCGAAGAAGGAAGCAAAACCACGATTGATTCGATGGGTGCTCCTTCTAAGTGAGTTTAACCTAGAGATACTGGACAAGAAGAGGGCTGAGAACCTGGTGGCCGATCAGTTAAGCAGGCTAGTGAAAGAAGAGGAGGATCCAGAAAAAGGAAGAGAGATAACTGGAAGCTTTCAGGACGATACATTTTACACAACTCTCTGTTGTGTAACCGTCCTCGCGCCTCACACCAGCCGCCCCTGCGGCTCAGTCTAGGCGCCCCTGCGGAATTGTCGATAGAGGTTTATCTTAAGCTCCAGTCTTTTAAGCCTTGGTTTGCTGACATCGTGAACTTAATTGTCAGGAAGGAGTACCCTCCATATTTCACTAAGGCACAACGAGAGAAGGTAAAGGCTGAAGCTCGACAATACGTTTGGGACGATCCTTACCTTTGGAAGCATTGTAGTGACCAAGTGATCCGACGTTGCATTCCGGACAACGAGGTACAATCCGTCCTGACTTTTTGTCATTCTAAAGCATGTGGGGGGCCCTTTGGGGCAAACAAAACGGCAAGAAAAGTTTTGGATTCCGGTTTCTTTTGGCCACACATTTTTCGAGACGCTTTTGCGTTTTGCAAAGTGTGTGACAAATGCCAAAGGGTAGGAAATCTTTCAAGGAGACATGAAATGGCCCAATCTTCTCTTATATTTTGCGAAATATTTGATGTTTGGGGAATTGATTTCATGGGGCCTTTTCCTACCTCATTCGGGCACACATATATTTTGCTTGCGGTGGACTATGTTGTAACACCCCAAATTCAGAGAACTCGGGGAGCTAGTGGTTAGGACCTCACAATGGGTCCCGACCTTAGTTTGACAACAATTTAACTTGGATCTTACAACAAGGCACAAAAGTATTTAAAACATTTGAAAACTTTAAACAATATATACATGAAGAATATGTATCAGCCTTACAAAGCAAAGGTACCAAAACGACATATATGAAGAACATAAGACATTCTCGTCCCCAACTAAATGAGTACGTGGACCCGGCTGACCATTCCCTCCGGATCTCTCTACAACTGTCTTTACCTGCAAGGCATCTAAAAGCGGTATAAAACCGTTAGCTAACATTCTATGCATAAGTATAAAGGTAAAAGCACAAACACACAATATACACAATCAACATGCAACACTCAATCCTTTTATTATCTTTAATTAGGTGATAGGTTATTACTAATGATACTTATTTTGTGACACGAGGGATTCCCAAACCTCGCCCCTGTCCCCGTTTACCAACGCGGAATGGTACTAATGCATTTGACCGTCTACCGGACTGGGTTGGTCGCAGGGAACCTCCTAGACTCTCGCAAGAGCTAGGCAGATGATGTCACGACCCGTTATCATACACTTGGGTCAATTACGTAAATAATAAAGTCGACCTAATCCGGTTTCGTTGTTTATCATAACTAACAAACACCACTCATACACATTACACTCATACAAGAAGCCAACTAAGTAAGTCCGTGGACTTACCAGAATCAAATCTCGACTCTCTTAGTCACCACTCATCGGTAACTGTAGGAATTCAGTAGCCTGTCAAAGGAGGCAAGTGCGTCAGCACACTTTCTAGGTAATTAGAAGTCTAAGACTTCTAAGATAGTAGGTCTTAATAGAACGGAATTGATTACAGTATTAATTTATGGTAAAATGACTATTTTACCCTTGGTCCCGAAACTTCTAAAAATTTCATAATTTATGTTTAAACTCTTATTTGAGACTAACTAATCATATTCTACTCCCTATGATGATTTTAGGTAACAACTAGAAAAACCACCCATTTTCTATTTCCCCAAAAAGTCACTACAATCCAACTACAGCTTCAAATATAAAATTCCAATAATCTTATAAAAATTGCGAAATAATTCCCTAGATCATCTATGATATCCCATCTACTCATAGGAGAAAGAATTTCTTAAAACTGTTAAAGCCTCGCTTCTACAAAAATTTTATAAAGTCGGTCACAACACTTAACAAGCAGCACACTATCTTAACTTCGAAAAATCATAACTCTTAAACTACTCGCTGGATTTATCCCAAATTTTGATATGTTCTACTATAAAATCTTATCTCTAATGTATCCCAAATTCAGCCGCAAAAGAGATTAAAATCCTATTTAAAACTATCTCACAAAACCGAATTTCAGCACAACAGAAAAACTGCTTACAACTCAATCTTTGAAAATTCATAATTCCCAAACCACTCGCTGGATGTCTCTCAAATTTTAATATGTTATACAACAATATGTCAACTATATCATATTCAAAATTCAAGCCCAACGGAGTTCAAAAGCCTATTCAAAACTATCTCACAACATTGCATCACATGCTGTTTTTATCAACACTCAGCATACTTATAAAAACTGCATGAGTCAACTTTGCAACATCATAACTCTCAAACCGTAACTCTGATTCTTCCCAAATTTTAGTATGATCTACTATATACTACTGACTACAACATATCCAAAATTCAGCAACAAAGGAGGAGTATAACTTACTCAAACTTGACCCGAAGTTTACTGTTTTTCACTTCCGAAAACTCAGAAAATGCAAGAATCTGTACAACTCTCCTATAGTTGTTCTGAGTAGGTTTAAAGACGAAAATTGGTCCATGTTAGGCAAGGAAAGGTGGACTAAAGTATAGTGTAGCAAGGGGTACAAGCCTTACCCGATTCCGAGACTCGAATGTACCGAAAAGAAGGTACCAAGGCTGCTGCTGAGTATGTGTTTTGCACAAAAGGGGAGAAGCCATGGTCCCTGATTGCTCGAGGCTGCAGACAGAGAAGAGCGAGGTGGTCCGGGGTGCTGCAACATTACAGTGTCCTAAGGTGAGTTGTTTCTGGGCGACCGAGCACAAGTGAAAGACGAGGTATAAGAGAGTTCTTACCGATCGTTCATCATCTGTCCTATTCTCGCTGGAGGTGTGCAGTGGCTGAGCGTCAAGTGCAGAGGGTTGAGTGCAGAACGTTGGTGAGTAGTTTTGTCCGGGTGTGTAGGGCGTTGGCAGGAACAGCAGTCCCAGGTGCCGATGCAGAATGTTGGTGAGCAGCAGCAATCCCAGGCGCCTATGCAGAACATTGGTGAGAAGCAGCAGTCCCAGGCGCCTATGCAGAACGTTGGTGAGCAGCAGCAATCCCAGGCGGCCTGTGCAGAACGTTGGTGAGCAGCAGCAATCCCAGGCGGCCTGTGTAGAACGTTGGTGAGCAGTAGCGCCTCTTTCTTACTCCGGTGAAGGCGAGGCGAAAGATCTGCGCGAGAAGGGAGGCAGCGGCGTGAGTAGTTAGCGTAGAATAGGATTAAGGATGCTGATTAGATTAGGTTAAGGTTAATTAGGGTTTAGGTTAATTTAGATTATGGGCTGGCTGACATGTCTTTGGGCCGGGTCCGTTGGGCCTGCTCATCTAACTAAGATGGGCTTATAATTAAATCGTTACACGCACGGAACCGCTCATTGGTTTTCGGTTTCAATTTATGTAACAATTTTATTCGGTTTCCCTATTTATCGTTTTAGGTGAAATAAAGTCACATAAAATGATAGAATTTGATAATGCTTTATTTTATTTAAAAGAATAAAGGTCGGCGGATCGGAATCCGATTTGATTGGGTATTAAACGGAAATTAAATTTTTCCGGGTATTACAGTCACAAAATTGTCATGGCCTCGTCATAACTCATCTTGGGCTCATCTTGATCTTGTCACCAGAACGTCATGACTTTGTCAAAGACAAGTCATGATATATACTTTAGGGTTTGGATTAGGGTTTGCTACTAATAAAATCTTATCATTTTATGTGAAGTGATATTACATAAAATGATAAAATTTTGAGATATAATGTGCAACTACGTAGACAACTAAGGATCAAAAGATCGAAATCCAGTTTGCTACGGAATTAAACGGGATAAAAATTTCGGATATTACATCAGTACCCCCTTAAAATAAGTTTCATCCCGAAACTTAGAACAAGGTATTTAATCAAACAACTTCCAAAATTAAACTTGTATATCCTAATCTCACTAAATTTTAATTTCGTTTTCTAAACCCTTGTAACCCTAGCAAAGCGTAACGAAAAATCCGGTCGTTACATCAGATCCACCTCAAAATAAGTTTCGTCCCAAAACTTAGGGTAAGACAATCCTGATCGGCCTTTAAGGCCCCGAATGGGTGTGTTTGATCACTACAAAAAGTCTTGTCGTTTCCCACATCTAAGTATCCCGCACATCAAGGATACCAAAAGAACACATCACTGACTAAACACTCAATCATGAAATAAACAAGCAGTCAAACAATATCACACATATCTGGTCAAGCCCTAACTCGTCACTCTCGAGGTTACAACTAGCGCTACATAGGTCTTTGAAAGGTTACGTCTCTTACTCTCCCCCATATCTTAGGTAGCCTTATCAGCTTTCCTAAAACCACTTAATCTTAAATCTTTTCAGGTACTTAGATCACAAGCGTCTGTTATCACGTTCTAGAGTGGTTACCGGATATCTCACCGGTATTATCCGGCTCAACTGTCTGATCCTCTAATCTGATGACCTAACTCTTGTCTGGTAGGTATCTCTCCGAGTGAAATTCTCAAACTCAGTTCCCAAACTTAGTCCCCGTGGAGGAGTGAAGCTGCACTTTCCAATAGGGTGAGGAATATTAGTCCATCAGTCACTCTTAAACCGCTTTAAAACTTCTTATTGGTTGCCTTACACAAATAACTGCAAACGCCCATGCGCCCCCACCAAACATCCTCGGTGCCGCCCCCGGCGTTGAGCCTACGTGGCCCCTCTCCCTTGTCACCGCCCCCGCGGCGACAAGCCCCCTCCCCTGCGGGTTTACCCAGAAAAGAAAAAAAATAGAAATCGCAAAAACATTCCTGTACACCTACCCCACCCACCCACTCTCTATCTCCTCACCAACCACATCTCCCTCTCCCTTACCCCTCTCAAACTGCAAACGCCCATGCGCCCCCACCAAACACTCACAAGCCACCCTTGCGACGCCCCAGCGCCACCTCCGATGATAGACACCCCCTTGCGACGCCCCTGCACCACCCTCACCAGCTCCAATTTCCTCCCTCCAAACTCTCTCACCTTACTAAATTCTCCATCACCACCCACCACAAAACTCCACTTCTGCTCACCTCCGGCGACGCCTACACCATTAAAGAAGTCACCGGAACGGCCTCAGCATCGCCACCTTCGTCGCCCCCCAGAATTCGCCCTCTGCACTTCTCCGGCCCCTACGCCTGCAAGCTCCCGCACCTACGCCTTGCCGCCCCTGCGCCTGCTTCAGCTGCCCCTACGGAAAACACAACAGAGGGTTCGTCTTCTCTCCCTATTTTTGCAAGTTTCTAATTCCTTTGCTAAATCAAATACTAGAATAGATCCACAAAGGAAATACAAGATGTCCGAAGGTGAGAAGGAGAGGTATAGGATTGTACACGATCGAGTTGTGTACGCAACTCGGTTTTTGCACGTTCCTACATTGGAGTAGCTAGGCATGCTGGAGAGCATGCAGTCCTTTCTGCCCAATCATGGGCTCAGAGACTTCCTACAGAAGAGTGCTCCAACATATCCCGAGCTCAGCAAACAGTTCATCTCCACCTTCACCATGGAGAAGGAAGATCATGTGTGTATTGGACTCACTTTCAAGTTCAACAAGGTGAAATACACACTTGATTACCACACGCTATAGGAGGCCTTCGGGGTGACTCTCAACCCCTCCGCAATTTGGTGGGATCCAATCCCGACCCCGGACCTGTGTGAGTTTTGGCACGCAGCTACCGGGTGAGAGTTCCATGCAGGGGGTGAGTACTCCAACAAACTCACTCACCCTTGTTTTAGGCTCCTCTCCAAGATCCTCATGAGAGTCTTCTGTGGACACAAAGAGGAGAACAGGGTCACCCTCAAGGACCTCCCACTACTATACTCCTGCCTTCCGATGAGCGAGAAGGTGATGGATTGGCCGCCGCTCTTCCTTGCCGCTTTGAAGCGGATTAGGAGCAAAAAGCCGAGGGATATTGTCGGCGGTGAGGTGATCTCCTTGATCGCCTCACATGTGATGGACCTGTCCGAGCTAGAGGACGGGCTGGAGGCTCCCCTTTATACTGAGGGGATGCTTCGGAGGTGCAAGCTCCTCCGACGGGATGGGGAGAACCTATTTTGGATCTCCCTTGCAAATGGGAGCCAACTCACTTATCTTCCTCGGCCTTTAAATTCGGGAATGAGCTCTCCGAGCTCTACATTCCGGCAGATCCCTTCGTACTGAGGAGGCCGCTAGGGGCCATTGTAGAGAGGCATGCTACGAGCTCTAGCCAGGCTCATCAGGAGGAGCACATGCCCATCCCCGACGACGAGGAGATGCCCACTGCGGCACTAGAGGAGGATCCGGCCCTTGCGAGCCTTCAGGCTCAGATGGCGGCTATGACCACCCAACACCGGACATGGCAGTCCAACTTCCGTAGGACCATGCTGGAGCAGCAGCAGAACTGGCAGACGAGCTTTGCCGCCTCCATGACCTCCCACTTTGACAAAAGGCAAGAGGCTTGGAAGGTGGCCCAACAGCAGCAGCTGGAGGCTCAACAGCTGGCTTGGCAAGCTAGCTTTGAGACCCCTTTTGGCCGTCGGATGGAGGCTCAGCAGACCCGCATTGATGACATCTACCACCGGCAGGAGCATTTCTTTCGCCACTTTCCATACCCACCAGAGAAGGGTCCGGATGGTCAAGCAGGACCATCCCACTAGTGGTATCTTTTATCTTCCTTTCCCACATGTATCTTTGCTTCATTTCCGGTTTGAGGGCAAAGTGTACTTTAAGTATTGGGGAGGGACATATCATTGCATTTACAGTTTCCTTTGATTTGTTTTGAGTAGTTTTGCATTGAGTCGTATGAATTGTAATTCCTATTGAAATTCATATAAAAAAATAAATAAAAAAAAAAGAGAAAAAGCCAAACAAAATGAAATAAGGCATGAAAAATCCTTCGATAAACCGAAAATCCGAAAGGGCGGTTTAGACAAAAAGAAGGTAGTCCGACCAACCTTAGGTTGGTGCAAAATTGGACTTGAGGGATGTGAGATTAAAGTGAGATCATCAAAGAAAAGAAGAAGAGTGGCAAGGTTGAAACCCGAAAGGGCACCTTGGAAAAATGAGCGACACCGAGTGTAGGTTTCCTTTTCGGCGTTTGGCGACATAAGAAGGGGAGTCATATAGAGGTTGTCCGGGTAGGCCACTCTTGGAGCAATAAGGATGGTAGTTTCTCACCTATTTCTCACATTTCCTCTCTTTTCCTTCTTTCTTTCTTGGCTTTTCTTTTGTTTTCATTGTCTTTTCTGCTTGCCCATGATTCCTGAGGCCTTTGAGTCTAGTTTACTGTCATTTGTTTTACTCGAGACGAGTAAAAGGTCTAAGTATGGGGGAGTTTGATAGGTGATGGAATCACTATCATTTAGGATAGTTTTTAGAGTCTTTTTTCAACATTAGTGTCTGTTTATGCTACTAACTCTTTGGTCCAGAAGAAGAAGACTAAAAGAAGCGAAGGAAGGAGTTATAAGCACTTAGGAGTGAAGTTCGTTCACGAAGCAAAGCTTATGTTGCTTCACCGCTCCCGCGGAGCCTTGTCACTATTAGCATGAAATATGGTGATATTCTAGGCACTTATTTTGGTTTTTTCCTCATTATTGTGTACATGGATAGGTTTTTGAAGCAAATGTTAGCTTGTTCATCTATTTTGTCGATATGGAAGTCTACACTAGCTTTGTGTTGCTTATAGGTAAATAGGAGCTAAATCGGAGCAATTGAGAGAGAAAGGGGAGTAATCGATCATGCTCGAGGATTAGGATATACATCAAGGAAGCTAAGGAAGAGCTAGGATGAAGATTGACACGAAACAAAAGCAACAGCAAGAAATATACACTTCCACGACCTGAATTACGGCCGTAGAGGAGTCCACGCTCTAAACCACGGCCGTGGACTTGCCATCATGAACTTGGATTTGAGTTTCGAGCACTCCAGTAAGTTACACGGCCTAAATTACGATCGTGAAAACCCATGAGACCGTAACCTGTTTCCACGCTCTAAACCACGGTCGTGGAAACCCATGAGACCGTGATTTATGCGATCTTTTGACGTGTCATTATTTACCACGTCATTTACGTATTGGGATCGATGGCAATCATTTCTCGTCTTATAAAAAGGCCGGAAAAGAGTGTTTCGAGGACGGCCGCTTACCCTTGCTTTCAGCACTCTTGCTTAGGGTTGATTGGAGATCGCCGAGAGTCGCGGAAACGCCGGATTATTGAAGATTGGAGATTTCTCACAACGAAGGTTTAACCTTTTTCTTAGGTTTTGATATTGAAGACGGATTGACATCCCGTTCTTTGTACTTCCTTAGATCATTGTGAGGTTTTGTGTTATATATTCTGAATCCATTAACATTACTTCTTGTGTTTCGGATTTGAGATTGGTTTTGAAGTTTTATTGAGTATTCAAGGGTTTTCATCTTCTATTCTTCTTAAATTGAATATTGATATCATGACAATTGTTATTGACTAAAACCCTTTAGCAATTCTAAGGTGAAGGGTTGATAGTTGTGGCTTAGGTAATGATAGATCGATCGTAATTTGATTGGATCTTGAGAGTTAGAGAAATATCGTCGACACCCTAAATCAGGGCTTGTTCTTAGGTTTCCACGGCCGTGGTTCTCAAGATCTACCCGTGATTTACCTCAGTTTACGAACTTTGCTTTTACTTTAATCCAAAGTTAAAGATTAGCTTTAACCTAGTCTTGGCTTGCCTTTCCTAGGTAGTAGTGAGACTCAACATCCTCTATTTCGGTTTCGAGTGTCACAACCTTAACCGTTTGAGTTTATCTTGATCCTTGGGTTACAAATTTGGGTATTTGAGATCAATTCTAGTTCTTAGATTCTTTCTCATCTGCAGCCACAACAACCTTTATAGAGAGTTCTTCTGATTAGACATAAGGTTTTGGAACTTCACCGTACATTATCTTACCTTAACATACCTTTGCAATTCTCTACTCTGTCCTTATATCTATAGCATGTCTTGAATCGATTCCCACAATTGGATACCTGAATCTTTAGGGTTGTTGTTTTCCCCAATATTTGCAAAGCTCTACACTTTACTTGCTTGATTACTTGAAACTGATTTTGTTTCACCAACTCCTTGTGATCGATACTCTGGAACACTTGCTAATCTACGCATATCCGTACACTGCGGGTTCGCTTGCTTTTATTCTAGTTTTATAAATTAATGACTTGATTGCACGCACCTTTTAGGGCGAACAAGTTTTTAGCGCCGTTGCCGGGGAGTTGGTCAAGACCAAACTTCGGTTTTCGGTTATCGAGCTTGGGAGCTTTGCTCTTGTTATTTGATATCTCTTTTGAGCGCTATTTGCAGGTTCTTTTAAATATATGCGAAGGTCTAGATCCAACAAAGACCTCGTACCTTTTGATCCAGAACTTGAGAAAACTCTTAGGAAGAAAGCTAAAGAAAGAAAGATGGCTGAAAATAGAGAGAGGGATTTGCAAGAGGAATTAGAGGAGTCTCAAGCTCAATTTAGGTTGAGTTAGAAAGCTCGTAAGGAAGAAGCGGAGCGTCATCAATTCCAAATTGAAGAGCTCAAAGCTATGATGTTGGACATGAAGTTGGAGCTGACTGATGCTAAGAAGAAGGTCAAGAAGCCAACTAAGTCCATTAGAACGGAATCATCCGATGATGAAGAATTCAATCCGGATATGCCACCACTAGAGGAGATTGATCCAACGATCAATCCAGTCCGGAATGATCCAATACCAGCCGCCAATCCTCGTGTTCCAAAGAACGCTTGGCCAAAGAACGCTTCGGCCAAGAATGCTTGGCCAAAGGATGGATCCGATTCAGCAACCATGCCGTCTAGGTGTGAACTTCAAAGCTGAAGATATTCAAGGGTTTAGTTTTAACCCGCAAGTTATTACCATCGTTCACCAAATCCAATTTGGAGGAATGAGTGCTGAATCTCCACTGATAGCATGAATTATAGTCTATATTTTGGGACTTATTTTGACGTTTTATCTTCAATAATCTGCATGTTTGGATGTATATTCTAATGATTATATCGTCGTTTCATCTACCTTTGCGGGAATCGAGGTCTACACCAAGTTTCGTTGTAATCGTAGGTAAAATGGCACGTTTTGGACTAAAATGGAGCTAAAGGAGCTAAGGAGTCATTGGAGGTACATTCAGGAGCTTAAAGAAGAATCCAAGAAGCATGGAAATGGATTAGAGATTCACTTTGGACCAGATTTGAGAGATTTCACATTCAGTTGAGTCACCTCGGTCAGCTACAATACCATCTCGACCGAGGTGATCCAGAGGAGCTACTCGACCGAAGCGAACACCTTGGACGCGGCGAGAGATATTTTATTCTTGGTTGAGATCTTTTATTTTTGGAACGGAGATCTTATATTTTTAGGCTGGATTCCTGGAAGGAAGGAGATAATTCAGCTCATATCATTTTACCTATTTTATGGGAAAATATCTTTCTAAGATCTTTTATCTTTTGGAGGTAATTTTCCTATAAAAAGGGTTGGATTTTCCACAAATTCAACATCCGCATACATCCGCTAAGACCCGCTGACATCCGCTTACGGCTGGAAAACATCACTACAATTGGGAGATTTGAAGAACCTTTTTGAAGGTTGAAGGAAGATTGATAGGAAGATTGATAGGAAGATTGATAACTTTTATAGCTTTGTGAAGGGTTTTTGTAAGACTTTCTTAGATTCCCTTCTTTGTTGACTTGTTTTGTTGGATTGTGACACAAAGAACGCTTGTTTGATTTATAATTGATTCAGTTATTGAAGCCTTTCTCTTAAGGTTATTGTGTTCAATTATTCACTTTCTTCCCATATATTTCATTATTGCTTTTATGATGATGAGTGGCTAATTTCCTTGTGTGATTCTAGGGTGATTGGCTGAAGGTTGTGGGAAAAACAATGATAGAATAATCTTAAAATCCAGTAGGACCCTGAAAGCTCGAGTCTTTATCCTTAACCCTAAAGCATCTCGCTCAGTCGATAAACATCTCGGCCGAGGTGGAATTCGTTGGACCGAGGTGACTTATTTGATCCGAAACTGAGAGTTAAGTGTTAGAGTTTGCCAAATCCTATTTTTATTACACCTTTCCTGGTTCAATGAAAGCCTAGGGTGAGACTTAACCGGTAATTCCTTTGTTTGTTTACCCAAGATCATAAGTGTAGGTAATAAAGGTTTATCCTTTATTGGGGTTTGAGTGTGCCTTCATCCCATCTTTCTGAGTTAGCTTGAGACTTACCCGGTAAAGGTTGATTCTATTCCCTTAGGTGGTGTGTTGGTTTGAGGTTATAGTTCTTTTCCTTAATTTCTTGAGACTTACCCGGTATTAGGAGTTACGGTTTGGGATTAGTGAGTAGTGAGACTTACCCAGTGATCTATTCCACTTTATTAACACCTTCCCTTTGCAAAATCTCAGCTTTGTCCGCTTTATCTTGAGATCTTGAGTTGGAACCACAACTAGATGCTTTAATCCCTAGAATTGCATATTTCCTTAATTGAATTTTTATCATCTTTGATTGCTATAATTGCTTTTGTGGTTAGTTGAAATATTGACCACCTATACCTGTTTTGTTTCACTAAGTCCCTGAGATCGACACCCCGGAATTTCTTGCTTTTACTACGATTGACCCGTATACTGCGGGTTCACATCCGTGTTTTAAGATTACATCTAGGGTTATAAATTTAAAGCTTGCATAAACCATTTAGAGCGAACAAGTTTTTGGCGCCGTTGCTGGGGACTTGGTCTAGACCGAGCCGGTTGCGGTTGGCTTTCGGGGCGTTTGCCCCTGTTTCTACTACCACTCTACTTGAGTGACTTTCGCAGGTTCTTTTTCTTAGGTTTATGCGAAGAACCCACGTTGGGAAGGAAATTGTTCCTTACGATCCCGAACCAGAAAAGATATACAAAAGACGCTTGAAAGAAGCGAAGATGGCCAATCAGGATAATCGCGATCTTGAAGCCGAATTGAAGGAGGCGTTAGAACAACTACGCCTCAACAGGGAAGAGCTGAGACTGGAAAGGGAAGAAACTTGCACAAGGACTGAGGCGATCGAAGCAGATATGGCGGCTTTACGAGACCAGTATCTACCTCGACCGAACCCAGATCCTCTATTGAGGCAAGACCCTGTTTCAGACCCTCGACCGAGGCAAGTCCCAGTACCTGCTGCCCCAGCCGAGACACTTCCACCTCGGATGCCAGTCCGAGATGCTCTTTTTGCAGGTATTCCACAGACCCTAGGGCAGAGGATAGACCCTAATCAACAACTGAGGCATCCAAGAGTCAACCTAGGTGATCCAGCGGACCATGATTATAAGCTTCGACCGCAAGTTCTTTCCATGATTCGCCAATGCCAGTTTGGAGGGCTAGAGAGGGAATCTCCGCATCAACATCTACAAAACTATGAGATCTTGATCGAGACCTTGAGACCTTCAAGAATAGAAAACAACAACTACAAGCTAAGGCCTTTCTACTTCTCTTTGAAAGATAGAGCACTTACTTGGTATCAATCTCTTCCTCCAGGAAAAATCAATACTTGGGAGGAGATGACGACGGAGTTTTTAACTAAATTCTTTCCCCCATCTAAAACTGTTGAAATGAGAGGGAAGATTAATGCATTCATCATGAAGGACAAGGAGAGCTTGTCCAAGTCATGGGAGAGATTTTAAGACATTCTTTTGCATTGCCCACATCACGGGATTCGAAAGATAGAGTTGTTGGAGATATACTTCAAGGGACTGGACGGAAACATCCAGTTCAACCTTCAACTACTATCCACCGGCACGTTCATGGACATGCCGATTGACGAAGCTTGGGAGTTCATAGAGAAGCAAGCTTTGCACATGGAGAAATACTCCCACCAAGCAGCTGAAGGTGGAGTTAAAAGAGTCAACTTTCAAGAGGATCCATCAAACAATAATCAACTCATCTCTTTGAAGAACGATGTGAAGCAATTGAAGGAACTCTTGGTTGCTCAAACCAAGAAAGAGGAGGAAGGATATCAAAGTTCAAGGAATAACGGGTACCGGAACAACAACAACGGTTCCCAGAACAACAACTACAACAACAATAGAGGATCCAATATCAATAATTGGAGGGCAAACAACCAAAATTCGTGTAACCCTTACTCTAACTCCAATTCGAACAACTCCTCTAATCCTTTCCTCTCTTCTTCTTCTTCTTCTCCTTCTACTCCATTAAAGAGCCAGGAGCTTGGATCAAGCTCATCCCAGCCGGAAAAGAAAGATGCGGTGTTGGAGGCTATCTTGATCAAGCTCAGTGCTATGGAGACGTCCATGACTTCATTTTCGAAGGCACAAAAAGCCTTAGAACAACAATTCTTTGATAAGGCGAATGAAGTGCCAAGAGATCCAGGAAAACTTCCAGCAAGGACGGAAAACAACCGTAAGGGACAGATTATGGCAATAACAATGAGGAGTGGACTGAAAACTGCAGATCCAGTGCCTCGACCGATGCCAGTCCAGACGAAAACCACCTCAGTCCAGATACAGTCGAAGAACACTTCGGCCGAGGTGCCAACCGAGGTTGAGCCACATAGAGAGTCGGACAAAACTGAAGCTATGTCCCACGTCCTGCATATAAACCACCACTTCCATTCCCCCTGTCAAGGGCCAAAGCACATCTAGACAAGCATTTTGGTAAGTTCCTTGACTTGATGAATAAACTACATATTAACATCCCTTTCCTTGATGCTATTCTAGGGATGCCCGCCTATAGGAAGTTCTTAAAAGAAATTCTATCAAGGAAGAGGAAGTTGGAAGACTTTGGTGAAGTTAGGATGACATCTAAATCCTCGGAGCTTATTCAAATCATGAAGGAGAAGATGCCACCAAAAACAAGAGATCCCGACTCGTTTTACATTCCCATTCAAGTTGGGGATGTCACTTGTGAGGCGTTGTGTGATCTAGGAGCCAGCGTGAGCATCATTCCGCTGGAATTATGTGTGAAGATCGGACTTGGAGGGCCCAAGCCGGTAAAGATACGGTTATACATGGTGGATCGCTCCATTATCCATCCCGTGGGCATTTTGGAAGACGTTCCGGTCAAGTTAGGTAACTTCTATTTACCTATAGACTTTGTTGTACTTGACATTCCCGCAGATTATCCCGTTCCTATCATTCTCGGGAGACCATTTCTAGCAACTTCGGATTGCAATGTGGATTTTAAGAACGCCAAGTTGCAATTCAACATTGGCGGTGATCAAGTTGAGTTTGCCTTGCTTGCGGCAATGAAGCGAGAGCAGCTAGGAGATGATATCTTCAACATCTATGATGAAGAATCAAGAGAATTGGTGAGCTCTATCCTTATTAAAGATCCACTTGAGAGAGTTATTAGTTTTAGCTTAATGGAGGAAGGTATAGATGCCTCTTGTGATGCAGATATATGGAGCTTAAAGGCGCTGGAAGAAGTTCAGGAGCTAAAACTGAAAAACTAATCCAGGAGACGAAGATCTCCAGTTTCGGTTCCAGTTGTAGTACCTCGACCGAGGCACTTTCTGGACGAAGCGAGGTGGCTGAAGAACATCTCGGTCAACCTCTCTGCGCCTCGACCGAGATCAAAAGCAAGTTAATGTCAAATGAGACTTCCGAAAGTCCAGTTCTTCGATCTACTCCATTGGAAGGAGGAAGCAAGGATCCCCCTCAGAAAGCACCCGCAGTTGTAGAGCTTAAACAACTCCCTAGTCGCTTGAGGTATGCCTTTCTTGGACCGGATTCTACTTATCCCGTCATCGTTAGTGCTTCCCTCTCCGAATCTGAATTATCTAAACTAATGCATGTCCTGAGGAAGCATCAAAAGGCTTTGGGTTATACCATTGATGATCTTATTGGCATTAAGCCTTCTTTCTACATGCATAGAATACTAATGGAGGACGATCATAAGACTTCATGGGAACCTCAAAGACGGTTAAATCCGATCATGAAGGAGGTTGTGAAGAAAGAAATTCTTAAGTTGTTGGATGCAGGTATCATATTTCCTATCTTGGACAGCAAGTAGGTGAGCCGAGTACATGTAGTTCCAAAGAAGAGAGGGATGACCGTTGTGACAAATAAGAACAACGAGTTGATCCCAACTAGGACCGTCACGGGCTGGAGGGTGTGCATCGATTACAGGAAGCTGAACGTGGCCACTCGAAAGGACCATTTCCACTTCCCTTCATCGATCAAATGCTCGAACGGTTGGCTGTACATTCACATTTTTGCTATCTAGATGGCTATAGTGGCTTCTTCTAGATTCCTATCCATCCGGATGATCAAGAGAAGACCACTTTCACTTGTCCATGGGGGACGTTCGCTTATAGGAGGATGCCATTTGGATTATGTAATGCACCCGCTACCTTCCAACGATGCATGATGGCTATCTTTTTCGAGTATATAGAGGAGATCATGGAGGTATTTATGGATGATTTTTCAGTATATGGTTCCTCTTTTGATGATTACCTATCTAACCTTTCTCTAGTGCTACAAAGATGTGAAGACATTAATCTCGTCTTGAATAGGTAGAAGTGTCACTTTATGGTTAATGAAGGCATCGTGCTAGGACACCTCGTTTCTAATCGAGGTATTGAGGTCGATCGCGTGAAGATCGAGACTATTGAGAAACATCCTCCCCCTTGTTCTGTTAAGGGTGTGCGGAGTTTTCTTGGGCATGCAGGTTTCTATAGGAGATTCATCAAGCACTTCTTGAAGATTTCTAAACCACTAACTAACCTCTTGAATAAAGATGTTGTTTTTGAGTTTTCGCAGGAGTGTCTTGATGCATTTTACAGGATTAAGGAAGTGTTGATCTCCGCTCCCATTATCCAACCTCCGGATTAGACCTTGCCTTTTGAGATCATGTGCGATGCGAGTGATGTGGCGGTATGAGTGGTGCTAGGACGAAAGAAGGATGGGCGAACTACCGCCATATACTACGCTAGCAAGACGCTAGATGAAGCCCAACGTAACTACGCCACCACCGAGAAGGAGCTATTGGCGGTTGTATATGCTTTCGAGAAGTTTCGTTCTTACTTAGTAGGGGCGAAAGTCATTGTCTACACCGACCATGCAGCAATTCGTTACTTACTTGCTAAGAAGGATGCCAAGCCACGCCTTATTCGATGGATTCTCTTGCTTCAAGAGTTTGAGCTAGAGATCCATGATAAGAAGGGATCCGAAAATTCTGTTGCGGATCACCTCAGCCGACTACCTTCCTATTCACGCGAGAAGGACGATCCACCCATAGACGATTCATTCCCCGATGAGTACTTGCACTTGTTGGAACGTTTGATAGACCTCCTTATCTCACCCCATGATGAAGGTGAAGTATGGGGTGAGGATATCTCCCATGACGTTTAGGGACACCGTACGGTCCATCTAGCGACCTTAAATCAAGCGCTTCTTGGGAGGCAACCCAAGGTATTGCTTTCTTTCCCTTTTTCTAGTCTAGCTTTAGATAGTTTGCTTTTGCTTTGCTTTGCTTTGTGTTTGGCGTCCTAGATAGAAAACAGGTGACATCTAAGGAAGGAATACAACCCAGGAGCAAAACTGGAAGGACAGAAGTTCGAGAATTTGAGAAGACGAAGTTTGACTGAGACACATCTCGGTTGCTGTCACAACACCTCGACCGAGATGATTCTTGAGCAACCGAGGCGACTAGGGTTTCTGAAGATCCACCTCGGTTTGTTCACCTCGCTCCAGTCAAGACCATCTCGACCGAGGTGACAGCAGTTCCAGAAAAGGTTATAAAAGGGGGCTGAGATTTCTCTGTCCTCCCTCTACCTTCTTCTCGACTACGGCGCACATCCCACCTCGTTTCTTCGATTTTCACCCATTTTCAACGATTCTCGCTTCTAAACTGAGAGGAAAGAATAGAGGATCAAATTGCAAGCGCCAATCTACAGCAAAAACGCACGAAATCGGCCAAATTTGGGTAAAATTCGAGAACACCCTAACACTCCTCCTCTCCACTGATTTCTTTCGATTTGGGCTTTGGTTGCCCCTGTATTTTGCTGAAAAATGGATTAAGTACCCCATAGGAACCTTTGGTAGTGATTTTGGGGGAAAAGAACTGGATATTTGAGTGTTGCGATCGAACAGCGCTTCGCCTCGGTCCAGTCGGCCTGCGCCTCGGCCGAGGTGTTCCAGAGAGTTGTCAGAGAGACCGAGGTGGTTTGACAGATTACAAAAAAGATGAGTTCTGACAAGCAGCTTGTGTTGAGAGATAGATCTTCTCCTTCTCCTTCTTCTTCTTCCTCGCGCCGTTCTAGACCGGTGATCCATGAGCGTCACCAGGTCGACTATGACCGCATAGCAGCACGTCCAGTGGTTGCACAACGGTTTTTGGACATCTCAGCTTTCGACTGCCTCTACGTTGATGATGATCTGAGGCGTATGATATCTATGGTGGACTTAGAGCAGTTCACTGAGATCCGAGCTCTGGCCTACCTAGAGCCGACCGTGGAGTTTGTCAGCTCCGTCACCTACTTGCCCACCGAGCGCGCCATCAAGTACCGGTTAATGAACCGGAATAATCTAGTTCCTATGGACCACTGACGAGATATCTTTGGCTTCTCGGCCCCTACTGTTGCTGACTTTCCCTCTCGAGTTGTAGCTCGAGAGTTCTGGGGATAGATTGCTCATGTGGTTGAGCACGGTGACAGGTGGTGACCTGGAGATTCCAGGGAGCGGATTATATTTCACCTGGCTATTAGACTTGCTCACAGGATCTTTAGTGAGACTCTTCTGGCGCGTACTGAGACGCCCCAGAAGATCAGACAGGGTGAGTTGCTAAGTCTTTACTACATGGTGACCGGAGGAGTTCCAGATTTTGGAGTTATGCTAGCGGAGGATTTGCACAAGATAAAGGCAAAGGCGAAGGGGGACATCTGCTGCGGAGGGATAGTGTTCGCCCAAAAGGTGTGTGCGTCAAAGTCTTAATATTTATATCTAGAACTCAAAGCAAAGCGAACCCGCAGTGTACGGATCGGCTGTAGTGAGGTAAGAATTCCAGAGTCGAACTCAGGGATTTGGTGAGAGTAAATTCAATTTCAATTATCTAGCAAAAAATGCGAAAAGCTTTTGTGATCAAATAAGGGTAAAATGATTCAAAGGATTCAAGTATCCGATTTCGGCTTTCGATTAAAGACACTTCTATAGATATAGGATAGAGTTTATATTGCCAAGATTAAATGTTCAAAGGTAGATATCGTACGGTGAAGTTCCGAAACCTATATAACTAATCTAAATGTTCTCTCTATAAGGGTTGTTGAGGCTGCAATATAGAAAGATCTAAAGACAAGAATTATGTTCAAAATAACTATCTAAAACTCCAGGATATGACTCTCGAAAGTAAAGATTAGAAAGCACACTTAGAATCTTAATTAAGGATGTTGAGTCTCTTTATTACCCAAATCTTATAACCTTAATCTATTAAATGTAGAATCAAGTATGAAATCTCTTCATACACTCTATTAGAGGTTAAAAAGGTTAATCAATGTTGGGATTTAGGCAAGGATTAGTTTTGGTTAAAGATCGATTCAATTAAAGTTCGTCAGAACAATAAATCGTGCTGTTCATAAGGAAATAGGCCGATTTACCCAAGAACAGTCCGATTTTCCTGTTATCGCAAAACTAAAATCTAAACTCTCTGGGTCCTAATTTTTGAATGAATTCAGTCTATCATCACCTAAGCCTTAATCATCAACTATTCTCCCCAGAATCACAAGGGTTTTAGCCAACCATTTTCATAATCAAATCAAATCAAGGATTGAATGAAACAATGCAAATAAACCCAATTCTTGAATAAAAACTCAATAACCTTCAAATCTGTAAATAATCGTCAAAACTGATCAATGTATCTCTTAAGTAACTCAATTACGTGTTCAAAAACCACAATTGCTTCAATGGATAAAGAAATCTCACAAATAAGAATCAAGATTGGCTTCCCGGCAAAAGTCCTTCAATCCTTCTCCAAGAATCTCCAATCTCTCTCAAACGTGTAAAGATTTCCTACTGCGGCCTCCTGTACGCAAAAGTAAGTGTGGCAAGGATCCAAGTCCTGTGGCTGTCACCGTCCGTCAATCAATGTTGAAGGCTATCGAATATATGTAGGGATAAATCTAGGGTTTAAAGGTAAAACCCTAGAAATCTGGGCTGAAAAGAAGTCGAGTGCGCTGGTATCAGAAGATACTCTGGGCCGCGTCATAAGGTATCAGAAAATACTTTGGCGCGTCAGACGGTATCAGAGAATACTTTGGGCCGCGTCCGAAGGTATCAGAAAATACTTTGGGCCGCGTCCGAAGGTATCAAAAAATACTTTGCCGCGTCAGACGGTATCAGAAGATACTTTGGCGCGTCCTAAATTCCTTTTATGCTCCTTTTTGTCCCGCTTCAAGGCTTAATCCTTAAATGTGACATCTTTGCTCCATAATTCGCCAAATTACCTACAAATGCAATAAAACTCTGTGTAGACCTCTATTCTTGCAAAGTAGGTGAATATAACCATAAATGCCATGAATGTATGCCTATGCATGCAAAATAAAGGGAAAATATATATAAATACATGCCTAAAAATAGGTCACAATTCATGTCATCAGATAGTGACTCATATAGCGAGTTACATGGATCTTGACTTGAGTGCATGCACTATGGTGGCGGCTGCCAAGCCGCTCGGACTTCAGGAGATGATCACTCAGAGGATACTGGTTCCTCGCGGTCTTACTACGCCATATGTGGCGATACCCTGGGAGCAGACTGCACCTCAAGGGATCAGATGGTCAACTTAGTTCTCCGTGTATGATCCGCATTACTGGTAGACTGCATGGATCCCGCTAATGGAGGACGCCAGAGAGGCAGCAGCAGCAGCAGCTCAGGGGCCAGCTGAGGAGGATGAGGCAGAGGATGATGATGATGATGATCATGATGATGAGGATGAGGATGGCGTTGCTGCCATGGATATGCAATGGGTTTTAAATTTATATTCTTGTTATATTTATCCTAACTCCTAGCGAACCCGCAGTGTACGGGACGTTTGTAGTAGGGATAGTATTCCGTGGTCGAACACAAAGACTAAGGTGAGATTGATTCAATTTATGATTAAGTTTAGTGAAGATCTAGGTTAAGAAAAGAGAAAGAAATAAAGAAATGAAAATCTCAATATTTTTGGTTGGTTTTTAGGTGATCAATCAAAGATCACAAATCTTGCGAAATATAATAATCAACTAATCTAACAAATCGACACAAACAAACAAGCTAAGCACGAGATATAGATCAAAGAGGAAAAAGCGGATTCTAGGGGTTGGAAATTCCGGTTATGGCATAGGACTCAAGCTATCTAATCATTCCTTGGTTTAACTATGATTTGTTGGGAGTGAGTGTTTCTAGATTGGGATCAATCACCGGGTAGGTCTCATGGTCCACTAGTCCATTCCTAAGATCTCATCACCGGGTAAGTCTCTAAGAACCTAAGGGACGGAATTCTACACAAACCGGATTGTCACCTAGAGATCTAACCTATCCTTACCGGGTAAGTCTCGGAAGGGTTAGTCCTAAGCAACCATCTAGCACACTTAGTCCAATGGCGGCTTATGAGGCTCACCACTACCTAGGGTTTGTTATCTTTGGAATCTAAGAGTAAGGATTACCGGGTAAGTCTCTCCTAACACTTAGTTGCTAACACTAGGTCACCCTAGGATAGATTTAACTCAACAAACACTTAGGATTTCAACATTCTAACAATCTAAAGCTAGATCCATCGAACCAGGGACAATCACGGGGTGTTCTACCACTTCCACGGCCGTGGTTTGGCTAGAACAAACCATGGATCCTAACAGAGGCTACGTCCAAGTGAGTGACTCAGCCAAGGGCTAATCTAAGTCCATCCTATCATGGTCCTAGCCATAACCATCCTCTCCTTACCCTAGAACCACATCTATTTAGCCTACAACATTCATCATAGCAATCGAAAGCATCAAACATAAAATCATGGCATCCATTTGCAAGATAATGAAGAGAAAGAGATGAACAAGTGAAGTAAACAAAACCAAGCTGAAAATGGAATTAGAATGACTCACAATCCTTCTTAAAGAAGGTTTAAAAGGTTCATACAACTCTAGAAATCGATTCCGAAACTCTTCACTACAAGCTATCAAGTCTATCAATGGTGTGTTCTTCTTCTTCCTCTCCAATGGAGCTCTTCAACCCTCCAATGGTGTTTTCCTCCTTGAGAATCTTCTTCTTGAGAGAATATTTTTGATTGGATGATAGTGGATAATGGAGAGCTGCTCCAAGATGATTCTCTCAGCCAATGCAGGACCACTTTTATACTACAACTTTGCAAGAGCTGGCCAAGAGATCGTGGCACAGCTGTCACGAAAACCTGGAAAAATCCACGGACAGTTCCACGGCTGTGGACTTTTAGTGAACCGTGGTTTGGACCTTCAGCCTTGCCTTTGATCATTAAGCTTCGATTCGGTGCATGGCTTGTGTTGGCAAGGTTCCATGAGTCCTCATTAGCCTCTAGCTTGCATCCTAATGAGTCCCAGGGTGTGTCATCTTGATGAGCAATCCTCAAACGTATTGATTTAGCTCCTAAATCTATCAAAATACCTACAAAACAATGCACAAGTCCGTGTAGACGTCTATCTCGACAAAATACGTGAATTGAGTGCAAACGTCGTGAACTAGTGCTGAACCATGCATGAATAAGTGTAAAATATATCTAAATGATTACCTAAACCTAAGTCATAAATCGTGTTATCAACGGGCACGGATACAGCTGGGACTAGTGTGCCAGTCATTGATCTGGATGACGACGAGACTGAGGAGGAGCCAGCTACAGCACCGGCACGTCCCGTTAGGCGTAGGGTACGCAGGCAGAGGGATCCAGTTGCTGACCGTCGGATCGATGATCTGACGGATCAGATGATAGATTCCTACGCTGCCTTGTCCCTGGATATCAGAGAGATGTAGGAGAGATTACACTATCAGCACACGATGGCTGAGATTCAGTTTCAGCATGTCATGGGCTATCCTTTCGAGCCATCTCAGTACCCGTACGTGCCACAACCACCACCACCGGATCGGGATTATTGAGAGCTTGCAGGATTTTCTTTGTTTATTTATTATGCAGCTCAGCTTTATCCGGTGAGTACTTTGTTTCTTTAGACTTGATTTGACCCATTGGGACAATGTGTCCCAAGTATGGGGTATTTGGATGTATTATTTGACTTATGTGGATGTATGACTTGACTCATCGGATATTTATGTTTTATTTTGCTCTATGTGTTTACCTGAGATTACATGCATGCATACAGGTTATTTGATTGAGAAAAACGTCAAAAACTGGTTTGAAAAACATTTTTATTGACCTCGACCGAAGTGATTCTGACCAGACGAGGTGCAGTACCTCGGTTGCTTAGATCATCTCGACCGAGGTGGTTTAACTGAGAGACTTTTCGAAACGATTTTTGTGCTTCTTTTCTGGATATGACCTCAGTGATGATTTTTGTTTGCTGACTGGTTTTGAAATCTTTATATGTTTGAAAGGTTTTATGATATGTTTAAATTGCTAAATGCTTTGTTTGAAATTTGTGGCATGTTTAATATTTTGTTTTTATGCAAATTATGTTGAATTTGAAGGTTGACACCACATTATGAGTTCTATCACTCTCTTCCTGGGATGATTAAGGCAATTCATTCTCTTCTCTCCTTCTTCTTGATCATGGTTTAGCCCCTCATATACATATTTGCCTCCCTTTACCTATCCGGGAATTTGGAAGCAAGCAAGTGAAAAGCAAGTGAGAGAAAAGTTGAGATATTGGCTGAAAGTTAGAAAGAAACAAATAGGTTTGGGGAAGTCAATCATGATGATGAGTAACTCGGCACCATTCACATAGCCGGGTGTTTGTGTCTTGCCAAAGTCGGATTGAGCGATATTCCTCACGGGTCATGGTATGTGCATCAAGGGTTTGAGGCATCTCAAGAAATTGATGATTGCTGATTTCCCAAGCTTCGGTTATTGTGCACCTCTGTACATGCATCCCAAAAAGTAAAGTAAAAAGTAAATAAGCAAAGCTTATTGTGGAAGATGTTGAAGTTCAAAGGAAGTGAAGTAAAGATCCTTTTCTTAGATTCTAGCACCACATTCCCTATATACATCCGACCCTCACACGTTTCTTGACCTTTCATTTGGAAAGCCCTTGAGACCTCGAGCTTGTTGATTGACTTAGTGGTTTAAACTGGATTATACATGATTAATTTCGATAATTATGATTTATTATGCATTCTATGATTTTATGCAAAGTTGAACAACTTTCTTATATTTATAAAATGTTTTGATCATATTTTGATTTTAAATTCCATGGAGCATTCTCTTAGAGTGATCTATGAGCGGAGCACACCATTAAAATGTTTTGAAAGACTTTTTCATTGATCTTTATGACTTATAATCCATTCTATCTTGTATTTTAGATTTGGAACTTGCTTGGGGACAAGCAAGGGCTAAGTATGGGGTATTTTGATAGCATGAATTATAGTCTATATTTTGGGATCTATTTAGACGTTTTATCTTCAATGAGCGACACCGAGTGTAGGGTTCCTTTTCGGCGTTTGGCGACATAAGAAGGGGGGTCATAAGGAGGTTGTCCGGGTAGTCCACTCTTGGAGAAATAAGGATGGTAGTTTCTCACCTTTTTCTCACATTTCCTCTCTTTTCCTTCTTTCTTTCATGGCTTTTCTTTTGTTTTCATTATCTTTTCTGCTTGCCCATGCTTCCGGAGGCCTTTGAGTCTAGTTTACTGTCATTTGTTTTACTCGGGACGAGTAAAAGGTCTAAGTATGGGGAGTTTGATAGGTGATGGAATCACTATCATTTAGGATAGTTTTTAGAGTCTTTTTGCTACATTAGTGTTGGTTTATGCTACTAACTTCTTGGTCCGGAAGAAGAAGACTAAAAGAAACTAAGGAAGGAGTTATAAGCACTTAGGAGTGAAGTTCGTTCACGAAGCAAAGCTTCTATTGCTTCACCGCCCCCGCGGAGCCTTGTCACTGTTAGCATGAAATATGGTGATATTCTAGGCACTTATTTTGGTTTTTTCCTCATTATTGTGTACATGGATAGGTTTTTGAAGCAAATGTTAGCTTGTTCATCTATTTTGTCGATATGGAAGTCTACACTAGCTTTCTGTTGGTTATATGTAAATAGGAGGTGAATCGGAGCAATTGAGAGGGAAAAGGGAGTAATCGATCATGTTCGAGGATTAGGAGATACAACAAGGAAGCTAAGGAAGAGCTAGGATGAAGATTGACACGAAACAAAAGCAACAACAAGAAATATACACTTCCACGACCTGAGTTACGGCCGTAGAGGAGTCCACGCTCTAAACCACGGCCGTGGACTTGCCATCATGAACTTGGATTTGAGTTTCGAACACTCCAGTAAGTTACACGGCCTAAATTAAGGTCGTGGAAACCCATGAGACCGTAATCTGTTTCCACGCTCTAAACCACGGTCGTGGAAACCCATGAGACCGTAATCTGTTTCCACGCTCTAAACCACGGTCGTGGAAACCCATGAGACCGTGATTTAGGCAATCTTTTGACGTGTCATTATTTGCCACGTCATTTACGTATTGGGTTCGACGGCAATCATTTCTCGTCTTATAAAAAGGCCGGAAAAGAGAGTTTCGAGGACGGCCGCTTACCCTTGCTTTCAGCACTCTTGCTTAGGGTTGATTGGAGATCGCCGAGAGTCGCGGAAACGCCGGATTATTGAAGATTGGATATTGCTCACAACGAAGGTTTAGCCTTTTTCTTAGGTTTTGATATTGAAGACGGATTGACATCCTGTTCTTTTTACTTGCCTTAGATCATTGTGAGGTTTTGTGTTATATATTCTGAATCCATTAACATTAATTCTTGTGTTTCGGATTTGAGATTGGTTTTGAAGTTTTATTGAGTATTCAAGGGTTTTCATCTTCTATTCTTCTTAAATTGAATATTGATATCATGACAATGGTTATTGACTAAAACCCTTTAGCAATTCTAGGGTGAAGGGTTGATAGTTGTGGCTTAGATAATGATAGATCGATCGTAATTTGATTGGATCCTGAGAGTTAGAGAAATACCGTCGACACCCTAAATCAGGGCCTGTTCTTAGGTTTCCACGGCCGTGGTTCTCAAGATCTACCCGTGATTTACCTCAGTTTACGAACTTTGCTTTTACTTTAATCCAAAGTTAAAGATTAGCTTTAACCTAGTCTTGGCTTGCCTTTCCTAGGTAGTAGTGAGACTCAACATCCTCTATTTCGGTTTCGAGTGTCACAACCTTAACCGTTTGAGTTTATCTTGATCCTTGGGTTACAAATTTGGGTTTTTGAGATCAATTCTAGTTCTTAGATCCTTTCTATACTGTAGCCACAACAACCTTTATAGAGAGTTCTTCTAATTAGACATATAAGGTTTTGGAACTTCACCATAAATTATCTTACCTTAGCATACCTTTGCAATTCTCTACTTTGTCCTTATATCTATAGTATGTCTTGAATGGATTGCCACAATTGGATACCTGGATCTTTAGGGTTGCTGTTTTCCCTAATATTTGCAAAGCTCTACACTTTACTTGCTTGATTACTTGAAACTGATTTTGTTTCACCAACTCCTTGTGATCAATACTTTGGAATACTTGCTAATCTACGCATATCCGTACACAGCGGGTTCGCTTGCTTTTATTCTAGTTTTATAAATTTAAGACTTGATTGCACGCACCTTTTAGGGCGAACAAGTTTTTGGTGCTGTTGTCGGGGAGTTGGTCAAGACCAAACTTCGAATTTCGGTTGTCGAGCTTGGGAGCTTTGCTCTTGTTATTTGATATCTCTTTTGAGCGCTACTTGCAGGTTCTTTTAAATATATGCGAAGGTCTAGATCCAACAAAGACCTCGTACCTTTTGATCCAGAACTTGAGAAAAATCTTAGGAAAAAAGCTAAAGAAAGAAAGATGGCTGAAAATAGAGAGAAGGATTTACAAGCGGAATTAGAGGAGTCTCAAGCTCAATTTAGGTTGAGTTAGAAAGCTCGTAAGGAAGAAGCGGAGCGTCATCAATTCCAAATTGATGAGCTCAAAGCTATGATGTCGGACATGAAGTTGGAGCTGAATGATGCTAAGAAGAAGGTCAAGAAGCCAACTAAGTCCATTAGAACGTAATCATTCGATGATGAAGAATTCAATCCGGATATGCCACCACTAGAGGAGATTGATCCAACGATCAATCCAGTCCGGAATGATCCAATACCAGCCGCCAATCCTCGTGTTCCAAAGAACGCTTGGCCAAAGAACGCTTCGGCCAAGAACGCTTGGCCAAAGGATGGATCCGATTCAGCAACCACGCCGTCTATGTGTGAACTTCAAAGCTGAAGATATTCAAGGGTTTAGTTTTAACCAGCAGGTTATTACCATCGTTCGCCAATGCCAATTTGGAGGAACGAGTGCTGAATCTCCACTGATAGCATGAATTATAGTCTATATTTTGGGACCTATTTAGACGTTTTATCTTCAATAATCTGCGTGTTTGGATGTATATTCTAATGATTATATCGTCGTTTCATCTACCTTTGCGGGAATTGAGGTCTACACCAAGTTTCGTTGTAATCGTAGGTAAAATGGCACGTTTTGGACTAAAATGGAGCTAAAGGAGCTAAGGAGTCATTGGAGGTACATTCAGGAGCTTAAAGAAGAATCCAAGAAGCATGGAAATGGATTAGAGATTCACTTTGGACCATATTTGAGAGATTTCACATTCAGTTGAGTCACCTCGGTCAGCTACAATACCATCTCGACCGAGGTGATCCAGAGGAGCTGCTCGACCGAGGCGAACACCTTGGACGCGGCGAGAGATATTTTATTCTTCGCTGAGATCTTTTATTTTTGGAAGGGAGATCTTATATTTTTAGGTTGGATTCCTGGAAGGAAGGAGATAATTCAGCTCATATTATTTTACCTATTTTATGGGTAAATATCTTTCTAAGATCTTTTATCTTTTGGAGGTAATTTTCCTATAAAAAGGGTTGGATTTTTCACAAATTCAACATCCGCATACATCCGCTAAGACCCGCTGACATCCGCTTACGGCTGGAAAACATCACTACAGCTGGGAGATTTGAAGAACCTTTTTGAAGATTGAAGGAAGATTGATAGGAAGATTGATAGCTTTTATAGCTTTGTGAAGGGTTTTTGTAAGACTTTCTTAGATTCCCTTCTTTGTTGACTTGTTTTGTTGGATTGTGATACAAGGAACGCTTGTTTGATTTATAATTAATTCAGTTATTGAAGCCTTTCTCTTAAGGTTATTGTGTTCAATTATTCACTTTCTTCCCATATATTTGATTATTGCTTTCGTGATGATGAGTGGCTAATTTCCTTGTGTGATTCTAGGGTGATTGGTTGAAGGTTGTGGGAAAAACAATGATAGAATAATCTTAAATTCCAGTAGGACCTTGAAAGCTCGAGTCTTTATCCTTAACCCTAAAGCATCTCGCTCAATCGATGAACATCTCGGCTGGGGTGGAATTCGTTTGACCGAGGTGACTTATGTGATCCGAAACTGAGAGTTAAGTGTTAGAGTTTGCCAAATCCTATTCTTATTACACCTTTCCTGATTCAATGCAAGCCTAGGATGAGACTTATCCGGTAATTCCTTTCTTTGTTTACCCAAGATCATAAGTGTAGGTAATAAAGGTTTATTCTTTATTGGGGTTTGAGTGTGCCTTCATCCCATCTTTGTGAGTTAGCCTGAGACTTACCCGGAAAGGTTGATTCTATTCCCTTCGGTGGTGTGTTGGTTTGAGGTTATAGTTCTTTTTCTTAATTCCTTGAGACTTACCCGGTAATAGGAGTTACGAATTGGGATTAGTGAGTAGTGAGACTTACCCGGTGATCTATTCCACTTTAGTAACACCTTCCCTTTGCAAAATCTCAGCTTTGTCCGCTTTATCTTGAGATCTTGAGTTGGAACCACAACTAGATGTTTTAATCCCTAGAATTGAATATTTCCTTAATTGACTTTTTATCATCTTTTATTGCTATAATTGCTTTTGTGGTTAGTTGAAATATTGACAACCTATACCTGTTTTGTTTCACTAAGTCCCTGAGATCGACACCCCGGAATTTTTTGCTTTTACTACGATTGACCCGTACACTGCGGGTTCGCATCCTTGTTTTAAGCTTACATCTAGGGTTATAAATTTAAAGCTTGCACACACCATTTGGAGCGAACATCCACATCAATATTTACAGAATTTTGAGATTCTAATGGAGACAATGAAACCAAAGAATACAACCACCAAGAACTACAAGATCAAGCATTCTTCTTCTCTTTGAAAGGGAAGACTTTATCTTGGTATCAAGCTCTTCCAAATGGAAACTCAACACATGGGAGGATCTATCTTCGGAGTTCCTAACCATATTCTTTCTGCCATCCAAGACAGCGGAGTTGAGAGGTAAAATTAATGCTTTTTCTATGAAATCAAATGAAAGTTTGTTTCAATCTTGGGAAAGGTTTTAGGATCTATTATTGGATTGCCCACACCACGGCATTTCCATGTTAGAGTTGTTGGAGATATATTACAAGGGGCTGGATGTGGAAACACAATTCAAGCTCCAATCCCTTTCATGTGGCACATTCATGGACATGAGGGAAGATGACACTTGGGACTTCATTGAGAAGCAAGCCCGAGTCATTGAGAAATATTCCCACCGGAAGGCGGAAGCTAACCGAGTAGAGCAAGGAACGAAGCTAACACAAGCTGCGCAAACTCAAATCTTTTCTCTCAACACCGAGATTAAAGAGTTGAAGGAAATCATTAAAGCTGGCTTTCAAAAGCCTAAGGAGCAAGATGTTGGATATTTAGGAAACAACAATAACCATCATGGGAATGAGAACACTAACCGCAACAACCGGAACAACAACCAGAACAATTGGAACAACAACAACCAGAACAATAATTGGAACAACAATCGGAATTCAAACAACAATTGGCGTTCCAACCAACAACAAAATTCCGGTAATTCTTATCCCAATTCAGGAAATTCAGTAACACCACCATCTTCTTCTTCCATTCCTTTGAAAATCCGGGGGCAAGGATCTAATAGCTCAAGCACTTCGGGAAAGGAGAAGCCCGATCCCATGATGGCAACGATCTTGGGAAAGCTTCAAGGACTGGAGAATCACATCACTAAGGTTGATAAAGCTCAAAAAGTTTTAGAAAACCAAATGTTCAGCAATGCTGAAGAAGTTCTTAGAAACCAAGGAAAACTTCCTAGAAAGATGAAGGACAACCCGAAGGGAAGGGTGATGGCTATCACAACTAGGAGGGGACCAACAACTACCGACCCGCAACCTAAGTTTGTTGAAGTTCCTGTCGAAAAGGAGAAGGAAAAGGGGAAGGAGAAGGAAGACATCTACATTCCTCCTCCAGCTTACAAACCTCCCCTACCATTCTCACAATCTAGAGCAAGAGCGCGTCTAGACAAGTAGTTCGGTAAGTTCATTGAACTCATGAGCAAACTGCACATTAACATACCTTTCATCGATGCAATTGTAGGTATGCCCGCTTACGGGAAGTTCTTAAAGGAGATCCTCTCTAACAAGAGGAAGCTGGAAGACTTTGGAGAAGTCAAGATGAGTTCGGAATCATTGGATCTCATCAAAACGATGAAGGAAAAGATGCCCCCAAAGCTGAAGGATCCGGGGTCATTTTGTATTCCAATTGGACTGAGAGAAGTCACTTATGATGCATTATGTGACTTGGGAGCAAGCGTTAGCATCATCCCGCTTGCCTTATGCAGGAAAATCGGTTTAGGTGAACCTAAACCGGTGAAGATGACGTTATACATGGCGGATCGATCCATAACTCGTCCCGTCGGTATCATTGAGGACGTCCCAGTCAAGCTTGGTAAGTTCTATGTTCCAATAGATTTTGTTGTGCTTGACATTCCTGCAGATAGTCCGGTCCCGATCATACTCGGAAGACCGTTTTTTGCAACATCCGGTTGTATGGTGGATTGCAAGAATGCTAGACTTGCCTTCGACATAGGAGAAGAGAACGTAGAGTTTGTTCTTTCCACTTTGGTGAAAGAGCCAGCTCTTGGAGAAGATATGTTCAATACCTATGACGAAGAGGCATCTAGAGAGGAAGTAAGCTCGATTCTATTCAAGGATCCATTGTAAAAGGTTATCTCCATGAGCATTATGGAGAAAGGAGAAGAAGAGGATTGTAATGATGAAATTGAAACCTTGGAGAAGCTAAAGGAAGTGCATGAAGAAGAGTTTGAGAAACTCTACGATGGGTCAGAGGACGTGAGGAATCACGGCCAGTTGTGCTATTCCACGACCGTGGTTTCCACCAACATGACCGTAATCAGCTCTTCGGAGGACTCCAATAAGTTACACGGCCAAAACCACGGTCGTGGAATAGCACGACTGTAGTTTTGGCCGTGGAACTACCAGTGGTGCCGTAATTGACTTTCACGCCCTAAACCACGGCCGTGGAAGTAACAATGGTGCCGTGATTTTGGTAAATTCCGAAAAAAATTACGTTCTTTCCACCAATGTTCTTGAGTCTTCTTCAACAACTTCTACACACTTAGAGACTTGTAAGGAAGCATTGGACACTCCTCAAGAGGCATTAGAGACTCCAATGGTGATGGAATTGAAGCCACTTCCTACACATCTTAGGTACGCATTTCTAGGAACTAATTCTACTTTTCCGGTAATTTTTAGTTCCGATTTAAATGAAGATGAACATAATAAACTTATGGTTGTTCTAAGGAAACATAGGAAAGCCTTAAGTTACACTATAGAGGATCTTGTAGGAATTAAACCTTCATTATGCATGCACAAGATCCTAATGGAAGAAGATTTTAGGCCTTCGCGACAACCTCAACGACGGATAAATCCGATCAGGAAGGAGGTTGTCAAGAAGGAGATTCTTAAGCTACTTGATGCAGGTATCATCTATCCTATCTCCGATAGCAAGTGGGTGAGTCCCGTACAAGTTGTTCCAAAGAAGGGAGGAATGACGGTTATCACCAACAAGAACAATGAACTCATTCCTACAAGAACCGTGACTAGATGGAGGATGTGCATTGATTACCGGAAGCTAAACAATGCAACTAGGAAGAATCATTTCCCATTACCTTTCATTCATCAAATTCTTGAAAGGTTAGCACAACATTCTCATTTTTGCTATCTTGACGGTTATAGTGGCTTCTTTCAGATTCAGATCCATCCGGACAATCAAGAGAAGACCACATTCACGTGCCCATGGGGTACGTTCGCTTATAGGAGAATGCCGTTGGGCTTTGCAATGCTCCAGCCACCTTTCAAAGGTGCGTGATGGCTATCTTCTCGGAGCACATAGAGGAGATCATGGAAGTTTTCATGGATGACTTTTCTGTTTATGGTTCCTCTTTTGATAATTGTCTTTCTAACCTTTCTCTTGTGCTACAAAGGTGTGAAGACACTAACCTAGTTCTTAACTGGGAGAAGTGTCAATTCATGGTAAAGGAAGGCATTGTACTCGGACACTTGATCTCTAATAGAGGGATTGAGGTAGATAAGGCTAAGATAGAGACCAGAGAAAAGCTCCCTCCTCCATCTTCGGTGAAGGGGATATGAAGCTTTTTATGACATGCTGGATTTTATTGACATTTTATAAAGGACTTTTCTAAGATATCAAAACCGCTTACTAATCTATTGATGAAGGATGTAGTTTTTGATTTCTTGCAGGATTGTTTAGACGCATTTCATAAGATCCGGGAAGCTCTAATCTCAGCTCCGATCATCCAACCTCCGGACTGGAATCTCCCGTTCGAGGTTATGTGTGATGCAAGTGACATAGCTATTGGAGTTGTGCTTGGGAAAAAGAAGGAGGGCCGAACCCATGCTATCTATTACGCTAGCAAGACGCTAGATGAAGCGCAACTCAACTATGCAACAACTGAAAAAGAATTTTTAGCTATTGTCTATGCCTTTGAAAAGTTCTGTTCTTATCTTGTAGGTGAGAAGGTGATTGTATACACGGACCACTCAGCGATCCGGTATCTACTTGCCAAGAAGGACGCGAAACCAAGGCTGATTAGATGAATTCTTCTCCTACAAGAATTCGATCTAGAGATCGTGACAAGAAAGGTTCGGAAAATTCTGTTGCGGATCATTTGAGTCGTCTACCACATCTAGAAGACGACAGTCTACCTATAGATGACTCCTTTCCGGACGAGCATTTACACATCATAGAGGAGTGCATCGACAAGATAGCTAATGGTAACGAACCATGGTTTGCTGATTTTGTTAATTATTTGGTGTGTCAGGAATTACCTCCCGGACTATCCTATGCACAAAGAAAGAAGTTCGTTAAGAATGTCCGGGAATACTTTTGGAATGAACTTCTACTCTTCAAGAGAGGTCCCAACGGCATCATTCGAAGATGTGTGCCAGAAGACGAGATGCAAAGCGTCATCCGTCATTGTCATTCACTACCTTGTGGAGGACATGCTAGTTCAAACAAAACTAGCACTAAGGTATTGCAATCTGGTTTCTTTTGGCCTACTTTATTTAAAGATGTACAAACCTTTGTTTCTTGCTGCAATGCTTGTCAAAGAATAGGTAACATATCTAGGAGAAATGAGATGCCTCTTAACAACATTCAGAAGGTAGAGATCTTCAACGTTTGGGGAGTAGACTTTATGGGACCCTTTTCATCATCTTGTGGAAACCAATACATACTTCTAGCTGTAGATTATGTTTCGAGATGGGTTGAAGCAATTGCCTCTCCAACTAATGATACCATGGTTGTAGTTATGTTCTTTAATAGAACTATATTTCCAAGGTTTGGGACACCACGGACCATCATTCGTGACGGAGGCTCTCACTTCATTGACCGACGATTTGAAGCTCTATTAGCTAAGTATGGGGTGACTCACAAGATCTCCACTCCTTATCATCCACAAATGAGTGGACAAGTGGAGATTTCGAATAGAGAGATCAAGGGCATCCTAGAGAAAATAGTTTCGAAGACAAGGAAGGATTGGTCATTGAAACTAGATGATGCATTGTGGGCGTATAGGAATGCGTACAAGACTCCCATAGGAACAACACCATACAACCTTGTGCATGGGAAGTCTTGTTACTTACCGGTGGAGCTGGAACATAAGGAGTATTGGGCGGTTAAGTGGTTGAACTTCAGCATGAAAGAAGCGGGCGAGAAGCGCCTCTTGGACCTTAACGAGCTTGAAGAACTCCGCTTAAACTCTTTTTAGAACGCCAAGATCTATAAGGAAAGAGCGAAGCGTTGGTATGATAAGCATATCATTGAAAAGGACCTCAAAGAAGGAGATCAAGTTTTCCTCTTCAATTCGAGACTTCGGCTCTTCCCAAGTAAGCTTAAATCTCGTTGGACTAGACCTTATCTAATCAAACATGCGGAAGTTTCAAGGTGAACAGTCAACGACTTAAGAAGTATTCACCGGAGCTCCAAGCTGAGGAGTTCGCACCTACCGCAGTCGAATAGATGCAAGTACGGTCTAGCTACGGACCTAAAACAAGCGCTTCTTGGGAGGCAACCCAAGGTATTGCACTTATGATTTTGTTTTTCTTTCTTAGATTAGATTAGTCGTCTTTGCTTTGTTTTGCCCTCGATACCTCCCGGTATGTCGTGTTTTTGGATGTAGGAGCATTGGAATAGGCAAAGGAAGGAGAAAACGTTGGAAGGAATTGAAGAAACTTGGATTTTCGCACATTACAGAGAGTTCCACACCCTAAACAACGGTCGTGAAAGCTACAGTGACCGTAATTCTTCCAAAATCTGAGAAAAATCACCAAAACCACGGTTCCGTACAATTCCACGGCCGTGGAACACCCCGAGTGACCGTGATTTTTAAAAAATTTTACGGACACTATATAAATTACCTTCCTTTACAAAAACATCACAAATTTTCCAAACCACGCCCCATTTCCACGACCCTTTCGCTGAAACCATTCCCCCCTCTCAAATCTTCGTTCGGAGTCCGATTCGAATGATTCTTGACCCTAAAGTGAAGCAAATTCGATCATCTACAAGAACCAATCAACAATTCAAGTGAACAATCCCTACAGAAGACGAAATTTGGATTTTAAGAATCCGAAACCTAGGTTTTTCATCTCTTTCTCTACTTTGTCGATTTGGCTCAATTCTTGCAAGATTTTTAGGATAAATGATTGGAATTGGAATTGGAATTAGTCTAGGACTGTGTGTGCTGAATTTGGTGTGATTTGGTTGAGATTTGAGCAAAACAGAACCGAACCACGGTCCCTAACAGTTCCACGGCCGTGGTTTTTGTAGAACAGACCGTGATTTCCCTCTACAATGGATTTGTTTAGGAGAAAGTCGACTAGGAACAAGAAGAGGAAAGGTGACACTTCCTCTTCTTCCCAAGTACCCCCTAGTGAGCCACCATCACCCCCACCACCTAGAATTCCAACCATCCATGAGGATTACCTCGATGCCTTAGAAAGGATCGAGAAGAGGGCGGTCATAGGACAGCGCTACTTAGTACTTTAGAAGCTAGAACCGCTAAATGTAGTGAATGACTTGACATGACTTTTAGATAGAGCCGGTTTGATTGTCTTCACCGCTATTCGAGAAGACGCTTATGAGGAGATTACTAGGGAGTTCGTCACTTCCTTTGAGCATAACGCCGTCGATAGGACGGTTTCTTTTACTTTGATAGAGGAGAACTATGAGTTCTCAATCTTGTAGTTCGGAGCCTTCTTTGGGTTCCAAGAGACCTTTAATGGTCGTTTTCCTAGCGGTGTATACGCTAAGGACTTTTAGGAGGATATAGTCATGATCTATGCTAGTGAGGACCGTTAAAGATAGCTCATAGGGTTGAAGATAGCTCATAGGGTTCTTTCCGAGTCCCTTTTTCCTAGGACCGAGACCCCTCAAAAGATAAAAACCGACAAGCTTTTCCTCCTTTATTCTATGCTCCATGGTGGACCTCTCTGCCTGTACATTGCCACGCAGCTAGGGATAGACTTTTCTACCTGCACTAGGATAGCGGCAAGACCTTTGGGTCTGAATAGCCTCATGACTAGAGGTATCATCTTTCCTAGACACCGCGGTCAACCTACCGCCGGTATGCCTTGTGAGGAGAGAGGAGGTAGAGGCATTCCTTGGCTCCCTGAGTATTCCATTATGACTGGACGCCATAACTGGAAGCAGACTTTCGCTGCCATGCATGCGAATAGGCTAGTAGCTCCTCCCTATGTACCCGATGAGGTTCCTGCTGCAGATGTTGAGGAGGAGGTCGGAGGAGGTGATGGTTTTGAGAGAGGAGGTGATGAGCAGGACTTTGGCACTTTCCCGGATCAGCCGGCACACTTCCCTGACCCTCCTAGACGTTCCCCACGACTCACCGGACCTTTTGGAGCCTCTTCCTCTCGCCGTGCTAGCGTGAGTGAGAGGCCGACTTGGATGGACGCTCCTCCCGCTTGGTATGGGGAGCAACCGTCATGGATGGGAGCTTCACCTCCGTGGTACAGTCAGGCACCAGCAGCACCATCAACACCGAATCCACAGGACGCACCGGCATGGTACGGTCAGCCACCGGCTTGGTACGAGCAGCTACTAGCATGGGCCACCGACCTTTCTAGGAGAGTTGGTGACTTAGAGATCCATCGGGAGACTCAGAAGACACGGAGCCGTGAGCATGACGAGATGATGAGTGACATCTACCGCCAGCAGTTCGGGCGGTACTATAGCCATGACTTCCGTCCATTTCCACCACCGCCTCCTCCGCAGTGACGAGCTATGATGATTGACAGTTTCAGCCGCACCACCACCGTCTAGTGAGTTCATTTTGCTTTTCTTCTTTTCTTTATTTCTTTTTGAACATTGAGGACAATGTATGTTTTAAGTATGGGGTGGGGGTGTGACTATTATGTGTAATAACTCTACTACATTTGCTTGCTTCTATCCATAACACTATGCATGTTTCTTTTCCATAGTCACACGTTTCATTATTGTATTGCATGAAAAAGGCTTTGAAAAACCCATAAAAATTTGAAAATTTTGAAATTTTTGAAAAAGTTTTTGTGCTTCTAAGATTAGAGATGACTTCTATGATAGCTCTCACTTGTGGAATGAATTTTTGATGACAATTGTATGCTTAAACGGAATAATGAATTGAAAAGAAATTGAATGTGTTGCTTATCCTTTCTTCCAAGTTTCATAATGTGACAGCTTTGTCTAAATCATATTGAGAAATTAAGGTTGAAATCACATGATGAGTTCTTATACTTCTTTATGAGATGATTAAGGCAATTCGATTTTCTTACTTCTTTCTTTGACCATTTAGCCCTTCAATAAAAGTTATTGCCTCCCTTACCTATCCGGGAATTTGGAGGAGTTGATATTTGGCATGTTTGATGTGGGAGGGCCATGAAAGCAAAATTTTGCATTCAAAGAATAGAACAAATAGGTTTGGGGAAGTCAATCATGACGATGAGTAACTCTGCACCATTCACATAGCCGGGTGCTTGTGTCTTGCCAAAGTCAAATTAAGCGATATTCCTAACTAATTATGGTATGTTCATCAAGGGTTTAAGGCATCTCGAAATTGAGAAACGTCGATCTCCTAGGCTTCGGTTTTTGTGCACCTCTGTCCATCTTTCAAAAAGTAAACTCGGAAAATAATGTGAAAAAGAAAAGAGCAAAGCTCTAAGTTGATGGTGTTGCAAATCAAAATAAAAAGAGTGGGTTATTCCTTTTCCCGGATTCATGCACCACATCCCTTACAAGTTTCCCTCATTTCCACCTTACTTGAAAGTCCTTAAGATCAAAAGAATGTTATTTGACTCGGTGATCTAAATTGAAGTTTCACATGCTTGATTTTGACAATACTTGAAGGTTATGATGTTTGTCTTGAAGTTTAAGTAATTTATGATATTTCTTTGCCTTACATTCTTTGGTTTATGTATATGAGCATTTTCAAGGATGAATGAAGCAAGGTTTGAGGATGATCTATTGATTAGAAGCACATTTGTCTACAGGATGGTTTTGTTTTGAATTTGCATGCATATTTCATTCTAACTTGTGTTCTAAGCTTTTGAAAACCTTGCTTGAGGACAAGCAAGTGACAAGTATGGGGTATTTCGTTAGCATGAAATTTGGTGATATTCTAGGCACTTATTTTGTTTGTTTTTCCCTCATTATTGTGTACATGGATATGGTTTTGAAGCAAATGTTAGCTTGTTCATCTATTTTGTCAATATGGAAGTCTACACTAGCTTTGTGTTGATTATAGGTAAATAGGAGCTAAATCGGAGCAACTGAGAGAGAAACGGGAGTAATCGATCATGTTCGAGCATTAAGAGATACATCAAGGAAGCTAAGGAAGAGCTAGGATGAAGATTGACACGAAACAAAAGCAACAAGAAGCAATATACACTTCCACGCCCTGAATTACGGCCGTAGAGGAGTCCACGCTCTAAACCACGGCCGTGGACTTGGCATCATGAACGTGGATTTGAGTTTCGAGCACTCCAGTAAGTTACACGGCCTAAATTACGGTCGTGGAAGTCACAAGGCTCCGTAATCTGTTTTCACGCTCTAAACCACGGTCGTGGAAACCCATGAGACCGTGATTTAGGCGATCTTTTGACGTGTCATTATTTTCCACGTCATTTACGTAATGGGCCTCGACGACATTTATTTCTCGTCTTATAAAAAGGCCGGAAAAGACAATTTTGAGGACGACCGCTTACCATTGCTTTCAGCACTCTTGCCTAGGGTTGATTGGAGATCGCCGAGAGTCGCGGAAACGTTGGATTATTGAAGATTGGAGATTGCTCCCAGCGAAGGTTTAGCCTTTTTCTTAGGTTTTGATATTGAAGACGGATTGACATCCCGTTCTTCGTACTTGCCTTAGATCATTGTGAGGTTTTGTGTTATATATTCTGAATCCGTTAACATTACTTCTTGTGTTTCGGATTTGAGATTGGTTTTGAAGTTTTATTGAGTATTCGAGGGTTTTCATCTTCCATTCTTCTTAAATTGAATATTGATATCATGACAATGGTTATTGGCTAAAACCCTTTAGCAATTCTAAGGTGAAGGGTTAATCGTTGTGGCTTAAATGATGATAGATCGATCGTAATTTAATTGGACCCTGAGAGTTAGAGAAATATCGTCGACACCCTAAATCACGGCCTGTTCTTAGGTTTCCACGACTGTGGTTCTCAAGATCTACCCGTGATTTACCTCAGACGCTTCGGTGTCAAGGGGAAGTTGAGTCCCAGATATATCGGACCGTTCGAGATTCTAGAGCGAGTTGGTGAGGCAGCATACAGACTTGCTTTGCCACCGAGGCTTTAGGGTGTTGACCCTGTCTTCCATGTGTCTCAATTACGGGAGTACATACCGGACCCGACACACATCGTTAGTCATGAGGATCTAGTGGTCGAGCTAGACCACACGTTTGTAGAGCACCTAGTAGTTGTCTTAGAGCGTAGTACAAGACGTTTGCGTTCGAAGGACATACCAATGATGAATATTAAGTGGTCGATGCGAGGAGCTGGAGATAGAGGAAATTATTCAGAGGAACTATCCAGAGTTTCACATTGAGCTTAACGTACCTTAGCGTAGTTTTTGTGTTTCGGTATTTCTTTTGTTGAGTTGCATACGCTTTTGTGACGTTTTGAGTTATGTCCCCCGAGTGGGAATATATGAGTTATGTTTGGTATTTTCGTGTTGTTGTTATGTGATCTTTCGGGTTGTTGCAAGTTTTGGGACAAAACTTCTTTTTAGGGGGATCTGATGTAAGACCCCAATTTCTACCTTCACCGCCCCTGCTGTGAAGAAGGCCGTCCCGGCGGCCGCCCCTGAGGTTACTCTACCTTCACCGCCCCAATTTCTACCTTCACCCCAATTTCTACCTTCACCACCCCCGTAGTGAAAAAGGTCCACCCCTGCAGCTGGCCGCCCCTGAGGCATGGACGATCCGCCCCAGTGGCAAGGCCGATCCGCCGTTGCGGCACGGGCGATCCTCCCTTGCGGATTCGCTACAGATCACGCCCAATCTGCTTTCGTCCGTTTTATCTTCCTTCAATAGATAGAATATCTGATCTTATATCTTATGGGCCGGCTTCCTTATCTTCTTCTAAACACTAGAACGCCTTTCCATCTATCTTTACAACCCTTTTCTATATATTCCCATCTTTTCTTCTTTTTCCCATTTCTTGCTTACACTTTCTTCAACCCTCGAGTGTTGCAACCTTGCTTCCTGTGATCTTGCTGAACGTGTAAGCTCTTCCTCCGTTGTACTTTTATCACGTTTAGGTATTGTTGCATCTTGCTTCCTTTTGTTTCATTTTCTTCTTCGTTCTTCTTTTTCTTCTCCTCCAAGAATCAAGTTTTAACCTTGATCTTGTTAGCATCCCCATCATTGATGTACTGTTATTCTTAGGCTCTTTAGGTTGAGTCCTGACGTGGTTGGATGAAAGGTTCGATCTTTGAGTCCCTTGTTATGGTTCTGCTGTCGTCGAGAAGCCGACAATGGCTTCTACAGTAACTCCATTATTGTGAGTTGATTCCTTCCTTGCTTTCCTTGTTCCTTTCCTTGATTCTTATGGATGTTCTTTGCCCTCTAAGTGTTCTATAAGACTAAGGTTGAAACCTTAGTTTGGTAGATCTCTTAGAGATCATTTCGATTAGAAGTTATTGACTTCTAGCAATCGTTTCGGTTTTAATTCTTTATGCCTTCTATGAACATGCATTCCTTGCTCCTTTCGTGAGAGAAACTGAGTTGTTCTCTGATCGTTCAGTTACCTTCGAGTGAGGTAAGTCCCTTGGACTTACTTAGCTTCATTATGTATATTGGTTTTAGTGTTTTGGCTTGTTTGTGTTGTTTATTGATGTTATAATGAATAACCAAAATAGGATTCACCCTTATAACCGTAACTGGCCCAAGTGTATGATAACGGGGTGGTGACCACTTGTCAAGTTCTACAGGAGACTAGAATGTTCTCTTGCAACCCATGCCCCAGGTAACGGATAGTACTTATCTTTTCCTGTTTCTAGACGGAAACGGAGGCGAGTTTCGGGAGATTCTCGTGTGACCAAAGAAGTTGAATTAGTAATTGATAACTTAATGAAAGATAATAACCGGTTGAGTGTGAGCATGCTACATGTTTACTTTATCTTACGTGTGTTTTTGCCCTTATGTTCTTTCTGATATCTAGAATGTTAGCTAACAGTTTATACCGATATTGTAGATGTTCCGCAAGTTTAGGATGCTGCTGAGTCATCCGGATGGTGTGGTCACCCGGGGTTCCCGTACATTATAGTACGGGATCGGGTTTATGCTTACGTTATTACTTTCCCTTTTGTTTTGAACTCGGTTACGAGTCTTTTACATTTTCCTTTGTTTAAACCTTTGTTTTATATTGAGTTTTGGTTTTCACAATGGGTCGGGACCCATTGGGAGGTCCTAGCCCGTAAAGCATTCAATTCTCAGAACTTGGGGTGTTACATCAACAAACCCGTCAGAACTTGTGGTGTTACATCACAATGGGTCGGGACCTATAGATGTTTTGCTAGATGGCAGTAGAGTAACCTCCCATGTGTTATTTCGGTCAAGAGCTGCAAGTTCGTCAATCATGGCTTGTCCCTAGCAAGAATCTGAGAGAGCTTCACGTACTAACGTTCGTTCTCGAGATATTTGAATTGTATTAAGAAACTTACGATGGGAAGATCTAAGTTTAGAATAAGAGACATAATGTTGTAAGTCAAACGAATAACCTATTGAAGACACCGGTGGAGGGGCAAGAAACGTACAAAGGGAGGTTTCACAATGAAAATCTTTCAGAAGCGTTGACAGATGCCCTTGGCGAGTGCTCCTCCGAAGATGATGTTGAATATCATTAAAGGACGAAGGATCAGTGGGAGAGGGAGTCGAAGAAGGTAAGGAAAGAATAGGCGGACTAGTAGAAGAATGAGATAGAGCATTAGGGAAAGTTAGAGAATGAGATCCAAAATTATCGGAAGGTACAATATCAGATTCATTTTGAAAGGGAATAGAGCCGGTAAGAAGGAAAGAAGATTGATATAATGTAGAAGAGGAAGGAGTAGAAGTCGTTGAAGTGGAACCAGGAATCTCAAGGGATTTGTTAGATGAATTTGGAAGGAAATTAGGATTATTGTGTAAAGTTGTTGGGAGGTGAAATGGAAGATTTGAAGTTTAATAGTACAAGGAAGGTAATCATGAGATTGGGTATATGGAAATAAATTGGAATGGAGGTGAGTTGATGTAGTAGGATTGGTGGGTGTAGAAGAGAGAGAAGAAGTGGGGTCCACGTTGGATGTGTAAAGTGGATCTACATAATTTATCAAGCGTGAGATTCTTTTTATTAGGAAAGATAGGATCATAAAAAAGGGGACCAATATTAAAATCTTTTTGAGAAGGAATTTTTGAAATGAAGGATAAATTTTGAAAAGTGAAAATTTTTCATAAAAAATAACATCACGTGAAATATAAATTTTATGTGCTTCAAGATCGTAGATTTTCCTACCTTTTTGACCAAAACGATAAACTAAGAAAATACATTTTTTGCCATGTTCGTAAAATTTATTTGTAGGTTTTGGTAAAATTGTAGAGTTGGAAATGCATCCAAAGATTTTTAAAATAGAGAAATCTGGATTTTACCAAATAAACGAAAAATAAGGAGTTTGATTATCTAGTAGTTTTGTTGGAGTCCGGTTAATAAGATAACATGCAGTTAAAATGCTCTCACCCCAAAATTTTGTAGGTAAATTTGCTTGAAATAAAAGAGAACGAGCAACATTTAAAAGATGTCTATGTTTTTCTTCAACTCGTCCATTTTGTTGAGGTGTGGCAACACAAGAGGTTTCGAAAGTAATGCCTTCATTTTGAAAAAAAAAATTTAGACTAGTAAAGTCGGAACCATTGCCGTTTCGGATGCATTTGATCAATTTAGAAAATTGAGTTTTGGTCATTGCACAAAATTGTTTAAGAATAGATTCAATTTCAAATTTAAAACGTATTAAATAAATCCAAGTTGTGCAAGAGTAGTCTTCCACAAAAGTTAAAAAGGAAGAAGTACCACAACTAGAGGGAATCCTATAAGGAACCCAAATGTCACAATGAATACGTTAAAAAATAGCAGAAGTTTTTGTTTGACAAATAGGAAACAAAGACCGTATTTGTTTTTCCCTATGACAAACATCACACGAATCAAACTTGCACTTATTCAAATTTGTAATAGAAATATTAGGAATAAATTATAAAATTTGAGAAGAGGGATGACCTAAACACCGGTGCCATAAAACCGCCGAATTGGTTGTAACGGAATGACATAAAGCCGAGTAAGGAAGTTTGGGATTTGTAGCACCCTGAATCCATAGGACTCGGGATGCTACAGGCAGAGACCTCACAATGGGTCCCGACCCTTAGTATGACAACAATTTCACCGGATCTTGCAACAAGACAAAAATAAAGGCTAAAAGCGAAATACATTTTATGCAATGTCATGATACCTGAATGCATAAAGGAAGGAAAGACATTAGCCGTCTATACAACAACGCCAACAATACCCAATGTACTACAACTATACACGGACTCAAAATCCCCAAACTCGACCTATGATATACGGAACCCCGGCTGCCCACCCTTCCGTATCACTCGGCCACATCCTAACCTGCACATCAACTACAACAATCGGTATAAACCGTTATCTCACATTCTAGGCATTATAAAGATAGCAAGTGCATATACACACACATAAGTACACATAACACAAATCATGTTCATATACATATGACCCGATTTATGTCTTCTTTTTAAGTCATTCCATTACTATTCCCATTCGTTCCAAAGTGTGACACGAGAGTCTTACATGAACATGATCTTTTCTGGTTCGGTCTTTGTATATTTATATACAAAGAACGAATTGGTTGTAACGGAATTACATAAAGCGTCTTTTGTATGTCTTTTCTGGTTCGGGTAACCCTTACTCTAATTCTAATTCTAATAATTCTTTTAATCCCTCTTCTTCTTCTTCTACTCCATTGAAGAGCCAGGAGCCTGGATCAAGTTCGTCCCAGCCGGAAAAGAAAGATGCAGTACTAGAGGCCATCTTGATCAAGCTCAATGCTATGGAGACGTCCATGACTTCATTTTCGAAAGAACAAAAAGCCTTAGAGCAAAAATTCTTTGATAAGGCGAATGAAGTGCTAAGAGATCCAGGGAAGCTCCCAGCAAGGACAGAGAGCAACCCTAAAGGACAAATCATGGCAATAACGACGAGAAGTGGACTGAAAACTGCAGATCCAGTGCCTCGGTCGATGCTAGTGCAGACGAAGAACACCTCGGTCCAGGTACAGACGAGGAACACTTTGGTTGAGGTGCCACCCGAGGTGGAGTCCCAGAAAGTGACAGACAAAACTGAAGTTTATGTCCCACCTCCTGCATATAAACCACCACTTCCATTCCCACAGTCACAAGCTAGAGCACATCTAGACAAGCACTTTGGTAAGTTCCTTGACTTGATGAATAAATTACATATTAACATCCCTTTCCTTGATGGTATTCTAGGGATGCCCGCCTATGGGAAGTTCTTATAAGATATTCTATCAAGGAAGAGGAAACTAGAAGATTTTGGTGAAGTAAGGATGACATCTAAATCCTCGGAGCTCATTCAAATCATGAAGGAGAATATGCCGCCCAAGTTGAGAGATCCCAGCTCATTTTGCATTCCCATTCTAGTTGGGGATGTAACTTGTGAGGCGTTGTGTGATCTAGGAGCCAGCGTGAGCATCATCCCGCTAGAGCTATGTGTGAAGATCGGACTTGGAAAGCCCAAGCCGGTACGATTTATGACTTAGGTTTAGGCACTCATTTAGATAGTTTTTCCGCGCATTCATGCATAGTTTAGCACTAGTTCATGACGTTTGCACTTAATTCATGTAGTTTGTCGAGATAGACGTCTACACGGACTTTTGCATGCTTTGTCGGTATTTTGGGAGCTTTAGGAGCTTAATCGATACATTTGAGGATCGTTCCTCGAGATGACACACCTTTGGACTCATTGGGAAGCAAGCTAGGAGCTAAGGAGGACAAAAGGGACCTTGTTGGTGCATGCCTTGCACCAAATTGTGGCTTGATGATCCATAATAGTATGAATCACCAAAATCACGGCCACTGGGACTTCCACGGGCGTGGAAATAGGTCGTGGTTCTCCCTGCACAGCTGCGACAGCTGTCCCACGATCTCCATAACCGACCCTTGCCTTTGATGGTGTATAAAAGGTGGTCCTGCAGGCTGTTGAGGGCAGACCCCATCATTCCATTCTCTCCCACACTCTCAACAACACATATTCTCCCAGTTGGAAGATTGGATTGGAGATTCTTAGAGGAGAAGAAAGGCTTCCATTGGAGAAGAAGAGAAGAACACACCATTCTTAGTTTTTCATAGTTTTGAGTGAGCTTTGTTGGAGAAATTTTCTTGGGTTGTAAGAACGATTCAAACCTTCTTTTGAAGGGTTGTAAGTCTCTCTTTTAACATTTATTCAGCTCGTTTTGCTTGTTCTACTTGTTTCATCTCCCTTTCATTTCACTCTCTTGATATGGATTCCATGATTTTATGTTTGATGACTTTGATTGTGATGATGCATGTTGTTGGCTAAATAGATGTGATTCTAGGGTAAGAAAATGATGGTTATGGCTTGGACTATGATAGGATCGACTTAAATGCACCTTCGGATTGTTTGTTTGCTCGAACCTAGCCTCTGTTCAAAATCACGGTCTGTTCTAAGGGGTTCCACGGCCGTGGACTTGATGAACTACCCGTGATTTTTGTCAGACTTGCTTGCATCGATAAATTTGAATGTTAGATTGTTAGATTGTTGAAATCCTACTGTTTGTTGAGCAAGATCTATCCTAGGGTAACTTAGTGTTAGCAACTAAGTGTGAGAAGAGACCTACCCGGTGATTCTTGCTCTTAGATACCGAAGATGATGAACTGTAGGTAGTAGTGAGCCTCATAAGCCGCTGTTGGACTGAGTGTGCTAGGATTGATGTTTAGGACTTGCCTTCCCGAGACTTACCCGGTAAGGAGAGGTTAGACCCCTAGATGACAACCCGGTTTGTGTAGAATTCCTATCTTTAGGCTCTTTGAGACTTACGCGGTGATGAGACCTTAGGGACGGACTAGTGGACCATGAGACCTACCCGGTGATTGATCCCGATTTTGAAACACCCACTCCCAATATACCACAGTTAATCCAACAAAAGATTAGTTAGCTCCAGTCCTATGCCATAACCGGAATTTCTAACCCCTAGAATCCTCTCTTCTCTATCTTTGATTACTTATCTCGTGTTTGCTTGTTTATTTTTGTTTTTAGCTTAGTTGTTTGTTGATTTCGCATGATTTTTGATCCTTGATTGATCACCTCAAAACCAAACCAAAAACATTGAGATTTTCATTTTATTATTCCTATCTCTTTTCTTAGCCTAGATCTTCACTATCCTTAGTCACTATTGACTCAATTTCACCTTAGTCTTTGTGTTCGACCTCGGAATACTATCCTTACTACAAAACAACCCATACATTGTGGGTTCGCTAGGAGTTAGGGAAAAATATATCGAGTTATAAATTTAAGACTTTTGCGTGTCACGTTCTTAGCGTAACACCATCCCGTGGGCATTTTGGAAGATGTTCCGTTTAAGTTAGGTAACTTCTACTTACCTATAGACTTTGTTGTGCTTGATATACCCACAGATTATCCAGTTCCTATCGTTCTCGGGAGACCATTTATAGCAACTTCGGGTTGCAATGTGGATTGTAAGAATGCCAATTTGAAATTCAATATTGACGGAGACCAAGTGGAGTTTGCATTGCTTGCTGCAATGAAAAGGGGGGCTGCTGGACGATGATATCTTCAACATCTATGATGAAGAAGAATCAAGAGAATTGGTGAGCTCTATCCTTATTAATGATCCTCTTGAAAGAGTTATTAGTTTTAGCTTAATGGAGGAAGGTATAGATGCTTCTTGTGATGCAGATATACGGACCTTAAAGGCATTAGAAGAAAATCCCGGAGCTAAGATTGAGAAACTAATCCAGGAGAAGAGAATCTCAAGTTTCGGTCCCACTTCTAGTACCTCGACCGAGGCACTTTCTGGACCAAGCGAGGTGTTCTTATCTAAAGAACATCTCGGTCACCCACTCTGGACCTCGACCGAGGTCCCAGACGAGATGATGTCAACTGAGACTTCCGAAGGTCCAGTTCTTCGATCTAAATCTACTCCACTGGAAAGAGGAAGCAATGATCCCCTCAGAAAGCACCCCCAGTTGTGGAGCTTAAATTGCTTCCAAGTCACTTGAGGTATATTTTCCTTGGACCAGATTCTACTTATCCCGTTGTTAGTGCTTCCCTTTTCAAAACTGAATTGTCTAAACTGATGCATGTCGTGAGAAAACATCAAAAGGCTTTGGGTTATACTATTGATGATCTTATTGGTATCAAGCCTTCTTTCTGCATGCATAGAATACTAATGGAGGATGATCATAAGACTTCACGGGAACCTCAAAGACAATTAAATCCGATCATGAAAATGTTGTGAAGAAAGAAATTCTTAAGTTGTTGGATGCAGGTATCATATTTCCTATCTCGGATAGCAAGTAGGTGAGCCCAGTGCATGTAGTTCCGAAGAAAGGAGGGATGACCGTTGTGACGAATATGAACAACGAGTTGATCCCAACTAGGACCGTTACGGGCTGGAGGGTGTGCATCGATTATTGGAAGTTGAACGTGGCCACACGGAAGGACCATTTTCCACTTCCCTTCATCGATCAAATGCTCGAACGGTTAGCCCAACATTCACATTTTTGCTATTTAGATGGTTATAGTGGCTTCTTTCAAATTCCTATCCATCCGGATGATCAAGAGAAGACCATTTTCACTTGTCCATGGGGGACATTTGCTTATAGGAGGATGCCGTTTGGATTATGCAATGCACCCGCTATCTTCCAACGATGCATGATGGCTATCTTTTCCGAGTACATAGAGGAGATCATGGAGGTATTTATGGATGACTTTTCAGTATATGGTTCCTCTTTTTATGATTGCCTATCTAACCTTTCTCTAGTTCTACAAAGATGTGAAGACACTAATCTCGTTTTGAATTGGGAGAAGTGTCATTTTATGGTTAATGAAGGCATTGTGCTAGGACACCTCGCTTCCAACCGAGGTATTGAGGTCGATCGAGCTAAGATCGAGACTATTGAGAAACTTCCTCCCCCTTGTTCTGCTAAGGGTGTGCGGAGTTTTCTCGGGCATGCAGGATTCTATAGCAGGTTCATCAAGGATTTTTCGAAGATTTCTAAACCACTAACTAAACTCTTGAATAAGGATGTTGTTTTTGAGTTTTCGCAGGAATGTCTTGATGCATTTTTCAGGATAAAGGAAGCGTTGATCTCCGCTCCCATTATCCAACCTCCGGATTGGACCTTGCCCTTTGAGATCATGTGTGATGCGAGTGATGTGGCGGTAGGAGCGGTGCTTGGACAAAAGAAGGAAGGCCGGACCAACGCCATTTACTATGCTAGCAAGACACTAGATGAAGCCCAACTAAACTACACCACCACCGAAAAGGAGCTTTTGGCGGTTGTATATGCTTTTGAGAAATTTCTCTCTTACTTAGTGGGAGCGAAAGTTATTGTTTACATTGACCATGCATCTATTCGTTACTTACTTGCTAAGAAGGATGCAAAGCCGCGTCTTATTTGATGGATTTTGTTGCTTCAAGAGTTTGATCTAGAGATTCGCGATACGAAGGGATCCAAAAATTCTATTGCGGATCACCTCAGCCGGCTACCTCCCTCTTCATGTGAGAAGGACGACCCACCCATAGACGATTCATTCCCCGATGAACACTTGCATTTGCTGGAACGTTTGATAGACTTATTTATTTCAGCCCATGATGAAGGTGAAGTATGGGGTGAAGACACCTTCCAGCATGTTTAGGGATGCCGTACGGTCCAGCTAGCGACCTTAAATCAAGCGCTTCTTGGGAGGCAACCCAAGGTATTGCTTTCTTTCCCCTTTTTCTAGTCTACCTTTAGATAGTTTTCTTTTGCTTTGCTTTGTTTTTTTTTTTGGCGTCCTAGACAAAAACCATGTACTTTCTAAGGAAGGATTACAACTCAAGAACAACACTGGAAGGACAGAAGTTCGAGAAATTGAGAAGACGGAGTTTGACTGAGATACATCTCGGTTGCTGTCACAGTGCCTCGACCGAGACGATTCTTAACAACCGAGGCGATTAGGGCTGACAAAGATCCACATCGGTCCAGACACCTCGGTCCAGTCGGGACCACCTCGACCGAGGTGATGTCAGATCCAGCGAGGGGTATAAAAGGGGAACAATTTCTCTCTCTTTCCCTCCCATGTCTCTCTCAACCGCGGCGCTATAATCACCTCGCTTCCCCATTCTTCAATCGTTTACTACGACATTTTCTCCGATCTCGCAAGGAGAGGGTAAAGGATCAGATTGCAAGCAAGAAACTGCAACAAAAACGCTTCCAATCGACTGAATCTTGGGTAAACGTTCGAAAACCCTAACTTTCATATTCTCGCTGATTTCAGTCGAATTTGGCTGTGGATGCCATTGGTTTATGTTGAAAAAGGCTTAAGTACCACATAGGAACAATCGGTAGTGATATTGGGGGAAAAGAACTGAAAATCAGAGAGTATAGATCGAGTAGTTTTTCACCTCGGTCCAGTCGAGCTGTGTCTCGGCCGAGGTGATTCTTGAGGCTGTCAGACCGACCGAGGTGACCTGTCAGCAAAGAAAATAAAAATGAGTTCTCGTTCTGATCGCCAGTTAGTTCTGAGGGATGCCCCCAGTGGTTCCTCACCTTCTTCTACTTCCCGAACTTCTATTCTAGTGATTCATGAGTGACACCGGGCTGACTTTGACCGCATATGCGCGCGCCCTGTGATTGCGCCGCGTTTCTTGGGTATTTCTGCTTTTGATTGCCTCCATGTAGCCGATGATCAGAGGAGAATGGTTTCCATGGTAGGGCTGGAGCAGTTCATGGAGATTAGAGCTCCAGCCTACCTCGAGCCTACACTAGAGTTTGTGAGTTTTGTTACTCACCTGCCTGAGCAGAAAGCCATCAAGTACCGGTTGCTGAACCGGAATTACATCGTTCCCATGGACTAGTGGAGAGATATATTTGGCTTCCCGACCCCTACAGTTTCTGACTTCCCTTCTCGAGCCGTACCTCGACAGTTTTGGTGGTAGATAGCCCATGTTGTAGAGCATGCTGATAGGTGGAGACCTGGAGACTCCAGGGAGCGCATCATCTTCCACCTTGCTTTCTGAATAGCCCACCGGATCTTCAGTGAGACCCTTCTGGCGCGTACTAAGACACCCCAAAAGGTTAGATTGGGGGAGCTTCTGAGTCTAATCTATATGGTGACTGGGGGAGTGCCCGATTTTGGGGCCATGTTAGTTGAGGATCTGCACCGGATCAAGGCTAAGGGGATGGGAGATATCTGTTGTGGCAGCCTGGTGACTCATATAGCGACAATCATGGATCTGGATCTGAGTGCTTGTACGTTGGTGGCGGCTGCAATGCCACTAGAACTTCAGGAGATGATAACGAGGAGGATATTGGTTCCTTGTGGACTCACTACACCTACGTGGCTATGCCTTGGGAGCAGACTGCCCCTCAGGGTATCATATGGTCGGCTCAGTTCTCAATCTACGATCCTTAGTATTGGTCCACCACTTGGATACCCTACATAGAGGATGCTAGAGACGCTACAGCAGCTCGGGTATAGGAGGAGGAGGATGAGGATGATGATGGCGGTGTTGCCATGGAGACAGGGACAGATACGGCCGGCCCCAGTGTGCCAGTTGTCGACTTAGACGATGAGGTGACAGAGGAGGAGGCGGCTGCAGCACCATCACACCCTTCTAAGCGCAGAGTCCGCAGACAGTGGGATCCTATAGCTCATCGACGGATTGAAGAGCTGATGGACCAGATGATCGACTCTTACACCGCCTTGTCCTTGGACATGTTGGAGATGAGGGAGAGCCAGCACTACCAGCGCCGGATGATGGAGATATAGTTTCAGCACAGCATGGGTTATCCATTTGACCCATCTCAGTATCCCTTCGTCCCGTATCCACCACCACCACCAACAAATCAAGATTAGAGCTAGCAGGGATTTGTTTTCTTTATTTATTATGCAGCTCAACTTATGTCCGGTGAGTACTCTGTTATTAGACTTATTTTGACCCATTGGGACAATGTGTCCCAAGTATGGGGTATTTGGATGTACCTTATTTGACATTATGTGTATGACTTGTATGACTTTCTATTTATGATCTTTATTATGCTCTATGTGCTTATTTGAGACTACATGCATGCATACAGGTTACTTAATTGAGAAAAACGTCAAAAACTGGCTAAGAAAAAATAAATTATTGACCTCGACCGGGATGATTCGGGCCAAACGAGGTCAAGTACCTCGGTTGACTTAGAACATCTCGACAGAGGCGGTTTAACTGAAAGGGTTTTCTAAACGATTTTTGTGCTTCTCTTCTGGATATGACCTCAGTGATGATTTTGTTTGCAGATTGGTTTTGAAACAAGCTTTGCACATGGAGAAATACTCCCACCAAGTTTCACAACTCGGGGAGCTACTGATTAGGACCTCACTCACTACTACATTTCTTGCCCTAAGGTAATATTAAACATGTAACATTTTTAAAAATTGTTACCTATCTAGTTTCTTGTAACATTTTATAAACAAAGTAATAAAATGTTACATTTTTATATACAATGGTAACACTTTTATAAATTTTGTAACTCTTTTTAATGGTAACAAAAATTTGGGGGGAATTTTTTGGACCCCCGCGCCAAGGGAATTAAAAGCCTGCTTTTTTCCCCTTTGGAACCGCAACTCTTTCTTCTCTATATGTATGTACGCAATTCTCTCTTCTCAGAAAACAACTCACCTTCATCGAGAAATCACGCCCCTCACCAAAAATCTAAAGACAACTCAAGCTTCATCGCACAAGGTACTATTTCCGTCTTTCCTTTATCCTCTTTGACCCTAATCTTAGCCCTAATATGTATGTATCAGGTTTATTTGGCGAGTTTATAGTTTACTGCATAATTTAGGGTTTACTATTTCCGTCTTTCCTTTATCCTCTTTGACCCTAATCTTTTTTAATTGATTAATTTTGTGTTGTTTATCATGTATGCTTGGTTTACTTGTGCACTTCAGGTGCTCGATAAAATGTATAAATCAGACTTTCTACTTATTTGACCCATTAACCACTTCATTGGAGGTTGTCTTTGTTTATATCAACGGAATGAACCATGTAATTACTGAGATTGTTCCCTTAAAATTATCTTGAAGCTTATCTTTCTTTTGTACTTGAACCGGTAAAGGTGAACAATTATGGTGCAATTGGGAATTGTGTTTACATGTTGTGCTTTGCCATCTTCAGCAACAAAAATTGGATTATTTCTTAAAACAAACATACAGAGAAGGTGAGAGGAGTTTTAAATTTTAATTTGGACCACAATTGTTCAGCACTTCCTAAAAATCACTAAAACCTCATTCCGTTGGAGCACTTCTTGAACAATTGTGTCATCTTAAACCAAACAAAAATGGTGTTTATATGTTGTGCTGTCTATGGAGCACTGACCTTGCTTTGTCATCTTCAGGAAGTGCTGAACAATTGTGTTTATATGTTGTTTACATGTTCAAGAAGGTGAGAGGAGTTTTAAACGAGCAGTGGTGAACAATTGTGTCATCTTCAAGAAGGTGAGAGGAGTTTTAAAAGTGAGTATCCATAGACAACACTTCCTAAAATATGGTGTTTATATGTTGTGCTTGGTCATCTTCAACACTACTCGTTGCAAATCGAAAATAAGGTGAGAGTAGTTTTAAATTTTAATTTGGAGAAATAGTTGTAGCTTTATGTTCTTGAGTGTCTCAAATGATATTAGATTATTTCTTAAATCTAGCAACATCATTCCTGACTAAAACCTTGATGTAAGATATGACACAATTGGATTTACTTTTTACCACATCCATTTAAAGATTTAGTTTAATAGATATGATACTACATTTAAAGTAATGGTTCATGTCATTTGTCAACATCAGTTGGAGTTTTGGACACTTGATATCGGTGGTTCAAGCCATGAATAATTTTGCCTCCAATTTTAGTTAGGCACTCGAGATAGGTTTGGGGGATGCATTTCTGTGTTTAAATGAAAATTAACTTCTCTCAGTTATCCTCCAAATTATGATAATCCTCTTCCTTTTCTCTTCTTTTAAATTCTGCTTTGTTGTGATGATCAATTTTTTTTCCCCTGCTTTTCAAATTCTTTGTGTATTGTTCTTTTCTATTTGCTCCATCTTTTGATTACTTACACTTTCTTTATATGCCATTTCTTCGTAGCATTTGACCTTGCTTAATTAATGCCTTCTTGTTTGATTGATTAAAATCTAAATACATTTTTACTTAGTTGATTGTTGTTGTGCAGTATGAAAAGGTAAAGCAAGATGAAGCACTCTCTCATTTGAGCTTTGTATGCTCATTTGCTACACCAGAAACAAATTCTCCATTGTAAGAATGCTGAAAAAAAGATTTTCCAAATAGCAAATCAGAATGCCCCTAAAGTTTTGTAAGGCAAGTAAATATTTTTTTCATGATTTTACCGTCTCAATCTCTTCTCTTAACTTAATTCCCATGTTCTGAATGTCCCTTCTGTTTTCTTCTGATGCAGTATACATACACGGATGAGGCACAAGACCAGCCCCCACTTGAATTGGATTATCTTGAACGAAGTTGAAACTAAACTTCACTCCAAGTTGGCAAATTTTAACAACTAATCTTTCAAACCAATGGTAATATTAATTTCCTTTTTCATATTTAAACCATTTATATAGGTTTTTGAAACTTCATCTGTAGAATTTAATCTCAACTTCATCGGATCAAAATCAACTATAAGAACTTCTATTACTTCCAATTATGTTAATAGTTTTTTTTTATTATTTTTATTAACATAACTAATCTTTTAAATCAATGGTAAAAAGGAAATTATAATGTTTGGCGTGTGCCAACCAAAATCATTTGCTCAATGGGCTTCGAAAGGTCTATTCTAATGAGCATAGTTTTTCCTTTGAAATGATTGGTAGTAGATCTTATGGGATATTATAATGTTTGGTGTGTGCCTACCAAAATCATTTTGCTCAATGGGCTTCGCAAGGTCTATTCTGATGAGCATAGTCGTTCATTTGAAATGATTGGTAGTAGATCTTATGGGATTTTAAATTGTACCTATATTAATGTGTTGAGGGGTAGAATCATTATTAGCTTCTAACTATCAATAATGTTGCTCAAATATCACCTTCTAGACATGTTTGTATAGTTAATAAAATCTTTTTTGTTCTGCTATAGGCTTGAGAAGATGCAAATAAGATTGTTGAGGAGGAACGACACATTGCCCGATCAGATATTGAGAATGCCAGAATTGCAGTGCAAAGAGTAGAGGAAGCTCTTCAAGAACATGAGCAAGTTTCACGTGCTTCAGGAAATCAGGTTGCATAAGTTTGATTATTTGCTTTTAACATTTGTAGTGAATCTTATACCATGCTTCCATTTGCACATAGTGTCAAATAGCTGACTTCTTCTAAAAGGTATGAGAGTAATGGGGTCGCCTTTTATAGACAGTCTAACCAATCACCTTTTGACTTTCCAATGTAGCCTAAATTTTATGGGTTATAGTATTTCCTAAAAATATTCAGCATTGACTACATGATGCCTTCATTTCTTGTTCCACTTACTGCTCTCTTTGTGCCATAGGATTACGAAGAATTAATGAAGGAAGTTCAAGAGGCTAGATGCATCAAAATGTTGCACCAGCCCAGCAAGGTAACAAGTTATTCTGTTTAACCAATATTCCATGAGGCACTTGATTTGAGCTTTCTGTTTGACCTCAAAACGTTCAGGTTGATTCCTCTTTCTTTCAGGTTGATTTCTCTTTTTTTTAGTTTTCTTATCATTAATTCGCGTCAAACTTTTTTCTTAGTATTGAAAAAATTTAGTGATATTACACCAAATAACGACTTAATGTTATACATGATGAATTCAAGCTCTACAGATGCCACACGATGTTGACCTGTGCCCGTTCTTGCCCTATAGGTCTCAATTATATAAAGAAAATTCAGAGTATCAAGCATCTCCAGCTTGTAGGCACCTAATGAAGCTCACTGTTATGTATATTTGAATGGCAATTTCAATGAAGAGAACCTTGTAACTCTATTTAACTGATGGGTTTTGTGTTTTCTTTTTCTTCTAATATATGTACTCTGTTATGAATATTCTCAGTTAAACTCTAGAATGTAAACAAGCTTAGTTTCTAATATCTATAGTGTGTACCATATCTTATATATATATACACGTTTATATGTTTATTATAGCAATTCTATTGTAATAAAATTTAAGGTAATAGTAATACTTCGAATTAAGGTAACACATTTATTAAATGTAACAGTTACATCAAATGTAACAGTTATGATTTCAAATGTAACACTTCATTCAGTTGGTATGAAAATATTACATTAGTGATAAAAAATGTTACAATAGCTCAAATGCAACGACATCAAATGTATTGCTTCAAAAATGTTACCTTTTAACGTAATGTAACATTTATTGATGATAATGTAACATTTTTAGGTGATACAATAACAGGTGAAATGTAGTAGTGACTGTGGGTCCTGACCTTAGTCCGACAACAACTTAAATAGATCTTACAACAAGGCACATATAAGGAAATTCATAAATCATAAAGTATGTTTTAACAAAATAATGAATGTGACCAGAAACTGACAATCGGAAACAACAAAGTCTCATAATCTGAGAAAAAGTGACAGTCATAACTAAAAGACCAACAAAAGAAACTGCACCCCATCCTAAGGAGTATGACCCCCCGGCTGTCCACTACCATCCGGATCACTCGGCATTTGCTTTAACCTGTGGCAAGTCTAAACAACGATAAACAGTTAGCTAACTAATCAAATATAAATAGAAAGATAAATATCACAAACACACAGAAGAAGAATATAAACGCTCAACATGCTGGGACACAATCCGGTTATAATCTAACAATTTATGTGATTCACTTCATCCGATTTCAAAAGTTGTAGCACGAGAAATCTTAAGATTCTGGCCCCCGTTCCTTATTCAACTGGTGATGATTTGGCACACCTCCGCCGGTGGCGTCCCCGCAAACCAAGTATGGACTAGTCCCGAAAGAAACCTCCAACGCCCTCGGGCTAACTGAGCAGAATGCTACCGCCCGTTACTCTTAGGCCAGATATGTAAGTCGGTCGATGATGACTATAAAATACCCTAGTACACACATCATTCAAACACCACTATCATCATTCACACTCATATCTGACAGCTAGCTAAGTAAGCCCAAAGGACTTACCTGAAACAAATCTCGACTCTCTAATTCGCAAATCGGTCTGTAACTGTAGGAATTCAGTGGCCTATCAAAGGAGGCAAGTGCGTCAGCACACTTTCTAGGTAATTAGAAGTCTAAGACTTCTGAGATAGTAGATCTTATTAGAACAGATTTGATTACAGTACTAATTTATGGTAAAATGAATATTTTACCCTTGGTCCTGAAACATCCAAAAATTCCATAATTTATGCCTAAACTCTTATTTGAGACTAAAATGTCATATTCTAACTCCTAAAGATGAGTTTGTTTACAAACTGGCAATTTACACATTTTTCTTATTTTCCGAATGGTCATTAAGGTTCAACTTCGGCTTCAAATATGAAATTCAAATAAATTCATAAAAATTCTGAAATAATTCCCTAGATCATCTATGATATCCAATCTACTCATAGTAGCAAGAATTTTTTAAAACTGTTCAACCATCACTTCTACAAAAATTTCTAAAGTTGGTTACAACACTTAAAATTTCCTATACTTAGCCAAAATTCACTACTGGAAAACCAGCTCAACTACCCTACTTTGGAGTCTAATAACTTCTAATCTGACCGTTCATTTATTCTCAAATTTTGACACAATAAACTACATATATCCATCTATTATCTATCAAATTTTCAACAGTGGATCTTTAGTATAATTCCTTAACATTGGTCGACAATATTGACTGTTTCCAATTTCTCAAAACTGGAGAAAACACCATTTATTTACAACAGATTTGTTTCTACTATTTTTGACACCCTCTTCCAATCCCATTTAATTACTAATCCAAGTTCCTAAGATCATCAGCAACACAACAATCCACTTTAACCTATTCCACTACAGAGTTATGTATCCAAGGAGGGAGAGAAGATTTAATTACCCTTACTAAGGTCTTTGGTTGTAACTTAATGAAGATCCTCAGCGACGGAAATGCTCTTGATCTGTAATACAATAGGAAAGGGAGATCAACTCTTGCCCTTGGTGTGACTGAATAGAAAGAGAGAAATCAGGGAGTGAAGAGAGTGAGAGACTATTACCACTTGACTCACCTAGGGTAGGTTGTGTGCAGAACCAAAGACTTGGGGACAAACTGAGCGTGTGCAGGGGTCGAAGGGTTGCTAGCGCCTAGTTTGGAGATAGATGAGAAGAGTGAGGGGTGAGTTGTCTGCACTTACTGGATGTGAAGAGGGGAGCAAGGTCAAAGGATTCGGTACAGAAGGAAGGTAAGGTACGATAAAAGAAGAGATGTAGATCTACACTCACCTTGGGCCAGCGCTTGTTGTCTGATCCAGAGAAAACTCAAGCCTTCTTTGTAGAGAAGAGAGTTCCTGGTGCTATTGGTGCTTGCGTCATTGCTGCTGCGTGGGAGTGCTTGATCGAGGGAGCTGCTACTGGGTGCAAGGTGTGGTTTTCGTTCTGTACATCACGCGAGGAAGGGAGTTGAAGATCTGTCTGTTGCTATTTTCGTGCAGAAGGAACGCCAATGAATTTGGACGTCTTCTTGCTAGGAGCATCTGCTGAGAAAGGAAGGTGTTGAATGAGGAAATGAATATGGTGTTGCTGATTCTGTACAACTGTTACGTGAAAATTGAGAGATGGATCCGGCTACAACTTTTGCTCCAAGGGCTTCACGTAGCTGGGCTGGTACGACTAATGCTATGGGCTGAAACAATTGTTGGTTGGCTTGGGAGGGTTACGGTAGTTGGGCCAGTACAGCAAGGGAATAGACAGCAACAAAACAAGAGAGAAAGTGGGCTGAATTGTTAAAAAAAACAAAGGTGCGCTGAGTTGTCAAAACTCGTCATGGCTTTGTCAAGCCCATGCATGGCCTTCTCGTGAGTTTGTCATGGTCTCGTCATAACTCGTCAAAAGGACATCATCACTTTGTCAAGGACAAGTCATGTTATGAACTAGGGTTTGGATTAGGGTTTGCTATAAAATCTTATCATTTTATGTGAAGTGATATTACATAAAATGATAAAATTTTGAGATCTTGTGTCCAACTAAGTAGACAGCTAAGGATCAAAAGATCGAAATCCGGTTTGCTACGGAATTAAACGGAATAAAAATTCCGGATATTACAGATCAAAAACCGAAATACAAGATGGATACGCTCGTCCTAATCTCCACAACCTCAACCAATGGGTAACCACAACCATCAAAGACTCACAAGCGCCACGAGCCTCACAATGATAGCCACACACTCATTACATGATAACCAAATCAAGCCCCAACAGTCAACAAGTCTAAGAACAACGATAACCTCAAATTCTCACATAAGGTCCAAGGCCACTACATGGCATTCCACAAGGTTATCTAAAGCCATCCTAGCATGCTTCTAACATGAATACACTATAGGATAAGCTAGGATCACATGCTCAAGGGAGGATACTCATAGGGGCAAAGACGCGGCACTTAAGGAAGGAAGCACAACCGCGAACAAGAGAAGAAGGCCGCATGGGAGGGCTGGCTGAGCCAGTTGCCGCCTCTGCAGCCCGGCTGGCCGCCCCTGCGGCTTACTGGGCTTCCTCTGCGGCTCAGGCATGCCTCCCCTGCGGCTCAAGTGCAGTGCCCGCCCCCACGGCGCTGTCCATCCGCGGGTGCGGTCGAATTCCATAAAGGCGATTCCGAGCTCTTCTTCGACTAGGTCATTGAAGTATTGAGGATCTCCTAGCTCCCTGGCTTCACTATGGATGTCCCACACGTAACATCATCATCAGACACTGACCATACTCGATCCACACATGCAAGACGATGAAGAAAGATCTTGAGTGAGATCAATGGCTTCAACCAATGAAGCTAAAGGAAGAAGAAGGAAGAAGATGAAGAAGAAGAAGGAAAGGTAAGATCTTACCCTAGATCGGATCTGCAGCCCCTAAACTTGCTGGACACTTACACAAGAGAATTAGGAAGGGTGATTCCCATGGAGAAGCCATCAACAGCTCCCAAGCCAAAAGAGAGAGAGGAGAGGAGAAACAATTTAACGTGAGAGTGAAATGGAGGGAGAGAGGAAACTCGGCTGAGGGGTAAGCAAGGGAGTGGGAAACGAGGGGTCGGTTTCCCCAAAACGAATGGTCACTCACCCGAACAAAGGATTAGAATGGTAATGAGATAAAATCCCGTCACTCAACACATCGTGCCTGCGGAAAAACTGCCGCGCCTGCGGGGAGGTCGATAAACCGCTCAACAACCGGAGTAAAAACACTACAAGTACAGCAGGTACGGGCTCAGGTCCCACCAGTACAACATTTTCCAGCTTACCCCTCAGCCGGTACGGGCTCAGGTCCCACCAGTACAGCAGGTACGGGCTTAGGTCCATAGGGGCTCAGGTCCCACCAGTACAACATTTCTCAGCGTACCTGCGGATGGGAAATGCTACTTGTTGTTTTCATCATTCTCACTTCCATCTTCTTTTTCACCCAAAACACTACAAGAAATGGATCCAAAAAACACCCCCCAGGGCCTCGCATGCTTCCGGTGATCGGAAACCTCCACCAATTCGATTCCTCCTTCCCTTACCTCTCATTCTACAAACTCTCCAAGATCCACGGGCCCATCATGTATTTTAGGCTCGGGTTTAGGCCAACCATTGTAATTTCCTCCCCGAAATTAGCCAAACAAATCCTTAGAACCCAGGATCATATCTTTTGTACAAGGCCAAAACTAACAACTCACTAGAAGCTGTCTTATGGTGGATCAGATGTGGGTATCGCAACCTATGGCGATCGCTGGAGAGAATCAAAGAAGCAAAGCATTCTCTATCTCTTCAATATTAAGAAGCTTAGTTATTCTTCTCCCATCTAGTAGCACTTTAAATATATTAAAACAATAGGCTAAATAGTAAGTAATGAGGCGATACCCCTACCCTTACATTAGTAATAATAGACTTAATACCCTAGCCTCCGGTAGATCACACATTAATCCATAAAAACCAATAAGAAAGTTTAAAGTAGAAGAAGCACATAAATCCACAACTCTATTAGCTTCACGAAACACATGTCGAATCTGAACTGAGCAGCTCCTACTAAGTAAGTCGCAATCTACACACCGGACTAGAAAGAGGATGACAACTAGGTAAAGGTTTATCCAGCAACATAGTTACCGATTGAGAATCCGTACTTTGCAAATAAATAAAAATGAGAAAGTGCATGCATGCACTTCCAATACAAAGTTGTTCACTTGCACCCTAATTTTTTTAAAATTTCTCTTCCCAACAGGTTAAGTCCTTTTCTTCGGTGCGAGAACCGGAGGTTCGTCAAATGATCACCCAAAAGATCTCGAGTCTTGCCGCTAAGGGTAGACCAATAAATTTAACTGAATTGACGATTGACCTTTCAAGCAATGTTTTTTGTAGAGTTGCATTTGGTCGGAGTTATGAAGCCGAGAATGTTAAGCGTGGCCGGAGTTTCAAAAACATGATTATGAATGCGCAGGAGATGCTGAGTACTTATTGTTATTCTGATTTTTTTCCTTTTATGGTTTGGGTTTATAAACTTACAGGGATATCTTCTCTTCTTCACAAAGTTTTCTAGGAATTGGACTTCTTTTATGAAGAAATTATTGATGAGCATCTCGAGAAAACTGAATTTGGGCAGGATATGAATTTTGTTGATATACTTCTCAAACTCCAAACAAAGGATAACAATATGAATATGAATCACGTCAAAGGAACTCTTTTGGTAAGTGAGAATTTTTTTAAAGATAGTATATACTGTGATAGATTGCATTCTATATTGTGATTTATTACTTTTACTATTTGGATGTGTCAAAGAATGTGTTTCTAGGAGGATCAGAAACAAGTCCGGTGGTAGTGGTATGGCCGATGACGGAGCTAATGAAGAACCCAGACGCGATGAAGAAAATTCAAGAAGAAGCAAAAACTTTGGTTAAGGAAAACAAAAATGGCGACATGATTATAAAAGAGGGAGATCTTGAAAAGTTAGTTTATATGAAAGCAGTAGTGAAGGAGACGTTAAGAATGCTTCCAGTTTTGCCATTACTTCTCCCACATCAAGCAATGCAAAAGTGCAACATAGAAGGGTACGAAAACGAAGAAAAAACCCTAGTTTATGTGAACGCATGGGACATTGGACGAGATCCTGAATACTGGGAAGATCCTGATGAGTTCAGACCTGAGAGGTTTTTGAAAAACACAGTAGCACCTGATTTCCGAGGCCAAGATTTCGAGTTCATTCCCTTTGGATAAGGAAGAAGAAGTTGTCCTGGTATGCATATGGCTCTAGTTATGTTGGAGCTTACTCTCGCCAATTTGGTTTGCTCTTTTGATTGGGTGTTACCCGTGTCTATGGTGAAACACGTAATGGACACAAGAACGAGACATGGTATTACTTCTCATAAAGGAAAGCCACTATGTCTCATGGCTATAAAATGTGTAATCATTCCCGACGAAGAGACTCCGCATTAGTTTTTCTATCTCGTGTTATCGTCATACTCAGTTCATTTCCAAAGCTTTCGCAGTTTCATTATCGGATTGCACGTATCTTTATTTTTAAATATGTAATATCCCAAATAAAAATAGAATTTAATTTCCAATAATTCCGAGTACACGAGACTGCGACCGATTCAATCTTCTTTCGAGTTTTAATTCAAGATCACGCTTACCGGGCCCGTCATGACAGGCCATCCGGGCCCGTCAAGAACAGGCCATCCGGGCCCGTCAAGAACAGGCCATCCGGGCCCGTCAAGAACAGGCCATCCGGGCCCATTAGGGTTAGAAATTGGTTTCTTTGCAGCCTCCTCTAACCTTCCCCTTCTCCCTTTTCATGAAATGAAATCACGTCCCTCTTCTCCGTACCCAAACCCTAGCGACCACCACGCCGGCGAGCTCTTTTGACGTCCAGCCGACACCAAGCATCGGACCTCCCTCCTCGTCTTCGTTGTACACAACAGGCTCTGGCGCCTCTATCCCTCCCCTTTGTTTTGTCGAGCAACACCCAACTTATAGGTATCGTCTCCTCCCTTGCCCCATTCATCAGTCCGGATCTGTAGTCGCGTAACCAGGTCTTATGGCTTCCTGCTGCAGCCATACCAGCCACGGTTAGAGGCCCTCGATGCATCTACACACACTTGGAGACGAAGGTCCGAGTTCTGCACGAGTCGGGGACAACCATCGTGTTCACGCAAAACCTCAACAGTTTCGACAAAGGTGCACTAGAGGAAGACCGCATGGAGCGCCTTGGAGTCCTGTCCATAGGGGCGGAGGTGTCGAGCCGCAGGTACGGGCTCAGGTCCCACCAGTACAGCATTTCCCAGCCGCTGGTGTTGTTCGGTAAACACCTCCCCTCCCTTCTTTGCATTGCACTCTCTAGTTGTGTGCTGATGAGAGTGACTAGGAGGTATTTCTATGGTCGTCTATACCCTATCAAAATATAATCCCGACTTAGCACTTAAACAAGTATAGTGGTTAAGTAAGGGTCAAACCCAAGAGAGTTAAGGTGTTTTTATTAAATGTGATTATTGATTACAAGAACAAGTAACAAGGGGGGTTTTGGTTGAATTGATGCTCACAAAAACTTATGAAAACAACTAACGCAGCAAGTAAGACAATAATGGATGAACCTACACTAGGTTGATTTTTAGCATGCAAATGCTACTTTGGGGAGTTCCTTTTACAAGTTTTAAGTAATCTCCCGTCTCGATCATACATATGTGTTGAGCCAACCGGCATCTGTAACACCCCAAAATTTTCAACTTAGGGAGTTACTGGTTAGGACCGCACAGTGGGTCCCGACCTTAGTTTGACAACAACTTAACGAGATCTTACAACAAGGCACAGATAAGGAAAAATCAGAAATCATAAAATAGTTCTTAATAATGCATGAATGTGACCAGATCGACTACAGCCGGAAAACGGAATATAACAAAGTACGAAAGGAACAATGTTCAACAGTAAACCCACAAATGCAAAAACTGCAAAACGTCCTAAAGTACGACACCCCGGCTGACCACTGCCATCTGGATCACTCGGCATCTGCTCTAACCTGTGTCAAGTCTAAACAACATATCAACAGTTAGCTAACTGTCCAAATATAAGCAAAATGATAACAGCACAAACACAAGCATAAACAAAAATAAACAAACATCATGCTGGCACACAACCAATTATTATCTATTATTTAAGTGATTCACATTATTCAATTTAAGTTGTGGCACGAGAATTATTATTAGTTCTCGCCTCCGTTCCTTATCCAACTGGTGTAGGTCTAGCTGACTTCCTTTGGTATCTATTATTTAAGTGATTCACATTATTCAATTTAAGCGGTGGCATTCTGCTCGAGCTACTGAGCAGAATGCCACCGCCCGTTACTCTTAGGCCAAAATATAGGTCGGTAATCATATAACACAACCTATCTCTCTACATGTCAATCACACACCACCATCATCATTTATACCCATATTTAGCAGTCAGCTAAGTAAGCCCAAAGGACTTACCTGTTATAACGCTCGACTCTTTATAAACCACTCTCTCTGTAAACTGCAACCACTCAGTTGCCTGTCGAAGGCGATAAGTGTATTAGCACACTTTCACGTAGATAGAAGTCTAAAACTTCTAAGATCAAATAAAGTATTAAAACGTACTAGTTACAGTATTAGTTTTAGGGTAAAATGACCATTTTACCCTTGGTTCCGATTTTCTCGAAAACCTTAAATTTCATGTCTAAACTCCTATTGGAGGTTCTAAAAATATATTCTCACTCCTAGAATTTTATTTGGTTCCAAACTGACGTTTTTCCTATGTTTCTATTTTCCGGAAGAGTCGAAAAGGTTTAACTTCGGCTCTAAATATAAAATTCTTAACAACTTGAAAAATTTCCGAATTAAATCTCTAGATCATCTATGAGGTTCTATCTAACCTTAGAAGAAAGAATTTCTCCAAACTGTTCAGCCGATATTTTTATAATAATTCACAAAGTCGGTTCCTTCACTCTAATTTCCTATACTTAGCCAAAATTCAAGTTTACCAAAACTGCTCAAATACCTAACTTCGGGAGCTCATAACTTTCAATCCGACCGTTCATTTCTTCTCAAATTTTAATATGCTAAACTAAATTAATCCATCTACAACATATCCAAAATTCAACGGTGGATCTTCATCCAAACGTTTAATAATTGATGGACAAGATGGGCTGTTTGTAACCTAAAAGCTGAAGGAAATAAAATGAATTACAGCAGCCCTCTTATTTCTGTTTTTCATACTTACCGCAGTCCTTTGTTCCTATCCTTCGGTCTATATACTCAGCAGCTACACAAGGTTAATTCCTACTGGTTATGATTTGGAACAAAAATTCAATCTCCACTGCACTACTACTTTACTAACGGGGTTTACAGAGAATACTAACCAACGGTTGGGGTCCGATTTCCAGCTATGTAAATCCCGGTCGGCTCGCTTGCTTGGACGCCCAACAAGGCTGAGACTTTGCCTTACCCCCAAGTCGTAGCAGAGGTTCTAGGCCAGCTCGTTTGCACTCCAACGTTGCACCTCCCTCTCTTGGCTAGCTACTACAGGACCCAGACGAGATTCAAACTTCCAGTTGGCACACGAACATAAGGGAAAGCAGAGGGAAAGGAGGCAAGGACTCACCTACTGCAGCGAATGAGGAACCTCGCCACTGTCTCGATCGGCCCACTGCAGTCAGGGAGGCAAGCGCTGCTTCGTGACTATTCCGGCTGGCTCGAGGCGGCAGAGTTAGGATCTTCGGCTCGAGACAGGAAACGGGAGAAGGAAGACGGAGGAAAAGAGAGGCCAGGATCTTACCGGACTCGACTGGAGGCGGCGCAAGCTCGGCGGTGGCGACTACGGTCGGAGGCGGCGGCGACACTGGTGGTTCGGTGAAGGCGCAGTCCGGCGGCTGGTGGTCGTCCTTTCGTCCGTCCAAACAGGGAGAAGCGGAGCGGCGTGAGGTTGCGATGTGCAGTTGGCGAGGAGAGTCAGCACAAGCGGCAATAGGGTAGATTAAGAGGGAGGGTAATTAGCGGATTAGGTTAAGAGGGATTAGGGTTAGAATTAAATTAAGATTTTTAATTAAGTTTTAAAATTGGCTTAGGAAAGTGGGCTGATGGTTGGCCCAACTGAGCGGTGATCTCATGTATTAAACGGAACTCGTAACCCGTTAATTTTGTGCGGAAATTTATATAATACGGAATTAAATTCCGTATTTATAAATTATAATTATTTTTATTTTAACAACGTAAAATTATTTTCGGTCATTTAATTTATCATTTTATGTGAATCTAGGTCACATAAAATGATAGAACTAAACTCGTTTTATTTTACTTATTTATTTATTTACGATGGTCTCATCGGACTTTGTTTAATTTCACTTTACCGGAAACTTAAAATTTTCGGTTATTACAGCATCAACACAACTTAACAAGTTAGTGTTCTGTAAACCTAAAAGAATAATTAACAAGTTAGCTTTCAAATAAAGACTAAGGGATATAGAGAATAGATTAAAACCGTTAACCTTATCTTTATATTTGTGTTCCTTTTCTTTATATTTGTGTTCCTTTTCTTTAAGTAATTACAACCAAAGTAACAATGCAACTTCAAACCAATCCAATGTAGCAAGGGAGTTAGCAACTCATTACAATGGAAATGATGAGAAAAATTGGATTCTAAGTGGATAAAGATGGGTGATAAGTTGGATGATTTTAGCAATCAACCAAGGACTATTTATATTACAAAAGACACTAAATAGGAGTAAATGGCCGGCCAAAAACAGCCACCTTTAATTCCATAAAGGTGGTGTAAACAGCCGGAGTAAAGCTTCCGTCGTTGAACCGCAAGGGTGGCCTTAAGCTCCGTAGGGGCGGTGAAGGCAAAAACGCTTGATCTTCTTCATGGCCGCAGGGGCGACTAGGCAATTCCGCAGGGGCGGTTCTTTAAAGCTCTTCAAACGTCTGACTCTTCAACTTCCTGCCGTTTCTGATGCCAAGCCTCCGGGGCGTCCCAATGTCAACGCAGGGGCGGTGACACAGACTCTTCATCTTCCAGCTCCCAAGTTGAGGCGCAGGCAGAGGCGCAGGGGAAGACGGAGGGGCGCTGGTCTTCGCTTCTTCAAGACAAGTCACCGGAGGGGCGCCAGGGGTTGACGCAGGTGCGGTGATAGTCTTTGTGGCTGGCACTGGCGAAGGCGCAGGGAGCGCTCCGGACTAAGACGTCACCCGTAGGGGCGGTGACAAGGCTCTGCGGGGGCGGTGAAGCAATAGAAGCTTTGCTTCGTGAACGAACTTCATTCCTAAGTGCTTATATCTCCTTCCTTAGCTTCTTTTAGTCTTCTTCTTCTGGCCTAAGGAGTTAGTAGCATAAACCGACACCAATGTAGCAAAAAGACTCTAAAAACTATCGAAAATGATAGTGATTCCATCACCTATCAAACTCCTCATACTTAGACCTTTTACTCGTCCCGAGTAAAACAAATGACAAGAAACTAGACACAAAGGCCTCAGGAAGCATGGGCATGCAGAAAAGGCAATGAAAACAAAAGAAAGGCCAAGAAAGAAAGAAGGAAAAGAGAGGAAATGTGAGAAAAAGGTGAGAAACTACACTCCTTATTGCTCCAAGAGTGGCCTACCCGGACAACCTCGTTATGACTCCCCTTCTTATGTCGCCAAACGCCGGAAAGGAAACCTACACTCGGTGTCGCTCATTTTGCCAAGGTTCCCTCTCGGGTTTTCACCTTGCCACTCTTCTTCTTTTCTTTGATGATCTCACTTTAATCTCACATCCCTCAAGTCCAATTTTGCACCAACCTATGGTTGGTCGGACTACCTTCTTTATACCTAAACCGCCCTTTCGGGTTTTCGGTATATCCAAGGATTTTTCATGCCTTTTTTCATTTTGTTTGGCTTTTTCTCTTTTTTTTATAGCAATTTCAATAGGAATTACAATTCATACGAATCAATGCAAAACAACTGAAAACAAATCAAAGGAAACTGTACATGCAATGATATGTCCCTCCCCCATACTTCACGTACACTTTGCCCTCAAAGTTGAAATGAAGCAAAGATAAATGTGGGAAAGGGAGAGAAAAGATAACACTAGTGGGATGGTCCTGCTGAAATGTTCGCTCCAAACGGTGTGTGTGCAAGCTTTAAATTTATAACCCTAGTCTTAAGCTTAAAACAAGGATGCGAACCCGCAGTGTACGGGTCAATCGTAGTAAAAAGCAAGAAATTCCAGGGGTCGATCACAGGGACTCGGTGAAACAAAGTCAACACGGTATGCTATGTCAATTCTAACCACAAGAGCGATTAACACAATCAAAGATGAATAAGAAGTCAATAAAGCAAACATGCAATTCTAGGGATTAAAGCATCTAGTTGTGGTTCCAACTCAAGATCTATAGATAAACGGACAAAGCTGAGATTTTTGCGAGGGGAAGGCGTTACTAAAGTGGAGTAGATCACCGGGTAAGTCTTACTACACACTAATCCTAAACCGTAATTCCTATTACCGGGTAAGTCTCAAGGAATCAAGATAAAGAACTATAACCTCAAACTAACACACCATCTAAGGGAATAGAATCAACCTTTACCGGGTAAGTCTCAGGCTAACTCACAAAGATGGGATGGAAGCACACTCAAACCCCAATAAAGGATAAACCTTTATTACCTACACTTATGATCGTTGGTACACAAACTAAGGAATTACCGGGTAAGTCTCATCCTAAGCTTGCTTTGAACCAGGAAGGAGTAATAAGAATAGGATTTAGCAAACTCTAACACTTAACTCTCAGTTTAGGATCAGATAAGTCACCTCGGTCAGAAGAATTCCACCCCGGCCGAGATGTTCATCAACCGAACGAGATGCTTAGGGTTAAGGTTAAAGACTCGAACTTTCAGGATCCTACTGGAATCTAAGATTATTCTATCATTGTTTTTCCCACAACCTTCAGCCAATCACCCTAGAATCACACAAGGAAATTAGCCACTCATCATCATAATGAAAGTATTAAATATAAGGGAAGAAGGTGAATATTTGAACAAAGAAGAATTTAATGAAAAGACTTCAATAACTGAATCAAATATCACAACAAAGCGTTCTTTGGATAATAATCCAACAAGACAAGACAACAATTGAGGGAATTGAAGACAATCTTACAAAACCCTTCAATAAAGCTATAAAAGCTATGGACTTCAATCTTCCTTCAACCTTCAAAAAGGTTCTTCAACTCTCCCCCAAATTGGAGTATGCTGCTGCTGTGTACTATAAACCCTGATCGACGGTATAGCGTGATTTCCTACTGTAAGCGGGCTCTAAGCACGATCGGATTTGTGGAAAATCCAACCCTTTTTATAGGAAAATAACCCTCCAAAGATAATAAATCTTAGAAAGATATTCTCCCACAAATATAGGCAAAATATATGATTCTGCATATCTCCTTCCTTCCAGGTGCCAAGCCCAAAAATATAAGATCACTTTCCAATTTTAAAAGATCTTCTCCAAGAATAAAATATTCTTGCCGCGTCCTAGGTATTCGCCTCGGTCGAGTCGGCGTCTCTGGATCACCTCGGTCGAGGTGAATCTGTGGTCAACCGAGGTGACTCACAACTGAATGTGAAATCTCTCAAAACTGGTCTAATGTAAACCTTTAATCCATGGCTATGCTCCCTGGATGTAGCTCCAAATGACTCATGACTCCTTTTGCTCCTTTTTGATGCAAAACGTACCATATTACCTGCAATTACAACGAAACTAGGTGTAGACCTCGATTCTCGCAAAGGTAGATGAAATGGTAGTAAAATCACATAATGTACATACAAACATGTAGATTATGAAAGATAAAACGTCCAAACAAACCCCAAAATATAGACTATAATTCATGCTATCATGAAACATCCGGACCCTCCTCTGGTGGGTATGGAAAGTGGCGGAAGAAATGCTCCTGTCGGCGGTAGAGCGTGTCGATGCGGTCCTCCTGAGCATCCAACCTCTCTCTAAATGAAGTCTCGTATCTAGCTTGCCAAGCCAGCTGCTGAGTCTCTAATTTCTGCTGATGCGCCACCTTCCAACCATTCTGCCGGCGGTCAAAGTGGGTGGTCATGGAGGAGGCGAAGCTGGACTGCCACGCCTGCTGCTGCTCAAGCATGGACCATTGGTACTCGGTCTGCCATGCCTGATGCTTGGTGGTCTGGGCACCATCTGAGCCTGAAAGCTCTCAAGAGCTGGATCCTCCTCCGGTACTGCAAGAGGCATCTCCTCATCAGTAATAGGAGCCCGGCAAGAGCCCGTAGCATATCTCTCAACAATGTCCCTCTCAGGCCATCTCGGAGCAAAGGGGTCAGCTGGTATGTATAACTCGGAGAGCTCATCTCCAAGTGGAAGTGGTCGGGGGAGGTATGTGATGTGACTCCCATCTGCCATCGAGAGCCAAAAGAGATTCTCCCCGTCTCTCCTGAGGAGCCTACACCTCCTCAACATCCCTTCCGTGTACAATAGGGCCTCTAAACCTTCCTCCAAGTGAGGGAGGTCCATCACCTGTACAGCCAACAAGGTGATTACCCCACCTCCCACAAAGTTTTGTGGCTCATTCTTCCTAATCCGCTTTAAAGCGGTAAGGAAGAGGTACAGCCAATCTGGTACCTAGTCGTGCGTGGGGAGGTAGGCGTATAACAGGGGAAGGTCTTTGAGGGCGACCTTGTTCTCCTCCTTGTGTCCACAGAATACACTCATTAAGATCTTGGAGATGAGCCTCAGGCAGGGGTGAGTTAATTTATTGGAATACTCATCCCCGCATAAAATTCGGATCTGGTGGCGCCCTGCCAAAACTCACATAAGTCAGGTGTCGGGATGGGTTCCCACCAGTCTTCGGAGGCGCCAATAGTCAGCCTTAATGCCTCCTACAGTTGGGTGTAGTCCAATGTATACTTTCTCTTGTAGAACTTGAATGAAAGTCCAACACAATTGTGGTCTACTGTTTCCAAGTTGAATGTGACAATGAATTGGCTGCTGAGCTCAGGGTATGTTGGAGCATTCATTTCCAGGAAAATGCCGAGCCCAACATTGTTTAGGAATGCCTGTATGCTCTCCAACATGCCCAATTTTTTCAGAGTAGGAATGTGTAGAAATCGAGTTGCATACACGTCCCGACCTTTCACAATCCTATACCGCTCCTTCTCAGCTTCCGATAACTTGTATTTCTTTTGTTTTTCCATTTCTTGCAAGTAAACAAGGAAAGGAATTAGAAAGTTCAGTTAATAGAGTAAGAGACGAACCCTCTGTTGTGTTTTCCGGAGGGGCGGCTGAAGTTTGCGCAGGGGCGTCTTGGCGCAGGGGTGACAACTTGCAGGCACAGGGGCGGGAGAAGAGCAAAGGGCGATCCTGGGAGCCTACGAAGGTGGTGGTGATGGGACTGTTCCGGCGACTTCTTTGTTGTTGTAGATGTCGCCGGCGGTGTTGAGCGGTGGAGGGAATAGTGTGAGGGGCGAGGGTGTTGGAGAGTGAGAGGTTTGAGGTGATGAGGTTTGTGTATGGTGGTGGCAAGGGCCGGTGTCGGTTGTGGCTAGGTTGCAGGAGGTGGCGCGGGGGCGTTTGCACAAGGCGGCGTGTGAGAGCTTCCGGAGGGCGTAGGGGCGTGGGAGGCGAGGCGGTGTAGGGTTCGAAGAGTGAATGGAGAGCGAGGGGAAGGGGCGGTAGTTGTAGGTTATTTTTGGGAAGTGAATTTTTTTTCTTTCCTAAATAAGACCGCAGGGGCGGCGTTTGTCACCGCGGGGGCGGTGACAATAAAGAGGCCAGGGTGCAGCCTCAGCGCCGGGAGTGGCGCTGAGGATACATGTCAAGGGTGGCCGCCGCAGGGGCGTAAGGGTGTCACCGCGTGGGCGGGGACACTGAGCCACAGGGGCGGTTTTCTTGACAGAGGCTCCTCTTCTTATTCCCTCATGTTGCCTCCCGAGCAGCGCCTTTATTTTACGTCGTTGGCTCGACATAAGGACCCTTCCCCTATGATTGAGCCTCCTCCAACATCACCTTGGGGTTTATAACCGTCTGTGAAGGTAATCCTTCAGAGGACCTAGTTTCAATCCTTGTAATGGCTTCCGCCATTTGACCAACCTGTTTTTCAAGGTTCTTGATGCTAGATTTTGTTGTTTGGACATGAGTAGCAAAGTGTTTAGTCAAAACTTGCAACATATCTTCAGTTGCTTGATACTTACCTTGTCGGGGCTGCTGTTGTTGGTTTTGTTGATCCCTCCAATGGAAATTTTGTTGGTCACGCCAGTTTGGCATGAAATTCTATGCATAGGGATCGTTCCTAGGCCTTTGTTGTTGTGCATGTCCATAGCCCATTGCGTTTACCTCAGCATCATCATCCTGGACTTGTGGGCACATGTCCGTTGGATGATATGGGTCAGCACACACTCCACAAGCTTTGAGGTGTTGTGGGGTTCCCATAAGTGTTAGTCTCTTCACCATTTCCTTCAGTTCCACGAGCTCAGTGGAGATCTCACTCTTCCCTGAATTCACAGCATGAACACCTCTCTTGGAAGGAGTCCTTCCAAAGTTCCGGGTCCCTTCCGCTAGTTCCTGAATTTTTTCAAAAGCAAGGTCAGGGGTAGAGTTAAGAATGTTACCTCCGCAAGCCGCATCGACGATCCTCCTTTCATTATCGAGCAAGCCATTGTGCAAGTACAAGACTAGATCTTGAGTCGAATATCCGTGGAAAGGACAGCTGGATCGGAGGCGTGCGAATCTTTCGAAGTACTCATAAAGAGTTTCGTCCGCCTCTTGCTCGATGTTGCTTATAGCTTTCTTCAAGCTATTCGCCTTCTTGGCTGGGAAGTATTTCTCCAGAAACGCCTTATGGAGGTTCTCCCATGTGTCGATACTTTCGGATGGAAGGTGGTAATTGTTCGCTCCAAACGGTGTGTGCAAGCTTTAAATTTATAACCGAGGAAATATGCTTAAATGAGGATGCGAACCCGCAATGTACGGATCAATTATAGTAAAAGCAAGAATTCAGGGGTTTCGATCTCAGGGACTTAGGTGAAACTAAGCATGTATAGTTTGTCAATGTAAGTAATAACCAGAAAACCGATTAAAACAATCAAAGATGATAATAAGGTCAATAAGGGGAATATGCAAATTCTAGGGATTAAATCATCCTGTTGTGGTTCCAACTCAAGATCTCAAGATAAGCGGACAAGGCTGAGCTTTTGCAAAGGGAAGTTGTTTCTAAAGTGAAATAGATCATCGGGGTAAGTCTCACTAGTCACTAACTCCAAACCAAAAGCTCCTATTACCGGGTAAGTCTATAGGTACTAAGGAAAGAAATTATAATCTCAAACCAACACTCCAACTAAGGGAATAAAATCAACCTTTACCGGGTAAGTCTCAGACTAACTCACAAAGATGGAATGATGGCACACTCAAACCCCAATAAAGGATAAACCTTTATTACCTACACTTATGATTTTGGGTAACCAAACAAAGGAATTACCGGGTAAGTCTCATCTTAAGCTTGCATTGAACCAGGAAAGGTGTAATAAGAATAGGATTTGGAAAACTCTAACACTTAACTCTCAGTTTCGGATCAGAAAGGGTCACCTCGGTCAATCAAGTTCCACCCCGGCCGAGATGTCCATCGACTGAACGAGATGTTTTAGGGTTAAGGATAAAGACTCGAGCTTTCAGGGTTCTACTAGGATTAAGATTATTCTATCATTGTTTTTCCCACAACTTTTAGCCAATCACCCTAGAATTGCAGAAAGAAATTAGCCACTAATCATCATGAAAACAATAATCAAATATATGGAAAGAGAATGAATATTTGAACACAAAAACCTTAAGAATAAGGCTTCAATAACTGAATCAAATATCAGACAAATCAGCGTTCGTTGGATCACAAATCCAACAAGACAATCAAACAAAAGGGAATCTAAGAAAGTCTTACAAATCCCCTTAAAAGCTATAACAAGCTATGAACTTCCTTCCTTCAATCTTCCTTCAAACTTCCAAAAATCCTTCCTAACTGCAGCTTCTTCAATCTCCAAGTATGCGACGATGCTGAATTAAGGAAAATCCAGTCCTTTTTATAGGAGAATTATCTTCCAAAGATAATAATATCTTAAAAAGATAATTTCCTAATAAAATATATCCATATCTCTAAAATAGATCTCCTAAATATATGATCTTCCTTTCAGAAATCAAGCCCAAAAATATAAGATCTCTCCTTCCAGAAATAAAAGATCTCAGCCAAATAAAATATATCTCGCCACGTCAGAGTCTTCGCCTCGGTCGGGGCACTCCTCAAGATCACCTCGGTCGAGGTGGTACTGTAGCTGACCGAGGTGAATCTCTGCTGAAGGTGAAATCTCTTAAATCTAATCCAAAGTAAATCGTCTTTGTTAATTCCAAGCTTCTTGGGTTCTCTTTTAAGCTCCTAAATGTAGCTCCAATGACTCTTTTGCTCCTTAACTCCATTTCGATCCAAAATGTGCCACTTGACCCACGATTACAACGAAACTTGGTGTAGACCTCGATTCCTACAAAGGTAGATGAAACGACAACATAATCACATAATATACATTCAAACATGCAGATTATTGAAGATAAATCGTCTAAACAGGTTCCAAACTATAGACTATAATTCATGCTATCAAAATACCCATACTTGTCCCTTTCTTGTCCCCAAGCAAGTTCCAAATCTTAAGTACAAGATAGAATGGATTATAAGTCATAAAGATCAATGAAAAGTATTTCAAAATACTTAATGGTGTGCTCCACTCATAGATCACTCTAAGAGAATGCTTCATGGTAATTAAAATCAAAATATGATCAAAACATTTTATAAATATAAGAAAGTTTTTCATCTTTGCATAAAATCATAGAATGCATAATAAATCATTATTATCGAAATTAATCATGTATAATCCAGTTCAAACCACCAAGTCAATAAACAAGCTCGAGGTCTCAAGGGCTTTCAAAAGAGAAGTCAAGAAACTTGTGAGGGTGGGATGCATATAGGGAATGTGGTGCTAGAATCCGGGAAAAGGATCTTCACTTTACTTACTTTGAACTTCAACAACTTCCACCATTACAGAGTTATGTATCCAAGGAGGGAGAGAATATTTAATTACCCTTACTAAGGTCTTTGGTTGTAACTTAATGAAGATCCTGGGCGACGGAAAGGCTCTTGATCTGTAATACAATAGGAAAGGGAGATCAACTCTTGCCCTTGGTGTCACTGAACAGAAAGAGAGAAATGAGGGAGTGAAGAGAGTGAGAGACCATTACCACTTGACTCACCTAGGGTAGGTTGTGTGCAGAACCAAAGACTTGGGGACAAACAGAGCGTGTGCAGAGGTCGAAGGCTCGCTGGCGCCTAGTCTGGAGATAGATGAGAAGAGTGAGGGGTGAGTTGTCTCCACTGGCTGGACGTGAAGAGGGGAGCGAGGTCAAAGGATTCGGCTACAGAAGGAAGGTAAGGTACGAAAGAAGAAGAGATGTAGATCTGCACTCACCTTGGGCCAGCGTCTGTTGTCTGATCCAGTGAAAACTCAAGCCTTTTGTGCAGAGAAGAGAGTTCCCGGTGCTAGTGGTGCTTGCGTCGTTGTTGCCGCGTGGGAGTGCTTGATCGCGGGAGCTACTACTAGGTGCAAGGTGCGGAAGTGGTTTTGTACGTCACGCGAAGAAGGGAGTTGAAGACTTGTCTGTTGCTATTTTCGTGCAGAACGAACGCCAATGAATCTGCATGTCTTCTTGCTAGGAGAATTTGTTGAGAAAGGAAGGTGTTGATTGAGGAAATGAATGTGGTGTTGTTGATTCTGTACAACTGTTACGTGAAAATTGAGAGATGGATCCGGCTGCAACTTTTGCTCCAAGGGCTTCACGTAGCTGGGCTGGTACGACTAATGCTATGGGCTAAAACAATTGCTGGTTGGCTTGGGAGGGTTACGGTAGTTGGGCCAGTACAATAAGGGAATGGACTGCAACAAAACAAGAGAGAAAGTGGGCTGAAGTTGTTAAAAAAAAACAAAGGTGCGCTAAGTTGTCAAAACTCATCATGGATTTGTCAAGCCCATGCATGGCCATGTCGTGAGTTTGTCATGGTCTCGTCACAACTCGTCAAAAGGAAGTCATGACTTTGTCAAGGACAAGTCATGTTATAAACTAGGGCTTGGATTAGAGTTTGCTATAAAATCTTATCATTTTATGTGAAGTGATATTACATAAAATGATAAAATTTTGAGATCTTGTGTCCAACTAAGTAGACACCTAAGGATCAAAAGATCGGAATCCGGTTTGCTACGGAATTAAACGGAACAAAAATTCCGGATATTACAGATCAAAAACCGAAATACAAGATGGATACGCTCGTCCTAATCTCCACAACCTCAACCGATGTGTAACCACAACCATCAAAGACTCACAAGAGTCACGAGGCTCACAAGGATAGCCACACACTCACCACATGATAACCAAATCAAGCCCCAACAGTCAGCAAGTCTAAGAACAACGATAACCTCAAACTCTCATATAAGGTCCAAGGTCACTACATGGCATTCCACAAGGTTATCTAAAGCCATCCTAGCATGCTTCTAACATGAATACACTCTAGGATAAGCTAGGAACACATGCTCAAGGGAGGATACTCATAGGGGCAAAGACGCGGCACTGAAGGAAGGAAGCACAACTGCGAACAGGAGAAGAAGGCCGCACGGGACGACTAGCTGAGCCAGTGGCCGCCTCTGCGGCCCGGTTGGCCACCCCTGCGTCTTACTGGGCTGCCCCTGCGGCTCAGGCATGCCGCCCCTGCGGCTCAAGTGCAGTGGCCGCCGCCACGGCGTTGTCCATCCGCGGGTGCGGTCGAATTCCATAAAAGCGATTCCGAGCTCTTCTTCGACTAGGTCTTTGAAGTGTGCAGGATCTCCTAGCTCCCTGGCTTCACTATGGATGTCCCACACGCAACATCATCATCAGACACTGACCATACTCGATACAAACATGCAAGCCAATGAAGGAAGATCTTGAGTGAGATCAATGGCTTCCACCATTGAAGCTCAAGGAAGAAGAAGGAAGAAGATGAAGAAGTAGAAGGAAAGGTAAAATCTTACCCTAGATCGGATCTGCAACCCCTAAACTTGTTGGACACTTACACAAGAGGATGAGGAAGGGTGATTCCCATGGAGAAGCCATCAACAGCTCCTAACCCAAAAGAGAGAGAGGAGAGGAGAAACACTTTCATGTGCGAGTGAAATGGGGGGAGAGAGGAAACTCGGCTGAGGGGTAAGCAAGGGAGTGGGAAACGAGGGGTCGATTTCCCCAAAACGAAGGGTCACTCACCCGAACGAAGGGTCAGAACAGTAATGAGATAAAATCCCGTCACTCAGCACATCGTGCATGCGGGAAAACTGTGCCGCGCTTGCGGGGAGTTCGATAAACCGCTCAACAACCGGAATAAAAATTCCGGATGTTACAGGATAGAGCCACCTCAACCAATAGATACCGTCCATTGCATTACCCCATCTAATCAGTGTCACCAAGTTGTGGTCCTAAAGAAGACATAACTTGTCAATAAATGTGATAGCACAATATTTTTTAGATGTTAAGCATTGTACTGAAAGAAGATTACAATGAAAATTCGGAACAAACATAACATTATCTAAAATAAATTTAGGTAAATATTTAATAGATCCGGCTTGATTATCAATAGTCAAAGAGCTATTAGGTAATTTAATTGTGCAAGGAGGATCATATTTAATATTTGATAAAAAAGAATATGTGGTGACGCCCCACTATCAAGGATCTGGAAATCGGATAAGATTGAAACATTTTCTATAGAACCCAATTAGGATAGGATCATTCCTCATATATCATATTAAAAAATATGAAACAAAGTTCTAAATATTATTAAAAAGAAAGAGATATATATACAAAGAAGGAGATAAAAGAGATCCTATCAAATAGAGAAACTATCCTATTACAAAAGATATTATGCATAATCCTAGGAATACAAAATAATAATTACATACATATATTCTTGCTTATAATACCTATTCCTAATGCATATTCTATTATAAATTAAAGTATTCCAACATTGCCTAATTTCCTCATGTTTCTAAGTAATAATTAGCTACGACTCTTGTTTCTAAGCAAACTACAGTTCGGTACGAAACTAGCTATGAGCTTGATGGAGTGTCTGTTGCTACTTGTTGTTTTCATCATTCTCACATCCATCTTCTTTTTCACCCAAAACACTACAAGAAATGGATCCAAAAAACACCACCCAGGGCCTCGCATGCTTCCGATGATCGGAAACCTCCACCAATTCGATTCCTCCTTCCCTTACCTCTCATTCTACAAACTCTCCAAGATCCACGGGCCCATCATGTATTTAAGGCTCGGGTTTAGGCCAACCATTGTAATTTCCTCCCCGAAATTAGCCAAACAAAACCTTAAAACCCAGGATCATATCTTTTGTACAAGGCCAAAACTAACAACTCACCAGAAGCTATCTTATGGTGGATCAGATGTGGGTATCGCAACCTATGGCGATCGTTGGAGAGAATCCAAGAAGCAATGCATTCTCCATCTCTTCAATATTAAGAAGGTTAGTTATTCTTCTCCCATCTAGTAATACTTTAAATATATTAAAACAACTGGCTAAAAAGTAAGTAATGACGGGATACCCCTACCCTTACATTAGTAATAATAGACTTAATACCCTAGCCTCCGGTAGATCACACATTAATCCAAAAAAATCAATAAGAAAGTTTAAAGCAGAAGAAGCACAGAAATCCACAACTCTATTAGCTTCACGAAACACATGTCGAATATGAACTGAGCAGCTCCTACTAAGTAAGTCGACATCTATACACCGGACTAGAAAGAGGATGACCACTAGGTAAAGGTTTATCCAGCAACATAGTTACCGATTGAGAATCCGAACTTTGCAAATAAATTTGAAATGAGAAAGTGCATGCATGCACTTCCAATTCAAAGTTGTTCAACTTGAACCCTAATTTTTTTTATATTGCTCTTCCCAACAAGTTCAGTCCTTTTCTTTGGTGCGAGAACAGGAGGTTCGTCGAATGATCACCGAAAAGATCTCGAGTCTTGCCGCTGAGGGTAGACCAATAAATTTAACTGAATTGACGATTGACGTTTCAAGCAATGTTTTTTGTAGAGTTGCATTTGGTCGGAGTTATGAAGCCGAGAATGTTAAGCGTGGCAGGAGTTTCAAAAACATGATTATGAATGCGCAGGAGATGCTGAGTACTTATTGTTATTCTGATTTTTTTCCTTTTATGGGTTGGGTTAATAAGCTTACCGGGATATCTTCTCGTCTTCACAAAGTTTTCAAGGAATTGGACTGCTTCTATGAAGAAATTATTGATGAGCATCTCAAGAAAACTGAATCTGGACAAGATATGAATTTTGTTGATATACTTCTCAAACTCCAAACAGAGGACAACTATATGAATATGAATCACGTCAAAGGAATTCTTTTGGTAAGTGAGAATTTTTTTCAAGATAGTATATATTGTGATTGATTGTATTCTATATTGTGATTAATTACTTTTACTATTTGGATGTGTCAAAGAATGTGTTTCTAGGAGGATCAAAAACAAGTCCGGTGGTAGTGGTATGGGCGATGACAGAGCTAATGAAGAACCCATACGCGATGAAGAAAATTCAAGATGAGGCAAGAACTTTGGTTAAGGAAAACCAAAATGGCGACATGATTATAAAAGAGGGAGATCTTGAAAAGTTAGTTTATATGAAAGCAGTAGTGAAGGAGACGTTAAGAATGCATCCAGTTTTGCCATTACTTCTCCCACATCAAGCAATGCAAAAGTGCAACATAGAAGGGTACGAAATCGAAGAAAAAACCCTAGTTTATGTGAACGCATGGGCCATTGGACGAGATCCTGAATACTAGGAAGGTCCTGATGAGTTCAGACCTGAGAGGTTTTTGAAAAACACGGAAGCGCCTGATTTCCGAGGCCAAGATTTCGAGTTCATTCCCTTTGGATATGGAAGAAGAAGTTGTCCTGGTATGCATATGGCTCTAGTTATGTTGGAGCTTACTCTCGCCAATTTGGTTTGCTCTTTTGATTGGGTGTTGCCCGTGTCTATGGTGAAACACGTAATGGACACAAGCACTATCTCTCATGGCTAAAAAACGTGTAATCATTCCCGACGATGAGACTCCGCAGTAGTTTTTCTATCTCGTGTTATCGTCATACTCAGTTCATTTCCAAAGCTTTCGCAGTTTCATTATCGGATTGCATGTATCTTTAGTTTTATATATGTAATATACTAAATAAAAATAACAATAATAAAAATAATATTTATTTCCAATAATTCTGAGTACACGTGACAGCGGCCGATTGAATCATCTTTCGAGTTTGAATTCAATGTCACGCTTACCGGGCCCGTCATGACACGCCATCCGGGCCCGTCATGAACAGGCCATCCGGGCCCATTAGGGTTAGAAGTCGGTGTCTTTGCAGCATCCTCTAACCTTCCCCTTCTTCCTTTACATGAAATGAAATCACGTCCCTCTTCTCCCTACCCAAACCCCCGCGACCACAAAGCATCGAACCTCCCTCCTCGTCTTCGTCGTGCACAGCAGGCTCCGGCGCCTCCATCCCTCCCCTCTGTTTTGTCGAGCAGCAGCCAACTTACAAGTATCGTCTCGTCCCTTGCTCCATTCTTCAGTCTAGGTCTGTAGTCGTGTAACCTAGCCTTGTGGCTTCCTACTACAGCCATACCAGCCACGATTAGAGGCCCTCGATGCATCTACACACACTTGGAGATGAAGGTCCGAGTTATGCACGAGTTGGGGACAACCATCGTGTTCATGCAACACCTCAGCAGTTTCGATGAAGGTGCGGCAAAATAAGACTACAGGGAGCGCCTTGGAGTCTTGGCCGCGGGCGCGGAGGTGTCAAGCCACAGGTGCGGACTCAGGACCCGCCAGTGTAGCCTTTCCCAGCCGCTGGTGTTATTTTGTAGACTGGATCCGTCTTCATCTTTGCTTCTGTACACGGGAGAACATCAAGTCTCTATTGTCCGGTAAACACCTCCCCTCCCTTGTTTGCATTGCACTCTTTAGTTGTGTGTCCATGAGAGCCTCATTTGTATCCTAGACCCTTTCATAGCAGCCCTCAAAGATGGCTTGAAAGCTGAGGCATTTTTCTGGGTTGTAAGGTGACGAACAGCCGATCTGGAGTCCAAATTTGGGTACGTTAGACTCTTCTTGTGACTGAATTTCTGATATGTTGTAGTTCGTAATGCATAGTAGATGATACTAAAATTGAAGAGGAATCCGAGCTACGGTTTGAGAGTTAGGGTGTCCCAAAGTTGGTTCCTCACGTAGTTTTGTAAGTGTGCTGAATATTTCCAAGTGTTGAGAAAAACTTCTTGTGATGCAGTTTTTCTCAACACTTAGTTAGGTTTACATACTAGAATTTTTGATCTGTAATAGTTAGGATTACACACTAGAGTACATCAAAATTTGAGAGGATTTCATCAAAAGGTTTAGTAGGTATGAATTTTCGAAGTCGAGGCTGTAAGCAGTTTTCTGGATGTTACCGAAATTCTAGAAGACTTGGATCTGTAATAGTTGGACCCGACTTTGGAAATTTATGTAGGATTCTTGAATAAGTATTTGTAACACCCCGAATCCACGGGACTCGGAGCGCTACGGGTTAGGACCTCACAATGGGTCCCGACCCTTAGCCTGACAACAATTTCACCGGATCTTACAACAAGGCACAAATAAAGGCCAAAACCGAAATACATTTTTATGCAATGAAAAGAAAAATCCGAAAGAATACAACAAAGGACTTCAGCCGAAAATACAACCCCAAAGGTTAGTGCCATAAAACATACAATAATTACAATACTCAAACTCGACTCCACCCAAAACCCAATCCTAAAATGTACGGAACCCCGGCTGCCCACTCTTCCGGATCTCTCGGCCGCAATCCTAACCTGCAATGCAATCTACAACAGTCGGCATAAAACCGTTAGCTCATATTCGAAGCATTAGAATCAATGGGAAAGGCACAAACACAAGTAAATCATCATAAACACACAACATTCTCAAAGCACACAATTCCGGTTTATTATCTTTCTATTATTAAGTCATATCCCGTTCTAATTCAACTTAGTTTTGTGACACGAGACCACCGTGGTCCCGCCTCGGTCCCTACTTACCGGCATGGAACGGTGCGGATGCCTCCGACCATCTAACCAGCACGGGCTAGTCGCCAAGAACCTCCTAGACTCTCGCAAGAGCTAGGCAGATGGTGTCACCGCCCGTTATCATACACTTGGGCCAAAATAATATATAAAGGTCGGTAATCCTATTTCCGGTTTAGTTGTTATAACATAAACAATAAACACACACCACCAAACACCCATCAATGCTAATACAAGGAATACGAGCTAAGTAAGTCCGAAGACTTACCTTATCGTCACACTCAACTCACAACACTCTCGCTTCCCTTGGGAAGGAGTCCACAACCTGCTCACAAGAAGATAACTATATCAACAAGTCGCTCAACTCAAAAAGTCTAAGACTTCTACACAAATGATCTATGCGAGATCATTTGACTCACATTCTAGGACCGCATCCTAGAATCTCTCATGCTCACTCACATCACACTCAACACAAGCTAGAAGTCCTAAGACTTCTAAACCCTCGGATCTCGCAAGATCATAACTCACAACACCACTAGGATACTCTATTTCTAGTTCACAACCTCAACAATCATACAACGTCAACCCCTAAATTCTCACAAGCTTAACATACAACTTAAAGCCATAAACAACCTCACAAGATAATATCAACACCTCAAGCCTAATGATTGTCACAAGATCAAACCATATACTCGAATCCTTAAAACAACCTAACTAGACTGCAAACCCCCCTCAAGCTTAGAATCCATATCAATCCATCAAACAATATCAAATCCTCAAAACTCACCTAAGGTTCAAAACCACTACTTGGCATTAACTCTAAGTTATGTTATATTCAACCTATCATGATACTAACAAACATAACTAAATCGAGTAAGATCATAAGCTTGGGGTAGAGGGTACTCACATGACATCAAAAGACGGAGGACGATCTAAGGATCTCGAGAATGAATTTGTTGCGCCTTTATCGGGGCGCTTCCGCACCTAACCCCAAAGCTATGCAAATTTAGCTCATATGCTAAATTTGAACGGAATATATAATATATATAAATCTAAGTGAAACTCGTTTTTTTTTAAAGTAAATGTTAAAAACTCGTAAAAACATTTTCAAGGGATTTATACAATTATATAAACATAGGTCAAAGTCCGCAATTAAATCTCCGTCCATAAATATGGAACTCAAGAAACTTAGGCAATTTTCTGAAAATAACTTTGGGTCAATTTTATAATTTATTCACAAGGGAAAATCTGCACATATCCAAAACATAGGGCCAAAACCATAATTGTATAAATCAGTAGGACATAATCGTTAATCTCCAAAAAGATGGGTAAAATGTGCAAATACAAGGCATGAGCCCATATTGTAATTATACCAAAGTTGAGGGGGCCCGTTTGTAATCAACAACATAAGGGTTTGAAGCTTCCGCTTTCCTTCTTCGGCTGGGGAAAGGAAGCATAGGCGGCGCATGGCTGCTTGGATCCGGCAGCAAGGCGAGGGGCTAGGGCTCCGGCGCGAGGCAGCAGGCTAGTCGGCCTCCGGTCTCCAGCAATGGCGAGGGCAGAACTTCTAGTGGTGGGAGCTCGCCGCAGAGGAAGAAGTAGTGCTGCCGGTGGTTGTTGCTGATGGTTGCGATGGGGTGACCAACGGATTGAGGGTTCTAGGAGAGCAGGAAAGGGCAGTCGAGCAGGAGAGGTGAGTGCAGGGAGGTGGGGACCGACACAGCGGTGAGGGTGCCCGGCTACACTGAGGGGTTGAGGGAGAACCGTCTCTCTTTTCATTGATCCAGAAAAATGAAGGGGAGCAACAGGGAGGAATGATGACATGAATTATGTATCATCATATTCATGCATATTGCAGCACATTATCTCTATTTACCTTGCATTTAGAGGGATTTCGCATACCTTTTATGTTCTATTCAATCAATTGTCGGAAATAGAGGTCTACACGAGATTTTGATGAATTGCAGGTAAGTAGAGTTGAATTGGAAGCAAAAATGGAGCAAGAAGCATCCAAGGATGTTAAGGAAGCTAAAGGAGTCTTAGAAGGAGCACAAAGGGCTAAGGAATTGCAAAGGAGAATCATAGAAGACGAACCAAAGGAAGAGCACTTTCTGTTGAAGAAAATCGTGCCAATGTATATATAAATCGGACGATTTTCATACCTTGAAATCGAACGGTTTTGCACCAAAATTGACTGGGTCGATTTTCTTCACGATTCGGCCAAATAAAAAGACGACATAAAGCCCAATTAATTTGGGCTAGAGGAGAGTTTTGCCAAACGGCCCATCTGCAAGAAACTATAGAAGAGAACCCTACGAACGAAGACGAGGAGGTCGCACTGGATAATCTTTACACGTTTTGGAGAAATCAACGATTCTTGGAGAGAGATTGAAGAGCTTTTGCCGGAAAGTCATTCTTGATCTTTGATTGTGAGATTTCTTTATTCCATCGCCTTGTTTGTGGTTTGTGAACACGAAATTGAGTTGTTTGAGAGATACATTGAACAGATTTGAGGATTGTTTTACACATTTGAAAGTTATTGAATTTTTCGTTCAAGATTTGGTTTCTTTGCGATATCTTCTTCAATAATTAATTTGATTCGATTTTGAAAATGGTTGGCTAAAAACCTTGTGATTCTGGGGAGAATAGTTGATGATTAAGGCTTAGATGATGATAGACTGAACTCATTCAAACATTAGGACCCTGAGAATTTAGATTTTAGTTTTGCGACAAACACGAAAATCGGACTGTTCTTGAGAAAAATCGGCCGATTTTTCGTATGAACAGCACGATTTATTCTTCTGACGAACTTTAATTGAATTAATCTTTAATTAAAACTAATCCTTACCTAAAACCCAATATTGATTAACCTTTTTATCCTCTAATTGAATGTATGAAGACACTTCAAACCTGATTCTACGTTTATTAGATTAAGATTTCATGATTTGGGTAATAAAGAGACTCAACATCCTTTATTAAGATTTTAATTGTGCCTGCTATTCTTTACTTTGGAGAGTCATATCCTGGAGTTTTAGATAGTTAGTTTGAACATAATTCTTGTCTTTGGATCTTTCTATATCGCAGCCTCAACAACCCTTATAGAGAGAATCTTTAGATTAGTTATATAGGTTTCGGAACTTCATCGTACGAATCCAACCTTTGAGCAATTAATCTTGGCAATATAAATTATGTCATATACCTATAGAAATGTCTTGAATCGAAAGCCTAAATCGGATACTTGAATCCTTGGAATCATTTCACTTTTATTTGATCACAAAAGCTTTTCGCACTTTTTGCTAGATAATTGAAATCGGAATTATTCTCACCAAATCCCTGAGTTCGACTCTGGAATTCTTTCCTTACTACAGCCGATCCGTACACTGCGGGTTCGCTTTGCTTTTGATTTCTAGATATAAATTTAAGACTTTGACGCACACCTTTTCGAGCGAACAAGTTTTTGGCGCCATTGCCGGGGATTTGGTCTAGATCAATTCCGGTTTTCGGTTGTCTAGCTTGAGAGCTCTTGCTCTTGTGATTTGATTTGTCTACTTGAGTGATCTTTGCAGGTTCTTTAGGTATATGCGAAAGACTAGATCCACTAAAGATCTAATTCCTTTCGATCCCGAATTAGAAAGAACTTTGAGGAGAAAGTTGAAGGAGAAGAAAATGGCTGAAAACGATGAGAGAAACTATAAGGCTGAACTGAACGAAGCTCAACGCCAACTCCAGTTGAGTGAGAAGGCTCGAAAGGAAGCTGAAATAAGTCATCAATTTCAGATTGATGAGCTAAGAGCTATGATGTTGGACATGAAGTTGGAATTGAACGACTCCAAGAAGAAGAAGAAAGTCAAGACACCAACTAAATCCATTCGAAATGACTCATCCGATGATGACGAGATTGATCCGGACATGCCGGAACTTGAAGAGATTGATCCATCACTTCGTCCTACCTGAAACACTCCAACACCTAAGGTCGTCCCTCGCATTACGACTAGGAACGTTAGAGCTGTCAATAACGAAGATAGACCCCGAACTTTGGGGCAACGGATGGATCCAATTCAGCAACCACGCCGTCTAGGTGTGGATTTTGGAGCTGAAGACATCCAAGAGTTTAGCTTCTCACCACAAGTCATCACTATGGTTCGCCAAAGTCAATATGGCGGAGCAAGTACTGAATCTCCGCATCAACACTTGTAGAATTTTGAGATTCTCATGGAGACTATGAAGCCGAAGAAGGCTACTACAAGCAACTACAAGATCAAGCCGTTCTTCTTCTCTTTGAAGGACAAGGCTCTAGCTTGGTACCAAACACTTCTGGCTGCGAAGTTAGCTACATGGGAGGAATTGTCTTCGGAATTCCTCACCAAGTTCTTTCCGCCATCCAAAACGGCGGAATTGAGAGGTAAAATAAATGCTTTTTCTATGAAACCTAACGAAAGCTTGTTTCAATCTTGGGAAAGGTTTCAAGATCTCTTGTTGGATTGCCCACACCATGGCATTTCCAAGCTGGAATTATTGGAGATCTACTACAAAGGGTTGGATGTGGAGACACAATTCAACCTCCAATCTCTATCTTGCGGCACATTCATGGATATGAGAGAGGATGATGCTTGGGACTTCATTGAGAAGCAAGCCCAAGTGATTGAAAAATATTCTCACCGGAAGGTGGAGTCAAATAGCCGGAATCAAGGCGATCCGGGAGCCAAGTTGAATCAAGCGGCTCAAACACAAATATTCTCCCTCAAGGATGACATCAAAGAATTGAGGGAAGTGCTCAAAACGAGTCTTCAAAAGACTAAAGAGCAAGAAGCCAACTACATGGGAAGAGATAACAATCAAAGGAGTGATAACCGGAATTCCAATTGGAGCAACAACAATAACAACCGACACTCCAATTGGAATAACAACAACAATAGAAACTCAAACAACAACAATTGGAGGTCAAATCAGCAAAGTCCAGGTAATCCTTACTCTTATGCTGAAAAGGCTCTAACACCTCCATCTTCTTCTACTCCTTCTACAAGCCAGGGACAATCAAACGGATCAAACAAACCCGATCCCATGCTAGAAACGATCCTAGGCAAGCTACAAGGATTGGAGAGTTACATAACTTCGATTGACAAAGCTCACAAAGCTTTAGAAAACCAAGTATTCAACAAGGCCGGAGAAGTTCCAAGAGATCAAGGGAAGCTTCCCGGAAAGACAGAAGATAACCCAAAGGGAAGGGTTATGGCAATAACTACTAGGAGCAGAAAGACGACCGTTGACCCTTAACCTAAAGTAGTTGATACCTCCACAAAAGAAGGAGAGGCAAAAGAGAAGGAAGAAGTCTATGTTCCTCCTCCCGCTTACAAACCACCTCTACCTTTTCCTCAATCTAGAGCGCGTGCACGCCTAGATAAACATTTCGGTAAGTTTGTGAACTTATGAGTAAGCTCCATATTAACATTCCTTTTATGGATGCGATTTTAGGTATGCCGGCTTACGGGAAATTCCTCAAGGAGATCCTCTCCAACAAGAGGAAGTTGGAAGATATAGGAGAAGTCAAGATGAGTATGGAGTCATCCGAACTCATCAAGACTATGACGGAGAATATGCCACCCAAGCTCCGCGATCCAGGATCCTTTTGCATACCCATCACTTTGGGAGAAGCTACCTATGATGCTCTTTGTGACCTTGGAGCAAGTGTGAGTATCATACCTCTCGCTCTATGCAAGGCAGTTGGTCTAGGAGAACCTAGACCGGTGAAGATCACACTCTACATGGCTGATCGTTCTACCACTAAGCCGGTGGGAATATTAGAAGACATTCCGGTAAAGCTAGGTAAGTTTTACATACCTATAGATTTTGTCGTTCTTGACATACCGGCAGATTACCCGGTTCCTATCATCCTTGGGAGACCATTCCTCGCCACATCTGGATGCATGGTAGATTGCAAGAACGGCCAGCTATCCTTCCATATCGGTGAAGAAAAGATAGAATTCATACTATCTTCCTTAATCAAGGAGCCAGCCTTGAAAGATGACGTTTTTGAAATTGTTGAGGAAGAAGAGTCTAGAGAGATAGTAAGTTCGATCTTGATGAAAGACCCTCTTCAAAAGGTTCTTAGCATGAGCATCATGGAGGAAGGGGTGGAACATGACTGCAATGAGGATGTGAAAGCATTAAATGATGTGGAGGAAGAACTACAAGCAAAAATTGAAGAACTAGAGTGGACTCCGGAAACTGTGAAGAAAATCGACCTGCCAGAAATAAATCGTCCGATTTCTGAAGATTCAATCCGATTTTTTTCGACAGAAACTAAAATCGACCTGACGACAATAAATCGCCCGATTCATGAAGAGGTAGCACGATTTTTTCCGACAGAAACTAAAATCGACCTGACAGCAATAAATCGCCCGATTCATGAAGAGGTAGCACGATTTTTTCCGACAGAAAGAAAAATCGTGCAGAAGATCGACCGATTTATTACAGGGGGGGTCGATTCAATGAGTAATTCTATGGATTCTCCGGACTTCACCGCAGCCGCCTCCGATTCTATTGATGAAGTACCCACACCTATAGAGACCTCTCCCACAACATCCGAAAGCCACGATACATCACCAACCAAGGTACCTCCATCATTAGAATTGAAGCAACTTCCCACGCATTTAAGGTACGCATTTCTTGGCACTAATTCCACATACCCAGTTATAGTCAATGCAAATTTGAATGATGATGAATTAGAGAAACTCATGCATGTTTTGAAACAACATAGGAGAGCACTAGGTTACACCATTGATGATATAGTAGGAATAAAGCCTTCTCTATGTATGCACAAAATATTAATGGAAGAGGATTACAAACCTTCACGCCAACCTCAAAGACGGTTAAACCCGGCAATGAAAGAGGTCGTGAAGAAAGAAATCCTTAAGCTACTTGATGCAGGTATCATCTTCCCTATTTCTGATAGCAAATGGGTGAGTCCGGTACAAGTAGTACCCAAGAAAGGAGGCATTACCGTTGTTGCCAGCAAGAACAACGAACTCATCCCTACACGGACAGTTACAGGGTGGCGAATGTGCATCGACTACCGCAAACTGAACGTGGCCACAAGGAAGGACCACTTCCCCCTTCCTTTCATCGATCAAATGTTGGAAAGATTAGCCCAACATGCTTACTTTTGTTATTTAGATGGATATAGCGGTTTCTTTCAGATACCAATTCATCCGGATGATCAAGAGAAGACAACCTTTACGTGCCCATGGGGTACGTTCGCTTATAGAAGAATGCCATTCGGCTTATGCAACGCTCCAGCCACCTTCCAAAGGTGTATGATGGCAATCTTCTCCGAATACATAGAGAATATCATGGAAGTCTTCATGGACGACTTTTCGGTATATGGTTCTTCCTTTGATAACTGTCTCTATAACCTTTCACTAGTTCTTAAGAGATGTGAGGACACTAACTTAGTCTTAAACTGGGAAAAGTGTCATTTCATGGTCACCGAAGAAATTGTGCTAGGTCACTTAGTGTCACAAAGGGGAATAGAGGTAGATCGATCAAAGATAGAAACCATTGAGAAGTTACCTCCCCCTTCATCGGTAAAAGGAATTAGAAGCTTCTTAGGACATGCAGGCTTCTATAGGAGATTCATAAAGGATTTTTCTAAGATTTCAAAACCTTTGACTAATCTTTTGATGAAAGATGCGACTTTCGAATTCTCGAAAGATTGCTTAGATGCTTTTTGCAGGATCAAAGAAGCATTGATTTCGGCACCAATCATCCAACCACCCGATTGGACTCTTCCTTTCGAGGTCATGTGCGACGCAAGCGATGTCGCTATAGGAGCCTTTATTGGACAGAAGAAAGATGGTCGCACTCATGCCATCTACTACGCTAGCAAAACGCTAGATGAGGCTCAATACAACTACGTAACTACGGAAAAGGAACTTTTAGCCGTAGTATATGCATTTGAGAAATTTCGTTCCTATCTTGTAGGTGCGAAAGTGATAGTCTATACGGACCACTCCGCAATCCGATACTTATTCACGAAGAAGGATACGAAGCCAAGGCTTCTAAGATGGATCTTACTCTTGCAAGAGTTCGATTTAGAGATCCGTGATAAGAAAGGATCGGAGAACTCCGTTGCCGATCACCTTAGTCGTCTTCCGCAACTCACCGACGAGTCGGATGAACTTCCGATAGACGACTCCTTCCCTGACGAGCAGCTGCACGAGATTGAAGAGTGTCTTCGACACATATCACAAGGTAATGATCCATGGTTTGCTGACATTGTAAATTACCTTGTTTGTCAGGAGATTCCACCCGGACTTTCATATGCTCAAAAGAAGAAGTTCTTTAGAGACGTCCGGCAATTCTATTGGAACGAACCTCTTCTATTCAAAAGAGGTCCAGATGGCATCTACAGGAGATGTATTCCCGAAGATGAGATAGATAGTGTCATCCGACACTGCCATTCTCTACCATGTTGCGGACATGCTAGTTCCCACAAGACTTGTGCTAAGGTACTTCGCTCCGGCTTTTATTGGCCTACACTTTTCAAAGATGTGCAAAAGTTTGTTGTTTCTTGTGATGATTTTCAAAGGACAGGTAATATATCCAGGAGGAATGAGATGCCTCTCAACAACATACAAGAAGTAGAGATCTTTGATGTATGGGGCATCGATTTTATGGGACCTTTCCCATCTTCATGCGGCAACCAGTATATACTTCTTGCCGTAGACTATGTCTCAAGGTGGGTGGAGGCAATCGCTTCTCCTACTAATGATGCAATGGTAGTGGTGAAGTTCCTCAACAAAACGATCTTCCCAAGGTTCGGAACTCCCCGAACCATCATTAGTGACGGAGGAACGCATTTCACAGCCCGTCGATTCGAGACTCTATTAGCTAAGTATGGGGTGACCCATAAGATAGCTACACCTTACCACCCGCAAACCAGCGGACAAGTCGAGATATCCAATAGAGAGATTAAAGGGATTTTAGAGAAAACCGTCTCTAAAACGAGGAAAGATTGGTCAATGAAGCTTGACGATGCACTATGGGCATACAGGACAGCCTTCAAGACACCAATAGGTACGACTCCCTATAATCTCGTTTATGGTAAATCATGTCATCTTCCTGTAGAGCTAGAGCATAAGGCTTATTGGGCTATCAAGTGGCTCAACTTCGATATGAAAGAAGCCGGAGAGAAGCGACTCCTAGATATCAATGAGCTAGATGAGCTCCGACTAAATGCGTATGAGAACGCAAAGATTTACAAGGAACGGACAAAGCGCTGGCATGACAAGCACATCATCCCGAAAGACTTGAAGGAGGGAGACCAAGTCCTCCTATTCAACTCAAGGCTGCGTCTATTTCCAGGTAAGCTCAAATCCTGTTGGACAGGACCTTTTGTGATTAAAAGAATTTTCCCCCATGGTGCAGTTGAAGTATGGGGTGAACAAAGCGGAAGTTTTAAGGTTAATGGCCAACGGTTGAAGAAATATACACCGGAAGCTCCGGTCGAGGAGATAGCTCCTATCCTCCTCCATTGAACACAACATCATACACCGTCCAGCTAAAGACGATAAATAAAGCGCTTCTTGGGAGGCAACCCAATGATAGTATAGTTTTCCCTCCTTTCCCTCACTTAGTTAGAATAGATTTATTGCTTTGTTTCTTCGTTTTTCGTTTTTATATGTTCCTCGATGCACTCTTGGTTTGTCGTGTCATTAATCGCAGGAAACTAGGTTCAAATGTGAGAGATTCACGGAGATTGGAGCACAATTGAGTTATATCTTCGAGATTCAAGAAAAACAAGGAAGGAAATCGACCTACCATAAGAAGATCGTCCGATTCAGTAACAGAGCAAGTCGATTTTTCTCAACAGAAACAAAAATCGACCTAGAGATCGACCTGCCAAAATAAATCGTCCGATTTTTTCAGTCAGAAAGAAAAATCTCCCCGACAAATAAATCGACCAGAAAAATCGGCCGATTTTCTTCAGAAATCATCGACCCTATATAAGGCAGTCACACTCGATCTTCTTCATTCCCACATCTCCAACTCTCGATTTCCCTCTCTCAAGAACGCCGAAAAATCGCCACACCCTCAAATCCTCATTCCTTAACCATTTCGAGAGATTCTTGGCTCCAAACTGAAGCATTTTCAACAAGGAACAAGGATCTAACAACAACACGCACGGCAATCGACTGCTCCATAAGGAATTCAGGTTTTTCTTTCCAAAACCTAAGTTTCTCACTTGAAATTGAAGTTGCTTAGGAAGTGCTTTGTTGTTGGAATTGATAGAGGAATTTGCTTAGAATTCATTGTAGAGAACTGTGTGTGGTGATAGATTGAACAGAACTTTACAGAATTGTGAGAATCGTTGAAATCGAGATAAAAATCGACCCAGCCCAGAAAAATCGGCCGATTTTTGTGAAGAACAGGTCGATTTTTAGGACTTAGAATGGATCTTGTCAAGAGGATAACTAGAAACACGGGGAAGAAGAAGGGATCTTCTTCCAAAGCCCCTACCCCACCTCCACCACCACCTACCAACATCCCTAAGCTTCCCCATCCCCTATCCAAGCATAAGAAACGCTATGAACGCATTATAGATCGCCCATTCACCCCTCCTCGCTACATAGTGCTTGATGACTTAGATTCATTATATGTTCGAGAGGATGTTGATATGATGCTTGATAGAGCAGGGTTGAGACAGTTTGCTACGATTAGGGAAGATGCTTATAGGGAGATCACCCTAGAATTCCTTAGTACGTTTGAGCACGATCCTAGGGAAAGGATGGTCACTTTCCGCCTCATGAGCCAAGACCACACTTTGTCCATTGATGCTTTTGGCGACTTGTTTGGCTTTTCTTATTCGGATGCAGGCACATTTGCTAGAGGCCTCAATGCTAGTGATTTTTGGGAGGCTATTTCTGTAGGAGAGTACGGAGGGGATAAGTGGAGACCCGGAAACTCCAAGGAGACAAGTATGTACAACCTTTCCTTCAAGGTAGTGCATAGGATACTTAGTGAGAGTTTGTTTGCCCGGACTGAGACTCCGCAGAAGCTCAAGGCTGATGAGCTTTTTATCCTCTACTGTATGACATCCACCACTACTCCCGACATCTCCACCATGCTTGCTGACTATCTAGGAAAGATAGCCAACAAAGCCAAGGGTGACATCTGCGCAGGAGGCTTGGTCACTCATGTGGCTAGGACTCTAGGTTATGACTTCTCGGGATGCACTCTAGCTGAGAGTGCCCTTCCTTTAGGCTCACAGAGGTTGGTGGTTCGATAGGTCTTGATTCCTCGAGGGAGAGGAACTCTTCATGTGCCGATGCCATGGCACAGTGATCCGAAGAAGAAGCCATCCGAGATCATATGGAAATCCGAATACACCATTCGGAATAAGAGGAACTGGAAGGAGACCTTTGAGGCGATGCTTGAGGAGTTCTCACCTCCTACTTATTATGATGATGATGCAGGTGACTCAGAGGAGGAGGATGAGGATGGCGGACAGGAGACCATGCTCGAGTTTGAGAGTGATACTCATAGCGGGCACGCTACGGATGCCATGGACACGGACACTCATGGAGTAGGACCGAGCAGGACTAGTAGGCAGGATGAGGAGACGGAGGATGACATACAGCCACCTCGACACTCTTATGCACATGCTCCAGGCCCTAGACGAGGACGCCGAGCTCCACGCCACTTCAAGGAGCTAGTCACTAGCTTCCAGAGCCTCAACACCGACTACCGTGCCCTCCGCACCGATTATGACACCCTGAACACTCAGTTCAGGAACTACAGGGAGGAGACGGACGCTAGGCATTCATCCTATGATGGCCAGATGAGGGACATGTACTACCACCAGTTCGGCCACTTCTACGATCCCTCCGCACCGATGTATCCATATCCACCACCTCCACCACCGACAGAGGATTGAGCTTCCACTTCTTTTACATTGTAAGTATTTTTCTCCTTCTTATGCTTGATTTTCACATTGGGGACAATGTGGATGTCAAGTATGGGGTGGGGGTACTTACAATACCTTATGTTTCATTCTAGCACTCTATGTACTTTCCACTACTCTTGACAATTTGGTTTGTAATAACTCTTGCACTACTTGCTTTCTATTATGACACTTGCATTTGCATGATCTTTTTCAAAACCTATGAATTTTCAAAAATTTTAAGTGCTTCTTATATGGAAATGACCTCTATGATGAACATTGTGTATATGGATAGGCAAAAAGATGCTTAGTTATGTTGAGATCTTGATTATAGCATGAATGAAATTGCTTTTGTTACTTGAATACATGGATAAGTTATATGATTTAGTTGTTTTGATGAGAGAATGAAATAATAGTCGAAGCTATATTGCAAGTTCTTTTACATCATTTAAGGATGACTAAGGCAATTCACTTCTTTTCTTTTCTCATATCTTGATCATGCTAGCTCCTCAATGAAATATGTAACCCTCCTCTTACCATCCGGGAATTAGGATAGGTGATTGAAAAAGGCATGTTTGATGTGGGAGGGCCAAGAAAAATGTATTGAAAAAGTGCAAAATTTCATAAGTTTGGGGACGTTGAACATGAGGATGAGTAACTCGGCACCATTCACATAGCCGGGTGTTTGTGTCTTGCCAAAGTCCGATTGAACGACAAGTCCTAACGGGATATGGTATGTGCATCAAGGGTTTGAGCCATCTCGAAATTGAGAAACGCCGATCTCCTAGGCTTCGGTTTTTGTGCACCGCTGTCCATACTCTCAAAAAGTAAAGTGTAATGAAAGCAAAGCTTTCTACATGCGAAGCATGTGCGGTGAAGAAAATTCTTGAAGGTGTTATGTGTTCCTCTTTCCCGGATTAGCACCACAATAGCCAAAAAGAACTCCTTCCCTTAATACGTTTTTTGAACCTTTCCTTTGATTTGAAGACCTTGAGACTTTTATGCATGTGTTTAAGACTTAATGGCTTAGATTTGTTTGAATTTGATTGCCTCTACACCTTTATCATGTTCTTTATTTATGCTTTCAAGAAAGAAAAGGGAGTTTGTTCATCTTATAGTCATCATTGATACATGCTTTGCCCCTTTTATGCCTTGAAATATCACTTTGAGAGCGATCCAATGAAAAGAAGCACTACAAAAAAAAAAAAGAAAGTTTTTGAGTTTCATACATGCATAATCCATGACATCTTATATTCTGAATTTGAGTCTTGCTTAGGGACAAGCAAGAGGCAAGTATGGGGTATTTTGATGACATGAATTATGTATCATCATATTCATGCATATTGCAGCACATTATCTCTATTTACCTTGCATTTAGAGGGATTTTGCATACCTTTTATGTTCTATTCAATCAATTGTCGGAAATAGAGGTCTACACGAGATTTTGATGAATTGCAGGTAAATAGAGTTGAATTGGTAGCAAAAATGGAGCAAGAAGCATCCAAGGATGTTAAGGAAGCTAAAGGAGTCTTAGAAGGAGCACAAAGGGCTAAGGAATTGCAAAGGAGAAGCATAGAAGACGAACCAAAGGAAGAGCACTTTCTGTTGAAGAAAATCGTGCCAATGTATATATAAATCGGACGATTTTCATACCTTGAAATCGAACGGTTTTGCACCAAAATCGACTGGGTCGATTTTCTTCACGATTCGGCCAAATAAAAAGACGACATAAAGCCCAATTAATTTAGGCTAGAGGAGAGTTTTGCCAAACAGCCCATCTGCAAGAAACTATAGAAGAGAACCCTACGAACGAAGACGAGGAGGTCGCACTGGATAATCTTTACACGTTTTGGAGAAATCAACGATTCTTGGAGAGAGATTGAAGAGCTTTTTCCGGAAAGTCATTCTTGATCTTTGATTGTGAGATTTCTTTATTCCATCGCCTTGTTTGTGGTTTGTGAACACGAAATTGAGTTGTTTGAGAGATACATTGAACAGATTTGACGATTGTTTTACACATTTGAAAGTTATTGAATTTTTCGTTCAAGATTTGGTTTCTTTGCGATATCTTCTTCAATAATTAATTTGATTCGATTTTGAAAATGGTTGGCTAAAAACCTTGTGATTCTGGGGAGAATAGTTGATGATTAAGGCTTAGATGATGATAGACTGAACTCATTCAAACATTAGGACCCTGAGAATTTAGATTTTAGTTTTGCGACAAACAGGAAAATCGGACTGTTCTTGAGAAAAATCGGCCGATTTTTCGTATGAACAGCACGATTTATTCTTCTGACGAACTTTAATTGAATTAATCTTTAATCAAAACTAATCCTTACCTAAAACCCAATCTTGATTAACCTTTTTATCCTCTAATTGAATGTATGAAGACACTTCAAACCTGATTCTACGTTTATTAGATTAAGATTTCAAGATTTGGGTAATAAAGAGACTCAACATCCTTTATTAAGATTTTAATTGTGCTTGCTATTCTTTACTTTGGAGAGTCATATCCTGGAGTTTTAGATAGTTAGTTTGAACATAATTCTTGTCTTTGGATCATTCTATATCGCAGCCTCAACAACCCTTATAGAGAGAATCTTTAGATTAGTTATATAGGTTTCGGAACTTCATCGTACGAATCCTACCTTTGAGCAATTAATCTTGGCAATATAAATTCTGTCCTATACCTATAGAAGTGTCTTGAATCGAAAGCCTAAATCGGATACTTGAATCCTTGGAATCATTTCACTTTTATTTGATCACAAAAGCTTTTCGCACTTTTTGCTAGATAATTGAAATCGGAATTATTCTCACCAAATCCCTGAGTTCGACTCTGGAATTCTTTCCTTACTACAGCCGATCCGTACACTGCGGGTTCACTTTGCTTTTGAGTTCTAGATATAAATTTAAGACTTTGACGCACACCTTTTCGAGCGAACAAGGAAGAGATAGCCCAAGAGGGAATGGATGGAGGCATTTCGTTACTGCTGCGAGAGGAAGGAGGTTGCCACTGCTTGATGTCAAGAGTGGTACAGAGAGGCTCATTGCACAAGTGAAGAACGGAAGAAGTAGGGGAAGAGTGAATGGCTGCTTGGCTTCCTGGTTGTAGAAGATCAGTGAAGGTCAAAAGGAAGAGAGGTGTGGGTGAGAATGGTGAGGGTTGAGGGAAGAGTTGAGTGCAAAGAGAGCTGTAGAGGTGGAGACAAGGGGTAACAACTAGCAAGGGTCGGCTAGGCAACTACAGGTCGGGGGAGCGAGGGGTCACTGCACCGGCTGCAAATCTGAGGCGACAATCGAGGGGTCGGAAGTAAAGGGTCGGTCCAGGGTCTACTCACCAGCCAAGGAGATAGGCGGGAGATTAAAGAAATAAAAGAAGAAAAGAAAAGAATTTAAAGAGGAAGGAAGTAAAGATTAATAGGATAGACTCGAATTCGAACATTCGGAACGGGATTTTCAAACCGGAAAACGTCCATACCATTCCGAAAACAAAATATCGAAAATAAATATATGGATTAAATAATAAATAAAATATCACACATGTACTTTGCAATATAAAAATCATTCTCATAATTTATTTACTACATTAACACGGGTAATAAAATATATCGATGTATATATGCATATATATATATATATATTTAGATACTCATAAAAATATTTATGCCATCTAAAATATTGATAAAATCCGAAAAAATAAATATCGCAAACGCGCCAAAAATTTGGGGTGTTACATCAGATCCTCCTAAAAACAAGTTTCGTCCCGAAACTTGCCATACGCCGAACATCTCGGTCCCTCAAGGCCGAGGTATGAACTCTCAGTCTAAGAACGGTGAAACTTTCTAATCTATATACACAAACTAGTCAACTACCACTGCAAGATATATCAGGTCATATAGCACATTCCCTCACCAAACACTACTACACATAATATCACACATGCACAAAACTCAACTAAGAGAAGAACTAGGTCTAACCCGTCGATTCTATTGATGCTACTAGCTCAGCGTAAAACTCAACTAAAGATATTATCCATCATCTTCCAATTAGCCTCATCGGTTCCATGTCTGCCACTAGATCATCATGATTGACGGTATGTCTCGAGTCATGTATATACTCTCTCGATTGATACACATGGAACACCGGGTGAACATCCTCTACTCTCAATGGCCACGTCAACTGGTAAACCACTTTCTCAACTTGCGCTAAAATCTCAAAAAGGTCCAATATGTCGAAAACTCAACCCCCTTCTTGGGTCTTTCTCAATGCAACATGTACGTTATACTTATCCCGGATCGTTTCTAACAAGGATCGAATCTTCCCATCAACACCTTGGGCTTTGATTCTTGTCAAACCAACTTTGATGTTACATTTCCTCAATAATTGTTGCACGCTCAAAGTAAGGAAGGGAGTACTGTACTTCCCACTACTTTTACTAACAATGCATGTATGTTGTTACTTCTCACTTTTACATCAGTACTTAACTCAGACCTTGTCTTGAAGAATCACTTGTAAAATACCAAATCCCTCATACCTCGAGGCAATGTCAAAACAATTGCCCAGCAACTCTTTTATTACTTTGGAGGATCTCTCCGCAAATCCGGAAATGACCGGCACATCCAAGAAAGCCTGCAACTTCTTTCACATCCTTCGGGGCTGCCGTCCCAAGACAATTTGTAGTGGCCATGGTCTGTCCGGAATGCCGTATTTACAATATTCAATCTCGAACTCTCAATTGGTGGCGATAATACCATAAATCATTCTTAGAAGAGACTACCGACCCTTGCAACCGGTCGAGTAGATCCTCTATTCATTGTAAGGGATACTTGTCCTTCACCATTATCTTGTTTGACTCACGGTAATCGATGTTCAAATGGAGAAAATTTTTGTCTTCTTCACAACAATTTTGGTGTCCTTCAAATCAAGAGTTCAAGATATAACGTTCGGAGTTCTCCATATCATTTCACTAATTCTAAAGAAATCTTATCACTTAGTTCTTGCAATTGCTCATTTACTTGCTTCCACAACTCATGTCTCTGCAGAAGTGTTATTCCATACGGCGCCTTAAACATCGGAATTACATCAAACTCAACCTTAGTGGAAAAATCCACATTCTGACGTAATGGTATCTGTGATATCTCAGGTTCCATCTTTTCTCTTCCCGTCCCATATCGTAAGAACCGACACATCCTTATCACCTTACAAATGGTCATGACACAATTGATCTACCCCGATCTATTGAAGTGACATCCTTCAAACTCGTGTATGTTCCATCTTCAGCTATGACCATGTTTTTTTTTTCCTCTCTCTCAAAGGTCTTTTCTCTCTCGAATTAGTATTGTTCCATCTTTTCTGCCGTGAAGGTATGTCGTAATAACCTTTTAAGGGCTCATACTTGTGTGTTGCCATAAGCGTCCTAACTGTAGGGCATAATCAGGCCTCTATATAAATCGATCTTGTCTTCTTTACTTTCAATGGCATCCCAACATGTGGGAAACGTCCTTCGTATTTTATATAATCTTGCACCATTCCTTCGAGTAGGTTTAGAACTTACTTCCTTCCCTTATGTAACGTCACTCCGACCGTAAGGGGTCTACCCTCAATCTTTCATATACTCCTTCTACATCTCATGTCGACATCTGACCTCAAAACTTCGGTCGTCTCCTACTCTTCTTGGTCACCTTATGCATCCCTTGGTATTCCAAGAACAACTTTATAACCGTACTTGTATGCCCCATGGAGAATGCTAGGCAAAATTCCTCAACCACAATCGCTGAAAGATCTACTCATTACTTCACTAAACACTAACATCATAAGCTCTCAACTTGCAGTGTTGCCCTAATTTGGTCCTCCCTTTCACACCATAACTACCATGGCTCTTCCGTGTGAGTTTGAAACATCTGAGCCGGCTTTTTCTCGCGAAAACATACCATCCATTTAATTAGAACGAACATACGATGCATCCTCTTATTATACTACCGTCTATGCACCACAAACAATGAATCCTCACCTTCCTCTTGTTCCTCTTGTTCCCTTTACCATGATCAAACCTTAAACTTCTAATTCAGGTCGTTCTCCCATATGTCGTTCTCATTCCCTAAGAGGGTCGCAAAGGGTCATCTCCATCCTCCCTTAGGAGATCTGTGACAGCTACTTGCTTGAACTCATTCAACATTATTTGATTTAAGACAAATGTGCTTCCATTGATGTACTTCCTTATCATTGACATTGATCCACCGCGAATACTTTAAGCTCTTGTTGTCGATCATCTGTATGCCCATAATCATGTTACCATTCTCATGAAGGTTACCCTCTCAGGGTACTCTACCGTAAATTCCGTTAGTTCCTTCTTCATTCCATGTTTTCTCTTCTTTATAAGGTAACTATGTCTTCATTGCCTTGTGGTTTCGTATAACTCCCTTTCAAAGGATTAACCATTCTTCCTTGATGTATTTCAAGAGCACCTTCTAAATATTATAGCCCTAGCTAGCCTCCACTCGCGTTCCTCTTGGTTGGCATCTTAAGTCTTTTGATCAAAGCTCTTCGTTTCGCCTTTCATCTTCTTGGGGTCATCACCTTAACTTACGTGAATCCCCACCATTCGCGTCTTTAGTTCATCGACACCGCACTTGGAAAAGATCTTACATTCGTTGTCTCTAGTTGCTTCATTCACGCTCCACCATTGCTTCCTCATAACCGCTCTCATGTCTTCATGACGCTTCCCTATTTATATAACTTCCATCTTGATTTCCCTTAATTTGTATTGAGTTTTCTTTTTTTTTTTTTGGTTGTCCTTCATTTACGTCATCTCTAATCCTCCTCTTTGACATCCTTTTAAAGGAATCCGGGAACGTCATGGTGTTCGTTAACACGAAATGCTCAACTCGATATTTTAGTGTACTTCTCCACGTATGAACGCTATCCCAAGCCAACCACATCGTCCTTAAAGGTGATGCTATTATACTTATCATCTTTTCTATTAGGTCTCGTACTATCTACTACTATATGTAATAAGAATCCACATAAACGACTATATAGGTCCTATGTCCATATCACTACTAATATGCCAAATTCAGAAAATACATTACAACAATACAAGGTTCAAAAGCTAATAAGATCCTATCATACCACATATATAAGCATATATCAAGTCCATCAAGCAACTACAATCAAAAAGATACACATCAATTCTATCATGCATAACTACAAACCTCATATCCATATCTATATATACATATCAAAATCTAATAAGCTAAGCTGCCGAGATCTGCGGAAGGAGTGGTGGTCCGTACATTCTACCCGACTCATGCATGAGATTTTGTAAACGAAAACTCTGAACCCGTAGGGTTCTGTTTATTCCTCATTCGGCCTTTAGAAGATTGCGAGTGCCATTGTTGTCAACCTAGGGCTCTGATACCACTTTTGTAACACCCCGAATCCGCATGACTTGGAGCGCTACGGGTTGGGACCTCACAATGGGTCCCGACCCTTAGCCTGACAACAATTTCACCGGATCTTACAACAAGGCACAAATAAAGGCCAAAACCGAAATACATTTTTATGCAATGAAAAGAAAAACCCGAAAGAATACAACAAAGGACTTCAGCCGAAAATACAACCCCAAAGGCTAGCGCCACAAAACATACAATAATTACAATACTCAAACTCGACTCCACCCAAAACCCAATCCTAAAATGTACGGAACCCCGGTTGCCCACTCTTCTGGATCTCTCGGCCGCAATCCTAACCTGCAATGCAATCTACAACAGTCGGTATAAAACCGTTAGCTCATATTCGAAGCATTAGAATCAATGGGAAAGGCACAAACACAAGTAAATCATCATAAACACACAATTCCGGTTTATTATCTTTTTATTATTAAGTCATATCCCGTTCTAATTCCACTTAGTTTTGTGACACGAGACCACCGTGGTCCCGCATCGGTCCCTACTTACCGGCATGGAACGGTGCGGATGTCTCCGACCGTCTAACCAGCACGGGCTAGTCGCCAAGAACCTCCTAGACTCTCGCAAGAGCTAGGCAGATGGTGTCACCGCCCGTTATCATACACTTGGGCCAAAATAATATATAAAGGTCGGTAATCCTATTTCCGGTTTAGTTGTTATAACATAAACAATAAACACACACCACCAAACACACATCAACGCTAATACAAGGAATACGAGCTAAGTAAGTCCGAAGACTTACCTTATCGTCACACTCAACTCACAACACTCTCGCTTCCCTTGGGAAGGAGTCCACAACCTGCTCACAAGAAGATAACTATATCAACAAGTCGCTCAACTCAAGAAGTCTAAGACTTCTACACAAATGATCTATGCGAGATCATTTGACTCACATTCTAGGACCGCATCCTAGAATCTCTCATGCTCACTCACATCACACTCAACACAAGCTAGAAGTCCTAAGACTTCTAAACCCTCGGATCTCGCAAGATCATAACTCACAACACCACTAGGATACTCTATTTCTAGTTCACAACCTCAACAATCATACAACGTCAACCCCTAAATTCTCACAAGCTTAACATACAACTTAAAGCCATAAACAACCTCACAAGGTAATATCAACACCTCAATCCTAATGATTCTCACAAGATCAAACCATATACTCGAATCCTTATAACAACCTAACTAGACTGCAAACCCCCCTCAAGCTTAGAATCGATATCAATCCATCAAACAATATCAAATCCTCAAAACTCACCTAAGGTTCAAAACCACTACTTGGCATTAACTCTAAGTTATGTTATATTCAACCTATCATGATACTACCAAACATAACTAAATCGAGTAAGATCATAAGCTCAGGGTAGAGGGTAGTCACATGACGTCAAAAGACGGAGGACGATCTAAGGATGTCGAGAATGAATTTGTTGCGCCTTTATCGGGGCGCTTCCGAACCTAACACCAAAGCTAGGAAAATTTAGCTCATATGCTAAATTTGAACGGAATATATAATATATATAAATCTAAGTGAAACTCGTTTTTTTTTAAAGTCAATGTTAAAAACTCGTAAAAACATTTTCCGGGGATTTATACAATTATATAAACATAGGTCAAAGTCCGCAATTAAATCTCCGTCCATAAATATGGAACTCAAGAAACTTAGGCAATTTTCCGAAAATAACTTTGGGTCAATTTTATAATTTATTCACAAGGGCAAATCTGCACATATCCAAAACATAGGGCCAAAACTATAATTATATAAATCAGCAGGACATGATCGTTAATCTCCAAAAAGATGGGTAAAATGAGCAAATACAAGGCATGGGCCCATATTGTAATTATACCAAAGTCGAGGGGGCCCGTTTGTAATCAACAACATAAGGGTTTGAAGATTCCGCTTTCCTTCTTCGGCTGCGGAAAGGAAGCATAGGTGGCGCATGGCTGCTTGGATCCGGCAGCAAGGCGAGGGGCTAGGGCTCCGGCGCGAGGCAACAGGCTAGTCGGCCTCCGGTCTCCAGCAATGGCGAGGGCAGAACTTCTGGTGGTTGGAGCTCGCCGCAGAGGAAGAAGCAGTGCTGCCGGTGGTTGCTGCTGATGGTTGCGATGGGGTGACCAACAGATTGAGGGTTCTAGGAGAGGAGGAAAGGGTAGTCGAGCAGGAGAGGTGAGTGCAGGGAGGTGGGGACCGACACGGCGGTGAGGGTGCCCGGCTACACTGAGGGGTTGAGGGAGAACCGTCTCTCTTTTCATCGATCCAGAAAAATGAAGGGGAGCAACAGGGAGGAAGAGATAGCCCAAGAGGGAATGGATGGAGGCATTTCGTTGCTGCTGCGAGAGGAAGGAGGTTGCCACTGCTTGATGTCAAGAGTGGTACAGAGAGGCTCATTGCAAAAGTGAAGAACGGAAGAAGCTGGGGAAGAGTGAATGGCTGCTTGGCTTCCTGGTTGTAGAAGATCAGTGAAGGTCAAAAGGAAGAGAGGTGTGGGTGAGAATGGTGAGGGTTGAGGGAAGAGTTGAGTGCAAAGAGAACTGCAGAGGTGGAGACAAGGGGTAGCAACTAGCAAGGGTCGGCTAGGCAACTACAAGTCGGGGGAGCGAGGGGTCACTGCACCGGCTGCAAATCTGAGGCGACAATCGAGGGGTCGGGAGTAAAGGGTCGGTCCAGGGTCTACTCACCAGCCAGGGAGATAGGCGGGAGATTAAAGAAATAAAAGAAGAAAAAGAAAAGTCGGGGGAGGGAAGTAAAGATTAATAGGATAGACTCGAATTCGAACATTCGGAACGGGATTTTCGAACCGGAAAACGTCCCTACCATTCCGAAAACAAAATATCGAAAATAAATATATGGATTAAATAATAAATAAAATCTCACACATGTACTTTGCGATATAGAAATCATTCTCGTAATTTATTTACTACATTAACACGGGTAATAAAATATATCGATGTATATATATATATATATATATTTAGATACTCATAAAAATATTTATGCCAACTAAAATATTGATAAAATCCAAAAAAATAAATATCGCAAACGTGCCAAAAATTTGGGGCGTTACAGTATTTTTGAGAGATCTTTGACATTATGATTTGTATGCATATCATAGAAGACTTGGGTAATTTCCTTAGAATTTTTATAAATTTATTTGAGTATCGTATTATAGGCTAAAGTTGGACCTTAGGGACCTTTTTACAAGTTAAGAAAAATGTGCAACCTATAAGTTCTACCTAAACTAATTCTTAAGAGTTAGATTATGGAATTAAGTCCCAAAGAAAGGTATGGGCATATATTATAAGATTTTTTGAGAGTTTTGGGACCAGGGGTAAAATAGTCATTTATCTTTATGAGGGCATTTTAGTAATTTCTCTTGAAGGGATTGTACATCTTAGAAGTTATAGACTTCTAAGAATATGGGATGTATTTTGATCCACTTGCCCTTATGATAGGCAATTGAGTCTCAACAGTTGCGGACCAAGTTGAGATAACGGGAATCGTGTTTCAATTCACGTAAGCACTTTGTACTTATTATTAATTATCGACCGACCTACATATTTGGCTTAAGAGTAACGGGCGGTGTCATTCTGCTCAGTTAACCCGAGGGCGGTGGGGGTTTCTTTAGGGACTAGTCCAAACTTGGTTTGTGGTGATGCTACCGGCGGAGGCGTGCTAGACACGCACCAGTTGGATAAGGAACAAAGGTGAGAAATTTTAGACTTCTCGTGCCACAACTTTAAAGTGGAATAAAGTGTATCACTTAAGCTATCAGATAATAACCGGATTGTGTGACATCATGATAAGTGTTTATTTTACCTGGGATGTGTTTGTGCTATCTTTATTCTATTTGTATTTGGTTTGTTAGCTAACGGTTATTCCGTATTGTAGATTTTGTATAGATAGACAACTAAAGAGAGATCCTGAAAAGATGGTCAGCCGGGTCCACACACTCATTAGATCGGGACGGGGGATTTTTCCATTCAGGATGCATGTTATATATATATATATATATATATATATATATATATATGTTCGGTAAGGTCGTCATGTGTTGTTCATTCATACAAATATTGTTTGTTATTTTCAAAGAATTTAAATACATTTGTGCCTTGTTGTAAGATCCTATGAAAGTTGTTGTTAAACAAAGAATGGGAGGTCCTAACCAGTAGCTCCCCGAGTTCCAAGAATTCGGGGTGTTACATTATATGGGTGACTCTTGTTTGTTTTCTTCTTTTGTGTTATGCCTTATGCCTTTTTTGTGTCGTTTTTCTAGTCTTGTTTGTTTTGTTGTCACATAGCAGTTTATTTTTCTATCAATTTATTCGACTTCTCGATACAATAATATCTATTGTACCGAATCTCATATCTTTATCAAAAATAAAATAAACAGTTTATTTATCCGAAAACGGCAATGATATTGATGTCTGAATTGTGACATGTAATTTTAGGCATTTGAGCATGTGAGGTTGACATAACAAGGATGTTCAGTTTACTTTATCTTCTTTAATCATAATTACATTTAGTATTAATTTAGATTGATATTCTGAGTTTAATTTTAACATTTCTACAACAGTCATGTCATAATTTCAAATTTTCAACACCAAGAACGATAACATGTTAAAATTCGAGATAATTGGTGTATAAAAGTCTTTTTTGTATCCAAGATATTAAATAGGCCCTTAGTATTTTATAATTTTTTCAAAGAAGAAAAACTAGATCATAAGGTTGTGACATCCGGAATTTTTATTCCGGATTGTTAGCGAGTTATAGACCTTCCCGTAGGAGCGCCTCAGTTTTTCCGCAGGCACGAGACACTGAGTAACGGGATTTATGCTAAAATCCCGCACCGACCCCTCGTTTCCCCTATGTGGACCCCTCGTTTCCCTCCCTTTTGACTTGTCCCTTCAGCTGAATCTCTCCCTCTATCCTCCCTTATCACTCTCACGTGATATTCTTTTCCACTTTTCCCTTTGCTCGTCTCTTTGGCTTGGAAGCACTTGGTAGCTCACCTTGATGATATTCCCTATCTTCTCCTTGTTGAAGTCCAGCAGTGGGAAGTGCTACAGATCCGGATTGGTAATGGTGAGTCCTTTCCTTCTTTCTTCATTCCTTCACCGTCATCTTCTTCCTTGACCTTCAATGGAGGAAGCCATGGATGCACCTTGTTCTTCCCTCTTCTTGTGTTGCATGTGGTCGGATAAAATCTTGAATGATAGTGTGAGTATGGATCCAAGTGGGGATTGTTCTGGAGCCAAATAAGGAAGCTAGGAGGCCATTGCACACCAAGGAACCATCGAAGAAGCTGTTCGGGATCAGCCACTGGGGTTTGACCGCCCCCGCGGCGGGACAGCGCCGCAGGGGCGGCCTTTGCACTAAACCGCAGGTGCGGCCAGCTTGGGCCGCAGGGGCGGCCAGACCAGGCCGCTGGGGTGGCCACTGGCTCTGCCGGAAATCAAGAGTCTTCAGTAAGCTATCGATCATTACCTCAAAACGTTCAGGTTGATTTCTCTTTTTTTAGTTTTCTTATCATTAATTCGCGTCAAACTTTTTTCTTAGTATTGAAAAAATTTAGTGATATTACACCAAATAACGACTTAATGTTATACATGATGAATTCAAGCTCTACAGATGCCACACGATGTTGACATGTGCCCGTTCCTGCCCTAAAGGACTCAATTATATAAAGAAAATTAAGAGTATCAAGCATCTCCAGCTTGTAGGCACCTAATGAAGCTCACTGTTATTTATATTTGAATGGCAATTTCAATGAAGAGAACCTTGTAACTCTATTTAACTGATGGGTTTTGTGTTTTCTTTTTCTTCTAATATATGTACTTTGTTATGAATATTCCCAGTTGAACTCTAGAATGTAAACAAGCTTAGTTTCTAATATTAATAGTGTGTACCATATCTTATATATATATATACACGTTTATATGTTTATTATAGCAATTCTATTGTAATAAAATTTAAGGTAATAGCAATACTTCGAATTAAGGTAACACATTTATTAAATGTAATAGTTACATCAAATGTAACAGGTATGATTTCAATTGTAAGGAAATTCATAAATCATAAAGTATGTTTTAACAAAATAATGAATGTGACCAGAAACTGACAATCGGAAACAACAAAGTCTCACAATCTGAGAAAAAGTGACATTCATAACTAAAAGACCAACAAAAGAAACTGCACCCCATCCTAAGGAGTATGACCCCCGGCTGTCCACTACCATCCGGATCACTCGGCATCTACTTTAACCTGTGGCAAGTCTAAACAATGATAAACAGTTATCTAACTAATCAAATATAAGTAGAAAGATAAATATCACAAACACACAGAAGAAGAATATAAACGCTCAACATGCTGGCAGAAAATCCGGTTATAATCTAACAATTTATGTGATTCACTTCATCCGATTTCAAAAGTTGTAGCACGAGAAATCTTAAGATTCTCGCCCCCGTTCCTTATTCATCTGGTGATGATTTGGCACACCTCCGCCGGTGGCATCCCCGCAAACCAAGTATGGACTAGTCCCGAAAGAAACCTCCAGCGCCCTCAGGCTAACTGAGCAGAATGCTACCGCCCGTTACTCTTAGGCCAGATATGTCAGTCGGTCGATGATGACTATAAAATACCCTAGTACACACATCATTCAAACACCACTATCATCATTCACACTCATATCTAACAGCTAGCTAAGTAAGCCCAAAGGACTTACCTGAAACAGATCTCGACTCTCTAATTCGCAAATCGGTCTGTAACTGTAGGAATTCAGTGGCCTGTCAAAGGAGGCAAGTGCGTCAGCACACTTTCTAGGTAATTAGAAGTCTAAGACTTCTAAGATAGTAGATCTTATTAGAACAGATTTGATTATAGTACTAATTTATGGTAAAATGACTATTTTACCCTTGGTCCCGAAACTTCGAAAAATTCCATAATTTATGCCTAAACTCTTATTTGAGACTAAAATGTCATATTCTAACTCCTAAAGATGAGTTTGTTTACAAACTGGCAATTTACACATTTTTCTTATTTTCCGAATGGTCATTAAGGTTCAACTTCGGCTTAAAATATGAAATTCAAATAAATTCATAAAAATTCTGAAATAATTCCCTAGATCATCTATGATATCCAATATACTCATAGTAGCAAGAATTTCTTAAAATTGTTCAACCATCACTTCTACAAAAATTTCTAAAGTTGGTTACAACACTTAAAATTTCCTACACTTGGCCAAAATTCACTACTGGAAAACCAGCTCAACTACCCTACTTTGGAGTCTAATAACTTCTAATCTGACCGTTCATTTATTCTCAAATTTTGACATAATAAACTACATATATCCATCTATTATCTATCAATTTTTCAACAGTGGATCTTTAGTATAATTCCTTAACATTGGTCGACAATATTGACTGTTTCCAATTTCTCAAAACTGGAGAAAACACCATTTATTTACAACAGATTTGTTTCTACTATTTTTGACACCCTCTTCCAATCCCAATTAATTACTAATCCAAGTTCCTAAGATCATCAGCAACACAACAATGCAGTCTAACCTATTCCATCATAGAGTTATGTATCCAAGGAGGGAGAGAAGATTTAATTACCCTTACTAAGGTCTTTGGTTGTAACTTAATGAAGATCCTCGGCAATGGAAATGCTCTTGATCTGTAATACAATAGGAAAGGGAGATCAACTCTTGCCCTTGGTGTGACTGAATAGAAAGAGAGAAATCAGGGAGTGAAGAGAGTGAGAGACCATTACCACTTGACTCACCTAGGGTAGGTTGTGTGCAGAACCAAAGACTTGGGGACAAATTGAGCGTGTGCAGGGGTCGAAGGGTTGCTGGCGCCTAGTTTGGAGATAGATGAGAAGAGTGAGGGGTGAGTTGTCTACACTTACTGGATGTGAAGAGGGGAGCAAGGTCAAAGGATTCGGCTACAGAAGGAAGGTAAGGTACGATAAAAGAAGAGATGTAGATCTGCACTCACCTTGGGCCAGCGCCTGTTGTCTGATCTAGAGAAAACTCAAGCCTTCTTTGTAGATAAGAGAGTTCCTGGTGCTAGTTGTGCTTGCGTCATTGCTGCTGCGTGGGAGTGCTTGATCGAGGGAACTGCTACTGGGTGCAAGGTGTGGTTGTCGTTCTGTACATCACGCGAGGAAGGGAGTTGAAGATCTGTCTGTTGCTATTTTCGTGCAGAAGGAACGCCAATGAATTTGGACGTCTTCTTGCTAGGAGAATTTGCTGAGAAAGGAAGGTGTTGAATGAGGAAATGAATATGGTGTTGCTGATTTTGTACAACTGTTACGTGAAAATTGAGAGATGGATCCGGCTACAACTTTTGCTCCAAGGGCTTCACGTAGCTGGGTTGGTACGACTAATGCTATGGGCTGAAACAATTGTTGGTTGGCTTGGGAGGGTTACGGTAGTTGGGCCAGTACAACAAGGGAATAGACAGCAACAAAACAAGAGAGAAAGTGGGCTGAATTGTTAAAAAAAACAAAGGTGCGCTGAGTTGTCAAAACTTGTCAAAACTCGTCATAGCTTTGTCAAGCCCATGCATGGCCTTGTCGTGAGTTTGTCATGGTCTCGTCATAACTCGTCAAAAGGACATCATCACTTTGTCAAGGACAAGTCATGTTATGAACTAGGGTTTGGATTAGGGTTTGCTATAAAATCTTATCATTTTATGTGAAGTGATATTACATAAAATGATAAAATTTTGAGATCTTGTGTCCAACTAAGCAGATAGCTAAGGATCAAAAGATCGATATCCGGTTTGCTACGGAATTAAACGGAATAAAAATTCCGGATATTACAAATCAAAAACCGAAATACAAGATGGATACGCTCGTCCTAATCTCCACAACCTCAACCAATGTGTAACCACAACCATCAAAGACTCACAAGCGCCACGAGCCTCACAATGATAGCCACACACTCATTACATGATAACCAACTCAAGCCCCAACAGTCAACAAGTCTAAGAACAACGATAACCTCAAATTCTCACATAAGGTCCAAGGCCACTACATGGCATTCCACAAGGTTATCTAAAGCCATCCTAGCATGCTTCTAACATGAATACACTCTAGGATAAGCTAGGAACACATGCTCAAGGGAGGATACTGATAGGGGCAAAGACGCGACACTGAAGGAAGGAAGCACAACCGCGAACGGGAGAAGAAGGCCGCACGGGAGGGCTGGCTGAGCCAGTTGCCGCCTCTGCGGCCCGGCTGGCCGCCCCTGTGGCTTACTGGGCTGCCCCTGCGGCTCAGGCATGCCGCCCGTGCGGCTCAAGTGCAGTGGCCGCCCCCACGGCGCTGTCCATCCGCGGGTGCGGTCGAATTCCATAAAGGCGATTCCGACCTCTTATTCAACTAGGTCTTTGAAGTGTGGAGGATCTCCTAGCTCCCTAGCTTCACTATGGATGTCCCACACGTAACATCATCATCAGACACTAACCATACTCGATCCACACATGCAAGCCAATGAAGAAAGATCTTGAGTGAGATCAATGGCTTCAACCATTGAAGCTCAAGGAAGAAGAAGGAAGAAGATGAAGAAGAAGAGGGAAAGGTAAGATCTTACCCTAGATCGGATCTGCAGCCCCTAAACTTGCTGGACACTTACACAAGAGAATTAGGAAGGGTCATTCCCATGGAGAAGCCATCAACAGCTCCCAAGCCAAAAGAGAGAGAGGAGAGGAGAAACAGTTTCACGTGAGAGTGAAATGGAAAGAGAGAGGAAACTCGGCTGAGGGGTAAGCAAGGGAGTGGGAAACGAGGGGTCGGTTTCCCCAAAACGAATGGTCACTCACCCGAACGAAGGTTCAGAATGGTAATGAGATAAAATCCAGTCACTCAGCACATCGTGTCTGCGGAAAAACTGTGCCGCGCCTGCGGGGAGGTCGATAAACCGCTCAACAACCGGAGTAAAAACACTACAAGTACAGCAGGTACGGGCTCAGGTCCCACCAGTACAGCATTTTCCAGCTTACCCCTCAACCGGTACGGGCTCAGGTCCCACCAGTACAGCAGGTACGGGCTCAGGTCCATAGGGGCTCAGGTCCCACCAGTACAACATTTCTCAACGTACCTGCGGCTGGGAAATGCTACTTGTTGTTTTCATCATTCTCACTTCCATCTTCTTTTTCACCCAAAACACTACAAGAAATGGATCCAAAAAACACCCTCCCAGGGCCTAGCATGCTTCCGGTCATCGGAAACCTCCACCAATTCGATTCCTCCTTCCCTTACCTCTCATTCTACAAACTCTCCAAGATCCACGGGCCCATCATGTATTTTAGGCTCGGGTTTAGGCCAACCATTGTAATTTCCTCCCCGAAATTAGCCAAACAAATCCTTAGAACCCAGGATCATATCTTTTGTACAAGGCCAAAACTAACAACTCACTAGAAGCTGTCTTATGGTGGATCAGATGTGGGTATCGCAACCTATGGCGATCGCTGGAGAGAATCCAAGAAGCAAAGCATTCTCTATCTGTTCAATATTAAGAAGGTTAGTTATTCTTCTCCCATCTAGTAGCACTTTAAATATATTAAAACAATAGGCTAAATAGTAAGTAATGAGGGGATACCCCTACCCTTACATTAGTAATAATAGACTTAATACCCTAGCCTCCGGTAGATCACACATTAATCCATAAAAACCAATAAGAAAGTTTAAAGTAGAAGAAGCACATAAATCCACAACTCGATTAGCTTCACGAAACATATGTCGAATCTGAACTGAGCAGCTCCTACTAAGCAAGTCGTAATCTACACACCGGACTAGAAAGAGGATGAAAACTAGGTAAAGGTTTATCCAGCAACATAGTTACCGATTGAGAATCCGTACTTTGCAAATAAATAGAAATGAGAAAGTGCATGCATGCACTTCCAATACAAAGTTGTTCAACTTGCACCCTAATTTTTTTTAAATTTCTCTTCCCAACAGGTTAAGTCCTTTTCTTCGGTGCGAGAACCGGAGGTTCGTCAAATGATCACCCAAAAGATCTCGAGTCTTGCTGCTGAGGGTAGACCAATAAATTTTACTGAATTGACGATTGACCTTTCAAGAAATGTTTTTTGTAGAGTTGCATTTGGTCGGAGTTATGAAGCCGAAAATGTTAAGCGTGGCCGGAGTTTACAAACATGATTATGAATGTGCAGGAGATGCTGAGTACTTATTGTTATTCTGATTTTTTTCCTTTTATGGTTTGGGTTTATAAACTTACAGGGATATCTTCTCTTCTTCACAAAGTTTTCTAGGAATTGGACTGCTTTTATGAAGGAATTATTGATGAGCATCTCAAGAAAACTGAATTTCGGCAAGATATGAATTTTGTTGATATACTTCTCAAACTCCAAACAGAGGATAACAATATGAATATGAATCACGTAAAAGGAACTCTTTTGGTAAGTGAGAATTTTTTTCAAGATAGTATATACTGTGATAGATTGCATTCTATATTGTGATTTATTACTTTTACTATTTGGATGTGTCAAAGAATGTGTTTCTAGGAGGATCAGAAACAAGTCCGGTGGTAGTGGTATGGGCGATGACGGAGCTAATGAAGAACCCAGACGTGATGATGAAAATTCAAGAAGAAGCAAAAACTTTGGTTAAGGAAAACAAAAATCGCGAGATGATTATAAAAGAGGGAGATCTTGAAAAGTTAGTTTATATGAAAGCAGTAGTGAAGGAGACGTTAAGAATACATCCAGTTTTGCCATTACTTCTCCTACATCAAGCAATGCAAAAGTGCAACATAGAATGGTACGAAATCGAAGAAAAAACCCTAGTTTATGTGAACGCATGGGCCATTGGACGAGATCCTGAATACTGGGAAGATCCTGATGAGTTCAGACCTGAGAGGTTTTTGAAAAACACAGTAGCGCCTGATTTCCGAGGCCAAGATTTTGAGTTCATTCCCTTTGGATATGGAAGAAGAAGTTGTCCTGGTATGCATATGGCTCTAGTTATGTTGGAGCTTACTCTCGCCAATTTGGTTTGCTCTTTTATTGGGTGTTACCCGTGTCTATGGTGAAACACGTAATGGACACAAGCACGAGACATGGTATTGCTTCTAATTAAGGAAAGCTACTATGTCTCATGGCTAAAAAATGTGTAATCATTCCCGACGACGAGATTCCGCATTAGTTTTTCTATCTCGTGTTATCGTCATACTCAGTTCATTTCGAAAGCTTTCACAGTTTCATTATCCGATTGCACGTATCTTTATTTTTATATATGTAATATCCCAAATAAAAACAATAATAAAAATAAAATTTAATTTCCAATAATTCCGAGTACACGAGACTGCGACCGATTCAATCTTCTTTCGAGTTTTAATTAAAGATCACACTTACCGGGCCCGTCATGACAGGCCATCCGGGTCCGTCAAGAACAGGCCATCCGGGCCCATTAGGTTTAGAAATTGGTTTCTTTGCAGCCTCCTCTAAACTTCCCCTTCTCCCTTTTCATGAAATGAAATCACGTCCCTCTTCTCCGTACCCAAACCCTAGCGACCACCACGCCGGCGAGCTCTTCTGACGTCCAGCTGACACCAAGCATCGGACCTCCCTCCTCATCTTCGTTGTACACAACAGGCTCCGGTGTCTCTATCCCTCCCCTTTGTTTTGTTGAGCAGCACCCAACTTATAGGTATCGTCTCCTCCCTTGCCCCATTCTTCAGTCCGGATCTGTAGTCGCGTAACCAGGTCTTGTGGCTTCCTGCTGCAGCCATACCAGCCACGGTTAGAGGCCCTCGATGCATCTACACACACTTGGAGACGAAGTTCCGAGTTCTGCACGAGTCGGGGACAACCATCATGTTCACGCAAAACCTCAACAGTTTCGACGAAGGTGCACTAGAGGAAGACTGCATGGAGCGCCTTGGAGTCCTGTCCATAGGGGCGGAGGTGTCGAGCCGCAGGTACGGGATCAGGTCCCACCAGTACAGCATTTCCCAGCCGCTGGTGTTGTTTTCTAGATTGGATCCGCCTTCATCTTTGCTTCGGTACACGGGAGCACATCAAGTCTCTATCGTCCGGTAAACACCTCCCCTCCCTTCTTTGCATTGCACTCTCTAGTTGTGTGCTGATGAGAGTGACTAGGAGGTATTTCTATGGTCGTCTATACCCTATCAAAATATAATCCCGACTTAGCACTTAAACAAGTGTAGTGGTTAAGTAAGGGTCGAACCCAAGAGAGTTAAGGTGTTTTTATTAAATGTGATTATTGATTAAAAGAACAAGTAACAAGGGGGGGGTTTTGGTTGAATTGATGCACACAAAAACTTATGAAAACGACTAACGTAGCAAGTAAGACAATAATGGATGAACCTACACTAGGTTGATTCTTAGCATGCAAATGCTACTTTGGAGAGTTCCTTTTACAAGTTTTAAGTAATCTCCCGTCTCGATCATACATATGTGTTGAGCCAACCGGCATCAACACAACTTAACAGGTTAGTGTTCCGTAAACCTACAAGAATAATTAACAAGTCAGCTTTCAAATAAAGACTAAGGGATATAAAGAATAGATTAAAACCGTTAACCTTATCTTTATATTTGTGTTCCTTTTCTTTAAGTAATTACAACCCGTTATTACTTAATGTTTACTACTAGATTAAAGACCCGAACCCGGAACCTATTAATCCTAGTTCTTTGCATGCACTTTAGAACCTAAGGTGATAAATCTTAAGTGTTAATCAAACATGCAATTAGACAATAAAGATCAAGGAAACACAAAGCATTACTGAATGAAAACTTATATTAAAGAAAACTTACAACCAAAGTAACAATGCAACTTCAAATCAATCCAATGTAGCAAGGGAGTTAGCAACTCATTACAATGGAAATGATGAGAAAAATTGGATTCTAAGTGGATAAAGATGGGTGATAAGTTGGATGATTCTAGCAATCAACCAAGGACTATTTATACTACAAAAGACACTAAATAGGAGTAAATGGCCGGCCAAAAACAGCCACCTTTAATGCCATAAAGGTTGTGTAAACAGCCGGAGTAAAGCTTCCATCGTTGAACCGCAGGGGCGGCCTTAAGCTCCGTAGGGGCGGTGAAGGCAAAAACGCTTGATCTTCTTCATGGCCGCAGGGGCGGCTAGGCGATTCCGCAGGGGCGGTTCTTTAATGCTCTTCAAACGTCTGACTATTCAACTTCCTGCCGTTTCTGATGCCAAGCCTCCGGGGCGTCCCAATGTCAACGCAGGGGCGGTGACACAGACTCTTCATCTTCCAGCTCCCAAGTTGAGGCGCAGGCAGAGGCGCAGGGGCGCTGGTCTTCGCTTCTTCAAGGCAAGTCACCGCAGGGGCGCCAGGGGTTGACGCAGGTGCGGTGATAGTCTTTGTGGCTGGCGCTAGCGAAGGCGCAGGGAGCGCTCCGGACTAAGACGTCACCCGTAGGGGCGGTAACAAGGCTCCGCGGTGGCGGTGAAGCAACAAAAGCTTTGCTTCGTGAACGAACTTCATTCCTAAGTGCTTATATCTCCTTCCTTAGCTTCTTTTAGTCTTCTTCTTCTGGACCAAGGAGTTAGTAGCATAAACCGACACCAATGTAGCAAAAAGACTCTAAAAACTATCGAAAATGATAGTGATTCCATCACCTATCAAACTCCCCATACTTAGACCTTTTACTCGTCCCGACTAAAACAAATGACAACAAACTAGACTCAAAGGCCTCAAGAAGCATGGGCAAGCAGAAAAGGTAATAAAAACAAAAGAAAAGCCAAGAAAGAAAGAAGGAAAAGAGAGGAAATGTGAGAAAAAGGTGAGAAACTACCATCCTTATTGCTCCAAGAGTGGCCTACCCGGACAACCTCCTTATGACTCCCCTTCTTATGTCGCCAAACGCCGGAAAGGAAACCTACACTCGGTGTCGCTCATTTTGCCAAGGTTCCCTCTCGGGTTTTCACCTTGCCACTCTTCTTCTTTTCTTTGATGATCTCACTTTAATCTCACATCCCTCAAGTCCAATTTTGCACCAACCTAAGGTTGGTCGGACTACCTTCTTTTTACCTAAACTGCCCTTTTGGGTTTTCGGTATATCCAAGGATTTTTCATGCCTTTTTTCATTTTATTTGGCTTTTTCTCTTTTTTTTTATATGAATTTCAATAGGAATTACAATTCATACGACTCAATGCAAAACAACTGAAAACAAATCAAAGGAATGTGTACATGCAATGATATGTCCCTCCCCCATAGTTGAAGTACACTTTGCCCTCAAAGTTGAAATGAAACAAAGATAAATGTGGGAAAGGGAGAGAAAAGATAACACTAGTGAGATGGTCCTGCTAAAACATCCGGACCCTCCTCTGGTGGGTATGGAAAGTGGCGGAAGAAATGCTCCTGTCGGCGGTAGAGCGTGTCGATGCGGTCCTCCTGAGCATCCAACCTCTCTCTAAATGAAGTCTCGTGTCTAGCTTGCCAAGCCAACTGCTGAGTCTCTAATTTCTGCTGATGCGCCGCCTTCCAAGCATTCTGCCGGTGGTCGAAGTGGGTGGTCATGGAGGAGGCGAAGCTGGACTACCACGCTTGCTGCTGCTCAAGCATGGACCGTTGGTACTCGGTCTGCCATGCCTGATGCTTGGTGGTCAGGGCAGCCATCTGAGCCTGAAAGCTCTGAAGAGCTGGATCCTCCTCTAGTACTACAGGAGGCATCTCCTCATCAGTAATAGGAGCCCGGCAGGAGCCCGCAGCATATCTCTCAAAAATGTCCCCCTCAGGCCATCTCGGAGCAAAGGGGTCAGCTGGTATGTATAACTCGGAGAGCTTATCTCCAAGTGGAAGTGGTCGGGGGAGGTATGTGATGTGACTCCCATCTGCCAGCGAGAGCCAAAAGAGATTCTCCCCGTCTCTCCTGAGGAGCCTGCACCTCCTCAACATCCTTTCCGTGTACAATGGGGCCTCTAAACCTTCCTCCAAGTGAGGGAGGTCCATCACCTGTACAGCCAACAAGGTGATCACCCCACCTCCCACAAAGTTTCGTGGCTCATTCTTCCTAATCCGCTTTAAAGCGGTAAGGAAGAGGTACGACCAATCTGGTACCTAGTCGTTCGTGGGGAGGTAGGCGTATATAGGGGAAGGTCTTTGAGGGCGACCTTGTTCTCCTCCTTGTGTCCACAGAAGACACTCGAGAAGATCTTGGAGATGAGCCTCAGGCAGGGGTGAGTGATATTATTGGAATACTCACCCCTGCATAAAATTCGGATCTGGTGGCGCCCTGCCAAAACTCACATAAGTCAGGTGTCGGGATGGGTTCCCACTAGTCTTCGGAGGCGCCAATAGTCACCCCTAATGCCTCCTGCAGTTGGGTGTAGTCCAATGTATACTTTCTCTTGTTGAACTTGAATGAAAGTCCAACACAACTGTGGTCCACTGTTTCCAAGTTGAATGTGCCAATGAATTGGCAGCTGAGCTCAGGGTATGTTGGAGCATTCATTTCCAGGAAATCGCCGAGCCCAAAATTGTTGAGGAATGCCTGTATGCTCTCCAACATGCCCAATTTTTTCAGAGTAGGAATGTGCAGAAATCGAGTTGCATACACGTCCCAACCTTTCACAATCCTATTCCGCTCCTTCTCAGCTTCCGATAACTTGTATTTCTTTTGTTTTTCCATTTCTTGCAAGTAAACAAGGAAAGGAATTAGAAAGTTCAGTTAATAGAGTAAGAGACAAACCCTCTGTTGTGTTTTCCAGAGGGGCGGCTGAAGTTTGCACAGGGGCGGCTTGGCGCAGGGGCGACAACTTGCAGGCGCAGGGGCGGGAGAAGAGCAAATGGCGATTCTGGGATCCTACGAAGGTGGTGGTGATGGGACTGTTCCGGCGAGTTCTTTGTTGGTGTAGATGTCGCCGGCGGTGTTGAGCGGTGGAGGGAATAGTGTGAGGGGCGGGGGTGTTGGAGAGTGAGAGGTTTGAGGTGATGAGGTTTGTGTGTGGTGGTGGCAAGGGCCGGTGTCTGTTGTGGCTAGGTTGCAGTAGGTGGCGCGGGGGCGTTTGCACAAGGCGGCGTGTGAGAGCTTCCGGAGGGCGCAGGGGCGTGGGAGGCGTGGCTGTGTAGGGTTCGAAGAGTGAATGGAGAGCGAGGGGAAGGGGCGGTAGTTGTAGGTTATTTTTGGGAAGTGAATTTTTTTTCTTTCCTAAATAAGACCGCAGGGGCGGCGTTTGTCACCGCGGGGGTGGTGACAATGAAGAGGCCAGGGTGCAGCCTCAGTGCCGGGAGTGGCAATGAGGATACATGTCAAGGGTGGCCGCAGGGGCGTAAGGGTGTCACCGCGGGGGCGGGGACACTGAGCCACAGGGGCGGTTTTCTTGACAGAGGCTCCTCTTCTTATTCCCTCTTATTGCCTCCCCAGCAGCGCCTTTGTTTTACGTCGTTGGCTCGACGTAAGGACTCTTCCTCTATAATTGAGCCTCCTCCAACATCACCTTGGGGTCTATAACCATCTGTGAAGGTAATCCTTCGGAGGACCTAGTTTCGATCCTTGTAATAGCTTCCGCCATTTGACCAACCTGTTTTTCAAGGTTCTTGATGCTAGATTTTGTTGTTTGGACATGAGTAGCAAAGTGTTTAGTCAAAACCTGCAACATATCTTCAGTTGCTTGATACTTACCTTGTCGGGGCTGCTGTTGTTGGTTTTGTTGATCCCTCCAATGGAAATTTTGTTGGTCACGCCAGTTTGGCATGAAATTCTATGCATAGGGATCGTTCCTAGGCCTTTGTTGTTGTGCATGTCCATAGCCCATTGCGTTTACCTCAACATCATCATCCTGGACTTGTGGGCACATGTCCGTTGGATGATATGGGTCAGCACACACTCCACAAGCTTTGAGGTGTTGTGGGGTTCCCATAAGTGTTAGTCTCTTCACCATTTCCTTCAGTTCCACGAGCTTAGTGGAGATCTCACTCTTCCCTGAATTCACAGCATGAACACCTCTCTTGGAAGGAGTCCTTCCAAAGTTCCGGGTCCCTTCCGCTAGTTCCTGAATTTTTTCAAAAGCAAGGTTAGGGGTAGAGTTAAGAATGTTACCTCCGCAAGCCGCATCGACGATCCTCCTTTCATTACCGAGCAAGCCATTGTGCAAGTACAAGACTAGATCTTGAGTCGAATATCCGTGGAAAGGATAGCTGGATCGGAGGCGTGCGAATCTTTCGAAGTACTCATAAAGAGTTTCGTCCGCCTCTTGCTCGATGTTGCTTATAGCTTTCTTCAAGCTATTCGCCTTCTTGGCTGTGAAGTATTTCTCCAGAAACGCCTTATGGAGGTTCTCCCATGTGTCGATACTTCCGGATGGAAGGTGGTAATTGTTCGCTCCAAACGGTGTGTGCAAGCTTTAAATTTATAACCGAGGAAATATGCTTAAATGAGGATGCGAACCCGCAGTGTACGGATCAATTATAGTAAAAGCAAGAATTCAGGGGTTTCGATCTCAAGGACTTAGGTGAAACTAAGCATGTATAGTTTGTCAATGTAATTAATAACCACAAAACCGATTAAAACAATCAAAGATGATAATATGGTCAATAAGGGGAATATGCAAATTCTAGGGATTAAATCATCCAGTTGTGGTTCCAACTCAAGATCTCAAGATAAGCGGACAAGGCTGAGCTTTTGCAAAGGGAAGTTGTTTCTAAAGTGGAATAGATCACCGGGGTAAGTCTCACTAGTCACTAACTCCAAACCAAAAGCTCCTATTACCGGGTAAGTCTATAGGTACTAAGGAAAGAAATTATAATCTCAAACCAACACTCCAACTAAGGGAATAGAATAAACCTTTACCGGGTAAGTCTCAGACTAACTCACAAAGATGGAATGATGGCACACTCAAACCCCAATAAAGGATAAACCTTTATTACCTACACTTATGATTTTGGGTAACCAAACAAAGGAATTACCGGGTAAGTCTCATCTTAAGCTTGCATTGAACCAGGAAAGGTGTAATAAGAATAGGATTTGGAAAACTCTAACACTTAACTCTCAGTTTCGGATCAGAAAGGGTCACCTCGGTCAGTCAAGTTCCACCCCGGCCGAGATGTCCATCGACTGAACGAGATGTTTTAGGGTTAAGGATAAAGACTCGAGCTTTCAGGGTTCTACTGGGATTAAGATTATTCTATCATTGTTTTTCCCACAACTTTTAGCCAATCACCCTAGAATCGCACAAAGAAATTAGCCACTAATCATCATGAAAGCAATAATCAAATATATGGAAAGAGAATGAATATTTGAACACAAAAACCTTAAGAATAAGGCTTCAATAACTGAATCAAATATCACACAAATCAGCGTTCGTTGGATCACAAATCCAACAAGACAATCAAACAAAAGGGAATCTAAGAAAGTCTTACAAATCCCCTTAAAAGCTATAACAAGCTATGAACTTCCTTCCTTCAATCTTCCTTCAAACTTCCAAAAATCCTTCCTAACTGCAGCTTCTTCAATCTCCAAGTATGCGACGATGCTGAATTAAGGAAAATCCAGCCCTTTTTGTAGGAGAATTATCTTCCAAAGATAATAATATCTTAAAAAGATAATTTCCTAATAAAATATATCCATAACTCTAAAATAAATCTCCTAAATATATGATCTTCCTTCTAGAAATCCAGCCCAAAAATATAAGATCTCTCCTTCTAGAAATAAAAGATCTCAGCCAAATAAAATATATCTCGCCACGTCAGAGTCTTCGCCTTGGTCGGGGCGCTCCTCAAAATCACCTCGGTCGAGGTGGTACTGTAGCTGACCGAGGTGAATCTCTGCTGAAGGTGAAATCTCTTAAATCTAATCCAAAGTAAATCGTCTTTGTTAATTCCAAGCTTCTTGGGTTCTCTTTTAATCTCCTAAATGTAGCTCCAATGACTCCTTTGCTCCTTAACTCCATTTCGATCCAAAATGTGCCACTTGACCTACGATTACAACGAAACTTGGTGTAGACCTCGATTCCCGCAAAGGTAGATGAAACGACAACATAATCACATAATATACATTAAAACATGCAGATTATTGAAGATAAAACGTCTAAAGAGGTTCCAAAATATAGACTATAATAATGCTATCAAAATACCCCATACTTGTCCCTTTCTTGTCCCCAAGCAAGTTCCAAATCTTAAGTAAAAGATAGAATGGATTATAAGTCATAAAGATCAATAAAAAGTATTTCAAAATATTTTAATGGTGTGCTCCACTCATAGATCACTCTAAGAGAATGCTTCATGGTAATTAAAATCAAAATATGATCAAAACATTTTATAAATATAAGAAAGTTTTTCATCTTTGCATAAAATTATAGGATGCATAATAAATCATTATTATCGAAATTAATCATGTATAATCAAGTTCAAACCACCAAGTCAATAAACAAGCTCGAGGTCTCAAGGGCTTTCACAAGAGAAGTCAAGAAACGTGTGAGGGTGGGATGTATATATGGAATGTGGTGCTAGAATCCGGGAAAAGGATCTTCACTTTACTTACTTTGAACTTCAACATCTTCCACCATTACAGAGTTATGTATCCAAGGAGGGAGAGAATATTTTATTACCCTTACTAAGGTCTTTGGTTGTAACTTAATGAAGATCCTCGGCGACGGAAAGGCTCTTGATCTATAATACAATAGGAAAGGGAGATCAACTCTTGCCCTTGGTGTCACTGAACAGAAAGAGAGAAATGAGGTAGTGAAGAGAGTGAGAGACCATTACCACTTGACTCACCTAGGGTAGGTTGTGTGTAGAACCAAAGACTTGGGGACAAACAAAGCGTGTGCAGGGGTCGAAGGCTCGTTGGTGCCTAGTCTGGAGATAGATGAGAAGAGTGAGGGGTGAGTTGTTTGCACTGGCTGGACGTGAAGAGGGGAGCGAGGTCAAAGGATTCAACTATAGAAGGAAGGTAAGGTACGATAGAAGAAGAGATGTAGATCTGCACTCACATTGGGCCAGCGTCTGTTGTCTGATCTAGTAAAAACTCAAGCCTTTTGTGCAGAGAAGAGAGTTCCCGGTGCTAGTGGTGCTTGCGTCGTTGCTGCTGCGTGGGAGTGCTTGATCGCGGGAGCTACTACTAGGTGCAAGGTGTGGAAGTGGTTTTGTACGTCACACGAGGAAGGGAGTTGAAGATCTGTCTGTTGCTATTTTCGTGCCGAAGGAACGCCAATGAATCTGGATGTCTTCTTGCTAGGAGAATCTGTTGAGAAAGGAAGGTGTTGAATGAGGAAATGAATGTGGTGTTGCTGATTCTGTACAACTCTTACGTGAAAATTGAGAGATGGATCCGGCTGCAACTTTTGCTCCAAGGGCTTCACGTAGCTGGGCTGGTATGACTAATGCTATGGGCTGAAACAATTGCTGGTTGGCTTGGGAGGGTTACGGTAGTTGGGCCAGTACAACAAGGGAATGGACTGCAACAAAACAAGAGAGAAAGTGGGCTGAAGTTGTTAAAAAAAACAAAGGTGCGCTGAGTTGTCAAAACTCATCATGGATTTGTCAAGCCCATGCATGGCCATGTCGTGAGTTTGTCATGGTCTCGTCACAACTCGTCAAAAGGACGTCATGACTTTGTCAAGGACAAGTCATGTTATAAACTAGGGCTTGGATTAGAGTTTGCTATAAAATCTTATCATTTTATGTGAAGTGATATTACATAAAACGATAAAATTTTGAGATCTTGTGTCCAACTAAGTAGACAGCTAAGGATCAAAAGATCGGAATCCGGTTTGCTACGGAATTAAACGGAACAAAAATTCCGGATATTACAGATCAAAAACCGAAATACAAGATGGATACGCTCGTCCTAATCTCCACAACCTCAACCGATGTGTAACCAAAACCATCAAAGACTCACAAGCGTCACGAGCCTCACAAGGATAGCCACACACTCACCACATGATAACCAAATCAAGCCCCAACAGTCAGCAAGTCTAAGAACAACGATAACCTCAAACTCTCATATAAGGTCCAAGGCCACTACATGGCATTCCACAAGGTTATCTAAAGCCATCCTAGCATGCTTCTAACGTGAATACACTCTAGGATAAGCTAGGAACACATGCTCAAGGGAGGATACTCATAGGGGCAAAGACGCGACACTGAAGGAAGGAAGCACAACTGCGAACAGGAGAAGAAGGCCGCACGGGACGACTAGCTGAGCCAGTGGCCGCCTCTGCGGCCCGGTTGGCCACCCCTGCGTCTTACTGGGCTGCCCCTGCGGCTCAGGCATGCCGCCCCTGCGGCTCAAGTGCAGTAGCCGCCGCCACGGCGTTGTCCATCCGCGGGTGCGGTCGAATTCCATAAAGGCGATTCCGAGCTCTTCTTCGACTAGGTCTTTGAAGTGTGGAGGATCTCCTAGCTCCCTGGCTTCACTATGGATGTCCCACACGCAAAATCATCATCAGACACTGACCATACTCGATACAAACATGCAAGCCAATGAAGGAAGATCTTGAGTGAGATCAATGGCTTCCACCATTGAAGCTCAAGGAAGAAGAAGGAAGAAGATGAAGAAGAAGAAGGAAAGGTAAGATCTTACCCTAGATCGGATCTGCAACCCCTAAACTTGTTGGACACTTACACAAGAGAATGAGGAAGGGTGATTCGCATGGAGAAGCCATTAACAGCTCCTAACCCAAAAGAGAGAGAGGAGAGGAGAAACACTTTCATGTGAGAGTGAAATGGGTGGAGAGAGGAAACTCGGCTGAGGGGTAAGCAAGGGAGTGGGAAACGAGGGGTCGGTTTCCCCAAAACGAAGGGTCACTCACCCGAACGAAGGGTCAGAACAGTAATGGGATAAAATCCCGTCACTCAGCACATCGTGCATGCGGGAAAACTGTGCCGCGCCTACGGGGAGTTCGGTAAACCGCTCAACAACCGGAATAAAAATTCCGGATGTTATAGGATTGAGCCACCTCAACCAATAGATACCGTCCATTGCATTACCCCATCTAATCAGTGTCACCAAGTTGTGGTCCTGAAGAAGACATAACTTGTCAATAAATGTGATAGCACAATATTTTTTAGATGTTAATCATTGTATTGAAAGAAGATTACAATGAAAATTCGGAACAATCATAACATTATCTAAAATAAATTTAGGTAAATATTTAATAGATCCAGCTTGCTTATCAATAGTCAAAGAGCTATTAGGTAATTTAATTGTGCAAGGAGGATCATATTTAATATTTGATAAAAAAGAATATATGGTGACGCCCCACTATCAAGGATCTGGAAATCGGATAAGATTGAAACATTTTCTATAGAACCCAATTAGGATAGGATCATTCCTCTTATATCATATTAAAAAATATGAAACAAAGTTCTAAATATTATTAAAAAGAAAGAGATATATATACAAAGAAGGAGATAAAAGAGATCCTATCAAATAGAGAAAATATCCTATTACAAAAAGATATTATGCATAATCCTAGGAATACAAAATAATTATTACATACATATATTCTTGCTTATAATACCTATTCCTAATGCATATTCTATTATAAATTAAAGTATTCCAACATTGCCCAATTTCCTCATGTTTCTAAGTAATAATTAGCTACGACTCTTGTTTCTAAGCAAACTACAGTTCGGTACAAAACTAGCTATGAGCTTGATGGAGTGTCTGTTGCTACTTGTTGTTTTCATCATTCTCACATCCATCTTCTTTTTCACCCAAAACACTACAATAAATGGATCCAAAAAACATCCCCCAGGGCCTCGCATGCTTCCGGTGATCGGAAACCTCCACCAAATTCGATTCCTCCTTCCCTTACCTCTCATTCTACAAACTCTCCAAGATCCACGGGCCCATCATGTATTTGAGGCTCGGGTTTAGGCCAACCATTGTAATTTCCTCCCCAAAATTAGCCAAACAAATCCTTAAAACCCAGGATCATATCTTTTGTACAAGGCCAAAACTAACTACTCACCAGAAGCTATCTTATGGTGGATCAGATGTGGGTATCGCAACCTATGGCGATAGTTGGAGAGAATCCAAGAAGCAATGCATTCTCCATCTCTTCAATATTAAGAAGGTTAGTTATTCTTCTCCCATCTAGTAATACTTTAAATATATTAAAACAATAGGCTAAAAAGTTAGTAATGACGGGATACCCCTACCCTTACATTAGTAATAATAGACTTAATACCCTAGCCTCCGGTAGATCACACATTAATCCAAAAAAATCAATAAGAAAGTTTAAAGCAGAAGAAGCACATAAATCCACAACTCTATTAGCTTCACGAAACACATGTCGAATCTGAATTGAGCAACTCCTACTAAGTAAGTCTACATCTATAAACCGGACTAGAAAGAGGATGACAACTAGGTAAAGGTTTATCCAGCAACATAGTTACCGATTGAGAATCCGAACTTTGCAAATAAATTTGAAATGAGAAAGTGCATGCATGCACTTCCAATACAAAGTTGTTCAACTTGAACCCTAATTTTTATTATATTGCTCTTCCCAACAGGTTCAGTCCTTTTCTTCGGTGCGAGAACAGGAGGTTCGTCGAATGATCACCGAAAAGATCTCGAGTCTTGTCGCTGAGGGTAGACCAATAAATTTAACTGAATTGACGATTGACGTTTCAAGCAATGTCTTTTGTAGAGTTGCATTTGGTCGGAGTTATGAAGCCGAGAATGTTAAGCGTGGCCGGAGTTTCAAAAACATGATTATGAATGCGCAGGAGATGTTGAGTACTTATTGTTATTCTGATTTTTTTCCTTTTATGGGTTGGGTTAATAAGCTTACAGGGATATCTTCTCGTCTTCACAAAGTTTTCAAGGAATTGGACTGCTTCTATGAAGAAATTATTGATGAGCATCTCAAGAAAACTGAATCTGGACAAGATATGAATTTTGTTGATATACTTCTCAAACTCCAAACAGAGGACAACTATATGAATATGAATCACGTCAAAGGAATTCTTTTGGTAAGTGAGAATTTTTTTCAAGATAGTATATATTGTGATTGATTGTATTCTATATTGTGATTAATTACTTTTACTATTTGGATGTGTCAAAGAATGTGTTTCTAGGAGGATCAGAAACAAGTCCGGTGGTAGTGGTATGGGCGATGACAGAGCTAATGAAGAACCCATACGCGATGAAGAAAATTCAAGAAGAGGCAAGAACTTGGGTTAAGGAAAACAAAAATGGCGACATGATTATAAAAGAGGGAGATCTTGAAAAGTTAGTTTATATGAAAGCAGTAGTGAAGGAGACGTTAAGAATGCATCCAGTTTTGCCATTACTTCTCCCACATCAAGCAATGCAAAAGTGCAACATAGAAGGGTACGAAATCGAAGAAAAAACCCTAGTTTATGTGAACGCATGGGCAATTGGACGAGATCCTGAATACTGAGAAGATCCTGATGAGTTCAGACCTGAGAGGTTTTTGTAAAACACAGAAGCGCCTGATTTCCGAGGCCAAGATTTCGAGTTCATTCCCTTTGGATATGGAAGAAGAAGTTGTCCTGGTATGCATATGGCTCTAGTTATGTTGGAGCTTACTCTTGCAAATTTGGTTTGCTCTTTTGATTGGGTGTTGCCCGTGTCTATGGTGAAACACGTAATGGACACAAGCACGAGACGTGGTATTGCTGCTCATAAAGGTAAGCCACTATGTCTCATGGCTAAAAAACGTGTAATCATTCCTGACGATGAGACTCCGCAGTAGTTTTTCTATCTCGTGTTATCGTCATACTCAGTTCATTTCCAAAGCTTTCGCAGTTTCATTATCAGATTGCATGTATCTTTAGTTTTATATATGTAATATACTAAATAAAAATAACAATAATAAAAATAATATTTATTTCCGATAATTCTGAGTACACGTGACTGCGGCCGATTGAATCTTCTTTCGAGTTTTAATTCAATGTCACGCTTACCGGGCCCGTCATGACTGGACATCCGGGCCCGTCATGAACAGGCCATCCGGGCCCATTAGGGTTAGAAGTCGGTGTCTTTGTAGCGTCCTCTAACCTTCCCCATCTTCCTTTACATGAAATGAAATCACGTCCCTCTTCTCCCTACCCAAACCCCCGCGACCACAAAGCATCGAACCTCCCTCCTCGTCTTCGTCGTGCACAGCAGGCTCCGGCGCCTCCATCCCTCCCCTTTGTTTTGTCGAGCAGCAGCCAACTTACAAGTATCGTCTCGTCCCTTGCTCCATTTTTCAGTCTTGGTCTGTAGTCGTGTAACCTAGCCTTGTGGCTTCCTACTACAGCCATACCAGCCACGATTAGAGGCCCTCGATGCATCTACATACACTTGGAGACGAAGGTCCGAGTTCTGCACGAGTCGGGGACAACCATCGTGTTCAGGCAACACCTCAGCAATTTCGACGAAGGTGCGGCAAAATAAGACTGCAGGGAGCGCCTTGAAATCTTGGCCGCGGGCGCGGAGGTGTCAAGCCGCAGGTGCGGACTCAGGACCCACCAGTGCAGTCTTTCCCAACCGCTGGTGTTATTTTGTAGAATGGATTCGTCTTCATCTTTGCTTCTGTACACGGGAGCACATCAAGTCTCTATTGTACGGTAAACACCTCCCCTCCCTTGTTTGCATTGCACTCTCTAGTTGTGTGTCATTGAGAGCCTCATTTGTATCCTAGACCCTTTCACAGCAGCCCTCAAAGATGGCTTGAAAGCTGAGGCATTTTTCCGGGTTATAAGGTGACGAACAGCCGATCTGGAGTCTAGATTTGGGTACGTTAGACTCTTCTTCTGTGGCTGAATTTCTGATATGTTGTGGTTCGTAATGCATAGTAGATGATACTAAAATTGGAGAGGAATCCGAGCTACGGTTTGAGAGTTATGGTGTCCCAAAGTTAGTTCCTCACGTAGTTCTGTAAGTGTGCTGAATATTTCCAAGTGTTGAGAAAAACTTCTTGTGATGCAGTTTTTCTCAACACTTAGTTAGGTTTACATACTAGAATTTTTGATCTGTAATAGTTAGGATTATATACTAGAGTACATCAAAGTTTGAGAGGATTTCATCAAAAGGTTTAGTAGGTATGAATTTTCGAAGTCGAGGCTGTAAGCAGTTTTCTGGATGTTACTGAAATTCTAGAAGACTTGGATTTGTAATAGTTGGACCCAACTTTGGAAATTTATGTAGGATTCTTGAATAAGTATTTTTGAGATATCTTTGACATTATGATTTGTATGCATAATATAGAAGACTTGGATAATTTCCTTAGAATTTTTATAAATTTATTTGAGTATCGTATTATAGGCTAAAGTTGGACCTTAGGGACCTTTTTACAAGTTAAGAAAAATGTGCAACCTACAAGTTCTACCTAAACTCTTAAGAGTTAGATTATGGAATTAAGTCCCAAACAAAGGTATGGGCATATATTATAAGATTTTTTGAGAGTTTTGGGACAAGGGGTAAAATAGTCATTTATCTTTATGAGGGCATTTTAGTAATTTCTCTTGAAGGGATTGTACATCTTAGAAGTTATAGACTTCTAAGAATATGAGATGTATTTTGATCCACTTGCCCTTATGACAGGCAATTGAGTCTCAACAGTTGCGGACCAAGTTGAGATAACGGAAATCGAGTTTCAATTCAGGTAAGCCCTTTGGGCGTAATTAACTACTTTCTGGATATGAGTGTGAATAATGATAGTGGTGTTTGAATGATGTGTTTATAATTGTACTTATTATTAATTATCGACCGACCTACATATTTGGCTTAAGAGTAACGGGCAGTGTCATTCTGCTCAGTTAACCCGAGGGCGGTGGGGGTTTCTTTAGGGACTAGTCCAAACTTGGTTTGTGGTGATGCTACCGGCGGAGGCGTGCTAGACACGCACCGGTTGGATAAGGAACAGAGGCGAGAAATCTTAGATTTCTCGTGCCACAACTTTAAAGTGGAATAAAGTGTATCACTTAAGCTATTAGATAATAACCGGATTGTGTGACATCACGATAAGTGTTTATTTTACCTGGGATGTGTTTGTGCTATCTTTATTCTATTTATATTTAGTTTGTTAGCTAACGGTTATTCCGTGTTGTAGATTTTGTAGAGATAGACAACTGCAGAGAGATCCTGAAAAGATGGTCTGCCGGGTCCTCACACTCATTAGATCGGGACGGGGGTTTTTTCCATTCAGGATGCATGTTATATATATATATGTTCGGTAAGGTCGTCATCTGTTATTCATTCATACAAATATTGTTTGTTATTTTCAAAGAATTTAAAAACATTTGTGCCTTGTTGTAAGATCCTATGAAAGTTGTTGTTAAACAAAGAATGGGAGGTCCTAACCAGTAGCTCCCCGAGTTCCAAGAATTCGGGGTGTTACAATATATGGGTGACTCTTTTTTGTTTTCTTCTTTTGTGTTATGTCTTATGCCTTTTTTGTGTCGTTTTTCTAGTCTTGTTTGTTTTGTTGCACATAGCAGTTTATTTTTCTATTAATTTATTTGACTTCCCGATACATTAATATCTATTGTACCGAATCTCGTATCTTTATCAAAAATAAAATAAACAGTTTATTTATCCGAAAACGGCAATGATATTGATGTCTGAATTGTGACATGTAATTTTAGGCATTTGAGCATGTGAGGTTGACATAACAAGGATGTTCAGTTTACTTTATCTTCTTTAATCATAATTACATTTAGTATTAATTTAGATTGATATTCTGAGTTTAATTTTAACATTTCTACAATACTCATGTCATAATTTCAAATTTTCAACACCAAGAACGATAACATGTTAAAATTCGAGATAATTGGTTTATAAAAGTCTTTTTTGTATCTAAGATATTAAATAGGCCCTTAGTATTTTATAATTTTTTCAAAAAAGAAAAACTAGATCATAAGGTTGTAACATCCGGAATTTTTATTCCGGATTGTTAGCGAGTTATAGACCTTCCCGTAGGAGCGCCTCAGTTTTTCCGCAGGCACGAGACGCTGAGTAACGGGAGTTATGATAAAATCCCGCACCGGCCCCTCGTTTCCCCTATGTGGACCCCTCGTTTCCCTCCCTTTTGACTTGTCCCTTCAGCTGAATCTCTCCCTCTATCCTCCCTTATCACTCTCACGTGATATTCTTTCCCCTTTTCCCTTTGCTCTTCTCTTTGGCTTGGAAGCACTTGGTAGCTCACCTTGATGATCTTCCCTATCTTCTTGTTGAAATCCAGCAGTGGGATGTGCTATAGATTCGGATTGGTAATGGTGAGTCCTTTCCTTCCTTCTTCATTCCTTCACCTTCATCTTCTTCCTTGAGCTTCAATGGAGGAAGCCAAGGATTCACCTTGTTCTTCCCTCTTCTTGTGTTGCATGTGGTCGGATCAAATCTTGAATGATTGTGTGAGTATGGATCCAAGTGGGGATTGTTCTGGAGCCAAGTAAGGAAGCTAGGAGGCCATTGCACACCAAGGAACCATCGAAGAAGCTGTTTGGGATCAGCCACTGGGGTTCGACCGCCCCCGCGGCGGGACAGCGCCGCAGGGGCGGCCTTTGCACTAAACCGCAGGTACGGCCAGCTTGGGCCGTAGTGGCGGCCAGACCAGGCCGCTGGGGCGGCCACTGGCTCTACCGGCCCTCCCTTGCGGTCTGGTTTCCCTTTTCACGGCTGCTTTTCTTCCTTCCGATTCCGTGTCTTTGCTTGGTGAGTTTCCTACCTTGTGTATGTATCCTTAGATGATCTTAGAGAGTGTTGTTTATAGAAGCATGCTAGGATTGGACCTAGGATTGATGAGAATGCCAAGTAGTGGTTTGCACCTTAGGTGAGTATTCGAGGATCTTGTTATGTTCTAAGGTTGGTTGATGTATGTTCTGAGTTGACCTGTGGGATGAGTGTATGCTGTTTCTTGCGATACTTGCGAGAGTGAGTTTGTGAGTTGTGGTTGTGAGGTTGTGGGCTAGGGTATGCTTATCCTAGCAGAGAGTGTTATCTTTGTGATCACGGAGACTATGTATGTTATCCTAGTGGTGTTGTGAGTTTTGATCTTGAGAGATCCGAGGGTTTAGAAGTCTTAGGACTTCTAGCTTGTTGAGTGTGATGTGAGCATGAGGGATTCTAGGATTCGGTCCTAGAATTTGAGAGTCAAATGGTCTTACGTTGATCATTTGTATAGAAGTCTTAGACTTCTACTGTGAGTAGGTTGTTGTTGATATAACTTGTTAGCAGGTTATGGCCTTCCTTCCCAAAGGAAGAGAGAGTGTTGTGAGTTTAGTGTGGTGACGAGGTAAGTCTCCGGACTTACTTAGCTCGTATTCCTTGTATTAGCATTGATGTGTGTTGGGTGGTGTGTGTTTGTTATTGTTTATAACAATTAAACCGGAAATAGGATTACTGACCTTTATATTATTTGGCCCAAGTGTATGATAACGGGCGGTGACATCACTGCCTAGCTCCCCGTGAGAGTTAGGAGGTTCTCGGTGACTGGCCCGTGCTGGTTAGACGGTCGGAGGCATCCGAACCGTTCCATTGCCGGAAGAAGGGATCGTGGCGAGTTTCGGGAGATTCTCGTGTCACAAAAGAAGTTGAATTAGAACAGGACATGACCTAATAATAATAAAGATAATAAACCGGATTTGTGTGCTTTTGAGTATGTTGTGTGACTATGTTGAATTATTTATGTTTGTGCCTTTCCCTTTGATTCTAATGATTCGAATGTGAGCTAACGGTTTTATACCGAATGTTGTAGTTTGCCTTGCAGGTTAGGCATGCTCCGAGAGATCTGGAAGGGTGGGCAGCCGGGGTCCGTACATTTTAGGAAGGGTTTTGAGTTGGGGTTGTCTTGTGTCTTAATCTTTCGGTTATTACGTTTCGTGTGCCGCTTGTTTGGGGTTCGGTTTGAGTTGTACCTCGGCTGAAGTTGTTGTTTCATTCTTTTGGGTTTCTTCTCATTTGCATTAAAATTGATTTACAATTTTGCCTTTATTTGTTCCATGTTGGAAAGGTCCGGTGAAATTGTTGTCAAGCTAAGGGTCGGGACCCACTATGAGGTCTCGCCCATAGCATCCCGATATCCCGCGGATTCGGGGTGTTACAAAGTGGTATCAGAGCCCTAGGTTGACAACAATGGTACTCGCAATCTTCTAAAGGCCGAATAAGGAATAAACAGAACCCCACGGGTTCTGAGTTTTCGTTTTAAAAATTCGCATGCATGAGTTGGGGTAGAATGTACGGACCACCACTCCTTCCACGGATCTCGGAAGCTTAGTTTATTCGACTTGGTATATATATGTATATATATAGATATGGATATGAGGTTTGTAGTTGTATGATGGACATGACTTATGTGTATAGTTGTATGTGTGGACTATTATATGTTTTAGACCTTGTATTGATATGATGGCATGTTGGATATGTATGTTAGTAGAGATATGGACATAGGATTTATATAGTTATGTATATGTAGACTTATACATATAGTAGTATGTAGAACTATAGGACCTTTAAGCTAAGATGATGATACGATATCATCACCTTTAAGATGATGATGTAGCTTATGACGACATTCATAAGTAGTAGAAGACACTCAATTATCGAGTTGGGGAATTCCGTGCCAACGAAAACAACGACGTTCTCGAATTCCTTTTAAAGGATGTCGAAGAGGAGGTTGGAGTCAGCGTCAATGAAGGATAAACAAGCAAAAGAAGAAAACGAGACAACTTAAGAGAGTAACATTCAGATGTGAAGTGGGTACCAAAGAAGGCACGAATGCAAAGATGTCAAGACCAATGAAGGTAACGTATATAAGTTTTCTACAAAAGATACATGGACCACTAAAGATGTGAGTCAAGAAAGAGATGGGAGCATTCTAACAAGGTTAAAGGCGGTGTCCCATTATGATAAGTAAAGCTTCTCTTAGATGCTCCTAAGATTTGGAGTCGAGATGTTAAGAGTGATCGAACCCGGCGTGAAAGATGTAAGATACCGTAAGTTAAGCTTGCGAAGTACCATTAAAGGAAGAGTCGACATTATGAGATCTATGAGCAGAATGGTAGGGTGGGATTCACTTGGAGTTAACCAACTTCCGTTATGGTGATAAGGCTAAGAAACGCCAAGATGATAGAAGTGCGAGTAGACGTAATCCTAAGAAGGGGAGTGACGCAATAGGGATCTTTAGTTATGAAAAGGCTCAAGACGACGACCAAGAGACACGCTAACGGTTGTAGAATAATGTCGGAACTTTTTTGAGAAGAGGTGATGTTATGAGGTGTGGTTAAGCCTATGAAGGTGAGTTGTACGGAACGTGAGGCCTAAAAGGGTGTGGTTACATTACGAAAAAGGAATAAAGGACAAAACGTGGAAGGAGCTAATGGAATTGAGGTAGAGTACCCCAAGGAGGGTAACCCTCATAAGAATAGTGACATGAAATATTAGAGGATTTGTAAGTCGTTGACCTTAGAGAAGGTCAACCACAAGCTTATCTGTGATGACCGAGATTGCATAAATTGTGGATTTCCTATTGAGAAGTTGTAGATGGGAGGTATAACCTCAAGCGGAGACTATAATGGAACGGTAACAAAACCTTGGAGTTTTCCCTATGGTTCGATGCCAATAGTAAGAGTTACATCAACAGAAGGGTGATTGTCTGGAGCAATATAACGTGGGATGGTTAAGCAAGTGACGGTAATAGACCTCTCGGAGAGGGATGGTTTGCGACCTTAATAGGTCTTAACTTTGTACATATGGAGGAATTGAGCGGTATGGAACCTTAAAGGTTTAAGCGTATAAGGACGTAGCGGATCAAGAGGAAAGTGAAGTTTCCCGAATTCCTTAAGGTAAATTGAAAGATATGGAAAAGAAATGTAGGATATTTTTTTCTTAAGGAACGAATGATAAGTGACGCGAACAGGAGTTGAGTCAAAGTTTTTAGACTCACCAAAGGAGCCATGAAAGCAACGGTGTGGAACGAAAGACCATAGCTACGGTAGCGTTGTAAGCTTGAATCTTAAGGTGGTCGTACCGGAGGGATCATGAGTCAGAAGTTCCGTGGTAGGGGGAAGAATTCTTCTGATCTTTCCTTCAGAGCATTTTGGTATGAGTTTTGAGGAAATATACGAGCCGGGAAGTTGCATGATAACACGATTTATGACTTAGTTTTAGGCAATCATTTAGGTAGATTTCTCACTCATTCATGCATGGTTTAGCACTAGTTCGCGACGTTTGCATTCAATTCACGTACTTTGTCGAGATAGACGTCTACACGGGCTTGTGCGTTGCTTTGTAGGTATTTTGGGAGATTTGGGAGCTAAAACGATACGTTTGAGGATCGTTCATAAAGATGACACACCCTCGGACTCATTAGGATGCAAACATGGGCTAAGAAGGACTCATGGAACCTTGCCAACACAAGCCATGCACCAAATCATGACTTAACGAGCATAGGAGAAGTTTCTGGAGCAAATCACGGTCTAGACCAAGACCACGACCGTGGTCCTACCCGTGGACTTTGAAAGATTCTTGTGACAGCTGTGCCACGACTCTCATGGCCAGCTCATGCAAGTTTGTTATAAAAGTGGTCCTTCATGGGCTGTGAGAGGCATCTTGGAGCAGCTCTCCATTATCCATTATCCTCTAACAAAAATATTCTCTCAACAAGAAGTTTTTCTAGGAAGGAAAGTGTCAAAAAGGAAGGAGAAGAGCTCCATTGAAGAGGAGAAGAAGAACACACATTATTACCACACTTTGATAGTTTTTGTAGTGAAGAATTCCGGATTCTATTTCTAGAGTTGTATGAAGTTTTTTAACCTTCTTTTGGAAGGATTGTGAGTTACTCTAATTCTATTTTCAGCTGGGTTTTGATTTAAGTTCACTTGTTCATCTCTTTTCCTTCATCATCTTGCAAATGGATGTCATGATTTTATGTTTGCTTGTTTCGATTTCTATTATGAATGTTGTAGGCTAAATAGATGTGGTTGTAGGGTAAGGAAAGGATGGTTATGATAGGACGGACTTAGATTTATCTTTGGATGACTTGTGTGCATAAATGTAGCCTCTGTTAGAAATCACGGGTGGTTCTTGTCAAACCACGGCTGTGGTTTAGGTATAACAAACCGTGATTTTCCCTGGTTCGGAGGATCTAGTCTTAGATTGTTAGAATGTTGAAATCCTAAGTGTTTGTTGAGTTAAAGCTATCCTAGGGTGACCTTGTGTTAGCAACAAAGTGTTAGGAGAGACTTACCCGGTAATCCTTACTCTTAGATTCCAAAGATAACAAACCTTAGGTAGTGGTGAGCCTAATAAGCCGCCATTGGATTAAGTGTGCTGGATGGTAGCTTAAGACTAACCCTTCCGAGACTTACCCGGTGAGGATAGGTTGGATCTTTAGATAACAATCCGGTTTGAGTAGAATTCCGTCCCTTAGGTTCTTAGAAACTTACCCGGTAATGAGACCTAGGGAATGGACTAGTGGATCATGAGACCTACCCGGTGATTGATCCCAATCTAGAAACACTTAACCCTAACATAGTTAATCCAAGGAATGAATAGATAGCTTGAGTCCTATGCCATAACCGGAACTTCCAACCCCTAAAATCCGTTTTTTCTTTCTTTGATCTATATCTTGTTTAGTTTGTTTATTTGTGTTGATTCATAGTTTAGTTGATTGATTACTTTGCATGAATTGTGATCTTTGATTGATCACCAAAAAACCAACCAAAAACATTTGAGATTTTCATTTCTTTATTTCTTTCTTCTCTTTCAACCTAGGTCTTTACTAAACTCAATCACAAATCGAATCAATTTCACCTTAGTCTTTGTGTTCGACCTCGGAATACTATCCCTACTACAAACGTCCCGTACACTGCGGGTTTCGCTAGGTAGTTTAGGATTTAGTTCGAGTTATAAATTTAAAGCTTTTTGTGCTACCAATCTTAGCGTAACAAGTTTTTTGCGCTGTTGCCGGGGAATAGGTCTAGATTGAGTTTATTTTGTTATTGTTTATAGTGTAGATCTTTTTTGTTGCTTTTGATCTCTCTTTGGTGTGTGTTTTTGCTTTTCAGGACATCTTTTACTCTTTAGTTGTATGCGAAGGTCTCGTGGCAATGATTTAGCTCCATTCGATCCCGAACCGGAGAAAACCCTTAGATCTAGATCGAAGAGCATTAAAAAGGGAAAAGAGATGGCCGGAAGAGATCTCCAAGCTGAATTGGATGAAGCCTTAGAGCAAATAAGGCTAAGAGATGAGCTCTTGGAGGAAGAAAGGAGACTTGCCAATGAGAGGCAAGAAGCAACTAGGAGGGAGATTGATGAGATTAGGCAAACCCTTGTACGAGGGGAGCTTAATCGTCAACAACCTCCACCTCCTCCACCACCACAACCGCAGCCGGCGGCTAATGTTAGGGTTATACCCATTGCTATTGAGGAGCCACAAACCCTAGGGAGACGTATGGATCCGGCACAAAGAGCACACCGACCGGGTGTGAATTTAGGAGATCCCGCAACCCACAACTATGAGCTCCGCCCTCAAGTTCTACAAATGATCCGGCATAATCAATTTGGAGGGATGGAGGGAGAGTCTCCTCATCAACACTTGATGAACTATGAGATCTTGATGGAGACTCTTAGACCGCCAAGATTGGAGAGCAATAACCATAAGCTTAGGGCTTTTTCCTTCTCTCTTAAGGATAAAGCCTTAGCTTGGTATCAATCTATTCCACAAGGGCGATTTGGTACTTGGGAGGAGATGACAACCGAGTTTTTGACTAAGTTCTTCCCACCTTCCAAGACTACCGAATTAAGAGGGAAGATCAATGCCTTCGTAATGAAGGATAGAGAGAGTTTATTCAAGTCTTGGGAGAGGTTCAAAGATCTTCTCCTTGATTGTCCACACCATGGCATACCGAAAATTGAGCTATTGGAGATCTACTTCAAGGGACTTGATGAAGATAGCCAATTTAAGCTCCAAGCTCTTTCCGGTGGGACTTTTATGGAGAAGCATGTAGATGAAGCTTGGGAGTTTGTGGAGAAGCAAGCTCTAGTGATTGAGAAGTACTCCCATAGGAAGAGTGAAGGAAGAAAGGCGGGAGCATATGAGGTGAGTGAAGTCACCATGAACAATTTCAAGCTTGACGCCATCAACAACGAGTTGAAGTCCTTGTGGGAGTTGTGTGCTACAACTTTGAAGAACCAAGCAACTCCTCAAGTGCTTCCACAAGCCAACTTGTCTTTCAAGGAGGAAGATGTGAATTACATGGGAAGGGGCAACTACAACAATTACCAAGGCCCAAGGAGCTTCAACAACAACCGGCAATTCAACAATTACCGGCCCAACCACAACCATCCCGGATTTTCTTACTCTAACCCGGATGGAGCCTTGAACCCTTCCTCCTCCACAAGCACAACTCCACCACCAAGAACTTCACAAGAACCTCCACCCGGATTTACTCAACCTCCCAAGGATAGAACCGAAATAATGTTTGAGCAATTGCTTGGAAGGTTGAGCGGTCTTGAGAGCACCGTGACTTCAATCTCTAAAGCTCAAAAGGTTTTCGAAGCACAAGTGTTCCAAAAGGCGGGTGAAGCCCATAGAGACCCGGGAAAGCTTCCCGGAATAACCGAAGACAACCCAAGAGGCCAAGTGTTGGCTATCACAACAAGGAGTGGGTTGAGTATGAAAGATCCTTTGCCCAAGGACAATGCTAAGGGAAAGCAAGTAGTGGTAGAAGAGGGAAAGTTGCAAGAAGATGGAGGCAAGAGCAAGGATGTTAAGCCAACCTATGTGGCACCGCCTCCATACAAGCCACCACTACCATTCCCACAATCAAGAGCAAGAGCTCGTTTGGACAATCACTTTGGTAACTTCCTTGAACTAATGTCCAAATTACATATTAACATTCCGTTCATGGATGCCATTTTAGGAATGTCGGCGTACGGCAAGTTTTTGAAGGAAATACTCTCCAACAAAAGGAAGTTGGAGGAGTATGGGGAGATAAGAATGACCAAGAGATCCTCGGAATTGATCCAGACAATGAAGGAGGAGATGCCTCCCAAGCTAAGAGATCCGGGCTCTTTTTGTGTCCCAATTGGAGTGGGAGATGTGAAATACGAGGCCCTTTGTGATCTTGGAGCGAGCGTAAGCATCATACCGCTTGCACTTTGCAACAAGGTGGGGCTAGGAGAGCCAAAACCGGTCAAGATGACCCTCTATATGGCGAACCGTTCTATCACTCATCCGGTTGGGATCTTAGAGGACATTCCGGTGCAACTAGGAGGATTCTATGTGCCAATTGACTTTGTCGTCTTGGATATTCCGGCGGACTATCCGGTTCCTATCATCTTAGGAAGACCTTTCCTAGCCACCTCCGGATGCCTAGTGGATTGCAAGAACGGGACTCTCTCCTTCAACATCGGAGAAGAGAACATCAAGTTCAAGTTATCCACAATGATGAAAGGACCAACCCTTGATGAGGATGTCTTCAACATAGTCGAGCAAGATGAATCTAGAGAAGTTGTGAGCTCGATCTTGATCAAGGATCCCTTGGAGAAGGTTCTTACCTTAAGTATGATGGAGGAAGGTGTTGAGGAGGCTTGCAATGAAGAAATCAAGGCCTTGGAAGCATTAGAAGAGGAGCCAAGAGTTGGATTTGAAGGCCACGAAGAGGAGTTGAACAGCTGCAAGTTCCACGGTCGAGATTTATGTTCCACGGCCGTCAAACTTTCTTGACAACTCCGGGAAGCAAGCTTAGCAAGAACCACGGCCGTGGAAGTTGAGCAAACCGTGGTTCCAGCCGTGATTTTCCCTGGATCAACACTTGATGATGATCCAGCTTCTAGGAGCCATGAGGAGTCTTCATTTGCTTTGGATTCATCTCATCCAACCTTATTTGGATCGTCTTCAACCGATAAAGGTCCTCCTTCACTTGAACTTAAACCCCTCCCCTCTCATTTGCAGTATGCTTTTCTTGGTGAAAATTCTTCATATCCGGTGATTGTTAATGCATGCTTAAGTAATGATGAACTTGCTAAGTTGTTGCATGAACTAAGATTGCATAGGAAAGCCATTGGTTATACTATTGATGATTTGGTTGGCATTAAGCCTTCTTTGTGCATGCATAAGATAATGATGGAAGATAATCATAAACCCTCTATTGAACATCAATGGAGATTGAATCCTATAATGAAAGAGGTAGTCAAAAAGGAAATCATTAAGTTGCTAGATGCGGGGATCATCTACCCTATCTCGGATAGTAAGTGGGTTAGTCCCATTCATGTAGTTCCTAAGAAGGGTGGGATGACCGTAGTGACTAATGAGAACAATGAACTAATCCCGACTAGGATGGTTACGGGGTGGAGAATGTGCATCGATTATAGGAAGTTGAACATGGCCTCTAGAAAAGATCACTTCCCTCTCCCGTTCATTGACCAAATGCTAGAGAGGTTAGCTCAACATTCTCATTTTTGCTACCTAGATGGCTATAGTGGATTCTTCCAAATCCCTATCCACCCCGATGACCAAGAGAAAACAACCTTTATATGTCCATGGGGTACTTTTGCATATAGGAGAATGCCATTTGGGTTGTGTAATGCACCCGCCACCTTCCAAAGGTGTATGATGACTATCTTTTCGGAATATATAGAAAATATCATGGAAGTGTTTATGGATGATTTCTCTGTTTATGGTTCTTCCTTTGATAATTGCTTGGCTAACTTGTCCTTAGTATTGCAAAGATGTGAGGAGACAAATCTTGTCTTAAATTGGGAAAAATGTCACTTCATGGTAAGTGAAGGCATTGTGTTAGGACACTTGGTGTCTAACCGTGGCATTGAGGTTGATAAGGCCAAGATTGAAACAATAGAGAAGTTGCCACCACCTACCTCGGTGAAAGGGGTAAGGAGTTTCTTAGGGCATGCCGGTTTCTACCGGAGGTTTATTCAAGATTTCTCAAAAATTTCTAAGCCCCTCACTAACCTACTAATGAAAGATGTTGATTTTGTATTTTCCAAAGATTGTCTTGAGGCTTTTTGTAGGTTGAAGAACGCCTTGATCTCTGCACCTATCATGCAACCTCCGGATTGGAATCTACCATTTGAGATCATGTGTGATGCAAGCGATGTAGCCGTTGGGGCCGTTTTAGGGCAAAGGAAAGAAGGGCACACTCATGCCATTTATTATGCTAGCAAGACGCTAGATGATGCCCAACTCAATTACGCTACCACCGAGAAGGAGTTGCTAGCGGTGGTGTATGCATTTGAGAAGTTCCGCTCATACCTTGTTGGAGCGAAGGTCATAGTTTATACGGATCATGTTGCGATCCGTTATCTACTTACAAAGAAGGATGCCAAACCAAGGTTGATTCGGTGGATCCTTCTTCTTCAAGAGTTTGATTTAGAAATACGGGACAAGAAGGGATCCGAGAACTCCGTGGCGGATAACCTTAGTAGACTCCCACCATTGGAGCTTGAAAAAGATGACGTCCCGATAGACGACTCATTCCGGGATGAGCAATTGCAAATGGTGGAGGAATGCTTGTTCCAAGTGTCTAGAGGAAGTGAGCCATGGTATGCTGACATCGTGAACTACTTAGTATGTGAGGAAGTACCTCCCGGATTGACATATGCACAAAGAAAGAAGTTCTTCAACGATGTGAGGCACTACTATTGGAGTGAACCACTTCTATTCAAGAGAGGGCCGGATGGGATGTTTAGAAGATGCATACCGGAAGATGAAGTGAAGAGTGTGATCCGGCATTGTCACTCCTTACCATGTGGAGGCCATGCTAGCTCACACAAGACGTGTGCAAAGGTATTGCAATCCGGTTTTTATTGGCCTAACTTGTTTAGAGATGTGCAAGGTTTTGTAGCGTCATGTGATGCTTGCCAAAGGACGGGCAACATCTCAAGGAGGAATGAGATGCCCTTGAACAACATTCAAGAAGTGGAGATTTTTGATGTGTGGGGTGTGGACTTTATGGGACCATTCCCTTCTTCATGTGGCAACCTCTACATCCTATTGGCGGTGGACTATGTGTCAAGATGGGTGGAGGCAATCGCCTCTCCTACAAATGACGCCAAGTTTGTGGTGTGGTTCTTCAACCGGGTGATCTTCCCTAGGTTTGGAACACCAAGGGTGATCATTAGTGATGGAGGGAAGCACTTCACAAATAGGAATTTTGGGGCGCTTTTGGCCAAGTATGGGGTGACTCATAAGGTGGCAACACCTTACCATCCCCAAACCAGTGGCCAAGTGGAGATCTCTAACCGGGAGATCAAGGCCATCCTTGAGAAGACGGTGTCTAGGACTAGAAAGGATTGGGCTATGAATCTCAATGACGCATTGTGGGCATATAGAACCGCCTTCAAGACACCAATTGGAACCACTCCTTACAAATTAGTCTATGGCAAGTCTTGCCATCTTCCGGTGGAAATGGAGCATAGAGCTTATTGGGCCATTAAGTGGCTAAATTTTGACCTCAAGGAGGCGGGAGAGAAGAGGTTGCTTGACATAAACACCCTTGAGGAGATCCGGTTGGAAGCTTATGAGAATGCCCGGATCTACAAGGAGAGGACCAAAAGATGGCATGACAAGCGCCTCATCCCGAAGGAGTTGAGTGAAGGCGACCTTGTCCTTCTCTTCAACTCAAGGCTTTGGCTTTTTCCCGAATGCTTAAATCAAGATGGACCGGGCCATATGTGGTAAAGAAGATCTATTCCCATGGAGCTATAGAGATAGGAGGAGAGCATTGTGGAAATTTCAAAGTGAATGGGCACCGTTTGAAGAAGTATATTCCGGTAGCTCCGGTAGACATGATTGCCCCACTTCACCTTGAATAGACACTCCCAAGTTTGGTCAAGCTAATGACCTTAAAAAAGCGCTTGGTGGGAGGCAACCCATTGGTAACATTTTTCCTTTTTCGTTTTGTTTTCGTTTTTAGATTTTTCTATCTTTGTGTGTGTTTTGTCTACCTTGTGTGTGCTAGAGCCTTAGTAGCATTGGAAGCCTTGCTTGGCATGTGAATGATGATGATGAAACCCTCATCAATAATGGGTGGAGCGGACGTGGAACTTGGACGGCTAGCGATGCCTAGCGCGGGTCCCGAAGCTTTGATGAATGCTTAGAGCTCTCTACCATGGTTGATAGGATCATCCAACATCAATTCACTTGAGAAATCCCAAATACCATAGCAAACCACTTTTACATTGTGAGAACCTTCTTTCACTCTCTTTGCTTGAATACCACATTGGGGACAATGTGTTTCTAAGTATGGGGTGGGGTTTGCATGATCCTTTACATGATGAGCATCTAGGATAGTTTAATATTTGCACATGTCTTGCATTGTATATACTCATTTCGAAAATTCCATAAAAATCCAGAAAATTTAAAATTTTTTTTGTGCTTCCTAGGCTTGGATATGATCCTAATGATGAATCTTGTCTTGTGAATTAGCTATGGATGGCCTTATGTGTTGAATTGATAAATGCATATGTGGACTTGAACTACTTCTCTTAAATTCTATGAATGATTTGTGATCATGATGTTTGCCTAGAATGGATTGAGTATTGAAAGTCGAAATTACATGATAGTTCTTGCATACCATCTAGGAATGAATGAGGCATTTCATCTTTCTCTACTTCTCATCTTGATCATGATTGCTTGAGCACCTCAATTGATATAAATTTGACCTCTTTTAACCCATCCGAGAATAGGAGCATGCTAGTGTGTTGAAGTGTGTGAAAAGCAAGTGTGGAGTAAAGTTGTTGATGAAAGTAATGTCATGAATGAAATGCTAAAATTATTGTGGAAGTGTAGCAAAAAATATAGGTTTGGGGGCGTTGGTTTAAATGACAAGTAACTCGGTACACTTCACATAATCGGGTGTTGGTGCCTTGCCAAAGTCAAATGAACCAATAGCCCTAACGAGCTTTGGTATGTGTGCCCGGTGTGGATGCACCTCGAAAAATAGAAAAAGCCCGAGGATGGCTAATCACCGAGGTTTCGGCTATTGTACACCAATGCCATTGTCTCAAAAATAAGTCAAAGAAAAAGAAAAGAAAGTAAGATAGGAAAAATATACACTTGAGGGGAGTTGATCGAGGACAAGGATGTGGAGTTAGTTCCATTCCCGGATTAGCATCACATAACCTAGAAAATTCCCCACCTAATCACAACGTTTCTTGGCCTTTTATGTCACAAGACCTTATGACCTACTTGCATGTTTGTAACTTAGTAATCTAGATTGGATATACTCTTGATCTTCTTGACCTCTTCATCCTTACATCTCATGCATGCTTTTGAGTTAAGTACAATTGTCTTTCCATGCCTTCATTTGTTTGATACATAATTGCTTGTCCAATTGCCATTGAACATGACTATGAAGGTGATCCAATAGTAGAAGCACAAACCCAAAAAGATTTTGCCATTTTTCTGCATACATAAATTATGTCATCTCTTAGTCTATAGTTGGGAATTTGCTCGGGGACGAGCAAACCTTAAGTATGGGGTATTTTGATAACACGATTTATGACTTAGTTTTAGGCAATCATTTAGGTAGATTTCTCACTCATTCATGCATGGTTTAGCACTAGTTCGCGACGTTTGCATTCAATTAACGTACTTTGTCGAGATAGACATCTACACGGGCTTGTGCGTTGCTTTGTAGGTATTTTGGGAGATTTGGGAGCTAAAACGATACGTTTGAGGATCGTTCATAAAGATGACACACCCTCGGACTCATTAGGATGCAAACATGGGCTAAGAAGGACTCATGGAACCTTGCCAACACAAGCCATGCACCAAATCATGACTTAACGAGCATAGGAGAAGTTTCTGGAGCAAATCACGGTCTAGACCAAGACCACGACCGTGGTTCTACCCGTGGATTTTGCCAGATTCTTGTGACAGTAGTGCCACGACTCTCATGGCCAGCTCATGCAAGTTTGTTATAAAAGTGGTCCTTCATGGGCTGTGAGAGGCATCTTGGAGCAGCTCTCATTATCCATTATCCTCTAACAAAAATATTCTCTCAACAAGAAGTTTTTCTAGGAAGGAAAGTGTCAAAAAGGAAGGAGAAGAGCTCCATTGATGAGGAGAAGAAGAACACACATCATTACCACACTTTGATAGTTTTTGTAGTGAAGAATTCCGGATTCTATTTCTAGAGTTGTATGAAGTTTTTTAACCTTCTTTTGGAAGGATTGTGAGTTACTCTACTTCTATTTTCAGCTTGGTTTTGATTTAAGTTCACTTGTTCATCTCTTTTCCTTCATCATCTTGCAAATGGATGTCATGATTTTGTGTTTGCTTGTTTCGATTTCTATTATGAATGTTGTAGGCTAAATAGATGTGGTTCTAGGGTAAGGAAAGGATGGTTATGGCTAGGGCTATGATAGGACGGACTTAGATTTATCTTTGGATGACTTGTGTGCATAAACGTAGCCTCTGTTAGAAATCACGGGAGGTTCTTGTCAAACCACGGCCGTGGTTTAGGTAGAACAAACCGTGATTTTCCCTGGTTCGGAGTGTAACACCCCAAATTTTACAACTTAGGGAGTTACTGGTTAGGACCGCACAGTGGGTCCCGACCTTAGTTTGACAACAACTTAACGTGATCTTACAACAAGGCACAGATAAGGAAAAACCAGAAATCATAAAATAGTTTTTATCAATGCATGAATGTGACCAGATCAACTACAGCCGGAAAAGTAATAAAACAAAGTACGAAAGGAAGCAATGTTCAACTGTAAAACCCACAAATGCAAAAACTGCAAAACGTCCTAAAGTACGACACCCCGGCTTACCACTACCATCTGGATCACTCGGCATCTGCTCTAACCTGTGTCAAATCTAAACAATATATCAACAGTTAGCTAACTAACCAAATATAAGCAAAATGATAACAGCACAAACACAAGCAGAAATAAAATTAAACAAACATCATGCTGGCACTCAACCAATTATTATCTATTATTTTAGTGATTCACATTATTCAATTTAAGTTGTGGCACGAGAACTATTATTAGTTCTCGCCTCCGTTCCTTATCCAACTGGTGTAGGTCTAGCTGACTTCCTTTGGTAGCATCACTACAAACCATGTGTGGACTAGTCTCGAAAGAAACCCCCAGCGCCCCGCGAGCTACTGAGCAGAATGCCACCGCCCGTTACTCTTAGGCCAAAAATACAGGTCGGTATTTATATATCACAACCTATCTCTCTAACATGTCAATCACACACTACCATCATCATTTATACTCATATTTAGCAGTCAGCTAAGTAAGCCCAAAGGACTTACCTGAATCAAAACAAAATCCCGAAACAATCCTACTACTGGATTCCGCAAGAACAGCAAATCAACCACCTGATTATGCAAGGAAAACTTTGATCAAAACATATTCACCCCTTAGAAGCTCCTTAACTTCTAAGTTAAGGAGGTTATCTAAGAAAGAGCCAACTACCCTATATTGGTAGAAGAGACGGTATTATCTCTAGGTCCTAAAAGCTTCAAGATACTAATAAGGGTTAATCTCAACCAATCTCCAACTTAACTAGTGTTTACTAAACTAGTTATTGCTTTATCCTTACATACTAACCTGAGAGAGATCAATAAATATATATATATATATATACATATATATACATATATATACATATATATATATATACATATATATATACATATATATATATACAAATACATATATATATATATATATATATATATATATATATATATATATATATAATTCAAAGCAACTAAAACCAACAGGTACCATCTATGCACAATTACAAGCCTCGTTAAAGCTAAAACCTTAAACAAGCTAATCTTCTATTTGTAATTAGCATAATTTAACCACTATCACAGGTCATCATGGCCTCACTATACTTAAACTTATAAACAATCTAATATAACACATTTACCTTTTAACCTGTACGTTATCATCACCCAACTATTTGATTATCCAGCAAAACTCGGTCAAGTCACTGATGCTAAAATCTTAAACGTACATAAAAATGCAGTAGCCAAGAGAACTCACCCACAAATACGTCCCAACAGCCGATCGATGATACCCAACCCAGAAGAGGACACAACGACCTAATTCAATCGGAACGGTCGTCGAATAGAGTCCGATCAAGTCTGCGTAGTACAAGCCAAAAGGGAGATCGATAAGTATGCTCCGATCACACTCGCAGCGTGAAAAGAGTTGACGAAGAAGGGAAAGAGCACGCTTACTTTCGGCGATGACGCGAAGACGGCAGGATGCGGCGGTGCTCCGGGTAACGAGAGGAGGAACTAGTTCTGCAGCTTGTGTCGAGTTCGACCCTAAAGATGGCACTCGACAGGTTGGGTTCAGTTGTAAGATTTTTTCGGTGCAAGGACAGCCAGGGTTAGACTCACCTGGCGTTAGCGTTGAAGATGATGTTCGACCAAGAAGGTTACCCCTCTAGATGGGCTTGCGTGTACGAGACGGGTGGGATCTCTGATCCGTTGTATTCCGGCTACCAGCACTCTCCACTTGCTCGCTTACTCTCGATGGTTGGCGGTGTAAATCACTGGCTGGCTATCGGGTTCCCAACGTCAATGTCCAGGAGAGTGGGAGGGCGCCGATGATCGAGAGGAGAGGCTTGCGTCTAGGTTTACGAAATGAAGGGAGGTTGTGCTGTGGAAAGAAATCCCGTACATTAAGGTAGAGAAGTAACGGTTGGTTTAGAAAGGAAGGAAAAGATCTCTACTATTAAAACGTGCGTGAAACGAGCCTTAAAAGACACACATAGAGGCGGTTACCAAAAATCTGTGGCGTGCAGGCGTGAGTTAGTAGACAGCTCAGCAACTTACTCATCAAGGTAAGGAATGGGCTGGTGGGGAGTTTAGAAGAAAGGTAAATGTGAAGACTTGTCATCCGGCCCAAAAGGCCTTGTAAATTCTAAAGGTTGTACTAATTAAATAATTAGGGATAAGTATATTTTATGAGATTAAGTATCTCACATAAAATAATAAAACTCGCTTGATTCGTGACACTAAAAATTACGGCGTACAAAATCGAGTTTCTCGACATCCGGTTTGACTAAAAATAAAAAAATACAATAAAATAAAATTTCCGGATTTTACATCAGTACCCCCTTAAATTAAGTTTTGTCCCGAAACTTGGAATAAGATACCTACCCCATACATTTCCCCTCGAGAAATATATTCTAGCAAGCAACTACTCACGTCATCAAGCACATAGACATAAACAATTATGTAAACATATAATCACAAAAGTCATATAAGGTCTCGTCTTAGTACTAACCCGTCGGTACTGAGGTAGCGGCTAACTCCGCAAAGAACTCAGGGTAGTTACGTCTAATGCTTTCCTCTGTCTCCCAGGTAGCCTCATCAACTCCTCGTCTAGACCACTGAATCCTCAGCATCGGTATCTCCTTAGAACGCAGGCGCCTAATGCTACGCTCTAGGACGGCTACTGGATACTCCACAAAAGTGTGGTCTGGCTCAACTATCAGATCCTCGTGACTGATGACGTGTCTAGGATCCGGTATGTACTCTCGCAGCTGAGATACATGAAAAACCGGGTGTACTCCCTCCAATCTCGGTGGCAGTGCTAGTCGGTAGGCAACCTCTCCGACTCTCTCTACGATCTCAAATGGACCGACATACCGGGGACTCAGCTTCCCCTTAATGCCGAAACGTCTAACTCCCCTCGTAGGTGACACTCTCAACCACACCTGTGTACCTACTCTAAACTCCAAAGGTCGACGCCTTTTGTCGGCGTAGGACTTCTGACGACTCTGAGCTGCTAACATCCTCTCCCGGACTAAGGCAATCCGGGCGATGTCGTCCTGTATCTGATCTGGTACTACTCCATCAGCCTTGCTAGGCTCATCCCAAGATAGCGGTGTACGACATCTCCGGCCGTACAAAGCCTCATAAGGTGCCATCCCAATAGACGCATGCCAGCTGTTATTATATGAAAACTCTACTAGTGGGAGGTGATCTGGCCATACCTGTCCCCAATCTAGTACACATGCCCGCAACATGTCCTCTAAGGTCTGGATGGTCCTCTCTGACTGACCGTCTGTCTGTGGGTGGTAGGCAGTGGTAAAGTGAAGACTCGTACCCAGAGCAGTATGTACCTGCTGCCAGAACCTCGAGGTAAAACGTCCATCCCTGTCGGAGACGATAGTCCTCGGTACTCCATGGAGTCTCACAATGTGTCTGGTGAACTCCTCTGCTAGACGGTTTACCGGCCACGTTTCCTTAATCGGAATGAAACGTGCGGTCTTCGTCAGGCGGTCTACCACTACCCAAATGGCATCAAAACCTCTGTTGAGCCTCAATCCGGTAACGAAATCCATAGAAATGTCCTCCCACTTCCAATGTGGTACTGGAAGTGGGTGTAGCTCTCCTCCGGATCTACGATGCTCAATCTTGACCTGCTGACAGGTCGCACACTGGGCTACATATCGGGCCACATCAGGCTTCAAACCACCCCACCAGAAGGAACGTCTCACGTCCTTATACATCTTACTCGCTCCTGGATGTACGGAGTAAGGGGTAGCATGAGCCTCACCTAGTATCCTCTGTCTCAGCTCACTGTCTGATGGCACACAGACACGGTCCTGTCGTCTCATCACTCCATCGGCACCGATAGTGAACTGAGGTGCCTCATCTCGTGACATCCGGTCTCGGATCCGGGTCAAAGTCGGACAGGTCTCCTGCTTCTGTCGGATCTCACCCAACAGGTCAGGAAGTAACTCTAAGGTGGCTAACTGCTGCGCTGTATCGGGGAACTGGATCTCTACCTCCAACCAAGCTAAGTCTCTCTGTAACTGTGGCTGTACTGTCAACCGAGCTATTGCCTTCTCTTGAGGCGTCTTCCGACTCAAAGCGTCAGCAACTACATTCGCCTTTCCGGGGTGGTAAATGATCTCAAGGTCAAAATCCTTGATCAACTCTAGCCACCGCCTCTGGCGGTTATTCAACTCCCGCTGAGTGAATATGTACTTCAGACTCTTATGGTCTGTGAAGATCTGACAGGTCGCTCCATAGAGATAATGACGCCAGATCTTAAGAGCGTGCACTACTACTGCTAACTCCAGGTCATGAGTGGGGTAGTTCTCTTCATACGTCTTCAGCTGTCGAGACGCATATGCTATAACCTTACCCCTCTGCATCAAGACACACCCCAAGCCCAGCTTGGATGCGTCACTGTACACTACGAAGTCCTCTGTACCCTCAGGCTGTGCTAAGATCGGAGCAGACGTCAATCTCCTCTTCAGCTCATCAAAACTCTGCTGACACGGCTCAGACCAGACGAAGCGAGTAGTCTTCCTTAGAAGAGAAGTAAGTGGTCGGGCGATCAGAGAAAACCCTTCCACAAACCGACGGTAATAACCTGCCAATCCAAGGAAGCTGCGAACCTCCTTAACATTCTTCGGAGGTTGCCAAGATGACACTGACTCAATCTTCGCTGGGTCGACCTTAATCCCTTCAGCAATCACTACATGGCCTAGGAACGCTACCTCTGACATCCAGAACTCACACTTGGATAGTTTAGCATATAGCTGACTATCCTGTAGAATCTGCAACACTATCCTCAAGTGTCCGGCATGCTCCTCTCGACTTCTAGAGTAAACTAGAATGTCGTCAATGAAGACCACTACAAACTGGTCTAAGAAGTCGATGAAAATCCCATTCATCAACTCCATAAATACTGCTGGCGCATTAGTGAGCCCGAATGGCATCACTACAAACTCATAATGACCATACCTAGTCCGGAATGCCGTCTTAGGTATGTCCTGATCTCTCACCCTCAGCTGGTGATAACCCGATCTCAAATCTATCCTCGAGAACACTGACGCCCCATGTAGCTGGTCCAGCAGATCATCTATGCGAGGTAGTGGATACTTATTCTTGATGGTGACCTTGTTCAACTCTCTGTAGTCGATACACAGTCTCATCGATCCATCCTTCTTCCTCACAAACAATACTGGTGTGCCCCAGGGAGAAACACTAGGGCGTATGAAGCCCTTCTCTGCTAACTCCTCTAACTGCTTCTTCAGCTCAAGCAGCTCTATCGGGGCCATGCGGTACGGGGCCTTCGATATCGGTCTCGTGCCCGGCTCTAACTCGATACTAAAGTCCACACTCCTCTGTGGAGGTAGCCCTGGTAAATCGTCCCTGAAGACCTCTGCAAACTCGCATGCGACTGGTATCTCCTCTACTGTCAGGCTCTTGTGCTCCTTCATGGCATAACACCAGAAGGCCTCGCAACCCTGTGCTATCAATCTGGCTGCCCTCACTGCACTGATAACTGTGCCGGACTTTCCGAGGTCCCAACCTCGGAATATAACTCTGTGGCCCTCCTCCGTGGCAACAGTCACCGTCCTCCTACCAATATCCAAGACGGCTCCATGTCTAGTCATCCAATCTATCCCTAATATCACGTCCTCATGTGCTAAGGGCATGACTAGAAAGTTTACTAACCAGATCCGGCCTCCCAGGTGAATAGGGCAGTCATAAATCTCTCGGGATCCTCTAACCTTACCCCCATCTGGTAACCCAACCACAAAAGGTACACCCTCTACTGTAGCTAAGGACAACCTATCTACACATGCATTTGATATAAAGGAGTGCGTGGCACCCGTATCAAATAAAACGCGCACAGGTAAGTCATGGATCCAAATAGTACCTGTGGTCGCAGGTGCTGCAGGCTGCTCAGTGTTCCTCAGCTCAAACACTCTCGATGGTCCTCCTCTGGTGTCAGTGGTACTACCACGTCCTCTACCACGACCTGATCCCTGTGCGGTACTGTATGAAGCAGGATGTCCTGGAGCCCGGTACTGCTGCTGCTGCTGACTCGGAGCTCGGTACTGAGGGGGTCTCTGTACACTCTTCTCAGCACCTGCAGGAGAAGATCCCTGCTGAGAAGAAGCCTTGCCTTGACGGCAGAAAGTAGCCCTGTGTCCCGGCTTCCCACAAGTGAAGCAAGTGACCGGTGGTTTCGGGCAGTCCGGCTTAATGTGATCACGGCCACCACAGTTAAAGCACTGTCGATCTCCACTGGGAGTCCGAACTGTAGATTGGTAGCTGGACCTCCCCTGAGTCTGTCCTCTACCATAACCTGTTAATGCTCCACTGCTACCAGCATGTCCTGTCCTCTGCCGCTTATCCGGCCCACTAGATTGTGCTGCTTTCCTAGAAGCTGGCCTATCTCTCTCATAAGCAGAGGCCCTATCCTGATAATCAGACAAGGTCTCACAGCGGAATCCAGCCAGGTAGGATCGGGTACTCTCTCTCAACCTCCTGGAGAAAAGATAAACATGCTGCTCTTCTGGAGGTGCAGATGGTCCAAGCAAAGTCAACTCCTTCTGAAACTTCTTTATGGCTGCAGCAATCGGGATATCCTCAAATCCCGCCTCAATGAAATCCTGGAATCTCTCCCTCCTCAGCGAAACTGGGCAGTACCTGTCTCTAACAATGTTCTTCATCTGCTCCCAGCTGGTGACTCGGCCACGAATGGTACGCCACCATGAATGAGCATCATTTGTGAAGCAAGTCTGTATCAAATCTACCTGTCGGTCCACGGGGCAACGTATTGCCTCCAAAGCAGTCTCAATCTTCCCTATCCAGTGCTCCACCTCTAGCCCTATCTCTCCGCTGAATGAGGGGACCTTTTGAGAGTTGAAAGCCTTCAACCACTCGTCCGGTCTCGGTGCTCTGACCCCAGTAGGTGCTCTATCAACATCAGCCCTCCTCTCAGATACAGCCGGCACCTGAGACACTCCCTGTGTCACCTGAGCTGACCTAGCCGGCGCCACTAGTGGTACCTGAGTAAGCCTCTCCACTCTGGCAGCTTCCTCCCTGCGCTCAACATAGGCTCTGAACTCTCTATACTCCGATGCTCCAATAGAGACACGTCCCGACTCAGTAGAACGAGCTCCCTGCGCTCCAGACCTAGCGGCGGTCACAGGCCTGACCTCGGGGCCTACACTCTCAGCTACTTCCTCTACAAAAACCTCTGGTACGCTTGCTGCAGGTGGGTCATCTCGAGGAACTCGTCCTCGACCTCTCCCTAGTGGAGGTCTACCCACACGACCACGCCCTCTAACAGTAGGGGTGCTATCAGCTCGATCCTGTCTGACTGGGGGAAGGGGGGACGACCCCTACCTCGGCCAGTCACTTGTGCAGCCCTAGTACGTGCCATCTGTACGAATAGTAATAACTACAGTTATAAACTAGCTAATCTATCATAACAGTACAAGGCTATAAACATTCTAAGATTACCGAGATCCGCAGAGGTAGTGGTGGTCGTTCGTACTTTCTATCCCAACCCGACTCTGTATGCATTTTAAAACTAAAAATTTTCTTTGGAAAACTCAGACCCTTTTCGGGTTCTGTTTATTTACTTATATGACCTTTTTAGAAGATTCAAGTGCCATTGTTGCCAACCTAGAGCTCTGATACCATGTTGTAACACCCCAAATTTTACAACTTAGGGAGTTACTGGTTAGGACCGCACAGTGGGTCCCGACCTTAGTTTGACAACAACTTAACGTGATCTTACAACAAGGCACAGATAAGGAAAAACCAGAAATCATAAAATAGTTTTTATCAATGCATGAATGTGACCAGATCAACTACAGCCGGAAAAGTAATAAAACAAAGTACGAAAGGAAGCAATGTTCAACTGTAAAACCCACAAATGCAAAAACTGCAAAACGTCCTAAAGTACGACACCCCGGCTGACCACTACCATCTGGATCACTCGGCATCTGCTCTAACCTGTGTCAAATCTAAACAATATATCAACAGTTAGCTAACTAACCAAATATAAGCAAAATGATAACAGCACAAACACAAGCAGAAATAAAATTAAACAAACATCATGCTGGCACTCAACCAATTATTATCTATTATTTTAGTGATTCACATTATTCAATTTAAGTTGTGGCACGAGAACTATTATTAGTTCTCGCCTCCGTTCCTTATCCAACTGGTGTAGGTCTAGCTGACTTCCTTTGGTAGCATCACTACAAACCATGTGTGGACTAGTCTCGAAAGAAACCCCCAGCGCCCAGCGAGCTACTGAGCGGAATGCCACCGCCCGTTACTCTTAGGCCAAAAATACAGGTCGGTATTTATATATCACAACCTATCTCTCTAACATGTCAATCACACACTACCATCATCATTTATACTCATATTTAGCAGTCAGCTAAGTAAGCCCAAAGAACTTACCTGAATCAAAACAAAATCCCGAAACAATCCTACTACTGGATTCCGCAAGAATAGCAAATCAACCACCTGATTATGCAAGGAAAACTTTGATCAAAACATATTCACCCCTTAGAAGCTCCTTAACTTCTAAGTTAAGGAGGTTATCTAAGAAAGAGCCAACTACCCTATATTGGTAGAAGAGACGGTATTATCTCTAGGTCCTAAAAGCTTCAAGATACTAATAAGGGTTAATCTCAACCAATCTCCAACTTAACTAGTGTTTACTAAACTAGTTATTGCTTTATCCTTACATACTAACCTGAGAGAGATCAATAAATATATATATATATATATATACATATATATACATATATATACATATATATACATATATATACATATATATACATATATATATATATATACATATATATATACATATATATATATACAAATACATATATATATATATACATATATATATACATATACATATATATATATATATACATATACATATATATATATATATATATATATATATATATATATATACATATATATATATATATATATATATATATATATATATATGTATATATATATGATTCAAAGCAACTAAAACCAACAGGTACCATCTATGCACAATTACAAGCCTCGTTAAAGCTAAAACCTTAAACAAGCTAATCTTCTATTTGTAATTAGCATAATTTAACCACTATCACAGGTCATCATGGCCTCACTATACTTAAACTTATAAACAATCTAATATAACACATTTACCTTTTAACCTGTACGTTATCATCACCCAACTATTTGATTATCCAGCAAAACTCGGTCAAGTCACTGATGCTAAAATCTTAAACGTACATAAAAATGCAGTAGCCAAGAGAACTCACCCACAAATACGTCCCAACAGCCGATCGATGATACCCAACCCAGAAGAGGACACAACGACCTAATTCAATCGGAACGGTCGTCGAATAGAGTCCGATCAAGTCTGCGTAGTACAAGCCAAAAGGGAGATCGATAAGTATGCTCCGATCACACTCGCAGCGTGAAAAGAGTTGACGAAGAAGGGAAAGAGCACGCTTACTTTCGGCGATGACGCGAAGACGGCAGGATGCGGCGGTGCTCCGGGTAACGAGAGGAGGAACTAGTTCTGCAGCTTGTGTCGAGTTCGACCCTAAAGATGGCACTCGACAGGTTGGGTTCAGTTGTAAGATTTTTTGGGTGCAAGGACAGCCAGGGTTAGACTCACCTGGCGTTAGCGTTGAAGATGATGTTCAACCAAGAAGGTTACCCCTCTAGATGGGCTTGCGTGTACGAGACGGGTGGGATCTCTGATCCGTTGTATTCCGGCTACCAGCACTCTCCACTTGCTCGCTTACTCTCGATGGTTGGCGGTGTAAATCACTGGATGGCTATCGGGTTCCCAACGTCAATGTCCAGGAGAGTGGGAGGGCGCCGATGATCGAGAGGAGAGGCTTGCGTCTAGGTTTACGAAATGAAGGGAGGTTGTGTTGTGGAAAGAAATCCCGTACATTAAGGTAGAGAAGTAACGGTTGGTTTAGAAAGGATGGAAAAGATCTCTACTATTAAAACGTGCGTGAAACGAGCCTTAAAAGACACACATAGAGGCGGTTACCAAAAATCTGTGGCGTGCAGGCGTGAGTTAGTAGACAGCTCAGCAGCTTACTCATCAAGGTAAGGAATGGGCTGGTGGGGAGTTTAGAAGAAAGGTAAATGTGAAGACTTGTCATCCGGCCCAAAAGGCCTTGTAAATTCTAAAGGTTGTACTAATTAAATAATTAGGGATAAGTATATTTTATGAGATTAAGTATCTCACATAAAATAATAAAACTCGCTTGATTCGTGACACTAAAAATTACGGCGTACAAAATCGAGTTTCTCGACATCCGGTTTGACTAAAAATAAAAAAATAAAATAAAATAAAATTTCCGGATTTTACACGGAGGATCTAGTCTTAGATTGTTAGAATGTTGAAATCCTAAGTGTTTGTTGAGTTAAATCTATCCTAGGGTGACCTAGTGTTAGCAACTAAGTGTTAGGAGAGACTTACCCGGTAATCCTTACTCTTAGATTCCAAAGATAACAAACCTTAGGTAGTGGTGAGCCTAATAAGCCGCCATTGGATTAAGTGTGCTGGATGGTAGCTTAAGATTAACCCTTCCGAGACTTACCCGGTGAGGATAGGTTGGATCTTTAGATAACAATCCGGTTTGAGTAGAATTCCGTCCCTTAGGTTCTTAGAAACTTACCCGGTAATGAGACCTAGGGAATGGACTAGTGGATCATGAGACCTACCCGGTGATTGATCCCAATCTAGAAACACTTAACCCCAACATAGTTAATCCAAGGAATGAATAGATAGCTTGAGTCCTATGCCATAACCGGAACTTCCAACCCCTAGAATCCGTTTTTTCTTTCTTTGATCTATATCTTGTTTAGTTTGTTTATTTGTGTTGATTCATAGTTTAGTTGATTGATTCCTTTGCATGAATTGTGATCTTTGATTGATCACCAAAAAACCAACCAAAAACATTTGAGATTTTCATTTCTTTATTTCTTTCTTCTCTTTCAACCTAGGTCTTTACTAAACTCAATCACAAATCGAATCAATTTCACCTTAGTCTTTGTGTTCGACCTCGGAATACTATCCCTACTACAAACGTCCCGTACACTGCGGGTTTCGCTAGGTAGTTTAGGATTTAGTTCGAGTTATACATTTAAAGCTTTTTATGCTACCAATCTTAGCGTAACATTGCACTTTAATTTCCAAGGAATATGTATGGTGAACGACGGGTAAGGGTATCCTCCTTATAGTGGATTGCCCGTTAAGACTAGTTGCATGTGAGTGCGATGTTGATTAGATTGACTTGGAGTTTAGACATCATCAGTTTTGGATAAAGAGAAGAAAGGACCATCATAAGGCGGCAATTAGGGCTGATATGGTTGCTACAAGTGTAGGAAGCCATTTGAGATCACAAGTGTGATTGATGAGTTGGTGTTTAAAGAGATGAGTATCCATCGCTTTTCATAATCGAGTTAAAGTAAAGTCGCGCATTTGTGTTGTTTCAGGCGATTCCTAGGTGGACCCTAACCTAAGGAGTGTTATGACAGTTTTGATGCATGAGTTGCGCTAATGATTCTTATGATGGGATTTGATGATGCCTTGTTGTACTCTCAGAATCGAGAGGACTGAGCGTAACATGGGACGGCAAGTTTACAGGTTAATCAGGATAAAAGGATAACTAGAGTTATCTAGGCGGGTTGGGACGTCCGAGGTAACCTCCTAAGAGACATAGCGGGTTGAGAATATCAAGTAGATCAGTTGAGAACGAGGTGATGGTTTCAGCAATACCTTCAAGGTGTGTTGGGGAGATATGAAACTAATAAGTTGGTGGGTCATAACTGCCAAGCGGCGGAATGACCTTGACATTTTATACCCTACTGGAGAGGTCAATGAGATCGTGGGATCCGAGACGTATCCGTGGAGTTTTATTAGAAGCAGAAGAGGTGAGTGACCTCTTTTTCGTTTTATTTGACACAAACATCGAGTTATGGAGACGTAATGATATTATGAATACATCCAAGCGGGACTTGGGGCGTGTATGAATTAACAATAGAGGTTCCGTGGGTATGTAGACAATTGCGGGTATGTAGGAAGAATGACCGACTAAGGGTCGAAGATTAGCCACTTTGGGACGCGTGATTATGGTGGTGTCGATTTAGCTATAGAGTAACATGCTAGGCATGTATGAACAATAAGAGTATGATACGTGTATGTATACTCAGTCAGCAAGAGTTGAGTACCCCGCAGAGGCAACATTTAGAGATGGTTAAGGACGTTAGTCGAAGATGGTCTTTGAAGGGCTTTGAGAAGGATCTGGGATAGAAGGTTACAGAGAGAGACCCCATATTTACCTTTATGGGCTGATGGTTTGTTGAGACCTTGGCATTGGTAAGAGATATCCAGTTTAGGATAAGTGAGACAGGCTTAAGGTCGAGATGTCTAAGTACATAACCCTTATGTGAACCACCACCATGTGTGGTTGAGCACCATAAGACGAGAAAGAAGACTTCTTTCACCGCGATTTATGCAGTGGGATTGGTAAAATACCCTAGGGAGATTGTTGCTGGGTTATGGCCATGTAACGGTTGTGACATGTTTGGGTCAATGGGACGAACCGATGGAGATAATGTACTTACACCCTATTGGGAAACAAGGCCGATAAGTCGGCTATTGGGAAATCCTTAATGTGATAGCAAGATGTTTGGTATACTGAGTATCGTTTTCTCGGATGGAGATGAGCGTTTTGTTTCGGGAATTTGTGTGTGGCACGATCGTGCCGCATAAGAGACCCTATGTCTTACATGATAGTTTCACGTTGGATAATGGATCGATTACGAAGGACCTTGGTGACCAGTCGATGCCATGTAGAGGGTATATGTGCAAGTTAAGGGGAGGTAAAAGGAGACCAGATACTCTCCCTTGGGTTGAGCTATCGTTACGACAGTTGAGATGCACCGTTGTGAAGGCATTGTTCGAAGCAAGTTGTGGACGGAAGTGTAGTACCCTTTAATGTTAGAATTGGTGAGTATAGGTAAGTTTAGCAAAACAGATACGTGATGACCTCGCTTGGGTAGCGGCGGTTCAAAGGCAGACGGTAGACAAGCTAAGTCACGAGGAAGTATGCACCAAAAAGAGGTACGGACGCCTTGGGTTTGGATACGGAGTGAGTTGAGATAAGAGTGTCATGGACGCGAGGCGTCATACGTGTTGGTCGTTAGAAAAGAGTTGGGTTCCAATATATCGGACCTTTTGGGAGATACTAACGCAAGTAGGAAGTGGTCTATCGGTCGGCATGGCCACCGAGAGTGGAGGATGTTCATAAGAGTTTTGGTATGAAGATCGATGGGATACATGTACAACTCGAGTTATAGGGTTAGTCGTGTTAATCTAGTGGTGGATGAGGAGCCGATGAGGCTACCAGGAGGATGTGAGATAGTACCTTTGTTCGAGTTTCAAGATGACCTAGTTACATCGTGTTGGCCGATGGGGTAGATCTTAGGTGCATGTGTGTTTTTATGTGTTGGGTGCCCTAAGCGGGAATGTGTGTATGATTGGTTAGCTTTTGGCTTTAATGAGCTACGCGGTTCACACGAGTGTGTATGCAGGCCTTGCGAGGTCTTGACGTGGCTACACGAGTGAGTTATGATTATCGATGTGGGCGTTGCACGTTACGGTTTGGAGTGGTTACCGAGTTCTTACCAAGAGTTTTGCGTTGTCAAAGTTTTGGGACGAAACTTGTTTTTAGGGGGATTAGTTGTAACATCCGGAATTTTTATTCTAGATTGTTAGCGAGTTACAGACCTTCCCGTAGGAGCGCCTCAGTTTTTCCGCAGGCACGAGACGCTGAGTAACGGGATTTATTCTAAAATCCTGCACCGACCCCTCGTTTCCCCTAAGTGGACCCCTCGTTTCCCTCCCTTTTGACTTGTCCCTTCAGTTGAATCTCTCCCACTATCCTCCCTTATCACTCTCACGTGATATTCTTTTCCCCTTTTCCCTTTGCTCTTCTCTTTGGCTTGGAAGCACATGGTAGCTCACCTTGATGATCTTCCCTATCTTCTCCTTGTTGAAGTCCAATAATGGGATGTGCTACAGATTCGGATTGGTAATGGTGAGTCCTTTCCTTCCTTCTTCATTCCTTCACCTTCATCTTCTTCCTTGAGCTTCAATGAAGGAAACCATAGATTCACCTTGTTCTTCCCTCTTCTTGTGTTGCATGTGGTCGGATCGAATCTTGAATGATTGTATGAGTATGGATCCAAGTGGGGATTGTTCAGGAGCCAAGCAAGGAAGCTAGGAGGCCATTACACACCAAGGAACCATCGAAGAAGCTGTTCGGGATCAGCCACTGGAGTTCGACCGCCCTTGTAGCTGGACAGCGCCGCAGGGGCGGCCTTTGCACTAAACCGCAGGTGTGGCCAACCTGGGCTGCAGGGGCAGCCAGACCAGGCCACAGGGGCGGCCAGCTAGGCCATAGGGGCGGCCACTAGCTCTGTCGGCCCTCCCTTGCGGTCTTGTTTCCCTTTTCGCGGCTGCTCTTCTTCCTTCCGATTCCGTGCCTTTGCTTGGTGAGTTTCCTACCTTGTGTACGTATCCTTAGATGATCTTAGCGAGTGTTGTTTATAGAAGCATGCTAGGATTGGACCTAGGATTGATGAGAATGCCAAGTAGTGGCTTGCACCTTAGGTGAGTATTCGAGGATCTTGTTATGTTCTAAGGTTGGTTGATGTATGTTCTGAGTTGACATGTGGGATGAGTGTAGGCTATTTCTTGCGAGACTTGTGAGAGTGAGTTTGTGAGTTGTGGTTGTGAGGTTGTGGGCTAGGGTATGCTTATGCTAGCTTAGAGTGTTATCTTTGTGATCACGGAGACTAGGTATGTTATCCTAGTGGTGTTTTGAGTTTTGATCTTGCGAGATCCGAGGGATTAGAAGTCTTAGGACTTCTAGCTTGTTGAGTGTGATGTTAGCATGAAGGATTCTAGAATTCGGTCCTAGATTTTGAATGTCAAATGGTCTTACGTTGATCATTTGTATAGAAGTCTTAGACTTCTACTGTGAGTAGGTTGTTGTTGATATATTTACCTTCTTGTTAGCAGGTTATGGTCTTCCTCCCCTAAGGAAGCGAGAGTGTTGTGAGTTGAGTGTGGTGACGAGTTAAGTCTCCGGACTTACTTAGCTCTTATTCCTTGTATTAGCATTGATGTGTGTTAGGTGGTGTGTGTTTATTATTGTTTATAACAACTAAACCGGAAATAGGATTACCGACCTTTATATTATTTGGCCCAAGTGTATGATAACGGGCGGTGACATCACTGCCTAGCTCCCCGTGAGAGCTAGGAGGTTCTCGGCGACTGGCCCGTGCTGGTTAGACGGTCGGACGCTTCCGAACCGTTCCATTGCCGGAAGAAGGGACCGAGGCGAGTTTCGGGAGATTCTCGTGTCACAAAAGAAGTTAAATTAGAACGGGATAGGACCTAATAATAATAAAGATAATAAACCGGATTTGTGTGGTTTTGAGTATGTTGTGTGACTATGTTGAATTATTTGTGTTTGTGCCTTTTCCTTTAATTCTAATGCTTCGAATGTGAGCTAACGGTTATATACCGAATATTGTAGTTTGCCTTGCAGGTTAGGCATGCTCCGAGAGATCCGGAAGGGTGGGCAACCGGGGTCCGTACATTTTAGGAAGGGTTTTGAGCTGGTGTTGTCTTGTGTTTTGATCTTTTGGTTATTACGTTTCGTGTGCCGCGTGTTTGGCGTTCGGTTTGAGTTGTACCTCGGCTGAAGTTGTTGTTGCATTCTTTTGGATTTCTTCTCATTTGCATTAAAATTGATTTACAATTTTGCCTTTATTTGTGCCATGTTGGAAAGGTCCGGTGAAATTGTTGTCAAAGATGATCTTTATTTGGCATTGACCGATTTTAAAGAGAGATAATTAATTATTAGAATATATTAATTATGATAAAAGGTAAATTAGATATTAAGATGATCTTTATTATGTAGTTACCGATCTTAAGGAAAGATAATTAGATATTAAAATATATTAATTATGCTAAAAAAAGAAACCGGTTAACAAAATTTTGGTAACCCTTATAAAATAACCTCCATCGTCCAATTAGGATTTTGGGAAAGTCGTCTCGCCAAAAAGCCATCTGTTTCTCGATTGGAAGAAACCGCTTGGAACCGCATGAAACCGTCTGATCGGAGAAGACAACTAGATCGAATAAAGGTGTATGGACGGAGAGACCTCTCTTTCTGTATTGCGCTTCTTCTCTTTTTGCTTATGTCTATGGTTTGTCTTTTGTGTGTCGTCGAGCGAATGCATATCTAGTAAGGTTTCTCTTTCGAGGAACACCCAACCTGCCATTGTTGAAGGCTGCGAGGATATGCGAGAATCTTCTTGAAGTGCGAGCATGCAACCATCGGAGAAGACGACTACGAAAACCCTCCACAGAACCGCCGCAAACGCCGCAACGATTGCCTATAACCGTCGGAACCCCCTACAACTCTATATCGTTGGGAGAAGGTACTACGCATACAAAGAGAAGTCAGAGGGAGGCCAGAGGTAAAAGGCTTTGATTTGAGACTTGTGTAATTGACGAACTGGTGCAAATTGATACACTTGCATAAATGACGGTCTTGTGTAAATGACGAACTTGCGTAAAGGACTGTTTTGTTGGAGTCCGGGTAATAAGATAACATGTAGTTAAAATGCTCTCACTCCAAAATTTTGTAGGTAAATTTGCTTGAAATAAAAGAGAACGACCAACATTTAAAAGATGTCTTTGTTTTCGTTCAACTCCTCAATTTTGTTGAGGTGTGGCAACACAAGATGTTTCGAAAATAATGCCTTCATTTTAAAAAAAAAAGTTTTAGGCGAATAAATTCGGAACCATTGTCGCTTTGGATGCATTTGATCGATTTAGAAAATTGAGTTTTGGTCATTGCACAAAATTGTTTAAGAATAGATTTAATTTCAGATTTAAAATGTATTAAATAAACATAAGTTGTGCGAGAACAATCATCCAAAATAGTTAAAAAGGAAGAAGCACCACCTCTAGAGGGAATCCTATAAGGACCCCAAATGTCACAATGAATACGTTCAAAAATAGGAGAAGTTTTTGTTTGACTAATAGAAAATGAAGATTGTATTTGATTTGCCCTATGACAAACATCACACGGATCAAACTGACACTTATTCAAATTTGCAATAGAAATATTAGGAATAAATTGTAAAATTTGGGGAGAGGGATGCCAAAACGCCGGTGCCATAAAACCGCCGAATTGGTTGTAACAAAATGACATAAAGTCGAGTAAGGAGGTTTGGGATTGCCCCACCGCAACCAATATACACCGTCCTTTGCATTACGTACCCCCTCCAATTAGTGTCTTCAAGTTCTGGTCCTGAAGAAGACATAACTTGTCAATAAATGTGATAGCACAAGATTTTTCAAATGTTAAGTAGTGTACCGAAAGAAGACTACAATTAAAATTCGGAACAAACATAACATTATTTAAAATAAAGTTAGGTAAAAATTTAATAGATCCGGCTTGATTAGAAATAGTCAAAGAGCCATTAGGTAATTCAATTGTGCAAGGTGGAATATATTTAATATTTGACAAAAAAGAATATGTCCCCGTCATATGAAATGACGCATAACTATCAAGTATCGAAGGAATAGAGATATTATCATCATGATTTTCTACGGATCCGGAAATCGGATAAGAGTAAAACATTTGATGGAGAGAGGATCATTGATCGTTGGAGATAGTAGGACCAAGGTTATTAGGACTGGTACCCTCTAATGTAACGTGAGATGCGGAATTTGCATTAACTCCTGTAGCACGAAAGGCGCACACGACAAGTGGAGGATTTTTGCAGGAGCCCGTTGTGACAACAATATTAGGTGGACACCGAGAGGATGGCGGTGCTCCGGTGTCCGGATCTGCAACTCCGTGCCCGTTGTTCCTCCACTCAAGGTATCCGGTTATCTTGAAGCATGAAGATACATCGTGTCCTGGACGCTCACAATGAGAGCAAATAGTGGATCTAGTTGGTCTCGATGACCGATTTTCACGAGGTGCAACAACAACATATGAATCAGTCTTAGGGGTACGATATTTAGACATTACACGTACTTGTTCCTCTTGAACCGTGAGAGAATAAATCTTGTTGAGAGTGAGAAGAGGTTCCTGAGCAATGATGGATGAACAAAGAGTTGAATAAAGGCTATCATCGAGTCTGATGAGGAATTGATGAGAGCGCTCCAATTCTTTGCTGGTTGCAAATCTAGTACATGTACAAGCACAAGTACATGCGTCATATGTCAGTTAAACATCTAGATCTTCCCAAAGTTTCTGCAGACGACCATAGTAGACAACAAGCAATGCAAAAGTGCAACATAGAAGGGTATGAAATCAAAGAAAAAACCCTAGTTTACGTGAACACATGGGCCATTGGACGAGATCCTAAATTCTGCGAAGATCCTGATGAATTCAGACTTGAGAGATTTTTGAACAACACAATAGCGCTTGAATTACGAGGCCAATATTTCGAGTTATTTCCCTTTGGGTATGGAAGAAGATGTTGTCCGGTTATGCATATGACTCTAGTTATATTGGAACTTACTCTCGCCAATTTGGTTTGCTCTTTTGATTGGGTGTTGCCCGTGTCTATGGTGAAACACGTAATGGACACAAGCACGAGACGTGGTATTGCTACTCATAAAGGAAAGCCACTATGTCTCATGGCTAAAAAATGTGTAATCATTCCCGACGACGAGACTCCGCATTAGTTTTTCTATCTCCTGTTATCGTCATACTCAGTTCATTTCCAAAGCTTATACAGTTTCATTTTCGGATTGCATGTATCTTTATTTTTATATATCTAATATCCTAAATAAAAATAATAATAAAAATAAATTTTAATTTCCGATAATTCCGAGTACACGAGAATGCGACCGATTCAATCTTCTTTCGAGTTTTAGTTCAAGATCACGCTTACCAGGCCCGTCATGACAGACCATCCCGGCCCATTAGGGTTAGAATTCAGTGTCTTTGCAGCCTCCTGTAACCTTCCCCTTCTTTCTTTATATGAAATGAAATCACGTCCCTCTTCTCTCTACCCAAACCCTAACGACCAACATGCCAGCGAGCTCTTCTGGCGTCCAGCCGACACCAAGCATCGGACCTCCCTCCTCGTCTTCGTCGTGCACAAAAGGCGTTGGAGCCTTCTGTACATGACGAAGACGAGGAGGGAGGTCCGATGTTTTGTCGAGCATCAGCCAATTTACAAGTATCGTCTCCTCCCTTGCCCCATTCTTCAGTCCGGATCCGTAGTCGCGTAACCTTGTGGCTTCATGCTGCAGCATACCAGCCACGATTAGAGGCCCTCGATGCATCTGCACACGCTTGAAGACAAAGGTCCGAGTTCTGAACGAGTCGGGGATATCCATCGCGTTCATGCAACATCTCAGTAATTTCGACGCAAGTGCGCTAGAGGAAGACCGTAGGGAGCGCCTTGGAGTCTTGACCGCGGGAGTTGTAACACCCCGAATCCGCGGGATATCGGGCTGCTACGGGCGAGACCTCACAATGGGTCCTGGCCCTTAGCTTGACAACAATTTCACCGGACCTTTCCAACATGGCACAAATAAAGGCAAAATCGTAAATCAATTTTAATGCAAATGATAAGAACCCGAAAGAATCCAACAACAACATCAGCCGAGGTACAACTCAAACCAAACGCCAAAGAACCGGTACACGAAACATAATAACCGAAAGACAAAACACAAGACAACTCCAACTCAAAACCCTTCCTAAAATGTACGGACCCCGGCTGCCCATCCTTCCGGATCTCTCGGAGCATGCCTAACCTGCAAGGCAACTACAACATCCGGTATAAAACCGTTAGCTCACATTCCAAGCATTAGAATTAAAGGGAAAGGCACAAACACAAATAATTCAACATAGACACACAACATACTCAAAAGCACACAAATCCTGTTTATTATCTTTATTTATTAAGTAATATCCCGTTCTAGTTCAACTTCTTTTGTGACACAAGAATCCTCCGAAACTCGCCCCGGTCCCTTCTTCCGGCAATGGAAAGGTTGGATGCCTCTTGTTACACGTAGGATATGTGCACGCAAAAAGCCTTAAATTTATAACTCGTTATATTTCTCCTAACTCCTAGCGAACCCGCAGTGTATGGGACGTTTTGTAGTAGGGATAGTATTCCGAGGTCGAACACAAAGACTGAGGTAAGATTGAATCGATTAGTGACTAAGTTTAGTGAAGATCTAGGTTAAGAAAAGAGAAAGAAATAAAAAAATGAAAATCTCAACGTTTTTGGTTTGGTTTTTATGGTGATCAATCAAAGATCACAAATCATGCAAAATAAGCAATCAACTAAGCTAACAAATCATTACAAGCAAACAAGCTAAGCACGAGATGTGAGATCAAAGTGAGAAAAGCGGATTCTAGGGGTTGGAAATTCCGGTTATGGCATTGGACTCAAGCTATCTAATCATTCCTTGGATCAATTATAATATGTTGGGAGTGAGTGTTTCTAGAATTGGGTAGGTCTCATGGTCCACTAGTCCGTTCCTAAGACCTCATCACCGGGTAAGTCTCAAAGAGCCTAAGGGACAGAATTATACACAAACCGGATGGTATTCTAGGGATCCAACCTCTCTTTACCGGGTAAGTCTCGGAAAGGCAAGTCCTAAACACCTATCCTTGCACACTCAGTCCAATAGCGGCTTGTGAGGCTCACTACTACCTAGAGTTTGTCATCTTTAGTATCTAAGAGCACGAATCACCGGGTAGGTCTCTTCTAAACACTTAGTTGCTAACACTAGGTCACCCTAGGATAGATTTAACTCAACAAACTCTAGGATTTCAACATTCTAATATTCAAGAACTTAGACTCATCAAATCAAACAAATCAGGCAAACCACGGGCTTTTCATCTACTTCCACGGCCGTGGACTGGCAAGAACAAACCGTGGACTCCAACAGTGGCTTTGTTCAAGTAAACGAATCATCCAAGGGTAAATCTAAGTCCATCCTATAAGAGTCCAGCCATAACCCTTCTTTCCTTACCCTAGAATCACATCAATTTAGCCAAAAACATACATCATCACAATCGAGATCATCAAACATAAAATCATGGCTTCCATTTGCAAGATAATGAAGAGAAAGAGATGAACAAGTGAAGCAAGTAAAACCAAGCTGAAAATGAGATTAGAAAGACTCACAACCCTTCAAAAGAAGGTTCAATTAATTTTTACAACCCCAGAAAAGAAAACGATTCCGATAATCTTCACTCTAAAATCTATCAAAGGCTAACAATTGTGTCTTCTTCTCTCCTTCTCCAATGGAGCTTTTATCCTCCTTCAATGGTAGCTCCTTTCCAAGCCTCCTCTTGAGAGAATCTTCTTGTTGAGAGTATGGTAGTGAGAGTGGATGATGGGAGAATGGAAGATTGGGATTGGATGCCTTCTCTCAGCCTTGCAGGACCACTATTATACTACAACTTTGCTAGAGTCGGCCATGAGATCGTGGCACAACTGTCACAACCGTCTGGGAAAAACCACGGTCAGGTTCCTCGCCCGTGGAAGTGCCAGTGACCGTGATTTTGGTGCCTCAGCTTACTTTGGATCGTTGAGTTACGATTTGGCGCATGGCTTGCACCAACAAGGTCCCATGGGTCTTCCTTAGCCTCTAGCTTGCATCCCAATGAGTCCGAAGGTGTGTCATCTTGATGAACGATCCTCAAATGTATCGATTAAGCTCCTAAATCTCCCAAAATACCTACAAAGCAATGCAAAAGTCCATGTAGACGTCTATCTCGACAAAATACGTGAATTGAGTGCAAACGTCGTGAACTAGTGCTAAACCACGCATGAATAAGTGAAAAATCTATCTAAATGATTTCCTAAACCTAATCCATAAATCGTGTTATCACCTCCGACCGTCTAACCAGCACGGGCCAGTCGCCGAGAACCTCCTAGCTCTCACGGGGAGCTAGGCAGTGATGTCACCGCCCGTTATCATACACTTGAGCCAAAATAACATATAAGGTCGGTAATCCTATTTCCGGTTTAGTTGTTATGAACAATTAATTAATAAACACACACCACCCAACACACGTTAACGCTAATACAAGGAATACAAGCTAAGTAAGTCCGGAAACTTACCTCGTCATCACACTCATCTCACAACACTCTCGCTTCCTTAGGGGAGGAAGACCATAACCTGCTCACAAGAAGATAACTATATCAAAACAACACTCTCACAATAGAAGTCTAAGACTTCTATACAAATGGTCAAAGCAAGACCATTTGACTCTCAATTCTAGGACCGCATCCTAGAATCCCTCATGCTCACATCACACTCAACAAGCTAGAAGTCCTAAGGCTTCTAAGCCCTCGGATCTCGCAAGATCAAAACTCACAATACCACTAGGATAACATACCTAGTCTCCAAGATCATAAAGATATCACTCTAATCTAGGATAAGCATACCCTAGCCCACAACCTCACAACCACCACTCACAATTTAACAAGAAACAGCCTACACTCGTCCCACGGGTCGACTCAAAATATACATCAACCAATCGAGAAAATAACAAGATCCTCGAACACTCACCTAAGGTGCAAGCCACTACTTGGCATTCTCACCAATCCTAGGTCCAATCCTAGCATGATACTATCATCAACACTCTCTAAGATCATCTAAGAATACATACTCAAGGTAGGGAACTCACCAAGAAAAAGCACGGGGTCGGAAGGAAGAAGAGCAGCCGCGAAAGGGGAAAGAAGACCGCAAGGGGAGGCCGACAGAAGCTGCAGCCGCCCCTGCGGCCTGGGCTGGCCGTCCCTGCGGCCTGGTCTGGCCGCCCCTGGGGCCTGGGCTGGCCGCCCCTGCGGCTCAAGCTGGCCGCCCACGCGGTCAAACTGCAGTGGTCGATTCCGCCATTGTTTCTTCGGCGGATCCTTGATGTGTTGATGCCTCCTAGCTTCCTTGCTCCACCATAGATGTTCTCCACACACAATAGCATCACAAAAGGCATCCCAAACTCGATCCCGAACACATGCAAGCCAAAGGAACGAAAACAAAATGAAGCTAGGGCTTCCACCAATGAAGCTTGAGGAAGAAGATGAAGAATATGAAGAGGAAGAAGAAGCTTACTGTTGGACTCGGATTGCACACCACCTCCTTGTTGGACACTTACAAGAGAAAAGGAGAAGGAAAGATCATCAAGAGCTCCTCCAAGGTCAAGTATGGAAGAAGAGAGCAAAAGAGGGAAGTGGGAGAAGAGTTTCACGTGAATGAGGAAGGGAGAGAGAGAAGTGCCATCGTTGCCACAAAAGAGGGATCTCAAAGGTCAGCTGACCCTTCCTCTCATTTACGCTAGGAACCGAGGGGTCCAAAAGCAAGAGGGTCAAACAAGAGGTTAGAACGAGATTTTGGGATAATCCCGATACTCAGCGCCTCGTGCCTGCGGGAAGACTGAGGCGCGCCTGGAAAGGTCGGTAACTCGCTAACAATTCGGAACAAAAATTCCGGATGTTACAACTAATCCCCCTAAAAACAAGTTTCGTCCCGAAACTTTGATAACGCAAAACTCTCGGTAAGAACTCGGTAACCGCTCAAAACCGTAACGTTCAACTCCCTAATCGATAACCATCACCCACTTGGGTAGCCACGTCAAGACCTCGCAAGGCCTGCATACACACTCGTGTGAACCACATAGCGCCTAAAAGCCAAGAGCTAACCAATCATACACACATTCCCACTCGGGGCACCAAACATATAGAATTAGACAAGCACCTAATATCTGCCCCAACGGTCATCATGATGTAACTAGGTCAACGTAAACTCCTACGAAGATACTATCTCACATCCTCTTAGTAGCCTCATCGGCTCTTTGTCTAACACTAGTTCAACATGACTAAAAAAATAACTTTAGTCATACATGTATTCTCTCGCCTTCACACCTGAAACCTGGTGAACATCCTCCACTCTCGGTGGTCATGGCGACCGGTAAACCGCTTCCTACTTGCGTCAGTATCTCCCAAAAGGTCCGATATATTAGAACCCCACTCTTTTCTAACGACCAACACGTATGACGCCTCGCGTCCGTGACACTCTTATCTAGACTCATTCCGTATCTGAACCCAAGGGGTCCGTACCTCTTTTCGGTGCATACTTCCTTGTGACTTAGCTTGTCTACCGTCTGCCTTTGGACCGCCGCTACCCAAGCGAGGTCATCACGAATCTGTTTTGCTAAACTTACCTGTACTCACCAATTCTAACATTAAAGGGTACTACACTTCCGTCCACAACTTGCTTCGAACAACGCCTTCACAACGGTGCATCTCAACTATCGTAACGATAGCTCAACCCACGGGAGAGTATCAGGTCTACTTTTACCTCCCCTTAACTGGCACAAATACCCTCTACATGGCATCGACTGGTCACCAAGGTCCTTCGTACTCGATCCATTATCCAACGTGAAACTATCATGGAAGACATAAGGTCTCTTATGCGGCACGATCCTGCCGCCCACAAATTCCCGAAACAACACGCTCATCTCCATCCGAGAAAACGATACTCAGTATACCAAACATCTTGCTATCACAATAAGGATTTCCCAATTAGCCGACTTATCGGCCTTGTTTCCCAATGGGGTGTAAGTACATTATCTCCATCGGTTGGTCCCATTGACCCAAACACATCACAACCGTTACATGGTCAAAACCCAGCATCAAACCCCCAAGGGTATTTTACCAATCCTACTGCATAACTTGCGGTGAAAGAAGTCTTCTTTCTCGTCTTATGGTGCTCAACCAAACCTAGTTGTGGTTCACATAAGGGTCATGTACTTAGACATCTCGACCTTAAGCCCATCTCGCTTATCCTAAACCGGATATCTCTTACCAATGCCAATGTCTCAACAAACCATCAGCCCATAAAGGTAAATATGGGGTCTCTCCTTGTAACCTTCTATCCCGGATCCTTCTCAAAGCCCTTCAAAGACCATCTTCGACTAACGTCCTTAACCATCTCTAAATGTTGCCTCTGCGGGGTACTCAACTCTTGCTGACTGAGTATACATACACGTATCATACTCTTATTGTTCATACATGCCTAGCATGTTACTCTGTAGCTAAATCGACACCACCAAAACATGCGTCCCAAAGTGGCTAATCTTCGACCCTTAGTCGGTCATAATATCACTCCATAACTCTATGTTTGTGTCAAGGAACCTCTATTGTTAATTCATACATACTCTTATTATTCATACATACTCTTATTGTTCATACATGCCTAGCATGTTACTCTACAATTGTCTACATACCCACGGAACCTCTATTGTTAATTCATACACGCCCCAAGTCCCGCTTGGATATATTCATAATATCACTCCATAACTCTATGTTTGTGTCAAGGAAAACAAACGGAGGTCACTCACCTCTTCTACTTTTGTCAACACTTGACGGATACGTCTTGGATCCCACAACTGATTCACTTCTTTAGAAGGGAAGGAATTGTCCAAACCATCCCACAACTTGGCGGTTATGGCCCACCAATTTATGCGCGTCATATCTCCTCCACATACCTTGATGGTATTTCCGAGACTATCATCTCATTCTCAACTGATCTGTTGGATCCTCTCAACCCGCTACGTCTCTTAGGAGGTCACCTCGGACGCCCAACCCATCTAGATAAATCTAGTTATCCTCTTATCCTTCATAACCGGTATCCTTTTCGTCCTAAGTCAAGCTCGCTCCTCTCAAACTTTGTGAGTACAACAAGGCATCATCAAATCCAATCATAAGAATCATTCTTATAACCCATGGACCAACCACTGTCATAACAATCCTCAGGTTCGGGTTCACCTTGTGACTGCCCGAAACAACACAAATTGCGCGACTTCATTGTAACTCGATCCCGTAAGCTGATGGATACTCTTATGTGTAAACTCCACTCATTAATCGCACTTGCGATCTCAAAAAGCTTCATTACCCTTGTTGTAACCATATTGGCCCTAAATGCCGTCTTATAAAGGTCCTTTCTTCTCATCATCCAAAACTGATGACGTCTCAACTCCAAGTCGATCTAGTCAAATGTCACAATAGCACGCAACTAGTCTTAATGAGCCATCTACTACTAAGAAGATACTCTTCCTCGCCGTTCACCATACATATCTCTTTGAAATTAAAGTCCAACTTCCCGGCTCGTATCTTTCCTCAAAACTCATACCAAAATGCTCTGAAAGAAAGATCAGAAGAATTCTTCCCCCTACCACGGAACTTCTGACTTATGATCCTTCCGGTACCACCACCTTAAGCTTCAAGCTTACAACGCTACCGTAGCTATGGTCTTTCGTTCCACACCGTAGCTTTCATGGCTCCTTTGGGTGAGTCTAACCACTTCGACTCATTTCTTGTCCACGATAACTTATCATTTGTTCCATAAGGACAAAATAGCATGCATCTCCTTCTCATTTCTTCCTTTGCTCAAAGCAATTCGGGAACTTCACTTTCCTCTAGATCCCACTAGGTCTTTATGTGCTTAAACCCTTAAGGTTCTAATCCGCGCCATTCCTCCATATTCCAAAACTCGAGACCTATTAAGGTCGCAAAAAGGGCATTACCGTGCCTCTTTGGAAGGTCTATTACCGTCACTTGCTTAAACCATTCAACGTTATATTTCTCAAGACAATCACGATTCCGTTGATGTACTTCTTACCATCAGAATCTAACCATAGGAAAGACTCTCAGCTTTGTTATTGTTCCTTTATAGCCTCCACTTGAGGTTATACCTCCCATCTACAACTTCTCAAAAGGTGATCCGCCGTTTGTGCATTCTCCGTCATCACTGATAAGCTTGTGGTTGACCTTCTTCAAGGTCAACGACTTACCAATCCTCTAGTTCTTCATGTCACGGTTCTCATGGAAGATACCCTCCTTGGGGTACTCTTCCCCCAACTCTGTTCGCTCCTTTAACTCCGTGATTTCTTCCTCTTCCATAAAGTAATCACACTCTTCTAGGCCTCATGTTTCGCATAACTTGTCTTCAAAAGCTTAACCACACCTCGTAACATCTCGCAAGCGTGTCTCTTGGTCGTTGTCTTAGGTCCTTTCACAACTAAAGCTCCTTGTTGCGTCACTCCTCTTCTCGGAATAACATCTATTCACACTTCTATCTCCTTGGCGTTTCTTTGCCTTATTGTCATAGCGGGAATTGATCAACTAAAAGTGAATCCTTGCCATACCATTCTTTGCCTTACTATTGTAATTTGACTCTTCACTTAATTGTACTTCATAAGCTTAACTTATGGTATCCTTCATCTTTCACACCGGGTTTGATCATTCTGCACATCTTGACTTCAAAGCTTAGGAGCATCTAAGGAAAGCTTCACTTATCGTAATGAAACCGCCTTTAACCTTGTTAGAATGCTCTCATCTCTTCTTTGACTCGTATCTTTAGTGGTCCGCGCATCTTCTTGAAAACTTATGTACGTTATCTTCATTGGCATGCTATCTTTCCATTCACGCCTTCTTTGGTAACCACTTCCACATCTTCATGTTACTCTCTTAAGTTGTCTCGTTTTCTTCCTCTTCGACATCCTTTAAAAAGGAATTCGAGAACGTCGTTGGGTTCGTTAGCACGAATGCCCAACTCGTTACTTGAGCGTCTTCTACTACTTATGAACGTCATCATAAGCTACATCATCGTATTAAATTCATAAAAACTAGAATCAAGCAAGCGAACCCACAGTGTATGGATCGGCGTAGTAAAGCAAGAATTCCAGAGTGTCGAACTCAGGGATTTGGGGGGAACAAATTCAGTTCGCAAGTTGTCAAGCAAGTAATGTAATAAAGATATACAAATATTGGGGTAAACAGCAACCCTAAAGATCAAGGTATCTAATTGTGGCAATCGATTCAAGATATACTAAAGAACTAAGGACATAGTTAAGAATTGCAAAGGTATGTTAAAGTAAAGTAATGTACGGTGAAGTTTCAAGACTTTATATGACTTATCTAAGGACACTCTCTATAAAGGTTATTGAGGCTTCAGTATAGAAAGGATCTAAAGACAAGAATTAATCTCAAATACCCAAACTTGTAACCCAAGGATCAAGACTAACTAAACCGATTAAGGTTGTGACACTCGAAATCGAAGTACAGGTTGATGAGGCTTCACTACTACCTAGAAAAGGGTAAACCTAGACTAGATTAAAGCGAACCTTTAACCTTGAAACAGAATAAAAGCAAGGTTCGTGAACTTAAGTAAATTACGGGCAGATCTTGAGTTCCACGGCAGTGGAAACTCAAGAACAGACTGTGATTCGGTTCGTCGGCGAAATCTCTCTAACTCTCAGGGTCCAATCAATTTACGATCGATCTATCATCATCTAAGCCACAATTGTTAACCCTTCACCTTAGAATTGCTAAAGGGTTTTAGCCAATAACCATCATTATGATATCAATAATCAAATTAAGAAGAATGAAAGATGAAAAACCTTTGAAACTCAAATATAACTCAAAATCAATCTCAAATCCGAAATACAAATCGGAATAGTTAATGGATTCGGAATAGAAACACAAAACCTCACAAACCCTAAGGAAAGTATGAAGAACGGGATGTCAAACCGTCTTCAATATCAAAACCCTAGAAAGGTGCATCTTCCGCAATCCAAATTGCCGGCGCTTCCGCTAATTCTTTCCCTCAACCGTCTTCCACAGGGCTGAACGATGTCTAAGCGTTAAGTGTCGATCTCCGGCTAAAGCGTGATGTATAGCCCTAAGCACGTGCGTCCAATTCTCTCTTCTACAGCCTTTTTGTAAGGAAGGATAAAATAACCGTCCGGCCCATTGCGTAAATAATCGTGGCAATGATTTGTACGTCAAAAGATTGCCTAAATCACGGTCTTAAGGGGTTCCACGACCGTGGTTTAGGGCGTGGAATGGGTTACGGTCTCACATGATTTCCACGACCGTACTTTTGACCGTGTAACTCTCTGGAATGTTCCACGCTCGTGATGCCAAGATCCACGGCCGTGGTTTAGAGCATGGATTCCCCTATGGCCGTATTTTAGGGTGTGGAGGTGGAAATTGCTTGTGATTTCCTTTGTGTCGTGCCATTCTTCATCCTAGCATCTCCTTTGGTTCCTTTGATGTGTTCCTAAACCTTGGATGTGCTCAAATCTTCTCCTTTCTCTCTCAATTGCTTCAAAGCCTCATCAATGAACACTATAATGAATGAAAAACATCTAGAAAACATGCCTAGAATATCACAATATTTCATGCTAACAAAATACCCCATACTTGCCACTTGGTTGTCCCCAAGCAAGGTCTTTTGAAAGCTTAGAACATAGGTTAGGATGAAATATGCATGCAAACTCAAAAACAAACTTCTTTTAGGTAAATGTGCTTCTAATCCATAGATCATTCTCAAACCTTGCTTCATTCATTCTTGAAACTCTCATACACATAACCAAAGAATGTAGAGGAAAGAAACATCATGAATTGATTAAACTTCAATGTAAACATCATAACCTTCAAGCATTATCAAAATCAAGCATAAGAAATTGAAATTTAGATCACCAAGCGAAATAACGTTCTTTTGATCTTAAGGACTTTCAAAGAAGGTCTAGAGTGCGGAAGGGAGGGAAGCTTGTAGGGAGTGTGGTGCATTAATCCGGGAAAGTGGACAACTAAATCTTTTCTTTTTAATTCTTATTCAAATTGTAACACCATCAACTTTGAGCTTTGCTCTCTTCTTTTCACATCATTTTTCGACTTTACTTTTGGAGTTATGGATAGAGGTGCACAAAAACCGAAGCCTAGGAGATTGGCGTTTCTCAATTTCGAGATGCCTCAAACCCTTGATGCACATACCATAATCCGTTAGGAATATCACTCAATCCGACTATGGCAAGACACAAACACCCGGCTATGTGAATGGTGCCGAGTTACTCATCGTCATGATTGACTTCCCCATACCTATTATTTCAATTTTTTGAATGCAAAATTTAGCTTTCATGGCCCTCCCACATCAAACATGCCAAAACTTAACTTCTCCAAATTCCAAGATAGGTAAGGGAGGCAATTATTTCATTGAGGGGCTAAGTGAACAAAGAAAGGAGAAAGAAATGTCGAATTGCCTTAATCATTTCATAAAGAAGTATAAGAACTTATCATGTGACTTCAACTTCGATTTCTCAATGTGATTTAGGTAAAACTCTTCACATTATGAAACTTGCAGGAAAGGATAATCAACACATTCAATCTCTTTTCAATCCATTATTCGTTTAGGCATACAATTGTCATCAAAAACTCAATTCACAAGTAGTGATTATCATAGAAATCATCTCATTTCTTAGAAGCATAAAACCTTTTAGAATTTTCAAAATTTTTCAATTTTTATGGGTTTTTTCAAAAGCGTTTTCATGCAATGCAATAATGAAACGTGTGACAATGAAATGAAACATGCAAAGTGTTCTCAATCAAGGCAAGCAAAGTGAGTAGAGTTATTACAAACGATAGTCACACCCCACCCCATACTTGAGACAAACATTGTCCCCAATGTTCAAAAAGAAATAAAGAAAAGAAAGAAAGAAAATATGAACTCACAAGACGGCGGTGGAGCGGCTAAGACAGTCAACCGTGCATGATCATCACTGAGGTGGAGGTGGAAACGGGAAGAAGCTGGAGTTGAAGTTCCGCCCGAACTGCTGGCGGTAGATGTCCCTCATCATCCTATCGTGCTTGTCGGCTCGGACATCTCTAGTATCCTGCCGGACCTCCAAAGCTCCTACTCTCCTGGAAAGGTCGGTGGCCCAATCTGGTAGCTGCTCGTACCATCCCGGTGCCTGGCTATACCAAGCCGGTGCATTCTGCGGTGCTGGTGCTGATGGAGGTTGTGCATACCAAGTCGGTGGTGCTCCCATCCACTCTGGCTGTGATCTATACCAATTTGGAGGGGTCGTCATCCAAGTCGGCCTCTCACTCACGCTAGCACGGTGGGAGGAAGAACCGGAGCGTCTAGTAGGGCGGGGAGAATGTTTAGGGAGGTCGGGAAATGTGTCCGGCTGATCCGGAAAAGTACCAAAGTCGTGCTCCTCACCTCCTCCCTCAAAACCGTCATCTCCTCCTCTCTCCTCCTCCTCAGCTTGAGTCGGTACCTCATCAGGGATGTAAGAGGGTGCTACTAATCTATTCGCATGCATAGCAGCGAATGTCTCCTTCCAATTATGGCGTCCAGCCATAATGGAATACTCAGGAAGCCATACAACACCTTTACCTCCTCTATCCTCCCAAGGCATGGCAGCGGTAGGTGGACCTCTATGCCTAGCAAAGATCAATCCTCTAGTCATGAGGCTTTGAAGTCCCAACGGCCTCGCCGCTATCCTAGTACAGGCAGAAAAGTCTATCCCTAACTGTCGAGCAATGTGGGTGACCATCCCACCGTATCCAATATTTCCAGCGCTCTTGTTCTTTAGCTTACTCATGGTAGAAGCTAAGAGGGTGGCACATTCAGCAGGCCTACCGTGCAACATATCATACAACAAAAACAACTAATCAGTCTTGATCTTCTGAGGAGTCTCAGTCCTAGGGAAGAGACACTCAGAAAGTACTCGGTGGGCTATCTTCAAGGCTAAGTGATAGATAAGCTTAGCCTTGGTATCAGCAGGTTGCCAGCGGTTCTCGCTAGCGTAAATCATGACAATATCTGCCCAAAAATCCTTAGCGTACACGCCGCTAGGAAAACGACCATTGAAGGTCTCTTGGAACCCAAAGAAGGCTCCAAACTCTACAATCGAGAACTCACAGTTCTTCTCCATCAGCGTAAAAGAGACAGTCCTATCCATATGACTGTGCTCAAAAGAGATCACAAACTCTCTAGTGATCTCCTCATAAGCGTCTTCCTTAATAGCGGAGAAGACGATCAATCCTGCCCCATCTAACAACCAAGTGATATCATTAACCACATTCAGTGGCTCTAACTCCTCAAGAAGCAAATAACGTGGCCCTATGACCGGTCTCTTGTCGATCCTTTCTAACGCATCGAGGTAATCTTCATGAATCTTAGGAATTCTAGGGGGTGGGGGTGATGGTTGTTCACTAGGTGGTACTTGGCAGGAGGAGGAAACATCACCTTTCCTTTTCTGATTCCTATTAGACATTCTCCTAACAAAATCCATTTTCTGTCCAAAATTACGGTCTGTTCATGAACTTCCACGGCCGTGGAATACCCAAGGACCGTGATTCAGCTCGTAATTTCTCAAAATTCACTCAATCAACACCAAAATCAACAGAGAGCAGCCCTAGACTAATTCCAATCCAGTTCCAATCAGTTCTCCTAAAAATTCTTGCGAAAACTGAATCAAATCGACAAAGTGAAGAAAAAAGAAGAAAACCTAGGGTTTGGATTTTTAAATTCCAAATTCCGTCTTCTCTTGCAATTGTCCACTCGAATTGTTGCTTGGAGCTTGTAGATGGTTGAGTTTGCTTCACTTTGGGTTAAAGAATCGTTCGAAATGATTCATGAACGGGGATCTTGTAGACAAATTCCGTCTTCTCCTGCGATTGTCCACTCAAATTCAACCATCTTGTAGATGGTTGAATTTGAGAAAGGGGGTCGTTTTCGGCGATTTTGGGGCGTGGAATTGGGAGTTTTAGTGTTGTTTGTGAAGGAACGTGGTTTATATAGTGGCCGTAAAAATTTTTGAAAATCACGGTCACTCGAGGGGTTCCACGGCTGTGGAAATGTACGGAACCGTGGTTTTGGTGATTTTTCTCAAGCTTTTGCAAATTACGGTCTCAGAGGGTTCCACGACCGTGGTTTAGGGCGTGAAACTCTCTTTAATTTTCTAAAGTCCAAGTTTCGTCAATTTCCTTCAACTTTTTCCTCTCCTTAGCGTATTCCATTGCTCCTACATCCAAAAACACAACATACCGGAGGTCTCGAAGGCAAAACAAAACAAAAACGTCTAAACTAAACTAATCTATGAATGACAAACAAAAACAATAATGCAATACCTTGGGTTGCCTCCCAAGAAGCGCTTGTTTAAGGTCCGTAGCTAGACCATATTCGCACTTATTCGAGTGTGGTAGGCGCGAACTCCTCAGCTTGGAGTTCCGGTGAATACTTCTTAAGTCGTTGACCGTTCACCTTGAAGCTTCCGCCCTTTTCACCCCATACTTCAACTGCACCATGGGGGAAAACACGTTTAATTAGATAAGGTCCGGTCCAACAAGATTTAAGCTTACTTGGAAAGAGACGAAGCCTTGAATTGAAGAGGAGAACTTGATCTCCTTCTTTGAGGTCTTTTGGAATGATATGCTTATCATGCCAATGCTTCGCTCTTTCTTTGTATATCTTGGCGTTCTTGTAGGCATTTAAGCGTAGTTCTTCAAGCTCATTAAGATCCAAGAGGCACTTCTCGCCCGCTTCTTTTATGCTAAAGTTCAACCACTTTATTGCCCAATACGCCTTGTGTTCCAGCTCTACCGGTAAGTGACAAGACTTCCCATACACAAGGTTGTATGGTGTCGTTCCTATGGGAGTCTTATATGCAGCCCGGTACGCCCATAATGCATCATCTAGCTTCAAAGACCAATCCTTCCATGTACTTGAAACCGTCTTCTCTAGGATTCCCTTAATCTCCCGGTTTGAGATCTCCACTTGTCCACTCGTTTGTGGATGGTAAGGGGTGGCGATCTTGTGAGTCACCCCATACTTAGCTAGTAGAGCTTCGAATCGTCGGGCAATGAAGTGAGAGCCTCCATCACTAATGATAGTCCGTGGTGTCCCAAATCGTGGGAAAATGGTCTTGTTAAAGAACTTAACCACCACCATGGCATCATTAGTAGGAGAGGCAATTGCTTCAACCCATCTCGAAACATAATCTACAGCTAGAAGTATGTATTGGTTTCCACAAGATGATGGGAAAGGTCCCATAAAGTCTACTCCCCAAACGTCAAAGATCTCTACCTCTTGAATGTTGTTAAGAGGCATCTCGTTTCTCCTAGATATATTCCCTGTTCTTTGACAAGCATCGCAGCAGGAAATAAAGGTCTGCACATCTTTAAATAAAGTAGGCCAAAAGAATCCAGATTGCAATACCTTAGCGATAGTCTTGTTCGAGCTAGCGTGTCCTCCACAAGGTAGTGAATGACAATGACGGATGACACTTTGCATCTCGTCTTCCGGCACACATCGTCGAATGATGCCGTCAGGACCTCTCTTGAAGACGAGAGGTTCATTCCAAAAGTATTCCCGAACATCCTTAAAGAACTTCTTTCTTTGTGCATAGGATAGTCCGGGTGATAATTCCTGGCAAACCAAATAATTAACAAAATCAGCAAACCATGGTTCATTACCTTTACTAATCTTGTCGATGCACTCCTCTATTATGTGTAAATGCTCATCCGGAAAGGAGTCATCTATGGCTAGATGGTCGTCTTCTAGGTGTGGTAGACGACTCAAATGATCCGCGACAGAATTTTCCGAACCCTTCTTATCACGGATCTCTAGATCGAATTCTTGTAGGAGAAGAATCCATCTAATCAGTCTTGGTTTCGCATACTTCTTTGCAAGTAGATACAGGATCGCAGCATGATCTGTGTATACAATCACCTTCGCACCTAAAAGATAAGAACGAAACTTTTCAAATGCATATACAATTGCTAAGAATTCTTTTTCGGTAGTGGCGTAGTTGAGCTGCGCTTCGTCTAGCGTCTTGCTAGCATAGTAGATAGCGTGGGTTCGTCCTTCCTTCATTTGCCCAAGCACAGCTCCTATAGCTACGTCACTTGCATCACACATAACCTCGAATGGAAGATTCCAATCTGGAGGTTGAATGATCGGGGCTGAGAGTAGAGCTTTCCGAATCGTATGAAACGCATCTAAACATTCCTGCGAAAAATCAAAAAATGCATCCTTCATCAATAGATTAGTAAGCGGTTTTGATATCTTAGAGAGATCCTTTATAAAGAGTCTATAGAATCCGGCATGTCCTAGAAAGCTTCTTATCCCTTTCACCGAAGATGGGGGAGGGAGCTTTTCTATAGTCTCTATCTTAGCTTTATCCACTTCAATCCCTCTACTAGAGATCAAGTGTCCTAATACAATGCCTTAATTCACCATAAATTGACACTTTTCCCAATTAAGAACTAGGTTAGTGTCTTCACACTTTTGTAGTACAAGAGCAAGGTTAGAAAGACAATTATCGAAAGAGGAACCATAAACAGAAAAGTCATCCATGAAACCTTCCATGATTTCCTCTATATACTCCGAGAAGATAGCCATCATGCACCTTTGAAAGGTGGTTGGGGCGTTGCAAAGCCCGAACGGCATTCTCCTATAAGCGAACGTACCCCACGGGCACGTGAATGTGGTCTTCTCTTGATCGTCCGGATGTATTGGGATCTGAAAGAAACCACTATAACCGTCAAGATAACAGAAATGCGAGTGTTGTGCTAACCTCTCAAGCATTGGTCGATGAATGGTAGTGGTAAGTGATCCTTCCTCATTGCGTTGTTTAGCTTGCGGTAGTCTATGCACATCCTCCATCCCGTCACGGTTCGTGTAGGAATGAGCTCATTGTTCTTGTTGGTAATGACTGTCATTCCTCCTTTCTTTGGAACCACCTGTACGGGACTCGCCCACTTGCTATCGGAGATAGGGTAGATGATACCTACATCAAGTAGTTTAAGAATTTCCTTCTTGACAACCTCCTTCATGGTCGGATTTAACCGCCTTTGAGGTTGCCACGAAGTTCTAAAATCTTCTTCCATTAGGATGTTATGCATGCATAGTGAAGGTTTAATTCCTACTAGATCCTCTATAGTATAACCTAAAGCTTTCATATGTTTCTTAAGAACAACCATAAGTTTACTATGTTCATCTATACTTAAACCGGAACTAACAATTACCGGAAAGGTAGAATTAGGTCCTAGAAATGCGTACCTTAGATGTGCGGGTAGTGGTTTCAATTCCATCACTGTTGGACTCTCTAATGGCTCTTGAGGAGTGTTCAATGCTTCCTTAGAAATTTCTAAGGGTATAGAAGTTGTTGGAGAAGAATCAAAAGAAGTGGTAGAAAGAACACAATTGTCTTCAGATTCACCCAAAATTACGGCACCTCTGCTTCCTCCACGGCCGTGGTTTTTGGCGTGGAAGTCAATTACGGCACCTCTGTTCTCTCCACGGCCGTTGTTTTAACCGTGCAACTTACTAGAGTCCTCTGAATAGCTAATTACGGGCATGTTGGTAGAAACCACGGCCGTGGAATAGCATGCTTGGCCGTGATTCCTCACATTTTCTGACCCATCGTAGAGTTTCTCAAACTCTTCTTCATACACTTCCTTTTGCTTCTCCAAAGCTTCAATTTCCTCATTGCATTCCTCCTCTTCCCCTATGTCCATAATGCTCATAGTGATCACCTTTTGCACGGGATCTTTGAAGAGAATCGAACTTACTTCCTCTCTTGATAGCTCTTCGTCGTGGATGTTGAATATGTCCTCTTCAAGAGCTGGTTCTTTCATCAAAGTGGAAAGAACGAACTCTACCTTCTCCTCTCCTATGTCGAAGGCGAGTCTAGCATTCTTGCAATCAACCATACAACCGGATGTTGTATGAAACGGTGTTCCGAGTATGATCGGGACCGGACTATCTGCAGGAATGTCAAGAACAACAAAATCTATAGGAACATAGAACTTACCAAGCTTGACCGGGACATCTTCAACTATACCGACGGGACGAGTTATGGATTGATCCGCCATGTATAATGTCATCTTCACCGGTTTAGGTTCGCCTAAACCGATCTTCCTGCATAAGGAAAGCGGAATGATGCTCACGCTTGCTCCTAAATCACATAATGCATCGTATGTGACATCTCCCACTCCTATGGGAACACAAAATGACCCCGGATCCTTCAGCTTTGGGGGCATCTTTTCCTTCATAGTCTTAATGAGATCCGACGAATCCGAACTCATTTTAACTTCTCCAAAATCTTCTAATTTCCTCTTGTTAGAGAGGATCTCCATCAAGAACTTTCCATAAGCTGGCATACCTACAATTGCATCAATGAAAGGTATATTAATATGTAGTTTGCTCATGAGTTCAATGAACTTACCGAATTGCTTGTCTAGACGCGCTCTTGCTCTAGATTGTGGAAAGGGTAGGGGAGGTTTGTAAGCGGGACGAGGAATGTAAATGTCTTCCTTCTCCTTCCCCTTTTCCTTCTCCTTCTCGACGGGAACTTCCACAAACTTAGGCTGCGGGTCGGTGGTCGTTGCTCCGCTCCTAGTTGTGATAGCCATCACCCTTCCTTTCGGGTTGTCCTCCGTCTTTCCTGGAAGTTTTCCTTGATTCCTAGGAACTTCCTCAGCATTGCTAAACATTTGTTTTTCTAAAACCTTTTGAGCTTTATCAACCTTAGTAATGTGATTATCAACCTTAGTGATATGACTCTCCAATCCTTAAAGCTTTCCCAAAATTGTTTCCAACATGGGATCGGGCTTCTCTTTCCCCGAAGTGCTTCCACTATTAGATGTTTGCCCCTGGCTTTTCAAAGGAATGGAAGAAGAAGAAGGTGGAGTTAGTGAATTTCCTGAATTGGGATAAGAATTACCGGAGTTTTGTTGGTTTGAATGCCAATTGTTGTTGTTTGAACCCCTATTGTTGTTGTTGTTTTTCCAATTGTTCCAGTTGTTGTTCCGGTTGTTGCGGTTTGTGTTCTCATTCCCGTTGTGGTTATTATTGTTTCCTAAATAACCAACATCTTTCTCACTAGACTTTGGAAAGCTAGCCTTTATGACTTCCTTCAACTCTTTAATCTCGGTGTTGAGAGAAAAGATTTGAGTTTGAGCAGCTTGTGTTAGCTTTGCTCCTTGCTCCCCTCGATTTGCTTCTACCTTCCGGTGAGAATACTTCTCAATGACTTGAGCTTTCTTCTCAATGAAGTCCCAAGTGTCATCTTCCCACATATCCATGAATGTGCCACATGAAAGGGATTGGAGCTTGAATTGTGTTTCCACATCCAACCCCTTATAGTATATCTCCAATAACTCCAATTTGGAAATGCCATGGTGTGGACAATCCAGTAGTAAATCCTGAAATCTTTCCCAAGATTGAAACAAACTTTCGTTAGATCTCATAGAAAATGCATTAATCTTACCTCTCAACTCCGCCGTCTTGGATGGCGGAAAGAATTTGGTGAAAAAATCCGAAGAAAGATCCTCCCATGTGTTGAGTCTTCCATTTGGAAGAGCTTGATACCAAGATAAAGTTTTCCCTTTCAAAGAGAAAAAGAATGGCTTGATCTTGTAGTTGTTGGTGGTTGCATTCTTTGGCTTCATCGTCTCCATCAAGATCTCAAAATTTTGTAAATGTTGATGTGGAGATTCAACACTCATTCCTCCAAACTGATTTTGGCGAACTGTCACGTCTAGGAATAGATGCGCAAAAGTCTTACAATTTATAAACTTGATATATTTCTCCTAACTCCTAGCGAACCCGCAGTGTACGGGACGTTTTGTAGTAGGGATAGTATTCCGAGGTCGAACACGAAGACTAAGGTGAAATCAAGTCAAACAAATGGTCATGGATAGTGTAAATCTAGTCTAAGAAAAGAGAAAGGAACAAAGAAATGAAGATCATGATATTTTTGGTTGGGTTTTTGTGGTGATTCAAACAAAGATCACGAATCAAGCAAGATAATAAAACAAACTAACAACTCAAGCTAGCAAAGCAACAAGTAACACAAACGCAAAATATGTGATCAAAGAGAGAAGAGTGGATTCTAGAGGTCAAGATTTCCGGTTATAGCATTGGACTCAAGGTTCTAAAGATTCTAAGGACAAAGCTGCGGTGTTGGGAAAGGGTGTTTCTCAAATGGAAGCAATTACCGGGTAAGTCTCTCGCTTCACTAATCCCGCATCAAACTCCTATTACCGGGTAGGTCTCAAGGGGTTAAAATAGGGAATTCTACACAAACCGGACTCTACTTAAGGGGCAACCCTCTCCTTACCGGGTAAGTCTCGGAAAAAGGGAAGTCTCAAGCAATAATCCTAGCACACTCAATCCAATAGCGGCTTGTGAGGCTCACTACTACCTAGAATTCATCATCTTAGGTATCTAAGATCGGAAATCATCGGGTAGATCTCTTCCCTCACTTAGGTTGATAGCATTAGGTGATCCTAAGCTAAATTAAGCTTAATAAACACTAGGATTTCAACAACCTAACACTCTAACATACAAATTCATCAATTAAAGAGCAACAGAGAGAAAAATTGGATGGATCATGGATAAATCGGCCGGAATGACTGAAGAACGGCCCGATTTTTTTTCTGGGTTAGGTTTCGTGCATACAAATCATCCTAAACTAACATATAAGTCCATTCTATCATCACGCAAACCATAACCATCAATCCATCACTCCAGAATCACAATAAACTAGCCAATAGTATTCATATCAAGATCCAAAATCATCACACAAGCATACATGGTTTCCATAGATGGATGATGAAAGATAAGCAAGTAAAAACAATAAATCTCAGCTGAATCTAAGTTTTAGTAAGACTTACAATCCTTCAGATGAAGTTCCAAAACGTTCCTAACAATCCTTGCAATAGTTCATCAATCAAAGACTCCAAAAATCACTCAAAATCACTCCAAAACTCACTATCACTCTAGTTTGGTGTCCTTCTTCTTCCTTCCAATTGAGAGAGTTTTTCTTCTTCTCCAAGTCTCTCCCCAATGAAATGAGCTGTGAATGAGAGAATGTGGGAGAGAGAGAATGCTCAGCAACAGCTTGCAGGCCCACTTATATTCTCTACCAAGAGCAAGGCCGGACAAAGAGATCGTGGGACAGGTGGCTTAAGATGTTGAAGGCCAAAAATCGACCCAGTCAGGAAAATCGGCCGATTTTCCTGAGTGATGGTCCGATTTTATTCAACAGAGGCATGTTATGATCGTCTAGCCATGAGTTGCTCCATTACTTGCACCAATAAGGGTCCTTGTGTCCTTCATTGCTCCAATTATGTTCCTTCAAAGCCTTGGATGTGTACCACCATGAGGCTTGACCCTCGAATGTATCGATTAATGTCCAAAAGATCCCCGAAATACCTACAAAACCAACAAAAGCTCGTGTAGACGTCTTTTCTAAAAATATGCACGAAATGAGTGTAAATGTCGTGAACTAATGTCAAACTGTGCATGAATAACGGGAAAAACTATCTAAATGTATGCCTATACTAACGTCATAAATCACGTTATCACGAACGATGGTAATGACTTGTGGGTTGAAGCTAAACCCTTGTATATTATCAGCATCAAAGTTCACACCTAAACGGCGTGGTTGCTGAAATGGATCCATCCTTTGGCCAAGAGTTCTTGGCTCTTCATCTACATGAGTCATCTACACGAGCGGCTCTCGCACCCCCAGCTGGGACACGATAATTGGCAGCCGGTCTTGGATTATATTGATTCACATTGATCGTGGGATCAATGTCCTCTAGTGGTGGTACGGAAGAGTCGCTATCCTCATCGGATGAGTTGGTTCTAACCGATCTCGACGATTTTCTCTTTTTCTTCTTGGAATCGCTCATCTCCAGTCTCATTTGAAGCATCTAGTCCCTGAGTTCATCAATTTGTAATTGATGACGGTCCGATTCTTCCTTGCGAGTCTTCTCGCTCCATCTAAGTTGAGCCTCGGATTCCTCCAACTCTGCTTGAAGATCCCGCTCATTGTTTTCAGCCATCTTTCTTTCTTTGAGTTTCTTCCTCAAAGTCTTCTCAAGTTCTTGATCAAGAGGTAAGAGGTCTTTGTTGTTTCTAGATCTGCACAAATACCTAATGTAACCTGCAAATATCACTCAAAAGAGATATCAAATAACAAGAGCAAAGCTCCCAAGCTTGATAACCGAATTCGGCCTAAACCAAATCCCCGACAACGGCGCCAAAAACTTGTTCCCCTCAAAGCGTGCGTGCAATCCAGTCTTAAATTTATAAAAACTAGAATCAAGCAAGCGAACCCGCGTAGTAAAGAAAGAATTCCAGAGTGTCGAACTCAGGGATTTGGGGGGAACAAATTCAGTTCGCAAGCAGTCAAGCAAGTAATGTAATAAAGCTTTGTAATTATTGAGGAAAACAATAACCCTAAAGATCCAGGTATCTAATTGTGGCAATCGATTCAAGATATACTAAAGAACTAAGGACAAAGTTAAGAGTTGCAAAGGTATGCTAAAGTAAAGTAATGTACGGTGAAGTTCCAAGACTTTATATGACTTATCTAAGGACACTCTGTATAAAGGTTGTTGAGGCTTCAGTATAGAAAGGATCTAAAAACAAGAATTAATCTCAAATACCCAAACTTGTAACCCAAGGATCAAGACTAACTAAACCGATTAAGGTTGTGCCACTCGAAATCCAAGTAGAGGTTGTTGAGACTTCACTACTACCTAGAAAAGGGTAAACCTAGACTAGATTAAAGCAAATAACCTTGAATCAAAGTAAAAGCAAGGTTCGTGAACTTATGTAAATTACGGGCAGATCTTGAGTTCCACGATAGTGGAAACTCAAGAATAGATTGTGATTCGGTTCGTCGGCGAAATCTCTCTAACTCTCAGGGTCCAATCAATTTACGATCGATCTATCATCATCTTAGCAACAATTGTTAACCCTTCACCTTAGAATTGCGAAAGGGTTTTAGCCAATAACCATCATTATGATATCAATAATCAAATTAAGAAGAATGAAAGATGAAAAACCTTCGAAACTCAAATATAACTCAAAATCAATCTCAAATCCGAAATACAAATCGGAATAGTTAATGGATTCGGAATAGAAACACAAAACCTCACAAACCCAGAGGAAAGTCTGAAGAACGGAATGTCAAACCGTCTTCAATATCAAAACCCTAGAAAAGTGCAACTTCCGCAATCCAAATTGCCGGCGCTTCCGCGAATTCTTTCCCTCAACCGTCTTCCACAGGGTTGAACGATGTCTAAGCGTTAAGCGTCGATCTCTGGCTAAAGCGTGATGTATAGCCCTAAGCACGTGCGTCCAATTCTCTCTTCTCTAGCCTTTTTATAAGGAAGGATAAAATAAATGTCCGGCCCATTGCGTAAATAATCGTGGCAATGATTTGTACGTCAAAAGATTGCCTAAATCACGGTCTTAAGGGGTTCCACGACCGTGGTTTAGGGCGTGGAATGGGTTACGGTCTCACATGATTTCCACGACCGTAATTTTGACCGTGTAACTCTGTTGAATGTTCCACGCTCATGATGCCAAGATCCACAGCCGTGGTTTAGAGCGTGGATTCCCCTACGGCCGTATTTTAGGGCATGGAGGTGGAAATTGCTTGTGATTTCCTTTGTGTCATGCCATTCTTCATCCTAGCATCTGCTTTGGTTCCTTTGATGTGTTCCTAAACCTTGGATGTGCTCAAATCTTCTCCTTTCTCTCTCAAATGGTTCGGATTTAGCTCTTATTCACCTATAATCAACACAAAGCTAATGTAGACCTCCATATCGACAATGTAGATAAACTAGCTAACAATTGCTTCAAAGCCTCATCAATGAACACTATAATGAATGAAAAACATCTGGAGAACGTGCCTAGAATATCATAATATTTCATGCTAACAGTGATGACATCGTATTATCATCTTAATTCAAAGGTCCCCTAAGTCCATACACTACTATAAGTCTAAGTCTACATATACATAACTATATAAGTCCAAAGTCCATATCTCTACTATCATAAACATCCAACATGCCATCATATCAATACGAAGTCTAATACACATCATCATCCACACATACAACTATACACAAATCATGTCCAACATGCATAACTACAAACCTCATATCCATGTCTATATATATACATATATATACCAAGTCCAATAAACTAAGCTTCCAAGATCCGCGGAACGAGTGGTGGTCCGTACATTCTACCCCGACTCATGCATGTGAATTTTGAAAACGAAAACTCCAAACCCGTGGGGTTCTATTTATTCCTTATTCGGCCTTTAGAAGATTGCGAGTGTCATTGTTGTCAACCTAGGGCTCCGATACCACTTTGTAACACCCCGAATCCGCGGGATATCGGGATGCTATGGGCGAGACCTCACAATGGGTCCCGACCCTTAGCTTGACAACAATTTCACCGGACCTTTCCAACATGGCACAAATAAAGGCAAAATCGTAAATCAATTTTAATGCAAATAATAAGAACCCGAAAGAATGCAACAACAACTTCAGCCGAGGTACAACTCAAACCAAATGCCAAACAAGCGGCACACGAAACATAATAACTGAAAGACAAAACACAAGACAACTCCAACTCAAAACCCTTCCTAAAATGTACGTACCCCGGCTGCCAACCCTTCCGGCTCTCTCGGAGCATGCCTAACCTGCAAGGCAACTACAACATCCGGTATAAAACCGTTAGCTCATATTCCAAGCATTAGAATTAAAGGGAAAGGGACAAACACAAATAATTCAACATAGACACACAACATACGCAAAAGCACACAAATCCGGTTTATTATCTTTATTTATTAAGTCATATCCCGTTCTAGTTCAACTTCTTTTGTGACACGAGAATCCTCCAAAACTCGCCAAGGTCCCTTCTTTTGGCAATGGAACGGTCGGATGCCTCCCACCGTCTAACCAGCACGGGCCAGTCGCCGAGAACCTCTTAGCTCTCACGGGGAGCTAGGCAGTGATGTCACCGCCCGTTATCATACACTTGGGCCAAAATAACCTATAAGGTCGGTAATCCTATTTCCGGTTTAGTTGTTATAAACAATTAATTAATAAACACACACCACCCAACACACGTTAACGCTAATACAAGGAATACAAGCTAAGTAAGTCCGGAGACTTACCTCGTCATCACACTCATCTCACAACACTCTCTCTTCCTTAGGGGAGGAAGACCATAACCTGCTCACAAGAAGATAACTATATGAAAACAACACTCTCACAATAGAAGTCTAAGACTTCTATACCAATGGTCAAAGCAAGACCATTTGACTCTCCATTTCTAGGACGGCATCTTAGAATCCCTCATGCTCACATCACACTCAACAAGCTAGAAGTCCTAAGGCTTCTTACCCCTCGGATCTCGCAAGATCAAAATTCACAACACCACTAGGATAACATACCTAGTCTCCAAGATCACAAAGATAGCACTCTAAGATAGGAGAAGCATACCCTAGCCCACAACCTCACAACCACCACTCACAAGTCTCACAAGAAACATCCTACACTCGTCCCACGGGTCGACCCAGAACATACATCAACCAATCGAGAACATAACAAGATCCTCGAACACTCACCTAAGGTGCAAGCCACTACTTGGCATTCTCATCAATCCTAGGTCCAATCCTAGATGATACTATCATCAACACTCTCTAAGATCATCTAAGAATACATACTCAAGGTACGGAACTGTTCGCTCCAAACGGTGTGTGCAAGCTTTAAATTTATAACCCTAGACGTAAGCTTAAAACAAGGATGCGGACCCATAGTGTACGGGTCAATCGTAGTAAAAAGCAAGGAATTCCAGGGGTCGATCACAGGGACTTAGTGAAACAAAGTCCAATTACGGTAAGATTTAGCAAATACTAACCACAAGTAATTAAAACAATCAAAGATGATAAAAGTCAATAAAGGAAATATGCAATTCTAGGGATTAAAGCATCTAGTTGTGGTTCCAACTCAAGATCTAAAGATAAGCGGACAAAGCTGAGGTTTTTGCATAGGGAAGGTGTTACTAAAGTGGAATAGATCACCGGGTAAGTCTCACTACTCACTAATCCTAAACCGTAACTCCTATTACCGGGTAAGTCTCAAGGAATTAAGATAAAGAACTATAACCTCAAATTAACACACCATCCAAGGGAATAGAATCAACCTTTACCGGGTAAGTCTCAGGCTAACTCACAAAGATGGGATGAAAGCACACTCAAACCCCAATAAAGGATAACTCACAAAGATGGAATAGAATCAACATTTACCGGGTAAGTCTCAGGCTATTACCGGGTAAGTCTCAAGGAATTAAGATAAAGAGGAATCCTACCGGTCTTCCGATTTTTCCGTGGGACATAACTTAGTCTTTCATCCCATCCTTTCCTTGATCGAGAAAACAGCTTCTCGAGAATCCTAGTGGCTTCCCCATCGCTAGCTTGGGGATGGTACAAGGGTCTTAGCATGCGAGGGACCCCATACTTGAACAAGAGACACTTCATCGCCTTAACGGTGTAGTGCTTGCAAACTTCACTTCTTATAATCCAAGGAGCATCTTCTTCCAACAGTTTCAAGGAAGGTTTCATCTTGATCTTAGGAGGTTCTTTCAGAAGAGACCTCCAACTCTCCGGTGCATTCATGAAAAAATCAGAAATTTTAGTAGGGATTTCAAATGAAGTAGGAGAATGTACCTTGTAAAGTTCTCCAAAGCTTGAGACAAGTTTCATGTTGGTTTGATAACCCACACACGAAATCCCTCCCAACTCAGCTGGTCTTTCTTCCACCTTGACCATAATCTCAGTAATTTGGCCAAGGTTCTCCGTATCTTGCAGTTCTACAGATTTTTCCTCCACCTCGGCCGATCTCCCTGTCACCTCGACCGAGGTCTCAACCGTTAGATCGAAAATTTTCAAATCTTCATCTCCCTCAAAATCCTCAGGAGAAACTTCTGGTTTGATTAGAGGGGTTCTTGGAACTTGCAACACTTCCTTATGCTCCTCTTCCGGCTTAGCATAGGATAGGGTGCTTTCCTTGAGCTCCTCCACCTTCTTCATCAACCTCTCCCATCTTGATTCAAGAGAATCTTCAAGGGGTTGCTCACAAATCTTTTTAGGGACATTCAGTTCATCCCACATTGCAAGTTCATGCTGAATGGCTTCTTCTCTTTCCCATTCGTTGTTGAACCAATAGAAGGAGTACTTCTCCTCCAAGTATTCATAATGGTCCGCCCTAGCACTTTGTCTTGCTATCCAGGCTGGATCAAATGTAGTCATCGGAAATCCTGAAAACTACAAAACTCATAGAAAGAGTAATTAGTAGCAACAGGGGAAAGTGCCCCGAAAGAAAACCGCAACCGGCTCGGTCTAGACCAAGTCCCCGGCAACGGCGCCAAAAACTTGTTCGCTCCAAACAGTGTGTGCAAGCTTTAAATTTATAACCCTAGACGTAAGTTTAAAACAAGCATGCGAACCCGCAGTGTACGGGTCAATCGTAGTAAAAAGCAAGGAATTCCAGGGGTCGATCACAGGGACTTAGTTAAACAAAGTCCAATTATGGTAAGCTTTAGCAAATACTAACCACAAGTAATTAAAACAATCAAAGATGATAAAAGTTAATAAAGGAAATATGCAATTCTAGGGATTAAAGCATCTAGTTGTGGTTCCAACTCAAGATCTAAAGATAAGCGGACAAAGCTGAGGTTTTTGCATAGGGAAGGTGTTACTAAAGTGGAATAGATCACCGGGTAAGTCTCACTACTCACTAATCCTAAACCGTAACTCCTATTACCGGGTAAGTCTCAAAGAATTAAGATAAAGAACTATAACCTCAAACTAACACACCATCCAAGGGAATAGAATCATCCTTTACCGGGTAAGTCTCAGGCTAACTCACAAAGATGGGATGAAAGCACACTCAAACCCCAATAAAGGATAAACCTTTATTACCTACACTTATGATCTTAGGTAAACAAACTAAGGAATTACCGGGTAAGTCTCATCCTAGGCTTGCATTGAACTAGGAAAGGTGTAATAAGAATAGGATTTGGCAAACTCTAACACTTAACTCTCAGTTTCGGATCAGATAAGTCACCTCGGTCAGACAAATTCCACCCCGGCCGAGATGTTCATCGACTGAGCGACATGCTTAGGGTTAAGGTTAAAGACTCGAACTTTCAGGGTCCTACTGTGATTAAGATCATTCTATCATTGTTTTTCCCAAAACCTTTAGCCAATCACCCTAGAACCACACAAAAAGAGATTATCCACTCATCATCATGAAAGAATTAAGCAAGTATATGGGAAGAAAGAGAATAACTAAACAAGAAAACCTTAAGAGAAAGGCTTCAATAACTGAATCAATTATATAACACAAGCGTTCCTTGGATAGAAATCCAACAAGACAAACAACAAGGAAGGGAATCTAAGATAATCTTATAAAACCCTTCAAAAGCTATAAAAGCTATAGACTTTCTTACTTCAACCTTCAAAAGGTTTTTCAAATCTCCCAACTGGAGTATGGCACCAGCGGTGTATAAACCCTGATCGGTGGTATAGCATGTTGTGGATTTGTTGGAAATCCGACCCTTTTTATAGGAAAATTACTCTCCAAAGATAAGATATCTTTGAAAGATCTCTTCCCATAAAAATAGGTAAAATATATGATCTAGCATATCTTCTTCCTTCCAGGAGCCAAGCCCAAAAATATAAGATCTCTTTCCAAAGATAAAAGATCTCAGCCAAGAATAAAATATTCTCGCCGCGTCCCAAGTGTTCGCCTCGGTCGAGTCGACTTCTCTGGATCCCCTCGGTCGAGGTGACTCTGTAGTCAACCGAGGTGAGTCACAACTGAATGTGAAATGTCTCAAATCTGGTCCAAAGTGAATCTTTAATCCATGACTATGCTTCCTGGATGTTTCCTTATGTTCCCGAATGTAGCTCCAATGACTCCATAGCTCCTTTTGCTCCTTTTTTATGCAAAACTTGCCGTTTTACCTACGATTACAACAAAACTAGGTGAAGACCTAGATTCCCGCAAAGGTAGATGAAATTGTTATATAATCACATAATATACATACAAACATGCAGAATATTGAAGATAAAACGTCCAAACAATCCCCAAAATATAGACTATAATTCATGCTATCAAAATACCCCATACTTAGCCCTTGCTTGTCCCCAAGCAAGTTCCGCATATAAAAGGCAAGATAGAATGGATTATAAGTCAAGAAAATCAATGAAAAAGTCTTTCAAAAACATTTTTATGGTGTGCAACAATCATAGATCACTCTAAGAGAATACTTCATGGAATTTAAAATGAAAAAATGATCAAAACATTTTATAAATATAAGAAACTTGTTCATCTTTGCATAAAATCGTAGAATGCATAATAAGTCATAATTATCGAAATTAATCATGCATAATCCCGTTTAAACCACTAAGTCAATCAACAAGCTCGAGGTCTCAAGGGCTTCCCAAAAGAAAGGTCAAGAAACATGTAGGGTAGGGATGTATGTAAGGTAATGTGGTGCTAGAATCCGGGAAAAGGATATACTTCACTTTCACTTTGACTTTCAACATCTTCCACCAATAAGCTTTGCTTATTTCACACTTTTTCTTTTTACTTTACTTTTTGGGATGCATGGACAGAGGTGCACAATAACCGAAGTCTAGGAAATCAGCAATCATCAATTTCTTGAGATGCATCAAACCCTTGATGCACATACCATGACCCGTTAGGAATATCGCTCAATCCGACTTTGGCAAGACACAAACACCCGGCTATGTGAATGGTGCCGAGTTACTCATCATCATGATTGACTTCCCCAAACCTATTTCTTTCTTTCTAACACTTTCACTTCCAGCCAACTTCTCAACTTTTACTTCACTTGCTTTCACCACTTTGCTTGCTTCCAAATTCACGGATAGGTAAAGGGAGGCAAAAATGTATATGAGGGGCTAAGCATGATCAAGAAGAAGAAGAGAGAAGAATGAATTGCCTTGTTCTTTCCAGGAAGAAAGTGAGAGAACTCATAACGTGGTGTCAACCTTCAAATTCAACATAATTTGGATAAAAACAAAGTATTAAACATGCCAAAAATTTCAAACAAAGCATTTAGCAACTTAAACATATTATAAGAAGCACTAAACGTTTCAAAAACTTTCAGTTAAACCACCTCGGTCGAGGTGTTCTTAGGTCAACCGAGGTGAAACACCTCGTTCGGCCAGAACTGCCCCGGTCAAGGTCAAAATTTTTTTTTAAAACCATTTTTTTTACGTTTTCTCAATCAAATAACCTGTCAGTATGCATGCAATCTCATATAAACATATAAACATATAGAAGCAAAATGAAGCATAAATAAAACATAAATATCATATAAAGTCGAGTCATACTTCCATAAGAGTCAGATAATACATCAATAAACACCCCATACTTGGGACACACAGTCCCTAGTGGGTCAAAATAAGTCTAAGGAAATAAAATACTCACCGGACATAAAGCTGAGCTGCATAATAAATAAGAAAGAAAATCCTGCAGCTCTCAGTAGTCACGATCCGGTGGTGGTGGTGGTGGCACATATGGATACTGAGATGGGTCGAACGGGTAGTCCATGATGTGCTGAAACTGAATCTGAGCCATCATGTGCTGGTAATGCTGTCGCTCCTACATCTCGCGGATATCCAGTGATAAGGCAGCATAAGAATCGATCATCTGATCCGTCAGATCATCGATCCGACGGTGAGCCTCTAGATCTCTGTGTCGGCATACCCTACGCCTAGCAGGTCTCACTGGTGATGTAGCTGGTGCAGGTTCAATACCATCATCATCAATATCAATAACCGGCGCACTCGTCCCGGCAGTATCTGTCCCTGTATCCATCGGAACTCCATCATCCCTGTCATCATCAACATCAGCAGTCTCCTCATCATCCTCCTCCTCAGCTGGTGCAACTGCTGCCTCTCTCGCATCCTCCATCAGTGGGACCCAAGTAGTCTGCCAGTAATGAGGGTCATAAACTGTAAACTGGGCTGACCACCTGATCCCCTGTGGTGTAGTCGGCTCCCATGGCATCGCCACATATGGCGTAGTCAGTCCTCGGAGAACCAAAATCTGCCGGGTAATCATCTCCTGCAGCCCTAGCGGCTTGGCAGCCGCCACCATAGTGCAAGCGCTGAGATCCATATCCTGATAGCTGGCGATGTGGGTCACAAGTCCTCCGCAGCAGATGTCCCCCTTCGCCTTGGCCTTGATCTTGTGCGGATCCTCTGCCAGCATCAAGCCAAAGTCGGGGATCCTTCCAGTCACCATGCAGTAAAGGCTGAAAAGCTCCCCCTGTCGGACCTTTTAGGGCGTCTCAGTACGTGCCAGAAGTGTCTCGCTGAAAATGCGGTGAGCTAACCTAAAGGCTAGGTGAAATATGATGCGCTCCCTGGAGTCTCCAGGGCGCCACCTGTCTGCGTGCTCAACTACGTGAGCAATCTGACCCCAAAACTCCCTAGCTACAATCCGGGAAGGGAAATCAACAGCGGTCGGGGCCGGGAAACCAAAAATATCTCTCCAATACTCTAAAGGAACTATGAAGTTCCGGTTCATCAACCGGTACTTCATAGAACGCTCTGTCAGGAGGTAGGTGAAGGAGCTAACAAACTCTAGGGTGGGCTCCAAATAGGCAGGTGCGCGGATCTCAGTAAACTGATCCAGTTCTACCATCGATATCATACGTCTAAGATCTCCATCCACATGGAGACAATCAAAGGCTGACACGTTCAGGAAGCAAGGTGCAATCACTGGACGGGCTGCTATACGGTCATAATCGACCTGGTGTCGCTCGTGGATCACCGGTCGATAAGGTCTGGAAGAATAGGAAGAAGGAGAAGGGGAGGATCTATCCCTAATGGCAAGCTGTCTGTCAGAACTCATTTTCTAAACTCTCTCTGTCAGATCACCTCGGTCGGCCTGACAAAACTCAAGAACACCTCGGCCGAGGCACAGCACGACTGGACCGAGGCGAATAACTGCGCGACTAATTTCCTCAAAATTCCAGTTCTTTTCCCCCAAAAATCACTACAACTGGTTCCTATGGGGTACTTAATTTCTTTCTCAGCAAATGCAAGGCAATCCAAGCCTAAATCGAAGCAAAAACAGCGAGGTTAGGGTTTTGTTCTATTTTTACCTCGTTCGGCCGTTTCGGTTCAATTTCTTCGCAGATCGACGCTTGCACTGGGATCCTCTACGCTTTAATTGCAGTTTGGAAGCAAAAATCTTCGAAAACGAGCAAGAATCGAAGAGGTGAGGTGAAAGGGCTGCCGCGGTCGAGGAGGTTTAGGTAAAGTGAGAAGATAGAAATTTCACCCCTTTTATACCCTTTTTGGAACTGCTGTCACCTCGGTCGAGGTGGTCTCGACTGGACCGAGGTGGTGCAGACCGAGGTGGCTCTTCAAAAACCCTAGTCGCCTCGGTTGTTCAAGAATCACCTCGGTCGAGGTGCTTTGACAGCAACCGAGATGTCCCTCAGTCAAACTCCGTCTTCTCAAATTCCCGATCTTCTGTCCTTCCAGTTATGCTCTTGGTTTGTATTCCTTCCTTAGATGTCACCTGGTGTCTGTCTAGAACGCCAAAAACAAAACAAAGCAAAGCAAAAGCAAAACTATCTAAGCTAGACTAGAAAAAGGGAAAAGAAAGCAATACCTTGGGTTGCCTCCCAAGAAGCGCTTGGTTTAAGGTCGCTAGCTGGACCAAAGTGCATCTCTACGCGTGATGTGAGGAGCCCTCACCCCATACTTCACCTCCATCATGGGGTGTAGTAAGTAAGTCTATCAAATGCTCCAACAAGTGCAAGTGCTCATTGGATCCATAATGAAACTCTCCCAAAAAGGTTCCGGTTCCTAACTTCACTGGCAAATGGTAGGATCTCCGACGTACAAGCTTGTATGGTTTGGTTCTCACCGGAATCCTACCTGTCTTCCTCTTTTTCCGTGGGACATAACTTAGTCTTTCGTCCCATCCTTTCCTTGATCGAGAAAACAGCTTCCCGAGAATCCTAGTGGCTTCCCCATCGCTAGCTTAGGGATGGTACAAGGTCCTTAGCATGCGAGGGACCCCATACTTGAACAAGAGACACTTCATCGCCTTAACGGTGTAGTGCTTGCAAACTTCACTCCTTATAATCCAAGGAGCATCTTCTTCCAACAGTTTCAAGGAAGGTTTCATCTTGATCTTAGGAGGTTCTTTCGGAAGAGACCTCCAACTATCCGGTGCATTCTTTAAAAAATCAGAAATTTTAATAGGGATTTCAAATGAAGTAGGAGAATGTACCTTGTAAAGTTCTCCAAAGCTTGAGACAAGTTTCATGTTGGTTTGATACCCCACACACGAAATCCCACCCAACTCAACTAGTCTTTCTTCCACCTTGACCATAATTTCAGTAATTTGGCCAAGGTTCTCCGTATCTTGCAGTTCTACAGATTTTTCCTCCACCTCGGCCGATCTCTCTTTCACCTCGACCGAGGTCTCAACCGTTAGATCGTGATAGCATGAATTATAGTCTATATTTTGGGGTTTGTTTGGACGTTTTATCATTCATAATCTGCATGTTTGTAAGTATATTATGTGACTTTACTACCATTTCATCTACCTTTGCGAGAATCGAGGTCTACACCTAGTTTTGTTGTAATCGTAGGTAAAATGGCACGCTTTGCATCAAAAAGGAGCAAAAGGAGTCATGAGTCATTTGGAGCTACATCCAGGGAGCATAACCATGGATTAAAGATTTACTTTGGAGCAGATTCGAGAGATTTCACATTCTGTTGTGACTCACCTCGGTTGACCAGAGATTCATCTCGACCGAGGTGATCTAGAGACGTCGACTCGACCGAGGCGAACACCTAGGACGCGGCGAGAATATTTTATTCTTGGATGAAATCTTTTAAAATTAGAAAGTGATCTTATATTTTTGGGCTTGGCTCCTGGAAGGAAGAAGATATGCAAAATCATATATTTTACATATATTTATAGGAAAATATCTTTCTAAGATTTATTATCTTTGGAGGATTATTTTCTTATCAAAAGGGTTGGATTTCCACAAATCAGGGAGCTCGCTATCATCCCGCTTACACCGAAAGACAAGTCGCATACAACGCAGCAACAGCAGCATAATCCAATTGGGGAGATTCGAAGAACCTTTTTGAAGGTTGAAGGAAGATTGAAGAGCATAACTTTTATAGCTTTTTGGAGGGTTTTGTAAGATTGTCTTTAATTCCCTCACTTGTTGTCTTGTCTTGTTGGATTGCTATCCAAGGAACGCTTTTGTTGTGATATTTGATTCAGTTATTGAAGTCTTTTTCATTAAATTCTTTTTGTTCAAATATTCACCTTCTTCCCATATATTTAATACTTTCATAATGATGATGAGTGGCTAATTTCCTTGTGTGATTCTAGGGTGATTGGCTGAAGGTTGTGGGAAAAACAATGATAGAATAATCTTAGATTCCAGTAGGATCCTGAAAGTTCGAGTCTTTAACCTTAACCCTAAGCATCTCGTTCGGTCGATAAACATCTCGGCCGGGGTGGAATTCGTCTGACCGAGGTGACTTGTCCAATTCTAAACAGAAAGTTAAGTGTTAGAGTTTACTAAATCCTATTCTTATTACACCTTTCTGGTTCAATGCAAGCTTAGGATGAGACTTACCCGGTAATTCCTTAGTTTGTTTACCAACGATCATAAGTGTAGGTAATAAAGGTTTATCCTTTATTGGGGTTTGAGTGTGCTTCCATCCCATCTTTGTGAGTTAGTCTGAGACTTACCCGGTAAAGGTTGATTCTATTCCCTTAGATGGTGTGTTAGTTTGAGGTTATAGTTCTTTATCTTGATTCCTTGAGACTTACGCGGTAATAGGAGTTACGATTTTGGATTAGTGTGTAGTGAGACTTACCCGGTAATCTACTCCACTTTAGTAACACCTTCCCCATGCAAAAATCTCAGCTTTGTCCGCTTATCTTTAGATCTTGAGTTGGAACCACAACTAGATGCTTTAATCCCTAGAATTGCATGTTTGCTTTATTGACTTCTTATTCATCTTTGATTGTTTTAATTGCTCTTTTGGTTAGTGTTCACGAAGCTTACCGTTATTGACTTTGTTTCACCGAGTCCCTGTGATCGACCCCTGGAATTTCTTGCTTTTTACTACGATTGACCCGTACACTGCGGGTTCGCATCCTTGTTTTAAGCTTAAGTCTAGGGTTATAAATTTAAAGCTTGCACACACCGTTTGGAGCGAACAAGTTTTTGGCGCCGTTGCCGGGGACTTGGTCTAGACCGAGCCGGGACGGTTTGCTCTTGGGGCGCTTGCCCCCGTGTCATCTAACCACTCTACATGAGTGACTTTTGCAGGTTCTTTCTTAGGTATATGCGAAGAACCCGCACTGGGAAGGAAATCGTTCCTTACGATCCCAAACCGGAAAAGACATACAAGCGACGCTTAAGAGAAGCAAAGATGGCCCAACAAGACGACCGCGATCTTGCGGCCGAATTAAAAGAGGCGCTAGGCCTGCTACGCCTCAGCAAGGAAGAACTAAGGCAAGAGAAAGAAGATAATCGCACCAAGACTGCAGCAATCGAAGCAGAGATAGCAGTCATACGAAACCAGATTCTACTTCGACCGAGGGAAGATCCCCCTGTTGATCCTCGACCGAGGCAAGTTCCAGTACCTGACGCCCCGGCCGATGTACTTCCACCTCGGAGGCCAGTCCGAGATGTTCTTCTTACAGGAATCCCACAAACCCTAGGTCAAAGGATGAACCCTAATCAACAACTGAGGCGTCCAGGAGTGAACCTAGGAGATCCAGCGGATCATGACTACGAACTTCGACCGCAAGTTCTATCCATGATTCGTCAATGCCAATTCGGAGGGCTAGAGAAGGAGTCGCCACATCAACATCTTCAAAACTACGAGATCTTGATGGAAACCTTGCGACCTTCCAGAATCGAAAATAACAATTACAAGCTAAGACCTTTTTACTTTTATTTAAAAGATAGAGCTCTTACTTGGTATCAATCTCTTCCTCCAGGTAAAATTAGCACATGGGAGGAGATGACTACGGAATTCTTGACCAAATTCTTTCCCCCCTCAAAGACCGCTGAAATGAGAGGGAAGATCAATGCTTTCATTATGAAGGACAAGGAGAGCTTGTCCAAATCTTGGAAGCGGTTCAAGGATATCCTTTTGGATTGCCCACATCATGGGATTCCAAAGATCGAGTTGTTGGAGATCTACTTCAAAGGACTGGACGGAAACACCCAATTCAATCTCCAACTACTCTCCGCCGGTACCTTCATGGACATAACGATTGATGAGGCTTGGGACTTCATTGAGAAGCAAGCCTTGCACATGGAGAAATACACCCACCAAGGAGCTGAAGGTGGAGTTAAAAGAGTCAACTTTCAAGAGACTCAATCCAACAACAATCAACTCACGTCTTTGAAGAATGACGTGAAGCAATTGAAGGAACTCTTGGTTGCACAAACCAAGAAGGAAGAGCAAGGGAAAAGGAACAACAACAACAACGGGTACCGTAACAACAACAACGGTCCCCGAAACAACAACTACAAAAACAACAATAACAATAGATGGTCAAATAGCAACAATTGGAGGACGAACAATCAAAGCAACCAAAATCCTGGTAACAATTATTCTAACTCCAACTCTAATAATTCCTCTAACCCTTTCCTCTCTTCCCTTTCTTCTTCTTCTACTCCATTAAAGAGCCAAGGGCAAGGATCAAGTTCATCTCAGCCGGAAAAGAAAGACGCAGTTCTGGAGGCTATCTTGATCAAGCTTAGCGCTATGGAGAATTCTATGACTTCATTTTCGAGGGCCCAAAAGTCCTTCGAACAACAACTTGCTAGTAGGGCGAATGAAGCGCCAAGAGATCCAGGGAAGCTTCCAGCAAAGACGGAAAGCAACCCTAAGGGCCAGTGCATGGCCATAACGACGAGGAGGGGACTTAAAACTGCAGATCCAGTACGTCGTTCGACGCAGACCACCTCGGTCCAGATCCAGTCGAAGAACACCTCGACCGAGATGCCAACCGAGGTGGATCAACAGAAAGCAGGAGGGACGACTGAAACTTATATTCCACCTCCTGCATACAAACCACCACTTCCATTCCCTCAGTCCAGAGCCAGAGCACATCTAGACAAGCACTTTGGTAAGTTCCTTGACTTGATGAATAAGCTACATATTAATATTCCTTTCCTTGATGCTATTTTAGGTATGCCCGCCTATGGGAAGTTCTTAAAAGAAATCTTATCAAGGAAGAGGAAGCTGGAGGATGTTGGTGAAGTTAGGATGACATCTAAATCTTCGGAGCTCATACAAATCATGAAGGAAAAGATGCCTCCTAAGTTGAGAGATCCCGGCTCATTTTGCATTCCCATTCAAGTTGGGGATGTCACTTGTGAAGCCCTTTGTGATCTAGGAGCCAGCGTGAGCATCATCCCGCTGGAGCTATGCGTAAAGATCGGTCTTGGAGAGCCCAAGCCGGTCAAGATTCGACTTTATATGGCGGATCGCTCCATTACCCATCCCGTGGGCAACTTGGAGGACGTTCCGGTCAAGTTAGATAACTTCTATCTACCTATAGATTTTGTTGTACTTGACATTCCCGCAGATTATCCTGTTCCTATTATTCTCGGGAGGCCATTTCTAGCAACTTCAGGTTGCAACATGGATTGCAAGAACGCCAAGTTGAAATTCAACGTTGGTGGCGATGAGGTGGAGTTCGCACTACTTGCAGCCATGAAAGGGGAGCAGCTAACTGATGATATCTTCAACATCTACGATGAAGAAGAATCAAGAGAATTGGTGAGCTCTATCCTTATTAACGATCCACTCGAAAGAGTTATTAGCTTCAGTTTAATGGAGGAAGGTATAGATGCTTCTTGTGATGCAGATATACGGAGCTTACAGGCACTAGAAGAGGATCCAGGAGCTAAAACTGAGAAGCTAATCCAGGAGACAGAGATCTCAAGTTTCGGTTCCAGTAGCGGTACCTTGAGCGAGGCACTTTCTGGACTGAGCGATGAGACTGAAGAACACCTCGGTCAACGCCTCTGCGCCTCGACCGAGGTCGACGGCGAGACGATTCCAACTGAGACTTCATCGAGTCCGGTTTCTGACACCACTCCATTGGAAAGAGGAAGCAAGGATCCCTCTCAGAAAGCACCCCCAGTTGTGGAGCTTAAACAACTCCCTAGTCACTTGAGGTATGTCTTTCTTGGACCGGATTCTACTTATCCCGTTATTGTTAGTGCTTCCCTTTCCGAATCTGAATTGTCTAAATTAATGCATGTCTTGAGAAAGCATCGAAAAGCTATAGGTTATACCACGGACGATCTTATTGGCATTAAGCCTTCTTTCTGCATGCATAGAATTCTAATGGAAGATAATCATAAGACTTCACGGGAACCTCAAAGACGGTTAAATCCGATCATGAAAGAGGTTGTGAAGAAGGAAGTTCTTAAGTTGTTGGATGCAGGTATTATTTATCCTATCTCGGACAGCAAGTGGGTTAGCCCGGTGCATGTCGTTCCGAAGAAAGGAGGGATGACCGTTGTGACGAATAAGAACAATGAGTTGATCCCAACGAGGACCGTTACGGGCTGGAGAGTTTGCATCGATTATAGGAAGCTGAACACGGCGACTCGGAAGGATCATTTTCCACTTCCCTTCATCGATCAAATGCTCGAACGATTGGCCCAGCATTCACACTTATGCTACTTGGACGGCTATAGTGGATTCTTCCACATTCCTATCCATCCGGATGATCAGGAGAAGACCACATTCACTTGTCCGTGGGGGACATTTGCCTATCGGAGGATGCCATTTGGATTGTGCAATGCACCCGCTACCTTCCAGCGATGCATGATGGCTATCTTTTCCGAATACATAGAGGAGATCATGAAGGTATTCATGGATGATTTTTCTGTATATGGTTCCTCTTTTGATAACTGCCTATCTAACCTTTCGCTAGTGCTTAAAAGATGTGAAGACACTAATCTCGTCTTGAATTGGGAGAAGTGTCATTTTATGGTTAATGAAGGCATTGTGCTAGGACACCTCGTTTCTAATCGAGGTATTGAGGTCGATCGAGCTAAGATCGAGACTATTGAGAAACTCCCTCCTCCTTGTTCTGTTAAAGGTGTGAGGAGTTTTCTCGGGCATGCAGGTTTCTACAGGAGATTCATCAAGGACTTCTCCAAGATTTCTAAACCTCTAACTAACCTCTTGAATAAAGATGTTGTTTTTGAGTTTTCGCAGGAGTGTCTTGATGCTTTTTACAGGATTAAGGAAGTGTTGATCTCCGCTCCCATTATCCAACCTCTTGATTGGACCTTGCCCTTTGAGGTCATGTGCGACGCTATTGATGTAGCCGTAGGAGCGCTGCTTGGACAGAAGAAGGATGGACGGACCACCGCCATTTATTATGCTAGCAAGACGCTAGATGAAGCACAACGCAACTACGCTACCACCGAGAAGGAGTTATTGGCGGTTGTATATGCTTTCGAGAAGTTTCGTTCCTATCTAGTGGGGGCGAAAGTCATTGTCTACACCGACCATGCAGCCATTCGTTACTTGTTGGCTAAGAAAGATGCCAAGCCGCGCCTTATTCGATGGATTCTCTTGCTTCAAGAGTTTGACCTAGAGATCCGCGATAAGAAGGGATCCGAGAACTCAGTTGCGGATCACCTCAGCCGGATACCGGAATCTTCCCGCGAGACGGATGACCCACCCATAGACGATTCATTCCCCGATGAGCACTTACACTTGTTGGAGTGTTTGATGGATTTACTTACTTCATCCCACGATGGAGGTGAAGTATGGGGTGAGGACACCTCCCACCTCGTTTGAAACGCATCATGGTCCAGCTAGCGACCTTAAACCAAGCGCTTCTTGGGAGGCAACCCAAGGTATTGCTTTCTTTTTCCGTTTTCTAGTCTAGTTTAGATAGTTTTTGTTTTTGCTTTGCTTTGCTTTATTTTTGGCATCCTAGACAGATAACAGGAGACATCTAAGGAAGGAGCATAACTGGAAGGACAGAAGTTCGAAATTTTGAGAAGACAGAAGCACCTCGGTTATTGTCAGAGCACCTCGACCGAGTTGATTCTTGAGCAACCGAGGCGACTAGGGTTTCTGCAGAACCACCTCAGTCCGTACCACCTCGGTCCAGACGAGACCATCTCGACCGAGGTGACAGCAGATCCGGGAACAGTATAAAAAGGGGAAAAATTTATTTTTTACCTTTTTACTCTCTTCGACTCGACCGCGGCGCTCCTCACCTCGCTTCCTCTGTTTTTGCTCGTTTTCGAAGATTTCCGCTTCCAAACTGCAATTGAAGAGTAGAGGATCCCATTGCAACTACAGATCTACAAAGAAATCGAACGAATCGACCAAAACGAGGTAAAAATAGTCGAAACCCTAACTCGTTCATTCGTTTCGATTTGGGCTTTGGTTGCCCTTGAATCTGCTGAGAAAAGGCTTAAGTACCCCATAGGAAGCAATTGTAGTGATTTTTGGGGGAAAAGAAGTGGATTTCTGAGATTAGAATCGTAAACTGTTGCGCCTCGGTCCAGTCGAACTGCATCTCGACCGAGGTGATTCTTGAGGGTTGTCAACGACCGAGGTGATCTGACAGTAGTTGAGAGAAAATGAGTACCGATCGTCGCCTTACCCTCAGAGATAGATCCTCACCTTCCCCTCCTTCTTCTTCTTCCCGACCTTACCGCTCGGTGATCCACGAGAGATGCCGGGTAGATTATGAGCGTATAGCCAGCCGTCCAGTTATTGCACCACGTTTCCTGGACGTGTCAGCTTTCGATTGCCTAGGGTTAGATGGAGACCTTAGGAGGATGATTGCCACAGTTGGGCTGGATCAGTTTACTGAGATCCGAGCCCCAACCTACTTGGAGCTGACCCTAGAGTTTGTTAGCTCCTTCTCCTACCTCCCCACAGAGTAGTCTGTGAAGTATCGGTTGATGAGCCGGAACTTCATAGTTCCCTTAGAGGTTTGGAGAGAGATTTTCGGCTTTTCTGAGCCCACTGCCACTGACTTCCCCTCCCGATCTGTAGCTAGGGAGTTCTGGGGGCAGATTGCCCATATTACTGAGCATGCAAACAGATGGCGCCCTGGAGATTCCAGGGAGAAGGTCATCTTCCACCCAGCCTTCAGATTAGCCCATAGGATATTCAGCGAGACACTTCTGGCGCGTACTGAGACGCCCCAGAAGATCCGACAGGGCGAGCTCTTCAGCCTTTACTGTATGGTCACGGGGGGTTTCCCAGACTTTGGCTTGATCTTGGCAAAGGACCTGCACAAGATCAAGGCTAAAGCGAAGGGAGATATCTGCTGCGGAGGTCTAGTCACCCACATAGGTGCTTATCACGGGATGGACCTCAGTGCTTGTACGATGGTGGCGGCTCCGAAGCCGCTTGGATTGCAGGAGATGATCACTCGGAGGATTCTAGTTCCCCGAGGTCTGACCACTCCATATGTTGCTATGCCGTGGGAGCGGACTGCGCCACAAGGGATCCGCTGGTCTGCCCAGTTCACAGTTTTCGATCCACATTATTGGCAAACAGCTTGGGCCCCACTTATGGAGGATCATAGGGAGGCAGCAGCTGCCCCGGCTGAGGAGGAGGAGGATGACGATGACGAGGAGACAGTAGACGAGAGAGATGGTGGAGTCCCGATGAATACAGGGACGGATACTGCAGGTACGAGCGCGCCGCCGATCATAGATCTTGATGATGACGATGAGACAGAGCCTGCACCAGCTGAGACTTCTCCAGTCAGACCTGCTAGACGCAGGAGGCACAGAGTGAGAGATCGAGCTACCCACAGACGGATCGATGACCTGACGGATCAGGTTATTGACTCGTATGCCGCATTATCGCTGGATATCCGCGAGATGCAGGAGCGGTAGCACTATCAGCACATCATGGCCCAGCTTCAGTTCGAGCGTGTCATGGGTTACCCGTTCAACCCGACGCAGTATCCGTATGTGCCACCACCACCACCACCGGATCGAGACTATTGAGGAGCTGCAGGATTTTCTTTATTATATTTTTATGCAGTTCAGCTATTTATCCGGTGAGTACTCTTATTTCCAGACTTATATTGACCCACTGGGACAGTGTGTCCCAAGAACACCTCGACCGAGTCAGTCTTGGCCAAACGAGGCGTTTCACCTCGGTTGAACCAAGAACACCTCGACCGAGGTGTGTTAACAGAGAATTTTCGAAAACGATTTTTGTGTTTATTATCTGGATATGATCTCAGTGAAGATTTTGTCTACTGACTGGTTTTAAATTCTTTATGTGTTTGAAAGGTTTTATAATATGTTTAACTTGCTAAATGCTTTGTTTGAAATTATTGGCATGTTTAATACTTTGTTTTTATCCAAATTATGTTGAATTTGAAGGTTGACACCACAAGATAAGTTCTCTCACTTTCTTCCTGGAAAGACCAAGGCAATTCATTCTTCTCTCTTTGTTCGCTCCAAACGGTGTGTGCAAGATTTAAATTTATAACCCTAGACTTAAGCTTAAAACAAGGATACGAACCCGTAGTGTACGGGTCAATCGTAGTAAAAGCAAGAAAATTCCAGGGGTCGATCACAGGGACTCGGTGAAACAAAGTCAATACGGTATGCTTATGTCAATACTAACCACAAGAGCAATTAACACAATCAAAGATGAATAAGAAGTCAATAAAGCAAACATGCAATTCTAGGGATTAAAGCATCTAGTTGTGGTTCCAACTCAAGATCTATAGATAAGCGGACAAAGCTGAGATTTTTGCGTGGGGAAGGTGTTACTAAAGTGGAGTAGATCACCGGGTAAGTCTCACTACACACTAATCCTAAACCGTAACTCCTATTACCGGGTAAGTCTCAAGGAATCAAGATAAAGAACTATAACCTCAAACTAACATGCCATCTAAGGGAATAGAATCAACCTTTACCGGGTAAGTCTCAGGCTAACTCACAAAGATGGGATGGAAGCACACTCAAACCCCAATAAAGGATACACCTTTATTACCTACACTTATGATCGTTAATACACAAACTAAGGAATTACCGGGTAAGTCTCATCCTAAGCTTGCATTGAACCAGGAAGGTGTAATAAGAATAGGATTTAGCAAACTCTAACACTTAACATTCTGTTTAGGTTCGGATAAGTCACCTCGGTCAGAAGAATTCCACCCCGGCCGAGATGTTCATCAACCGAACGAGATGCTTAGGGTTAAGGTTAAAGACTCGAACTTTCAGGATCCTTCTGGAATCTAAGATTATTCTATCATTGTTTTTCCCACAACCTTCTGCCAATCACCCTAGAATCACACAAAGAAATTAGCCACTCATCATCATTATGAAAGTATTAAATATATGGGAAGAAGGTGAATATTTGAACAAAGAAGAATTTAAGGAAAAGACTTCAATAACTGGATCAAATATCACAACAAAAGCGTTCCTTGGATAACAATCCAAAAAGACTAGACAACCAATGAGGGAATTAAAGACAATCTTACAAAACCCTCCAATAAAGCTATAAAAGCTATGGACTTCAATCTTCCTTCAACCTTCAAAAAGGTTCTTCAAAACTCTCAACTGGAGTATGCTGCTGCTGCTGCGTATGCGGGATCTTCTCGTAAGCAAGATCAACGGTATAGCGTGATGTCGGAATTGTGGAAATCCAACCCTTTTTATAGGAAAATAACCCTCCAAAGATAATAAATCTTAGAAAGATATTTTCCCATAAATATAGGTAAAATATAAGATTCTGCATATCTCCTTCCTTCCAGGAGTCAAGCCCAAAAATATAAGATCACTTTCCAAATTTAAAAGATCTCATCCAAGAATAAAATATTCTCGCCGCGTCCTAGGTGTTCGCCTCGGTCGAGTCGGCGTCTCTGGATCACCTCGGTCGAGATGAATCTCTGGTCAACCGAGGTGAGTCACGACAGAATGTGAAATCTCTTGAATCTGCTCCAAAGTAAATCTTTAATCCATGGCTATGTTCCCTGGATGTAGCTCCAAATGACTCATGACTTCTTTTGCTCCTTTTTGATGCAAAACGTACCAAATTACCTGCAATTACAACAAAACTAGGTGTAGACCTCGATCCTTGCAAAGGTAGGTGAAATGGTAGTAAAATCGCATAATGCACATTCAAACATGCAGATTATGAAAGATAAAACGTCCAAACAAACCCCAGAATATGGACTATAATTCATGCTATCAAAATACCCCATACTTAGCCCTTGCTTGTCCCCAAGCAAGTTCCTCATATAAAAGATAAGATAGAATGGATTATAAGTTAAGAAAATCATTGAAAAAGTTTTTCAAAAACATTTTATGGTGTGCACTACCATAGATCACTCTAAGAGAGTACTTCCTGGAATTAAAAACTCAATATGATCAAAACATTTTATAAATATAGGAAAGTTGTTCATCTTTGCATAAAATCATAGAATGCATAATAAATCATAATTATCAAAATTAATTATGTATAATCCGATTTAAACCACTAAGCCAATCAACAAGCTCAAGGTCTTAAGGGCTTCCCACAAGAAAAGGTCAAGAAACGTGTAGGGTAGGGATGTATGTAAGGTAATGTGGTGCTAGAATCCGGGAAAAGGATGAACTTCACTTTCACTTTGACTTGCAACATCTTCCACCAATAAGCTTCACTTATCTCACACTTTTTTTTTCTTTTTACTTTACTTTTTGGGATGCATGGACAGAGGTGCACAATAACCGAAGCCTAGGAAATCTGCAATCATCAATTTCTCGAGATGCATCAAACCCTTGATGCACATACCATGACCCGTTAGGAATATCGCTCAATCCGACTTTGGCAATACACAAACACCCGGCTATGTGAATGGTGCCGAGTTACTTATCTTCATGATTGACTTCCCAAACCTATTATTGCTTTCTAACACTTTCACTTCCAGCCACTTCTCAACTTTAACTCCACTTGCTTTCACCACTTCGCTCGCTTCCAAATTCCCGGATAGGTAAAGGGGGGCAAAATGTATATGAGGGGCTAAGCATGATCAAGAAGAAGAAGAAGAGAATGAATTGCCTTGGTCTTTCCAAGAAGAAAGTGAGAGAACTTAACCTGCGGTGTCAACCTTCAAATTCAACATAATTTGGATAAAAACAAAGTATTAAACATGCTAATAATTTCATACAAAGCATTTAGCAACTTAAGCATATTATAAAACCTTTCAAACACATAAATAATTTAAAACCAGTAGGTAAATAGAATCTTCACTGAGATCATATCCAGATAAGTAACACAAAATCGTTTTCGAAAACTTTCTGTTACGCACCTCGGTCGAGATGTTCTTGGTTCAACCGAGGTGAAATGCCTCGTTTGACCAATACTGACTCGGTCGAGGTCGAAAAAAATTTTTTTTTTTTTTTTTTTTTTAAAACCATTTTTTTTCGGTTTCGACGTTTTTCTCAATCAAATAACCTGTAGGTATGCATGTAATATCAGATAATCATATAAATGCAGAAGTGAGGCATAAATAAAATATCCGATAAATATATCATACATCAAAAGTAGTCGAATAACATCAAGTAGTCATAATCAATACAAACACCCAATACTTGGGACACACTGTCCTAGTGGGTCAAATAAAAGTCTGAAAATGAGAGTACTCACCGGATAAATAGCTGAACTGCATAAAAGAAAATAAAGAAAATCCTGCAGCTCCTCAGTAATCTCGATCCGGCGGTGGTGGTGGTGGCACGTACGGATACTGTGTCGGGTCGAACGGATAACCCATGACACGCTCGAACTGCAACTGGGCCATGACGTGCTGATAGTGCTGCCGCTCCTGCATCTCGCGGATATCCAGCGATAATGCAGCATATGAGTCAATAACCTGATCCGTCAGGTCATCGATCCGTCGGTGGGCAGCTCGATCCCTCACTCCGCGCCTCCTGCGTCTAGCAGGTCTGACTGGAGAAGTCTCAGCTGGTGCAGGCTCCGTCTCCTCCTCATCATCCAAATCGATGATCGGTGGTGCGCTCATCCCTGCAGTATCCGTCCCTGTATCCATCGGGACTCCACCATCTCTCTCATCCACTGTCTCCTCGTCGTCGTCATCCTCCTCAGCCGGGGCAGCTGCTGCCTCTCTATGATCCTCCATCAGAGGAGCCCAAGCTGTCTGCCAGTAATGCGGATTAAAAACTATGAACTGAGCAGACCAGCGGATCCCCTGTGGTGCAGTCCGCTCCCAAGGCATAGCGACGTATGGAGTGGTCAAACCACGGGGAACCAGAATCCTCCGTGTGATCATCTCCTGTAATCCGAGCGGCTTCGGAGCCGCCGCCATCGTGCATACACTGAGGTCCATCCCGTGATAGGCAGCTATATGGGTGACTAGACCTCCGCAGCAAATGTCTCCCTTCGCGTTGGCCTTGATCTTGTGCAGGTCCTCTGCCAAGAACAAGCCAAAGTCTGAGAAACCTCCTGTAACCATGCAGTAGAGGCTGAAGAGCTCGCCCTGTCGGATCTTCTGGGGCGTCTCAGTACGCGCCAGAAGTGTCTCGCTAAATATCCTGTGGGCTAGTCTGAAAGCTGGGTGGAAGATGACCTTCTCCCTAGAATCTCCAAGGCGCCATCTGTCTGCATGCTCAGTAATATGGGCAATCTGCCCCCAGAACTCCCTAGCTACGGATCGGGAGGGGAAATCAGTGGCGGTGGGCTCAGAAAAGCCGAAAATCTTTCTCCACATCTCTAAAGGAACTATGAAGTTCCGGTTCATCAACCGGTACTTCACAGACTGGTCTGTGGGAAGGTAGGAGAAGGAGCTAACAAACTCTAAGGTCGGCTCCAAATAGACTAGGGCTTGGATCTCAGTAAACTGATCCAGCCCGACAGTAGCGATCATCCTCCTAAGGTCACCATCTAACCCTAGGCAATCGAAAGCCGACACGTCCAGAAAACGTGGTGCGATAACTGGACGGCTAGCTATGCGCTCATAGTCTACCCGGCATCTCTCGTGGATAACCGGGCGGTAAGGACGGGAAGAAGAGGAAGAAGGGGAGGGTGAGGATCTGTCTCTAAGGGCTAGGCGACGATCGGAACTCATTTTCACTCAACACTGTCAGACCACCTCGGTTGCTGACAAGACTCAAGAATCACCTCGGTCGAGATGCAGTTCGACCGGACCGAGGCGCAGTAGTTACGATTCCAATTCTCAGAATTTCAGTTCTTTTCCCCCCAAAATCACTACAATTGCTTCCTAAGGGGTACTTATGCCTTTTCTCAGCAGAATCAGGGGCAACCAAAGCCCAAATCGAAACGAATGAACGAGTTAGGGTTTCGACTTATTTTACCTCGTTTCGGTCGATTCGTTCGATTTCTTTGCAGATCTGTTGTTGCAAAAGGTTCCTCTATCCTTCAATCGTAGTTTGGAAGCGGAAATCTTCAAAAACGAGCAAGGAACGAGAGAGAGCGAAGTGGACTGTCGCCGCGGTCGAGGTGAAGAAGATAAAAAGTGAAAAGTAATTTTTTTTTTCTTTTTATACTGTTCCTGGATCTGTTGTCACCTCGGTCGAGATGGTCTCGACTGGACCGAGGTGGTACGGACCGAGGTGGTTCTACAGAAACCCTAGTCGCCTCGGTTGCTCAAGAATCAACTCGGTCGAGGTGCTCTGACAGTAACCGAGATGCTTCTGTCTTCTCAAAATCTCGAACTTCTGTCCTTCCAGTTATGCATCCTTCCTTAGATATTTCCTGTTGTCTGTCCAGAACGCCAAAAACAAAACAAAGCAAAGCAAAAACAAAAAAACTATCTAAGCTAGACTAGAAAACGGGAAAAGAAAGCAATACCTTGGGTTGCCTCCCAAGAAGCGCTTGTTTTAAGGTCGCTAGCTGGACCATGATGCGTCTCAAACGAGATGGGAGGTGCCCTCACCCCATACTTCACCTCCATCGTGGGGTGAAGTAAGTGAATCCATGAAACGCTCCAACAAGTGTAAATGCTCATCGGGGAATGAATCGTCTATGGGTGGGTCGTCCGTCTCGCGGGAAGATTCCGGTAGCCGGCTGAGGTGATCCGCAACTGAGTTCTCGGATCCCTTCTTATCGCGAATCTCTAGGTCAAACTCTTGAAGCAGGAGAATCCATCGAATAAGGCGCGGCTTGGCATCTTTCTTAGCCAATAAGTAACGAATGACTGCATGGTCGGTGTAGACAATGACTTTCGACCCCACTAGATAGGAACGAAACTTCTCGAAAGCATATACAACCGCCAATAACTCCTTCTCGGTGGTAGCGTAGTTGCGTTGTGCTTCATCTAGCGTCTTGCTAGCATAATAAATGGCGGTGGTCCGCCCATCCTTCTTCTGTCCAAGCACCGCTCCTACGGCTACATCACTAGCGTCACACATGACCTCAAAGGGCAAGGTCCAATCAGGAGGTTGGATAATAGGAGCGGAGGTCAACGCTTCCTTAATCCTGTAAAAAGCATCAAGACACTCCTGCGAAAACTCCAAAACAACATCTTTATTCAAGAGGTTAGTTAGAGGTTTAGAAATCTTAGAGAAGTCTTTGATGATTCTCCTGTAAAAACCTGCATGCCCGAGAAAACTCCTCACACCTTTAACAGAACAAGGAGGAGGGAGTTTCTCAATAGTCTCGATCTTAGCCCGATCGACCTCAATACCTCGATTAGAAACGAGGTGTCCTAGCACAATGCCTTCATTAACCATAAAATGACACTTCTCCCAATTCAGAACAAGGTTAGTGTCTTCACATCTTTTAAGCACTAGAGAAAGGTTAGATAGGCAATCATCAAAAGAGGAACCATATACAGAAAAATCATCCATGAATACCTCCATGATCTCCTCTATGTACTCGGAAAAGATAGCCATCATGCATCGCTGGAAGGTAGCGGGTGCATTGCACAATCCAAATGGCATCCTCCGATAGGCAAACGTCCCCCAAGGACAAGTGAAAGTGGTCTTCTCCTGATCATCCGGATGGATAGGAATCTGGAAGAATCCACTATAGCCGTCCAAGTAGCAAAAGTGTGAATGCTGGGCCAATCGTTCGAGCATTTGATCGATGAAGGGAAGCGGAAAATGATCCTTCCGAGTCGCCGTGTTCAGCTTCCTATAATCGATGCAAACTCTCCAGCCCGTAACGGTCCTCGTTGGGATCAACTCGTTGTTCTTATTCGTCACAACGGTCATCCCTCCTTTCTTCGGAACGACATTCACCGGGCTAACCCACTTGCTGTCCGAGATAGGATAAATAATACCTGCATCCAACAACTTAAGAACTTCCTTCTTCACAACCTCTTTCATGATCGGATTTAACCGTCTTTGAGGTTCCCGTGAAGTCTTATGATTATCTTCCATTAGAATTCTATGCATGCAGAAAGAAGGTTTAATGCCAATGAGATCATCCGTGGTGTAACCTATAGCCTTTCGATGCTTTCTCAGGACATGCATTAACTTAGATAATTCGGACTCGGAAAGGGAAGCACTAGCAATAACGGGATAAGTAGAATCCGGTCCAAGAAAGATATACCTCAAGTGACTGGGGAGTTGTTTAAGCTCCACAACTGGGGGTGCTTTCTGAGAGGGATCCTTGCTTCCTCTTTCCAGTGGAGTGGTGTCAGAAACTGGACTCGATGAAGTCTCAGTTAGAATCGTCTCGCCATCGACCTCGGTCGAGGCGCATAGGCGTTGACCGAGATGTTCTTCGGTCGCCTCGCTAAGTCCAGAAAGTGCCTCGGTCGAGGTACTGCTACTGGATCCGAGACTGGAGATCTTCGTCTCCTGGACTAGCTTTTCAGTTGTAGCTCCTGGATCCTCTTCCAGTGCCTTTAAGCTCCGTATATCTGCATCACAAGAAGCATCTATACCTTCCTCCATTAATCTGAAGCTAATAACTCTTTCGAGTGGATCGTTAATAAGGATAGAGCTCACCAATTCTCTTGATTCTTCTTCATCGTAGATGTTGAAGATATCATCAGTTAGCTGCTCCCCTTTCATCGCTGCAAGTAATACGAACTCCACCTCATCGCCACCAACGTTGAATTTCAACTTGGCGTTCTTGCAATCCACGTTGCAACCCGAAGTTGCTAGAAATGGCCTCCCGAGAATAATAGGAACATGATAATCTGCGGGAATGTCAAGTACAACAAAATCTATGGGTAGATAGAAGTTACCTAACTTGACCGGAACGTCTTCCAAAATGCCCACGGAATGGGTAATGGAGCGATCCGCCATGTAAAGTCGAATCTTGACCGGCTTGGGCTCTCCAAGACCGATCTTCGTGCATAGCTCCAACGGGATGATACTCACGCTGGCTCCTAGATCACAAAGGGCTTCACAAGTGACATCCCCAACTTGAATAGGAATGCAAAATGAGCCGGGATCTCTTAACTTAGGTGGCATCTTTTCCTTCATGATCTTGATAAGCTCCGAAGATTTAGATGTCATCCTAACTTCACCAACATCCTCCAGCTTCCTCTTCCTTGATAAGATTTCTTTTAAGAACTCCCCATAGGCGGGCATACCTAAAATAGCATCAAGGAAAGGAATATTAATTTGTAGCTTATTCATCAAGTCAAGAAACTTACCAAAGTGCTTGTCTAGATGTGCTCTGGCTCTGGACTGAGGGAATGGAAGTGGTGGTTTGTATGCAGGAGGTGGAACATAAGTTTATGTCGTCCCTCCTGCTTTCTGTTGATCCGCCTCGGTTGGCATCTCGGTTGAGGTGTTCTTCGACTGGATCTGGACCGAGGTGGTCTGCGTCGAGCGAGGTACTGGATCTGCAGTTTTGAGTCCACTCCTCGTCGTTATGGCCATGCATTGGCCCTTAGGGTTGCTTTCCGTCTTTGCTGGAAGATTCCCTGGATCTCTTGGCGCTTCATTCGCCCTATTAGCAAGTTGTTGTTCGAGGGACTTTTGGGCCCTCGAAAATGAAGTCATAGAATTCTCTATAGCGCTAAGCTTGATCAAGATTGCCTCCAGAACTGCGTCTTTCTTTCCGGCTGAGACGAACTTGATCCTTGCCCTTGGCTCTTTAATGGAGTAGAAGAAGAAGAAGGGGAAGAGAGGAAAGGGTTAGAGGAATCATTAGAGTTGGAGTTTGAATGATTGTTACCATGATTTTGGTTATTCGCCCTCTAGTTGTTGCTATTGGATCCTCTATTGTTGTTGTTGTAGTTGTTGTTTCGGGGACCGTTGTTGTTGTTACGGTACCCGTTATTGTTGTTGTTCCTTTGCCCTTGCTCTTCCTTCTTAGTTTGAGCCATCAAGAGCACCTTCAATTGCTTCACGTCATTCTTCAAAGACGTGAGTTGATTGTTGTTGGATTGAGTCTCTTTAAAGTTGACTCTTTTAACTCCACCTTCAGCTCCTTGGTGGGTATATTTCTCCATGTGCAAGGCTTGCTTCTCAATGAAGTCCCAAGCCTCATCAATCGCCATGTCCATGAAGGTACCGGCGGAGAGTAGTTGGAGATTGAACTGGGTGCTTCCGTCCAGCCCTTTGAAGTAGATCTCCAACAACTCGATCTTTGGAATCCCATGATGTGGGCAATCCAAAAGGATATCCTTGAACCGCTCCCAAGATTTGGACAAGCTCTCCTTGTCCTTCATGATGAAAGCATTGATCTTCCCTCTCATTTCAGCGGTCTTTGAGGGGGGAAAGAATTTGGTTAAGAATTCCGTAGTCATCTCCTCCCATGTGCTAATTTTTCCTTGAGGAAGAGATTGATACCAAGTAAGAGCTCTATCTTTTAAAGAAAAGTAAAAAGGTCTTAGCTTGTAGTTGTTATTTTCAATTCTGGAAGGTCGTAAGGTTTCCATCAAGATCTCGTAGTTTTGAAGATGTTGATGCGGCGACTCCTTCTCTAGCCCTCCGAATTGGCATTGGCGAATCATGGATAGAACTTACGGTCGAAGTTCGTATTCATGATCCGCTGGATCTCCTAGGTTCACCCCTGGACGCCTCAGCTGTTGATTAGGGTCCATCCTTTGACCTAGGGTTTGTGGGATTCCTGCAAGAAGAACATCTCGAACTGGCATCCGAGGTGGAAGTACATCGGCCGGGGCGTCAGGTACTGGAATCTGCCTCGGTCGAAGATCAGCTACTGGATCCTGCATCGGTCGAGGATCAACAGGAGGATCTTCCCTCGGTCGCTGTAGAATCTGATTTCGGATGACTGCTATTTCTGCTTCGATAGCTGCAGTCCTGGTGCGATTCTCTTCCTTCTCTTGCCTTAGTTCTTCCTTGCTGAGACGTAGCAGCTCTTGCGTCTCTTTTAATTCGGCCGCAAGATCGCGATCGTCTTGTTGGGCCATCTTCGCTTCTCTTAAGCGTCTCTTGTATGTCTTTTTTGGTTCGGGATCGTAAGGAACGATTTCCTTCCCAGTGCGGGTTCTTCGCATATACCTAAGAAAGAACCTGCAAAAGTCACTCAAGTAGAGTGGTTAGATGAAACAGGGCAAGCGCCCCAAGAGCAAACCGTACCGGCTCGGTCTAGACCAAGTCCCCGGCAACGGCGCCAAAAACTTGTTCGCTCCAAACGGTGTGTGCAAGCTTTAAATTTATAACCCTAGACTTAAGCTTAAAACAAGGATGCGAACCCGCAGTGTACGGGTCAATCGTAGTAAAAGCAAGAAAATTCCAAGGGTCGATCACAGGGACTCGGTGAAACAAAGTCAATACGGTATGCTTATGTCAATACTAACCACAAGAGCAATTAACACAATCAAAGATGAATAAGAAGTCAATAAAGCAAACATGCAATTCTAGGGATTAAAGCATCTAGTTGTGGTTCCAACTCAAGATCTATAGATAAGCGGACAAAGCTGAGATTTTTGCGTGGGGAAGGTGTTACTAAAGTGGAGTAGATCACCGGGTAAGTCTCACTACACACTAATCCTAAACCGTAACTCCTATTACCGGGTAAGTCTCAAGGAATCAAGATAAAGAACTATAACCTCAAACTAACATGCCATCTAAGGGAATAGAATCAACCTTTACCGGGTAAGTCTCAGGCTAACTCACAAAGATGGGATGGAAGCACACTCAAACCCCAATAAAGGATACACCTTTATTACCTACACTTATGATCGTTAATACACAAACTAAGGAATTACCGGGTAAGTCTCATCCTAAGCTTGCATTGAACCAGGAAGGTGTAATAAGAATAGGATTTAGCAAACTCTAACACTTAACTTTCTGTTTAGGTTCGGATAAGTCACCTCGGTCAGAAGAATTCCACCCCGGCCGAGATGTTCATCAACCGAACGAGATGCTTAGGGTTAAGGTTAAAGACTCGAACTTTCAGGATCCTTCTGGAATCTAAGATTATTCTATCATTTTTTTTCCCACAACCTTCTGCCAATCACCCTAGAATCACACAAAGAAATTAGCCACTCATCATCATTATGAAAGTATTAAATATATGGGAAGAAGGTGAATATTTGAACAAAGAAGAATTTAAGGAAAAGACTTCAATAACTGGATCAAATATCACAACAAAAGCGTTCCTTGGATAACAATCCAAAAAGACTAGACAACCAATGAGGGAATTAAAGACAATCTTACAAAACCCTCCAATAAAGCTATAAAAGCTATGGACTTCAATCTTCCTTCAACCTTCAAAAAGGTTCTTCAAAACTCCCAACTGGAGTATGCTGCTGCTGCTGCGTATGCGAGATCTTCTCGTAAGCAAGATCAACGGTATAGCGTGGTGTCAGAATTGTGGAAATCCAACCCTTTTTATAGGAAAATAACCCTCCAAAGATAATAAATCTTAGAAAGATATTTTCCCATAAATATAGGTAAAATATAAGATTCTACATATCTCCTTCCTTCCAGGAGTCAAGCCCAAAAATATAAGATCACTTTCCAAATTTAAAAGATCTCATCCAAGAATAAAATATTCTCTCCGCGTCCTAGGTGTTCGCCTCGGTCGAGTCGGCGTCTCTGGATCACCTCGGTCGAGATGAATCTCTGGTCAACCGAGGTGAGTCACGACAGAATGTGAAATCTCTTGAATCTGCTCCAAAGTAAATCTTTAATCCATGGCTATGCTCCCTGGATGTAGCTCCAAATGACTCATGACTCCTTTTGCTCCTTTTTGATGCAAAACGTACCAAATTACCTGCAATTACAACAAAACTAGGTGTAGACCTCGATCCTTGCAAAGGTAGGTGAAATGGTAGTAAAATCGCATAATGCACATTCAAACATGCAGATTATGAAAGATAAAACGTCCAAACAAACCCCAGAATATAGACTATAATTCATGCTATCACTCTTCTTCTTCTTGATCATGCTTAGCCCCTCATATACATTTTGCCTCCCTTTACCTATCCGGGAATTTGGAAGCAAGCAAAGTGGTGAAAGCAAGTGAAGTTAAAGTTGAGAAGTGGCTGGAAGTGAAAGTGTTAGAAAGAAATAATAGGTTTGGGGAAGTCAATCATGAAGATGAGTAACTCGGCACCATTCACATAGCCGGGTGTTTGTGTCTTGCCAAAGTCGGATTGAGCGATATTCCTAACCGGTCATGGTATGTGCATCAAGGGTTTGATGCATCTCAAGAAATTGTTGATTGCTGATTTCCTAGGCTTCGGTTATTGTGCACCTTTGTCCATGCATCCCAAAAAGTAAAGTAAAAAGAAAAAGTGTGAAATAAGCAAAGCTTATTGGTGGAAGATATTGCAAGTCAAAGTGAAAGTGAAGTTCATCCTTTTCCCGGATTCTAGCACCACATTACCTTACATACATCCCTACCCTACACGTTTCTTGACCTTTCTTTTGGGAAGCCCTTGAGACCTTGAGCTTGTTGATTGACTTAGTGGTTTAAATCGGATTATACATGATTAATTTTGATAATTATGATTTATTATGCATTCTATGATTTTATGCAAAGATGAACAACTTTCCTATATTTATAAAATGTTTTGAGCATATTGAGTTTTTAAATTCCATGAAGTATTCTCTTAGAGTGATCTATGATAGTTGCACACCATAAAATGTTTTTGAAAGACTTTTTCATTGATTTTCTTGACTTATAATCCATTCTATCTTGTCTTTTATATGAGGAACTTGCTTAGGGACAAGCAAGGGCTAAGTATGGGGTATTTTGATAGCATGAATTATAGTCTATATTTTGGGGTTTGTTTGGACGTTTTATCTTTCATAATCTGCATGTTTGTAAGTATATTATGTGACTTTACTACCATTTCATCTACCATTGCGAGAATCGAGGTCTACACCTAGTTTTATTGTAATCGTAGGTAAAATGGCACGCTTTGCATCAAAAAGGAGCAAAAGGAGTCATGAGTCATTTGGAGCTACATCCAAGGAGCATAACCATGGATTAAAGATTTACTTTGGAGCAGATTTGAGAGATTTCACATTCTGTTGTGACTCACCTCGGTTGACCAGAGATTCATCTCGACCGAGGTGATCCAGACACGTCGACTCGACCGAGGCGAACACCTAGGACGCGGCGAGAATATTTTATTCTTGGATGAAATCTTTTAAAATTGGAAAGTGATCTTATATTTTTGGGCTTGGCTCCTGGAAGGAAGAAGATATGTAGAATCATATATTTTACCTATATTTATGGGAAAATATCTTTCTAAGATTTATTATCTTTGGACGGTTATTTTCTTATAAAAAGGGTTGGATTTCCACAAATCAGGGAGCTCGCTATCATCCCGCTTACACCGAAAGACAAGTCGCATACAACGCAGCAGCAGCATCATACTCCAATTGGGGAGATTCGAAGAACCTTTTTGAAGGTTGAAGGAAGATTGAAGAGCATAGCTTTTATAGCTTTTTGGAGGATTTTGTAATATTGTCTTTAATTCCCTCACTTGTTGTCTTGTCTTGTTGGATTGCTATCCAAGGAACGCTTTTGTTGTGATATTTGATTCAGTTATTGAAGTCTTTTTCATTAAATTCTTCTTGTTCAAATATTCACCTTCTTCCCATATATTTAATACTTTCATAATGATGATGAGTGGCTAATTTCCTTGTGCGATTCTAGGGTGATTGGCTGAAGGTTGTGGGAAAAACAATGATAGAATAATCTTAGATTCCAGTAGGATCCTGAAAGTTCGAGTCTTTAACCTTAACCCTAAGCATCTCGTTCGGTCGATGAACATCTCGGCCGGGGTGGAATTCGTCTGACCGAGGTGACTTGTCCAATTCTAAACAGAAAGTTAAGTGTTAGAGTTTGCTAAATCCTATTCTTATTACACCTTTCTGGTTCAATGCAAGCTTAGGATGAGACTTACCCGGTAATTCCTTAGTTTGTTTACCAACGATCATAAGTGTAGGTAATAAAGGTTTATCCTTTATTGGGGTTTGAGTGTGCTTCCATCCCATCTTTGTGAGTTAGCCTGAGACTTACCCGGTAAAGGTTGATTCTATTCCCTTAGATGGTGTGTTAGTTTGAGGTTATAGTTCTTTATCTTGATTCCTTGAGACTTACCCGGTAATAGGAGTTACAATTTTGGATTAGTGTGTAGTGAGACTTACCCGGTGATCTACTCCACTTTAGTAACACCTTCCCCATGCAAAAATCTCAGCTTTGTCCGCTTATCTTTAGATCTTGAGTTGGAACCACAACTAGATGCTTTAATCCCTAGAATTGCATGTTTGCTTTATTGACTTCTTATTCATCTTTAATTGTGTTAATTGCTCTTTTGGTTAGTGTTCACGAAGCTTACCGTTATTGACTTTGTTTCACCGAGTCCCTGTGATCGACCCTTGGAATTTCTTGCTTTTTTACTACGATTGACCCGTACACTGCGGGTTCGCATCCTTGTTTTAAGCTTAAGTCTATGGTTATAAATTTAAAGCTTGCACACACCGTTTGGAGCGAACAGATCGAAAATTTTCAAATCTTCTTCTCCCTCTAAAGCTTCAGGAGAAACTTCTGGTTTGATTGGAGGGGTTCTTGGAACTTGCAGCACTTCCTTATGCTCCTCTTCCGGCTTAGCATAGGATAGGGTGCTTTCCTTAAGCTCCTCCACCTTCTTCATCAACCTCTCCCATCTTGATTCAAGAGAATCTTCAAGGGGTTGCTCACAAATCTTTTTAGGGATATTCAGTTCATCCCACATTGCAAGTTCATGCTGAATGGCTTCTTCTCTTTCCCATTCGTTGTTGAACCAATAGAAGGAGTACTTCTCCTCCAAGTATTTATAATGGTCCGCCCTAGCACTTTGTCTTGCTATCCAGGCTGGATCAAATGTAGTCATCGGAAATCCTGAAAACTACAAAACTCATAGAAAGAGCAATTAGTAGCAACAGGGGCAAGTGCCCCGAAAGCAAACCGCAACCGGCTCGGTCTAGACCAAGTCCCCGGCAACGGCGCCAAAAACTTGTTCGCTCTAAACAGTGTGTGCAAGCTTTAAATTTATAACCCTAGACGTAAGCTTAAAACAAGGATACGAACCCGCAGTGTACGGGTCAATCGTAGTAAAAAGCAAGGCATTCCACGGGTCGTTCACAAGGACTTAGTGAAACAAAGTCCAATTACGGTAAGCTTTAGCAAATACTAACCACAAGTAATTAAAACAATCAAAGATGATAAAAGTCAATAAAGGAAATATGCAATTCTAGGGATTAAAGCATCTAGTTGTGGTTCCAACTCAAGATCTAAAGATAAGCGGACAAAGTTGAGGTTTTTGCATAGGGAAGGTGTTACTAAAGTGGAATAGATCACCGGGTAAGTCTCACTACTCACTAATCCTAAACCGTAACTCCTATTACCGGGTAAGTCTCAAGGAATTAAGATAAAGAACTATAACCTCAAACTAACACACAATCCAAGGGAATAGAATCAACCTTTACCGGGTAAGTCTCAGGCTAACTCACAAAGATGGGATAAAAGCACACTCAAACCCCAATAAAGGATAAACCTTTATTACCTACACTTATGATCTTAGGTAAACAAACTAAGGAATTACCGGGTAAGTCTCATCCTAGGCTTGCATTGAACCAGGAAAGGTGTAATAAGAATAGGATTTGGAAAACTCTAACACTTAACTCTCAATTTTGGATCAGATAAGTCACCTCGGTCAGACGAATTCCACCCCGGCCGAGATGTTCATCGACTGAGCGAGATGCTTAGGGTTAAGGTTAAAGACTCGAACTTTTAGGGTCCTACTGTGATTAAGATCATTCTATCATTGTTTCTCCCACAACCTTCAACCAATCACCCTAGAATCACACAAAGAGATTAGCCACTCATCATTATGAAAGAATTAATCAAGTATAAGGGAAGAAAGAGAATAATTGAACAAGAAAACCTTAAGAGAAAGGCTTCAATAACTGAATCAATTATATAACACAAGCGTTCCTTGGATAGAAATCCAACAAGACAAACAACAAGGAAGGGAATCTAAGATAATCTTACAAAAACCCTTGAAAAGCTATGAAAGCTATAGACTTTCTTCCTTCAACCTTCAAATAGGTTCTTCAAATCTTCCAACTGGAGTATAGCTGCAGCGGTGTATAAACCCTGATCGGTGGTATAGCATGTTGTGGATTTGTGGGAAATCCGACCCTTTTATAGGAAAATTACTCTCCAAAGATAAGATATCTTAGAAAGATCTCTTCCCATAAAAATAGGTAAAATATATGATCTTGCATATCTTCTTCCTTCCAGGAGCCAAGCCCAAAAATATAAGATCTCTTTCCAAAGATAAAAGATCTCAGCCAAGAATAAAATATTCTCGCCGCGTCCCAGGTGTTCACCTCGGTCGAGTCGACTTCTCTGGATCACCTCGGTCGAGGTGACTCTGTAGTCAACCGAGGTGAGTCACAACTGAATGTGAAATCTCTCAAATCTAGTCCAAAGTGAATCTTTAATCCATGACTATGCTTCCTGGATGTTTCCTTATGTTCCTGAATGTAGCTCCAATGACTCCATAGCTCCTTTTGGTCCTTTTTGATGCAAAACGTGCCATTTTACCTACGATTACAACAAAACTAGGTGTAGACCTCGATTCCCGCAAATGTAGATGAAATGGTAATATAATCACATTATATACATACAAACATGCAGATTATTGAAGATAAAACGTCCAAACAATCCCCAAAATATAGACTATAATTCATGCTATCAGGAACTCACCAAGAAAAGTCACGGGGTCGGAAGGAAGAAGAGCAGCCGCGAAAGGGGAAAGAAGACCGCAACGGGAGGCCGACAAAAGTTGCAGCCGCCCCTACGGCCTGGGCTGGCCGCCCCTGCGGCCTGGTCTGGCCGCCCCTGCGGCTTGGGCTGGCCGCCCCTACGGCTCAGGCTAGCCGCCCCCGCGGTCGAACTGCAGTGGTCGATTCCGCCATTGTTTCTTCGGTGGATCCTTGATGTGTTGATGCCTCCTAGCTTCCTTGCTCCACCATAGATGTTCTCCACACACAATAGCATCACACAAGGCATCCCAAACTCGATTCCAAACACATGCAAGACAAAGGAACGAAAACAAGATGAAGCTAAGGCTTCCACCACTGAAGCTTGAGGAAGAAGATGAAGAAGATGAAGGGGGAAGAAGAAGCTTACTATTGGACTCGGATTGCACACCACCTCCTTGTTAGAAACTTACAAGAGAAGAGGAGATGGAAAGATCATCAAGAGCTCCTCCAAGGTCAAGTATGGAAGAAGAGAGCAAAAGAGGGAAGTGGGAGAAGAGTTTCACGTGAATGAGGAAGGGAGAGAGAGAAGTGCCATGGCTGCCACAAAAGAGGGAACCCAAAGGTCAGCTGACCCTTCCTCTCATTTACGCTAGGAACCGAGGGGTCCAAAAGCAAGAGGGTCAAACAAGAGGTCGGAACGAGATTTTGGGATAATCCCGATACTCAGCGCCTCGTGCCTGCGGGAAGACTGAGGCGCGCCTGCGGAAAGGTTAGTAACTCTCTAACAATCTGGAATAAAAATTCCGGATGTTACAAGAGCGGAGGTGTCGATCCGCTGGTGCGGGCTCAGGTCCCGCTAGTGCATCCTTTCCCAGCCGTTGGTGTTGTTTTGTTGATTGGATCCGCCTTCATCTTTGCTTCCGTACACGGGAGCACATCAAGTCTCTATTGTCCGGTAAACACCTCCCCTCCCTTCTCTGCATTGCACTCTGTACTTATGTGCTGATCAAAGCCTCATTTGTAACCAAGACCTTTCCATAGCAGCCCTAAAAGATAACTTGAAAGCGGATGATTTTTCAGGGTTGTAAGGTTACAAACGGCCGATCTGGAGTCCAGATTTGGGTAAGTTAGACTCCTCTTTTGTGGCTGAATTTCGGATATATTGTAGCTAGTAATGCATAGTAGATCTTACTAATATTTTAGATGAATCCGAGCTACGGTTTGAGAGTTATGGTGTCCTAAAGTTGGTTTCTCACGTAGTTTCGTAAGTGTGCTGAATATTTTAAGTGTAGAGAAAACTGCTTGTGATGTATTTTTTCTCAACACTTAGTTAGGATTATATACTAGAATTTTGGATCTGTAATAGTTAGGATTAAATACTAGAATATATCAAAATTTGAGAAGATTTCATCAAAAGGTTTAGTAGTTATGATTTTTCGAAGTCGAGGTTGTAATCAGTTTTCTGGATGTTGCTGAAATTCTCCAAGTGCTGGAGACATTTTGTGATGTGCAGTCATGTTTAAACTTTTGTCTAGATACCTTAGAAATATAATCCACCGTTCACTTTTTCGTATGTTATAAAGTATCATGCATAGGGTGATGTAAAACAAGTTGAGGTTGATCCAACGGTTAGCTTAGATTTATAAAGGTCCAGACTACACTTATGGTGCAGTTAGGAAATTAAACAAATTTTGGCTAAGTATGGGATTTATGGATGTTGGACCCAACTTTGGGAATTTATGTATGATTCAAGACTGAGTATTTTTGGGAGATCTTTGACATTATGAGTTAGATTATGGAATTAAGTCCTAAAGAAATGTTTTGGCATATATTAAAGGGATTTTTTTAGAGTTTCGAGACCGAGGGTAAAACGGTCATGGAGGGCATTTGAGAGGAATCCGAGCTACGGTTTGAGAGTTATGGTGTCCTAAAGTTGGTTCCTCACGTAGTTTTGTAAGTGTGCTGAATATTCTAAGTGTTGGGAAAACTGCTTGTGATGAAGTTTTTCTCAACACTCAGTTAGGATTACATACTAGAATTTTGGATCTGTAATTGTTAGGATTACATACTAGAATATATCAAAATTAGAGAAGATTTCATCAAAAGGTTTAGTAGTTATAATTTTTTGAAGTCGAGGTTGTAAGCAGTTTTCTGTAAGTTGCTGAAATTCTCCAAGTGCTGGAGACATTTTGTTATGTGTAGCCATGTTTGAACTTTCGTTTAGATACCTTAGAATTATAATACAACGTTCACTTTTTCGTATGTTATAAAGTATCATGCATAGGGTGATGTATCACAAGTTGAGGTTGATCCAACAGTTAGATTTAGATTTATGAAGGTCCAGACTGGATTGATGGTGCAGTTAGAAAATTACACGAATTTTGGCTAAGTATGGGATTTATGGATGTTGGACCAAACTTTGGAAATTTATGTACGATTCAGGACTGAGTATTTTTGGGAGATCTTTGAAATTATGATTGTATGCATATCATAGAAGATTTGGGTAATTTCCTTAGAATTTTTTAAATTTATTTGAGTCTCGTATTATAGGCTAAAGTTGGACCTTTGTGACCTTTTTAAAAGTTAAGAAAAATGTGTAACCTATAACTTCTACGGAAACTAACTCTTAAGAGTTAGATTATAGAATTAAGTCCCAAAGAAAGGTTTGGGCATATATTATTGGATTTTTTGAGTGTTTCGGGACCAGGGGTAAAACGGTCATTTTACCTTAGGAGGGTATTTTAGTAATTTAACTTGAAGTGATTGTACATCTTAGAAATTATAGACATCTAAGAATATGGGATGTATTTTGATCCACTTGCCCTTATGACAGGCAATTGAGTCCAACCGTTGCGGACCAAGTTGAGATAACGAGAATCGAGTTTCGATTCAGGTAAGTCCTTTGGGCTTACTTAGCTACCTTTTGGATATGAGTGTGAATAATGATAGTGGTGTTTGAATGATGTGTTTATAATTGTACTTATTATTAATTATCGTCCGACCTACATGATTGGCTTAAGAGTAACGGGCGGTTACAATATAAGGGTGGCTCTTGTTTGTTTTCTTTTTTTATGCTATGCCTTAAGCTTTTTTATGTGTCGTTTTTCTACTCTTGTTTGTTTTGTTGTAACATAGCAGTTTATTTTTCTATCGATTTATTCGACTTCCCGATACATTAATATCTATTGTACCTAATCTCTTATATTTATCAAAAACAAAATAGTACAATTTATTTATCCGAAAACTGCACTTATGGTGATGTTTGAATTATGACACGTAATTTTAGGCATTTGAGCATGTAAGGTGGACATAACAAGGATGTTTAGTTTAGTTATTCTTTTTTAATCATAATCACATTTAGTATTAATTTATATTGATATTCTGAGTTTTATTTTAACTTTTCTACAACACTCGTATCATTATCTCAAAGTTTCAACACCAAGAACAATGACACGTTAAAATTCGAGATAATTGGTGTATAAAAGTCTTTTTTGTATCCAACGACGAGACTCCGCATTAGTTTTTCTATCTCGTGTTATCGTCATACTCTATTCATTTCCAAAGCTTTCATATTTTCATTTTCGGATTGCATGTATCTTCATTTTTATAAATGGGTGACTCTTGTTTGTTTTCTTCTTTTGTGCTAAGCCTTATGTTTTTTTATGTGTCGTTTTTCTACTCGTGTTTGCTTTGTTGTAGCATAGTAGTTTAATTTTCTATCGATATGTAACACCCCGAAATCTGGGAACTCGAAGCGCTACAAGTTAGGACCGGAGAATGGGTCCCAATCCTCAGAGTAGCAACAAAACAACGGATCTTACAACAAAGCAGAGACGAATGAAAACCAAAACTCAATATAAAACCAAAGGTTTGGACAAAATAAAGTGTAAAAGACTCGCAACCAAGTTCAAAACAAAAGGGAAAAGCAGTAGCAAAATAACATAAATCCGATCCCGTCCTATCATGTACGGGAATCCCGGGTGACCACACCAGCCGGATCACTCAACAACATCCTGAACCTGCGGAACATCTATAATGACGGTATAAACCGTTAGCTAACATTCTTGTTATCGGAGAGAACGTAAAGGCACAAACACACATAAGGTAAAGTAAGCATATAGCATGCTCGCACACAACCGGTTATTATCTTTCTTAAAGTTATCCATTACTAATTCAACTTCTTCTGTCACACGAGAATATCCAAAAACTCGCCTCCGCTTCCGTCTACGAATAGGAATAGATCAGTACTATCCGTTACCTACAAGCCTGGGTTGCAAGAGCACATTCTAGTCTCCTGAAGATCTAGACAAGTGGTCACCGCCCGGTTATCATACACTTGGGCCAATTAAGGTTATAAAGGGTGAGTCCTATTCTGGTTATCCGTTGTAACATGATAAACAACACAAACAAGCCAAAACACTCAAACCAATATACGGAATGAAGCTAAGTAAGTCCAAGGGACTTACCTCACTCGAAGGAACACTCAACACACTACACACACTCAAAGAACGACTTAGTTTCCCTCAGGAAATGAGCAAGGAAAGCATGTTCACACAAGCATCCCGAATCCGGAGCAAAACGGTTGCTAGAAGTCTATAACTTCTAGTCTCAATGATCTCTAAGAGATCTCCACAAGCTAAGGGCTCAACCTTAGTCTTACAGCATACTCAGGGGCAAGGAACATCTAGACAGAACATGGAGAGGAACGAGGAAAGGAAGGAAAGAAGTAACTCTCAAGAACGGGAGTTACTGTAGAGGAACTATCGATTTCTCGACGACAATAAGAACCACGACAAGGCCAAAGCTTGTTCTTCCAACACTATCTCACTTCACAACTCGACCAAGGGTGTCTGTGAACATCAAATGATCAACAACGGAACACTCCACAGGAATCAAGGTTCAAGCTTGATCCTTGGAGAAGAAGAAAAGGGAAGAACGAAGAAGAGAAACAAGCAGAAGGGAAAGCAACTGCAACATCACATGAACGTGAGGAAGAAATAGGTAAGAAGGAACTTGCACGTTCAACAAGATCACAGGGGAAGCAATGGAACGGGTGTAGCTCTCAAGGTTGAATAACGAATGCAAAATACGGGGAAAAGAAGAAAAGCCGGGAGTATAGAGGCGTGCTGGAAAGATAGATGGAAAGGACGTCTATGGTTAGAAAGAAGATAAGGAAATCGGCCAATAAGATAGAAGATCAGATATTCTATCTATGGAAGGAAGACAAAACGGACGAAAACAGACTGGACGCGATCTGCAACGCATCCGTAGGGGCAGATCGCCTCAGCCGCAGGGGCGGCCCCTTGTCACCGTGGGGGCTGTGATAAACACCAAGGCTGTTGGGGCGGTCTTCTTCACCGCGGAGGCGGTGAGGGTAAAAAACTTGGATCTTACATCAAATCACCCTAAAAAGAAGTTTTGTCCCGAAACATGTAAAAGCCCGAACGATTACATATAACACATAGAACTGAAAAGACCCCACTCAAGGCATGTAACTCAAAACATCACAAAAAGCGTAGGCAACACAACAAACGAAAAACTGAAACAAAACAACTAGAGGAAGAGTTGGTCTACCCCTACCTCAACCCATGGCAGAATTTGCTCTAGTCCGAGCCATCTGCAGGGTATGCACACCTAACTTATAAGGCTCTATATAGGTCATATGTATAAATATATATATAATACGTAATACTACATGCATACATATCAGCACATAGTAGGAATATATATATATATACACACACACACACACACACACACACATATATATATATATATATATATATATATATATATATATATATATCTATACTGTCGAGATCCTCAGAAGGGTGACGGCTTATGTATGCACTATCCCAAAACATCTGTACTCGCTTTTAAAACCAAATCCTTTTCAAAAGTCAAACCCCTTTCGGGTTCTGTTTAATTATCTACTCCACCTTTATTGCAGATAGCAAGTGTCATTGTTGTCAACCTAAGACTCTGATACCAACTCTATAACACAAAAAATCCACGGGACTCGTGATGCCACATTGGGCTAGGATCTCACTATGGATCCTGACCCTAGCGTGACAACAAGTTCACTGAATATTAAAACAAGGCACGGATAGATTAAACCAAATACATAAAATTGTATAATATACATCAAAAGGGTTTTACAACATCAAAGATGAGTACAAAACAACGTTCACAAAATCCAGATACAAAATCCCATATCCCATAAGCATCCTAATGTACAGAAGTCCTCGGCTGGTCACCCTATCTGGCTCACTCTCCAATCTTCCTAACCTTAAAATCATCTACAACACGGTATACACCGTTAGCTCCAACAATGAATAAGAATGAAGTAACAACACATACACACACCAACATATCACACATGCAATGTCACACACACATTCATTTATTATCTTTAGATCCGTTGTTTCATTACTAATTCAACTACTTTTGTAACACGAGGAGACTAAAGAACCTCGTCCCTTCCCCCGTTAACACAGGGGTTTTGAGTGGGGGTGGTCATCACTCGTCCCCCCGTGTTACTGGCTTCCAGGCACCTCCTCCTACCCGTAGGCGGCGGCAAGTGGTCACGACCCGTTATAATACACTTGGCCCATTTAAATTAATAAATGGTCATCCTAGTCCGGTTTCGGTTATAATGCAACAACCATATGAACACACACACAAATTCCAATCACGCAAATCCACAACTGAACGTTAAGTAAGTGTTCGTCCTAAAACTTACGTGCAATCAAGTCTTAAATTTGTAAAACTAGAATAAAAGCAAGCGAACCCGCAGTGTACGGATCGGCGTAGATTAACAAGTATTCCAGAGTATCGATCACAAGGATTTGTGAAACAAAATCCAATTTCAAATTGTCAAGCAAATAAGATGTAAAGCTTTGCAAATATTTGGGAAACAGCAACCCTAAAGATCCAGATATTCTAATTGTGCCAATCAATTCAAGATATACTAAGGAATTAAGGACAGAGTCGAGAGTTGCAAAGGTATCCTAAAGTAAAGTAATGTATGGTGAAGTTCCAAGACTTTATATGACTTATCTAAAGACAGTTTCTATAAAGGTTGTTGAGGCTGCAGTATAGAAAGGATCTAAGGACAAGAATTAATCTCAAATACCCAAACTTGTAACCCATGGATCAGGATAAACTCAAACGATTAAGGTTGTGATACTCAAAACCGAAATAGAGGATGTTGAGTCTCACTACTACCTAGAAAAGGGCAAGTCAAGACTAGATTAAAGCTAATCTTTAACCTTCGATCAAAGTAAAAGCAAAGTTCGTAAACTGAAGTGAATCCCGGTCAGGTCTTGAGAACCACGTCCGTGGAAACCTAAGAACAGGCCGTGATTTAGGTTCGTCGACGAGATCTCTCTAACTCTCAGGGTCCAATCAAATTACGATCGATCTATCATCATCTAAGCCACAACTATCAACCCTTCAACTTAGAATTACTAAAGGGTTTTAGACAATAATCATTATCATTATATCAATATTCAAATTAAAAAGAATGAAAGATTAAAACCATCGAATACTCAATAAGACTTCAAAACCAATTCTCAAATCCGAAACACAAGAAGCAATGTTTAATGGATTCACAATGTATAACACAAAACCTCACAATGATCTAAGGTATGTATGAAGAACAGGTTGTCAATCTGTCTTCAATATCAAAACCTAAGAAAGAGGCTAAACCTTTGGCGATCTTCAATCAACCCTAGGCGAAAATTCTCCCAACAAGATAAGTGGCCGTTTATCCCGAAGTGTATGCGAGACGTGTGCGGCGTCCATGCGGTGATAAGACGGGATCCCTGAAACTCTCTTTCCGACCTTTTTATAAGACGAGACAGAATAACCGTCCAGGCCCATTACGTAAATAACATGGCAAATAAAGACACGTCAAAAGATCGCCTAAATCATGGTCTTATGTGGAAAAGGGTTACGGTGTCTTGTGACTTCCACGACCGTACTTTAGGCCGTGTAACCTACTGGAGTGCTCCACGTTCATGATGCCAAGATCCACGGCCGTGGTTTAGAGCGTGGACTCTTCTACGGCCGTAATTTAGGGCGTGGAAGTGTAAAATGCTTGTGGTTTCCTTTCTGTCGTGACATTCTTCATCCTAGCTCCTTCCTTAGCTTCCTTGATGTGTTCCTAATCCTCGAACATGATCGATTACTCTCTTTTCTCTCTCAATTTCTCTTTTTTAGCTCCTTTTCACCTACAATCAACACAAAGCTAGTGTAGACATCTATATCGACAAAATAGACGAACAAGCTAACAATTGCTTCTAAACTTCATCCATGTACACAATAATAAGTGAAAAACAACCAAAATAAGTGCCTAGAATATCACAATATTTCATGCTAACAGTAAGTACTATGGAGCAAGGCTCATCAACTAAAGCCAAGGCCAGAGGAAAGTAAAAAAGGAATTATACCAACTAGGTATGCCGTGGACGCACCAGCGGAAACAAGAGGAGCAAGGCTCAACAACAGTGAGGTGTGATGACATGAATTATGACCTATTTTTAGGCATGTATTTATATAGATTTTCCCTTTATTTTGCATGCATAGACATACATTCATGGCATTTATGGTTATATTCACCTACTTTGTAAGAATAGAGGTCTACACAGAGTTTTATTGCATTTGTAGGTAATTTGGCGAATTATGGAGCAAAATAGCATATTTAAGGATTAAGCCTTGAAGCGGGACAAAAAGGAGCATAAAAGGAATTTAGGACACGGGCCAAAGTATTTTCTGATACCGTCGGACGCGGCCCAAAGTATTCTCTGATACCGTCTGAGGCGCCAAAGTATTTTCTGATACCTTATGACGCGGCCCAGAGTATCTTCTGATACCAGCGGATTCGACTTCTTTTCAGCCCAAATATTTAGGGTTTTATCTTTAAACCCTAGATAGATCCCTACATATATTGGAGAGCCTTCAACATTGAAGGAGGACGGTGACAGCCCCGGGACTTGGAGTTAAATTCTCCAAAGGATACTTAGAGAGGCAGACTTGGAGGTCTTGCTATTTGGAGGGAAGATTTGGGGAAGGACGCACTTCCCTTTTCGTGAAGTTGGAAGATTTTAGGGTTTCATTTGAAGGCGGATTGACATCCCGTTCTTCTTTGTTCCTTGAGATTTGTGAGAGATTCTTATTCTATCCTACATCTATTGAACACAAGTTACTTTTGAGTTTTATTGACATTGGTTTTGTGTTTGTTATTGAGATTTCAAGGTTTTACCTTTTCTCCCTTTCATATTTGATATTTGATTCTATGACTATGATTATTGGCTAAAACCCTTTAGCAATTCTAAGGTGAAGGGTTGATAGTTGTGGCTTAGATAATGATAGATCGATTGTAATTTGATTGGACCCTGAGAGTTAGAGAAATATCGTCGACACCCTAAATCACGGCCTGTTCTTAGGTTTCCACGGCTGTGATTCTCAAGAACTACCCGTGATTTACTTTAGTTTACGAACCTTGCTTTTACTTTAATCCAAAGTTAAAGATTTGCTTTAACTTAGTCTTAGCTTGCCTTTTCTAGGTAGTAGTGAAGCCTCAACAACCTCTACTTCGATTTCGAGTGTCACAACCTTAATCTGTTTAGTTAGTCTTGATCCTTGGATTACAAGTTTGGGTATTTGACATTAATTCTTGTCTTTAGATCCTTTCTATACTGAAGCCTCAACAACCTTTATAGAGAGTATTTCTTGATAAGTCATATAAAGCCTTGGAACTTCACCGTACATTGCTTTACCTTAGCATACCTTTGCAACTCTTAACTCTGTCCGTAGTTCTTTAGTATATCTTGAATCGATTGCCACAATTAGATACCTGGATCTTTAGGGTTGCTGTTTTCCCAATATATTTGCAAAGCTTTACCCTTTTATTTGCTTGACAACTTTACAACTGAATTTGTTCCCCCCAAATCCCTGTGTTCGATACTCTGGAATACTTGCTAATCTACGCCGATCCGTACACTGCGGGTTCGCTTGCTTTTATTCTAGTTTTATAAATTTAAGACTTGATTGCATGCACGCTAAGTGGCGAACAAGGTGCAGGGGCGGCTCACTCTGGATGCAGGGGCGGCTCACAAACAGAAGTAGGGGCGGCCTAGCTCAGGCGCATGTGCGGCTGGATAGTAGTGAGTTGATCCCGGCTTCTCTTCGATCCTTCTCTTTACTCTCTTCACTTCTTCATCACACAACAACATACCACATACATATACACACATGTATGAACATCAAAACGTCCAGGAAAGATCTAACACAAGCCTATCTTGTCATTCTTAATCTAATGAAGGAAGGAAGAAGCAAAGAAGAAAGAAAGGGAAGGAAAGGAAGGAAAGTTGGCTTACCACAACAAGAACCCTAAGCAGCAAGGAAGAACAACACCAACACCACCTTACAACACCTCAGCAAATCAACAACAACACTCAACATCAGTTCGATCATCATCCAAGATCAAAGCAACACTCTTTCCACTCACAACTCAAGAAAACAAGAAGAAGATTCACGGAAGAGAAATTAGAGAAGAAGATGAACATGAGGAGGCAAAAGGAGCTGGAGAGATGAAGAAACCCTTCATCTGAAGCAATTAGAGGCTTATAAAGGAAGCCAACCGTAAATTTTGAATAACATCAACCTTTGCCTTATCTACCTCTATCCCTTTTTAAGATATTAATTGTCCTAGCACAATTCCTTGTTCGACCATGAAATGACATTTTTCCGAATTAAGAACTAAATTGGCTTCAACACATTTTTCAAGAACAAGTTTTAAATGCCCTAAACATGCGTCAAAACTATTTCCATGGATGGTAAAATCATCCATGAAGACTTCAATGAAATTTTCTATGTATTCGGAGAAAATGCTTATCATGCACCGTTGGAAAGTGCCTGGTGCGTTGCAAAGTCCAAATGGCATTCTGCGATATGCGAAAGTTCCAAATGGGCAAGTGAACGTCGTCTTCTCTTGATCTTCTATTACGATGGCTATTTGGAAATAACCCGAATATCCATCCAGGAAACAGTAGTATTGATGACCTGCAAGACGTTCCAACATTTGATGAATAAAAGGTAATGGGAAATGGTCTTTTCGTGTTACCTTATTGAGCTTGCGGTAGTCAATGCAAACTCTCCATCAGGTTTGTGTTTTGCTTGGGACCATCTCTCAATGTTGATTTTCCACCAAAGTGATGCCTCCCTTTTTTGGAACTACTTGGGTCGTGCTAACCCAAGTGCTATCCGAGATAGGAAAGATCATGTCCTCTTGGAGGAGCTTCAACACTTCCTTTTTGACCACATCCATCATTGGTGGGTTCAACCTCCTTTGAGGTTGCCTTGAGGGCTTGGCTTCGTCCTCAAGTAAAATCCTATGCATGCAAGTGGAAGGACTTATCCCTTTGATGTCCGCAATAGTCCATCCAAGGGCCGTATTGTGCTCCTTTAGTACGTTCACCAACTTAACTTCTTGTCCCGTGGTCACCGGCAATGTATTGTGTGCTCCAAGGAAAACGTACTTGAGGTGTGACGGAAGGTCCTTCAATTCTATTACCGGTGCCTACACTATGGACAAAACAAGCTTCTCGCTAGGGGTTAGTAAAGTGGGCCCAATGGCCAAATTGGAGATAGGTAGCCTTTTATGCCCATCTAATTGGGCTAGGACCTCTTTCATGCTAGATGCTAACACATAATCTGATTTGAAACCATCAATGTCATGCTCAATCGCATTTCTTAATCCATCCACGTCAGAGTTATCAAAAACATCTTGCGCAAAAGGTTCAACAATGTCAATAGCACATAGAGAATGATCATCGCTAGGAAATTTCATTGCATCATAGATGTCAAATTCCACTACTTCTCCATCAAACTCCACGGTCAATTTACCACTAACATAATTAATTTTAGTCCTAGCCGTTTCCAAAAATGGCCTACCTAACATAATGGGTGCAACATGTGAGTCATTTTCTATATCCATTACAAAGAAATCAGTAGGACAAAATAGGTTGTCTACCATCACTAATACATATTCAATTATCCCTTTCGGGTATACATTAGATCTATCAACAAGTTGTACTACAATCCTAGTTTCCATTAGCGGCCCAAGGCCAAGTGATTTGTAAATCGAATATGGCAAGACATTAATAGAAGCACCGAGATCAAGCATTGATTTGTCAAAGCGGGTTTCCCCTATAACACAAGGAATGCTTACCATGCCCGGATCGCTGCACTTCTTGGGCATTCTCCGTTGAATAAGTGCCGACACATGATCACTCACTTGTACTTTCTGTTTCCCCTTTAGCTTTTGATTCCTCTTGATGGTGCAAAGTTCCTTCAAAAAACGAGCATACTTAGGGATACTTTTCACCAACTTAAGGAGGGGAATATTTACCTCGCATTTAGAGAAAGTCTCAAAGAGGTCCTTGTCCTCTATGATTCTTCTCTCCTTCAAGGCTTCTAGAAAAGGAGCCGGTGGTTTTTCAGAGTAAATTGGCGGAAAGCTAGGCCGGACGTAAGTATCCTTTTCAGCAGGACCTTCTGTTGTGTTTTCTGCAGGGGCGCCAATTTGAAGGCGCCGGGGCGGCTCAAGGGTTGTCACCGCAGGGGCGGTGACAGCCAGCCGTAGAATCATCGTTTGTTCTGTCCTGGGCGCAGCTGCAGCCGCAGGGGCGGTTGTGGGTGCGGAAAAAAGATAGAAGGTTCGTTTTGTGATTCTTTTGTTGGTTCTTGTTGGATTTGCTTCCCGCTCTTTAATGTTAGGGCACTAACATTCTCCTTGGGGTTTATAAACGTCTGGGAAGGCAATCCTCCGGAAAGCCTTGATTCGGTCCTTGAAATAGCTTCCGCCATTTGACTAACCTGTTGCTCAAGGTTCTTGATGCTAGATTCTGTTGTTTGGACATGAGTAGCAAAGTGTTTAGTCAAAACCTGCAACATATCTTCAGTTGAGTGATACTTACCTTGGCAGGGTTGTTGTTGTTGGTTTTGTTGATCCCTCCAACGGAAATTCTGTTGGTCACGCCAATTTGGCATGAAATTCTGTGCATAGGGATCGTTCGTAGGTCTTTGCTGTTGTGGTTGTCGATAACCCATTGCGTTTACTTCAACATCATCATCTTGAACTTGTGGACACATGTCCGTTGGATGATACGGGTCTGCACAAACTCCACAAGCTTTGAGTTGTTGCGGTGTTCCCATAAGTGTTAGTCTCTTCACCATCTCCTTTAATTCCGCGAACTCCGTGGAAATTTCACTCTTCCCGGAACTCACAGCATGAACTCCTTTCTTAGCGGGGTCCTCCCAAAGTTTCTAGTTCCTTCCGCTAGTTCCTGTATCTTTTCTAAAGCAAGGTCAGGAGTAGAGTTAAGAATATTACCTCCGCAAGCCGCATCGACGATCCTCCTTTCATTGTCTAGCAAGCCATTGTACAAGTACAAGACTAGATCTTGAGTTTAATATCCGTGGAAAGGACAGCTAGATCGGAGGGGTGCAAACATTTCGAAGTACTCGTAGAGAGTTTCGGTTGCCTCTTGCTCGATGTTGCTTATTGCTTTCTTCAAGCTATTGGCCTTTTTAGCTGGAAAGTATTTCTCCAAGAATGCTTTGTGAAGGTTCTCCCAAGTGTCAATGCTCCCGGATGGAAGGTGGTAATACCAATCATCCGTCGAATCCTTGAGTGTGAAGCCGAATGCCATCATCTTGATCTGTTCTTCGGTAATGTTGGCCGGCTTCATGCTCATACACACAGTATGGAACTTCCCAAGGTGCTTGATGGGGTCTTCACCACTTAGCCCATGGAAGGATGGGAGCATGTGAATGAGGCCCGGCTTGAGCTCAAAGTTCACTCCTTCTCCTAGTGCCGGTATAGCGACAACAAGAGGGTTTTGAGCCAAGGTGGGCTGCGTAAGTGGACGAGGAGTACGGTCAGCCATCTCTTGTTGAAGTTGTTGTTGTCTTCGTTGCCGGATGTGCGTCCTCTCAATTTTTGGATCAAAATAAGCAATGCCGGAATTAGTAGCACGGGTTTGAACCATAAAAATGGTTCAAACCAATAATCAATAATAACAATAAAACACTAAAAATCCCCGGCAATGGGGCCAAAATTTGACCGATGGTATTTCTATGGTCATGTATACCCAATCAAAAATAAATCCCGACTTAGCACTAAGAACAAGTATAGTGATTAAGTAAGGGTCGAACTCAAGAGAGTTAAGGTGTTTTAGATGCGATTACCGATTATAATGACAAGTGACACAAAGGGGGGGGGGTTGGTTGAATTGATGCACAAAAACTCATGAAAACGATTAATGCGACAAGTAAGACAATGATGGATGATTCTACACTAGGTTGATTCTAAGCATGCAATTGCTACTTTGGTGAGTTCCTTTTACAAGTTCTCAAGTAATCTCCCGTCTCGATCGTATATATGTGTTGAGCCAACCGGCATCAACAAAACTTAACCTATTAAAGTTCCGTAAACCTACAAGAACAAATAACAGGTTAGCTTTCAAACAAAGACAAAGGGATATAAAGAGAAGATTAAAACCGTTAAACTTATCTTTATATTTGTGTTCCTTTTCTTTAAGTAATCAGAACCCGTTATTATTTAAAGTTGGTACTAGATTAAAGACCCGATCCCGGAACCTAATAATCCTAGTTGTTTGCATGCACTTTAGAACCTAAGGTGATCAATCTCAAGCAATAGTAATCATGCAATTAGACAATGGAGATCAAGGAAACACAAAACATTACTGAATGAAAACTTATATTATAAAGCACTTACAACCAAAGCAACAAAGCAACATCAAACCAACCCAATGTAGCAAGGAAGTTAGCAACTCATTACAATGGAAAACTCAAGTCTAAAATGGATTTTGTAAGGAAAAGCATGGATGATTCTAGCAATCAGCCATGGACTATTTATACTACAAAAGACACTTAATTAGGAGTAAATAGCCGGCCTAAAACAGCCACCTTAAATGCGATAAAGGTGGTATAAACAGCCGGAGTAAAGCTTGTGGCGTTAAACGGCAGGGGCAGCCTTCAGGAACCGCAGGGGCGGTTTAGGCATAATCGGTTGATCTTCTTCAGAGCCGCTGGGGCGGCTACACAATTCCGCTGGGGTGGATCTTTAATGCACTTCAACGTCTGACTTTTCTCCTTCCTGACGTTTCCGATGTCAAGCCGCCGGGGCATCCCTTTGTCGACGTAGGGGCATCGACATAGCCTCTTCGTCTTCCAGCTCCCAGGTTGGAGCACATGCAAGGGCGCAGTGGGAGACGCAGGGGAGCTGGTCTTCATATCTTCAAGGTAGGTCACTGCAGGGGCGCCAAGGAGTGGCGCAGGGGCGGTGACACACTTCATGGCCGGCGCTGGTGAAGGTGCAGAGAGCGTTCCAGTGAAAACGTCATCCGTAGGGGCGGCTGCAAGGACCCGCAGGGGCGGTGAGGCAACTGAAGCTTTGCTTCGTGATCAATCTTCACTCCTAACTGCTTATGACACCTTCTTTAGCTTCTTTTGATCTTCTTCTTCTAGACCAAGGATTAGTAGCATAAACCGACACTAATGCAATAAAAAGCCTCTAAAAACTACCCTAATTGATAGTGATTCCATCACCTATCAAACTCCCCCATACTTAGACCTTTTACTCGTCCCGACTAAAAACAAATGTCATCAACTAGACTCAAAGGCCTCAGGAAGCATGAGTAAGCAGAAAGATAATGGAAAACAAGAGAAAAACCAAGAAAGAAGGAAAGAAAAGAGAGAAAATGTGAGAAAAAGAAATACTACCATCCTTATCGCTCCAAGAGTGGCCTACCCGGACAACCTCCTTATGACTCCCCTTCTTATGTCGCCAAAACGCCGGAAGGGAAACCTACGCTCGGTGTCTCTCATTTTTCCAAGGCGCCCTTTCGGGTTTTCACCTTGCCACTCTTCTTCTTTTCTCACTTTAACTCACATCCCTCAAGTCCAATTTTGCACCAACCTAAGGTTGGTCGGACTACCTTCTTTTTACCTAAACTGCCCTTTCTGGTTTTCGGTTTATCCAAGGATTTTCATGCCTTTTTTCACTTCTTTGGCTTTTTTTCTTTTTTTTTGAATGAAACTGAATTCAACAATGCAAAGAAAAATGCCAAAAATAACTCAATGAACTGTACAAGCAGTGATATATCCATCCCCCATACTTGAAGTACACTTTGTCCTCAACGTGGAAATGAGTCAAAGATAAATGTGGGAGAAGGGAAAGAAATGTACCCCTCACTGGGGTAGTCCGGATGGACCACCAAGACCCTCCTCCAGTGGGTAAGGGAAGTGGCAGAAGAAATGCTCCTGCCGGTGGTATATGTCATCAATGCGGTCCTGCTGGGTAGTCATCTAGCGACCAAAAGAGGTCTCAAAACTGGCCTGCCAAGCCAGCTGCTGAGCCTCCAACTGCTACTGCTGGGCTGCCTGCCAAACCTCCAGCTGCTGTTGCTGCTAGTCAAAGTGTGAGGTCATGGAGGTGGCAAAATTGTCCTGCCACCTCTGTTGTTGCTCCAGCATAGTCCGTTGGTAATCGGACTGCCATGTCCGGTGTTGGGTCGTCATAGCCGCCATTTAAGCCTGAGGGCGCGCAAGGGCCGGGTCCTCCTCTGGTGCCGCCATGGGAATCTCCTCGTCATCCGGGATGGGCAGGTTTTCCTTCTGATGGGCCCGGCTGGAGCTAGCAGCATGCCTCTTCACAATGGCCACTAGTGGCCTCCTCGGCACGAAAGGATCCGTCGGAATGTAGACCTCGCAGAGCTCACCTCCTAAAGGTAAAGGCTGGGGGAGGTAGGTTAGGTGGCTCCAATCTGCAAGGGATACCCAAAATAGGTTCTCCCCGTCCCGCCGGAGGAGCTTGCACCTCCTAAGCATCCCCTCAGTATAGAGAGGAGCCGCCATCCCGTCCTCTAACTCGGACAAGTCCGTCACTTGTGAGGCGATCAAAGAGATCACCCCACCGCCGACAATATCCCTCGGCTCATCCCTCCTGATCCGCTTCAAAGCGGCAAGGAAAAGAGAGGGCCAATCCATCACCTTCTCGCTTTGTGGAAGGCAAGTGTAGAGTAGTGGGAGGTCCATGAGAGCGACCTTGTTTTCCTCTTTGTGTCCACAGAAGACACTCATGAGCATCTTTGAAATTAACCTCTAAATGGGGTGAGTGAGTTTGTTGGAGTACTCACCCCCAGCATAGAATTCCGACCCGGTAGTTGCTTGCCAGAACTTGCACATGTTTGGGGCCGGAACTGGATCCCACCAGTTCTCAGAGGGGTTCAGAGTCACCCCAAAAGCTTCCTGTAGATCGGCGTAGTCGAGAGTGTATTTCACCTTGTTGAACTTGAAGGGGAGGCCGATACACACGTGGTCTTCCTTCTCCATTGTGAAAGTGGAGATAAACTTTCTTCTAAGCTCCGGATATGTCGGAGCACTCTTCTGGAGGAAATCTCCAAGCCTGGCATTCGCCAAAAACAATTGCATGCTCTCTAGCATGCCCAGTTTCTCCAAAGTCGGAATATGCAAAAATCGAGTTAAATACACAACTCGATCCTGCACAATCATATAAGGATCCTTCTCTGCGTTGTTCATCTTGTATTTCCTTGGGGCTTCCATTCTTGAAAGTATTTGAAGCAAGGGATTAGCAAATGTTGAAATGAGGGAAAGAAAACGACCTTTTTGTTGTGATTTCCGCAGGGGCAGCTATGCAGGCGCAGGGGCAGTGAGGCGCAGGGGCGGATGCTTGCAGCTGCATGTGTGGGAGAAGTGCAGAGGCGATTTCTGAGGAGCGATGGAAAGGGTGTTTCTGAGGTTGCTCCGGTGACGTCCTTGGTGGTGTAGCCTCGCCGGTGATGTAGCCGGAGTGGAATATATGAAGTGGGTGAGGAGGAAGGCCTTAGGGTTGTGAGAGAGTACGTGGGTAGTGGGAGAAGGTGTCGCAGGGGTGTTTCGACTAGTGGCTACCTGTCGGAGGTGCCGCAGGGGCGTCGGCGAGATTGTTGGTGGGCAGAGGGCGCAGGGGCGTTGAGGGTGTTTCTGAAGGAGGGGAGTTTGGAGGGTTTGTGTTTGGTGAAGAAGGTTGGTGGTTGGTGCGTGGTAGGTGTAGGCGTTTTTAGAGATCCTCTTTTTTTTCTTTTCTGGGTAAACCTGCAGGGGCGGGGGTTTGACACCGTAGGGGCGGCGACAAGGGAGAGGGGCACGCAGGCCCAGCGCCGGGGGTGGCGCTAGGAATTTGTGTCAAGATTGGCCGCCGCAGGGGCATGGGGATGTTACCACGGGGGCGGTGACAGGCGTTTTGCAGGCGCAAGCCCTGCGCCGGGGGCGGCTCTAGTCTGCGTGTCACCACAGGGGCGGGATATAAAACCGCAGGGGTGGATTCATTGACAGAAGCTCCTCTTTTTATTCGTTCGGGTTGCCTCCCGAGAAGCGCCTTTGTTTTACGTCGTTGATTCGACGTAAGATCTCTACTTCTCTGACTCTGCCTCCTCTAGTACCATCTCGTCGTTCGGATCGTTCTTGACTCCTTCAAGGTAAAGCTTTAGCCTTTGTCTGTTCACCTTAAACACCTTGTGCGTTTGGGGGTCATAGAGATCCACAGCCCCGTGGGGGTGTTCTTCGGCTACTATGAACGGCCTTGTCCACCTTGAACGCAGCTTATCTGCAAAGAGTTTCAAACGGGATTGAAAGAGAAGTACCTTATTACCTACCTTGAAATCCTTCCGGAGAATGTTCCGGTCATGCCATGCTTTGGTCTTTTCTTTGTATGTGGTAGCATGGTCATATGCATCTAGCCTCACCTCCAACTCTTGCAATTGGAGCTTCTGGAATTCTCCCACTTCTTCTATGTTCATGTTGCACTTCTTTACCGCCCACCAAGCTTTGTGCTCTAACTCCACTGGTAGGTGGCAAGCTTTCCCAAAGACGAGCCTAAAAGGGGACATTCCGATGGGAGTTTTGTAGGCTGTCCGATATGCCCATAGGGCGTCATTTAGCCTTGCACTCCAATCCTTCCTCCCGGGAGAAACCGTCTTTTCAAAGATGGTCTTTAATTCCCGGTTGGACACCTCAGCTTGGCCGTTTGTTTGTGGATGATAAGTTGTTGATACTCTTTGGTGAACATGGTACTTCTTAAGGAGAGTTGTGATCATCTTATTGCAAAAATGGGTACCCCTATCACTGATTAAAGCTTTTGGAATTCCAAATCTTACAAAGATATTTTCCTTCAGAAAGGCTGCAACTACTTTTGAATCATCAGTTTTGGTTGCCTTTGCTTCCACCCACTTGGAAACATAGTCCACCGCAAGAAAAATATGTGTTCCCGAATGAAGTAGGAAACGGTCCCATGAAATCAATTCCCCAAACATCGAATATTTCACAAAATATAAGAGAGGATTGGGGCAATTCATGTCTCCTTGAAAGATTTCCTACCCTTTGGCATCTATCACACACTTTACAAAACGCAAAAGCGTCTCGAAAAATGTGTGTCCAAAAGAAACCGTTCTTGCAGTTTTGTTTGCCCCAAAGTGCCCCCCACATGCTTCATAATGACAAAAAGTTAGGACAGATTATACCTCATCGTCCGGAATGCAACGCCGGATCACTTGGTCACTACAATGCTTCCAAAGGTAAGGATCGTCCCAAACGTAGTGTCGAGCTTCAGCTTTTACTTTCTCTCGTTGTGCCTTGGTGAAGTCTGGATGATACTCCTTCCTGACAATGAAATTCAAAATGTCAGCTAACCAAGGCTTAAAATACTGAAGCTTATGACAAACCTCTTTCGACAATTCCGCAGGGGCGCCTAGACTGAGCCGTAGGGGCGGCTGGCCGCAGGGACGGCTAGTGTGAGGCGCTGGGGCGGTTACACAACAAAGAGTTGTGTAGAATGTATCGTGTGGAAAACTTCCGGCTATCTCTCTTTTTCCTGGATCTTCCTCCTCTTGCACTAGTCTGCCAAATGATCGGCCACCAGGTTCTCAGATCCCTTCTTGTCCCTTATCTCTAGGTTAAACTCGCTTAGAAGAAGCACCCAACGGATAAATCGTGGCTTTGCCTCCTTCTTTGCCACGAGGTACCTAAGAGCCGCATGGTCCGTGAAGATAATTACCTTTACGCCAAGTAGGTACTGCCGGAATTTCTCTAGGGCAAAAACTACCGCTAACATCTCCTTCTCGGTGGTAGAGTAATTCCTTTGTGCTCCATTGAGTATCATAGACGCATAATGGATCATATGGGAGGCCCGTCCATCTTTTTGTCCTAAGACAGCTCCGACGGCGTAGTCAGTGGCGTCATACATGATTTCAAAAGGTTTCTCCCAATCCGGAGAACGGATGATCATTGCGGTGGTCAGACATGCCTTCAAAGTGTCGAAAGCGTTCTTGCAATCCTCATCCACTATGAAGGTGACGTCTTTCTTGAGCAATTTTGTTCGCTCCAAACGGTGTGTGCAAGCTTTAAATTTATAACCCTAGACGTAAGCTTAAAACAAGGATGCGAACCCGCAGTGTACGGGTCAATCGTAGTAAAAAGCAAGGAATTCCAGGGGTCGATCACAGGGACTTAGTGAAACAAAGTCGATAACGGTAAGCTTATGTAAATACTAACCACAAGAGAAATCAACACAATCAAAGATGAATAAGAAGTCAATAAAGCAAACATGCAATTCTAGGGATTAAAGCATCTAGTTGTGGTTCCAACTCAAGATCTATAGATAAGCGGACAAAGTTGAGATTTTTGCATAGGGAAGGTGTTACTAAAGTGGAATAGATAACCGGGTAAGTCTCACTACTCACTAATCTTAAACTGTAACTCCTATTACCGGGTAAGTCTCAAGGAATTAAGATAAAGAACTATAACCTCAAACTAACACACCATCTAAGGGAATAGAATCAACCTTTACCGGGTAAGTCTCAGGCTAACTCACAAAGATGGGATGGAAGCACACTCAAACCCCAATAAAGGATAAACCTTTATTACCTACACCTATGATCGTTGGTAAACAAACTAAGGAATTACCGGGTAAGTCTCATCCTAAGCTTGCATTGAACCAGGAAAGGTGTAATAATAATAGGATTTGGCAAACTCTAACACTTAACTCTCAGTTTAGGATCGGATAAGTCACCTCGGTCAGAAGAATTCCACCCTGGCCGAGATGTTCATCGACTGAGCGAGATGCTTAGGGTTAAGGTTAAAGACTCAAACTTTCAGGATCCTACTGGAATCTAAGATTATTCTATCATTGTTTTTCCCACAACCTTCAGCCAATCACACAAGGAAATTAGCCACTCATCATCATGAAAGTATTAATCAAATATATGGGAAGAAGGTGAATATTTGAACAAGAAGAATTTAATGAAAAGACTTCAATAACTGAATCAAATATCACAACAAAAACGTTCCTTGGATGTAAATCCACCAAAGGAAGACAACAAGGAAGGGAATCTAAGATGATCTTACTAAACCCTTCAAAAGCTATAAAAGCTACAATCTTCAATCTTCCTTCAACCTTCAAAAAGGTTCTTCAAATCTCCAAATTAGAGTATTGCTGCTGCTGCGTATGCTGATCGATGGTATAGCGTGATGTATGAGAGATGTATGCAGCCTCTTTGATTTGTGGAAATCTAACCCTTTTTATAGGAGAATAACCCTCCAAAGATAAAAATATCTTAGAAGAGATCTTTGCCGATAAATATAAATAAAATATATGATCCTGCATATCTTCTTCCTTCCAGGAGCCAAGCCCAAAAATATAAGATCACTTTCCAAATATAAAAGATCTCAGCCGAATATAAAATACTCTCGCCGCGTCCTAGGTATTCGCCTCGGTCGAGTCGGCGTCTCTGGATCACCTCGGTCGAGGTGAATCTGTAGTCAACCGAGGTGAGTCACAACTAAAATGCGAAATCTCTCGAATCTGGTCCAAAGTGAATCTCTAATCCATGGCTATGCTTCCTGGATGTAGCTCCAAATGCTCATAACTCCTTTTGCTCCTTTTTGATGCAAAACGTGCCATTTTACCTACGATTACAACAAAACTAGGTTTAGACCTTGATTCCCGCAAAGGTAGATGAAATGGTAATATAATCACATGATATACATACAAACATGCAGATTATGAAAGATAAAACGTCCAAACAAACCCCAAAATATAGACTATAATTCATGCTATCAAAATACCCCATACTTAGCCCTTGCTTGTCCCCAAGCAAGTTCCTCATATAAAAGACAAGATAGAATGGATTATAAGTCAATAAAATCAATGAAAAGTCCTTCAAAAACACTTTATGGTATGCAACTATCATAGATCACTCTAAGAGAATACTTCATGGAATTTAAAAACTCAATATGATCAAAACATTTTATAAATATAGGAAAGTTGTTCATCTTTGCATAAAATCATAGAATGCATAATAAGTCATAATCATCAAAATCAATCATGTATAATCCAGTTTAAGCCACTAAGTCAATCAAGAAGCTCAAGGTCTCAAGGGCTTCCCAAATGAAAGGTCAAGAAACATGTAGGGTAGGGATGTATGTAAGGTAATGTGGTGCTAGAATCCGGGAAAAGGATATACTTCACTTTCACTTTGACTTTCAACATCTTCCACCAATAAGCTTTGCTTATTTCACACTTTTCTTTTTTTTTTTACTTTTTGGGATGCATGGACAGAGGTGCACAATAGCCGAAGCCTAGGAAATCAACATTCATCAATTTCTTGAGATGCATCAAACCCTTGATGCACATACCATGACCCGTTAGGAATATCGCTCAATCCGACTTTGGCAAGACACAAACACCCGGCTATGTGAATGGTGCCGAGTTACTCATCTTCATGATTGACTTCCCCAAACCTATTATTACTTTCTAACACTTTCACTTCCAGCCAACTTCTCAACTTTAACTTCACTTGCTTTCACCACTTTGCTTGCTTCCAAATTCCCGGATAGGTAAAGGAAGGCAAAATGTATATGAGAGGCTAAGCATGATCAAGAAGAAGAAGAAGAAGAGAATGAATTGCCTTGGTCTTTCAAGGAAGAAAGTGAGAGAACTTATCTTGCGGTGTCAACCTTCAAATTCAACATAATTTTGGATAAAAATAAAGTATTAAACATGCCAATAATTTCAAACAAAGCATTTAGCAACTTAAACATATTATAAAACCTTTCAAACACATAAAGAATTGAAAATCAGTCAGTAAGCAAGATCTTCACTGAGGTCATATCCAGATAAGCAACACAAAAATCGTTTTCGAAAACTTTCCGTTACCCACCTCGGTCGAGGTGTTCGTAGGTCAACCGAGGTGAAAGACTTCGTTCGGCTAGAACTTCCCCGGTCGAGGTCAAAATTTTTTTTTTTTTTTTAAAACCATTTTTTTTTCTTTCGGTTTCGACGTTTTTCTCAATCAAATAACCTGTAAGTATGCATGCATTCTCAGATAAACATATAAATGCAGAAGTGAAGCATAAATATAAAATATCCGATCGAGTGTGTCATACATCGAAGTCATCAAATAAATACATCAAATACCCCATACTTGGGACACACTGTCCCAGTGGGTCAATATAAGTCTAGAGAATAAAAGTACTCACCGGATAAATAGTTGAACTACATAAAAATAATAAAGAAAATCCTGCAGCTCTCAATAGTCACGATCCGGTGGTGGTGGTGGTGGCACGTACGGATACTGGGTCGGGTCGAACGGATAGCCCATGACATGCTCGAACTGTATCTGGGCCATCATATGCTGATAATGCTGCCGCTCCTGCATCTCGCGGATATCCAGCGACAAAGCAGCATATGAATCAATAACCTGATCCGTAGGTCATCGATCCGTCTGTGAGCATCTGGATCCCTGTGTCGGCGCGTCCTACGTCTAGCAGGTCTCACCGGAGAAGTAGCAGGTGCAGGATCAGTGTCCTCTTCACCCAGATCTATAATCGGTGGTGTACTCGTCCCTTCAGTATCTGTCCCTGTATCCATCGGGACTCCACCCTCTCTCTCATCAACTGTCTCCTCGTCATCAGCCTCCTCCTCCTCAGCTGGGGCAGCTGCTCCCTCTCTGTAGTCCTCCATCAGTGGAGTCCAAGCGGTCTGCCAATAGTGTGGGTCATAAACAGTGAACTAGGCTGACCATCTGATCCCCTGTGGCGCAGTCAACTACCACGGCATAGCCACGTACGGAGTAGTCAGACCTCGGGGAACTAGAATCCGCCGAGTGATCATCTCCTGCAATCTAGGCGGCTTGGCAGCCGCCACCACTGTACAAGCACTGAGGTCCATGTCCTGATAAGCAGCTACGTGGGTGACAAGCCCTCCGCAGCAGATGTCTCCCTTCGCCTTGGCCTTGATCTTGTGCAGATCCTCTGCTAGCATCAAGCCAAAGTCCGGGAAACCCCTAGTAACCATGCACTACAAGCTGAAATATCCGGTGGGCTAACCTAAAAGCTAGGTGGAATATGACCTTCTCCCTGGAATCTCTAGGGCGCCATCTATCTGCGTGCTCAACAACATGGGCTATCTGCCCCTAGAACTCCCTAGCTACAGATCGGGAAGGGAAGTCAATGGCGGTGGGCTTCGGAAGGCAGAAAATATCTCTCCAGTACTCGAGCGGCACTAAGAAGTTCCGGTTCATCAACCGGTACTTCACAGACTGCTTTGTGGGAAGTTAGGTGAAGGAGCTAACGAACTCTAGGGTCGGCTCCAAGTAGCCTGGGGCTCGGATCTCAGTAAACTGATCCAGCCCGACTGTAGAAATCATCCTCCTAAGGTCTCCATCTACCCCTAGGCAATCAAAAGCGGACACGTTCAGGAAGCGAGGTGCAATCACTGGACGGCCAGAAATACGGTCATAATCCACCCGGTGTCGCTCATGGATCACCAGGCGGTAAGGTCGGGAAGAAGAGGAAGGAGGGGAAGGTGATGAACTATCCCTAAGGACGAGGCGTCGGTCAGAACTCATTTTCACTCAGCTACTGTCAGATCACCTCGGTCGACTGACAACACTCAGGAACACCTCGGCCGAGGCACAACTCGACTTGACCGAGGCGGAAATCTGGATTCTAATTCCCTCTGAAAATTCAGTTCTTTTCCCTCAAAAATCACTAAAATTGCTTCCTATGGGGTACTTAAGCCTTTCCTCAACAAATGCAGGGGCAACCAAAGCCCAAATCGAAGTGAAACAGAGAGGTTAGGGTTTCGGTTTGTTTTACCTCGTTTCGACCGAATCAGTTCGATTTTCTGCAGATCTGTACTTGCAACACAATCCTCTATCCTTCAATTGTAGTTTGGAGACAGAAATCTTCGAAAACGAGCAAGAAACGAGAGAGAACGAAGTGAACTGTCGCCGCGGTCGAGGATAAAGAGTAAAGCAAGGAGGAAGAAATTTTCCGCCGTTTATACCCTTTTCTGGACTGCTGTCACCTCGGTCGAGATGGTCTCGACTGGACCGAGGTGGTGTGGACCGAGGTAGTTCGTCAGAAAACCCTAGTCGCCTCGGTTGCTCAAGAATCGTCTCGGTCGAGGTGCTCTAACAGTAACCGAGATGCCTCCGTCTTCTCAAATTCTCGAACTTCTGTCCTTCCAATTATGCTCCTTCCTTAGATGTTTCCAATTATCTGTCCAGAACGCCAAAAACAAAACAAAGCAAAGCAAAATCAAAAACTATCTAAACTAGACTAGAAAACGGGAAAAGAAAGCAATACCTTTGGTTGCCTCCCAAGAAGCGCTTGGTTTAAGGTCGCTAGCTGGACCATGATGCGTCTCAAACGAGGTATATAGGTGCAACCTCCTCAACCGGAGTTTCCGGTTGGTACTTCTTAAGTCTATGACCGTTGATGTTGAAGCTTCCGCTAGTTTCGCCCCATATCTCAACTGCACCATGAGGAAAAACATGTTTCACAACATAAGGTCCGGTCCATCTAGATTTTAACTTACCTGGAAAAAGGCGGAGGTGGGAGTTGAAGAGTAGAACTAAGTCTCCTTCGTTAAGCTCCTTTGGGACGATACGCTTGTCATGCCATCTTTTCGTCCTTCCCTTATAGATTTTAGCATTCTCATAAGCGTTCAAACGCAGCTCCTCCAGCTCGTTGAGTTCCAATAGTCGCTTCTCGCCGGCCTCCTCAATGTCGAAGTTTAACCATTTGATCGCCCAATACGCCTTGTGTTCCAATTCAACGGGCAAATGGCAAGACTTCCCATATACCAAATTATAAGGGGTGGTGCCTATGGGAGTCTTAAATGCGGTCCTGTACGCCCAAAGAGCATCGTCCAATTTCATGGACCAATCCTTCCTCGTTCTAGAGACGGTCTTCTCCAAAATTGCTTTGATTTCTGTATTCGAGATCTCGACCTGTCCACTAGTTTGAGGGTGATAAGCGGTTGATACCTTGTGGGTTACCCCATACTTCGATAGAAGTGCCTTGAACTTCCGGTTGATGAAATGTGTCCCTCCATCGCTGATGATGATGCGTGGAGTTCCAAACCGTGGAAAGATAGTTCTGTTTAAGAACTTCACAACCACCTTGGCGTCGTTAGTGGGAGAAGCAATGGCTTCAACCCATCTAGAGACGTAATCAACTGCAAGAAGAATGTAGAGGTTTCCTCCGGAGGATGGGAAAGGTCCCATGAAGTCAATTCCCCATACATCGAAGATTTGCACCTCTTGGATGTTATAAAGTGGCATCTCATTTCTCCTTGATAAGTTTCCTGTTCTTTGGCATGCATCACAAGAGACAACAAAAGATTGCACATCCTTAAATAATGTAAGCCAAAAGAAACCAAAACGTAATACCTTAGCGCATGTTTTATCGGTGCTAGCATGTCCTCCACAAGGAAGTGAATGACAATGCCTTATGACGCTATTAACCTCGTCTTCCGGAATGAATCTTCGAAGCATCCCGTCCGGCCCGCGCTTGAATAGCAGCGGCTCGTCCCAGTAATAGTGGCGTACTTCCTTGAAGAATCTCTTCTTTTGAGAGTACGTCAATCCGGGTGGTACCTCCTGGCAAACAAGATAATTCACAATATCAGCATACCAAGGACCTTTATTATCAGAAAGTTGGTGGATGGAATGTTCGACCAACAGTGGACGAATGTCAGAGAAGGGAGTAAGAAATTTGTTATTCTCGGCAGTCTCAGTTTACATCATCTCGCCATCGACCTCGGTCGAGGCGCAGAGGCGTTGACCGAGATGTTCTTCAGTCGCCTCGCTCAGTCCAGAAAGTGCCTCGGTCAAGGTACTGCTACTGGAATCGAAACTGGAGATCTTCGTATCCTGGATTAGCTTCTCAGTTTTAGCTCCTGGATCTTCTTCCAGTGCCTTCAAGCTCCGTATATCTGCATCACAAGAAGCATCTATACCTTCCTCGATTAAACTGAAGCTAATAACTCTTTCAAGCGGATCGTTAGTAAGGATGGAGCTCACCAATTCTCTTGATTCTTCTTCATCGTATATGTTGAAGATATCATCAGTTAGCTGCTCCCCTTTCATGGCTGCAAGTAGTGCGAACTCCACCTCATCGCCACCAACGTTGAATTTCAACTTGGTGTTCTTGCAATCCACGTTGCAACCCGAAGTTGCTAGAAATGGCCTCCCGAGAATAATAGGAACAGGATAATCTGCAGGAATGTCAAGTACAACAAAATCTATAGGTAGATAGAAGTTACCTAACTTGACCGGAACGTCCTCCAAGATGCCCACGGGATGGGTAATGGAGCGATCCGCCATATAAAGTCGAATCTTGACCGGTTTGGGCTCTCCAAGACCGATCTTCACACATAGCTCCAGTGGAATGATGCTCACGCTGGCTCCTAGATCACAAAGGGCTCCACAAGTGACATCCCCAACTTGAATGGGAATGCAAAATGAGCCGGGATCTCTCAATTTAGGTGGCATCTTCTCCTTCATAATTTGTATGAGCTCCGAGGATTTAGATGTCATCCTAACTTCACCAACGTCCTCCAGCTTCCTCTTCCTTGATAGGATCTCTTTTAAGAACTTCCCATAGGCGGGCATACCTAGAATGGCATCAAGGAAAGGAATATTAATATGTAGCTTATTCATCAAGTCAAGGAACTTACTAAAGTGCTTGTCTAGATGTGCTCTGGCCCTTGACTGAGGGAATGGGAGTGGTGGTTTATATGCAGGAGGTGGAACATAAACTTCTGTTTTCCCCTCCGCTTTCTGTTGCTCCGCCTCGGTTGGCGTCTCGGTCGAAGTGTTCTTCGACTGCATCTGGACCGAGGTGGTCTGCGTTGGTACTGGCACCGACCGAGGTATTGGATCTGCAGTCTTCAGTCCACTCCTCGTAGTTATGGCCATGATCTGGCCCTTAGGGTTGCTTTCTGTCCTTGCTGGAAGCTTCCTTGGATCTCCAGGCGCTTCATTCGCCCTACTTACAAGTTGTTGTTCAAAGGCTTTTTGGGCCTTCGAAAATGAAGTCATAGAATTCTCCATAGCACCAAGCTTGATCAAGATAGCCTCCAGAACTACGTCTTTCTTTTCTGGCTGGGACGAACTTGATCCTTGCCTCTGGCTCTTTAATGGAGTAGAAGAAGAAGAAGGGGGAGAGAGGAAAGGGTTAGAGGAATCGTTAGAGTTGGAGTTTGAATGATTACCCGAATTTTGGTTGTTCGCCCTCCAATTGTTGCTATTGGACCCTCTATTGTTGTTGTTGTAATTGTTGTTTCGGGGACCGTTGTTGTTGTTACGGTACCCGTTGTTGCTGTTCCTTTGCCCTTGCTCTTCCTTCTTGGTTTGTGCAACCAAAAGTTCCTTAAATTGCTTCACGTCATTCTTCAAAGACGTGAGTTGATTGTTGTTGGGCTGAGTTTCTTGGAAATTAACTCTTTTAACTCCACCTTCAGCTCCTTGGTGGGTGTATTTCTCCATGTGCAAGGCTTGCTTCTCGATGAAGTCCCAAGCCTCGTCAATTGCCATGTCCATAAAGGTGCCGGCGGAGAGTAGTTGGAGATTGAACTGGGTGCTTCCGTCCAGTCCCTTGAAGTATATCTCCAATAACTCTAACTTTGGAATCCGATGATGTGGGCAATCCAAAAGAATGTCCTTGAACCGCTCCCATGACTTGGACAAGCTCTCCTTGTCCTTCATAATGAAAGCATTAATCTTCCCTCTCATTTCAGCTGTCTTTGAGGGGGGTAAGAATTTGGTCAAGAACTCCGTTGTCATCTCCTCCCATGTGCTGATTTTTCCTGGAGGAAGAGATTGATACCAAGTAAGAGCTCTATCTTTTAAAGAAAAGTAAAAAGGTCTTAGCTTGTAGTTGTTGTTTTCAAGTCTCGGAGGTCTCAAGGTCTCCATCAAGATCTCATAGTTTTGAAGATGTTGATGTGGTGATTCCTTCTCTAGCCCTCCGAATTGGCATTGGCGAATCATGGATAGAACTTGCGGTCGAAGTTCATAGTCATGGTCCGCTGGATCTCCTAGGTTAACTCCTGGACGCCTCAATTGTTGATTAGGGTCCATTCTTTGACCTAGGGTTTGTGGGATTCCTGCAAGAAGAACATCTCGGACTGGCATCCGAGGTGGAAGTATCTCGGCCGAGGCATTAGGTACTGGAACCTGCCTCGGTCGAGGGTTAGCAACTGGATTCTGCATCGGTCGAGGATCAACAGGAGGATCTTCCCTCGGTCGAAGCAGAATCTGGTCTCGTATGACTGCCATCTCCGCCTCGATTGCTTCAGTCTTGGTGCGAGTTTCTTCCTTCTCTCGCCTTAATTCTTCCCTGCTAAGGCGTAGCAGCTCTAACGCCTCTTTCAATTCGGCCTCAAGATCGCGGTTGTCTTGTTGGGCCATCTTCGCTTCTTTCAAGCGTCTTTTGTATGTCTTTTCTGGTTCCGGATCGTAAGGAACGATTTCCTTCCCAGCGCGGGTTCTTCGCATATACCTAAGAAAGAACCTGCAAAAGTCACTCAAGTAGAGTGGTTAGTAGACACAGGGGCAAGCGCCCCAAGAGCAAACCGTACCGGCTCGGTCTAGACCAAGTCCCCGACAATGGCGCCAAAAACTTGTTCGCTCCAAACGGTGTGTGCAAGCTTTAAATTTATAACCCTAGACGTAAGCTTAAAACAAGGATGCGAACCCGCAGTGTACGGGTCAATCGTAGTAAAAAGCAAGGAATTCCAAGGGTCGATCACAGGGACTTAGTGAAAAAAAGTCGATAACTGTAAGCTTATGTAAATACTAACCACAAGAGCAATCAACACAATCAAAGATGAATAAGAAGTCTACTAAAGTGGAATATATCACCGGGTAAGTCTCACTACTCACTAATCCTAAACTGTAACTCCTATTACCGGGTAAGTCTCAAGGAATTAAGATAAAGAACTATAACCTCAAACTAACACACCATCTAAGGGAATAGAATCAACCTTTACCGGGTAAGTCTCAGGCTAACTCACAAAGATGGGATGGAAGCACACTCAAACCCCAATAAAGGATAAACCTTTATTACCTACACTTATGATCGTTGGTAAACAAACTAAGGAATTACCAGGTAAGTCTCATCAAAAGCTTGCAATGAACCAGGAAAGGTGTAATAAGAATAGGATTTGGCAAACTCTAACACTTAACTCTCAGTTTAGGTTCGGATAAGTCACCTCGGTCAGAAGAATTCCACCCCGGCCAAGATGTTTATCGACTGAGCGAGATGCTTAGGGTTAAGGTTAAAGACTCGAACTTTCAGGATCCTACTAGAATCTAAGATTATTCTATCATTGTTTTTCCCACAACCTTCAGCCAATCACACAAGGAAATTAGCCACTCATCATCATCATGAAAGTATTAATCAAATATATGGGAAGAAGGTGAATATTTGAACAAGAAGAATTTAATGAAAAGACTTCAATAACTGAATCAAATATCACAACAAAAACGTTCCTTGGATGTAAATCCAACAAAGGAAGACAACAAGGAAGGGAATCTAAGATGATCTTACTAAACCCTTCAAAAGCTATAAAAACTACAATCTTCAATCTTCCTTCAACCTTCAAAAAGGTTCTTCAAATCTCCAAATTGGAGAATTGCTGTTGCTGCGTATGCTGATCGATGGTATAGCGTGATGTATGCGAGATGTATGCAGCCTCTTTGATTTGTGGAAATCTAACCCTTTTTATAGGAAAATAACCCTCCAAAGATAAAAATATCTTAGAAGAGATCTTTGCCCATAAATATAGATAAAATATATTATCCTGCATATCTTCTTCCTTCCAGGAGCCAAGCCCAAAAATATAAGATCACTTTCCAAATATAAAAGATCTCAGCCGAATATAAAATACTCTCGCCGCGTGCTAGGTGTTCGCCTCGGTCGAGTCGGCGTCTCTAGATCACCTCGGTCGAGGTGAATCTGTAGTCAACCGAGGTGAGTCACAACTAAAATGTGAAATCTCTCGAATCTGGTCCAAAGTGAATTTCTAATCCATGGCTATGCTTCCTGGATGTAGCTCCAAATGACTCATAACTCCTTTTGCTCCTTTTTGATGCAAAACGTGCCATTTTACCTACGATTACAACAAAACTAGGTGTAGACCTCGATTCCCGCAAAGGTAGATGAAATGGTAATATAATGACATGATATACATACAAACATGCAGATTATGAAAGATAAAACGTCCAAACAAACCCCAAAATATAGACTATAATTCATGCTATCAAATTCACACAAGGGTGCTGAGATCTTTGAAAAATCTTTGATGAACCGTCGGTAGAAACCTGCATGACCAAGAAAAGACCGGATTTCCCGAACATTAGTAGGATAAGGTAAATTTTGAATAACATCAACCTTTGTTTTATCTACCTCTATCCCTTTTGAGGATATTACATGTCCTAGCACAATTCCTTGTTCCACCATGAAATGACATTTTTCCGAATTAAGAACTAAATTGGTTTCAACACATTTTTCAAGAACAAGTTTTAAATGCCCTAAACATGCGTCAAAACTGTCTCCATGGACGGTAAAATCATCCATGAAGACTTCAATGAAATTTTCTATATATTCGGAGAAAATGTTTATCATGCACCGTTGGAAAGTGTCTGGTGCGTTGCAAAGTCCAAATGGCATTCTGCGATATGCGAAAGTGCCAAATGGGCAAGTGAACGTCGTCTTCTCTTGATCTTCTGGTGCGATGGCTATTTGGAAATAACCCGAATATCCATCCAGGAAACAGTAGTATTGATGACCCGCAAGACATTCCAACATTTGATCAATAAAAGGTAATGGGAAATGGTCTTTTTGTGTTACCTTATTGAGCTTGCGATAGTCAATACGAACTCTCCATCCGGTTTGTGTTTTGCTTGGGACCATCTCTCCATGTTGATTTTCCATCAAAGTGATGCTTCCCTTTTTTGGAACTACTTGGGTCGGGCTAACCCAAGTGCTATCCGAGATAGGAAATATCATGTTCGCTTGGAGGAGCTTCAACACATCCTTTTTGACCACATCCATCATTGGTGGGTTCAACCTCCTTTGAGGTTGCCTAGAGGGCTTGGCTTCTTCCTGAAGTAAAATCCTATGCATGCAAGTGGAAGGACTTATCCCTTTGATGTCAGCAATAGTCCATCCAAGGGCGGTCTTGTGCTCATTTAGTACGTTCACCAACTTAACTTCTTGTCCGATGGTCACCGGCAAGGTATTTTGTGCTCCAAGGAAAACGTACTCGAGGTGTGATGGAAGGTCCTTCAATTCTATCTCCGGTGCGTGCACTATGGACCGAACAAGCTTCTCGCTAGGGGTTAGTAAAGTGGGCCCAATGGCCAAATTGGAGATATGTAGCCTTTTATGCCCATCTAATTGGGCTAGGACCTCTTTCATGCTAGATGTTAACACATAATATGATTTGAAACAATCAATGTCATGCTCAATCACATTTCTTAATTCATCCACGTCAGAGTTATCAAAAACATCTTGCGCAAAAGGTTCAACAATGTCAATAACACATAGAGAATGATCATCGCTAGGAAATTTCCCTGCATCATAGATGTCAGATTCCACTACTTCTCCATCAAACTCCATGGTCAATTTACCACTAACATAATCAATTTTGGTCCTAGCCGTTTTCAGAAATGACCTACCTAATAGAATGGGTGCAGCATGCGAGTCATTTTCCATATCCATTACAAAGAAATCAGTAGGAAAAATTAGGTCGTCTACCATCACTAATACATCTTCAATTATCCCTTTCGGGTATACATTAGATCTATCAGCAAGTTGTACTACAATCCTAGTTTCCATTAGTGGCCCAAGTCCAAGTGATTTGTAAATCGAATATGGCAAGACATTAATAGAAGCACCGAGATCAAGCATTGCTTTGTCAAAGCGGGTTTCCCCTACAACACAAGGAATTCTTACCATGCCCGGATCGCTGCACTTCTTGGGCATTCTCCGTTGAAAAACTGCCGACACATGTTCACTCACTTGTACTTTCTGTTTCCCCTTTAGCTTTTTATTCCTCTTGATGGTGCAAAGTTCCTTCAATAAACGAGCATACTTAGGGATACTTTTCACCAACTTAAGGAGGGGAATGTTTACCTCGCATTTAGAGAAAGTCTCAAAGAGGTCCTTGTCCTCTATGATTCTTCTCTCCTTCAAGGCTTCAGGAAAAGGAGTCGGTGGTTTTTCTTAGTACAATGGCGGAAAGCTAGGCCGGACGTAAGAATCCTTTTCAGCAGGACCTTGTATTGTGTTTTCCGCTGGGGCGCCAGTTTGAAGGCGCAGGGGTGGCACAGGGGTTGTCACCGCAGGGGCGGGGGCAGCTAGCCGTAGAGGCGTTGTTCGTTCTGTGCTGGGCGCAGCTGCAGCCACAGGGGCGGCTATGGGTGCGGAAAAAACGACAAAAGGTTCGCTTTGTGATTCTTTTGTTGGTTCTTGTTGGATTTTCTTCCCGCTCCTTAATGTTAGGGCACTAACACTCTCCTTGGGGTTTATAAACGTCTGGGAAGGCAATCCTCCAAAAAGCCTTGATTCGGTCCTTGAAATAGCTTCCGCCATTTGACTAACCTGTTGCTCAAGGTTCTTGATGCTAGATTATGTTGTTTGGAAATGATTAGCAAAGTGTTTAGTTAAAACCTACAACAGATCTTCAATTGAGTGATACTTACCTTGGCGGGGTTGTTGTTGTTGGTTTTGTTGATCCCTCCAACGGAAATTATGTTGGTCACGCCAATTTGGCATTAAATTCTGTGCATAGGGATCGTTCCTAGGTATTTGCAATTGTGGTTGTCCATAACCCATTGCGTTTACTTCAACATCATCATTTTGAACTTGTGGACACATGTCCGTTGGATGATACGGGTCTGCACAAACTCCACAAGCTTTGAGTTGTTGCGGTGTTCCTATAAGTGTTAGTCTCTTCACCATCTCCTTTAATTCCGCAAGCTCGGTGGAAATTTCACTCTTCCCGGAACTCACAGCATGAACTCCTTTCTTAGCCGGGGTCCTCCCAAAGTTCCTAGTTCCTTCCGCTAGTTCTTGTATCTTTTCCAAAGCAAGGTCAGGAGTAGAGTTAAGAATATTACCTCCACAAGCCGCATCGACGATCCTCCTTTCATTGTCTAACAAGCCATTATACAAGTACAAGACTAGATCTTGAGTTGAATATCCGTGGAAAGGACAGCTGGATCGGAGGCCTGCAAACCTTTCGAAGTACTTGTAGAGAGTTTTGGTTGCCTCTTGCTCGATATTGCTTATAGCTTTCTTCAAGCTATTGGCCTTTTTAGGTGGAAAGTATTTCTCCAAGAACGCTTTGTGAAGGTTCTCCCAAGTGTCAATGCTCCCGGATGGAAGGTGGTAATACCAATCATCCGCCGAATCCTTGAGTGTGAAGCCGAATGCCCTCATCTTGATCTGTTCTTCGCTAATGTTGGCCGGCTTCATGCTCATACACACAGTATGGAACTTCCCAAGGTGCTTGATGGGGTCTTCACCACTTAGCCCATGGAAGGATGAGAGCAAGCGAATGAGGCCCGACTTCAGCTCAAAGTTGACTCCTTCTCCTAGTGCCGGTATAGCAACCGTAAGAGGGTTTTGAGCCAAGGTGGGCTGCGTAAGTTGACGAAGAGTACGGTCAGCCATTTCTTGTTGAAGTTGTTGTTGTCTTTGTTGTCGGATGTGCGTCCTCTCAATTTCTGGATCAAAGAAGCAAATCCGGAATTAATAGCACGGGTTTGAACCATAAAAATGGTTCAAACCAATAATCGATAATAACAATAAAAAACTATAACTCCCCGGCAACGGCGCCAAAATTTGACCGATGGTATTTCTATGGTCGTCTATACCCAATAAAAAGTAAATCCCGACTTAGCACTAAGAACAAGTATAGTGATTAAGTAAGGGTTGAACCCAAGAGAGTTAAGGTGTTTTAGATGCGATTGCCGATTATAATGACAAGTGACACAAAGGGGGGGGGGGTTCGGTTGAATTGATGCACAAAAACTAATGAAAACGATTAATGCGACAAGTAAGACAATGATGGATGAATCTACACAAGGTTGATTCTAAGCATGCAATTGCTACTTTGGTGAGTTCCTTTTACAAGTTTTCAAGTAATCTCCCGTCTCGATCGTATATATGTGTTGAGCCAACCGGCATCAACACAACTTAACCTATTAAAGTTCCGTAAACCTACAAGAACAAATAACAGGTTAGTTTTCAAACAAAGACTAAGGGATATAAAGAGAAGATTAAAACCGTTAAACTTATCTTTCTATTTGTGTTCCTTTTCGTTAAGTAATCACAACCCGTTATTACTTAAAGTTGCTACTTGATTAAAGACCCGAACCCGGAACCTAATAATCCTAGTTGTTTGCATGCACTTTAGAACCTAAGGTGATCAATCTCAAGCAATAGTAAACATGCAATTAGACAATGGCGATCAAGGAAACACAAAGCATTACTGAATGAAAACTTATATTATAAAACACTTACAACCAAAGCAACAAAGCATCTTCAAACCAACCCAATGTAGCAAGGGAGTTAGCAACTCATCACAATGGATAACTCAAGTCTAAAATGGATTTTGTGAGGAAAATCATGGATGATTCTAGCAATCAGCCATGGACTATTATACTACAAAAGACACTTAATTAGGAGTAAATAGCCGTCCTAAAACAGCCACCTTAAATGCCATAAAGGTGGTGTAAACAGCCGGAGTAAAGCTCCTGGCGTTAAACCGCAATGGCGGCCTTCATGAACCGCAGGGGCGGTTTGGGCAAAATCGGTTGATCTTCTTCAGAGCCGCTGGGGTGGCTACACAATTCCGTTGGGGGGATCTTTAATGCACTTCAACATCTAACCTTTCTTCTTCCTGATGTTTCCGATGTCAAGCCGCCGGGGAGTCCCTATGTCGACGCAGGGGCGTCGACATAGCCTCTTCGTCTTCCAGCTCCCAGGTTAGGACGCAGGCAGGGGCGCAGTGGGAGACGCAGGGAAGCTGGTCTTCATATCTTCAGGGTAGGTCACCGCAGGGGCGCCAAGGAGTGGCGCAGGGGCGGTGACACACTTCATGGCCGGCGCTGGTGAAGGAGTAGTGAGCATTCCAGTGAAAACGTCATCCGCAGGGGCGGCTGCAAGGACCCGCAGGGGCGGTGAGGCAACAGAAGCTTTGCTTAGTGATCGATCTTCACTCCTAAGTGCTTATGACTCCTTCTTTAACTTCTTTTGATCTTCTTCTTCTGGACCAAGGAGTTAGTAGCATAAACTGACACTAATGTAATAAAAAGACTCTAAAAACTACCCTAATTGATAGAGATTCCATCACCTATCAGAGATCATCTACAACACGGTATACAACCTTAGCTACAACAATAGATAAGCATGATAGTAATAGCACAAACACACCATAACATCTCCTACATGCAATGCCATACACATTCATTTATTATCTTTAATTACGTTATACCATTACCAATTCAACTTCTTTTGTGACACGAGGAGCCTCAAAAACCCGCCCCATCCAACGTAACACAGGAGTTTTGCATGGGGGTGACCGTCACTCGTCCCCTCCTGTGAGATCATCTTCAGGGCACCTTCTCCTAACCCAGCAGGTGGAGACCGGTGGTTACCGCCCGTTATAATACACTTGGGCCATATAAATGTAATGAAAGGTTGTCCTAGTCCGGTTTAAGTTATAAATGCATAACCATATGAACACACACAACCATTACAATCATACAATCCACAACCGTACAGTAAGTAAGTCCTATGGACTTACCTGATACTCTCGTATCCTCTACCACATCACAGCTTCCCCTCGGGGAAGAAACCAATGCCTGCAAGAGCAAGGCACACAACATCACAAGCTGAAAGGGGTTAGGAGACTCGTCTCCCAAACCAGAACCAACCTACAACCTCAAGGTCAACACAAGCTCACATATGCCTATAACATACTCTCAACATCAACACAAGTGCCTAAGGCACATCTCTAACATACAACTCATCCTAACCTAGCTAACAACTAAGCCAAGGCCAAAGGAAAGGAAGGAAGGAAGGAAGACATACCAACAAGGTATGCACCAACAGAGGCAAGATCACACCAGCCAGCCCAGTGAGGCGCAGGGGCGGCTCACCAAAGGCGCAGGGGCGGTCCACAGCAGGCGCAGGTGAGGCTCAAGACAGGCGCAGGGGCGGCCAACTGTGTAGAGAGTTGGTTCCGGCTTCTCTTCGACTCCTTTCTCGATTTTCTTTACGTCCTCAACACACCACAGCAACACATATGCATATATAAACACATATGATCATCAAAACATCCAGAAAGGATCCAAACAAGTCCAACTTGTGATTCCTAAGCTAAAGAGAGAGATAAGAAGCAAAGGAGAATGAAGAAATAAAGAAAGATGAAGAGAAGAACTTACCACACAACCTAGGCTGCAACTATGGAGCATCCACACTTCTCACCACTTCAGCACATCAACAACAACACACAACAACAACTCCAAGAGCATCCAAGGCCAAAGAACACTTCAAACTCTCAAGAACTCACATACAAGATCAAGAAGAAGTAAACAAGATCAAAGGGGAAGAAGAAGGAGATGAAGGACGTGAGGAGGAAGAGAGAGGCTGGAGAGATATAGAAACCTCTCTTCAGAAGTCTAAGGAAGCTTATAAGAGAACCAGCCGCAAAGCATATGTCAAGAGTCAACAAAAATGGTTGCACCAGCCACAGAGCCGCAAGGGCGGCCAGCCTAGGCGCAGGGGCAGCTCCTCTGTGACGCAGGGGCGGCCCAAGGGGTGACTGGTCAAGGCTAAGGCACTCTAGCTCATCTAGGCTCTAAAGACTTAAGGCTCTTACATATCACCCTCCTAAAAACAAGTTTCGTCCCGAAACTTGCAGGATCCGAAAACCTCTCGGACTTGTAAGCCGAGGTAACACACTCTCCTGAAAACATCAGATCAAAACCTATAACATTCTATACCCTCAACACAGCATGGAGGTATCAAAACTCCAGCATCACAACTCTACACAAGGCCTAGAGGAAGATCATCTCTAGCCACATACTAACCACAACACACTAGCATGGAGGAAAACCGTCTCCAGCCACCACGTACACATAACACTACTATGTGGAGAAAAACCATGTCCACTCACACTATGTCCATCAAAGGTAGCATGGAGGAATGAAACGTCTTCTGCTAATCCTAATACATACACCATAACATGGAGGAAAGAACCATCTCGAGCTATACCTATCTCGTGCTAGCAACCAGGATCTAACAGATCATATGAACACACAACTAGCACGGAAACATAACATATCACATAAGCACATAACAAACAAGCACTCACCAAGAAGGCGCTAAGATCTACTCATAGACCCTACTGGTGCCTCTAACTCCGCATAAAACTCTGGATAGTTCCTTTGGATACTATCCTCTGTCTCCAAGGTAGCCTCATCTTGTCTTCGTCTCGACCACTGTATCCTCAACATAGGAATGTCCTTCGAACGCAGGCGTCTCACACCTCGCTCTAAGACTGCGATAGGGTACTCAACAAACGTGTGGTCCGGCTCAACCACCAGATCATCTTAACTCACGATGTGCCTCGGATCTAGTATGTACTCCCTCAACTGAGACACATGAAAGACAGGGTGAACACCCTCTAACCTCGGAGGCAAAGCTAATCTGTAAGCTGCTCGTCCAACTCTATCTAGTATCTCGAAAGGGCCTACATATCAGGGACTCAATTTCCCCTTTATGCCAAAACGTCTGACGCCTCGCGTCGAGGATACTCTCAACCAAACATGAGCTCCTACTCTTAACTCTAGAGGTCGACGCCTCTTATCTGCATACGACTTCTGGCGACTTTGTGCAGCCAGCATCCTCTCTCCGATCAACGCTACTCGAGCCATATCATCCTGAATCTACTCTGGCCCTATCCCACTAATACTGCTAGGCTCGTCCCAGCATAATGGTGTACGGAATCTACGTCCTTACAATGCCTCATAAGGAGCCATCTCTATAGATGCATGCCAGTTGTTGTATGAGAACTCAACGAGTGGGAGGTAATCAGACCATCCCTGTCCCCAATCCAACACACAAGCTCGTAGCATGTCCTCTAAGGTCTGGATGGTCCTCTCTAACTGACCGTCTGTTTGGGGGTGAAACGCAGCCGTGAAGTGTAGACTCGTCCCCAAAGCAGTATGAATCTGCTGCCAGAATCTCGATGTAAATCATCCATCACGATCAGAAACGATCGTCCTCGGTACTCCATGGAGTCTCACTATCTGCCTAGTGTATTCCTCAGCTAATCTACTCACTGGCCACGTCTCTTTGATAGGGATGAAACGTGCCGTCTTCGTCAATCTGTCTATGACTACCCATATGGCATCGAAGCTCCTACTGGTCTTCAAACTAGTCATGAAATCCATGGTGATGTCTTCCAACTTCCACTGTGGTGCTGGCAGCGGATGGAGCTCACCTCTAGGTTTGAAGTGATGTATCTTGACCTGCTGACAGGTCGCACACTGAGCCACAAATCTGGCTACGTCGGGCTTCAGCCCTCCCCACCAAAATGAACGTCTCACATTATGGTACATCTTACTCGTAACAAGGTGTACTGAGTAAAATGTACAGTGAGCCTCCTGTAAAATCCGTTGTCTCAACTCTGTATCTGCAGGAACATAGATACGATCATGTAACCTCATAACTCCATCTTCCCCAATAGTGAACTGGGGTGCCTCTCCACGAGACATCCTATCTCTGATCTTCACCAAGGTCGGGCAGGTCCCCTGCTTTTGTTGGATCACATCCAACAGACCAGGTAGAACCTCTAAAGTAAACAACTGGGCATCCTCATCAGGAAACTGGATGTCCATCTCTAGCCAAGCTAGATCCCTCTGAAGTTGAGGTTGTATAGTAATTCTGGCAATCGCCTTCTCTCGAGGCGTCTTCCGGCTCATGGCGTCAGCTACCACATTCGCCTTGCCAAGATGATACAAAATCTCAAAATCAAAGTCCTTGATCAACTTAAGCCATCGATGTTGGCGGTTATTCAATTCCCGCTGCGTGAAAATATACTTCAGATTCTTATGGTCTGTGAAGATCTGACATGTAGCACCATACACGTAATGTCTTTAGATCTTCAAAGCGTAAACTACAGCTGCTAACTCCAGATCTTGAGTCGGGTAGTTCTCCTCATACGTCTTCAGTTGTATAGACGCATATGCAATCACTCTGCCCCTCTGCATCAATACACATCCCAAGCCTAGCTTGGATGCATCACTGTAGACCATAAAATCCTCAAAACCCTCTGGTTGTGCTAAGACAAGAGCAGAAGTCAAACACCTCTTCAACTCCTCAAAACTCTGAGCACACTGGTCGGTCCATACAAATCTAGTAGTCTTCGTCAAAAGACTAGTCAGTGGGTGGGTAATCACAGAAAATCCCTCCACAAAGCGGCTATAATATCCGGTTAAGCCACGAAAACTATGCACTTCCTTGACGTTCGTCGGTGTCGTCCATGCAGCAACAAATTTGATCTTTGCTGGGTCAACAATGATCCCATCGGCGGAGACAATATGTCCAAGGAAAGCAACATCAGACATCCAAAACTCGCACTTAGAGAGCTTGGCGTACAACTCTCTATCCCTCAAAATCTGTAATACCGTCCTCAGGTATCCCGCATGCTCTTCTCTACTACGAGAGTATACCATAATGTCATCAATAAAAACCACCACAAACTGATCCAGGAAGTCGATGAAGATGATGTTCATCAACTCCATGAAAACTGTCGGGGCATTCGTCAACCCAAATGGCATCACTACAAACTCGTAGTGTCCATAACGGGTACGAAATGTCGTCCTGTGCACATGCTCCCCTCTCACCCTCGGCTGGTGATACCCTGAACGCAAGTCAATCTTGGAGAAGACCGTCGTTCCCTGCAGCTGATTAAGTAGATCATCAATACGAGGTAGTGGATACCTGTTCTTGATGGTCACCTTGTTTAGCTCTCTGTAATCAATGCACAGTCTCAATGATCTGTCCTTCTTCCGCACGAAGAGGACCGGTGCACCCCATGGTGAAATTCTAGGGCGTATGAAGCCCTTATCAGCCAACTCTTCGAGTTGCTTCTTCAGCTCCAACATCTTGGCAAGTGCCATACGGTATGGGGCATTCGATATGGGTCTCGTGCCAGGCTCTAAATCAATACCGAAATCTACGCTCCTCTGAGGTGGCAAGCTAGACGGCTCGGCAAAAACGTCTGTGAACTCACAAACCACCGGTATGTCCTCCAAAGATGGACTCTCTCCATCCTTCATGGCGTAGCACTAGAAGGTATCACATCCCTGTGCAATAAGTCTAGCTGCTCGTACAGCACTGATGGCAGATCCTGTCTTCCCAAGGTCCCAACCCCGGAAAACCTCTATCGGACCTAAGTCGGTAGAGACTATAACAATCCTCTTACACACATCTAACACCGCACGGTGTCTATGCATCCAATCTATACCTAATATGACTTCTTCATGCATCAAAGGCATGACTAAGAAGTCAACAAGTAGTACACGAGTCCCTAAGCGTAAGGGACAACTACGTATCTCCTAGGTATCTCTGACCCTACTACCATCAGGTAACCCTATAGTAATGGGTTCCCCCTCTATGGTAGACGAACTCAAATGCTCAACACAAGAAATAGAAATAAATGAATGCGTAGCACCAGTATCAAATAAAACTCTAATAGGTAAACCATGTAACAAAATGGTACTTGTAGCAGCTGGTGCTGGCGGCTCCTCAACACTCCTCAACTCAAAAGCACGGCCTCGAACTCCTCGAGCATCACTAGTGTTGGCCTCTCTACCTCTACCCCTACTCGGTCCAGGAGTTGAACCCTGAGTAGCAGGTGTCCTTGGGACCCTCTGATGTCCCTGATGCTAAGGCGGTCTCTACCCACCTCCTGCTACACCTGCATGAGAAGAACCCTATTGTGATGGCGTCTTGCCCTGACGGCAAAACGTAGCTATATGTCCTGGCTTCCCGCACGAGAAGCAAGTCAACGGTGCTCTAGGCCTATCAACCCTCATATGTCCAAAGGCCCCGCAGATGTAACACTGTCGGCCTCTGTCAGTAGTCTGTGCAGACATTGGAATACTCGAGCAGCCCTGAGTCTGACCTCGCCCGAATCCAGATGCTCCTGCACTAGTCGGTGTTGTACGCTATCTCTTCTTAGACCGTCCGGTCTGAGAGGTCCTCCTCTGGCTAGCCCTCCCTCTCTCATAAGCAGAAGCCCGATCCTGGTAGTCTACCAATGAGTCACAATGAAATCCCGCCTTATATGAACGCGTATTCTCCCTCAGACGTCGGGAGAATAGGTATACATGCTGGTCCTCATAATGTGCAGCTGGACCCAACAAGGCTAACTCAGTCCGAAAGCGTCAAATGGCCTCAGTAATGGGCACATCCTGAAAGCCTGCTTTAACAAAATCCTGCAGCTTCTCCCTCCTCATTGAGGAAGGGCAGAACTGCTCCCTCAGCAAAGTCCTCATCTGCTCATAGGTGGTGACCCATGCTCTAACTGTCCTCCACCACTGATGTGTCAGGTCACGGAATAGAGACTGTACTAGTTCTATCCGTCTGTCCTCTGGGCAACGAATAGACTCTAAAGTTGAGTCTACATGCCCAAACCACACCTCAGTCTCTAGGCCGATCTCCCCAAAGAATTATGGTACTCCCTGTTGGTGGAATGCCTTCAACCAGGTATTTGGTCGAGACCCTCTAGTCTCCTCCACAACCCGAGCTGGCTCAGCTACACGAACAGGTGCAGGTGGCACCTGAGTAGCTCCATGGGACTCCTCACATAATCCCTCTTGCCTTGGTAAGTTTGGGGCTCGTCGACATGCTCTGATGGCCTCCTCAAACTGCCTGAGATACTCTCTAAACCCAGGTCCTCCCATGGAAACACAATCTAAGCCATCAGACTGGACTGGATGGGTCTGCTGTCTCCTAGACCAACCACTCCTTATAGTAGGAACAAAGCTCTCAGGAACCTCCTATGAGCCTCCTCCACCACTAGTGGATTTGCAGCGGGAGCTGGCCCCTGTCTCCTCTATCCTGGAGGAAGAGGTGGTCTACCTCTACCTCTGTCTACAGCAGTAGCTCTAGTCTGAGCCATCTACGGGGTATGCACACCTAACGTATAAGGTTCTATATAGGCCATATGTATAGATATGTATATAATACTTAATAACGCATGCATACATATCATCACATAAAAGGTATCTATATATATATATATATATATATATATATATATATATATATATCTATACTGTCGAGATCCTTAGACGGGTGACGACTTTTGTACACACTATCCCAAAAACATTTGTACTCGCTTTAAAACCAAAACTCTTTAAAACGTCAGACCCCATATGGGTTCTGTTTATTTATCCACTCTACCTTTATTGCAGATAGCAAGTGCCATTGTTGTCAACCTAAGGATCTGATACCAACTCTGTAACACTCCGAATCCGCTGGACTAGGAATGCTACATTGGGCTAGGATCTCACAATGGATCCTGACCCTAGCCTGACAACAAGTTCACTGGATCTTACAACAAGGCACAAGTAGAGTAAAAACAAATAGATAAAAGTTGTATGATACATCCAAAAGAGTTTACAAACTCAAAGCCGAGTACAAAACCATAACAACAACACTAGTACAAAAGATCCCCAACCCACGCATCCTAATGTACATAAGTCCTCGGCTGGTCACACCATCTGGCTCACCCTACAGTCTTCCTAACCTGTGGATCATCTACAACACGGTATACACCGTTAGCTACAGCAATAGATAAGAATAATAGTAATAGCACAAACACACCACAACATCTCAAACATGCAATGCCACACACATTCATTTATTATCTTTAATTACGTTATACAATTACTAATTCAAGTTCTTTTGTCACCCGAGGAGCCTCAAGAACCCCGCCCCATCAAACGTAACACAAGAGTTTTGCATGGGGGAGACAGTAACTCGTCCTCTCCTGTGAGATCATCTTCTAGCCACCTCCTCCTAACCCAGCAGGCGAAGACCGGTGGTTACCGCCCGTTATAACACACTTGGGGCATATAAATGTAATGAAAGGTCGTCCTATAGACTTACTAGATACTCTCGTATCCTCTACCACGTCACAGCTTCCCCTCGGGGAAGAAACCAACACCTGCAAGAGCAAGGCACACAACATCACAACCTGAAAGGGGTTAGGAGACTCGTCTCCCAAACCAGAACCAACTTACAACCTCAAGGTAAACACAAGCTCAAATATGCCTATAGTATACTCTCAACATCAACACAGGTGCCTAAGGCACATCTCTAACATACAACTCATCCTAACCATCCTAACCTAGCTAACAACTAAGCCAAGGCCAAAGGAAAGGAAGGAAGGAGGACATACCAACAAGGTATGCACCAACAGAGGCAAGATCACACCAGCCAACCCAGTGAGGCGCAGGGGCGGCTCACCAAAGGCACAGGGGCTGTCCATAGCAGGCACAAGTACGGCTCAGGACAGGCGCAGGGGCGGCCAACTGTGCAAAGAGTTTGTTCCGGCTTCTCTTTGACTACTTTCTCGATTCTGTTTACATCCTCAACACACCACAATAACACATATGCATATATACACACATATGATCATCAAAACATTCAGAAAGGATCCACACAAGTCCAACTTGTGATTCCTAAGCTAAAGAGAGAGATAAGAAGCAAAGGAGAATGAAGAAAGAAAGAAAGATGAAGAGAAGAGCTTACCACATAACCTAGGCTGCAACTAAGGAGCATCCACACTCCTCACCACTTCAGCACATTAACAACAACACACAGCAACAGCTCCAAGAGCATCCAAGGCCAAAGAACACTTCAAACTCTCAAGAACTCACTTACAAGATCAAGAAGAAGTAAAGAAGATCAAAGGGGAAGAAGAAGGAGATGAAGGAGGTGAGGAGGAAGAGAGAGGCTGGAGAGATGTACAAACCTCTCTTTAGAAGTCTAAGGAAGCTTATAAGAGAAGCCAACCGCAAAGCATAGGTCAAGAGTCAACAAAAACAGCTGCACCAGCCACAGAGCCGCAGGGGCGGCCAGCCTAGGCGTAGGGGCGGCTCCTTTGTGACGCAGGGGCGGCCCAAGAGCTGCGCAAGGGCGGCTGACTGTTCAAGGCTAAGGCACTCTAGCTCATCTAGGCTCCAAAGACTTAAGGCTCTTACATCTATACCTTCCTTCATTAAACTAAAACCAAGTACTCTTTCAAGAGGATCGTTAATAAGGATAGAGCTCACCAATTCTCTCGATTCTTCTTCATCATAGATGTTGAAGATATCATCCTCCAACGGCTTTCCCTTCATTGCAGCGAGCAATGCAAACTCCACATAATCTCGACCAATATTGAATTTCAACTTGGCGTTCTTACAAGTACAACAAAGTATATAGGTAAGTAGAAATTACCTAACTTGATGGGAACGTCCTACAAAATACAAATGGGACGGGTAATAGAGCGATCCTCCATGTATAGCATCATCTTTACTGGCTTGGGCTCTCCAAGTCCGACTTTCTCACATAGCTCCAACGAAATGATGCTCACACTGGCTCCTAGATCACATAATGCATCATAGGTTACATCCTCAACTTGAATGGGAATGCAAAATGAACCGGGATCTCTTAATTTAGGTGGCATCTTCTCCTTCATGATTTGAATGAGTTGCAAAGACTTAGATGTCATCCTTACTTCCCCAAAATCCTTCAGCTTCCTCTTCCTTGATAAGATTTTTTTTAAGAATTTCCCATAGGCGGGCATCCCTAAAATGGCATCAAGGAAAGGGATGTTAATGTGTAGTTTATTAATTAGGTCTAGAAACTTACTAAAATGCTTGTCTAGATGTTCCCTCGCCCTTGACTGAGGGAATGGAAGTTGTGGTTTATAGGCAAGAGGTGGAACATAAACTTCAGATTTATCTTTCGCTTTCTGGGGCTCCTCCTCGGGTGGCACCTCGACTGAAGTGTTTGTCTGGTCATGGCTCGAATGAGGTACTGGATCTACAGTTTTCAATCCACTACGTGTTGCAATAGCCATTATCTGTCCTTTAGGGTTGCTCTGTGTCCTTGCTGGGAGCTTCCTTGGATCTCTTGGCGCTTCATTTTTTTTTGAAAAATTGTTGTTCTAAGGCTTTTTGTGCCTTTGAAAATGAATTCATTGATTTCTCGAAAGCGTTGAGCTTGATCAATATTGCCTCCAACACAACGTCTTTCTTTGGTGGCTGGGACGAGCTTGATGCAGGCTCTTGGCTTCTCAATGGAGTAGAAGAAGAAGAAGGGGAATGAGAAGTATTTTCAACATGAGAAAAAGGGTTACCGGAATTTTGCTGATTAGATCTCCAATTGTTGTTGTTGAAGTTTTTGTTGTTGTAGTTGTTGTTTTGCGGCCCTTGATAGTTGTTTCTTCCTTAGTATCCACCATCATGCTCCTTCTTTGTTTGAGCTACTAAGAGCTCCTTCAATTGCTTCACGTCATTGCTAAGCGAGGTGAGTTGAGCTCCATTTGACGATGTGTCTTGGAAGCTAAATCTCCTTGCTCCATTTTCAGTTCCTTGATGGGAATGATTCTCCATGTGTAAAGCTTGATTTTCAATGAAATCCCAAGTTTCATCTATCTGCATATCCATGAAGGTGCCGGCGGAAAGTAATTGGAGTTTGAATTGTGTATCTCCATCCAAACCTTTGAAGTAAGTCTCCAACAACTCGATCTTTGGAATCCCATGATGTGGGAAATCCAACAAAAGATCCTTGAATCTTTCCCATGACTTGGACAAACTTTCCTTGTCCTTCATAATAAAAGAATTGATCTTTCCCCTCAATTCAGCGGTCTTAGAGGGAGGATATGATTTAGTAAGAAACTCCGTCGTCATCTCTTCCCAAGTGTTGATTTTTCCGGCCGGAAGAGATTGATACCAAACAAGCGCCTTGTCTTTCAAAAAGAAATAGAAAGGCCTTAACTTGAAGTTGTTATTCTCCAGTCTTGATGGTCTCAAAGTCTCCATTAGAATCTCATAGTTTTGCAAATATTGGTGCGGAGACTCTCTCTCCAAACCTCTAAATTGACATTGTTGGATCATAGTTAGAACTTGTGGTCAAAGTTCATAATCATTCTCAGCTGGATCTCCTAGGTTGACTCTTGGACGCCTGACTTGCTCATTAGGATCCATCCTCTGTCCTAGGGTTTGTGGAACTTTAGCCAAAGGAACATCTCGGATAGGCATTCGACGTGGTAGGTGTATCTCGACCGGGGCAACTGGGGATGGGTCTTGCCTCGGTCGAGGATCTAGGATCGGTCGAGGCAGAAACTGGGCCCTTAGAGCGGCCATATCAGCTTCAATTCCTTCTGTTCTTGCGCGAGTCTCGTCTCTCTCTCATTGCACTTCTTCCTCACTGAGGCGTAGCTGTTCCAATGCCTCCTTCAATTCGGCTTCAAGATCACGATTGTCTTGATTGACCATCTTAGCTTCTTTCAATTTTCTTTTGTAAGTCTTTTCTGGTTCGGGATCGTAGGGCACGATTTCCTTTCCAGCACCAGTTCTTCTCATAAACCTAAGGAAAGATCCTGCAAAAACACTCAAGTAAAGTAGTCAATAGCAACAAGGGCAATAGCCCCGAAAGACAACCGAAACCGAACTTGGCCTAGACCAAGTCCCCGGCAACGGCGCCAAAAACTTGTTCGCTCCAAAAGGTGTGTGCAACCTTTAATATTTATAACCCAAGAAGTATGCTTGAACAATATGCGAACCCGTAGTGTACGGATTAATTGTAATAAAAGCAAGAATTCCAGGGGTCGAACACAGGAACTATGGTGAAACAAAGCACGGAAATCAGGTTGGCGATTAACTAATGACCACGAATTAAAGAAATCAAAGATGATACAAAGTTAGATAAAGGGGATGCCGATTCTAGGGATTAAAGCATCCAGTTATGGTTCCGATTCAAGATCTCAAAAGGGTATCGTGGACAAAGTTGAGGTTTGCTAAGGGAATGTATTTCTAAGGTGGGAATAGATCACCGGATAAGTCTCACTACTCACTATCCAAAACCAAAGATCCTATCACCGGGTAAGTATCAAGGTACTAAGGAAAGGAACTATAATTTCAAACCAACACACCATCCAAGGGAATATAATCAACCTTTATCGGGTAAGTCTCACGCTAACTCTGAAAGATGGGATGAAGGCACACTCAAACCCTAAAAAAGGATAAACCTTTATTACCTACATTCATCATCTTAGGTATACAAGCAAAGGAATCACTGGGTAAGCCTCATCCTATGCTTGCATTGAACCAGGAAAGGTGTAATAAGAGTAGGATTTGGCAAACTGGAATCTTAACTTAGATATGGTTCAGGAAAAGATTCACCTCGTTCAGTTATATTCCATCCAGGCGGAGATTTTCAATGGCTGACCGAGGTGTTCTACGGTTAAGATAATGGCTCGAGCTTTGAGGATCCTACTGGGATTAAGATCATTTTATCATCGTCTTTCACACAACTTTTATAGCCAATCACCCTAGAATCGCATAATAAACTTAGCCAATAATCATCATGATAACAATAATCAAAATTTTAAGCAATGAATTGTTCGCCTCGAAGCGTGCGTGTAATCAAGCTTTAAATTTATAAAACTTAGAATCAAGCAAGTGAACCCGCAGTGTACGGATCGGCGTAGTAAAGCAAGAATTCCAGAGTGTCAAACTCAGGGATTTGGGGGGAACAAATTCAGTTTGCAAATTGTCAAGCAAGAAATGTAATAGGCTTTGAAAATATTGGGGAAAACAACAACTCTAAAGATCCAGGTATCTAATTGTGGCAATTGATTCAATATATACTAAAGAACTAAGGACAGAGTTAAGAGTTGCAAAGGTATGCTAAGGTAAAGCAATGTACGGTGAAGTTCCAAGGCTTTATATGACTTATCTAAGGACACTCTCTATAAAGGTTGTTGAGGCTTCAGTATAGAAAGGATCTAAAGACAAGAATTAATCTCAAATACCCAAACTTGTAACCCAAGGATCAAGACTAACTAAACCGATTAAGGTTGTGACACTCGAAATCGAAGTAGAGGTTGTTGAGGCTTCACTACTACCTAGAAAAGGACAAACCTAGACTAGATTAAAGTTAATCTTTAACCTTGGATCAAAGTAAAAGCAAGGTTCATAAACTTATATATATTACGGGCACATCTTGAGTTCCACGGATCAAAGTAAAAGCAAGGTTCGTAAACTTATATAAATTACGGGCAAATCTTGAGTTCCACGGCCGTGGAATCTCAAGAACACACCGTGATTTTGGTTCGTCGGCGAAATCTCTCTAACTCTCAGGGTCAAATCAATTTACGATCGATCTATCATCATCTAAGCCACAACTATCAACCCTTCACCTTAGAATTGCAAAAGGGCTTTAGCCAATAACCATCATTATGATATCAATAATCAGTTTAAGAAGAATGAAAGATGAAAAACCTTCGAAACTCAAATATAACTCAAAATCAATCTCAAATCCAAAACACAAATCGGAATAGTTAATGGATTCGGAATAGAAACACAAAACCTCACAAACCCTAAGGAAAGTATGAAGAACGGGATGTCAAACCGTCTTCAATATCAAAACCCTAGAAAGGTGCAACTTCCGCAATCCAAATTGCCGGCGCTTCCGCCAATTCCATCCCTCAACCGTCTTCCGCAGGGCTGAACGATGTCTAAGCGTTAAGCGTCGATCTCCGGCTAAAGCGTGATATCTAGCCCTAAGCACGTGTGTCCAATTCTCTCTTCTCCAGCCTTTTTATAAGGAAGGATAAAATAACCGTCCTGCCCATTGCGTAAATAATCGTGGCAATAATTAATACGTCAAAAGATTGCCTAAATCACGGTCTTAAGGGGTTCCACGACCGTGGTTTAGGGCGTGGAATGGGTTACGGTCTCACATGATTTCCACGACCGTACTTTTGACCGTGTAAGTCTCTAGAATGCTCCACGCTCATGATGCCAAGATCCACGGCCGTGGTTTAGAGCGTGGATTCCCCTACGGCCGTATTTTAGGGCGTGGAGATGGAAATTGCTTTTGATTTCCTTTGTGTCGTGCCATTCCTCATCCTAGCATCTCCTTTGGTTCCTTTGATGTGTTCCTAAACCTTGGATGTGCTCAAATCTTCTCCTTTCTCTCTCAAATGGTTCGGATTTAGCTCTTATTCACCTATAATCAACACAAATCTAATGTAGACCTTCATATCGACAATGTAGATAAACTAGCTAACAATTGCTTCAAAGCCTCATCAATGAACACTATAATGAATGAAAAACATCTAGAAAATGTGCCTAGAATATCACAATATTTCATGCTAACAAAATAACCCATACTTGCCACTTGCTTGTCCCCAAGCAAGGTCTTTTGAAAGCTTAGAACATAGGTTAGGATGAAATATGCATGCAAACTCAAAAACAAAGTTCTTTTAGGTAAATGTGCTTCTAATCCATAGATCATTCTCAAACCTTGCTTCATTCATTCTTGAAACTTTCATATACATAACCAAAGAATGTAGAGGAAAGAAACATCATGAATTGATTAAACTTCAATGTAAACATCATAACCTTAAAGCATTATCAAAATCAAGCATAAGAAATTTCAAATTTAGATCACCAAGCCAAATAACGTAATTTTGATCTTAAGGACTTTCAAAGAAGGTCTAGAGTGCGGAAGAGAGGGAAAACTTATAAGGAGTGTGGTGCATGAATCCAGGAAAGTGGACAACTAACTCTTTTCTTTTTAATTCTTATTCGAATTTTAACACCATCAACTTTGAGCTTTGCTCTCTTCTTTTCACATCATTTTTCGACTTTACTTTTGGAGTTATGGACAGAGGTGCACAAAAACCGAAGCCTAGGAGATTGGCATTTCTGAATTTCGAGATGCCTCAAACCCTTGATGCACATACCATAATCCGTTAGGAATATCGCTCAATCCGACTTTGGCAAGACACAAACACCCGGCTATGTGAATGTTGCCGAGTTACTCATCGTCATAATTGACTTCCCCAAACCTATTATTTCTATTATTTGAATGCAAGCAATTGCTTTCATGGCCCTCCCACATCAAACATGCCAAAACATAACTCCTCCAAATTCCCGGATAGGTAAAGGAGGCAATATTTCATTGAGGGGCTAAATGAACAAAGAAAGGAGAAAGAAAGGTCGAATTGCCTTAATCATTTCATAAAGAAGTATAAGAACTTATCATGTGATTTCAACTTCGATTTCTCAATATGATTTAGGTAAAACTCTTCGCATTATGAAACTTGCAAGAAAGGATAATCAACACATTCAATTCCTTTTCAATTCATTATTCGTTTAGGCATAAAATTGTCATCAAAAATTCAATTCACAAGTAGTGATTATCATGGAAATCATCTCAATTCTTAGAAGCATAAAACCTTTTAGAATTTTCAAATTTTTTCAATTTTTATGGGTTTTTCAAAAGCTTTTTCATGCAATGCAATAATGAAACGTTTGACAATGAAATGAAACATGCAAAGTATTCTCAATCAAGGCAAGAAAAGTGAGTAGAGTTATTACAAACGATAGTCACACCCCACCCCATACTTGAGACAAACATTGTCCCTAATGTTCAAAAAGAAATAAAGAAAAGAAAGAAAGAAAATGAACTCACAAGACGGTGGTGGAGCGGCTAGAACAGTCAACCGTGCATGATCATCACTGAGGTGGAGGTGGAAACGGGAAGAAGCTGGAGTCGAAGTTCCACCCGAACTGTTGGCGGTAGATGTCCCTCATCATCCTATCGTGCTTGTCGGCTTGGACATCTCTGGTATCCTACCGGACCTCCAAAGCTCCTACTCTCCTGGAAAGGTCGGTTGCCCAATCTGGTAGCTGCTCGTACCATCCCGGTGCCTGGCTATACCAAGCCGGTGCATCGTACGGTGCTGGTGTTGATGGAGGCTGTGCATACCAAGTCGGTGGTGCTCCCATCCACTCCGGCTGTGATCTATACCAATCTGGAGGGGTCGTCATCCAAGTCGGCCTCTCACTGACGCTAACACGGTGGAAGGAAGAACCGGAGGGTCTAGTAGGGCGGGGAGAATGTCTAGGGAGGTCGGGAAATGTGTCCGGCTGATCCGGAAAAGTACCAAAGTCGTGCTCCTCACCTCCTCCCTCAAAACCGTCATCTCCTCCTCTCTCCTCCTCCTCAGCTGGAGTCGGTACCTCATCAGGGACGTAAGGGGGTGCTACTAATCTATTCGCATGCATAGCAGCGAATGTCTCCTTCCAATTATGGCGTCCAGCCATAATGGAATATTCAGGAAGCCATATAACACCTTTACCTCCTCTATCCTCCCAAGGCATGGCAGCGATAGGTGGACCTCTATGCCTAGGAAAGATCAATCATCTAGTCATGAGGCTATCAAGTCCCAACGGCCTCGCCGCTATCCTAGTACAGGAAGAAAAGTCTATCCCTAACTGTCGAGCAATGTGGGTGACCATCCCACCATATCCAATAATTCCTGCCCTCTTGTTCTTCAGCTTACTCATGGTAGAAGCTAAGAGGGTGACACAGTCAGCAGGCCTACCGTGCAACATATCATACAACAAAAACAACTCATCAGTCTTGATCTTCTGAGGAGTCTCAGTCCTAGGGAAGAGACACTCAGAAAGTACTCGATGGGCTATCTTCAAGGCTAAGTGATAGATAAGCTTAGCCTTGGTATCAGCAGGTTGCCAGCGGTCCTCGCTGAATTAAATCATTGCAATATTTGCCCAAAAATCCTTCGCGTACACGCCGCTAAGAAAACGACCATTGAAGGTCTCTTGAAACCCAAAGAAGGCTCCAAACTCTACAATCGAGAACTCATAGTTCTCCTCCATCAGCCTGAAAGAGACAGTCCTATCCATGTGACTGTGCTCAAAAGAGATCACAAACTCTCTAGTGATCTCCTCATAAGCGTCTTCCTTAATAGCGGATAAGACGATCAATCCTGCCCTATCTAACAACCAAGTAATATCATTAACCATATTCAGTGGCTCTAACTCCTCAAGAAGCGAATAACGTGGTCCTATGACCAGTCTCTTCTCGATCCTTTTATAAGGCATCGAGGTAATCCTCATGAATCTTAGGAATTCTAGGGGGTGGGGGTGATGGTGGTTCACTAGGTGGTACTTGGGAGGAGGAGGAAGCATCACCTTTCCTTATTCCTATTAGACATTTTCCTAACAAAGTCCATTTTCTATCCAAAGTTACGGCCGTGGAATACCCAAAGACCGTGATTCGGCTTGTAATTTCTCAAAATTCAGTCAATCAACACCAAATTCACCAGACAACAGCCCTAGACTAATTCCAATCCAATTCCAATCAGTTCTCCTAAAAATTCTTGCAAAAACGGAACCAAATTGACAAAGTAAAGGAAGAGAAGAAAACCTAGGTTTTGGATTTTTAAAATCCAAATTCCGTCTTCTCCTGCGATTGTCCGCTCGAATTGTTGCTTGGATCTTGTATATGGTTGAATTTGCTTCACTTTGGGTTAAATAATCATTCGAAACGATTAACGAACGGAGATTTGAGAGAGGGGGGTCGTTTTCGGCGATTTTTGGGCGTGGAATTGGGAGGTTTTAGTGTCGATTGTGAAGGAAGGTGGTTTATATAGTGGCCGTAAAAAATTTTGAAAATCACGGTCATTCGAGGGGTTCCACGGCCGTGGAAATGTACGGAACCGTGGTTTTGTTGATTTTTCTCAGGCTTTTTCAAATTACGGTCTCAGAGAGTTCCACGACCGTGGTTTGGGGCGTGGAACTCTCTGTAATGTGCCAAAGTCCAAGTTTCGTCAATTTCCTTCAACTTTTTCCTCTCCTTAGCCTATTCCATTGCTCCTACATCCAAAAACACAACATACCGGAGGTATCGAAGGCAAAACAAAACAAAAACGTCTAAACTAAACTAATCTATGAATGACAAACAAAAACAATAATGCAATACCTTGGGTTGCCTCCCAAGAAGCGCTTGTTTAAGGTCCGTAGCTAGACCATATTCGCACTTATTCGAGTGCGGTAGGCGCAAACTCTTCAGCTTGGAGTTCCAGTGAATACTTCTTGAGTCGATGACCGTTCACCTTGAAGCTTCCGCCCTTTTCACCCCATACTTCAACTGCACCATGGGGAAAAACATGTTTGATTAGATAAGGTCCGGTCCAACGAGATTTAAGCTTACCTGGAAAGAGGCAAAGTCTTGAATTAAAGAGGAGAACTTGATCTCCTTCTTTGAGGTCTTTTGGAATGATATGCTTATCATGCCAACGCTTCGCTCTTTCTTTGTATATCTTGGCGTTTTGGTAGGCGTTTAAGCGAAGTTCTTCAAGCTCATTGAGGTCCAAAAGGCGCTTCTCGCCCACTTCCTTTATGATGAAGTTCAACCACTTTATTGCCCAATACGCCTTATGTTCTAGCTCCACCGGCAAGTGACAAGACTTCCCAAACACAAGTTTGTATGGTGTTGTTCGTATGGGAGTCTTATATGCAGTCCGGTATGCCCATAATGCATCATCTCTAGAATTTTCCGAACCCTTCTTGTCACGGATCTCTAGATCGAATTCTTGTAGGAGAAGAATCCATCTAATAGCCTTGGTTTCGCATCCTTCTTTGCAAGTAGATACCGGATCGCAGCATGATCCGTGTATACAATCACCTTTGCACCTACAAGATAAGAACGAAACTTTTCAAATGCATATATACAATTGCTAAGAATTCTTTTTCGGTAGTGGCGCAGTTGAGTTGCGCTTCGTCTAGCGTCTTGCTAGCATGGTAGATAGCGTGGGTTCGTCCTTCCTTCTTTTGCCCAAGCACAACTCCTATAGCTACGTCTTTTGCATCACACATAACCTCGAATGGAAGATTCCAATTTGGAGGTTGAATGATCGGAGCTGAGATTAGAGCTTCCCAAATATTGTTAAATGCATCTAAACATTCCTGCGAAAAATCAAAAACTGCATCCTTCAGCAATAGATTAGTAAGCGGTTTTGATATCTTAGAGAAATCCTTGATAAGGCGTCTATAAAATCCGGCATGTCCTTGAAAGCTTCGTATCCTTTTCAGCAAAGATGGGGGAGGGAGCTTTTCTATATTCTCTATCTCAGCTTTATCCACTTCAATCCCTCTACTAGAGATCAAGTGTCCTAATACAATGCCTTCTTTCACCATAAATTGACACTTTTCCCAATTAAGAACTAGGTTAGTGTCTTCACACCTTTGTAGTACAAGAGCAAGGTTAGAAAGACAATTATCAAAAGAGGAACCATAAACAGAAAAGTCATCCATGAAAACCTCCATGATTTCCTCTATATACTCCGAGAAGATAGCCATCATGCACCATTGAAAGGTGGTTGGGACATTGCTAAGCCCGAACGGCATTCTCCTGTAAGCAAACGTACCCCATGGGCACGTGAATGTGGTCTTCTCTTGATCGTCCGGATGTATCGGGATCTAAAAGAAACCACTATAACCGTCAAGATAACAGAAATGTGAGTGTTGTGTTAACCTCTCAAGCATTTGGTCAATGAATGGTAGTGGGAAGTGATCCTTCCTCGTTGCGTTGTTTAGCTTGCGGTAGTCTATGCACATCCTCCATCCCGTCACAGTTCGTGTAGGGATGAGCTCATTGTTCTTGTTGGTAATGACTGTCATTCCTCCTTTCTTAGGAACAACTTGTACGGGACTCACCCATTTGCTATCGGAGATAGGATAGATGATACCTGCATCAAGTAGTTTAAGAATTTCCTTCTTGACAACCTCCTTCATGGTCGGATTTAACCGCCTTTGAGGTTATCGCGAAGTTCTAAAATCTTCTTCCATTAGGATCTTATGCATGCATAGTGAAGGTTTAACTCCTACTAGATCCTCTATAGTATAACCTAAATCTTTCCTATGTTTCTTAAGAACAACCATAAGTTTACTATATTCATCTATACTTAAATCGGAACTAACAATTACCGGAAAGGTAGAATTAGGTCCTAGAAATGCGTACCTTAGATGTGCGGGAAGTGGTTTCAATTCCATCACTATTGGACTCTTTAATGGCTCTTGAGGAGTGTCCAATGCTTCCTTAGAAATTTCTACGGGTATAGAAGTTGTTGGAGAAGAATCAAAAGAAGTGGTAGAAAGAACAAAATTGTCTTCAGATTCACCCAAAATTATGGCACCTCTGCTTCCTCCACGGCCGTGGTTTTGGGCGTGGAAGTCAATTACGGCACCTCTGTTCTCTCCACGGCCGTGGTTTTGACCGTGTAACTTACTAGAGTCCTCTGAATAGCTAATTACGGTCATGTTGGTAGAAACCACGGCCGTGGAATAGCATGCCTGGCCGTAATTCCTCACGTTTTCTGACCCATCGTAAAATTTCTCAAACTCTTCTTCATACACTTCCTTTTGCTTCTCCAAAGCTTCAATTTCCTTATTGCATTCCTCTTCTTCCCCTATGTCCATAATGCTCATAGTGATCACCTTTTGCAAGGGATCTTTGAAGAGAATCGAACTTATTTCCTCTCTTGATGGCTCTTCGTCATGGATATTGAATATGTCCTCTTCAAGAGCTGGTTCTTTCATCAAAGTGGAAAGAACGAACTCTACCTTCTCTTCTCCTATGTCGAAGGCGAGTCTAGTGTTCACTTCTAGGATTAGATGTGCAAAGTCTTACAATTTATAAACTCGATATATTTATCCTAACTCCTAGCGAACCCACAGTGTACGGGACGTTTGTAGTGGGGATAGTATTCCGAGGTCGAACACAAAGACTAAGGTGAAATCGAGTCAAACAATGATCAAAAATATTGCAAATCTAGTCTAAGAAAAGAGAAAGAAATAAAGAAATGAAAATGATGATATTTTTGGTTGAGTTTTTGTGGTGATCAAGCAAGGATCACAAATCAAGCAAGGTAATAAAGCAAACTAACAACTCGAACAAGCAAAACAAACAAGTGACACAAACACAAGATATGAGATCAAAGATAGAAGAATGGATTCTAGAGGTCAAGATTTCCGGTTATGGCATTTGGCTCAAGGTCCTAAGGATTCTAAGGACAAGTTGCGGTGTTAGGGAAGAGTGTTTAACTAATGGAAGCAATTACCGGATAGGTCTCTCACTTCACTAGTCCCGCATCAAACTCCTATTACCGGGTAGGTCTCAAGGGGTTAAAGTACGGAATTCTACACAAACCGGATACTACTTAAGGGGTAACCCTCTCCTTACCGGGTAAGTCTCGGAATAGGGAAGTCTCAAGCAATAATCCTAGCATAATCGATCCAATAGCGGCTTATGAGGCTCACTACTACCTAGTATTCATCATCTTAGGTATCTAAGGTCGGAAATCATCGGGTAGATCTCTTCCCTCACTTAGATTGATAGCATTAGGTAATCCTATGCTAAATTAGGCTTAATAAACACTAGGATTTAAACAACCAAACACCCTAACATTCAGATTCATCATTTAAAGAGCAACAGGAGAATAAATTGGGCTGTTCTACAGCTAAATCGGCCGTTCTGGCTGATGATCAGGGCGATTTTTCCTTCTGGGTTGGGTTTCGTACATACTAATCATACTAAACTAACATATAAGTCCATTCTATCATCACCCTAGCCATAACCATCAATCCATCACTCCAGAATCACAATAAACTAGCCAATAGTATGCATATTAAGATCCAAAATCATCACACAAGCATACATGGTTCTCATAGATGGATAATAAAAGATAAGCAAGTAAAATCAATAAATCTCAGCTGAATCTAAGTTGTAGCAAGACTTACAAACTCTTAAATGAAGATCCAAAACGTTCCTAACAATCCATGCAATAGTTCTTCAATCCAAGACTCCAAAAATAACTCAAAATCACTCAAAACCTCGCTATCCCTCTTAGAATGGTGTTCTTCTTCTTCCTTCAATCCTTGAGAGTTTTTCTTCTCCTCCAAGTCTATCCCCAATGATGAGCTGTGAATGAGAGAATGTGGGAGAGGAGAGATGCCCAATAACAGCTTGCAGGACCACTTATATTCTCAACCAAGAGCAAGGCCGGATCAAGAGATCGTGGGACACGTGGCTTAAGCTGTCAAAGGCAGAAAAATCGACCCAGAGGAATAAATCGGCCGATTTTCCTGGCAGTTGGTCCGATTTTCTTCAGCAGAAGCATGCTATGATCGTAGCCATGAGTTGTTCCATTGCTTGCACCAATAGGGGTCTTTGTGTCCTTTGTTGCTCCAATTGTGCTCCTTCAAAGCTTTGGATGTGTACCACCATGAGGCTTGACCCTTGAATGTATCGATTGATGTCCAATAGATCCCCGAATTACCTACAAAATCGATAAAAGGTCGTGTAGACGTCTTTTCTAGAAATATGCATGAATTGAGCGAAAACGTCATGAACCAATGTCAAACCGTGCATGAATAACGGGAAAAACTATCTAATTAAGTGCCTAAACTAACGTCAGAAATCACGTTATCAAAATACCCCATACTTAAGATTTGCTCGTCCCCGAGCAAGATCTAACTATAGACTAAGAGATGACATGATTTATGTATGAAGAAAAACAATAAAATCTTTTGGAATTGTGCTTCTAGCATTGGATCACCTTCATAGTCATGTTCACAGCAATGGACAAGCAATCATGCATGAAATAAATGAAGGCATGGAAGGACAATTATACTTAACTAGAAGTCATGCATGAGAGGTGGAAATGAAATAGTCAATATGATCATGAGCATGTCCAATCTAGATCACTAAGTCTTACACACATGCAATGAGGTCACAAGGACTTAGGAAAGAAGAGGCCAAGAAACGTGATGATAAGGTGGGAATTTTCTAAGGCCATATGGTGCAAATCCGGGAAAGGAACTAAACAACCACAACTTTTATATTTATACTTCATCCACTAAAGTGTATTTTTCTCCTTCTTTTCTTTTCTTTTCACTTATTTTTGAGACAATGGCGTTGGTGTACAAAAGCCGAAACCTTGGTGATTAGCCGTCTTCGGGCTCTTTCTATTTTTTTCGAGGTGCATCCACACCGGGCACACATACCAAAGCTCGTTAAGACTATCGGTTTATTTGACTTTGGCAAGGCACCAACACCCGATTATGTGAAGTGTGCCGAGTTACTTGTCATTTAAACCAACGTTCCCAAACCTATATTTTTGTCTACACTTTCACAACAAATTCAGCACTTCATTCACATCATTCTTTCATCAATCACTTCACCCCACACTTGCTTTTCACACATATCACCATACTAGCATGCTCCTATTCCCGGATGGGTCAAAAGAGGTCAAATTTTTCATCAATTGAGGTGCTCAAACAACATGATCAAGATGAGAAGTAGAGAAAGATAAATTGCCTTAATCACTCCTAAATGATGTGCAAGAACTAGCATGCAATTTCGACTTTCAATCCTCAATTCAACCAAGACAAACATTCATGATCACAAATCATTCATGGGATTCAAGATAAGTACTTCAAGTCCACATATGCATTCATCTATTCAACACATAAGGCCATCCATAGCCACTTCACAAGACAATTTCATCATAAGGGTCATTCCCAAGCCTTAGAAGCACTAAATTTTTTTTTTTTTTTTTTTTTAAATTTTCTGATTTTTTTGGATTTTTTTTCAAAATATGTATGTACAATGCAAGACATAATGAAACATGTGACAATATTAAACTATCCTAGATGCTAATCATGCAAGTGATCATGAAAACCCCACCCCATACTTAGAAACGCATTGTCCCCAATGTGCAAACTAACTAAAGAAGTGAAAAATGGTCCTCACAATGTAAAATTGGTGATGCTTTGGTATTTCGGTTCTCACAAATCATGATGGTGGATGATCGATCAAGGATGGTAGAGAGCTCTTGGTGTTCATTAAGAGGTTGGAACCCGCGCTTGGCACCACAAGCCGTCCAAGTTCCACGTCCGCTCCACCCATGCTTGATTGGAGATCATCACTCTCCTTTACAGAAGGAAAAATTGCCCCTGTTGCCCAGGAAAATCGGCCGATCTGGCTGAAGAACAGGCCGATTTTTCTGGGTGATTTCCTCCTCGTCCATGTGCTTGGATCTTGTACCTTCAACAGTTCCATGAGGTTTTCACATGACCTCCAATAGCTCATCACACATGACAATCAACAAGATCTAGCACTCAAAAACACAAAAGAAAAACAAAGCACACCAAGAGTAAGATCAAACAAAAGCAAGAAAAAGAAGGGGAAAAATATGTATCAATGGGTTGCCTCCCATTAAGCGCTTCTTTAAGGTCATTAGCTTGACCAAATTCAGGAGCGTTTCAATCAAGGTGAAGCGGGGCAATCACTTCCACCGGGGTCTCCGGGCTGTACTTCTTCATACGGTGCCCATTCACCTTGAAGTCACCACAATGATCTCCTCCTATCTCTACCGCTCCATGAGGAAAGACCTTCTTCACAACATAGGGACCCGTCCATCTTGACTTGAGCTTTCCGGGGAAGAGTCGCAGCCTCGAGTTGAAGAGAAGTACTAAGTCTCCCTCATTCAACTCCTTCGGGATGAGGCGCTTGTCATGCCAACGCTTGGTCCTCTCCTTGTAAATCCGGGCATTCTCATAAGCATCCAACCGGATCTCCTCAAGGGCGTTCATGTCTAGCAACCGCTCTCACCGGCCTCCTTGAGGTCAAAATTCAACCATCTTATAGCCCAATATGCTCTATGCTCCATCTCTACCGGAAGGTGGCAAGACTTGCCATAGACTAACTTGTAAGGAGTGGTGCCAATTGGTGTCTTGAAAGCGGTCCTATAGGCCCACAAAGCATCATCGAGCTTCACAGCCCAATCTTTTCTCGTCCTAGAGACCGTCTTCTCAAGTATCCCTTTTATCTCCCGGTTGGAGATCTCCACTTGGCCACTAGTTTGGGGATGGTAAGGTGTTGCCACCTTATGAGTCACCCCATACTTAGCCAAAAGTGCCCCAAAGTTCCTATTAGTGAAGTGCTTCCCTCCATCACTTATGATCACCCTCGGTGTTCCAAACGTAGGGAAGATCACTCGGTTGAAGAACCGCACCACCACCTTGGCGTCATTTGTGGGAGAGGCAATTGCCTCCACCCATCTTGAAACATAGTCTACCGCCAATAGGATGTAGAGGTTGCCACATGAAGAAGGGAATGGTCCCATGAAGTCCAAACCCCACACATCAAATATCTCCACCTCTTGTATGTTATTCAAGGGCATCTCGTTCCTCCTTGAGATGTTGCCCGTCCTTTGGCAAGCATCACAAGCTACTACAAAGCTTTGCAAATCCTTGAACAAACTTGGCCAAAAGAAACCCGATTGCAACACCTTCGCACATGTCTTGTGTGCGCTAGCATGCCCTCCAAATGGCAAGGAATGACAATGGCGGATCACACTCTCCACCTCATCCTCCGGTATGCATCTTCTAAACATTCCATCCGGCCCTCTCTTGAACAAAAGTGGTTCACTCCAATAGTAGTGCCTCACATCCTTGAAGAAGAAGGATCCATCGAATCAACCTAGGTTTGGCATCCTTCTTTGTAAGGAGGTAGCGGATCGCAGCATGATCCGTATAAACAATGACCTTCGCTCCAACAAGGTATGACCGAAACTTCTCAAAAGCATACACCACCGCTAGCAACTCCTTCTCGGTTGTGGCATAATTAAGTTGGGCATCATCTAGCATCTTGCTAGCATAATAAATGGCATGAGTGCGCCCATCTTTCCTTTGCCCCAAAACAGCCCCAACGGCTACATCGCTTGCATCACACATGATCTCGAATGGTAGGTTCCAATCCGGAGGTTGCATGATAGGTGCGGAGATCAAAGCGTTCTTCAACCTACAAAAAGCCTCAAGGCAATCTTTGGAGAGACAAACTCAACATCCTTCATTAGTAGGTTAGTAAGATGCTTAGAAATTTTAGAGAAGTCTTGAATAAACCTCCGGTAAAAACCGGCATGCCCTAGAAAGCTCCTTACCCCCTTCACCGAGGTAGGTGGTGGCAACTTCTCCATCGTCTCAATCTTGGCCCTATCAACCTCAATGCCACGGTTAGACACCAAGTGTCCTAACACAATACCTTCACTTACCATGAAGTGGCATTTTTCCCAATTCAAGACAAGATTTGTCTCCTCACATCTTTTCAATACTAATGACAAGTTAGCCAAGCAAATATCAAAGGACGAACCATAAACAGAAAAATCATCCATGAACACTTCCATGATATTTTCAATGTATTCCGAAAAGATAGCCATCATACACCTTTGGAAGGTGGCGGGTGCATTACACAACCCAAATGGCATTCTCCTATATGCAAAAGTTCCCCATGGACATGTAAATGTGGTTTTCTCTTGGTCATCGGGGTGGATAGGGATTTGGAAGAATCCACTATAGCCATCTAAATAGCAAAAATGAGAATGTTGAGCTAACCTCTCTAGCATTTAGTCAATGAAAGGGAGAGGGAAGTGATCTTTCCTAAAAGCCATGTTAAGCTTTCTATAGTCAATACACATTCTCCACCCCGTAACCGTCCTAGTCGGGATTAGTTCATTGTTCTCATTGGTCACTACGGTCATTCCACCCTTCTTGGGAACTACATGAACGGGACTAACCCACTTACTATCCGAGATAGGGTAGATAATTCCCGTATCTAGCAACTTAATGATCTCCTTTTTAACTACCTCTTTCATTATAGGATTTAGTCTTCTTTGATGTTCAATAGAGGGTTTATGGTTATCTTCCATCAATATCTTATGCATGCACAAAGAAGGTTTTATGCCAACTAAATCATCAATGGTGTATCCTATTGCGTTTCTATGCAGTTTCAATTCATTCAACAATCTATCAAGTTCATCATCATTCAAAGATGCATTCACAATCACCGGATAAGTAGAATTTGAACCAAGGAAAGCATACTTTAAATGAGAAGGAAGAGGTTTAAGATCAAGTTGAGGAGGACCTTTTTCGGTTGGAGACGATTCATACAATGTAGGTTGAGATGATTGCAAAGCCATGGAAGCCTCCTTGAAGTCCCTTGATGATTGCTCATAATCAAGTGGTTGATGCTGAAAGGACTCAGGAAAATCGACCCAGTCAGAAAAATCGGCCGATTTTCCAGAGGGTAGGTCGATCTGAGTTTCTGTTTTTGCAGAACTGGACGAAGCTGCAGCACAAGGCAAAAAATCGGCCGATTTTGTCCTTACAGTCCGATTTTTCTGCCTACTTTTCTCTTCTTCTAGCATTTCAAATCCAACACTTGGTAGCTCGTCCAATGCATTCAAGGCCTTGATTACTTCATTGCTACTCTCCTCAACTCCTTCCTCCATCAAGCTTGAGCTAAGAACCCTCTCAAGTGGATCCTTGAGCAAGATTGAGCTCACAACCTCTCTAGACTCCTCTTCTTCAACTATGTTGAATACATCTTCATCATGGGTTGGCCCTTTCATCATTGTGGACAGCTTGAACTTGATGTTCTCTTCTCCAATATTGAAGGAGAGGGTCCCATTCTTGCAATCTACTAGACATCCGGAAGTAGCTAGGAAAGGTCTCCCCAAGATGATAGGAACCGGATAGTCCGCCGGGATGTCCAAAACAACGAAGTCTATGGGCACATAGAACTTCCCTAGTTACACCGGAATGTCTTCCAAGATTCCAACCGGATGAGTGATTGAGCGGTCCGCCATGTAAAGGGTCATCTTGACTGGCTTTGGCTCTCCTAGCCCAACCTTGTTGCAAAGTGCAAGCGGGATGATGCTTACACTTGCCCCAAGATCACATAGGGCATTGTACTTCACTTCTCCTACTCTGATTGGCACACAAAAGGATCCCGGATCCCTTAGCTTAGGAGGCATCTCCTCCTTCATCGTTTGAATCAACTCCGAGGATCTCTTTGTCATCCTTATCTCCCCATACTCCTCTAACTTCCTTTTGTTAGAGAGTATCTCCTTCAAGAACTTGCCATATGCCGGCATTCCTAAAATAGCATCCATGAACGGAATATTAATATGCAATTTGGACATAAGTTCAAGGAATTTACCAAAGTGATTGTCCAAGCGAGCTCTTGCTCGTGATTGAGGGAACAGTAGTGGTGGCTTGTATGGAGACGGTGCCACATATGTTGGCTAAACATCCTTGCTCTTGCCTCCATCTTGTTGCAACTTTTCCTCTTCTACCACTACTTGCTTCCCCTTAGCATTGTCCTTGGGCAAAGGATCTTTCATACTCAACCCGCTCCTTGTAGTAATGGCCAACACTTGGCCTCTTGGGTTGTCTTCGGTCCTTCTGGGAAGCTTTCCCGGATCTCTATGTGCTTCACCCGCTTTTTGGAACACTTGTGCTTCCAACAGTTTTTGAGCTTCAGAAATTGAAGTGACCGTGCTCTCAAGACCACTCAACCTTCCAAGCAATTGCTCAAACATCATTTCGGTTCTATTCTTTGGAGGTTGAGTAAATCCGGGTGGAGGTTCTTGCAAAGCTTTTGGTGGTGGAGTTGTGCTTGTGGAAGCGGGAGGGTTCAAGGCTCCATCCGGGTTAGAGTAAGAAAACCCGGGATGGTTATGGTTGGGCCGGTAATTGTTGAATTGCCGGTTCTTGTTGAAGTTCCTTGGGCCTTGATAGTTGTTGTAATTGCCCCTTCCCATGTAATTCACATCCTCCTCCTTGGAAGATAAGTTAGCTTGTGGAAGCACTTGAGGAGTTGCTTGGTTCTTCAAAGTTGTAGCACACAACTCCCTCAAGGACTTTAGCTCGTTGTTGATGGCGTCAAGCTAGAAATTGCTCATGGTGACCTCACTCACCTCATATGCTCCCGCCTTTCTCCCTTCACTCTTCCTATGGGAGTATTTCTCAATCACTAGAGCTTGTTTCTCTACAAACTCCCAAGCATCATCCACATGCTTCTCCATGAAAGTCCCACCGGAAAGGGATTGAAGCTTGAATTGGCTATCTTCATCAAGTCCCTTGAAGTAGATCTCCAATAGCTCAATTTTCGGTATGCCATGGTGTGGACAATCTAGGAGAAGGTCTTTGAATCTCTCCCAAGACTTGAACAAACTCTCTCTATCCTTCATCACGAAGGCATTGATCTTCCCTCTTAATTTGGTAGTCTTGGAAGGTGGGAAGAACTTAGTCAAAAACTCGGTTGTCATCTCCTCCCAAGTACCAACTCACCCTTGTGGAATAGATTGATACCAAGCTAAGGCTTTGTCCTTAAGAGAGAAGGAGAAAGCCCTAAGCTTATGGTTGTTGCTCTCCAATCTTGGCGGTCTAAGAGTCTCCATCAAAATCTCATAGTTCATCAAGTGTTGATGAGGAGACTCTCCTTCCATCCCTCCAAATTGATTATGCCGGATCATTTATAGAACTTGAGGGCGGAGCTCGTAGTTGTGGGCTGCGGGATCTCCTAAGTTCACACCCGGACGGTGTGCTCTTTATGCCGGATCCATACGCCTCCCCAAAGTTTGTGGCTCTTCAATAGCAATGGGTACAACCCTAACATTCGCCGCCGGCTGCGGTTGTGGTGGTGGAGGAGGTGGAGGTTGTTGACGATTAAGCTCTCCTTGTACAAGGGCTTGCCTAATCTCATCAATCTCTCTCCTAGTTGCTTCTTGCCTTTCATTGGCAAGTCTCCTTTCTTCTTCCAAGAGCTCATCTCTTAGCCTTATTTGCTCTAAGGCCTCATCCAATTCAGCTTGGAGATCTCTTCCGGCCATCTCTTTCCCCTTTTTAATGCTCTTGGATCTAGATCTAAGGTTTTTCTCCGGTTCGGGATCGAATGGAGCTAAATCCTTGACACGAGATATTCGCATACACCTAAAGGGTAAGAGATGTCCTGAAAAGCAAAGGCACAAACCAAAGAGAGATCAAAAGCAACAAGAAAGATCTACACTATAAACAATCACAAAATGACTCAATCTAGACCTAGTCCCCGGCAACGGCGCCAAAAACTTGTTCACTTCTAGGATTAGATGTGCAAAGTCTTACAATTTATAAACTCGATATATTTATCCTAACTCCTAGCGAACCCGCAGTGTACGGGACGTTTGTAGTGGGGATAGTATTCCGAGGTCGAACACAAAGACTAAGGTGAAATCGAGTCAAACAATGATCAAAAATAGTGCAAATCTAGTCTAAGAAAAGAGAAAGAAATAAAGAAATGAAAACGATGATATTTTTGGTTGAGTTTTTGTGGTGATCAAGCAAGGATCACAAATCAAGCAAGGTAATAAAACAAACTAAGAACTCGAACTAGCAAAACAAACAAGTGACACAAACACAAGATATGAGATCAAAGATAGAAGAATGGATTCTAGAGGTCAAGATTTCTGGTTATGGCATTTGGCTCAAGGTTCTAAGGATTCTAAGGACAAGCTGCGGTGTTGGGGAAGAGTGTTTAACTAATGGAAGCAATTACCGGGTAGGTCTCTCACTTCACTAGTCCCGCATCAAACTCCTATTACCGGGTAGGTCTCAAGGGGTTAAAGTAGGGAATTCTACACAAACCGGATACTACTTAAGGGGTAACCCTCTCCTTACCGGGTAAGTCTCGGAATAGGGAAGTCTCAAGCAATAATCCTAGCACACTCGATCCAATAGCGGCTTATGAGGCTCACTACTACCTAGTATTCATCATCTTAGGTATCTAAGGTCGGAAATCATCGGGTAGATCTCTTCCCTCACTTAGATTGATAGCATTAGGTAATCCTATGCTAAATTAGGCTTAATAAACACTAGGATTTAAACAACCAAACCAAAAACTTGTTCACTTCTAGGATTAGATGTGCAAAGTCTTACAATTTATAAACTCGATATATTAATCCTAACTCCTAGCGAACCCGCAGTGTACGGGACGTTTGTAGTGGGGATAGTATTCCGAGGTCGAACACAAAGACTAAGGTGAAATCGAGTCAAACAATGATCAAAAATAGTGCAAATCTAGTCTAAGAAAAGAGAAAGAAATAAAGAAATGAAAATGATGATATTTTTGGTTGAGTTTTTGTGGTGATCAAGCAAGGATCACAAATCAATCAAGGTAATAAAACAAACTAACAACTCGAACTAGCAAAACAAACAAGTGACACAAACACAAGATATGAGATCAAAGATAGAAGAATGGATTCTAGAGGTCAAGATTTCCGGTTATGGCATTTGGCTCAAGGTTCTAAGGATTCTAAGGACAAGTTGCGGTGTTGGGGAAGAGTGTTTAACTAATGGAAGCAATTACCGGGTAGGTCTCTCACTTCACTAGTCCCGCATCAAACTCCTATTACCGGGTAGGTCTCAAGGGGTTAAAGTAGGGAATTCTACACAAACCGGATACTACTTAAGGGGTAACCCTCTCCTTACCGGGTAAGTCTCGGAATAGGGAAGTCTCAAGCAATAATCCTAGAACACTCGATCCAATAGCGGCTTATGAGGCTCACTACTACCTAGTATTCATCATCTTAGGTATCTAAGGTCGGAAATCATCGGGTAGATCTCTTCCCTCACTTAGATTGATAGCATTAGGTAATCCTATGCTAAATTAGGCTTAATAAACACTAGGATTTAAACAACCAAACACCCAAACATTCAGATTCATCATTTAAAGAGCAAGAGGAGAATAAATCGGGCTGTTCTACAGCTAAATCGGCCGATCTGGCTGATGATCAGGGCGATTTTTCCTTCTGGGTTGGGTTTCGTGCATACAAATCATCCTAAACTAACATATAAGTCCATTCTACCATCACCCTAGCCATAACCATCAATCCATCACTCCAGAATCACAATAAACTAGCCAATAGTATGCATATTAAGATCCAAAATCATCACACAAGCATACATGGTTCTCATAGATGGATAATGAATGATAAGCAAGTAAAATCAATAAATCTCAGCTGAATCTAAGTTGTAGCAAGACTTACAAACTCTTAAATGAAGATCCAAAACGTTACTAACAATCCTTACATTAGTTCTTCAAATTCAAGACTCCAAAAATAACTCAAAATCACTCAAAACCTCGCTATCCCTCTTAGAATGGTGTTCTTCTTCTTCCTTCAATCCTTGAGAGTTTTTCTTCTCCTCCAAGTCTATCCCCAATGATGAGCTGTGAATGAGAGAATGTGGGAGAGGAGAGATGCCCAACAACAGCTTGCAGGACCACTTATATTCTCCACCAAGAGCAAGGCCGGATCAAGAGATCGTGGGACACGTGGCTTAAGCTGTCAAAGGCAGAAAAATCGACCCAGAGGAATAAATCGGCCGATTTTCCTGGCAGTTGGTCCGATTTTCTTCAGCAGAAGCATGCTATGATCGTCTAGCCATGAGTTGTTCCATTGCTTGCACCAATAGGGGTCTTTGTGTCCTTTGTTGCTCTAATTGTGCTCCTTCAAAGCTTTGGATGTGTACCACCATGAGGCTTGACCCTCGAATGTATCAATTGATGTCCAATAGATCCCCGAATTACCTACAAAACCGATAAAAGGTCGTGTAGACGTCTTTTCTAGAAATATGCATGAATTTAGCGAAAACGTCATGAACCAATGTCAAACCGTGCATGAATAACGGGAAAAACTATCTAATTAAGTGCCTAAACTAACGTCATAAATCACATTCTCATCTAGCATTCTTGCAAACAACCATACAACCGGATGTTGCAAGAAACGGTCTTCCGAGTATGATCGGGGCCGGACTATCTGCAGGAATGTCAAGCACAAAAAAATCTATAGTAACATAGAATTTACCAAGCTTGACCGGGACGTCTTCAACTATACCGACGGGACGAGTTATGGATCGATCCGCCATGTATAATGTCATCTTCACCGGTTTAGGTTCGCCTAAATCGAACTTCCTGCATATGGCAAGCGGAATGATGCTCAGGCTTGCTCCTAAATCACATAATGCATCATATGTGACATCTCCCACTCCTCTGGGAACACAAAATGACCCCGAATCCTTCAGCTTTTGTGGCATCTTTTCCTTCATAGTCTTAATGAGATCTGACGAATCCGAACTCATTTTGACTTCTCCAAAATCCTCTAACTTCCTCTTGTTAGAGAGGATCTCCTTCAAGAACTTTCCATAAGCTGGCATACCTACAATTGCATCAATGAAAAATATATTAATATGCAGTTTGCTCATGAGTTCAATAAACTTACCAAATTGCTTGTCTAGATGCGCTCTTGCTCTAGATTGTGCAAATGGTAGAGGAGGTTTGTAAGCTGGAGGAGGAATGTAGATGTCTTCCTTCTCCTTCCCCTTTTCCTTCTCTTTCTCGACGGGAACTTCCACAAACTTAGGCTGCGGGTCGGTGGTTGTTGCTCCGCTCCTAGTTGTGATAGCCATCACCCTTCCTTTCGGGTTGTCCTCCGTCTTTCCTGGAAGTTTTCCTTGATTCCTAGAAACTTCCTCAGCATTGCTAAACATTTGGTTTTCTAAAACCTTTTGAGCTTTACAAACCTTAGTAATGTTATTATCAACCTTAGTGATATGACTCTCCAATCCTTGAAGTTTTCCCAAGATTGTTTCCAACATGGGATCGGGCTTCTCTTTTCCCAAAGTGCTTCCACTATTAGATGTTCGCCCCTGACTTTTCAAAGGAATGGAAAAAGAAGAAGGGGGAGTTAGTGAATTTCCTGAATTGGGATAAGAATTACCGGAGTTTTGTTGGTTGGAATGTCAATTGTTGTTGTTTGAACCCCTGTTGTTGTTCCAATTGTTGTTCCGGTTATTGTTGTTGTTCCAATTGTTCCGGTTGTTGTTCCGGTTGTTGCGGTTTGTGTTCTCATTCCCATTGTGGTTATTGTTGTTTCCTAGATAACCAACATCCTTCTCATTAGACTTTTGAAAGCTAGCCTTTATGACTTCCTTCAACTCTTTAATCTCGGTGTTGAGAGAAAAGATTTGAGTTTGAGCGGTTTGTGTTAGCTTTGCTCCTTGCTCCACTCGATTTGCTTCTACCTTCCGATGAGAATACTTCTCAATGACTCGGGCTTGTTTCTCAATGATGTCCCAAGCGTCATCTTTTCTCATGTCCATGAATGTGCCACATGAAAGGGATTAGAGCTTGAATTGTATTTCCACATCCAGCCCCTTATAGTATATCTCCAATAACTCCAATTTGGAAATGCCATGGTGTGGGCAATCCAATAGTAAATCCTGAAATCTTTCCCAAGATTGAAACATACTTTCGTTAGATCTCATAGAAAATGCATTAATCTTACCTCTCAACTCCGCCATCTTGGATGGCGGAAAGAATTTGGTGAGGAACTCCGAAGAAAGATCTTCACATGTGTTGAGTCTTCCATTTGGAAGAGCTTGATACCAAGATAAAGCTTTTCCTTTCAAAGAGAAGAAGAATGGCTTGATCTTGTAGTTGTTGGTGGTTACATTCTTTGGCTTCATCGTCTCCATCAAGATCTCAAAATTTTGTAAATGTTGATGTGGAGATTCAACACTCGTTCCTCCAAACTGATTTTGGCGAACAATGGTAATGACTTGTGGGTTGAAGCTAAACCCCTGCATATCGTCAGCATCAAAGTTCACACCTAGACGGCGTGGTTGTTGAATCGAATCCATCCTTTGGCCAAGAGTTCTTGGCTCTTCATCTACTCGAGCGGCTCTCGCACCCCCAGCTAGGACACGATAATTGGCAGCCGGTCTTGGATTATATTGATTCACATTGATCGTCGGATCAATGTCCTCTAGTGGTGGCATGGAAGAGTCGTTATCCTCATCGGATGAGTTGGTTCTAACCGATCTCGACGATTTTCTCCTCTTCTTCTTCTTGGAATCGCTCATCTCCAGCCTCATTTGAAGCATCTGGTCCCTGAGTTCATCAATTTTCAATTGATGACGGTCCAATTCTTCCTTGTGAGTCTTTTCGCTCCATCTAAGTTGAGCCTCGGATTCCTCCAACTCTGCTTGAAGATCCCGCTCATTGTTATCAGCCATCTTTCTTTCTTTGAGTTTCTTCCTCAAAGTCTTCTCAAGTTCTTGATCAAGAGGTAAGAGGTCTTTGTTGTTTCTAGACCTGTGCATATACCTAAAGTAACCTGCAAATATCACTCAAAAGATATATCAAATAACAAGAGCAAAGTTCCCAAGCTTGACAACCGGTAACCGAATTCGGCCTAAACCAAATCCCCGGCAACGGCGCCAAAAACTTGTTGTGTGCAATCAATCTTTAAATTTATAAAACTAGAATCAAGCAAGCGAACCCGCAGTGTACGGATCGGCGTAGTAAAGCAAGAATTCCAGAGTGTCGAACTCATGGATTTGGGGGAACAAATTCAGTTCGCAAATTGTCAAGCAAGAAATGTAATAGGCTTTCCAAATATTGGGAAAACAGCAACCCTAAGGATTCAGGTATCTAATTGTGGCAATCGATTCAAGATATACTAATGAACTAAGGACAGAGTTAAGAGTTGCAAAGGTATGCTAAGGTAAAGCAATGTACGGTGAAGTTCCAAGGCTTTATATGACTTATCTAAGGACACTCTCAATAAAGGTTGTTGATGACTCAGTATAGAAAGGATCTAAAGAGAAGAATTAATCTCAAATATTCAAACTTGTAACCCAAGGATCAAGACTAACTAAACCGATTAAGGTTGTGACACTCGAAATCGAAGTAGAGGTTGTTGAGGCTTCACTACTACCTAGAAAAGGACAAACCTAGACTAGATTAAAGCTAATCTTTGACCTTGGATCAAAGTATAAGCAAGGTTCGTAAACTTATACAAATTACGGGCAGATCTTGAGTTCCATGGCCGTGGAATCTCAAGAACACACCATGATTTTGGTTCGTCGGTGAAATCTCTCTAACTCTCAGGGTCAAATCAATTTGCGATCGATCTATCATCATCTAAGCCACAACTATCAACCCTTCACCTTAGAATTGCTAAAGGGTTTTAGCCAATAACCATCATTATGATATCAATAATCAATTTAAGAAGAATGAAAGATGAAAAACCTTCGAAACTCAAATATAACTCATAATCAATCTCAAATCCGAAACACAAATCGGAATAGTTAATGGATTCGGAATAGAAACACAAAACCTCACAAACCCTAAGGAAAGTATGAAGAACGGGATGTCAAACCGTCTTCAATATCAAAACCCTAGAAAGGTGCAACTTCCGTAATCCAAATTGCCGGCGCTTCCGCTAATTCCTTCCCTCAACCGTCTTCCGTAGGGTTGAACAATGTCTAAGCGTTAAGCGTCGATCTCCGGCTAAAGCGTGATATCTAGCCCTAAACACGTGTGTCCAATTCTCTCTTCTCCAGCCTTTTTATAAGGAAGGATAAAATAACCGTCCGGCCCATTGCGTAAATAATCGTGGCAATAATTAGTACATCAAAAGATTGCCTAAATCACGGTCTTAAGGGGTTCCACGACCGTGGTTTAGGGCGTGGAATGGGTTACAGTCTCACATGATTTCCACGACCGTACTTTTGACCGTGTAACTCTCTGGAATGCTCCACGCTCATGATGCCAAGATCCACGGCCGTGGTTTAGAGCGTGGATTCCCCTACGGCCGTATTTTAGGGCGTGGAGGTGGAAATTGCTTGTGATTTCCTTTGTGTCGTGCCATTCCTCATCCTAGCATCTCCTTTGGTTCCTTTGATGTGTTCCTAATCCTTGGATGTGCTCAAATCTTCTCCTTTCTCTCTCAAATAGTTCGGATTTAGCTCTTATTCACCTATAATCAACACAAAGCTAATGTAGACCTCCATCTCGACAATGTAGATAAACTAGCTAACAATTGCTTCAAAGCCTCATCAATGAACACTATAATGAATGAAAAACATCTAGAAAACGTGCCTAGAATATTACAATATTTCATGCTAACAAGAATCAATATTCAAACAATAAAACCTTAAGACAAAGGTTTCAATAACTGAATATATCAAACAATAAATCAACGGTCTTCAAGTAACAAATCAGAAAAGACAACAAACCAAAAGCAATATAAGAAGATCTTACAAACTCCTTCAAAAGCCAACTCCAACTATGATTCCTTCCTTCCTTTGAACTTCAAAACATCCTTCAAACTTCCTTCAAACTTCAGAGCACGGTTGATCTGCCAATTGCTAGAAGGCTGAATTGTAGAAAATCGGCCCTTTTTATAGGAGAATTATCTTCCAAAGATAATAATATCTTAAAAATATATTTAACTAGAAAATATATCCATATCTCTCAAAATAAATCAGCCAAATATCATATCTTCCTTCCAGAAATCCAGCCTAAAATATATGATATTCTCCTTCTAAAAATAGAAGATCTCAGCCAAAAATAAAGATCTCGCCGGCGGCAGGGTATTCGTCTCGGTCGGGACGCTTCTCAAGATCACCTCGGTCGAGGTGACAGTGTAGCTGGCTGAGGTGAGTCTCAGTTGAATGTAGATCATCTCGAATCTGGTCCAAAACTAATCATCTGAATCATTTCCATGTTTCATGGGATCTTCTTATAACTCCTCAATGCTCCAGAATGTAGCTCCAATGACTCCTTAACTTCCTTAGCTCCATTTTAATAAAAAAACGTGCCATTTTCCCTATAATTACAACGAAACTAGGTGTAGACCTCGATTCCCGCAAAGGTAGACAAAAAAATAATATAACCCAATAATATACATCAATACATGCAGATTTATGAAGATAAAACGTCTAAACCAATCCCAAAATATAGACTATAATACATGCTATAACCATGCTAAAACTAAACTTGAAATCCAGGAAAAACATACAAAGGCCAACATATAAGAAAACTAACTGCCGAGATCCGCGGAGGTAGTGGTAGTCGCCCATACATTTATCCCAGACCGACAAGTTAAAAACAAAACCTCGTTCTGAAAACGTAGACCCCTTGTGCGTTCTGTTTATCTATTCGACCTTTAGAAGATTATGATTGCCAATGTTGCAACCTTGAGCTTAAATACCATATTGTAACCCCCCAAGTTCTAGGAGCTCCAAGCGTTACGGGCTAGGACCTCACAATGGGTCCCGATCCTCAAAGTAGCAACAACAATCTCGGATCCTACAACAAGACAAAAATAATTGAAAACGAAAACTATTATAAAACCAAAGGTTTAGCAAAGGGGAAGTGTCAAAGACTCGCAATCGAGTTTAAAACTAAAGTGAAAGCAACAACATAAATATAAACCCGATCCCGTCCTAGAATGTATGGGAACCCCGGATGACCACACCATCCGAATCACTCAACATCATCTCTAGCTTGTGAAACAACTACAATATCCGTATAAACCGTTAGCTAACATTCTAGATATCAGAAAAACAGTAAAGGTACAAACAGACATAAGGTAATAAAAACATATAGCATGCTCACACTCAACCGGTTATTATCTTTAACTAAGTTAATTATTACTAATTCAACTTCTTTTCTCACATGAGAATCTCCCAAAACTCGCCTCCGCTTCCATCTACCAAAATGAATAGATCAGTACTATTCGTTACCGGCAGGCTTGGGTTACAAGAGCAGCTCCTAGCCTCCTTTAGAACTAGACAAGTGGTCACCACCCAACTATCATACATTTGGGCCAATTAAGGGTATAAAGGTCAATCCTAGTCCGGTTATCCGTTATAACAATAACAACAACACAACAAGCCAACACAATCAATGCAATACACGGAATGTAGCTAAGTAAGTCCAAGGGACTTACCTCACTCGGGTAACTCAACAACAACTCAGTTTCCCAAAGGAAAGGAAGGAATGTCTGCTCAAACAAGGCATAACAAATCAGGAACCAAATTATTGCTAGAAGTCTATAACTTCTATTCTCCATGATCTCTAAGAGATCTACACAAGCTCGGGTCACATACGCTAGTCTTACAGATAACCAAGGGTCAACAACATCCAACACAATTGAAGGCAGGAACGGGGAAAGCAAGGAATCAAGCAGCTCACCAAAGATGGAGAGACTAGAAGATGAACCGCAGGGGAGGCTGACAGCACCGCAGGGTCGACCTTGGGAAAATCCCACAGGGGCGACACGATAGAGGCGCAGGGGCGGTTTTTGTGATAGAAATGCGGACTTCTCCTTTGACAGCAAGGAACTGTAACCAAGGCCAAATCTTGCTTCTCTCAACACTCATCCACGTCACAACTCAACCAATGGAGCCTGTGAATATCAATATATCAACAACAAAAAGCTAACAAAAGACTCGATCTTGATCCTTGTGAAGAGAAAAGGGAAGAACAAAAGGAAAAGAATAAGGAAACAGAAGAGGAAGCATGCAACGTATAACATGAACATACAGGAGATCATGGGAACGAAGAACTTACAGTTCTGTAGGAGATCACAAAGGCAGTTTGCAACTTTCGAGTGCAAGGAGAACGTAAGCAAGAATCGGAAAAAGGAAGAGAAAGAAGGAATTTATAGGAAACTATAGAGAGAAGAAGGCTAGAAGTTTAGTGTTAGAATAAAGGAGAAAAATCGTTCAGAAGATAGAAGATTGGATCTTCAATTAAAGAAAACAAGATACAAACAAAAAAGTAAAGAAGACATCCGCGATCTGGGTCTACCGCACCCGCGACACGACCCTGCCGCGACCGCAGCTGGCCGCTGCTGCGGCCCCTGTCACCGCTACAGTGGTCATTTTCACCGCGGGGGCGGTGACAGACGTCGCTTGCCGTGTGGGTGGCCACTGTTTCCACGGGTGCGGTGACAGTCATAATACCGGTTGTTACATCTTTATAGATTGAAACAAGCTAGTCGTCATCGGAATGTCCAGCTTACCAAATTTCTTATTACTCTTGGCTTTATTCAATCTCGTCATGACTAGTTCCTCATGTCAAGAACAGTTCTATTGGTATTATATTGCTTTGGTATCTGTTGATGATATGATCTTGATTGACAATTTGCTTATTTTAAAATTTCTTTGGATAAATCTTTTACAATGAAAGATCTTGGCTTAGCAAGATTCTTAAGCATGAAGATTTCCAGACATCATTTGGTCTTATTGGTGAACCAAATAAAGTATATTTTGGATATACTCAGAGATTCCGATAAGGAGAATTGTAAGGTTGCCTCTTTTCCTATGCGGAAAAAGTTAAAACTAACTCTAGATTGACACTTCTCTCATCCAAAAAGCTCTCACTCAATCTAATGGTGCCTCCTCTTCGATGGTTGCTTCTAGTGTTCCCGTCAAGCTGACTACCACCGTCTACTTCATTTGTTGCACACACTTGATCATCTCTCACGTCAGGGTCATTGCTCTCTCAACATTATCACTTTTGCCTAGATTTTGTTGTAACCTTGTGCCCCTGTGTTTTTAGTTTCTTGATTCTGATTTTGTGGGTTTTTGAAACAAATTGTGTAAATACATCCTTGTTTCTCTCTTCTTTTAATTTAATTTACCCTTTTAAAACCAAAATTGGTAAAGACAGCAGTGTAGATATTAAATTGTCTCTAAATTCACAAAACCGAATCTTACTACGGTATTAATGATTTAAATATATTTATTTTTATCAAACTGATCACGAAATATTTATCGAGTCATCTAGAGAAAACAAACTAGGAAAATAATATATTACCTTTTTAAAACAATCAAATTGCCACAATAAAAGTTGTCTTTGATGATTAAGCAACTCTTGTAATGCAAAAACAATTGAATTGTATCTCCACAAATACCTGGTAGAAACCAAATTGATCACAAATATGTACATAGACATCTAGGATAAACAAGTTGGTACAATAATACTTTTGAACAATCAAACTGCTACACAAGAAACATAATTTTTGTTCTTTTTGCCGAGTTACTGTCATAAACCACACGAGTCTTGTACCTCTACAAATACCTCACCTTTTCTCCGGAATACATAACAACTTCCATTGGAAGTGTATCAAAAATAAGTCCAAGAATGTCATCGTCATGCTAGTTTATGTAGTCACATTTATTGATATTAGGTTCAAAGGTCACTAAGCAAAAACATAATTTCTCGTTCTTTCTTACCAATTACCGTGAAAAACACATGTGTCTTTTACCTCCACAAATACATCTTGAGGTCAATAGTCTTATCTCTTTTGGGTGTATTTTTGCAGTTTGTAAACAACCATAGATATTGATCGAATATTGATCATGAGTCAACATTCTTATCTTTCTTGTGTGTACTTTTGCAGATTGTAGGTAACCATTGATCTTGATTGAACATTGATCTTGATGTCAAAGTTCTTATCTCTCTTGGGTGCATTTTCCAACTAGATTGTACATGATTTTGATCGAGGCTAACATTCTGGAAGGATTTTACGCTCTCGAATCACATTTTTTTCGTTGACCCACTCGTCATGTGAGTTATTGAAACCCATGAATCTTATCCGAGTTTTTTGCATTATGTTCTTTAGTGATAAGTGATTGTGTGGTTAAGGGTTGACTAAACATAATACCTCCAATGCCAAACAATATGTAAATATAAAAAAAAAGCAACACTCATCATGCATTATCTCTCCAAGATTTAGCTTCATAAACCAAACATGAGATTCTGAAGCCCTTGAACATGTATCAGTAAAACACCAATTATATATAACACCAATAAGTAGGAACATCTTCATCAACTAGATATGTAATTGGATGGATGCTTCACTCTTTTCCATCATCTTATTTATCTCTCTTATCCTTGAACCAATTCTTATCTCTCATGGTGTATTTTTGCACCTTGTACACAACCAGAATAATATTACAAGGAGATAAATTTTAAATTACACATTTATATTATGAATAAGATAAATTCCAAAATTCAGACAATACTTTAGTCTCAATTACATAAACTAAGTGATATCTTCAAGAAAGTACAAAGTTGTTGCAACAGTAGATCCAAAATTAAGATAAAATGAAGATTATGTTTCAGTTACACCAACTTGTTGAACCTAGAAGAAATCTTTAAGAACAAAAGGGGCCGGCGTTGCACCAACAAATCCAAATTATTGAGAAATAGTAGTAACATACGCAGCTAGCTATTCACTCACCAATCCATCGTCGCAAAAAGGGCTTAAACATGCCATGGTTACACATATATAATTTCAGAGATAAAAATAACTAAAACGATAAAGAAACATATTTATAGATTCAGATTATATATTTAGTTCCCTTACTATGTTGGTGGTCTGATATTAAGAATGGACAGACGTGTGTATTTGATCTGCTTTGAGCTTCGACGATCTCATCTTCGACCCGTCCACATCGATCGAGTAGAAAGTCCGTCCACGTCGATCTTGTAGAAATTCCGATTCTGCTTCTTGGTATTCTTATTAGTCGAGTTGAAACAGGAAGAGACGAGTGAAGATCTTGTAGAAACTCAGATCGGAGAAATTTGGTAGATTAAAAAGATTGCTACTGACGCAAAATCAGAATGAGGAGGAAAATAGCTACGAGGAAGATGTAAGAGAAGAATGGTTTGTTGTGTGTGAGATATGTAATCTAAATGATATACATATATATGACCTTATTTTTTTGAGGATCTCATACTACTTAGCATAAACAAGCCAGTAAATGGTGTAGTATTACCTCATTTCTTTGAACAATCTTGTTGCTGCAATAAACTTTGAATTCGAGGATCAATCTATCCTTAATTTCCTTCATTATTATGTCAGATCTGTGATACCAAAATTTGCTGTAAACCTTGACTAGCGTTGAGCTCCGACAATCTCATCTTCGACCCATCCACATCGATCGAGTAGAAAATTTTATATCTAGTTGAGTAACAGTAGGAAGAGAAGATGGGAGATGTTGTTCAATTTTGATTCCCGATCGGAGAAATTTGGGTAGATGAAAAAGATGACTGTTGAAGGAAGATTCTGAATGAGGAGAAAAATAGCTGCGCGGAAGATGTAAGAGAAGAATGGTTTGTTGTGTTTGAGGTATGAAGTCTATATATAGGTAGGTTAAAGGGTACGTTTGGTATATGTAGGTAGGTTAAAGGGCAAATACGTAAACTAGTTGGGTTAACGGTACATAGGGTATATTTAGGTAGATTAAAGGGTAAAAATGTAAATTAGTCTATATTTTTTATTTATTAAAAAAAATATTAAATTATATTAGATTTCACTTCTACATGAATTTTATGTATTTGTAAATATGAGACATGCGACTTTTTTCATATATTAATAAAATATCATTTCACTATTATTGTTAGAACCAAGAAATAACTTAAAAAGAAAGAAATCGATAAAAGAGCAATGTTTAATTTATTGAACGAAAAAGTTAAGCGAATTAACTCAATCCATTGCTATATTTCATTTTTCTCTAGAATTTTTGAGAAATTTAATCAAGATTCAAAATATTTATTAAAAGTGTAATTTTTTGCTATAAAATATTTTAATTTTTGAATTGCAGAACTTCTATAGTAATCTTATTATAAGTTTTACTATCAGTTGTACTATTTCTATCAGATTCCACAAATTAAGCAATCAAGTAAATAATTATATGCTTTTTATTTGGTTCTATTTGAGAGAATTCATTATGAAAGTATGACCATTTAGATTATATGTTTTAAATATTAGAGTACCACCTAAATGAATTTAGCTAAATCTCTATATTCTGCCACATCAAAGAGGAGAAAATAAACCTCTCTGAGATGCTCTCTTAATATGTCAACTTGTATTTGTTAGCATTTCCTAATTAAAGAGTTACGACTAAATCGGATGCATGTCCAAAATTTTGTCTAGGGGTTCCAACAATGGTATATAGTTTGATGGGGTATCTTGCCAAATTTCGAAGTAGGGTATTTCAACGACGAGAACTCCGAGTTGAGTTTTTTTTCTACTTGGACATTCCGATAAAATGTTATTTTGGCAAGGCTATTTTGACTAGAAAAATTTAGACTAGAGTACTTTAATGGGATTGTTTGTTTGGGGTATTCCGACTAAAGGAATTTGGCGGGGTTGACCTAACAAAATTCTGACGGACGATATATGACGAAGGTGATTCCCACCAAGGGTATTGCGACAACCAATATTTGACGGGGTGGTTCCGACCTACGATATTCAGATATGAAATTTGACCGAACGAGTGTATCCAACCTAGAATATTTGGATGGTTTCATTCCAAGAAGTGCATGCAATGTTTTTGCATAGTTAATTTTTTTAGTACTTCATTTTTAATATATACTTAAAACGTTTTAGTTGTAACAACCATGTCTTGATGAAGACCCCGCGATCGAGCCTCAATATGACAACAATTGGGTCACCGCGGTTGCGGCAACAATGGCCAGCAGTCTGTTACGCTAAAAAGTGTGCACGCAATAAGCCTTAAATTTATACTCGTTATATTTATCCTAACTTCTAGCGCACCCGCAGTGTACGGGACGTTTGTAGTATGGATAGTATTCCGAGGTCGAACACAAAGACTAAGGTGAAATTGATTCGGTTTTGTGATTAAGGTTAGTGAAGGTCTAAGGTTAGAAAAGAGGGAAACAAAGAAATGAAAACCTCAATTTGTTTTTGGTTGGTTTTTGGTGATCAATCAAAGATCACAATTCATGCAAAGTAAACAATCGAACTAGACTAAAAATCAGCACAAATGAACAAACCAAACAAGATAATGATCAAGGAAAGAAAAGACGGATTCTAGGGGTCGGAAATTCCGGTTATGGCATAGAACTCAAGTTGTCTATTCATTCTTTGGATTAACTATGATATGTTGGGACTAGATGTATCTAAATTGGGATCAATTACCGGGTAGGTCTCATTGTCCAACTAGTCCTCACCTAAGGTCTCATTACCGGGTAAGTCTCTAAGAACCTAAGGATAGGAATTCTACACAAACCGGATTATTAATTAGCGTTCTAACCTATCCTTACCGGGTAAGTCTCGGAAAGGGAAGTCCTAATCAACTATCCTAGCACATCTAATCCAATGGCGGCTTATTAGGCTCACCATTACTTAAGGTTTGCTATTTTAGATTCTAAGGGCAAGGATTACTGGGTAAGTCTCTCCTAACACTTAGTCACTACACCAAGTCACCTTAGGGTAGGTTAAACTCAACAAACACTTAGGGTTTCAACATTTTGTAGGTCTGAGGCAAGATCCTTCGAACCAGGGAAAATCACGGTCTGTTCTACCTAAACCACGGCCGTGGTCCTTCAAGAACTACCCGTGATTTCTAACAGCAACTACGTTCATAAGCAAAAGTCATCCAAAGGTAAATCTAAGTCCGTCCTATCATAGCTCTAGCCATAACCATCCTTTCCTTACCCTAGAACCACATCAATTTAGCCTACAACATTCATGATGGAAATCGAAACAAATAAACATAAAATCAAAACATCCATTGCAAAATAATGAAAGAAGAGAGATGAACAAGTGATCTTAATTCAAAACTAAGTTGAAGATTAGAATAGAGCCACTTACAACCCTTCCAAAAGAAGGTTTAAAGGTTCATACAATCTCTAGAAAACGAAATCCGAAATACAAGAAAGCTATGGTGTGTGTTCTTCTCCTCCTCTTCAATGGAACTCCTCTTCTTCTCTTTGACACTTTCCTTCCTAGAAAAATCTTCTTCTTTTGAAAATATATTTGTTAGAGAGAAATGGATAATGGATGAGCTGCTCCCAAACTACCCCAGATGCCTCAAACAACCCATGAAGGACCACTTTTATAACAAATCTTTCATGAGCTGGCCATGAGAGTCGTGGCACAGCTGTCACGAGAATCTGGCAAAATCCACGGTCATTTCCACGGCCGTGGTTCTTCAGAGAACCGTGATTCTATGCAGAAACTTCGCCTTGGATCTTTAAGCTGTGGTTTGGTGCATGGCTAGTGTTGGCAAGGTTCCATGAGTCCTCCTTAGCCCTTGGCTTGCGTCCTAATGAGTCCGAGGACGCGTCATCTAAATGAACGATCCTTAAATGCATCGTTTTAGCTCTAAACTTCCCGAAATAGCTACAAAACGCACACAAGTCCGTGTAGACGTCTATCTCGACAAAATACATGTTTTGAGTGCAAAACGTCTTGGACTAATGCTAGATCATGCATGATTGAGCGAAAATTCTATCTAAATGTACACCTAAAACTATGTTATAAATCGTGTTATCAAAATACCCCATACTTAAGGTTTGCTCGTCCCCGAGCAAATTCCCAACTATAGACTAAGAGATGACATGATTTATGTATGCAGAAAAATGGCAAAATCTTTTTGGGTTTTGTGCTTCTACTATTGGATCGCCTTCATAGTCATGATCAATGGCAATTTGATAAGCAATTATGTATCAAACAATAAGGGCATGGAAAGACAATTGTACTTAACTCAAAAGCATGCATGAGATGTGAAGATGAAGAGGTCAAGAAGATCAAGAGTCTATCCAATCTAGATTACTAAGTCTTACAAACATGCAAGTAGGTCATAAGGACTTGTGACATAAAAGGCCAAGAGACGTTGCAATTGGGTGGGGAATTCTCTAGGTTATGTGATGCTAATCCGGGAATGGAACTAACTCCACATCCTTGTCCTCGATCAACTTCCCCCAAGTGTATATTTTTCCCTATCTTGCTTTCTTTTCTTTTTCTTTAACGAATTTTTTTTTTGAGACAATGGCATTGGTGTACAATAGCCGAAACCTCGGTGATTAGCCATCCTCCGGCTTTTTCTCTTTTTTCGAGGTGCATCCACACCGGGCACACATACCAAAGCTCGTTAGGGCTATTGGTTCATTTGACTTTGGCAAGGCACCAACACCCGATTATGTGAAGTGTACCGAGTTACTCGTCATTTAAACCAACGCCCCCAAACCTATATTTTGGCTACACTTCCACAATAATTTCAGCATTTCATTCACGACATTCTTTTCATTACATCTTCATCCCACACTTGCTTTTCACACATTCCAACACACTAGCATGCTCCTATTCCCGGATGGGTTTAAAGGAGGTCGATTTTATATCAATTGAGGTGCTCAAGCAATCATGATCAAGATGAGAAGTAGAGAAAGATGAAATGCCTCATTCATTCCTAGATGGTATGCAAGAACTATCCTGTAATTTCGATTTTCAATACTCAATCCATTCTAGGCAATCATCATGATCACAAGTCATTCATAGAATTTAAGAGAAGTAATTCAAGTCCACATATGCATTTATCAATTCAACACATGAGGCCATCCATAGCCAATCACAAGACAAGTTTCATCATTAGGATCATATCCAAGCCTAGAAAGCACAAAATTTTTTTAAAATTTTCTGATTTTTATGGGATTTTCGTTTTAAGTATGTACAATGCAAGATGCAAATATTAATCTACCCTAGATGCTCATCATGCAAAGGATCATGCGAACCCCACCCCATACTTAGAAACACATTGTCCCCAATGTGTAAATGAAGTAGAGAGAGTGAAAGAAGGTTCTCACAATGTAAAATCGTTTGCTATGGTATTTGGGAATTCTCAAGTGAATTGATGTTGGATGATCCTTTCAACCATGGTAGAGAGCTCTTAAGCATCCTTCAAAGCTTCGGAACCCGCGTTAGGCACCGCTAACCGTCCATGTTCCGCGTCCGCTCCACCCATAATTGGTGAGGGTTTCATCATCATCATTTTCATTGCCAAGAAAGGCTTCCAATGCCACTAATGCTCTAGCACACACACGAAAGTAGACAAAACACACACAAAGCACACAAAAACAGAAAAATCTAAGCAAAAAGAAAAAGGGAAAAATGTTACCAATGGGTTGCCTCCCACCAAGCGCTTCTATAAGGTCATTAGCTTGACCAAACTCGGGAGCGTCTATTCGAGGTGAAGCGGGGCAATCATGTCAACCGGGGCTCCCGGAATGTACTTCTTCAAGCGATGCCCATTCACTTTGAAATTTCCACAATGCTCCCCTCCTATTTCAATAGCTCCATGGGGAAAGATCTTCTTCACCACATATGGCCCGGTCCATCTTGATTTGAGCTTTCCGGGAAAGAGCCTTAGCCTTGAGTTGAAGAGAAGGACAAGATCTCCTTCACTCAACTCCTTTGGAATGATCCTCTTGTCATGCCACCTTTTGGTTCTCTCCTTGTAGATCCGGGCATTCTCATAAGTTTCCAACCAGAGCTCCTCAAGGGCATTGATATCGAGCAACCTTTTCTCTCCCGCTTCCTTGAGGTCAAAATTTAGCCACTTAATGGCCCAATAAGCTCTATGCTCCATTTCCACCGGAAGATGGCAAGACTTGCCATAGACCTACTTGTAGGGAGTGGTTCCAATTGGTGTCTTGAAGGCGGTTCTATATGCCCATAGTGCGTCATCGAGCTTCATAGCCCAATCCTTCCTTGTCCTAGACACCGTCTTCTCGAGGATGGCCTTGATCTCTCGGTTGGAGATCTCCACTTGACCACTAGTTTGGGGATGGTAGGGTGTTGCCACCTTATGAGTCACCCCATACTTGGCCAAAAGTGCTCCAAAGTTCCTATTTGTGAAGTGCTTCCCTCCATCACTAATGATTACCCTTGGTGTTCCAAACCTAGGGAAGATCACCCGGTTGAAGAACCGCACCACCACCTTGGCATCATTTGTAGGAGAAGCAATCGCCTCTACCCATCTTGACACATAGTCCACCGCCAATAGGATGTAGAGATTGCCACATGAAGAAGGGAATGGTCCCATGAAGTCTACACCCCACACATCAAAAATCTCAACTTCTTGGATGTTATTCAAAGGCATTTCATTCCTCCTTGAGATGTTGCCCGTCCTTTGGCAAGCATCACATGCCGCTACAAAACCTTGCACGTCTCTAAACAAGTTAGGCCAATAAAAACCGGATTGCAATACCTTTGCACACGTCTTGTGTGAGCTAGCATGGCCTCCGCATGGTAAGGAGTGGCAATGCCGGATCACACTCTCCACTTCATCCTCCGGTATGCATCTTCTAAGCACCCCATCCGGGCCTCTCTTGAATAGAAGTGGCTCACTCCAATAGTAATGCCTTACATCGTTGAAGAACTTCTTCCTTTGTGCATATGCAAATCCGGGAGGCACTTCCTCACACACCAAGTAGTTCATAATGTCGGCGTACCACGGCTCACTTCCTCTAGCCACTTGGAACAAGCACTCCTCTACCATTTGCAATTGTTCATCCCGGAATGAATCATCTATCGGGATGTTGTCTTTCCCAAGCTCCAATGGTGGGAGTCTACTAAGGTGATCCGCCACGGAGTTCTCGGATCCCTTCTTATCCCGTATCTCCAAATCAAACTCTTGAAGAAGAAGGATCCACCGAATCAACCTTGGTTTGGCATCCTTCTTTGTAAGTAGATAACGGATCGCCGCATGATCCGTATAAACTATGACCTTCGCTCCAACAAGGTATGAGCGGAACTTCTCGAATGCATACACTACCGCCAATAACTCCTTCTCGGTGGTAGCATAGTTGAGTTGGGCATCATCTAGCGTGTTGCTAGCATAGTAAATAGCATGAGTGCGCCCTTCTTTCCTTTGCCCTAAAACGGCCCCAACGGCCACATCACTTGCATCGCACATGATCTCAAATGGTAGACTCCAATCCGGAGGTTGCATGATAGGTGCGGAGATCAAGGCGTTCTTCAACCTACAAAAAGCTTCAAGACAATCCTTGGAAAAGACAAAATCAACATCTTTCATTAGTAGGTTAGTGAGAGGCTTAGAAATTTTAGAGAAGTCTTGAATAAACCTCCGGTAGAAACCGTCATGCCCTAAGAAACTCCTTACCCCCTTCACCGAGGTAGGTGGTGGCAACTTCTCTATCGTTTCAATCTTAGCCCTATCAACCTCAATGCCACGGTTAGACACCAAGTGCCCTAACACAATCCCTTCACTTACCATGAAGTGGCATTTTTCCCAATTTAAGACAAGATTTGTCTCCTCACATCTTTGCAACACTAATGACAAGTTAGCCAAGCAATCATCGAAAGAAGAACCATAAACAGAGAAATCATCCATGAACACTTCCATGATATTTTCTATGTATTCCGAAAAGATAGCCATCATACACCTTTGGAAGGTGGCGGGTGCATTACACAACCCAAATGGCATTCTCCTATATGCAAAGGTACCCCATGGACATGTAAAAGTCGTTTTCTCTTGGTCATCGGGGTGGATAGGGATTTGGAAGAATCCACTATACCCATCTAAATAGCAAAAATGAGAGTGTTGAGCCAACCTTTCTAGCATTTGGTCAATGAAGGGGAGGGGGAAGTGATCTTTCCTAGAGGCCATGTTCAATTTCCTATAATCAATGCACATCCTCCACCCCGTAACCGTCCTAGTCGGTATTAGTTCATTGTTCTCATTAGTTACTACCGTCATTCCACCCTTCTTAGGCACTACATGAACGGGGCTAACCCACTTACTATCCGAGATAGGGTAGATAATTCCCGCATCTAGCAACTTAATGATTTCCTTTTTGACCACCTCTTTCATTATAGGATTCAATCTCCTTTGATGTTCAATAGAGGGTTTGTGATTATCTTCCATCATTATCTTATGCATACACAAAGATGGCTTAATGCCAACCAAATCATCAATAGTGTAACCAATGGCTTTCCTATGCAATCTTAGTTCATGCAGCAATTTAGCAAGTTCATCATCACTCAAACATGCATTAACAATCACAGGATATGTAGAATTATCACCAAGAAATGCATACTTTAAATGAGAGGGGAGGGGTTTAAGTTCAAGTGAGGGAGGACCTTTATCGGTTGAAGATTGTCCAAATAAGGTTGGATGAGATGAATCCAAAGCAAGGGAAGACTCCTCATGGCTCCTAAAAGCTTGATCATTATCAAGAGCTGATTCAGGGAAAACCACGGTTGGAAACACGGGTTGCTCATCTTCCACGGCCGTGGTTCTTGCCAAGCTTGCTTCTCGGAGTTGTCCAGAAAGTTTGACAGCCGTGGTTTGTAAATCTCGACCGTGGAACTTGCAGCTGTTCACCACCTCTTCGTGGCTTCCAAATCCAACTCTTGGCTCCTCATCCAAGGCTTCCAAGGCCTTGATCTCTTCATTGCAGGCCTCTTCAACACCTTCCTCCATCATGCTTAAGGTGAGAACCTTTTCCAAAGGATCCTTGATCAAGATCGAGCTCACAATTTCTCTAGATTCTTCTTGCTCGACTATGTTGAAGATATCCTCATCAAGGGTTGGCCCTTTCATCATTGTGGACAGTTTGAACTTGATGTTCTCTTCCCCGATGTTGAAGGAGAGAGTCCCGTTCTTGCAATCCACTAAGCATCCGGAAGTAGCTAGGAAAGGTCTTCCTAAGATGATGGGAACCCGATAATCCGCCGGAATGTCCAACACTACAAAATCAATAGGCACGTAGAATCCTCCTAGCTGCACCGGAATGTCCTCTAGAATCCCAACCGGATGAGTAATAGAGCGGTCCGCCATATAGAGGGTCATCTTGACCGGCTTTGGCTCTCCTAGCCCGACCTTGTTGCTAAGTGCAAGCGGTATGATGCTTACACTTGCCCCAAGATCACAAAGGGCCTCGTACTTCACATCTCCCACTCCTATCGGGACGCAAAAAGAGCCCGGATCCCTTAGCTTGGGAGACATCTCTTCCTTCATGGTTTGGATTAATTCTGAGGATCTCTTGGTCATCCTTATCTCCCCATACTCTTCCAACTTCCTTTTGTTGGAGAGTATTTCCTTCAAAAACTTCCCGTATGCCGGCATTCCGAAGATGGCATCCATGAACGGAATGTTAATATGTAACTTGGACATTAGTTCAAGGAACTTATCAAAATGATTGTCTAAACGAGCTCTTGCTCTTGATTGTGGGAACGTTAGTGGTGGCTTGTATGGAGGCGGTGCCACATAGGTTGGCTCTACATCCTTGCTCTTGCCTCCATCTTCTTGCCTTCTTCCCTCTTCTACAACTACTTGCTTTCCCATAGCTTGGTCCTTGGACAAAGGATCCTTCATACTCAACCCACTCCTTGTTGTGATAGCCAACACTTGGCCTCTTGGGTTATCTTCGGTTCTTCCGGGAAGCTTCCCCGGATCTCTATGTGCTTCACCCGCCTTTTGAAAGACTTGTGCTTCCAAGACCTTTTGAGCCTTAGAGATTGAAGTCACGGTGCTCTCAAGCCCACTCAATCTTCCTAGCAATTGTTCAAACATGACTTCGGTTCTATCCTTTGGAGGTTGAGTAAAACCGGGTGGAGGTTCTTGTGAGGCTCTTTGTGGTGGAGTTGTGCTTGTGGAGGCGGGAGGGTTCAAGGCTCCATCCGGGTTAGAGTAAGAAAATCCAGGATGGTTGTGGTTGGGCCGGTAATTGTTGAATTGCCGGTTGTTGTTGAAATTTCTTGGGCCTTGGTAATTGTTGAAGTTGCCCTTTCCCATATAATTCACATCCTCCTCCTTTGAAGATAGGTTGGCTTGTGGAAGCACTTGAGGAGTTGCTTGGCTCTTCAAGGTTGTAGTACACAACTCTCTCAAGGACTTCAACTCGTTGTTGATGGCGTCAAGCTTGAAATTGCTCATGGTGACTTCGCTCACCTCATATGCTCCCGCCTTTCTTCCTTCACTCTTCCTATGAGAGTACTTCTCAATCACTAGAGCTTGCTTCTCCACAAACTCCCAAGCATCATCTACATGTTTCTCCATAAATGTCCCACCGGAAAGAGATTGAAGCTTGAATTGGCTATCTTCATCAAGCCCCTTGAAATAAATCTCCAATAGCTCAATCTTCGGTATGCCATGGTGTGGACAATCTAGGAGAAGGTCTTTAAATCTCTCCCAAGACTTGAACAAACTTTCTCTATCCCTCATCACGAAGGCATTGATCTTCCCTCTTAATTCGGTGGTCTTGGAAGGTGGGAAGAACTTGGTCAAGAACTCGGTTGTCATCTCCTCCCAAGTACCAACTCGCCCTTGTGGAATAGATTGATACCAAGCCAAGGCTTTATCCTTAAGAGAGAAGGAAAAAGCCCTAAGCTTATGGTTGTTGCTCTCCAATCTTGGCGGCCTAAGAGTCTCCATCAAAATCTCGTAGTTCATCAAATGTTGGTGAGGAGACTCTCCTTCCATCCCTCCAAATTGATTATGCCGGATCATTTGTAGAACTTGAGGGCGGAGCTCATAGTTGTGGGTTGCGGGATCTCCTAGATTCACACCCGGTCGGTGTGCTCTTTGTGCCGGATCCAGACGCCTCCCTAGGGTTTGTGGCTCCTCCATAGCAATGGGAACAACCCTAACATTGGCCGCCGGCTGCGGTTGTGGTGGAGGAGGTGGAGGTTGTCGGCGATTAAGCTCTCCTTGAACAAGGGCTTGCCTAATCTCCTCAATCTCCCTCCTTGTTTCCTCTTGCCTCTCATTGGCAAGTCTCCTTTCTTCCTCCAAGAGCTCATCTCTTAGCCTTATTTGCTCTAAGGCTTCATCCAACTCAGCATGAAGATTTCTACCGGTCATCTCTTTCTCTTTTCGGATGTTCTTAGATCTAGATCGAAGGGTTTTCTCCGGTTCTGGGTCGAATGGAGCTAAATCCTTGCCACGAGATCTTCGCATACCTAAAGAGTAATAGATGTCCTAAAAAGCAAAGACACAAACCAAAGAGAGATCAAAAGCAACAAGAAAGATCTACACTAGAAACAATCACAAAATAGACTCAATCTAGACCTAGTCCCCGGCAACGGCGCCAAAAACTTGTTACGCTAAAAAGTGTGCACGCAATAAGCCTTAAAATTTATACTTGTTATATTTATCCTAACTTCTAGCGCACCCGCAGTGTACGGGACGTTTGTAGTATGGATAGTATTCCGAGGTCGAACACAAAGACTAAGGTGAAATTGATTCGGTTTTGTGATTAAGGTTAGTGAAGGTCTAAGGTTAGAAAAGAGGGAAACAAAGAAATGAAAACCTCAATTTGTTTTTGGTTGGTTTTTGGTGATCAATCAAAGATCACAATTCATGCAAAGTAAACAATCGAACTAGACTAAAAATCAGCACAAATGAACAAACCAAACAAGATAATGATCAAGGAAAGAAAAGACGGATTCTAGGGGTCGGAAATTCCGGTTATGGCATAGAACTCAAGTTGTCTATTCATTCTTTGGATTAACTATGATATGTTGGGACTAGATGTATCTAAATTGGGATCAATTACCGGGTAGGTCTCATGGTCCAACTAGTCCTCACCTAAGGTCTCATTACCGGGTAAGTCTCTAAGAACCTAAGGATAGGAATTCTACACAAACCAGATTGTTAATTAGGGTTCTAACCTATCCTTACCGGGTAAGTCTCGGAAAGGGAAGTCCTAATCAACTATCCTAGCACATCTAATCCAATGGCGGCTTATTAGGCTCACCATTACCTAAGGTTTGCTATTTTAGATTCTAAGGGCAAGGATTACCGGGTAAGTCTCTCCTAACACTTAGTCACTACACCAAGTCACCTTAGGGTAGGTTAAACTCAACAAACACTTAGGGTTTCAACATTTTATAGGTCTAAGGCAAGATCCTTCGAACCAGGGAAAATCACGGTCTGTTCTACCTAAACCACGGCCGTGGTCCTTCAAGAACTACCCGTGATTTTTAACAGCAACTACGTTCATAAGCAAAAGTCATCCAAAGGTAAATCTAAGTCCGTCCTATCATAGCTCTAGCCATAACCATCCTTTCCTTACCCTAGAACCACTTCAATTTAGCCTACAACATTCATGATGGAAATCGAAACAAATAAACATAAAATCAAAACATCCATTGCAAAATAATGAAAGAAGAGAGATGAACAAGTGATCTTAATTCAAAACTAAGCTGAAGATTAGAATAGAGCCACTTACAACCCTTCCAAAAGAAGGTTTAAAGGTTCATACAATCTCTAGAAAATGAAATCCGAAATACAAGAAAGCTATGGTGTGTGTTCTTCTCCTCCTCTTCAATGGAACTCCTCTTCTTCTCTTTGACACTTTCCTTCCTAGAAAAATCTTCTTCTTTTGAGAATATATTTGTTAGAGAGAAATGGATAATGGATGAGCTGCTCCCAAACTACCCCAGCTGCCTCAAACAACCCATGAAGGACCACTTTTATAACAAATCTTTCATGAGCTGGCCATGAGAGTCGTGGCACAGCTGTCACGAGAATCTGGCAAAATCCACGGTCATTTCCACGGCCGTGGTTCTTCAGAGAACCGTGATTCTATGCAGAAACTTCGCCTTGGATCTTTAAGCTGTGGTTTGGTGCATGGCTAGTGTTGGCAAAGAGAGCTTAATCGTCACGGTCATTTCACCTTAGTCTTTGTGTTCGACCTCGGAATACTATCCTTACTACAAAACGACCCATACATTGTTGGTTCGCTAGGAGTTAGGAAAAATATATCGAGTTATAAATTTAAGACTTTTGCGTGTCACGTTCTTAGCGTAACAAGTTTTTGGCGCCGTTGCCGGGGACTAGGTCTAGATTGAGTCTTTTTTTTGTTTGTTTATAGTGTAGGTCTTTCTTGTTGCTTTTGATCTTGTTTGGTTTGTGTCTTTGCATTTTCAGGACATCTCTCACTCTTTAGGTGTATGCGAAGATCTCGTGGCAAGGATTTAGCTCCATTCGATCCCGAACCGGAGAAAACCCTTAAGGCTAGGTGTAAGAACATTAGAAAGGGAAAGGAGATGGCCGCAAGAGATCTTCAAGCTGAGTTGGATGAGGCTTTAGAGCAAATTAGGTTAAGAGATGAGCTCTTGGAGAATGAAACGAGACTTGCCAATGAGAGGCAAGAAGCAACTAGGAGGGAGATTGAAGAGATTAGGCAAGCTCTTGTGCAAAGAGAGCTTAATCGTCAACAACCTCCTCCACCACCACCACAACCGCAGCCGGCGGTTAATATTCGGTTTGAGCCGATAATGATTGAGGAGCCACAACTATTAGGGCAACGTATGGATCCGGCTCAAAGAGTGCACCGTCCGGGTGTGAACTTAGGAGATCCCGCAGCCCATGATTACGAGCTCCGCCCTCAAGTTCTACAAATGATCCCGCATAATCAATTTGGAGGGATGGAAGGAGAGTCTCCTCATCAACTTTTGATGAACTACGAGATATTGATGGAGACTCTAAGGCCGCCTAGGTTGGAGAACAACAACCATAAGCTTAGGGATTTTTCCTTCTCACTTAAGGATAAAGCCTTGGCTTGGTACCAATCGATTCCACTAGGGCCAGTAAGTACTTGGGAGGAGATGACAACCGAGTTCTTGACTAAGTTCTTCCCACCTTCCAAGACTACCGAGCTAAGAGGGAAGATCAATGCCTTCGTGATGAAGGATAGAGAAAGCCTATTCAAGTCTTGGGAGAGGTTCAAAGACCTTCTCCTAGATTGTCCACACCATGGTATACCGAAAATAGAGCTATTGGAGATCTACTTCAAGGGACTTGATGAAGATAGCCAATTCAAGCTTCAATCTCTTTCCGGTGGGACTTTCATGGAAAAGAATGTGGATGAAGCTTGGGAATTTGTAGAGAAACAAGCTTTGGTGATTGAAAAGTACTCCCATAGGAAGAGTGATGGGAGGAAAGCGGGAGCATATGAGGTGAGTGAAGTCACCATGAGTAACTTCAAGCTTGATGCAATCAACAATGAGCTTAAGTCTTTGAGGGAGTTGTGTGCTACAACTTTGAAGAGTCAAGCAAGCCCTCAAGTGCAAGTGCAAGCAAACTTGTCTTCCAAGGAGGAAGATGTGAATTACATGGGAAGGGGAAACTACAACAACTATCAAGGCCCAAGGAACATCAACAACAACCGGCAATTCAATAATTACCGGCCTAACCACAACCACCCTGGGTTTTTCTATTCTAACCCGGATGGAGCCTTGAACCCTCCCGCTTCCACAAGCGCAGCTCCACCACCGAAGGCTTCAGAAGAACCTCCACCCGGATTCACTCAACCTCCAAAGGATAGAACCGAGATGATGTTTGAGCAATTGCTTGGAAGGTTGAGTGGTCTTGAGAGCACAGTGACTTCCATATCTAAAGCTCAAAAGCTGTTGGAAGCACAAGTGTTCCAAAAGGCGGGTGAGGCTCATAGAGATCCGGGAAAGCTTCCCGGAAGAACCAAAGATAACCCAAGAGGCCAAGTGTTGGCCATCACAACAAGGAGCGGGCTGAGCATGATGGATCCCTTGCCTAAGGGAAATAATAAAGGGAAGCAAGTGGGGATAGAAGAAGAGCCATCACAAGAATATGGAGGCAAGAGCAACGATGATGAGCCAACGTATGTGGCACCACCTCCATACAAGCCACCACTACCATTCCCACAATCACGAGCAAGAGCTCGTTTGGACAAACACTTCGGTAAATTCCTTGAACTTATGTCCAAATTGCATATTAACATTCCGTTCATGGATGCTATTCTAGGTATGTCGGCATATGGCAAGTTTTTGAAGGAAATACTCTCCAACAAAAAAAAGTTGGAGGAGTATGGAGAAGTGAGGATAACAAAGAGGTCCTCGGAGTTGATCCAAACCATGAAGGAGGAGATGCCTCCTAAGATAAGAGATCCGGGATCTTTTTCTGTGCCGATTAGAGTGGGAGAAGTGAAGTATGAAGCCCTATGTGATCTTGGAGCAAGTGTAAGCATTATCCCCCTTGCACTTTGCAATAAGGTTGGGCTAGGAGAGTCAAAGCCGGTCAAGATGACCCTTTACATGGCGGACTGTTCAATCACTCACCCGGTTGGAATCTTGGAGGACATACCGGTGCAAATCGGGAAGTTCTATGTGCCCATAGACTTCGTTGTTTTAGACATCCCGGCGGACTATCCGGTTCCCATCATCTTGGGGAGACCTTTCTTGGCTACATCGAGATGCTTGGTGGATTGCAAAAATGGGATTCTCTCCTTCAACATTGGAGAAGAGAATATCAAGTTCAAATTATCCACAATGATAAAAGGGCCAGCCCTTGGTGAAGATGTGTTCAACACTGTCGAGCAAGAGGAGTCTAGAGAAGTTGTGAGCTCGATCTTGATCAAGGACCCCTTGGAGAAGGTTCTTATCTTAAGTTTGATGGAGGAAGGGTTTGAAGATGATTGCAATGAAGAAATCAAGGCTTTTGATGCATTGGAAAAGGAGACAAGAGCTGATTCGAAGTACACGAAGGTGTGTTGAATTGCTGAGTGAACCACGGCCTGGGGGGAAGAACCACGCCCATGGTTTATCCCATGGAACCTACTGGAGTGCTCCGAAGTGCTAGCTTTGCAAGTTCCACGGCCGTGGTTGTGCCAGATGCCGTGATTTTGCCCGTGGTTTTTTCCAGAAAGTGCCTTAGTGGTTGATCAAGTTTCAAGGAGCCTTGAAGAGTTTTCCAAAGCTTTGGATTCATCTCAACCTACATTATATGGAGCGTCTCCAATCGATAAAGGTCCTCCTAAACTTGAACTTAAACCCCTCCCCTCTCATCTTAAGTATGCTTTTCTTGGTGACAATTCTACATATCCGGTGATTGTTAATGCATGCTTGAATGATGATGAGTTGAGTAGATTGTTGCATGAGTTTAGATTGCATAGGAAGGCTATTGGTTATACCATTGATGATTTAGTTGTCATTAAACCTTCTTTATGCATGCATAAGATCTTAATGGAAGATAATCATAAACCTTCAATTGAACCTCAAAGAAGAGTAAACCCTATCATGAAGGAAGTAGTGAAGAAAGAGATTCTTAAATTGCTAGATGCAGGAATCATTTTCCCGATTTCGGATAGTAAATGGGTTAGTCCCGTGCATGTGGTTCCTAATAAGGGTGGGATGACCGTAGTGACTAATGAGAATAATGAACTAATTCCGACTAGAACGGTTACGGGATGGAGGATGTGTATAGACTATAAGAAACTAAATGTGGCCTCTAGGAAAGATCACTTCCCTCTTCCCTTTATTGACCAAATGCTAGAGAGATTAGCTCAACATTCTCACTTTTCCTACTTAGATGGTTATAGTGGATTCTTCCAAATCCCTATCCATCCCGATGACCAAGAGAAAACTACATTCACATGTCCTTGGGGTACATTTGCATATAGGAGAATGCCATTTGGGTTGTGTAATGCACCCGCCACCTTTCAAAGGTGTATGATGGCTATCTTTTCTAAGTACATTGAAAACATCATGGAAGTGTTTATGGATGATTTCTCTGTTTATGGATCTTCATTTGATGATTGTTTAGCTAACTTGTCTTTAGTGCTTAAGAGATGTGAGGAGACAAACCTTGTCTTAAATTGGGAAAAATGCCACTTCATGGTAAGTGAAGGCATTGTGTTGGGACACTTGGTGTCCAACCGTGGCATTGAGGTTGATAGGGCTAAGATAGAAACGATAGAGAAGTTGCCACCATGTTCCCTCCAAACGGTGTGTGCAAGCTTTAAATTTATAACCCTAGATGTAAGCTTAAAACAAGGAAGCGAACCCGCAGTGTACGGGTCAATCGTAGTAAAAAGCAAGAAATTTCAGGGGTAGATCACAGGGACTTAGTGAAACAAAGTCGGAACAGGTAAGCTTTGTAATTACTAACCACAAAAGCAATTAAAACAATCAAGGATGATAAAAAGTCAATAAAGGAAATATGCAATTCTAGGGATTAAAACATCTAGTTGTGGTTCCAACACATGATCTAAAGATAAGTGGACAAAACTGAGGTTTTTGCAAAGGGAAGGTGTTACTAAAGTGGAATAGATCACCGGGTAAGTCTCACTAATCACTAATCCCAAACCGTAACTCCTATTACCCGGTAAGTCTCAAGGAATTAAGGAAAAGAACTATAACCTCAAACCAACACACCACCTAAGGGAATAGAATCAACCTTTACCGCGTAAGTCTCAGGTTAACTCACAAAGATGGGATGAAAGCACACTCAAACCCCAATAAAGGATAAACCTTTATTACCTACACTTATGATCTTAGGTAAACAAACAAAGGAATTACCGGGTAAGTCTCATCCTAAGCTTGCATTGAACCAGGAAAGGTGTAATAAGAATAGGATTTGGCAAACTCTAACACTTAACTCTCAGTTTCGGATCAGATAAGTCACCTCAGTCAGCCAAATTTCACCCCGGCCGAGATGTTCATGGACTGAGCGAGATGCTTAGGGTTAAGGTAAAGACTCGAGCTTTCAGAGTCGTACTGTGATTTAAGATTATTCTATCATTGTTTTTCCCACAACTTTCACCCAATCACCCTAGAATTACACAAAGAGATTAGCCACTCATCATCATGAAAGTATTAATCAAATATATGGGAAGAAAGAGAATAATTGAACAAGAAAACCTTAAGAGAAAGGCTTCAATAACTGAATCAATTATCAAAACAACAAGCGTTCCTTGGATTAAAATCCAACAAGACAATCAACAAAGAAGGGAATCTAAGATGATCTTACAAAAACCCTTCAAAAAGCTATAAAAGCTATAGACTTTCTTCCTTCAACCTTCAAAAAGGTTCTTCAAATCTCCCAACTGGAGTATGGCCGCAGCGGATGTCTAAGCACAATCGGTGGTATAGCATGTGTATAGCATGATCTGGATTTGTGGAAAATCCAACCCTTTTTATAGGAAAATTACTCTCCAAAGATAAGATATCTTAAAAAGATCTCTTCCCATAAAAAATAGGTAAAATATATGGTCTAACTTATCTTCTTCCTTCCAGGAACCCAGCCCAAAAATATAAGATCCTCTTTCCAAAGATAAAAGATCTCAGCCAAGAATAAAATATCCTTGCCGCGTCCAAGGTGTTCGCCTCGGTCGAGTCGGCTCCTCTGGATCACCTCGGTCGAGGTGACTCTGTAGTCAACCGAGGTGAATCACAACTGAATGTGAAATCTCTCAAATATAGTCCAAAGTGAATCTTTAATCCAATTCCATGATTCCTGGATTATTCCTTAAGCTCCTGAATGTAGCTCCATTGACTCCTTAGCTCCTTTTGCTCCTTTTTGATGCAAAATGTGCCATTTTACCTACGATTACAACAAAACTAGGTGTAGACCTCGATTCCCGCAAAGGTAGATGAAACGACAATATAATCACATAATATACATCCAAACATGCAGATTATTGAAGATAAAACGTCTAAACAGGCCCCAAAATATAGACAATAATTCATGCTATCAAAATACCCCATACTTAGCCCTTGCTTGTCCCCAAGCAAGTTCCGCATATAAAATACAAGATAGAATGGATTATAAGTCATAAAGATCAATGAAAAAGCCTTTCAAAACATTTGTGATGGTGTGCTACAATCATAGATCACTCTAAGAGAATACTTCATGGAATTTAAAATCAAAATATGATCAAAACATTTTATAAATATGAAAAAGTTGTTCATCTTTGCATAAAATCATAGAATGCATAATAAATTATAATTATCGAAATTAATCATGTATAATCCAGTTTAAACCACTAAGTCAATCAACAAGCTCGAGGTCTCAAGGGATTCCCAAAAGAAAGGTCAATCAACGTGTATGGTAGGGATGTATAGAAGGTAATGTGGTGCTAGAATCCGGGAAAAGGATATCACTTCACTTTCACTTTCACTTCACTTTCAAGATCATCCACCAATAAGCTTTGCTTATTTCACACTTTTCCTTTTTTACTTTACTTTTTGGAATGCATGGACACAGGTGCACAATAACCGAAGCCTAGGAAATCAGCAATCATCAATTTCTTGAGATGCATCAAACCCTTGATGCACATACCATGACCCGTTAGGAATATCGCTCAATCCGACTTTGGCAAGACACAAACACCCGGCTATGTGATTGGTGCCGAGTTACTCATCATCATGATTGACTTCCCCAAACCTATTTATTACTTTCTAACACTTTCACTTTCAGCCAACTTCTCAACTTTTACTTCACTTGCTTTCACCACTTTGCTTGCTTCCAAATTCCCGGATAGGTAAAGGGAGGCAAATATGTATATGAGGGGCTTAGCATGATCAAGAAGAAGAAGAGAGAAGAATGAATTGCCTTGGTCTTTCCAGGAAGAAAGTGAGAGAACTCATAATGTGGTGTCAACCTTCAAATTCAACATAATTTGGATAAAAACAAAGTATTAAACATGCCAAAAATTTCAAACAAAGCATTTAGCAACTTAAACATATTATAGAATCTTTCAAACATATAAAGATTTCAAAACCAGTCAGTAAACAAGATCTTCACTGAGATCATATCCAGATAAGAAGCACAAAACGTTTCGAAAACTCTTAGTTAAACCACCTCGGTCGAGGTGTTCTAAGTCAACCGAGGTGAAGTACCTCGTTTGGCCAGAATAGCTTTGGTCGAGGTCAAAAAAAATTTTCTGTCCAGTTTTTGACGTTTTTCTCAATCAAATAACTTGTATGCATGCATGTAATCTCAGATAAACACATAAAGCAAAATAAAGCATAAATATCTGATAAAGTCGAGTCATACATCTATAAGAGTCGAATAATACATCAATACCCCATACTTGGGACACACTGTCCCAGTGGGTCAAAATAAGTCTAAATAAAATAAAGTACTCACCGGACATAGCTGAGCTGCATAATAAATAAAGAATGAAAATCCTACAAGCTCTCAATAATCCCGATCCGGTGGTGGTAGTGGTGGCACGTACGGATACTGAGATGGGTCGAAAGGATAGCCCATGATATGCTGAAACTGAATCTCAACCATCACGTGGTGGTAATGTTGTCTCTCCTGCATCTCACGGATATCCAGGGATAGGGCAGCATAAGAATCGATCATCTGATCCGTCAGATCATCAATCCGACGGTGAGCATCTGGATCTCTCTGTTGGCGCACCCTACGCCTAGCAGGGCGTACTGGTGATGCAGCCGGCTCGGCCTCAGTCTCGTCATCATCCAAATCGATGACCGGCGCACTTGTCCCAGCAGTATCAGTGCCCGTATCCATAGGAACTCCACCATCCCTATTATCATCATCATTATCAGCAGCCTCCTCAACCTCATCCTCCTCGGCTGGTGCAGCTGCTACCTCTCTAGCATCCTCCATAAATGGGATCCAAGCAGTCTGCCAGTAGTGTGGATCATATACTGAGAACTGGGGTGACCATCAAATCCCTTGTGGTGCAGTAGGCTCACATGGCATTGCCACATATGGCATAGTAAGTCCTCGTGGAACCAGTATCCTCTGAGTGATCATCTCCTGAAGTCCAAGCGGCTTGGCAGCCGCCACCATGGTACAAGCGTTGAGGTCCATATCGTGGTAACTCGCTATGTGAGTCACAATGCCTCCGCAGTAGATATCGCCCTTCGCCTTGGCCTTGATCCTATGAAGATCCTCTGCCAGCATCAAACCAAAGTCTGGGATCCCTCCAGTCACCATGCAGTATAGGCTAAACAGCTCCCCTTGTCTAACCTTCTAGGGCGTCTCAGTACGCGCCAGATGAGTCTCACTGAATATCCTGTGAGCTAATCTGAAGTCAAGATGAAATATAATACGCTCCCTGGAGTCTCCAGGGCGCCATCTATCTGCATGCTCAACTACGTGAGTAATCGGTCCCCAGAACTCCCTAGCTACAGCTCGGGAGGGAAAATCAACAACAGTCGGGGTGGGGAAACGAAAGATGTCTCGCCAGTACTCTAAATGAACTATGAAGTTCCGGTTCATCAACCGGTACTTCACAGCACGCTCTGTGGGAAGGTAAGTAAAGGAGCTAACAAACTCCAGGGTAGGCTCTAAGTAAGCGGGAGCGCGGATCTCAATGAATTGATCTAGCCCCACCATAGAAATCATACGTCTCAGATCTCCATCCACATGGAGACAATCAAATGCAGAAATGTCCAGGAAGCGAGGTGCAATCACTAGACGGGCCGCTATGCGGTCATAATGAACCTGGTGTCTCTCGTGGATCACCGGTCAAGTACGTCTGGAGGAAGAAGAAGGGGAAGGAGAAGATCTATCCCTCAATACCAGCTGTCTATCTGAACTCATCTTTTTTGAAACCTGTCAGACCACCTCGGTCGGCCTGACAACTCTGTAGAACACCTCGGCCGAGGAACAGGCCGACTGGACCGAGGCGAAAAACTGCGCGACTGATTTCCTCAAAAATCTAGTTCTTTTCCCCCAAAATCACTACAACAGGTTCCTATGGGGTACTTGTTAGCATGAAATATTGTGATATTTTAGGCACGTTTTCTAATCGTATTTGATTCATATTGATAGTCTTTGATTGATCTTTATGCATATGTGAGCTAGTATTGCCTATATTGTCGATATGGATGTCTACACTAGTTCTATGTTGATTTTAGGTGATTTGGAGCTATTTCCGAACGGAATCGAGCAAAGGAGAGTTGAGTTGATATGTCCATAGATCGAGGACACTTTTTGGAAGCAATTTGGAGTCTTAGATTGAGGAATGCACGAGTTTGGGGAGGAATCACGTTCTTACCCTAAATTACGCCCTAAAATACGGCCGTATCACAAACCACGTTCAGAATTACGGCCGTGGATTCAGAGTCAAAAATTCATGTTCATTCCAGAAGATATTACGGCCGTGGAACATACGTTGCAGACCGTAATTATTTCCACGCTCTAAATTACGGTCGTGGAACACTTCCACGACCGTGATCTTGGCGAATCTTTTCGCCACACTTCGAAGCCATGATCTTTTGAAGATCGGGCCGGGCCGACACTTTGCCCTGCATTATAAAAAGACGGAAGAAAGGAGATTCCGTCATGCCTGCTTAGGATTGCCGCTAACGCATAGACGCAGATCATCGCTTAGCAACGCACAAACCCTCGTTTTAGAGGTATTTGGGAGATCTCATTGGAGATCAAAGTTCGTATTGGAGACTTGCTCAAAACTCGCACTTTTAGTGGAGATTGCTGTTGTGATCTTCAGATTTGTGGAAGATCGAAGTTCTTGGAAGATTTCGCAAGAAGATCTCTCTTCTTGTTTAGGTTTGATTTGGAAACGGATTGACATCCCGTTTCTCTTCTTTCCTAAGGTTGTGATTGTTTATTCCGTTTTGGATCTTTTGATAAACACTTGTTCTTGATTGCGATCTTGAGATTCATTTGAAGATTATTGATAGTTCTTGAAAGTTCCCATCTTTTATCCTTTAATTCTTGAATTGATATCAATATGACTGTTATTGGCTAAAAACCCTTAACAATTCTAAGGTGAAGGGTTGATAGTTGTGGCATAGGTGACGATAGATTGATCGCAAACAGATTAGACCCTGAGAGTTAGAGAGAATCGCCGACAACCCTAAATTACGGTCTGTTCTTGAGTCCACGGCCGTGGAACCTCAAGAACTAACCGTGATTTCCCTTAAGTTCACGAACCTGCTTTTACTTTAATTTAAAGTTAAAGATTGGCTTTAGCTTAGTTTAGACTTGTCTTTTCTAGGTGGTAGTGAAGCCTCAACAACCTCTACCTCGATTGTGAGCCTCAACAACCTCAATCGGTTAAGTTAGTCTTGATCTTTAGGTTATAAGTTTGGGTATTTGATACTAATTCTCATCTTTAGAATCTTTCTATATTGAGCCTTAACAACCTGTATAGAGAGTGCCTTTTAGGTGAGTCATATAAGGTTTTTGGAACCTCAACCGTACGATTACCTTACATTAGTATACCTTTGCATATCTCTACTCTGTCTTTACATCATTAGTATATCTTGAATCTATTGCCGCAACTGGATACCTGGATCTTTAGGATTGTTGTTTTCCCAATATTTGCAAAACTCCTATATTTACTTGCTTGATAACCTGCAATCGAGTTCGTTCCACCCAAATCCCTGTGTTCGATACTCTGGAATTCTTGCTTAACTACGTCGATCCGTACACTGCGGGTTCGCTGCTTGATTCTAGTTTTATAAATTTAAAACTTATTTGCACACACCTCTAGGGGCGAACAAGTTTTTGGCGCCGTTGCCGGGGATTTGGTTTCGTCCGAATCCGGTAGCCGGTTGTCAAGCTTGGGAGCTTGCTCTCGTTATTTGATTTTTCTTTGAGTGCATGCGCAGGTCTAGGAACACCGAAGATCTCTTACCTCTTGATCAAGAGCTAGAGAAAACCTTGAGACAAAGGCGCAAGGAAAAGAAGATGGCTGAAGAGAACGAACGCGATCTTCAAACGGAGTTGGCGGAGAAGGAAGCTCAAATCCGATGGAATGAGACTCTCCGCCAGGATGAGATGGATCGTCATCAATCTCAAGTTAACGGTCTACAAGACATGCTCTTCCAAATGAGGATAAAGATGAGCGACCTTGAAGATAAGGTAGGCAAGAAGTCCTCGAGAAGGAGATCAAGGTCTAGAAGAAAAAGCCACTCATCCGCTGATGATAGTGATTCTTCCATGCCACCGTTAGAAGAGATTGATCCCACGATCAATATAAATCCCTTCAATCCACAAGGAGCTACTAATCGTCGCATCCCACCAAGGAATGCGAGAGTCGAACGTGTGGATAATGAGCCAAGAACTCTTGGCCAGCGGATGGATCCAACACAACAACCACGCCGCTGTGTGAATTTTGATGTTGAAGATGTGCAAGGGTTTAGCTTTAACCCTCAAGTTATCACTCTTGTTCGCCAAAGCCAATTTGGCGGTACAAGCGCTGAATCTCCACACCAACACTTGCAAAACTTTGAGTGTATGATGGAGACGATGAGACCGAAAAACGCCACTACCAACAGCTATAAGCTCAAACCTTTCTTTTTCTCCTTGAAAGGGAAAGCGTTATCTTGGTACCAAGCTCTTCCTAATGGGAAACTAGACACGTGGGAAGACCTTTCCGCAGAGTTTCTCACCAAATTCTTTCCGCCTTCCAAAACGGCGGAACTTAGAGGTAAGATCAATGCTTTTTCCATGAGACCTAACGAAAGTTTGTTTCAACCTTGGGAAAGGTTTCAGGATTTGCTATTGGATTGCCCTCATCATGGCATATCCAAGCTTGCCTTACTGGAAATTTACTACAAGGGGCTGGATGCGGGAACGCAATTCAACTTCCAATCCCTCTCATGTGGAACGTTCATGGACATGAGAGAAGATGACGCTTGGGACTTCATTGAGAAGCAAGCAAGAGTCATAGAGAAGTATTCCCACCGGAAAGTGGAGGGAAATCGTGTGGAGCAAGGAGCGAAGCTCACACATGAAGCTCAAACTCAGATTTTCTCCCTCAACAATGAGATCAAAGAGTTGAAGGAGGCTATCAAGACCAACTTCCCAAAGCAACAAGAGAAGGATGTTGGTTACTTGGGCAACAACAACGGCGGTGATAACACCAACCGCAACAACAATAACCGGAACAATAACCGGAATAACAATTGGAATGGAAACAACAACAACCGGAACAACAACAATTGGAACAACAATCGGGGTTCAAACAACAACAATTGGCGCTCCAATCAACAAAATTTCGGTAACTCCTATCCTTCCAATTCCAATTCGCTAACTCCACCTTCCTCTTCCTCTACTCCTTTGAAAAACCAGGGGCAATCATCTAATGGAGGAAACAATACGGGAAAGGAGAAGCCCGATCCCATATTGGAAACGATCTTGGGAAAGCTTCAAGGGTTGGAGAACCGCATCATCAAAGTTGATGATCAAGTTTCTAAGGTTGACAAAGCTCAAAAGGTTTTGGAAAACCAAATGTTCAACCATGCGGAGGAAGTTCCTAGAAATCAAGGGAAACTCCCAGGAAAGACGGAGGACAACCCTAAGGGAAGGGTGATGGCGATTACAACTAGGAGCGGAGTGCCTACCACCGATCTGCAGCCTACGTTCGTTGAAGTCCCCGTAGAGAAGGACAAAGAAAAGGGGAAGGAGAAGGAAGACGTCTATGTCCCCCCTGCAGCTTACAAACCTCCCCTACCGTTCCCTCAATCTAGAGCGCGAGCGCGCCTAGACAAGCAATTCGGTAAGTTTATAGAACTCATGAGCAAGCTGCATATTAATATACCTTTCATTGATGCTATTGTAGGTATGCCGGCTTATGGCAAGTTCTTGAAGGAGCTCCTCTCTAACAAGAGGAAGCTAGAAGATTTTGGAGAGGTCAAGATGAGTTCGGATTCTTCGGATCTCATCAAGACGATGAAGGAGAAAATGCCCCCAAAGCTGAAAGATCCGGGGTCATTTTGCATTCCCATTGGAGTGGGAGAGGTCACATATGACGCTTTATGTGACTTAGGAGCAAGTGTGAGCATCATACCACTTGCGTTGTGCAGGAAGATCGGTTTAGGCGACCCTAAACCGGTGAAGATGACGTTATACATGGCGGATCGATCCATTACTCGTCCCGTCGGCATTGTAGAAGACGTCCCGGTCAAGCTAGGCAAGTTCTTTGTCCCCATTGATTTTGTCGTGCTTGACATTCCTGCAGATAGTCCGGTCCCGATCATACTCGGAAGACCGTTTCTTGCAACTTCCGGCTGCATGGTCGATTGCAAGAATGGAAGACTCGCTTTTGACATTGGAGAAGAGAAAGTAGAGTTCGTTCTTTCTACTCTAGTGAAGGAACCAATCTTTGACGAGGATATCTACGATATCCAAGACGAAGAAGGTTTGTCTAGGGAGGAGGTAAGTGCAATTCTCTTTAACGATCCTTTACAAAAGGTTATCACTATGAGTCTAACCAATGAAGGAGAAGAAGAAGAGTGTAAAGAGGAAATTGAAGCCTTGGAAGCACAAGAAGAGATGCATGAAGTGGAGCTTGAGAAACTCCACGATGAGGCTGAGAATATTAGAATCCACGGTCATACCCTGTATTCCACGACCGTGGATTCCACGACCAAAATCGACTTCCATTCCAGAGGATATTACGGCCGTGGAACACAAGAGGAGACCGTAATTTTGACCGTGGAAGAGGGTGACCGGCATACTTCTTCAACTTCTTCTAATTCTTCTCCAACCCATTCAACATCCTTAGAAACTTCTAAGGAAACATCGGAAGCTCCTCAAGGATCATTGGAAGCTCCGAAAGTGATGGAACTCAAACCACTTCCTACTCGTCTAAGGTACGCCTTTCTTGGATCTAATTCTACCTTTCCGGTTATCATTAGTTCCGAATTAAGCATAGATGAACATGAAAAGCTCATGATTGTCCTTAGGAAACATAGAAAAGCCATAGGCTATACTATTGAGGACTTAGTAGGAATTAAACCCTCCCTATGCATGCATAAGATACTAATGGAGGAGGACTTTAGAACTTCAAAACAACCTCAAAGGCGGTTGAATCCGACCATGAAGGAGGTTGTCAAGAAGGAAATTCTTAAACTTCTTGATGCAGGTATCATCTATCCTATCTCCGATAGCAAGTGGGTGATCCCGGTTCAAGTAGTTCCGAAGAAGGGAGGAATGACGGTCATCACCAATAAGAACAACGAACTCATTCCTACCCGAACCGTAACTGGATGGCGAATGTGTATAGACTACCGCAAGCTCAACAACGCAACGCGGAAGGATCACTTTCCATTGCCATTCATCGATCAGATGCTTGAAAGGTTAGCACAACATTCATACTTTTGCTACCTTGACGGTTATAGTGGCTTCTTTCAGATTCCGATACATCCGGATGATCAAGAGAAGACCACATTCACGTGCCCTTGGGGTACGTTCGCCTATAGGAGAATGCCGTTCGGGCTTTGCAACGCCCCAGCCACCTTTCAACGGTGCATGATGGCCATCTTCTCCGAATACGTAGAGGAAATCATGGAAGTCTTCATGGACGACTTCTCCGTTTACGGTTCCTCTTTTAACGATTGTCTTTCTAACCTTTCTCTTGTTTTGCAAAGATGTGAAGACACTAACCTAGTTCTTAATTGGGAGAAGTGTCAGTTTATGGTTAAGGAAGGAATCGTATTAGGTCACTTAGTCTCTAGTAGAGGGATAGAGGTAGACAAGGCCAAGATAGAGACCATAGAGAAACTTCCTCCCCCAATTTCGGTGAAAGGGATAAGAAGTTTCCTAGGACATGCTGGATTCTATAGACGTTTCATTAAGGACTTTTCTAAGATATCAAAACCTTTCACTAATCTATTGATGAAGGATGCGGTTTTTGAGTTTTCACAGGAATGTTTGGATGCGTTTAACACCATTCGGCAAGCTCTAATTTCAGCACCCATTATCCAACCCCCGGATTGGACTCTCCCCTTCGAGATTATGTGCGACGCTAGTGACGTAGCCATTGGAGCTGTTCTTGGACAACGAAAAGAAGGACGAACCCATGCCATATACTACGCTAGCAAGACGCTAGACGAAGCTCAGCTCAACTACGCCACTACGGAAAAGGAGTTTCTAGCCATTGTCTACGCTATTGACAAGTTTCGCTCTTATCTTGTAGGTGCAAAGGTGATAGTCTACACGGATCATGCTGCGATCCGGTACCTCCTTGCGAAGAAAGATGCGAAGCCAAGGCTGATTAGATGGATTCTTCTCCTACAAGAATTCGATCTTGAGATCCGCGACAAGAAAGGCTCGGAAAATTCTGTTGCGGATCATTTGAGTCGTCTAACACATCTAGAGGACGACTATTTGCCCATTGATGACTCCTTTCCGGACGAGCACCTACATATCATAGAGGAGTGCATCAAGGTAGTCTCCAAAGGTAACGAACCCTGGTTTGCTGATTTCGTTAACTATTTGGTTTGCCAGGAGATACCACCCGGACTGTCATACGCACAAAGGAAGAAGTTCTTCAAGGACGTCCGGGAATACTATTGGAACGAGCCTCTCCTCTTTAAGAGAGGTCCGGATGGCATCATCCGGCGATGTGTGCCGGAAGATGAGATGCAAAGTGTCATCTGCCATTGTCATTCACTACCTTGTGGAGGACACGCTAGTTCGAACAAAACTAGCGCAAAGGTATTGCAATCTGGATTCTATTGGCCTACTTTATTTAAAGATGTGCAATCCTTTGTTCTTGTTGCGATGCTTGTCAAAGAACAGGCAATATTTCTAGAAGGAACGAGATGCCCCTCAACAACATCCAAGAGGTGGAGATTTTCGACGTTTGGGGAGTCGATTTCATGGGACCATTCCCATCTTCTTGTGGAAACCAATACATATTATTGGCGGTAGACTACGTTTCTAGATGGGTGGAAGCAATTGCCTCTCCCACAAATGATGCCATGGTGGTGGTTAAGTTCTTCAACAAGACCATTTTCCCACGATTCGGGACGCCAAGGACGATCATTAGTGATGGAGGTTCTCACTTCATAGCCCGTCGCTTTGAAGCTCTTCAAGCCAAGTATGGGGTTACTCACAAGATCGCCACCCCTTACCATCCACAAACGAGTGGACAAGTTGAGATCTCAAATAGGGAGATCAAGGGAATTCTAGAGAAGACGGTTTCAAGGACTAGGAAGGATTGGTCCTTGAAACTAGATGACGCATTATGGGCGTACCGGACTGCATACAAGACTCCCATAGGAACCACACCATACAACCTTGTGTATGGGAAATCTTGTCATTTGCCGGTAGAGCTGGAGCACAAAGCATTTTGGGCTATCAAGTGGCTAAATTTCAGCATGAAGGAAGCGGGAGAGAAGCGTCTCCTAGACATCAACAAGCTGGATGAGCTTTGCTTGAACGCCTATGAAAACGCCAAGATCTACAAGGAAAGAGCAAAGCGTTGGCATGATAAGCATATCATTCCAAAGGACTTCAAAGAAGGAGATCAAGTTCTCCTCTTCAATTCAAGACTTCGCCTCTTTCCACGTAAGCTTAAATCCCGTTGGACCGGACCTTTTCTAATTAAGCGTATTTTCCCCCATGGTGCAGTTGAAGTATGGGGTGAAGCTAGCGGAAGTTTTAAGGTGAACGGCCAACGACTCAAGAAGTACTCGCCGGAACTCCAAGCTGAGGAGTTTGCACCTACCGCACTCGAATAAGTGCAAGATTGGTCTAGCTACGGACCTTAAACAAAGCGCTTCTTGGGAGGCAACCCAAGGTATTGCATTTTCGTTTCTGTTTTCGATTCATAGTTTAGTTTAGAATAAACATTTTTTCACTTTATTTTGCCTCGATTTCTTCCGGTATGTTCGTGTTTTTGGATGTAGGATCGATAGAAAAGGAGAAAGGAAGGATAATGTCGAAGAAAAGTGACGAAATTTGGACTTTGAAGCTTTACAGAAGCTTCCACGGTCTAAATTATGGTCGTCATAGCTACAGTGGCCGTAATTCTCAAAAGCCTTTGAAAAATCATCAAAACCACGGTTCCGTACACTTCCACGGCCGTGGAACACCCCGACAGACCGTGATTTTCAAAATTCTGCCTGCGAGTATAAAAGCCACACTTCTTCACAAAACCACCACAATTTTTCCCCATTTTCACGACCTAGAAACCGAAAACCCTCCACCTCTCTCAAATCCTCATTTTCTAATCGTTTTCAACGATTTTTCATCCTAAACTGCAGCAAATCCAACCACGAACAGGATCCAAGCAACAACTCGGGTGGAAATCGATCAGCAAACACGCATTTTGGATTTTTCAATCCGAAAAAGAGGTTATTCCTTTCTTCTTGATTTTCGCGGATTTAGTTCGTTTTTGCTATAGATCTTTAGGAAGAACTGATAAAGACTGGAAGGAATTAGTTTAGGACTGCTTGTTGTGGTGATTGTTGGTGAAATTGCTGAGATTCACGAGTTTCTGAGACGAATCACGGTCTCTGGGTAAACCACGGCCGTGGAACCTGAAGAATAGACCGTACATTTTCTGAAAAATGGACTTCGTGAGGAGAATGTCGGGAAGGATAAAGGAGAAGAAAGGGGAGCAAAGTAAGAAAAGGAAAGGAAATCCCTCAACCTCTAGGGCACCACCACCCTCATCTCCCTCATTACCATCCTCACCTTCACCTCCATCCTCACCTCCTCACCCTAGCATCCCAACCATACACGAAAACTACCTACCTGCATTTGAGAAGATAGAGAAGAGGGCAGTGATTGACCCTAGATATTTGTTGTTGGAGGATCTACACCCCCTCAACATAGTTGATGATCTTACATGGCTCTTGGATAGAGCCGGATTGCTTGTCTTCACGAACATTCGTGAAGACGCTTATGAGGAGATTACCCGGGAGGTTGTGACGTCCTTTGAGCACAACCCAGTAGATAGGACCGTCTCCTTCCATCTCATGGAACGAGACTATCAGTCGAGTATAGTTGAGTTTGGGACCATTTTCGGGTTCCATGAGACCTACAATGGTCGACTCCCGAGAGGCGTTTCCGCCAAGGATTTTTGGGGGGAAGTGGCAATGATTTACGCCGACGAGGACCGTTGGCAACCCGCCGATACCAAGGCTAGATTGATGTACCATCTAGCCTTGAAGATAGCTCACCGTGTTCTTTCGGAGTGTCTCTTTCCTAGGACGGAGACGCCCCAAAAGATCAAGACGGATGAGCTATTCCTTCTTTACAGTATGCTTTATGGATGCCGCGCAGATTGTGCTACTCTTTTGGCGGCTACGATGAGTAAACTCAAGAACAAATCGAAGGGGAACATTGGATATGGTGGGATAGTGACCCACATAGCTAGGACGTTTGGTGTGGATTTTTCAGCTTGCACCCGTATACCGGCGGTTCCATTAGGGCTACATGCTTTTATGGTTAGGGGACTCATCTTCCCCACACATAGAGGTCCGCCTTATGCGGGCATGCCTTGGGAGAGCAGGACGGGTAGGGGTATTGAGTGGCTACCAGAGTATTCCATTGTGGCGGGACGCCACAATTGGAAGGAGACGTTCGCTGCGATGCATGCGAACAGGCTTGTAGCTCCCCCTTACGTTCCACCACCGGTTGTGGATGAGGAGGAGATGGGAGAGTAGTACGAGAGTGGTGGAGGAGCAGAACAGGAGTTCGGCACGTTTCCGGATCAGCCGGAGGCGGCCCCGGATGTACCTAGGCGCTCTCCACGCCCAGCTAGAGCTTCAGGCTCGTCATCTCGCCGCGCCAGCGTGAGTGAGAGGCCCACGTGGATGACTACACCTCCCACTTGGTACGACACACCCCCTCCTTGGTCCACGACGCAGCCAGCAGCACCACCGCCACCACCAGCACCAGCACCAGCCGATGCCCCCGCATGGTATGATCACGCCCCGGGATGGTATGAGAGGATGCCGGATTGGGCTACTGGACTTTCGGAGAGAGTTGGAGCACTAGAGATCCGGGCGGATGCTAGAGACAGACGCCTAGACGACCTTGACCACATGATGAGGGACGTCTACCGCCAGCAGTTTGGGCGGTTCTATGATCCGAGTTTCTCCCCATTCCCACCTCCACCGGCGCCGCAGTGATCGATGCATGACCGTTCGTTTTAGACATTCCCGCCACCACTTGTGAGTTTCTTTTTCTTTTCTTTCTTTTGTTCTTTCTTTTGAACATTAGGGACAATGTTCGTCCTAAGTATGGGGTGGGATGTACTAAAAGTTTGTAATAACTCTACTCTCTATGTTGCTTTCATTTCAAGACTATCATTGCGTATTCATTATGTGTTACACGTTTTATTTTTGCATTGCATGAAAAAGAACTTTAAAAACCCATAAAAATTGAAAAATTTTGAAAATTTTGTGCTTCTAATGAATTGAGATGATCTCCATGATAATCACTACTTGCGAATTGAGTTTGATGACAATTGCATGCTTAAAAGGATTGTGAATTGAAAAGGATTTGAGTGAATAAATTTTACCTCTTTTGCAAGTTTTATAATGTGAAAATGTTACCCAAATCATGCTAGAAATTTAAGTTGAAATCACATTATAAGTTCCTATACTTCTTGTTGAAATGATTAAGGCAATTCAATACTTTCTTTCTTCTTTCTTTGATCATCTAGCTCCTCATTGAAATATTAGCCTCCCTCACCTATCCGGGAATTTGGAAAAGTGAATGAGAAAAAGGCATGTTTGATGTGGGAGGGCCATGAGAGCAATTATTTGCAATCAATTTAATAGAAAGCAATTATAGGTTTGGGGAAGTCAATCATGACGATGAGTAACTCGGCACCATTCACATAGCTGGGTGTTTGTGTCTTGCCAAAGTCGGATTGAGCGATATTCCTAGCGGATTATGGTATGTGCGCTAAGGGTTTGAGGCATCTCTTGCAATTTTGAGAAACGCCAATCTCCTAGGCTTCGGTTTTTGTGCACCTCTATCCATAACTCCAAAAGTAAAGTCGAAAAATGAAAAGAAGAGAGCGAAGCTCTAAGCTGAAGTGTTGCGGGAACCGCATAAGAAGAAGAAGGTAGTTGTCCACTTTCCCGGATTTATGCACCACTTTCCCTTAAAGTTTTCCCTTCCCTTCCATACTCTAGACCTTTTCTTTGAAAGTCCTTAAGATCAAAAGAATGTTATATGACTTGGTGATCTAAATTAAAGCTTCTTATGATTAATTTTGATAATGTTTGAAGGTTATAATGCTTGTTTCGAAGCTAAATTGATTCATGAATTTTCCTTGCCTTTTACTCTTTGATTAAGTGTGTGAAAGTTTGAAAAACGATTGAAGCAAGATTTGAGAATGATCTATTCTTTAGAAGTCACATTCATCCAAAAGAAGGTACACATATTTCATCCTAACTCTTGTTTTAAAGCTTTTTGAAAGACCTTGCTTAGGGACAAGCAAGTGTTAAGTATGGGGTTATTTGTTAGCATGAAATATTGTGATATTTTAGGCACGTTTTCTAATCGTATTTGATTCATATTGATAGTCTTTGATTGATCTTTATGCATATGTGAGCTAGTATTGCCTATATTGTCGATATGGATGTCTACACTAGTTCTATGTTGATTTTAGGTGATTTGGAGCTATTTCCGAACGGAATCGAGCAAAGGAGAGTTGAGTTGATATGTCCATAGATCGAGGACACTTTTTGGAAGCAATTTGGAGTCTTAGATTGAGGAATGCACGAGTTTGGGGAGGAATCACGTTCTTACCCTAAATTACGCCCTAAAATACGGCCGTATCACAAACCACGTTCAGAATTACGGCCGTGGATTCAGAGTCAAAAATTCATGTTCATTCCAGAAGATATTACGGCCGTGGAACATACGTTGCAGACCGTAATTATTTCCACGCTCTAAATTACGGTCGTGGAACACTTCCACGACCGTGATCTTGGCGAATCTTTTCGCCACACTTCGAAGCCATGATCTTTTGAAGATCGGGCCGGGCCGACACTTTGCCCTGCATTATAAAAAGACGGAAGAAAGGAGATTCCGTCATGCCTGCTTAGGATCGCCGCTAACGCATAGACGCAGATCATCGCTTAGCAACGCACAAACCCTCGTTTTAGAGGTATTTGGGAGATCTCATTGGAGATCAAAGTTCGTATTGGAGAGTTGCTCAAAACTCGCACTTTTAGTGGAGATTGCTGTTGTGATCTTCAGATTTGTGGAAGATCGAAGTTCTTGGAAGATTTCGCAAGAAGATATCTCTTCTTGTTTAGGTTTGATTTGGAAACGGATTGACATCCCGTTTCTCTTCTTTCCTAAGGTTGTGATTGTTTATTCCGTTTTGGATCTTTTGATAAACACTTGTTCTTGATTGCGATCTTGAGATTCATTTGAAGATTATTGATAGTTCTTGAAAGTTCCCATCTTTTATCCTTTAATTCTTGAATTGATATCAATATGACTGTTATTGGCTAAAAACCCTTAACAATTCTAAGGTGAAGGGTTGATAGTTGTGGCATAGGTGACGATAGATTGATCGCAAACAGATTAGACCCTGAGAGTTAGAGAGAATTGCCGACAACCCTAAATTACGGTCTGTTCTTGAGTCCACGGCCGTGGAACCTCAAGAACTAACCGTGATTTCCCTTAAGTTCACGAACCTGCTTTTACTTTAATTTAAAGTTAAAGATTGGCTTTAGCTTAGTTTAGACTTGTCTTTTCTAGGTGGTAGTGAAGCCTCAACAACCTCTACCTCGATTGTGAGCCTCAACAACCTCAATCGGTTAAGTTAGTCTTGATCTTTAGGTTATAAGTTTGGGTATTTGATACTAATTCTCATCTTTAGAATCTTTCTATATTGAGCCTTAACAACCTGTATAGAGAGTGCCTTTTAGGTGAGTCATATAAGGTTTTTGGAACCTCAACCGTACGATTACCTTACATTAGTATACCTTTGCATATCTCTACTCTGTCTTTACATCATTAGTATATCTTGAATCTATTGCCGCAACTGGATACCTGGATCTTTAGGATTGTTGTTTTCCCAATATTTGCAAAACTCCTATATTTACTTGCTTGATAACCTGCAATCGAGTTCGTTCCACCCAAATCCCTGTGTTCGATACTCTGGAATTCTTGCTTAACTACGTCGATCCGTACACTGCGGGTTCGCTGCTTGATTCTAGTTTTATAAATTTAAAACTTATTTGCACACACCTCTAGGGGCGAACAGTACTTAATCTGTTTCTCAGCAAATGCAGGGGCAACCAAAGCCCAAATCGAAGGAAAACAGTGGAGATAGACGAGGTTTGGGTTTTTTCGATATTTACCCCGATTCGGTCGATTGGGTCGTTTTTCTTGCAGATTGGCGCTTGCACTGTGATCCTCTAACCTTTCTTAGTAGATTGGAAGCATGAATCGTCGAAAACGAGCAAAGATTGGCGAAGCAAGGCGAAAGACGTGCCGCGGTCGAGGAGAAGGTAAAGGAGGAGAGAGAAATCTCAACCCCCTTTTATACCCTTTTCTGGAATTGTTGTCACCTCGGTCGAGGTGGTCTCGACTGGACCGAGGTGGTATGGACCGAGGTGGATCTTTAGAAACCCTAGTCGCCTCGGTTGCTCAAGAATCATCTTGGTCGAGGAGTTGTGATAGCAACCGAGATGTGTCTCAGTTAATCTCCGTCGTCTCAAATTTTCGAACTTCTGTCCTTCCAATTGTGCTCCTAGTTTGTATTCCTTCCTTACATGTCACCTGTTGTCTGTCTAGGACGCCAAAAACAAAACAAAGCAAAGCAAAAGCAAACTATCTAAGCTAGACTAGAAAAACGGAAAAGAAAGCAATACCTTGGGTTGCCTCCCAAGAAGCGCTTGATTTAAGGTCGCTAGCTGGACCGTACGGCGTCTCAATGTGTGATGGGAGGTGCCCTCACCCCATACTTCACCTCCATCATGGGGTGAAGTAAGTAAGTCTATCAAACGCTCCAACAAGTGCAAGTGCTCATCGGGGAATGAATCGTCTATGGGTGGGTTGTCCTTCTCGCGTGAAGATGGAGGTAGCCGGCTGAGGTGATCCGCAACAGAATTTTCGGATCCCTTCTTATCGCGGATCTCTAGGTCAAACTCTTGAAGCAAGAGAATCCATCGAATAACGCGTGGCTTGACATCTTTCTTAGCAAGCAAGTAACGGATGGCTGCATGGTCGGTGTAGACAAAAACTTACGCTCCTACTAAGTAAGATCGAAACTTCTCGAAAGTATATACAACCGCCAATAGCTCCTTCTCGGTGGTGGCGTAGTTACGTTGGGCCTCATCTAGCGTCTTGCTAGCATAGTAAATGGCGGTGGTCCGGCCATCCTTCTTTTGTCCAAGCACCGCTCCTACAGCCACATCACTAGCATCACACATGATCTCAAAGGGTAAGGTCCAATCCGGAGGTTGGATAATGGGAGCGGAGATCAACGCTTCCTTAATCCTGTAAAATGCATCAAGACACTCCTGCGAAAACTCAAAAACAACATCTTTATTCAAGAGGTTAGTTAGAGGTTTAGAAATCTTAGAGAAGTCCTTGATGAATCTCTTGTAGAAACCTGCATGCCCGAAACAACTCCTCACACCTTTAACAGAACAAGGGGGAGGGAGTTTCTCAATTGTCTCGATCTTAGCGCGATCGACCTCAATACCTCGATTAGAAACGAGGTGTCCTATCACAATGCCTTTATTAACCATAAAATGACACTTCTCCCAATTCAGAACAAGATTAGTGTCCTCACATCTTTGTAGCACTAGAGAAAGGTTAGATAGGCAATCATCAAAAGAGGAACCATATACTGAAAAATCATCCATAAATACCTCCATGATTTCCTCTATATACTCGGAAAAGATAGCATCATGCATCGCTGGAAGGTAGTGGGTGCATTGCACAATCCAAATGGCATCCTCCTATAAGCGAATGTCCCCCACGGATAAGTGAAAGTGGTCTTCTCCTGATCATCCGGATGGATTGGAATCTGGAAGAAACCACTATAGCCGTCTAAATAGCAGAAGTGTGAATGCTGGGCCAACCGTTCGAGCATTTGATCAATGAAGGGAAGTGAAAAATGGTCCTTCCGAGTGGCCGTGTTCAGCTTCCTATAATCAATGCAAACCCTCCAGCCCGTGACGGTCCTGGTTGGGATCAACTCGTTGTTCTTATTCGTCACAACGGTCATCCCTCCTTTCTTCGGAACTACATGCACCGGGCTAACCCATTTGTTGACCGAGATAGGATATATGATACCTGCATCCAACAACTTAAGAATTTCTTTCTTCACAACCTCTTTCATGATCGGATTTAACCGTCTTTGAGGTTCCCGTGAAGTCTTATGATCGTCCTCTATTAGAATTATATGCATGCAGAAAGAAGTCTTAATGTCAATAAGATCATCTATAGTATAACCCAAAGCCTTTTGATGCTTTCTCAAGACATGCATTAGTTTAGACAATTTAGATTCGGAGAGGGAAGCACTAACAATAACGGGATAGGTGGAATCCGGTCGAAGAAAGACATACCTCAAGTGATTTGGGAGTTGTTTAAGCTCCACAACTGGTGGTGCTTTTTGAGGGGGCTCCTTGCTTCCTCCTTCCAATGGAGTAGATCCAGAAACTGGACTTTCGGAAGTCTCAGTTGAAATCATCTCGCCTTCGACCTCGGTTGAGGCGCAGAGGCGTTGACCGAGATGTTCCTCAGTCGCCTCGCTTGGTCCAGAAAGTGCCTCGGTCGAGGTACTGTAACTGGAACCGAAACTGGAGATCTTTGTCTCCGGGATTAGTTTCTCAGTTTTAGCTCCTGGATCTTCTTCCAGTGCCTTTAAGCTCTGTATATCTGCACCACAAGAGGCATCTATACCTTCCTCAATTAAACTAAAACTAATAATTATCTCAAGTGGATCTTTAGTAAGGATAGAGCTCACCAATTCTCTTGATTCTTCTTCATCATAGATGTTGAAGATATCATCTCCTAGCTGCTCTCCCTTCATGGCCGCAAGTAATGCGAATTCCACTTCATCTCCGCCAATATTGAATTTCAACTTGGCGTTCTTACAATCCACATTGCAACCCAAAGTTGCTAGAAATAGCCTCCCGAGAATGATAGGAACAGGATAATCTGCGGGAATATCAAGTACAACAAAGTCTATAGGTAAATAGAAGTTACCTAACTTAACCGGAACGTCTTCCAAAATGCCAACGGGATGGGTAATGGAGCGGTCCTTCATGTATAATCGAATCTTCACCGGCTTGGGCTCTCCAAGTCCGATCTTAACACATAGCTCCAGCGGAATGATGCTCACGCTAGCTCCTAGATCACATAAGGCTTCACAAGTGACGTCCCCAACTTGAATGGGAATGCAAAATGAGCCGGGATCTCTCAACTTGAGTGGCATCTTCTCCTTCATGATTTGAATAATCTCCAAAGATTTAGATGTCATCCTTACATCACCAAAGTCCTCCAGCTTCCTCTTCCTTGATAGGATTTCTTTTAAGAACTTCCCATGGGCGGGCATCCCTAGAATAGCATCAAGGAAAGGAATGTTAATATGTAGTTTATTCATCAAGTCAAGGAACTTACCAAAATGCTTGTCTAGATGTGCTCTGGCCCTTGACTAGGGGAATGGAAGTGGTGGTTTATATGCAGGAGGTGGAATATAAACTTCAGTTTTCTCCTCCGCTTAATGTGGCTCCACCTCGGTTGGCATCTCGGCCGAAGTGTTCTTCGACTGCACCTGAACCGAGGTGATCTTCGTCGGTACTGGCACCGACCGAGGCACTGGATATGCAGTCTTCAGTCCACTCCTCGTCGTTATGATCATGATCTGGCCCTTAGGGTTGCTTTCCGTTCTTGCTGGAAGCTTCCCTGGATCTCTTGGCGCTTCATTCTCCCTACTACCAAGTTGTTGTTCAAAGGCTTTTTGGGCCTTCGAAAATGAAGTCATGGATGTCTCCATAGCACTAAGCTTGATCAAGATGGCCTCCAGCACTGCGTCTTTCTTTTCTGGCTGGGACGAACTTGATCCTTGCCCCTGGCTCTTTAATGGAGTAGAAGAAGAAGAAGGTGAAGAGAGGAAAGGATTAGAGGAATCGTTAGAATTGGAGTTAGAATGATTGTTACCCAAATTTTGGTTGTTTGCCCTCCAATTATTGTTGTTGGATCCTCTATTATTATTGTAGTTGTTGTTCCGGGAACCGTTGTTGTTACGGTATCCATTGTTGTTGTTCCTTGATCCTTGATCTTCCTTCTTGGTTTGCGCAACTAAGAGTTCCTTCAATTGCTTCACATCATTCTTCAAAAACGTGAGTTGATTGTTGTTAGGTGGAGCATCTTTAAAGTTAACTCTTTTAACTCCACCTTCAGCTCCTTGGTGGAAGTATTTCTCCATATGCAAAGCTTGCTTCTCTATAAAGTCCCAAGCTTCGTCAATCGCCATGTCCATAAATGTACCGGCGGATAGTAGTTGGAGGTTGAACTGGGTGCTTCCGTCCAATCCCTTGAAGTATATCTCAAACAACTCTATCTTTGAAATCCCATGATGTGGGCAATCCAAAAGAATGTCTTTAAACCTCTCCCATGACTTGGACAAGCTCTCCTTGTCCTTCATAATGAATGCATTAATCTTCCCTCTCATTTCAGCGGTCTTAGAGGGGGGAAAGAATTTAGTCAAGAATTCCGTAGTCATCTCCTCCCAAGTACTGATTTTTCCTGGATGAAGAGATTGATACCAAGTAAGAGCTCTATCTTTTAAAGAAAAGTAAAAAGGTCTTAGCTTGTAGTTGTTGTTTTCTATTCTTGAGGGTCTCAAGGTCTCCATCAAGATCTCATAGTTTTGTAAATGTTGATGCGGGGATTCCTTCTCTAGCCCTCCAAACTGGCATTGGTGAATCATGGAAAGAACTTGCGGTCGAAGTTCGTAGTCATGGTCCGCCGGATCTCCTAGGTTAACTCCAGGACGCCTCAGTTGTTGATTGGGGTCCATCCTTTGCCCTAGGGTTTGCGGGATTCCTGCAAAAAGAGCGCCTCGGACTGGCATCCGAGGTGGAAGTACATCGGCCGGGGCAACAGGTGCTGAGACCTGCCTCGGTCGAGGGTCTGGAACTGGATCCTACATCGGTCGAGGATCTAGAACAGGGTCTTGCCTCGGTCGAAGTAGATATTGGTCTCGTAAGGCTGCCATATCTTCTTCGATCGCTTCAGTCCTGGTGCGAGTTTCTTCTTTCTCCTGCCTCAGTTCTTCCCTGCTGAGGCGTAGCTGTTCTAACGCCTCCTTCAATTCGGCCTCAAGATCGCGATCGTCTTGGTTGGCCATCTTCGCTTCTCTCAAGCGTCGTTTATATGTCTTTGCTGGTTCGGGATCATAAGGAACGATTTCCTTCCCAGCACGGGTTCTTCGCATAAACCTAAGAAAAGAACCTGCGAAAGTCACTCAAGTAGAGTGGTTAGTAGACACGGGGGCAAGTGCCCCAAAAGCGTACCACAACCGGCTCGGTCTAGACCAAGTCCCCGGCAACGGCGCTAAAAACATGTTCGCTCCAAACGGTGTGTGCAAGCTTTAAATTTATAACCCTAGATGTAAGCTTAAAACAAGGATGCGAACCCGCAGTGTACGGGTCAATCGTAGTAAAAAGCAAGAAATTCCAAGGGTCGATCACAAGGACTTAGTGAAACAAAGTCGGAATAGGTAAGCTTTGTAATTACTAACCACAAAAGCAATTAAAACAATCAAGGATGATAAAAAGTCAATAAAAGAAATATGCAATTCTAGGGATGAAAGCATCTAGTTGTGGTTCCAACTCAAGATCTAAAGATAAGTGGACAAAGCTGAGGTTTTTGCAAAGGGAAGGTGTTACTAAAGTGGAATAGATCACCGGGTAAGTCTCACTAATCACTAATCCCAAACCGTAACTCCTATTACCGGGTAAGTCTCAAGGAATTAAGGAAAAGAACTATAACCTCAAACCAACACACCACCTAAGGGAATAGAATCAACCTTTACCGGGTAAGTCTCAAGTTAACTCACAAAGATGTGATGAAAGCACACTCAAACCCAATAAAGGATAAACCTTTATTACCTACATTTATGATCTTAGGTAAAGAAATAAAGGAATTACCGGGTAAGTCTCATCCTAAGCTTGCATTGAACCAGGAAAGGTGTAATAAGAATAGGATTTGGCAAACTCTAACACTTAACTCTCAGTTTCGGATCAGATAAGTCACCTCGGTCAGCCGAATTCCACCCCGGCCGAGATGTTCATCGACTGAGCGAGATGCTTAGGGTTAAGGTAAAGACTCGAGCTTTCAGAGTCCTACTATGATTTAAGATTATTTTATCATTGTTTTTCCCACAACTTTCAGTCAATCACCCTAGAATCACACAAAGAGATTAGCCACTCATCATCATGAAAGTATTAATCAAATATATGGGAAGAAAGAGAATAATTGAACAAGAAAACCTTAAGAGAAAGGCTTCAATAACTTAATCAATTATCAAAACAACAAACGTTCCTTGGATTATAATCCAACAAGACAATCAACAAAGAAGGGAATCTAAGATTATCTTACAAAAACCCTTCAAAAAGCTATAAAAGCTATAGACTTTCTTCCTTCAACCTTCAAAAAGGTTCTTCAAATCTCCCAACTGGAGTATGGCCGCAGCGGATGTCTAAGCACAATCGGTGGTATAGTATGTGTATAGCATGATCTGGATTTGTGGAAAATTCAACCCTTTTTATAGGAAAATTACTCTCCAAAGATAAGATATCTTAGAAAGATCTCTTCTCATAAAAAATAGGTAAAATATATGGTCTAACTTATCTTCTTCCTTCCAGGAACCCATCCCAAAAATATAAGATCCTCTTTCCAAAGTTAAAAGATCTCAGCCAAGAATAAAATATCCTTGCCGCATCCAAGGTGTTCACCTCGGTCGAGTCGGCTCCTCTAGATCACCTCGGTCGAGGTGACTCTATAGTCAACCGAGGTGAATCACAACTGAATGTGAAATCTCTCAAATCTGGTACAAAGTGAATCTTTAATCCAATTCCATGATTCCTGGATTATTCCTTAATCTCCTGAATCTAGCTCCATTGACTCCTTAGCTCCTTTTGCTCCTTTTTTATGCAAAACGTGCCATTTTACCTACGATTACAACAAAACTAGGTGTAGACCTCGATTCCCGCAAAGGTAGATGAAACGACAATATAATCACATAATATACATCCAAACATGCAGATTATTGAAGATAAAACGTCTAAACAGGCCCCAAAATATAGACAATAATTCATGCTATCACACCACCTACCTCGGTGAAGGGGGTAAGGAGTTTTCAAGGGCATGACGGTTTTTCCCGGAGATTCATTAAAGATTTCTCTAAGATTTCTAAGCCTCTTACTAACCTACTAATGAAAGATGTTGAGTTTGTTTTCTCCAAGAATTGCCTGGAAGCTTTTTGTAGGTTGAAGAATGCTTTGATATCCGCACCCATCATGCAACCTTCGGATTGGAGTTTACCGTTTGAGATCATGTGTGACGCGAGTGACGTTGCCGTTGGCGTTGTTTTGGGACAAAGAAAAGATGGGCTTACACATGCCATCTATTATGCTAGCAAGCCTCTAGATGATGCTCAACTCAATTATGCTACCACCGAGAAAGAGTTGCTAGCGGTTGTGTACGCATTTGAGAAGTTCCGCTCGTATGTTGTTGGAGCGAAGGTCATTGTGTATACGGATCATGCTGCGATTCGTTATCTCCTTACTAAGAAGGATGCCAAGCCTCGTTTGATTCGGTGGAGCCTTCTTCTTCAAGAGTTTGATTTGGAAATCCGGGATAAGAAAAGGTCCGAAAATTCTGTGGCGGATCACATTAGTAGACTCCCACCATTGGAGATTGAGAGAGATGACATCCCGAATGATGACTCATTCCGGGATGAGCAATTGCAAATGGTGGAGGAGTGCTTGTTTCAAGTGTCAAGGGGTAATGAGCCATGGTATGCCGACATTGTGAACTACCTTGTGTGTGAGGAAGTGCCACCCGGTTTATCCTATGCCCAAAGGAAAAAGTTCTTCAAGGACATGAGGCATTACTATTGGAGTGAACCGCTTTTGTTCAAGAGAGGGCCGGACGGAGTCTTTAGAAGATGCATACCGGAGGATGAGGTGGAGAGTGTGATCCGCCATTGTAATTCCTTGCCATGTGGAGGGCATGCCAGCTCACACAAGACATGTGCAAAGGTGTTGCAATCCGGGTTCTATTGGCCGAGTTTGTTCAAAGACGTGCAGAATTTTGTGGTAGCATGTCATGCTTGCCAAAGGACGGGCAACATCTCAAGGAGGAATGAGATGCCCTTGAACAACATACAAGAAGTGGAGATATTTGATGTGTGGAGTGTGGACTTCATGGGACCATACCCCTCGTCTTGTGGCAACCTCTACATCCTATTGGCGGTAGACTACGTTTCGAGATGGGTGGAGGCGATCGCCTCTCCCACAAATGATGCCAAGGTTGTGGTGCGGTTCTTCAACCGAGTGATCTTCCCTAGGTTTGGGACACCAAGGGTGATCATAAGCGATGGAGGAAAGCACCTCACCAATAGGAACTTTGGGACACTTTTGGCTAAGTATGGGTAAACTCATAAGGTGGGAACACCTTACCATCCCCAAACTAGTGGCCAAGTGGAGATCTCCAACCGGGAGATAAAAGGAATCCTTGAGAAGACGGTTTTTATAACGAGAAAGGATTGGGCTATGAAGCTCGATGATGCTTTGTGGGCTTATAGAACCGCTTTCAAGACACCGATTGGCACCACTCCCTACAAGCTAGTTTATGGCAAGTCTTGCCACCTTCCGGTAGAGATGGAGCATAGGGCGTATTGGGCTATAAGGTGGCTAAATTTTGACCTCAAAGAGGCCGGTGAGAAGAGATTGCTAGATATGAACGCTCTTGAGGAGATCCGATTGGATGCCTATGAAAACGCCCGGATCTACAAAGAAAGGACCAAACATTGGCATGACAAGTGTCTCATCCCGAAGGAGTTGAGTGAAGGCGACCTTGTCCTTCTCTTCAACTCAAGGCTGCGGCTCTTCCCCGGAAAGCTAAAGTCAACATGGACGGGTCCTTATGTGGTGAAGAAGATCTTTCCCCAAGGAGCGGTTGAGATAGGAGGGGAGCATTGTGGAGACTTTAAGGTGAATGGGCACCGGTTAAAGAAGTATATCCCGGGAGCTCCGGTGGACATGATTGCCCCACTTCACCTTGAGTGAGACGCCCCCGAGTTTTAGTGTTTTATTGTTATTATTGATTATTGGTTTGAACCATTTTTATGGTTCAAACCCGTACTACTAATTCCGGCTTTGCTTCTTTTGATCCAGAAATTTAGATGACGCACATCCGGCAATGAAGACAACAACAACTTCAACAAGAGATAGTTGACCGTACTCTTCGTCAACTTACGTAGCCCACCTTGGCTCAAAACCCTCTTGCGGTCACTATACCGGCATTAGGGGAAGGAGTCAACTTTGAGCTCAAGCCGGGCTTCTTTCACTTGCTTCTATCCTTCCATGGGGTAAGTGATGAAGACCCCATCAAGAACCTTGGGAAGATCCATACCGTGTATATGAGCATGAAGCCGGCTAACATTACCGAAGAACAAATCAAGATGAGGGCATTCGACTTCACACTCAAACATTCTGCGGATGATTGGTATTACCACCTTGTATCCGGGAGTATCGACACTTAGGAGAACCTTCACAAGGCGTTTTTAGAGAAATACTTTCCAGCCAAGAAGGCCAATAGCTTGAAGAAAGCTATAAGCAACATCGAGCAAGAGGGGAATGAAACTCTCTACGAGTACTTCGAAAGGTTTGCACGCCTCCGATCCAGTTGTCCTTTTCACGGGTATTCAACTCAAGATCTAGTCTTGTACTTGTACAATGGCTTGCTAGAAAATGAAAGGAGGATCGTCGATGCGGCTTGCGGAGGTAATATTCTTAATGCTACTCCTGACCTTGCTTTGGAAAAGATACAGGAACTAGCGGAAGGTACTCGGAACTTTGGAAGGACCCCGGCTAAGAAAGGAGTTCATGCTGTGAGTTCCGGGAAGAGCGGGATTTCCACCGAACTCGCGGAGTTGAAGGAAATGGTGACGATGCTTGTGGAGTATGTGCTGACGCATACCATCCAACGGACATGTGTCCACAAGTCCAGGATGACGATGCTGAGGTGAACGCAATGGGTTATGGTCAACCACAACAGCAAAGGCCTAGGAACGATCCCTATGCACAGAATTTCATGCCAAAATGGCGTGACCAACAGAACGTTCGTTGGAGGAATCAACAAAACCAACAACAACAGCCCCGTCAAGGTAAGTATCACTCAACTGAAGATATGTTGCAGGTTTTGACTAAATACTTTGCTACTCATGTCCAAACAATAGAATCTAGCATTAAGAACCTTGAAAAACAGGTGGGTCAAATGGCGGAAGCCATTACAAGAATTGAAACTAGGTCCTCCGGAGGATTACCTTCACAGACGGTTATAAACCCAAAGGGGATGCTGAGGAGGCTCAATCATAGAGGTAAAGTCCTTACGTCGAGCCAACGACGTAAAACAAAGGTGCTGATTCGGGAGGCAACCCGAAGGAATAAGAAGAGCAGCTTCTGTCAAGAAAACCGCCCCTGCGGCTGGGAAACCCCGCCCCTGCGGTGACACTCTTGCCCAACGCCGCCCCCGGCGCTGGGCCAACGTCTGCAACATACTGGCCACCGCCCCTGCGGTGACACCCCACACCATTGCGGCGGCCATCCTTGACACTCATCTTAAGCGCCGCCCCCGGCACTGAGGTTGCGTATCCCCCTTACCTTTTCACCGCCCCCGCGGTGACAAACGACGCCCCTGCGGTTTCATTTAGGAAAGAAAAAAAATACACTTCCCAAAAATAACCTACATCTACCGCCCTCTTAACTCCCTCTCCATTCATTCTTCTTAACCTAGCCACCACACCCTTGCGCCCTCCGGAAGCTTTCGCACCGTCCTGTGCAGACGCTGTTGCACCACCTCCGGCAACCTAGTCTCACCGCCCCTTTTGCGACACCAGTCCTCCCCACCACCACACACAAACACCACCTCAACCCTCTCACTCTCGACTTCCACTGCCCCACTTCCGGAGACGTCTTCAACCGCAAAGAGGACGCCGGAAAAGCCCCATCACCACAACCTTCGCCGAACTACCAAATTTCCCTCTGCTCTTCGCCCGCCCCTGCGTCTGCAAGCCCCCGCACCTGCGTCTGGCCGCCCCTGCGCCTGCTGCAGCCGCCCCTGCGGAAAACACAACAGAGGGTTCGTTTCTTACTCAAATTTCTGAAATTTCTAATTCCTTTGATTGTTCAAACTGCACGAGATGGAGAATCATAAGAAATATAAGTTTTCAGAAACCGAGACGATGCGGTATAGGATTGCACAAAGTCGGGATATGTATGCAACCCATTTTTTAACGTTCCTACTTTGGAACATTTGGGCATGTCGCAGAGCATGCAGGAATTTCTCAACAACGCTAGGCTCAGGGATTTTTTGATAATGACCGCCCCAACATACCCCGAGCTCAACCGCAAGTTCATTGCCACCTTCAAAATGAAAACGATAGACCATGGGTGTGTTGGACTTACATTCAAGTTCAACAAAACAAAGTACACATTGGACTACACCCAGCTGCAGGAGGCATTAGGGGTGACAATAGCAGCTTCCGACGACTGGTGGGAACCTATCCCGACACCTAACTTGATGGAGTTTTGGCAGGCCGCCACCAGGTCCGAGTGTCATGCAGGGGGTTGAGTACTTCAACAAATTCACTCACCCCTGTTTGAGGCTCATCTCGAAGGTATTCATGAGTGTCTTTTGTGGACACAAGGAGGAGAATAAGGTTGCTCTTAAGGACCTTCCACTGTTATACGCCTTCTTGTCCACGAACGACTAGGTACCGGATTGGCCATACCTTTTCCTTACCGCTGTGAAGCAGATTAGGAAGAATGAGCCACGAGATATGGTGGGAGGATGGATCATCTCCTTGTTGGCTGCATGGGTGATGGATCTCTCTACCTTGGAGGACGGATTACAGGCCCCACTTTATACGGAGGGTATGTTGAGGAGGTGTAAGCTCCTCATGAGAGACGGGGAGCATCGTTTTTGGCTCTCTTTAGCAGTTGGGAGTCACATCACATACCTCCCTCGACGACTTCCATTGGGAGATGAGCTCTCAGATTTGTATGTACCAGCTGACTCGGTTCATCCGAGACTGCCTCAGGAGGATATTGTAGGGAGATACGCAGCAGGATCCAGCCGGGCCCCGCCACTGATGAGGAGATGCCGATGGCAGCACACGATAGTCAGACCATGGAGAGTCTGCAGGCTCAGATGGAAGCCTTCACCACACAACACCAGGCATGGCAAATCGAGTACCAGCGGTCCATGCTTGAACAACAGCAGGTGTGGCAGTCCAGCTTCGCCTCCTCCATCACCACTCACTTCGACCGCCGTCAAGATGCTTGGCAGGCAGCTCATCAGCAGCAGTTGGAGACTCAGCAGCTGGCTTGGAAAGCTAGCTATGAGACTTCATTTAGAGAGAGGATGGAGGCTCAGGAGGGCCGTATCGACACGCTCCACCGCCGGCAGGAGCACTTCTTCCGCCATTTTCCTTACCCACCAGATGAGGGTCCAGGTGGTCCATCCGGACCATCCCACTGAGGGGTACATTTCTCTTCCTTTCACCCACATTTATCTTTGCCTCATTTCCACTTTGAAGACAAAGTGTACTTCAAGTATGGGGAGAGGACATCATCATTGCTTGTACAACTCATTTGAGTTTGAGTTGTTTTGTTTTGCATTTTGAATTCAGATTGAAATTAACAAAAAAAAAATGTAAAGATGCATAAAAAAATCCTTGGATAAACCGAAAACCCGAAATGGAGGTTTAGGCAAAAAGAAGGTAGTCCGACTAACCTTAGGTTGGTGAAAAATTGGACTTGAAGGATGTGAGTTAAAGTGAGATCATCAAAAGAAGAAGAGTGGCAAGGTGAAAACCCGAAAGGACGCCTTGGTAAAATGAGCAACACCGAGTGTAGGATTCCCTTCCGGCGTTTGGTGACATAAGAAGGGGAGTCATAAGGAGGTTATCCGGGTAGGCCACTCTTGGAGCAATAAGGATGGTAGCCTCTTCCTTTTTTCTCACATTTCCTCTCTTTTCCTTCTTTCTTTCTTGTCTTTTCTCTTGTTTTCATTGTCTTTCTTGCTTACCCATGCTTCCTGATGCCTTTGAGTCTAGTTGTTGTCATTTGTTTTACTCGGGACGAGTAAAAGGTCTAAGTATGGGGGAGTTTGATAGGTGATGGAATCACTATCATTTAGGATAGTTTTTAGAGTCTTTTTATTGCATTTGTGTCGGTTTATGCTACTAACTCCTTCGTCCAGAAAAAGAAGACTAAAAGAAGCTAAGGAAGGAGTTATAAGCACTTAGGAGTGAAGATCGATCACGAAGCAAAGCTTCTGTTGCCTCACCGCCCAGAGGAGCCTTTCCACCGCCCTTGCGGGTGACGCCTTACACTGGAACGCTCCCTGCACCTTCACCACCGCCGGCCATGAAGTGTGTCACCGCCCCTACGCCACTCCTTGGCGCCCCTGCGGTGACCTGCCCTAAAGAGACGAAGACCAGCTCCCCTGCGCCTTCCACTGCGCCCCTGCCTGCGCCTCAACATGGGAGCTGGAAGGCGAAGAGGTTGTGTCACCGCCCTTGCGTTGACATAGGGAAGCCCCGGCGGCTTGGCATCAGAAATGTCAGGAAGTCGAAGGGTCAGACGTTTGAAGAGCATTGTAGATCTGCCCCAGCGGAAGTACTTAGCCGCCCCTGCGGCCATGAAGAAGATCAAGCATTTTTTCCTTCATTGCCCCTACGGACCTGAAGGACGCCCCTGCGGTTTAACGTCAGAAACTTTACCCCGGCTGTTTACACCACCTTTATGGCATTAAAGGTGGTTGTTTTAGGCCGGCCATTTACTCCTATTTAGTGTCTTTTGTAGTATAAATAGTCCTTGGTTGATTACTAGAATCACCCATCTTGTTATCCAATAAATTATCCACTTAGATTATCTTGCTACCTTTATAATGAGTTTCTAACTCCCTTGCTACATTGAGTTGGTTTGAAACTGCGTTGTTACTTTGGTTGTAAGTTCTTTTTAATATAAGTTTTTATTCAGTAATGCTTTGTGTTTCCTTGATCTCCATTGTCTAATTGCATGTTTACTATTGCTTGAGATTGATCACCTTAGGTTCTAAAGTGCATACAAACAACTAGGATTAATAGGTTCCGGGTTCGGGTCTTTAATCTAGTAGCAACTTTAAGTAATAACGGGTTGTAATTACTTAAAGAAAAGGAACACAAATATAAAGATAAGTTTAACGGTTTTAATCTTCTCTTTATATCCCTTAGTCTTTGTTTGAAAGCTAACTTGTTATTTGTTCTTGTAGGTTTACGGAACACTAACATGTTAAGTTGTGTTGATCCCGGTTGGCTCAACACTTATTATATGATCGAGACGGGAGATTACTTGAAAACTTGTAAAAGGGACTCACCAAAGTAGCAATCCCATGCTTAGAATCAACCTAGTGTAGATTCATCCATCATTGTCTTACTTGTCGCATTAATCGTTTTCATAAGTTTTTGTGCGCATCAATTCAACCAAACCCCCCCTTTGTTACTTGTTACTATAATCGATAATTGCATCTAAAACACCTTAACTCTCTTGGGTTCAACCCTTACTTAACCACTATACATGTTTTTGGTGCTAAGTTGGGATTTACTTTTGATTGTGTATAGACGACCATAGAAATACCGTCGGTCACGAGCCATCCAGCTTGCCACCCTAGTGGAGTGTGGACTTATAGCATAGTGTTAGAGTCGGGGACGAGACTGATCTTGAAGGCCCCCTATCGTATGGCGCCTATCGAGTTGTTAGTGCTAAAGAAGCAACTCAAGGAGTTGGTTGAGAAGGGCTGCAGACGCCCTAGCGTATCCCAGCGGGGTGCACCTGTCCTCGTCGTGCGGAAGGACATATTGTTACAGTTGTGTATTGACTACAAAGAGCTGAACAAGGTGACCATCAAGAACAAGTATCCTTTGCCCCGTATTGACCACTTGTTAGATTAGCTTCAAGGAGGATTGTGTTCTCCAGGATTGACTTGCGTTCTGGATATCACCAGTTGAGGGTGAGAGAGCAAGATGTGCATAAGACGGTATTTCAGACTCGATATGGTAACTACGAGTTTGTAGTGATGTCATTCGGCTCACGAATGAGCCCGCCATCTTTATTGAGTTGATGAATGGCATATTTATCGAATTCCTATATCAATTTTTGGTGGTCTTCATAAACGATATCCTGGTGTACTCTCGTAGCAGAGAGGAGCATGTAGGACATCTGAGGACTGTATTGCGAGTTCTTCATGATATAGAATTGTATGCCAAGTTCTCTAAGTGCGAGTTTTGGATGTCATAGGTAGCCTTTCTAGGTCACATTGTTTCCACCGAGGGGATCAAGGTTGATCTGGCGACGAGCGAATTTGTAGCAACGTGGACCAACAAATGTCAAGGAAGTACGCAGCTTCCTTGGCTTAGCTCGTTATAACCGTCGATTTGTGGAGGGATTCTTTGTGATTGCCCAACCACTCACCTTTCTGTTGAGGAAGAATACCCGGTGTGTGTGGTCTGAGCCATGTACTAAGAGTTTTGAGGAGCTGAAAGAGACTTTTGACTTCCCCTCCTATTTTAGCGCAGTCGGAGGGCACATAGGACTTTGTGGTCTATAGTAACGCATTCAAGGTACGCAGCTTCCTTGGCTTAGCTCGTTATAACCGTCAATTTGTGGAGGGATTCTTTGAGGACAATTACCCAACGCATGATTTAGAGTTGGTTGCGGTGGTATATGCCTTGAAGATTTGGAGACAATACTTGTATGGTGCTACATGCCAGATCTTGACAGACCATAATAGTCTTAAATATATTTTCACCCAACGAGAATTAAATAACCGTCAAAAGAGGTGGCTTGAGCTGATCAAGGAATTTGACCTTGAGATCTTATATCATCTAGGGAAGGCGAAAGTTGTCTCCGATGCCCTTAGCAAGAAGGCGCATCTTGAGAAGGCGATTGCACGATTGATAGTTCAGCCTCAGTTGCGGAGAGATCTAGCATGGCTACAGATGTACATCCAGTTCCCTGATGAGGATTCCTAGTTGTTTAACTTAGAGGTTCTACCTAATCTATTTGGTAAGATCCAACCAAAATAGGAGACCTGTCAAACGTTGAGACGGATCCGAGAAAGGATGTCTCGTGGTGAGGCCCCACAGTTTTTGCTAGGAGTAGATGGAGTGAAGAGACGCCGCGAGCGCGTCTGGGTACCCGCTGATGCGGAGTTGAGGTAGAGGATTTTACAAGAGGCTCAGTCCACACCTTAACTAGTGCACCCAAGTGCGAGTAAGATGTATCGGGATGTGAGACGTTCATATTGGTGGGGAGGGATGAAGCCCGATGTGGTAAGATTTGTGAAATAGTGTGCAATATGTCAGCAGCTCAAGATAGAGCATTGTAGACTTGGGAGAGAGCTTCACCACTGCTAGTGGCGCAAGGGAAGTGGGAGGACATCTCCATGAACTCTGTGACTAAATTGGGGACGAGCAAGAGATTTGATGCCATTTGGGTTGCTGTTGATAGATTGACGAAGACTGCAAGTTTTATCCCTATTCGGGAAACTTGGCCAGTGAGCCGGTTGGCTGAGGAGTTCACTAGACAAATAGTGAGACTCCATGGTGTACCGAGGACAATCATCTCAAATCAAGATAGGCGATTTACCTCGATAGTTTGGCATCAGATACATACTGCCCTAGGTACGAGTTTGAAGAGAAGACAGTCGAGCGAGAGTGATAGGTGATGGAATCACTATCATTTAGGGTAGTTTTTAGAGTCTTTTTATTGCATTAGTGTCAGTTTATGCTACTAACTCCTTGGTCCAGAAGAAGAAGATAAAAAGAATCTAAGGAAGGAGTTATAAGCACTTAGGAGTGAAGATCGATCAAGAAGCAAAGTTTCTGTTGCTCCACCGCCCCCTCAGGCCCTTGCAGCCGCCCCTGCGGGTGACACTTCCCACTGAAGCGCTCCCATCACCTTCATCAGCGCCGGCCAAGATGCAGGTCACCGCCCCTACGCCACCCATCGGCGCCCCTGCGGTGACTAGGGATGACAATTTCATCCGAACCCGACGAACATCCGATAACCCGATACATAATAAAAGGGTGAAAACCCGACATGAAGCGGGTGAAAGCGGATGACGGATGAAGCGGGTGATGGACCGGGTCGGATTCGGATGGACCTTTCATCCACCCATCACCCGATCCATCATCCATCCACCCATCCGACCCTTTTCACCCGCTTACACCCGTTATAAATTTATTGATTGTTTACTTGCTTAGTGATCTTTAGTTCCCTTTTGATTTATAAATTGGTGATTTATTGATTGTTTAGCAAAATTTGTACATTTGTTCACTTTCTATTATGATCTTATTGTATGTTATGCATTGTTAAATTTCTCTATTTTTCAAGAACGTAAACTTATAACACTTCTTGTAATATTTCAAAATGAATGATTTGTGTTGACTTTATATTTATCGTGTTTTTATGGATAAGACTTTTTTGAATTGAATTTATTTTTATTATTATTAATTTTCCGCATTCGAATCCAAATTTAATATCAATTTAAAGGAAATGCGTAGAACACCTGAATATCACCCGATCCACCCGCTTCATCCGTTGGATGTGGGTGGATCGGATGCGGGTGGTGGGTTTGGTGGATGGCGGGTCGGGTGGGGTGGATGAGATTTTCTCACGGGTCGGGTGGCGGACAAGGTCATCCACCCACCATCCGATCCATTGCCATCCCTAGCGGTGACTTTCCCGGACAAGACGAAGGCCACCTCCCCTGCGCCTCGCACTGCGCCCTGCCTGCGCCTCGTCTTGGGAGCTGGAAGGCGAAGAGTCTATGTCACCGCCCCTGCGTTGGCCTTGAGGCGCCCCTGCGCCTTGACATCAGAAACGTCAGGAAGACGAAAGGTCAGACGTTGAAGTGCATTAAAGATCTGCCCCAGCGGAGCTGTGTAGCCGCCCCAGCGGTCCTGAAGAAGATCAACCGATTCTGCCTAAACCCCCCCTGCGGGTCCTGAAGGCCGCCCCTGCGGTTTAACACCAGAAGATTTACTCCGGCTGTTTACACCACCTTTATGGCATTAAATGTGGCTGTTTTAGTCCGGCTATTTACTCCTAATTAAGTGTCTTTTGTAGTATAAATAGTCCATGGCTAATTGCTAGAATCATCCATGCTTTTCCTCACAAAATCCATTCTAGACTTGAGCTTTTCCATGGTAATGAGTTGCTAACTCCCTTGCTACATTGGGTTGGTTTGAAGCTACTTTGTTACTTTGGTTGTAAGTTCTTTTAATATAAGTTTTTATTCAGTAATGCTTTGTGTTTCCTTGATCTCCATTGTTTAATTGCATGTTAACTATTACCTGAGATTGATCACCTTAGGTTCTAAAGTGCATGTAAACAACTAGAATTAATAGGTTCCGGGTTCGGGTCTTTAATCTAGTAGCAAATTTAAGTAATAACGAGTTGTAATTACTTAAAGAAAAGGAACACAAATATAAAGATAAGTTTAACGGTTTTAATCTTCTCTTTATATCCCTTTGTCTTTGTTTGAATACTAACTTAAAGAAAAGGAACACAAATATAAAGATAAGTTTAACGTTAGGACTATCGGTTTATCCGACTTTGGCAAGGCACAAACACCCGATTATGTGAATGGTGCTGAGTTACTCGTCATTTAAACCAACGTCCCCAAACCTATATTTTTGTCTACACTTTCACAACAATTTCAGCACTTCATTCACAACATTCATTCATCAACAACTTCACCCCACACTTGCTTTTCACACACATCAACACACTAGCATGCTCCTATTCCCGGATGGGTCAAAAGAGGTCAAATTTTTATATCAATTGAGGTGCTCAAGCAACATGATAAAGATGAGAAGTAGAGAAAGATGAATTGCCTTAATCACTCCTAAATGATGTGCAAGAACTAGCATGCAATTTCGACTTTCAATCCTCAATCCAATCAAGGCAAACATCCATGATCACAATTCACACATGGAATTCAAGATAAGTACTTCAACTCTAAATATACATTCATCAACTCAACACACAAGGCCATCCATAGCCAATTCACAAGACAATTTCATCATAAGGGTCATTCCCAAGCTTAGAAGCACTAAATTTTTTTAAATTTTCTGATTTTTGGATTTTTTGAAATAACTATGTACAAAGCAAAACATGTGACAATATTAAACTATCCTAGATGCTAATCATGCAAGTGATCATGAAAACCCCACCCCATACTTAGAAATACATTGTCCCCAATGTGCAAACTAAATAAAGAAGTGAAAGAGAGTCCTCACAATGTAAAATTTGTGATGCTTTGGTATTTTGGTTCACGTCGAATGATGATGGTGGATGATCGATCAAGGATGGTAGAGAGCTCTTGATGTTCATTATGGTGTCGGAATCCGCGCTTGGCACCGCAAGCCGTCCAAGTTCCACGTCCGCTCCACCCATGCTTGATTGGAGATCATCACTTTCCTTTACAGAAGGAAAATAGTTCACTTCGGTATTTGGGTTCACTCAAGTGGATTGATGGCGGATGATCCTATCAACAATGGTACATAGCTCAAGGTGTTCGTTATGGCGTCGGGACCCGCGCTAGGCACCGCTAGCCGTCCAAGTTCCGCGTCCGCTCCACCCATAATTGATGAGGGGCTCATCATCATCATCCATATGCCATGCAAGGCTTCCATGCTACTTAGACTCTAACACACAATTGTACGCTAAGTAAGTCCTATGGACTTACCTGATATACTCGTAACCTGTACCACGTCACAGCTTCCCCTTGGGGAAGTAATCAACGCCTCCAATAGCAAGGCACACACAATCACATACTGCAAAGGTTAGGAGACTCGTCTCACTAAGCACAACCAACCTATATCTCAAATCTAACCCTCAGATCCTCAACACATTCATAAATGCTTAAGGCATATCCTCAACATAACATCTCATCATACTCGTACACATACTAATCCTTAAAGCCATAACCAATATCCATAACATCATCATGATCCTCAACTCATTCTGACACCTAGCATGCATCTAATTAGTATTCCTCAATCTCAAATTTAATCCTAATTTAATTAATTAACCTTTAATTAATTAATTAAATTTCACCAAAATAACGTTTTGCCCGCAGTCAATTTCTAAACCCACCTATCATCAGATTTCATCAAACAAACAGCCCATAAATACCAGAATAATATAATGATCATAATGGAATTTCTAATTATGAAAAGCCTAAGGTCAATGTAGGCCAAACCGCAGTACGCAAAACGAATAAATTCATAACTTATTTGTTACTAACCCACTTGACGATCTGAAAGAAGATTCGGAATCACAACGACGCAGGCTACGCATGTACAACATCAATTCACCGGAATCTGAGCGACGGAACTGTCCTGGTGACATATATGCTCGACCAGGTCTTCATCTACTCGGAAATGCAGAAACTTGGTACCGATATGAAGAGAATGAAGAGAGGAATCCAGAAACTCAAACGGAATTGAAATCGGATTAGAAACGGAGAGTAAATCTAAGTTTGAAGTTTGAGAGAAATCAGAGCTTTTACAAGGAAACGTAAAAGGAAATGAATTAATAAACAATTTCCCGCTATTTATAGTGAAGTAGATAATTATCCTTTGGCGAAGTTGATAATTATCCCTTTATCGATCCAATGGCAGGTTGAACCCCCTTCTCCAAACTTCTCGAAATTGGAATAATAGATCTTGAATATTGTAGGGATAATTATTCCACAATTTCCTCGGAAAACGTGTATTCCTAAGCCGTCTTTCTTAGCCGTCTTTCTTAGCCGTTAAGAAACGAAATAACGACTCTTTTGTCCGTTTTGCCTTTCCATGTTATTTCATATCTTTGACATGTCCGATGTCCTGATCATTTATCTCAACTGCATTTTTATTAATTGGAGCTCCCAAATGCTCCAAATAATACAAGAGGGTAAAAATAATTACCCGGGGGAAAGAGTTAAAATTTCACCATAAGCCCAAAATTACGCCAGGAACATAACGGTGGAACTTATACTAAACACTTACGTAATCTTCGCGAGTTATATGTCAATTACTATCACTGATTAAGTTAATCAACATTAATTAGAATTCGGAAATCCTAGCTATTACATTGTTTATCAAGCGGTGTACATTCCTATGGGAATTTGAGAGGTTTATTGATAGTTGAGGCTACCTAGATACAGGTAAGTCTGTGAGACTTACTTAGCTACATTTATATGTTTGATGAGTACATGAGTGCTGGTTATTATATGTTTTATAGCATGTGATAATTTGTTTATCACCGACATAAGATTGGTCCACTTGTATCGGGTGGTGTCAGCTTGCTCAGTTCTCTCGTGTGTCTGAGGGGTTCTCTAGGACTTGACCAAACCTGGTATAAGTGAAGGGCATCGATGCACTCCACATGGTATATTGGGAAGTACGTCAGACTACTCAAAATGGTAAAAGAAACAAATGCGAGAGTCGTAGACTTCTCGTGTGACACCTATAAATGGTTTATGACTGTATGACTTTATAAGAGATAATAAACGGGAAATGTGTGATAGCATGCTCGGAATTTATTGTAATTCTGATGTGTGTATGCGCTTATGTATAATCTTATATATGAATTGTTAACTAACAATTTATACTGTGTTGTAGATGCTTTGTATGTTAAGGACGTTGTACAGTGATCTAGGAGGGGTGATCAACGGAGGGTTTCCGTACATGTTAGGATGATTATGGGTTTTGTATGTATGTACACATGATTCTACAATTTTGATACTCGGCTGCGTGTTTTGTATGTTTGTTGTTTTATGATATTTAAGTTTTATCGATATTGGTTTTTCTATTTACTTATGCCTTGTTGCAAGATCTAATGAACTTGTTGTCAAGCTAGGGTCAGGACCCATTGTGAGGTCCTAGCCCGTAGCATTCCGAGTCCTATGGATTTGGAGTGTTACAAACATGGTATCAAAGGCTTAGGTTGACAACAATAGCACTCAAAATCTTCTTGCAAGGCCAAACAGATAAATAAACAAAACCCGTAAGGGGTCTGAGTTTTCAAAAGGAATGTGGTTTTAATCTTAGTACACAGTCGGTTTGGGATAGAATGGGGTAAAGGTAGTGTAACACCCCGAATTATTATTCTGGATTTGATTTTTATATATATAGTGTTAGCTTGGCCTTATACGCTAGATATGCTTATATCACAGATGGCTCGGACTAGAGCAACATCTATTATAGAAAGGGGTAAAGTAGTGTAACACCCCGAATTCGCGGGACTCGAGATGCCTGTAACGCCCCGTTTATCGGGAGCGTTTTCGTTTTTTTTATTTAATTATTTTTTTCTGTAACGCCCCATTTATTGGGTGTGTTTCCGGTTTTTATTTTCCTTTTTTTTTTATCGATATTTTTTTTGAGAGTTTTTCCGATCAGAAAAATTTCTTTACGAGTGTTTTAACCGAGTTAAAACTTATTCATTTTGGTTTCTTTTTTTTTTCCCGCCCTCTTTCGGTCTTTGGCTCTTCTCTCTCCCCTACATCTGAAGGAGATGTTGCCCATTTGCTGCATACCTACTCAGCCTACCGCCCCCTCAGTGCCCCTCTGTCTGTTGCTTTTCTCACGCTACCCTCATCTCTCATCTCTCCTTCTCTCTCACAACCTTCCGTGTACTCACCTCTCAACTCTCTATTTCTGCACACAGAAGTGCATCTCTCTCCCTCACCCACACTTCTCTCTGTCTCACTTGCCAGCATCTCTCGGACCTCCGTGTTTCATTCTTCTTTCACGTTTAAACTCACCCACAGGAGGGCTTATTCTCTCCTTCCAATGCCCCCACCTGGGAGCAGCCTAGTGCACCGCCTGTCCAACTTTCGAGCTCACCGGAGACACAAAGCTCGAGCAACCACCTCCTACACTCCACCCTCTGGTTCTTCTTTGCAACCACTAGGAACTAGTGTTCCAGGGAACGCCTCCTCCCTGCAAGACTGACAGCGCCACCACATCCACTCTGTGCCGCCAGGAATGCCCCCGGATAAGGAAGCCCTGCCCTAGTCTATCGAGGAGCCCCATTGGCAAGCTGTAGCTGTCCTCGCTTGCGCCGCCTCTGAATCCCAACGCCGGAGCCTCAGATCCGCCTTCGCCCTCTGATTCCCAACGCTGGAGCCTCGGATCCGCCTTCCTCCGCCGTACAGCCGCCGGTGCCTGCTCCTCCCCGCTGCCCGCCGCTTCTGATGTCTCCCGCTGCAAGGGTTAAAAGAAAACCCTTTTCCTTTATTAAATCAACCCCCTCTTATTTGTGTTAATTGCAAAATATACCCATATGTTTATTATTGCAGTTTTGACCCACAGTTTTGGAATTTTACATTTATGCCACTGCAGAAAGTTAATTACATATATTGGCCATATTTTATATTGTAGTTTGTGACCCGGGTTTTACAATTACCACTTGTGTGCTTTGATGGATTAATTCGGTTATGGCTCAATGATTTAATCCCGGGTTTTTAACGTTGACTTTTGAAAACGAGTTTTCCTTAGAGTTATATATACATATATTACATATTCCGTTCAAATTTAGCCTATGAGCTAAATTTGCTTAATTTTGGTGTTAGGTTCGGAAGCGTCCCGATAAAGGTCTAACGAGTCCAAAGTCAACATCCATTGATCGACTTCCGTCTTTTGACGTCGCGTGAGTATCATTTCCCTCGATCTAGTTATTTTTAGCGGTAGTATCATGTTAGGTTGGATCTAGCATAACTTAAGAGTTAATGCCAAGTAGTGGCTTTGAACCTTAAGTGAGTTTCGAGGATTTGATATTGTTTGATGGATTGATGTTGATTCTAAGCTTGAGGTGTTATTGCGGTCTTGTGAGGCTGTTTATGACTTTAAGTTGTTTGTTGAGCATGTGAGAATCTACGAGTTGAGGTTGTATGATTGTTGAGATTGTGGAGACTAGAACGAGAGTATCCTAGTGGTATCGTGAGTTATGATCTTGCGAGATCCGAAGGTTTAGAAGTCTTAGGACTTCTAGCTTCTATTGAGTGTGATGTGAGCACGAGGGATTTAGGATGCGGTCCTAGAATTGAGAGTCAAATGGTCTTGCGTAGATCATTTGTATAGAAGTCTAAGACTTCTATTGTGAGTGGGTTGTTTTTGATATAGTTATCTTCTTGTGAGCAGGTTATGAGCTTCCTCCCTAAGGAAGCGAGAGGGTTGTGAGTTGAGTGTGGTGACGAGGTAAGTCTCCGGACTTACTTAGTTCGTATTCCTTGTATTAGCATTGATGTGTGTTTGGTGGTGTGTGTTTATTGTTTATTGTTTATAACAACTAAACCGGAATTAGGATTACCGACCTTTATATTATTTTGGCCCAAGTGTATGATAACGGGCGGTGACAACTTGCCTAGCTCCCGCGAGAGCTAGGAGGTTCTCGGCGACTATCCCGTGCTGGTAGACGGTCGGATGCATCAGTACCATTCCATGCCGGTAAGTAGGGACCGAGGCGAGTTTCGGTGACTCTCGTGTCACAACCTAAGTTGAATTAGAACGGGATACGACCTAATAATAACAAAGATAATAAACCGGATTGGTGTGTTTTTATGTATGTTGTATGCTTGTGATGAGATTACTTGTGTATGTGTCTTTCACCATGATTCTAATGCTTCGAATATGAGCTAACGGTTTTATACCGATTGTTGTAGATTGCCTTGCAGGTTAGGAATACGGCCGAGAGATCCAGAAGAGTGGGCAGCCGGGGTTCCGTACATTTTAGGATTGGGTTTTGGTTGGAGTCGTGTTTGAGTTTTGTATTCATTATATATTGTATGCCGCGTGTATGGCATTTGGTCTTTCGGTTGTATCTCGGCTGACGTCTTTGGTTTGTTTGGTTTTGGGTTTCTTTGCATTGCATAAAATTTATTTGGTTTTGGCCTTTATTTGTGCCTTGTTGCAAGATCCGGTGAAATTGTTGTCAAGCTAAGGGTCGGGACCCATTGTGAGGTCTCAACCCGTAGCATCCCGAGTCCCGTGGATTCGGGGTGTTACAAAAGTGGTATCAGAGCCCTAGGTTGACAACAATGGCACTCACAATCTTCTAAAGGCCGAATAAGGAATAAAGAGAACCCCATGGGTTCTGAGTTTTCATTTTCAAAATCACATGCATGAGTCGGGGTAGAATGTACGGACCACCACTCCTTCCGCGGATCTCGGCAGCTTAGCTTATTAGATTTTGATATGTATATATATGCATATATAGATATGGATATGAGTTTTGTAGTTATGCATGATAGAATTGATGTGTATCTTTGTGATTGTATGTTGCATGATGAACTGGATATATGTGCATAACTATATATGTGGACTATTATATGTTTTGGGACCTTATATTGTTGATGGAATGCTGGATGTGTTATGTTGCTAGTGATATGGACTTAGGACTTATATAGTTAGGTATAAGTATTCTTATATATATATATTAGCATATGAAGTTATGAGACCTTTTAGCTATGATGATAGTAGGATATCCTCATCCTTGGACGACGTTGTTTGACGTAGGATTGTGTACATACGAGGATGAATACGTTCCATTATCGAGTTGAGCACTACGTTCGGGCAAACACCTTGGAGTTCTCATACTCCTTTAAGGGAAGGTCGAAGAGGAGGATTGGATATGACGTAAACGAAGGACAACCAAGTAATTTCGCGGCAACTTAAGATAAATCGAGATGGAGACCATAAAAAAAAAGGGGAAAATAAATAATAATAAAAAAAACAACAAAACCAATAGGGATAACGAACTTATGTTCTTCAAGAAGACGCGTGAACAGCTAAAGATGTGAATCGAGGAGGAGATGAGTACATTCTAGCAAGGTTAAGGTGACATTCCATTAAGATGTGAAGTTTTCTTTAGACGCTCCTAAGCATTTGAGTCAAGATGAGAAGAGTGATCTAACCAATTGTCAAAGATTTAAGATACCGTAAGTTAAGCTTACGAGTTACCAAAAAGTAAAGTTTCAAGATTACTAGAGTTATGAGAAGAAGGGCATGGTGGGGATTCACGTGAGGTTGACCGATTTCCATTATGATGATAAGACTAAGAAACGTCAAGAAGGAGGAAGTGCGTATAAATGATGACCCCAAGAAGATGAAAGACAAAACGAAGAGCTTTGGACAAGAGATTTAAGATACCAACCAAGAGGAACGCGGGTGGATGCTAGCTAAGGTTATTATATTTGATAAGGTGCTCTTGAAAGACCTGAAGGAAGAATGGTTAAGTCTATGAAAGGAAGTTATATGAAACAACAAGGCAAAGAAGATAGAGTTACCTTACAGAAGGAGAAGGAAGCGCAAAGTGTAGATCGAGCTAACGGGGTTCAAGGTAGAGTACCCCGAGGAGAGTAGCATTCATGTTAATGGTAACATGGGAACTGAAGCAGAATGATAAGTCGTTGACTTTGGAGAAGGTCAACTATAAGTTGACCGGTGACAACCAATAACGCACATGTGCGGGTTGGCTATTGATGAGCGTAGATGAGAAGAGTAGGCAAGACAATGGCATGAAGGGTCGGTAATCAGAGCTTGGAGGATTTCCGGTGGTTCGGTATAAGTAGTGAGAGAGTATGTCAACTAAGTACAATTGTCTTAACAAAGTATTATTGAATGAGATCAAAGCAAGTGACGGTGATAGACCTCCCAGTGAAGGATTGTAATGACCCCTTTTAGCGACATTCTTAGGTCTTGTGATTGTCATATAGAGGAACAAAACGGATTGAAACCTTTAAGGTTTGAGCATGATAAGGGGTCGAGTGGATCAGAAGAAGATGAGGTTTTCTTGGTTGTGGTACGTAGACGGGAGTATACGTGAGGATGCATGGTAGGTTTGTACTAATGAAATGGATGGTGTGTTTTCGCGAGCAAAAGTTGAGTCAGATGTTTCAAACTCACACGGAAGAGCCACATTGGCTATGGCGTGACAGGGAAGACAGATTAGAGCAACGATGCAAGCTTAGAATTATGATGATTAGTGCTTCGTGAAGTAATGAGTTTGATATTTCAGTGGTTTGGATGGGGAATTTCTTCTAGCATTTTCCACGGGCATACTTGTACGGTTGTGAAGTTGTTTTTGGAATACCAAGAGATACATAAGGTGACCAACACAAGAGAAAGAGAAAACTAAGGTTTTGGAAGTTTGATGTCGATATGGGATGTACAAGAAGTACATGAAAGATTGAGGTCAGAGCCTCTGCGGTCGTCTGACTCTACGCCTACTTGAAGAAGGATGTCTATGGTGAAAGCTTATCAAGGATACGGGGAGCTCCTCCCATCCGTCAGAGAAAGCGGAGAAGATTGTATCGATTCGTTATATGGCATGCTTAAGTCTTGAAGTTCAAAATTTTGTGACTGAACATATGTGCGAGACCAAGAAATATTATTATCACCATTCCTTCAAAGTAAAATGGGGGATCAAGTTGAAATATTGCTTAACCAAGGCTCCAAGAGTTAGAAAACTCGAGCAAGTCCCTCGAGTTCTGAAGATGAAAGATCTTTGAAAGAGGACGGTCGACATTATAGCTGAGGATGGAACAATACACGAGTCTTAAAGACGTCACATCAATAGATCGAGGTAGATCAATTGTGTCATGACCATTTGTAGTGATAAGACAAGATGGTGTCGGTTATTACGATATGTGATGAGACGAGAAACGATAGAACCTGAGCTATCACGGATTCCTATACATCGGAATGTGGATTTTGCCACTAAGGTTGATCTTGGCCCAACCCCAATTTTCAATGCACCGTACAAAATGAAATCAATAAATAACCTTATGAAGAGACGTGAGTTGTGGAAGAAATTGAATGAATAATTGAATGAACTTATTGATAAGAGTTCATTAGAATTAGTGAAATGCTAGGGAGAACTCCGAATGTTATCTTGAGCTCTTGATTTGAACTTCATATGAAAATATATCTTAAACTCTTGATTTGAAGTTGTTATGGAAAATACCAGTTAGCGAAAAGAAACACGGATATCACTGTTTATACATCGATTACCGTGAGCTGAAGAAGATAACAATGAAGGACAAGTATCCCTTACAATGAATGGAAGATCGATCAGTTACAAGGGTTGGTAGTTCTTCTAAGATTAATTAAGATTTGATTGTCACCGTTTGAGAATTCGAGATTGAGATGTTGCAAATACGGCTTTTAGGGCAAACCCTTGTCACTACGAGTTGTAGTGATTCCATATGAGCTTACAATGCACCAGACAAGATATTTTGGTCTACTCTCGAACAAGAGAGAAGTTGTATGACAAGTTGTCTCGGGATGACAACCCCCGAAAGATAGAAAAGAAGTTACAAGTTTTCTTGGATGTGCTGGTCATTTCCGAATTTGTGGAGAGATCCTCCAAAGTAATATCATCAATGGCTAACCTACTTTGGAAGACAAAGGAGTTTTGAAAATGGACAAGGGCCATCAGAGTTGTTAAGAGTTAATAAAAGAGTCGTTGGGCAACATTTTGACATTGCCTCGAGGTATGATGGGTTTGGTGTTTTACAAGTGATTCTTCAAGACATGGTTTGAGTTAAGTACTGATGTAAAAGTGAGAAGTAACAACATACATGCCTTGTTAGTAGAAGTAGTGAGAAGTAAAGTACTCCCTTCCTTGCTTGGAGCGTGCAACCATTATTGAGGAGACGTAACATTAAAGTTTGGTTTGACAAGAACCAAAGCCAATAGTGTGAAAATTAAAAGTTCGATCTTCTTTGATAGAGAAATCACAGGGAAAATAATGGAGATGGTGCATCGAAACAGAGAAGAAGTTGAGTTCCGATATATTGATCTTTTTAAGATCTTAGCATGAGTTGGAGAAGTGTCTTATATTTGGCGTTTCCGCCAAGAGTAGAGAGGGTTCACCCGGTGTTTCATGTGTATCAATCTAGGAAGTACAGTTATGACTCGAGAAGTTTTGCAGTCTTGATGAGTTAGTGGCGTCCTAGAACCGATGAAGCTAATAGGAAGACGGAGGATAATATTTTTGGTTGAGTTTTACGTTGAGTTAGTAGCATCGATAGAATCGACGCGTTAGACCTAGTTTTCCCTTAGTTGAGTTATGTGCATGTGTGATGTCATGAGTAGTTTGTGCTTTGTGCGGGAATGTGATACATGACCTGATATATCTTGCAATGGTAGTTCGAGTAGATTGTGTGTATAGATTAAAAGTTTAAGCCTTCTTAGTTTGAGAGTTCATACCTCGGCCTTAGCGACCAAGAAGCTCGACGCATAGCAAGTTTCGGGACGAAACTTGTTTTTTAGGGGGATCTATTGTAACGCCCCGTTTATCGGGAGCGTTTTCGTTTTTTTTATTTAATTATTTTTTTTTCTAACGCCCCATTTATTGGGTGTGTTTCCGGTTTTTATTTTCCTTTTTTTTTTATCGATATTTTTTTTGAGAGTTTTTCCGATCAGAAAAATTTCTTTACGAGTGTTTTAACCGAGTTAAACCTTATTCATTTTGGTTTCTTTTTTTTCCCGCCCTCTTTCGGTCTTTGGCTCTTCTCTCTCCCCTACATCTGAAGGAGATGTTGCCCATTTGCTGCATACCTACTCAGCCTACCGCCCCCTCAGTGCCCCTCTGTCTGTTGCTTTTCTCACGCTACCCTCATCTCTCATCTCTCCTTCTCTCTCACAACCTTCCGTGTACTCACCTCTCAACTCTCTATTTCTGCACACAGAAGTGCATCTCTCTCCCTCACCCACACTTCTCTCTGTCTCACTTGCCAGCATCTCTCGGACCTCCGTGTTTCATTCTTCTTTCACGTTTAAACTCACCCACAGGAGGTCTTATTCTCTCCTTCCAATGCCGCCACCTGGGAGCAGCCTAGTGCACCGCCTGTCCAACTTTCGAGCTCACCGGAGACACAAAGCTCGAGCAACCACCTCCTACACTCCACCCTCTGGTTCTTCTTTGCAACCACTAGGAACTAGTGTTCCAGGGAACGCCTCCTCCCTGCAAGACTGACAGCGCCACCACATCCACTCTGTGCCGCCAGGAATGCCGCCGGAGAAGGAAGCCCTGCCCTAGTCTATCGAGGAGCCCCATTGGCAAGCTGTAGTTGTCCTCGCTTGCGCCGCCTCTGAATCCCAACGCCGGAGCCTCAGATCCGCCTTCGCCCTCTGATTCCCAACGCTGGAGCCTCGGATCCGCCTTCCTCCGCCGTACAGCCGCCGGTGCCTGCTCCTCCCCGCTGCCCGCCGCTTCTGATGTCTCCCGCTGCAAGGGTTAAAAGAAAACCCTTTTCCTTTATTAAATCAACCCCCTCTTATTTGTGTTAATTGCAAAATATACCCATATGTTTATTATTGCAGTTTTGACCCACAGTTTTGGAATTTTACATTTATGCCACTGCAGAAAGTTAATTACATATATTGGCCATATTTTATATTGTAGTTTGTGACCCGGGTTTTACAATTACCACTTGTGTGCTTTGATGGATTAATTCGGTTATGGCTCAATGATTTAATCCCGGGTTTTTAACGTTGACTTTTGAAAACGAGTTTTCCTTAGAGTTATATATACATATATTACATATTCCGTTCAAATTTAGCCTATGAGCTAAATTTGCTTAATTTTGGTGTTAGGTTCGGAAGCGTCCCGATAAAGGTCTAACGAGTCCAAAGTCGACATCCATTGATCGACTTCCGTCTTTTGACGTCGCGTGAGTATCATTTCCCTCGATCTAGTTATTTTTAGCGGTAGTATCATGTTAGGTTGGATCTAGCATAACTTAAGAGTTAATGCCAAGTAGTGGCTTTGAACCTTAAGTGAGTTTCGAGGATTTGATATTGTTTGATGGATTGATGTTGATTCTAAGCTTGAGGTGTTATTGCGGTCTTGTGAGGCTGTTTATGACTTTAAGTTGTTTGTTGAGCATGTGAGAATCTACGAGTTGAGGTTGTATGATTGTTGAGATTGTGGAGACTAGAACGAGAGTATCCTAGTGGTATCGTGAGTTATGATCTTGCGAGATCCGAAGGTTTAGAAGTCTTAGGACTTCTAGCTTCTATTGAGTGTGATGTGAGCACGAGGGATTTAGGATGCGGTCCTAGAATTGAGAGTCAAATGGTCTTGCGTAGATCATTTGTATAGAAGTCTAAGACTTCTATTGTGAGTGGGTTGTTTTTGATATAGTTATCTTCTTGTGAGCAGGTTATGAGCTTCCTCCCTAAGGAAGCGAGAGGGTTGTGAGTTGAGTGTGGTGACGAGGTAAGTCTCCGGACTTACTTAGTTCGTATTCCTTGTATTAGCATTGATGTGTGTTTGGTGGTGTGTGTTTATTGTTTATTGTTTATAACAACTAAACCGGAATTAGGATTACCGACCTTTATATTATTTTGGCCCAAGTGTATGATAACGGGCGGTGACAACTTGCCTAGCTCCCGCGAGAGCTAGGAGGTTCTCGGCGACTATCCCGTGCTGGTAGACGGTCGGATGCATCAGTACCATTCCATGCCGGTAAGTAGGGACCGAGGCGAGTTTCGGTGACTCTCGTGTCACAACCTAAGTTGAATTAGAACGGGATACGACCTAATAATAACAAAGATAATAAACCGGATTGGTGTGTTTTTATGTATGTTGTATGCTTGTGATGAGATTACTTGTGTATGTGTCTTTCACCATGATTCTAATGCTTCGAATATGAGCTAACGGTTTTATACCGATTGTTGTAGATTGCCTTGCAGGTTAGGAATGCGGCCGAGAGATCCAGAAGAGTGGGTAGCCGGGGTTCCGTACATTTTAGGATTGGGTTTTGGTTGGAGTCGTGTTTGAGTTTTGTATTCATTATATATTGTATGCCGCGTGTATGGCATTTGGTCTTTCGGTTGTATCTCGGCTGACGTCTTTGGTTTGTTTGGTTTTGGGTTTCTTTGCATTGCATAAAATTTATTTGGTTTTGGCCTTTATTTGTGCCTTGTTGCAAGATCCGGTGAAATTGTTGTCAAGCTAAGGGTCGGGACCCATTGTGAGGTCTCAACCCGTAGCATCCCGAGTCCCGTGGATTCGGGGTGTTACAAAAGTGGTATCAGAGCCCTAGGTTGACAACAATGGCACTCACAATCTTCTAAAGGCCGAATAAGGAATAAAGAGAACCCCATGGGTTCTGAGTTTTCATTTTCAAAATCACATGCATGAGTCGGGGTAGAATGTACGGACCACCACTCCTTCCGCGGATCTCGGCAGCTTAGCTTATTAGATTTTGATATGTATATATATGCATATATAGATATGGATATGAGTTTTGTAGTTATGCATGATAGAATTGATGTGTATCTTTGTGATTGTATGTTGCATGATGAACTGGATATATGTGCATAACTATATATGTGGACTATTATATGTTTTGGGACCTTATATTGTTGATGGAATGCTGGATGTGTTATGTTGCTAGTGATATGGACTTAGGACTTATATAGTTAGGTATAAGTATTCTTATATATATATATTAGCATATGAAGTTATGAGACCTTTTAGCTATGATGATAGTAGGATATCCTCATCCTTGGACGACGTTGTTTGACGTAGGATAGTGTACATACGAGGATGAATACGTTCCATTATCGAGTTGAGCGCTACGTTCGGGCAAACACCTTGGAGTTCTCATACTCCTTTAAGGGAAGGTCGAAGAGGAGGATTGGATATGACGTAAACGAAGGACAACCAAGTAATTTCGCGGCAACTTAAGATAAATCGAGATGGAGACCATAAAAAAAAGGGGAAAATAAATAATAATAAAAAAAACAACAAAACCAATAGGGATAACGAACTTATGTTCTTCAAGAAGACGCGTGAACAGCTAAAGATGTGAATCGAGGAGGAGATGAGTACATTCTAGCAAGGTTAAGGTGACATTCCATTAAGATGTGAAGTTTTCTTTAGACGCTCCTAAGCATTTGAGTCAAGATGAGAAGAGTGATCTAACCAATTGTCAAAGATTTAAGATACCGTAAGTTAAGCTTACGAGTTACCAAAAAGTAAAGTTTCAAGATTACTAGAGTTATGAGAAGAAGGGCATGGTGGGGATTCACGTGAGGTTGACCGATTTCCATTATGATGATAAGACTAAGAAACGTCAAGAAGGAGGAAGTGCGTATAAATGATGACCCCAAGAAGATGAAAGACAAAACGAAGAGCTTTGGACAAGAGATTTAAGATACCAACCAAGAGGAACGCGGGTGGATGCTAGCTAAGGTTATTATATTTGATAAGGTGCTCTTGAAAGACCTGAAGGAAGAATGGTTAAGTCTATGAAAGGAAGTTATATGAAACAACAAGGCAAAGAAGATAGAGTTACCTTACAGAAGGAGAAGGAAGCGCAAAGTGTAGATCGAGCTAACGGGGTTCAAGGTAGAGTACCCCGAGGAGAGTAGCATTCATGTTAATGGTAACATGGGAACTGAAGCAGAATGATAAGTCGTTGACTTTGGAGAAGGTCAACTATAAGTTGACCGGTGACAACCAATAACGCACATGTGCGGGTTGGCTATTGATGAGCGTAGATGAGAAGAGTAGGCAATACAATGGCATGAAGGGTCGGTAATGAGAGCTTGGAGGATTTCCGGTGGTTCGGTATAAGTAGTGAGAAAGTATGTCAACTAAGTACAATTGTCTTAACAAAGTATTATTGAATGAGATCAAAGCAAGTGACGGTGATAGACCTTCCAGTGAAGGATTGTAATGACCCCTTTTAGCGACATTCTTAGGTCTTGTGATTGTCATATAGAGGAACAAAACGGATTGAAACCTTTAAGGTTTGAGCATGATAAGGGGTCGAGTGGATCAGAAGAAGATGAGGTTTTCTTGGTTGTGGTACGTAGACGGGAGTATACGTGAGGATGCATGGTAGGTTTGTACTAATGAAATGGATGGTGTGTTTTCGCGAGCAAAAGTTGAGTCAGATGTTTCAAACTCACACGGAAGAGCCACATTGGCTATGGTGTGACAGGGAAGACAGATTAGAGCAACGATGCAAGCTTAGAATTATGATGATTAGTGCTTCGTGAAGTAATGAGTTTGATATTTCAGTGGTTTGGATGGGGAATTTCTTCTAGCATTTTCCACGGGCATACTTGTACGGTTGTGAAGTTGTTTTTGGAATACCAAGAGATACATAAGGTGACCAACACAAGAGAAAGAGAAAACTAAGGTTTTGGAAGTTTGATGTCGATATGGGATGTACAAGAAGTACATGAAAGATTGAGGTCAGAGCCTCTGCGGTCGTCTGACTCTACGCCTACTTGAAGAAGGATGTCTATGGTGAAAGCTTATCAAGGATACGGGGAGCTCCTCCCATCCGTCAGAGAAAGCGGAGAAGATTGTATCGATTCGTTATATGGCATGCTTAAGTCTTGAAGTTCAAAATTTTGTGACTGAACATATGTGCGAGACCAAGAAATATTATTATCACCATTCCTTCAAAGTAAAATGGGGGATCAAGTTGAAATATTGCTTAACCAAGGCTCCAAGAGTTAGAAAACTCGAGCAAGTCCCTCGAGTTCTGAAGATGAAAGATCTTTGAAAGAGGACGGTCGACATTATAGCTGAGGATGGAACAATACACGAGTCTTAAAGACGTCACATCAATAGATCGAGGTAGATCAATTGTGTCATGACCATTTGTAGTGATAAGACAAGATGGTGTCGGTTATTACGATATGTGATGAGACGAGAAAAGATAGAACCTGAGCTATCACGGATTCCTATACATCGGAATGTGGATTTTGCCACTAAGGTTGATCTTGGCCCAACCCCAATTTTCAATGCACCGTACAAAATGAAATCAATAAATAACCTTATGAAGAGACGTGAGTTGTGGAAGAAATTGAATGAATAATTGAATGAACTTATTGATAAGAGTTCATTAGAATTAGTGAAATGCTAGGGAGAACTCCGAATGTTATCTTGAGCTCTTGATTTGAACTTCATATGAAAATATATCTTAAACTCTTGATTTGAAGTTGTTATGGAAAATACCAGTTAGCGAAAAGAAACACGGATATCACTGTTTATACATCGATTACCGTGAGCTGAAGAAGATAACAATGAAGGACAAGTATCCCTTACAATGAATGGAAGATCGATCAGTTACAAGGGTTGGTAGTTCTTCTAAGATTAATTAAGATTTGATTGTCACCGTTTGAGAATTCGAGATTGAGATGTTGCAAATACGGCTTTTAGGGCAAACCCTTGTCACTACGAGTTGTAGTGATTCCATATGAGCTTACAATGCACCAGACAAGATATTTTGGTCTACTCTCGAACAAGAGAGAAGTTGTATGACAAGTTGTCTCGGGATGACAACCCCCGAAAGATAGAAAAGAAGTTACAAGTTTTCTTGGATGTGCTGGTCATTTCCGAATTTGTGGAGAGATCCTCCAAAGTAATATCATCAATGGCTAACCTACTTTGGAAGACAAAGGAGTTTTGAAAATGGACAAGGGCCATCAGAGTTGTTAAGAGTTAATAAAAGAGTCGTTGGGCAACATTTTGACATTGCCTCGAGGTATGATGGGTTTGGTGTTTTACAAGTGATTCTTCAAGACATGGTTTGAGTTAAGTACTGATGTAAAAGTGAGAAGTAACAACATACATGCCTTGTTAGTAGAAGTAGTGAGAAGTAAAGTACTCCCTTCCTTGCTTGGAGCGTGCAACCATTATTGAGGAGACGTAACATTAAAGTTTGGTTTGACAAGAACCAAAGCCAATAGTGTGAAAATTAAAAGTTCGATCTTCTTTGATAGAGAAATCACAGGGAAAATAATGGAGATGGTGCATCGAAACAGAGAAGAAGTTGAGTTCCGATATATTGATCTTTTTAAGATCTTAGCATGAGTTGGAGAAGTGTCTTATATTTGGCGTTTCCGCCAAGAGTAGAGAGGGTTCACCCGGTGTTTCATGTGTATCAATCTAGGAAGTACAGTTATGACTCGAGAAGTTTTGCAGTCTTGATGAGTTAGTGGCGTCCTAGAACCGATGAAGCTAATAGGAAGACGGAGGATAATATTTTTGGTTGAGTTTTACGTTGAGTTAGTAGCATCGATAGAATCGACGCGTTAGACCTAGTTTTCCCTTAGTTGAGTTATGTGCATGTGTGATGTCATGAGTAGTTTGTGCTTTGTGCGGGAATGTGATACATGACCTGATATATCTTGCAATGGTAGTTCGAGTAGATTGTGTGTATAGATTAAAAGTTTAAGCCTTCTTAGTTTGAGAGTTCATACCTCGGCCTTAGCGACCAAGAAGCTCGACGCATAGCAAGTTTCGGGACGAAACTTGTTTTTTAGGGGGATCTATTGTAACGCCCCGTTTATCGGGAGCGTTTTCGTTTTTTTTATTTAATTATTTTTTTTTCTAACGCCCCATTTATTGGGTGTGTTTCCGGTTTTTATTTTCCTTTTTTTTTTATCGATATTTTTTTTGAGAGTTTTTCCGATCAGAAAAATTTCTTTACGAGTGTTTTAACCGAGTTAAACCTTATTCATTTTGGTTTCTTTTTTTTCCCGCCCTCTTTCGGTCTTTGGCTCTTCTCTCTCCCCTACATCTGAAGGAGATGTTGCCCATTTGCTGCATACCTACTCAGCCTACCGCCCCCTCAGTGCCCCTCTGTCTGTTGCTTTTCTCACGCTACCCTCATCTCTCATCTCTCCTTCTCTCTCACAACCTTCCGTGTACTCACCTCTCAACTCTCTATTTCTGCACACAGAAGTGCATCTCTCTCCCTCACCCACACTTCTCTCTGTCTCACTTGCCAGCATCTCTCGGACCTCCGTGTTTCATTCTTCTTTCACGTTTAAACTCACCCACAGGAGGTCTTATTCTCTCCTTCCAATGCCGCCACCTGGGAGCAGCCTAGTGCACCGCCTGTCCAACTTTCGAGCTCACCGGAGACACAAAGCTCGAGCAACCACCTCCTACACTCCACCCTCTGGTTCTTCTTTGCAACCACTAGGAACTAGTGTTCCAGGGAACGCCTCCTCCCTGCAAGACTGACAGCGCCACCACATCCACTCTGTGCCGCCAGGAATGCCGCCGGAGAAGGAAGCCCTGCCCTAGTCTATCGAGGAGCCCCATTGGCAAGCTGTAGTTGTCCTCGCTTGCGCCGCCTCTGAATCCCAACGCCGGAGCCTCAGATCCGCCTTCGCCCTCTGATTCCCAACGCTGGAGCCTCGGATCCGCCTTCCTCCGCCGTACAGCCGCCGGTGCCTGCTCCTCCCCGCTGCCCGCCGCTTCTGATGTCTCCCGCTGCAAGGGTTAAAAGAAAACCCTTTTCCTTTATTAAATCAACCCCCTCTTATTTGTGTTAATTGCAAAATATACCCATATGTTTATTATTGCAGTTTTGACCCACAGTTTTGGAATTTTACATTTATGCCACTGCAGAAAGTTAATTACATATATTGGCCATATTTTATATTGTAGTTTGTGACCCGGGTTTTACAATTACCACTTGTGTGCTTTGATGGATTAATTCGGTTATGGCTCAATGATTTAATCCCGGGTTTTTAACGTTGACTTTTGAAAACGAGTTTTCCTTAGAGTTATATATACATATATTACATATTCCGTTCAAATTTAGCCTATGAGCTAAATTTGCTTAATTTTGGTGTTAGGTTCGGAAGCGTCCCGATAAAGGTCTAACGAGTCCAAAGTCGACATCCATTGATCGACTTCCGTCTTTTGACGTCGCGTGAGTATCATTTCCCTCGATCTAGTTATTTTTAGCGGTAGTATCATGTTAGGTTGGATCTAGCATAACTTAAGAGTTAATGCCAAGTAGTGGCTTTGAACCTTAAGTGAGTTTCGAGGATTTGATATTGTTTGATGGATTGATGTTGATTCTAAGCTTGAGGTGTTATTGCGGTCTTGTGAGGCTGTTTATGACTTTAAGTTGTTTGTTGAGCATGTGAGAATCTACGAGTTGAGGTTGTATGATTGTTGAGATTGTGGAGACTAGAACGAGAGTATCCTAGTGGTATCGTGAGTTATGATCTTGCGAGATCCGAAGGTTTAGAAGTCTTAGGACTTCTAGCTTCTATTGAGTGTGATGTGAGCACGAGGGATTTAGGATGCGGTCCTAGAATTGAGAGTCAAATGGTCTTGCGTAGATCATTTGTATAGAAGTCTAAGACTTCTATTGTGAGTGGGTTGTTTTTGATATAGTTATCTTCTTGTGAGCAGGTTATGAGCTTCCTCCCTAAGGAAGCGAGAGGGTTGTGAGTTGAGTGTGGTGACGAGGTAAGTCTCCGGACTTACTTAGTTCGTATTCCTTGTATTAGCATTGATGTGTGTTTGGTGGTGTGTGTTTATTGTTTATTGTTTATAACAACTAAACCGGAATTAGGATTACCGACCTTTATATTATTTTGGCCCAAGTGTATGATAACGGGCGGTGACAACTTGCCTAGCTCCCGCGAGAGCTAGGAGGTTCTCGGCGACTATCCCGTGCTGGTAGACGGTCGGATGCATCAGTACCATTCCATGCCGGTAAGTAGGGACCGAGGCGAGTTTCGGTGACTCTCGTGTCACAACCTAAGTTGAATTAGAACGGGATACGACCTAATAATAACAAAGATAATAAACCGGATTGGTGTGTTTTTATGTATGTTGTATGCTTGTGATGAGATTACTTGTGTATGTGTCTTTCACCATGATTCTAATGCTTCGAATATGAGCTAACGGTTTTATACCGATTGTTGTAGATTGCCTTGCAGGTTAGGAATGCGGCCGAGAGATCCAGAAGAGTGGGTAGCCGGGGTTCCGTACATTTTAGGATTGGGTTTTGGTTGGAGTCGTGTTTGAGTTTTGTATTCATTATATATTGTATGCCGCGTGTATGGCATTTGGTCTTTCGGTTGTATCTCGGCTGACGTCTTTGGTTTGTTTGGTTTTGGGTTTCTTTGCATTGCATAAAATTTATTTGGTTTTGGCCTTTATTTGTGCCTTGTTGCAAGATCCGGTGAAATTGTTGTCAAGCTAAGGGTCGGGACCCATTGTGAGGTCTCAACCCGTAGCATCCCGAGTCCCGTGGATTCGGGGTGTTACAAAAGTGGTATCAGAGCCCTAGGTTGACAACAATGGCACTCACAATCTTCTAAAGGCCGAATAAGGAATAAAGAGAACCCCATGGGTTCTGAGTTTTCATTTTCAAAATCACATGCATGAGTCGGGGTAGAATGTACGGACCACCACTCCTTCCGCGGATCTCGGCAGCTTAGCTTATTAGATTTTGATATGTATATATATGCATATATAGATATGGATATGAGTTTTGTAGTTATGCATGATAGAATTGATGTGTATCTTTGTGATTGTATGTTGCATGATGAACTGGATATATGTGCATAACTATATATGTGGACTATTATATGTTTTGGGACCTTATATTGTTGATGGAATGCTGGATGTGTTATGTTGCTAGTGATATGGACTTAGGACTTATATAGTTAGGTATAAGTATTCTTATATATATATATTAGCATATGAAGTTATGAGACCTTTTAGCTATGATGATAGTAGGATATCCTCATCCTTGGACGACGTTGTTTGACGTAGGATTGTGTACATACGAGGATGAATACGTTCCATTATCGAGTTGAGCACTACGTTCGGGCAAACACCTTGGAGTTCTCATACTCCTTTAAGGGAAGGTCGAAGAGGAGGATTGGATATGACGTAAACGAAGGACAACCAAGTAATTTCGCGGCAACTTAAGATAAATCGAGATGGAGACCATAAAAAAAAAGGGGAAAATAAATAATAATAAAAAAAACAACAAAACCAATAGGGATAACGAACTTATGTTCTTCAAGAAGACGCGTGAACAGCTAAAGATGTGAATCGAGGAGGAGATGAGTACATTCTAGCAAGGTTAAGGTGACATTCCATTAAGATGTGAAGTTTTCTTTAGACGCTCCTAAGCATTTGAGTCAAGATGAGAAGAGTGATCTAACCAATTGTCAAAGATTTAAGATACCGTAAGTTAAGCTTACGAGTTACCAAAAAGTAAAGTTTCAAGATTACTAGAGTTATGAGAAGAAGGGCATGGTGGGGATTCACGTGAGGTTGACCGATTTCCATTATGATGATAAGACTAAGAAACGTCAAGAAGGAGGAAGTGCGTATAAATGATGACCCCAAGAAGATGAAAGACAAAACGAAGAGCTTTGGACAAGAGATTTAAGATACCAACCAAGAGGAACGCGGGTGGATGCTAGCTAAGGTTATTATATTTGATAAGGTGCTCTTGAAAGACCTGAAGGAAGAATGGTTAAGTCTATGAAAGGAAGTTATATGAAACAACAAGGCAAAGAAGATAGAGTTACCTTACAGAAGGAGAAGGAAGCGCAAAGTGTAGATCGAGCTAACGGGGTTCAAGGTAGAGTACCCCGAGGAGAGTAGCATTCATGTTAATGGTAACATGGGAACTGAAGCAGAATGATAAGTCGTTGACTTTGGAGAAGGTCAACTATAAGTTGACCGGTGACAACCAATAACGCACATGTGCGGGTTGGCTATTGATGAGCGTAGATGAGAAGAGTAGGCAAGACAATGGCATGAAGGGTCGGTAATCAGAGCTTGGAGGATTTCCGGTGGTTCGGTATAAGTAGTGAGAGAGTATGTCAACTAAGTACAATTGTCTTAACAAAGTATTATTGAATGAGATCAAAGCAAGTGACGGTGATAGACCTCCCAGTGAAGGATTGTAATGACCCCTTTTAGCGACATTCTTAGGTCTTGTGATTGTCATATAGAGGAACAAAACGGATTGAAACCTTTAAGGTTTGAGCATGATAAGGGGTCGAGTGGATCAGAAGAAGATGAGGTTTTCTTGGTTGTGGTACGTAGACGGGAGTATACGTGAGGATGCATGGTAGGTTTGTACTAATGAAATGGATGGTGTGTTTTCGCGAGCAAAAGTTGAGTCAGATGTTTCAAACTCACACGGAAGAGCCACATTGGCTATGGCGTGACAGGGAAGACAGATTAGAGCAACGATGCAAGCTTAGAATTATGATGATTAGTGCTTCGTGAAGTAATGAGTTTGATATTTCAGTGGTTTGGATGGGGAATTTCTTCTAGCATTTTCCACGGGCATACTTGTACGGTTGTGAAGTTGTTTTTGGAATACCAAGAGATACATAAGGTGACCAACACAAGAGAAAGAGAAAACTAAGGTTTTGGAAGTTTGATGTCGATATGGGATGTACAAGAAGTACATGAAAGATTGAGGTCAGAGCCTCTGCGGTCGTCTGACTCTACGCCTACTTGAAGAAGGATGTCTATGGTGAAAGCTTATCAAGGATACGGGGAGCTCCTCCCATCCGTCAGAGAAAGCGGAGAAGATTGTATCGATTCGTTATATGGCATGCTTAAGTCTTGAAGTTCAAAATTTTGTGACTGAACATATGTGCGAGACCAAGAAATATTATTATCACCATTCCTTCAAAGTAAAATGGGGGATCAAGTTGAAATATTGCTTAACCAAGGCTCCAAGAGTTAGAAAACTCGAGCAAGTCCCTCGAGTTCTGAAGATGAAAGATCTTTGAAAGAGGACGGTCGACATTATAGCTGAGGATGGAACAATACACGAGTCTTAAAGACGTCACATCAATAGATCGAGGTAGATCAATTGTGTCATGACCATTTGTAGTGATAAGACAAGATGGTGTCGGTTATTACGATATGTGATGAGACGAGAAAAGATAGAACCTGAGCTATCACGGATTCCTATACATCGGAATGTGGATTTTGCCACTAAGGTTGATCTTGGCCCAACCCCAATTTTCAATGCACCGTACAAAATGAAATCAATAAATAACCTTATGAAGAGACGTGAGTTGTGGAAGAAATTGAATGAATAATTGAATGAACTTATTGATAAGAGTTCATTAGAATTAGTGAAATGCTAGGGAGAACTCCGAATGTTATCTTGAGCTCTTGATTTGAACTTCATATGAAAATATATCTTAAACTCTTGATTTGAAGTTGTTATGGAAAATACCAGTTAGCGAAAAGAAACACGGATATCACTGTTTATACATCGATTACCGTGAGCTGAAGAAGATAACAATGAAGGACAAGTATCCCTTACAATGAATGGAAGATCGATCAGTTACAAGGGTTGGTAGTTCTTCTAAGATTAATTAAGATTTGATTGTCACCGTTTGAGAATTCGAGATTGAGATGTTGCAAATACGGCTTTTAGGGCAAACCCTTGTCACTACGAGTTGTAGTGATTCCATATGAGCTTACAATGCACCAGACAAGATATTTTGGTCTACTCTCGAACAAGAGAGAAGTTGTATGACAAGTTGTCTCGGGATGACAACCCCCGAAAGATAGAAAAGAAGTTACAAGTTTTCTTGGATGTGCTGGTCATTTCCGAATTTGTGGAGAGATCCTCCAAAGTAATATCATCAATGGCTAACCTACTTTGGAAGACAAAGGAGTTTTGAAAATGGACAAGGGCCATCAGAGTTGTTAAGAGTTAATAAAAGAGTCGTTGGGCAACATTTTGACATTGCCTCGAGGTATGATGGGTTTGGTGTTTTACAAGTGATTCTTCAAGACATGGTTTGAGTTAAGTACTGATGTAAAAGTGAGAAGTAACAACATACATGCCTTGTTAGTAGAAGTAGTGAGAAGTAAAGTACTCCCTTCCTTGCTTGGAGCGTGCAACCATTATTGAGGAGACGTAACATTAAAGTTTGGTTTGACAAGAACCAAAGCCAACAGTGTAAAATTAAAAGTTCGATCTTCTTTGATAGAGAAATCACAGGGAAAATAATGGAGATGGTACATCGAAACAGAGAAGAAGTTGAGTTCCGATATATTGATCTTTTTGAGATCTTAGCACGAGTTGGAGAAGTGTCTTATATTTGGCGTTTCCGCCAAGAGTAGAGAGGGTTCACCCGGTGTTTCATGTGTATCAATCTAGGAAGTACAGTTATGACTCGAGAAGTTTTGCAGTCTTGATGAGTTAGTGGCGTCCTAGAACCGATGAAGCTAATAGGAAGACGGAGGATAATATTTTTGGTTGAGTTTTACGTTGAGTTAGTAGCATCGATAGAATCGACGCGTTAGACCTAGTTTTCCCTTAGTTGAGTTATGTGCATGTGTGATGTCATGAGTAGTTTGTGCTTTGTGCGGGAATGTGATACATGACCTGATATATCTTGCAATGGTAGTTCGAGTAGATTGTGTGTATAGATTAAAAGTTTAAGCCTTCTTAGTTTGAGAGTTCATACCTCGGCCTTAGCGACCAAGAAGCTCGACGCATAGCAAGTTTCGGGACGAAACTTGTTTTTTAGGGGGATCTATTGTAACGCCCCGTTTATCGGGAGCGTTTTCGTTTTTTTTATTTAATTATTTTTTTTTGTAACGCCCCATTTATTGGGTGTGTTTCCGGTTTTTATTTTCCTTTTTTTTTTATCGATATTTTTTTTGAGAGTTTTTCCGATCAGAAAAATTTCTTTACGAGTGTTTTAACCGAGTTAAACCTTATTCATTTTGGTTTCTTTTTTTTTTCCCGCCCTCTTTCGGTCTTTGGCTCTTCTCTCTCCCCTACATCTGAAGGAGATGTTGCCCATTTGCTGCATACCTACTCAGCCTACCGCCCCCTCAGTGCCCCTCTGTCTGTTGCTTTTCTCACGCTACCCTCATCTCTCATCTCTCCTTCTCTCTCACAACCTTCCGTGTACTCACCTCTCAACTCTCTATTTCTGCACACAGAAGTGCATCTCTCTCCCTCACCCACACTTCTCTCTGTCTCACTTGCCAGCATCTCTCGGACCTCCGTGTTTCATTTTTCTTTCACGTTTAAACTCACCCACAGGAGGGCTTATTCTCTCCTTCCAATGCCGCCACCTGGGAGCAGCCTAGTGCACCGCCTGTCCAACTTTCGAGCTCACCGGAGACACAAAGCTCGAGCAACCACCTCCTACACTCCACCCTCTGGTTCTTCTTTGCAACCACTAGGAACTAGTGTTCCAGGGAACGCCTCCTCCCTGCAAGACTGACAGCGCCACCACATCCACTCTGTGCCGCCAGGAATGCCGCCGGAGAAGGAAGCCCTGCCCTAGTCTATCGAGGAGCCCCATTGGCAAGTTGTAGCTGTCCTCGCTTGCGCCGCCTCTGAATCCCAACGCCGGAGCCTCAGATCCGCCTTCGCCCTCTGATTCCCAACGCTGGAGCCTCGGATCCGCCTTCCTCCGCCGTACAGCCGCCGGTGCCTGCTCCTCCCCGCTGCCTGCCGCTTCTGATGTCTCCCGCTGCAAGGGTTAAAAGAAAACCATTTTCCTTTATTAAATCAACCCCCTCTTATTTGTGTTAATTGCAAAATATACCCATATGGTTATTATTGCAGTTTTGACCCACAGTTTAGGAATTTTACATTTATGCCACTGCAGAAAGTTAATTACATATATTGGCCATATTTTATATTGTAGTTTGTGACCCGGGTTTTACAATTACCACTTGTGTGCTTTGATGGATTAATTCGGTTATGGCTCAATTATTTAATCCCGGGTTTTTAACGTTGACTTTTGAAAACGAGTTTTCCTTAGAGTTATATATACATATATTACATATTCCGTTCAAATTTAGCCTATGAGCTAAATTTGCTTAATTTTGGTGTTAGGTTCGGAAGCGTCCCGATAAAGGTCTAACGAGTCCAAAGTCGACATCCATTGATCGACTTCCGTCTTTTGACGTCGCGTGAGTATCATTTCCCTCGATCTAGTTATTTTTAGCGGTAGTATCATGTTAGGTTGGATCTAGCATAACTTAAGAGTTAATGCCAAGTAGTGGCTTTGAACCTTAAGTGAGTTTCGAGGATTTGATATTGTTTGATGGATTGATGTTGATTCTAAGCTTGAGGTGTTATTGCGGTCTTGTGAGGCTGTTTATGACTTTAAGTTGTTTGTTGAGCATGTGAGAATCTACGAGTTGAGGTTGTATGATTGTTGAGATTGTGGAGACTAGAACGAGAGTATCCTAGTGGTATCGTGAGTTATGATCTTGCGAGATCCGAAGGTTTAGAAGTCTTAGGACTTCTAGCTTCTATTGAGTGTGATGTGAGCACGAGGGATTTAGGATGCGGTCCTAGAATTGAGAGTCAAATGGTCTTGCGTAGATCATTTGTATAGAAGTCTAAGACTTCTATTGTGAGTGGGTTATTTTTGATATAGTTATCTTCTTGTGAGCAGGTTATGAGCTTCCTCCCTAAGGAAGCGAGAGGGTTGTGAGTTGAGTGTGGTGACGAGGTAAGTCTCCGGACTTACTTAGTTCGTATTCCTTGTATTAGCATTGATGTGTGTTTGGTGGTGTGTGTTTATTGTTTATTGTTTATAACAACTAAACCGGAATTAGGATTACCGACCTTTATATTATTTTGGCCCAAGTGTATGATAACGGGCGGTGACAACTTGCCTAGCTCCCGCGAGAGCTAGGAGGTTCTCGGCGACTATCCCGTGCTGGTAGACGGTCGGATGCATCAGTACCATTCCATGCCGGTAAGTAGGGACCGAGGCGAGTTTCGGTGACTCTCGTGTCACAACCTAAGTTGAATTAGAACGGGATACGACCTAATAATAACAAAGATAATAAACCGGATTGGTGTGTTTTTATGTATGTTGTATGCTTGTGATGAGATTACTTGTGTATGTGTCTTTCACCATGATTCTAATGCTTCGAATATGAGCTAACGGTTTTATACCGATTGTTGTAGATTGCCTTGCAGGTTAGGAATGCGGCCGAGAGATCCAGAAGAGTGGGCAGCCGGGGTTCCGTACATTTTAGGATTGGGTTTTGGTTGGAGTCGTGTTTGAGTTTTGTATTCATTATATATTGTATGCCGCGTGTATGGCATTTGGTCTTTCGGTTGTATCTCGGCTGACGTCTTTGGTTTGTTTGGTTTTGGGTTTCTTTGCATTGCATAAAATTTATTTGGTTTTGGCCTTTATTTGTGCCTTGTTGCAAGATCCGGTGAAATTGTTGTCAAGCTAAGGGTCGGGACCCATTGTGAGGTCTCAACCCGTAGCATCCCGAGTCCCGTGGATTCGGGGTGTTACAAAAGTGGTATCAGAGCCCTAGGTTGACAACAATGGCACTCACAATCTTCTAAAGGCCGAATAAGGAATAAAGAGAACCCCATGGGTTCTGAGTTTTCATTTTCAAAATCACATGCATGAGTCGGGGTAGAATGTACGGACCACCACTCCTTCCGCGGATCTCGGCAGCTTAGCTTATTAGATTTTGATATGTATATATATGCATATATAGATATGGATATGAGTTTTGTAGTTATGCATGATAGAATTGATGTGTATCTTTGTGATTGTATGTTGCATGATGAACTGGATATATGTGCATAACTATATATGTGGACTATTATATGTTTTGGGACCTTATATTGTTGATGGAATGCTGGATGTGTTATGTTGCTAGTGATATGGACTTAGGACTTATATAGTTAGGTATAAGTATTCTTATATATATATATTAGCATATGAAGTTATGAGACCTTTTAGCTATGATGATAGTAGGATATCCTCATCCTTGGACGACGTTGTTTGACGTAGGATAGTGTACATACGAGGATGAATACGTTCCATTATCGAGTTGAGCGCTACGTTCGGGCAAACACCTTGGAGTTCTCATACTCCTTTAAGGGAAGGTCGAAGAGGAGGATTGGATATGACGTAAACGAAGGACAACCAAGTAATTTCGCGGCAACTTAAGATAAATCGAGATGGAGACCATAAAAAAAAAAGGGGAAAATAAATAATAATAAAAAAAAAAAACAACAAAACCAATAGGGATAACGAACTTATGTTCTTCAAGAAGACGCGTGAACAGCTAAAGATGTAAATCGAGGAGGAGATGAGTACATTCTAGCAAGGTTAAGGTGACATTCCATTAAGATGTGAAGTTTTCTTTAGACGCTCCTAAGCATTTGAGTCAAGATGAGAAGAGTGATCTAACCAATTGTCAAAGATTTAAGATACCGTAAGTTAAGCTTACGAGTTACCAAAAAGTAAAGTTTCAAGATTACTAGAGTTATGAGAAGAAGGGCATGGTGGGGATTCACGTGAGGTTGACCGATTTCCATTATGATGATAAGACTAAGAAACGTCAAGAAGGAGGAAGTGCGTATAAATGATGACCCCAAGAAGATGAAAGACAAAACGAAGAGCTTTGGACAAGAGATTTAAGATACCAACCAAGAGGAACGCGGGTGGATGCTAGCTAAGGTTATTATATTTGATAAGGTGCTCTTGAAAGACCTGAAGGAAGAATTGTTAAGTCTATGAAAGGAAGTTATATGAAACAACAAGGCAAAGAAGATAGAGCTACCTTACAGAAGGAGAAGGAAGCGCAAAGTGTAGATCGAGCTAACGGGGTTCAAGGTAGAGTACCCCGAGGAGAGTAGCATTCATGTTAATGGTAACATGGGAACTGAAGCAGAATGATAAGTCGTTGACTTTGGAGAAGGTCAACTATAAGTTGACCGGTGACAACCAATAACGCACATGTGCGGGTTGGCTATTGATGAGCGTAGATGAGAAGAGTAGGCAAGACAATGGCATGAAGGGTCGGTAATGAGAGCTTGGAGGATTTCCGGTGGTTCGGTATAAGTAGTGAGAAAGTATGTCAACTAAGTACAATTGTCTTAACAAAGTATTATTGAATGAGATCAAAGCAAGTGACGGTGATAGACCTCCCAGTGAAGGATTGTAATGACCCCTTTTAGCGACATTCTTAGGTCTTGTGATTGTCATATAGAGGAACAAAACGGATTGAAACCTTTAAGGTTTGAGCATGATAAGGGGTCGAGTGGATCAGAAGAAGATGAGGTTTTCTTGGTTGTGGTACGTAGACGGGAGTATACGTTAGGATGCATGGTAGGTTTGTACTAATGAAATGGATGGTGTGTTTTCGCGAGCAAAAGTTGAGTCAGATGTTTCAAACTCACACGGAAGAGCCACATTGGCTATGGCGTGACAGGGAAGACAGATTAGAGCAACGATGCAAGCTTAGAATTATGATGATTAGTGCTTCGTGAAGTAATGAGTTTGATATTTCAGTGGTTTGGATGGGGAATTTCTTCTAGCATTTTCCACGGGCATACTTGTACGGTTGTGAAGTTGTTTTTGGAATACCAAGAGATACATAAGGTGACCAACACAAGAGAAAGAGAAAACTAAGGTTTTGGAAGTTTGATGTCGATATGGGATGTACAAGAAGTACATGAAAGATTGAGGTCAGAGCCTCTGCGGTCGTCTGACTCTACGCCTACTTGAAGAAGGATGTCTATGGTGAAAGCTTATCAAGGATACGGGGAGCTCCTCCCGTCCATCAGAGAAAGCGGAGAAGATTGTATCGATTCGTTATATGGCATGCTTAAGTCTTGAAGTTCAAAATTTTGTGACTGAACATATGTGCGAGACCAAGAAATATTATTATCACCATTCCTTCAAAGTAAAATGGGGGATCAAGTTGAAATATTGCTTAACCAAGGCTCCGAGAGTTAGAAAACTCGAGCAAGTCCCTCGAGTTCTGAAGATGAAAGATCTTTGAAAGAGGACGGTCGACATTATAGCTGAGGATGGAATAATACACGAGTCTTAAAGACGTCACATCAATAGATCGAGGTAGATCAATTGTGTCATGACCATTTGTAGTGATAAGATAAGATGGTGTCGGTTATTACGATATGTGATGAGACGAGAAAAGATAGAACCTGAGCTATCACGGATTCCTATACATCGGAATATGGATTTTGCCACTAAGGTTGATCTTGGCCCAACCCCAATTTTCAAAGCACCGTACAAAATGAAATCAATAAATAACCTTATGAAGAGACGTGAGTTGTGGAAGAAATTGAATGAATAATTGAATGAACTTATTGATAAGAGTTCATTAGAATTAGTGAAATGCTAGGGAGAACTCCGAATGTTATCTTGAGCTCTTGATTTGAACTTCATATGAAAATATATCATAAACTCTTGATTTGAAGTTGTTATGGAAAATACCAGTTAGCGAAAAGAAACACGGATATCACTGTTTATACATCGATTACCGTGAGCTGAAGAAGATAACAATGAAGGACAAGTATCCCTTACAATGAATGGAAGATCGATCAGTTACAAGGGTTGGTAGTTCTTCTAAGATTAATTAAGATTTGATTGTCACCGTTTGAGAATTCGAGATTGAGATGTTGCAAATACGGCTTTTAGGGCAAACCCTTGTCACTACGAGTTGTAGTGATTCCATATGAGCTTACAATGCACCAGACAAGATATTTTGGTCTACTCTCGAATAAGAGAGAAGTTGTATGACAAGTTGTCTCGGGATGACAACCCCCGAAAGATAGAAAAGAAGTTACAAGTTTTCTTGGATGTGCTGGTCATTTCCGAATTTGTGGAGAGATCCTCCAAAGTAATATCATCAATGGCTAACCTACTTTGGAAGACAAAGGAGTTTTGAAAATGGACAAGGCCCATCAGAGTTGTTAAGAGTTAATAAAAGAGTCGTTGGGCAACATTTTGACATTGCCTCGAGGTATGATGGGTTTGGTGTTTTACAAGTGATTCTTCAAGACATGGTTTGAGTTAAGTACTGATGTAAAAGTGAGAAGTAACAACATACATGCCTTGTTAGTAGAAGTAGTGAGAAGTAAAGTACTCCCTTCCTTGCTTGGAGCGTGCAACCATTATTGAGGAGACGTAACATTAAAGTTTGGTTTGACAAGAACCAAAGCCAACAGTGTAAAATTAAAAGTTCGATCTTCTTTGATAGAGAAATCACAGGGAAAATAATGGAGATGGTGCATCGAAACAGAGAAGAAGTTGAGTTCCGATATATTGATCTTTTTGAGATCTTAGCACGAGTTGGAGATGTGTCTTATATTTGGCGTTTCCGCCAAGAGTAGAGAGGGTTCACCCGGTGTTTCATGTGTATCAATCTAGGAAGTACAGTTATGACTCGAGAAGTTTTGCAGTCTTGATGAGTTAGTGGCGTCCTAGAACCGATGAAGCTAATAGGAAGACGGAGGATAATATTTTTGGTTGAGTTTTACGTTGAGTTAGTAGCATCGATAGAATCGACGCGTTAGACCTAGTTTTCCCTTAGTTGAGTTATGTGCATGTGTGATGTCATGAGTAGTTTGTGCTTTGTGCGGGAATGTGATACATGACCTGATATATCTTGCAGTGGTAGTTCGAGTAGATTGTGTGTATAGATTAAAAGTTTAAGCCTTCTTAGTTTGAGAGTTCATACCTCGGCCTTAGCGACCAAGAAGCTCGACGCATAGCAAGTTTCGGGACGAAACTTGTTTTTTAGGGGGATCCATTGTAACGCCCCGTTTATCGGGAGCGTTTTCGTTTTTTTTATTTAATTATTTTTTTTTGTAACGCCCCATTTATTGGGTGTGTTTCCGGTTTTTATTTTCCTTTTTTTTATCGATATTTTTTTTGAGAGTTTTTCCGATCAGAAAAATTTCTTTACGAGTGTTTTAACCGAGTTAAACCTTATTCATTTTGGTTTCTTTTTTTTTCCCGCCCTCTTTCGGTCTTTGGCTCTTCTCTCTCCCCTACATCTGAAGGAGATGTTGCCCATTTGCTGCATACCTACTCAGCCTACCGCCCCCTCAGTGCCCCTCTGTCTGTTGCTTTTCTCACGCTACCCTCATCTCTCATCTCTCCTTCTCTCTCACAACCTTCCGTGTACTCACCTCTCAACTCTCTATTTCTGCACACAGAAGTGCATCTCTCTCCCTCACCCACACTTCTCTCTGTCTCACTTGCCAGCATCTCTCGGACCTCCGTGTTTCATTCTTCTTTCACGTTTAAACTCACCCACAAGAGGGCTTATTCTCTCCTTCCAATGCCGCCACCTGGGAGCAGCCTAGTGCACCGCCTGTCCAACTTTCGAGCTCACCGGAGACACAAAGCTCGAGCAACCACCTCCTACACTCCACCCTCTGGTTCTTCTTTGCAACCACTAGGAACTAGTGTTCCAGGGAACGCCTCCTCCCTGCAAGACTGACAGCGCCACCACATCCACTCTGTGCCGCCAGGAATGCCGCCGGAGAAGGAAGCCCTGCCCTAGTCTATCGAGGAGCCCCATTGGCAAGCTGTAGCTGTCCTCGCTTGCGCCGCCTCTGAATCCCAACGCCGGAGCCTCAGATCCGCCTTCGCCCTCTGATTCCCAACGCTGGAGCCTCGGATCCGCTTTCCTCCGCCGTACAGCCGCCGGTGCCTGCTCCTCCCCGCTGCCCGCCGCTTCTGATGTCTCCCGCTGCAAGGGTTAAAAGAAAACCCTTTTCCTTTATTAAATCAACCCCCTCTTATTTGTGTTAATTGCAAAATATACCCATATGTTTATTATTGCAGTTTTGACCCACAGTTTTAGAATTTTACATTTATGCCACTGCAGAAAGTTAATTACATATATTGGCCATATTTTATATTGTAGTTTGTGACCCGGGTTTTACAATTACCACTTGTGTGCTTTGATGGATTAATTCGGTTATGGCTCAATGATTTAATCCCGGGTTTTTAACGTTGACTTTTGAAAACGAGTTTTCCTTAGAGTTATATATACATATATTACATATTCCGTTCAAATTTAGCCTATGAGCTAAATTTGCTTAATTTTGGTGTTAGGTTCGGAAGCGTCCCGATAAAGGTCTAACGAGTCCAAAGTCGACATCCATTGATCGACTTCCGTCTTTTGACGTCGCGTGAGTATCATTTCCCTCGATCTAGTTATTTTTAGCGGTAGTATCATGTTAGGTTGGATCTAGCATAACTTAAGAGTTAATGCCAAGTAGTGGCTTTGAACCTTAAGTGAGTTTCGAGGATTTGATATTGTTTGATGGATTGATGTTGATTCTAAGCTTGAGGTGTTATTGCGGTCTTGTGAGGCTGTTTATGACTTTAAGTTGTTTGTTGAGCATGTGAGAATCTACGAGTTGAGGTTGTATGATTGTTGAGATTGTGGAGACTAGAACGAGAGTATCCTAGTGGTATCGTGAGTTATGATCTTGCGAGATCCGAAGGTTTAGAAGTCTTAGGACTTCTAGCTTCTATTGAGTGTGATGTGAGCACGAGGGATTTAGGATGCGGTCCTAGAATTGAGAGTCAAATGGTCTTGCGTAGATCATTTGTATAGAAGTCTAAGACTTCTATTGTGAGTGGGTTGTTTTTGATATAGTTATCTTCTTGTGAGCAGGTTATGAGCTTCCTCCCTAAGGAAGCGAGAGGGTTGTGAGTTGAGTGTGGTGACGAGGTAAGTCTCCGGACTTACTTAGTTCGTATTCCTTGTATTAGCATTGATGTGTGTTTGGTGGTGTGTGTTTATTGTTTATTGTTTATAACAACTAAACCGGAATTAGGATTACCGACCTTTATATTATTTTGGCCCAAGTGTATGATAACGGGCGGTGACAACTTGCCTAGCTCCCGCGAGAGCTAGGAGGTTCTCGGCGACTATCCCGTGCTGGTAGACGGTCGGATGCATCAGTACCATTCCATGCCGGTAAGTAGGGACCGAGGCGAGTTTCGGTGACTCTCGTGTCACAACCTAAGTTGAATTAGAACGGGATACGACCTAATAATAACAAAGATAATAAACCGGATTGGTGTGTTTTTATGTATGTTGTATGCTTGTGATGAGATTACTTGTGTATGTGTCTTTCACCATGATTCTAATGCTTCGAATATGAGCTAACGGTTTTATACCGATTGTTGTAGATTGCCTTGCAGGTTAGGAATGCGGCCGAGAGATCCAGAAGAGTGGGCAGCCGGGGTTCCGTACATTTTAGGATTGGGTTTTGGTTGGAGTCGTGTTTGAGTTTTGTATTCATTATATATTGTATGCCGCGTGTATGGCATTTGGTCTTTCGGTTGTATCTCGGCTGACGTCTTTGGTTTGTTTGGTTTTGGGTTTCTTTGCATTGCATAAAATTTATTTGGTTTTGGCCTTTATTTGTGCCTTGTTGCAAAATCCGGTGAAATTGTTGTCAAGCTAAGGGTTAGGACCCATTGTGAGGTCTCAACCCGTAGCATCCCGAGTCCCGTGGATTCGGGGTGTTACAATGCCATATTGGGGTAGGATGTCACAATGAATCCTGACCCTAGCGTGACAACAAGTTTACTAGATCTTACAACAAGACACAAATAGATTAAAACCAAAATACATAATATTGTATAAGATACATCAAAAGGTTTTACAACACCAAGACGAGTACGAAAACAACATCCACAACGCCGGATACAAAATATCCCATTTCCCACGTAACCCTAATGTACAACACGGTATACACTGTTAGCTACAATAATGAATAAGAATGACGGTAATAGCACAAACACATATCCACACATCACACATGAAATGCCAAACACACATTCATTTATCATCTTCAATTATGTTATTCCATTACTAATTCATGTTATTTTATAACACGAGGAGCCTAAAGAGCCCCGTCCCTTCCACCGTAACATAGGGGTTTTGCTTGGGGGTGATCGTCACTTGTCCCCCCTGTGAGATCAGCTTCCGGGCACCTCATCCTACCCTCGAGCGCAGGCAAGTGGTCACGACCCGTTATAATACACTTGGGCCATTAAGAGTAATAAATGGTCATCCTAGTCCGGTTTAAGTTAAAAATGCACAACCATATGAAAACACACAACCAATACAATCACACATATCCAGAACTAAACACTAAGTAAGTCCTATGGACTTACCTATAATACTCGTAACTTGTACCACGTCACAGCTTCCCCTTGGGGAAATAATCAACGCCTTCAATAGCAAGGCGCACATCATCATATACTACAACGGTTAGGAAAGAAGGAATCATACCAACTAAACACAAGTGCCTAAGGCACATATCCATCATACCACTCATCATACACATCCTAACCATACTAGCCTAGCTATCAACTAAAGCCAAGGCCAAAGGAAAGGAAAGAAGGAATCATACCAATTAGGTATGCCCTGGACGCACCAGCGGAAACAAGAGATGAAGGGACTGAACCAGTGAGGCGCAGGGGCAGATGGATCAAGGCACAAGGGCAACGCAGACATAAGGCGCAGGTGCGGCTCAAGGCAGGCGCAGGGGAGGTTGTTTGTGCGGAAGGTTGGTCTCGACTTGTCTTCGATCCTTCTCTCGACTTTCTTCCCTTCTTCATCACACAAAAACATACACATACATATACACATATGTATGAACATCTAAACGTCCAGGAAAGGATCCACACAAGCTCAACTATTGATCCTAAGCAAAAGAAGAAAGGAAGAAGCAAGAAAAGAAGAGGGAAAGAAGATGGAGATGATGATCTTATCACACCAGAACCCTATGCAGCAAGAAGATCAACCAACATCACCTCACACCCTCATCACATCAGAAACAACACTCAGCATCATCTTCGTGATCATTCAAAGCCAAATCCACAATCAAAATCTCAAAAACACACACACAAGATCAAAGGAAGAAGGAGAGAAGAAGATGAATGTAAGGAAGAAGAAGGAGCTGGGAAGAGATGAAGAAACCCCTCATCAGAAGCAATGGAAGGCTTATAAAGGAAGTCAGCCGCAAAGCACGGGTCAAAGGTGAACGAAAGCGGCTGCAACCACACAGATCCGCAAGGACTGACACTGTAAGGCGTAGGGGCGGCCAGCCGTAGGTGCGCCCATCTGGGTCCGCAGAGGCGGCCTTCAGGGTCATCCAAAGGCTCAGCAAGGCTCCAAGGCTCCTAGAACTAAGGCTCTTACATCACACTCCCCTAAAAACAAATTTTGTCCCGAAACTTGCAAGATCCCAAATCCTCTTGGACCCATAAACCGAGGTATAACTCTCCCTCTCAAAAGCATCATATCATAACCTATAACATTCTATATCCTCAGTCACAACATGGAGGAATCATCACACTAGCGACACCATCATCAACTCTAACCAAGGCCGAGAGAAAGATCATCTCTAGCCGAACACGAACCACATCACACTGGCATGGAGGAAAGCCATCTCCAGCCAAAACATACACCTAGTACCACTACGTGGAGGAAAATCATCTCCACTCACACTATATCCATCAATGGTAGCATGGAGGAAAGAACCATCTCCAACTAATGCTAAACACATGTATAATAGCATGGTGGAAAGAACCATCTCCAGCTATACCTATCTCGCGCTAGCAAACAGGATCTAACATATCATATGCACATATCACAACTAGTACGAAAAGCATATCATATCATATAAACACATAGCACAACATGCACTCACCAAGATGGCCCTAACATCTACTCGTGGATCCTACAGGTGTATCTATCTCAACATAGAACTCTAGATATTTTCTTTAGATACTATCCTCACTCTCTCATGTAGCCTCATTAGGTCCTCGTCTCGACCATTGTATCCTCATCATGGGTATGTCCTTTGAACGCAGGCATCTCACACCTTTTCTAGGACTGCAATAGGGTGCTTTGTAAAGGTGTGGTCCGGCTCAACCACCATATCATCATAACTCACAATGTGCCTCGGATTTGGTATGTACTCCCTTAGGTTAGACACATGAAACACTGGTTGAACACCCTCTAACCTCGGAGGCAATGCTAATCTTTAGGTGGCCCTCCCGACCCTATCCAGTATCTCGAAAGGACCAACATAACACGGACTCAACTTCATGTTTATGCCAAAACATCTTATGTCTCGAGTCGGAGATACTCTCAGCCAAACATGAGCTCCTACCTTGATTTCTAGAGGTCGACGCCTCCGATGTGCATATGACTTTTGGCGACTCTATGCAGCCAGCATCCTCTCTTTAATCAGCATTACTCGAGCCATATCATCCTGAATCTACTCTGGCGCTATCCCACTGATACTGCTAGGCTCATCCCAGCATAAAGGTGTACGACATCTATGTCCATAAAGGGCCTCATAAGAAGTCATCCCTATAGATGCATGCAAGTTGTTGTTGTATGAGAACTCAACGAGTGGGAGGTAATTTGACAATCCCTATTCCCAATCCAAAACACAAGCTCACAGCATATCCTCCAAATGGTCCTCTCTGACTGACCATTTGTCTGGGGGTGAAACGCAGTCGTAAAATGTAGACTCATCCCCAAAGAAATCTCAATCTACTGCCAGAATCTCGAGGTAAACCGTCCATCTCGATGAGAAACGATCATCCTCGGTACACCATGGAGTCTCACTATCTGTGTAGTGTACTCCTCAGCCAATCTACTCACCGGCCACGTCTCTCTAATGAAGATTAAACGTGTTGTCTCCGTTAGTCTATCCACAATCACCCAAATAGCATCAAAGCTCCTACTGAGTCTCAATCCAGTCACAAACTCCATGGAGACGTCCTCCCACTTCCACTGCGGTACCAACAGTGGATGGAGCACACCTCTAGGCCTGAAATGGTCTATCTTGACTTGCTAGCAGGTCACACACTAAGCCACAAATCTGGCTACATTGGGTTTCAACCCTTCCCATCAATATGAGCGTCTCACATAATGTTAAATCTTACTTGTACATGGATGTAATAACTAAGGTGTACATTGAGCCTCTTGTAAGATCCTCTGTCTAAACTTTGCATCGGCAGGTACACAGACACAGTCATGGCGCCTCATCACTCCGTCTGCTCTAATGGAAAATTGTGGTGCCTTACCACGAGACATCCTCTCTCTGATCTTCGTCAAGGTTGGGCAGGTCCCCTATTTCTGTTGGATCTCATCCAACAGACCAGGTAGAACCTCTAAAGCAAACAACTGGACATCCTCATCAGGAAACTAGATGTCCATCTCTAGGCAAGCTAGATCCTTCTGAAGTTGAGGTTGTACTGTCAATCTCGCAATTGCATTCTCTCGAGGCGTCATCCTCTGCTCAAGGCGTCAACTACAACGTTCAACTTTCCAGGATGATACAAAATCTCAAGGTCAAAGTCCTTCATCAACTCAAGCCATCGACGTTGGCGGTTATTCAATTACCACTGCGTGAAAATGTACTTTAGACTCTTATGGCATGTGAAGATCTAACATGTGGCACCATACACATAATTTCTCCATATCTTCAAAGCATGAACCACCGCTTCCAACTCCAGATCATGAGTCGGGTAGTTCTCCTCATACGTCTTCATCTATTGAGACGCATATGTAATCACGCTGCCTCCCTACATCAGTACACATCCCAAGCCTAGCTTGGATGCATCATTGTAAACCACGAAATCCTCATAACCCTCTTGTTGTGCTAAGACAGGAGCAAAAGTCAAACGCCTCTTCAACTCCTCAAAACTCTGGGTACACTGATCTGTCCATACAAATCGGGCAGTCTTCCTCAAAAGACTCGTCAGTGGATGGGCAATCACAGAAAATACCTCCACAAAGCATATGTAGTAGCCGGCTAAGCCAAGGAAACTACGTACTTCCTTGACGTTCATCGGTGTCGTCCATGCTACAACATTCTCTATCTTTGCCGGATCAACCATGATCCCACTGGCGGAGACAATGTGTCCAAGAAAAGCAACCTCAGACATCCAGAATTCACACTTAGAGATCTTGGCATACAACTCTGTATCCCTCAAAATCTGCAAAAATGTCCTCAGATGACCGGTATGCTCCTCTCTACTACGAGACTATACCAAAATATCGTCAATGAAAAGAACTAGAAACTGATTGAGGAAGTCGATGAAGATGTTATTTATCAACTACATAAAGACAGTTGGGGCATTCATCAGCCAAAATGGCATCAATACAAATTCGTAGTGTCCATAACGGGTATGAAATGCCTGTGCACGTCCTGCTCTCTCACCCTCAATTGGTGATATCCTGAACGCAAGTCAATCCGGGAGAACACTGTCACTCCCTGAAGTTGATGAAGCAGATCATCAATACGCGGTAGTGGATACTTGTTCTTGATGGTCACCTTATTCAGCTCTCTATAATCAATACACAGTCTCAACGATCCATCCTTCTTCCGCACGAAGAGGACAGGTGCTCCCCAAGGGGATACGCTAGGGCGGATAAAGCCCTTCTCAGCCAACTCCTCGAATTGCTTCTTCAGCTCAAACATCTCATCAAGCGCCATACGACATGGGGCCTTCGAGATCGGTCTCGTGTCAGGCTCCAACTCAATGTCGAAGTCCACACTTCTTTGAGGAAACAAACTAGACGGCTCAACAAACACGTCTGTAAACTCGTAGACTACTATAATATCCTCCAAAGCTGGGCTATCTCCTTCCTTCATGTCGTAACACTAGAAGGCATCACGTCCCTATGCTATCAGCCTCGTTGCACGTATAACACTCAGAAAAAAGCCCGTCTTCCCAAGGTCCCAACCTCAGAAGAACTCTATCGGACCTATGTCGGTAGAGACTATAATAGTTCTCTTCCCTACATCTAATACCGCACGGTGTGTACGCATCTAATCCATACCTCATATGACCTCTTTATTCATCAATGACATGACAAAGAAGTCAACAAGCAACACACGAGTCCCAAAATAAAGGGGACAACTACGTATCTCTCGGGTACCTCTGACCCTACTACCATCAGGTAACCCTATCGTAAAGGGTGTCCCATCTATGGTAGATAAAATTAGACGCTCAACACATACATCAGAAATAAAGGAATGCGTAGCATCCGTATCAAATACAACTCTAACAGGTAAACCATGTAACAGAATGGTACTTGTAGCAACTGGTGTTGGCGGCTCCTCAACACTATTCAGCTAAAAAACACGACATCGAGCTCCTCGGGCATCACTAGTACTAGCATCTCTACCCCTGTCTCTACTCGGTTCTGGAGCTGAATCTTAAGTAGCAAGTGTGTCTGGAACTCTCTGTTGTCCCTATCCCTGATGCTGAGGCGGTGTCTGCCCACCTCATACTGCAGCTACAAGGGAAGAACCCTGCTGTGATGACGCTTTGCCCTGACGGAAAAATGTAGCTCTGTGTCCTGGCTTCCGACACGAGAAGCAAGTCAGTGGTTCTCTTGGGCACTCAGCCCTCAAATGTTCATAGGACCCGCAGTTGTAACACTGCCGGTCTCTCTCAAGCGTCTATACAGACACTGGACCACTCGAGCGGCCCTGAGACTGGCCTCGCCCATATCCAGATGCTCTTGCACAAGTCTGTCCTGTGCGCTATCTCTTCTCATACAGTCCTGTCTAAGAATTCCTCCTCTGGCTGACACTCTCGTGCTCATAGGGAGAGGCTCGATCTTGATCTTCTTCTAAAGACTAACAATGGAATCCCGCCATATACAAATGAGTGCTCTCCCTCAATCAGCGGGAGAACAAGTACACATGTTGGTCCTCAAAAGGTGCAGCTGGAACCAACAAAGCTAACTCAGTCTAGAAGCGGCTGATGGCATCTGCAATAGGCACATCCTCAAAGCTTGCCTCCACGAAGTCTTGTAGCTTCCCTGATAGCATGTATTATAATCTATATTTTGGGGCTGGTTTAGACGTTTTATCTTCATAAATCTGCATGTATGGATGTATATTCTGCAATTATAATTGTTTCATCTACCTTTGCGAGAATCGAGGTCTACACCTAGTTTCGTTGTAAATGAAGGTAAAATGGCACGTTTTGGGCTAAAATGGAGCTAAAGGAGCTAATAGTCATTGGAGCTACATTGAGGAGATATAAGAAGATATATGGAAGCATGAAAGTGATTAAGAAGATTAACTTTGGACCAGATTTGTGAGATTTCACATTCAGTTGAGATTCACCTCGGTCAGCTACAGTACCATCTCGACCGAGGTGATCTCGAGGAGCATCGCGACCGAGGCGAACACCATGTCGCCGGCGAGATCTTTTTTTTTGGATGAGATCTTTTATTTTTGGAAGGAAGTTATCTTATATTTTTTGCTGGATTTCTGGAAGGAAGATATTATTTTTGGGAGATCTATTTTAGAAGATATGAATATATTTTATGGGAAATTATCTTTTTAAGATATTATTATCTTTAGAAGATAATCCTCCTATATAAAGGGTTGGATTTTCCACAAGTTCAACCATGCTTGGAGCATCCAGCAATTGAGGGATTTTCTGGAAGGTTGGAAGGAAGTATTGAATGATTGAAGTTCAAGGAAGGAAGAAATCATAGTTGGAGTTAGCTTTTGAAGAAGTTTGTAAGACTTTCTTAGATTGTCTTTTTGATTGATTGTCTTTGCTGATTTGTGATTGAGGAACGCTTGTTTGTTTGATATTTGATTCAGTTCTTGAGACCTTTTTCTTAAGGTTTTCTTGTTCGGATATTGATTCATTTCCTATATATTTGATTATTTTTATCATGATCATTGTTGACTAAGTTTCTTATGTGATTCTATGGTGATTGGCTGAAAGTTGTGGGAAAGACGATGATAGAATGATCTTAATCCCAGTAGGACCCTGAAAGCTTGAGCCTTTATCTTAACCCTAGAACACCTCGCTTAGTCGATGAACATCTCGGCCGGGGTGGAAACTGACTGAACGAGGTGAATCTTTTCCTGATCCAAAACTGAGTTAAGATTGTAGTTTGCCAAATCTTATCCTTGTTACACCTTTCCTGGTTCAACGCAAGCCTAGGATGAGACTTACCCGGTGATTCCTTTGTTTGTTTACCTAAGATCATGAGTGTAGGTAATAAAGGTTTATCCTTTAGTGGGGTTTGAGTGTGCCTTCATCCCATCTTTGAGAGTTAGCTTGAGACTTACCCGGTTAAGGTTGATTATATTCCCTTGGGTGGTGTGTTGGTTTGAGATTAAAGTACCTTTCCTTAGTACCTTGAGACTTACCCGGTAATAGGAGCTTCGGTTTGGGACAATGAGTAGTGAGACGTACCCGGTAATCTATTCCCATCTTAGAAACACCTTCCCTTTGCAAACCTCAACCCTGTTCGCGTTATACTTTGAGATATTGAGACGGAACCACAACTAGATGGTTTAATCCTTAGAATCCGCATTTTCCCCTATTTGACTTTTATATAATCTTTGATTACTTTAACTACTTTTGATTAATTGTAATATTTGACAACCAATTTCGTGTTTTGTTTCACCTAAGTCCCTGTGATCGACCCTTGGAATTCTTCTTTTATTACAATTGACCTGTACATTGCGGGTTCGCATATTTGTTCAAGCATACTTCTTGGGATATAAATTTTAAAGCTTGCACACACATTTTGGAGCGAACATTCCCCCTCCTCAATGAGGCAGGGCAGGACTACTCCCTAAGCAAAGTCTTCATCTGCTTATAAATTCGGGCTCGTATAGTCCTCCACCACTGGTGAGCAAGGTCACGGAATAGAGATTGTACTAGCTCTATATGTCTGTCCTCAGTACATCTAATAGACTCTAAAGCTGAGTGTACATGTCCTATCCATACCTCTGTCTCTAAGCCAATCTTCCCTGAGAAGGGTGGCACTCCCTGCTGATGGAACGCCTTCAACCAAGTATCTGGTCAAGGCCCTCTGCACTCCTCAGGAGCTCTAGCAATCTCAGCAGCACGTGCCTGCATAGCTGGCACGTGAGTGGCTCCCTACGATCTCTGAGATGATCTCTCTTGCCCTGGTGGATCAGCAGCGGGATCCACCACTCCTCGTGTCTGGGACGACACTATCAGCAACCTCGTCACGAGCCTCCTCCACTACTGGTGGATCAGCAGCGGGAGCTGATCCCTACCCTATCACGCCATGGAGACACAATCTGAGTCACATGATGTTCGCTCCAAACGGTGTGTGCAAGCTTTAAATTTATAACCCTAGACTTAAGCTTAAAACAAGGATGCGAACCCGCAGTGTACGGGTCAATCGTAGTAAAAAGCAAGGAATTCCAGGGGTCGATCACAGGGACTTAGTGAAACAAAGTCGATAACGGTAAGCTTTGTAAATACTAACCACAAGAGCAATTAACACAATCAAAGATGAATAAGAAGTCAATAAAGCAAACATGCAATTCTAGGGATTAAAGCATCTAGTTGTGGTTCCAACTCAAGATCTAAAGATAAGCGGACAAAGCTGAGGTTTTTGCATGGGGAAGGTGTTACTAAAGTGGAATAGATTATCGGGTAAGTCTCACTACTCACTAATCCTAAACCGTAACTCCTATTACCGGGTAAGTCTCAAGGAATCAAGATAAAGAACTATATCCTCAAACTAACACACCATCTAAGGGAATAGAATTAACCTTTACCGGGTAAGTCTCAGGCTAACTCACAAAGATGGGATGAAAGCACACTCAAACCCCAATAAAGGATAAACCTTTATTACCTACACTTATGATCTTAGGTACACAAACTAAGGAATTACCGGGTAAGTCTCATCCTAGGCTTGCATTGAACCAGGGAAGGTGTAATAAGAATAGGATTTGGCAAACTCTAACACTTAACTCTCAGTTTCGGATCAGATAAGTCACCTCGGTCAGCCAAATTCCACCCCGGCCGAGATGTTCATCGACTGAACGAGATGCTTAGGGTTAAGGTTAAAAACTCGAGCTTTCAGGGTCCTACAGGAATCTAAGATTATTCTATCATTGTTTTTCCCACAACCTTCAGCCAATCACCCAAGAATCACACAAGGAAATTAGCCACTTATCATCATGAAAGTATTAATCAAATATATGAGAAGAAGGTGAATATTTGAACAAGAAGAATTTAATGAAAAGACTTCAATAACTGAATCAAATATCACAACAAAGCGTTCCTTGGATATAAATCCAACAAGCAAGACAACAAGGAAGAGAATCTAAGGTAATCTTACAAGAAAAACTTCCAAAAGCTATGAAAGCTACAATCTTCAATCTTCCTTCAACCTTCAAAAAGGTTCTTCAAATCTCCCAACTGGAGTATGGCTGTTGCGTGATTCCCAACTGAATGCGGATTTTTCGGTGTAAGCGGGATGTATGCGAGATATGGATTTGTGGAAAATACAACCCTTTTTATAGGAAAATAACCCTCCAAAGATAAGATATCTTAGAAGAGATCTTTGCCCATAAATATAGGTAAAATATATGATCTAGCATATCTTCTTCCTTCCAGGAGCCAAGCCCAAAAATATAAGATCACTTTCCAAAGATAAAAGATCTCAGCCAAGAATAAAATATTCTCGCCGCGTCCTAGGTATTCGCCTCGGTCGAGTCGACTTCCCTGGATCACCTCGGTCGAGATGAATCTGTGATCAACCGAGGTGAGTCACAACTGAATGTGAAATCTCTCAAAACTAGTCCAAAGTGAATCTTTAATCCATGGCTATGCTTCCTGGATGGTTCCTTATTTTCCTCAATGTAGCTCCAATGACTCCATAGCTCCTTTTTGCTCCTTTTTGATGTAAAACGCGCCATTTTACCTACGATTACAACAAAACTAGGTGTAGACCTCGATTCTCGCAAGGGTAGATGAAATGGTAATATAATCACATAATATACATACAAACATGCAGATTATGAAAGATAAAACGTCCAAACAAACCCCAAAATATAGACTATAATTCATGCTATCACATGACTGGACTCGATGTGCCTGTTGTCTCCTGGATCCACAGCTCCTCGTCTCTGGGACGACACTATCAACAACCTCCTCACGAGCCTCCTCCACCACTAGTGGATCAGCAGCGGGAGCTGATCCCTATCCTATCACGCTTGGAGGAAGAGGTGGTCTACCTCTACCTCGGCCTACAGCAGCAGTAGCTCTAGTCTGAGCCATCTGTGGATAGGCCATATGTATAGATACATATATAATACTTAATTTTACATGCATAAATATAACACAAAATAGGTATCTATATATATATATATATACTGTGAAGATCCTCCAAAGGGTGACAGCTTTTGTACATACTATCCCAAAACCACAACCTTTTTTCAAAATTCAAACCCCTTTTGGGTTCTGTTTATTATCCACTCTACCTTTATTGCGGATAGCAAGTGCCATTGTTGTCAACCTAAGACTCTGATACCAACTCTGTAACACCCCGAATCCGCGTGTCTCAGGATGTCACATTGGGCTAGGATCTCACAATAGATCCTGACAATAACCTAACAACAAGTTCACTGGATCTTACAACAAGGCACAAATCGATAAAAACCAAAATATATAAAATTGTATAAGATACAACAAAATGTTTTACAACACCAAGCCGAGTACAAAAACAATATCCACAATGTCAGATACAAAATATCCATATCCCACGCAACCCTAATGTACGGAAGTCCTCGGCTGGTCACCCCATCTGGCTCACTCTTCAGTCTTCCTGACATGTAGATCATCTAAAACACGTAATACACCGTTAGCTACAATAATGAATAAGAATGACAATAATAGGAAAAACACATATCCACACATCACACATGCAATGCCACACACACATTCATTTGTCATCTTCAATTACGTTATTCCATTACTAATTCAATTTGTTTTGTATTACGAGGAGCCTAAAGAACCCCGTCCCTTCCACCGTAACACACGGTTTTTACATGGGGGTGATCATCACTCGTCCCCCCTTGTGAGATAAGCTTCCGGGCACCTCCTCCTACCCTCAAGCAGAGGCAAGTGGTCACGACCCGTTATAATACACTTGGGCCATTTAGAGTAATAAATGGTCATCCTATTCCGGTTTAGGTTATAAATACACAATAATATGAACACACACAACCATTACAATCACACAAATCCACAACTGAACGCTAAGTAAGTCCTATGGACTTAGTTGTAATAATCGTAACTTGTACCACGTCACAGCTTCCCCTTGGGGATGTAATCAACGCCTGCCATAGCAAGGCGCACATCATCACATACTGCAATGGTTAGGAGACTCGTCTTCATAACCATGACCAACCTATGACCCCAATCTAAACCTCGAGAACATAACATGCTCACAAATGCCTAAGGCGTATCCTCAACATAAACCCAAGTGCCTAAGGCACATATCCATCATACCACTCATTATACACATCCTAACAATACTAGCTTAGCTATCAACTAAAGTCAAGGATAAAGTAAAGGAAAGAATGAATCATACCAACTAGGTATGCACTGAACGCACTAGCTGAAACAAGAGGCGCTGGGACTGAACCAGTGAGGCGCAAGGCCGGATGGATCAAGGCGCAGGGACGGCTCACACACCAGGCGCAGGTGCAGCTCAATGCAGGCGTAGGGGCGGATGTCTGTGCAGAATGTTGGTCTCGATTTCTCTTCGATTATTCTCTCGACTTTCTTCGCTTCTTCATCACACAACAACATACACATACATATACACACATGTATGAACATCAAATTGTCCAGGAAAGGATCCACACAAGCTCAGCTTGTGATCCTAAGCTAAAGAAGGAAGGAATAAGCAAGAAAAGAAGAGAGAAAGAAGATGGAGATGAAGATCTTACCACTCAACATCATCCTCATGATCATCCAAAATCACCTCACACCCTCAACATATTAGCAACAATACTCAGCATCATCTTCATGATCATCCAAAGCCAAATCCACAATCAAACTCTCAAAAACTCAGACACGAGATCCAAGAAAGAAGGAGAGAAGAAGATGAACGGAAGGAAGAAGAAGGAGTTGGGAAGAGATGAATAAACCCATCATCAGAAGCAATGGAATGCTTCTAAAGGAAGCCAGCCGCAAAGAAAAGGTCCAAGGTCAACGAAAGCGGCTGCAACCACACAGAGCCGCAGGGGCGGACACTATGAGGCATAGGGGAGGCCAGCCGCAGGTGCGGCCATCTGGGTCCGCAGGGGCGGCCGTCTAGGTCAACCAAAGGCTCAACAAGGCTCCAAGGCTCCTAGAACTAACGCTCTTACAGGTAGACCACCTCTTCCTCCGGTAGTGTTAGCTCGTGGATGAGCTGATGGACCTCCAGTAGCAAGAGGTCGGGGACGAGTCCCCATTGCTGATATGCTAGAGGCGGAATTTAGAGACAGGGAGGTTGTTGAGAGTGTAGATCTGGAGACTGGGAATGGGATGGCGGCTAGGCTAAGAGCCTAGGTGGTATAGCCACATGACACAATCATGTCTCGATGGGAGCGATAAAATTTAGAGAATACATCCAACTGGTGATTGATGCAGATAGAAGAGGAGAACGTATTCCAGATCCTTCGGTCCCTAAAAGACATGTTGAGATATTGTAGAGGGTGACATCAGTGCCAACCCACCCATAGAGGATAAGTGAGACTACTAGCGCTCGAGAGGAGACAGGGGCACTGACACCAGATACAGGTGGATCAAGAAAGCTATAGTGGGTCGAGTATGCCCATACCAAGGCAAGAGCTTTTGGCGATGGACGAGGTCCAACACCGAGATGCCCGACTTACCCATCAACCGCACATGTTGCGGAGAGAGGACAATAGTGTTTTTTATAGTGGGAGTTATGGACACTTGTGGACCAAGTGTCTGAGGTCACCGGTGACTTGCTTCACTTGTGGCATGACAAGTCACCGAGCTTCCTTTTTCCGTCAAGGCAAGGCTCCTTAATAGTAGGGTTCTTCCCCTGCTAATATTGTAGGAGGTGGCTAGAGGTTGTCTCCATATCAGTCACAGAGACATCAATAGTGAGTCCCAAATCATCCGCCTACTCAAGGTTCCACTCTAAGAACGAGTAGAGGTAGAGGCCGTGGTGGTGACAACGTTGATACGAGAGGTGCGTTGAGAAGCCGGCAGCACCTACCACTACAAGTACCATTCAAATTAATGGTTTGCCTATTAGATCTTTTTTGATACGGATGTTATGCCATTTAGAAAGGTGAGTGTAACACCCCGAATCCGCGGGACTCGGAGTGTCACATTGGGCTAGGATCTCACAATGGATCCTGATCCTAGTCTGACAACAAGTTCACTAGACCTTACAACATGGCACTGACAGATCTAAAAACAAATACATAAAATTGTATAAACTGTACAACCAAAAAGGTAAGACAACATAGCCGAGTATAAAACACATCGCCCTCATACATGAGGTAACAAAAGATCATCCTCACGCAGGAGGGAAAGGTAAACAACCCAAAAGTCCGCAACAACCAATGTACGAGACGTCCTCGGCCTGCCACTCTGCTAGATCACCCAGCAGCATGCCTTTCTTGTGGGGCATCTACAACATGGTAATAAACCATTAGCTATCCATACACATATATAGAGTAATGCATAAGCACAATCACAATCAAGGAAAGATAAACACATCAACGTGCTTTCACACATTTATCCATTATATCATCTCAAAAATATTGGTCATTCACTCAAATCGTATATATATATATATATATATATATATATATATATATATATATATATATATATATATATATATATATATATATATATATATATATATATATATATATATATATATATGAAAGTATGTGACACGAGGACCGATACATCATCTCCTCTGAGCCTCCTAGCCAGCTGCACAAGTATCGGTCACACAATCCGTGTACCCTAAGGGAGTGGATTGTTCCCTTCCTATAAAGTCAGTCTGGCCTGACATAAGAGAACCTCCCAGACTCCACAGTGGGGTGAAAGGGAAAGGTTATCACAACCACGCATACGAGGCAATCAATAAAACATAGGTCAGCATATACGACACCTCATGGTATCATAGCAAACACATAAAGCACACATCACTCATGAAAACACCCAATATAAGGATGACAGCTAAGTAAGTCTTATGGACTTACCTCAACCTCGAACAAACTCAACCACGATCACCTCTACACTAGAGGGACAACACAACCTATAAAGAAGGCATAAAGAGAAATATCAAACTCCTAACAACACAAGGGTCACACCTAGACCCAAAGGGATCCAAAGGATTGAACTCAACCTCAAATCCTTATCCAAAATCAACCTAGGTCCATAAAGAAGTAAAAGGCATAAACCGATCATAACCTCAACCAAACACACCCTCACACCTCTAGCATGATCCTATACTCTCAAACTTGGAAAGGAGGAAACAAAGGAATCCTAAGGAAAGCCTAGAAGTACACACACCTGAAGAACCAAGAGAAGGTCCTTGCTAATGCAGGTAGGCGCAGGGGCGGTTTACTGGTGGCGCAGGGGGGGACCACTGGCCGGCGCAAGGGCGGCTGCAAGGTGGCGCAGGGGCGGCTGGTGTGCAAGATCCCAAGTCCTCTCGGTCCCATAAGCCGAGGAATAACTCGCTCTCTCTAACGGAGGTATCACATCTCCGATCAGAAGGTCAGAACCTATACAAATATATAACCTCAAGTATAAACATGAAGGAATCATCAACTTTACAAAACGGGGCCATAACGCTACCCAAAGGCGTAGAGGAATCACATCTCTCGCCATACCACATCACAAGGCAAAGAGGAAGCACATCTCTAGCCAAACATAAACATATACATCGTATGGAGGAATAACATCTCCACTGAAACTACGTCCATCAAAGTAGCATGGAGGAAAGAAGCATCTCCAACTAAATCATAATCAACTCATATAGCATGGCGGAAAGAACCATCTCCAACTGTAATAGATATCAAACTCAAATAGCATGGAGGAAGTAATCATCTCCAACTATAACATACATCATGCTAGCACAACAAGATCTAATAAGATCATAAAAAATATCATAGCTAGCATGGAAAGCATATCAGGCATGTAAGCACATAAGCACATAATCACATACTCACCAAGATAGCACTAAGATCTACTCATCGAACTTAGGTGCATCTAGCTCAGTATAAAACTCTCGATCATTCCTCTGGATACTGTCCTCAGTCTCCCATGTAGCCTCATCAGGTCCACGTCTAGACCACTGTAATCTCATCATAGGAATGTCCTTTGAACGCAGGCGTCTCACATCTCACTCTAGGACTGCAATCGGATGCTTAGCAAAGGTGTGGTCTGGCTCCACCACCAAATCATCATAACTCACAATGTTCCTCGGATTCGGTATGTACTCTCTGAACTGAGACACATGAAACACAGGGTGAACACCCTCTAACCGCGAAGGTAAAGCTAATTTGTAGGTTGCCCTACCAACTCTATCTAGTATCTAAAAAGGATCGACATATCGAGGACTCAACTTCCCCGTTATTCCAAAATGTCTGATGCCACACGTCGGAGATACTCTCAACAAGAAATGAGCTCCAACCCTGAACTCTAGAGGTCGACGCCTCTTGTCTGCATACGACTTCTGGCGACTTTCCGCAACCAACATCCTCTCTCTAATCAGCGCAACTCGAGCCATATCATCTTGAATCTATTCTGGCGCTATCACACTGATACTTCTAGGCTCATCCCAACATAAAGATGTACGGCACCTACGTCCACACAGTGCCTCATAAGAATCCATCTCAATAGATGCATGCCAACTGTTTTTGTATGAGAACTCAATGAGTGGGAGATAATCAGACCATCCCTGTCCCCAATCAAACAGAAAAGCTCACATTATAGCCTCCAGGGTTTGGATGGTCCTCTCAGACTAACCATCGGTCTGGTGGTGAAACGCAGTCGTGAAGTGTAGAACCGTCCCCAAAGCCGTTTTTATCTACTGCCAAAACCTCGAGGTAAACCGTCCATCTCGTTAAGAGACGATCGTCCTCGGTACACCATGGAGTCTCACTATTTTTCTAGTGTACTCCTCAGCCAATCTACTCACGGGTCACGTCTCTTTGATAGGAATAAAACATGCCGTCTTCATCAATCTATCAACCACAACCCAGATAGCATAAAAACCCCTATTGGGTCTCAAACCAGTCACAAAATTCATGGAGACATCCTTCCACTTCCACTGCGGTACTGGCAGTGGATGAAGCTCACCTCCAGGTCTGCAATGCTCTACCTTGACCTGCTGGCAGGTCGTACACAGAGTCACAAATTTGGCTACATCGGGTTTTAGCCCTCCCCACCAATATTAACATCTCACATCATGATACATCTTACTAGTACCTGGATGTACAAAGTAAGGTGTAAAGTGAGCCTCCTATAAGATCCTCTGCCTCAACTCTGCATCGGCAGGAACACAGATGCGGTCATGATGCCTCATCACTCCATTAGTTCCAATGGAGAACTGTGGTGCCTCTCCACGAGACATCCTATCTCTGATACTCATCAAAGTCGTGCTGGTCCCCTGCTTCTGTTGGACCTCGTCAAACAGACCAGGTAAAACCTCTAATGCATATAACTGGGCAACATCATCAGGAAACTAGATGTCCAGCTCTATCCAAGCTAGATCCCTCTGAAGTTGAGGTTGTATTGTCAATCTATCAATCGCCTTCTCACGAGGCGTCTTCCTGCTCAAGGCGTTAGTTACAACATTCGCCTTCCAGGATGTTATAAAATCTCAAGGTCAAAGTCCTTGATCAACTCTAACCATCGACACTTACGGTTATTCAACTCCCACTACGTAAAAATGTACTTCAGACTCTTATGGTCTGTGAAGATCTAACATGTAGCACCATCAAGCCAGAAAACCTGCTAACATACATCTTCAAGCCAGAAAATCGAGTTATAAGCATGCCACCTATTCCGTTCTCCAGACCACTGACTTCCTCAATCAGTAACAACTCAGCCTTCGGCAATATATCTCTCAAGCCACTATTATCAAAGTCCAGCCAATTACACTGATTGATCATCAAAGCACAGGAAAATGAAGTGAAATCATGATGCAATGGACTGTGGAATAATCTATCACCGTATAATATTATACACCTTTGCAGGAAATTGGGAAACTTCAAAGCACTGGGATAAACTAGACAGGTTTGGGGGATTTTAATTTCAACCACTTCCAAAGGCAAAGACATCAATTTTCCAATATCATCAGTACTCCATCTCCAATAACTACAGCAGAGGTAAAGTTCTCTCAATTGACCCAGTTTTGCTACAGAATCAACAATAAATGTGGAAAACTAGCAGTCAGTCAAGTCTAGTACTCTTAATTTGGTCAACTTCCCAGCTTCTTCGAGTAAACCTTCAAATGTAGAACCACGCAAGCTAAGAACCTCAAGCACTCCAGCTAGATTACTTGTCATGGATTTTAAACCACATCGTATGTCACAATACTCCAGATGCAATGTAACAAGATTCTTTAAATCTCCAATCGATGATGGAAACTCGACAAACACTACACCAGTAATATCCAAAATTTTCAGGTTTTGCATCCCTTGGAATAATTGATCTGGGAGACTCAAAGATGGGGTTCCCATTAACAAGAAAGCTTGAAGCTTATACAACTCCAAACCACTTAAACACATATAATTACTACTAGGTGTCGTCGAGATGGCTACACAGTTTTCATAGGATTCCCTAGTGTCCCAAGAAGTACCACAATCTCGCAATACACGTAATATAAGATCACCTGATAAAAAGAAACCAAACACTTGGTACGTATGTCAAGTTCAATTTAAGCTACAAGTATCGAAAAACATTAAGTAACTATTACTAGTATAAGAAATTATTAAACTTACAATATAAGAATAAAAAGGTAAGGGTACAATAAAAAAATAATATGTTTATGCTGTAATTTTCTTAACCATTATGCCTTGGTCACGTCACATGCGTATGCCCAAACAAGCTAAGGTTTGCTTTGTGAGATTTTTGAGTGAGACTGCAGAAAACAAGATCAAATCTGTGGGGATATGGGAATCACAAATTAATATCTTGAGCAGCGTCTGGGAGGTGCAACCTAGACCCAAGGATAGTCGGGTATGACCAATGCTCTTGAATGGAAGATAGCTACGGTACTCCTTTATCACCTGGTTATCATGTACTCCAGTGTTGGAACTCAATAAACTTAATTGAGTCTTTTGGTTACGTTCAGTTAAGCAATATATTTTACTAAATTTCAATTGTTGGATTCAAGCTTTATGTTTTACAAAGTACTATCTTCGTTTCATGTGTAAAGAGACATGTATATAGGCTTTGTTTAACCATATTAAAATAAGAGAACATAGATGGAAATTAGTAGAGGAAACTCTTTTTTTTATCCTCTTTGATAGAATATGTAGTTAATGTAAATAGAGGGTTGCCTATTGTAATTACCTAAAGTCAATTTGTTTTTAATATGAGCCGTCCGATGAACGGAAACCCTAAGGGGAATTTATCCAATCTCTCTAATGAAGCCAACTTTTCATTCCGCTCTTGGGATCTCCAACATCAAGAACAACATCACTCTTGTTCTAGATCATGACACACCATATGCGTTTTGGGTAACTCTCTTTCGCGTCACCGCCAAGGCACATAACGTCTTGGATCACATTGACGCCAAAGTTCCTCGCCCCGCAGACATTGATGATGCTCTTTGGAATCAAGTTGATGCAACCGTTCTTCAGTGGATCTACAGTACGGTCTCTAAGGATATTCTTCTTCAAATTCTCGATCCTGACGACACCGCTCTCAAAGCTTGGGGTCGTATTCAAGATATATTTCAGGATAATAAGCACACCCGCGCAGTCTATCTGGAACATGAATTTTCCAACTGCAAATTGGCGTCTTTTGCTTCAATTTCCGCCTACTGTCAACACATGAAAGCCTTGTCTGATCAACTCAAGGAAGTTGACTCCGCAATCTCCGATAATCGGTTAGTCCTTCAATTGTTGTCAGGTTTGCCTTCTGAGTATAACGCCATTGTTAATTACATTCAGCAATCGGATCCATTGCCAATGTTTCACAAAGCACGTTCGCAACTTATCGTTGAAGAAACTAAAATGGTTAAACAACAAATCACCGACAAAGACTCGACGGCGCTCACCGCAGCTCTCGGGGTGCGGCCAAGCCACCGTCGACCGACAACCGTGGTGCCACCACCGACGGCCACCAGGACGGCGGCTCTCGCAACCGCAGCAAAGGACGGAAGGGCCGAAACCGCAACAGCGGCGGCGCACAGCCACCCCCTACCTAGTTCGTGTCCTGCCCCAACACTAGTTGGAATCCTGTACATCCCAACCCACAGAGCTCGCCGGCCCACTGGCCTGCTTTTCACCGAGCCCAGCTGCAGCATCCTCCATCCCCTTATCCATCTCAGCAGGGTCTGTTGGGCCCGTCCCCACTGCAGCCCAATGGCCAACAGGCCCATGTTGCTGCTGCTAGACAGTTGCTGCAGCCCACATCCGTTGATCAAGCCTTTGCATCAATGACGTTAAATCCCACATACAATCTATGGTACATGGACACCGGTGCTACTTCCCACATGACGAATAATTCAGGTAACCTCTCGTCCATCTCGTATAATGGTTCATTAAATTCGATAATTGTTGGAAATGACATGCCGATACCATCCACAAGTCTTGGTGACGCTAACATCAACACCCCTACCAAACCTCTCCTTTTATCCCAAGTCCTTATAGCACCTCAGTTAGTCAAAAACCTTGTCTCTGTTCGTCGATTCACAACCGATAACCAACCCAGTATTGAGTGTGACCGTTTGGTTTTTCTGTGAAGGATTTACACACGGGGATAATCCGTCTGAGATGCAATAGCTCTGAGGATCTTTATCCAGTTACCAAAGGTTCTGCGTCTGCTCATGCTCTTTCTGCTCAGTCATCGAGTCTCTGGCACGCTCGACTAGGTCATCCTGGCACGCCGGTTCTAGATGTTCTTAGGAAGTTTTCTTTTCTTAGTTTTAATAAGGAGCGCGCCTCCTCTCTTTGTCATGTTTTTCAACTTAGGAAACACCATAGGCTCCCGTTTGAACGTTCAATTTCACTCGTTCTTTGTCCTCAATGACATCAATTTTCGGTTCTCATGATTTCACACCTCCCCCAAAATGGCAAAGTTGAACGTGTCATCCGAACCAGCAATAACATGATGCGATCCCTTCTTTTTCATGCTTCCTTACCATCACGTTTTGGTCTCATGCCCTTGACATTCTCCCATCCACCACAATCCAAAATAAATCCCCCACCCAAGTGTTGTATCTTTCAACACCTTCTTTTCATCATCTCCGCGTTTTTAGGTGTCTTTGCTACCCAAATCAAAGCGCAACAATTTCTCACAAATTAACTCATTGGACGACTCCTTGTATCTTTTTAGGATATCCTAATCATCACCGCGGATATAAATGTTTTGTTAGATATTATCGAACTAATAATTGTAACCGTCACCTGTAATCCGCGCAGGTGTATTATAATTTAGAAAAAGTTATTATTAAATAAAATATATAATTAAAAATAAATAAAAATAAATAAAACTTGTTAGAATATTAATCCTAATTTATTTTATTATACAATAATAAATTAATAAATAATAAAATTAAATGGTATCAAAATAATAATTAAATTAAAATAAATTCTACTGATATTGATTATATAACATAAGGGGAATGTTAATGGTACGTTTAAAGTAAAATAAATAAATAAATAGAGTTTGTTAGGATCTTAGATTTGAATAAATATGGTTAAAAAAAATTCATTATTAATCAATAACCTAAATAATAATGTGATGTGGCTTAACAAATAGTTGACACGTGTATATTTGATGAGGTGGCTGCACGAAACTGTGTCAAGTGGAAGTTCACGGGCTGTTTTAGTATATAAGATAGATATAGATATAGATAAATATTTTACATTTTTATTACATTCAAATTCAAAAATAAAAAGATCTAAAAAGCAAGAACTTAGCAATTAAAAGTAAAGCATGAATAAGAAATTATCTCGTACTAGCCACTTTTAACCTATTACTGAACTTAGCAATTGTGATTACTGTTGAAGACAATCAGAAGTTGGTTTTAAGAATTTACGGAGTGTTACCTTTAGATAGGGCTGAGATGGCAACATCCTGAATAATATCGTGCATCTTAACATGTTGTGGTTCCTTGCCCTCAATTAATAAAGATAGAGACTTCAATTCATGAACCCATGAATTTAATTGCCCACCAATAGAAGCAAATGAATCAACTTCAAATAAACCGAATCCAATACCATATCTCATTAACTTTGACAAAGTTACATCCCCACCTATCAAAAATATCAAATTTTCAGAAAAATGAGAATCATTAAGTGAAAAAAGCAACGACCTCTTGAAGTTAAACTTGAGAGTAGAAGTCATAATACCTTGCTGAATAAGGCAGCAGAGTAAAAAAAGCTTATGTTTTTCCCCATTTTGTATGAAGTTGTTGCACAATTCAAGAATTGCACTTACTAGCACTATTGTGTAGCTGTAATTAGAATTCTGGCATATTCTAGAACAGTAACACTTGTCACCATATGATTGCTTGAACTCTGTATAAATAGGGCTCTCCATCATCAATACAAATCATGGGAATTCATCCATCACTCCTTAATTGTCTGCTGAGCATTTCCTAGAATGGTATCAGAGCTACAGAAGGCAAACGCCTAAGCCCTCAAAATTCTTTTTCATCATGAGTGAAATGGATGAATCAAACTCGGATCCTTCATCCAAAGAAACTTCACAATCCAAACATACTGAAGCACAATCTCCCTCTTCCTCCATCTTCCCAAACCAAAGTTTCCCAAATTTCTCTACCCTTAACACAATCAAACTCACTACAACAAATTTTCCCATCTGGAAAGGTATCATAAAACCTTACCTCACAGCTACACAGCTCATTGGATATGTAGAAAACTCCATCCTACCTCCAGATCCAAAGGATTCTCAGGCTTCCATTTCCTGGCTTTCCAATGATCAATTGGTAGTCGCTCTTTTACTCTCCTCTCTCACTGAAACTGTGCTGACTCAGGTGCTAGATTGCAGCACCTCTGCTCAAATATGATCCCGTCTCCATGACCTATTTGCAGCAACATCTAATGCGCGAATAGTCCAATCCAGGTTGAAGCTTGCTTCTCTGAAAAAAGGAGGAGAATCCATCCTAACCTACTATAACAAGGCTCAAGCCTTAGTTAACAGCATCAAGGCTGCCGGACAAGCCCTTCCAGACACTGAGTTTGTTACCTACCTTCTGGCAGGTCTTGGTTCTGAATACGACTCTGTCGTCACCTCCCTCACAACCCTTCCCACGTTTCCTCTCTCACACCAAGTTATGTCCCATCTCTTGAGCCATGAGGAACGAATCACTCGCAACAATTCCTCCCTGTCAACTACCAATTCTCTTCTTGGTACTCCGCCAGAAGCAAAGTATACATCTACCAGAGGAAGGGGCCGTGGCAGTCCCAGAGGACGAGGTAACAATGGTGGTGGTCGAACTGAGTCAGACGCCAGGAATGGAGGGAGAAACGATCAAAACTGGTCTAATCGACCTGATAATAGCAGCAACAGGAGAGGAGGTAACAATGGTGGTGGGTATCGCCCTCCAATGAACTTCTCAGGAGCCCCTGACACGCGCCCAGTGTGCCAACTCTGTAACAAACCTGGCCATACGGTAATCCAGTGTTGGCACAGGTTTGACCATTCATTTCAGGCACAACCACCATCTTCATTTCAGGCAAACAGCACCACAGTCAATTGGTACCCAGATACAGCAGCAACGCATCATTATACACCAGACATCTCTAATCTACGCATTGACAACCTTCCATACTCAGGCACTGAATAAATCTCTCTTGGTGATGGCTCTTCCATTCCGATTCACAATCAGGGTTTTGCCTCTCTTTACACATCCTCACATCTCTTTCATCTTTACAATCTCCTTCATTCACCATCGCTATCCAAAAACCTCCTATCTGTGAATCGATTCTGTCTTGACAATGATGTATTTTTTGAATTCCATGCTCACCATTTTCTTGTTAAAAATTCGCAGACCCAGGCTCCTCTACTCAAGGGTACCGTTGAGAATGGTCTCTACGTGTTTTCTGCTACCACAACACCACTAGAACTTCATTCAACCACCGTTACCTCATCCACAGATCTCTGGCACTCCAGACTTGGCCATCCTTCAAAACGCATCGTTCATGCTCTTTTTCCTTCATTAGCCGGTTCTAACCCTAAAGCCCAATCTCTGCTCGATCCATGTGAATCCTGCAGTTGGGCCAAAGCCCATGTGCTTCCCCATCCTTCTAGTCCGTCTGTTTCAGCCCATGTTCTTCAACTTCTGTTTTGTGATGTTTGGGGCCCAGCCCACACAATCTCTAACAATGGAAACCGGTATTACATATCCGTTTTGGATGATTATAGTAAATTCTTGTGGATTTTTCCGTGCAAACTTAAATCCGATGTTTCCACTATTATTCGATCATTCATTAACCTTGTGTCGAATTTCTTTTCTCAAAAAGTTATTTCAATTCAAACGGACAACGGAACCGAGTTCAAACCTCTTATCCCGTTGTTTCGAGAGTTAGGTATTACACACCGTCTCACTTGCCCCTACTCTCATCCCCAAAACGGAAGCATAGAAAGCCGTCATCAACGGATTGTTGACATGGGCCTCACTATTCTTAAACACGCATCTCTTCCTTTACGGTTTTGGGATTATGCTTTTGAGACTTCGGTTTACTTAAAAAATCGCCTTCCCTCTCCTATCACCAAAAACAAAAGCCCATATGAAATTCTCTTTCATAAACCACCGGACTACAATCACCTCAAAGTTTTTGGGTGTCTATGTTTTCCCAACCTTAGACCTTACCACTCACATAAACTAAACTTTCGATCCACCCCATCCCTATTCCTTGGTTACAGCTCTTCCCACAAAGGCTATATATGCTTTGATTTTGAGACACATTGGACCTATCTCTCACGGGATGTCATATTTCATGAGCATACCTTCCCCATGTCAAAACAATCAACCAACACTTCAACTATACAGCCCATTTCTTCTATACCTCTTCCACTTAACCCAGAAACAAACAGCCCAATGCTCTCTTCTGTGCCATCTCACGCCGGCCCACTACCCAACAGCGCACCTCCTCATACATCACCTTTAACTCCTTCCACTCCTCCTCTCAGCCCATCACAAAATGACTTGTCCCCAAGCCCAATTTCGCACTCAGATTCATCGACAAACTCATCTCCTTTGCTGCCTCCTTCTTCCCCTGCCGCTCCTTCACATTCGATGGTGACTCGTTCCAAAACAAACCACCAGCGACCACTAATTCGAAGTGATGGCACCATCCCCTGGCCACCGCATTGCTCCAATACACAAACCATCCCTGAGGAACCAACTTGTTTCACTCAAGCCAACCAATTCCCATAGTGGCGTCAGGCTATGGAGACTGAATTCAAGGATCTCCTAGCCACTGGAACTTGGTCCCTTGTACCCTCTGACTCCTCTCGTAATATCATTGGCGTCAAATGGGTATTCAAAACTAAACGAAAATCTGATGGCTCTCTTGAACGGAGAAAAGCCCGCCTTGTTGCAAAAGGCTATCACCAACAACCAGGTCTTGACTTTAATGAGACCTTCAGCCCTGTTGCTAAACCTTCCACAATCCGCCTCCTATTTTCTCTTGCTGCCATGAACCACTGGTCTGTCAACCAATTGGATATCCAGAATGCTTTCCTACACGGTACCCTTGATGAGGATGTCTATGTCTCTCAACCTCCAGGTTTTGTACACCCTGACTTTCCTCACCATATTTGCAAACTACATAAGTCTCTTTATGGTTTGAAACAGGCCCTCGTGCCTGGTTTTCCCGACTCAGTGACGTCTTGATCATCATGGGCTTCAAGCCGTCTTTATCTGACTCATCTCTATTTATTTTTCGCCAAGCTACACATTCTGTATTTGTACTGATCTATGTAGATGATCTCTTGGTGATTGCTTCCAACAATGATCTTTCCTCCAGATTTGTCGCTACCTTATCGACACACTTCCATGTTAAAGACCTTGGTGCAGCACACTACTTTCTGGGATTAGAAATCACACGCTCTGCTGATGGTTTCTATATCTCTCAATCAAAACACATTCGAGATATCGTTCACAAAGTTGGCATGACAAACTCTAAACCCATTGCCACCCCTATGGCAACAGACTTTGACACATCTACATCTTCTCCCATCTTTGAAGATCCTCAACAGTACCGTAGCATTGTTGGAAGTTTACAATATTCTGGCATTTACTCAGCTTGATGTATCCTTTGCAGTCAATAGAATTTGTCAGTTCATGCATAAACCTCAACTGGTCCATTGGCAAGCTGTTAAGCGTATTCTTCGATACCTTAATGCCACCAGTGATCTCCAATTTTTCATCTCATCTGCCTCGCAACAGCAACTGTCTACCTTCTCTGATGCAGACTGGGGCAGTGACAAGCAAGATCGAAGGTCAGTCAGTGCTTACTGTGTGTTCCTTGGCTCAAATTTAATATCCTGGGCATCCAAGAAACAACCTACAATAGCAAGATCCACAACTGAAGCAGAATATCGTGCCCTTGTTCATGGTACTTGTGAGACAATTTGGATTCAGTCACTCCTTCGTGAGCTTCAGATTCCACTATCATCTCCCCCTGTCCTATGGTGTGACAACATTGGAGCTACGTATCTTGCTGTCAATCCGGTTCTACATCACAAGATCAAACATCTCTCCTTGGATTACCACTTTGTTCGTGAAAGAGTCCAGGCTAAAGCCCTACAGGTGGCCTTCATCTCTTCTGAAAAACAGCTAGCAGATCTACTCACCAAACCACTCTCATCATCCAGATTTTCTAGGCTTCGTTCCAATCTTTGCCTTCGACAGTTTGGAACGCGGGGGAATACTAGCACTATTGTATAGCTGTAATTAGAATTCTGGCATATTCTAGAACAGTGACACTTGTCACCATATGATTGCTTGAACTCTGTATAAATAGAGCTCTCCATCATCAATACAAATCAGGGGAATTCATCCATCACTCCTTAACTGTCTGCTGAGCATTTCCTAGAAGCACTTGGAACCTCCTTTACTTCATCTACTTCTACCAAAGTATGTCTTTCCATCTGATTTGCGATACTTTGCCAATCAGACCAGCTCATGGATCTCAGCACACATGCCATTGAATTAATCACCAAAGGTATGCCTCTGCATTTTATGAGAAATGCATTTTCCACGTATTCATAACTTTCGAGTGCAATTTCCATATTTTCAATCTTATCTCCGAGTCTTTCCTGAAAAAGAATCTTAGCTTCCTCTAAATTCAAACTATCCACTAAAAATTGCTTTGCAGCACCCATCTTTTTGCAGATATCAGCAGTTCTTGATATTAACACAACTTTGCAGGTTGCCCATCCCTCCTGTCGACATGGAATTCCCACCCTCCCTAAGTCTATCACACATCGTATACCATCTAATATCACCAGAATCTTGCTTTGTTCCACATGTTCTGTGTCACTTCCTTGTCCTCTCTCCATGGTCTTTTCTTCAAGCGCATTGTATAAAAAGTGAGCTCTTGTTTCTTCATCATCAGCTTCAGACAATCGCAGACCTATTTTATTCGCAATTTGAGACTGAATAAGCTTGACATCAACATATTCAGAGACTTGAACCATCACTATAGCATCAAACAACTGATTATTTTGAGCACATCTTACAAGTTCTTTGGCCAAGATAGTTTTTCCAACTCCAACCATGCCATATAAACCAATAATGTTATAAATATCCATTACAGCTTCCAATATTTCCTGTAAAATTTTCTCTCTGGACTGCAACTTCTTACAGTAGGACAGTCCAGAAAAGTAGGATGATATGTCCAAACCTTGTCTCTTTTCAAATATTTTGGCAACGTCCCTCAACAACTCACCAATTTCCCACGAAGATGTTGGATCCCAACATGTACTGCACAATCGATTCTTGTTAGCCATATTGTTCTTACATTCTATAATATCATTTGCCTCTTTTAAAAACTCATCAGCTTCTGCAAACCAATCTTGAATCTCTTCCTTGATATCGATTTCTTCAGTCACTAGAAGAGTTCGATCTTGAGCTACCTCTGCCACCAGTACCTGTATTTTAGTTTGAAGCAATTCCATGTTTTTCTTGCAAGACACGACATCGCATACTCGCTGTTTTAGAGCCTCCATGTCTCCTGTCTACTGGATACAATCAGCATATGCGCATGACATACAAACAAAAGCAAGTAAACAAAAATAGCAAAAACTGAGCATATGCTGAAAATCAAAGATGAACAAAGAATAAGGCTAATTGCAGGAAGACACCGGTATCTGAGCGATTACTTCTGGAACTGTATCATAAATGTATAAAGCCAAAGAACATATATGTTTTTGCACGTTTATATGTAACGTGATGGTCCCTCAATAGATATATACTCTTTTAAAGACCTAATATAATACTAGAAGCCATAATTTTCTAAAATGATAGTTAGATATTTTAAGCTGAAATCCACAATTTTCCCAAGCATCAACATAAGAGCACTTAGAACTTTCTCTTCTGGAATCAAAACTATTTTTGCAGAACTACAATACAAGATAAGTAACAGTTCCAACCCCTCTTTAGTTTTGTATCGATTATGACCGAATACCCAGAGTACTGAGATAGCCCGTTCTAACTTTAGGGCTTACGTGTTTACCCAACACAATCGCCAGAACTAATTTAGGGTTTTCGTTCTTATATCACACAATTGAAATGGACTTTCAATCCTAAATTGTACTGATTACTCCTTATAAAGAAAACGGAAAACATACCTGTTTGCTCTCTCTGCAGCTCTACCGGTCTATTTCCCCTTCTTGATAGAAGAACCCGACCATAAGCTCCACTTTTGGACGTATATTTGCAATGGAATTACCAGTGTCTCTTTTTTTCAACTTTCAACAAAGGAGTGTAGGGGATGCTTGACTGGAGCTTGAAGGTCCCGTAAAAGTGGCTTGATCCATAACAATTCAATGGAAGTGTAAGCTAAGGCCCGATACTCAACTTCGGTGCTGCTACGGGCGACAACCTTTTGCTTCCTGAACGTCCAGCTAATAAGATTGGACCCATGAAATATCACAAAACCATATTGCGATCTGCAATCATCTAAGTTAGAGCACCACCACGCATCAGACAAAGCTAACAATGAAGGTGCAACGGTAGGGGTAGAAGTGCAGGCCAAGAGTCGAAGTGCCTCTGAGATATGTAAGCTGTTCCATTAGTGGACCTTGAAATTCATGATGATAATATTGGATAAAACCAATTAGGAAACTGAACTAATTTGAATTGAATCAATGGTAGATAGGACACAAAAACCTTGTAGTTTACATAAACAATTTGGTAAAACACGCCCTTTTTATTTGTTTTTTAATTTTTATATTTCATAAAAATTTATCATTTTCATTAGTTTTCGGTAAAATAATTAACTTCTTTATTTAATAAAAAAGTGAAAATTGTCTAAATAGTATCGATTTTTTAGGTCGACTAAACTTTAGTGTCCAGTTGTTTAAACTATCGTAACGGTACCTCACTTATTGTGTCAAACAAAAAATTAGTATCTAGATTACTGTTCACACTTTAAAATTAGTATCTAGATTACTGTTCACACTTTAAGTTAACATATCGGTGTTAAATATCAGGGGCAAAAATGTACATCTACCTCAGGCAAAATTGTTCACTTATGTTAGATATTTAACAACCAATATGTTAACTTAACGTGTGAACAATAATCCAAATACTAATATTTGGTCGGGCTCAATAAGTGAGATATTGTTCTGGTAGTTTAAATGACAGGGTACTATAATTTAGTCGGCAGTTAAGATAGGTACTATTTAGACAATTTTCTCTAAAAAAAAAAAGAAACAACATGAATTTGTTGTTTGTTTGTTACGTAAAATCTGACTTCTTTTTCTTTCTTTTCTTTTTTCTTTTGTTTTGTTTTGGCCTTATTTATTTATTTTTTTAATTTTCTAGTATGAATAATATACCAGAAAATTCATACCATTTTTTTTGCCCTTTTTTATTTTTTTTTATTTTCTATTATGAAATTTATACTAGAAAATTCATACTAGAATTTTCTTTTGTTTTTTTAACCTTTTTATTTTTTTTATTTTATGGTATGAGTTTCAAGTATTAAATTCATACTAGAAATTTTCATACCAGAAATTTGTATACCAAAAATTCATGAAAACTCATCCCAGGAAATTCATACAATAAATTTCATACCAGAAATTCTCAAGACATCACAATGCACGATTTTGTTTATTGTCGGTTTATAAATGCAATTCACAGTAGATAACATCTTTCTTGTATGAAATTCACCAAGACACCACAATTTGGTACCAAACCAAAATCCAATAAACCAACACTTTGAGGAAGAAAATATATACTAGAAAATATTTCATACTAGAAAATATTTCATGCCAGTAATAACATATTTAGAACCTCATACTATCAATACTTCAACATTTCTGAACCATGGGCATATCCCAAAGGCTGTTTTCAAGATCCGTAGTCTCCGAGATTTAATCCTTTTATGGAACAAACTGAGGGGAACCATTCCACTAAGCAAGTTGTACAAGCTTCCAAATTTGAACTACCTTGGTTTGGGAAGTAACAATCTATTTGTTTGACGATCTGGTCGTTGAGTCAGTCACTTCATGGCCTAACTTACAATATGTGCAATTGGAGTCTTGCAACCTCAGTCACTTTCCACGCTTCCTAAGAGGGCGGGAGAATCTTGCAATGTTGATGCTCTCACACAATGATATCTGCGGTGAGGTGTCGGAATGGGTATTTGAGATAAGCAAGACTTCTTTGGAAACCTCGGAACTTTCTGTTAATCCCTCATTGGTAGATTGATTCATTTTCCATGGTAGAAGATAGGTATCATTGATATTTGCTCAAACATGTTTGAAGGAGCTATTCCCGTCCCATCTCCTTCCATTACCTATCTTTGGGCTTCAAACAACCAATTTACTCGAGAGCTTCCTCCTTTCTTGTGTGATCTTGTTTCGCTTCAAGTACTCGATTTATCTAAAACAACTTCATTGTCACCATTCCCAACTGTTTGGCTCACCCCGTGAGCAACTCTTTGTTTCTACTGGACCTCATAGGAAACCAACTCCACGATGTAATTTCATCCCTTATCTTTGAAGATTTCCTATCATTATCCACTCTTAGCTTGAGTGACAACCTATTGGAAGGGACAATACCACAATCTATTGGAAAAAAAATTCATACAAGAAAATATTTCATACCATTAATAACATATTAAGAACCTCATACTATCAATCCTTCATCAAATAAAATTTTTGAACTAAAGTGCCATAATTTCATATCAAAAGATGGCATATACACTGCATTGGTGGTGGTGGTGCCGGCGACTAGTGGTGTTGCTACTGTCCTCTCATTTTCCGCATCTTCGGTTCTTCTTCCGGTGGTGGCTGGGACGACTTGTCCTTCTTCGGCCGGCCTCTCTTCTTTACGCTCTAATTGTTGGAATCCATTGAAGAAGCTTTCCAAAAATGGTGAAGAAAAATGAGTGAAGAAGATCCAAGCAGTGGTGTGAGAGAAGAAAGGTGAGATCTAGGGTTTGAATGATAAAATTAAAATGGGGTACATTTACTTAATAAAATTATAGTATGAGTCTAGTTATTAAAGAAAAAATTAGAAAAAGTCCACTTACCAAATTTAATCTTTGTTTATATTGAGTACTATGAATATGACTTGTTTGACAAAATGTCCCAAAGATCTATATATATTTATGTTAACTTTAATCAATGGTAAGACTGTTATCTAATCATCCCACCAAAAAAAAGATTGTTGTCTAATCAAGTTCAAAAGTATTGTATTACTAATTGAAAGAAGAAAATAACATTGTAAATTGGTGAGAGGAAGGCTAATGTTAGAAATTAAGCCTCAATCTGGTTGTAAATCTAAAAACGAAATGAAAATAAATCTAGTTTATATGTGTACCTTGTTCATAATTTTTTTTGAATTGTTTTCATGCAAATTGCAATTGATTCTCTATATTTGCAATTAATTCTCCATTTTGTTTCCCTGTATCAAAGCTAATCAAATTGTACTTCAATTACTTTAAACCACAATAACTGATTTCAAAAAAAAATTATAAACATGGTATACGTATGGACTAAATTCGTTTTCATTCCGTTTTCGGAATTATAACCAAGCGGGCCCTAAAGGTGTAGAATGAACTTCACTAGAGTACAACCACCGCGGACATGCCAGAAGCATTCATTCCCATCATCGAGATGATGTTGTTCCAAATAATAATCATAACTACTAAGAAATTGTCAAAGCTAAGATGGTTTACCTTATTCAATTAAGAAGAACTCTACGAATCATACTCTTTGCTTGGCTCTACAACGCTAATATAAGCCACAGGTTAAGAACTTATTATTCATACAAAGATGGAGCCATTAGACTGGTTCGAACTTGCATCACTGGTGATCAATTCTTTGTTTATAGCAATTGGAGACTTCTCATATGGCCATCCTCCCGGCAAAATCTCTGTTGCCTCATTAAGAGCCTTTCTTGTTTTCTTAACGGTTCGTAGCTTAATTGGTTGCAACAATGCTTCGCGTTGTTCAATTCCCTTCACCATTTCACTGCATCCTGCACATGATTGCAAAAACATTTAATGTTCTGATGAATTTTCCGAAGCACCCATGTCGTTTTGCTTTCGATATGGTGCCCAAGGTATTTCATATATTTGTGATAGAGAATAATGTTGGAACTAATTTAATGAAAAAGAATAAATAAAACATGTTTTATAACATGTGTGCGCCGGACACTTTTCCGGGCACATTTCTGATGGGCTCCGGCCATTATCAACACCGGAAAGTGGGAGCGTTGGCTTCGTCTCCGCGAGCTCTTGCTCGTGGTATATTCATACATTAAATTTGAGTTCCGTTTGAATGAGATGGATGCCCAAAGTTGGTTGTGTGATAGGCAATAACTTTGGGAGAATTCCACGTGGACTATATGGAGGTAAAAGGGAGTAGGATATAAGGGGAAAGTGAGGTAAAAGGGAGTAGGATATAAGGGGAAAGTTTGCTCTAAGGCATGTGGCCTTGGGTCACTACCCGTTTCAATGGGGAACGGCGTAGGCAAAACACCACGCGCGCCGAGCCGAGCCGGGCTCGAGCGTGCCTAATTATAATCTGGCCTGGCCAGGCCCCCGGGCTGGATATCTTTTGGATTGCGGTGACACGTGTCACTCTCCTATTGCGAACAGGAGGTTCCTAAAACAAATGCCCAATTTCAAGAGGTATTTTCTGGATAAAATGCTAATGAGGTACATATCAATTTGAGTGGTGCTTGTTTTAGAACTTGTTCACATGGTGCTCCATACTGTATGCATCATATTTTTGCTATCAAGTGATCACATTGGCACATTTTTAACATTTCTAGGGTACTCCGGCTATAGAATGAAATCTAAACAGCAAGGGCAACCAACACATGGAAATAGATACAATAGAGCATTTAGTGAAAAAATAGGCCAGGGGAAAGATGCATGGCATACAACCATGTGAATGAAATCAAAACAACAAGGACACCACATGGATTTTTGAAAAAAAATCTCGGCACTAAATGGTGAGGGAAAAAACATGGGAGTATTCAATGGGAATTTTCTATTTGTTTTTATCAAATGACCACAGCATTAAGAAGGCATAGTTTGTCTATACGCACCTTGGTTTTGAGGTTGTGTGAAGTTTTTCAGATCATTATATCTATACTGCTCCAATATAGATTCTTGATTGAGTTGAAAAGATGCCAGCTTTGGCATCTCAGGCGTTCCCAACGTGAATGATACGAAGCTCGGACAACTACTGATTTCCACCTTCTCTAAGGATGGGAATACTGCTTCATAACTTCCTGAACTGAAAGTTGCAATCTTTGGCAGGCTGTGAAGTTTTACATGTTTCAGTCGAGTAAACATAAAGGTTCCATTCTTCAAGAGTTCGAGTTCATCGTCACACTCCTTGGAGACAATTTCTTCTAGATGCTCACATTTTTCAATATTCATGTATTCTAGCTGATGCAGGACATTACCTTGCACAATGGTGGTAGATGAGATGATAGATTTCATGTCAAGGAGACCTCCATGTATAACAAGAGAATGTAGATTCGGGAGCAAACTCCATGGAATACATTTCAAACAACCCACATCAACCAACTCCAGATCTCTCAAGGAAAAGATACTGGGTGTAGACTTGACTTCGAACAAACCATGAAGTGAATCACAGTTATGTACTTTGAGTTGTTCTAAGTTATTCAATATAGTTTCTGGTATAAACTCTAACTTGTGTAAGGCTGACATTGTCAGACCTTTCAACTCCGGAAATGCAATAGCAGCATGTTTCTCATCCACTAGCTCCTCAATGTCTTCTATTTCAGATAGTTCAAGATTCTCCAATGAAGGAAATACAATCTGCAGTAAATCCGAATCGACTTAGAAATAATAATCAACCAGAAATAGCTAACACGATGATGATCCCAAGCTAGAGCACGAACTCATGAGATTTTGGGTGGGATTCAACATCGCTAAGGTTCAGATGAGCTAGTTTTTACAAAAGGACATGAGATTTCTACCTAAGAGATAAACTATACTATACCATTAAGAGAATGTCTACCATCCCATGCTTCATAGAATAGCATAAGTGTATACTTTTTAATACAAAATGCCGAAGAAAAAAAATGCTCAATTACCTCTCCAAATAAGGGTGTTCGTTTCATAAAGGACTTGCTTTCTTCTTGAGCACTTTCTACTTCACCTTTTGTTGGACTACAACATGAGGTGCCTGAATCTTTTGGCTTAAGAAATGTCAACATCTTCGGAAGGGAAGATAGAGATAATATTTTCAAGGATGGGAACTTAATTGTATAGCTTCCTTGGCAAAAGCATTGAAGACTCGATAACTTTTCAAGTTTCAACCTCTTCAGTGAAGGAAACTCTATTACATTTTCTGCCTTATTTTCTGTCATGACAACTTCCTTAAGGTAGTCACAAGCAATGACCTCCAGACTGTCCAATTTGGAAAGAACAACAGGAATTGTGGGTGGACATAGGCCTTCTAGAAGTACACAGTCAACAATGTATAGCTTCTTCAGGTTTCCAAAGCTCATACTTCCCTCACGTAACTCCTTACTCCATACATGTTTTAGCCTAGGCATCTTATCAAGAGTTAGAACATGCAACTTTGAGAATGTTTCCTTAGCAGACGCAGAATCACTAGGAGGAAAGTCCCATAAATCTTCGATGTTGCATAAATTTGAGAGGTACAATTCTTCTAAAGAAGGCAAGATTATCTGCAGAAACCAGTAATAACAGACTCAAGATATATCACATAATACAAGGGAAAATCAATGGCTCTAAAGTTTGTTAAAGGCTCAAAGCAAAGTATATACGAAAGGAAAAAAAAGAAGTATCAACAAGATCATATAGTGAATATACATACCTTCTCATGAAAGAGAGGTTGATGATTGTTCGTGGGGTTTTCTCCAGCCCATAGAGCTTGAAACCTTGGCAGTCTTTGCAGCTTCAACTTCTTCAAACAAGAAATTTCATAATTTTCTTCATCCATGTTGATTTCTGAAGTAGCAATCGTCGAAAAAATGTGTTCCAAACTCGGACAATCCTTTACTTCAAGAACATCCAGTTTACCAGCATAAGTAAGAGGGAGGACATGAGGCTTCAGTTTTCTCAAGTATGATAGTCTTAACTCTCGTAATTTCGAGCACCAATTCTGTGAGGTCCGCCCATGGAATATCACTTCCAGGCTACCTAAATGCTCAAGAGAGAGAGTTTCCAACTGTGGTAAAATCTTAAATTCAGCTGGCATCCCCATGGTGTTGACTAAACACTTCATTTCATTGCAATGGCTAATTTGTAAGCAATTCAAGTCTGCAAGTCCATCTTCATCCAAGTCATAGACAACCTTTTTTAGGTTTATAACTTCAACTAGGCTTAAATACTCAGATTTCTTCAGCAAATCCCTTAAGCCTTGTTTCTTGAACATTGTAGCATTAATTTCTTTGAGCAACAAAACCCTTTTGAAGATGCTAAATTCCCCATATGGTGAAGGAACCTTACAACCGATAGCTATTTTATACCTCAGCGGAGTACCGCCAAGTAATAGATCGCCAACATTTGCTAGACAGGTGCTTGGAATTTCAATTTCAAGTACATTTAAACGTGAAAAAGACTTCAACCCACCGACTAGATTTTCTGTGATCACTCCATCAGTATCTTGGTTAACAAAGCTACCACACATATAAAGCCCCTCCAAGTGAGAGAGGTTGGCAACCACACCATCTACAACCGTTCCAAAGCAACATCCAGTTAAATCTAACAGTCTTAGATCACCTAGCTGCTCAATTTCGGTAGGAAAATCTTTAATTCTAGATCCACGGACACTAAGGACTTTTAGACTCACTAAAACACTTATCAAGGAAGCATCTTCTATGTCACAATATTCTACACTCAGTGTTACAAGATTCTTTAATTGTATCACTGATGGTGGTAGTGTTGAGAGTTTCATCTTAGTCATACTCAGAACCCTAAGGTTTTTCATTCCTGTAAAGTAACCATCATTTCTGAGGTTCGAAGATTCCCCCTTAAGGAACAAGGCTTTAAGGTTTGGTAACTCTAAGCCATGCACATGCTCAAAATCATAATTGGGGCGCTGCAGTTCTGGTTCAGTCAAGTGCTTGTGATTAGCAATAGACTGTGCACTCATAGAAAGGATGGTATACTTTTTGTAGTTTTCTTTAGTCTCCCATTGAGCTCCATCATCTAGCAGAAGACAATACTTTCCTGTGATAAAGATAAACCAAATTCAATGAATAAAAGTAGTAATGCGGTTGAGTCAAGCAAACCTAAAAGCTGAATGGCAAACTTCAAGTCACCCAGCAAAAATTCCCAAATGACAGAACCAAAACTTTCTTAATAGCAATGCCCAGAAAAGCAAGAAATTTAAGTCTGCGCCAACTTCAACCGCAGTAGTCTAAATGAGCAAAAATGTTGAACAACGATTTGTTTATTAATTCTCTTATCACTACAAATCCTCAACATACAGAAAGGTTTTGAAGATTGAAGGAACTCAATTACTGTTATCGAGTAGAAAGGATCATCGAAGTGCATGCATGTGACAGAGAACATCATTTGCACATTCCTATTATGCAAAAGGGACTGCAAGGAGTGGAATCAATTAAAACTCATTCCTCGTTGTTTTGTTAGTCCTTATCAACGGGACAAAAAGTAAACATTATGCAAATAAAATTTAGAGCTTTCATAAATGAGGAAAGCACCGGAAAAAGGCTGGCTATCAACTTAAAGTCTTAGACATGGGAAAAGAAAAAGATTGGTTAGAAAAGATAGAATATGTACCTTCTAATGCAATTGAGATTGCAAACTCTTGAATAATATTGTGTACAGTAATACAACCTTGGTCATCCTTGCTCTCAAACAATGACAATGATTTTAGTCGATTGACCAACAAATTAGCTCGTTGTGTGACATCTTCGAGTGAAATGATTTTCCCAAACAAATTCAGTCCAATCCCATACCTTATGAGGTCCTCAATGGCTAAGCTTGTACCTGTATCATTATTAAGAATGGTCTTATTAATTTTCAGGTGAGAAGGAAAATAATCAACTCTTTTATTAGCATGTACACCACATATTTGATTAATACCTGGTTGAAATAGGCAACAAAGTAGGAAAAAGTTCTTCTTTCCATCACTTTCTAGGAGGTCATAACTCAATTTGATAGACTGGTGTAGTGTCTTTGTCACGCCATCAACTTCGGTCAAGCTATGGTTTCTAAGCTGACTAACAATATCACTCCAATCAGGCCATCTGATTTTTAGTACTTCAGCCACTGCTGTCACTGCCCTTGGCAAACCACCACACTTACGTAATAAATCATTTTCCATTGAAATATACTTTTCAGACATATATTCCTCATTTGAAACCTTACTTCCTAACTGATCCCTAAACAAGATCTTAGCTTCAACTAATTCTAGACAACCCAATGGAAATTTGAAGTTTTCACCCTCCATCTTACACAAGTCAGAACTTCTTGATGAAAGCAATAGTGTGCAACTCGGCTCTCCCTCGGGCAAAAAGGGTATACCAATCCTTACAAGGTCAATTCCACCTTCAGTGCAGATATCATCAAAAATCAGCAGTATTTTGCTCTTTTTGTTCGCAAGCCTTGCTTCAAGTTGTTGATACAACAAGCAGGCCCGAGTTTCTTCATCAGCTTGCTCAGACAGATCTAGTTGGATTCTTGTTGCAATTGATGCTTGAATCATCTTAATATCTGGTGCTTGAGACACATCAACTTTGGCTATAAATTGAAACAACTCATCAGCTTCAACACGCTTAACAAGCTCTTCCAACAAGGTAGTTTTACCCACACCAGGAATACCATAGATACGAATCATGTTGACATTGCTATGTTTCAAGACTTTGAAAATCCCCACCAATACTTTCTCTCGAGACGACAAACTCTTGTTATAGGCACGGTACCTGGAGCCTATCTGAGGTGGACCACCAGGGTAAGATACCCACTGGAAATGTTGTGATTCATCCATCTTTTTTTTGACCTCGTCTAACACTTTACCAATTTCACATGATCCATAAAAACAATTGTTACTATCCATGCTGTCAAACTTTTTTATGATTTCATCAGTAGCATTCAGCCAGTCCTGAATCTTGTGCCTGAGCTGATCTCCATTCGTTTCAGCAACAAGCCATCGTGCTTCAACTTCAACTTTTACATTCTTGAGTTGCCCAATTTTTTTTGGGATGTCAGTAACATTGCTCCCATAGAAGATCACATAAGACACCGGGCGGGTTAGTTTGTCCTTCAATTCCTGTGGAATGAGCTGTGGAATCACACTTCCTGCACACTTCAAGATGCCCAAAGCAACTCCAGCCTCAGCCATCTTTGTCAAACACCCTTGTCAATAAAAAAAAATTGTTGTAAAACACATATCTCTTTTATTTTTCCACAAATAAGATCACCAAAATCAGACACTACAATATTGATCACAAATAAAATCACCATAACCATATACAATTTTCAAAATTCTTGAGACGAAATATGCCAAAAGCAGCTTTCAACAAAACTATATGCTGCTACAAATACAGCCAATTAGGGATAGCGAGTGTGTAACAGATTCTTGTTATTCTCATTCTGGGTTCAAAAAATACTTCAGAAAGCATGAAATTTGGATCTTCTATGGATATTAGGTCACACGTTACATCAAATTTTAGAGCATGTGGGTAAAAATGAAACACCCTTTTCACTGACGACATCGAATCCCTTTACGGCTTTATCCCCAACAAAGCACTTAAAACAATTAGAAAGGTTCATCGTTTTACAAAGAAATAGTCAATTAGTTCAATAATCCATAACCAGAGAAGAAGATCGATGTTAATTCACAGCATTGTTACAGTGTACTAGAACTAATTGCTTAAGAGGGGATGAATACATGGATAGACGAACTACAAAAACAGCAGATCAATTACTAGAGTTTCTGAATAACATACCTTGCACAGTTTACCTCTCCAACAAAGGTTAGTTCAGCCGGCGAGCTTCAGTCGGGAACCCTCGTCCGATGAAGAAGGAGACGCCTAGCAGCAGTAAGTGTGAAATGATCAAGGATTGTAATTTGACAATTCCACATTATCTGTTTAGCAATACCATTCATTCGTCGGGAAGACTAGCTGTTAGTCAACTTCTCTTCTACGGTATGTCACAAATCACAATAATTTTCTACCAAAAAAAAAAAACAAATCACAATAATTAGTTATCCACTACAATTATTAATCATGATTTTGGTTAATTTAATTTTGATTAACCATGTTTTTTGTTATCACCATATCGTGGATAAGTGACTCCACGACAAGTTTGACCTTTCGGGAAGGCAGAAGGTCTTAATTAAAAATCTGAAACTCCCTCTCGTTGAGTCGGGGTTAAAAGTCATCCCGATCTCTGGTTTTGGACAAGCTATGAACCCGGCTACCTTTTGGACTGACGTTAGTATTGAGATGTTTAGGGGGTTCCAAATGTCTTGGATGTGAGAAAGACATTTTGGACGCTTGGGGAGACCACACTCTGGCTTGTGCACAAATTGATGTTATGTTAAGAACTGGCACAACATGGTTTGTGATGCCTTATTTGATGAGTGCTTAAAGTTAGGGGTTTTTGTTCGGAAGGTGGCCCCTACTGGCATGGTTGATGGTGATGGAGAGGAGTTTCGACCAACTGACTTTCCTTTTTATAATTGGTTCCCGAGCAAAGACACATATGTTAACATCACCGGTTCGTCCCCCTTCCCTTCTTGTCGCCTTACTGGTTTCATCGCAAGTAAAGGTGTGAGGGTGGCTGCTGAAAACAAAAGGAATAAAAATATGTTGACATCTGTAGTTCTAAGCACATGCACAACATGGTTTGTGATGTCTTATTTGATGAGTGCTTAAAGACAGGGGCTTCTGTTCGGAATGAGACTCCTACTAGCATGGTTGATAGTGATGGAGGGGAGCTCCGCCCAACTGACATTATTTCTATAATTGGTTTCAGATTAAAGATAGATTACCGGTTCGTCCCCCTTCTCTTCATTTGATCTTACTATAGATTACCGGTTCGTCCCCCTTCTCTTCATTTGATCTTACTAGTTTCATCGCAAGTAAATCTGTGAGGGTGGCTGCTGAAAACAAAAGGAAGAAATATGCTAACATCTGTAGTTCCAAGGGGTATCACTTTCTTCCCTTTCCCTTTCCTTTTCCACTTTTTGTGACCTCGGAGATGATGTTGTGGATCTCATTAAAAGATTGGGCACGTATGCTAAAAGGCTTCCCAAGTATAGTAGGAGTACTTGTTATATTTTGACTAAAATTGCTTTTGTCATTCAAAAAGGACGTGGGGCCCAACTTGTTAGTCAACTCCCATCCAACTTCGTGTAATTTGTTTTTTCTACGTTTCATAATAATAATAATAACAACAACAACAACAACACAATAATAATAATAATAATAATAATAATAATAATAATAATAATAATAATAATATAATTTCAGCCTTCGCAGCATCCCCATGGTGATTTCGGATCCCTAGGGCCGTTTGGGCTCTACAACTGGCGGTCGGCGGCACCCTTGGCCTCCTCTCTAGTGCGGTGGCCTGTCGGATGATGTAGTGGTTTCCTTCCTTCTTTGGTGGCTGGCGGGGTTCTTATTCTCTCCTAGGTCAGTTTCTCTCTCCCTCCTCTCTCCTTCTCCTCCTTGGTGGCCGGTTCGGTGGCCTTTCTCCTTGGTTGCCGTCTCTGTTGGTTCTATTACCTCTCTCCCTTCCGTCTATGCTGGTGTTTATTCCCTCTCTCCTTGTCGTCTCTGTTGGTTCTGGCGGCCGCGTCAGTGATTGGTTTGGGTTGTCGGGCTTGTTTAGTGTAGGGTTTTTTTCCTGCTTCTTTAGTTGTGGTCTGGTTTCTGCGTTCGGTTGGTTTTGATTGGGGCTATTGGCGCTTCTTATGTGGTTTGGCACATGTTGTTGTGGTTGGTTAGTGGTTAGTTTCTTGTGTTTACTTGAGGTGTGTTTTGTTGCTCTACTGTATGAGAGGGGCGGGTATTGTGCCACCCGTGCGTGTGCAATGCCCCTTTGTTGGGTGTGACGGTTTCCGCGACGGAGGGGGTAAAGGACTTACGACGGCTTACTTCATTAGGCACTTACGAGATATCCACTTTTGTGTTGACGCCCTGCCTGGGTCTAAGTCCCTTATTGGTTCTGATCAGGGTATTTATGATATGTTTGTTTTGGTCCTCAGGTAGGTCGGTCTATGGTTCTGTGGAGAGTGTTGCATCACCAACACGGTGTCTAAGAATTGTTTTCATACGGATGGTGTGGTCGAAGCTCCTTTGTCTAATGATGGATCTATTACTTTCTCCATATGGTATTTCACGGCCTTCTTTCGTGGTTGCTGCTTCTCTGGATATTATGGATGCGTCGATGGTCCAGGGTGATCATGTTCTTACTATGAAGAACGTCCCGTGGAAGTGTAGAATAGGTTTTGATAGGGTCCTCAAAGACGCTCTTGATCGTGTTCTATTTGATCCCTCTTGTGTGTCTACGTTTGCCTCCTTATTTTACCTCGTTGCATCCTTCATCGGTATAAACCCAAGTCTTGTTGTGAAAACTGGTCGGGTTTGAACGGAGTTTGCAGACTAAAAGTATCGTTAGAGCTACTCGGTTGTGGAAGGAGCCAGGAGGTATTAGGTGTCTTATTGATGATCTTTTGTCTTTTGTTTTTTATTCCCGTCCTAGGGATGTTGATGTGAGTCAAGAAGAAGTTAATATGAAGCAATGTAAAAGAAAGGTTAGGGATAGACATTTTGCGGCGGTCGTCCGTATCCTCACCTCCTCGGGTGTCCCCCCCCCGGTTTGTGGACACTCTGCGTGGGATCCTAGATATGCACCTTGCCTCCCCTCCTTCTTCCTTTCCTACGCCGATCAGTTCCGGTTTTGCTTTACAGGTTAACAAGAGTCTAATCCTTGATAGGATTAGGAATTTTCCTAAGGTCACCTCTTGCTGTTATGGTTTACGTGTCTAACACTTGTTATATGCCCTTGGTGAAGGTGGTGCTGCTATTGATGACGAGCTAGTTGATTCGGTTTCTGGGGTTGTCAATCTTTTCCTTAGAGGACGATGTCCGTCCATCCTTAGCGTTTTCATTGTGAGTGATCCGTTCATGCCTCTCCTTAAACCGGGAGGTGGTATTCACCCTATCGTTGTTGGCTCTATTTGAAGCCGTCTGGTGTCTAAAGTTGTTGCTTCTACTATCGGTAAGTCCCTTGGACCTTATTTTGAGGATGCTTAGTTCGGGGTTGGTGTTTCCGGTGGTGAAACAGGGAAGCACTTTTGCATGCGGTCAATCGGTTAGTGGAGTCTCAAGGAGAGGATGATAGTCTTTCCATACTTTTGGTTGATTTCAAGAACGCTTTTAATCTTGTTGATCGCAGTGTTATGATTTCTCAAGTCTGTCAAGTATACCCTGCTATTTCTTCTTGGGTTGAGTTTTCTATGCTCGTCCTACTCGTCTTTACTATGGGGAGCATGTCCTTTATTCTTGTCAATGGGTCCAGCAAGGAGACCCCCTCGGCCTGTTTCTTTTCTAGCTTGTTCTCTATCCCGTTATCCAGAAAATTTTGGGGTGTTGCCGGTTGATTCTTAATGATTGGTATCTTGACGATGGAACGGTGATTGGTGATACCTTGATGGTGAGTAAAGCGCTTGGCATCATCATGGCAAATTGCCCCGCCTTAGGCTTTCACCTTAATATCGGTAAAACAAAGATCTTTTGGCCAAAGGTTGATCCGTGTAGTAGTGAGTTTAGTGTTCCCGGAGCATATCGCTAGGTCACTTGATGGTGTCAGACTACTAGGTAGTGTTGTTAGTCTTGACCCGACCTTTTGTTCTCAAGTGACTTTGGAGAAGGTTGTGAAAACCAACTCCTTGACGGAGACCACTATGAGATTGGGGGACCCCTAATGCAAGCTATTGCTTCTTTGTACCTGCTCTGGGGTGTCTTGTCTTTACTTTACGATATGCGGACTACTAGGTGGTGTTGTTAGTCTTGACCCGACCTTTTGTTCTCAAGTGACTTTGGAGAAGGTTGTGAAAACCAACTCCTTGACGGAGACCACTATGAGATTGGGGGACCCCCAATGCGAGCTATTGCTTCTTCGTACCTGCTCTGGGGTGTCTTGTCTTTACTTTGCGATATGCGGACTGTCCCCCTCTCATTTTTCCGAGGCAATGAGTGTCTTTGATCACTCCTTGCGTTGTGCGGTTGAGCAGATTGTTACTGCTAGAGGGGCTGAATTCGGTCCTCTTCAATGGCGTCTTTCTACTTTTGACGATATTTTAATGACACCCAACCAATTTCTTCATTAAATGAGTATGCTTCACCCAGCCCCCCCCATTTAATGAAGAAATTGGTTGGGTGTCATTAAAATATCGTGAATACGTGTTTTCTGAGGGACTTTGACCTTTCGATTAGGCAGAAGGCCTTAATTGAAAACATGAGATTACCCTTGGCTCAATAGTGGCTTAAAGCCGTTCCGGTTTCTAGTCTTGGTCAAGTTATGAACCTGACCACCTTTCGGACTGTCGTTAAGTATCGGCTTGGTATTGAGATGTTTAGAGAGGGTTCCAAATGCCCTGCTTGTGAGAAGGGAATTTTGGACGCATGGGGTGACCATGCTCTTGCCTATGTTGCGTAGGTTGACATTAAGCACCGTCATAACATGGTACATGATGCCATTTTTTATAAGTGTCTTAAGATCGGGATTTCTGTTTGGAAGGAGGTTCCTACTAGTATGGTTGATGGAGATGGTGGGAGCGATGTAAAACCCAAAATTTTATTCCGGAAATCCGAGCGAGTTTTTATTTTATTGGATCGGAATTAACGTTATTGGATCAATAACAAGGTTTAATGGGAATTTTAAACCTTATGTTGACGGGCCAACAATTTCTCCCTTTCTTTCCTGGGCCAAAGGAGCCCAATGTGAGTGGAGGCCCGATAGCTGCTCATGTACCTATCCTCAGGAGCACAAAGATGGGCCCAATTTCAAGTCATCTACGGGAACCATGACCGTCTTCTACATGTAACAGCTCCAGAATTCTCGCTCACCGTTTCGTCCAAATTCAACGCCTTCCTTAACCCGATCCTTCACAACCGTAATATCCTACCTAACATCTCTCTCTTCACGAACATCATCATCATCGATGAACTTGCAACCTTCCTGCACGTCTGGTTCCACACTGCTCGTGTGCACTCACCTGCGAGGACGACGTTGCTGTCGACATCGGGGTATAGCGGCGCTGTAGAGTCTTCAACCTCTCCGTCAATAGCGAGTTGAGGAAGCCCATCTGCACTCCTCTCCAATCCCGTACACAGTCGGCGTACCCTTCTGCAGTCCATTTGGCGCTCCCAAGTCGGCACCGTACCGGAATTTCGTCCTTATAGCTTGAGAGATCGACGACAAAAGGGCACCTTTTCCATTCCTAATTCTTCGTCACCGACAACAGCCGCCGCCACCAGTGTTGCTCTATAGTGAGGTAAGCCATCCTTGTATGCCAATCTTGCCCATTTGAGGAATGAAAGTAGAAGTCCATGCCGGGATTGAATAGTAGACGAATATGATGTATAGGTTAGTTTGGATTCATTTTTGTTTCATGTTTATATAGGTTAGTCTATCTTGGAGATTTAGTTTTGCTGCTCACAAGATTTGAACTAGAGACTTACAGGTTAGGTACACTAACTGAGGTTGTGAGCAGTAGGAATTGAAGTATAAACCTCATGCATTCATTTTATTTTCTGGAATGAGGACTGTAACTGTTGATTTTAAGTCTGTGTTTTGATATCTTAGATCGAACATCCACCGTTGAAATTTTGACATGTTGTAGGTAGATATACGTAGTTGGATGTATTAAAATTTGGGAATGATCTAACGGTCGGATTATAAAGTTATAAGGTTGCAAAGTAGGACAGTTGAGCAGTTTTTCCAACAGTGAAATATTGGCTAAGTATGGAAATGTTAGGTTGAGGAGTCAACTTTAGGATTTTGTGTAAGAGTTGTGACTAGTGTATTTTGGATTTTCCTTGATTAAATGATTAGAGTGCATGGCATAGATTGTTGGGATTATTTCTATAGAATTATTAGACTTTTGGTTGAGGGCTTTAGGTTAGCTTAAAGTGAGACCTTAGGGAGTTTTCATGAAAGTTAAGAAGTGGAAAATCTTCCAACTTAATAAGATCTTTTTGGTGAGTGTTAGATTATGGTTTTGAGGTTCATAGGAAATTTTAGAAATATTCTAAGAATATTTTTGGGGTTTTAAGACCTAGGGGTAAAATAGTCTTTTTACCCTTATGCGGGTATTTTAGTAAATTTTCCTATGATAGACCTAAGTATCGTAGAAGTTGGAGACTTCTAAGCAAGTGATATACATTATTGATCCACTTGCCTCTTATGACAGGCGATAAAGTTTCTACGGTTGCAGACCGAGTTGGTATTACGAGAGTTGAGATTTGATTCAGGTAAGTCCTTTGGGCTTACTTAGTTGGCTTCTTGTATGAGTGTAATGTGTATGAGTGGTGTTTGTTAGTTATGATAAACAACGAAACCGGATTAGGCTGACTTATTATTTACGTAATTGACCCAAGTGTATGATAACGAGTCGTGACATCATCTGCCTAGCTCTTACGAGAGTCTAGGAGGTTCCCTACGACCAGCCTAGTTAGGTAGACGGTCAGATGCATTAGTACCATTCCTCGTTGGTAAACGGGGACAGGAGCGAGGTTTGGGAATCCCTCGTGTCACAAAATAAGTATCATTAGTAATGACATATCACCTAATTAAAAGAAAATAAAAGGATTGAGTGTTGCATGCTGATTGTGCATGTTGTGTGTTTGTGCTTTTACCTTTATACTTATGCATAGAATGTTAGCTAACGGTTTTATCCGTGTTGTAGATTTGTAGAGATAGACAGTTGTAGAGAGATCCGGAACGGATGGTCAGCCGGGTCCACGTATTCATTAGATGGGGGCAGGAGAGTCTCTCACATGGCATGCATGTTATGTATCTATATATATGTTTTGTAAGGCTGTCACATGTGTACATTCATACATTAAAATTAATATGTTTTGAAATTATTTTAAATACATTTGTGCCTTGTTGTAAGATCCTAGTAAAGTTGTTAAACCAAGGTCGGGACCCATTGTAAGGTCCTAACCAGTAGCTCCCGAGTTCCAAGAATCCGGGGTGTTACAGTGGAAGCTTCGTGATAGCATGAATTATAGTCTATATTTTGGGGTTTGTTTGGACGTTTTATCTTCAATAATCTGCATGTTTATATGTATATTATGTGATTATATTACCATTTCATCTACCTTTGCGGGAATCGAGGTCTACACCTTGTTTTGTTGTAATCGTAGGTAAAATGGCACGTTTTGCATAAAAAAGGAGTAAAAGGAGCTATGGAGTCATTGGAGCCACATTCAGGAACATAAGGAAACATCCAGGAAGCATAACCATGGATTAAAGATTCACTTTGGACCAGATTTGAGAGATTTCACATTCAGTTGTGACTCACCTCGGTTGACTACAGAGTCACCTCGACCGAGGTGATCTAGAGAAGTCGACTCGACCGAGGCGAACACCTGGGACGCGGCGAGAATATTTTATTCTTGGCTGAGATCTTTTATCTTTGGAAAGAGATCTTATATTTTTGGGCTTGGCTCCTGGAAGGAAGAAGATATGATAGATCATATATTTTACCTACTTTTATGGGAAGAGATCTTTCTAAGATATCTTATCTTTGGAGAGTAATTTTCCTATAAAAAGGGTTGGATTTTCCACAAATCCATATCCTGCATACCACAAAACATCCTGCATAGATTCGCTTACACCGCAGTAGCCATACTCCAGTTGGGAGATTTGAAGAACCTTTTTGTCTTGTTGGATTTCTATCCAAGGAACGCTTGTGTTTGATAATTGATTCAGTTATTGAAGCCTTTCTCTTAAGGTTTTCTTGTTCATTTATTCTCTTTCTTCCCATATATTTGATTAATACTTTCATGATGATGAGTGGCTAATCTCTTTGTGTGATTCTAGGGTGATTGGCTGAAGGTTGTGGGAAAAACAATGATAGAATGATCTTAATCACAGTAGGACCCTGAAAGTTCGAGTCTTTACCTTAACCCTAAGCATCTCGCTCAGTCAATGAACATCTCGGCCGGGGTGGAATTTGGCTGACCGAGATGACTTATTTGATCCGAAACTGAGAGTTAAGTGTTAGAGTTTGCCAAATCCTATTCTTATTACACCTTTCCTGGTTCAATGCAAGCCTAGGATGAGACTTACCCGGTAATTCCTTAGTTTGTTTACCTAAGATCATAAGTGTAGGTAATAAAGGTTTATCCTTTATTGGGGTTTGAGTGTGCTTTCATCCCATCTTTGTGAGTTAGCCTGAGACTTACCCGGTAAAGGTTGATTCTATTCCCTTAGATGGTGTGTTAGTTTGAGGTTATAGTTCTTTATCTTAATTCCTTGAGACTTACCCGGTAATAGGAGTTACGGTTTTGGATTAGTGAGTAGTGAGACTTACCCGGTGATCTATTCCACTTTAGTAACACCTTCCCTATGCAAAAACCTCAACTTTGTCCGCTTATCTTTAGATCTTGAGTTGGAACCACAACTAGATGCTTTAATCCCTAGAATTGCATATTTCCTTTATTGACTTTTATCATCTTTGATTGTTTTAATTGCTTTGTGGTAGTAATTGCTAAAGCTTACCGTAATTGGACTTTGTTTCACTAAGTCCCTGTGATCGACCCCTGGAATTCCTTGCTTTTTACTACGATTGACCCGTACACTGCGGGTTCACATCCTTGTTTTAAGCTTACGTCTAGGGTTATAAATTTAAAGCTTGCACACACCGTTTGGAGCGAACAAGTTTTTGGCGCCGTTGCTGGGGACTTGGTCTAGACCGAGCCGGTTGTGGTTTGCTTTCGGGGCACTTGCCCCTGTTGCTACTAATTACTCTTTCTATGAGTTTTGTAGTTTTCAGGATTTCCAATGACTACATTTGATCCAGCCTGGATAGCAAGACAAAGTGCTAGGGCGGACCATTATGAATACTTGGAGGAGAAGTACTCCTTCTATTGGTTCAGCAACGAATGGGAAAGAGAAGAGGCCATTCAGCATGAACTTGCAATGTGGGATGAATTGAATATCCCTAAAAAGATTTGTGAGCATCCCCTTGAAGATTCTCTTGAATCAAGATGGGAGAGGTTGATGAAGAAGGTGGAGGAGCTCAAAGAAAGCACCCTATCCTATGCTAAGCCGGAAGAGGAGCATAAGGAAGTGCTGCAAGTTCCAAGCACCCCTCCAATCAAACCAGAGGTTTCTCCTGAAGCTTTTGAGGAAGAAGAAGATTTGGAAGATTTCGATCTAACTATTGAGACCTCGGCCGAGGTGAAAGAGCGATCGGCCGAGGTGGAGGAAAGATCTGTAAAACTGCAAGATACGGAGAACCTTGGCCAAATTACTGAGACTATGACCAAGGTGGAAGAAATATCAGCTGAGTTGGGAGGGATTTCATGTGTGGATTATCAACCCAACATGAAACTTGTCTCAAGCTTTGGAGAACTTTACAAGGTACACTCTCCTACTTCATTTGAAATCCCTATTAAAATTTCTGATTTTTTCAGGAATGCACCGGAGAGTTGGAGGTCTCTTCCGAAAGAACCTCCTAAGATCAAGATGAAACCTTCCTTGAAACTGTTGGAAGAAGATGCTCCTTGGATTATAAGGAGTGAAGTTTGCAAGCACTACACCGTTAAGGCGATGAAGTGTCTCTTGTTCAAGTATGGGATCCCTCGCATGCTAAGGACCTTGTACCATCCCCAAGCTAGAGATGGGGAAGCTACTAGGATTCTCGAGAATCTATTTTCTCGATCGAGGAAAGGATGGGACGAAAGACTAAGTTATGTCCCACGGAAAAAGAGGAAGACCGGTAGGATCCCGGTGAGGACCAAACCGTACAAGTTTGTACATAGGAGATCCTACCATTTTCCGGTGAAATTAGGAACCGGAACCTTTTTGGGAGAGTTTCATTATGGATCCAATGATCACTTGCACTTGTTGGAGCATTTGATAGACTTACTTACTTCACCCCACGATGGAGGTGAAGTATGGGGTGAGGGCACCTCCCATCACGTTTGAGAGACGCACTATGGTCCAGCTAGCGACCTTAAACCAAGCGCTTCTTGGGAGGCAACCCAAGGTATTGCTTTCTTTTCCCTTTTTCTAGTCTAGCTTAGATAGTTTTGCTTTTGCTTTGCTTTGTTTTGTTTTTGGCATCCTAGACAGACAACAGGTGACATCTAAGGAAGGAGTACAAACCAGGAGCATAACTGGAAGGACAGAAGATCGAGAATTTGAGAAGACGGAGTTTGATTGAGGGACATCTCGGTTGCTGTCAAAGCACCTCGACCGAGGTGATTCTTGAGCAACCGAGGCGACTAGGGTTTCCGAAGAGCCACCTCGGTCCGCACCACCTCGGTCCAGTCGAGACCACCTCGACCGAGGTGACAGCAGTTCCAGAAAGGGTATAAAAGGGGTGAAATTTCTCTCTCCTCACTTTACCTAAACCTCCTCGACCGCGGCAGCCCTTTCATCTCGCCTCTTCGATTCTTGCTCGTTTTCAAAGATTTTTGCTTCCAAACTGCGATTAAAGCGTAGAGGATCCCAGTGCAAGCGTCGATCTGTGAAGAAATAGAACCAAAACGGCCGAACGAGGTAATAATAGAACAAAACCCTAAGCTCGCTGTTTTTGCTTCGATTTGGGGTTGGATTACCTTGCATTTGCTGAGAAACAAATTAAGTACCCCATAGGAACCAGTTGTAGTGATTTTGGGGGAAAAGAACTGGATTTTTGAGAGATTCGATCGCACAGTTCTTCGCCTCGGTCCAGTCGTGCTGTGCCTCGGCCGAGGTGTTCTTCAGTGTTGTCAGGCCGACCGAGGTGATCTGACAGAGAGAGTTTAGAAAATGAGTTCTGACAGACAGCTTGCCCTTAGGGATAGATCCTCCCTTTCTCCTTCTTCCTCTTCTTCCAGACCTTATCGACCGGTGATCCACGAGCGACACCAGGTCGATTATGACCGTATAGCAGCCCATCCAGTGATTGCACCACGCTTCCTGGACGTTTCGGCTTTTGATTGTCTCCATGTAGATGGAGACCTTAGACGTATGATATCGATGGTAGGACTGGATCAGTTTACTGAGATCCGCACACCTGCCTATCTAGAGCCTACATTAGAGTTTGTTAGCTCTTTCACCTACCTCCCCACAGAGCGTTCTGTGAAGTACCGGAACTTCTTAGTTCCTTTAGAGTATTAGACAGACATTTTTGGTTTCCCGGCCCCGACCGCTGTTGATTTCCCTTCCCGGACTATAGCTAGGGAGTTTTGGGGTCAGATTGCTCACGTAGTTGAGCACGCAGACACTGGAGACTCCAGGAAGCGCATTATCTTCCACCTAGCTTACAAGTTAGCCCACCGCATTTTCAGCAAGACGCTTCTGGCGCGTACTGAGACGCCCTAGAAGGTCCGACAGGGGGAGCTTTTCAGCCTTTACTGCATGGTGACTGGAGGGATCCCCGACTTTGGCTTGATGCTGGCAGAGGATCTGCACAGGATCAAGGCCAAGGCTAAAGGGGACATCTGCTGCGGAAGACTTGTGACCCACATCGCCAGCTATCAGGATATGGATCTCAGCGCTTGCACTATGGTGGCGGCTGCCAAGCCGCTAGGACTGTAGGAGATGATTACCCGGCGGATTCTGGTTCCCCGAGGACTGACTACGCCATATATGGCGATGCCATGGGAGCCGACTACACCTCAGGGGATCAGATGGTCGCCCCAGTTCTCTGTTTATGACCCTCATTACTAGCAGACTGCTTGGATTCCGCTGATGGAGGATACTAGAGATGCAACAGCTGCACCAACTGAGGAGGATGAGGAGGAGACTACTGATGATGATGACAGGGATGGTGGAGTTCCTATGGATACAGGGACTGATACTGCTGGGACGACTGCGCCGGTCATTGATTTAGATGATGACGATACAGAGACCGCGCCGGCTGCATCACCAGTCCGACCTGCTAGGCGTAGGGTACGCCGACAGAGAGATCCAAAGGCTCACCGTGGGATCGATGATCTGACAGATCAGATGATAGACTCTTATGCAGCCCTTACTGTGGACATCCATGAGAGATTTGCTGACCAACACCGACAACTCGACAGTTGGACTCATCAGATGCTAGAGGGCCAGCACTATCAGCGCCGGATGATGGAGATCCAGTTTTAGCAGACTATGGGTTATCCATTTGACCCATCCCAGCATCCGTACATGCCACCACCACCACCACCGGATCAGGATTACTAAAGCTTGTAGGATTTTTCTTTCTTATTTATTATGCAGCTCAGCTTTATGTCCGGTGAGTATTTTATTTCCTTAGACTTATTTTGACCCACTAGGGACAGTGTGTCCCAAGTATGGGGTGTTTATTGATGTATTATCTGACTCTTATGGATGTATGACTCGACTTTATATGATATCTATGTTTTATTTATGCTTCATTTTGCTTCTATATGTTTATCTGAGATTGCATGCATACATACAGGTTATTTGATTGAGAAAAACGTCAAAACTGGACAGAAAAAAAAAATTTTTGACCTCGACCGGGGCAGTTCTGGCCGAACGAGGTGTTTCACCTCGGTTGACCTAAGAACACCTCGACCGAGGTGGGTTAACTGAGAGTTTTCGAAACGATTTTTGTGCTTCTTATCTTGATATGATCTCAGTGAAGATCTTGCTTACTGACTGGTTTTGAAATCTTTATGTGTTTGAAAGGTTTTATAATATGTTTAAGTTGCTAAATGCTTTGTTTGAAATTTTTGGCATGTTTAATACTTTGTTTTTATCCAAATTATGTTGAATTTGAAGGTTGACACCATGTTATGAGTTCTCTCACTTTCTTCCTGGAAAGACCAAGGCAATTCATTCTTCTCTCTTCTTCTTCTTGATCATGCCTAACCCCTCATATACATTTTTGCCTCCCTTTACCTATCCGGGAATTTGGAAGCAAGCGAAGTGGTGAAAGCAAGTGAAGTTAAAGTTGAGAAGTTGGCTGGAAGTGAAAGTTTTAGAAAGAAATAAATAAGTTTGGGGATGTCAATCATGATGATGAGTAACTCGGCACCATTCACATAGCCAGGTGTTTGTGTCTTGCCAAAGTCGGATTGAGCGATATTCCTAACGGGTCATGGTATGTGCCTCAAGGGTTTGATGCATCTCAAGAAATTGATGATTGCTGATTTCCTATGCTTCAGTTATTGTGCACCTCTGTCCATGCATCCCAAAAAGTAAAGTAAGAAAAAAAAAAGTGTGAAATAAGCAAAGCTTATTGGTAGAAGATGTTGCAAGTCAAAGTGAAAGTGAAGTATATCCTTTTCCCGGATTCTAGCACCACATTACCTTACATACATCCCTACCCTACACGTTTCTTAACCTTTCTTTTGGGAAGCCCTTGAGACCTCGAGCTTGTTGATTGACTTAGTGGTTTAAACTGGATTATGCATGATTAATTTCGATAATTATGACTTATTATGCATTCTATGATTTTATGCAAAGATGAACAACTTTCTTGTACTTATAAAATGTTTTGATCATACATTGATTTTAAATTCCATGAAGTATTCTCTTAGAGTGATCTATGATTGTTGACACCATAAAAATGTTTTTGAAAGACTTTTTCATTGATTTTCTTGACTTATAATCCATTCTATCTTGCCTTTTATATACGGAACTTGCTTGGGGACAAGCAAGGGCTAAGTATGGGGTATTTTGATTGCATGAATTATAGTCTATATTTTGGGGTTTGTTTGGACGTTTTATCTTTAATAATCTGCATGTTTATATGTATATTATGTGATTATATTACCATTTTATCTACCTTTACGAGAATCGAGGTCTACACCTAGTTTTGTTGTAATCGTAGGTAAAATGGCACGTTTTGCATCAAAAAGGAGCAAAAGGAGCTATGGAGTCATTGGAGCCACATTCAGGAACATAAGGAAACATCCAGGAAGCATAGCCAAGGATTAAAGATTCACTTTGGACCAGAAATGAGAGATTTCACATTCAGTTGTGACTCACCTCGGTTGACTACAGAGTCACCTCGACCGAGGTGATCCAGAGAAGTCGACTCGACCAAGGCGAACACCTGGGACGCGGCGAGAATATTTTATTCTTGGCTGAGATCTTTTATCTTTGGAAAGAGATCTTATATTTTTGGGCTTGGTTCTTGGAAGGAAGAAGATATGATAGATCATATATTTTACCTATTTTTATGGGAAGAGATCTTTCTAAGATATCTTATCTTTGGAGAGTAATTTTCCTATAAAAAGGGTTGGATTTTCCACAAATCCATATCCCGCATACCACAAAACATCCTGCATAAATTCGCTTACACCGCATCAGCCATACTCCAGTTGGGAGATTTGAAGAACCTTTTTGAAGGTTGAAGGAAGAAAGTCTATAGCTTTTATAGCTTTTGAAGGGTTTTTGTAAGATCATCTTAGATTCCCTTCCTTGTTGTTTGTCTTGTTGGACTTGTAACGACCCGTTTATTGGGTGCGTTTTCGATTCTTATTTTCCGTATTTTGTAAAATATTTTAATGGCCTCAATATATTATCAGTATTTATACCATTATATTATTTTCAAGAATATAAATTACGGGAGCAATTTATATATCGAAAACTATATTTTACGAGTATATATTTTGTTTATATTTTCAGTATATTTATTTTGTGCTTTCATTTCGGAAAGGTTCGGAAAATCTTTCCGACTCGAAAATTCCGTTCCGAAATTTTTATCGAGTTTTGTTTATCTTATTTTATTTTATTTTACTTATTATTTTCCTTCTCTTTATTCTTTTTTTTTCTTTTCTTCTTTTCTTCATCCCCGACCTTTGAAGGATCAGACATTCACTTTCCGAAAAAAGAAAAAAAAAAAAAAGAACAGACCTGCACTAACCTACCCTAGCTGCACCGCCTACTCTACCCCGTCCCCTGCTGGCCCCGACCCCTCGTAACCCTGGTGAGTGCACTGCAGTCTCACTAACCTACCCTTCTATCTCTCCCTTGCTTCTCAATCTCCTCTCTTCCTCTCTATTTCTGCACAGCCGGCATTGCCTTCTCATGCAACACCTCCCTAGCCCGTGCCCTTATGTCGAACCTCACTACCAGGGAACCGCTAGGAAGAAGTGAGGCCACCTCCATGTCGACCGCCTCTCCCCTCCGCCGCTTCTCTCCCCTTTCTGCATTTCATCTTCTCTGTCCCACCTTGTCGCTTGGAGGCCGCTGCGCTCGGCTTCGGACCGCCTCCCTACTGCTCCTCCTTTTCCCCGCCTGCACAGCGCCGGAGTCATCCTTTCCCCTGCCTGCACAGTGCCGTAGTCCTCTTCTTCCTTTCCTCTGCCGCGCCGGAGCTCTCTTCCTCCTCTGCAGTGTTGATTAGGTTGAAGATGAATTTGTGGTCATTTTAATTTTGACCCCTGTCTTTGCTGTTATTACACTCAGTGCCCCTATTTGCTGGATAATTGTAGTTGTGAACCTAGACTTTTGGAAATGAACTTTTGTGCCCCTGCAGAAAGTTATTACATAATTGAGCCATGGTTTTATTGCAATTTATGACCCAACTCTTTTTTAAATTATCGATGGTGCCTTTGTTGGTTGTTTTTTTTAATATGGTTCAAAGTTTTAATTATGGATTATGACCCATAGTTTTGGAACGGTATATTTTGCCCCGGAAAATGAATCAGCGGTTTGGAGCCTTGAATTTTGATTACGAGATATTCTTATATTTTTATACACGGTATATTATATCTTTGTTGGATTAATACGGTTATGGCTCAAAGATTTAATCCCGGGTTTCTAACATTGACTTTTGAAATGAGTTTTCCTTAGATTATATATGTTCATTGTTCCGTTCAAATTTAGCTTATAAGCTAAATTTGTTTAGTTTGGTGTTAGGTTCGGAAGCGCCCCGATAAAGGCCTAACGAGTCCAAGTCGACATCCGTTGAACGACTTCCGTATTTTGACGTCGTGTGAGTATTCTTTCCCCTCGATTTAGTTATGTTTAGTATTAGTATCATGCTAGGTTGAATCTAGCATAACTTAGAGTGAATGCCAAGTAGTGGCCTTGAACCTTAGGTGAGTTTTGAGGATTTATGATTGTGCTAAGACTTGAGGTGTTTGGTTATCTTGTGAGGTTGTTATAAGGCTTTAAGTTATATGGTTGATCTTGTGAGCATTCTTAGACTCGAGGTTGGGGTCGTATGATCTTGTGGGATTTAGGGTTTAGGTTTGACTTATCCTAGTATGTTGTTATGGGTTACGATCTTGCGAGATCCTTGGGAGGGTAGATGCCCCTACGTTGTTATAGTTTATGATCTTGCGAGATCATTGGTACTAGAAGTCTAAAGACTTCTAGCATGTGAGAGAGATGTTGATCGTGTGCCTTGTTTTGATCAGGCGTTGAGTGTCTTCCTACGGAAAGTTGTGAGCAGTGGTTATCGGGTTTATCTTTGGGACGAGGTAAGTCTTCGGACTTACTTAGCTCGTATTCTCTGTATTAGTTTCAATGCGTGTTTGGTGGTGTGTGTTTATTGTTTATGTGTGTGTTTATTGCTTATGTTATAACATCTAAACCGGTAATAGGACCACCGACTTTATATGTTTATATTTGGCCCAAGTGTATGATAACGGGCGGTGACCGCTATGTCCGGTCCAAAATGGGGATGACTGGGAGGTGCCTTGCGACCAGTCCATCGGGTGATGCTGATCCGCATCAAGTACAAACCCGTATGGTGAAAGGGGACAAGGGCGAGATCTTTAAGATTCTCGTGTCACAAAAGAAGTGAATTAGAACGGGATATGACCTAATAATAAAAAGATAATAAACCGGATTGTGTATTTTGGAACATGTTGTGTGTTTATGATGCCTTATGTGTGTGTGTGTGTGCCAATACCATGATTCTAACGCCTTGAATGCTAGCTAACGGTTTTATACCGATATTGTTGTAGATTGCATTGCAGGTTAGGAATGCGGCCGAGAGATCCGGAAGAGTGGGCAGCCGGGGTTCCGTACATTTTAGGAGTGAGTTTGGGTTAGAGTCGGGTTGTATTTTATTCTTTGTTTATTATGTTGGTATGCCGCGTGTATGGCGTTTTGGTCTTTAATGTTGTTTATCGGCTGAAGTCCGTTGGTTGTTTTCTTTTGGGTTTTCTTACATTGCATAAAATGTATTTCGGTTTTGCCTTTATTTGTGCCATGTTGAAAGATCCGGTGAAATTGTTGTCAGGCTAAGGGTCGGGACCCATTGTGAGGTCCCAACCCGTAGCGCCCCGAGTCTCGCGGATTCGGGGTGTTACAAAAGTGGTATCAGAGCCCTAGGTTGACAACAATGGCACTCGCAATCTTCTAAAGGCCGAATAAGGAAGAAACAGAATCCCGAGGGTTCTGAGTTTTCGTTTTAAAAATCACATGCATGAGTCGGGGTAGAATGTACGGACCACCACTCCTTCCGCGGATCTCGGCAGCGTAGTTTATTGGATTATTAGTGTATGTATATAAATATATATATAGATATGTATATGTAGACTTAGGATGGTTGTTGGACTACTATTATATGTGGATTATAGTTATGCATGATGGACTTGTTATGTGAAAATGATGGCATGATTTTTATATTGATATGAGTTTTTACATGTTGCATGATGATATCATATGAGTGTTGGGACCTTGTTTTGTTGTAATAGTTTTGCTCGGATGTGATATGTTGGTTATAGCAATGTGGACATAGGACTTATATAGTCATCATATACATGTACTAGGATATATAGTAGCATATGGTTTTTGGACCTTATAGTTAGGATGATAGAAAGCTATCATCGCACCTCGAACAATGCCTTTTGGCTTAGGATAGTGTCACCACGAAGACGAAAATGCTCAAGTATCGAGTTGAACATCGCGTTTTAGTGAGCACCCCGATGATTCCTCAGACTCCTTAGAGAGCATCTAAGCAGCCTTATGAAGACTAGAGATGATGTTAATCACAAGGACAAACAAAGAGAAGAGAACCTCGAGTCAACATAAGCAAAACTGAGATGGAAGATATACAAATAGGGAAGCAATATGAAGTTGTGGGAGTGGTTCCGAGAAAGCGATGACGAGTAACAATGAAGTGAAGTCGAGACAACGAAATTATGATTCTTCAAGACGACGCATGGATAACTAAAGACGCGGAGCGGGAAGGAAAGGAGTGCATACTAGCAAGGGGAGAAGTGGTATTTCCTTGAGACGTGAAGTTTTTTTTTCTAGATGCTTCTAAGCATGGGAGTCAGGGTGTGAAGTGTGGTTGAACTAATACGAGGATTCATGAGATGTGTAAGTTAAGCTTACTGAAAAACTAGAAAGTGAAGCGACGGTTTTTGCGAGAACTTAAGTGAGAGACTTCTTCAGAAATATGAGAGTTACGAGGAAGATTACATGGCAAAAGTTCACATAGTAGAATTACCTCGTGGAGTCAATTGTTTTCCGTCATGGTGATGAGATTGAGCAATGCTAAGAAGGAGAGAAGGAGAAAGTGTGTAGATGATAATCTTCAGAAGATGAAAGATGAAACAGGGAGTTGGGAATGAAAGACTCAAGTTACCAACCAAGAGAAGAGAATGGTTATAAACGATAGAGATGTGGGGAAATTACACTTACAACACATTATGAAGGACGGTTAAGCCTATGAAGTTGGGTCATATGACACGAAAGAGTTTGGGAGGTGTAGTTATCTTATAGAAGTGGAAGGAAGAGGGGGCGTAGAAAAGCTAATGGAGTTTGAAGTAAAGTAAGTGAGCTAGTGAAGTTTAAGGCGGAATACCCCGAGAGGGTATCCTTCAGGAGTATGGTAACACCGAAGTGTGGTAGGAGGGTAACTCGTTGATCTTGGAAAGGGTCATTAATGAGCTAATCGGTGACCACTAAGAATGTGCAGGTGCGGGTTGATACTGGTGACTGTAGGTGGGGAGAGTAACGCAGGAGATTGGATCATGAAGAGGGGTGACAAGAACCTGGAATATTCGTGGTGGTTGAATGTTGGCAACAAAGAGGTATATCAAGGGAAGTGCAAATATCTTAATCAGGTAACTAATTATCGATTCCAACAAGTGATAGTAACATACCGTGTGGGGAGGGATTGTAACGACCTGGTGCGACCTTCTTAGGTCATGGGTTTGTCATGTGGAGAAGGACACGGATCAGGGTAAGGGGGACTGAAAAGACAAAGAGGAAGATGAGTCTTCTATGGTTATTGTGCGTAAAGGGGGAATATATGGTATGTTGTTCTAAAGTGATGATGTCATGTTTCCGCTAGCAAAAGCTAAGTCAAAGTCTTATGACTCACATGTCAAAGCCATAGTGACTATGATATGAAACGAGGAATCTAGAATAATGCAACACGGCAAGCTTGGAATTACGATGGTAGTGCTTGGTGAAGTAATGAGTGGATCTTTCACAATTGTGGTTGAGAAATTTTGCCTAAGGGCATACTAGTACAGTTGTGAAGATTGTTCATGGAATATCAAGAGATGCTTAAGGTGACCAAGAAGAGAAAGAGAAAACTGAAGTTTTGAAGTTCGATGTTGATCCGAGATGTACAAGAAGTACATGAAAGATTGGAACTAGAGTCTCTACAGTTGGTTTAACGCTACATAAGAAAGTGCAGTGTAAATTTCTAGGCCTACTTGAAGAAGGGATGTCTACGGTGAAAGCTGATGTAGAATAGGAAGAGATCCTCCCATATGTTGGGATGTCATAGAAAGCAAAGAAAATTGTATCGAGTTGTTATAAGGTATGATTGAGTCTTGTAGTTAAGAACTTTGTGACTGAACACATGCGCGAGATCAAAAGATGTTACTGTCGCCATTCCTTTGAAGTGAGAAGAGGGATTAAGCATAAGTATTGCTTAACCAAGGCTTCAAGAGTCTGAAGGCTTGAGCAAGTTCTTTGAGTTCTAGAGATGAAGGATCTTTGAAAGAGGACGGTGAACATAGTAGCTATAGAAGGAACAATACACGTGTTGAAGGACATCACCCCAACCGGTCGGGGTGGACCACTTATCAAGCGTTAGGACTAGGTGGTGTCATTTATTACGATATGTGATGGGTAGAGAAAAGATAGAACCCGAGATAGAACGGATTTCAATGCATCGGAATGTGAATTTTACCGCTAAGATTGATTTGGGCTCAACTCCCATTTCTAAGGCGCAATACAAAATACATCAATAAATGATACCCGTAAGGATACTCGAATTGAGGATGCAATCAAAGGAGCAATTGCAAGGACTTGTTGATAAAGGTTCATTATAACCAATGCACTGTCATAGAGAACACCATAAATTTATCTTAAACTCTTGATTTGAAGTTATTATGAGAACGCTAGAATTGTTGTGAAAAAGACAGCCAGTTCTCTCCAATTGAACGTCGATTACCGTGAGTCGAAGGACAAGTCTTCCTTACAACGAAGGGATGATCTACTCGATTAGTTACAAGGGTCGGTAGTCTCTTATGAGAATGAGTTAAGATCTGATTGTCACCAATTGAGAATTCGAGTATGAGATATTGCAAGTACGGCATTTTGGACCAATCAAAGTCACTACGAGTTGTAGTTATTCCCTATGGGCTTACCGATGCCCCGGATAAGATATTTTGGGTCTAATCTTGAAGGAGAGAAAGGTTATGACAAGTTGTCTTGGGATGACAAATCCCGAAGGAGGCGAAAGACGTGCAAGTTTTCTTAGATGTGCCGAGCATTACCAGATCTGTTAAGTGAGAAGTTGTATAACGACATTTATGGTAACCTCCGGAGGGCAATGAAGCATTGAATGGGACGATGAGTCGACAATAGAGTTGTTGAGAGTTAAAAAGGAGATTCATTGGTGAAACTGTTTTAATTTACCTAGGGTATTATGTGTTTAAAGTGTACAAGTGATTCTTCAAGACAATGTCTCGACCGAGTATTGAGGAACAATGTAAAAGTAATAGCATACGTGTCTTATTGGTGAATCGGTGGGAAGTGAAACACTTCCTTCATTATCAGGGACTTACAACAAGAAGCGAAGAAATGTAACATCAAAGTTCTTGTTTGACAAGAAACCAAAGTCAACGGTGTAAATTGTAAGTTCGATCTTCTTGGTTAGAGACAAGAAAGGAGAAACATAATGAAAGCGCGGTATTGAAAAAGATCCGAGAAAGAAGTTGAGTTTCCGATATATCGGACCTTTGAGAGATGTCAACGCGAGTTAGGAAAGTGGTTTACCGGTTGGCGTAGCCGCCAAGAGTAGAGAGTGTTCACCCGGTGTTCATGTGTATTAGTCGAGAGAGTACATACACGACTTGAGGCAGCTTGTCACCTATGGTGATTTAGTCGCAAACGAAGAGCCAAAGAGGCTAATAGGAAGACGGAGTATAGTATCTTTGGTTGAGTTTTACGCCGAGTTAGTAGCTTTGATAGAATTGACGAGTTAGACCTAGTTCTTTTCCCTTAAGTTATTTGTGTTTTTGTGTGGTGTTATATATGGTTTTGTGCCCTGTGCGGGAATGTGTTTTAAGTCCGGTTATATTTTCCGCGATGGTGGTTGGAGCAGTTTGTGTATATAGATTAGAAGGTCTACACCTTCCTAGTTGTGAGTTTATACCTCGGCCTTAAGGACCTAGAAGTTCGACACTTAGGAAGTTTCGGGACGAAACTTGTTTTTAGGGGATCTAATGTAACGACCCGTTTATTGGGTGCGTTTTCGATTCTTATTTTCCGTATTTTGTAAAATATTTTAATGGCCTCAATATATTATCAGTATTTATACCATTATATTATTTTCAAGAATATAAATTACGGGAGCAATTTATATATCGAAAACTATATTTTACGAGTATATATTTTGTTTATATTTTCAGTATATTTATTTTGTGCTTTCATTTCGGAAAGGTTCGGAAAATCTTTCCGACTCGAAAATTCCGTTCCGAAATTTTTATCGAGTTTTGTTTATCTTATTTTATTTTATTTTACTTATTATTTTCCTTCTCTTTATTCTTTTTTTTTCTTTTCTTCTTTTCTTCATCCCCGACCTTTGAAGGATCAGACATTCACTTTCCGAAAAAAGAAAAAAAAAAAAAAGAACAGACCTGCATTAACCTACCCTAGCTGCACCGCCTACTCTACCCCGTCCCCTACTGGCCCCGACCCCTCGTAACCCTGGTGAGTGCACTGCAGTCTCACTAACCTACCCTTCTATCTCTCCCTTGCTTCTCAATCTCCTCTCTTCCTCTCTATTTCTGCACAGCCGGCATTGCCTTCTCATGCAACACCTCCCTAGCCCGTGCCCTTCTGTCGAACCTCACTACCAGGGAACCGCTAGGAAGAAGTGAGGCCACCTCCATGTCGACCGCCTCTCCCCTCCGCCGCTTCTCTCCCCTTTTTGCATTTCATCTTCTCTGTCCCACCTTGTCGCTTGGAGGCCGCTGCGCTCGGCTTCGGACCGCCTCCCTGCTGCTCCTCCTTTTCCCCGCCTGCACAGCGCCGGAGTCATCCTTTCCCCTGCTTGCACAGTGCCGTAGTCCTCTTCTTCCTTTCCTCTGCCGCGCCGGAGCTCTCTTCCTCCTCTGCAGTGTTGATTAGGTTGAAGATGAATTTGTGGTCATTTTAATTTTGACCCCTGTCTTTGCTGTTATTACACTCAGTGCCCCTATTTGCTGGATAATTGTAGTTGTGAACCTAGACTTTTGGAAATGAACTTTTGTGCCCCTGCAGAAAGTTATTACATAATTGAGCCATGGTTTTATTGCAATTTATGACCCAACTCTTTTTTAAATTATCGATGGTGCCTTTGTTGGTTGTTTTTTTAATATGGTTCAAAGTTTTAATTATGGATTATGACCCATAGTTTTGGAACGGTATATTTTGCCCCGGAAAATGAATCAGCGGTTTGGAGCCTTGAATTTTGATTACGAGATATTCTTATATTTTTATACACGGTATATTATATCTTTGTTGGATTAATACGGTTATGGCTCAAAGATTTAATCCCGGGTTTCTAACATTGACTTTTGAAATGAGTTTTCCTTAGATTATATATGTTCATTGTTCCGTTCAAATTTAGCTTATAAGCTAAATTTGTTTAGTTTGGTGTTAGGTTCGGAAGCGCCCCGATAAAGGCCTAACGAGTCCAAGTCGACATCCGTTGAACGACTTCCGTATTTTGACGTCGTGTGAGTATTCTTTCCCCTCGATTTAGTTATGTTTAGTATTAGTATCATGCTAGGTTGAATCTAGCATAACTTAGAGTGAATGCCAAGTAGTGGCCTTGAACCTTAGGTGAGTTTTGAGGATTTATGATTGTGCTAAGACTTGAGGTGTTTGGTTATCTTGTGAGGTTGTTATAAGGCTTTAAGTTATATGGTTGATCTTGTGAGCATTCTTAGACTCGAGGTTGGGGTCGTATGATCTTGTGGGATTTAGGGTTTAGGTTTGACTTATCCTAGTATGTTGTTATGGGTTACGATCTTGCGAGATCCTTGGGAGGGTAGATGCCCCTACGTTGTTATAGTTTATGATCTTGCGAGATCATTGGTACTAGAAGTCTAAAGACTTCTAGCATGTGAGAGAGATGTTGATCGTGTGCCTTGTTTTGATCAGGCGTTGAGTGTCTTCCTACGGAAAGTTGTGAGCAGTGGTTATCGGGTTTATCTTTGGGACGAGGTAAGTCTTCGGACTTACTTAGCTCGTATTCTCTGTATTAGTTTCAATGCGTGTTTGGTGGTGTGTGTTTATTGTTTATGTGCGTGTTTATTGCTTATGTTATAACATCTAAACCGGTAATAGGACCACCGACTTTATATGTTTATATTTGGCCCAAGTGTATGATAACGGGCGGTGACCGCTATGTCCGGTCCAAAATGGGGATGACTGGGAGGTGCCTTGCGACCAGTCCATCGGGTGATGCTGATCCGCATCAAGTACAAACCCGTATGGTGAAAGGGGACAAGGGCGAGATCTTTAAGATTCTCGTGTCACAAAAGAAGTGAATTAGAACGGGATATGACCTAATAATAAAAAGATAATAAACCGGATTGTGTATTTTGGAACATGTTGTGTGTTTATGATGCCTTATGTGTGTGTGTGTGCCAATACCATGATTCTAATGCCTTGAATGCTAGCTAACGGTTTTATACCGATATTGTTGTAGATTGCATTGCAGGTTAGGAATGCGGCTGAGAGATCCGGAAGAGTGGGCAGCCGGGGTTCCATACATTTTAGGAGTGAGTTTGGGTTAGAGTCGGGTTGTATTTTATTCTTTGTTTATTATGTTGGTATGCCGCGTGTATGGCGTTTTGGTCTTTAATGTTGTTTATCGGCTGAAGTCCGTTGGTTGTTTTCTTTTGGGTTTTCTTACATTGCATAAAAATGTATTTCGGTTTTGCCTTTATTTGTGCCATGTTGAAAGATCCGGTGAAATTGTTGTCAGGCTAAGGGTCGGGACCCATTGTGAGGTCCCAACCCGTAGCGCCCCGAGTCCCGCGGATTCGGGGTGTTACAGGACTTCTATCCAAGGAACGCTTGTGTTTGATAATTGATTCAGTTAAACCTTTCTCTTAAGGTTTTCTTGTTCAATTATTCTCTTTCTTCCCATATATTTGATTAATACTTTCATGATGATGAGTGGCTAATCTCTTTGTGTGATTCTAGGGTGATTGGCTGAAGGTTGTGGGAAAAACAATGATAGAATGATCTTAATCACAGTAGGACCCTGAAAGTTCGAGTCTTTACCTTAACCCTAAGCATCTCGCTCAGTCGATGAACATCTCGGCCGGGGTGGAATTTGGCTGACCGAGGTGACTTATTTGATCCGAAACTGAGAGTTAAGTGTTAGAGTTTGCCAAATCCTATTTTTATTACACCTTTCCTGGTTCAATGCAAGCCTAGGATGAGACTTACCCGGTAATTCCTTAGTTTGTTTACCTAAGATTATAAGTGTAGGTAATAAAGGTTTATCCTTTATTGGGGTTTGAGTGTGCTTTCATCCCATCTTTGTGAGTTAGCTTGAGACTTACCCGGTAAAAGTTTATTCTATTCCCTTAGATGGTGTGTTAGTTTGAGGTTATAGTTCTTTATCTTAATTCCTTGAGACTTACCCGGTAATAGGAGTTACGGTTTTGGATTAGTGAGTAGTGAGACTTACCCGGTGATCTATTCCACTTTAGTAACACCTTCCCTATGCAAAAACCTCAGCTTTGTCCGCTTATCTTTAGATTTTGAGTTGGAACCACAACTAGATGCTTTAATCCCTAGAATTAAATATTTCATTTATTGACTTTTATCATCTTTGATTGTTTTAATTGCTTTGTGGTTAGTAATTGCTAAAGCTTACCATAATTGGACTTTGTTTCTCTAAGTCCCTGTGATCGACCCCTGGAATTCCTTGCTTTTTACTACGATTGACCCGTACACTGCGGGTTCGCATCCTTGTTTTAAGCTTACGTATAGAGTTATAAATTTAAAGCTTGCACACACCGTTTGGAGCGAACACTTCGTCCCACCGACATCCTTTTCTATAATTGGTTTTGGGGCAAAGAAACATGTGTCGACATCACTAGTTCCTCTCATTTCTCTTCTTTTGGGCTTTCTAGTTTCATCTCAGGTAAAGCTGTGAGGGTTGCTGCTGAAAACAAGAGAAAGAAGTATGCTGACATTTGTAGCGCAAGAGATATCGCTTTCTTCCCTTTTCCTTTTTCACATTTGGTGATTTGGGAGATGATGCGGTGAAGCTACTTAAAAGATTAGGCACGGTTGCTAAAGGGATGCCCGGGTATAGTAGGGGTACATAGGGGTGTCAATGGGTCAGATTTGGGTCGGGGAGTACCCTATTCATCCCCATCCCCGTTTAGTATAACGCCCCCCCGTCCCCGTCCCCATCCCCGTTCGGGTATTAAAAATTGTCCCCATCCCCGTCCTAGTCGGATACTCGTCCCCATCGGGAAATCCCCTTACCCATTTAATTTTTCTCATTTTAAAGTTTTATGGGTTTTCCTTGCAAAATTTCTTTTCTGTGTCGGATATTCTTTCCCATCGGGAAATTCCCCGTCCTCATATTTGTCATGACTCACAACTATTCCGTCACCATATTTTTCCCGCAAAATGTATATTGTAAAATGGGTTTGATTTTTCAGAACTAACTTCTAACCGTATCAAAGTGATTCATTTATCCCGTCACCATATTATATACATGACGAATCAAAATTTCATAAATACCTTTTTAACCATATCAAAGTGATTGGTAGGTGGCACTTGAATGTATAAGATAATTAATCATAAAATACAGTCATCGGAAGAATAATTGAACCTGTTTCTGGACAGAGGACGGATGTTTGCATCGTCCATCAAGAGTGTTTAAGAACAAAGCTTCCTAGAATCTTCATAATGTGCGAGTCGTGACGTAACGGAGGAACTTTCACACGGCCACACGGGTGTTAACCTCATATGATCGAAAATTGAATTAATATATATTAGCATTAGCATGCACATAATTTACGTATATAATATACATTTTAATTGGAATGTTATCCTCATATTATTTAAAATATATTTTGTGTACATACAAAAGTGTATATAGTTTACTACTAACATTTAGTTTATGGTTACAAGATAAATGACAATTCGTATAATATTAATATACCTTTTTAATTGAAATGTTGATGTGACTTACATGGTTGTTTAACACAATACCTTATCTAATATGTCAAAGTATAGTTACATATATTGTGTATATATATATTAGGTTTTGTTCATTCAATTTAGAACCGTAGGATCAAGACTCGTAGTACAAACTAGTATAAACTAAAACAATTATATCCTACTAACATTTAGATTACGGTCTCAAGATAAAATGTTATATTATTTTATCAGTTTAAGTTTATGGTTTTAGGATTTAAGTTGTGCAGTCAAAACACGTATCTGAGAAACAAAGACACATAAAGAAAACACATATAGAGTATCATGCATTTGATCATCGTGATTTAACATTTACGACTTTACGACGTATTCAAAATTTTCGTTAGGGTGTTGTTATCCTCATATGATCAAAAACCAAATTAATATAGGTTAGCACTTACTCTACTTAACATTAGCATAATTTACGTATATAATTATCATATAAATATTTAAACTTAAAATATATTTTTTCAAAATACACTTTGAGCAAGTAGGATTGTACGAATGAGTATAATACTCTTAATTCTTTTAGCATAAAAGTGTATGTAGTTTGAAATTTTAGTAATTATCGGAAAGTTTTGAATTTATACACAATTTTTGAATTAAGTTTCTATTAAATTTGAAACTACAATGAAAGTCTAATACAAATATAATTTGTTTATTCGGTTTTTCCCATCAGATTTACCGTCGGGGTTCCACGTCGGGTTCGGATCGGGGAGCGGAGCGAATACCCCTATCTTCATCTTTGTCCCCATTCCCAAGCGGGTACTCAATTATTAACTCATACCCGTCCCGTCCCCATTTAAAATCCCCATCCCCATCCCCACGACGGGTAATACCCGCAAATTTCGGGGAATCGCTAACCCAATTACACCTGCTTTATTTTAACTAGAATTGCGTTTACCATTCAAAAAGGATGTGGAACTCAACTTGTTAGTCGGCTCTCATCCAACGTCGTGCAATGTGTTTTTTCTTCAATTTTATTATAATAACAATTATAATAATAATAATAATAATAATAATAATAATTATTATTATTATTATAATGTTGTATTTTTGTGCTATTAATATGTTCAAACTACTCGACTTGCATATTGTAACAAGTCATTCGATGACATGGGTATTAGGTGTTCGCTTAAATAATTAGGCCCAGATTGTGAAACAAGTAAAGGTCTTATTTGCTTCTTTATTTGGGTCAAACATTAAACAGTAGTACCAAGTTCGCATAAATACAAATCAGACACGGATTTATGGGTAGATTGAGGTCTACTACAGGTACAATACTCACCATTGCCTTTCTTCTTCTTATTCTATAACCATTTTTTATTTATCATGTTTCAACCCCATGCAAAACTAAAAAAAGTACCTAAAAATTTTTCATTTATCACTATTCTGTAACTGTAAAAACACGAAACTAAAGATTTCACATTTAAAACTATTTAAATTGTGTTAGTTTATACTTACATTACTCAAATACAAAATTAATATCTTTATCAAAATATATACTAGAACTCATAAGAAAAATAACTTTATTTTGATTAAGTTTTTTTTATTTCAAATAACATTATCAATATTTTTTTAACTCTAAGAAAAGAGTAATATCTATATACTATACTAAAACAGAAGACACTAAAGCTGACGTGTCATCTTCACAAATTTTGTAGGGTTAAATCTTTTTTAACTTATTACACTATAAAATCTTTTTTATTAATCCAAAAATAAAACAAAATTTTGTAAAATTAACTAACAAGATCTCCTAAATATTTTTAAATAATTTTGTTTACGTATTTCTTTTTTTTAAGCCGTCGAAATTTAAGTAATTTATTTATTCGGAAGATTTTTATTTTTTTCTTAATTTATTTTTGAAGGATTACAAGCTCAATTTATTTACGTTAAAAATTTTCACGGAATTCCCTATCCCACATTGATTATAAGTAAGGCAAATAGTTTGATAACTTGTATAAATAGAGGGTTTAAAGATTAAACAAATCACACATTTCTTGGCCTTTAGGCTAAGTTAAGTATAATTTTTATTCATAATTGTAAGATCTCAGTTTTTGCCTTCACCGCCCCCGCAGTGAAGAAGGCGGCCCCTACAGCTGGTCTCCCCGCAGCTGGTCGCCCCTGCGGCTGAGATGATCTGCCCCAGCGGATTTGCGACAGATCGCGCCCGATCTATTTTCGTTCGTTTTATCTTCCTTCCATCGATAGAATATCCGATATTCTATTATATGGGCCGTTTTCCTTATCCTCTTTCTAACCCTAGACGTCATCCCTTCTATCCTTTCAACCCTTCTCTATATATTCCTTCCTTTTCCTCCTTTTTCCCGTTTCTTGCTATCGTCTTCAAACCCTTGAGAGTTGCAGCCGTCACCTTGCTTCCTACGACCTTGCTGAACATGTAAGTTCATCATCCATTGTTCTCCGTTACGTTCATGTACTGCAGCATGCTTCCTTCTTTCTTTTCATTTTCTTCTTCTTCTCTCTTTTTCTTCTTCTCCAAGAATCAAGTTTGAACCTTGATTCTTGTTGGCCTCTCGTTGTTGATGTATCGTTGTTCTCAGGCTCTTTGGAGTTGAGTCTTGACGTGTTAGAACCAAAGGTTCGAGCTTTGTTTGCCCTTGTTGTGAGTTCTGTCGAAGAGAAGCCCGACAACGCTTCTGTCACGCAGCCGCCCCCGCGCCTGCACCTACCCGCCACTGCGGCCATCCGTCCCTGCGCCTTGTTCAGCCGCCCCTGCAGTTTCCTCTACAGTAACTCCTGTTCTTGTGAGTTACTTCCTTCCTCGCTTTCCTCGTTCCTTTCCTTACATCTTTTGGATGTTGTTAACCTCCAGTGTATGCTGTAAGACTAGGTTTGAGCCCTTAGCTTGTGTAGATCTCTTAGAGATCTTTGAGACTAGAAGTTATAGACTTCTAGCAACCGTTTCGTTCATGATTCGTGATGCTTGTGTGAACAGGCTTTCCTTTGCTCCTTTCCTAAGGGAAACTGAGTTGTTCCTGAGTTGTTCGTTGCTCTTTAAGTTACCTTCGAGTCCCTTGGACTTACTTAGCTTCATTCCACGTATTAGTTTGATTGTATTGGCTTGTTTGTGTTGTTTATTCTTGTTATAACGGATAACCGGACTAGGATTCACCCTTATAACCTTAATTGGCCCAAGTGTATTATAACCGGGCGATGACCGCTTGTCCAGTTCAATATTGGGGAAACTGGAAAGTGCTCTTGCGACTCAGGCTTGTAGGTAACGGATAGTACTAATCTATTCCTGTTGGTAGACCGAAGCGGAGGCGAGTTTCGAAATGATTTTCGTGTGACAAAAGAAGTTGAATTAGTAATGGATGACTTAATGAAAGATAATAACCGGTTGTGTGTGAGCATGTTATGTGTTTACGTTACCTTATTTGTGTTTGTGCCTTTACGCTCTTGCTTATACCTAGAATGTTAGTTAACGGTTTATACCGTCGTTGTAGATGTTCCGCAGGTTCAGGATGTTGCTGAGTGATCCGGATGGTGTGGTCAGCCGGGGTTCCCGTACATTATAGGACGGGATCGGATTTATGTTTCTTTTGTTGTTCCCCTTTTGTTTTGAACTCGACTGCGAGTCTTTTCCGCTCTGTTTTGTTTAAACAATTGGTTTTATATTGAGTTTTGGTTTTCATTTGTATGTGCCTTGTTGTAAGATTCGTTTTCTGTTGCTACTCTGAGGGTCGGGACCCATTGTGCGTTCCTAGCCCGTGGCGCTTCGAGTTCCCAGAACTTAGGGTGCTATGTTCGCTCCAAAAGGTGTGTGCAAGCTTTAAAAATTTATATCCCAAGAAGTATGCTTGAACAAATATGCGAACCCGCAGTGTACGGATCAATTGTAATAAAAGCAAGAATTCCGGGGGTCGATCACAGGGACTATGGTGAAACAAAGCACGGAATCAGTTGTCAAATGTTGCAATTAACTAAAAGCAATTAAAGCAATCAAAGATGATGTAAAAGTCAAGTAAGGGGAAATGCGGATTCTAGGGATTAAAGCATCTAGTTGTGGTTCCGACTCAAGATCTCAAAGGATAACGCGGACAAAGCTGAGGTTTGCAAAGGGAAGGTGTTTCTAAGATGGAATAGATCACCAGGTAAGTCTCACTACTCACTATCCCAAACCGAAGCTCCTATTACCGGGTAAGTCTCAATGTACTAAGGAAAGGAACTATAATCTCAAACAAACACACCACCTAAGGGAATAGAATCAACCTTTACCGGGTAAGTCTCAGGCTAACTCTCAAAGACGGGATGAAGGCACACTCAAACCCCAATAAAGGATAAACCTTTATTACCTACACTCATGATCTTAGGTGAACAAACAAAGGAATCACCGGGTAAGTCTCATCCTAGGCTTGCGTTGAACCAGGAAAGGTGTAATAAGGATAGGATTTGGCAAACTCCAATCTTAACTCAGTTTCGGATCGGGAAAGGTTCACCTCGTACAATCAGATCCCACCCCGGCCGAGATGTTTATCGACTGAGCGAGGTGTTCTAAGGTTAAGACAAAGGCTCGAGCTTTCAGGGTCCTGTTGGGATTAAGATCATTCTATCATCTACTTTCCCACAACTTTCAGCCAATCACCCTAGAATCGCATAAGAAACTTAGCCAACAATCATCATGATAACAATAATCAAATTAATAGGAAAGGAATCAATATTCGAAAAAGAAAACCTTAAGAAAAAGGTCTCAATAACTGAATCAAATAACAAACAAACAGGCGTTCCTCAATCACAACTCAACAAAGACAACAAACCAAAAGAAATCTAACAAAGTCTTACAAACTCCTTCAAAAGCTAACTCCAACTATGATTCCTTCCTTCCTAGAAATTCAATCCTTCAATCCCTCCTTCAAAACTCCCAGAAAATCCCTCAATTGCTGGATGCCCTAAGCATGGTTGAACTTGTGGAAAATCCAACCCTTTATATAAGAGAATTATCTTCCAAAGATAATAATATCTTAAAAGATAATTTTTATAAAATATATCCATATCTCCTAAAATAAATCTTCCAAAAATAATATCTTCCTTCCAGAAATCCAGCAAAAAATATATGATATCTTCCTTCCAAAAATAATAGATCTCAGCCAAAAATAAAGATCTCGCCGGCGACAGGGTGTCCGCCTCGGTCGCGACGCTCCTCAAGATCACCTCGGTCGAGGTGGTACTGTTGCTGACCGAGGTGAATCTCAACTGAATGTAGAATCTCTCGAATCTGGTCCAAAGTTAATCTTCTTAATTATTTCCATGCTCCCTGAGATCTTTTTTAAGCTCTAGAATGTAGCTCCAATGACTCCTTAGCTCCATTTTTAGTCCAGAACGTGCCATTTTACCTACATTTATAACGAAACTAGGTGTAGACCTCGATTCCCACAAAGGTAGATGAAACAACAATATAATCGCAGAATATACATCTATACATGCATATTTATGAAGATAAAACGTCTAAACCAGCCCCAAAATATAGACTATAATACATGCTATCAAAATACCCCATACTTGTCCCTTGCTTGTCCCCAAGCAAGTCCCAAATCTTAGATACTAGATAGAATGGATTATAGGTCAGAAAAGATCAATGAAAAGCATTTCAAAACATTTTTGGTGGTATGCTCCATTCATAGATCACTCTAAGAGAATGCTTCATAGCAAATAAAATCAAGACATGATCAAAACATTTTACAAATATAATAAAGTTGTTCATTTTTGCATAAAATCATAGAATGCATAATAAATCATATTTATCGAAATTAATCATGTATAATCCAGTTTAAACCACCAAGTCAATCAACAAGCTCGAGGGTCTCAAGGGCTTTCCAAAAGAGGTCAAGAAACGTATAAGGGTGGGATGTATATATGGTAATGTGGTGCTAGAATCCGGGAAAAGGATCTTACTTCACTTTCTTTGAATCTCGACATCTTCCACCAATAAGCTTTGCTTATTTTTACTTTACTTTTTGGGATGCATGGACAGAGGTGCACAATAACCGAAGCCTAGAAGATCAACAATCATCAATTTCTCGAGATGCCTCAAACCCTTGATGCACATACCATGACCCGTTAGGAATATCGCTCAATCCAACTTTGGACACAAACGCCCGGCTATGTGAATGGTGCCGAGTTACTCATCATCATGATTGACTTCTCCAAACCTAATTGTTTCTTTCTAAAACTTTCAGCCAACATCTCAACTTCACTTTCACTTGCTTTTATTTGCTTGCTTCCAAATTCCCGGATAGGTAAAGGAGGCAAATATGTATATGAGGGGCTAAGCATGATCAAGAAGTAGAAGAAGAGACTGGATTGCCTTGGTCCTTCCAGGAAGAATGTGAGAGAACTCATTATGTGGTGTCAACCTTCAAATTCAACATAGTTTTGATAACAACAAAGTATTAAACATGCCAACATTTTAAAACAAAGCATTTAGCAACTTAAACATATCATAAAACCTTTCGAGAATATAAAGATTTCAAAGCTAATCTGCAAACAAAATCATCACTGAGGTCATATCCAGAGAAGAAGCACAAAAATTGTTTCGAAAATCTCTCAGTTAAACCACCTCGGTCGAGGTGTTCTAAGTCATCCGAGGTGTTCATCCTCGTTTGGCCAGAATCATCCCGGTCGAAGTCATAAAATTTTTTTTTTTCAAATCTGTTTTCGACGTTTTTCTCAAACAAAAATCTGTATGTATGCATGTAATGACAAATAAACACATAAAGCCAAATAAACAATAATATCCGAAAGAGTCATACAAACCAAGTAGCAAATAGTCAAGTAGTACATCCAAATACCTCATACTTGGGACACATTGTCCTAATGGGTCAAATATAAGTCAGAAGAACAGAATACTAACCGGACATAGCTGAATTGCATAAAGAAATAAGAAACAGCTCCTAGATAAGACCGTCTCGGTTGGCGAAGAACATCTCGGTCGAGGTCCTATGACTGCACCCGAGATGTGTCTCAGTCAAGCTCCGTCCTCTCAATTTCTCGAACTTATGTTCTTCCAGTGTAGCTCTTGAGTTGTAATCCTTCCTTAGAGAGTGCCTGATTCCTGTCTAGAGGACGCAAAAACAAACGAAGCAAACTATCTAAACTAAGCTAGAAAAGGGAAAAGAAAGCAATACCTTGGGTTGCCTCCCAAGAATCGCTTGGTTTAAGGTTGCTAGCTGGACCTTTCCTCATGGATTTACTCAATGTACCTAGAATATCTTGGAGTGCTCATCACACCCATCATCAAACTCTTCCAAGAAGGTTCCGGGTCCTAATTTCGCCGGCAAATGGTAGGATCTCCCACGTACAAGCTTGAATGGTTTAGTTCTCACCGGAATCCTGCCGGTCTTCCTATGCTCCGATGGGACATAATTCAATTTTGCGTCCCATCCTTTCCTCGATCGAGAAATTAGCTTCTTGATAATGCACTTAGCTTCCCATCTTCAGTTTGAGGATAGTACAAGGTCCTTAGCTTGCGAGGGACCCCATACTTGAACATGAAACAACTATTGGCATTGATGTCGAAGCGTTTGCCAAATTTACTCCTTGTAATCCAAGAAACATCTACTTCCAACAATTGTAATGGAGGTTTCATCTTCACCTTTGGAGGTTCCTTTGGAGGAGACTTCCAACTCTTTGGTGCATCCCTAGAATGATTAGTAATTTCAAAAGGAATTAAAAAGGAAGTAAGAGAAAGTACCTTGTAAGTTCCTTCAAAACGTGGGATGAGATTTATGTTAGGATGATAATTCACACATGAAACTTCTCCCAACTTAACTAATTCTTTGTCCTTATCGACCGTAGTAATAGCAATTGAGTCGAGGCCTTCCACACCTTCCTCTTCTTCAGTGAGGACTTCAAGAGGGTGTTCGGGATTGACAAGGGGAATGCTTAAAACATGTAGTTCTTCCTTGCATACCTCTTCCCGCTCAGCTTCGTTAGCATAGGATAAGGTGCTTTTGAACTCCTCTATCTTCTTCTTCAAATTCTCGTATATTGATTCAAACTGATCGTCAGGAGGCTGCTCATAAATCTTTTTAGGGACATTCAACTCATCCTATATCGCAAGCTCATCTTCAATGGCCTCTTCTCTTTCCCTTTCATCATTAAATTCAATGAATGCAAAGAAGCGCAACAAATATTCCTAATGGTCCACCCTAGCAAGTTGTCTTGCTCTCCATACTATATCAAATGACAGTTCATGATGACTTGTAGCCATTGGAAATCCTGAGAACACAAAAACTCATACCAAAACTTCAAAAGCAAAAGAAAAAGCTTCCAACTTGTTCTTTGGCGAAACTCTATTCCGACAACGAAATGAGAACTTCGTACGTACCTAAGAACACAAATCTGCAAGAACACTCAAGAAGAAAGATCAATAATAACAAGGGCAGCAGCCTAATAAGACAACCAAATAATGGACTTGGTCTTGACCAAGTCCCCGGCAACGACGCCAAAAACTTGTTCGCTCCAAAAGGTGTGTGCATGCTTTAAAATTTATAACCCAAGAAGTATGCTTGAACAAATATGCGAACCCGTAGTGTACGGATCAATTGTAATAAAAGTAAGAATTTTGGGGGTCGATCACAAGGACTATGGTGAAACAAAGCACGAAATCAGTTGTCAAATGTTGCAATTAACTAAAAGCAATTAAAGCAATCAAAGATGATGTAAAAGTCAAGTAAGGGGAAATGCGGATTCTAGGGATTAAAGCATCTAGTTGTGATTCCGACTCAAGATCTCAAAGGATAACGCGGACAAAGTTGAGGTTTGCAAAGAGAAGGTGTTTCTAAGATGGGAATCGATCACCGGGTAAGTCTCACTACTCACTATCCCAAACCGAAGCTCCTATTACCGGCTAAGTCTCAAGGTACTAAGGAAAGGAACTATAATCTCAAACCAACACACCACCTAAGGGAATATAATCAACCTTTACCGGGTAAGTCTCGGGCTAACTCTCAAAGATAGGATGAAGGCACACTCAAACCCTAATAAAGGATAAACCTTTATTACCTACACTCGTGATCTTAGGTAAACAAACAAAGGAATCCCCGGGTAAGTCTCATCCTAGGCTTGAGTTGAACCAGGAAAGGTGTAATAAGGATAGGATTTGGCAAACTGCAATCTTAACTCAGTTTCGGATCGGGAAAGGTTCACCTTGTTCAGTCAAATCCCACCCTGACCGAGATGTTCATCGACTGAGCGAGGTGTTCTAAGGTTAAGACAAAGGCTCGAGCTTTCAAGGTCCTGCTGGGATTAAGATCATTCTATCATCGTCTTTCCCACAACTTTCAGCCAATCACCCCAGAATCGCATAAGAAACTTAGCCAACAATCATCATGATAACAATAATCAAATTAATAGGAAAGGAATCAATATTCGAACAAGAAAACCTTAAGAAAAAGGTCTCAATAACTGAATCAAATAACAAACAAACAGGCGTTCCTCAATGACAACTCAGCAAAGACAACAAACCAAAAGAAATCTAACAAAGTCTTACAAACTCCTTCAAAAGCTAACTCCAACTATGATTCCTTCCTTCCTTGAACTTCAATCTTTCAATCCTTCCTTCAAAACTTCCTGAAAATCCCTCAATTGTTGGATGCCCTAAGCATGGTTGAACTTGTGGAAAATCCAACCTTTATATAGGATAATTATCTTCCAAAGATAATAATATCTTAAAAGATAATATCTAAAAAATATATCTATTTATCCTAAAATAAATCTCCCAAAAATAATATCTTCCTTTAAGAAATCCAGCCAAAAATATATGATATCTTCCTTCCAAAAATAAAAGAACTCAGCCAAAAATAAAGATCTCGCCGGCGACAGGGTATCCGCCTCGGTTGCGACGCTCCTTAAGATCACCTCGGTCGAGGTGGTACTATAGCTTACCGAGGTGAATCTCAACTGAATGTAGAATCTCTCGAATATGGTCCAAAGTTAATCTTATTAATTATTTCCATGCTCCTTGAGATCTTTTTTAAGCTCCAGAATGTAGATCAAATGACTCATTAGCTCCTTTAGCTCCATTTTAGTTCAAAACGTGCCATTTTTCCTACATTTACAACTAAGTTAGGTGTAGACCTCGATTCCCGCAAAGGTAGATGAAACAACAATATAATCGCAGAATATACATCCATACATGCAGATTTATGAAGATAAACGTCTAAACCAGTCCCAAAATATAGACTATAATACATGTTATCATGTTACAATATGGTATCAGAGCTCTAGGTTGGCAACAATGGCACTCGAAATCTTCTAAAGGTTGGATGGATAAATAAATAGAACCCGCAAGGGGTCTAACGTTTTCAAAAGGGGATTTTTGTTTTTTTTAACTTGTCGGTATGGGATAGATGTACGGGCGACAACCACTACTTCCGCGGATCTCAACAGTGTAGTTTCTTATATGTTGGCCTTTATATGTGCTTTTTCTTGGTTTTCTGCTTTAGTTGTAGTGTGGCCTTATATATATAGCCTTATATATCTACCCTTATAGCTGATGACGTGTACTAGAGCTACATTTTCTATAGGGCGAGGAATGGGTCGACCACCTCTTCCACCTGCCGTTCGTGGACGAGAACGTGCAGAAGGACCTCCACTAGCAAGAGGTCGGCGCCAAGCCCCAGTTGCTGATCCACTTATTGTTGAGGCGTTCGTCGAAGAATTTGTTGAGAGAGGTGTTTCCGAAGCAGAGAACGGGACTATCGAGAAGTCCGGAGCACCGAGAGCACAAACGATCGAGTCCGGTCAAGTGACCATCGGAGTAGCTGCATATCGCGACTACATACAAAGAGTTGAAGAAGCTATCAGGACTGGAGAACCTACACCAGCACCGCCAGTACCCGTGAGATCAGTTGAGAACGTCAGAGCTCAAGATGGAGCAAGTTCGGAAGCTGAGCTTTGGCTAGACCACATGGATTCAACGTTGGAATCAATAAGAAGTATGCTCAAGAAGTGATCGGATTTCATGAGAGATCTTCAGGCAAGAGGTCTTACGAAGAGACAAAAGATTGTACCAGCCAATGCTGGAGCTGGAGCATCAAGATTCGGGCATGTTCCGACGACAGGACACTCTGGGATCCAGCAAACGATACGAAGTTCTAGTAGAGGACGACAGTGTCATAACTGTAGAGGTGTCGGACACATCCGAGCAGATTGTGAGAAGCCTGTAGTGACTTGCTTTTCTTGTGGCATGTCTAGACATAGAGCTGCATTCTTCCGTCATAGCAGAAGATGAGGAGGTGGTACGCCTGACACTAGAGATGCATCAGCTAGAGTGTATGAGTTGAGGAGTGTTGTAGTGCCGATAACGCCAGCAGCCACATGTACCATTCATATTAATGGTTTTCGTGTCAGAGTTCTTTTCGATACCGATGCTACACATTCTTTTATATCCGATGCTTGCGTAGATAGATTGACCTTAAAAACTGTAGAAGGTAGACCCTTCTTTATGGGATTACCCGATGAGGGTAAGATTCAAGGTACACGAGAGGTTCACGATTGCCCTATTAGATTGGGAGGTCGCGATTGGCTAGGTAACTTCTTTGTCATGTACTTAGTACATGGAGAAGTTATTCTGGGTATGGATTGGATGGATCGAAATCGAGTAGTTTTGGGCATCGGCAAGAGGACAGTGATAGTAACTAAGGATGCAAGCCATGTTGAGATCTTCCAAGGATGGGATCTCGGTAAGACTGGTACAATCATCAGTGTTGTGCGAGCTGCGAGACTAATCAGTCACGGTTGCGATGCTTTTTGGTGCTATGCCATGAAGGATAGTACGAGTCCGGCTTTGGAAGAGATTCTAGTAGCTTGCGAGCTTGCTGACGTCTTTGGAGAGCCATCGGGTTTACCTCTACAGAGGAGTGTAGACTTTGGCATTGAGCTAGAGCCCGGTACGAGACCAATCTCTAAAGCTCTTTATCGTATGGTGCCTATCGAGATTCTTGATTTGAAGAAGCAGCTCGTGAGTTAGCAGAGAAGGGCTTCATCAGCCCTAAGTGTATCTCCTTGGGGCGCACCAGTTCTCTTTGTCGGGAAGAAAGACGGGTCAATGAGGTTATGTATCGACTACCGAGAGCTGAACAAGGTGACGATCAAGAACAAGTACCCTTTGCCCCGTATCGACGATCTTTTGGATCAGCTGCATGGAGCTTCAGTGTTTTCGAGGATCGATCTGATATTTGGATATCACCACCTGAGGGTGAGAGAGCAAGACATAGCCAAGACGGGATTTCGGACTAGATATGGACACTACGAGTTTGTAGTGATGTCATTCGGGCTTACGAACGCGCCCGCGGTTTTTATGGAGCTGATGAACAGCATCTTCATCGACGTCCTAGACCAGTTTGTAGTTGTCTTCATCGACGACATTCTGGTTTACTCTCGCAGTAGAGAGGAGCATGCTGGACACTTGAGGATTGTTCTTCAGGTCTTACAGGATAGAGAGTTGTACGGCAAGCTCTCTAAAGTGCAAGTTTTGGATGTCCGAGGTAGCATTCCTTGGTCACATTGTTTCAGTTGAAGGGATCAAGTTATATCCAGCAAAGATCGAGTCAGTAGCATCTTGGCTGCCACCTAAGAACGTCAAGGAGGTACGCAACTTCTTAGGATTGGCGGGCTACTACAGGCGTTTTGTTGAGGGCTTTTCTGTTATCGCCCGACCGCTCACTTCCTTGCTGCGGAAGTCTACGAGGTTCGTATGGTCCGAGCCGTGCCTGCAGAGCTTTGAGGAGCTGAAGAAGAGGTTGACCTCTGCTCCTAATCTAGCTCAGCCAAAAGGCATTGAGGATTTCGTAGTTTACAACGACGTAAGGGATGTGTTTTGATGAGAGGGGTAAGGTGATTGCTTACGTGTCTAGACAGGTTAAGTCATACGAGGAGAATTATCCTACCCATGATCTGGAGTTGGCTGCTATAGTTCACGCTTTGAAGATTTGGAGGCATTATCTGTATAGAGCTACGTGTCAGATATTCACAAACCATAAGAGTCTGAAGTACATATTCACTCAACGGGAGTTGAATAACCGCCAGCGCAAATAGTTGGATTTCATCAAGGATTTTGATCTTAAGATCTTATACCACCAGGGAAAGCTACGGTGGTAGCCGATGCCCTTAGTAGGAAGACTCCCCGAGAGATGGAGATCGCTAGGCTGACAACTCATCCACAGTTACAGTGAGACCTTGCGTGGCTAGAGATGGATATCCACTTTTTGGATTCCGACAGCCAGTTATTCACCTTGGAGATAGTACATGATCTGTTGGTCGAAATCCGACATAACCAGAAGAGTTGTCCAGCTTTGACACAGATCCGAGACCGGATGTCTCGAGGAGAGGCGCCATAGTTTGCAGTTGGTGCTGATGGAGTTCTGAGACGTCAGGAGCATGTTTGTGTGCCTTCAGATCGAGAGTTGAGACAGAGGATCCTTCAGGAGGTTCACTCTTCACCTTACTAAGTACACCCTGGTGCGAGTAAGATGTATCAGGACATCAGACGCTCTTTCTGGTGGGAGGTCTGAAGCCAAACGTCATGAGATATGTAGCTTAGTGTGCGACCTGTCAGCATGTCATGATCGAGTATCATAGACCAGGAGGCGAGCTACACCCACTTCCCATTCCTCAGTGGAAGTGGGAGGATATCCCTATGGATTTTGTTACTGGTTTGAGACCCAGTCGAGGCTTTGATGCTATTTGGGTGATAGTAGATCGACCGACGAAGATCGCACGTTTCATTCCGATCAAGGAAACGTGGCCGGTGATTCGAATTGCAGAGGAGTTCACGAGACAGATAGTGAGACTTCATGGAGTACCTAAGATTATAGTCTTTGATAGAGACGGACGGTTCACATCGAGGTTTTGGCAGCATGTTCATGCCGCCCTAGGTACAAGTCTGTAGTTCACGACTACTTATCATCCTCAGACCGATGGTCAATCCGAACGGACTATCCAAACTCTAGAGGACATGTTAAGAGCCTGCGTGCTAGACTGGGGATCAAGTGTGGTCACCTTCCCTTAGTGGAGTTTCGTACAACAACATTTGGTACGCATCGATCAGGATGACTCCTTATGAGGCTTCAAACGGACAAAGATGACGTACACCGTTGTGTTGGGATGAGGCGAGTAGTTCGAGCGGAATAGCACCCGAGAAGATACAAGATGGCATGGCTCGTGTAGCATTGATCCGCGAGCGGATATTAGCAGCCCAGAGTTGACAAAAGTCTTATGCAGATAAAAGGCGCAGACCTTTGGAGTTCAGAGTTGGAATTCAGGTTTGGTTGAGAGTATCCCCGACACGAGGCGTCAAACGTTTCGGTGTCAAGCGGAAGTTGAGCCCCAGATATGTTGGACCGTTTGAGATCCTTGAGCGAGTGGGAGAGGTAGCATACATACTTGCTTGGCCACCGAGACTCGAGGGTGTTCACCCAGTCTTTCATGTGTCTCAGCTACGGGAGTACATACCAGACCCGAGACACATTGTCAGTCACGAGGATCTAGTGATCGAGCCATACCACACATTTGTTGAGCACCCGGTGGCTGTATTGGAACATAGTACGAGACGCTTACGTTCGAAGGATATACCGATGATGAAGATTCAGTGGTTGATGCGAGGTGCTGATGAGGCGACGTGGAAGACAAAGGATAGTATCGAGAGGAACTATCCGGAGTTCTACGCTGGGTTGGTTGCACCGTTAGCATAGTCAGTTTGTTTGGTTTTTCCTTTGTTGCGTTTCGTATGCTTTTGTGTGACGTTTTGAGTTACGTGCCCCGAGTGGGAATATATGAGTTCAGTTCTATTTCTGTGTGTTGTTGTGATCGTTGGGCTTTTACTAGTTATGGGACGAAACTTCTTTTTAGGGGGATCTGATGTAAGATCCCAGTTTTTGTCTTCACCGCCCCGCGGTGAAGAAGGCCGCCCCTGCGGCTGAGATGATCCACCCCTTTGGATTTGCGAAAGATCGCGCTCGATCTGTTTTCGTTCGTTTTATCTTCCTTCCATAGATAGAATATCCGATATTCTATTATGTGGGCTGGTTTCCTTATCCTCTTTCTAACCCTAGATGCCCTCCCTTCTATACTTTCAACCCTTCTCTATATATTCCTTCCTTTTCCTCCATTTTCCCGTTTCTTGCTATCGTCTTCAAACCCTTGAGAGTTGCAGCCGTCACCTTACTTCCTGCGACCTTGCTGAACGTGTAAGTTCATCATCTATTGTTCTCCGTTACGTTCATGTACTGCAGCATGCTTCCTTCTTTCTTTTCGTTTCCTTCTTCTTCTCTCCTTTTCTTCTTCTCCAAGAATCAAGTTTGAACCTTGATTCTTTTTGGCCTCTCGTTGTTGATGTATCGTTGTTCTCAGGCTCTTTGGAGTTGAATCTTGACTTGTTGGAACCAAATGTTCGAGCTTTGGTTGCCCTTGTTGTGAGTCCTGTCAAAGAGAAGCCCGACATCGCTTCTGTCACGCAGTGTAAGATCCTAGGTTTTGCCTTCACCACCACTTCGGTGAAGAGGGCCGCCCCCGCGGCCAGCCGCCCCTGCGGATCGTGCGACAGATCGCGCCGATTCGTTTTCGTCGTTTTATCTTTCCCTCATAGATAGAATATTCAATATTCTATCTTATGGGCCGGTTTCCTTGTTCTTTCTAACCCTAAACCCCCTTTCCGTCTAGTATTCCAGCCCTCCTATATATTCTCTTCTTTCTCTCCTTTTTCCCATTCCCTGCTATCGTCTTCAAACCCTAGAGAGTTGCAGCCGTCCTTGCTTCCTGCAATCCCGCTGAACGTGTAAGTGCACCTTTTCTAGTTATTCCTCACGTTCCTTTAAGCGCTGCATGCCTTCCCTTCTATTTTGGCTTCTCCCTTGCGTTCCTTTCCTTTCTTCTTCTCCAAGGATCAAGCATGAGCCTTGATTCTTGTGGAGTGTTCCGTTGTTGACCTTTCGTTGTTCTCAGGCTCTCTGGAGTTGAGTCTTGACGTGTTGGATCCAAAGGTTCGAGCTTTGGTTGCCCCTGCCGTGAGATCTGTCGAAGAGAAGTCCGACAGTAGCTTTTGACGAAGATCCGCCCCTACGCTTGCACAGAGCCGCCCCTGCACCTCTGTCACAGCCGCCCCTGCACCAACACAGAGACGCCCATGCGCCTCTGTTCAGCCACCCCTGCGCATCTGTCTAACTGCCCCTGCGGTTTCTCTGCAGTAACTCCCGTCTTTGGTGAGTTGCTTCCTTCTTTCCTTTCCTCGTTCCTTCCTTGGTTCTTTATGGTTGTGCCCTGTTCCCCCGAGTTGTTGTAAGACTAAGGTTGAGCCCTTAGAATATGTTGATCTCTTAGAGATCTTTGAGACTAGAAGTCATAGACTTCTAGCAACCGTTTCGTTCCTGATCCATGTTGCTTGTTCGTACAGGCTTTCTTTGCTCCTTTCCTAAGGGAAACGGAGTTTCCTTGTGTATCCGCTGAGTTGTTGTTGAGCCTTTTCGGTTACCTTCATGTGAGGTAAGTCCCTTGGACTTACTTAGCTTCATTTCGCGTATTAGTTGGATTGCTTTGGCTTGTTTGTGTTGCTATCACTTGTCTAGTTCTACAGGAGACTAGAATGTGCTCTTGCGACCCAGACCCGTAGGTAACGGATAGTACTGCTCTATTCCTACTGGTAGACGGAAATGGAGGCGAGTTTCGGGAGATTCTCGTGTGACAAAAGAAGTTGAATTAGTAATGGATAATCTTAATGAAAGATAATAACCGGTTGACGTGTAAGCATGCTATGTGTTTTCTTTACCTTATGTGTGTTTGTGCCTTTACACTCTTCCTTATACCTAGAATGATAGCTAACGGTTTATACCGTTGTTGTAGATGTTCCGCAGGTTTAGGATGCTGCTGAGTGATCCGGATGGTGTGGTCAGCCGGGGTTCCCGTACATTATAGGACGGGATTGGGTGTTTTTTTTCGTTTGTTGTTTCCCTTTTGTTTTGATCCGGCTGTGGAGCTTTTGTGTGTTCTTCTGTTTGAACCTTTGGTTTTATATTAAGTTTTGGTTTTATATTAAGTTTTTGGTCCTATGCCATGAAGGATAGTACTAGTTCAGCTTTGGAGGAGATTTCTAGTAGCTTGCGAGTTTGTGGACGTCTTTGGAGAGCCATCAGGTTTACCTCCACAACGAAGTGTAGACTTTGGCATTGATCTAGAGCTCGGTACGAGACCGATCTCTAAGGCTTCTTATCGTATGACGCCTATCGAGATGCTTGAGTTGAAGAAGCAGCTTGAGGAGTTAGCAGAGAAGGGCTTCATCCGCTCTAGTGTATCTCCTTGGGGTGCGCCAGTTCTCTTCGTCAGGAAGAAAGATGGGTCAATGAGATTATGTATCGACTACCGAGAGCTGAACAAGGTGACTATCAAGAACAAGTACCCATTGCCCCGTATCGATGATCTTTTGGATCAGCTGCATGGAGCTTGATAGGTGATGGAATCATTATCAATTAGGGTAATTTTTAGAGTCTTTTTATTGCAATAGTGTCGGTTTATGCTACTAACTCCTTGGTCTAGAAGAAGAAGATCAAAAGAAGCTAAGGAAGGAGTTATAAGCACTTAGGAGTAAAGACCGATCAAGAAGCAAAGTTTCTGTTGCTCCACCGCCCCCGCGGGCCCTTGCAGCCGCCCCTGCAGTGACTTGCTTTAAAAAGACGAAGACCAGCTCCCCTGCGCCTCCCACTGCACCCTGCCTGCGCCTCGCCTTGGGAGCTGGAAGGTGAAGCGTCTATGTCACCGCCCCTGCGTTGGCCTTAAGGCGCCCCTACGCCATGACATCAGAAACGTTAGGAAGGCGAAAGGTCAGACGTTGAAGTGCATTAAAGATCCGCCTCATCAGAGTTGTGTAGCCGCCCCAGCGGTTATGAAGAAGATCAACCGATTCTGCCTAAACCGCCCCTGCGGGTCCTGATGGCCGCCCTTGCGGTTTAACGCCAGAAGCTTTACTCCGGCTGTTTACACCACCTTTATGGCATTAAAGGTGGCTATTTTAGGCCGGCTATTTACTCCTAATTAAGTGTCTTTTGTAGTATAAATAGTTCATGGCTGATTGCTAGAATTATCCATGCTTTTCCTCACAAATCCATTTTTAGACTTGAGTTTTCAATTGTAATGAGTTGCTAACTCCCTTGCTACATTAGGTTGGTTTGAAGTTGCTTTGTTACTTTGGTTATAAGGTCTTTTAATATAAGTTTTTATTCAGTAATGCTTTGTGTTTCCTTGATCTCCATTGTTTAATTGCATGTTAACTATTACTTGAGATTGATCACCTTAGGTTCTAAAGTGCATGTAAACAACTAGGATTAATAGGTTCCGGGTTCGGGTCTTTAATCTAGTAGCAAATTTAAGTAATAACGGGTTGTAATTACTTGAAGAAAAGGAACACAAATATAAAGATAAGGTTAACGGTTTTAATCTTCTCTTTATATCCCTTAGTCTTTGCTTGAATGCTAACTTGTTATTTGTTCTTGTAGGTTTACGGAACTTTAATAGGTTAAGTTGTGTTGATGCCGGTTGGCTCAACACATATGTATGATCGAGACGGGAGATTACTTAAAAACTTGTAAAAGGAATGCAGCAAAGTAGCAATTGCATGCCTAGAATCAACCTAGTGTAGATTCATCCATTATTGTCTTATTTGTCGCATTAATCGTTTTCATAAGTTTTTGTGCATCAATTCAACCAAACCCCCCCTTTGTGTCACTTGTCATTATAATCGATAATTGCATCTAAAACACCCTAACTCTCTTGGGTTCGACCCTTACTTAATCACTATACTTGTTCTTAGTGCTAAGTCGGGATTTACTTTTGATTGGGTATAGACGACCATAGAAATACCTTCGGTCAAATTTTGGCGCCGTTGCCAGGGAGTTTTTGTGTTTTATTGTTATTATTGATTATCGGTTTGAACCATTTTTATGGTTCAAACCCGTGCTACTAATTCCGGCTTTGCTTCTTTTGATCCAGAAATTGAGAGGACGCACATCCGGCAACGAAGACAATAACAACAACAACAACAACAACAACAAGAGATGGCTGACCGTACTCTTCGTCAACTTACGCAGCCCACCTTGGCTCAAAAACCTCTTGCAGTCGCTATACCGGCACTAGGGGAAGGAGTCAACTTTGAGCTCAAACCGGGCCTTATTCACTTACTTCCATCCTTCTATGGGCTAAGTGGTGAAGACCCCATCAAGCACCTTGGGAAGTTCCACACCGTTTGTATGAGCATGAAGTCGGCCAACATTACCGAAGAACAGATCAAGATGAGGGCATTCGGCTTCACACTCAAAGATTCAGCGGACGATTGATATTACCACCTTCCATCCGGGAGCATTGACACTTGGGAGAACCTTCACAAAGCGTTCTTGGAGAAATAATTTCCAGCTAAAAAGGCCAATAGTTTGAAGAAAGCTATAAGCAACATCGAGCAAGAGGCAACAGAAACTCTCTACGAGTACTTCGAAAGGTTTGCACGTCTCCGATCCAATTGTCCTTTCCCCGGATATTCAACTAAAAGATCTAGTCTTGTACTTGTACAATGGCTTGCTAGACAATGAAAGGAGGATCGTCGATGCGGCTTGCGGAGGTAATATTCTTAACTCTACTTCTGACTTTGCTTTGGAAAAGATACAGGAGCTAGCGGAAGGAACTCGGAACTTTGGAAGGACCCCGGCTAAGAAAGGAGTTCATGCCGTGAGTTCCGGGAAGAACGAGATTTCCACCGACCTAGCGGAATTGAAGGAAATGGTGAAGAGGCTAACACTTATGGAAACACCGCAACAGCTCAAAGCTTGTGGAGTTTGTGCTGACCCATATCATCCAACGGACATGTGTTCACAAGTTCAAGATGACGATGCTGAAGTAAACGCAATAGATTATGGACAACCACAGCAGCAAAGACCTAGGAACGATCCCTATGCACAGAATTTCATGCCAAATTGGCGTGACCAACAAAATTTTCGTTGGAGGGATCAACAAAGCCAACAACAGCAGCCCCGCCAAGGTAAGTATCACTCAACTGAAGATATGTTGCAGGTTTTGACTAAACACTTTGCTACTCATGTACAAACAACAGAATCAAGCATCAAGAACCTTGAGAACCAGGTTGGTCAAATGGCGGAAGCCATTACAAGAATTGAAACTAGGGCCTCCGGAGGATTACCGTCGCAAACGGTTATAAACCCAAAAGGCATGCAGGAAGAGGTCCAAACATAGAGGAAGAGTCCTTACGGCGAGCCAACGACGTAAAACAAAGGCGCTAACTCGGGAGGCAACCCGAAGGAATAAGAAGATGACCTTCTGTCAAGAAAACCGCCCCTGCGGCTCTAAAATCTGCCCCTGCGGTGACACCCCTGGTCAGCGCCACCCCCGGCGCTGGGCCTGCGTTTGCTCACGTAGGTCACCGCCCCCGCGGTGCCAACCCTACGCCCCTGCGGCGGCCACCCTTGACACGCACCCTCAGCTCCGCCCCCGGTGCTGAGGCTCAGTGCCCCCTCTCTCTTGTCACCACCCCCGCGGCGATACACACCGCCCCTGCGGTACAATTAAGGAAAGAAAAAAAATACACTTCCAAAAAATAACCTACATCTACCACCTTCTCCACTCCCTCTCCATTCACTCTGCAAAACCTAGCCGCCTCACCCCACTACGCCCTTGCGCCCCCCAGCAACTCATCACCACCACCTCGACGCGCCCCCTGCGCTATCTCCGGCAACCCAGCAGCGCCACCCCTTCCTGCAAACACAAACAATCTCCACCACATACAATCACCCCTTTCTCCCCACTCCCCTGTCCCACCTCCGGCAACGTCTGCGGCAGCAAGGAAGACGTCGGAAAAGCACAATCGCCACCACCTTCGTCGAACGACCAAATTGCCCTTCTGCTCTTCGACCGCCCCTACGCCTGCAAGCTCCTGCCCCTGCGTCAAACCGCCCCTGGGCTTGTTGCAGCCACCCCTGCGGATATTACGACAGAAGGTTCGTCTTTTGATCAAATTGCTGAACTTTCTAACTCTCTTACTTGATCAATTGCAAGTGATGGAACCACAAAGGAAATACAAGTTGACGGAAGGTGAGAAGGATCGGTATAGGATCGCTCAAAGCCGGGAGGTGCATGCAACCCGGTTCATTGATGCTTCCACCTTGGGAAATCTAGGGATGTTGGAGAGTATGCAGGAATTTCTAAACAATGCCGAGTTGGGAGATTTTCTAATAAAGACCGCTCCAACACACCCCGACCTCAGCAGACAATTTATAGCAACATTCAAAATGGAGACGGTAGACCAAATGTGTTTTGGGCTTTCATTCAAGTACAACAAGAGGAAGTACACATTGGATTACACCCAAATATCGGAGGCTTTAGGGGTGACAATAGCAGCTTCCGATGACTGGTGGGAACCCATTCCGACACCGGATTTGCTTGAGTTTTGGCAGGCGCCACTAGGTCAGAGTTCCATGCAGGTGGTGAGTACTCCAACAAATTCACTCACCCCTGCTTGAGGCTTGATAACACGATTTATTGCTTAGTTTTAGGTAATCATTTAGATAGATTTCTCACTCATTCATGCATGGTTTAGCACTAGTTCACGACGTTTGCACTCAATTTACGTAATTTGTCGAGATAGACGTCTACACGGACTTGTGCGTTGCTTTGTAGGTATTTCGGGAGATTTAGGAGCTAAAACGATACGTTTGAGGATCATTCATCTAGATGACACATCCTCGGACTCATTAGGACACAAGCTAAAGGCTAAGGAGGACTCATGGAACCTTGCCAACACAAACCATGCACCAAACCATGGCTTAACGAGCCTAGAAGAAGCTTCTGGAGCAAACCACGGTCTAGACCAAGACCACGACCGTGGTTCTACCCGTGGATTTTGCCAGATTCTTGTGACAGCTGTGCCACGACTCTCATGGCCAGCTCATGCAAATTTTGTTATAAAAGTGGTCCTTCATTGGCTGAGAAGGGTATCTTGGAGCAGCTCTCCATTATCCATTATCCTCTAACAAAAATATTCTCTCAACAAGAAGTCTTTCTAGGAAGGAAAGTGTCAAAAAGGAAGAAGAAGAGCTCCATTGAAGAGGAGAAGAAGAACACACACCATTACCACACCTTGATAGTTTTTGTATTGAAGAATTCCGGATTCTATTTCTAGAGTTGTATGAATCATTTGAACCTTCTTTAAGAAGGGTTGTGAGTCATTCTAATCTCATTTTCAGTTTGGTTTTGTTTACTTCACTTATTCATCTCTTTCTCTTTATTATCTTGCAAATGGATGCCATGATTTTGTGTTTGATCGTTTCAATTTCTATTATGAATGCTGTAGGCTAAATAGATGTGGTTCTAGGGTAAGGAGAGGATGGTTATGGCTAGGGCTATGATAGGATGGACTTAGATTTATCTTTGGATGACTTGTGTGCATAAACGTAGCCTCTGTTAGGAATCACGGGTAGTTCTTGGCAAACCACGGCCGTGGTTTTGGTAGAACAAACCGTGATTTTCCCTGGTTCGGTGGATCTTGTCTTAGATTGTTAGAATGTTGAAGTCCTAAGTGTTTGTTAAGTTAAATCTATCCTAGGGCGACCTAGTGTTAGCAACTAAGTGTTAGGAGAGACTTACCCGGTAATCCTTACTCTTAGATTCCAAAGATAACAAACCTTAGGTAGTGGTGAGCCTAATAAGCCGCCATTGGATTAAGTGTGCTAGGATAGTTGTTTAGGACTTCCCTTTCCAAGACCTACCAGGTAAGGATAGGTTAAGATCTCTAGGTAACAATCCGGTTTGTGTAGAATTTCGTCCCTTAGGTTCTTAGAGACTTACCCGGTGATGAGACCTAGGGAATGGACTAGTGGATCATGAGACCTACCCGGTGATTGATCTCAATCTAGAAACACTTAACCCCAACATAGTTAATCCAAGGAATGAATAGATAGCTTGAGTCCTATGCCATAACCGGAACTTCTAACCCCTAGAATCCGTCTTTTCTTTCTTTGATCTATATCTTGTTTAGCTTGTTTATTTGTGTTGATTCATAGTTTAGTTGATTGTTTACTTTGCGTGAATTGTGATTCTTGATTGATCACCAAAAACCAACCAAAAACATTTGAGATTTTCATTTCTTTATTTCTTTCTTTTCTTTCAACCTAGGTCTTTACTAAACTCAATCACAAATCGAATCAATTTCACCTTAGTCTTTGTGTTCGACCTCGGAATACTATCCCAACTACAAACGTCCCGTACACTGCGGGTTTCGCTAGGAGTTAGGATAAATATAACGAGAATATAAATTTAAAACCCATTTGTGCATTACGATCTTAGCGTAACAAGTTTTTGGTGCCGTTGCCGGGGACTAGGTCTAGATTGAGTTTATTTTGTGATTGTTTATTAGTGTAGATCTTTCTTATTGCTTTTGATCTCTCTTTGGTGTGTGTCTTTGCTTTTCAGGACATCTTTTACTCTTTAGGTGTATGCGAAGATCTCGTGGCAAGGATTTAGCTCCATTCGATCCCGAACCGGAGAAAACCCTTAGATCTAGATCCAAGAGTATTAAAAAGGGAAAAGAGATGGCCGGAAGAGATCTCCAAGCTGAATTGGATGAAGCCTTAGAGCAAAAAAGGCTAAGAGATGAGCTCTTGGAGGAAGAAAGGAGACTTGCCAATGAGAGGCAAGAAGCAACTAGGAGGGAGATTGATGAGATTAGGCAAGCCCTTGTACAAGGGGAGCTTAATCGTCAACAACCTCCACCTCCTCCACCACCGGTGGTACAACCGCAGCCGGCGGCTAATGTTAGGGTTGTTCCCATTGCATTTGAGGAGCCACAAACCCTAGGGAGACGTATGGATCCGGCACAAAGAGCACACCGACCGGGTGTGAACTTAGGAGATCCCGCAACACACAACTATGAGCTCCGCCCTCAAGTTCTACAAATGATCCGGCATAATCAATTTGGAGGGATGGAAGGAGAGTCTCCTCATCAACACTTGATGAATTATGAGATCTTGATGGAGACTCTTAGACCGCCAAGATTGGAGAGCAACAACCATAAGCTTAGGGCTTTTTCCTTCTCTCTTAAGGACAAGGCCTTAGCTTGGTATCAATCTATTCCACAAGGGCGAGTTGGTAATTGGGAGGAGATGACAACCGAGTTTTTGACTAAGTTCTTCCCACCTTCCAAGACTACCGAGTTAAGAGGGAAGATCAATGCCTTCGTGATGAAGGATAGAGAGTTTGTTCAAATCTTGGGAGAGATTCAAAGACCTTCTCCTAGATTGTCCACACCATGGCATACCGAAAATTGAGCTATTGGAAATCTACTTCAAGGGACTTGATGAAGATAGCCAATTCAAGCTCCAATCTCTTTCCGGTGGGAAATTTATGGAGAAGCATGTAGATGAAGCTTGGGAGTTTGTGGAGAAGCAAGCTCTAGTAATTGAGAAGTACTCCCATAGGAAGAGTGAAGGAAGAAAGGCGGGAGCATATGAGGTGAGTGAAGTCACCATGAGCAATTTCAAGCTTGACGCCATCAATAATGAGTTGAAGTCCTTGAGGGAGTTGTGTGCTACAACTTTGAAGAACCAAGCAACTACTCAAGTGCTTCCACAAGCCAACTTGTCTTCCAAGGAGGAGGATGTGAATTATATGGGAAGGGGCAACTTCAACAATTATCAAGGCCCAAGGAACTTCAACAACAACCGGCAATTCAACAATTACCGGCCCAACCACAACCATCCCGGATTTTCTTACTCTAACCCGGATGGAGCCTTGAACCCTTCCTCCTCCACAAGCACAACTCCACCACCAAGAGCTTCACAAGAACCTCCACCCGGATTTACTCAACCTCCCAAGGATAGAACCGAAATAATGTTTGAGCAATTGCTTGGAAGGTTGAGTGGTCTTGAGAGCACCGTGACTTCAATCTCTAATGCTCAAAAGGTTTTGGAAGCACAAGTGTTCCAAAAGGCGGGTGAAGCCCATAGAGATCCGGGAAAGCTTCCCGGAAGAACCGAAGACAACCCAAGAGGCCAAGTGTTGGCTATCACAACGAGGAGTGGGTTCAGCATGAAAGATCCTTTGCCCAAGGACAATGCTAAGGGAAAGCAAGTAGTGGTAGAAGAGGGAAAGTTGTAAAAAGATGGAGGCAAGAGTAAAGATGTAGAGCCAACCTATGTGGCACCGCCTCCATACAAGCCACCACTACCGTTTCCACAATCAAGAGCAAGAGCTCGCTTGGACAATCACTTTGGTAAGTTCCATGAACTAATGTCTAAATTGCATATTAACATTCCGTTCATGGATGCTATTTTAGGAATGCCGGCATATGGCAAGTTTTTGAAGGAAATACTCTCCAACAAAAGGAAGTTGGAGGAGTATGGGGAGATAAGAATGACCAAGAGATCCTCGGAATTAATCCAAACAATGAAGGAGGAGATGCCTCCCAAGCTAAGAGATCCAGGCTCTTTTTGTGTCCCAATTGGAGTGGGAGATGTGAAGTACAAGGCCCTTTGTGATCTTGGAGCGAGTGTAAGCATCATACCGCTTGCACTTTGCAACAAGGTCGGGATAGGAGAGCCAAAACCGGTCAAGATGACCCTCTATATGGCGGACCGTTCTATCACTCATCCGGTTGGGATTTTAGAAGACATCCCGGTGCAACTAGGAGGATTCTATGTGCCAATTGACTTTGTCGTCTTGGACATCCCGACGGATTATCCGGTTCCCATCATCTTAGGAAGACCTTTCCTAGCCACCTCCGGATGCCTAGTGGATTGCAAGAATGGGACTCTCTCCTTCAACATTGGAGAAGAGAACATCAAGTTCAAGTTGTCCACAATGATGAAAGGGCCAACCCTTGATGAGGATGTCTTCAACATAGTCGAGCAAGAAGAATCTAGAGAAGTTGTGAGCTCGATCTTGATCAAGGATCCCTTGGAGAAGGTTCTTACCTTAAGTATGATGGAGGAAGGTGTTGAGGAGGCTTGCAATGAAGAGATCAAGGCCTTGGAAGCATTAGAAGAGGAACCAAGAGTTGGATCTGAAGGCCACGAAGAGGAGTTGAACAGCTGCAAGTTCCACGGTCGAGATTCATGTTCCACGACCGTCAAACTCTCTGGACAACTCCGGGAAGCAAGCTTGGCAAGAACCACAGCCGTGGAAGGTGAGCAAACCGTGGTTCCAGCCGTGATTTTCCCTGGATCAGCTCTTGATGATGATCAAGCTTCTAGGAGCCATGGAGAGTTTTCATTTGCTTTGGACTCATCTCATCCAACCTTATTTGGATCACCCACACTCGATAAAGGTCCTCCTAAACTTGAACTTAAACCCCTCCCCTCTCATTTGAAGTATGCTTTTCTTGGTGATAACTCTACATATCCTGTGATTGTTAATGCATGCTTAAGTGATGATGAACTTGCTAAGTTATTGCATGAACTAAGATTGCATAGGAAAGCCATTGGTTATACTATTGATGATTTGGTTGGCATAAAACCTTCATTGTGCATGCATAAGATAATGATGGAAGATAATCATAAACCCTCTATTGAACATCAAAGGAGATTGAATCCTATAATGAAAGAGGTAGTCAAAAAGGAGATCATTAAGTTGCTAGATGCGGGGATCATCTACCCTATCTCGGATAGTAAGTGGGTTAGTCCCGTTCATGTAGTACCTAAGAAGGGTGGGATGACCGTAGTGACCAACGAGAACAATGAACTAATCCCAACTAGGACGGTTACGGGGTGGAGGATGTGCATTGATTATAGGAAGTTGAACATGGCCTCTAGGAAAGATCACTTCCCTCTCCCCTTCATTGACCAAATGCTAGAGAGGTTAGCTCAACATTCTTATTTTTGCTACCTAGATGGCTATAGTGGATTCTTCCAAATCCCTATCCACCCCGATGACCAAGAGAAAACAACCTTTACATGTCCATGGGGTACTTTTGCATATAGGAGAATGCCATTTGGGTTGTGTAACGCACCCGCCACCTTCCAAAGGTGTATGATGGCTATCTTTTTGGAATACATAGAAAATATCATGGAAGTGTTCATGGATGATTTCTCTGTTTATGGTTCTTCCTTTGATAATTGCTTGGCTAACTTGTCATTAGTATTGCAAAGATGTGAGGAGACAAATCTTGTCTTAAATTGGGAAAAATGCCACTTCATGGTAAGTGAAGGCATTGTGTTAGGACACTTGGTGTCTAACCGTGGCATTGAGGTTGATAGGGCCAAGATTGAAACAATAGAGAAGTTGCCACCACCTACCTCGGTGAAAGGGGTAAGGAGTTTCTTAGGGCATGCCGGTTTCTACCGGAGGTTCATTCAAGATTTCTCTAAAATTTCTAAGCCCCTCACTAACCTACTAATGAAGGATGTTGATTTTGTCTTTTCCAAAGATTGTCTTGAGGCTTTTTGTAGGTTGAAGAACGCCTTGATCTCCGCACCTATCATGCAACCTTCGGATTGGAGTTTGCCATTTGAGATCATGTGCGACGCAAGCGATGTAGCCGTTGGGGCTGTTTTGGGGCAAAGGAAAGATGGGCGCACTCATGCCATTTATTATGCTAGCAAGATGCTAGATGATGCCCAACTCAATTATGCTACCACCGAGAAGGAGTTGCTAGCGGTTGTGTATGCATTTGAGAAGTTCCGCTCATATCTTGTTGGAGCGAAGGTCATAGTTTATACGGATCATGCTGCGATCCGTTATCTACTTACCAAGAAGGATGCCAAACCAAGGTTGATTCGGTGAATCCTTCTTCTTCAAGAGTTTGATTTAGAAATACGGGACAAGAAGGGATCCGAGAACTCCGTGGCGGATCACCTTAGTAGACTCCCACCATTAGAGCTTGAAAGAGATGACATCCCGATAGATGACTCATTCCGGGATGAGCAATTGCAAATGGTGGAGGAATGCTTGTTCCAAGTGTCTAGAGGAAGTGAGCCATGGTATGCCGACATCGTGAACTACTTAGTATGTGAGGAAGTGCATCCCGGATTGACATATGTACAAAGAAAGAAGTTCTTCAACAATGTGAGGCACTACTATTGGAGTGAACCACTTCTATTCAAGAGAGGGCCGGATGGAATGTTTAGAAGATGCATACCGGAAGATGAAGTGGAGAGTGTGATCCGGCATTGTCACTCCTTACCATGTGGAGGCCATGCTAGCTCACACAAAACGTGTGCAAAGGTATTACAATCCGGTTTTTATTGGCCTAACTTGTTTAGAGATGTGCAAGGTTTTGTAGCGGCATGTGATGCTTGCCAAAGGACGGGCAACATCTCAAGGAGGAATGAAATGCCCTTGAACAACATCCAAGAAGTCGAAATATTTGATGTGTGGGGTGTGGACTTCATGGGACCATTCCCTTCTTCATGTGGCAATCTCTTCATCCTATTGGCGGTGGACTATGTGTCAAGATGGGTGGAGGCAATCGCCTCTCCTACAAATGATGCCAAGGTGGTGGTACGGTTCTTCAACCGGGTGATCTTCCCTAGGTTTGGAACACCAAGGGTGATCATAAGTGATGGAGGAAAGCACTTCACCAATAGGAACTTTGGAGCGCTTTTGGCTAAGTATGGGGTGACTCATAAGGTGGCGATACCTTACCATCCCCAAACTAGTGGCCAAGTGGAGATATCCAACCGGGAGATCAAGGCCATCCTTGAGAAGACGGTGTCTAGGACTAGAAAGGATTGGGCTATGAAGCTCAATGATGCATTGTGGGCATATAGGACCGCCTTCAAGACACCAATTGGAACCACTCCTTACAAGTTGGTCTATGGAAAGTCTTGCCATCTTCCGGTGGAAATGGAGCATAGAGCTTATTGGGCCATTAAGTGGCTAAATTTTGACCTCAAAGAGGCGGGAGAGAAGAGGTTGCTTGATATAAACGCCCTTGAAGAGATCCGGTTGGAAGCTTATGAGAATGCCCGGATCTACAAGGAGAGGACCAAAAGATGGCATGACAAGAGGATCATCCCCAAGGAGTTGAGCGAAGGAGATCTTGTCCTTCTCTTCAACTCAAGGCTGCGGCTCTTTCCCGGAAAGCTCAAATCAAGATGGACCGGGCCATATGTGGTGAAGAAGATCTTTCCCCATGGAGCTATTGAGATAGGAGGGGAGCATTGTGGGAATTTCAAAGTGAATGGGCACCGCTTGAAGAAGTATATTCCGGGAGCCCCGGTGGACATGATTGCCCCACTTCACCTTGAATAAACGCTCCCGAGTTTGGTCAAGCTAATGACCTTAAAGAAGCGCTTGGTGGGAGGCAACCCATTGGTAACATTTTTCCTTTTTCGTTTTGTTTTCGTTTTTAGACTTTTCTATCTTTGTGTGTGTTTTGTCTACTTTGTGTGTGTGCTAGAACATTAGTGGCATTGGAAGCCTTGCATGGCAAGTGAAGGATGATGATGAACCCCTCACCAATTATGGGTGGAGCGGACGCGGAACTTGGATGGCTAGCGGTGTCTAGCGCGGGTCCCGAAGCTTTGATGGATGCTTAGAGCTCTCTACCATGGTTGATAGGATCATCCAACATCAATTCACTTGAGCAATCCCAAATACCATAGCAAACCACTTTACATTGTGAGAACCTTCTTTCACTCTCTTTACTTATAGACCACATTGGGGACAATGTGTTTCTAAGTATGGGGTGGGGTTTGCATGATCCCTTGCATGATGAGCATCTAGGATAGTTTAAAATCTTCACATGTCTTGCATTGTACATACTTAAATCGAAAATACCATAAAATTCAGAAAATTTTAAAAAAATTTTGTGCTTCCTAGGCTTGGATATGTACCTAATGATGAATCTTGTCTTGTGAATTGGCTATGGATGGCCTCATGTGTTAGGATTGATGAACGCATATGTGGACTTGAAGTACTTCTCTTGAAATTCTATGAATGATTTGTGATCATGATGTTTGCCTAGAAATGATTGAGTATTGAAGATCGAAATTACATGATAGTCCTTGCATACCATCTAGGAATGAATGAGGCAATTCATATTTCTCTACTTCTCATCTTAATCATGATTGCTTGAGCACCTCAATTGAGATAAATTTGACCTCTTTTAACCCATCAGGGAATAGGAGCATGCTAGTGTGTTGATGTGTGTGAAAAGAAAGTGTGGGGTGAAGTTGTTGATGAAAAGAATGTCATAAATAAATGCTGAAATTGTTGTGAAAGTGTAGCCGAAAATATAGGTTTGGGGGCATTGGTTTAAATGACAAGTAACTCGGTACACTTCACATAATCGGGTGTTGGTGCCTTGCCAAAGTCAAATAAACCAATAGCTCTAGCGAGCTTTGGTATGTGTGCCCGGTGTGGATGCACCTCAAAAAATAGAAAAAACCCGAGGATGGCTAATCACCAAGGTTTCGGCTTTTGTACACCAATGCCATTGTCTCAAAAATAAGTCAAAGAAAAAGAAAAGAAAGAAAAGATAGAGGAAAATATACACTTGAGGGAAGTTGATCGAGGACAAGATTGTGGAGTTAGTTTCGTTCCCGGATTAGCGTCACATAACCTAGAAATCCCCACCCAATCACTACATTTCTTAGCCCTTTTATTTCACAAGACCTTATGACCAATTTGCATGTTTGTAAGACTTAGTGATTTAGATTGGATGTACCCTTGATCTTCTTGACTTCTTCATCTTTACATTTCATGCATGCTTTTGAGTTAAGTACAATTGTCTTTCCATGTCTTCATTTGTTTGATGCGTGATTGCTTATCCTTGGCCATGAAACATGACTTTGAAGGTGATCCAATAATAGAAGCACAAACCCAAAAAGATTTTGCCATTTTTCTGCATACATAAATCATGTTATCCCGTATTCTATAATTGAGAATTTTCTCGGGGACGAGCAAACCTTAAGTATGGGGTATTTTGATAACACGATTTATTGCTTAGTTTTAGGTAATTATTTAGATAGATTTCTCACTCATTCATGCATGGTTTAGCACTAGTTCACGACGTTTGCACTCAATTCACGTACTTTGTCGAGATAGACGTCTACACGGACTTGTGCGTTGCTTTGTAGGTATTTCGGGATATTTAGGAGCTAAAACGATACGTTTGAGGATCGTTCATCTAGATGACACACCCTCGGACTTATTAGGACACAATCTAAAGGCTAAGGAGGACTCATGGAACCTTGCCAACACAAACCATGCACCAAACCATGGCTTAACGAGCCTAGAAGAAGCTTCTGGAGCAAACCACGGTCTAGACCAAGACCACGACCGTGGTTCTACCCGTGGATTTTGCCAGATTCTTATGACAGCTGTGCCACGACTCTCATGGCCAGCTCATGCAAAATTTGTTATAAAAGTGGTCCTTCATTGGCTGAGAAGGGTATCTTGGAGCAGCTCTCCATTATCCATTATCCTCTAACAAAAATATTCTCTCAACAAGAAGTCTTTCTAGGAAGGAAAGTGTCAAAAAGGAAGAAGAAGAGCTCCATTGAAGAGGAGAAGAAGAACACACACCATTACCACACCTTCATAGTTTTTGTATTGAAGAATTCCGGATTCTATTTCTAGAGTTGTATGAATTATTTGAACCTTCTTTAAGAAGGGTTGTGAGTCATTCTAATCTCATTTTCAGTTTGGTTTTGTTTACTTCACTTATTCATCTCTTTCTCTTTATTATCCTGCAAATGGATGCCATGATTTTGTATTTGATCGTTTCAATTTCTATTATGAATGTTGTAGGCTAAATAGATGTGGTTCTAGGGTAAGGAGAGGATGGTTATGGCTAGGGCTATGATAGGACGGACTTAGATTTATCTTTGGATGACTTGTGTGCATAAACGTAGCCTCTGTTAGGAATAACGGGTAGTTCTTGGCAAACCACGGCCGTGGTTTAGGTAGAACAAACCGTGATTTTCCCTGGTTCGGTGGATCTTGTCTTAGATTGTTAGAATGTTGAAGTCCTAAGTGTTTGTTGAGTTAAATCTATCCTAGGGCGACCTAGTGTTAGCAACTAAGTGTTAGGAGAGACTTACCCGGTAATCCTTACTCTTAGATTCCAAAGATAACAAACCTTAGGTAGTGGTGAGCCTAATAAGCCGCCATTGGATTAAGTGTGCTAGGATAGTTGTTTAGGACTTCCCTTTCCAAGACCTACCCGGTAAGGATAGGTTAAGATCTCTAGGTAACAATCCCGTTTGTGTAGAATTCCGTCCCTTAGGTTCTTAGAGACTTACCCGGTGATGAGACCTAGGGAATGGACTAGTGGATCATGAGACCTACCCGGTGATTGATCCCAATCTAGAAACACTTAACCCCAACATAGTTAATCCAAGGAATGAATAGATAGCTTGAGTCCTATGCCATAACCGGAACTTCCAACCCCTAGAATCCGTCTTTTCTTTCTTTGATCTATATCTTGTTTAGCTTGTTTATTTGTGTTAATTCATAGTTTAGTTGATTGTTTACTTTGCGTGAATTGTGATTCTTGATTGATCACCAAAAACCAACCAAAAACATTTGAGATTTTCATTTCTTTATTTCTTTCTTTTCTTTCAACCTAGGTCTTTACTAAACTCAATCACAAATCGAATCAATTTCATCTTAGTCTTTTGTTCTACCTCGGAATACTATCCCTACTACAAACGTCCCGTACACTGCGGGTTTCGCTAGGAGTTAGGATAAATATAACGAGAATATAAATTTAAAACCCATTTGCGCATTACGATCTTAGCGTAACAAGGCTCATATCAAAGGTCTTCATGAGTGTCTTCTGTGGACACAAGGAGGAGAATAAGGTTGCTCTCAAGGACCTTCTATTGTTATATGCTTGCCTCTCCACGAATGATTGGGTGCCGGATTGGGCATATCTCTTCCTTACCGCTCTTAAACAGATTAGGAAGAATGAGCCTCGTAACATAGTGGGAGGAGGTATCATTTCATTACTAGCTGCGCGGGTTATGGATCTTCCTCCATTGGAAGAAGGTTTGGAGGCACCCTTATACAATGAAGGGTTATTGAGGAGGTGTAGGCTCCTCAGGAGAGACGGAGAGCATCGGTTCTGGATCTCCCTTGCAGATGGGAGTCACATCACATATCTTCCACGACGACTCCCCTTGGGAGAAGAGCTCTCCGACCTATATGTACCGGCTGACCCTGTCCCTCCGAGACGACCTCAGGTTGATATTGTTGGGATGTACGCAGTCGGCTCTAGCAGGGCCCACACCACTGATGAGGAGATGCCGACAGCGGGACACGACAGTCAGACCATGGAGAGTCTGCAAGCTCAGATGGCTGCTTTGACTACACAACACCAGGCATGGCAGACAAAGTATCAGCGGTTCATGCTTGAGCAGCAGCAGGCGTGGCAGTCCAGCTTCGCCTCCTCCATGACCACCCACTTTGACTGCCGTCAAGATGCTTGGCAAGTGGCTCATCGGCAGTAGTTGGAGACTCAGCAGCTAGCTTGGCAAGCTAGCTATGAGACTTCATTTCGAGAGAGGATGGAGGCTCAGGAGGACCGGATTGACACCCTTCACTGCCGGCAGGAGCACTTCTTCAGCCACTTCCCTTACTCGCCGGAGGAGGGTCCTGGTGGTCTATCTGGACCACCCCAGTGAGGGGTACATTTCTTTTCCTTCTCCCACATTTATCTTTGACTCATTTTCACTTTGAGGACAAAGTGCACTTCAAGTATGGGGGAGGGATATATATCATTGCTGGTACAGTTTGTTAGTTATTTTTGGCATTTTGTTTTGTATTATTGAAATCAGTAAAAAAAAAAGAAAAAAGCCAAAGAAGTGAAAAAAAGGCATGAAAATCCTTGGATAAACCGAAAACCCGAAAGGGCGGTTTAGGTAAAAAGAAGGTAGTCCGACCAACCTTAGGTTGGTGCAAAATTGGACTTGAGGGATGTGAGCTTAACTGAGAAAAGAAGAAGAGTGGCAAGGTGAAAACCCGAAAGGGCGCCTTGGAAAGATGAGCGACACCGAGTGTAGGTTTCCCTTCCGGCGTTTTGGCGACATAAGAAGGGGAGTCATAAGGAGGTTGTCCGGGTAGGCCACTCTTGGAGCGATAAGGATGGTAGTATCTCTTTTTCTCACATTTCCTCTCTTTTCCTTTCTTTCTTTCTTGGTTTTTCTCTTGTTTTCCATTATTTTTCTTTCTTTCCCTTGCTTCCCGAGACCTTGAGTCTAATGGCTATCATTTGTTTTACTCGGGACGAGTAAAAGGTCTAAGTATGGGGGAGTTTGATAGGTGATGGAATCACTATCAATTAGGGTAGTTTTTAGAGTCTTTTTATTGCATTAGTGTCGGTTTATGCTACTAACTCCTTGGTCCAGAAGAAGAAGATCAAAAGAAGCTAAGGAAGGAGTTATAAGCACTTAGGAGTAAAGATCGATCAAGAAGCAAAGTTTTTATTGCTCCACCGCCCCGCGGGCCCTTGCAGCCGCCCCTGCGGTGACTTGCTTTGACGAGACGAAGACCAGCTCCCCTGCGCCTCCCACTGCGCCCTGCCTACGCCTCGCCTTGGGAGCTGGAAGGTGAAGCGTCTATGTCACCACCCCTGCGTTGGCCCTAAGGCGCCCCTGCGCCTTGACATCAGAAACGTCAGGAAGGCGAAAGGTCAGACGTTGAAGTGCATTAAAGATCCGCCCCAACGGAGTTCTGTAGCCGCCCCAGCGGTTATGAAGAAGATCAACCGATTCTGCCTAAACCGCCCCTGCGTGTCCTGAAGGCCGCCCTTGCGGTTTAACGCCAGAAGCTTTACTCCGGCTGTTTACACCACCTTTATGGCATTAAAGGTGGCTGTTTTAGGCCGGCTATTTACTCCTAATTAAGTGTCTTTTGTAGTATAAATAGTTCATGGCTGATTGCTAGAATTATCCATGCTTTTCCTCACAAATCCATTTTTAGACTTGAGTTTTCCATTGTAATGAGTTGCTAACTCCCTTGCTACATTGGGTTGAAGTTGCTTTGTTACTTTGGTTGTAAGTTCTTTTAATATAAGTTTTTATTCAGTAATGCTTTGTGTTTCCTTAATCTCCATTGTTTAATTGCATGTTAACTATTACTTGAGATTGATCACCTTAGGTTCTAAAGTGCATGTAACCAACTAGGATTAATAGGTTCCGGGTTCGGGTCTTTAATCTAGTAGCAACTTTAAGTAATAACGGGTTGTAATTACTTGAAGAAAAGGAACACAAATATAAAGATAAGGTTAACGGTTTTAATCTTCGCTTTATATCCCTTAGTCTTTGCTTGAATGCTAACTTGTTATTTGTTCTTGTAGGTTTACGGAACTTTAATAGGTTAAGTTGTGTTGATGCCGGTTGGCTCAACACATATGTATGATCGAGACGGGAGATTACTTAAAAACTTGTAAAAGGAATGCACCAAAGTAGCAATTGCATGCCTAGAATTAACCTAGTGTAGATTCATCCATTATTGTCTTATTTGTCGCACTAATCGTTTTCGTAAGTTTTTGTGCATCAATTCAACCAACCCCCCCCCCTTGTGTCACTTGTCATTATAATCGATAATTGCATCTAAAACACCCTAAATCTCTTGGGTTCGACCCTTACTTAATCACTATAATTGTTCTTAGTGCTAAGTCGAGATTTACTTTTGATTGGTTATAGACGACCATAGAAATACCTTCGGTCAAAGCTTCAGTGTTTTTGAGGATTGATATGAGATCGGGATAACACCGGCTGAGGGTGAGAGAGCAGGATGTAGCCAAGACGGCATTGGAGACTAGATATGGACACAACGAGTTTTTAGTGATGCCATTTGGGCTCATGAATGCGCCCGCAGTCTTCATGGAGTTGATGAACAACATCTTCATCGACTTTCTAGACCAATTTGTAGTTGTCTTCATCAACGGCATTCTGGTTTACTCCCACAGTAGAGAGGAGCATGTTGGAGACTTGAGAATCGTTCTTCAGGTCTTACAGGATAGAGAGCTCTACGCCAAGCTCTCTAACTGCGATTTTTGGATGTCCGGGGTAGCATTCCTTGGTCACATCGTTCCAGCTGAAGGGATCAAGGTAGATCCGGCGAAGATTGAGTCAGTAGCTTCCTGGCCGCCACCTAAGAACGTTAAGGAGGTTCGCTGCTTCTTAGGATTGGCAAGCTACTACAGGCGTTTTGTTGAGGGCTTTTTTGTTATCGCCCGACCGCTCACTTCCTTACTGCGGAAGTCTACGAGGTTCGTATGGTCCGAGCCGTGCCTGCAGAGCTTCGAGGAGTTGAAGAAGAGGTTGACCTCTGCTCCTATCCTAGCTCAGCCAGAGGGCATTGAGGATTTTGTGGTTTACAGCGATGCATCCAAGCTGGGCTTGGGATGTGTTCTGATGCAAAGGGGAAAGGTGATCGCTTATGCGTCTCGATAGTTAAAGACGTACGAAGAGAATTACCCTACCCATGATCTTGAGTTAGCTGTTGTTGTTCACGCTTTGATGATTTGGAGGCATTATCTGTACGGAGCTACATGTCAGATTTTCACAGACCATAAGAGTCTGAAGTACATATTCACTCAGCGGGAGTTGAATAACCGCCAGCGCAAATAGTTAAAGTTGATCAAGAACTTTGATCTTGAGATCTCATACCACCCGGGAAAGACTAATGTGGTAGCAGATGCCCTCAGTAGGAAGACTTCTAGGGAGATGGCTATCGCTAGACTGACAGCTCAGCCACAGTTACAGCGAGATTTGGCATGGCTAGAGATGGATATCTACTTCCCAGATTCCGACAGCCAGTTGTCCACCTTGGAGATAGTACCTGATTTGTTGGTTGAAATCCGACAGAAGCAAGAGAGTTGCCCAGCTTTAACACAGATCCGAGACCGGATGTCTCGAGTAGAGGCACCACAGTCTACAGTTGGTACTGACGGAGTTTTGAGACACTAGGAGCGTGTTTGTGTGCCGTCAGATCGGGAGTTGAGACAGAGGATCCTTCAGGAGGCTCACTCTTCACCTTACTCAGTACACCCTGGTGCGAGTAAGATGTATCAGGATATCAGACGCTCTTACTGGTGGGGAGGTCTGAAGCCAGACGTCACGAGATATGTAGCTCAGTGTGCGACCTGTCACTAAGTCAAGATTGAGCATCATAGACCAAGAGGCGAGCTACACCAACTTCCCGTCCCTCAGTGGAAGTGGGAAGACATCTCTTTGGATTTTATGACGGGTTTGAGACCGAGTCGTGGTTTTGATGCTATCTGGGTCATAGTAGATCGACTGACGAAGACCGCACGTTTCATTCCGATCAAGGAAACGTGGCCGGTGAGTCGATTAGCAGAGGAGTTCACGAGATAGATAGTGAGACTTCATGGAGTACCTAGGACTATAGTCTCTGACAAAGACGGACGGTTCACTTCGAGGTTCTGGAAGCAAGTTCATGCTGCCCTAGGTAAGAGTCTACAGTTCACGACTGCTTATCATTCTCAGACCGATGGTCAGTCGGAGCGGACCATCCAAACTTTGTAGGACATGTTGCGAGCTTGTGTGTTAGACTGGGGACAGGTGTGGCCAAATCACCTTCCCTTAGTGGAGTTTTCGTACAACAACAGTTGGCACACATCGATCAGGTTGGTTCCTTATGAGGCTTTATATGGACAAATATGTCTTACACCGCTGTGTTGGGACGAGCCTAGTAGTGCCAACGGAGTAGCACCCGAGCAGATTCAGGATGACATGGCTCGAGTAGTAGTGATCCGAGAGCGGATGTTAGCAGCACAGAGTCGACAGAAGTCTTATGCAGATAAGAGGCGCAGACCTCTAGAGTTCAGAGTAGGAGCTCACGTTTGGTTGAGAGTATCCCCGACACGAGGCGTCATACGTTTCGGTGTCAAAGGGAAGTTGAGTCCCAGATATGTTGGACCATTTGAGATTCTTTAGCGAGTTGGAAAGGCAGCATACAGACTTGCGTTGCCACCGAGACTTGAGAGTGTTCACCCAGTTTTCCATGTGTCTCAGCTACGGGAGTACATAACTGATCCGAGACACATCGTTAGTCATGAGGATCTAGTGATCGAGTCAGACCACACGTTCGTAGAGCACCCGGTGGCTGTCTTAGAGCGTAGTACAAGATGCTTGCGTTCGAAGGACATACCGATGATGAAGATACAGTGGTCGAGGCGAGGAGCTGATGAGGCGACTTGGGAGACAAAGGATAGTATCCAGAGGAACTATCCGGAGTTTTACGCTGAGCTTGTTGCACCATTAGCTTAGTATGTTGTTTGGTTTTTCCTTTGTTGCGTTGTGAACGCTTTTGTGTGACGTTTTGTGCTACGTGCCCCGAGTGGGAATATATGAGGTCGGTTTTGTTTTTGTGTGTTGTTGTGATCGTTTGGCTTTTGCAAGTTTCAGGACGAAACTTCTTTTTAGGGGGATCTGATGTAAGATCCTAGGTTTTTCCTTCACTGCCCCTACGGTGAAGAGGGCCGCCCCTACGGATCGTGTGACAGATCACGCAGATCTGTTTTCTTCATTTTATCTTTCTTCCATCGATAGAATACCCAATATTCTATCTTATGGGCCGGTTTCCTTTTTCTTTCTAACCCTAGACGCCCTTTCCGTCTAGCGTTCCAGCCCTCCTATATATTCTCTTCTTTCTCTCCTTTTTCCCGTTCCCTGCTATCGTCTTCAAACCCTAGAGAGCTGCAGCCGTCCTTGCTTCCTACAATCCCGCTGAACGTGTAAGTGCACCTTTTCTAGTTCTTCCTCACGTTCCTTTAAACGCTGCATGTCTTCCCCTCTGTTTTGGTTTCTCCCTTGCGTTCCTTTCCTTTCTTCTTCTCCAAGGATCAAGCATGAGCCTTGATTCTTGTGGAGTGTTCCGTTGTTGACCTTTCGTTGTTCTCAGGCTCTTTGGAGTTGAGTCTTGACGTGTTGGATCCAAAGGTTCGAGCTTTGGTTGCCCTTGCCGTGAGATCTGTCGAAGAGAAGCCCGACAGTAGCTTTTGACGAAGATCCACCCCTGCGCCTGCACAGAGCCGCCTCTGTGCCTCTGTCACATCCGCCCCTGCGCCAGCACAGAGACGCCCCTGCGCCTCTGTTCAGCTGCACCTGCGCATCTATCTAACCGCCCCTGCGGTTCCTCTGCAGTAACTCCCGTCTTTGGTGAGTTTCTTCCTTCTTTCCTTTCCTCGTTCCTCCTTGGTTCTTTATGGTTGTGCCCTGTTCCCCTGGGTTGTTGTAAGACTAAGGTTGAGCCCTTAGCATTTGTTGATCTCTTAGAGATCTTTGAGACTAGAAGTCATAGACTTCTAGCAACCGTTTCGTTCCTGATCCATGTTGCTTGTTCGTACAGGCTTTCGTTGCTCCTTTCCTAAGGGAAACGGAGTTTCCTTGTGTGTCCTCTGAGTTGTTGTTGAGCCTTTTGGGTTACCTTCGTGTGAGGTAAGTCCCTTGGACTTACTTAGCTTCATTTCGCGTATTAGTTGGATCGCTTTGGCTTGTTTGTGTTGCTATCATGTTTATAACGATAATTGGAAATAGGATTCACCCTTTGTTACCCTTAACTGGCCCAAGTGTATTATAACCGGGCGGTGACCACTTGTCTAGTTCTACAGGAGACTAGAATGTGCTCTTGTGACCCATACCCGTAGGTAACGGATAGTACTGATCTATTCCTATTGGTAGACGGAAGCGGAGGCGAGTTTCGGGAGATTCTCGTGTGACAAAAGAAGTTGAATTAGTAATGGATAACCTTAATGAAAGATAATTACCGGTTGATGTGTAAGCATGCTATATGTTTTCTTTACCTTATGTGTCTTTGTGCCTTTACACTCTTGCTTATACCTAGAATGTTAGCTAACGGTTTATACCGTCGTTGTAGATGTTCCACAGGTTCAGGATGGTGCTGAGTGATCCGGATGGTGCTGAGTGATCCGGATGGTGTGGTCAGCCGGGGTTCCCGTACATTATAGGTCGGGATTGGGTGTTTGTTTCGTTTGTTGTTTCCCTTTTGTTTTGACCCGGCTGTGGAGCTTTTGTGTTTTCTTCTGTTTGAACCTTTGGTTTTATATTAAGTTTTGGTTTTCATTCGTCTGTGCCTTGTTGTAAGATCTGTTTGTTGTTGCTACTCTGAGGGTCGGGACCCATTGTGCGGTCCTAGCCCGTAGCGCTTCAAGTTCCCAGCACTTGGGGTGTTACACGCAGCCGCCCCCGCGCCTGTACCTACCCGCCCTTGCGCCTTGTTCAGCCGCCCTTGCGGTTTCCTCTGCAGTAACTCCCGTTCTTGTGAGTTACTTCCTTACTCACTTTCCTCGTTCCTTTCCTTACATCTTTTGAATGTTGTTAACCTCCAGTGTATGCTATAAGACTAGGGTTGAGCCCTTAGCATGTGTAGATCTCTTAGAGATCTTTGAGACTAGAATTTATAGACTTTTAGCAACCGTTTCGTTCCTGATTCGTGATGCTTGTGTGAACATGCTTTCCTTTGCTCCTTTCCTAAGGTAAACTGAGTTGTTCCTGAGTTGTTCGTTGCTCTTTGAGTTACCTTCGAGTGAGGTAAGTCCCTTGGACTTACTTAGCTTCATTCCGCGTATTAGTTGGATTGTATTGGCTTGTTTGTGTTGTTTATTCTTGTTATAACGGATAACCGGACTAGGATTCACCCTTATAACCTTAATTGGTCCAAGTGTATTATAACCGGGTGGTGACTGCTTGTCCAGTTCAGTATTGGGGAAACTGGAAATTGCTCTTGCGACTCAGGCCTGCAGGTAACGGATAGTACTGATCTATTCCTGTGGGTAGACGGAAGTGGAGGCGAGTTTCGAAAGGATTCTCGTGTGACAAAAAAAGTTGATTTAGTAATGGATGACTTAATGAAAGATAATAACCGGTTGTGTGTGAGCATGTTATGTGTTTACGTTACCTTATGTATGTTTGTACCTTTACGCTCTTTCTTATACCTAGAATGTTAGCTAACGGTTTATAACGTCGTTGTAGATGTTCCGCAGGTTCAAGATGCTGCTGAGTGATCCGGATGGTGTGGTCAGTCGGGGTTCTCGTACATTATAGGACGGGATCGGGTTTATGTTTCTTTTGTTGTTTCCCTTTTCGTTTTGAACTCGGTTGCGAGTCTTTTCCGCTTTGTTTTGTTTAAATCTTTGGTTTTATATTGAGTTTTGGTTTTCATTCGTTTGTGCCTTGTTGTAAAATTAGTTTGTTGTTGTTACTCTGAAGGTCGGGACCCATTGTGCGGTCCTAGCCCTTAGCGCTTCGAGTTCCCAGAACTTGGGATGTTACAATAACGGATTAATATCTGTTTTGTGGGTCGTTGGCCTACTGTTGTGTGGGTCGTTGATCTACTGTTTTGTGGGTAAAAACAGTGGGTCGTTGACCTACTGTTTTGTGTGTCGTTAAGTATTTTGAACGATTTTTTGCCGTCCCACATTGGTTTTCACTTGTATAAATAGAGGGTTTAATAAGGATTTTTGGATTTTTGGCTAAGTTGAAGTATAGTTTTTATTCATAAATTAATATCCGTTATATGGGTCGTTGACCTACTAAGAATGATGGTTTGAGAACTTGTATAAATAGAGTTTAATAACGGATATTGAAGATTAAATTTCTTGGCCTTTTAGCTAAGTTGAGCTATAATTTTTGTTCATATTGGATTAATATATTTGTTATATGGGTCGTTGACCTACTTTTTTATGGGCCGTTTACTTACTGTTTTCAGCGAATTTAATCATAAAATACGGGTATTCTTTTTATATTACGTCGGTCGTTACAAGAATAAAGTTCCAGATTTTAAATTTCGTTCATCCAATTATTTGTTTTTGCTTTTGTTTGTATTTTTAAACTTTATTTCAATTTTTTGTGTATTTTTTTTTTTAAAATTTCAATTTTTATTTTATTATTTATGACACATTTCGTTTCAAATTCTTTTTTTTACAAAATTATATTTCGGGTTCCATTTAGATAATTACAATATATTAAAGTAATTTAGTTATAAGTCTATAACGGACTTGTGCATTGTAATTTTTTAAAAAAAAATTGTGCATTGTATAAGGATTAAATTTATGAAGTGTAGAATAATATTAAGTTCTTTATTTGTGACTATTTTTTCGTTTTGAGAATAATCAAATCCGAATTATTATTATAAAATTTCATAAATATATCTTTACTTCGCACAACTAATATTATAAAGATACCCGCACAAGATGCGGGCTATACACTAGTATATATATGTATTAAAGGAGAGCCCTTTTTTGCCATGTGTCAACGCCACAATTCACGCAACTCTTCCAAAAAAATTTAAAATTATAAAGTTAATTTTTAAAATTAATATTCAAAAAATATTATATAATTGGATAATTACATGTGACTTCTTTAATAAGCTAAAATCTCAACAAAATTTAATATTATCTTTATTTCTAAATTTAAAATTTTAAGCTTTCTCAACAAGCTTTGTTAACCCTACTTTTTTTCACTATATATTCATGCAAGTAAGAACCGGTGCTTTCATTACTTTTGTTTATATGCTTTCATTTTTTTCACTATCTCGATGCTTACTTTATTTACTTATGCATTGAAAACTAATCAATTTTTATGTTGAATGGCAGGATGATCCATCAACAATCTCTTGGTTGTAGAATCATCGTCAATGGCAATGAATGATGAACCAACATCGTCCAACCTCCCTCGAACTCGGTTTTGTCATTATCATCACTACTTGAAGGAATAAAATTGCAGGTCGGTATAAAAAATCAACGTCCTATCCGCAACAACAATCGCAAAATCTTCTTATGTTCACCGAAATCGTTGCTTTTATTTGGCACGTGAGGAATTAGTTTTGTTCTTAAATCTATTGATAATTTTACAATATGATGATTTATAAAGTATCTGAAGTACCCCTTTGCTTATTCAATCCTGGCATATTAAATTTTATATTAATGTATTAAAAATGTGGTTCTAAATATTTGTACTTCAGATTATTTCATATTACAAATTATTAAAATATATCTCATTACTTTTATTAATTTTACATTTTGCTGCATATTAGGAATTTGGATATGCCCCGTAAGTTATACAAGACTTTTTAAAATTCATTTCTTCACTTATTCTACAAATGTTAGCATACATTTATTTATTTACACTTCTCTTTTTAAAATTGTTTTCTTTAATTTGGATATATCCCTGTATTTATATTTTGTAATCCTAATTTAATTAATGATGAAATTTTAACTGATTGATCCTATTAATATCTTCAAATTGCAGTCATACTGTCATAGTCATGTTGTAATTATATTTTTGTAATCCTAATTTATTTAACTATAACTAGTTAATCAGATTAATATCTTCAAAGTACAATCAACTAATTTAACAAATCGTAACAACTACAAATAAATCTAATAAAATCAGTAACTACCTAAATTTTTTTAAAAATCTTTTAATTCATTCCGATCTAAAGCTAACTTATCTTTTCAAAAATAATTTATTACTTTATATGTAAACTTCTGTGTAAAAGTATACTTGATTAACAAGATTAATTGGTATCTTATTATTTTAACTAATTAATAAGGATTAATGTTGTGTACCAACTTTACTCTCGAGGGAAGATTGTTTTGGGGTTAGTTTGATAGAGGTCAATAGCATATGCTTATGATTAACATCTAGGATTTTTGTAATTGTCAATTGAAAATCCAAACATTTATAATTTCAATGTTTTATTTACTTTTTTGGAATCTTAAAACAATATATAAAACTTGATGATTTATTGTATTAGAATTTTGCTAAAACAAAAAAAACATTAAAAAAATATATTCAAAAATATCGTTGTAAATAACTAACAATATTTATATTTTATTTTCAGGTCTTTTTTCATATAAAAAAGGTTCTATTTATTATCTAAATTGTAAGATCCTAGGTTTTTGCCTTTACCGCCCCTGCGGTGAAGAGGGCCGCCCCAGCGGCCAGCCGCCCTTGCGGCTGTGAGATCGGCCCCTGCGGATCGTGCGACAGATCGCGCCGATCTGTTTTCGTCGTGTTATCTTTCCTCCATAGATAGAATACCCGACATTCTATCTTATGGGCCGGTTTTCTTGTTTTCTTTCTAACCCTAGACGCCCTTTCCGTCTAGCGTTCCAGCTTTCCCTATATATTCTCTTCCTTCTCTCCTTTTTCCCGTTCCTTGCTATCGTCTTCAAACCCTAGAGAGTTGTAGCCGTCCTTGCTTCCTCCAATCCCGCTGAACGTGTAAGTGTATCTTTTCTGGTTCTTCCTCACGTTCCTTTAGCGCTGCATGCATTCCCTTCTTTTTTGGTTTCTTCCTTTCGTTCTTTTCTTCTCCAAGGATCAAGCATAAGCCTTGATTCTGGTAGAGTGTTCCGTTGTTGACTCTTCGTTGTTCTCAAGCTCTCTGGAGTGGAGTCTCGGCGTATTGGAACCAAAGGTTCGAGCTTTGGTTGCCCTTGTAGTGAGATCTGTTGAAGAGAAGCCCGACAAGTAGCTTCACGAAGATCCGCCCCTGCGCCTGCACAGAGCCGCCCCAGCGCCTCTGTCACAGCCGCCCTTGCGCCTGCACAGAGCCGCCCCTGCGCCTCTGTTCAGCCGCCCCTGCGCCTCTGTCTAACCGCCCCTGCGATTTCTGTGCAGTAGCTCCCGTCTTTGGTGAGTTGCTTCCTTCCTTCCTTTCCTCATTCCTTCCTTGGTTCCTTATGGTTGTTCCTTGTTCCCCTGAGTTGTTGTAAGACTAAGGTTGATCCCTTAGCATGTGTTGATCTCTTAGAGATCGTTGAGACTAGAAGTTATAGACTTCTAGCAACCGTTTTATTCCTGATTCGTGTTGCTTGTTCGTACAGGCTTTCCTTGCTCCTTTCCTAAAGGAAACTGAGTTTCCTTGTGTGTCCTCTGAGTTGTTCGTTGATCTCTTGTGTTACCTTCGTGTGAGGTAAGTCCCTTGGACTTACTTAGCTTCATTCCGCGTATTAGTTGGATTGTATTGGCTTGTTTGTGTTGTTATCATGTTTATAACGGATAATTGGAAATAGGATTCACCCTTTGATACCTTAACTGAACCCAAGTGTATTATAACCGGGCGGTGACCACTTGTCTAGTCCTACAGGAGACTAGAATGTGCTCTTGCGACCTAGACCCGTAGGTAACGGATAGTACTGATCTATTCCTATTGGTAGACGGAAGAGGAGGCGAGTTTCGGGAGATTCTCGTGTGACAAAAGAAGTTGAATTAGTAATGGATAACCTTAATGAAAGATAATAACCGGTTGATGTGTGAGCATGCTACGTGTTTTCTTTACCTTAGGTGTGTTTGTACCTTTACACTCTTGCTTATACCTAGAATGTTAGCTAACGGTTTATACCGTCGTTGTAGATGTTCCGCAGGTTCAGGATGCTGCTGAGTGATCCAGATGGTGTGGTCAGCCGGGGTTCCCGTACATTATAGGACGGGATTGGGTTTTTGTTTCGTTTGTTGTTTCCCTTTTGTTTTGACCCGGCTGTGGAGCTTTTGTGTTTTCTTCTGTTTGAACCTTTGGTTTTGTATTAAGTTTTGGTTTTCATTCGTCTGTGCCTTGTTGTAAGATCCGTTTGATGTTGCTACTTTGAGGATCGGGACCCATTGTGCGGTCCTAGCCCGTAGCGCTTCAAGTTCCCAAAACTTGGGGTGTTACAATATGGTATCAGAGCGAGTTGGCAACAATGGTCCTCGAAATCTTCTAGAGGTCGGATGGATAAATAAATAGAACCCGCAAGGGGTCTAACGTTTTCAAAAGGAGATTTTATTTTTAACCTTTTGGTCTGGGATAGATGTGCGGGCGACCACCACTACCTCCGCGGATCTCAACTGTGTAGTTTGTTTTGTGTTGGCCTTTACGTGTGCTTTTTCTAGAGTTATACTTTAGCTATAGCGTGGCCTTATACCTATATATATAGTCTTTTATATCCATTCTTATAGCAGATGGCAAGCACTAGGGCTACCGCTGCTATAGGGCAAGGAAGAGGTCGACCACCACTTCCACCTGTCGTCCGTAGACGAGGACGTGGAGGAAGACCTCCACTGGCTAGAGGTCGGGGCCAAGCCCTAGTTGTTGATCCGCCTATCGTTGAGGCGTTTGCTGAAGAGGTTGCCGAGAGCATTGTTCCTGAGACTGGAAATGGGACCGTTGCTAGGTTTGGAGCACAGAGAGCGCCATCAATAGAGTCCGCACGAGTGTCTATCGGAGCTTCGGCATTTCGCGACTATGTGTAGAGGGTTGAGGAGGCTATCAGGACTGGAGGACCAGCACCAGTGCCGCCAGTTCCTATGAGATCAGCTGAGGTTTCGCAGAGAGTTACACAAATTGTTGCCCCGTTTGTTGGAGTTGCTGAGGATGTTAGAGCGCCGGCTGAGGCAAAAGAGCCAAAGCCTGACAGTTGTTTGAAGGCTTTCGACCAGCTAAAGGTTCTCGTCTTTGTGGGAAGGACAAGCTTGGAGATAGAGCAGTGGCTAGGACAGATGGATTCTGCTATGGAGGCTATCAGTTTCCCTGAGGGACGTCGAGTCAACATAGCACAGATGCTGCTGAAGGATAAGGCTCATTCTTGGTGGAGGACCGTTCACAGTAAGGTCACCAGTTATGAGCAGATGAAGACAGTGATCAAGGATCGCTATTGCCCTACAGCCATGAGGAGAGACCGTCTTCAGGATTTCCTTAAGGTTGGATTCGAGGATTTGCCTATTGCTGAGATAATCCTCAAGTTTCAAGACGAGTTGGCGTTGCTAGGTCTGTCTGCACCACCAGAGGATCAGCATGTTTACCTTTTCTCTCGGAGGTTGAGAGAATTGACACGCTCTTATCTTACTGGATTCCGTTGTGAGTCTTTGACGGACTATCAGGATAGAGCTTCTGCTTATGAGAGTGACCAACCGGGTCAGAGGAAAGCTTCTCAGACAGGAGGTCCTGAGAAGAGACAGAAGACTGGATCAGCTAGTGCTGGAGCTGAAGTAGCTGGTTTTGGGCGTAGTCAGATGCCTAGACGTTCTAGTTTCCAACAGAGTTTTGATAGAGGACGGCAGTGTCATAACTGCGGAGTAGCTGGACACATCCGAGCTGACTGCAAGAAGCCAGCAGTGACTTGCTTTTCTTGTGGCAATCCCGGTCACAGAGCTGCGTTTTGCCGTCAGGGCAAGGCGCTATCTCAGTAGAGTTCTTCACCTGCCAGTATTGCTGGAGGAGGACAGAGATCTCAGTACCAGCAGTAGCAGCAGAGAGTTTCAGGTTCTGCTGCTTCTCAGGGTTCCACACCGGGACAGGGGAGAGGTAAAGGACGTGTTGGTGGATCTGCAGACACCAAAGATGCACCAGCCAGAGTTTATGAGTTGAAGAGTGTTGTAGAGCCGACAGCGCCAACAGCTACAGGTACCATTCACATTAATGGTTTTCCTGTCAGAGTTCTTTTCGATACTGGTGCTACGCATTCTTTTATATTTGATGCATGTGTAGATAGATTGGCCTTAGTTACTGTAGAGGGTAGACCCTTCTTTATAGGATTACCCGATGGGGGTAAGATACGAGGTACGCGAGAGGTTCGCGATTGCCCTATTAGATTGGGAGGTCGCGATTGGCCAACTAACTTCTTCGTCATGTACTTAGTACATGAAGAAGTTATTCCGGGCATGGATTGGATGGATCGACATCGAGCAGTTCTGAACATCGGCAAGAGGACAATGACAGTAACTACAGATGTAGGCCATGTTGAGATCTTCCGAGGATGGGATCTCGGGAAGACTGGTACAATCATCAGTGTAGTACGAGCTGCAAGACTTATCAGTTAGGGATGTGAGGCTTTTTAGTGCTATGCCATGAAGGATAGTACTAGTCCAACTTTGGAGAAGATTCCAGTAGCTTGCGAGTTTGTTGACGTCTTTGGAGAGCAATCAGGTTTACCTCCACAACGGAGTGTAGACTTTGGCATTGATCTAGAGCCCGGTACGAGACCGATCTCTAAGGCTCCTTACCACATGTCGCCTATCGAGATGCTTGAGTTGAAGAAGCAGCTTGAGAGTTAGCAGATAAGGGCTTTATCCGCCTTAGTGTATCTCCTTGAGGTGCACCAGTTCTCTTCATCAGGAAGAAGGATGGGTCGATGAGGTTATGTATCGACTACCGAGAGCTGAACAAGGTGACGATAAAGAACAAGTACCCATTGCCCCGTATCGATGATCTTTTGGATCAGTTGCATGGAGCTTCAGTGTTTTCGAGGATTGATCTGAGATCAGGATATCGCCAGCTGAGGGTGAGAGAGCAGGACGTAGCCAAGACAGCATTTCGGACCAGATATGGACACTACGAGTTTGTAGTGATGTCATTCGGGCTCACGAATGCTCCCGCAGTCTTCATGGAGTTGATGAACAGCATCTTCATCGACTTTCTAGACCAGTTTATAGTTGTCTTCATCGACGACAACATTCTGGTTTACTCCCGCAGTAGAGAGGAGCATGCAGGACACTTGAGGATCTTTCTTCAGGTCTTACAGGATAGAGAGCTCTACGCCAAGCTCTCTAAGTGCGAGTTTTGGATGTCCGAGGTAGCATTCCTTGGTCACATAGTTTCAGTTGAAGGGATCAAGGTAGATCCGACGAAGATTGAGTCAGTAGCTTCCTGGCCGCCACCTAAGAACGTCAAGGAGGTTCGCAGCTTCTTAGGATTGGCAGGCTACTATAGGCGTTTTGTTGAGGGCTTTTCAGTTATTGCCCGACCGCTCACTTCCTTGCTGCGGAAGTCTACGAGGTTCGTATGGTCCGAGTCGTGCCTGCAGAGTTTCGAGGAGTTAAAGAAGAGGTTGACCTCTGCTCCTATCCTAGCTCAGCCAGAGGGCATTGAAGATTTTGTGGTTTACAGCGACGCATCCAAGCTGGGCTTGGGATGTGTTTGATGTAGAGGGGAAAGGTGATTGCTTATGCGTCTCGACAGCTGAAGACGTACGAGCAGAATTACCCTACCCATGATCTTGAGTTAGCTGTTGTTGTTCATGATTTAAAGATTTGGAGAAACTATTTGTACGGAGCCACATGTCAGATTTTCACATACCATAAGAGTCTGAAGTACATATTCACTCAGCGGGAGTTGAATAACCGCCAGCGCAGATGGTTAGAGTTGATCAAGGAGTTTGATCTTGAGATTTTATACAACCCGGGAAAGGCTAATGTGGTAGCAGGTGCCCTCAGTAGGAAGACTCCCCGGGAGATGGCTATCGCTAGACTAACAGTTCAGCCACAGTTACAGCGAGATTTGGCATGGCTAGAGATGGATATCTACTTCCCAAATTCTGACAGCCAGTTGTCCACCTTGGAGATAGTACTTGATCTGTTGGCTGAAATCCGACAGAAGCATGAGAGTTGCCCAGCTTTGACACAGATCCGAGACCGGATGTCTCGAGGAGAGGCACCACAGTTTACAGTTGGTGCTGACGGAGTTTTGAGACGCCAGGAGCGTGTTTGTGTGTCGTCAGATCGGGATTTGAGACAGAGGATCCTTCAGGAGGCTCACTCTTCACCTTACTTAGTACACCCTAGTGCAAGTAAGATGTATCAAGATATCAGACGCTCTTTCTGGTGGGGAGGTTTGAAGCCAGATGTGACAAGATATGTAGCTCAGTGTGCGACCTGTCAACAGGTCAAGATCGAGCATCATAGACCAGGAGGCGAGCTACACCCACTTCCTGTCCCTCAGTGGAAGTGGGAAGACATCTCTATGAATTTTGTGACCGGTTTGAGACCGAGTCGTGGTTTTGATGCTATCTGGGTCATTGTAGATCGACTAACGATGACCACACGTTTCATTCCGATCAAGGAAACGTGGCCGGTAAGTCGATTAGCAGAGGAGTTCACGAGACAGATAGTGAGACTTCATGGGCTACCTAGGACCATTGTCTCTGACAGAGACGGACGGTTCACTTCGAGGTTCTGGCAGCAAGTTCATGCCGCCCTAGGTACGAGTCTACAGTTCACGACAGCTTATCATCCTCAGGCCGATGGTCAGTTTGAGTGGACCATCCAGACTTTGGAGGACATGTTGCAAGCCTGTGTGTTAGATTGGGGACATACCTGACCCGAGACACATCGTCAGTCATGAGGATCTAGTGACCCGAGACACATCGTCAGTCATGAGGATCTAGTGATCGAGCCAGACCACACGTTCGTAGAGCACCCGGTGGCTGTCTTAGAGCGTAGTACGAGACGCTTGCATTCGAAGGACATCCCGATGTTCAAGGTTCAGTGGTCGATGCGAGGAGCTAATGAGGAAACTTGGGAGACAGAGGATAGTATCCAGAGGATCTATCTGGAGTTTTACGCTGAGCTTGTTACACCTTTAGCTTAGTATGTTGTTTGGTTTTTCCTTTTGTTGCGTTGTGAACGCTTTTGTGTGACGTTTTGTGTTACGTGCCCCGAGTGGGAATATATGAGCTCAGTTCTGTTTCCGTGTGTTGTTGTGATCGTTTGGCTTTTGCATGTTTCGGGACGAAACTTCTTTTTAGGGGGATCTGATGTAATATCCTAGGTTTTTGCCTTCACCGCCCCTGCGGTGAAGAGGGCCGCCCCAGCGGCCAGCCGCCCTTGCGGCTGTGAGATCCGCCCCTGCTCGTGCAACAGATCGCGCCGATCTGTTTTTGTCGTTTTATCTTTCTTCCATAGATAGAATACCCGGCATTCTATCTTATGGGTCGGTTTCCTTGTTTTCTTTCTAACCATAGACACCCTTTCCGTCTAGCGTTTCAGCCCTCCCTATATATTCTCTTCCTTCTCTCCTTTTTCCCGTTCCTTGCTATCGTCTTCAAACCCTAGAGAGTTGTAGCCGTCCTTGCTTCCGGCAATCCCGCTGAACGTGTAAGTGTATATTTTTTGGTTCTTCCTCACGTTCCTTTAGCGTTGCATTCCCTTCTGTTTTGGTTTCTTCCTTTCGTTCTTTTCTTCTCCAAGGATCAAGCATAAGCCTTGATTCTTGTGGAGTGTTCCGTTGTTGACCCTTCGTTGTTCTTAGGCTCTCTGGAGTGGAGTCTCGGCGTATTGGAACCAAAGGTTCGAGCTTTGGTTGCCCCTGCTGTGAGATTTGTCGAAGAGAAGCCCGACAAGTAGCTTTTGACGAAGATCCGCCCCTGCGCCTGCACAGAGCCGCCCCTGCGCCTCTGTTCAGCCGCCCCTGCGCCTCTGTCTAACCGCCCTTGCGGTTTCTCTGCAGTAGCTCCCGTCTTTGGTGAGTTGCTTCCTTCCTTCCTTTCCTCGTTCCTTCCTTGGTTCCTAATGGTTGTTCCTTGTTCCCCTGAGTTGTTGTAAGACTAAGGTTGATCCCTTAGCATGTGTTAATCTCTTAGAGATCGTTGAGACTAGAAGTTATAGACTTCTAGCAACCGTTTCGTTCCTGATTCGTGTTGCTTGTTCGTACAGGCTTTCCTTGCTCCTTTCCTAAGGGAAACTAAGTTTCCTTGTGTGTCCTCTGAGTTGTTCGTTGATCTCTTGTATTACCTTCGTGTGAGGTAAGTCCCTTTGACTTACTTAGCTTCATTCCGCGTATTAGTTGGATTGTATTGGCTTGTTTGTGTTGTTATCGTGTTTATAACGGATAATTGGAAATAGGATTCACCCTTTGATACCTTAACTGGCCCAAGTGTATTATAACCGGGCGGTGACCACTTGTCTAGTCCTACAGGAGACTAGAATGTGCTCTTGCAACCCAGACCCGTAAGTAACAGATAGTACTGATCTATTCCTATTGGTAGACGGAAGCGGAGGCGAGTTTCGGGAGATTCTCGTGTGACAAAAGAAGTTGAATTATTAATGGGTAACCTTAATGAAAGATAATAACCGGTTGATGTGTGAGCATGCTATGTGTTTTCTTTACCTTAGGTGTGTTTGTGCCTTTACACTCTTGCTTATACCTAGAATGTTAGCTAACGGTTTATACCGTGTTTGTAGATGTTCCGCAGATTCAGGATGCTGCTGAGTGATCCGGATGGTGTGGTAAGTCGGGGTTCCCGTACATTATAGGACGGGATTGGGTTTTTATTTCGTTTGTTGTTTCCCTTTTGTTTTGACCCGGTTGTGGAGCTTTTGTGTTTTCTTCTGTTTGAACCTTTGGTTTTATATTAAGTTTTGGTTTTCATTCGTCTCTGCCTTGTTGTAAGATCCCTTTGTTGTTGCTACTCTGAGGGTCGGGACCCATTGTGCGGTCCTAACCCATAGCGCTTCAAGTTCCCAGAACTTGGGGTGTTACATAAATCAAAACATATTAACTATGTACTCATCTGATAACTAAAACAAAATGTATTATTGTTTATTAAATTGCTAAAAGAATAAGAATTGGTTACTTTGTATTATCTAAACTAAAATTAATAAGATTTTTTTAAAAATTTGATTCTCATAAATATCTATACATATGTATCGTATTCAACATGAAAAAATCGACAATAAATGACTTTTATACTGAACAATTCTCAAGTTGAAATTTTTGATTAATGTTAATTAACATTTCATTTGCAGAAAACGAATGTTAATAAAATGACTATCTACGTTATGATAGATTAATACTTATTATGTATCTTGAAAAAAATTACGGTAACTAAAATTTATACTTACGTAAAAAATTTGAAATAATTCCTAAACAAACTTTAATAAAAATATTTTTAAAACTAAGTCGATTAATATCAATATTTTTTTTAACCAAAAGTTTAAACAGATATTCATTCCACACAATATTCTTTGAATTTATGTACTTTTAAACTCATTTTGGCTAAATCTCTAGGATGTATATATATTTGGTGGGCACATGTAACCAACCTACTTTTTAAATTTGTAGTAAATGTATATTGTTTAGTTAATTTTAATTAATGCATATCATATGTCCTTGAACAATGAGTTATTGCTTATATATTACTTCTTACCCGATTTTTTTATAAGTCATATTTTTATATTTGTTTTTAGTTAATATTTTATTTTTTTAAATACGATAATATAGTATATTTAATATTAATTGGCACCCGAGGTCCTTAATGATATTCTAACATTAAAGATATTGACTCAATTTGTATTATTTGCGTCTAAATTGAAGAAGAAAAAACACTTTAAAAAAATACCGTGCAAGACACGAGTAATACACTAGTTTAACTCTAAAAACAGAGTAATAGAAATTTTTTTTAAGTTATTTAACCTACCCAAATTTTGAAGCCTAAATTCGTCCCTGATACATACCTTCTTTTCTTTGAGTGATGTTATTCAAACACACTAAACAATGACAAACAAAAACAATACATGTAAATACAACTATAATATACGATAATGTTGTATAAATATAACATAGTATAAACAAATGGAAGCAAAATCGTATTCATGGCCATTCTGTAATATCCGGAATTTTTATTCCGTTTATTTCTGTAACAAACCCGATCTCGATCAATTGATCCATATCCGTCTACTTAGTTAGACACATTATTATAAAATTTATCATTTTACGTAGATTTCCTTCACATAAAATGATAGAATCTTTTAAAAGTTTATCATTTTATGTAGCTTACCTTCACATAAAATAATAAGTTTAGCCTCAAACCCTAATTTAGAATATGACTCGTCGTAGACAAGTCTGTGACGAAGTTGTGACAAGGCCCGGACAAGTCTTTGACGAAGCTGTGACAAGGCCAGACAAAGCTGTGACGAGTCTGTGACAAGCCCAGACAGGCTGTTGACAGCCCAACGCCAGTGTGCCCAGCGCCCAGCAGCGCAACTTCAGTCAGTGCCAGCCCATCTGCTGCTCCCTTGCGCCAGCCCAGTCCAGCGCAACTTCAGCCAGCGCCAGCCCATCTGCTGCCCCCTTGCGCCAGCCCAGTCCAGCGCAGCTTGCCCCGCAGCTTCAAGCGCAGCAGCCCAGCCTTACAGCAACTCCAGCCCACTGCCTTGATTGCTCCAGCCCGTGCAAATGCGTGGACCCAGTAGGAAAGGACAACAGTTCAGCCGTTACTTTTTCCCCTCTTTAGCGTGATCTGATTCGTTCTTTCCCCCACCGATTCTTTCCTTCTCCAAACCGGATTCTTCGCAATACATACACTGCACATGATCTTCCTTCCTTATACACTCCTCTTAATTTTGTCCAGATTCACGCCATTACTTCGTCTGTATCGAGTGCTTCAACGCAACAGCAAGCAACACACCCCAACGTCACTTCCTCCTTCTCCCTCCCTTACTGATCTACCACAGGAGCCTAAGTTCTGCACGTAAGGGGTCCGTCCTAGGTGAGTCTTTGTCCCTATACCGCCTGATATCGACAGCCTGGAGAGACGGAGAACGTTGGTAAGATCCTTCGCCCTCCTGCTGTGGCCTTCAGAAGCAATTTACACATACGGTTTCATCTTCTGTTCCTCTCCTGAACCGTAGTTTAATTAGTAGGGCTTCTCTTCTTTGCAGCTATATTCGAGCCATTTCCTTCCTAGATCAGTCGAGAACTCCTAACCAACAGTTGCTGGAAGAGGTGAGTTCTCCTGTCTACAGCTTTTATTTGTTTCATCTTCTGAAGAATGTAGTGTAGTTGTATGTATTGATCTCCGTGAGAGAGAGTTTTCCGATCTCGTAAACTGGGGTGAGGGCTGAGGGTTGTGAGTGTTCCTTGGGGTCAAACCGGTGATCATAGGAGGACTTTAAGGGTAGAGACAAGGGCTGCTGCTGCATACTTTCTTTTTATTCGGTTTTTAGAAGTGAAGAATTACCTAGCTTGTAGACCAATGTTTAAGAGTTAGGTTGAAGATCCACCGTTGAAATTTTAATAGATGATAGGTAGATGTATGTAGTTTATTCTATTAAAATTTGAGAAGAAATGAACGGTCGGATTAGAAGTAATAAGCTTCCGAAGTTGAGTAGTTAAGCAGTTTTTGTAAACTTGGATTTTTTTGGCTAAGTATAGAAATTGTAAGTGGAGTAGCCAACTTTGAGAATTTTTATAAAAATAATGGATGAACAGTTTTGAGAAGTTCTTGCTCCTAAGGGTAGATGGAACATCATAGATGATCTAGAGAATTATTTCAGAATTTTTATAAGCTTTTACGAGGAACATTGTTAGGGATATTGTTAGGGATAGGTACTACCCTGTTTCGCTGAGGAGGGAGAGATTCCAGGATTTCATTGAGGCGGGATTTGAGGATATCCCGATTGCTGCAGCCATAAAGAAGTTTCAGAAAGAGTTGACTTTGCTTGGACCATCTGCACCTCCAGAAGAGCAGCATGTCTACCTTTTCTCCAGGAGGTTGAGAGAGAGTACCCGATCCTATCTGGCTGGATTCCGCTGTGAGACCTTGTCTGATTATCAGGATAGGGCCTCTGCTTATGAGAGAGATAGGCCAGCTTCTAGGAAAGCAGCTCAGTCTAGTGGGCCGGATAAGCGGCAGAGGACAGGACATGCTGGTAGCAGTGCAGCAGTAGCAGGTTATGGTCGAGGACAGACTCAGGGGAGGTCCAGCTACCACTCTACAGTTCAGACCCCCGGTGGAGGTCGACAGTGCTTTAACTGTGGTGGCCGTGATCACATTAAGACGGACTGCCAGAAACCACCTATCACTTGCTTCACTTGTGGGAAGCCGGGACACAGAGCTACTTTCTGCCGTCAGGGTAAGGCTCCTTCACAGCAGGGATCTTCTCCTGCAGGTGCTGAGAGGAGTGTACAGAGACCACCTCAGTACCGAGCACCTAGTCAGCAGCAGCAACAGTACCGGGCCCCAAGGCATCCTGCTTCATACATTACGGCACAGGGATCAGGTCGTGGCAGAGGACGTAGTAGTACCACTGACACCAGAGGAGGACCATCAAGAGTGTTCGAGCTGAGGAACACTGAGCAGCCTGCAGCACCTGCGACCACAGGTACTATTTGGATCCATGACTTACCTGTGCGCGTTTTATTTGATACGGGTGCCATGCACTCCTTTATATCAGATGCATGTGTAGATAGGTTGTCCTTAGCTACAGTAGAGGGTGTACCTTTTGTGGTTGGGTTACCAGATGGGGGTAAAGTTAGAGGAGCTCGAGAGATTTATGACTGCCCTATTCACCTGGGAGGCCGGATTTGGTTAGTAAATTTTCTAGTCATGCCCTTAGCACATGAGGACGTGATATTGGGGATAGATTGGATGACTAGACATGGAGCCGTCTTAGATATTGGTAGGAGAATTGTGACTGTCGCCACTAAGGAGGGTCACAGAGTGATATTCCGAGGTTGGGACCTCGGAAAGTCCGGCACAGTTATCAGCGCAGTGAGAGCAGCCAAATTGATAGCACAGGGTTGCGAGGCCTTCTGGTGTTATGCCATGAAGGAGCGCAAGAGCCTGACAATAGAGGAGATACCAGTTGCATGCGAGTTTGCAGAGGTATTCAGTGACGACTTACCAGGGCTACCTCCACAAAGGAGTGTTGATTTTAGCATTGAGTTAGAGCCGGGCACAAGACCGATCTCGAAGGCCCCGTACCGCATGGCCTCGATAGAGTTGCTTGAGCTGAAGAAGCAGTTAGAGGAGTTAGCAGAGAAGGGCTTCATACGCCCTAGTGTTTCTCCCTGGGGCGCACCAGTATTATTTGTGAGGAAGAAGGATGGGTCGATGAGGCTGTGTATTGACAACCGGGAGTTGGACAAGGTCACCATCAAGAATAAGTATCCACTGCCTCGCATAGATGATCTGCTGGACCAGCTACATGGAGCGTCAGTGTTCTCGAGGATAGATTTGAGATCGGGCTATCACCAGCTGAGAGTAAGAGACCAGGACATACCTAAGACGGCATTCCGGACTAGGTATGGCCACTATGAGTTTGTAGTGATGCCATTCGGGCTCACTAATGCGCCAACAGTATTTATGGAGTTGATGAATGGGATTTTCATCGACTTCTTAGACCAGTTTGTAGTGGTCTTCATTGACGACATTCTAGTTTACTCTAGAAGTCGAGAGGAGCATGCCGGACACTTGAGGACAGTGTTACAGATTCTACAGGATAGCCAGCTATATGCTAAACTATCCAAGTGTGAGTTCTGGATGTCAGAGGTGGCTTTCCTAGGCCATGTAGTGACTGCTGAGGGGGTTAAGGTCGACCCGGCAAAGATTGAGTCAGTGTCTTCTTGGCAACCTCCGAAGAATGTTAAGGAGGTTCGTAGCTTCCTTGGATTGGCAGGTTATTACCGCCGGTTTGTGGAAGGGTTTTCCCTGATTGCCCGACCACTTACTTGTCTCCTGAGGAAGACTACTCGGTTCATCTGGTCTGAGCCGTGTCAGTAGAGCTTTGAGGAGCTGAAGAGGAGATTGACGTCTGCTCCGATCTTAGCACAACCAGAGGGTACAGAGGATTTTGTAGTGTATAATGACGCATCCAAGCTGGGCTTGGGGTGTGTCTTGATGCAGAGGGGTAAGGTCATAGCGTATGCGTCTCGACAGCTGAAGACGTATGAGGAGAACTACCCCACCCATGACCTGAGGTTAGCTGCGGTAGTACATGCTCTTAAGATCTGGCGTCATTATCTCTATGGAGCGACCTGTCAGATCTTCACAGACCATAAGAGTTTGAAGTACATATTCACTCTGCGGGAGTTGAATAACCGCCAGAGGCGGTGGCTAGAGTTGATCAAGGATTTCGACCTTGAGATTCTCTGCCACCCCGGGAAGGCGAATGTAGTTGCTCACGCTTTGAGTCGGAAGACGCCTCGGGAGAAGGCGATAGCTCGGTTGACAGTACAGCCACAGTTGCAGAGAGACTTAGCTTGGTTGGAGGTAGAGATCTAGTTCCCCGATACAGCTCATCAGTTAGCCACCTTAGAGTTACTTCCTGACCTGTTGGGTGAGATCCGACAGAAGTAGGAGACCTGTCCGACTTTGACCCGGATCCGAGACCGGATGTCACGAGATGAGGCACCTCAGTTCACTATTGGTGCCGATGGAGTGATGAGACGTCAGGACCGTATCAGTGTGCCATCAGACAGTGAGTTGAGACAGAGGATACTAGGTGAGGCTCATGCTACCCCTTACGCTGTACATCCAAGAGCGAGTAAGATGTATAAGGACGTGAGACGTTCCTTCTGGTGGGATGGTTTGAAGCCTGATGTGGCCCGATATGTAGCCCAGTGTGTGACTTGTCAGCAGGTCAAGATTGAGCATCGTAGGTCCGGAGGAGAGCTCCACCCACTTCCAGTACCACATTGGAAGTGGGAGGATATATCTATGGATTTTATCACAGGGTTGAGGCTCAGTAGAGGTTTTGATGCCATTTGGGTAGTGGTAGACCGTCTGACGAAGACCGCACGTTTCATTCCGATTAAGGAAACGTGGCCGGTAAGTCGTCTAGCTGAGGAGTTCACCAGACACATTGTGAGACTCCATGGAGTACCGAGGACTATCGTCTCCGATAGGGATGGACGTTTTACCTCGAGATTTTGGCAGCAAGTACATACTGCTCTAGGGACGAGTCTCCACTTTACCACTGCCTATCACCCACAGACAGACGGATAGTCTGAGAGGACCATTCAGACCTTAGAGGACATGTTGCGGGCATGTGTACTAGATTGGGGACAGGTATGGCCAGATCATCTCCCACTAGTAGAGTTTTCATATAATAACAGCTGACACGCGTCTATTGGGATGGCACCTTATGAGGCTTTGTACGGGCGGAGATGTCGTACACCGTTGTGCTGGGATGAGCCTAGCAAGGCTGGTGGGGTAGCACCAGACCAGATACAAGATGACATCGCTCGGATTGCCCTAGTCCGAGAGCGGATTTAGCAGCTCAAAGTCGTCAGAAATCCTACGCCGACAAACGGCGTCGACCTTTGGAGTTTAGAGTAGGTGTACAGGTGTGGTTGAGAGTGTAACCTACGAGAGGAGTTAGACGTTTCGGTATTAAGGGGAAGCTGAGCCCCCGATCTGTCGGTCCATTTGAGATCTTAGAGAGAGTCGGAGAGGTTGCATACCGATTAGCACTGCCACCGAGATTAGTGGGAGTACATCCAGTTTTCATGTATCTCAGCTGAGAGAGTACATACCGGATCCTAGACACGTCATCAGTCATGAGGATCTGATAGTCGAGCCAGACCACTCTTTTGTGGAGTATCCAGTAGCCGTCCTAGAGCGTAGTATTAGGCGCCTGCATTCTAAGGAGATACCGATGCTGAGGATCCAGTTGTCTAGACGAGGAGCTGATGAGGCTACCTGGGAGACAAAGGAGAGTATTAGACGTAACTACCCTGAGTTCTTTGCGGAGTTAGCCGCTACCTCAGTACCGACGGGTTAGTACTGAGACGATACTTTATATGATTTTTGTGATTATATGTTTAAATGATTGTTTATGTTTATGTGCCTAATGGCGTGAATAGTTTGCATGCTAGAATATAACTCTTGAAGGGAAATGTTTGGGTAGATACCTTATTCTAAGTTTCGGGACGAAACTTATTTTAAGGGGGTACTGATGTAATATCCGGAATTTTTATTCCGTTTATAAAATTTATCATTTTATGTAGATTTCCTTCAAATAAAATGATAGAATCTTTTAAAGTTTATCATTTTATGTAGCTTACCTTCACATAAAATAATAAGTTTAGCCCCAAACCAATATTTAGAATATGACTCGTCGTAGACAAGTCTGTGACGAAGCTGTGACAAGGCCCGGACAAGTCTGTGACGAAGCTGTGACAAGGCCCAGACAAGTCTGTGACGAAGCTGTGACAAGGCCAGACAAGGCTGTGACAAGTCTGTGATGAGTCTGTGACAAGCCCAGACAGGCTGTTGACAGCCCAGCGCCAGTGTGCCCAGCGCCCAGCAGCGCCCAGCAGCACAACTTCAGCCAGCGCCAGCCCATCTGCTGCTCCCTTGCGCCAGCCCAGTCCAGCGCAACTTCAGCCAGCGCCAGCCCATCTGCTGCCCCCTTGCGCCAGCCCAGTCCAGCGCAGCTTGCCCCGCAGCTTCAAGCGCAGCAGCCCAGCCTTACAACAACTCCAGCCCACTGCCTTGATTGCTCCAGCCCGTGCAAATGCGTGGACCCAGTAGGAAAGGACAACAGTTCAGCCGTTACTTTTTCCCCTCTTTAGCGTGATCTGATTCGTTCTTTCCCCCACCGATTCTTTCCTTCTCCAAACCGGATTCTTCGCAATACATACACTGCACATGATCTTCCTTCCTTATACACTCCTCTTAATTTTGTCCAGATTCACGCCATTCCTTCGTCTGTATCGAGTGCTTCAACGCAACAACAAGCAACACACCCCAACGTCACTTCCTCCTTCTCCCTCCCTTACTGATCTACCACAGGAGCCTAAGTTCTGCACGTAGGGGGTCCGTCCTAGGTGAGTCTTTGTCCCTATACCGCCTGATATCGACAGCCTGGAGAGACGGAGAACGTTGGTAAGATCCTTCGCCCTCCTGTTGTGGCCTTCAGAAGCAGTTTACACATACGGTTTCATCTTCTGTTCCTCTCCTGAACCGTAGTTTAATTAGTAGGGCTTCTCTTCTTTGCAGCTATATTCGAGCCATTTCTTTCCTAGATCAGTCGAGAACTCCTAACCAACAGCTGCTGGAAGAGGTGAGTTCTCCTGTCTACAGCTTTTATTCGTTTCATCTTCTGAAGAATGTAGTGTAGTTGTATGTATTGATCTCCGTGAGAGAGAGTTTTCCGATCTCGTAAACTGGGGTGAGGGCTGAGGGTTGTGAGTGTTCCTTGGGGTCAAACCGGTGATCATAGGAGGACTTTAAGGGTAGAGACAAGGGCTGCTGCTGCATACTTTCTTTTTATTCGGTTTTTAGAAGTGAAGAACTACCTAGCTTGTAGACCAATGTTTAAGAGTTAGGTTGAAGATCCACCGTTGAAATTTTAATAGATGATAGGTAGATGTATGTAGTTTACTCTATTAAAATTTGAGAAGAAATGAACGGTCGGATTAGAAGTTATAAGCTTCCGAAGTTGAGTAGTTAAGCAGTTTTTGTAAACTTGGATTTTTTTGGCTAAGTATAGAAATTGTAAGTGGAGTAGCCAACTTTGAGAATTTTTATAAAAATAATGGATGAACAGTTTTGAAAAGTTCTTGCTCCTAAGGGTAGATGGAACATCATAGATGATCTAGAGAATTATTTCGGAATTTTTATAAGCTTTTACGAATTTTATATTTGAAACCGAAGTTAGACCTTTACGACCTTTTGGAAAATAGGGAAATAAGAAAAGTGACAGTTTGTAACCAAACTAAACTTTAGGAGTTGGAATATGACTTTAGAGTCTCAAATAGGAGTTTAGACATGAATTTCGGAAAATTTGGAAGTCGGGACTAAGGGTAAAATGGTCATTTTTCCATAAATTAGAGCTGTAATTAGTTATGTCCTATTACGATCTTCTATCTTAGAAGTCTTAGACTTCTAATTATGTTGGAATGTGCTAATGCACTTATCTCCTTTGACAAGCAACTGAGTTGCTACAGTTACAGAGCGAGTTTGGTTTACAGAGAGTCGAGCTTTATAATAGGTAAGTCCTTTGGGCTTACTTAGCTGACTTCCGAATATGAGCATGAATGATGATAGTGGTGTGTGATTAAAATGTTTAGAGTTATAGGTTGTGATAGATATTTACCAACCTATACTTGGCCTAAGAGTAACGGGCGGTGGCATTCTGCTCAGTTAGCTTGCGGGCGCTGGGGGTTTTTTTAGGGACTAGTCCATACTCGGTTTGTAGTGATGCTACCGGCGGAGGTCAGCTAGACCTACACCCAGTTGGATAAGGAACGGAGGTCAGTTAGAACTGTAAAATTGAATAAGATGAATCACCTAAATAATAGACAATAAACGGTTGAATGCCAGCATGATGTTTGTTTATTTTTGTTTCTGCGTGTGTTTGTGCTATTGTTATTCTATTTATATTTGGATAGTTAGCTAACGGTTGTTATGTTGTGTAGACTTACGACAGGTTAGAGCAGATGCCGAGTGATCCGGATGGTAGTGGTCAGCCGGGGTATCGTACTTTTAGGGCGTATTGCAGTTTCTTTATTTGTGGGATTTCCAGTTGGACCTTGGTTCTTTTCTTTCCTTCCGTACTTTGTTATCTTATGTTTTCCGGCTGTTAGTTGTTCTGGTCACATTCATACATTGTTAAGATTTATTTTATGATTTATGGTTTCCTTATATGTGCCTTGTTGTAAGATCTTGTTAAGTTGTTGTCAAACTAAGGTCGGGACCCACTGTGCAGTCCTAACCAGTAACTCCCCGAGTTGTAAAATTTGGGGTGTTACACATTCTTCTTAAATATGTGAATAAGTACGTAAGCTTAATAATATAATACAAATAGTATTTTAAAACTACCCACGTATATCAACATATATCTCGCCGTCCATGATTATGCTTATAGTCACTTGTTTATAACCATCAACGTATTGCTTTACTCATCACCGTCACTTTTTGTATGTCCACAACAAGCAACATATCCATTCATAACCCTCAAGCATAATTCAGTCTCTAGGCGGAATTTATATTCCATAACATAACCAATTACCCTCTAGACATAATTGTCAATACGTAGCATAACCAAATATCTTATTTCCAACATACCACATACGTTACAAAACCCACAAAATACAATCTCTCTTGAGAAGTAAATTACAATGATAACATAATCAATTACCCTCTGGGTGTAAATGTCAATGTGTAACATAATCAATTACCTTATGTACAAAATACCACATTACCCACCAATTATAATCGGAATTCTCAGCGTAACTGTCAGTGCTTAATATAATTAACTACTCTATAGATGTAATTGACAATACATAACATAGTCAATTACAATATTTCCGATATACCACATAATCATAGTTCGTAATACAACATTTTGAGGCGTAATTGTTGGTGCGTAACATAACCAATTACCCTATTTACAACACATGTCGCAATTTGAGTCATAAATTTGTCAATCACAATCTAGCCATGACAAACACAACACACCTAGCTCCATTTCTCTCTTTTTAACACAACCAACAAGTATTATTCATCTCTTGATTGGAAGAAGAATCAAAGAAAGAAGCGACGATTTATTGTGGAAAGAAACGGAATTTGTGTAGAATGTAAATTTTCTATTTTACCCTCATATCTAGTGTCTAGCTGGGGAACTTGAGGGTGGTCATAGATCGGCATAGTGTCGTCTATGAGTTCAAGACGTTGCCTATTATGCCATGATTAAATTATATTCAATGGCCCAAGTTACTCTAGGAAAACTTATAAATGTATCAAGGGGATCGGAAATAACTACTCCTTGTGAGATTGAGATGAATTCCCCTTAGGGTTTTCGTCATCAGACGGCTCATATTAATAATAATAGAGTTTTACATAATTACACTTAGGGCACCCTATATTTACATTAATTACATAAACTATCATACCCCCGCAGTCGAAACTGGAGGAGGTTGAACAGTGAGACTGGATCTGAAGTCTAAAAATAATTGTCGGGGGAGACCCTTTTTAAAAATGTCGGCATACTGAAAGGCCGAAGGTACGTGAAGAACTCTAACGTGACCACGGGCAACCTTGTCGCGGACGAAGTGGATGTCGATCTCAATGTGCTTGGTCCTTTGGTGTTGAACGGGGTTGCTGGCAAGGTAAGTAGCAGAGATGTTGTCTGTGTATACAATAGAAACTTTGGCAAGCGGGCAATGTAACTCGAGCAAGAGATTCCGCAACCAGGAACATTCGGACACGACATTGGCAACTCCTCTATATTCTGCCTCTACACTGGATCTAGAGACAACAGACTGCCTTTTGGCCGACCACGAGATGAGAGTGTCATTGAAGAATACACAGTAACCTGAGGTGGAGCGACGTGTATCAGGGTAGCCTGCCCAATCAGCATCTGTATAGGCAATAAGATCAGACTTCAGAGAGGAGGAGATGGTGATACCTAAAGAAGACATCCCAGATATGTATCGGATAATGCGCTTGAGAGTTGCAAAATGTGCTTCCCTGGGATCGTGCATAAAAAGGCATACTTGCTGTATTGCAAAACTGATGTCTGGCCGTGTGAAGGTAAGGTACTGCAGTGCTCCAGCTAGACTACAATAAAGTGTCAGATCACTAATAGCAGGAATGGATGAGGCACTTAACTTGACAGATGTTTCAGCCAGGGTAGCAGACGGTTTGCAGTTAGACATTTTTGCTCTTTCACAATTTCGCGAGCATATTTATCCTGACACAGGAATAAGCCAGATGATGTCCGACGAACAGAAATGCCCAAGAAATAGGATAGTGGGTCTACGTCTTTCAGAGCAAATTCCTTACTCAGAAGCTTGATCAGATGCTGGCGCAGGGTGTCAGAAGAAGCCGCAAGGACAATGTCATCGACATATAGAAGCAGATAGGCAATGTCAGATCCTTGATTATAGATAAAAAGGGAGGAGTCACTCTTACTGCTAATAAATCCAATGCGATGTAGGAAGCCTACAAAGCGTTGAAACCATGCCCGGGGAGCTTGTTTCAGGCCATAGAGAGACTTCTGTAAAAGACAAACTTGTTTGGGTTTGGAGGGGTCGCGAAAACCTGGTGTTTGAAACATATACACCGTTTCATTTAGATGTCCGTGTAGGAAAGCATTTTGAACATCCAGCTGATGAATGGACCAAGAACGGGATACTGCAATGCTTAGAACCATACGGATGGTTGTTGGTTTAACAACAGGACTGAAGGTCTCATCACAGTCAATACCAACCTGCTGAGAACAACCGTTAGCAACTAAACGAGCCTTGTACCGCTCTAGGGAACCGTCAGACCTGTACTTATGCTTAAAAATCCACATGCATCGCACAATGTTAGCATCCGCAGGACGAGGTATCAGGACCCACGTCTTATTCCGCATAAGGGCTCGATATTCATCAAGCATGGCAGCGGTCCAAAACGGGTCTTGAAGAGCTACATTGTGGGATTTTGAAATGGGACATAAGGGGGCGGTCAAAATGGATAAGTCAAAAATCGGTTTGGGTTTAACAATGCCGGATTGACTGCGGGTTTGAGGTCGGTTTGGTACGGGTTGAACCGTAGGTGAAGGAGCTGTTATATTTAAGTTGGGTTTAGTTGGGTTTGAAATGGGAAAAGAACGGTGTGGGACAGCAGGAGACTGGGCCGGATGAGAAGTTGAGCGAGCTGGACCAGAGGAGGTGGAGCATGCCGGGTGATGAGGGTAAGGGATTGGGCCGGGTAAGTGAGTAAGTCGGGTAATGGAGCAGGCCGGTCCAAACGGAGCAGTAGCAGGTTTTGGGGAGGACTGGGCTGAAGAAGAAGATGGGCCAGGGGATGGTAGCGGACCGGTTTGAGCTGAAGATGGGGAAGGCCGAATTTGAGCTAAAAAATAAGGGGATGGATCTTCGTCATCCGTGGGCTGTGTAATAGGTTCCGGGGAAACTCGGAAATGGGTAGCAAACGGAAAAATTGTTTCATCAAACGTCACATGACGGGAAATGATAATTTTATTCGTAGCTAAATTCAAACATTTGAATCCTCTATGGTATTTAGGATAACCTAGAAAAACGCATAGAGTGGTTCGATGTTGAAGTTTGTGGGAAATGGTTGCACTTTGATTTGGATAACAAAGGCAACCAAATACCCGGATATGAGCAAGAGAAGGTTTAGAGAGGTATAACACTTGAGTGGGAGATTGACCGTAAATGGAGGTGGAGGGAAGGATGTTTAAGAGATAACATGAAGTCTCCACGGCATGAGGTCAATAAGAGATTGGTATTGAGGCATGAAATAACATAGAGCGCATCATGTTGTTGATGGTTCTAATCATTCGTTCAGCCTTACCATTTTGAGGAGATGTGTGAGGACAAGAAAAACGAAAGACAATGCCATGATCAATGAAGAATTTGTGGAAGGTGGTGTTGTTAAACTCGCCGCCCATGTCACATTGAAAACTTTTGATGGGTAGACTAAATTGCGTTGTGACAAATTTGTAAAATTGAACAAAGAGGTCAAATACTTGGGACTTGAACTTGAGAGGATAAATCCATAGAAAATGAGAAAAATCATCAAGAAATAGTAAATAGTATTTAAAACCGTCTCGACTTGGGATAGGAGATGTCTACAAATCATTATGAATAATATCAAAAGGAGCATTAGAGCGAGTAGTAGAACGATCAAAAGCTAATCGATGATGTTTTCCTAATTGACAAGCATGACAAAGAGAAGTCACAGGAGACTTTTTATACTTAATAAAGGAAGAACAACGAAGCAAATCTAAAACTGGATCTCCGGGATGTCCGAGACGGGCATGCCAAAGGTTGGAAGACTCGACAGAAAGAGCATGATGAGCACGAGAAGCGACATTTGTGACTGGATAGAGTTCCCCGGAACTATTACACCTCAGACGTGTGGTCCCCGTGTGTAGATCCTTCACAAAAAAACCAAAAGGGTCAAATTCTACGGAGGCATTGTTATCAGTTGTAAACCGTCGAACAAACACCAAATTTTTGACAATTTTTGGGGCAATAAGGACATTGGATAGGTGTAAAGGTTTTGTCGAGGTGGGGATAGTAGTATCTCCAATACCTGTAGAAGGAACACGCATACCATTCCCAACAATTATCGAATTTAAAGAACCATTATGTGAAAAAGACGAGAGGGAACCTGAATTATTCGTCATGTGGGAGGTTGCACCCGTGTCCATGTACCAGTAATTATCCGTCGGATTTAGCGTCATGGAAGAGAAATTTTGATCCAAATCAATCGGCTGAGCTGTTGTTGTAAAATGGGCCTCTGGCTGATATGGAGAAACTGGACCGGGCCCAAGAATGGACTGCTGAGGTTGCACAGGAAAGGGGCATGGTGGTCGTTGTGGGCCTGCTGCGTTTTGGGCCTGCTGCCAGTGTGGGCCGGCTGAGTTGCTGGACTGTGGAAGCAACACCCAACTGAAGTTAGGGTGCCAAACCACACGAGGAGGAGCGCCGACCTGCTGCTGATGGGACTTGCCTTTCCAGCCTCGACCGCGTCGGTTGCTGGAGGAGTCCGACGACGCAGGGGTGGAATCGGACCGGCGCTGAGATGACGAGCCCACCGGCGTGTGCGACGAGGAGCCGGAAGATGCCTAGGAACGTGCATCAGCGGTGAGGGCGGTGTTAGACGAACCGGAACCCGATTGAGCATTTAATCGAGTTTCTTCAAGAAGCAATTGAGATCGAGCCTTAGTGAAGCTGGGAAGCGGATCGCTTTGCTGAATAAAACTTGCCGCGGCATTGTACTCAGCAGGTAATCCCGAAATAAGTTGAAGAACAAGACGAGTGTCAGGAACCGGTGAGTCGACCCCTTTGAGTTGATCTGTTAATGATTTGAGTTGCAAACAGTAAGCGTTAATGGAGGCAAATCCACATAACTTACAATTTGAGAACTCATGCTCGAGGTAGACGGCACGGGTATTCTTGTTATCCTGAAAGATGTCTTTTACTCGATTCCATGCCTGAAGCGCAGTATCGTCAGAGTCAAGGATTTGGAGAAGGATCTCGCGGGAGACGGTGATGTAGATCCATTGTAAAACTGTTGCGTCGACTTGAAGCCATAACGAATCATCGATGTCTGCAGGTCGAGGAACCTTTGCGTCGATGTGATCAAGAACATTGTGAGCTTTCGCAGTAACGCGAAATAAGGTGACCCATGATGTATATGGAGTGTCATGATCAAGGACGAGAGCAATGTTGTTTTTGATATTTGAGATTCCGAGGGCAGAATGGAAAGGGGATTTCCGATCGGAGGCCATCGAAAAAATCGGTGAAGGGGAAGAAAAGCGGAAGAGGGTTTAGAAGAACGAGAAGTCTGATACCATGTGAGATTGAGATGAATTCCCCTTAGGGTTTCCGTCATCAGACGGCTCATATTAATAATAATAGAGTTTTACATAATTACACTTAGGGCACCCTATATTTACATTAATTACATAAACTATCATTATTCACTTTGTTTTTGCATTGTTTTTGTGTGGTTCTAGTAAAAAAAATGGAGCTCGTTTAAAAAAAGAGGATGATGTAAATAATTATATTGATAACCTATACAGTTTAATAACTAGATTTTTTTCAAGCTATCATGTTTATCATATGATTTCGTATAAGCATTTAATTTAAAATTATATTTCGTCCAAATTAACGTATTCAATCGATAATTCCTCATTTATCCTTTGAATTAATTAGGGAAATAGGACCCCTTGAAATTCACTTTTGTAAACTAGGCCTCTATACAAAAGGAAGAAAAAGTAGGTATCGAAACTAGAAAATAGGGGCAATAATTTCTCTAATTGAAATGATGGTGATTATATGTTTACTTTTGGTTTAATTATCTTTTTTACATGTTTACTTTTCATTTTTGGTTAATGTAGGTAGTTTGATGAAATTTTCAAGTCCATGAATGTTTAATTTTTTGGGTGACATTGTTTTCGTTACCCAAATATGAATTGTAGTATTTTTCTAATTATTGGGTATATGTTTATTGTTTTTGTGGTATGTTTCTTATTGTTGAGTATGCTTAAAGTGATATTTTGGGTATGTTTTATGGTTACCTGTAACGCCCCAAAATTTGGCGCGTTTGTGATTTTTTATTCTTCCGGCTTTTATCGTTATTTTATTTGCTTAAATATTTTTTAAAGATATTTTTATGACGTAAAATACGTTTCCCAAGTATTTTTAAATTTTGGATACGTATACGTATGTCCATTTTATTATTTTCGGAAAATTTGGGGAAGTTTTCCGATTCGGAAATCCCGATCGAGTGTTTCGATCGAGTTATTCTATGTTCTATTTTATTTATTTTGTTTTTCTTTTCCTATCCATCTCTTGCTTGGTCTTGTCTTTTCCGAATTGGGCTCTTGTTCCCCTGTAACAGCCTACATGACCATGCTAGCCTGAGCAGCTGCAGCCGTAGCCTCCGACCCCTTGCTCACCACTCCCGACCGCTCACAAACCCTGACCCCTCGCCCTTCCCCTCTGTCTCCTACGACCCGCTCCAACCCTCTTTGTCTCCCTTTCTTTCCCCTGCAGTGATGAGGTCCTTTGTTTTCATCCCTTCTCTACATCTCTCCTCTCAGTAGTGCAACCACCGGAGGATAAGCCCTACCAGGGAACTTCCAGGAGGAAGAGAAGCCACCGGAGCCATTGCTTCGTTGCCACCACAACGTCGCTCGGTCTCAGGCCGCCTTTGGCGCCTACCGGAGCCAACCAGGACCACCCTTGTTGCCTCGCCTTTCCGTTGTAGCTCCGCCGCTTTGCTCTGTTCTCTAGTGTCGCAAGGAGCCGACCAATGCCGCCGGAGATTGGGTAGCCTCATCACCTCCGCCCCTCTTTTCCCTCTTGTCGACAACCGCTTGGAAGCAACGATGTCTTCCCTTACCTCAAACCGGAACTGCCAGGAAGTCGATCCGTCGCCGCCAACCCCACCGGACCACCAGATGACGCCCCAGCCTCCTCGCCTTACTTGCGACGCCGCCCTGTGTTGCCCTCTGCCGCCGTCAGTCTATCTTCTTCTCCAGCCCTGCGTGAGATCTATCAGTTGAAGAAACCCTTTTTGCCCTAATTACCATCGGGCCCCTGCATTTTTGTTGTAATTGTAGTTTCCGACCCATATTTCATACTTGTGTTTTGACCCTTGTTTATGAAGTTTAACAAATCTACCCTTACTGAAATAATTACAAATTTGGCCCAGAAAATTAAATTGCAATTTATGACCCATGTTTTTATAAGTGTATAATTTGTCCGGAAAATGTTGAGCGGTTTTGCTTATCCTTGGCTTTGAGAACGAGTTTTACCATTGGGTTTATGATGTTGTTTAGATTGCCCGGAAAATATAATTACGGATTTTAAATTGGGTTTATGGTTCAAGTTGTAATTTCGGGTTTACGACCAAGTGGTTTGGTTTCATATTTTCGCCTCGGAAGGGTTAAATGAGTATTAACGTTGGCTTTTGAAAACGGGTTTTCATTAGATTTATTTATATTATATATTTCGTTCAAGTTTAGCGTATGAGCTAAACTTGCTTAGTTTTGGTGTTAGGTTTGGAAACAACCCCGATAATGGTCTAATGAATCCGCATTCGACATTCGTAGATCGTCTTTCGTCTTTTGACGTCGTGTGACTACCTCCTTACTCTATTTAGTTATGTTTAGTATTAGTATCATGCTAGGTTGGATAATCTAGCATAACTTAGAGTGAATGTCAAGTAGTGGCCATGAACCTTAGGTGAGTTTTGAGGATTTATGATCGTTATAAAGCTTGAGGTGTTATTATTTGTGAGGATTGTAAGGCGTTGAGTGTTTGTTGATCTTGTGAGCTTATGAGGATTGAGATTATGGTTATATGTTTGTTGAGATTATGGTGACTAGGACGAGAGTATCCTAGCATGTGTTGTGATGATTATGACCTTGTGAGATCATGAGGATTAGGAGGTTGTTATCCTATCATGGTTAAGGTTTATGATCTTGCAAGATCATTGGGACTAGAAGTCTTAGGACTTCTACCATGTGAGAGAGATGTTGATCGTGTGCCTTTTGACAGGCGTTGAGTGTCTTCCTACGGGAAGCTGAGAGCGGGATATAGCGGGATTATCTTTGGGACGAGGTAAGTTTCCGGACTTACTTAGCTCGTATTCCTTGTATTAGCATTGATGTGTGTTTGGTGGTGTGTGTTTATTCCTTATCGTTTATAACAACTAAACCGGTAATAGGACCACCGACCTTATATTAATTTGTACCAAGTGTATGATAACGGGCGGTGACATCATCTACCTAGCTCTTGCGAGAGTCTAGGAGGTTCTTGGCGACTAGTCCGTGCTGGTTAGACGGTCGGAGGCATCCGCACCGTTCCATGCCGGTAAGTCCCGGCTTTTTTGTGCAATAAACCTCTCCGGTAGGGACCGAGGCGGGACCACGGTGATCTCGTGTCACAAAACTAAGTTGAATTAGAACGGGATATGACTTAATAATAAAAAGATAATAAACCAGAATTGTGCGCTTTGAGAATGTTGTGTGTTTATGATGATTTACTTGTGTTTGTGTCTTTCCCATTGATTCTAATACTTCGAATATGAGCTAGCGGTTTATACCGACTGTTGTAGATTGCTTTGCAGGTTAGGATTGCGGCCGAGAGATCTGGAAGAGTGGGCAGCCGGGGTTCCGTACATTTTAGGAGTGGGTTTTGGGTGAAGTCGAGTTTGAGTATTGTATTTATTGTATGTCGTATGGCATTTAGTCTTTGGGGTTGTATTTTCGGATGAAGTCCTTTGTTGTATTCTTTCGGGTTTTTCTTTTCATTGCATAAAAATGTATTTCGATTTTTGGCCTTTATTTGTGCCTTGTTGCATGATCCATGAAATTGTTGTCAGGCTAAGGATCGAGACCCATTGTGAGGTCTCAACCCGTAGCATCTGAGTCCCGCGGATTTGGGGTGTTACATTACCCAAACTGTGTTAAAATGACCAAATGTCATTTGCTATTGATGTTTGTGTACAATATCGATTTGTGTAAAATTTATTTATGACAAATTCAAATTGGGTATGCTTTTATACGTGTATTGGATTTGTAGTATATTTCTTATTATTAAGTATATTTAAAGTGATAGTAGGTATGTTTTATGGTTACCCAAACTCTGTTATAATGATCAAATGTCAAGCGGTTTTTTGGGAAATGATCAAATGTCATTTGATATTAATGTTTGTGTACAATATCAAGTTTTGAAAATTTTGGGTATGACAAATTTAAATTGGATATGATTTTTCCATTAAGTGATGTTTAAATTGGATATAAATATAAAATATTATCTAATTTATGGATATTGTTTTATTTTGATATTTGATTTTTTGGGTATGTTGTTTTCGAGTATGTTTATGTAATTTGACAAATTTATTTCTGGGTATAATTGTGACATTTTTTGGGTAATAGGTGAGAAAGAAAGGATGTTGAGAATTCCTTTTTTCTTATTGATGTGACATGTGAGATAATACAACATGTCACATCCGATGAGTTGTCAAACTTTGCCCTCTTTTTGTATTATATTTCCTCTACTATATTTTATAGGGGATCAAAATACCAATTCCAAATACTAGAGGCCTTCTTTCTCAATTGATTTGCTTAAAAGGGCTAGTTTGTCAATTTTGTCTTTATCTTTTTCATTAAGGGCGTACTTAGTTGCTACACGGATTATGTTATTTTGAATTTTGGTTGGACCCACAAAGTTGAGAACGAAATTTCAAAACACTTTTCGGAGAAGGTTTTTAGGGGGGTTTCATTTTAGATTTGAAATTTTCTACGGTCTTACCCTCGTCTTCCTCCTACCATATGTTCGAAGAACAAAGAACAACAAACTAGAGCCTTCTTCTTCTTCCGAATCGTACTGGACAGAAATATACTAGATCCACCCATTTCGGTCTTCTCAAAAGCGATTATTTTGCTTCTTCTTCCTCGAAGAACATACCAAATCTCCCCCCTTCCAAAAACTTATTCTTCAGTCTTCTTCTTTCTCTTTCTTCTCTGTAAAATCAAACCCTATATAAATCAATTATTTGGTTGCTTCTTCCTCTATTTTCTCTAGTCTTGTTTAAAGAAGAAGAATTGTGCCCACTGGACCTTCTTCCTCTTTCTTCTTCTTCCCCTTTCCTCTCTGATCTTGTTTAAGCAATCGATGATATGGTCTTGCTTCTTTTTCTTGTTTCTTCTTTGGTCTTGTTTTAAAAAAAAGTAAGAGGGCATTTCAAAAGCAAAAGATCGTCGGAGAAGAAGAAGAATGGTGAGTCAAAATATACATTTGCCCTCATCCTTACAGTCTGATCCTCTGGTTTGTTTTATCTTTAAAAATCGTAGTTGTGGTTTGATTTTCTAGTGAAACAAAGGGTAAAATGGTTAAGAAGGTAGTTTTTGTATTATTGTGTACAAAGTAAGCCCTCATGTATTTTAGTTGACTAACTACGTGCCTAAATTATGAAAAGAAAAGATTTAATAAAAAATAAAATTAAGATTCTATATCTTTCTCTCTCCTATTTACAATTATTAATTTCCAAAATTAAATGGGCTAATTGATGATAATATCCGTTTAATAAGCAAACAGTTGCATCCATCATCTCTAATCTCGTCATCGTCATCTTCTTCGACTATTGCATTAAATGTAGCACTGAAAGAAAAAAAATAATTTATGTACATATCATAATAAAATCGTATACATACGTTAAACACACATAATATATAACTGTTGATACAAGAATTGTTACATTATCTGATGTCAGCCACACAAGCAATGTGTACATTAAACAAAATAATATAAGCAAACATGTACATATCCTACACCGATTACCATGCACAAACACATAAACATAATTTGAAGGCACCCACACAAGTAATGTGTACATTAAACAAAATAGTCTGCGTACACAAACTATACATGCGTACATCATTTATGTACACAAATTATCTGACAACCACACACCATTGAAGCAGTAAAATCGAACACCATTGAAGCATAAACAATCGATGAAAGAGCAGAACGTCAATCTCATAAACAAAAATTCGATTTTCTGCTTATATAGCGAACACCATTGAAGCAGTAAAATCGAACACCATTGTCGGTTGATGAACGTGGGTTAACAACAAAATCCGTCTTATGTTCTCGTTCAAGATGGACGGGGATATCTCTGATTCATCTCTAAGACGCGATATAGGAGATGAATCGGCGGTTTTCATAGACAAAGTAGGTAGAAGAAGAGTCGATAAAGAGTCAAAGAATAAGACGATGGCGAGCTTCGAAGTTGCTAAGTTAATGGGTGGCGACGGCAAATCTGTGTTGACGGTAATCAATGGAGAAGATGGAGAAGTTTTATTCTGATTTTTCGAGTACCAGTATCCCTTTATAAGATGTCTCAAAGATTCTACAAATCTTTGATATACAGTTTTTCATTTTCATTTTGAATTAAAGACACTTTCTAATAAACTAAATTACAATAACTGTCATAACTTCTTCCTAAAATTCATCCACCTACTTAACCATTTTATCTTTATTTTTAAATTGAAATTAGCTAGGGGCATAGTTAGTATTCACTAAACAAAAACTACCCTAATAACTAAAGGGAGAATTTGATAAAAAAAGAATAATAAAAAAAGAATAATAGACATTAGTTAGTATTAAGTTGTAAATACTATTACTGAATTTATTTTTTTATTATTTTTTTTCTTTTTATTTTCTTTTTTCTTTTTTTATTTTTCGAAATAAATTTCTGGTATGAAAATTTTCATACCAGAAATTTTTCATACCATAATTTTTCATACCAGAATTTTACATACCAAAATTTACATACCAGAATTTTATATACCAGAATTACATACCAGAATGTTACACAGTAGAATTTCCCATACCAAAATTTTATAATACCAGAATTTTTTCATACCATAATTTTTTCATACCACAATTTTTTCATACCATAATTTTTTCATACCAGAAATTTATTCATACAATAATTTTGTTTTATCCTTTTTTATTTATTTATAATTTTCTGGTATGAAATTCATACCAGAAACTAATACCAGAATTTTTTTTCTTTTCTTTTTGTATTTTTTATTTTTTATAATTTACATATCAAACTTACATACCGGAACTTACATACCGGAAACCGGAACTTACATACCAGAACTTACATACACTTAAACATATGAAATATCTGATTCCTCTATTTGGACGCCTTCTTCACTGCTCAACTTTGTATCACAATTTTTGGGGCTTTAAAAAAATCAAACACAAGACCAAGAACCCTTTTAACAAGCAGGAAGGAAGAACTGGGAAACCAACATGCTAGGCAATGCATTTGGGTACAACTGACATACACGAACAACTAGAAAACCCAAATTATACCTCACAAGAAACCAAAAAGATTATCGGGAGGGAAACATCAATAAAGTATGAAATTTGTTGAAGAAACCTGATACTTTGCTCACAAATAGTAAAAATGAATCAAATGGTTAGTAAATCCACATACACTTGACTAGACACCTCGTTGCTTTTGCCCAGTACCTCAGGCACCTCAAAGTAGTTTGAAATTTCTGGTATAAAAAGAAAAATAATAATCAGAAGTCCCACTTCTTTACATAAAAACTAGAGGCATCAAAGAGAGTCTGAGGACTGAGATCCCAAGTTACACTTCTTATCCGAACAAGGATTAGCATAAGTTGTGCTTGAACTTGAGGCGTCAAAGAAGTTGATACTAATCTCCTGTACTAAAAAACCAGAGGTAAAGCTCAAAATCCTGCCAAAATTAGAACATCACTCCCAATGTCTATGCAAATAAAAGTAGATCACTCTCAGTGGTGAAGATTACAGGCAATATGCAAAGAAAAGTAGGACTAGTTTACTTGTAGTCCGCTCGTCGTGTGGCAACTGGTAGCAGCTCTTTGATGGGAGAAGCGGCAGAAGCTCCGACGACGACCCTGGTCTGAATCTAGATCCAGATTGCCACTAGACCCTGGTCACGACGACCCAGAAGCGGCAGAAGCGGTAGAACATCACTCCCAATTTTTTCATACCGTAACTAACTAGATCTAGATCTGGATCTAGATCCAGATCGCCACCAGCTCCGCCGACGACCCTGGTCACAACCCCACCGAATCCGGTGACTAATCCTCCTCTTCTGCCACCGACGACGCCGGTGACTAAGCCTCCTCCTCTAGCACCTCCGACACCGCCCAGTAAGCCTCCTTCTCCGCCTGTTGTTGGGCCGCCACCAATTCCGGCCCCTTACCGGCCATCGAAAAAGAAAGAAGGAACGAGTGAAAAAAGGGGTTGATGTAGTAGCTCTTTGATGGGAGAAGCGGCATAAACGAGAAGGTAGAGAAGATAAAGAAGAAAACCTAATGTTGAAGAGTTGGACGGTAATAAATTAATTTGGGGTATATTTACTTAACAAAAAATAAAAAAAAGCCTAGTTACTAGTTGCAAATTAAAAAAAAGCCTACTTTCCTAATTAGCCCATAACTAAATCTTCTCTGAAACAAATGATATATCCGGAAAGAAGAAAAAAATGATTACTTATCTTGTTTGAGGCAGGGGTATTTGTGTCTTTTACTTGATTAAAAATTACTATAACTTTGTTTTAACTAAATGCATCATACATTCTACTCTATTTTTTTAATTTTTTTTTTTGAAGGAAAGACTATCTGCTTGAGGTAGTCCATCCTAAAGCATCCTTGCGGATGAGAACATGAAGTTCGGGGTCGTCGGAAAAGGGTGTGTTGGAGTTCGAAATTTCCAAATTGGTCAATCATTCAGCAACACATTTGATTTCTCTGAAAATATGACTGACCTCGACTTCCTCAAAGAAGCGAAGATCCAATCGGGAGTCAAATACGATCATCTCGACCTCGCGGGGACAGCTCCAAAGTCCTTAGAGTGTCTGATAACACATAAGTTATCACCTTCAATTTATATCTTTTTTATATTAAGCCTTATTGCTTCTTTTAGACCAGTTTTTAGTCCGAAGGCTTCTGTTTTAATAACCGAGTTAAAGTTGTTTTTCCTAGCGTCCAAGCTAATAACTTTTCCGTTATGATCTCGTATAACAAACCCAATAGATGTTATACCCAGATCGAGTTTTGATCCATCAAAGTTGAGTTTGTGGAATTCAAGTTTTGGTTTATCCCATTTGATATTATTTTTCTTCCTTGTGTTGGATATGTTGTTCTTTTCTATATGTTTAAAATCATAGTCGTCATCATCGGTAAACTGAATTTTCCAGTTTTGAAATTGGTTTTTGATGAAGTTTATGATGTTGTGATCCAATCCGATTGTGTCATTGTTTCAAAATGATTTTGTTCCTGAAGAACCAAATACTCCACCATATAGTTGCGAGTCGTGAAAATTTTGTTAGCCCGATCTTGTTTTAATTTCCAGCAAAAGATATTTTTCGTATTTATGGTATGTTAGTTATTATAGTTCTGTCAATTTTTGTGATCACATTTTTACTGTAAGGGCATCAATAAGAAGGTGTGCAAGATCCTCGAGATGGTGATAGCAAAACTCGTAGTTTTTAGTAACCACTATTCTTCTTTCGTTGAGTTTTGTTTTAGTTGGGATACCGTTTCTTGAGATTTTCCATATACAGTTTTTAATTTTTGGTTGAGTATCTAATTTTCATATCCAATCGGAAGAATAGTTAGGAAGCCATCGAGACTCCTTTTCAATCATTTTGGATGCTGATTTTGTGGAGAACTAACCAAATATTTTATTATGCATTCTACTCTATTGTTTTACTATAAATAAGAATATATATATATATATAGAGGGTGTTGTTCAAGTAAGGCTATTAATTGTGGTAAGGTTATGCGGCCGTCTAAGAGGTTGACACGTGTCCAAAATTTTATTTTTTTTTAAAGAAAATATATTCTTGATACTTTTAACTATAAACTACCATGTTATAAGTTCTGCACTATTCTTTTATAAACTTTGAATTATTCTTATATAATTTATGAACTATTACTTTATGTTATTCATGAATTAGATTTTTATAACTATTCACATATAATTTATAAATTATTCTCTTAGAATATGAATTATCACGATATATTATTAATGAACTACTCTTTTATATACTACATTAAATATTCTCATGTAATTCATGAAGTAGTACTTCACGATAATCTATTTATGAACAAATATTATATCTCCAATGAAATACTCTTATAAAGTTCATAAACTACTACTTTTAATACGCTTTACCGGAAGAAAGGAGCCTTACTTGAACAACTCTTTATATATATATATATATATATATATAGAGTATAGATCCTATGAGAACACCCCCTAACGTGAGAACATGAGAACAAATTCGTAATTATTATCAGTTTTGTTACGAATGTGCCATATCGTTTAATGTATTATTCGTAGTTATTGTTGGTTGAGTGGATTATTCGTAGTTATTGTTGGATTCCTAATTATTATTATTCGTAGTTATTATTATTTTTTATATCTACTCTAAATCTCAACCCTTAATACTCACATCTAACGGTGTACGATTGTTCTCATGTTCTCACGTTAGAGGGTGTTCTCATGGGAACCACACCCTCTATATATATAAACCACAAATAACTACAAACATTATAACTACAACAATCTAATTTATTAAACTTGTGGTAAATGACATACACAAAAAGTCAGAAGGCAGTAGGGAGGAGTTTGGTTTCTACCTCTCTCTACATCTTTGCCGATCCCTACTCTAGATTTTGTTGACGTGAAGCCACCTTTTTAGTCAACTCAGAATTTTAATCGATCACTTTACTCATCTACTAGTCGGCAAATTCCTTCTTTTCTTTAACAATATTTTCGTTAAATGGTAGATTTATTTTGCTTTGACTTGGAATTCGAATATAATTCTACGGGTCTACCACGCATAAGAGTTTAGGCATGCAGCAAAGGAGCCAAAAAAAAAAACAAAAAGTTCTATTGAAGTCCACGTTTCATACTGAAATCTCACGTATATATTGACTATGAATGCAAGTAAACAAATGATCTCAGTCCAAAGATACATGAAATCTAAACTCAAATAATGGATATGTAGATCTAGCTAGTCATAGCTTCTTTTTTTTCCCTTTCCTTTTGCCATGAATAAGGAAGCTATAGTTTGGGAAGATAGATATATTAGTTGGTTTAAGTATAGGGATAGGTTTTATCTGGATGTATCTTTAAGTTGTTTTTGTTGATATTTCTGAATATCAAACTTCATAGAATTCTGGATTTGGTACAGAGATCTTGTTGATCCGTCAAGAAGTTTGGGAAACGAAGTACCCCTCGTCCGGGGCTAGGGGACATAGATATCCTTAACATAAACGGTTCCACGTAGTTTTGACAGTTTGTCATTTGTTAGAGCCTTTGAACCTTATATATTTGGTCTAGTTTGATATTTGGACATCAAGTATGATCTCTTAGATTTAATAATTATATATTATATTGTTCCCTCAAATCATTCGTTTATTTGTAACAAAATTGTCAATAAAATCTCTCGTATGTAATTGTAAGTGGGTGTATACCGTGTATTCAATACTAGGCGGTCCTATATATCGATTTTCTTTTCTTTCTCTTTTTGTTGTTAAATATCCTTTTTTTTTTCAATTTCACGCAATCATTTTTTTTTTCGAAACATTAATCTAAAGTTTGAGTAGTCATAGGTTAAAAGTATAATTTTGGTGTTACGTAATATACATGTAATGCCATGGCCATTATGAATCAAATTTTGATGTGTTATACTTGTATTATAATGAAATATGCACGTCATATGGACAAGAAAAAACGTGTTCATAAGTAATAAATTAGTAGCCTACGTAAAAGTTAAAACCATGATTATAAAGAATGGTCATAAACGTGTTGTATATAGTTTGGCAATAAAATGCAAAATATGGGCCATGACCAATTGATGTACCTTTATCTTTTGGCCGATCTAAAGATTATGCTCTTGTCACCTACATTTTTGTAAGTATTGACATGACATATTATCCAAAATATGGGTAGTTGAGATATGTTGACTGAGCGAATATTTATTTTTAATAAGGTTGATGGTTTTTGAAAGGATAAAGTTTATTATAAGCGTAAATTAGCAATGAATATTTAATTTATATAAAAATATGTATTTGTTAGCAATTAAACCCAATTATATAATAAATATAATATTATAGACTATATAAATATCAATCAGAGCTTTTTTTATATGTTTTGGGTCATGTTTTTGCGGCGTTCAATTTAGAATATCGACATGTGAGACGTGCAGTGAGATGGCCTGTCACCTTTACTTTGTTTTTTTAATTATCCGTGCTATGAAGAAAAATATATATACTAACAACGTACATTCGTTATGTATGTTAGATTGATATTTGTCAAGGGATGTGCGACGTTCATTTTACTTGTTGTCGGCGAAAGTTACAAGGTGTTGATGTCTAGATTGAGAGTCAATGTTGGCGCTTAATTTTTTTAAAAGGGCACTTTTGGTTGGCGCCAACACTTGCTGTTTACTTGTAAACTTTTTGAATCCGGAATTGTAAAACCTCAAAAAACCACTCAACCAACTCCCCCACTTCATTTAGATTCCCATACAAAATAATGCGATTTAATTAATTGATTCCCACTTTATAAATTTTTAACTATTACTAATTCACTCAAAAATTATAACTAACTAAAAAAGTATTAACTTTTTTTTGAACATATCTAAAGATAGTATTAATTAAATCTATTGATAAATAAATTTCACTATCAACACACTTCACATATATCCAACTAATTTTCTAAACTAAAATGGTTATTGTATTACTAAAACAACTCTAAGCACACATCGCATATCACTAATACACAATCATGCTACGATAAAGCTAAAATTTTGATGTGCCCTTTTAGCATCGGTGTCATACACTTACGCTAAAAAAAAAGAGAAGGTTAAGTTACTAAGGTAACTTATTTTCTAGAATACTAACAAGGTCCCAAGTATTTTATATTTTTTAGAAAAAGATAAATTATTAATTAAGAATATATTTAATAGGCAGTTACTAAATTAATGGAAGTTATTTATTTGATAAAATATATTAAATAAGCAAAAAAATAGGGAGACCATTTAAAGAAGGTAAGCGTGAGATTTTCCATTATCAAATATCCGTCATTATCGGATTTCAACTGGTAACCAAAATCAAACCAAAAAAGCTCTCCTTGAAGACGGAAGCAGGTTCTCCATAGCTAGTGCTCTTGAGGTCTCGTCTTCATCCCATTTTTCATCCTCACCATTCTCCTTCAGTCGCCTATTAAACTGTCATCTTCAATAGGTAAAAGTTATCAATTGCTTCCAAGGAGAATCAAAATCTCGAAACGATTAACCTCAGTCGCCATAACCAGGTATGATAGCTTCCACGATTATACTTTGGTTTTTGAAGAAAATCACTCTTTCGTACCCTTCCATGTTCGAAATTTACTCTATAACTCATCAATCGATTTGAATGCCTGTTAAATACTAATTATGTACATATGTTGTTGTGAAAATGTTACTGACTAACTATATATGTATCAAATATGTAGTTTGTGTACATTTGATATTTGGGTTGTGTTTAAATACAGACTTCTATTGTGTTCATATATATCAAATATGCAAGTTGTGTACATATATCATGTTGTCGATTAGAATATGTTAGTAGAACAAAATATTTTGTAATACAGACTTCTATTGTGTTTGCATGTACATATGTTTGCAGTATTTGGTGATTATGTACATATGTTGCTGCAAAACTGTTAGTGACTAACTATATATGTACATATGTTTGCAGTCTCTAACGATTATATACATATGTTGCAAAAAATCTTACCATGATTGATTCAATATCTTCGTCATGGATGATCGCAAATTGGATTAACAACCAACTGTTACGAAAATTCCGGAGAGGACGAATGGAAGGAAGATATTCTGATTTTCTTAATAAATGGAGAAAGAAAGATATTTACTTTCCCCTTTTGTAACAATTAGTTGCTTAATAAATTCAGAGTGAAAAAATATTTTGATTTCCTTAATATCCTCTTTTTATTTTAATAATTTTTTTTATATATAATCTGAAGGGCTATTTTGTACACATTTTTTACTTGGGTCTTTTGTATGCTCATGGTTACAAAACCTACTACTCCCTCATTTTATCCAAAAAAAAAAAACTTCAGATGGGTGTTGACGTCTAGAGTGACTTGCAAAAATTTTGGCTGAATTGGCATTATGGACCTTTTACACTATAGAGTTGAAATTTAGGACCCTACAATAACAAATTGAAAAATTGGGATCCTACTTTCCTATAGTAATTCAGGCATAGTACAAAAAACGTAGAAATAGTACAAAAAATGCAAAAACAGTAAAAATTAAAAAAGCAGTCATCCTCTTGTTGACTGTGACACTTCTGAGTGTTGATTGTGACATTGTTGATTGACATTTTGGAGGGAAATTTTGGCCCAAAAAACACAACCCTCTGCCCAAAAAAAACTCCATGAAGAAGAGAGCCCAAAAAACTCCATGAACAACGTTTGTTTGTTTCTAGGTAAGCAGTCTATCTTCAATAATGCATACCTAAACTGCATAAACATATACTCAATAATCAATACCCAAAAAATAATATCAATAACTCAATAAGCAATACCCAAAAAAATGCATATTAATCACTCAATAAGCAATACTCAAAATTGCACACACATATACTCAAAAATCATACCAAAACTGCACATACATATACTCAATAATCAAGACCCAAAAAATGCATATCAATCACTCAATAAACAATACCTAAAAATGCATACCCAAAAAAATGCATATCAATCACTCAATAAGCAATACTCAAAACTGCACACACATATACTCAATAAACAATACCCAAAAATACTTACCCAAACGCACACACATATACTCAATAAACAATACCCAAAAAATACATATCAATCACTCAATAAGCAATACCCAAAAATGCATACCCAAAAATTGCATACCCAAAAAATGCATACCCAAAAATGCGACCCCTAGCAGCGTCTTGTAGCGAGGGAAGGCTCGTCGACTACTTCTTCTTGTGCATCGAAGGCATCGACTGCAATGCCACTGTTTGCGGCACTCTAAACCCCTAGCGGTCAATCGGTAGTGATGGAAGGCGCCGATTGTGCTTTCTTTGGTCCGGTGGTGCAGAGAAGGGTAGGGGAAGAGGCGGAGAGAGGCATAGAACGAGAGAGGAAGAAGGGGAAGACTTGTCAGAAGTCTCGATGGGCTGGGGAAGAAGATTGAAGGCACGCAGTGCCGGTCCTCGACGGGCTGAAATAGGAGATGACCAAGAGAGCAGGTTCCGGTTTTCGTCTGAGACGGAAGGTGGATGAGAGACTGAGAAGGTAGGGAAGTGAAGGTCCGGCGGCTGAGCAAGAGAAGAAAGAAGAAGGATGCGGCTAGGTTAAAAAAAAAAAAGAGGTTGGCATTTAAATTTTCTACATCCCATCATTTCAATTCAAAATAACCTCAATAATATCCCTAATCTTCTAGTTGCACGGCTAGTTTTTTCCATTTTACATATAAGCCCCTTTTACAAAAGTGAATTTTTAAGAGCCCTATTTTACTAATTAAGTCAAAAAATTTTGAATACCGGCGGTAGGCGCCTATTGAAAGTTATTGGATTGCAAAATTTTTCGTCGATTATTTTTTTTTTCATTTGTAAACCAGACATCGTAACTCTAGCAATTCCGGCCCGAAAATCATAATAGTTTTTCTTTATAATGTGAATCATCACACACCAAGTGTCTTCTTGCAACTGATCTCCACCTACTCCTTGTACGCCCCTCTCTAGCTAGCTCACACCAAACGTGTTAAATTACGACTTTCTTTTAGCATCGTCTAATATTTCTATCTGCCCTATTATTTACTTTTTTACCGTTCATGCAAATTTAACCTTAAATAACCGCATTTCTTCTTTTACCTTTTTCTCATCTTCAACTGAAATTTCAAAATTTTAACAAATAAAGGTAAGTAGTTATTCTACCATAGTTTTATAGGTTGACTTATAAGATAATTTACCATGTTGCTAAAGAGAACGTTACATCTTTAAGTTTAGGTGAGAATATATACCGTTGTGGACCAGCAAGGATATGAGGATATCTAATTTTATGGATGCAAATTTTCCATGTCATCTTATCTCGATTCTCACATTTTATAACGACTGTTTTTACTATATTATATGTAAATGTTTATTTTTAAATAATCTATATTATATGTAAATGTTTATTTTATATAATCTATAAATTCTATTATACATAATTTTACTATTTAATAATTTGCTTATTTATTTATTTACTAACTATATATCTTTTATTAACTAAATTTAGCTATTTTTATCACATACTCAAATCAAATAAAATATTGATATTCTAAAAAATATCTAATATTTTTTTTTATCTCTTAAATGCATACTAATTTTGATAAAGAAAATATTATCATGTAATTATTTTGCTAATAAAAATGATTGAATAAATTTTCTTTCAAACTTTTTTTTAATTACTACCTTTACGAATTAAACCAAAGAAAAATGGATTTTAATTATAGTAATTAAAAATATATTACAATAACTTATTTTATATTAATTTAAAAAGGCAATTCACTAACTAGAGCTTTTACAAATATTGATCAATTAGAGAGGTCTACAAAACAAATATTTATAAAAAAAAGCTTACTTCACCAAATTTTGTCTTTAAAAAATTCGAGCAAATCACATGAATTACACTAATAAGTTAGAGTAATGTTATTTGACACGGCCGAAACACGCCATCAATGACAAAGCAAGCGGTTTGCGCATGCGCACCGGCCTTTCGGTGTGGAATGTGGACTGCACATGCGCTCCATACCCTAATATAAGTGCATCGCTTTTCCTTCTTCTTTTCGTCTTATTTTAAATTTTTGTATGTCCGTTCAGAGCGCATACGGAGTCCGAATGTGTCCCAGTTGTGTGCTTCCAAGGCACACCAGGGAAATTAGGACACATGCAGTGTAAAATCCGGAAATTTTATTTTATTGTATTTTTTTTATTTTTAGTCAAACCGGATGTCGAGAAACTCGATTTTGTACGCCGTAATTTTTAGTGTCACGAATCAAGCGAGTTTTATTATTTTATGTGAGATTCTTAATCTCATAAAATATACTTATCCCTAATTATTTAATTAGTACAACCTTTAGAATTTACAAGGCCTTTTGGGCCGGATGACAAGTCTTCACATTTACCTTTCTTCTAAACTCCCCACCAGCCCATTCCTTACCTTGATGAGTAAGCTGCTGAGCTGTCTACTAACTCACGCCTGCACGCCACAGATTTTTGATAACCGCCTCTATGTGTGTCTTTTAAGGCTCGTTTCACGCACGTTTTAATAGTAGAGATCTTTTCCTTCCTTTCTAAACCAACCGTTACTTCTCTACCTTAATGTACGGGATTTCTTTCCACAGCACAACCTCCCTTCATTTCGTAAACCTAGACGCAAGCCTCTCCTCTCGATCATCGGCGCCCTCCCACTCTCCTGGACATTGACGTTGGGAACCCGATAGCCAGCCAGTGATTTACACCGCCAACCATCGAGAGTAAGCGAGCAAGTGGAGAGTGCTGGTAGCCGGAATACAACGGATCAGAGATCCCACCCGTCTCGTACACGCAAGCCCATCTAGAGGGGTAACCTTCTTGGTCGAACATCATCTTCAACGCTAACGCCAGGTGAGTCTAACCCTGGCTGTCCTTGCACCCAAAAATCTTACAACTGAACCCAACCTGTCGATTGCCATCTTTAGGGTCGAACTCGACACAAGCTGCAAAACTAGTTCCTCCTCTCGTTACCCAGAGCACCGCCGCATCCTGCCGTCTTCGCGTCATCGCCGAAAGTAAGCGTGCTCTTTCCCTTCTTCGTCAACTCTTTTCACGCTGCGAGTGTGATCGGAGCATACTTATCGATCTCCCTTTTGGCTTGTACTACGCAGACTTGATCGGACTCTATTCGACGACCGTTCCGATTGAATTAGGTCGTTGTGTCCTCTTCTGGGTTGGGTATCATCGATCGGCTGTTGGGACGTATTTGTGGGTGAGTTCTCTTGGCTACTGCATTTTTATGTACGTTTAAGATTTTAGCATCAGTGCATTTTTATGTACGTTTAAGATTTTGCTGGATAATCAAATAGTTGGGTGATGATAACGTACAGGTTAAAAGGTAAATGTGTTATATTAGATTGTTTATAAGTTTAAGTATAGTGAGGCCATGATGACCTGTGATAGTGGTTAAATTATGCTAATTACAAATAGAAGATTAGCTTGTTTAAGGTTTTAGCTTTAACGAGGCTTGTAATTGTGCATAGATGGTACCTGTTGGTTTTAGTTGCTTTGAATCATATATATATATATATATATATATATATATATATATATATATATATATATATATGTATGTATATATATATATGTATGTATATATATATATGTATATATATATATGTATATGTATATATATATATGTATATGTATATATGTATATGTATATATATATATATGTATATATATGTATATGTATATATATGTATATATATGTATATATATGTATATATATATATATATATTTATTGATCTCTCTCAGGTTAGTATGCAAGGATAAAGCAATAACTAGTTTTGTAAATACTAGTTAAGTTGGAGATTGGTTGAGATTAACCCTTATTAGTATCTTGAAGCTTTTCGGACCTAGAGATAATACCGTCTCTTCTACCAATATAGGGTAGTTGGCTCTTTCTTAGATAACTTCCTTAACTTAGAAGTTAAGGAGCTTCTAAGGGGTGAATATGTTTTGATCAAAGTTTTCCTTGCATAATCAGGTGGTTGATTTGCTGTTCTTGCGGAATCCAGTAGTAGGATTGTTTCGGGATTTTGTTTTGATTCAGGTAAGTCCTTTGGGCTTACTTAGCTGACTGCTAAATATGAGTATAAATGATGATGGTGGTGTGTGATTGACATGTTAGAGAGATACGTTGTGATATATTAATACCGACCTGTATTTTTGGCCTAAGAGTAACGGGCGGTGGCATTCCGCTCAGTAGCTCGCGGGGCGCTGGGGGTTTCTTTCGAGACTAGTCCACACATGGTTTGTAGTGATGCTACCAAAGGAAGTCAGCTAGACCTACACCAGTTGGATAAGGAACGGAGGCGAGAACTAATAATAGTTCTCGTGCCACAACTTAAATTGAATAATGTGAATCACTAAAATAATAGATAATAATTGGTTGAGTGCCAGCATGATGTTTGTTTAATTTTATTTCTGCTTGTGTTTGTGCTGTTATCATTTTGCTTATATTTGGTTAGTTAGCTAACTGTTAATATATTGTTTAGATTTGACACAGGTTAGAGCAGATGCCGAGTGATCCAGATGGTAGTGGTCAGCCGGGGTGTCGTACTTTAGGACGTTTTGCAGTTTTTGCATTTGTGGGTTTTACAGTTGAACATTGCTTCCTTTCGTACTTTGTTTTATTACTTTTCCGGCTGTAGTTGATCTGGTCACATTCATGCATTGATAAAAACTATTTTATGATTTCTGGTTTTTCCTTATCTGTGCCTTGTTGTAAGATCACGTTAAGTTGTTGTCAAACTAAGGTCGGGACCCACTGTGCGGTCCTAACCAGTAACTCCCTAAGTTGTAAAATTTGGGGTGTTACAACCTGGTATCAGAGCTCTAGGTTGGTAACAATGGCACTTGAATCTTCTAAAAAGGTCATATAAGTAAATAAACAGAACCCGAAAAGGGTCTGAGTTTTCCAAAGAAAATTTTTAGTTTTAAAATGGATACAGAGTCGGGTTGGGATAGAAAGTACGAACGACCACCACTACCTCTGCGGATCTCGGTAATCTTAGAATGTTTATAGCCTTGTACTGTTATGATAGATTAGCTAGTTTATAACTATAGTTATTACTATTCGTACAGATGGCACCTACTAGGGCTGCACAAGTGACTGGCCGAGGTAGGGGTCGTCCCCCCCTTCCCCCAGTCAGACAGGATCGAGCTGATAGCACCCCTACTGTTAGAGAGCGTGGTCGTGTGGGTAGACCTCCACTAAGGAGAGGTCGAGGACGAGTTCCTCGAGATGACCCACCTGCAGCAAGCGTACCAGAGGTTGCTGTAGAGGAAGTAGCTGAGAGTGTAGGCCCCGAGGTCAGGCCTGTGACCGCCGCTAGGTCTGGAGCGCAGGGAGCTCGTTCTACTGAGTCGGGACGTGTCTCTATTGGAGCATCAGAGTATAGAGAGTTCAGAGCCTATGTTGAGCGCAGGGAGGAAGCTGCCAGAGTGGAGAGGCTTACTCAGGTACCACCAGTGGCGCCGGCTAGGTCAGCTCAGGTGACACAGGGAGTGTCTCAGGTGCCGGCTGTATCTGAGAGGAGGGCTGATGTTGATAGAGCACCTACTGGGGTCAGAGCACCGAGACCGGACGAGTGGTTGAAGGCTTTCAACTCTCAAAAGGTCCCCTCATTCAGTGGAGAGATAGGGCTAGAGGTGGAGCACTGGATAGGGAAGATTGAGACTGCTTTGGAGGCAATACGTTGCCCCGTGGACCGACAGGTAGATTTGATACAGACTTGCTTCACAGATGATGCTCATTCATGGTGGCGTACCATTCGTGGCCGAGTCACCAGCTGGGAGCAGATGAAGAACATTGTTAGAGACAGGTACTGCCCAGTTTCGCCGAGGAGGGAGAGATTCCAGGATTTCATTGAGGCGGGATTTGAGGATATCCCGATTGCTGCAGCCATAAAGAAGTTTCAGAAGGAGTTGACTTTGCTTGGACCATCTGCACCTCCAGAAGAGCAGCATGTTTATCTTTTCTCCAGGAGGTTGAGAGAGAGTACCCGATCCTACCTGGCTGGATTCCGCTGTGAGACCTTGTCTGATTATCAGGATAGGGCCTCTGCTTATGAGAGAGATAGGCCAGCTTCTAGGAAAGCAGCACAATCTAGTGGGCCGGATAAGCGGCAGAGGACAGGACATGCTGGTAGCAGTGGAGCATTAACAGGTTATGGTAGAGGACAGACTCAGGGGAGGTCCAGCTACCACTCTACAGTTCGGACTCCCAGTGGAGATCGACAGTGCTTTAACTGTGGTGGCCGTGATCACATTAAGCCGGACTGCCCGAAACCACCGGTCACTTGCTTCACTTGTGGGAAGCCGGGACACAGGGCTACTTTCTGCCGTCAGGGCAAGGCTTCTTCTCAGCAGGGATCTTCTCCTGCAGTTGCTGAGAAGAGTGTACAGAGACCCCCTCAGTACCGAGCTCCGAGTCAGCAGCAGCAGCAGTACCGGGCTCTAGGACATCCTGCTTCATACAGTACCGCACAGGGATCAGGTCGTGGTAGAGGACGTGGTAGTACCACTGACACCAGAGGAGGACCATCGAGAGTGTTTGAGCTGAGGAACACTGAGCAGCCTGCAGCACCTACGACCACAGGTACTATTTGGATCCATGACTTACCTGTGCGCGTTTTATTTGATACGGGTGCCACGCACTCCTTTATATCAGATGCATGTGTAGATAGGTTGTCCTTAGCTAAAGTAGAGGGTGTACCTTTTGTGGTTGGGTTACCAGATGGGGGTAAGGTTAGAGGATCCCGAGAGATTTATGACTGCCCTATTCACCTGGGAGGCCGGATCTAGTTAGTAAACTTTCTAGTCATGCCCTTAGCACATGAGGACGTGATATTAGGGATAGATTGGATGACTAGACATGGAGCCGTCTTGGATATTGGTAGGAGGACGGTGACTGTTGCCACGGAGGAGGGCCACAGAGTTATATTCCGAGGTTGGGACCTCGGAAAGTCCGGCACAGTTATCAGTGCAGTGAGGGCAGCCAGATTGATAGCACAGGGTTGCGAGGCCTTCTAGTGTTATGCCATGAAAGAGCACAAGAGCCTGACAGTAGAGGAGATACCAGTCGCATGCGAGTTTGCAGAGGTCTTCAGGGACGATTTACCAGGGCTACCTCCACAGAGGAGTGTGGACTTTAATATCGAGTTAGAGCCGGGCACGAGACCGATATCGAAGGCCCCGTACCGCATGGCCCCGATAGAGCTGCTTGAGCTGAAGAAGCAGTTAGAGGAGTTAGCAGAGAAGGGCTTCATACGCCCTAGTGTTTCTCCCTGGGGCACACCAGTATTGTTTGTGAGGAAGAAGGATGGATCGATGAGACTGTGTATCAACTACAGAGAGTTGAACAAGGTCACCATCAAGAATAAGTATCCACTACCTCGCATAGATGATCTGCTGGACCAGCTACATGGGGCGTCAGTGTTCTCGAGGATAGATTTGAGATCGGGTTATCACCAGCTGAGGGTGAGAGATCAGGACATACCTAAGACGGCATTCCGGACTAGGTATGGTCATTATGAGTTTGTAGTGATGTCATTCGGGCTCACTAATGCGCCAGCAGTATTTATGGAGTTGATGAATGGGATTTTCATCGACTTCTTAGACCAGTTTGTAGTGGTCTTCATTGACGACATTCTAGTTTACTCTAGAAGTCGAGAGGAGCATGCCGGACACTTGAGGACAGTGTTGCAGATTCTACAAGATAGTCAGCTATATGCTAAACTATCCAAGTGTGAGTTCTGGATGTCAGAGGTAGCGTTCCTAGGCCATGTAGAACTGCTGAAGGGATTAAGGTCGACCCAGCGAAGATTGAGTCAGTGTCATCTTGGCAACCTCCGAAGAATGTTAAGGAGGTTCGCAGCTTCCTTGGATTGGCAGGTTATTACCGTCGGTTTGTGGAAGGGTTTTCTCTGATCGCCCGACCACTTACTTCTCTTCTAAGGAAGACTACTCGCTTCGTCTGGTCTGAGCCGTGTCACCAGAGTTTTGATGAGCTGAAGAGGAGATTGACGTCTGCTCCGATCTTAGCACAGCCTGAGGGTACAGAGGACTTCGTAGTGTACAGTGACGCATCCAAGCTGGGCTTGGGGTGTGTCTTGATGCAGAGGGGTAAGGTTATAGCATATGCGTCTCGACAGCTGAAGACGTATGAAGAGAACTACCCCACTCATGACCTGGAGTTAGCAGCAGTAGTGCACGCTCTTAAGATCTGGCGTCATTATCTCTATGGAGCGACCTGTCAGATCTTCACAGACCATAAGAGTCTGAAGTACATATTCACTCAGCGGGAGTTGAATAACCGCCAGAGGCGGTGGCTAGAGTTGATCAAGGATTTTGACCTTGAGATCCTTTACCACCCCGGAAAGGCGAATGTAGTTGCTGACGCTTTGAGTCGGAAGACGCCTCAAGAGAAGGCAATAGCTCGGTTGACAGTACAGCCACAGTTACAGAGAGACTTAGCTTGGTTGGAGGTAGAGATCCAGTTCCCCGATACAGCGCAGCAGTTACCTACCTTAGAGTTACTTCCTGACCTGTTGGGTGAGATCCGACAGAAGCAGGAGACCTGTCCGACTTTGACCCGGATCCGAGGACCGGATGTCACAAGATGAGGCACCTCAGTTCACTATCGGTGCCGATGGAGTGATGAGACGACAGGACCGTGTCTGTGTGCCATCAGACAGTGAGCTGAGACAGAGGATACTAGGTGAGGCTCATGCTACCCCTTACTCCGTACATCCAGGAGCGAGTAAGATGTTTAAGGACGTGAGACGTTCCTTCTGGTGAGGTGGTTTGAAGCCTAATGTGGCCCGATATGTAGCCCAGTGTGCGACCTGTCAGCAGGTCAAGATTGAGCATCGTAGATCCGGAGGAGAGCTACACCCACTTCCAGTACCACATTGGAAGTGGGAGGACATTTCTATGGATTTCGTTACCGGATTGAGGCTCAGCAGAGGTTTTGATGCCATTTGGGTAGTGGTAGACCGCCTGGCGAAGACCGCACGTTTCATTCCGATTAAGGAAACGTGGCCGGTAAACCGTCTAGCAGAGGAGTTCACCAGACACATTGTGAGACTCCATGGAGTACCGAGGACTATCGTCTCCGACAGGGATGGACGTTTTACCTCGAGGTTCTGGCAGCAGGTACATACTGCTCTGGGTACGAGTCTTCACTTTACCACTGCCTACCACCCACAGACAGACGGTCAGTCAGAGAGGACCATCCAGACCTTAGAGGACATGTTGCGGGCATGTGTACTAGATTGGGGACAGGTATGGCCAGATCACCTCCCACTAGTAGAGTTTTCATATAATAACAGCTGGCATGCGTCTATTGGGATGACACCTTATGAGGCTTTGTACGGCCGGAGATGTCGTACACCGCTATGTTGGGATGAGCCTAGCAAGGCTGATGGAGTAGTACCAGATCAGATACAAGACGACATCGCCCTGATTGCCTTAGTCCGGGAGAGGATGTTAGCAGCTCAGAGTCGTCAGAAGTCCTACGCCGACAAAAGGCGTCGACCTTTGGAGTTTAGAGTAGGTACACAGGTATGGTTGAGAATGTCACCTACGAGGGGAGTTAAACGTTTCGGCATTAAGGGGAAGCTGAGTCCCCGGTATGTCGGTCCATTTGAGATCGTAGAGAGAGTCGGAGAGGTTGCCTACCGACTAGCACTGCCACCGAGATTGCAGGGAGTACACCCGGTTTTTCATGTATCTCAGCTGCGAGAGTACATACCGGATCCTAGACACGTCATCAGTCACGAGGATCTGATAGTTGAGCCAGACCACACTTTTGTGGAGTATCCAGTAGCCGTCCTAGAGCGTAGCATTAGGCGCCTGCGTTCTAAGGAGATACCGATGCTGAGGATTCAGTGGTCTAGACGAGGAGTTGATGAGGCTACCTGGGAGACAGAGGAGAGCATTAGACGTAACTACCCTGAGTTCTTTGCGGAGTTAGCCGCTACCTCAGTACCGACGGGTTAGTACTAAGACGAGACCTTATATGACTTTTGTGATTATATGTTTACATAATTGTTTATGTCTATGTGCTTGATGACGTGAGTAGTTGCTTGCTAGAATATATTTCTCGAGGGGAAATGTATGGGGTAGGTATCTTATTCCAAGTTTCGGGACAAAACTTAATTTAAGGGGTACTGATGTAAAATCCGGAAATTTTATTTTATTGTATTTTTTTTTTATTTTTAGTCAAACCGGATGTCGAGAAACTCGATTTTGTACGCCGCCGTAATTTTTAGTGTCACGAATCAAGCGAGTTTTATTATTTTATGTGAGATTCTTAATCTCATAAAATATACTTATCCCTAATTATTTAATTAGTACAACCTTTAGAATTTACAAGGCCTTTTGGGCCGGATGACAAGTCTTCACATTTACCTTTCTTCTAAACTCCCCACCAGCCCATTCCTTACCTTGATGAGTAAGCTGCTGAGCTGTCTACTAACTCACGCCTGCACGCCACAGATTTTTGGTAACCGCCTCTATGTGTGTCTTTTAAGGCTCGTTTCACGCACGTTTTAATAGTAGAGATCTTTTCCTTCCTTTCTAAACCAACCGTTACTTCTCTACCTTAATGTACGGGATTTCTTTCCACAACACAACCTCCCTTCATTTCGTAAACCTAGACGCAAGCCTCTCCTCTCGATCATCGGCGCCCTCCCACTCTCCTGGACATTGACGTTGGGAACCCGATAGCCAGCCAGTGATTTACACCGCCAACCATCGAGAGTAAGCGAGCAAGTGGAGAGTGCTGGTAGCCGGAATACAACGGATCAGAGATCCCACCCGTCTCGTACACGCAAGCCCATCTAGAGGGGTAACCTTCTTGGTCGAACATCATCTTCAACGCAAACGCCAGGTGAGTCTAACCCTGGCTGTCCTTGCACCCAAAAATCTTACAACTGAACCCAACCTGTCGATTGCCATCTTTAGGGTCGAACTCGAAAAAAGCTGCAAAACTAGTTCCTCCTCTCGTTACCCGGAGCACCGCCGCATCCTGCCGTCTTCGCATCATCGCCGAAAGTAAGCGTGCTCTTTCCCTTCTTCGTCAACTCTTTTCACGCTGCGAGTGTGATCGGAGCATACTTATCGATCTCCCTTTTGGCTTGTACTACGCAGACTTGATCGGACTCTATTCGACGACCGTTCCGATTGAATTAGGTCGTTGTGTCCTCTTCTGGGTTGGGTATCATCGATCGGCTGTTGGGACGTATTTGTGGGTGAGTTCTCTTGGCTACTGCATTTTTATGTACGTTTAAGATTTTAGCATCAGTGCATTTTTATGTACGTTTAAGATTTTGCTGGATAATCAAATAGTTGGGTGATGATAACGTACAGGTTAAAAGGTAAATGTGTTATATTAGATTGTTTATAAGTTTAAGTATAGTGAGGCCATGATGACCTGTGATAGTTGTTAAATTATGCTAATTACAAATAGAAGATTAGCTTGTTTAAGGTTTTAGCTTTAACGAGGCTTGTAATTGTGCATAGATGGTACCTGTTGGTTTTAGTTGCTTTGAATCATATATATATATATATATATATATATATGTATATGTATATATATATATATATATATATATATATATATGTATATGTATATATATATATATATATATATATATGTATATGTATATATATATATATGTATATATATATATATGTATATGTATATATATATATGTATATATATATGTATATATATGTATATATATGTATATATATGTATATATATGTATATATATATATTTATTGATCTCTCTCAGGTTAGTATGCAAGGATAAAGCAATAACTAGTTTAGTAAATACTAGTTAAGTTGGAGATTGGTTGAGATTAACCCTTATTAGTATCTTGAAGTTTTTCGGACCTAGAGATAATACCGTCTCTTCTACCAATATAGGGTAGTTGGCTCTTTCTTAGATAACCTCCTTAACTTAGAAGTTAAGGAGCTTCTAAGGGGTGAATATGTTTTGATCAAAGTTTTCCTTGCATAATCAGGTGGTTGATTTGCTGTTCTAGCGGAATCCAGTAGTAGGATTGTTTCGGGATTTTGTTTTGATTCAGGTAAGTCCTTTGGGCTTACTTAGCTGACTGCTAAATATGAGTATAAATGATGATGGTGGTGTGTGATTGACATGTTAGAGAGATAGGTTGTGATATATAAATACCGACCTGTATTTTTGGCCTAAGAGTAACGGGCGGTGGCATTCCGCTCAGTAGCTCGCGGGGCGCTGGGGGTTTCTTTCGAGACTAGTCCACACATGGTTTGTAGTGATGCTACCAAAGGAAGTCAGCTAGACCTACACCAGTTGGATAAGGAACGGAGGCGAGAACTAATAATAGTTCTCGTGCCACAACTTAAATTGAATAATGTGAATCACTAAAATAATAGATAATAATTGGTTGAGTGCCAGCATGATGTTTGTTTAATTTTATTTCTGCTTGTGTTTGTGCTGTTATCATTTTGCTTATATTTGGTTAGTTAGCTAACTGTTGATATATTGTTTAGATTTGACACAGGTTAGAGCAGATGCCGAGTGATCCAGATGGTAGTGGTCAGCCGGGGTGTCGTACTTTAGGACGTTTTGCAGTTTTTGCATTTGTGGGTTTTACAGTTGAACATTGCTTCCTTTCGTACTTTGTTTATTACTTTTCCGGCTGTAGTTGATCTGGTCACATTCATGCATTGATAAAAACTATTTTATGATTTCTGGTTTTTCCTTATCTGTGCCTTGTTGTAAGATCACGTTAAGTTGTTGTCAAACTAAGGTCGGGACCCACTGTGCGGTCCTAACCAGTAACTCCCTAAGTTGTAAAATTTGGGGTGTTACAACCTGGTATCAGAGCTCTAGGTTGGCAACAATGGCACTTGAATCTTCTAAAAAGGTCATATAAGTAAATAAACAGAACCCGAAAAGGGTCTGAGTTTTCCAAAGAAAATTTTTAGTTTTAAAATGGATACAGAGTCGGGTTGGGATAGAAAGTACGAACGACCACCACTACCTCTGCGGATCTCGGTAATCTTAGAATGTTTATAGCCTTGTACTGTTATGATAGATTAGCTAGTTTATAACTATAGTTATTACTATTCGTACAGATGGCACGTACTAGGGCTGCACAAGTGACTGGCCGAGGTAGGGGTCGTCCCCCCTTCCCCCAGTCAGACAGGATCGAGCTGATAGCACCCCTACTATTAGAGGGCGTGGTCGTGTGGGTAGACCTCCACTAAGGAGAGGTCGAGGACGAGTTCTTCGAGATGACCCACCTGCAGCAAGCGTACTAGAGGTTGCTGTAGAGGAAGTAGCTGAGAGTGTAGGCCCCGAGGTCAGGCCTGTGACCGCCGCTAGGTCTAGAGCGCAGGGAGCTCGTTCTACTGAGTCGGGACGTGTCTCTATTGGAGCATCGGAGTATAGAGAGTTCAGAGCCTATGTTGAGCGCAGGGAGGAAGCTGCCAGAGTGGAGAGGCTTACTCAGGTACCACCAGTGTCGCCGGCTAGGTCAGCTCAGGTGACACAGGGAGTGTCTCAGGTGCCGGCTGTATCTGAGAGGAGGGCTGATGTTGATAGAGCACCTACTGGGGTCAGAGCACCGAGACCGGACGAGTGGTTGAAGGCTTTCAACTCTCAGAAGGTCCCCTCATTCAGCGGAGAGATAGGGCAAGAGGTGGAGCACTGGATAGGGAAGACTGACACTGCTTTGGAGGCAATACGTTGCCCCGTGGACCGACAGGTAGATTTGATACAGACTTGCTTCACAGATGATGCTCATTCATGGTGGCGTACCATTCGTGGCCGAGTCACCAGCTGGGAGCAGATGAAGAACATTGTTAGAGACAGGTACTGCCCAGTTTCGCTGAGGAGGGAGAGATTCCAAGATTTCATTGAGGCGGGATTTGAGGATATCCCGATTGCTGCAGCCATAAAGAAGTTTCAGAAGGAGTTGACTTTGCTTGGACCATCTGCACCTCCAGAAGAGCAGCATGTTTATCTTTTCTCCAGGAGGTTGAGAGAGAGTACCCGATCCTACCTGGCTGGATTCCGCTGTGAGACCTTGTCTGATTATCAGGATAGGGCCTCTGCTTATGAGAGAGATAGGCCAGCTTCTAGGAAAGCAGCACAATCTAGTGGGCCGGATAAGCGGCAGAGGACAGGACATGCTGGTAGCAGTGGAGCATTAACAGGTTATGGTAGAGGACAGACTCAGGGGAGGTCCAGCTACCACTCTACAGTTCGGACTCCTAGTGGAGATCGACAGTGCTTTAACTGTGGTGGCCGTGATCACATTAAACCGGACTGCCCGAAACCACCGGTCACTTGCTTCACTTGTGGGAAGCCGGGACACAGGGCTACTTTCTGCCGTCAGGGCAAGGCTTCTTCTCAGCAGGGATCTTCTCCTGCAGGTGCTGAGAAGAGTGTATAGAGCCCCCTCAGTACCGAGCTCCGAGTCAGCAACAGCAGTAGTACCGGGCTCTAGGACATCCTGCTTCATACAGTACCGCACAGGGATCAGGTCGTGGTAGAGGACGTGGTAGTACCACTGACACCAGAGGAGGACCATCCAGAGTGTTTGAGCTGAGGAACACTGAGCAGCCTGCAGCACTTGCGACCACATGTACTATTTGGATCCATGACTTACCTGTGCGCGTTTTATTTGATACGGGTGCCACGCACTCCTTTATATCAGATGCATGTGTAGATAGGTTGTCCTTAGCTAAAGTAGAGGGTGTACCTTTTGTGGTTGGGTTACCAGATGGGGGTAAGGTTAGAGGATCCCGAGAGATTTATGACTGCCCTATTCACCTGCGAGGCCGGATCTGGTTAGTAAACTTTCTAGTCATGCCCTTAGCACATGAGGACGTGATATTAGGGATAGATTGGATAACAAGACATGGAGCCGTCTTGGATATTGGTAGGAGGACGGTGATTGTTGCCACGGAGGAGGGCCACAGAGTTATATTCCGAGGTTGGGACCTCGGAAAGTCCGGCACAGTTATCAGTGCAGTGAGGGCAGCCAGATTGATAGCACAGGGTTGCGAGGCCTTCTGGTGTTATGCCATGAAGGAGCACAAGAGCCTGACAGTAGAGGAGATACCAGTCGCATGCGAGTTTGCAGAGGTCTTCAGGGACGATTTACCAGGGCTACCTCCACAGAGGAGTGTGGACTTTAATATCGAGTTAGAGCCGGGCACGAGACCGATATCGAAGGCCCCGTACCGCATGGCCCCGATAGAGCTGCTTGAGCTGAAGAAGCAGTTAGAGGAGTTAGCAGAGAAGGGCTTCATACGCCCTAGTGTTTCTCCCTGGGGCGCACCAGTATTGTTTGTGAGGAAGAAGGATGGATCGATGAGACTGTGTATCGACTACAGAGAGTTGAACAAGGTCACCATCAAGAATAAGTATCCACTACCTCGCATAGATGATCTGCTGGACCAGCTACATGGGGCGTCAGTGTTCTCGAGGATAGATTTGAGATCGGGTTATCACCAGCTGAGGGTGAGAGATCAGGACATACCTAAGACGGCATTCCGGACTAGGTATGGTCATTATGAGTTTGTAGTGATGTCATTCGGGCTCACTAATGCGCCAGCAGTATTTATGGAGTTGATGAATGGGATTTTCATCGACTTCTTAGACCAGTTTGTAGTGGTCTTCATTGACGACATTCTAGTTTACTCTAGAAGTCGAGAGGAGCATGCCGGACACTTGAGGACAGTGTTGCAGATTCTACAGGATAGTCAGCTATATGCTAAACTATCCAAGTGTGAGTTCTGGATGTCAGAGGTAGCGTTCCTAGGCCATGTAGTGACTGCTGAAGGGATTAAGGTCGACCCAGCGAAGATTGAGTCAGTGTCATCTTGGGCAACCTCCGAAGAATGTTAAGGAGGTTCGCAGCTTCCTTGGATTGGCAGGTTATTACCGTCGGTTTGTGGAAGGGTTTTCTCTGATCGCCCGACACTTACTTCTCTTCTAAGGAAGACTACTCGCTTCGTCTAGTCTGAGCCGTGTCAGCAGAGTTTTGATGAGCTGAAGAGGAGATTGACGTCTGCTCCGATCTTAGCACAGCCTGAGGGTACAGAGGACTTCGTAGTGTACAGTGACGCATCCAAGCTGGGCTTGGGGTGTGTCTTGATGCAGAGGGGTAAGGTTATAGCATATGCGTCTCGACAGCTGAAGACGTATGAAGAGAACTACCCCACTCATGACCTGGAGTTAGCAGCAGTAGTGCACGCTCTTAAGATCTGGCGTCATTATCTCTATGGAGCGACCTGTCAGATCTTCACAGACCATAAGAGTCTGAAGTACATATTCACTCAGCGGGAGTTGAATAACCGCCAGAGGCGGTGGCTAGAGTTGATCAAGGATTTTGACCTTGAGATCCTTTACCACCCCGGAAAGGCGAATGTAGTTGCTGACGCTTTGAGTCGGAAGACGCCTCAAGAGAAGGCAATAGCTCGGTTGACAATACAGCCACAGTTACAGAGAGACTTAGCTTGGTTGGAGGTAGAGATCCAGTTCCCCGATACAGCGCAGCAGTTAGCTACCTTAGAGTTACTTCCTGACCTGTTGGGTGAGATCCTACAGAAGCAGGAGACCTGTCCGACTTTGACCCGGATCCGAGACCGGATGTCACGAGATGAGGCACCTCAGTTCACTATCGGTGCCGATGGAGTGATGAGACAGGACCGTGTCTGTGTGCCATCAGACAGTGAGCTGAGATAGAGGATACTAGGTGAGGCACATGCTACCCCTTACTCCGTACATCCAGGAGCGAGTAAGATGTATAAGGACGTGAGATGTTCCTTCTGGTGGGGTGGTTTGAAGCCTGATGTGGCCCGATATGTAGCCCAGTGTGCGACCTGTCAGCAGGTCAAGATTGAGCATCGTAGATCCGGAGGAGAGCTACACCCACTTCCAGTACCACATTGGAAGTGGGAGGACATTTCTATGGATTTCGTTACCGGATTGAGGCTCAGCAGAGGTTTTGATGCCATTTGGGTAGTGGTAGACCACCTGACGAAGACCGCACGTTTCATTCCGATTAAGGAAACGTGGCCGGTAAACCGTCTAGCAGAGGAGTTCACCAGACACATTGTGAGACTCCATGGAGTACCGAGGACTATCGTCTCCGACAGGGATGGACGTTTTACCTCGAGGTTCTGGCAGCAGGTACATACTGCTCTGGGTACGAGTCTTCACTTTACCACTGCCTACCACCCACAGACAGACGGTCAGTCAGAGAGGACCATCCAGACCTTAGAGGACATGTTGCGGGCATGTGTACTAGATTGGGGACAGGTATGGCCAGATCACCTCCCACTAGTAGAGTTTTCATATAATAACAGCTGGCATGCGTCTATTGGGATGACACCTTATGAGGCTTTGTACGGCCGGAGATGTCGTACACCGCTATGTTGGGATGAGCCTAGCAAGGCTGATGGAGTAGTACCAGATCAGATACAAGACGACATCGCCCGGATTGCCTTAGTCCGGGAGAGGATGTTAGCAGCTCAGAGTCGTCAGAAGTCCTACGCCGACAAAAGGCGTCGACCTTTGGAGTTTAGAGTAGGTACACAGGTGTGGTTGAGAGTGTCACCTACGAGGGGAGTTAGACGTTTCGGCATTAAGGGGAAGCTGAGTCCCCGGTATGTCGGTCCATTTGAGATCGTAGAGAGAGTCGGAGAGGTTGCCTACCGACTAGCACTGCCACCGAGATTGGAGGGAGTACACCCGGTTTTTCATGTATCTCAGCTGCGAGAGTACATACCGGATCCTAGACACGTCATCAGTCACGAGGATCTGATAGTTGAGCCAGACCACACTTTTGTGGAGTATCCAGTAGCCGTCCTAGAGCGTAGCATTAGGCGCCTGCGTTCTAAGGAGATACCGATGCTGAGGATTCAGTGGTCTAGACGAGGAGTTGATGAGGCTACCTGGCAGACAGAGGAGAGCATTAGACGTAACTACCCTGAGTTCTTTGCGGAGTTAGCCGCTACCTCAGTACCGACGGGTTAGTACTAAGACGAGACCTTATATGACTTTTGTGATTATATGTTTACATAATTGTTTATGTCTATGTGCTTGATGACGTGAGTAGTTGCTTGCTAGAATATATTTCTCGAGGGGAAATGTATGGGGTAGGTATCTTATTCCAAGTTTCGGGACAAAACTTAATTTAAGGGGTACTGATGTAAAATCCGGAAATTTTATTTTATTGTATTTTTTTTTATTTTTAGTCAAACCGGATGTCGAGAAACTCGATTTTGTACGCCGTAATTTTTAGTGTCACGAATCAAGCGAGTTTTATTATTTTATGTGAGATTCTTAATCTCATAAAATATACTTATCCCTAATTATTTAATTAGTACAACCTTTAGAATTTACAAGGCCTTTTGGGCCGGATGACAAGTCTTCACATTTACCTTTCTTCTAAACTCCCCACCAGCCCATTCCTTACCTTGATGAGTAAGCTGTTGAGCTGTCTACTAACTCACGCCTGCACGCCACAGATTTTTGGTAACCGCCTCTATGTGTGTCTTTTAAGGCTCGTTTCACGCACGTTTTAATAGTAGAGATCTTTTCCTTCCTTTCTAAACCAACCGTTACTTCTCTACCTTAATGTACGGGATTTCTTTCCACAGCACAACCTCCCTTCATTTCGTAAACCTAGACGCAAGCCTCTCCTCTCGATCATCGGCGCCCTCCCACTCTCCTGGACATTGACGTTGGGAACCCGATAGCCAGCCAGTGATTTACACCGCCAACCATCGAGAGTAAGCGAGCAGGTGGAGAGTGCTGGTAGCCGGAATACAACGGATCAGAGATCCCACCCGTCTCGTACACGCAAGCCCATCTAGAGGGGTAACCTTCTTGGTCGAACATCATCTTCAACGCTAACGCCAGGTGAGTCTAACCCTGGCTGTCCTTGCACCCAAAAATCTTACAACTGAACCCAACCTGTCGATTGCCATCTTTAGGGTCGAACTCGACACAAGCTGCAAAACTAGTTCCTCCTCTCGTTACCCGGAGCACCGCCGCATCCTGCCGTCTTCGCGTCATCGCCGAAAGTAAGCGTGCTCTTTCCCTTCTTCGTCAACTCTTTTCACGCTGCGAGTGTGATCGGAGCATACTTATCGATCTCCCTTTTGGCTTGTACTACGCAGACTTGATCGGACTCTATTCGACGACCGTTCCGATTGAATTAGGTCGTTGTGTCCTCTTCTGGGTTGGGTATCATCGATCGGCTGTTGGGACGTATTTGTGGGTGAGTTCTCTTGGCTACTGCATTTTTATGTACGTTTAAGATTTTAGCATCAGTGCATTTTTATGTACGTTTAAGATTTTGCTGGATAATCAAATAGTTGGGTGATGATAACGTACAAGTTAAAAGGTAAATGTGTTATATTAGATTGTTTATAAGTTTAAGTATAGTGAGGCCATGATGACCTGTGATAGTGGTTAAATTATGCTAATTACAAATAGAAGATTAGCTTGTTTAAGGTTTTAGCTTTAACGAGGCTTGTAATTGTGCATAGATGGTACTTGTTGGTTTTAGTTGCTTTGAATCATATATATATATATATATATATATATATATATATATATATATATATATATGTATATATATATATATGTATATATATGTATATGTATATATATATATATATGTATATATATGTATATGTATATATATATATGTATATATATGTATATGTATATATATATATATATATATGTATATATATGTATATATATGTATATATATATATATATATATATATATATATATATATTTATTGATCTCTCTCAGGTTAGTATGCAAGGATAAAGCAATAACTAGTTTTGTAAATACTAGTTAAGTTGGAGATTGGTTGAGATTAACCCTTATTAGTATCTTGAAGCTTTTCGGACCTAGAGATAATACCGTCTCTTCTACCAATATAGGGTAGTTGGCTCTTTCTTAGATAACCTCCTTAGAAGTTAAGGAGCTTCTAAGGGGTGAATATGTTTTGATCAAAGTTTTCCTTGCATAATCAGGTGGTTGATTTGCTGTTCTTGCGGAATCCAGTAGTAGGATTGTTTCGGGATTTTGTTTTGATTCAGGTAAGTCCTTTGGGCTTACTTAGCTGACTGCTAAATATGAGTATAAATGATGATGGTGGTGTGTGATTGACATGTTAGAGAGATAGGTTGTGATATATAAATACCGACCTGTATTTTTGGCCTAAGAGTAACGGGCGGTGGCATTCCGCTCAGTAGCTCGCGGGGCGCTGGGGGTTTCTTTCGAGACTAGTCCACACATGGTTTGTAGTGATGCTACCAAAGGAAGTCAGCTAGACCTACACCAGTTGGATAAGGAACGGAGGCGAGAACTAATAATAGTTCTCGTGCCACAACTTAAATTGAATAATGTGAATCACTAAAATAATAGATAATAATTGGTTGAGTGCCAGCATGATGTTTGTTTAATTTTATTTCTCCTTGTGTTTGTGCTGTTATCATTTTGCTTATATTTGGTTAGTTAGCTAACTGTTGATATATTGTTTAGATTTGACACAGGTTAGAGCAGATGCCGAGTGATCCAGATGGTAGTGGTCAGCCGGGGTGTCGTACTTTAGGACGTTTTGCAGTTTTTGCATTTGTGGGTTTTACAGTTGAACATTGCTTCCTTTCGTACTTTGTTTTATTACTTTTCCGGCTGTAGTTGATCTGGTCACATTCATGCATTGATAAAAACTATTTTATAATTTCTGGTTTTTCCTTATCTGTGTCTTGTTGTAAGATCACGTTAAGTTGTTGTCAAACTAAGGTCGGGACCCACTGTGCGGTCCTAACCAGTAACTCCCTAAGTTGTAAAATTTGGGGTGTTACATGCAGAATCTACGTAGACCCTAGGCCACGCGCATGCGTATTACTTTGCATGCGCGCTTGATGATAATAAATTATTAATTTATCATAACACCTGATAAATCTACCTTAAACTTGTGTCAAGTGTCAACAACAATCTAATACTTCAATATTTGATTTTAAATTATAATTTCACCCGGTTCATAATTGTGAATTATAGAACTGTTTATTTTTTGATTATTTATAAATGATGAAGTATTAAAAAACTTATATAATATTGAAATTCTAAATTTTATCCAAATTTTTTAAAACTCAATTAAACCGATAAATATGTACTCAATTACCCAATTATAAAAAATTATGAAGACAAATGAACAACAACATGACACCCCAATTGAAGAACAAAGTCCATATGTAATAAGTAAATAAGTACTAAATAACAAAAATATAAAATTTATCTCGTAACCTTAAATGTCTCGATCTAAAACAAGAAGAAAACAAAAACACCCATAATCAATCCCAACCACACCACATTTCTCATCATCCCCACCGTCATCTCTCCGGCAGCATTCTTCCCGGAATTCTGCGCCGGAGCGTCCACTGGCGACCCCACCGTTGTCAAATCCAGCTTCTCCTTAGACTCTAGATTCGCCGGAGCAAAATCATGCTTATCAGGCCTTCCGTCAGTCACAGACGCCCCAACTTGCCAGACCTGGTTAATCGACTCAGTATTGGCGGGCAATTTCCAAGTTCCGAAGAGTGAGATTGTGTCGCCGGAGGTTTCTCCGGCGAGATCGGAGACATTGTAAGAAATGGGTCCTTGAATAATTTTGGAGTAAGACTGGAGGTTGTAGGTAGAAACGGAAACAGAGCCGTTGGAGGATTTGAAAGCGACGAGAGCTTGAGATCCGGCCATGGCGAGCGAAGTTGGGTTAATTGCCCAGGCGATCCAGCCGGAAGATTTAGAAGGAGGAGCTGTGAACGTCATGGAAAGAGTTGAGCTTGAGGAATTGAAGGTGTAGTGAAGGTAAGCAGAGAGATGGGGGAGGTCTCGGCAGGTGGTGAAAGATTTGTTTGTGGTTGTGAATTTATGGGATTTGCAGGTTTGGGCGGAGAAAACGGTGGGAGAAAGGAGAAGGAGGAGAGAGAGTGGGAGGAGGATGGAAGACGCCATTGTTGATCTGGAAGAATTGAATGAGCTTGCTTTGTTTGAGTGTGATGGGTATTCTTATGGTGGATTTTGAGAGGTGTTTATGAGAGATATATATAGAGACAAATATTAAATATGAAAGCTCGAGTTCATATTTGAGAATTAAGGGAGGGAACTGTGAAATAATATTTCCATAATTTCATCAATCTTAATTAGTCTTTTTCCATACATTTAATGTTGGGACTTAGAAGTCTTACCATGTAATTTGATTTATAAGGGTATGTTATTATTTTAGGATATAATTTTAGGGTTTTTTTGGAAAAAAAATGCATTATATGTATTTAAACCCTTAAAAGTAATTTTTCTGAAACAACTAAAAATCTAATTATATTATAAACATGATTAAATCTTGTGGACAATACCACGATTCTAATATTATTATGGTAATATATATATATATATATATATATATATATATATATATATATATATATATATATATATATATATATATATATATATATATATATATATATAATCACAAAGATCTTCGAAATAAGATTAATCTAAAATAAAATAAAATAAAAAGATTATAACAAAATTGGTATCATCACAATCTTATATATATTAAAGGAGAAACGTTAACGCCATAATTCACGCAGCTTCTCAAAATATTTAAAAAGTTATTATTTTGGTTATTTTTGATAGAAAATAAAAAATAAATTCCCAAATTTATAATTAATTTTTTAAAATCTTACTAATTTTTAGATTTTCAATAAATCTTCTAATTAAGTTCTATTTTTATTTTTTATTCAAAGTTAATATATAATCATTAAAAAATTATATTATAAATCACAATAAGTAAAGGAACGCGATCTAATTATATGAGTTATATTTAATATATAATTGTTATAAGAAAAAACTTAAAAGAAAATTACAAATAATAACAGTTATACTTTCATTCTTCGGTTTTTTATCTTACAAAAGCATACATATAAATTTTTAAGTGTAAAATATTTATTACAACTTCACCCGCACTTTGAGCGGGTAATACACTAGTATCCTACTATCTTAAAATATGCTCTTGCGGTCAAAATGACGGTAGAATAGCATATGCTGACTACTCGAACATTTCCATTGACAAGCAAAGGAAACATCTTTATAAACAAGTAAAGATGTTCAAGAAATACACCTGTCGGGGTGAAATAGTGGTAGATCTAGGACCACCAGTGGACAATAGATCAGTGAAAAAGGTAGATTTTAGCGCCGGTAGGTTAAGGTAGTATAGGGTTTCGGGATCATGATCGGTAGACTGTATTACCAACTTACCGTGATGTACTTTTGGTGGAGAGTACCACAATTGTATTGATATTATTAGAGAAAATTGTATATATAGGATTACAATGAGAGTAATAGAGAATCACAAGATCTTCATAATAAGATCAAATAAAAATCAAACTAAATAAAAAAATTATAACTAAATGAGCATAACAAAAATATATTGATATCTTCCAATATGTTTTACAAAAATAAATTATTTATACAAATAAATATTTTAATAAATGATCTACTAAAGAGATATATAATCATAAAGAGGTGTTTTGAAATATATCCGCAAAAGTACTAAATTTCTAGTAATGTATATTAGATTATTTGATCAAATAATACACCTAATTTAATCAATTAATGCTATAAAGTTGGATCGTGAAAGTATTTTATAAAAAAAGAAATGAGAATATATGTGCGTTAAGATATTTGAAAATATCCCACGTCTATAATATGATATTATGTGAAACTAACATATAAGTTCTAGAACTGCTTTTTTTTTTTTTATCGTCGATTGGTTTTAGAAAGAAAATCCAAAGACTTGTGTATAGATTCACTTAATATTAGGGGTGAGCATCTCCGGATATCCGATCCGACAAAATTTAAAAAGTCTGATCCGAATCCGTTCCGAGAACATCCGGATATCCGACAATTTTATCCGAACGGATATCCGATCCGGACATCCGGTCCGGACATTTATTCTTAGACTAGTCGGATAATCCGAAGATCCGATCCGATCGGACACTACCTCTAAACCCCGATCCGTATCCGATCCGATGATCCAAAAAATATGCCCGGATCAAATCGGACTCGGATCACCAATTGTCGGATATCTTCATATTCGGATTTTTCCGGATCGGATCGGACTCGGATCACCAATTGTCGGATATCTTCAGATTCGAATTTTTTCGGATCGGATCTTTGGATTCGCGGATCGGATTAGTCGGATCAGATATTTTTGCTCACCCCTACTTAATATGCTAGCGAAAATATGTTATTTGCCCGTTTAGCTAAGGTGACCTTAAAGGCTTTGTGTCAACTACTATAAAATAGTTGCACATGAGGGAGAGTGTTGAGATGTGTGGAAATGTCTCACATCGACAATATGATACTACGTAAAGTCATGAACCTAGGGGTGTAATACGAGCCGAGCATCGGCATGCTCAAGTTCGGCTTGTTTAGAAAATGAACGAACTCGACCCGAGCTTTTGACGAGCCGAGCTCGAGCCGAGCCTTAATTTTATACGAGCTTTAAAATGTGTTCATATTCAGCTCGTTAAGAAAATGAACGAGCCAGGCTTTTGACGATCCAAACGTGGGCCGAGTCCGAGTAGCTTGTCTCATTACACCCCTACGTGAACTAACGTATCAGTATTTTGACTACTCCTATTACCAATTAATTTTAAGATAAAATCCAAAATACTAGGTTCACCTAATGTGCATTCTCTCCCCGTCTTAGTCCCACGAATATAAAAATTAAATTAACAATGTGAGCATGGTTGGAGTGACCGGCCAGCCACAAAATGAGCATTTATGATGCCTAGCTTAGTCGTCTGGTCGTCGGCCGTATCTCTTGAAGATTTGTGATGCTTATCATAGTTTATAGATTCACATAAAGTAAGATAATTAAGTATACAAACTTTGAAATTGTGCAGTATTCCACACTCACATAGTCACATACATCGAGCGTGTGAGGCATACAAAACTAGTGGGAAAAGACCCATAAAGTCCCAATAAAGCGGGAGAAGTGCCTTTGCTTTTAGCTTAATTGACATGCACAAAACAAAATGCTGTTTTTTAAAGAAAGGTGAATAAATTTTGATAAAAATTGTCCTCTAAATATGTTTTTTTTCTCACTAAATAAATGTTAATTTTTAGAAAATTACATGTAAAATTTGTAAGTTTGTACAAAATCGTCATACAAGCAGTTTGGTCAGTTCAGAACTTTAACTGGATCTAATCTAATTTATGGACAAGTCAGATTTTTCGGACAATACAAACTCCAATCCATATTGAAACCGTACAGCCACTCGGTCGTTGTACAATAAAAATTAACAACACCACTAAAATTTGAGAGTATTAAATAAGCTTTACAAAATTATTTAATATCAAATAAAAAAATTGAAACTTATAAGAATAATGATGTAATTTCGTAAAAGTGTTCTGTAGCTAACTAGCCGAAACGGCACTTTTGAAAGGTAGTTTTCGGGCCAGTCGGAAAGCATGTGTTTTACATTTTGTCAATTGTCATGAATAATCATGAATGACGATAAGATGACCTCATCTCTTTACTTTACGAGATAAGACACTTGTTACTTGTTATTGAACGTGTCATGATCGGACGGTGAGGTTACGCTTAAACAAAGTTGAAAAATAGAATAGAGTTGGATGAAACGATGGAATAATTATTTATGAGTTAAATCATTAAAATGAATATTTATTTCTTTTTCTATATTTATAATGTGTACGTGATTTGCACGTGAGAAGAGATAATTCATCCTTGTGTGGTTCACGCGAGAAGAGAAAGAAAAGAGTGGTTGCGGATATTCCTTATAGAAAATGACTATCCTATATATTAACATATTATTTTCGCTCCTTTTTAAGTTGAAAAATAATTTTTAAAAAAAATAACAAGTACAAAAATGAGTAATAACCTAGTCCGTCGATGCTCCCAAAACTTATCTGAACCTCAAAAAAAACTCGGCATCCAGTTGCTTGGCTAGTACATGTAAACCTGTCAATTTGTTTTAAGGGTAAAATGGGGGAGTATGTAGTTTTTGTAACCATGAGCATATAAAGGGCATCAAGTTAAAAATGTGTACAAACTCAGTCCCTCCATACTATACAGAAAGATATATTAAAATAAAAAGAAAGAATTTGGCCTAGTATGCTGTTTTTAGTTTTTGTAAAACAAACTATACCGCATATTTTTTTTAATGTTAATGAAGTTAATTAAGATGTTTTAATAGGTAACTTTCATTTACTCCCTTCCTCCCGCTTCATTCAATTTGGAACAAAATTAACCGGTGCCTCTCTCTCGACTCCTCAACTTCAACTCAACTTCTCCCTCAATCTCTCTTGTAATCTCAAAATCGTCAAGTTTTCCGATCTTCACTTTCTAATTCCGGCGTTCTCTTTCACTCTCATTCTCAATTTCGTCTTTTTTGATACCAGATTTCATCTCAAATCTCTCCTTACCTGTTAATCGATCGTAAACCCTAACCACATAAAAATGGCTACTCGATCTAAGGCTGTAGGAAACAAATCGTCTTCTTCTGATCTTCCAACATTCAATCTTCCAATTCCAACACCTCCTTCACCTGTTGAAGAGGATGTTTCAAAGGAGGGATAGACACCTCCGGTGTCTGATCATGATGGAGGTCTTCAAATAGTTATATCTGGTGGTCCAGGGAAGGAAATATACTAGTGGTTAGTATGGATTGGATACTCTTTCAAATTTTCTTGCATTATTGTTTCTGGTATATGTTCATATTAGGGTTTGATAGGTTTATATATTGTTTCTGGTATGTGTTTTAATATGGTTTGTTGTATTTTTGTTTCGTCTTTATATTTGCATTAGAATTCTGGTATCAATTGTTAGTGCATTTGTGTCTGGTATTAACTTTTCTGGTATGTTACTTGTTTTAGTATTTCTGGTATGTCTTTTAGAATTAGTTTCTGGTATGTTATGTTTATTTGGTTTCTGGTATACCTATCTATTGTGTTTCTGGTATTTGTTTTTATATGATTTCTGGTATGCTATGTTTCGTCTATATATTACATGAGTTGTCTGGCATGTGTTTATGGTAATGTATTGTATTAGTTGTTAGTGCATTTGTGTCTGGTATTAACTTTTCTAGTATGTAACTGGTTTTAGGTTTTCTGGTATGTCTTATGGAATTAGTTTCTAGTATGTGATGTTTATTTGTTTCTTGTATACCCATCTATTGTGTTTCTAGTATGCTTGTTCTTTGTTTATATTACATGAGTTATCTGGTATGTGTTTATGGTTTGTTTTCTGGTATGAGTTGTCGATATTTTTCCTGTTTATATTTATATGATTTGTCTGGTATGTATGCTTTCTATTTTGAGTTTCATATGAGTTTTTTATATTACTTTCTGGTATTGAATTTTGATGTGAATATTGATATTATTTTCTGGTATGTTTACACAGGCAGAGGAAGAAATGCCTAGTAATGTACATGAAAACTCATTTGTAAGTTAAATGTTTGATGTGAGTTTCTGGTTTCTTGTTGAAATGTTTTTCTAGTATTAACAAACTTGTTTCCTTTACTAGTTGATGTACATGTTTGATGATAACCCGAAATATGAGACAACATAGATAACTGTACTGTCTCGTGTAAATTTAATCAACTTTATACTTGAAGGTTTGGATGCTAGGGAGCAACAAATGTTCAAAAGTTGTATATTTCAGGACATCATCTCTTTGTGTACAAATCTCAAGCTTTCTAACCAATTACTACACTTCATACTTCTGCATGAGGTCAAAACAGACCGCAAACACTCTATGTGGTTTGCAATCAACAACACTCTACTTAGGTATTTATACCTATACACCTTTTTCAGTTTGATACCTCCATTCCACTTTCTATTGTCAATGTGTTTCTTTCTTTCTTTTTTTTTTTTTTAATATTTTGGTTTATAAGGTTCGGCTTAAGCGAGTTTGCTAAAATTGCCGGCCTTGAGTGTCGGTACAGTGCATACAAAGAAGAGGAAGATGTCGACATGGAGGAGTTGGCCGGCATTCCCAAATGTTATTTGCGAACTTTGGAGGAGAAATATCCAGAGCTTCTAAAGATCGATGAACACAAATTTAAGATTGCTCTAATCCTCTTCATTGAAGGTGTTTTGCTTGGCAATGACAAGAAGAAGATGGTCTCCAATCTCACTCTTTCTTTGGTGAAGGACATGGAATCATTTAATTCCTTCCCATGGGGGCGCCTTGTCTTCTCTAAGACACTGGAGTGCCTACAACAGTGCGAGCCAACTAAGTCTTGAAAATCAGGCAATTACTGCCTTTCCGGTTTTCCTGTGTCACTCCAAGTAAGATTGGGTTATGTTGTTTCTGGTATGATTTTTGTAAGATCCCGGGTTTTGCGTTCACCGCCCCCGCGGTGAAGAGGACTGCCCCTGCGGCCGGCCGCCCCCGCGGCCGAGGTGATCCTCCCCTGCGGATAACGATAGAATGTCCGATATTCTATCTTATGAGCCGATTTTCCTCTTTCTTCCGTTCTTTTTATCTTCCTTCCATAGATAGAATGTCCAATATTCTATCTTATGGGCCAATTTTCTGATCTTCTTTCTAAACCCTAGACGCCTTTCCGTCTATCTTTTCAGCCCATCCCTATATATTCCCGTATTTTCCTCTTTTTCCCGTTCCTTGCTTACGTCTTCTTCAACCCTAAGAGCTGCATCCGTTCCCTTGCTTCCTGTGACCTTGCTGAACGTGTAAGTTCATCTCTTCTGGTTTCTTCCTCACGTTCTTATAGTTGCTGCATGCCTTCTCCTTCTGTTTCATTCTCTTCTTTGTTCTTCCCTTTTCTTCTTCTCCAAGAATCAAGTTTGATCCTTGATTCTTGTGGATCATTCCGTTGTTGATCCTTTGTTGTTCTCAGGCTCTCTGGAGTTGAGTCTTGACGTGTTGGAAGCAAAAGTGCAAACTTTGGTTGCCCTGCTGTGAGATCTGTCGAAGAGAAGCCCGCCATTAGCTTCTGTCGAAGATCCGCCCCTACGCCTGCATAGAGCCGCCCCTGCGCCTTTGTCACGTGCCACCCCTACGCCTCTGTCCAACCGCCCTTGCGGTTTTCTGTACAGTAACTCCCGTCTTTGGTGAGTTGCTTCCTTCCTTGCTTTCCTCGTTCCTTTCCTTGATCCTTGTGGTTGTTCCTTGTCCCCCGAGTTACTGTAAGACTAAGGTCGAGCCCTTAGCTTGTGGAGATCTCTTAGAGATCGTTGAGACTAGAAGTTATAGACTTCTAGCAACCGTTCCGTTTTTGATCCGTGTTGCTTGTTCGTACAAGCTTTCCCGAGGGAAACTGAGCTCTTCCTGAGTTGTTGCTGAGCTTTTGTGTTACCTTCGAGTGAGGTAAGTCCCTTGAACTTACTTAGCTTCATTCCGTATATTGGTTTGAGTGTTTTGGCTTGTTTGTGTTGTTTATATGTTTATAACGGATAACCGGAATAGGAATCACCCTTTATTACCCTTAACTGGCCCAAGTGTATGATAACCGGGCGGTGACCACTTGTCTAGTTCTACAGGAGACTAGAATGTGCTCTTGCAACCCAGACCCGTAGGTAACGGATAGTACTGATCTATTCCTATTTGTAGACGGAAGTGGAGGCGACTTTCGGGAGATTCTCGTGTGACAAAAGAAGTTGAATTAGTAATGGATAACCTTAATGAAAGATAATAACCAGTTGTGTGCAAGCATGCTACGTGTTTTCTTTACCTTATTTGTGTTTGTGCCTTTACGCTCTTGCTAGTATCTAGAATATTAGCTAACGGTTTATACCGTCGTTGTAGATGTTCTGCAGGTTCAGAATGCTACTGAGTGATCCGGATAGTGTGGTCAGCCGGGGTTCCCGTACATTATAGGACGGGATCGAGTTTTTTGTTTCTGTGTTGTTTCCCTTTTGTTTTGAACTCGGTTGCGGAGCTTTTGTGTTTTCTTTTGTTTAAACCTTGGGTTTTAGTTTGAGTTTTGGTTTTCATTTGCCTGTGCCTTGTTGTAAGATCCGTTTGCTGTTGCTACTCTGAGGGTCGGGACCCATTGTGCGGTCCTAGCCCGTAGCGCTTCGAGTTCCTGAACTTGGGGTGTTACAATATGGTATTAGAGGTCTAGGTTGGCAACAATGACACTCGAAATCTTCTAAAGGTCGGATGAATAAATAAATAGAACCCACAAGGGGTCTAACGTTTTCAAAAGGGGGTTTTGTTTTAACTTGTCGGTCTGGGATATATGTACGGGTGACCACCACTACCTCTACATATCTCAGCAGTGTAGTTTACTTTTGTGTTGGCCTTTATGTGTGCTTTTCTTGGAGTTCTGTTTTGCTGCAGTGTGGCCTTTTATGTATAGTTTCTTATACCTATCCTTATAGCAGATGGCACGTACTAGAGCTACATCTGCTATGGGGCGAGGAAGGGGTCGACCACCACTTCAACCTGCCGTCCGTGGACGAGGACGTGCAGGAAGACCTCCACTAGCTAGAGGTCGGGGATAAGCCCCAGTTGTTGATCCGCCTACCTGATAGCATGAAATATGACTATATTTTAGACACTTGTTTTGATTGTTTTTCCTTTTAAATGTGTGATAACGTGATTTATGACGTTAGTATAGGCATACAATTAGATAGTTTTTACCATTATTCATGCACGGTTTTGGCATTAGTTCACGGCGTTTACACTCATTTCATGCATAATTCTAGAAAAGACGTCTACACGAGCTTTTGTCGGTGTTGTAGGTATTTCGGGGGTCTTTTGGACATTAACCGATGCATTCGAGGGTCAAGCCTCAGGGTGGTACACATCCAAAGCTTTGAAGGAGCATAATTGGAGCAACAAAGGACACAAAGACCACTATTGGTGCAAGCAATGGAGAAACTCATGGCTAGACGATCATATCATGCTTCTGTTGAAGAAAATCGGACCATCACTCAGGAAAATCGGCCGATTTTCCTGACTGGGTCGATTTTTTGGCCTTCAACAGCTTAAGCCACGTGTCCCACGATCTCTTGATCCGGCCTTGCTCTTGGTGGAGAATATAAGTGGGCCTGCAAGCTGTTACTGGGTATCTCTCCTCTCCCACATTCTCTCATTCACAGCTCATTCCATTGGGGAGAGACTTGGAGAAGAGGAAAACTACTCTCAAATTGAAGGAAGAAGAAGAACACCAAACATAGAGTGATAGTGAGGTTTTGAGTGATTTTTGGAGTCTTTGATTGAGGAACTATTGCAAGGATTGTTAGGAACGTTTTGGAACTTCATTTGAAGGGTTGTAAGTCTTGCTAAAACTTAGATTCAGCTGAGATTTATTATTTTTACTTGCCTATCTTTCATTATCCATCTATGAAAACCATGTATGCTTGTGTGATGATTTTGGATCTTGATATGCATATTATTGGCTAGTTTATTGTGATTCTGGAGTGATGGATTGATGGTTATGGCTTGGGTGATGATAGAATGGACTTACATGTTAGTTTAGGATGATTTGATTGCACAAAACCTAACCCAGAAAGAAAAATCGGGATGTTCTTCAGCCAGATCGGCCGATTTAGGCATGATCTACCCGATTTTTCTCTGTTGCTCTTTAATTGATGGATCTGTATGTTAGGATGTTAGGTTGTTGAAATCCTAGTGTTTATTTAGCTTAATTTAGCTTAGGATCACCTAATGCTATCAACCTAAGTGAGGGAAGAGATCTACCCGATGATTTCCGATCTTAGATACCTAAGATGATCAATTCTAGGTAGTAGCGAGCCTCACAAGTTGCTATTGGATTGAGTGTGCTAGGATTATTGCTTGAGACTTACTTTTCCGAGACTTACCCGGTAAGGAGAGGTTTGCCACTTAAGTAGTGTCCGGTTTGTGTAGAATTCCCTACTTTACCTCCTTGAGACTTACCCGGTAATAGGAGTTTGATGCGGGATTAGTGAAGTAAAAGACCTACCCGGTAATTGCTTCCATTAGTGAAACACCCTTTCCCAACACCGCAGCCTTGTCCTTAGAATCTTAAAACCTTGATTCCAATGCCATAACCGGAAATCTTGACCTCTAGAATCCACTTTTCTCTCTTTTATCACATATTTTGTGCTTGTGTTACTTGTTTACCTTGCTAGCTTGAGTTGGTAGTTCGTTTTATTATCTTGCTTGATTTGTGATCTTTGCTTGATCACCACAAAAACCAACAAAAAATATCGAGATTTTCATTTCTTTGTTCCTTTACCTTTTCTTAGACTAGATCCACACTATCTATGACCATTGTTTGACTTGATTTCACCTTAATCTTTGTGTTCGACCTCGGAATACTATCCCTACTACAAACGTCCCGTACACTGCAGGTTCGCTAGGAGTTAGGAGAAATATAACGAGTATAATATTAAGGCTTTTGTGCTATACGATCTTAGTGTAACAAGTTTTTGGCGCCGTTGCCGGGGACTAGGTCTAGATCGAGTCATTTTTATGATTGTTTATAGTGTAGATCTTTCTTGTTGCCTTTGATCTCTTTTGGTTTGTGTCTTTGCTTTTCAGGACATCTCTCACTCTTTAGGTGTATGCGAAGATCTCGTGGAAAGGATTTAGCTCCATTCGATCCCGAACCGGAGAAAACCCTTAGATCTAGATCCAAGAGCATAAGAAAGGGAAAAGAGATGGCCGGAATAGATCTCCAAGCTGAGTTGGATGAGGCTTTAGAGCAAATTAGGATAAGGGATGAAGCCTTGGAGAATGAAAGGAGACTTGCCAATGAGAGGCAAGAGGCAACTAGGAGGGAGATTGAGGAGATTAGGCAAGCTCTTGTGCAAAGGGAGCTTAACCGCCAACAACCTCCTCCGCCTCCACCACAACCGCAGCCGGCGGTTAACATTCGGGTTGTGCCCATTGCTATGGAAGAGCCACAAACGTTAGGGTAACGTATGGATCCGGCACAAAGAGCACACCGTCCGGGTGTGAACTTAGGAGATCCCGCAGCCCATGATTACGAGCTCCGCCCTCAAGTTCTACAAATGATCCGGCATAATCAATTTGGAGGGATGGAAGGAGAGTCTCTTCATCAACACTTGATGAACTCTGAGATCTTGATGGAGACTCTTAGACCGCCTAGATTGGAGAGCAACAACCATAAGCTTAGGGCTTTCTCCTTCTCTCTTAAGGACAAAGCCTTAGCTTGGTATTGTTACGCTCAGGATGTGATACACAATGGGTTTTAAATTTATACTCGTTATATTTCTCCTAACTCCTAGCGAACCCGCAGTGTACGGGACGTTTGTAGTAGGGATAGTATTCCGAGGTCGAACACAAAGACTAAGGTGAGATTGATTTGGTTTATGATTAAGTTTAGTAGAGATCTAGGTTAAGAAAAGAAGAAGAAGAAATAAAGAAATGAAAATCTCAATGTTTTTGGTTGGTTTTTGGGTGATTGATCAAGGATCACAAATCATGCAAAGTAAACAATCAACTAAGCTAACGAATCAATACAAACAAACAAGCTAAACACGAGATATAAATCAAAAGAGAAAAACGGATTCTAGGGGTTAGAAGTTCCGGTTATGGCATAGGACTCAAGCTATCTAACCATCCTTGGATTAACTATGATATGTTGGGATTGAGTGTTTCTAGATTGGGATCAATCACTGGGTAGGTCTCATGGTCCACTAGTCCGTCCCTAAGGTCTCATCACCGGGTAAGTCTCTAAGAACCTAAGGGATAGAATTCTACACAAACCGGATTGTTACCTAGGGATCTAACCTATCCTTACCGGGTAAGTCTCGAAAGGGTTAGTCCTAAACAACTATCCTAGCACACTTAATTCAATGGCGGCTTATGAGGCTCACCACTACCTAGGGTTTGCCATCTTTGAAATCTAAGGGTAAGAATCACCGGGTATGTCTCTTTTAACACTTAGTCGCTAACACTAGGTCAACCTAGGGTAGATTTTACTCAACAAACTCTAGGATTTCAACATCCTAACAATCTAAAACTAGATCCATCGAACTAGGGAGAATCACGGCTGTTCTACCAAGTCCACGGCCGTGGTCTGGCAAGAACAAACCGTGGACTCCAACAGAGGCTACGTTCAAGTAAGTTACTCATCCAAGGGCAAATCTAAGTCCATCCTATCATAGTCCTAGCCATAACCATCCCTTCCTTACCCTAGAATCACATCTATTTAGCCTACAACATTCATCATAACAATCGAAATCATCAAACATAAAATCATAGCTTCCATTTGCAAGATAATGAAGAGAAAGAGATGAACAAGTGAAGTAAACAAAACCAAGCTGAAAATAAGATTAGAATGACTCACAACCCTTCCAAAAGAAGGTTTAAATGGTTCATACAACTCTAGAAATCGATTCCGAAATTCTTCACTACAAAAGCTATCAAAGTCTATCAATGGTGTGTTCTTCTTCTCCTTTCCAATGGAGCTCTTCTTCCTCTTCCTATGGTAGCTCTTCTCCTTGAGAGAATCTTCTTGTTGTGGGAGTGAAGGTGGAATTGGATGGTGGAGTGGAAGATGCTCTCTCAGCCAATGCAGGACCACTTTTATACTACAACTTTGCAAGAGCTGGCCAAGAGATCGTGGCATAGCTGTCACAACCGCCTGGCAAGAACCACGGTTGGTTCCACGGCCGTGGACCCTTCAGTGACCGTGGTTTGGTGCTTCAGCGTTGCCTTGGTTCATTAAGCTTTGATTTGGTGCATGACTTGTGTTGGCAAGGTTCCATGAGTCCTCCTTAGCCTCTAGCTTGCATCCTAATGAGTCCGAGGGTGTGTTATCTTGATGAACTATCCTCAAACGTACCGTTTAAGCTCCTAATTCTAAAAAAATACCTACAAAGCAATGCAAGAGTCCGTGTAGACGTCTATCTCGACAAAATACGTGAATTGAGTGCAAACGTCATGAACTAGTGCTAAACCATGCATGAATGAGTGAGAAATCTATCTAAATGACTACCTAAACCTAAGTCATAAATCGTGTTATCAGGTATCAATCTATTCCACAAGGGCGAGTGAGTACTTGGGAGGAGATGACAACCGAGTTTTTAACTAAGTTCTTCCCACCTTCCAAGACTACCGAGCTAAGAGGGAAGATCAATGCCTTCGTGATGAAGGATAGAGAAAGCTTGTTCAAGTCTTGGGAGAGGTTCAAAGACCTTCTCCTAGATTGCCCACACCATGGTATACCAAAAATTGAGCTATTGGAGATCTACTTCAAAGGACTTGATGAAGATAGCCAATTCAAGCTCCAATCTCTTTTCGGTGGGACTTTCATGGAGAAGAATGTAGATGATGCTTGTGAGTTTGTGGAGAAACAAGCTCTAGTGATTGAGAAATACTCCCATAGGAAGAGTGAAGGGAGAAAGGCGGGAGCATATGAGGTGAATGAAGTCACCATGAGCAATTTCAAGCTCGACGCCATCAACAACGAGCTAAAGTCTTTGAGGGAGTTGTGTGCTACAACTTTGAAGAACCAAGCAACTCCTCAAGTGCAAGTGCAAGCTAATTTGTCTTCCAAAGAGGAAGATGTGAACTACATGGGAAGGGACAATTACAACAACTATCAAGGCCCAAGGAACTTCAACAACAACCGGCAATTCAATAATTACCGGCCTAACCACAACCATCCCGGGTTCTCTTATTCTAACCCGGATGGAGCCTTGAACCCTCCCGCTTCCACAAGCACAACTCCACCACCAAAAGCTTCACAAGAACCTCCACCCGGAGTTACTCAACCTCCAAAGGATAGAACCGAGATGATGTTTGAGCAATTGCTTGGAAGGTTGAGTGGTCTTGAGAGCACGGTGACTTCAATTTCCAAGGCTCAAAAGGTTTTGGAAGCACAAGTGTTCCAAAAGGCGGGTGAAGCACATAGAGATCTGGGAAAGCTTCTCGGAAGAACCGAAGACAACCCAAGAGGCCAAGTGTTGGCTATTACAACAAGGAGTGGGTTAAGCATGAAGGATCCCTTACCTAAGGGAAATGACAAAGGGAAGCAAGTGGTGAATGAAGAAGAGCCATTGCAAGAAGATGGAGGAAAGAGCAAGGAAGATGAGCCATCATATGTGGCACCACCTCCATACAAGCCACCACTACCATTCCCACAATCACGAGCAAGAGCTCGTTTGGACAAGCACTTTGGTAAATTCCTTGAACTAATGTCTAAATTGCATATTAATATTCCGTTCATGGATGCTATTTTAGGTATGCCGGCGTATGGCAAATTCTTGAAGGAAATACTCTCCAACAAGAGGAAGTTGGAGGAGTATGGAGAAGTAAGGATGACGAAGAGGTCCTCGGAGTTGATTCAAACGATGAAGGAGGAGATGCCTCCTAAGCTAAGAGATCCGGGATCCTTTTGTGTGCCAATCGGAGTAGGAGAAGTGAAGTATGACGCCCTATGTGATCTTGGGGCAAGTGTAAGTATCATCCCGCTTGCACTTTGCAACAAGGTTGGGCTAGGAGAGCCAAAGCCGGTCAAGATGACCCTTTACATGGCGGACCGCTCAATCACTCATCCGGTTGGAATCTTGGAAGACATTCCGGTGCAACTAGGGAAGTTCTATGTGCCCATAGACTTCGTTGTTTTGGATATCCCGGCGGACTATCCGGTTCCTATCATCTTGGGGAGACCTTTCCTAGCTACTTCCGGATGTTTGGTGGATTGCAAGAATGGAGTTCTCTCTTTCAACATTGGAGAAGAAAACATCAAGTTTAATTTGTCCACAATGGTAAAGGGGCCAACCCTAGGTGAGGATGTCTTCAACATTGTTGAGGAAGAGGAGTCTAGAGAGGTTGTGAGCTCAATCTTGCTCAAGGATCCACTTGAGAAGGTTCTTAGCTCAAGTTCGATGGAGGAAGGAGTTGAGGAGAGTAGTAATGAAGTAATCAAGGCCTTGAATGCATTGGACGAGCTACCAAGTGTTGGATTTGAAGTCCTAAAGGAAGAGAAAATCACCCAGAAAAATCGGACTGTAGGGGCCAGATCGGCCGATTTTTGGACTTATACTGAAGTTTCGTCCAGTTCTGCAAATACAAAAACTCAGATCGACCTACCCTCAGGAAAATCGCCGATTTTTCTGACTGGGCCGATTTTCCTGAGTCTTTTCAGCATCAACCAATTGATTGTGAGCAATCATCAAGGGACTTAGGGGAGGCTTCCATGGCTTTGCAATCATCTCAACCTACATTGTATGGATCGTCTCCAACCGAAAGAGGTCCTCCTCAACTTGATCTTAAACCTCTTCCTTCTCATTTAAAGTATGCTTTCCTTGGTTCAAATTCTACTTATCCGGTGATTGTGAATGCATCTTTGAATGATGATGAGCTTAATAGATTGTTGAATGAATTGAAACTGCATAGAAAGGCAATAGGATACACCATTGATGACCTTGTTGGCATAAAGCCCTCTTTGTGCATGCATAAGATAATGATGGAAGATAACCATAAACCCTCTATTGAATATCAAAGAAGATTGAATCCTATATATAATGAAAGAGGTAGTCAAGAAAGAGATCATTAAGTTGCTAAATGCGGGAATTATCTACCCTATCTCGGATAGTAAGTGGGTTAGTCCCGTTCATGTAGTTCCTAAGAAGGGTGGGATGACCGTAGTGACCAATGAGAATAATGAACTAATCCCGACTAGGACGGTTACGGGGTGGAGGATGTGTATTGACTATAGGAAGCTTAACATGGCCTCTAGGAAAGATCACTTCCCTCTCCCTTTCATTGACCAAATGCTAGAGAGGTTAGCTCAACATTCTCATTTTTGCTATTTAGATGGCTATAGTGGATTCTTCCAAATCCCTATCCACCCCGATGACCAAGAGAAAACCACATTTACATGTCCATGGGGTACTTTTGCATATAGGAGAATGCCATTTGGGTTGTGCAATGCACCCGCCACCTTCCAAAGGTGTATGATGGCTATCTTTTCGGAATACATTGAAAATATCATGGAAGTGTTTATGGATGATTTTTCTGTTTATGGTTCTTCTTTTGATAATTGTTTGGCTAACTTGTCATTAGTACTTAAAAGATGTGAGGAGACAAATCTTGTCTTAAATTGGGAAAAATGCCACTTCATGGTAAGTGAAGGTAATGTGTTGGGACACTTGGTGTCCAACCGTGGCAATGAGGTTGATAGGGCTAAGATTGAAACGATAGAGAAGTTGCCACCACCTACCTCGGTGAAAGGGGTAAGGAGCTTTCTAGGACATGCCGGTTTTTACCGGAGATTCATTAAGGATTTCTCTAAAATTTCTACGCCTCTTACTAACCTACTAATGAAAGATGTTGAGTTTGTTTTCTCCAAGGATTGCCTTGAAGCTTTTTGTAGGTTAAAGGACGCTTTGATCTCCGCTCCCATCATGCAACCTCCGGATTGGAGCTTACCATTTGAAGTGATGTGTGATGCAAGTGATGTGGCCGTTGGGGCTGTTTTAGGACAAAGGAAAGATGGGCGTACGCATGCCATCTATTATGCTAGCAAGACGCTGGATGATGCCCAACTCAACTATGCCACAACCGAGAAAGAGTTGCTAGCGGTAGTGTATGCCTTTGAGAAGTTCTGCTAATATCTTGTTGGAACGAAGGTCATTGTGTACACGGATCATGCTGCAATCCGTTATCTTCTTACAAAGAAGGATGCCAAACCTAGATTGATTCGGTGGATCCTTCTACTTCAAGAGTTTGATTTGGAAATCCGGGACAAGAAGGGGTCCGAAAATTCAGTGGCGGATCACCTTAGTAGGCTACCTCCATTAGAGCTCGAGAGAGATGACATCCCGATTGATGACTCATTCCGGGATGAACAATTGCAAATGGTGGAAGAGTGCTTGTTCCAAGTGTCTAGAGGAAGTGAACCATGGTATTCGGACATTGTGAACTATCTTGTGTGTGAGGAAGTGCCTCCCGGTTTGACGTATGCCCAAAGAAAGAAGTTCTTCAAGGATGTGAGGCACTACTATTGGAGTGAACCATTTTTTGTTCAAGAGAGGGCCGGATGGAGTGTTTAGAAGATGCATACCGGAGGATGAGGTGGAGAGTGTGATCCGCCATTGTCATTCCTTGCCATGTGGAGGGCATGCTAGCTCACACAAGACATGTGCTAAGGTGTTGCAATTAGGCTTCTTTTGGCCAATTTTGTTCAAGGATGTACAAAGCTTTATGGTAGCTTGTGATGCTTGCCAAAGGACGGGCAACATCTCAAGGAGCAATGAGATGCCCTTGAACAACATACAAGAAGTGGAGATATTTGATGTGTGGGGTGTGGACTTCATGGGACCATTCCCTTCTTCATGTGGCAACCTCTACATCCTATTGGCGGTAGATTATGTTTCGAGATGGGTGGAGACAATCGCCTCCCCCACAAATGATGCCAAGGTTGTAGTGCGGTTCTTCAACCGAGTGATCTTTCCTAGGTTTGGAACACCAAGGGTGATCATAAGTGATGGAGGAAAGCACTTCACTAATAGAAACATTGGAGCCCTTTTGGCTAAGTATGGGGTGACCCATAATGATCATAAGTGATGGAGGAAAGCACTTCACTAATAGAAACATTGGAGCCCTTTTGGCTAAGTATGGGGTGACCCATAAGGTGGCAACACCTTACCATCCCCAAACTAGTGGCCAAGTGGAGATCTCCAACCGGGAGATAAAAGGGATACTTGAGAAGACGGTCTCCAGGACAAGAAAAGATTGGGCTATGAAGCTCGATGATGATTTGTGGGCTTATAGAACCGCTTTCAAGACACCAATTGGCACCACTCCCTACAAGCTAGTTTATGGCAAGTCTTGCCACCTTCCAATAGAGATGGAGCATAGAGCATATTGGGCTATAAGGTGGTTGAATTTTGACCTCAAGGAGGCCGGTGAGAAGAAATTGCTAGACATGAACGCCCTTGAGGAGATCCGGTTGGATGCTTATGAGAATGCCCGAATTTACAAGGAGAGGACCAAGCATTGGCATGACAAGCGCCTCATCCCAAAAGAGTTGAGTGAGGGTGACTTGGTGCTTCTTTTCAACTCGAGGCTGCGGCTTTTCCCTGGAAAGCTCAAGTCAAGATGGACGGGTCCCTATGTTGTGAAGAAGGTCTTTCCTCATGGAGCGGTGGAGATAGGAAGAGATCATTGTGGTAACTTTAAGGTGAATGGGCACCGCTTGAAGAAGTACATTCCGGAAGCCCCGGTGAAAGTGATTGCTCCACTTCACCTTGAGTGAAACGCTCCTGAATTTGGTCAAGCTAATGACCTTAAAGAAGCGCTTAATGGGAGGCAACCCATTGGTACATATTTTTCCCTTTCGTTTTTCTTATTTTTGTTTGATCTTACTCTTGGTGTGCTTTGTTTTTCTTTTGTGTTTTTGAATGCTAGATCTTGTTGATTGTCATGTGAGATGAGATGTTGGAGGTCATGTGAAAACCTCATGGAACTATTGAAGGTACAAGATCCAAGCACATGGACGAGGAGGAAATCACCCAATTAATCGGCCTTTGCTTCAGCCAGATCGGCCGATTTCCTGGGCAGTTGGGGCGATTTTTCCTTCTGTAAAGGAAAGTGATGATCTCCAATCAAGCATGGGTGGAGCGGACGTGGAACTTGGACGGCTTGCGGTGCCAAGCGCGGATTCCGACACCATAATGAACATCAAGAGCTCTCTACCATCCTTGATCGATCATCCACCATCATCATTCGACGTGAACCAAAATACCAAAGCATCACAAATTTTACATTGTGAGGACTCTCTTTCACTTCTTTATTTAGTTTGCACATTGGGGACAATGTATTTCTAAGTATGGGGTGGGGTTTTCATGATCACTTGCATGATTAGCATCTAGGATAGTTTAATATTGTCACATGTTTCATTATGTCTTGCATTGTACATACATATTTCGAAAAATCCAAAAAAATCAGAAAATTTTAAATTTTTTTAGTGCTTCTAAAGCTTGGGAATGACCCTTATGATGAAAATTGTCTTGTGAATTGGCTATAGATGGCCTTATGTGTTGAATAGATGAATGCGTATGTGGACTTGAAGTACTTATCTTGAATCCCATGAATGATTTGTGATCATGAATGTTTTCCTTGATTGAATTGAGAATTGAAAGTCGAAATTACATGCTAGTTCTTGCACATCATTTAGGAGTGATTAAGGAAATTCATCTTTCTCTACCTCTCATCTTGATCATGTTGTTTAAGCACCTCAATTGATGAAAAATTTTACCTCTTTTTACCCATCCGGGACTAGGAGCATGCTAGTGTGTTGATGTGTATGAAAAGCAAGTGTGGGGTGAAGTCATTGATGAAAGAATGTTGTGAATGAAGTGCTGAATTTGATGTGAAAATGTAGACAAAAATATAGGTCTGGGGACGTTGGTTTAAATGACAAGTAACTCGGCACACTTCACATAATCGGGTGTTGGTGCCTTGCCAAAGTCAAATAAACCGATAGTCCTAACGAGCTTTGGTATGTGTGCCCGGTGTGGATGCACCTCGATAAATAAAAAAAAAACCCGAGGACGGCTAATCACCTAGGTTTCGGCTTTTGTACACGAATGCCATTGTCTCAAAAATAAGTGAAAAAGAAAAGAAAAGAAGGAGAAAAATACACTTTGGTGGATGAAGTATAAATGTAAAAGTTGTGGTTGTTTAGTTTCCTTTCCCGGATTTACACCACATGGCCTTAGAAAATTCCCACCTTATCATCAACGTTTCTTAGCCTTTTCTTTCCTAAAGTCCTTGTGATCTAATTGCATGTGTGTAAGACTTAGTGATCTAGATTGGATATGCTCATGATCATCTTGACTTCTTCATTTTCACCTCTCATGCATGCTTCCTAGTTAAGTATAATTGTCTTTCCATGCCTTTATTCATTTGATGCATGATTGATTGTCCTTTGCCATGAAACATGACTATGAAGGTGATCCAATGTTAGAAGCACAATTCCAAAAAGATTTTGTTGTTTTTCTGCATGCATAAATCATGTCATCTCCTAGTCTATAGTTGGATCTTGCTCGGGGACGAGCAAATCTTAAGTATGGGGTATTTTGATAACGTGATTTAAGACGTTAGTATAGGCATACAATTAGATAGTTTTTCCCATTATTCATGCACGGTTTTGGCATTAGTTCACGGCGTTTACACTCATTACATGCATAATTCTAGAAAAAACGTCTACACGAGCTTTTGTCGGTGTTGTAGGTATTTCGGGGGTCTTTTGGACATTAACCAATGCATTCGAGGGTCAAGCCTCAGGGTGGTACACATCCAAAGCTTTGAAGGAGCATAATTGGAGCAACAAAGGACACAAAGACCACTATTGGTGCAAGCAATGGAGCAACTCATGGCTAGACGATCATAGCATGCTTCTGTTGAAGAAAATCGGACCATCACTCAGGAAAATCGGCCGATTTTCCTGACTGGGTCGATTTTTCGGCCTTCAACAGCTTAAGCCACGTGTCCCACGATCTCTTGATCCGGCCTTGCTCTTGGTGGAGAATATAAGTGGGCCTGCAAGCTGTTGCTGGGTATCTCTCCTCTCCCACATTCTCTCATTCACAGCTCATTCCATTGGGGAGAGACTTGGAGAAGAGGAAAACTACTCTCAAATTGAAGGAAGAAGAAGAACACCAAACATAGAGTGATAGTGAGGTTTTGAGTGATTTTGAGTGATTTTTGGAGTCTTTGATTGAGGAACTATTGCAAGGATTGTTAGGAACGTTTTGGAACTTCATTTGAAGGGTTGTAAGTCTTGCTAAAACTTAGATTCAGCTGAGATTTATTGTTTTTACTTGCCTATCTTTCATTATCCATCTATGAAAACCATGTATTCTTGTGTGATGATTTTGGATCTTGATATGCATATTATTGGCTAGTTTATTGTGATTCTGGAGTGATGGATTGATGGTTATGGCTTGGGTGATGATAGAATGGACTTAAATGTTAGTTTAGGATGATTTGATTGCACAAAACCTAACCCAGAAAGAAAAATCGGGCTGTTCTTCAGCCAGATCGGCCGATTTAGGCATGATCTACCCGATTTTTCTCTGTTGCTCTTTAATTGATGGATCTGTATGTTAGGATGTTAGGTTGTTGAAATCCTAGTGTTTATTTAGCTTAATTTAGCTTAGGATCACCTAATGCTATCAACCTAAGTGAGGGAAGAGATCTACCCGATGATTTCCGATCTTAGATACCTAAGATGATCAATTATAGGTAGTAGCGAGCCTCACAAGCCGCTATTGGATTGAGTGTGCTAGGATTATTGCTTGAGACTTACTTTTCCGAGACTTACCCGGTAAGGAGAGGTTTGCCACTTAAGTAGTGTCCGGTTTGTGTAGAATTCCCTACTTTACCTCCTTGAGACTTACCCGGTAATAGGAGTTTGATGCGAGATTAGTGAAGTAAGAGACCTATTTGGTAATTGCTTCCATTAGTGAAACACCCTTTCCCAACACCGCAGCCTTGTCCTTAGAATCTTAGAACCTTGAGTCCAATGCCATAACCGGAAATCTTGACCTCTAGAATCCACTTTTCTCTCTTTTATCACATATTTTGTGCTTGTGTTACTTGTTTACCTTGCTAGCTTGAGTTGGTAGTTCGTTTTATTATCTTGCTTGATTTGTGATCTTTGCTTGATCACCACAAAAACCAACCAAAAATATCGAGATTTTCATTTCTTTGTTCCTTTACCTTTTCTTAGACTAGATCCACACTATCTATGACCATTGTTTGACTTGATTTCACCTTAATCTTTGTGTTCGACCTCGGAATACTATCCCTACTACAAACGTCCCGTACACTGCAGGTTCGCTAGGAGTTAGGAGAAATATAACGAGTATAATATTAAGGCTTTTGTGCTATACGATCTTAGCGTAACAATGTGTACATGGATATGAGTTTAAAACATTTATGATCACATTCACCTATTTTGTCGATATAGAGATCTACACAAGCTTTGTTATGTTTATAGGTGAATAAAGGCTTGAATTAAAGTGTATGCGAAGGGATAGGAGTATTTGATCATGCTAGATGTCAAGAAGATATATTGGAGAAGCTAAGGAAGGAGCATGATTAGAGAACTTTACGAAACAAAGGCTTTCACAAAGGCTTTTGAGTTTCCACGACCAAACCAAGAGAACCACGACCGTGGTTTATACATTGAGATCGTGGAAAGTGATGTCGAAGAGCCACAAAAGGTTCCACACCCTAAACCATGGCCGTGGAATGTTACACTAGACTATGATTTCCATGACGTTGCCACTTGTCATATTTTCTACGTCATCAATAGTTATCGGGCCTTCTTGTTACCCTATTTTTCCCTATAAGAAGGCTGAAGGAGGGAGAAAACGGAACGGCTGCTTACACCCCCAAAGAGAGAGATATTCGGATCATTGCTGATGACATGATTTATGACGTTAGTTTAGGCATTCATTTAGATAGTTTTTCCCGTTATTCATGCATGGTTTGGCATTAGTTCATGACATTTACGCTTAATTCATGCATATTGTTGAAATAGACGTCTACACGAACTATTGTCGGTTTTGTAGGTATTTTGGGGAGCTTTTGGAGCTTAATCGATACATTCGAGGATCATTCCTCGTGATGGCACACTTCCGGACTCATTAAGGAGCAAGGTAGGAGCAAAGGAGAACACAAAAGACCTTGTTGGTGCATGCCTTGCACAAACTCATGACTTGGTGATCCAAAGAGGGCTGAACAGAGAGAACCACGGCCCAAAGGCCAAAATCTAGACCGTGGTTTTGCCCGTGGTTTCTTCTGGACCACTTTGACACGTGTCCCACGATCTCTTTGTCCGACCCTTGCTTTTTGGTGGAGTATTTAAGTGGACCTGCAGGCTGATTTGAGGATCTTCTCTCCTTTTTGGACCCTTCTATTCTACCATCTTCCCCAACACTCCTCCATTGGAGCTTTTCTTCCAAGCACCCTTGTGGGTGTTCTTGGGAGAGATTAGTGTAGATTTTAGTTTTAAAGTGAGATTTGAGTGGTTTTGAGTGAGGTTTCCCTTGTTGATACCTTGGAGCTGCATCTTGGAACCTTTGTAAAATTTGGTAACTTCTATTCTAGCTTTATAATGTCTTTTCTTTGGTTCATTCTTCATTTTCTAGCTATGACTTGCAAGCATGCTCTATTTATGAAATTTGATCTAGATTTGTATGTTGTTGGCTGAATAGTGGTGATTCTAGGGTGAAGGAATGATGTTTATGCTTTGGACTATGATTGTATGGACTTCCATGTTAGCTTAGGATGGATTCGTGTTCGAAACCCTAACTCAGACCCAAAACCACGGCCTGTTCATCCAAAATCTAGACCGTGGTTTTGGCCGTGATTTTCTCTATTATGCTTGTATTGATGAATCTGGATGTTAGGATGTAGATGTATTGAAATCCTAGTGTTTTTGTTGAGCCTAATCTAGCTTAGGGTGACCTAATGTTAGCAACCTTTTTGAGGGATGAGACTTACCCGGTAATTTCCTCTCTTAGATACATAAGATGATGAACTCTAGGTAGTAGTGAGCCAAAAAAGCCACTATTGGATTGAGTGTGCTAGGATCGTTGCCTAAGACTTACCTTTTCTGAGACTTACCCGGTAAGGAGGGGTTTGACCCTTAGGTAGTAGCCGGTTTGTGTAGAATTCCCGTCCTTAGGTTCCTTGAGACTTACCCGGTAATAGGACCTTAGGTGCGAGACTAGTGGAGCATGAGACTAGCCCGGTAATTGCTCCCATTAGAGAAACACCCAACTCCGAACAACCACGATTTTCCTTAGATCTTTAGAAGCATGAGTCCATTGTCATAATCGGAATTCCGAATCTCTAGAATCCGCTTTCTTACCTCTTATCTCTTATCTTTGTGTTTGTGTTGCTTGTTTGTGTTGATATATTTGTCATCCTTGTTTGATCACCCAAAACCATCCAAAAATATTGTGTTTTGCACTTTCTTTATTCCTCATCTCATCTTAGTTTAGATTTACAATATCTTTGATCATTGAATGACTTGATTTCACCTCAGTCCTTGTGTTCGACCTCGGAATACTTTCCTTCCTACATAACGATCTGTACACTGTGGGTTTCGCTAGATAGTTTAGGAGATTAGATTGAGTTTATAAATGTAAAGCTTTTTGTTCTACATCTCTAGCGTAACAATTGCTTAGGAAGATTCCATTGTGTACAGGGAAGATCCTGAGAAGGACAAGATTTGGAGATTGCGTACTTAGAGAATATCTTAGGGTTTACATTTGGAGACGGATTGACATCCCGTTCTTCATTGTTCCTTGAGATTGTTGTGAGAATTTCTGTTCCCTCTTCCGCATTCATTAAACACATACACTTGTTGTTTGGATTTGAGATTGATTATTTGACTATTATTGAGTTTTCGAGATTTTTTACCTTTTTCTCTTTTAAACTTGATTATTGATTCAATGATGATGGTTATTGGCTAAAACCCTTGAGTCTTCTTCCACTACTCCCATGGAGTGTTATTTCAAGAGCACCAGAGAGTTCCACGCCCTAAACCACAGCCGTGGAAGTAACATGTGTACCGTGGTTTTGGAAAATGCTGAGAACAATTCCGTCCTTTCTACAACTACTCTTGAGTCTTCTTCCACTACTCCCACACCCTTAGAGACTTCTAAGGAAGCATCGAGCACACCTCAAGATAAATCAAAGGCATCAATAGCTTTGGAATTGAAGCTGCTTCCCACACATCTTTGGTATGCATTTCTTGGAACTAATTCTACCTTTCCCGTTATTGTTAGTTCTGATTTAAATGAAGATGAACATGAGAAACTTATGGATGTTTTGAGGAAACATAGGAAAGCTTTAGGATATACCATAGAGGATCTTGTAGGAATTAAACCATCTTTATGTATGCACAAGATTCTAATGGAGGAGGATTACAAGCCTTCACGACAACCTCAAAGATTGTTAAACCCGATCATGAAAGAGGTCGTGAAGAAGGAAATCCTTAACTTACTTGACGTAGGTATCATCTATCCTATCTCTGATAGCAAGTGGGTGAGCCCCGTTCAAGTTGTTCCAAATAAGGAAGGAATGACCGTTGTGACCAACAAGAACAACGAACTCATTCCAACGAGAACCGTGACGGGTTGGAGGATGTTCATTGACTACCGCAAGCTGAATAATGCAACTAGGAAGGATCACTTCCCGCTACCATTCATCGATCAAATGCTTGAAAGGTTAGAACAACACTCCTACTTTTGTTACCTTGACGATTATAGTGGTTTCTTTCAGATTCCGATTCACCCGGGCGATCAAGAGAAGACCACATTCACGTGCCCATGGGGTACGTTTGCTTATAGGAGGATGCCATTCAGACTTTGTAACGATCCATCCACCTTTCAAATGTGTATGATGACCATCTTCTCGGAATATATTGAGGAAATCATGGAGGTTTTTATGGACGATTTTTCAGTTTATGGTTCCTCATTTGAAAATTGTCTTGCTAACCTTTCTCTTGTTTTGCAAAGATGTGAAGACACTAACCTTGTTCTAAATTGAGAAAAGTGTCAATTCATGGTTAAGGAAGGCATTGTGCTAGGACATTTAATCTCTAATAGAGGGATCGAAGTTGACAAGGCTAAGATAGAGACGATAAAGAAGCTTCCTCCTCCATCTTCGGTGAAGGGGATAAGAAGTTCCTAGGACATGCAAGGTTTTATAGGAGATTCATCAAATATTTCTCGAAAATTTCGAAACCACTAACTAATATATTGATGAAGGTGTTTTTTTTTGATTTTTCACAGGAATGTTTAGATGCCTTCTATAAGATTCGAGAAGCTCTCATCTCATCCCCGATAATCCAACCTCCGGATTGGAATCTTCCATTCGAGGTTATGTGTGATGCGAGTGACGTTGCTGTTGGAGCGGTGCTTGGACAGAAGAAGGAAGGCCGCACTCATGCCATCTACTATGCTAGCAAGACGCTAGATGAAGCGCAACTCAACTACGCCATGACGGAAAAGGAATTTTTAGCCGTTGTATATGCTTTTGAAAAGTTTCGTTCTTATCTTGTAGGAGCAAAGGTGATTGTATACACAGACCATTCAGCAATACGGTATTTGCTCGCTAAGAAAGATGCGAAGCCGAGGCTGATTAGATGGATTCTTCTTCTCCAAGAATTCGATCTAGAGATTCGCGACAAGAAAGCTTCCGAAAATTCTGTTGCGGATCACCTAAGTCGTCTACCACACACCGAAGGCGATGACCTACCCATCGATGACTCCTTCCCGGATGAGCACTTACACATAATGGAAGAATGCATTGATAAGATTTCTAGAGGTAACGAACCTTGGTTTGCTGATTTCGTAAATTACTTGGTTTGTCAGGAAATACCTCCTGGACTATCCTATGCACAAAGAAAGAAGTTCTTTTGGGATGTCCGCCAATACTATTGGAATGAACCTCTACTCTTCAAGAGAGGTCTCGACGGCATCATTAGAAGATGTGTGCCGGAAAACAAAATGCAAAGTGTCATTCGTCATTGTCATTCACTTCCTTGTGGAGGACACACTAGTTCCCATAAAACTAGCGCTAAGGTATTGCAATCCGGATTCTTTTGGCCTACTTTATTGAGGGATGAGCAAACTTTTGTTGCTTGTTGCGATGCTTGTCAAAGAACAAGAAATATCTCTAGGAGAAACGAGATGCCTCTAAACAACATTCAAGAGGTGCAAATCTTTGACGTTTGGGGAGTTGATTTCATGGGACCATTCCCATCATCTTGCGGAAACCAATACATACTTCTCGTTGTAGATTATGTTTCGAGATGGGTTGAAGCTATTGCCTCTCCAACTAACGATGCTATGGTGGTTGTCAAGTTCTTTAATAGAACTATTTTCCCAAGGTTTGGGACACTACGAACCGTCATTAGTGACGGAGGTTCACACTTCATAGCCCGACGATTCGAAGCTCTACTAGCTAAGTATGGGGTGACTCACAAGATCGCCACTCCCTACCATCTGCAAACAAGTGGACAAGTGGAGATTTCAAATAGGGAAATCAAAGGTATCCTTGAGAAAACGGTGTCAAAAACAAGGAAGGATTGGTCATTAAAGCTAGATGACGCATTATGGGCATATAGGACAACATACAAGACTCCCATAGGCACAACACCATACAACCTTGTGTATGGGAAGTCTTTTCATCTTCCGGTAGAGCTGGAACACAAGGTGTATTGGGCTGTGAAGTGGTTGAACTTGAGCATGAAAGAAGCGGGCGAGAAGCGCCTCTTAGACCTTAACGAGCTAGAAGAACTCCGCTTGAATGCCTATAAGAACACCAAGATCTACAAAGAAAGGGCGAAGCGTTGACATGATAAACATATCATTCTGAAAGACCTCAAAGAAGGAGATCAAGTTCTCCTCTTCAATTTTAGACTTCGACTCTTTCCAGGTAAGCTTAAATCTCGTTGGACAGGACCTTATGTGATTAAACGTGTTTTTCCCCATGGTGCAGTTGAAGTATGGGGTGAGAAGTGCAGAAGTTTTAAGGTGAATGGCCAACGACTCAAAAAGTACTCATCGGAGCTCCAAGCTGAGGAAATCGCTCCGATTGTCCTCATTTGAACATAGGAACAGTCTAGCTACGGACCCAAAACAAAGCGCTTCTTGGGAGGCAATCCAAGGTATTGCATTCTTGTTTTTGTTTTTTTTTCTTTCTTAGGTTAGTTTAGTTTATATGTTTTTGTTTGTTTATCCTCGATACCTCCCGGTATGTTCGTGTTTTTTTTGGATGTTAGGAATAAGGAACAAGCAAGAGAAGAGAAGAAAAGCCGAAAAGAATGACAAAACTTGGATTTTTGGCACAGATCAGAGAGTTCCACGGGTGTCCGTACAAAACCACGGCCGTGAAACACCCCGACTGGCCGTGGTTTTCCAAATTTCTACGGACACTATATATTTCCCTCTTCTTCACAAAAACTCACTTCTTCTTCTCAACCACACCCCAAACCACGCCCTAAACAACGGATGATGTAGAGAGGCAAGAGAACTCGAGGACTCTTCGTGATGTTTATCGCCAGCAGTTTGGACGACCCTTCAGTTCGGACTTCTTTCCATACCCACAACCACCTCCTCCGCAGTGATTGATGATGGATGTTTCGAGCTACTCCACCACCTTAGTGAGTTTTCTTTGTTTCTTTTCTTTTCTTTACTTTTCTTAAACATTGAGGACAATGTGTATGTTAAGTATGGGGTGGGGTGTGACTCTCGTTTGTAATAACTTGATACACTTTCTTTGCTTTAATTCCATGAACACTTGCATCTTTCTTTTATTATCACACGTTTCTATATTTCATTGCATTGAAAAGCTTTGAAAAACCCATAAAAGTTTTGAAAATTTTGAAAATTATTGTGCTTCTAAGATTGGAGATGATTTCTATGATGAATCTACTTGCGGAATAAGTTTTTGATGACATTTGTATGCTTGAATTGAATTATGAATTGTGAAGAAATTGAGTATGTTGTTTAACCTTTCTTGCAAGTTACATAATGTTAAAGTTTTATCTAAATTATATTGAGGAATGAAGGTTGAAATCACAATATATGTTCTTACACTTCTTTATGAAATGATTGAGGCACCTCGATTTTCTTGCTTTTTTCTTTGATCATCTAGCCCCTCAATGAAAATATTTTCCTTCTTTACCTATCCGGGATTTAGGAAGAGTTAATTTTGGCATGTTTGATGTGGGAGGGCCATGAAAATTGTTTAAATTCAAAGGGTTTGAGAATAGGTTTGAGGAAGTCAATCATGATGATGAGTAACTCGGCACCATTCATATAGCCGGATGTTTGTGTCCTGCCAAAGTCGGATTGAGCGATATTCCTAGCGGATTATGTTATGTGCATCAAGGGTTTGAGACATCTCGAAATTAAGAAACGCCAATCTCCTAGGCTTCGGTTTTTGTGCACCGCTGTCCATATTTCCAAAAGTAAAGTCGAAAAATTTTGTTCAAAAAGTAAAGAGCGAAGCTCTAAATTGGTGGCTAGTTCAAATTGTGAAAAGAAAAGAGTTTGTGTTGTTCCTTTTTTCCCGGATCCATACACCACATTCCCTTACAAGTTTCCCACCTTTTCATATTCTTGACCTTACTTGAAAGTCTTTGAGATCATAAGAATGTTGTTTGACTTGGTGATCTAAATTGAAGTTTCACATGTTTGATTTTGACATTGCTTGAAGGTTATGATGTTTGTCTTCGAGTTTATGTAGTTTATGATGTTTCCTTTGCTTTACATATTTTGATTTATGTATATGAACGTTTTCAAGGAGGCATGAAGCAAGATTTGAGGATGATCTATTGATTAGAAGCACATTACCAAAAAGATTGTTTTTGTTTTGTTTTGCATTCATATTTCATTCTACCTTATGTTCTAAGCTTTTGAAAACCTTGCTTGAGGACAAGCAAGCGACAAGTATGGAGTATTTTGATAGCAAGAAATATGACTATATTTTAGGCACTTGTTTTGATTGTTTTTCCCTTTTAGATGTGTACATGGATATGAGTTTGAAGCATTTATGAGCACATTCACCTATTTTGTGGATATAGAGATCTACACAAGCTTTGTTATGTTTATAGGTGAATAAAGGCTTGAATTGGAGTGTATGCGAAGGGATAGGAGTATTTGATCATGCTAGATGTCAAGAAGATACATTGGAGAAGCTATGGAAGGAGCATGATTAGAGAACTTTACGAAACAAAGGCTTTCACAAAGGCTTTCGAGTTTCCACGGCTAATAGCATGTATTATAGTCTATATTTTGAGGTTATTTAGACGTTTTATCTTCAATAATCTGCATGTATGGATGTATGTTATGTGGTTATATTGCTGTTTCATCTACCTTTACGGAAATCGAGGTCTATACCTAGTTTCGTTGTAATCGTAGGTAAAATGGAGCTAAGGAGCTAAGGAGTCATTGGAGCTACATTCTGGAGCTTAAGGAAGAACTTAGGAAGCATGAAAATGATTAAGAAGATTGACTTTGGACCAGATGCGAAAGATTTCACATTCAGTTGAGATTCACCTCGGTCAGCTACAGTGTCACCTCGACCGAGGTGATCTTGAGGAGCGTCCCGACCGAGGCGAACACCCTGCCGCCGGCGAGATATATATTTTTGGTTGCGATCTTTTAATTTTGGAAAGAAGATGTCCTATATTTTTGGGCTGGATTTCTGGAAGGAAGATATTATTTTTGGGAGATCTATTTTAGAGATATGGATATATTTTATAGGAAATTATCTTTGTAAAATATTATTATCTTTGGAAGATAATTCTCCTATGAATTTTCCACAAATTCAACCATGCGTACATGTTGAGAGCATCCAGCAATTAAGAGATTTTTCTGGAAGCTTTGAAGGAAGGATTGAATAATTGAAGTTCAAGGAAGGAATGATTCATAGTTTGGAGTTAGCTTTTGAAGGAGTTTGTAAGACTTTCTTAGATTCCTTTTGGTTTGTTGTCTTTGCTGATTTGTGATTGAGGAACACTTGATTGTTGTTTGACATTTGATTCAATTATTGAGGCCTTTTTCTTAAGATTTTCTTGTTCGGATATTGATTCCTTTTCCATACATTTGATTATTGTTATCATGATGATTGTTGGCTAAGTTTCTTGTGCGATTCTAGGGTGATTGGCTGAAAGTTGTGGGGAAGACGATGATAGAATGATCTTAATTCCAACAAGACCCTGAAAGCTCGAGTCTTTAACCTTAACCCTAGAACACCTCGGTTAGCTGTGGAATATCTCGACCGAGATGGTACATAAACTGAACGAGGTGAACCTTTCCTTAATCTTATCTGAGTTAAGAGTTTCAGTTTGCCAAATCCTATTCTTATTACACCTTTCCTGGTTCAATGCAAGCCTAGAATGAGATTTACCCGGTGATTCCTTTGTTTGTTTACCTAAGATCATGAGTGTAGGTAATAAAGGTTTATCCTTTATTGGGGTTTGAGTGTGCCTTCATCCCATCCTTGTGTGTTAGCCTGAGACTTACCCGATAAAGGTTGATTCTATTCCCTTGGATGGTGTGTTGGTTTGAGATTATAGTTCCTTTCCTTAGTACCTTGAGACTTACCCGGTGATAGGAGCTTTGCTTTGGGATAGTGAGTAGTGAGACTTATCCGGTAATCTATTCCCACCTTAGAAACACCTTCCCTTTGCAAACCTCAGCTTTGTCCGCGCTATCCTTTGAGATCTTGAGTCGGAACCACAACTAGATGCTTTAATCCCTAGAATTCGCATTTCCCCTTACTTGAGTTTTACATCATCTTTGATTGCTTATTTGCAACACTTGACAACCTGGTTATGTGCTTTGTTTCACCTAAGTCCTTGTGATCGATCCTTGGAATTCTTGCTTTTTATTACAATTGACACGTACACTGCGGGTTCGCATATTTGTTCAAGCATACTTCTTGGGTTATAAATTTAAAGCATGCACACACCGTTTGAAGCGAACAAGTTTTTGGCACCGTTGCCGAGGACTTGGTCTAGACCGAGCCGGTTGCGGTTGTCTTTCGGGGCAATTGCCCTTGTTGCTATTAGCCACTCTACTTGAGTATTTTTGCAGGATCTTTTTCTTAGGTTTATGCGTAGAACCCGTGATGGGAAGGAAATTGTTCCTTACGATCCCGAACCAGAAAAGACATACAAACGACGATTGAAACAAGCTAAGATGGCCAATCAAGACAATCGCGATCTTGAGGCCGAATTGAAGAAGGCGTTAGAATAGCTACGCCTCAACCAAGAAGAACTATAGCGAGAGAGAGAGGGCAGACTCGCGCAAGAACTGAAGAGATCAAAGTAGATATGGCCGCTCTAAGGGCCCAGTTTCTGCCTCGACCGATCCCAGATCCTTGACCGAGGCAAGACCCAGTCCATGTTGCCCCGGACGAGATACATCCACCTCGGATGCCTGTCCGAGATGTTCTTTTTGCTGGAGTTCCACAAACCCTGGGACAGAGGATGGACCCTAATCAGCAAGGGAGGCGTCCAGGAGTCAACCTAGGTGATCCAGCTGAGCATGATTACGAACTTCGACTGCAAGTTTCACAATGATCCGCAATGCCAATTTGGAGGTTTAGAGAGGGAGTCTCCGCATCAGCATTTGCAAAACTACGAGATTCTGATGGAGACCTTGAGACCTTCAAGGCTGGAAAATGTTACGCTAAGAACTTGACACGCAAAAGCTTTAAATTTATAACTCGTTATATTTCTCCTAACTCCTAGCGAACCCGCAGTGTACGGGACGTTTTGTAGTAGGGATAGTATTTCGAGGTCGAACACAAAGACTGAGGTGAGATTGAATCGATTAATGACTAAGGATAGAGAAGATCTAGGCTAAGAAAAGAGAAAGGAATAAAGAAATGAAAATCTCAATGTTTTTGGTTTGGTTTTTATGCGGTGATCAATCAAGAATCACAACAATATAAGAATGCAAAACAAAAGCAAATAAACACAAACAAGCAAGACAAACACGAGATATGAGATCAAAGAGAGAAAAGCGGATTCTAGGGGTTGGAAATTCCGGTTATGGCATAGGACTCAAGCTATCTAATCATTCCTTGGATAAACTATAGTATGTTGGGAGTGAGCGTTTCTAGATTGGGATCAATCACCGGGTAGGTCTCATGGTCCACTAGTCCGTTCCTAAGGTCTCATCACCGGGTAAGTCTCAAAGAGCCTAAGGATAGGAATTCTACACAAACCGGATGGTTATCTAGGGAGCTAACCTCTCCTCACCGGGTAAGTCTCGGGAAGGCAAGTCCTAAACATCAATCCTAGCACACTCAGTCCAATAGCGGCTTATGAGGCTCACTACTACCTAGAGTTCGTCATCATCGGTATCTAAAAGCAAGAATCACCGGGTAGGTCTCTTCTAACCCTTAGTTGCTAACACTAGGTCACCCTAGGATAGATTTAGCTCAACTAACACTAGGATTTCAACAAATCAACAACCTAACACTTAGTTTATCAATACAAGCAAGTTAATCAAAATTACGGGGTGTTCATCCCTTTCCACGGCCGTGGAAAGGCAAGATCAAACCGTGATTTTCGACAGTGCCTAGGTTCAATCAAGCGAGTCATCCAAGCATAAATATAAGTCTATTCTATCATAGTCCAAGCCATAACCATCTTTTCCTTACCCTAGAATCGCATCTATCTAGCTAACAACATGCATTTCAACAATCAAACTCAACAAGCATAAAATCATAGAATCCATGGCAAGAAGATGAAATGAAAGATGGATAAAGCAAATGAAACAAGTAAAACAAGATAAATCAAGGTTCAAGATGGACTTACAATCCTTCAAAAGAAGGTTCGAATCGTTTCTTACAAACACTTGCAAAACGGCTTCACAAATCTCACTCAAAACTATGAAAAACTAAAAATGGTGTGTTCTTCTCTTCTTCTCCCATGGAACCTTTTCTTCTCCTCCAAGAGTAGCTCCAATCCAATCTTCCAATGAGAGAATCTTTGTTGTTGAGAGTGTGAGAGAGAATGGAGTGATGGGAGATGCCCCTAACAGCCTGCAGGACCACCTTTTATCCTCCAAATTTGCAAGAGTCGGCCATGAAGATCGTGGGACAGCTGTCACAGCTGTCTGGGGAAAACCACGGCCAAAACCACGCCCGTGGAAGTCCCAGTGGCCGTGGTTTTGGTGCCTCAGCTTGTTTTGGATCATTAAGCCACGATTTGGTGCATGGCATGCACCAACAAGGTCCCAAGTGTCCTCCTTAGCTCCTAACTTGCATCCCAATGAGTCCGGAGGTGTGTCATCTCGAGGAATGATCCTCGAATGTATCGATTAAGCTCCTAAATCTCCTAAAACACCTACAAAGCATGCAAAAGTCCATGTAGACGTCTATCTCGACAAAATACATGAATTGGGTGCAAACGTCACGAAATAGTGCTAAACCATGCATGAATGAGTGGGAAAACTATCTAATTGAGTGGCTAAACCTAAGTCATAAATCGTGTTATCAAAAATACCCCATACTTAAGGTTTGCTCGTCCCCGAGCAAAGTCCCAACTATAGACTAAGAGATGACATGATTTATGCATGCATGAAAAACCGAAAATATTCAATCTAGATCACTAAGTCTTACACACATGCAAATATGTCACAAGGGCTTGTGAAATAAAAGGCCAAGAAACGTTGTGATTAGGTGGGAATTTTTCTAGGTCATGTGATGCTAATCCGGGAATGGAACTAACTTCACAACTTCACATTTTTTTATCAACTTCCCACAAGTGTATATTTTCTCCAACTTTTCTTTCTTTACTTTTCTTTTTCTTTCACTTATTTTTGAGACAATGGCATTGGTGTACAAAAGCCGAAACCTTGGTGATTAGCCGTCCTCGGGCTTTTTTATTTTTCGAGGTGCATCCACACCGGGCACACATACCAAAGCTCGTTAGGACTATCGGTTTATTTGACTTTGGCAACGAACAAACACCCGATTATGTGAATGGTGCCGAGTTACTCGTCATTTAAACCAACGTCCCCAAACCTATATTTTTGTCTACACTTTCACAACAAATTCAACACTTCATTCATAACATTCTTTCATCAACAACTTCACCCCACACTTGCTTTTCACACACATCAACACACTAACATGCTCCTATTCCCGGATGGGTCAAAAGAGGTCAAATTTATATCAATTGAGGTGCTCTAACAACATGATCAAGATGAGAAGTAGAGAAAGATGAATCGCCTTAATCACTCCTAGATGATGTGCAAGAACTAGCATGTAATTTTGACTTTCAATCCTCAATCCAATCAAGACAAACATCATAATCACAAATCATTCATGGGATTCAAGATAAGTACTTAAAGTCCACATATGCATTCATCTATTCAACACATAAGGCCATCCATAGCCAATCCACAAGACAATTTCATCATAAGGGTCATTCCCAAGCTTAGAAGCACTAAATTTTTTTTTAAATTTTCTGATTTTTTTGGATTTTTGAAATATCTATGTACAATGCAAAGCATGTGACTAAATGAAACTACCCTAGATGCTAATCATGCAAACCCCACCCCATACTTAGAAACACATTGTCCCCAATGTGTAAATGAAGTAAAGAAGGGTGAAAGAGGGTTCTCACAATGTAAAAATGGTTTGCTTTGGTATTTGGGATTACTCAAATGGAGTGATGTAGGATGATCCTATCAACGATGGTAGAGAGCTCAAAGTGTTCGTTATGGCGTCGGGATCCGCGCTAGGCACCGCTAGCCGTCCAAGTCCCGCGTCCGCTCCACCCACAATTGATGAGGGACTCATCATCATCATCCACATGCCATGCAAGGCTTCCATGCTACCAAGACTCTAGCACACACACAAAGCACACCAAACACACAAAAACAGAAAAATCAAAAACAAAACAAAAACGAAAAGGGAAAAATGTCTACCAATGGGTTGCCTCCCACAAAGCGCTTCTTTAAGGTCATTAGCTTGACCAAATTCGGGGGTGTCTCACTCAAGGTGAAGTGGGGCAATCAGATCCACCGGAGCTTCCGGGATATACCTCTTCAACCGGTGCCCATTCACCTTAAAATCTCCACAATGCTCCCCTCCTATCTCAACCGCTCCATGGGGAAAGATCTTCTTCACCACATAAGGACCCGTCCATCTTGACTTTAGCTTTCCGGGGAAGAGCCGCAGCCTTGAGTTGAAGAGAAGGACAAGGTCGCCTTCACTCAACTCCTTCGGGATGAGACGCTTGTCATGCCAATGTTTGGTCCTTTCCTTGTAGATTCGAGCGTTCTCATAGGCGTCCAACCGGATCTCCTCAAGGGCGTTCATATCAAGCAACCTCTTCTCTCCGGCCTCTTTGAGGTCAAAATTCAGCCACCTTATGGCCCAATACGCTCTATGCTCCTTCTCTACCGGAAGGTGGCAAGACTTTCCATAGACTAGCTTGTAAGGAGTGGTGCCAATCGGTGTCTTGAAAGCGGTTCTATAAGCCCACAAAGCATCATCGAGCTTCATAGCCCAATCCTTTCTCGTCCTAGAAACCGTCTTCTCAAGAATTTCCTTTATCTCCTGGTTGGAGATCTCCACTTGGCCACTAGTTTGGAGATGGTAAGGTGTTGCCACCTTATGAGTCACCCCATACTTAGCCAAAAGTGCTCCAAAATTCCTACTGGTGAAATGCTTCACTCCATCACTTATGATCACCCTTGGTGTTCCAAACCTAGGGAAGATCACTCGGTTGAAGAACCGCACCACCACCTTGGCATCATTTGTGGGAGAGGTGATTGCCTCCACCCATCTCGAAACATAGTCCACCGCCAATAGGATGTAGAGGTTGCCACATGAAGAGGGGAATGGCCCCATGAAGTCCACACCCCAAACATCGAATATCTCCACCTCTTGTATGTTGTTCAAGGGCATCTCATTCCTCCTTGAGATGTTGCCCGTCCTTTGGCAAGCATCACATGCTACCACAAAATTCTGCACATCCTTGAACAAACTTGGCCAATAAAACCTGGATTGCAACACCTTTGCACATGTCTTATGTGAGCTAGCATGCCCTCCACATGGCAAGGAGTGACAATGGCGGATCACACTCTCCACCTCATTCTCCGGTATGCACCTCCTAAAGACTCCATCCGGCCCTCTCTTGAACAAAAGCGGCTCACTCCAATAGTAATGCCTCACATCTTTGAAGAACTTCTTCCATTGGGCATAGGATAAATCAGGAGGCACCTCCTCACACACAAGGTAGTTCACAATGTCGGCATACCATGGCTCACTTCCTCTAGACACTTGAAATAGACACTCCTCCACCATTTGCAATTGCTCATCCCGGAATGAGTCATCAATCGGGATGTCATCTCTCTCAAGCTCCAATGGTGGGAGTCTACTAAGGTGATCCGCCACAGAATTTTCGGACCCCTTCTTGTCCCGGATTTCCAAATCAAATTCTTGAAGAAGAAGGATCCACCGAATCAAACGAGGCTCGGCATCCTTCTTTGTAAGGAGATAACGGATCGTAGCATGATCCGTATACACAATGACCTTCGCTCCAACAAGATACGAGCGGAACTTCTCAAATGCGTACACAACCGCTAGCAACTCCTTCTCGGTAGTAGCATAATTGAGTTGGGCATCATCTAGCGTCTTGCTAGCATAATAGATGGCATGTGTAAGCCCATCTTTCCTTTGTCCCAAAACAGCCCCAACGGCTATATCACTCGCGTCACACATGATCTCAAACGGTAAACTCCAATCCGGAGGTTGCATTATGGGAGCGGAAATCAAAGCATTCTTTAACCTACAAAAATCCTCAAGGCAATCCTTGGAGAAAACAAACTCAACATCTTTCATTAGTAGGTTAGTAAGAGGCTTAGAAATCTTAGAGAAATCTTTAATGAATCTCCGGTAAAAACCGGCATGCCCTAGAAAACTCCTTACCCCCTTCACCGAGATAGGTGATGGCAACTTCTCTATTGTCTCTATCTTAGCCCTATCAACCTCAATGCCTCAGTTGGACACCAAGTGACCCAACACAATGCCTTCACTTACCATGAAGTGGCATTTTTCCCAATTCAAGACTAGATTAGTCTCCTCACATCTCTTAAGCACTAGAGACAAGTTAACTAAACAATCATCAAAGGAAGATCCATAAACAGAAAAATCATCCATAAACACTTCCATGATGTTTTCAATATACTCAGAAAAGATAGCCATCATACACCTTTGAAAGGTGGCGGGTGCATTACACAACCCAAATGGCATTCTCCTATATGCAAAAGTACCCCAAGGACATGTGAATGTAGTTTTCTCTTGGTCATCGGGGTGGATTGGGATTTGGAAGAATCCACTATAGCCATCTAAATAACAAAAATGGGAATGTTGAGCTAATCTCTCTAGCATTTGGTCAATAAAGGGAAGAGGGAAATGGTCTTTCCTAGAGGTAACATTTAGTTTCCTATAGTCTATACACATCCTCCATCCCGTAACCGTTCTAGTTGAGATTAGTTCATTATTCTCATGAGTTACTACGGTCATCCCACCCTTCTTAGGAACCACATGTACGGGACTAACCCATTTACTATCCGAAATCGGGAAAATGATTCCCGCATCTAGCAATTTAAGGATCTCTTTCTTGACTACTTCTTTCATGATAGGGTTTAGTCTTCTTTGAGGTTCAATTGAAGGTTTATGATTATCTTCCATTAAGATCTTATGCATGCACAAAGAGGGTTTAATGCCAACTAAATCATCAATGGTATAGCCAATGGCTTTCCTATGCAATCTCAACTCATGCAACAATCTAGCAAGTTCATCATCATTCAAGCATGCATTCACAATAACCGGATATGTAGAATTCTCACCAAGGAAAGCATACTTCAAATGAGAGGGGAGGGGTTTAAGTTCAAGTTTAGGAGGACCTTTATCGAGTGGAGACAATCCGTATAATGATGGTTGAGATGAATCCAAAGCTTTGGAAGACTCCTCAAGGCTCCTTGAAGCTTGATCATCAACTAAGGCAGTTTCTAGAGAAACCACGGGCAAAATTACGGGCTCTGGCACAACCACGGCCGTGGAACTTGCAAAGCTAGTCTTTTTGAGCATTCCAGAGAGTTCCACGGGACTTTCCATGGGCGTGGTTTCCCCTACCTGGCCGTGGTTTTCACAGAAATTCAGCATACCTTCGCGTGCTTTAAATTCAGCTCTTGTCTCCTTTTCCAATGATTCCAAAGCCTTGATTTCTTCATTGCAAGCCACCTCAACTCCTTCCTCCATCAAACTTAAGCTAAGAACTTTCTCCAAGGGGTCCTTGATCAAGATTGAGCTCACAACTTCTCTACTATCCTCTTGCTCGACAATGTTGAACATATCTTCGCCAAGGGCTGGCCCTTTCATCATTGTGGATAATTTGAACTTGATATTCTCTTCTCCAATATTGAAGGAGAGAATTCCATTCTTACAATCCACCAAGCATCCGGAAGTGGCTAGGAAAGGTCTCCCCAAGATGATGGGAACCGGATAATCCGCCGGGATGTCCAAAACAATGAAGTCTATGGGCACATAGAACTTCCCTAGTTGCACCGGTATGTCTTCCAATATTCCAACCGGGTGAGTGATCGAATGGTCCGCCATATAAAGGGTCATCTTGACCGGCTTTGGCTCTCCTAGCCCAACCTTGTTGCAAAGTGCAAGCGGTATGATGCTCACACTTGCCCCAAGATCACATAGGGCTTCATACTTCACTTCTCCCACTCCAATTGGCACACAAAAGGATCCCGGATCTCTTAGCTTAGGAGGCATCTCCTCCTTCATGGTTTGGATCAATTCCGAGGACCTCTTCGTCATCCTCACTTCTCCATACTCCTCCAACTTTCTCTTGTTGGAGAGTATTTCTTTCAAAAACTTGCCATATGCCGACATTCCTAGAATAGCATCCATGAACGGAATGTTAATATGCAATTTAGACATAAGTTCAAGGAATTTACCAAAGTGCTTGTCCAAACGAGCTCTTGCTCGTGATTGTGGGAACGGTAGTGGTGGCTTGTATGGAGGTGGCGCCACATATGTTGGCTCATCATCCTTGCTCTTGCCTCCATCTTCTTGCAATGTCTCTTCCTCTATCACCACTTGCTTCCCTTTATCATTTCCCTTAGGTAAGGGATCCTTCATGCTCAACCCACTTCTCGTTGTGATGGACAACACTTGGCCTCTTGGGTTGTCCTCGGTTCTTCCGGGAAGCTTTCCCGGATCTCTATGAGCTTCACCCGCCTTTTGGAACACTTGTGCTTCCAACACCTTTTGAGCTTTAGAAATGGAAGTCACCGTGCTCTCAAGACCACTCAACCTTCCAAGCAATTGCTCAAACATCATCTCGGTTGTATCCTTTGGAGGTTGAGTAAATCCGGGTGGAGGTTTTTAATGTGAAGCCTTTGGTGGTGGAGCTGCGCTTGTGGAAGCGGGAGGGTTCAAGGCTCCATCCGGGTTAGAATAGGAAAACCCGGGATGGTTGTGGTTAGGCCGGTAATTGTTGAATTGCCGGTTGTTGTTGAAGTTACTTGGGCCTTGATAGTTGTTGTAGTTTCCCCTTCCCATGTAGTTCACATCTTCCTCCTTGGAAGACAAGGTTGCTTGCACTTGCATTTGAGGGCTTGCTTGATTCTTCAAAGTTGTAGCACACAACTCCCTCAAAGATTTCAGCTCATTGTTGATGGCGTCAAGCTTGAAGTTACTCATAGTTACTTCACTCACCTCATATGCTCCTGCTTTTCTCCCATCACTCTTCCTATGGGAGTACTTCTCAATCACCAAAGCTTGTTTCTCTATAAATTCCCAAGCCTCATCCACATTCTTCTCCATAAAGGTTCCACCGGAAAGTGATTGAAGCTTGAATTGGCTATCTTCATCAAGTCCTTTGAAGTAGATCTCCAATAGCTCAATTTTTGGTATACCATGGTGTGGACAATCTAGGAGAAGGTCTTTGAACCTCTCCCAAGACTTGAATAAGCTTTCTCTATCCTTCATCACGAAGGCATTGATCTTCCCTCTTAGCTCGGTAGTCTTGGAAGGTGGGAAGAACTTTTTCAAAAACTCGGTTGTCATCTCCTCCCAAGTACTCACTCGCCCTTGTGGAATAGATTGATACCAAGCCAAGGCTTTATCCTTAAGTGAGACGGAGAAAGCCCTTAGCTTATGGTTGTTGCTCTCCAATCTAGGCGGCCTTAGAGTCTCCATCAAGATCTCATAGTTCATCAACTGTTGATGAGGAGACTCTCCTTCCATCCCTCCAAATTGGTTGTGCCGGATCATTTGTAGAACTTGAGGGCGGTGCTCGTAATCATGGGCTGCGGGATCTCCTAAGTTCACACCCGGACGGTGTGATCTTTGTGCCGGATCCATACGTTTCCCTAACGTTTGTGGTTCTTCAATAGCAATGGGCACAACCCGAATATTAACCGCCGCCGGCTGCGGTTGTGGTGGAGGTGGAGGTTGTTGACGATTAAGCTCTCTTTGTACAAGAGCTTGCCTAATCTCTTCAATCTCCCTCCTAGTTGCTTCTTGCCTCTCATTGGCAAGTCTCCTTTCATTCTTCAAGGCTTCATCCCTTAGCCTAATTTGCTCTAAAGCCTCATCCAACTCAGCTTGGAGATCTCTTCCTGCCATCTCTTTTCCCTTTCTAATGCTCTTGGATCTAGATCTAAGGGTTTTCTCCGGTTCGGGATCGAATGGAGCTAAATCCTTGCCACGAGATCTTCGCATGCACCTAAGAGGTGAGAGATGTCCTGAAAAGCAAAGACACAAACCAAACAAGATCAAAAGCAACAAGAAAGACCTACACTATAAACAATCACAAACAACGACTCAATCTTAACCTAGTCCCCGGCAACGGCGCCAAAAACTTGTTACGCTAAGAATTTGACACGCAAAAGCTTTAAATTTATAACTCGTTATATTTCTCCTAACTCCTAGCGAACCCGCAGTGTACGGGACGTTTTGTAGTAGGGATAGTATTCCGAGGTCGAACACAAAGACTGAGGTGAGATTGAATCGATTAATGACTAAGGATAGTGAAGATCTAGGCTAAGAAAAGAGAAAGGAATAAAGAAATGAAAATCTCAATGTTTTTGGTTTGCTTTTTGTGCGGTGATCAATCAAGAATCACAACAATATAAGAATGCAAAACAAAAGCAAATAAACACAAACAAGCAAGACAAACACGAGATATGAGATTAAAGAGAGAAAAGCGGATTCTAGGGGTTGTAAATTCCGGTTATGGCATAGGACTCAAGCTATCTAATCATTCCTTTGATCAACTATAGTATGTTGGGAGTGAGCGTTTCTAGATTGGGATCAATCACTGGGTAGGTCTCATGGTCCACTAGTCCGTTCCTAAGGTCTCATCACCGGGTAAGTCTCAAAGAGCCTAAGGATAGGAATTCTACACAAACCGGATGGTTATCTAGGGAGCTAACCTCTCCTCACCGGGTAAGTCTCGGGAAGGCAAGTCCTAAACATCAATCCTAGCACACTCAGTCCAATAGCGGCTTATGAGGCTCACTACTACCTAGAGTTCGTCATCATCGGTATCTAAAAGCAAGAATCACCGGGTAGGTCTCTTCTAACCCTTAGTTGCTAACACTAGGTCACCCTAGGATAGATTTAGCTCAACTAACACTAGGATTTCAACAAATCAACAACCTAACACTTAGTTTATCAATACAAGCAAGTTAATCAAAATTACGGGGTGTTCATCCCTTTTCACGGCCGTGGAAAGGCAAGATCAAACCGTGGTTTTCGACAGTGCCTAGGTTCAATCAAGCGAGTCATCCAAGCATACATTTAAGTCTATTCTATCATAGTCCAAGCCATAACCATCTTTTCCTTAGCCTAGAATCGCATCTATCTAGCCAACAACATGCATTTCAACAATCAAACTCAACAAGCATAAAATCATAGAATCCATGGCAAGAAGATGAAATGAAAGATGGATAAAGCAAATGAAACAAGTAAAACAAGATAAATCAAGGTTCAAGAAGGACTTACAACCCTTCAAAAGAAGGTTCGAATCATTTCTTACAAACACTTGCAAAACGGCTTCACAAATCTCACTCAAAACTATGAAAAACTAAGAATGGTGTGTTCTTCTCTTCTTCTCCAATGGAACCTTTTCTTCTCCTCCAAGAGTAGCTCCAATCTAATCTTCCAATAAGAGAATCTTTGTTGTTGAGAGTGTGAGAGAGAATGGAGTGATGGGAGATGCCCCTAACAGCCTGCAGGACCACCTTTTATCCTCCAAATTTGCAAGAGTCGGCCATGAAGATCGTGGGACATCTGTCACAGCTGTCTGGAGAAAACCACGGCCAAAACCACACCCGTGGAAGTCCCAGTGGCCGTGGTTTTGGTGCCTCAGCTTGTTTTGGATCATTAAGCCACGATTTGGTGCATGGCATGCACCAACAAGGTCCCAAGTGTCCTCCTTAGCTCCTAACTTGCATCCCAATGAGTCCGGAGGTGTGTCATCTCGAGGAATGATCCTCGAATGTATCGATTAAGCTCCTAAATCTCCTAAAACACCTACAAAGCATGCAAAAGTCCGTGTAGACGTCTATCTCGACAAAATACATGAATTGGGTGCAAACGTCACAAACTAGTGCTAAACCATGCATGAATGAGTGGGAAAACTATCTAAATGAGTGCCTAAACCTAAGTCATAAATCTTGTTATCAGAAAACAACAACTACAAGCTAAGGCCTTTCTATTTTTCTTTGAAAGACAGGGCGCTTACTTGGTATCAATCTCTTTCACCCGAAAAGATCAACACTTGGGAAGAGATGACGACGGAGTTTCTAACAAAGTTCTTTCCTCCCTCCAAGACCGCTGAAATGAGAGGGAAGATCAATGCATTCATTATGAAGGACAAGGAGAGTTTGTCGAAGTCATGGGAGAGATTCAAAGATGTTCTATTAGATTACCCACATCATGGGATTCCAAAGATAGAGTTGCTGGAGATATACTTCAAGGGATTGGATGGAGCTACTCAATTCAATCTTCAACTACTTTCCGCCGGCACATTCATGGATATGCCGATAGACGAAGCTTGGGAGTTCATTGAAAAGCAAGCTTTGCATATGGAGAAGTACTCCCATCAAGGAGCCGAGAATGGAGCAAGGAGAGTTAGTTTCCAGGATACTTCATCAAATGATAATCAACTCATCTCCCTTTAAATTGATGTAAAGCAATAGAAGGATCTTTTGGTAGCTCATACAAAGAAGAAGCAAGGTGGGGGATATCAAGGAAGAAACAACAACCAAGGGTCACGAAATAACAATTACAACAACAATAGAGGCTCCAACAGCAACAATTGGAGATCTAATCAACAAAATCCGGGTATTCCTAATTCTCATGCTAATAACACTTTTAACCCTTCCTCTTCTTCTTCCACTCCATTGAAGAGCCAGGAGCCTGGATCAAGTTCGTCCCAACTAGAGAAGAAAGATGCAGTGCTGGAGGCAATCTTGATCAAGCTCAACGCAATGGAGACTGACTAAAGGTATTTCTATGGTCGTCTATACCCAATCAAAAGTAAATCCCAACTTAGCACTAAGAACAAGTATAGTGATTAAGTAAGGGTCGAACCCAAGAGAGTTGAGGTGTTTTAGATGCAATTATTGATTATAATGACAAGTGACACAAAGGGGGGGGGGGGGGTTTGGTTGAATTGATGCACAAAAACTTATGAAAACGATTAATGCGACAAATAAGACAATAATTGGTGAATCTACACTAGATTGATTCTAAGCATGCAATTGCTACTTTGGTGCATTCCTTTTACAAGTTTTTAAGTAATCTCCCGTCTCGATCGTACATATGTGTTGAGCCAACCGGCATCAACACAACTTAACCTATTAAAGTTCCGTAAACCTACAAGAACAAATAATAAGTTAACATTCAAACAAAGACAAAGGGATATAAAGAGAAGATTAAAACCGTTAAACTTACATTTATATTTGTGTTCCTTTTCTTTAAGTAATCACAACCCGTTATTACTTAAAGTTGCTACTAGATTAAAGACCCGAACCCGGAACCTATTAATCCTAGTTGTTTACATGCACTTTAGAACCTAAGGTGATCAATCTCAAGTAATAGTTAACATGCAATTAAACAATGGAGATCAAGGAAACACAAAGCATTACTGAATAAAAACTTATATTAAAAGGACTTACAACCAAAGCAACAAAGCAGCTTCAAACCAACCTAATGCAGCAAGGGTGTTAGCAACTCATTTCAATGGAAAACTCAAGTCTAAAAGTGGATTTTGTGAGGAAAAGCATGGATGATTCTAGCAATCAGCCATGGACTATTTATACTACAAAAGACACTGAATTAGGAGTAAGTAGCCGGCCTAAAACAGCCACCTTTAATGCCATAAAGGTGGTGTAAACAGCCGGAGTAAAGCTTATGGCGTTAAACCGCAGGGGCGGCCTTCAGGACACGCAAGGGCGGTTTAGGCAGAATCGGTTGATCTTCTTCATAACCGCTGGGGCGGCTACACAGCTTCGCTGGAGCGGATCTTTAATGCACTTCAACGTCTGACCTTTTGCCTTCCTGACGTTTCTAATGTCAAGGCACAGGGGCGCCTCAAGGCCAACGCAGGGGCGGTGACACAGACTCTTCGCCTTCCAACTCCCAAGGCGAGGCGCAGGCAGGGCGCAGTGGGAGGCGCAGGGGAGCTGGCCTTCCTCTTGTCCGGGAAAGTCACCGTAGGGGCGCCGATGGGTGGCGCAGGGGAGGTGATCTGCATCTTGGCCGGCGCTGGTGAAGGTGTTGGGAGTGCTTCAGTGGGAAGTGTCACCCGCTGGGGCGGCTGCAAGGGCCCGTGAGGGCGGTGGAGCAACAGAAACTTTGCTTCTTGATCGATCTTTACTCCTAAGTGCTTATAACTCCTTCCTTAGCTTCTTTTGATCTTCTTCTTCTGGACCAAGGAGTTAGTAGCATAAGCCGACACTAATGCAATAAAAAGACTCTAACAACTACCCTAAATGATAGTGATTCCATCACCTATCAAACTCCCCCATACTTAGACCTTTTACTCGTCCCGAGTAAAACAAATGACAGCAATTAGACTCAAGGTCTCAGGAAGCAAGGGAAAGAAACAGAAATAATGGAAAACAAGAGAAAAACCAAGAAAGAAAGAAAGAGAAAGAGAGGAAATGTGAGAAAAAGAAGATACTACCATCCTTATTGCTCCAAGAGTGGCCTACCCGGACAACTTCCTTATGACTCCCCTTCTTATGTCGCCAAAACGCCGGAAGGGAAAGCTACACTCGGTGTCGCTCATCTTGCCAAGGCGCCCTTTCGGGTTTTCACCTTGCCACTCTTCTTCTTTTCTCTCTTAAGCTCACATCCCTCAAGTCCATTTTTGCACGAACCTAAGGTTGGTCGGACTACCTTCTTTTTACCTAAACCGCCTTTTTGGATTTTCGGTTTATTCAAGGATTTTTCATGCCTTTTTCTTTCATTTCTTTGGCTTTTTTTTAAACTGATTTCAATAATGCAAAAACAAAATGTCTAAAACAACTAACAACTGTACAAGCAATGATGTATATCCCTCCCCCATACTTGAAGTGCACTTTGTCCTTAAAGTGAAAATGAGTCAAAGATAAATGTGGGAGAAGGGAAAGAAATGTACCACTCACTGGGGTGGTCCGGATGGACCACCAGGACCCTCCTCTGGCGGGTAAGGGAAGTGGCGGAATAAATGCTCCTACCGTTGGTAGATATCGTCGATGCGGTCCTGCTGGGCAGTCATCCAGCTACCAAAGGAGGTCTCAAAACTGGCCTGCCAAGCCAACTGCTAAGTGGGCTGCTTACCATGCCTCCTGCCTCTGGTCGAAGTGTGAGGTCATGGAGGTGGCAAAGGTGTCCTGCCAGCTCTGTTGCTGCTCCAGCATAGTCCGTTGGTAGTCGGACTGCCAAGCCCGGTGCTAGGTCGTCATGGCCGCCATCTGATCCTGAAGGCTCGCAAGGGCTGGGTCCTCCTCTAGTGCCGCTGTAGGCATCTCCTCGTCATCTGAGACGGGCAGGTGCTCCTCCTGATGAGCCCAGATGGATCTGGCAGCATGCCTATCCACAAAGGCCACTAGTGGCCGTCTCGGCACGAAGGGATCTACCGGAATGTAAAGATCAGAGAACTCCTCCCCTAATGGTAAAGGCCGGGGGAGGTACGTCAGGTGGCTCCCATCAGCAAGGGAGATCCAGAACAGGTTCTCCCCGTCCCGTCGGAGGAGCTTGCACCTCCTAAGCATCTGATAGCATGAATTATAGTCTATATTTTGGGACCTGTTTAGACGTTTAATCTTCAATAATCTGCATGTTTGGATGTATATTATATGATTATATTGTCATTTCATCTACTTTTGTGGAATTCGAGGTCTACACCAAGTTTCGTTGTAATCGTAGGTAAAATGGCACGTTTTGCACTAAAATGAAGCTAAAGGAGCTAAGGAGTCATTGAAGCTACATTCTGAAGCTTAAGGAAGAACTCAGGAAGCATGGAAATGACAAAGAAGATTTACTTTGGATCAGATTTGAGAGATTTCACATTCAGCTGAGATTCACCTCGGTCAGCCACAGAGTCACCTCGACCGAGGTGATCTAAGGGAGCGTCTCGACCGAGGCGAATATCCTGACGCGGCGAGATATATTTTATTTGGCTGAGATCTTTTATTTTTGGAAGGAGAGATATTATATTTTTGGGCTGGATTTCTGGAAGGAAGATCATATATTTAGAAGATCTATTTTAGAGATAAGATATATTTTTATTAGGAAATTATCTATTTAGATATTTCCTATAAGATTATTTTAGGAAGATATTTATTTTAGGAGATATGGATATATTTTATTAGGAAATTATCTTTTAAGATATTTCCTATAAAATTATCTTAGGAAGATATTTATTTTTGGAGATAAGATATATTTTATTAAGAAATTATCTTTTTAAGATATTTTATCTTTGGAAGATAATTCTCCTATATAAAGGGTTGAATTTTCTACAATTCACCCATCTACGGATCACCTATCTTCGGATCAACAACATCCGCTAACGGCTGGAAGACACGCATAGAAAGGCAAGAGGCCGCATACAGCAGTTAGGAGTAATTTTTGGAAGGTTGAAGGAAGATTGAAGGAAGGAAGTTCATAGCTTTTATAGCTTTTGTGAAGGGTTTTGTAAGATTCTCTTAGATTCACTTCTTTGTTGATTATCTTGTTGGATTGTGATCCAGGGAACGCTTGTTTGTTTGATAATTGATTAAGTTATTGAAGCCTTGTTCTTAAGGTTTTTGTGTTCAATTATTCACTTTCTTTCCATATATTTGATTATTGCTTTTATGATAATAATTGGCTAATTTCTTTGTGTGATTCTAGGGTGATTGGTTGAAGGTTGTGGGAAAAACAATGATAGAATAATCTTAATCCCAGTAGGTCCCTGAAAGCTCGAGTCTTTATCCTTAACCCTAGAACATCTCGTTCAGTCGATGAACATCTCGGCTGGGGTGGAATTCGTCTGACCGAGGTGACCTATCTGATCCGTAACTGAGAGTTAAGTGTTAGAGTTTGCCAAATCCTATTCTTATTACACCTTTCCTGGTTCAATGCAAGCCTAGGATGAGATTTACCCGGTAATTCCTTTGTTTGTTTACCAATTATCATAAGTATAGGCAATAAAGGTTTATCCTTTATTGGGGTTTAAGTGTGCCTTCATTCCATCTTTGTGAGTTAGCCTGAGACTTACCCGGTAAAGATTGATTCTATTTCCTTAGTTGGTATGTTGGTTTGAGGTTATAGTTCTTTTCCTTAGTTCCTTGAGACTTACCCGGTGATCTATTCCACTTTAGTAACACCTTCCCTTTGCAAAATCTCAGCTTTGTCCGCTTTATCTTTAGATCTTGAGTTGGAACCACAACTAGATGCTTTATTCCCTAGAATTGCATATTTCTTTAATTGACTTTTTATCATCTTTGATTTTTTAATCACCTTTGTGGTTAGTAGTTGCATTGACAACCTATACCTGCTTTGTTTCACTAAGTCCCTATGATCGACCCCTTGAATTTCTTGCTTTTTACTACGACTGAGCCTGAAGGCTCGCAAGGGCTGGGTCCTCCTCTGGTGCCGCTGTGGGCATCTCCTCGTCATCTGAGACGGGCAGGTGCTCCTCCTGATGAGCCCGGATGGAGCTGGCAGCATGCCTCTCCACAAAGGCCACTAGTGTCCGTCTCGGCACGAAGGGATCTGCCGGAATGTAAAGATAGGAGAACTCCTCTCCTAATGGTTAAGGCCGGGGGAGGTACGTCAGGTGGCTCCCATCAGCAAGGGAGATCCAGAACAGGTTCTCCCCATCCCGTCAGAGGAGCTTGCACCTCCTAAGCATCTCCTCTGTGTAAAGGGGAGCCTCCAACCCATCCTCTAGGTCGGACAGGTCCATGACCTGTGAAGCGATCAAGGAGATCACCCTACATCCGACGATGTCCCTCGGCTCGTTCCTCCTAATCCACTTCAAAGCGGCAAGGAAGAGGTACGGCCAATCCATCACCTTCTCACTCTGAGGAAGGCAGGAGTAGAGTAGAGGGAGGTCCTTGAGGGCGACCTTGTTCTCCTCTTTGTGTCCACAGAAGACACTCATCAGGATCTTGGAGGAGCCTCAAGGAGGGGTGAGTGAGCTTGTTGGAATACTCACCCCCAGCATGGAATTCTGACCGTGTAGCCGCCTTCCAAAACACATAGATCCGGGGTAGGAACAGTCTCCCACCAGCTCTCAGAAGGGTTTAAAGTCACCCCAAAGGCCTCTTGAAGCTGGAGGAAATCCAGTGTGTATTTCACCTTGTTGAACTTGAAGGTGAGGCCGGGGTACTCACATGATCCTCCTTCTCCATTGTGAATGTGGAGATGAACTGTCTGCTGAGCTCTGGATATGTCGGGGCATTCCGGTGTAGAAATTCTCCGAGCCTAGCGTTTGCCAAAAAGGACTACATGCTCTCTAGCATGCCGAGTTTCTCCAAGGTAGGAGAATGTAGAAATCGAGTTGCATACACAACTCGATCCTGCACGATCCTATAACGCTCCTTCTCTGTCTTAGACATCTTGCATTCCATTTTCCTAGTGTGATGTAGGGTAAAAGATTAGTAATTTTCAAAAACAGAGAAAGAAGTCGACCTTCTGTTGTGTTTTCCGCAGGGGCGGGAGAACAGCAGAAGGCGATTTTGCGAGTGCTTCGAAGGTGGTGGCGCCTTGGAGTGGATCTGGTGTTTGGTTCGTTGGTGCATGAGACTTTGAAGGTGGTGCAGGAGTGGAGAATAGCTGCAATCGAAGGGAGGTAGCGTTTGGCACGAGGCTGGTGGCGCAAGGGCATTGGTGGTGTGCGTCCTTGGTGTTGGTGGCGCAGGGGCGTCGGAGAGGGTGGTTGGGTGGTTGCTCTGAGGGTGCAGGGGCGTTCGCAGCTTTGAGAGAGAGAGAGAGTGCAAGGAGAGGTGGTTGTGTTTTGGTGAGGAGGGTTGGTGGGTGGTGCGTGGTAGGTATAGGTGGTTTTTCGAGATCCTATTTTTTTCTTTTCTGGGTAAACCCGCAGGGGCGGGGGTTGGAAACCGCAGGGGCGGTGACAAGGGAGAAGAGCATGCAGGTCCAGCGCCGGGGGCGGCGCAGGGAATCTGTGTCAAGGTTGGCCGCCGCAGGGGCGTGGGGATGTCACTACGGGGGCGGTGACAGGCGTGTTGCAGGCGCAGGCCAAGCGCCGGGGGCCGTGCTGGCCTGAGTGTCGCCGCAAGGGCGGGGAATCCAACCGCAGGGGCGGTTTTCTTGACAGAAGCTCCTCTTCTTATTCCTTCGGGTTGCCTCCCGAATTAGCGCCTTTGTTTTACGTCGTTGGCTCGACGTAAGATCTCTACTTCTCTGATTGTGCCTCCTCTAGTACCATCTCGTCAATCGGATCGTCCTTGACTCCTTCAAGGTAAAGCTTTAGCCTTTGGCCATTCACCTTAAACACCTTGTGCGTCTACGGATCATAGAGATCAACAACCCCGTGAGGGTATACTTCGGCTACTATGAACGGCCCTGTCCATCTTGAACGCCGCTTACCTGCAAAGAGTTTCAAACGGGATTGAAAGAGAAGTACCTTATTACCTACCTTGAAGTCCTTCCGGAGGATGTTCCGGTCATGCCATGCTTTGGTCTTTTCTTTGTATGTGGTAGCATGGTCTTATGCATCTAGCCTTAGTTCCTCCAACTCTTGCAATTGGAACTTCCGGAATTCTCCCACTTCTTTTATGTTCATGTTGCACTTCTTTACCGCCCACCAAGCCTTGTGCTCTAATTCCACCGGTAGGTGACAAGCTTTCCCAAACACGGGCCTAAAAGGAGAAATTCCGATGGGAGTTTTGTAGGCTGTCTGATATGCCCATAGGGCGTCATTTAGCCTTGCACTTCAATCCTCCCGCCCGGGAGAAACCGTCTTTTCAAGGATGGTCTTTATTTCCCAGTTGGATACCTCTGCTTGACCGTTTGTTTGAGGATGATAGGCTGTTGATACTTGTTGGTGAACATGGTACTTCTTAAGGAGAGCCGTGATCGTCTTGTTGCAGAAATGGGTCCCCCTATCACTGATTAAGGCTTTCGGAATTCCAAATCTAGCAAAGATATTTTCCTTAAGAAATGCTGCAACCACTTTTGAATCATCAGTTTTGGTGGCCTTTGCTTCCACCCACTTGGAAACATAGTCCACCGCAAGCAAAATATATGTGTTCCCGAATGACTTAACAAATGGCCCCATGAATTCAATTTCCCAAACGTCAAATATTTCACAAAATATAAGAGAGGTTTGGGGCATTTCATGTCTCCTTGAAAGATTTCCCACCCTTTGGCATCTATCACACACTTTACAAAACGCAAAAGCGTCTCGAAAAATGTGTGGCCAAAAGAAACCAACATCCAAAACTTTTCTTGCAGTTACGTTTGCTCCAAAGTGTCCCCCACATGCTTCAAAATGACATAAAGTTCGGACCGATTGTACCTCATTGTCCGGAATGCAACGCCGGATCACTTGATCACTACAATGTCTCCAAAGGTAAGGATCGTCCCAAACGTAGTGTCGAGCCTCAACTTTGACTTTCTCTCGTTGTGCCTTGGTGAAGTCTGGAGGATACTCCTTCCTGACAATGAAATTTACAATGTCAACAAACCAAGGCTTAAAAGATTGAAGCTTAAGACAAACCTCTGTCGACAATTCCGCAGGGGCGCCTAGACAGAGCCGCAGGGGCGGCTGGTGTGAGGCGCGGGGCGGTTACACAACAGAGAGTTGTGTAGAGTGTGTCGTCTGGAAAGCTTCCGGCTATTTCTCTTTCTTTCCCTAGTTCTTCCTCCTCTTGCACTAGTCTGCTCAAATGATCTGCCACCAGGTTCTCAGCTCCCTTTTGTCCCTTATTTCTAGGTTAAATTCTCTTAGGAGGAGCACCCAACGGATTACACGTGGCTTTGCCTCCTTTTTGCCATGAGGTACCTAAGGGCTGCATGGTCAGTGAAAATAATTACCTTTACCCCCAGTAAGTATTGCCTGAACTTCTCAAGTGCAAAAACTACCGCCAACATTTCTTTCTCGGTGGTGGAGTAGGTCCTTTGTGCTCCATTTAGTGTCATAGACACATAATGGATCACATGAGAGACCCTTCCATCTTTTTGTCCTAAGACAGCTCCGACGGTGTAGTCACTGACGTCACACATGATTTCAAAATGTTTCTCCCTATCCGGAGAACGGATGATCGGAGCGGTGGTGAGACATGACTTCAGAGTGTCGAAAGCTTTCTTGCAATCCTCATCCACTATGAAGGTTACATCTTTCTTGAGCAATTCACACAGGGGATCTGAGATCTTTGAGAAGTCTTTGATGAACCGTCGGTAGAAACCTGCATGACCAAGAAAAGATTGAATTTCCCGAACATTAGTAGGATAAGGTAAACTTTGAATAACATCAACCTTTGCCTTATCTACCTCTATCCCTTTTGAGGATATTACATGTCCTAGCACAATTCCTTGTTCGACCATGAAATGACATTTTTCCGAATTAAGAACTAAGTTGGTTTCAACACATTTTTCAAGAACGAGTTTTAAATGCCCTAAACATGCGTCAAAACTGTCTCCATGGACGGTAAAATCATCCATGAAGACTTCAAAGAAATTTTCTATGTATTCGGAGAAAATACTTATCATGCACCGTTAGCAAGTTCCCGGCGCGTTGCAAAGTCCAAAGGGCATTCTACGATATGCAAAAGTTCTAAATGGGCAAGTGAACGTCGTTTTCTCTTGATCTTCTGGTGCGATGGCTATTTGGAAATACCCCGAATATCCATCCATGAAACAGTAGTATTTATGACCTGCAAGACGTTCCAACATTTGATCAATAAAAGGTAATGGAAAATGGTCTTTTCGTGTTACCTTATTGAGCTTGCGGTAGTCAATGCAAACTCTCCATCCAGTTTGTGTTTTGCTCGGGACCATCTCTCCTTGTTGATTTTCCACCAAGGTGATGCCTCCCTTCTTTGGAACTACTTGGGTTGGGCTAACCCAAGTGCTATCCGAGATAGGAAAAATCATGTCCGCTTGGAGGAGTTTCAACACTTCCTTTTTGACCACATCCATCATTGGTGGGTTCAACCTCCTTTGAGGCTGCCTAGAGGGCTTGGCCTCGTCCTCAAGCAAAATCCTATGCATGCATGTGGAAGGACTTATCCCCATAATATCCGCAATAGTCCATCCAAGGGCCGTCTTGTGCTCCTTTAGTACGTTAACCAACTTATCTTCTTGTCCGGTGGTCAACTTATTGGAGATGATCACCGGCAAGGTATTGTGTGCTCCAAGGAAAACATACTTGAGGTGTGACGGAAGATCCTTCAATTCTATTTCCGGTGCCTGCATTATGGACGGAGCAAGCTTTTCGCTTGGGGTTAGTAAAGTGGGCCCAACGGCCAAATTGGAGATAGGTAGCCTTTTATGCCCATCTAATTGGGCTAGGACCTCTTTCATGCTAGATGTTAACACATAATCTCATTTGAAACCATCAATGTCATGCTCAATCACATTTCTCAATTCATCCACATCAGAGTTATCAAAAACATCTTGCACAAAAGGTTCAACAATGTCAATAGTACATAGAGAATGATCATCGCTAGGAAATCTCATTGCATCATAGATGTCAAATTCCACTACTTCTCTATCAAACTCCATGGTCAATTTACCACTAACATAATCAATTTTTGTCCTAGCCGTTTTAAGAAATGGCCTACCTAACAGAATGGGTGCAGCATGCGAGTCATTTTCCATATCTATTACAAAGAAATCAGCAGGAAAAATTAAGTTGTCTACCATTACTAACACATCTTTAATTATCCCTTTCGGGTACACATTAGATCTATCAGCAAGTTGTACTACAATCCTAGTTTCCATTAGTGGCCCAAGGCCAAGTGATTTGTAAATCAAATATGGCAAAACATTAATAGAAGCACCGAGATCAAGCATTGCTTTGTCAAAGCGGGTTTCCCCTATAACACAAGGGATGCTTACCATGCCTGGATCGCTGCATTTCTTGGGCATTCTCCTTTGGAAAACTGCCGACACATGCTCACTCACTTGCACTTTCTGTTTCCCCTTTAGCATTTGATTTTTTTAATAGTGCAGAGTTCCTTCAAAAAACGAGCATACTTAGGAATACTTTTCACCAACTTAAGGAGGGGGATGTTTACCTCGCATTTAGAGAAAGTCTCAAAAAGGTCCTTGTCCTCTATGATTCTTCTCTCTTTTAATGCTTCAGGAAAAGGGGCTGGTGGCTTTTCGGAGTACAACGGCGGAAAGTTTAGTCGGACGTAAGTATCCTTCTCAACAGGACCTTCTGTTGTGTTTTCCACAGGGGCGTCAGCTTGAAGGCGCAGGGGCGGCTCAGAGGCTGTCACCGTAGGGGCGGGGGCAGCCAGCCGCATGGGCGTCCTTCCTTTGGGGCTTTGTGCAGCTGCAGCCGCAGGGGCAGCTGTGGGTACGGAAATAACAACAGAGGGTTCGCTTTGTGGCTCTTTTGTTGATTCTTGTCGAATTTGCTTCCCACTCCTTAATGTTAGGGCACTAATATTCTCTTTGGGGTTTATAAACATCTGGGAAGGCATTCCCCCGGAAAGCCTTGATTCGGTTCTTGAAATAGCTTCCGTCATTTGACCAACTTGCTTTTCAAGGTTCTTGATGCTTGATTCTGTTGTTTGGACATGAGTAGCAAAGTGTTTAGTCAAAACCTGCAACATATCTTCAGTTGAGTGATACTTACCTTGGCGGAGCTGCTGTTGTTGGCTTTGTTGATCCCTCCAACGAAAATTCCGTTGGTCACGCCAATTTGGCATGAAATTCTATGTATAGGGATCGTTCCTAGGTCTTTGCTGTTGTGGTTGTCCATAACCCATTGCGTTAACTTCAGCATCGTCATCTTGAACTTGTGGACACATGTTCGTTGCATGATATGGGTCAGCACAAACTCCACAAGCTTTTAGCTGCTGCGGTGTTCCCATAAGTGTTAGCCTTTTCACCATTTCCTTCAATTCTGCCAGCTCGGTGGAAATATCGCTCTTCCCGGAGCTCACGACATGAACTCCTTTCTTAGCTGGGGTCCTTCCAAAATTCCGAGTCCCTTCCGCTAGTTCCTGTATCTTTTCCAAAGCAATGTCAGGGGTAGAGTTAAGAATATTACCTCCGCAAGCCGCATCGACGATCCTCCTTTCATTGTCTAGCAAGCCATTGTACAAGTACAAGACTAGATCTTGAGTTGAATATCCATGGAAAGGACAGCTGGATCGGAGGCGTGCAAACCTTTCGAAATACTCGTAGAGAGTTTCGGTTGCCTCTTGCTTGATGTTGCTTATAGCTTTCTTCAAGCTATTGGCCTTTTTAGCTGAAAGTATTTCTCCAAGAATGCTTTGTGAAGGTTCTCCCAAGTGTCAATGCTCCCGGATGGAAGGTGGTAATACCAATCATCCGCCGAATCCTTGAGTGTGAAACCGAATGCCCTCATCTTGATCTGTTCTTCGGTAATGTTGGCCGGCTTCATGCTCATACAAATGGAGTGGAACTTCCCAAGGTTCTTGATGGGGTCTTCACCACTTAGCCCATGGAAGGATGGGAGTGGGTGGATGAGGCCCGGTTTGAGCTCCAAGTTATTTCCTTCCCCTAGTGCCAGTATAGCGAGCGCAAGAGGGTTTTGAGCCAAAGTGGGATACATAAGTTGACGAAGAGTACGGTCAACCATCTCTTGTTGTAGTTGTTGTTGTCTTCGTTGCCGGATATGCGTCCTCTCAGTTTCTAGATCAAAAGAAGCAAAGCCGAAATTAGTAGCACAGATTTAAACCATAAAATGGTTCAAACCAATAATCAATAATAACAATAAAACACAAAAACTCCCCGGCAACGGCGCCAAAATTTGACTAAAGGTATTTCTATGGTCGTCTATACCCAATCAAAAGTAAATCCCGACTTAGCACTAAGAACAAGTATAGTGGTTGAATTGATGCACAAAAACTTATGAAAACGATTAATGCGACAAATAAGACAATAATGGGTGAATCTACACTAGATTGATTCTAAGCATGCAATTGCTACTTTGGTGCATTCCTTTTACAAGTTTTTAAGTAATCTCCCGTCTCGATCGTACATATGTGTTGAGCCAACCGGAATTAACACAACTTAACCTATTAAAGTTCCGTAAATCTACAAGAACAAATAATAAGTTAGCATTCAAACAAAGACAAAGGGATATAAAGAGAAGATTAAAACCGTTAAACTTATCTTTATATTTGTGTTCCTTTTCTTTAAGTAATCACAACCCGTTATTACTTAAATTTGCTACTAGATTAAAGACCCGAACCCGGAACCTATTAATCCTAGTTGTTTACATGCACTTTAGAACCTAAGATGATCAATCTCAAGTAATAGTTAACATGCAATTAAACAATGAAGATCAAGGAAACACAAAGCATTACTGAATAAAAACTTATATTAAAAGGATTTACAACCAAAGAAACAAAGCAGCTTCAAACCAACCCAATGTAGCAAGGGAGTTAGCAACTCATTATAATGGAAAACTCAAGTCTAAAAGTGGATTTTGTGAGGAAAAGCATGGATGATTCTAGCAATCAGCCATGGACTATTTATACTACAAAAGACACTTAATTAGGAGTAAGTAGCCGGCCTAAAACAGCCACCTTTAATGCCATAAAGGTGGTGTAAATAGCCGGAGTAAAGCTTCTGGCGTTAAACCGCAAGGGTGGCCTTCAGGACCCGCAGGGGCTGTTTAGGCAGAATCGGTTGATCTTCTTCATAACCGTTGGGGCGGCTACACAGCTCCGCTGGGGCGGATCTTTAATGCACTTCAACGTCTGACCTTTTGCCTTCATGACGTTTCTGATGTCAAGGCGCAGGGGCGCCTCAAGGCCAACGCAGGGGCGGTGACACATACTCTTCGCCTTCCAACTCCCAAGGCGAGGCGCAGGCAGGGCGCAGTGGGAGGCGCAGGGGAGTTGGCCTTCGTCTTGTCCGGGAAAGTCACCGCAGGGGCGCCGATGGGTGGCATAGGGGTAGTGATCTGCATCTTGGCCGGCGCTGGTGAAGGTGCTGGGAGTGCTTCAGTGGGAAGTGTCACCCGCTGGGGCGACTACAAGGGCCCGCGAGGGTGGTGGAGCAACAGAAACTTTGCTTCTTGATCGATCTTTACTCCTAAGTGCTTATAACTCCTTCCTTAGCTTCTTTTGATCTTCTTCTTCTGGACCAAGGAGTTAGTAGCATAAACCGACACTAATGCAGTAAAAAGACTCTAAAAACTACCCTAAATGATAGTGATTCCATCACCTATCAGAGACATCAATGACTTCATTTTCGAAGGCACAAAATGCCTTAGAGCAACAATTCTTTGATAAGGCGAATGAAGCACCAAGAGATCCAGGGAAGCTCCCAGCAAGGACAGAGAGAAATCCTAAAGGGCAGATTATGGCAATAACGACGAGAAATGGACTGAAAACTGTAGATCCAGTACCTCGGTCGGTGTTAGAGAAGACGAAAGAACACCTCGGTCCAGGTGCAGACGAGGAACACTTCGGTCGAGGTGCCATCTGAGTTGGAGTCCCAGAAAGCGAAGGATAAATCTGAAGTTAATATCCCACCTCCTGCTTATAAACCACCACTTCCATTCCCCCAGTCAAGAGCCACAACACATCTAGACAAGCATTTTGGTAAGTTTCTTGACTTGATGAATAAACTACACATTAATATCCCTTTCTTTGATGCTATTCTAGGGATGCCCGCGGATAGCATGAATTATTGTCTATATTTTGGGGTTTGTTTAGACGTTTTATCTTCAATAATCTGCATGTTTGTATGTATATTATGTGATTATATTGTTGTTTTATCTACCTTTGCGGGAATCGAGGTCTACACCTAGTTTTGTTGTAATCGTAGGTAAAATGGCACATTTTGCATAAAAAAGGAGCAAAAGGAGCTATGGAGTCATTAGAGCAACATTCAGGAGCATAAGGAAACATCCAGGAAGCATAGCCATGGATTAAAGATTCACTTTGGACCAGATTTGAGAGATTTCACATTCAGTTGTAATTCACCTCGGTTGACTACAGAGTCACCTCGACCGAGGTGATCCAAAGAAGTCGACTCGACCGAGGCGAACAGCTGGGACGCAGCGAGAATATTTTATTCTTGGCTGAGATCTTTTGTATTTGGAAAGAGGATCTTATATTTTTGGGCTTGGTTCCTGGAAGGAAGAAGATAATTCAGTCCACATATTTTACCTATTTTTATGGGAAGAGATCTTTCTAAGATATCTTATCTTTGGAGAGTAATTTTCCTATAAAAAGGGTTGTATTTCTACAAATCCAAGATCATGCTATATAGCCTGCATACATCCGAATACACCACTGCAACCATACTCCAGTTGGGAGAATTGAAGAACCTTTTTGAAGGTTGAAGGAAGAAAGTCTATAGCTTTTATAGCTTTTGAAGGGTTTTTGTAAGATCATCTTAGATTCCCTTCTTTGTTGATTGTCTTGTTGGATTTCTATCCAAGGAACGATTGTTGTTTTGATAATTGATTCAGTTATTGAAGCCTTTCTCTTAAGGTTTTCTTGTTCAATTATTCTCTTTCTTCCCATATATTTGATTGATACTTTCATGATGATGAGTGGCTAATCTCTTTGTGTGATTCTAGGGTGATTGGCTGAAGGTTGTGGGAAAAACAATGATAGAATAATCTTAATCACAGTAGGACCTTGAAAGTTCGAGTCTTTAACCTTAACCCTAAGCGTCTCGCTCAGTCGATGAACATCTCGGCCGGGGTGGAATTCTTCTGACCGAGGTGACTTATCTGATCCATAACTGAGAGTTAAGTGTTAGAGTTTTCCAAATCCTATTCTTATTATACCTTTCCTGGTTCAATGAAAGCCTAGGATGAGACTTACCCAGTGATTCCTTAGTTTGTTTACCTAAGATCATAAGTGTAGGTAATAAAGGTTTATCCTTTATTGGGGTTTGAGTGTGCTTTCATCCCATCTTTGTGAGTTAGTCTGAGACTTACCCGGTAAAGGTTGATTCTATTCCCTTAGTTGGAGTGTTAGTTTGAAATTATAGTTCTTTATCTTAATTCCTTGAGACTTACCCGGTAATAGGAGTTACGGTTTGGGATTAGTGAGTAGTGAGACTTACCCGGCGATCTATTCCACTTTAGTAACACCTTCCCTTTGCAAAAACCTCAGCTTTGTCCGCTTATCTTTAGATCTTGAGTTGGAACCATAACTAGATGCTTTAATCCCTAGAATTGCATATCTTCTTTATTGACTTTTATCATCTTTGATTGTTTTAATTGCTTTTGTTGTTAGTAATTGCTAAAGCTTACCTATTCCGACTTTGTTTCACTAAGTCCCTGTGATTGACCCTTGGAATTCCTTGCTTTTACTACGATTGACCCGTATACTGCGGGTTCGCATCCTTGTTTTAAGCTTACATCTAGGGTTATAAATTTAAAGCTTGCACACACCGTTTGGAGCGAACAAGTTTCTGGCGCCGTTGCCGGGGACTTGGTCTAGACCGAGCCGGTTGCGGTACGCTTTTGGGGAACTTGCCCCTGTGTCTACTAACCACTCTACTTGAGTGATTTTCGCAGGATCTTTCTTAGGTTTATGCGAAGAACCCGCACTGGGAAGGAAATCGTTCTTACGATCTCGAACCAGAAAAGACATATAAACGACGCTTAAGAGAAGCAAAGATGGCCAACCAAGACAATCGCGATCTTGAGGCCGAATTGAAGGAGGCGTTAGAACAGCTACGCCTCAGCAGGGAAGAATTGAGGCAGGAGAAAGAAGAAACTCGCACTAGGACTGAAGCGATCGAAGTAGATATGGCAGCCTTACGAGACCAGTATCTACTTCGACCGAGGGAAGACCCTGTTCCCGATCCTCGACCGATGCAGGTCCCAGTTCCAGATCCTCGACCGAGGCAGGTCCTAGTACCTGACGCCCCGGCCGAGGTACTTCCACCTCGGATACCAGTCCGAGGCGCTCTTTTTGCAGGAATCCCGCAAACCCTAGGGCAAAGGATGGACCCCAATAAACAACTGAGGCGTCCAGGAGTCAACCTAGGAGATCTAGCGGACCATGATTACGAACTTCGCCCGCAAGTTCTTTCCATGATTTGCCAATGCCAGTTCGGAGGGCTAGAGAAGGAATCTCCGCATCAACATCTTCAAAACTACGAGATCTTGATGGAGACCTTGAGACCCTCAAGAATAGAAAACAACAACTACAAGCTAAGACCTTTTTACTTTTCTTTAAAAGATAGAGCTCTTACTTGGTATCAATCTCTTCCTCCAGGAAAAATTAGCACTTGGGAGGAGATGACAACGGAATTCTGGACTAAATTCTTTCCCCCCTCTAAGACCGTTGAAATGAGAGGGAAGATTAATGCATTCATTATGAAGGACAAGGAGAGCTTGTCCAAGTCATGGGAGAGGTTTAAGGACATTCTTTTGGATTGCCCACATCATGGGATTCCAAAGATAGAGTTCTTGGAGATATACTTCAAGGGACTGGACGGAAGCACCCAGTTCAACCTCCAACTACTATCCGCCGATACATTTATGGACATGGCTATTGACGAAGCTTGGGACTTTATAGAGAAGCAAGCTTTGCATATGGAGAAATATACCCACCAAGGAGCTGAAGGTGGAGTTAAAAGAGTTAACTTTCAGGAGACTCAACCTAACAACAATCAGCTCACGGCTTTGAAGAATGACGTGAAGCAATTGAAGGAACTCTTGGTTGCTCAAACCAAGAAGGAAGATCAAGGATCAAGGAACAACAATAATGGATACCGTAACAACAACAACGGTTCCCGGAACAACAACTACAACAACAACAATAGAGGATCCAATAACAATAACTGGAGGGCGAACAACCAAAATTCTGGTAACAATAATTCTAACTCCAATTCTAACGATTCCTCTAATCCTTTCCTCTCTTCCCCTTCTTCTTCTTCTTCTTCTACTCCATTAAAGAGCCAGGGGCAAGGATCAAGTTCGTCCCAGCCGGAAAAGAAAGACGCAGTGCTGGAGGCCATCTTGATCAAGCTTAGTGCAATGGAGACTTCTATGACTTCATTTTCGAAGGCCCAAAAATCCTTTGAACAACAACTTGCTAGTAGGGCGAATGAAGCGCCAAGAGATCCAGAGAAGCTTCCAGCAAGGACGGAAAGCAACCCTAAGGGCCAGATTATGGCCATAACGACGAGGAGTGGACTGAAGACTGCAGATCTAGTGCCTCGGTCGGTGCCAGTACAGACGAAGACCACCTTGGTCCAAGTGCAGTCGAAGAACACTTCGGCCGAGATGCCAACCGAGGTGGAGCCACAGAAAGCGGAGGGGAAAACTAAAGTTTATGTTCCACCTCCTGCATATAAACCACCACTTCCACTCCCCCAGTCAAGGGCCAGAGCACATCTAGACAAGCACTTTGGTAAGTTCCTTGACTTGATGAATAAACTACACATTAATATTCCTTTCCTTGATGCTATTCTAGGGATGCCCGCCTATGGGAAGTTCTTGAAAGAGATTCTATCAAGGAAGAGGAAACTGGAAGATTTTGGTGAAGTAAGGATGACATCTAAATCCTCGGAGCTTATTCAAATCATGAAGGAGAAGATGCCACCTAAGTTGAGAGATCCCGGCTCATTTTGCATTCCCATTCAAGTTGGGGATGACACTTGTGAAGCCTTATGTGATCTAGGAGCCAGCGTGAGCATCATTCCGCTGGAGCTATGTGTGAAGATCGGACATGGAGAGCCCAAGCCGGTTAAGATAAGGTTTTACATGGCGGACCGCTTCACTACCCATCCCGTGGGCATTTTGGAAGACGTTCCGGTTAAGTTAGGTAACTTATATTTACCTATAGACTTTGTAGTACTTGATATTCCCGCAGATTATCCTGTTCCTATCATTCTCGGGAGGCCATTTCTAGCAACTTCGGGTTGCAACGTGGATTGTAAGAACGCCAAGTTGAAATTCATCATTGGTGGAGATGAAGTGGAGTTCGCATTACTTGCGGCCATGAAAGGAGAGCAACTAAGCGATGATATCTTCAACATCTATGACGAAGAAGAATCAAGAGAATTGGTGAGCTCTATCCTTATTAACGATCCACTCGAAAGAGTTATTAGTTTCAGTTTAATGGAGGAAGGTATAGATGCTTCTTGTGATGCAGATATACGGAGCTTAAAGGCATTGGAAGAAGATCCAGGAGCTAAAACTGAGAAACTAATCCAGGAGACGAAGATCTCCAGTTTTGGTTCCAGTTACAGTACCTCGACCGAGGCACTTTCTGGACCAAGCGAGGCGACTGAAGAACATCTCGGTTAACGCCTCTGCGCCTCGACCGAGGTCGAAGGCGAGATGATTTGAACTGAGACTTCCGAAAATCCAATTTCTGGATCTACTCCACTGGAAGGAGGAAGCAAGGATCCCCCTCAGAAAGCACCCCTAGTTGTGGAGCTTAAACAACTCCCTAGTCACTTGAGGTATGACTTTCTTGGACCGGATTCTACTTATCCCGTTATTGTTAGTGCTTCCTTCTCCTAATCTGAATTGTCTAAACTAATGCATGTCCTGAGAAAGCATCAAAAGGCTTTGGGTTATACTATAGATGATCTTATTGGCATTAAGCCTTCTTTCTGTATGCATAGAATTCTAATGGAGGATGATCATAAGACTTCACGGGAACCTCAAAGACGGTTAAATCCGATCATAAAAGAGGTTGTGAAGAAGGAAATTCTTAAGTTATTGGATGCAGGTATCATATATCCTATCTCGGACAGCAAATGGGTTAGCCCGGTGCATGTAGTTCCGAAGAAAGGAGGGATGACCGTTGTGACGAATAAGAACAACGAGTTGATCCTAACCAGGACCGTTATGGGCTGGAGGGTTTGCATTGATTATAGGAAGCTGAACACGGCCACTTGGAAGGACCATTTTCCACTTCCCTTCATCGATCAAATGCTCGAACGGTTGGCCCAGCATTCGCACTTTTGCTACTTAGACGACTATAGTGGATTCTTCCAGATTCCTATCCATCCGGATGATCAGGAGAAGACCACTTTTACTTGTCCATGGGGGACATTTGCTTATAGGAGGATGCCATTTGGATTATGCAACGCACCCGCTACCTTCCAGCGATGCATGATGGCTATCTTTTCTGAGTATATAGAGGAGATCCTGGAGGTATTTATGGATGATTTTTCAGTATATGGTTCCTCTTTTGATGATTGCCTATCTAACCTTTCTCTAGTGCTACAAAGATGTGAGGACAATAATCTTGTCTTGAATTGGGAGAAATGTCATTTTATGGTTAATGAAGGCATTGTGCTAGGACACCTCGTTTCTAATCGAGGTATTAAGGTCGATCGTGCTAAGATCGAGACTATTGAGAAACTCCCTCCCCCTTGTTCTGTTAAAGGTGTGAGGAGTTTTCTCGGGCATGCAGGTTTCTACAGGAGATTCATCAAGGACTTCTCTAAGATTTCCAAACCTCTAACTAACCTCTTGAATAAAGATGTTGTTTTTGAGTTTTTCCAGGAGTGTCTTGATGCATTTTACAGGATTAAGGAAGCGTTGATCTCCGCTCCCATTATCCAACCTCCGGATTGGACCTTGCCCTTTGAGATCATGTGTGATGCTAGTGATGTAGCCGTAGGAGCGGTGCTTGGACAGAAGAAGGATGGCCGGACCACCGCCATTTACTATGCTAGCAAGACGCTAGATGTAGCCCAGCTCAACTACGCTGCCACCGAGAAGGAGTTATTGGCGGTTGTATATGCTTTCGAGAAATTTCGTTCCTACTTAGTAGGGGCGAAAGTCATTGTCTACACCGACCATGCAGCCATCCGTTACTTGCTTGCTAAGAAAGATGCCAAGCCACGCCTTATTCGATGGATTCTCTTGCTTCAAGAGTTTGACTTAGAGATCCGCGATAAGAAGGGATCTGAAAATTTTGTTGCGGATCACCTCAGCCGGCTACCTGCATCTTCACGCCAGAGGGACAACCTACCCATAGACAATTCATTCCCCGATGAGCACTTACACTTGTTGGAGCGTTTGATAGACTTACTTACTTCACCCCACGATGGAGGTGAAGTATGGGGTGAGGGCACCTCCCATCACGTATAGAGAAGTCGTTTGGTCCAGCTAGCGACCTTAAACCAAGTGCTTCTTGGGAGGCAACCCAAGGTATTGGTTTCTTTTCCCTTTTTTGAGTCTAGCTTAGATAGTTTGCTTTTGCTTTACTTTGTTTTGTTTTTGGCGTCCTAGACAGACAACAGGGGACATCTAAGGAAGGAGTACAAACCAGGAGCACAATTGGAAGGACAAAAGTTCGAGAATTTGAGAAGACGGAGTTTGACTGAGGCACATCTCGGTTGCTGTCAAAGCACCTCGACCGAGATGATTCTTGAGCAACTGAGGCGACTAGGGTTTCTGAAGATCCACCTCGGTCCGTACCACCTCGGTCCAGTCGAGACCACTTCGACCGAGGTGACAGCAGTTCCAGAAAAGGGTATAAAAGGGGGATGAATTTTCTTTCTCTTCGCTTTACCTTCTCATCGACCGCGGCAGCCTCTTCGCCTCGCTTCGCCGTTCTTCGCTCGTTTTCGACGATTCTTGCTTCCAAATTGCAAAGAAAGGGTAGAGGATCCCAGTGCAAGTGCTAATCTGCAAGAAAAACGAACCGAATCGACCGAATTGAGGTAAAATCAGAAAAACCCTAACCTCGCTCCTCTCCACTATTTTCCTTCAAATTGGGCTTTGGTTGCCCTTGCATTTGCTGAGAAACAGATTAAGTACCCCATAGGAACTAGTTGTAGTGATTTTGGGGGAAAAGAACTGGATTTTTGAGGAAATTCGTCGTACAGTTATTCGCCTCGGTCCAGTCGGCCTGTGTCTCGGCCGAGGTGTTCTACAGATTTTTCAGGCTGTTAGCATGAAATATTGTGATATTTTAGGCACGTTTTCTAAACGTATTTGATTCATATTGATAGTCTTTTATTGAACTTTGTGCATATGTGAGCTAGTATTACCTATATTGTCGATATGGATGTCTACACTAGTTCTATGTTGATTATAGGTGATTTGGAGCTATTTCCGAACGGAATCGAGCAAAGGAGAGTTGAGTTGATATGTCCATAGATTGAGGACATTCTTTGGAAGCAATTTGGAGTCTTAGCTTGAGGAATGCACGAGTTTAGGGAAGAATCACGTTCTTGCCCTAAACCACGCTCTAAAATACGGCCGTATCACAAACCACGTTCAGAATTACGGCCGTGGATTTGGAGTCAGAAATTCATGTTCATTCCAGGGGATTACACGGCCGTGGAACATATGTTGCAAACCGTATTTATTTCCACGCTCTAAATTACGGTCGTGGAACACTTCCACAACCGTGATCTTGGCGAATCTTTTCGCCACACTTTGAAGCCACGATCTTTTAAAGATTGGGCCGGGCCGACATTTTGCCCTACACTATAAAAAGACGGACGAATCAAGATTCCGTCACCTTCGCTTACGCCCCGTTTACCCTTATTCATCACCGCTTAGACACGAAGACACTTCGCTTAGCTTGCTTGGAAGCAATTGACATCTCTTTGGGAGATCGAAGTTCGTGTTTGGAATTCCTCTAATCTCGCACTTTTGGTGGAGATTGCTGTTGAGATCTCCGGATTGGCGGAAGATCGAAGTTCTTGGAAGATTTTGCAAGAAGATCTCTCTTCTTGATTAGGTTTGATTTGGAAAGCGGATTGACATCCCGTTTTCTTTTCTTTCCTAGGATTACGATTGCTTGTTCTATTGTGAATCTTTTGACATTGCTTGTTCTCTTTGTGACTTTGAGATTGAATTGAAGATTATTGAAAGTTCTCGAAAGTTTTCATCTTTTTATCTTTTAATTCTTGAATTGATATCAACATGACTGTTATTGGCTAAAAACCCTTAACAATTCTAAGGTGAAGGGTTGATAGTTGTGGCTTAGATGATGATAGATCGATCGCTAATAGATTAGACCCTGAGAGTTAGAGAAATATCGCCGACAACCCTAAATTACGGCCTGTTCTTGAGTCCACGGCCGTGGAACCTCAAGAACTAACCGTGATTTCCCTTAAGTCTACGAACCTGCTTTTACTTTAATCTAAAGTTAAAGATTTGCTTTAGCTTAGTTTAGACTTGTCTTTTCTAGGTGGTAGTGAAGCCTCAACAACCTCTACCTCGATTGTGAGTGTCATAACCTCAATCGGTTAAGTTAGTCTTGATCCTTGGATTATAAGTTTGGGTATTCGACACTAATTCTCGCCTCTAGAATCCTTCTATATTGAGCCTCAACAACCTGTATAGAGAGTGCCTTGTAGGTGAGTTATATAAGGTTTTTGGAACTTCACCGTACGATTACCTTACATTAGTATACCTTTGCATATCTCAACTCTGTCTTTACATCATTAAGTATATCTTGAATCGATTGCCACAGCTGGATACTTGGATCTTTAGGATTGTTGTTTTCCCAATAATTTGCAAAGCTCTTACATTTACTCGCTTGATAACCTACAACTGGATTTAACCCCCCAAATCCCTGTGTTCGATACTCTGGAATTCTTGCTTAACTATATCGATCCGTACACTGCGGGTTCGCTGCTTGATTCTAGTTTTATAAATTTAAAGCTTATTTGCACACACCTCTAGGGGCGAACACAGGCCGACCGAGGTGATCTGACAGGTTGTTTGAGAGATGAGTTCAGATAGACAGCTGGTCCTGAGGGACAGATCCTCTCCCTCCCCTTCTTCTTCTTCCAGACCTACTAGACCGGTGATCCACGAGCGACACCGGGTCGACTATGACCGCATCGCGGCTCGCCCAGTGATTGCACCGCGCTTCCTGGACGTATCAGCATTTGATTGTCTCCATGTGGATGGAGATTTGAGACCGATGATTTCGATGGTAGGGCTAGATCAGTTTACTGAGATCCGCGCACCTACCTACTTAGAGCCTACTTTGGAGTTTGTTAGCTCCTTCACTTACCTCCCCACAGAGCGTTCTGTGAAGTACCGGTTGATGAACCGGAACTTCATAGTTCCTTTAGAGTACTGGCGGGACATTTTTGGTTTCCCGGCTCCGACTACTGTTGATGTTCCCTCCCGAGTTGTAGCTAGGGAGTTCTGGGGTCTGATTGCTCATGTAGTTGAGCACGCAGACAGATGGCGCCCTGGAGATTCCAGGGAGAAGATTATTTTTCACCTAGCTTTTAGGTTAGCTCACAGGATTTTTAGTGAGACGCTTCTGGCGCGTACTGAGACGCCCCAGAAGGTCAGACAGGGAGAGTTGTTCAGCCTTTAATACATGGTGACTGGAGGGATTCCAGACTTTGGCTTGATGTTGGCAGAGGATCTGCAAAAGATCAAGGCCAAGGCGAAGGGGGATATCTGCTGCGGAGGCATCGTGACTCACATTGCGAGTTACCAGGATATGGATCTCAGCGCATTTACCATGGTGGCGGCTGCGAAGCTGCTAGGACTTCAGGAGATGATTACTCGGAGGATTTTGGTTCCCCGAGGACTCACTACACCGTATGTAGCTATGCTATGGGAGCCGACTACGCCACAGGGGATCAGATGGTCACCCCAGTTCTCGGTATATGATCCTCACTACTGGTAGACTGCTTGGATCCCACTGATGGAGGATGCTAGAGAGGCAGCAGCTGCACCAGCTGAGGAGGATGAGGTGGAGGAGGAGACTGCTGCTGATGATGATAGGGATGGTGGAGTTCCTATGGATACAAGGACTGATACTACTGGGACGAGTGCGCCGGTCATTGACTTAGACGATGACGATACTGAGACCGCGCCGGCTGCATCACTAGTACGACCTGCTAGGCGTAGGGTACGCCGACAGAGAGATCCAGAGGCTCACCGTCAGATCGATGATCTGACGGATCAGATGATATAATCCTATGCTGCCATGACTGTGGACATCCATGAGAGATTTGCTGACTAGCGCCGAGAGCTCGACCGCATGACTCATCAGATGCTAGAGAGCCAGCACTATCAGCGCCGGATGATGGAGATCCAGTTTCAGCAGACTATGGGTTATCCATTTGACCCATCCTAGTATCCATACATGCCACCACCACCACCACCACCGGATCGTGATTATTGAGAGCTTGCAGGATTTTCTTTCTTATTTATTATGCAGCTCAGCTATTGTCCGGTGAGTACTTTATTTCCTTAGACTTATTTTGACCCATTGGGACAGTGTGTCCCAAGTATGGGGTGTTCATGTATTTTATTGACTTATGTGATGTATGACTCGACATTATCACATATTTATGCTTCATTTTGCTTCTATGGTTTTATCTGAGATTACATGCATGCATACATGTTATTTGATTGAGAAAACGTCGAAAAACTGGACAGAAATTTTTTTTAACCTCAGCCGGGACAGTTCTGGCCAAACGAGGTACTTCACCTCGGTTGACCTAAGAACACCTCGACCGAGGTGGTTTAACTGAGAGCTTTCGAAACGATTTTTGTGCTTCTTATCTGGATATGATCTCAGTGAAGATCTTGTTTGCTGACTGGTTTTGAAATCTTTATATGCTTGAAAGGTTTTATGATATGTTTAAGTTGCTAATTGCTTTGTTTGAAATTTTTGGCATGTTTAATACTTTGTTTTTATCCAAATTATGTTGAATTTGAAGGTTGACACTGCAAGATAAGTTCTCTCACTTTCTTCTTGGAAAGACCAAGGCAATTCATTCTTCTCCCTTCTTCTTCTTGATCATGCTTAGCCCCTCATATACATTTTTGCCTCCCTTTACCTATCTGGCAATTTGGAAGCAAACAAAGTGGTGAAAGCAAGTGAAGCAAAAGTTGAGAAGTTGGCTGGAAGTGAAAGTGTTAGAACGAAATAAATAGGTTTGGGGAAGTCAATCATGATGATGAGTAACTCGGCACCATTCACATAGCCGGGTGTTTGTGTCTTGCCAAAGTCAAATTGAGCGATATTCCTAACGGGTCATGGTATGTGCATCAAGGGTTGATGCATCTCAAGAAATTGATGATTGCTGATTTCCTAGGCTTCGGTTATTGTGCACCTCTGTCCATGCATCCCAAAAAGTAAAGTAAAAAGAAAATATGTGAAATAAGCAAAGCTTATTGGTGGATGATGTTGAAAGTCAAAGTGAAAGTGAAGTTATCCTTTTCCCTGATTCTAGCACCACATTACCTCATATACATCCCTACCCTACACGTTTCTTGACCTTTCTTTTGGGAAGCCCTTGAGACCTCGAGCTTGTTGATTGACTTAGTGGTTTAAACTGGATTATACATGATTAATTTCGATGATTATGATTTATTATGCATTCTATGATTTTATGCAAAGATGAACAACTTTCCTATATTTATAAAATGTTTCGATCATATTTTGATTTTAAATTCCATGAAGTATTCTCTTAGAGTGATCTATGATTGTAGCACACCATTAAAATGTTTTTGAAAGACTTTTTCATTGATCTTTATGACTTATAATCCATTCTATCTCGTATTTTATATGCGGAACTTGCTTGGGGACAAGCAAGGGCTAAGTATGGGGTATTTTGATAGCATGAATTATTGTCTATATTTTGGGGTTTGTTTAGACGTTTTATCTTCAATAATCTGCATGTTTGTATGTATATTATGTGATTATATTGTCGTTTCATCTACCTTTGTGGGAATCGAGGTCTACAACTAGTTTTGTTGTAATCGTAGGTAAAATGGCACGTTTTGCATCAAAAAGGAGCAAAAGGAGCTATGAAGTCATTAGAGCTACATTCAGGAGCATAAGGAAACATCCAGGAAGCATAGCCATGGATTAAAGATTCACTTTGGACCAGATTTGAGAGATTTCACATTCAGTTGTGATTCACCTCGGTTGACTACAGAGTCACCTCGACCGAGGCAATCTAGAGAAGTCGACTCGACCGAGGCGAACACCTGGGACGCGGCGAGAATATTTTATTCTTGGCTGAGATCTTTTATCTTTGGAAAGAGGATCTTATATTTTTGGGCTTGGTTCCTGGAAGAAAGAAGATAATTCAGTCCACATATTTAACCTATTTTTATTGGAAGAGATCTTTCTAAGATATCTTATCTTTGAAGAGTAATTTTCCTATAAAAAGGGTTGGATTTCCACAAATCCAAGATCATGCTATACAGCCTGCATACATCCGAATACACCGCTGCATCCATACTCCAGTTGGGAGAATTGAAGAACCTTTTTGAAGGTTGAAGGAAGAAAGTCTATAGCTTTTATAGCTTTTGAAGGGTTTTTGTAAGATCATCTTAGATTCCCTTCTTTGTTGATTGTCTTGTTGGATTTCAGTCCAAGGAACGCTTGTTGTTTTGATAATTGATTCAGTTATTGAAGCCTTTCTCTTAAGGTTTTCTTGTTCAATTATTCTCTTTCTTCCCATATATTTGATTAATACTTTCATGATGATGAGTGGCTAATCTCTTTGTGTGATTCTAGGGTGATTGGCTGAAGGTTGTGGGAAAAACAATGATAGAATAATCTTAATCACAGTAGGACCCTGAAAGTTCGAGTCTTTAACCTTAACCCTAAGCATCTCGCTCAGTCGATGAACATCTCTGCCGGGGTGGAATTCTTCTGACCAAGGTGACTTATTTGATCCATAACTGAGAGTTAAGTGTTAGAGTTTGCCAAATCCTATTCTTATTATACCTTTCCTGGTTCAATGCAAGCCTAGGATGAGACTTACCCGGTAATCCTTAGTTTGTTTACCTAAGATCATAAGTGTAGGTAATAAAGGTTTATCCTTTATTGGGGTTTGAGTGTGCTTTCATCCCATCTTTGTGAGTTAGTCTGAGACTTACCCGGTAAAGGTTGATTCTATTCCCTTAGTTGGAGTGTTAGTTTGAGGTTATAGTTCTTTATCTTAATTCCTTGAGACTTACCCAGTAATAGGAGTTACGGTTTGGGATTAGTGAGTATTGAGACTTATCCGGTGATCTATTCCACTTTAGTAACACCTTCCCTTTGCAAAAACCTCAGCTTTGTCCGCTTATCTTTAGATCTTGAGTTGGAACCACAACTAGATGCTTTAATCCCTAGAATTGCATATCTTCTTTATTGACTTTTATCATGTTTGATTGTTTTAATTGGTTTTGTGGTTAGTAATTGCTAAAGCTTACCTATTCCGACTTTGTTTCACTAAGTCCCTGTGATCGACCCCTGGAATTCCTTACTTTTACTACGATTGACCCGTACACTGTGGGTTCGCATCCTTGTTTTAAGCTTACATCTAGGGTTATAAATTTAAAGCTTGCACACACCGTTTGGAGCGAACACCCTCCTATCGGAAGTTTATGAAAGAGATTCTATCAAGGAAGAGGAAGTTGGAAGACTTTGGAGAAGTTAGGATGACATCTAAGTCCTCGAAGCTCATTCAAATCATGAAGGAGAAGATGTCACCCAAGTTGAGAGATCCCGACTCATTTTGCATTCCCATTCAAGTTGGGGATGTAACTTGTGAGGCATTGTGTGATCTAGGAGCCAGCATGAGCATCATTCCATTGGAGCTATGTGAGAGAATAGGACTTGGAGAGCCCAAGCCGGTGAAGATAAGGCTATACATAGTGGATCGCTACATTACCCATCCCGTAGGTATTTTGGAAGATGTTCCCGTCAAGTTAGGTAATTTCTATTTACCTATAGACTTTGTTGTACTTGATATACCCGCAGATTATTCCGTTCCTATCATTCTCGGGAGACCATTTCTAGCAACTTCGGGTTACAATGTGGATTGTAAGAATGCCAAGTTGAAATTCAACATTGGTGGAGATCAACTGGAATTTATATTGATTGTTGTAATGAAAGGAGAGCCGTTGGAGGATGGTATCTTCAACACCTATGATGAAGAAGAATCAAGAGAATTGGTGAGCTCTATCCTTATTAATGATCCTCTTGAAAAAGTTCTTAGTTTTAGTTTAATGGAGGAAGGTATAGATGTTTCTTGTGATGCAGATATATGGAGCTTAAAGGCACTGGAAGCAGATCCAGGAGCTAAGATTGAGAAACTAATCCAGGAGAGGAGAAAATCAAGTTTCGGTCCCAGTTCCAGTACCTCGACCGAGGCACTTTCTGGACCAAGCGAGGTGTTCTTATCTGAAGAACATCTCGGTCACCCACCTCGGACACCGGCCGAGACAGCAAGCGAGATGTTGTCAACCGAGGACAACAAACTTCCTAAACCCTTTTCAGAGACTCATTTACAGTTGGTGGAGCACTGGCTCCATCAAGCTTTATATAGTAAAGAGCCTTGGTATGCTGATATTGTTAATTATCTTGTTTGCCAGGAAATACCGCCCGGATTGACGTACGATCAAAGGAAGAAATTTTTCAAGGATGTACGCCACTACTACTGGAATGAACCTCTACTGTTTAAGAGAGATCCGGATGGGATGCTTCGACGATGCATTCTAGAGGATGAAGTTGCTAGTGTTATACGCCATTGCCGCTCGCTTCCTTGTGGAGGACATGCTAGCGCTCACAAAACATGCACTACGGTATTACGTTTTGGTTTCTTTTGACCCATATTATTTAAGAATGTGCAAACTTTTGTTGTTTCTTGTGGTGCATGCCAAAGAATAGGGAACTTGTCTAGAAGGAACGAGATGCCACTCAACATTATTCAAGAGGTTGAAATCTTTGATGTATGGGGAGTTGATTTTATGGGACCTTTCTCATCATCCGCAGGGAACCTCTACATTCTCCTAGCTGTTGACTACGTCTCTAGATGGGTGGAAGTTATTGCCTCTCCCACTAATGACGCCATGGTGGTTGTTAAGTTCTTCAATCGGACTATCTTTCCACGATTTGGGACACCACACATCATCATCAGCGATGGAGGGACACATTTCACCAACTAGAAGTTGAAGGCACTTCTATCGAAGTATTGGGTAACCCACAAGGTAGCAACCCCTTATCATCCTCAAACTAGTGGACAAGTCGAAATCTCGAATAGAGAAATCAAGGAAATTTTGGAGAAGACCGTCTCTAGGACGAGGAAGGATTGGTCCATGAAGTTGGACGACGCTCTTTGGGCTTATAGGAGTGCATTCAAGACTCCCATTGGTACCACCCCTTACAGTTTGGTATATGGGAAGTCTTGTCATCTACCCGTTGAGCTGGATCACAAGGCATATTGGGCAATCTAGTGGTTGAATTTCGATATCAAGGAAGCCGGAGAAAAGAGGCTATTGGACATCAATGAATTGGAAGAGTTGCGCTTAAACGCTTATGAGAATGCCAAGATCTACAAGGAAAGAACAAAGAGAAGGCATGACAAGCATATCATTCCTAAGGAATTCAAAGAAGGAGATTTAGTTCTACTCTTCAACTCCCGCCTTTGCCTCTTTCCAGGTAAGTTGAAATCTAGATGGACAGGACCTTACGTTGTGAAATATGTTTTTCCCTATGGTGCAGTTGAGATTTGGGGTGAAACAAGCGGAAGCTTTAAGATCAATGGTCATAGGCTGAAGAAGTACCAACCGGAAGTCCAGGTTGAGGAGATTGCACCACTATACCTTGTTTAGGGATGCTGTACGGTCCAACTAGCGACCTTAAATCAAGCGCTTCTTGGGAGGCAACCCAAGGTATTGCTTTCTTTTCCCTTTTCCCTTTTCTAGTTTAGTTTAGATAGTTTGCTTTTGCTTTGCTTTGTTTTGTTTTTGGCGTCCTCTAGACAAAAACCAATTACTCTCTAAGGAAGGATTACAGCTCAGGAGCTACACTGGAAGGACAAAAGCTCGAGAAATTGAGAAGACGGAGTTTGATTGAGACACATCTCAGTTGCTGTCAAAGCGCCTCGACCGAGATGTTCTTGGGCAACCGAGGCGACTAGGTCTGACAACCCAATCAGACACCTCGGTCCGGTCGGGATCACCTCGACCGAGGTGAAATCAAATTCAACGAGGGGTATAAAAGACAAAGTGGATTTCTCTCTCCTCACTTTTCCCTCTCAACTCCCACCTCGACCACAGCATACCCTTTCTCTCCACTCTTCGATTCTTGCTCGTTTCTTGCAATTTTTGGATCGATTGCACCGAAGGAAGCAAGAGGATTGGATTTCAAGCAACAAACTGCGGGAAAAACACTCCAAATCTACTGAATCTGGGTATTTCATTCGAAAACCCTAACTTCTCTTCCTTTACTGATTTTAGACGGATCTGGCTTTGGTTACCATCCATTAGTGCTGAAAAAAATATAAGTACCCCATAGGAAGCAATTGGTAGTGATTTGGGGTAAAATAACTGGAAAATCAGAGAGTTAAAATCGAACATCCGGTCACCTCGGTCCAGTCGTGCGGTGTCTCGGCCGAGGTGTTCTTCAGACTGTCAGGGCAACCAAGGTGTTCTTCAGTCAGAATCATGAGCAACAAATCCGATCGCCAACTAGTTCTAAGAGATGGTCCCAGTGGTTCTTCCCCTTCTTATGCATCTCACCCCATTATACCGGTGATCCAAGAGTGTCACCAGGCTGATTTCGACCGTATTTGCGGGTGTCCCATAGTTGCCCCGCGTTTCTTAGACGTTTCTGCCTTCGAGTGCCTCCACATGGCGGAGGACTTGAGGAAGATGATTTCTATGGTATGGCTGGAGGAGTTTATGGAGATCCGAGCTCCAGCCTACCTAGAGCGAACTATGGAGTTTGTGAGTTCTGTCACTCACATGCCTGAGAGGAACAACATCAAGTACCGGTTGTTGAACCGGAACTACATTGTACCGATGGATCACTTCCGAGAGGTTTTTGGTTTCTTGACTCCCACCATGACTGACTTTCCTTCCTGAGTAGTGGCTCGAGATTTCTAGGGGCAGATAGCCCATGTGGTGGAGCACAACGATAGATGGATACCTAGGGACTCCAGAGAGCACATCATCTACCACCTAGCTTTCCGTCTTGCCCACCGCATATTCAACGAGACACTTCTGGCGCGTATTGAGACGCCCCAAAAGATCAGACAGGGAGAGCTATTGAGCTTGTTTTGTATGGTGATTGGTGGAGTGTTTGACTTTGGAGGCATGCTGGCTGAGGACATGCATAGGATCAAGGGCAAGTCCAAGGGAGACATCTGCTGTGGAGGTTTAGTGACCCATATTGCTACGGCCATGGGTTTAGATTTGAGTGCATGTATATTGGTACCGGCTGCGAAGCCGCTTGGACTTCAGGAGATGATCACGAGGCGCATTCTGGTTCCTCGTGGTCTTAGTACACCATATGTGGCTATGCCTTGGGAGGCGACTGCTCCTCAAGGCATTCTTTGGTCAGCACAGTTCACATTCTTTGACCAGCAATACTGGTCTTCTACTTGGCTTCCCTACATGCAAGATGCTAGAGATGTTGCACCAGCTGGGGATGAGGAGGAGTATGATGATAGCGGAGCTGCCATGGAGACCGGTACTGATACCGGCGGTCCTAGTGTGCCAATTGTCGATCTAGATGACGAGGCGACAAAGGAGGAGACAGCAACACCATCACGACCTGCCCGGCGCAGAGTCCGCAGGCTCAGAGATCCAGTAGCTCACCGGCGGATTGATGAGCTGACTGAGCAAATGACCGACTCCTACGCAGCCACGATAGTGGATACATCCCAACGCTTTGAGGATGAGTGTAGATACACTGATGGCTGTGTGCTTTAGATTAGAGAGACCCAACATTACCAACAGCGCATGATGGAGATCCAGTTCCAGCATATGATGGGGTATCCATTTGATCCATCTCAGTACCCCTACATCCCACATCCACCACCACCGGCACCAGCTGACCACGATTAGAGCTTGCATGGATTTCTTTTCTTTATTTATTATGTAGTTCGGCTAGGTCCGGTAAGTTTCCTGTTTTCTTTGACTTATTTTGAGCCATTGGGACAATGTGTCCCAAGTATGGGGTATTTGGATGTATTATTGAATATTTATGTGTGTATGCTTGTATGACTCCCGAATATTTATGATCTTATTCTGTTACTTGGTTCTATGTGTTTATCTGCCATTACATGCATACATACAGGTCTTTGTTTGAGAAAAACGTCAAAAACTAGTTTAAGAAAATTTTTTTTATGACCTCGACCGGGATGATTCTGGCCAAACGAGGTTGAACAACTCGGATGACTTAGAACACCTCGACCAAGGTGGCTTAACTGAGAGATTTTTCGAAACGTTTTGTGCTTCTTCTCTGGATATGACCTCAATGATGATTTTGTTTGCAGATTGGTTTTGAAATCTTTATATGCTCGAAAGGTTTTATTATATTTTTAAGTTGCAAAATGTTTTGTTTGAGATTTTGGCATGTTTAATACTTTGTTTTTATCAAAATTATGTTGAATTTGAAGGTTGACACCACATGATGAGTTCTATCACATTCTTCCTGGGATGATTAAGACAATTCATTCTCTTCTCTTCTTCTTCTTGATCGTGCTTTAGCTCCTCATATACATATTTGCCTCCCTTTACCTATCCGGGAATTTGGAAGCAAGCAAGCAAGTGAAAAGCAAGTGAAAGTAAAGTTGAGATGTTGGCTGAAAGTGTTAGAAAGAAACAAATAGGTTTAGGGAAGTCAATCATGATGATGAGTAACTCGGCACCATTCACATAGTCGGGTGTTTGTATCTTGCCAAAGTCGGATTGAGCGATATTCTTAACGGGTCATGGTATGTGCATCAAGGGTTTGAGGCATCACGAGAAATTGATGATTGCTGATCTCCTAGGCTTTCGGTTATTGTGCACCTCTATCCATTCATCCCAAAAAGTAAAGTAAAATAAGCAAAACTTATTGGTGGAAGATGTTGAGATTCAAAGAAAGTGAAGTAAGATCCTTTTCCCGGATTCTAGCACGACATTCCCTACATACATGATTGATTTCGATAAATATGATTTATTATGCATTCTATGATTTTATGCAAAGATGAACAACTTTCTTATATTTATAAAATCTTTTGATCATGTCTTGATTTTATTTACCATGAAGCATTCTCTTTGAGTGATCTATGAGTGGAGCACATCACAAAAATGTTTTGAAATACTTTTAATTTATGACTTATAATCCATTCTATCTTGTATCTAAGATTTGGAATTTGCTTGGGGACAAGCAAGGGACAAGTATGTGGTATTTTGATAGCATGTATTATAGTCTATATTTTGAGGCTAGTTTAGATGTTTTATCTTCGATAATCTGCATGTATGGATGTATGTTATGTGGTTATATTTTTGTTTCATCTACCTTTACGGGAATCGAGGTCTACACCTAGTTTCGTTGTAATCGTAGGTAAAATGACACATTTTGGACTAAAATGGAGCTAAGGAGCTAAGGAGTCATTGGAGCTACATTCTAGAGCTTAAGGAAGAACTTAGGAAGCATGAAAATGATTAAGAAGATTGACTTTGGACCAGATTCGAGAGATTTCACATTCAGTTGAGATTCACCTCGTTCAGCTATAGTGTCACCTCGATCGAGGTGATCTTGAGGAGCGTGCCGACCGAGGCGAACACCCTGCCGCTGGCGAGATATATATTTTTGGCTGAGATATTTTAATTTTGGAAAGAAGATATCCTATATTTTTTAGCTGGATTTCTGGAAGGAAGATATTATTTTTGGGAGATCTATTTTAGAGATATGGATATATTTTATAGTAAATTATCTTTTTAAGATATTATTATCTTTGGAAGATAATTCTCCTTTATAAAGGGTTGAATTTTTGACAAATTTAACCATGCTTACATGTTGAGAGCATCCAACAATTAAGAGATTTTTCTGGAAGCTTTGAAGGAAGAATTGAAGGATTGAAGTTCAAGGAAGGAAGGATTCATAGTTTGGAGTTAGCTTTTGAAGGAGTTTGTAAGACTTTCTTAGATTCCTTTTGGTTTGTTGTCTTTGCTGATTTGTGATTGAGGAACGCTTGATTGTTGTTTGACATTTGATTCAGTTATTGAGGCCTTTTTCTTAAGGTTTTCTTGTTCGGATATTGATTCCCTTTCCATATATTTGATTATTATTATCAAGATGATTGTTGGCTAAGTTTCGTTTGCGATTCTAGGGTGATTGACTGAAAGTTGTGGGGAAGACGATGATAGAATGATCTTAATCCCAGCAGGACCCTGAAAGCTCGAGTCAATAACCTTAGCCCTAGAACACCTCGGTCAGTTGTGGAACATCTCGACCAAGATGGTACATAAACTGAACGAGGTGAGCCTTTCCTGAACCTTATATGAGTTAAGAGTTTCAGTTTGCCAAATCCTATTCTTATTACACCTTTCCTGGTTCAATGCAAGCCTAGGATGAGACTTACCCGGTGATTCCTTTGTTTGTTTACCTAAGATCATGAGTGTAGGTATTAAAGGTTTATCCTTTATTGGGGTTTGAGTGTGCCTTCATCCCATCCTTGTGAGTTAGCCTGGGACTTACCCGGTATAGGTTGATTTTATTCCCTTTGTTGGTGTGTTGGTTTGAGATTATAGTTCCTGTCCTTAGTACCTTGAGACTTACCCGGTAATAGGATCTTTGGTTTGGGATAATGAGTAGTGAGACTTACCCGGTGATCTATTCCCGCCTTAGAAACACCTTCCCTTTGCAAACCTCAGCTTTGTCCGCGTTATCTTTTGAGATCTTGAGTCGGAACCACAACTAGATGCTTTAATCCCTAGAATCCGTATTTCCCCTTACTTGACTTTTACATCATCTTTGATTGCTTTAATTGCTTATTTGCAACACTTGACAACCTGATTCTGTGCTTTGTTTCACCTAAGTCCTTGTGATCGATCACTGGAATTTTTGCTTTTTATTACAATTGACCCGTACACTGCGGGTTCGCATATTTGTTCAAGCATACTTCTTGGGTTATAAATTTAAAGCTTGCACACACCGTTTGGAACGAACTAGTTTTTAATCATGCTAGATGTCAAGAAGATACATTGGAGAAGCTAAGGAAGGAGCATGATTAGAGAACTTTACGAAACAAAGGCTTTCACAAAGGCTTTTGAGTTTCCACGGCCAAACAAGAGAACCACGACCGTGGTTTATGCATTGAGATCGTGGAAAGTTATGTCGATGAGCAACAGAAGGTTCCACGCCCTAAACCACGGCCGTGGAATGTTACACTAGACCGTGATTTCCATTACGTTGCCACATGTCATATTTGATATGTCACCAATATTTATCGGGCCTTCTCGTAACTCTATTATTCCCTATAAGAAGGCTGAAGGAGGGAGAAAACGGAACGGCTGCTTACACCCCCGAAGAGAAAGATATTCGGATCATTGCTTAGGAAGATTCCATTGTGTACACGGAAGATCCCGAGAAGAACGCAATTTGGAGATTGCGTACATAGAGAATATCTTAGGGTTTACATTTGGAGACGGATTGACATCCCGTTCTTCGTTTTTCCTCGAGATTGTTGTGAGGATTTCTGTTCCCTCTTCCGCATTCATTAAACACATACACTTGTTGATTGGATTTGAGATTGATATTTGACTATTATCGAGTTTTTGAGATTTTTACCTTTTTCTCTTTTAAACTTGATTATTGATTCAGTGATGATGGTTATCGGTTAAAACCCTTAAGCGATTCTAAGGTGAAGGGTTGATAGTTGTGGCTTAGATAATGATAGATTGAACCAAAACAGATTGAACCCTGAGAGTTGCGAGAAACCTCGTCGTCGAGGCTTTCCACAGCTTGTTCTTGAATTCCACGGTCGTGGTTCTTCAAGAATTGACCGTGGTTTCCTCTGTCGTACGTCTTTTTCTTTTGCTTTGATCCAAAGTTAAAGATTTGCTTTAACCTAGCCTTGGTTTACCTTTTCTAGGTAGTAGTGAGACTCAACATCGTCTACTTTGGTTTCGAGTCTCACAACCTTAACCTTTTTACCTTATATTTGATTTCCTTGGGTTTGGACATGGGTATTAGAGAGTTTAATCTTGTCCTTAGATCCTTTCTATACCGCAACCTCAACAACCTTTATAGAAAGAGTCTTTGGGTGATACATATGGGTTTGGAACTTCACCGTACAATTCCCTACCTTAGATATATCTTTATAATCCCGACTCTGTCCTTATATCCATAGAATATCTTGAATCGATTGCCACAATTGGATACCCGGATTTTTAGAATTGTTGTTTTCCTTATCATCTTTACAAAAGCTTTTATTTGCCTGACGATCTTTATAAACTGAATTTGTTCCCCCCAAATCCCTGAGTTCGATACTCTGTAATTCTTGCTTTACTACGTCGATCCGTACACTGCGTGTTTGCTTTGCTTTAATTTCAGTTTTATAATTTAAGACTTTGTGACGCACACTTTGAGGCGAACACTACCGCTGAGGCGTTTGCTGAAGAAATTGCTGAGAGTGTTGTTCCTGATGCTGAGAATGGGACCGCTGCTAGGTTTGGAGCACAGAGAGCGCCATTGACGAGTCCGCATGAGTGTCTATCGGAGCTTCTGCATATCGCGACTATGTGCAGAGAGTTGAGGAGGCTATCAGGACTAGAGGGCCAACACCAGTGCCACCAGTTCCTGCGAGATCAGCTGAGGTTTTGCAGAGAGTTTCATAGGTTGTTGCCCCACCTGCTGGAGTTGCTGAGTTTGTTAGAGCGCCGGCTGAGGCAAGGGAGCCGAAGCCCGACAGTTATTTGAAGGCTTTCGACCAGCTGAAGGTTCCCACTTTCATGGGAAAGATTGGATTGGAGGTGGAGCAGTGACTAGGACAGTTGGATACTGCTATGGAGGCAATCAGTTGCCCTGAGGGACGTCGAGTTAACATAGTACAGACGCTGCTGAAGGATCAGGCTCATTCCCGGTGGAGGACCGTTTGCGGTAAGGTCACCAACTATGAGAAGATGAGGACGGTGATCAGGGATCGCTACTGTCCTGTAGCTATGAGGAGAGACCGTCTTCAGGATTTCTTGGAGGCTGGATTCGAGGATTTGCCTATCGTTGAGATCATCAACAAGTTTCAGGATGAGTTGTCTTTGTTGGGTCCGTCTGCACCACCGGAGGATCAGCATGTTTACCTTTTCTCTCGGAGGTTGAGGGAGATGACACACTCTTATCTTGCTGGTTTCCGTTGTGATTCTTTAATAGACTATCAAGATAGAGATTCTTCTTACGAGAGAGACCGACCGGGTCATAGGAGAGCTTCTCAAACAGGAGGTCCTGAGAAGAGACAGAAGACTGGAATAACCAGTGCTAGAGCTGGAGCAGCTGGTTTTGGGCGTAGTCAGATGCCTGGACGTTCTGGTTTCCAGCAGAGTTCTAATAGAGGACGACAGTTCCATAACTGCGGAGTAGCTGGACACATCCGAGCTGACTACAAGAAGCCAGCAGTGACTTGATTTTCTTAAGGCAAGCCCAGACACAGAGCTGCGTTTTTCCGTCAGGGCAAGGCGCTATCACAGCAGGGTTCTTCACCTGCTAGTGTTGCCGGAGGAGGACAGAGGTCTCAGTATCAGCAGCAACAGCAACAGATATTTCTGGTTCTACCACTCCTCAGGGTTCCACTCCGGGACAGGGTAGAGGTAGAGGACGTGTTGATGGATCTGCAGACACCAAATATGCATCAGCCAGAGTGTATGAGTTGAGGAGTGTTGTAGAGCCGATAGCGCCACCAGCCACAAGTACCATTCATATTAATGGTTTTCCTGTCAGAGTTCTTTTCGATACCGGTGCTACGTATTCTTTTATATCTGATGCAGGTGTAGTTAGATTGACCTTAGTTACTGTAGAAGGTAGATGCTTCTTTATAGGATTACCCGATGGGGGTAAGATTCGAGGTACACGAGAGGTTCGCGATTGCCTTATTAAATTGGGAGGTTGCGATTGGACAGCTGACTTTTTCGTCATGTAATTAGTACATGAAGAAGTTATCCTAGGCATGGATTGGATGAATCGACATCGAGCAGTTCTGGACATCGGCAAGAGGACAATAATAATAACTACAGATGCAGGCCATGTTGAGATTTTCCGAGGATGGGATCTCGGGAAGACTGGTACAGTCATCAGTGCAGTTCGAGCTGCGAGACTTATCAGTCAGGGTTGTGCGGCTTTTTAGTTCTATGCCATGAAGGAAAGTACTAGTCCGGCTTCGGAGAAGATTCTTGTAGCTTGCGAGTTGATTGACGTCTTTGGAGAGCCATTAGGTTTACCTCCACTGAGGAGCGTAGACTTTGGCATTGATCTAGAGCCCAGAACATGACCGATCTCTAAGGGTCCTTATCGTATGGCGCCTATTGAGATTCTTGAGTTGACGAAGCAACTCGAGGAGTTAGCAGAGAAGGGCTTCATCCGCCCAAGTGTATCTTCTTGGGGCGCACCAGTTCTCTTCGTCAGGAAGAAAGATGGGTCAATGAGGTTATGTATCGACTATCGACGGCTGAACAAGGTGTCGATCAAGAACAAGTACCCATTGCCCCGTATCGATGATCTTTTAGATCAGCTACATGGAGCTTCAGTGTTTTCGGACCAGATATGGACACCACGAGTTTGTAGTGATGCCATTCGGGCTCACGAATGTGCCATCAGTCTTCATGGAATTGAAGAACAACAATTTCATCGACTTCCTATACCAGTTTGTAGTTGTCTTCATAGACGACATTCTGGTTTACTCTCGAAGTAGAGAGGAGCATGCATGACACTTGAGGATTGTTCTTCAAGCCTTACAGGATAGATAGCTCTACACCAAGCTCTCTAAGTCCGAGTTTTGGATGTCCGAGGTAGCATTCCTTGGTCACATAGTTTCAGCTGAAGGGATCAAGGTAGATCCGGCGAAGATCGAGTCAGTAACATCTTGGCCGCCACCTAAGAACGTCATGGAGGTTTGCAACTTCTTAGGATTGGTAGGCTACTACCGGCGTTTTGTTGAGGGCTTTTCAGTTATCGCCCGACCGCTCACTTCCTTGCTGCGGAAGTCTACGAGGTTCGTATGGTCTGAGCTGTTCTTGTAGAGCTTCGAGGAGCTGAAGAAGAGGTTGACCTCTGCTCCTATCCTAGCTCAGCCAGAGGGCATTGAGGATTTTATGGTTTGAAATGACGCATCCAAGCTGGGCTTGGGATGTTTTTTGATGCAGAGGGGTAAGGTGATTGCTTACGTGTCTCGACAGTTGAAGACGTATGAGGAGAATTACCCTACGCATGATCTTGAGTTGGCTGGTGTGGTTCACGCTTTGAAGATTTGGAGGCATTATCTGTATGGAGCTACGTGTCAGATTATCACAGACCATAAGAGTCTGAAGTACATATCCACTCAGCGGGAGTTGAATAACCGCCAGCACAGATGGTTGGAGTTGATCAAGGACTTCGATCTTGAGATCTAATATCATCTGGGAAGGCGAATGTGGTAGCAGATGCCCTTAGTTGGAAGACTCCCCGAGAGATGGCGATTGCTAGACTGACAAATCAACCACAATTACAGAGAGATTTGGCATGGCTAGAGATGGATATCCACTTCCCATATACTGACAGCAAATTGTCCACCTTGGAGATAGTACCTGATCTGTTGGCCGAAATCCGACAGAAGCAGGAGAGTTGCCCTGCTTTGACACAGATCCGAGGCCGGATGTCTCGAGGAGAGGCACCGTAGTTTGCAGTTGGTGCTGACGGAGTTTTGAGACGTCAGGAACGTGTTTGTGTGCCATCAGATCGAGAGTTTAGAGAGAGGATCCTTCAGGAACCTCACTCTTCACCTTACTCAGTACATCCCGGTGCGAGTAAGATATATCAGGATATCAGATGCTCTTTCTGGTGGGGAGGTCTGAAGCTAGACGTGACGAGATATGTAGCTCAGTGTGCAACCTGTCAGTAGGTCAAGATCAAGCATCATAGACCAGGAGGAGAGCTACACCCACTTCTTGTTCCTCAGTGGAAGTGGCAAGATATCTCTATGGATTTTGTTACCGGTTTGAGACCGAGTCATGGTTTTGATGCTATCTAGGTCATAGTAGATTCACTGACAAAGACCACACGTTTTATTCCGATCAAGGAAACGTGGCCGGTGAGTCGATTGGCAGAGGAGTTCACGAGAGAAATAGTGACACTTCATGAAGTGTCTAGGACTATAGTCTCTAACAGAGACGGACGGTTCACTTCGAGGTTTTGGCAGCAAGTGCATGTTGCCCTAGGTACGAGTCTATAATTCACGACTACTTATCATCCTCAGACCGATGGTCAGTCTGAGCGGACCGTCCAGACTTTGGAGGACATGTTGAGAGCTTGCGTGTTATACCGGGGACAGGTGTGGCCAAATCACCTTCCCTTAGTAGAGTTTTCGTACAACAACAGTTGGCACGCATCGATCAGGATGGCTCCTTATGAGGCTTTATATGGACAGAGATGCCGTACACCGTCGTGTTGGGATGAGCCTAGTAGTGCTAGCGTAGTAGCACCTGAGAAGATTCAGGATGACATGACTCGAGTAGCAGTAATCCAAGAGCGGATGTTAGCAGCACAAAGTGGATAGAAGTCTTATGCAGATAAGAGGCACAAACCTCTGGTGTTCAGAGTTGGAGCTCAGGTTTGGTTGAGAGTATCCCTGACACGAGGCGTCAGACGTTTCGGTGTCAAGGGGAAGCTGAGCCTCAGATATGTTGGACCGTTCGGGATTCTGGAGCGAGTTGGAGAGGCAAATACAGACTGGCCTTGCCACCGAGACTCGAGGGTGTTCACCCAGTCTTCCATGTGTCTCAGCTACGGGAGTACATACTAGACCCAAGACACATCGTTAGTCACGAGGATCTAGTGATCGAGCCAGACCACACGTTCGTAGAGCACCCGGTGGCTGTCTTAGAACGTAGTACGAGACGCTTGCGTTCGAAGGACATACCGATGATGAAGATACAGTGGTCAATGCGAGGAGCTGATGAGGCAACTTGGGAGACAGAGGATAGTATCCAGAGGAACTATCCGGAGTTTTACGCTGAGTTGGATGCACCTTTAGAATAGTCGTTCGGTTTCGGTTTTTCCTTTTGTTGCGTTGCGTACGCTTGTTGTGACGTTTTCTGTTATGTGCCCTGAGTGGGAATATATGAGTTCAGTTCTGTTTTTGTGAGTTGTTGTGATCGTTGGGCTTTTGCAAGTTTCGGGACGAAACTTCTTTGTAGGGGGATCTGATGTAAGATCCCGGGTTTTTCCTTCACCGCCCCGCGGTGAAGAGGGCCGTCCCTGCGACCGGCCGCCCCCGCGGCCGAGGTGATCCGCCCCTACGGATAACGACAGATCGTGCCCAATCTTTCTTCCGTTCTTTTTATCTTCCTTCCATAGATAGATTGTCCGATATTCTATCTTATGGGCCGGTTTTCTGATCTTCTTTCTAAACCCTAGACGCCTTTCCGTCTATCTTTTCAGTCCATCCCTATATATTCCCGTGTTTTCCTCTTTTTCCCGTTTCTTGCTTACGTCTTCTTCAACCCTAAGAGCTGCAGTCGTTCCCTTGCTTCCTACGACCTTGCTGAACGTGTAAGTTCATCTCTTCTGGTTTCTTCCTAGTTGCTGCATGCCTTCTCCTTCTGTTTCGTTCTCTTCTTCGTTCTTCCCTTTTCTTCTTCTCCAAGAATCAAGTTTGATCCTTGATTCTTGTGGATCGTTCCGTTGTTGATCCATTGTTGTTCTTTGGCTCTAAGGAGTTGAGTCTTGACGTGTTGGAAGCAAAAGTGCGAACTTTGGTTGCCCTGCTATGAGATCTGTCGAAGAGAAGCCCGACAATAGCTTTTCTCGAAGATCCGCCCATGCACCTGCACAGAGCCTCCCCTGCGCCTCTGTCCAACCGCCCCTGTGGTTTTCTCTGCAGTAACTCCCGTCTTTGGTGAGTTGCTTCCTTCCTTTCTTTTCTCGTTCCTTGCCTTGATTCTTGTGGTTTTTCCTTGTCCCCTGAGTTGCTGTAAGACTAAGGTCGAGCCTTTAGCTTGTGGAGATCTCTTAGAGATCGTTGAGACTAGAAGTTATAGACTTCTAGAAACCGTTCCGTTCCTGATCCGTGTTTCTTGTTCGTACAGGCTTTCCTTGCTCCTTTCCTGAGGGAAACTGAGCTCTTCCCGAGTTGCTGCTAAGCGTTTGTGTTACCTTCAAGTGAGGTAAGTCCCTTGGACTTACTTAGCTTCATTCCGTATATTGGTTTGAGTGTTTTTTCTTGTTTGTGTTGTTTATATGTTTATAACGGATATCCGGAATAGGAATCACCCTTTATTACCCTTAACTGGCCCAAGTGTATGATAACCGGGCGGTGACCACTTGTCTAGTTCTACTGGAGACTAGAATGTGCTCTTGCAACCTAGGCCCGTAGGTAACGGATAATACTGTTCTATTCCTATTGGGAGACGGAAGCGGAGGCGAGTTTCGGGAGATTCTCGTGTGACAAAAGAAGTTGAATTAGTAATGGATAACCTTAATGAAAGATAATAACCGGTTGTGTGCAAGCATGCTACGTGTTTTCTTTACCTTAATTGTGTTTGTGCCTTTACGCTCTTGCTAGTATCTAGAATGTTAGCTAACGGTTTATACCGTCGTTGTAGATGTTCCGCAGGTTCAGGATGCTGCTGAGTGATCCGGATGGCGTGGTCAACCGGGGTTCCCGTACATTATAGGACGGGATCGGGTTTTTTGTTTCTTTGTTGTTTCCCTTTTGTTTTGAACTCGGCTGCGGAGCTTTTGTGTTTTCTTTTGTTTAAACCTTGGGTTTTAGTTTGAGTTTATGTTTTCATTTGTTTGTGCCTTGTTGTAAGATCCGTTTGCTGTTGCTACTTTAAGGGTCGGGACCCATTGTGCGGTCCTAGCACGTAGCGCTTCGAGTTTCTAGAACTTGGAGTGTTACAATTTTTATTTCATACTTACATTGGCATTAGCTTACTTTTTATTTGGTTTTATAATATGTTTGTCTGGTTTCATTTTCCGGTATGAGAGTATGTTATTATCTTGATATCATTTATTGATATGATATTCTGGTATGCTCTATTTATGTGTTTTCTGTGTATAATTTAAAGGTTCACATCCTTGAAATTATTCCCAAACTGGCATCGTTGTTTGCCACATGTGTTGATGAAGAAACAATCCCATTTTGTCTTAAGTAGGTTTCATCAAGCAAGGGGAAGATAAAGTGTAGCTTCCAAACAATTAAAGATATGGCATCATGCTTGACCCAAGATGACATCAAAACCATCTCATTGTCCCCACATGATCCAGAAGAAGAGGATGACAACAAATGGTAAGGGGATGACAATATTGATAAAGTTGGCTATCTCATTCATCTTTTCAAGGTTGGGTTCCATAATGTCTGGGTATTGAGGCCCGAAGGTTTGATGTGAAGGTTATCCTGGATGCGCCAAAGGAGGAAGAATCCTCAAAGAAGGAGGTCTTCCTAAAGAAGGAGGATTTCAGTAGTGATAACTTTGTAGCTCCTTCTCCTCGTCCTTTTCGTCGTCTTCTATTGAGGTTGCCAAGGCCAGAGAAAATTGTCAAGAGAAAAGATGCCCCAAAGAAGAGGAAAAATGAAGGGGGACATAAAAGGTATTTCAATATATTTCATACACTTATCTTTTAATTATGTGGCATTAGTTTCTAGTTTGTTAATCTGGTATGCTTTGGTGACGTGTGTTTAATTTATATTGGTTTTATTTGTCTGTTATGAGTTTCTGGTCTACTCTTCTGGTATGCGTTTCTGGTTTAGTTTTCTGGTATGATTTTGTGTTTAGTTTTCTGGTATGAGTATATGGTTTAGTTTTCTGGTTTGAATGCTTTCTTACTTTCTGGTATGAGTCTACTGTTAGTATCTGCTATGTATTTTATCTTATTTCTGGTATGAGTTTAGTTATATTTTCTGTTATACTCTTCTTGTATGTATTTCTGGTTTAGTTTTCTGGTATGTTTTTGTGTTTAGTTTTCTGGTATGTTTTTGTGGTTTAGTGTTCTCGTATGAATGCTTTCTTTCTTTCTTTCTTTCTTTCTTTCTGGTATGAGTCTACTGATAGATTCTGGTATGTATTTTATCTTATTTTCTGGTATGAGTTTAGTTATATTTTCTGGTTTGTTTTTTTTATTTGTTTCATGTTTATATTGTTATGTTTTGTCTGGTTTAAGTTTCTGGTATGTTTGTCATTTACTTAATACTGTGTTTTGTTTTTTTAGGTTTGCATCAAAGAAAATTAAGAAAGAGGAGATTTGCGAGGAAATTGTTGAGGAAATTATTGAGGCTGAATGGTAAATAGTTACATACCCATATTTATATTATCATACCAAAATTATCATTTTTTTTAAATTATTTGTTCTATTGTTTCAGCCAAGAAGAAATTATGGCAGTGGCTAGTCTCCCTGAGGTTGTGGTTGCACCGGGTAGCCTTGTTGGGATGGTTGATCCTCCAGAAATGGATACCAATCTCCCTACAGAAGCTGTGGTTTCACCACCCCTGGCTCATCCCTCCCCCATTATTCCTACCTCAAACAAGTAATGAGAGTTTACGTACCAGAATTTATTACTTTTAAAAGCATATTTGATATCGCATATGTAATCTTGTATTATGTGAATTTATAGGGAGCCTGCTTGGGTGGAGGATTTGAGGAAACAACTGTAAACTCAAAATCAGTTGATTTATGAGTTAAAGATGAAGGTTCAAGAGTAGGATGGAACACTCAACCAAATTCTTTTGAGGCAGAAGGAACATACCGTTTCCCAACACCGAATAGGAGGGCAATGTTTCCAGATCCTTAGTAAGCTTGAAAAGATGGCTCCTTCTTCTAAAGACACCCTAGTGTCTAAGATATCCCCACCTGTAGCTGATGGTGCTAAACTTGAAATTCTTGGGGTTTTAATTTCAAAAGAAACACCATCCCCAGAACAACCCCAGCCCCAGCCACACCCCAAGGAAGAAGGTGAAGTTGATAAGCCAAAAGAAGAGGCAGATGAAGAGGTATAAAACACTACTAATATTCTTCATCTGTTTTTAATCTGTGCACATTTGTTAATGTTTTTGTTATGTTGTCAATCTAGTACAGAAACCAAAACAGACATTGTTTCTAAAGGGAAAACAAAAGCCAAAGGACCGAGGAAAATAGGTTTACATGAAAAGAAACCTAGCGACCTTGTCGTATCTCCCTATGTTGTCCCATTAAAGATACATAAGGCACCAAAGCATAATTTTTTGAGCAAGAAGGAAAGAGATGCATTTTATTCTTGGTACCTTGACTCAACGAAAGAAGATTCTTTAATTGGATATCACCATGAACCAAGCAACAAAAACTTTAAGCTACTACTCCAAAAAACTGGATGGTTGTGGGATTATGTAAGTTAAAACTAACCTTATTTTTATTAAACTTAATATGTTTTGGATGTGTTTCCGGTATGCCTTTCTAGTAAGAGATATTGACGTGTTTCTGGTATGAGCTTGGGTCCACAGTTTGTTTAATTATTTTCTAGTATCTATGTTGAACTACTTTCTAGTAAGAGCTAGCTGTATTAGACTCTGGTACGACTTTAATTTTTTGATATGTGATTTGGTTTTCTGGTATTATGTATTTCATTTGTCTTTTGGTATGGGATTCTTGCATATTGGTTTTGATCTATGTGATTTGTTATGATTATTTATATGCCAAGAATTATCATGTTTATTCCTGAGATGATTTATTGCTTGAGCTTTGTGGTATTTGTTTATGTTTTGGTATTCTGGTATGATGTGTTTTCCTGTTTGTTTATCTTTCCTGATTATTTTCATGTATTGAGTTCTGATATAAGATCTTGTTGTGTTTCTGGTATGATTCTCATATCAGTTTCTGGTATGAATTTATTGTATTATTTTCTGGTATTGAATTATTAGTTTTTTCCCTTATTTACAGCAACTCGATGAAATGATTGCCTACCTCAAAAAAGTTGTTGTTGATCATCCTGATGTTTATGATCGTGTTGTCATTCTTCCTGGAATATTTCTATCATATTTGAATGAAGTCGTCTATAAATCATTTTTAGCGGTCCAAAAGGCAGGAGAGGTGGAGTTTGTTTTTGATGACCAAATTATAAAATATATATTTGGATTTGAACCCCCAACCTTCGCCAAGAGCTTATACAATGTCGATACCATATACAAAACCATGAACACGGGGAGTAAACACTGGATAGCGATTGAGATTGATTTACTTAAATGGTGTTTAATAATATACGATTCGATTGTGGACTGTATGTCCGATGGGGACTTGAAGGCTTTGCTTACCCCATTCCTTGTTATGTATCCTCACGTTCTGAAACTTCATGGAAATTTTGAGAGGTTTGGCGACAATCTTGATAAGCCGTTGGCATATGTTCGAAAGTCAGCGAAAGAGGTTCCACAAAATAATCCAAGGTAATATATACAATACTACTCATATGTTTCTAGTATGTTCATTAGTATGTTGGTTTGGAAAAAACAATTATATAATCTATCGTTGAATGATAGTACGTGGAAGTTGTGGTGTATTCACTATCAAGCACATTCAATACTTGTCATCTGGACGAACTGATTTGTCGCTCATATGTCAAGACTACGTCCCATCTTTCAGAGAACAATTTTGTGTGATTATGTTCAATAGGGAGTGGGTGAAGCCCTACGAGTCGATTTGAAACTGTAACTGACCTTTATACTGTTGTGTTAATTGACTATGATGTAGTTGTGTGTTTGTGTAGCATTAATATGTACATTATGAACAAATATTTTGGTATTGACTCTGATGTAACAGTCATTCAGGTTGTATTGACACTTTTTTTAATCTAGTCTTGTTGATGACTAATTTCTGGTTTGCTTTTTGTTATTAGTTTTCTAATATTTGTTAAAGTACATAGTATTCTTGTATGTTTGTTTTCATTTATAAGATTCTGTTATGATGATTTCTGTACCAGAAATATTTTTGTTGCAATTTGGATTCTGGTATGATGCTATATTTTCATTTATGTGCCTCTGGTATGTTTATATGTTGTATTTTGCTTATGGTTTATGACTCTGGTATGATGGATTTTCATTTATCTAATTCTGGTATGATGATTTCTTTTCCATATATTATCATGTGATAACCTGAGATGATTTATTCATTGAGATATTTGGTATTTGCTTTTTTTTTTTTATGATTCTGGTATGTTTGATTTTACTTTATGTGTCTTTGGTATGAGTATTTACTTACCAGAATTGTTCATTTTGTGATTTTTGGTATAATTTATTACATTAACATTCTGGTATTTGTTTATGGTATTGTATTCTGGTCTATTTTTTTCATTAACGTTATTTTGGTACTATACTTTGTCTACCAAAAATGTTCAATATGTGATTTTATTGTATTATTTATTGTATGAGCTTTTCTAGTATGAGTATCTGGCCTGATTGTATTCTTGTATTGGATTCTGGTATGAGTTTTTGATACAGTTTTTGTTATTAATTGTTGTTATGCTTCTGGTATGAGGATTTTTACACATAAAACAAACATATACTAATGTAATAATCGTTTTGTACAATCTCATATTAACATAAAAATCATAATATGTATTTCTGGTATATGTCTTCATTCCTTCACCAATGGTTGATTTCGGGAAGTCTTTTTGTTATGTCCTACCATGCCACAACAACTGCATTTCTTCTTCTTGTTCTCTTCCCCTGATCTCCGTATCCTAGCTTTAGGCAATTTTCCAGTTCTCTTCCGCTTTATAGGAGGTTTGCATTCGATAGATGCAATGAAACTTGGAATATCTAAATTCTTGATAACACGATTTATAACATAGTTTTAGGTGTACATTTAGATAGAATTCCCGCTCATTCATGCATGATCCAGCATTAGTTCAAGACGTTTTGCACCCAATTCACGTGTTTTGTCGAGATAGACGTCTACACGGACTTGTGCGCGTTTTGTAGGTATTTCGGGAAGTTTAGGAGCTTAAACGCTGCATTTGAGGATCGTTCATCTGGATGACACATCCTCAGACTCATTAGGACACAAGCCAAGGGCTAAGTAGGACTCATGGAACCTTGCCAACACAAGCCATGCACCAAACCACAGCTTAATGATCCAAGGCAAAGTTTCTGCATAGAATCACAGTTCTTTGAAGAACCACGGCCGTGGAAATGACCGTGGATTTTGCCAGATTCTCGTGACAGCTGTGCCACGACTCTCATGGCCAGCTCATGAAAGATTTGTTATAAAAGTGGTCCTTCATGGGTTGTTTGAGGCAGCTAGGGTAGTTTGGGAGCAGCTCATCCATTATCCATTTCTCTCTAACAAATATATTCTCAAAAACAAGAAGTTTTTCTAGGAAGGAAAGTGTCAAAGAGAAGAAGAAGAGCTCCATTGAAGAGGAGGAGAAGAACACACACCATAGCTTTCTTGTATTTCGGATTTCGTTTTTTAGAGATTGTATGAACCTTTGAACCTTCTTTTTGGAAGGGTTGTAAGTGGCTCTATTCTAATCTTCAGCTTAGTTTTGAATTAAGTTCCCTTGTTCATCTCTCTTCTTTCATTATTTTGCAATGGATGTTTTGATTTTATGTTTGTTTGTTTTGATTTCCATTATGAATGTTGTAGGCTAAATTGATGTGGTTCTAGGGTAAGGAAAGGATGGTTATGGCTAGAACTATGATAGGACGGACTTAGATTTACCTTTGGATGACTTTTGCTTATGAACGTAGTTGCTGTTAGAAATCACGGGTAGTTCTTGAAGAACCACGGCCGTGGTTTCTGTAGAACAAACCGTGATTCTCCCTGGCTCGAAGGATCTTGCCTTAGACCTATAAAATGTTGAAACCCTAAGTGTTTGTTGAGTTTAACCTATCCTAGGGTGACCTGGGTGACCTAGTGTAGTGACTAAGTGTTAGGAGAGACTTACCCGGTAATCCTTGCCCTTAGAATCTAAAATAGCAAACCTTAGGTAGTAGTGAGCCTAATAAGCCGCCATTGGATTTGATGTGCTAGGATAGTTGCTTAGGACTTCCCTTCCAAGACTTACCCGGTAAGGATAGGTTAGATCCCTAATTAACAATCCGGTTTGTGTAGAATTCCTATCCTTAGGTTCTTAGAGACTTACCCGGTAATGAGACCTTAGGTGTGGACTAGTTGGACCATGAGACCTACCCGGTAATTGATCCCAAATTAGATACACTTAGTCCCAACATATCATAGTTAATCCAAAGAATGAATAGATAACTTGAGTTCTATGCCATAACCGGATCTTCCGACTCCTAGAATCCGTCTTTTCTTTCCTTGATCATTATCTTGTTTGGTTTGTTCATTTGTGCTGATTTTTAGTTTAGTTTGATTGTTTACTTTGCATGAATTGTGATCTTTGATTGATCACCAAAAACCGACCAAAAACAAATTGAGATTTTCATTTCTTTGTTTCCCCCTTTTCTAACCTTAGACCTTCACTAAACTTAATCACAAAACCGAATCAATTTCACCTTAGTCTTTGTGTTTGACCTCGGAATACTATCCATACTACAAACATCCCGTACACTGCGGGTGCGCTAGAAGTTAGGATAAATATAACGAGTATAAATTTAAGGCTTATTGCGTGGACACTTTTTAGCGTAACAAGTTTTTGGCGCCATTGCCGGGGACTAGGTCTAGATTGAGTCTATTTTGTGATTGTTTCTAGTGTAGATCTTTCTTGTTGCTTTTGATCTCTCTTTGGTTAGTGTCTTTGCTTTTCAGGACATCTATTACTCTTTAGGTGTATGCGAAGATCTCGTGGCAAGGATTTAGCTCCATTCGATCCCGAACCGGAGAAAACCCTTCGATCTAGATCCAAGAACATCCGAAAAGAGAAAGAGATGGCCGGTAGAAATCTTCCAGCTGAGTTGGATGAAGCCTTAGAGCAAATAAGGCTAAGAGATGAGCTCTTGGAGGAAGAAAGGAGACTTGCCAATGAGAGGCAAGAGGAAACAAGGAGGGAGATTGAAGAGATTAGGCAAGCCCTAGTTCAAGGAGAGCTTAATCGCCGACAACCTCCACCTCCTCCACCACAACCGCAGTCGGCGGCCAATGTTAGGGTTGTTCCCATTGCTATTGAGGAGCCACAAACCCTAGGGAGACGTATGGATCCGGCACAAAGAGCACACTGACCGGGTGTGAATCTAGGAGATCCCGCAACCCACAACTATGAGCTCCGCCCTCAAGTTCTACAAATGATCCGGCACAATCAATTTGGAGGGATGGAAGGAGAGTCTCCTCACCAACATTTGATGAACTACGAGATTTTGATGGAGACTCTTAGGCCGCCAAGATTGGAGAACAACAACCATAAGCTTAGGGCTTTTTCCTTCTCTCTTAAGGATAAAGCCTTGGCTTGGTATCAATCTATTCCACAAGGGCGAGTTGGTACTTGGGAGGAGATGACAACCGAGTTCTTGACCAAGTTCTTCCCACCTTCCAAGACCACCGAATTAAGAGGGAAGATCAATGCCTTCGTGATGAGGGATAGAGAAAGTTTGTTCAAGTCGTGGGAGAGATTCAAGGACCTTCTCCTAGATTGTCCACACCATGGCATACCGAAAATTGAGCTATTGGAGATCTATTTCAAAGGGCTTGATGAAGATAGCCAATTCAAGCTTCAATCTCTTTCCGGTGGGACATTTATGGAGAAACATGTAGATGATGCTTGGGAGTTTGTGGAGAAGCAAGCTCTAGTAATTGAGAAGTACTCTCATAGGAAGAGTGAAGGAAGAAAGGCGGGAGCATATGAGGTGAGCGAAGTCACCATGAGCAATTTCAAGCTTGACGCCATCAACAACGAGTTGAAGTCCTTGAGAGAGTTGTGTACTACAACCTTGAAGAGCCAAGAGACTCCTCAAGTGCTTCCACAAGCTAACTTGTCTTCCAAGGAGGAAGATGTGAATTATATGGGAAGGGGCAACTTCAACAATTACCAAGGCCCAAGAAATTTCAACAATAACCGGCAATTCAACAATTACCGGCCCAACCACAACCATCCCGGATTTTCTTACTCTAACCCGGATGGAGCCTTGAACCCTCCCGCCTCCACAAGCACAACTCCACCACAAAGAGCTTCACAAGAACCTCCACCCGGTTTTTCTCAACCTTCAAAGGATAGGACCGAAGTCATGTTTGAGCAATTGCTAGGAAGGTTGAGTGGACTTGAGAGCACCGTGACTTCAATTTCTAAAGCTCAAAAGGTCTTGGAAGCACAAGTCTTTCAAAAGGCGGGTGAAGCACATAGAGATCCGGGAAAGCTTCCCGGAAGGACCGAAGACAACCCAAGAGGCCAAGTGTTGGCTATCACAACAAGGAGTGGGTTGAGTATGAAGGATCCTTTGCCCAAGGACCAAGCTAAGGGAAAGCAAGTAGTAGTAGAGGAGGGAAGAGAGCAAGAAGATGGAGGCAAGAGCAAGGATGTAGAGCCAACCTATGTGGCACCACCTCCATACAAGCCACCATTACCGTTCCCACAATCAAGAGCAAGAGCTCGTTTGGACAATCACTTTGGTAAGTTCCTTGAACTAATGTCCAAGTTACATATTAACATTCCGTTCATGGATGCCATCTTAGGAATGCCGGCATATGGGAAGTTTTTGAAGGAAATACTCTCCAACAAAAGGAAGTTGGAGGAGTATGGGGAGATAAGGATGACCAAGAGATCCTCGGAATTGATCCAAACCATGAAGGAAGAAATGCCTCCCAAGCTAAGGGATCCGGGCTCTTTTTGCGTCCCAATAGGAGTGGGAGATGTGAAGTACGAGGCCCTTTGTGACCTTGGGGCGAGTGTAAGCATCATACCGCTTGCACTTAGCAACAAGGTCGGGCTAGGAGAGCCAAAGCCGGTCAAGATGACCCTCTATATGGCGGACCGTTCTATCACTCATCCGGTTGGGATTTTAGAGGACATTCCGGTACAGCTAGGAGGATTCTACGTGCCTATTGACTTTGTAGTATTGGACATTCCGGCGGATTATCCGGTTCCTATCATCTTAGGAAGACCTTTCCTAGCCACTTCCGGATGCTTAGTGGATTGCAAGAACGGGACTCTCTCCTTCAACATCGGGGAAGAGAACATCAAGTTCAAGCTGTCCACAATGATGAAAGAGCCAACCCTTGATGAAGATATCTTCAACATAGTCGAGCATGAAGAATCTAGGGAAGTTGTGAGCTCGATCTTGATCAAGGACCCCTTGGAGAAGGTTCTTACCTTAAGCATGATGGAGGAAGGTATTGAAGAGGCCTGCAATGAAGAGATCAAGGCCTTGGAAGCCTTGGATGAGGAGCCAAGAGTTGGATTTGAGAGCCACAAAGAGGTGGTGAACAGCTGCAAGTTCCACGGTCGAGATTTATCTTCCACGGCCGTCAAACTTTCTGGACAACTCCGAGAAGCAAGCTTGGCAAGAACCACGGCCGTGGAAGATGAGCAACCCGTGTTTCCAACCGTGGTTTTCCCTGAATCAGCTCTTGATGATGATCAAGCTTCTAGGAGCCATGGGGAGTGTTCCTTTGCTTTGGATTCATCTCATCCAACCTTATTTGGATCGTCTTCAACCGATAGAGGTCCTCCCTCACTTGAACTTAAACCCCTTCCCTCTCATTTAAAGTATGCGTTTCTTGGTGATAATTCTACATATCCTGTGATTGTTAATGCATGCTTGAGTGATGATGAACTTGCTAAATTGCTGCATGAACTAAGATTGCATAGGAAAGCCATTGGTTATACTATTGATGATTTGGTTGGAATTAAGCCATCTTTGTGCATGCATAAGATAATGATGGAAGATAACCACAAACCCTCTATTGAACATCAAAGGAGATTGAATCCTATAATGAAAGAGGTGGTCAAAAAGGAAATCATTAAGTTGCTAGATGCGGGAATTATCTACCCTATCTTGGATAGTAAGTGGGTTAGCCCCGTTCATGTAGTGCCTAAGAAGGGTGGGATGACGGTAGTAATTAATGAGAACAATGAACTAATACCGACTAGGATGGTTACGGGGTGGAGGATGTGCATTGATTATAGGATATTTGAACATGGCCTCTAGGAAAGATCACTTCCCCCTCCCCTTCATTGACCAAATGCTAGAAAGGTTAGCTCAACACTCTCATTTTTGCTATCTAGATGGATATAGTGGATTCTTCCAAATCCCAATCCACCCCGATGACCAAGAGAAAATGACTTTTACATGTCCATGGGATACCTTTGCATATAGGAGAATGCTATTTGGGTTGTGTAATGCACCCGCCACCTTCCAAAGGTGTATGATGGCTATCTTTTCGGAATACATAGAAAATATCATGGAAGTATTCATGGATGATTTCTCTGTTTATGGTTCTTCTTTCGATGATTGTTTGGCTAACTTGTCATTAGTGTTGCAAAGATGTGAGGAGACAAATCTTGTCTTAAATTGGGAAAAATGCCACTTCATGGTAAGTGAAGGGATTGTGTTAGGACACTTGGTGTCTAACCGTGGCATTGAGGTTGATAGGGCTAAGATTGAAACGATAGAGAAGTTGCCACGACCTACCTCGGTGAAGGGGGTAAGGAGTTTCTTAGGGCATGCCGGTTTTTACCGAAGGTTTATTCAAGACTTCTCTAAAATTTCTAAGCCTCTCACTAACCTACTAATGAAAGATGTTGATTTTGTCTTTTCCAAGGATTGTCTTGAAGCTTTTTGTAGGTTGAAGAACGCCTTGATCTCCGCACCTATCATGCAACCTCCGGATTGGAGTCTACCATTTGAGATCATGTGCGATGCAAGTGATGTGGCCGTTGGGGCCGTTTTAGGGCAAAGGAAAGAAGGGCACACTCATGCTATTTACTATGCTAGCAAGACGCTAGATGACGCCCAACTCAATTATGCTACCACCGAGAAGGAGTTGTTGGCGGTGGTGTATGCATTTGAGAAGTTCCGCTCATACCTTGTTGGAGCGAAGGTCATAGTTTATACGGATCATGCGGCGATCCGTTATCTACTTACAAAGAAGGATGCCAAACCAAGGTTGATTCGGTGGATCCTTCTTCTTCAAGAGTTTGATTTGAAAATACGAGATAAGAAGGGATCAGAGAACTCCGTGGCGGATCACCTTAGTAGACTCCCACCATTGGAGCTTGGGAAAGACAACATCCCGATAGATGATTCATTCCGGGATGAACAATTGCAAATGGTGGAGGAATGCTTGTTCCAAGTGGCTAGAGGAAGTGAGCCGTGGTACGCCGACATCGTGAACTACTTAGTGTGTGAGGAAGTGCCTCCCGGATTTACATATGCACAAAGGAAGAAGTTCTTCAACGATGTAAGACATTACTATTGGAGTGAGCCACTTCTATTCAAGAGAGGCCCGGATGGGGTGCTTAGAAGATGCATACCGGAGGATGAAGTGGAGAGTGTGATCCGGCATTGCCACTCCTTACCATGCGGAGGCCATGCTAGCTCACACAAGACGTGTGCAAAGGTATTGCAATCCGGTTTTTATTGGCCTAACTTGTTTAGAGATGTGCAAGGTTTTGTAGCGGCATGTGATGCTTGCCAAAGGACGGGCAACATCTCAAGGAGGAATGAAATGCCCTTGAATAACATCCAAGAAGTTGAGATCTTTGATGTGTGGGGTGTAGACTTCATGGGACCATTCCCTTCTTCATTTGGCAATCTCTACATCCTATTGGCGGTGGACTATGTGTCAAGATGGGTAGAAGCGATCGCTTCTCCTACGAATGATGCCAAGGTGGTAGTGCGATTCTTCAACCGGGTGATCTTCCCTAGGTTTGGAACACCAAGAGTAATCATTAGTGATGGAGGGAAGCACTTCACAAATAGGAACTTTGGAGCACTTTTGGCCAAGTATGGGGTGACTCATAAGGTGGCAACACCCTACCATCCCCAAACTAGTGGTCAAGTGGAGATCTCCAACCGAGAGATCAAGGCCATCCTCGAGAAGACGGTGTCTAGGACAAGGAAGGATTGGGGTATGAAGCTCAATGACGCACTATGGGCATATAGAACCGCCTTCAAGACACCAATTGGAACCACTCCCTACAAGTTGGTCTATGGCAAGTCTTGCCATCTTCCGGTGGAAATGGAGCATAGAGCTTATTGGGCCATTAAGTGGCTAAATTTTGACCTCAAGGAAGCGGGAGAAAAGAGGTTGCTTGATATAAACGCCCTTGAGGAGCTCCGGTTGGAAGCTTATGAGAATGCCCGGATCTACAAGGAGAGAACCAAAAGGTGGCATGACAAGAGGATCATTCCAAAGGAGTTGAGTGAAGGAGATCTTGTCCTTCTCTTCAACTCAAGGCTAAGGCTCTTTCCCGGAAATCTCAAATCAAGATGGACCGGGCCATATGTGGTGAAGAAGATCTTTCCCCATGGAGCTATTGAAATAGGAGGGGAGCATTGTGGAAATTTCAAGGTGAATGGGCATCGCTTGAAGAAGTATATTCCGGGAGCCCCGGTAGACATGATTGCCCCGCTTCACCTCGAATAGACGCTCCTGAGTTTGGTCAAGCTAATGACCTTAAAGAAGCGCTTGGTGGGAGGCAACCCATTGGTAACATTTTTCCCTTTTCATTTTTGTTTAGATTTTTCTGTTTTTGTGTGCTTTGTGTGTGTTTTTGTCTACTTTCGTGTGTGTGCTAGAGCATTAGTGGCATTGGAAGCCTTTCTTGACAATGAAAATGATGATGATGAAACCCTCACCAATTATGGGTGGAGCGGACGCGGAACTTGGACGGCTAGCGGTGCCTAGTGCGGGTTCCGAAGCTTTGAAGGATGCTTAGAGCTCTCTACCATGGTTGAAAGGATCATCCAACATCAATTCACTTGAGAATTCCCAAATACCATAGCAAACAATTTTACATTGTGAGAACCTTCTTTCACTCTCTTTACTTGAATACCACATAGGGGACAATGTGTTTCTAAGTATGGGGTGAGGTTTGCATGATCCTTTGCATGATGAGCATCTAGGATAGGTTAATATTTGCACATGTCTTGCATTGTACATACTTAAAACGAAAATCCCATAAAAAATCAGAAAATTTAAAAATTTTTTGTGCTTTCTAGGCTTGGATATGACCCTAATGATGAAACTTGTCTTGTGATTGGCTATGGATGGCCTTATGTGTTGAATTGATAAATGCATATGTGGACTTGAACTACTTCTCTAAAATTCTATGAATGACTTGTGATCATGATGAATGCCTAGAATGGATTGAGTATTGAAAGTCGAAATTACATGATAGTTCTTGCATACCATCTAGGAATGAATGAGGCATTTCATCTTTCTCTACTTCTCATCTTGATCATGATTGCTTGAGCACCTCAATTGATATGAAATCGACCTCCTTTAAACCCATCCGGGAATAGGAGCATGCTAGTGTGTTGAAATGTGTGAAAAGCAAGTGCGGGGTGAAGATGTAATGAAAAGAATGTCGTGAATGAAATGCTGAAATTATTGTGGAAGTGTAGCCAAAATATAGGTTTGGGGGCGTTGGTTTAAATGACAAGTAACTCGGTACACTTCACATAATCGGGTGTTGGTGCCTTGCCAAAGTCAAATGAACCAATAGCCCTAACGAGCTTTGGTATGTGTGCCCGGTGTGGATGCACCTCGAAAAAGAGAAAAAGCCCGAGGATGGCTAATCACCGAGGTTTCGGCTATTGTACACCAATGCCATTGTCTCAAAAATGAGTTAAAGAAAAAGAAAAGAAAGCAAGATAGGGAAAAATATACACTTGGGGGAAGTTGATCGAGGACAAGGATGTGGAGTTAGTTCCATTCCCGGATTAGCATCACATAACCTAGAGAATTCCCCGCCCAATTGCAACGTTTCTTGGCCTTTTATGTCACAAGCCCTTATGACCTACTTGCATGTTTGTAAGACTTAGTAATCTAGATTGGATAGACTCTTGATCTTCTTGACCTCTTCATCCTCACATCTCATGCATGCTTTTGAGTTAAGTACAATTGTCTTTCCATGCCCTTATTGTTTGATACATAATTGCTTATCCAATTGCCATTGATCATGACTATGAAGGTGATCCAATAGTAGAAGCACAAAACCCAAAAAGACTTTGCCATTTTTCTGCATACATAAATCATGTCATCTCTTAGTCTATAGTTGGGAATTTGCTCGGGGACGAGCAAACCTTAAGTATGGGGTATTTTGATAACACGATTTATAACATAGTTTTAGGTGTACATTTAGATAGAATTCTCGCTCATTCATGCATGATCCAGCGTTAGTTCAAGACGTTTTGCACCCAATTCACGTGTTTTGTCGAGATAGACGTCTACACGGACTTGTGCGCGTTTTGTAGGTATTTCGGGAAGTTTAGGAGCTTAAACGATGCATTTGAGGATCGTTCATTTGGATGACACATCCTCAGACTCATTAGGACACAAGCCAAGGGCTAAGTAGGACTCATGGAACCTTGCCAACACAAGCCATGCACCAAACCACAGCTTAATGATCCAAGGCGAAGTTTCTGCATAGAATCACGGTTCTCTGAAGAACCACGGCCGTGGAAATGACCGTGGATTTTGCCAGATTCTCGTGACAGCTGTGCCACGACTCTCATGGCCAGCTCATGAAAGATTTGTTATAAAAGTGGTCCTTCATGGGTTGTTTGAGGCAGCTGGGGTAGTTTGGGAGCAGCTCATCCATTATCCATTTCTCTCTAACAAATATATTCTCAAAAACAAGAAGTTTTTCTAGGAAGGAAAGTGTCAAAGAGAAGAAGAAGAAGAGCTCCATTGAAGAGGAGGAGAAGAACACACACCATAGCTTTCTTGTATTTCGGATTTCGTTTTCTAGAGATTGTATGAACCTTTGAACCTTCTTTTGGAAGGGTTGTAAGTGGCTCTATTCTAATCTTCAGCTTAGTTTTGAATTAAGTTCCCTTGTTCATCTCTCTTCTTTCATTATTTTGCAATGGGTGTTTTGATTTTATGTTTGTTTATTTTGATTTCCATTATGAATGTTGTAGGCTAAATTGATGTGGTTCTAGGGTAAGGAAAGGATGGTTATGGCTAGAACTATGATAGGACGGACTTAGATTTACCTTTGGATGACTTTTGCTTATGAACGTTGTTGCTGTTAGAAATCACGGGTAGTTCTTGAAGAACCACGGCCGTGGTTTCTGTAGAACAAACCGTGATTCTCCCTGGCTCGAAGGATCTTGCCTTATACGTATAAAATGTTGAAACCCTAAGTGTTTGTTGAGTTTAACCTATCCTAGGGTGACCTAGTGTAGTGACTAAGTGTTAGGAGAGACTTACCTGGTAATCCTTGCCCTTAGAATCTAAAATAGCAAACCTTAGGTAGTGGTGAGCCTAATAAGCCGCCATTGGATTAGATGTGCTAGGATAGTTGCTTAGGACTTCCCTTCCAAGACTTACCCGGTAAGGATAGGTTAGATCCCTAATTAACAATCCGGTTTGTGTAGAATTCCTATCCTTAGGTTCTTAGAGACTTACCCGGTAATGAGACCTTAGGTGTGGACTAGTTGGACCATGAGACCTACCCGGTAATTGATCCCAAATTAGATACACTTAGTCCCAACATATCATAGTTAATCCAAAGAATGAATAGATAACTTGAGTTCTATGCCATAACCGGATCTTCCGACTCCTAGAATCCGTCTTTTCTTTCCTTGATCATTATCTTGTTTGGTTTGTTCATTTGTGCTGATTTTTAGTTTAGTTTGATTGTTTACTTTGCATGAATTGTGATCTTTGATTGATCACCAAAAACCGACCAAAAACAAATTGAGATTTTCATTTCTTTGTTTCCCCCTTTTCTAACCTTAGACCTTCACTAAACTTAATCACAAAACCGAATCAATTTCACCTTCGTCTTTGTGTTCGACCTCGGAATACTATCCATACTACAAACGTCCCATACACTGCGGGTGCGCTAGAAGTTAGGATAAATATAACGAGTATAAATTTAAGGCTTATTGCGTGGACACTTTTTAGCGTAACAATTCTCATGATCAACGATTGAGTATATTGTCTCTGCATATACCGTCTTCCAATATTCAACGCTATAATATTTACTTACCAGAGAAGCCGGATTCAGTTTCGCCATCTTTGATGCAACTATGACATGAACACACGGTATTTCCTCAATATCAAATTCCTTGCAAGTGCAATTCCTATCCACTAAACAAACAACCTCCCTTTCTTGGTTCCATTGTACCTCAAACAATAGCCTTTTCACATCAAGCACATAACATCCATACTTTGTTGCCTCCCCATATTTAGCTTGAATTAGAGCATCGACGTTTGGTGTTGCCAATTCTGTACATGATTAAGCCTTTTTCCTTCGCATTGTAAACCATCTACCCACTGTCTGTTTGATAACATCAATGAGGGCAAGCACCGGATAATCCCTTGCATCACACAATATACTATTAATACATTTTGCATTGTTGCTTGTCATAATGTTGTAACGTTTGGAGGGGCAAAAAGTTAGGACCATGCAGTATATCCAATTTTATCCAACAGTTGCGCAATTACTACCTTCTCCTACAAACATTTTCAGGTACACATGAAGTTATATACAATTCCAAAAAATCATACTAGAGACATAACATGTTTTTATACCAGAAACATATCATGTATGATATCAGAAATGAGCACAAAATTCATACCATAACTGATACCAGAAATGATGCCAGAAATTATAATGTTCAATACCAGAAATATATAATGTATTATCACCAGAAATGAGCCCAAAATCTATAACAGAATTGATCAAAAAATTGATCAGAAACATATCATGTACATGATGCCAAAAATGATGCCAGAAATGATAATGTTCAATACCATAAAATTGTTCATGCCATAGTCATTTATACCAGAGTCATTGTTAATATGAGCTAAGGCACAATACCAGAAATAATTCACCAAAAATGAAATACCAGCAAACATAATATGATTGCATACCAGAAAATACTATAAACCAGAATAAACATACCATCTTTATACATTCGAACACTTCTAGGCACTTATCCTTTCTATAACATCTAACTGCATCCAAGAACATTTGTTGAACTATATTCTTGATTGACTTTTTCTTGATGTTCCCTTTTAAGTGGTACATGCAAACTCCGTGGGATGTTTTTGTGTAGTGCTTAGCTTTACCATTCTTTATTGACATGTGTATATAAGATATAAATAGTTGTTCCTCACTGTCATTGACAAACTTGCGTATATTGTAGAAGAAGAAATCATACGAGTTATCACATTCACGGTCAACAATCGTAAATGTTAGCGGGTATATTTGTTGGTTTGCGTCTTGCGTTGTTACAAGCAATAACACCCCACCATATCGTCCTTTTAAAAATGTTCCATCGACTGAAATAACCTTAAACAACAACAATCACCTATCAAGTAGTTTCTGGTATACTAGAAAAAGATAATACTCATACCAAAAACTTCATTATTCAAATATAATTCACTATACCAAAGACTGAACACATACACAAACTAGAAATTATATTACCAGAAACACATTTATATGAAAATACCAGACACTGAATAAAGAAACCATAAATGAGCATATCAGAGGCATAACTCTAATGCTTACCAGATTAGTCTACTACCAAAAACTATATCATTCATACGTAATTCATAATACCAGAGGCATAACTTTACTACATACAAGAACAAAGATAATACCTTTCTCATTACTGCATATCCTTTTATTGATTGTCCCAAAGCAAAGAACACATATTTGAATTTGTTTTCATCATCCAATTGCAGCGCTACAATAGTGTCCGGATTAGCCTCTTGCAATCGATGTAAGTACACTGGCACACCCTTGTAGTTCTCTTCATTTGTTCCTCTTATATTGTCCTTCACAACCTCTTCTGCCATCCAACATTTCCAGTAACTAGCTTCTAACCAATGCTCATTTTTGAAAATTTCAATAATTGTCTTAGGTTCGGGGAGTTTGTGTGTATTAGCATACCTAAATCACACAAACAATATGATTTTAATGGAATTCATACCAGAATCAAAGAAAACAATGTCTAATTGAATATTATATGTAATAATAAGCAACGAACTTACATTTTTGCAACTATTTCAGCAATGACAGGATATGACACCTTTTTGTGATAATTTCTTCTTGTATGGAATGAACAAGTGTGCCCTCTGGTATACTTTGTTATTGTAAACACTTTCGATTTCTTGATTTTTGAGAACCGCACGCGCCACATACAATCTTTATCCAAACATTGCGCAACAACAGCAAGCTTGATAGACTTTGTTATTCTATATTGTGTACATTCAGCAACAACATTCAAACACAATGCATTTTTCACTGCGGTTTTATCCTTGGACTTTTGGCCAATCTTAAGACCCCATTGAGTTGCTTCACGTTCAACAATAACAATGGAACTACATGGACCATATTTGTTAACTTTTTCAATTTCTGGTATAAGAATCTTAGACTTTAATCTCACAAACATTGGCACACTCCAACATGGTTGAGTCAATTGATTAGCTTCAACAAAGTCCTCGAAATCTTCTACCGTCTCAATATCAAAGGGTTGCAATACTTCATTAAGGTTCAACTTCAGTGATTGCATAACTATCACAAAATTTGGTCTTTAATAAACATTAAAACCGATTGATGGGTTACAGTAGAATTTTGAATATGTTTGTGTAAGATAGAGTCGTCTTCTTCGAAAACCTGTGTACAATCGACGAAAATATTATACGTAGAAATAGCAATTGAAGATAGGTGAAAATGACGGATTTTGCTTTGAGTTTGATTTCAGTTATACCCGTTGAAGAAGATCGTTAAATTCTCGATTGAAATCGGATGTTGATGTTGAAGAATGAGTTGAAGAAGAGACTTGGAGAAGAATAACGATGGAGAAATTGCTTTCGATTCATAGAACGATTTTTGCTTTGAGTTTGGTTTCAGTTAAAATGGCGAAAATGACGGTTTAAGAGATTATGAATTCTCAATATTACGATTACCTTTTTTACGTCAATCGGCTTCCTAATTTTTAGCTTATTTAATATATTTTAACAATTAATTATTTTCTATTAATATTGTAACTGCCTAATAAAGATGTTCTTAATATTTATTTTACTTTTTTTAAAAAATTATTAAATGCTTGGGACCTATTTTGTATTGTATAAAAAAACGTTACCTTAGTAGCTTAATCTTCTCTTGTTTTAATGATGTAAAAACCATTATGATGTGTATGCATAAAGACAGTAAAGAAGATAGAGACGATAGTTGTTTACGCATTTCAGGTATAAAATCCGACGTCTGCAGAACCTCAAGAGGAGAGATCAGGTCCAATATTTATGGTTACAACAAGTGTGGTTTAGAGTTTGCAAGGAAAAACTTAGTAGACAATCTAAACTAGAAGAGCACTAGAACGAGAGTATATGCAGATAGAACAAGATAAAAAATTTTGTCCTTGAGTGGCTAAACAAAGCTTCAATCAAAGCTTTTTTATCTTCTTTTTGAAGATCTTTGTCGGAGTATCCAGATCAAGGATGAACCTTTTTGTGACTCTAATTTCTGCTGGCATGGCTCTGACTGTTGTCACTTGGTCTTTCCACCAATTTCCCTTCAAACGGGTTAATTTTCACCATTTCTACACACTTTTTAAGACTTACAACAACTGGGTTATTTTGCTCATATTTTGTGCTATCTTGTCTTGAAACCATTTATATCTATTTTAGAGGGTTTTGGATGATTATTACTTAATAGTCACCATCGCCCATGAAGAATCAAGCAAAGGGGAAGCAAAGACTTGATACAAGCCACATTTCCTAATACTACGTAGAAGAGTTTTGTCATTTTTAACGACATCTCTTTTGTCATGATTTGACCTAATTTTACAATTTTGCTCATCCAAAACAGATTTAGAAATTTCTTCTAACATTAGGCACCCACCTAACCTTTTGAAGAACCCTTACCCCTCCCATCATGTATTTTCGAAGGCACATTTTTAATACCTATAACATCCAAGCATGTATGATCACCTAGCATGACACTACTATCATCAAATTCATGTAAAGACTCAAACAAGAATTTATGAGGTGTAGCATGCAAACAACATCCATAATCAATAATCCAAGTATTAGAATCACATGTGGAATCAAGCATAAGTAACTCAGTAGGGCAATTCCTTTTTGATTTCAAGATACCAGAAACTTCATGCTCATTTTTATGCTAAATCATCAGCTTTCTTTTTCTTACAATCTCTTATGAAATAACCAATCTTATCACAATCAAAGCACTTCTTATTCCCATTAGATTGTCTTTTCTTTTTTTTATTAGCTGTAGAGTCTCCCTCAACATGCATAATAGAATCAGTTTTATTGTCAACATATATAATTCTCAAATTTAGCATGCTTAAACACTTTAAGGATCTCATTCTTCTCAATAATAGATTCTATAATTTTTGTCTTAGACAATTCATCTCTACTAAATTGAATGACATCTTTAAAAACATCAAATTCAGTAGGTAAAGAATTCAAAAGAATCACAGCTTGATAAGAATCAACAGTTTTATCACCACATCTTTCAAGGTCATGAGTCATTTTTAAAAACTTATCAAGATTAGCATGTAATGACAAGGAAACATCCATTTTAAAGGTAAACAAACGACATAGCATGAAATACGATCAGACATGGATTTAGTAAGATATAATTGTTCTAAACTTTTCCATAATAGTTTAGAGTTGGTAATACTCACAACTTGACGAGCTACCTCGTCAAAAAGCCGAATCATTATTTCCAAATGTGCTTGTTCATCTAGTTCCCTTATTTCATCCCCCGTAAGTGTTTCCGATAACTCTCCTTTCACAGCTTTCCAACACTTTTCTTTGATCAACACAACTTTCATTTTGACTTGCAACATTGCAAAGTCTGTTGAGCCATCAAATGGCTTGACCAAATTGTTGTTTCCTGCCATAAAAAATTTACAACAAATCAATTTTTATCAAAAAAAAGGATTTTACAAAAATCAGATCTCTACAAGTTTATATACAAAAACACAAGCAACTTCAACTGAATTATTTTGAAAAGATAAACGAGACAGTCAAGAAAACGCAACACTAATAGCATAGTCCAGTAAAACACAAAAAACAAATCCAGAAATCAATACTTGCACTTATATAGCATATGTAGCGGAAGCAAGAACATATCAACAATAGGATACGGATCTAAAGCAAAACAGACGAAGATCAGCAACAAGCTTGTAATATGATGGATTTTTGAAAAATAAAAACAAATCCAAGAAAACGATCCAGATATGCAGCAGATGCGAACAAGTTTGAAACAAAAAACCTACAAATATGATATGAACAATGCATAACAAACTTTGAACATATCTACAAGATTCAAACAACAAACATGCCTTTGATACCACTTTGTTATCTCGTTTTCAAGCATATGTGATTTCATTAGGTCAAGATTAGGCTAGATTTTCGATTTCAGACAACAAGTAAGAACGGATCTAGCTCAATCCATTTTGAACCCAAACGAACACAAGACTGGCCTCAAGAGAGACCTAGTGTGTGCACCGACTATAATATAAAAGAAAAACACACAACAAATCGACGATACACAAAGAACGAAAGAAGAGAAAATGCTCCTTGATATTTTTTGGTGAAAGCCTCTTCACTTGAATCCCGCAGTCCTTCGCGGGTCCCTTTCTCTCTTTCTCGAACTAGTGTCTTTGATCTCGTTCTCTTTTGATCGATCTCTTCTTCTCTCTCATTCGCTTATCTCTTGTCGCCCTTTTTTCTTCTTCTTTGTATCGAACCCTCTATTTTTCAACTTGTGTATCGGGTGTTAGTTGCCAACAATGTGCCGCCTCCAATTTTTGTTTTAATTTTTCTTAGTAGGGTTTGATTTTGGAGAGCCAAAAAAATACTCAGCTGACCCACTTCTTTCTTCTGGCCCACCCACTTCCTTTTTGATGAAAAGCCCATGTTAACTCCACCATGATATATATTTGTATATTTAGGGATGATAGAAGACTTAACAAAATGCGGCTTTATTTAACTAACAAATATCGACTATATATGTACATATCTTATCTTGGTTTGTTAAATGTTTCATGTAGGTTGTTAGGGAACGAATCATAACAAACGTCGGATCTAAGAGAGAGTAAGATCCTCAACATTTCAAATATTTCTTTATGGGTTGAGTTTTTGTATGGTCAGCCTGCTCGACTGTATCTGGGAGATAGATTTATTTGGTCATCCACAGGAGTTCAGCAAGGTGACCCCTTAGGGCCACTTCTTTTTGCGCTTGTCTTGCATCCACTTGTGCACACTATCCGTGACAACTGTAAGCCTCTTCTTCATGCTTGATATTTAGATGATGGGACAATCATTGGTCGATCGGAGGATGTGGCTAAGGCACTTGGTATTATTTTGCAGGTTGGTCCGAATTTTGGACTTGAGTTGAATGTTAAAAAAACTGAGTTATTTTGGCCTTCATGTGATGGTTCGAAGCTTCGGGACGGGTTATTCCCTAGAGACATTGCGAGACCATCTTTGGGGTTGAAGTTGTTGGGAGGGGCTGTGAGTAGAGATAGTGGTTTTATTAAAGAATTGGTTATGAAGAGAGTTGATAAGGCATTGGAGTTGATGCGTCTTCTCCCTCAGCTTAGGAACCCGCAGAGTGAGCTTCTCTTACTTCGTTCGTGTTTGGGTGTAGCGAAGATGTTTTTTGGCCTGAGGACTTGTCAACCAGAGCATGTGAAGGATGCATCATCTTGTTTTGACGCGGGACTTCGTGGGTCGATTGAGGATATTGTGGTTTGTGGGGGTCCTTTTTTCGGGGATCTTCAATGGCGGTTGGCTTCCTTGCCTATTCGTCGTGGAGGGCTCGGTTTGTACTCTGCTATGGAGGCGTCTTCTTACGCTTTTGTTGCCTCCAGAGCTCAGTCTTGGGTGCTCCAAGACCATATCTTGCGGGACAGTGCGCTATCCGGTATGGATTCAGATTTTTACAAAGCTTTAGATGACCTGCATGTTGCTATTCCGGAGTTCGACCTTTCCAACTTTACTAGTAAGGACACCGTCCCCCCTAAGCCCCAACATATTTTGGCGGATGCTCTTTTTGGTAAAATTGTTCAGGATTTGGTTGAGAGGTTTGATATGACTAATAGGCAACAAGCAGTTTTCGGATGTTTGCAAGCGCCGCATAGCCAAGATTTTCTTCTTGTCATTCCCATCGATGGACTTGGTCAATGCATGTCCCCTGTGGAGTACCGCTCCATTCTCAAGTACCGACTTATGATTCCGCTTTTTTTCAGCTGGTGAGGTTTGCCCCATTCCTAATTGTCGGAGGGTGTTGGATGCTTTTGGGGAGCATGCTGTACATTGTAAGGAACTTCCTGGCTTCAAGTATAGGCATGATCTGGTTCGTGATGTTCTTTGTGATACCTTTAGACGGGCCGGAATTTCTGTAAAGAAAGAAGCACCTGTGAACTTGTTGACTGATCCGTGGGATGGAAGGTCGACATTGCGGCCGGCGGATGTTTTGGTGTTTGGTTGGAGTGGAGGGAAGCATGCATGTATTGATTTGACGGGGGTCTCACCACTTGTGGGATTAGGGAACGGACCTTTTGTTGTGGGTCAGGCAGCTTGTAGAGTGGCATCAGCTAAGGTGGCCAAGCATGGAAGGGCGTGTGTTGAAAACCAACACGTTTTTCTTCCATTTGCTTTTGACACGTTTGGATTTTTTGCACCCGATGCTGTTGATATTCTCAAGAGGGTGCAAAGAGTTATGCATAGTAATATTATGTCCTCTAGATTTGTAGATGTTGTTTTTAAAAGGTTAGGTTTTGCCATCCAAAAAGGGGTAGCGGCGCAACTTGTTGCTCGTTTACCTTCTTCTTCTATGCAAATAGGAATTCCGTATAAATAAGAATAAGCGAAGTGTTCAAAAAAAAAAAATATGGATAAGAAGTTCTTGAAGACGTTGAAGAGAAGATCTTGCTTGGAGATCTTTAAACGGCTACAACGACCAAGATTCTGGAGAAGTTGTTGAAGATTTTCGGAGCAAATTCGAACGTTCAACCACCAAGATTCTGAAGAAGATTGTTCGGATTCTGTGGAAGATTAAAGACGTTACAACGATCAAAAGAAGCAGCCCTCACAGAAGATTATAAAAGAATCCAACCACGATGGAGAAAAGATACCAGTGCTTACAATGAACGATCAAAAGCTTTCTTCATCGACAAAGTTGATCTTTCTCAACGGCGATCTTAGTTTTAGCTAAGAGATTTAGATAAACACAAGAGCTACATTGGCATATCATAAGAATGCTATACTTAGTGTTACTCGACGAAGTAACTAGGCTATTATTGCGAGACCTGAGTTGACTAGATCGTAGTGGTGAGGCTACAAGTGAGAGAGAAAGGGAAGTTCTTCTAGGTTGTATCTAGGACACAAACGAAGTAGATAATAGATACTTAAATCCTAGGGCCGGAAACCCTGGGCGGAGACGTAGACTATTTAGGGCCGAACTTCGTAAACATATCATGTGTCGATCTTTTTATTTCCGCACTTTAAATTGTTTATATTGTGACTAACAACTTTCTGCAGGATTCAAAGTCAAGACCGTGAGATTCACTTAAAGGCCTTGAGAAACAGTTTTGTCACAAATTACAAAGATCGACTTCAATGCCTTGAGATTCATTTCAAAGCCTTGATATATGCGATTGCAAAAAGTTCTCATACTCTATTCACTTTTATAGTATCTTTTTACTTATTCTAGCTATTCCCTACTCGGTTCTTCAGCCCAAATCAAAACAAAAAAAAAAACAAAAAAAAACTTGTATTGTGTATGACAGTGCATACTCTCTTTTGCTCTTCTTAGCCAAGCAACCAAAAAACATACAAATAACATAAGCCATCCAACTTTTACAAGAGTTTACAAAACATAGTCTAAATTTATAAAGATTGCAAAAAAGACACAAACTAGAATTAAAAAACCTCGACAAATATTACTCATGACACTCATAAAAACAAACCTTTAATAGATTGTCTTGGGTAGTGGTTAAAAATCATAAAGATGATATTTGCATGTGGAAAAAAAGTCCAGTCCGACATTAGAGACAGGTTGCATAAGGCCTAGAGCACATGCGCTCCAAACCCTAAAGTTTCGCAGGGCCATGCAACTCTCTTCTTCTCAACCCTTTGCCGCAAGCCTGAAAAAAATGGTCTCGTAAACTGTTTAGCCCACAAGTTTTGGGTAGTTTTCAATTCTTTTTTTCAAAATAAGGAAAAGGAATAGAAAAGTTAGCTAAACAATAGTGAGATATTGAGATATGAGTCTCGTAAACTATTTAGCACAATTTTCTAGACAAATGCTTTCCCTTTATGATTTTTTTTTTATCCCAACTTGCTTTTATTATGAGTGGAATATCAATGGAAGAAACCCTACTTCCAAAACTCATCAAGAACAAACCACTTATTTTGGTTTCCTCTTTATCCCAATTTATGGCCCCCTTGGAGCGCATGCACAGTGAGCATGAGCCTCAACTGTACGTCTCAAGAAGCACACATGAGATATTGCGCATACGCCCCAGGGGAAGCCCATGTGCACTGCGCAATTATGGTCTCTTCGTCCACCTGATTAGTAGCCCCGAAAATTATTTATTCTTATATTATATAAAACAGGATATTTTTTACGTTTTGTTCAATACAGAGCACTATTACATGTATGGTATTACAAAGCATTGTTGGCGTGTGTCTTTTTTTTTTCCTTCTCTTGACGGATACTTATTTTGGTCAAATTTTTCTACATTTTGATCAAATTAAATTATATTAATGATTCATTCATTTTTTAACTAACAATATAAAAGCTTTGAAATTTTTTCTTCAAGTTTTTTCTCCCCTTCTTTTTTTAGCGGGCATTTTTTTGTCATATATTTTTATTTGTTAGTTCAAGTTATAGTATAACAATAGTAATTCATACATTTTTATATATTGTTTTCATACATTCAAGATGATACATGTACTAATAATATAAAATCTGTAAACAATATACACTCGATTAGATTTAGGGTGAATTTGCTACGTAACCTAAGTTCATAATAATTAGTTAGTGGATATCTTCCAATGATAAATGCATATGTAACATCTTTATTGATGAATGAACTAATTTGCCCGTATTTAATATAGGGTGAATGTAATATCCGGAATTTTTATTCCATTTATTTCCGAATCAATTCGGACTTCGAGCCATTGACGGTTCCCATTCTATCTAGTATTTGTTTCTTCACAAATTTTATCATTTTATGTAGAATTTAATTCACATAAAATGATAGAATTATATCAAACCCTAATTCTTATAATTATTTATCTTTTTATGTAGAATTTAATTCACATAAAATGATAGAATTATATCAAACCCTAATTCTTATAATTAATCCTCAACGACGACTTTAGATGAGATCATGACAAGGCTGAGATGAGACTGTGACAAAGCTGTGACGAGACCATGACAGAGCTGAGACGAGGTCATGACGAAGCCCGACAACTCTGTGACGAAGTCATGCATGGGCCTGACAAAGCCATGACGAGTTTTTGACAAGTCTTGACAACCTCAGCCCATTCTTTCCTACCTTGCTTCAGCCCAACCTTTTGCCTATGTTTTCAGCCCACTCCCTTCCTCTTTTATTTCATCTCACCTTTGCCTCCTTGTTACAGCCCATGCCCTGAAGGATGACAAGCCCGGCAGCCTCGAGCAACTCTCGTGTAGGAAGCCCAGTAGGCCCGCTTGCCTCACGCCAGCCCAACTCTGCCTCACCTCACGCCAGCCCAGCTGCAGCGCCTTGCCCTCCATAACCGGTGAAGATAGAAGTCCAGGAGAACAACCGTTACACCACCAACCTCTCACTTATCCTTCCGCTTCTCTCTCGGTTTCCTTTCCTTACTGAACAACCCATACCCATAGATCTCGCACGTACGCTACGTCCTACCACGTCCAGATTTGGAGAGTGCAGTTACGCCATCTTCCTTGCGTGCAAAGGATTCTCCAAAAGACATCCGTACAGGTAAATGTCGATCTCTCCCCTGTGGTGGGCAAACCACTGCTCTTGACCTTGCTGCATATAGGTTGATCACTGTTGTACTCCCTACAGCCAGAATCAGACAAGGACTCCTTCTCTCGGACCTCTCTCTTCTGTCGACAAAATCACCAGGAGAAGGTCTAATGTCCTACTGTTGCACCACGTGATCCACACCCTGCTGTCCTTGAGCCACTGTTGTTGAGCCAAAGCAGCCCAACCTTCACTGCTTATGCTCCTGTCACGAACTGCACCACAACAACAGCAACAACAAGCACATTGTCACGAGAAACAACCAGCTTGATGACCAGATTTAGGTATGAAAGACTGATCCATTATGGCTGATATTTTTATATGTTATAGCTGGGATATTGTGGTAGAACATATTAAAATTTGAGAGGAATTTAGCGAGTGGTTTAGGATTTATCAATTTTCAAAGATTGGGTCGTAAACAGTTTTTTTCTGTTGTGCTGAAATTTCTTAAGTGTTGGAAAAACTACTTGTTTTGTGATCCAGATTTGGGTAAGTTAGACGACTCCTTTATTACTGATTTTTGGATATGTTATAGTTGGTATTTCATAGTAGAGCATACTGAAATTTGAGAGGAATCCGAGTTGCATTTTAAGAGTTATGGCGTCCCAAAGTAGAGACCTTGAGCAATTTATAGGTTATGTTGAATGTTGTCTAAAACTGCTTGTGATACAGTTTTCTGATATAGATTTGATTGGGTTATATTTCTCAGTTAGACTTGAATTTTGGATATGTCGTAGTTAAGACTTTATAGTAGAATATATAAAAATTTGAGAGGATTCCATCGAGTGGTTTAGGAATTATGATTTTTCAAAGTCGAGGTTGTAAGCAGTGTTCTGGATGGTTGCTGAAATATTTTAAGTTTAGAAAAACTGCTTGTGATGCAGTTTTGTGAGGTAGATTTAGAGGGTTATTGACCTCTGTTGGACTTGATTTTGGATATATTGTTGATGGATATGTGTAGGAGCATGTAGTAAAAGTGGAGAGCGGTCCATTGGGTTAATCCATATTTAGGATATTCTGAAGTTGGGTATAAGTATAGTTTAGTTTAGAAGAGTTGTGTTAGGCTTTAAGTGTCGATCAATCTTATGCGTTTATGTTCTTGTGAGGATGTTGAGCCTAGAAGTCTAAGGACTTCTAGTTGACTAGAGCGTTGTTTGATTCGTGTGCCTTGTCTTGAACAGGCGTTGTGCGTTTCCCGAGGGGAACTTGAGGGTGTGCTAATCGGTTGCTCTTGGAGACTGGTAAGTCCACGGACTTACTTAGCTGGCTTCTTGTATGAGTGTATTGTGTATGAGTGGTGTTTATTAGTTATGATAAACAACAAAACCGGAATAGGCCGACTTTAGTATATTGTGTAATTGACCCAAGTGTATGATAACGGGTCGTGACATCATCTGCCTAGCTCTTGCAAGAGTCTAGGAGGTTCCCTGCGACCAGCTCAGTCAGGTAGACGGTCAAATGCATTAGTACCATTCCGCGTCGGTAAACGGGGACAGAGGCGAGGTTTGGGAATCCCTCGTGTCACAAAATAAGTATCATTAGTAATGACCTATCACTTAATTAAAGATAATAAAAGGATTCAGTGTTGCATGTTGATTGTGTATGTGTGTGTTTGTGCTTTTACCTTTATACTTATGCATAGAATGTTAGCTAACGGTTTTATACCGCTTGTAGATGCCTTGTAGGTTAAGACAGTTGTAGAGAGATCCGGAGGGAATGGTCAGTCGGGTCAACGTACTCTTCTAGTTGGGGACGGGGATGTCTTCTGTTCTTCTTATGCGTCGTTTTAGTATCTTTGCTTTGTAAGGCTGATACATATTCTTCATGTATATATATTGTTTAAAATTTTCAAATGTTTTAAATACTTTTGTGCCTTGTTGTAAGATCCTAGTAAAATTGTTGTCAAATTAAGGTCGGGACCCATTGTGAGGTCCTAACCAATAGCTCCCCGAGTTCTCATAATTTGGGGTGTTATAGTGAATTTAGTGAATGGACCTTTTTTTTCAATTTTTTGTATAGTAAGTAGGTCCGTACCATTTTTATATTAAGTAAATGTACCTTCTTTTTTTTTTACCGTTCAAACACTGCCTCTTCAACTTCCCCTTCTCTCTTTAAACCCTAGATCTGAAACCAGCCTGCTGCTGCTAAACTTGGAGGGAGGAGCTTCCAAGGTCAAACAACTATAACTCTACTCGTAGCGTATGTGCCGGTGCGCAGAGGAGGGGGTTCGGGTGGCTTGTTAACACTAGATGGTCTGGTATAAGGTGCGTCTTTTTCGAATCTCACATCTATTCGGATCAGAGTAGAGCAAGGATTCGTACACAATGACATGGGGTGAGTGGATATCGTTCTTCTCACAATATCTTGAAATTCTAGCAAAGGATTCATGTTGTATTGGGTAACCAAAATCCGTAATGTTTCCTGTGATGTATCCTTCAGTTTTCCTACCAGCTAAAACATCCATGAGAGTGGTTTTTCCTGCTCCGCTAACACCCATAAGAGCAGTGACAACACACGGTCTGAAGGCTTCACTAATCCCTTCAAAAGCCTCGGCTTGTCCTTTGTAACATACGGTTTTTTGGCTTCACCGCCCCTGTGGCCAGCCGCGGTCGCGGTCGGGTCAGTCCGCCCCTGCGGCTGACCCTAGATCGCGCACGATCTGTTTTCTTTCATTTTTATTTCTTTTATTTCTTAGAAGATCCGATCTTATATCTTTTGGGTCGTTTTTCCTTCTATCTTCTAACCCTAATCTGACATTCCTTTGTTCTTTCCCAACTGTTCTCTTTATAATCGCGCCTTCTCTTCCATTTTTCTCTTCTTGCTTACGTTCTTCTTCTACCTCGAGCGAAGTTGCGGCCTTTCCTTGCGATATTCTGCAGAACGTGTAAGTTCTTCATCCCTTGATCCTTCTAGCGTCCATGTATAGTTGTTACATGCTTCTCCTGCTTCTTTTCTTCTTCCTTCTTCTTCTTCTTCCTCTTCTTCTTCTTCTTCACATGAATCAAGGCTCCTTCGTTGAGTGTTGACGTGTGTATGGATTGAAGAAGTTTGGTCTTGTTGCCCTTGCTGTGTTGCTCTTGTCAAAAGAGTTGATGCCACCTCTGTCGCTAAACCGCCCCTCGCCTCGAGCCTTCAGCCCCTACGGCTGCAAGCCAGCGTCACCCCCGCGCCTCCTATAGGCTGCCCATGCAGTTTTCCTACAGTGACTCCCGTCTTTGGTGAGTTGCTTCCTTCCTTAACTCCTCATTCCTTTCCTTGAGTTGTGTTGTTGATGTTGTCCCTTGGATACCTGTGAGACTAGGGATTGTGTCCCTAACTTGTTGGAGATCTCTTAGAGATCATGGAGACTAGAAGTTGTGAAATTCTAGCTTTCGGTTCGTTTCTTATTCACCATGCCTTGTCTAAGCAGACATTCATTCCTTTCCTTCGGGAAACTGAGCTGTAGCTGACCCTTGTGTTACCTTCGAGTGAGGTGAGTCCCTTGGACTTACTTAGTTGTGTTCCGTACATTGGTTTGACTGTTTAGGTTGTGTTTATTGTTTATTGTTATAGCGGAAAACCGGACTAGGACGAACTTATACCTTAATTGGCCCAAGTGTATTATAACCGGGCAATGACCGCTTGTCCAATTCAAAATGGGAAAACTGGGAGGTGCTCTTGCGACCAGTCCAGAAGGTAATAGAGGGATGCATCGCCTCTATTCCTGTTGGTAAAAGGGGACAGAGGCGACATCACGGTGATTCTCATGTGACAACATAAGTTGAATTAGTAAAGGGATTAACATAATAAAAGATAATAATTGGTTGCGTCAGAGCATGCTATGTGTTTATTTTCTTATATGTGTTTGTGTCTTTACTGTCTTTCTGATATCTAGAATGTTAGCTAACGGTTTATACCGATGTTGTAGATACCTTGAAGGTTAGGGATGCTGCTGAGTGATCCAGATGGAGTGGTTTCGCCGGGGTTCCCGTACATTATATGACGGGATCGGGTTTATATTTCTGTTGTTGTCATTTTCAGTTTATTGTTGAACTCGGCTGCGAGTCCTTTGCGTTTTCCCTTGCTATACCTTATGGTTTTAATATAGTTTTGGTTTTCATTTATTTGTGCCTTGTTGCAAGATCCGGTGTTATTGTTGTTACTTTGAGGGTCGGGACCCATTGTGAGGTCTTTCCCCGTAACTCTTCGAGTTTCCAGAACTTGGGGTGTTACAATATGGTATCAAAGCTCTAGGTTTACAACAATGGCACTCAAAATCTTCTAAAGGTCAAATAGATAAATAAACAGAACCCACAACAGGTCTACATTTTTTAAAGGGGGCTTTTATTTTAACTTGTCGGTCTGGGATAGATGTACGGGCAACCACCACTACCTCCGCGGATATCTACAGCTTAGTTTTTCTTCTTCTATGTTGGAATGTTATGTGCTTTTCCTGGATTTTTGCAGTAGCTGATAGTATGACCTTATATATATATATATATATATATCCCTATCGCAGATGACGCATACTAGAGCTACATCTGTTGTAGGGCGGGGAAGGGGCAAACCGCCTCTTTCACTTGCCATCCACGAACGAGGACGTACAAGAAGACCTCTACTAGCTAGAGGTCGGGGTCAAACCCCTATCGTTGATCCACCGGTTGCTGACCCGCCTGTCGCTGAGGCATTCGCCGAAGAGGTTGTTGAGAGTGTTGTTCCTGGGCAAAGAACGGAGTTGTTACTAGGTTCGGAGCACAAAGAGCACAATCGAATGAGTCGGTCGAGTTTCTATCAGAGTATCTGTATACTGCGACTACGTGTAGAGAGCTGAGGAGGCTATCAAGACTAGAGGACCTGCCCTAGCACCGCCAGTACCCGCGAGATCAGCCGAGGTTTCATAGAGAGTGACGCAGGTGGTTGTTGCACCTACTAGAGCTGCTAAGGTTGCTAGAGTACCGGATGAGGCGAGAGAGCAGAGGCACGATTTTTGGTTGAAGTATTTCAACCAGTTGACGGTTCCTCCTTTCGAAGGAAAGATAGGACTGGAGGTAGAGCTTTGGCTAGGAGACGTGGATTCTACTATGGGGGCGATCCGCCACCCAGAGGGTCACCGAGTCGGTTTAGTGCAGACTTTGCTGCGAGATTAGGCTCATCACTAGTGGAGGACCATCCATATTAAGGTTACGAGTTATGAGCAGATGAAGACTATGATCAAAGATCGATGCTGCCTTGTAGCGATGAGGAGAGATCGACTACAAGATTATCTCGAGGCTGGTTTCGAGGATATTCCTATTGCAAAGATTGTGAGCAAGTTCCAAGAGGAGTTATCTTTGTTGGGTCCGTCTGTACCACCCAAGGATTAGCATGTATATCTTTTGTCTTGGAGGTTGAGGGAGTCTACTCGCTCTTATCTTTTTGGTTTCCGTTGTGACTCCTTGACGGACTATTAATATAGAGCATCTACTTACGAGAGAGACCGACCGGGTGATAAGAGAGCTTCTCAGACAGGAGGTCATGAGAAGCGACAAAGGATTGGACCAGCCAGTACTGGAGTTGAAGCAACTGGATTAGGATGTAGTCAAACGCCAAGACGCTATGGTTTCCAGCAGATAGTGCAGAGTTCCGATAGAGGACAACAATGTTATAACTATGGAGGTGTCGGACATATGAGAGCTGATTGTAAGAAGACAACAGTGACTTGCTTTTCTTGTGGCAAGCCCAAACATAAAGTTGCATTTTTCCGTCAAGGCAAGACACCATCACAATAGAGTTCATCACCTACTAGCATCGCCGGAGGTGGGCAGAGGCGGCCTCAGTATCAGTCTCAACAATATTAGAGAGTTCCTGGTTATACCGCTCCTCAGGGTTCCGCTCGAGGACAGTGGAGAGGTGGAGGACAAGGTGGTGGTACTTCCAACACCAAAGGTGCTTCAACCAGAGTATATGAGCTGAAGAATGTAGTGGAACTGGCAGCTCCAACGACCACAGGTATCATTCATATTAATGGTTTTCCTATCAGAGTTCTTTTCAATACCGGTGCTACGCATTCTTTTATATATGATGTATGTGTAGATAGATTGACCTTAGTTACCGTAGAGGGGAGACCCTTCTTTATAAAATTACCCAATGGGGTAAGATCAGAGGTACACGTGAGGTTCGCGATTGCCCTATTAGATTGGGAGGTTGTGATTGCCCAACTGACTTCTTCGTCATGTTCTTAGTACATGACTAGGTTATTTTGGGCATGGACTGGATGGATCGACATCACGCAGTTCTTGACATCGGCAAGAGGACCGTGACGATGACTACGGAGTCAGGCCATGTAGAGATTTTTCGAGAATGGGGTCTCGGAAAGACATGTATGGTCATCAGCGCATTCCGAGCTGCGAGACATAGCAGTCATATGTTGCGAGGATTTTTGTTGTTATGCCATGAAGGATAGTACGAGCCTAGCACTAGAAGAGATTCCGGTAGCGAGCGAGTTTACCGACGTTTTTGGAGAGCTATTAGGTTTGCCTCCAAAGAGGAGTGTAGATTTTGGCATTGAGTTAGAGCCCGGGACGAGACCGAGCTCGAAGGCTCCCTATCGCATGGCCCCTTTCGAGATGCTTGATCTTAGGAAGCAACTCGAGGAGTTGGTTGAGAAGGGCTTTATCCGCCCTAGTGTATCTCCTTGGGGCATACCGATATTGTTCGTCAGGAAGAAAGACGGGTCGATGGGGTTATGTACTGACTACCGAGAGCTTAACAAGGTGACAATCAAGAATAAGTACCCATTGCCCCGTATCAACGATTTTTTGGACTAGATGCATGGACCTTCAGTATTTTCACGGATCGATCTCAGATCCGGATATCACCAGCTGAGGGTGAGAGAGTAGGACATAGCCAAGACGTCATTTCGGGCAAGATACGGACACTACGAGTTTGTAGTGATGCCATTTGGGCTCACGAATGCCCCTGCCGTTTTCATGGAGCTGATGAACAACATCTTCATTGACTTCCTAGACCAGTTCGTGGTGGTCTTCATCGATGATATTCTGGTTTATCCTCATAGCTGAGAGAGCACACAAGACACTTAAGGATCGTACTCCAAGTCCTGCAGGATATAGAGCTCTACGCCAATCTCTCTAAGTGCGCGTTTTGAATGTCTGAGGTGGCCTTTCTTGGTCACATTGTTTCCTCCAAAATGATCAAGGTAGATCCGGAGAAGATTGAGTTTGTTGCATCTTGGCCGCCTCCTAGGAACGTTAAGGAAGCACACAGTTTTCTAGGATTGGCTGGCACAACCGCAAATTTGTGGAGGGCTTTTCAGTTATCGCTCGACTACTTACTTCCTTGTTGAGGAAGTCTCCGAGATTCATGTGGTCCGAGCCATGCCTGTAAAATTTTGAGGAGATGAAGAGGGGGTTGAATTCTTCTCCTATCCTAGCCCAACTAGAGGGCATTAAGAATTTTGTGGTTTACAGCAATGCATCCAAGTTAGGCTTGAGATGTGTTCTGATGTAGAGGGGTAAGGTGATAACATACACATCTAGACAAGTGAAGACGTATGAGAAGAATTACCCTACCAACGATCTCGAGTTAGCTGTTGTTGTTCATGATTTGAAGATTTGGAGACATTATCTATACGGAGCTACGTGTCAAATTTTTACACACCATAAGAGTCTGAAGTAGATATTCACTCAACGGGAGTTGAATAACTGCCTGAGGAGATGGTTGGAGTTGAACAAGGACTTTGATTTTGAAATTTTATACCACCAAGGGAAGGCAAACGTGGTAGCTGACGCCCTCAGTAGGAAGACTCCCCGGGATATAGCGATCGCTCGGCTGACAACTCAATCTCAATTACAACTAGACTTGGCGTGGCTAGAGATGGATATCCACTTTCTGGATTCCGACAGCCACCTGTCCACCTTGAAGATGTTACTTCATCTGTTGGTAGAAATCCGACAAAAACAAGAGAGTAGCCGGACTTTGACACGGATCCGAGACAAGATGTCTCGAGGAGAGGCACCACAGTTTGCCGTCGGTGCCGCTAGATTTTTGAGACGCTAGGAGCGCGTATGTGTCCCCTCAGATTGAGAGATAAGACAAGGAATCTTATAGGAGGCTCACGCTATGCCTTAATCAGTACATTCCGGTGCGAGTAAGATGTATTAGGACATTAGATGCTCTTTCTGGTGGGGAAGTCAGAAGCTAGATGTGACGAGATATGTAGCTCAGTGTGCGACCTATGAGCAGGTCAAGATTGAGCATCACCGACCAGGGGGAGAGCTACACCCACTTCCCATTCCCTAGTGGAAGTGAGAGAACATCTCAATGGATTTTGTTATCGACTTAAGACCGAGTCGCAGTTTTGATGTCATCTAGGTAATAGTGGATCGACTAACGAAGACTGCACATTTCATTCCTATCAAGGAGACGTGGTAGGTAAGTCGATTGACAAAGGAGTTCACCAGACAGATAGTGAGACTTCATGGAGTACCTAGGACTATAGTCTCTGATAGAGATGGACGGTTCACTTCTAGGTCCTGGCAGCAAGTGCATGCCGCCCTAGATACGAGTCTATAGTTCACGACTGCTCATCATTTTCAGACCGATGGTCAGTCCGAGAGGACCATCCAGACTCTGGAGGATATGCTGAGCTTGCGTGTTAGACTCGGGACAGGTGTGGCCAGATCACCTTCCCTTATTGGAGTTTTCGTACAACAACAATTGACACACATCGATCAGAATGGCTCCTTACGAGGCTTTATAATTCAACTTAGCCAAAAGGCCAAGAAATGTATGATTTGTTTAATCTTCAAACCCTCTATTTATACAAGTTATCAAACTACCAGTCTTACTTGATAATCGATGTGTGATTGAAAATATTTATAAATCTACAAAAATTAGGTCAACGACCCGCAAAGCACTAGGTCAACGACCGAAAAAAACAAATATTAATCCATTATAAGTAAAAATTATACTTCAACTTAGCCAAAATGTCAATAAATGTATGATTTGTTTAATCTTCAAATCCTCTTTTATATAAATTAACAAAATATCAGCCTTACTAGATAATCGATGTGGGATTGAAAATATTTAGCAACCCACAAAACATTAGGTCAACGACCCACAAAGCTGTAGGCCAACGACCAACAAAGCAGATATGAGTAAAATTATATTTCAACTTAGCAAAAAGACCAATAAATGTATGATTTGATTAATCTACAAACCCTCTATTTATACAAGTTATCAAACTCTTAGCCTTCCTTGATAATCGACGTAGGATCGAAAATATTTAGCAACCCACAAAACATTAGGTCAACGACCAACAAAACAGTAGGCCAACGACCCACAAAAACATATTTATCCGTTATGGAAAAATAATATACTTCAACTTAGTCAAAAGGACAATAAATGTTTGATTTATTTAATTCTCAAACCCTTTATTTATACAAGTTATCAAACTATTAGCCTTACTTAATAATCGATGTGGGATTGAAAATGTTTAGCAACCCACAAAACATTAGGTCAACGATCCGCAAAGCAGTAGGCCAACGACCCACAAAACACGATATTAATCCGTTATGAACAAAAATCATACTTCAACTTAGCCAGAAGTCCAATAAATGTATAATTTTTTTTAATCTTCAAACACTCTATTTATACAAGTTATCAAACTATCACACTTACTTTATAATCAATGTAGGATTGAAAATATTTAACAACTTAACAACCCACAAAACATTAGGTCAACGACTCCAAAAATAGTAAGTCAACGATCCACAAAATATATATTAATCCGTTACTTATCCAAAAGGTCAAGAAATGTATGGTTTGTTTAATGTTCAAACTCTTTACTTATACAAGTTATCAAACTATCAGCCTTACTTGATAATAGATGTGGGATTGAAAATCTTTAACAACCCACAAAACAGATATTAATCCGTTATAAAAAAAATTATACTTCAATTTAGCCAAAAGTCCAAGAAAATATTTATTAACTCACAAAACTATCAGCCTTACATGATAATCGATGTGGGATTGAAAATATTTATTAACTCACAAAACATTAGGCCAACAACCCATAAAACAGTATGCAATGGCCCACAAAACAGATATAAATCCGTTATGAATAAAAATTATAATTCAATTTAGTTAAAAGTCCAAAAATGTATGCTTTTTTTAATTTTCAAACACTCTTTTTATACAAGTTATCAAACTATCACCCTTACTTGATAATCGATCTAGGATTGAAAATATTTAACAACTTAACAACCCAAAAAATATTAGGTCAACGACCCAAAAAACAGTAAGTCAACGACCTACAAAACATATATTAATCCGTTACTTATCCAAAAGGTCAAGAAATGTATGGTTTGTTTAATCTTCAAACTCTCTACTTATACAAGTTATCAAACTATCAGTCTTACTTGATAATCGACGTGTGATTAAAAATATTTAGCAACCCACAAAATATTAGTTCATGACCCACAAAATAGATATTAATCCGTTATGAATAAAAATTATACTTCAATTTAGCCAAAAGTCCAAGAAAATATTTATTAACTCACAAAACTATCAACCTTACTTGATAATCGATGTATGATTGACAATATTTATTAACTCACAAAACATTAGGTCAACAACCCATAAAACAGTACGTCAATGGCCCACAAACCCTCTATTTATACAAGTTTCTAAACTATCAGCCTTACTTGATAATCGATCTGGGATTAAAAATATTTAGTAACTCACAAAATAGCAGGACAACGACCCACAAAACAAATATTAATTGTGGGCCAATTAGGTAACTAGGCTTTTTTCTATTTTAATTTACTAACTAGGCTATTTACATAAACTTATATAGAAATTGTACCCCTTTTTTTTTTTTTTACTGCTCTCCTAAACCTAATTCACTCCGCCTCATTTCTCTCCCTCGCCTCCCACCCAGATCTACCGCCGTTATAGCTGCCCTCGTCCACTGCATTGCCTGGGTTCCTTCCTCGCCTGCAATGAGTGGTCGGAAACTCCATTGTTGTTGTTGGAAGTCGGAGTTGTTGGCCACCACTGCACTGCCTGGGTTCCTTCCTCGCCTGCAACGAGTGGTCGGAAACTCCATTGTTGCTGTTGGAAGTCGGAGTTGTTGGCCACCACTGCACTGCCTGGGTTCCTTCCTCGCCTGCAACGAGTGGTCGGAAACTCCATTGTTGCTGTTGGAAGTCGGAGTTGTTGGCCACCACTGCACTACCTGGATTCGACGAGGTGAGTCCTCTCTTCAATCCCTTCCTCTTATGCTTACATCTTCGTCCCTTATTCCGGCGACATCTTGGGCCTTTTCTAGATTTCTAACAATCTGTACAAATTCACAGATTTCAATAAGCTCCTAAGATTCCAATGAATGAGCAATGCCACTGGAAGTGGAGACAGAGCTTCAAGAAGATGATTGTTTATCATTCTTCATAATCAGCCCAAATAAACGTTCAGAAGCATTCAATGTCCACTATATCAATGTCCAACAAATTAAAATCAGGCGGGCTAGGACTCTCAAGCAAACCCATGGATGCTATTATATCTCTTGGTATATATATCTCTCTGTATATAATTAATGGATTGTGGCGAATGAACTGCCCATAGGGTTACGTTCTATGGAGATTGTTCAGAGACTCGGTGATAGAGTTGAAAGGTTGTTGCTGTTGTGAGCTTCTAATAGACAAAAGAATAATCATATTGCTTCTTTGGTTGACGAGGATGATGTTCTCTTAGGAAACGTAGGAGTAAAGATGGAGAAACATTATGTACAAGCAAAATTTGGATACATGGAATTTTTTCTGGTATGAATTTTATACCAGAAAATTTTATGCAGAAAATTCTGGTATGATAATTTCTGGTATGAATTTCTGGTATGATTATGCAACTAGAAAACTCATACCAGAATTTTCTAGTATGAATTTTTCATACCAGAAAATTCTGGTATGATAATTTCTGGTACTAGCAACAATACTAGAAATATGTAAAAATATGGTATGTGAAAAATTCTGATATGTAAAAAAATCCGGTATGTAAAATTTTGGTATGTGAAATTCTGGTATGAAAAATTTCTGGTATTAAAATTTTCTGGTATGAAAAATTTCTGGTATGAAAAATTTCTGGTATGAAAAATTTCATACCAGAAATTTATTCCAGGAAATAAAAAAAATAAAAAATAAAATAAAAAGAAAAAAATAAAAAAAAATAAACAAATTCAGTAATAGTAATTACAACTTAACACTAACCAATGTCTATTATTCTTTTTTTTTAAATAAAGGGGTTAATAATTTTTACCTACTATTAAATGAAAGTGGTAAAAAATTTGGGGTACACTTTCTTAAACAAAAACTCAAAAAAGCCTAGTATGTCAAATTCTCCCATTAATTGTTTGCTCCAAATGGTGTGTGCAAGCTTTAAATTTATATCCCAAGAAATATGCTTAAAACAAGGATGCGAACCCGCAGTGTACGGATCAATTATAGTAAAAAGCAAGAATTCCGGGGTGTCGATCGCAGGAACGTAGGTGAAACAAAGCAAGTATAAGTCGTCAATGCAACTAATAACCACAAAAGCGATTAAAGCAATCAAAGATGATAATAAGGTCAAAGGAAATATGAAAATTCTAGGGATTAAAGCATCTAATTGTGGTTCCAACTCAAGATCTCAAGATAAGCGGACAAAGCTGAGATTTTGCAAAGGGAAGGTGTTTCTAAAGTGGAATAGATTACCGGGTAAGTCTCACTACTCACTAATCCCAAACCAAAGCTCCTATTACTGGGTAAGTCTCAAGGTACTAAGGAAAGAAACTATAATCTCAAACCAACACACCAACTAAGGGAATAGAATCAACCTTTACCGGGTAAGTCTCAGGCTAACTCACAAAGATGGGATGAAGGCACACTCAAACCCCAATAAAGGATAAACCTTTATTACCTATAGTTATGATCTTGGGTAAACAAACAAAGGAATCACCGGGTAAGTCTCATCCTAGGCTTGTATTGAACCAGGAAAGGTGTAATAAGAATAGGATTTGGCAAACTCTAACACTTAACTCTTAGTTTTGGATCAAAAAAGGTCACCTCGGTCACTCAAGTTCCACCCCGGCCGAGATGATCGTCGACTGAACGAGATGTTCTAGGGTTAGGGTTATAGACTCGAACTTTCTGGGTCCTACTGGGATTAAGATTATTCTATCATTGTCTTTCCCACTACTTTCAGCCAATTACCCTAGAATCGCACAAGGAAATTAGCCACTCATCATCATGATAACAATAATAAAAAATATGAGAAGGGAATGAATCTTTGAACACAAAAACCTTAAGAACAAGGCTTCAATAACTGAATCAAATATCAAACAAATCAACTTTCCTTGGATCACAAATCCAACAAGACAATAAAACCAAAGGGAATCTAAGAAGGTCTTACAAATCTCCTCAAAAGCTATCACAAAGCTATGAACTTCCTTCCTTCAATCTTCAAAACTTCCTTCAAACTTTCAGAAAATATCCCTAATCCGCAGATTATTGGGTGTATCGAAGATGGCTTATTTGAGGAAAATTCAACCCTTTATATAGTAGAATTATCTTCCAAAGATAATAATATCTTAAAAAGATAATTTCCTATAAAATATATAACCATGTCTCTAAAATAGATCTCCCAAATATATGATCTTCCTTCCAGAAATCCAGCCCAAAAATATAAGATATCTTCCTTCCAAAAATAAAAGATCTCAGCCAAATAAAATATATCTCGCCGCGCCAGGGTGTTCGCCTCGGTCGGGACGCTCCTCAAGATCACCTCGGTCGAGGTGACACTGTAGCTGACCGAGGTGAATCTCTGCTGAATGTGAAATCTCTCAAATCTGGTCCAAAGTAAATCTTCTTTATTAAATTCCATGCTTCTTGAGTTCTTCTTTAAGCTCCAGAATGTAGCTCCTATGACTCATGTGCTTCTTAGCTCCATTTCGATCAAAAATGTGCCATTTTACCTACGATTACAATGAAACTTGATGTAGACCTCGATTCCCGTAAAGGTAGATGAAACGACAATATAATCACATAATATACATTCAAACATGTATATTATTGAAGATAAAACGTCTAAACAAGTCCCAAAATATAGACTATAATACATACTATCAAAATACCTCATACTTGTCCCTTGCTTGTTGATAACATGTATTATAGTCTATATTTTGAGACTTGTTTAGACATTTTATCTTCAATAATCTGCATGTTTGAATGTATATTATGCGATTATATTGTCGTTTCATCTACCTTTACGGGAATTGAGTACACCAAGTTTCATTGTAATCGAAGGTAAAATGGCACATTTTGGATCGAAAACGAGCTAAGGAGCAAAGGAGTCATAGGAGCTACATTCAGGAGCTTAAAAGAGAACTTAGGGAGCAAGGAATTAACAAAGAAGATTTACTTTGGACCAGATTTGAGAGATTTCACATTCAACTGAGATTCACCTCGGTCAGCTATAGTGTCACCTCGACCGAGGTGATCTAGAGGAGCGCCCCGACCGAGGTGAATACCCTGACGCGGCGAGATATATTTTATTTGGCTAAGATCTTTTATTTTTGGAAGGAGAGATCTTATATTTTTGGGCGGGATTTCTGGAAGAAAGATCATATATTTGGGAGATCTATTTTAGAGATAAGATATATTTTATTAGGAAATTATCTTTTTAAGATATAATTATCTTTGGAAGATAATTTTTCTATATAAAGGGTTGGATTTTTCACAAATTTGGCATCCGATATACCATACAATATTCTCCCAGCTACAGTAAAGAAGAATTTCTGGAAGTTTGAAGGAAGTTTTGAAGATTTGAAGGAAGAAAGTTCATAGCTTTGTGATAGCTTTTAAGGGGATTTGTTATACCTTCTTAGATTCCCTTTTTGTTTGATTGTCTTGTTGGATTTGTGATCCAAGCAACGCTGATTTGTTTAATATTTGATTCAGTTATTGAAGCCTTGTTCTTAAGGTTTTTGTGTTCAAATATTCATTCCCTTCTCATATATTTGATTATTGCTTTCATAATGATGAGTGGCTAATTTCCTTGTGTGATTCTTGGGTGATGGGCTGAAAGTTATGAGAAAAACAATAATAGAATAATCTTAATCCCAGTAGAACCCTGAAAGCTCGAGTCTTTATCCTTAACCCTCGAACATCTCGTTTAGTCTATGAACATCTCGGCCGGGGTGGAACTTGACTGACCGAGGTGACCTTTTTTGATCCGTAACTGAGAGTTAAGGGTTAGAGTTTGCCAAATCCTATTCTTATTACACCTTTCCTGGTTCAATGCAAGCCTAGGATGAGACTTACCCGGTGATTCCTTTGTTTGTTTACCCATGATCATAAGTGTAGGTAATAAAGATTTATCCTTTATTGGGGTTTGAGTGTGCCTTCATTCCTTCTTTGTGAGTTAGCCTGAGACTTAACAGGTAAAGGTTGATTCTATTCCCTTATTTGGTGTGTTGGTTTGAGATTATAATTCCTTTCTTTAGTACCTTGAGACTTACCCGGTGATAGGAGCTTTTGGTTTGGAGTTAGTGAGCAGTGAGACTTACCCGGTGATCTATTCTACTTTAGAATCACCTTCCCTTTGCAAAATTTCAGCTTTGTCCGCTTATCTTGAGATCTTGAGTTGGAACCACAACTAGATGCTTTAATCCCTAGAATTTGCATACTTCCCTTAATTGACCTGATTATCATCTCTTTGATTGTTTTAATCGCTTTTGTGGTTATTAGTTGCATTAATGACCAATACTTGCTTTGTTTCATGTTAGCATGAAATAATGCCTTATTCTAGGCACTTATTTTGGTTGCTTTTCCCTCATTATTGTGTACATGGATGAAGTTTAGAAGCAATTGTTAGTTTGTTCCTCTATTATTGTCGATATGGATGTCTACACTAGCTTTGTGTTGATTGTAGGTGAAAAGGAGCTAAATAGGAGCTATTGAGAGAGAAAAGAGAGTAATCGATCATATTCGAGGATTAGGAACACATCAAGGAAGCTAAGGAAGGAGCTAGGATGGAGAATGTCACGACACAAAGGAAACTACAAGTATTCTACACTTCCACGCCCTGAATTACGGCCGTAGAAGAGTCCACGCTCTAAACCACGGCCGTAGATCTTGGCATCATGAGCGTGGAGCATTCCAGTAAGTTACACGGCCTAAAGTATGGTCGTGGAAGTCACAAGAGACCGTAATCCAATTCCACGCCCTAAACCACGGTCGTGGAAACCCTTGAGACCGTGATTTAGGCGATCTTTTGATGAGTCTTTATTTGCCACGTTATTTACGTAATGGGCCTGGACGATTATTTCTTTCCCGTCTTTTAAAATGGTCGGAAAGGAGAGTTTTGGGAATCCGCGCTTACGCCCGCTAAATCTCGCAACATTTGCGTTTCATCCTGTGGAGACGCCGACGGACGCTGACAGCCGCTTACCTTGCTTGGAGCATTTTTACCTAGGGTGGATTGAAGATCGCCGAAGGTTTAACCTCTTTCTTAGGTTTTGATATTAAAGACGAATTGACAACTTGTTCTTCATACTTGCCTTAGATTCTTGTGAGGTTTTGTGTTATACATTCTGAATCCATCAAACATTGCTTCTTGTGTTACGGATTTGAGAATTGGTTTTGAAATTTTATTGAGTATTCGAGGGTTTTCATCTTTCATTCTCTTTAATTTGAACATTGATATTATGACAATGGTTATTGGCTAAATCCCTTTAGCAATTATAAGGTGAAGGGTTGATAGTTGTGGCTTAGATGATGATAGATCGATCGTAAATTGATTGGACCTTGAGAGTTAGAGAGATCTCGTCGACGAACTCAAATCGAAACCTGTTCTTAGAGTTCCACGGCCGTGGTTCTCAAGATCTGACCGTGATTTACCCTAGTTTACTAGCTTTTCTTTTACTTTGATCCAAGGTTAAAGATTAGCTTTAATATAGTCTTGGTTTACCCTTTTCTAGGTAGTAGTGAGACTCATCATCCTCTATTTCGATTTCAAGTGTCATAACCTTAATCGTTTTAGTTCGTCTTGATCCTTGGGTTACAAGTTTGGGTATTTGAGATTAATTCTTGTCCATAGACCCTTTCTATACTGCAGCCTCAACAACCTTTATAGAGAGTGTCTTTAGTTAAGTCATATAAAGTCTTGAAACTTCACCGTACATTTCATTACTTTAGCATACCTTTGCAACTGTTAACTATGTCCTTAGTTCTTTAGTATATCTTGAATAGATTGCCACAATTAGATATCTGGATCTTTAGGGTTGTTGTTTTCTCAATACTTGCAAAGCAATACCTTTTATTTGCTCGATAACTTGAGACTGGGTTTTGTTTCACCAAATCCCTGTGATCGATACTCTGGAATATTTGCTAATCTACGTCGATCCGTACACTGCGGGTTCGCTTGCTTTTATTCTATTTTTATAAATTTAAGACTTGATTGCACACACGTTTTAGGGCGAACAAGTTTTTGGCGCCGTTGCCGGGGATTTGGTCTAAACCAAACTTCGGTTTTCGGTTGTCGAGCTTGGGAGCTTTGCTCTTGTTATTTGATATCTCTTCTGAGTGTTATTTGCAGGTTCTTTTAGGTATATGCGCAGGTCTAGATCCAACAAAGACCTCGTACCTTTTGATCCGGAACTTGAGAAAACTCTTAGGAAGAAAGTCAAGGAAAGAAAGATGGCTGAAAATAAAGAGAGAGATTTACAAGCGGAATTAGACGAATCTCAACGTCAACTTAAGTTGAGTGAGAAAGCTCGTTTAGATGCGGAAACGAGTCATCAATTCCAAATTGATGAACTCAGGGCTATGATGTTAGACATGAAGTTGGAGCTGAATGATTCTAAGAAGAAAAAGAAGGTCAAGAAGCCAACTAATCCATTAGAGTGGAATCATCCGATAATGAGGAATTCGATCCGGATATGCCAACACTAGAGGAGATTGAACCAACGATCAATCCAGTCCGGATTAATCCAACACCAGCCACCATTCCTCATGTCCCAGCTGTGGGTGTGAGAGCCGCTCGTGTACTGAAAACTGCAAATCCGGATAAGGCGAATGAAGCGCCAAGAGATCCAGGGAAGCTCCCAGCAAGGACAGAGAGAAACCCAAAAGGACAGATCATGGCAATAACGACGAGAAGTGGACTGAAAACTGCAGATTCAGTGCCTCGGTTGATGCCAGTGCAGATGAAGAACACCTCGGTCCAAGTACAGACAAAGAACACTTCGGTCGAGGTACCATCCGAGGTGGAGTCTCAGAAAGCGACGGACAAAACTGAAGTTTATGTCCCACCTACTACATATAAACCACCACTTCCATTCCCCCAGTCAAGGGCTAGAGCACATCTAGACAAGCACTTTGGGATGCCCGCATATGGGAAGTTCTTAAAAGAGATTCTATCAAGAAAGAGGAAGCTGGAAGACTTTGGTGAAGTAAGGATGACATCTAAATCCTTGGAGCTCATTCAAATCATGAAGGAGAAGATGCCACCTAAGTTGAGAGATCCCGGCTCATTTTGCATGCCCATTCAAGTTGGGGATGTTACTTATGAAACATTGTGTGATCTAGGAGCCAGCGTGAGCATCATCCCGCTGGAGCTATGTGTGAAGATCGGACTTGGAGAGCCCAAGCCGGTGAAGATAAGGTTATACATGGCGGACCACTCCATTACCCATCCCGTGGGCATTTTGGAAGATGTTCCGGTTAAGTTAGTTAACTTCTATTTACCTATAGACTTTGTTGTACTTGATATTCCCGTAGATTATCCCGTTCCTATCATTCTCGGGAGGCCATTTCTAGCAACTTCGGGTTGCAATGTGGATCGTAAGAAAGCCAAGTTAAAATTCAACATTGGCGGAGATCAAGTGGAGTTTGCATTGCTTGCTGCATGAAAGAAGAGCCGCTGGAGGATGATATCTTCAACATCTACGATGAAGAAGAATCGAGAGAATTGGTGAACTCTATCCTTATTAATGATCCTCTTGAAAGAGTTATTAGTTTTAGCTTAATGGAGGAAGGTATAGATGCTTCTTGTGATGCAGATATACGGAGCTTAAAGGCGCTGGAAAAAGATCCAGGAGCTAAGATTGAAAGACTAGTCCATGAGAAGAGAATCTCCAATTTCGGTCCCAGTTGCAGTACCTCGACCGAGGCACTTTCTGGACCAAGCGAGGTGTTCTTAACTGAAGAATATCTTGGTCACCCACCCTGGACCTTGACCGAGGTCGCAAGCGAGATGCCGTCCACTGATAATAACAAACTTCTTACTCCCTTTTCTGAAACTCATTCACAGTTGGTGGAACACTTTCTCCACCAAACTTCTGATAATAAAGAACCTTGGTATGCTGACATTGTTAATTATCTTGTTTGCCAGGAAATACCGCCCGGATTGACCTACGCTCAAAGGAAAAAATTCTTTAAGGATGTACGCCACTACTACTGGGATGAACCTCTTCTGTTTAAGAGAGGTCCGGATGGGATGCTTCGAAGATGCATTCCGGAAGACGAAGTTACTAGTGTCATACGACATTGCCACTCGATTCCTTGTGGAGGACATGCTAGCGCTCACAAAACGTGCGCTAAGGTATTACGTTCCGGTTTCTTTTGGCCTACTTATTTAAGGATGTGAAAACATTGTTGTTTCTTGTGATGCATGCCAAAGAACAGGGAACTTATCTAGGAGGAACGAGATGCCACTCAATAACATCCAGGAAGTTGAGATTTTTGATGTATGGGAGTTGATTTCATGGGACCTTTCCCATCATCCGGAGGAAACCTCTACATCCTCCAAGCTGTCGATTATGTCTCTAGATGGGTGGAAGTCATCGCCTCTACCACTAATGACGCTATGGTGGTTGTGAAGTTCTTTAATAGGACTATCTTTCCATGTTTTGGGACTCCACGCATCATCATCAGCGATGGAGGGACACATTTCATCAACCGGAAGTTTAAAGCACTTCTATAGAAGTATGGGGTAACCCACATGGTAGCAACCCCTTATCACCCTCAAACTAGTGGACAAGTCGAGATCTCAAATAGAGAAATCAAAGAAATTTTGGAGAAGACCGTCTCTAGGACAAGGAAGGATTGGTCCATGAAGTTGGACGACGCTCTTTGGGTTTACAGGACCGCATTCAAGACTCCCATTGGTACCACCCCTTAAATTTGGTATATGAGAAGTCTTGCCATTTGCCCGTTGAGCTATAACACAAGGCATATTGGGCAATCAAATGGTTGAATTTCGACATCAAGGAAGCCGGTGAGAAGCGGCTATTGGACATCAATGAGCTGGAAGAGCTGCGTTTGAACGCTTATGAGAATGCCAAGATCTACAAGGAAAGGACAAAGAAATGGCACGACAAGCGTATTATCCCTAAGGAGTTCAAAGAAGGAGGTTTAGTTTTACTCTTTAACTCCCGTCTTCGCCTCTTTCCAGGTAAGTTCAAATCTAGATGGACAGGACCTTACGTTGTGAAACTTGTTTTCCCTTATGGTGCAGTTGAGATTTGGAGGGAAACAAGTGGAAGCTTCAAAGTCAATAGTCATAGACTCAAGAAATACCAACCGGAAGTCCAGGTTGAGGAGATTGCACCACTATATCTTGTTTAGGGATGCCGTATGGTCCAGCTAGCGACCTAAAATCAAGCGCTTCTTGGGAGGCAACCCATGGTATTGCTTTCATTTTCCCTTTTCTAGTCTAGCTTTAGATAGTTTGCTTTTGCTTTGCTTTTCTTTGCTTTTGGCATCCTAGACAAAAACCAGGTACTTTCTAAGGAAGGATTACAACCCAAGAGTAACACTGAAATGACAGAAGTTCGATAAATTGAGAAGATGGAGTTTGACTGAGACACATCTCGGTTGCTGTCACAGCACCTCGACCGAGATGATTCTTGAGCAACCGATGCGACTAGGGCTGACAACGATCCACCTCGGTCCAGACACCTCGGTCCAGTCGGGACCACCTCGATCGAGGTGATAGTAGAATCGGCGAGGGGTATAAAAGGGGAACAATTTCTCTCTCTTTCCCTCTCATCCCTCTCTCGACCGCGGCGCTCAAATCATCTCATTTCTCAATTCTTCGATCGTTTTCTAGGATGCTTGCTCCGATCTCGCAAGAAAAGGCTAGAGGAACATATTGCAAGCGAGGAACTGCAACGAAAACGCTTCTAATCGACTAAATCTGGGGTAGTTAAATCGAAAACCCTAACTTCTCTATTTTCGCAATTTTCAGAGCTTAGTGGCTTTGTTTGCCATAGATTGGTGTTGAAAAAAAGGCTTAAGTACCCCATAGGAACAATCTTTAGTGATATTGGGAGAAAAGAACTGGAAATCAAAGAGTCAGATTTGAGCAGTTTATCGCTTCGGTCCAGTCGACCTGTGCCTCGGCCGAGGTGTTCTTGAGATCTGTCAGAGCAACCGAGGTGACCTGTCAGAGAAAGAAAAAATAAGTTCCAGATCTAATCGCCAGTTAGGTTTGAGAGATAGATCCTCACCTTCTTCTTCTTCCCGAACTTCCATTCCGGTGATCCACGAGCGTCACCAGGCTGATTTCGACCGCATATGTGCACGACCCATGATTGCGCCACGTTTTCTGGATATTGCTGCTTTTGATTGTCTCCATGTTGTTGAGGACCTGAGGAGGATGGTTTCTATGGTGGGGCTAGAGCAGTTCATGGAGATTAGAGCTCTAGCCTACCTCGAGCCCACTTTAGAGTTTTTAAGTTCTGTGACTCACTTGCTTGAGGAGAGAGCCATCAAGTACCGGTTGCTGAATCGGAACTACTTAGTTCCTATGGACCAGTGGAGAGACATTTTTGGCTTCCCGACCCCACAATTACCGACTTCCCTTCTCGAGCCGTAGCTCGACAATTTTGGGGTCAGATTGCTCACGTGGTAGAGCATGCTGACAGGTGGAGACTTGGAGACTCCAGGCAGAGCATCGTCTTCCACCTCGCTTTCCGACTCACCCACCAAATCTTCAGTAAGACCCTTCTGACACGTATTGAGACGCCCCAGAAGATTAGACAAGGGGAGCTTCTGAGTTTATTTTGTATGGTGATTGGGGGAGTGCCTGATTTTAGGGTGATGCTAGTTGAGGATCTGCATAAGATCAAGGTTAAGGGGAAGGGAGATATCTGTTGTGGCGGCCTAGTGACTCATATAGCTACAGTCATGGACCTTGATCTAAGTGCATGTACATTGGTGGCGGCTGCCAAGCCGCTAGGATTGCAGGAGATGATCACGAGGAAGATTCTAGTTCCTCGTGTAGTCACTACGCCATATGTGGCGATGCCTTGGGAGTAGACTGCCCCTTAGGGTATCAGGTGGTCAGCACAATTCTTAATCTACGATCCACAGTACTGGTCCACCGCGTGGATACCTTACATCGAGGATGCTAGAGACGTGGCAACAGCTCAGGTGCAGGAGAAGGAGGATGAGGATGATGATGGCGGTGCTGCCATTGAGACCGGGACAGATACAACCGGCCCTAGTGTGCCAGTTGTCGACTTAGACGACGAGGCTACAGAAGAGGAGACAGCTGCAACACCATCACGTCCTGCTAGGCCTAGAGTCCGTAGACAAAGGGATCCCGTAGCTCACAGACGGATTGATGAGCTGACGGATCAGATGATTGACTCTTACGCCACCCTATCCTTAGATATGTTGGAGATGAGGGAGAGCCAGAACTACCAGCGCCGGATGTTGGAGATATAGTTCCACCATACTATGGGCTCCCCTTTTGATCCATCCCAACATCCTTACGTCCCGTACCCACCACCACCACCAGCAGATCAAGATTAGAGCTTGCAGGGATTTATTTCTTTTATTATTTATGCAGCTCAGCTTATGTCCGGTGAGTACTCTATTTTCTAGACTTATTTTGACCCATTGGGACAATGTATCCCAAGTATGGGGTATGGATGTATCTTATTTGACACTATGTATGACTTGTATGACTATTTATGATTTTTCCTATGCTCTATGTGTTTATCTGAGACTACATGCATGCATACAGGTTATTTGATTGAGAAAAACGTCAAAAACTGGTTAAGAAAAAAAATTTTATGGCCTTGACCGGGGTGATTCTTGCCAAACGAGGTCGAGTACCTCGGTTGACCTAGAACATCTCGACCGAGGTGGTTTAACTGAAAGAGTTTTCGAAAACGATTTTTGTGCTTTCTTTCTGGATATGACCTCAGTAATGATTTTGTTTGCAGATTGGTTTTGAAATCTTTATATGTTTGAAAGGTTTTATGATATGTATAAGTTGCTAAATGCTTTATTTGAAATTTTGGCATGTTTAATACTTTATTTTTATCCAAATTATGTTGAATTTGAAGGTTGACACCACATGATGAGTTCTATCACTTTCTCCCTGGGATGATTAAGGCAACTCATTCTTTTCCCTTCTTCTTCTTGATCATGCTTAGCCCCTCTTATATATTTGCCTTCCTTTACCTATTTGGAAATTTAGAAGCAAGCAAGTGCAAGTGAAAGAAAAGTTGAGATGTTGGCTGGAAGTTAGAAAGAAACAAATAGGTGTGGGGAAGTCAATTATGATGATGAGTAACTCGGCACCATTCACATAGCCGGGTGTTTGTGTCTTGCCAAAGTCGGATTGAGCGATATTTCTAACGGGTCATGGTATGTGCATCAAGGGTTTGAGGCATCTCGAGAAATTGATGATTGCTGATCTCCTAAGCTTCGGTTATTGTGCACCTCTGTCCATGCATCCCAAAAAGTAAAATAAATAAACAAAGCTTATTGATGGAAGATGTTGAAGTTCAAAGCAAGTAAAGTGAAGATCCTTTTCCCGGATTCTAGCACCACATTCCCTATATACATCCCACCCTCACACGTTTCTTGACCATCTTTTGAAAAGCCCTTGAGACCTCGAGCTTGTTGATTGACTTGGTGGTTTAAACTGGATTATACATGATTAATTTCGATAATTATGATTTCTTATGCATTCTATGATTTTATGCAAAGATGAATAACTTTCTTATATTTATAAAATATTTTGATAATGTTTTGATTTTAAACGCCATGAAGCATTCTCTTAGAGTGATCTATGAGTGGAGCACAGCACCAAAAATGTTTTGAAATACTTTTCATTGATCTTTAAGACTTATAATCCATTCTATGTTGTACTTAAGATTTGGAACTTGCTTGGGGACAAACAAGGGACGAGTATGGGGTATTTTGATAGCATTTATTATAGTCTATATTTTGGAACTTGTTTAGACGTTTTATCTTCAATAATCTGCATGTTTGAATGCATATTATGCGATTATATAGTCGTTTCATCTACCTTTACGGGAATCGAGGTCTACACCAAGTTTCATTGTAATCGTAGGTAAAATGGCACATTTTGGATCGAAATGGAGCTAAGGAGCAAAGGAGTCATAGGAGCTACATTCAGGAGCTTAAAAGAGAACTCAAGGAGCAAGGAATTAACAAAGAAGATTTACTTTGGACCATATTTGAGAGATTTCACATTCAACTGACATTCACCTCGGTCAGCTATAGTGTCACCTCGACCGAGGTGATCTAGAGGAGCGCCCCGATCGAGGCGAATACCCTAACGCGGCGAGATATATTTTATTTGGCTGAGATCTTTTATTTTTGGAAGGAGAGATCTTATATTTTTGGGCTGGATTTCTGGAAGGAAGATCATATATTTGGGAGATCTATTTTAGATATAAGATATATTTTATTAGGAAATTATCTTTTTAAGATATAATTATCTTTGGAAGATAATTTTCCTATATAAAGGGTTGGATTTTTCACAAATTTGGCATCCGATATACCATACAATATTCTCCCAGCTGTAGTAAGGAAGAATTTCTTGAAGTTTGAAGGAAGATTTGAAGATTTGAAGGAAGGAAGTTCATAGCTTTGTGATAGCTTTTAAGGGGATTTGTTAGACCTTATTAGATTCCCTTTTTGTTTGATTATCTTGTTGGATTTGTGATCCAAGGAACGCTGATTTGTTTAATATATGATTCAGTTATTCAAGCCTTGTTCTTAAGGTTTTTGTGTTCAAATATTCATTCCCTTCTCATATATTTGATTATTGCTTTCATGATGATGAGTGGCGAATTTCCTTGTGCGATTCTAGGGTGATGGGCTGAAAGTTGTGGGAAAAACAATGATAGAATAATCTTAATCCGAATAGGACCCTGAAAGCTCGAGTCTTTATCCTTAACCCTCGAACATCTCGTTCAGTCGATGAACATCTCGGCCGGGGTGGAACTTGACTGACCGAGGTGACCTTTTCTGATCCGTAACTGAGAGTTAAGTGTTAGAGTTTGCCAAATCCTATTCTTATTACACCTTTCATGGTTCAATGCAAGCCTAAGATGAGACTTACCCGGTGATTCCTTTGTTTTTTTACCCGTGATCATAAGTGTAGGTAATAAAGGTTTATCCTTTATTGGGATTTGAGTGTGCCTTCATTCCATCTTTGTGAGTTAGCCTGAGACTTACCCGGTAAAGGTTGATTCTATTCCCTTAGTTGGCGTGTTGGTTTGGGATTATAATTCCTTTCCTTAGTACCTTGAGACTTACCCGGTGATAGGAGCTTTTGGTTTGGAGTTAGTGAGTAGTGAGACTTACTCGGTGATCTATTCCACTTTAGAAACACCTTCCCTTTGCAAAATCTCAACTTTGTCCGCTTATCTTGAGATCTTGAGTTGGAACCACAACTAGATGCTTTAATCCCTAGAATTTGCATACATCCCTTTATTGACCTTATTATCATCTCTTTGATTGTTTTAATCGCTTTTGTGGTTATTAGTTGCATTGACGACCTATACTTGCTTTGCTTCACCTAAGTCCCTGAGATCGACACCCCGGAATTCTTGCTTTTACTATAATTAATCCGTACATTGCGGGTTTGCATCCTTGTTTGAAGCATATTTCTTGGGATATAAATTTAAAGCTTGCACACACCGTTTGGAGCGAACACTTTTCCCCAAGAAAGTTCCAAATCTTAAGCACAAGATATGATGGATTATAAGTCATAAAGATCAATGAAAAGTATTTCAAAACATTTTGGTGGTGTGCTCCACTCATAGATCACTCTAAGAGAATGCTTCATGGTAATTAAAATCAAAATATGATCAAAACATTTTATAAATATAAGAAAGTTGTTCATCTTTGCATAAAATCATAGAATGTATAGTAAATCATATTTATTGAAATTAATCATGTATAATCGAGTTTAAACCACCAAGTCAATCAACAAGCTCGAGGTCTCAAGGACTTCCAAAAGAGGTCAAAAAACGTGTAAGGGTGGGATGTATATAGGGAACGTGGTGCTAGAATCCGGGAAAAGGATCTTCACTTCACTTGCTTTGAAACTCAACATCTTCCACCAATAAGCTTTGCTTATTTTACTTTTTACTTTTTGGGATGCATGGACACAGGTGCACAATAACTGAAGCCTAGGAGATCAGCAATCATTAATTTCTCGAGATACCTCAAACCCTTGATGCACATACCATGACCCTATAGGAATATCGCTCAATCCAACTTTGGCAAGACACAAACACCCGGCTATGTGAATGGTGCCGAGTTACTCATCATCATGATTGACTTCCCCAAACCTATTTGTTTCTTTCTAAACTTCCAGCCAACATCTCAATTTTTCTTTCACTTGCTTTTCTTTACTTGCTTGCTTCCAAATTTCCGGATATGTAAAGGGAGGCAAATATATATATGAGGGGCTAAGCATGATCAAGAAGAAGAAGAGAAGAGAATGAATTGCCTTAATCATCCTAGGAAGAAAGTGATAGAACTCATCATGTGGTGTCAACCTTCAAATTCAACAAAATTTTGATCAAAACAAAGTATTAAACATGTCAAAAATTTCAAACAAAGCATTTAGCAACTTAAACATATCATAAAACCTTTCAAACATATAAAGATTTCAAAACCAATCTGCAAACAAAATCATTACTGAGGTCATATCCAGAAAAGAAGCACAAAAATCGTTTCGAAAACTCTTTCAGTTAAACCGCCTCGGTCGAGATGTTCTAAGTGAACCGAGGTACTTGACCTCGTTTGGCAAGAATCATCCCGGTCGAGGTCATAAAATTTTTTTTGTTAACCAGTTTTTGACGTCTTGTCAATCAAATAACCTGTATGCATGCATGTAGTCTTAGATAAGCATATATAGCATAAGAAAGATCATAAATAACAAGCCATATAAGCGATACACATAATGTCAAGTAAGATACATCCAAATACCCCATACTTGGGACACATTGTCCCAATGGGTCAAAATAAGTCTTAAAACAGAATACTCACCGGACATAAGCTGAGCTGCATAATAAATAAAGAAAAGAAATCCCTGCTAGCTCTAATCCTGATCCGCTAGTGGTGGTGGTGGTGGATACGGGATGAAGGGATACTAAGATGGGTCAAATGGATAACCCATGGTATGTTGGAACTGTATCTCCATCATCCGGCGCTGGTAGTGCTGGCTTTCCCTCATCTCCATCATCTCTAAAGACAAGGCGGCATAATAGTCGATCATCTGGTCCGTCAGCTCGCCAATCCGTCGATGACCTATCGGATCCCTCTGTCTGCGGACTCTGCGCCTAGAAGGACGTGATGGTGCTGCAGCTGCCTCCTCCTCTGTCGCCCCGTCGTCTAAGTCGACAACTGGCACACTGGGGCTGGCTGTATCTGTCCCTGTCTCCATGGCAGCACCGCTATCATCATCCTCAACCTCCTCATCTACATGAGCAGCTGCAGCGTCTCTAGCATCCTCTATGTAGGGTATCCAAGTGGTAGACCAATATTGAGGATCGAAGACTGAGAACTGAGCCGGCCACATGATACCCTGAGGGGCAGTCTGCTCCCAAGGCATCACCACGTATGGTGTAGTGAGTCCACGAGGAACCAGAATCCTCCTTGTGATCATCTCCTGAAGTCCAAGCGGCTTTGCAGCTACACTAACGTACAAGCACTCAGGTCGATATCCATGACTGTCGCGATATGAGTCACCAGTCCTCCACAGTAGATATCTCCCTTCCCCTTAGCCTTGATCCGGTGTAGATCCTAACATGGCCCCAAATCAGGAACTCCCCTAGTCACCATACAGAAAAGACTCAAAAGCTCCCCCTGCCTAACCTTTTGGGGCGTCTCAGTACGCGCCAAAAGGGTCTCACTAAATATCCGGTGTGCAAGACGGAAAGCAAGGTGGAATATGATGCGCTCCCTAGAGTCTCCAGGTCTCCATCTATCAGCGTGCTCCACCACATGAGCAATCTGTCCCCAAAAATGTTGAGCTATGGCTCGAGAAGGAAAGTCAGGAACTGTAGGGGTCGGGAAGCCAAAAATATCTCTAAACTAGTCCATGGGAACGATGTAGTTCAGGTTTCGCAACCAATACTTAATGGCTTTCCTCTCAGGCAGGTGAGTAACAAGTGTGGGCTCGAGGTAGGCTGGAGTTCTAATCTCCATAAACTGCTCCAACCCTACCATAGAAATCATCCTCCGCAAATCCTCTGCTACGTGGAGGCAATCAAATGCAGCTACATCCAATAAACGCGGCGCAATCACAAGGCGCGCGCATATACGGTCAAAGTCCGCCTAGTGACGCTCGTGAATCACCAGAATGGAAGGTCTAGAAGCAGAAGAAGGTGAGGAACTACTGGGAGAATCCCTCAGAACAAGCTGGCAATCAGATCTGGAACTCATAACTACTGCTTACAAGCACCTCGGTTGGTTTGAAAACCTTAAGAACACCTCGGCCGAGACACAGCTCGATTGGACCGAGGCAAAAAACTGCTCAATTTCTACCCTCTGATTTTCAGTTCTTTTCCTCCATATTCACGACCAATTGCTTCCTATGGGGTACTTATATTCTTTTCAGCATAAAAACGTGGCAACCAAAGCCACAAATCTCCAAAATCAACGAAGAGAGAAAGAGTTAGGGTTTTCGATTAATTACCCCAGATTCGGTCGATTCGAGGCGTTTTTGTTGCAGTTTCTTGCTTGCAATCTGATCACCTTGCTTTTCCTTGCGAGATCGGAGCAAAAATCGTAGGAAACGAACAAGAAACGAAGAAAACGAGATGGAAGGGCGCCGCGGTCGAGGGGAAGTTTGGGAGGGAAGAGAGAGAATTTCTTTCGCCTTTTATACCCCTCGCCGATTCTGCTGCACCTCGGTCGAGGTGGTCCCGACTGGACCGAGGTGGATCTTTGTCAGCCCTAGTGGCCTCGGTTGCTCAAGAATCATCTCGGTCGAGGTGTTGTGACAGCAACCGTGATGTGTCTCAGTCAAACTCCGTCTTCTCAAATTCTCAAACTTCTGTCCTTCTAGTGTTGCTCTTGAGTCGCAATCCTTCCTTAGAAAGTACCTGGTTTCTGTCTAGGACGCCAAAAACAAAACAAAACAAAGCGAAAGTAAACTATCTAAAACTAAACTAGAAAAAGGGAAAAGAAAGCAATACCTTGGATTGCCTCCCAAGAAGCGCTTGATTTAAGGTCACTAGCTTGACCGTACGGCATCCCTAATCATGCTGGAAGGTATCCTCACCCCATACTTCACCTTAATCATGGGATGAGATAAATAAGTCTATCAAACGTTCCAGCAAATGCAAATGTTCATCGGGGAATGAATCGTCGATGGGTGGGTCGTCCTTCTCGCGTGAAGAGGGAGGTAACCGGCTAAGGTGATCCGCAACAGAATTTTCGGATCCCCTCTTATCGCGAATCTCTAGGTCAAACTCTTGAAGCAAGAGAATCAATCGAATAAGACGTGGCTTTGCATCCTTCTTTGCAAGCAAGTAACGAATAGCTGCATGGTCAGTGTAAACAATATCTTTCGCCCCGACTAGGTAAGAACAAAATTTTTCAAAAGCATATACAACCGCCAAAAGCTCCTTTTCAGTGGTGGCGTAATTTATTTGGGCTTCATCTAGCGTTTTGCTAGCATAGTAAATGGCGTTGGTCCGGCCATCCTTCTTTTCTCCAAGCACCGCTCCTACCGCCACATCACTTGGATCGCACATGATCTCAAAGGGAAAGGTCCAATCCAGAGGTTGAATAATGGGAGCGGAGATCAATGCTTCCTTTATCCTGTAAAACACATCAAGACATTCCTGCGAAAACTAAAAAACAACATCCTTATTCAAGAGTTTAGTTAGTGGTTTAGAAATCTTTGAGAAATCCTTGATGAACCTTTTATAGAAACCTGCATGCCCGAAAAAACTCCGCACACCCTTAACAGAACAAGGGGGAGGAAGTTTCTCAATAGTCTCGATCTTAGCTCGATTGACCTCAATACCTCGGTTGGAAACGAGGTGTCCTAGCACAATGCCTTCATTAACCATAAAATGACACTTCTCCCAATTCAAAACGAGATTAGTGTCTTCACATCTTTGTAGAACTAGAGAAATGTTAGATAGACAATCATCAAAAGATGAACCATATACTGAAAAGTCATCCATAAATACCTCCATGATCTCCTCTATGTACTCAGAAAAGATAGCCATCATGCATCGCTGGAAGGTAGCGGGTGCATTACATAGTCCATATGGCATCCTCCTATAAGCGAATGTCCCCCATGGACAAGTGAAAGTGGTCTTCTCTTGATCATCCGGATGGATAGGAATCTGAAAGAAGCCACTATAGCCATCAAAATAGCAAAAATATGAATGATGGGCTAACCGTTCGAGCATTTGATCGATGAAGGGAAGTGGAAAATGGTCCTTCCGAGTGGCCATGTTCAGCTTCCTGTAATCGATGCACACCCTCCAACCCGTAACGGTCCTAGTTGGGATCAACTCGTTGTTCTTATTCGTCACAACGGTCATCCCTCCTTTCTACGGAACTACATGCACTAGGCTCACCCACTTGCTATCCGAGATAGGAAATATGATACCTGCATCCAACAACTTAATAATTTCTTTCTTCACAACCTCTTTCATGATCGGATATAACCGTCTTTGAGGTTCCCATGAAGTCTTATGATCATCCTCTATTAATATTCTATGCATGCAGAAAGAAGGCTTAATACCAATAAGATCATCAATAGTATAACCCAGAGCGTTTTGATGTTTTCTCATGACATGCATCAGTTTAAACAATTCAGTTTCGGAAAGGGAAGCACTAACGATGACAGGATAAGTAGAATTCGGTCCAAGAAAAACATACCTCAAGTGACTTCGAAGCGGTTTAAGCTCCACAACTAGGGGTGCCTTCTGAGGGGGATCCTTGCTTCCTCCTTCCAGTGGAGTAGACTTTGGTCTTTCAGAAGTCTCAGTTGACATCATCTCACTTGCGACCTCGGTCGAGGCCCAAGATGGGTCACCGAGATGTTCTTCAGATAAGAACACCTCGCTTGGTCCAGATGGTGCCTTGGTCGAGGTACTGGAACTGGGACCGAAACTGAAGATTCTCTTCTCCTCGATTAGTTTTTCAATCTTAGCTCCTGGATCTTCTTCCAGTTCCTTTAAGCTCCGTATATCTGCATCACAAGAAGCATCTATACCTTCCTCCATTAAGCTAAAACTAATAACTCTTTCAAGAGGATCATTAATAAGGATAGAGCTCACCAATTCTCTTAATTCTTCTTCATCATAGATGTTGAAGATATCATCCTCTAGCGGCTCCCTTTTCATTGCAGCAAGCAATGCAAACTCCACTTGATCTCCACAAATGTTGAAATTCAACTTGGCGTTCTTACAATCCACATTGTAACCCGAAGTTGCTAGAAATGGTCTCCCGAGAATGATAGGAACGGGATAATCTGCGGGTATATCAAGTACAACAAAGTCTATAGGTAAGTAGAAGTTACCTAACTTAACCGGAACATCTTCTAAAATGCCCACGGGATGGGTAATGGAGCGGTCTGCCATGTATAACCTTATCTTCACCGGCTTGGGCTCTCCCAGTCCGATCTTCACACATAGTTCCAGCGGGATGATGCTCACACTGGCTCCTAGATCACACAACGCTTCACAAGTCACATCCCCAACTTGAATGGGAATGCAAAATGAGCCGGGAACTCTCAACTTGGGCGGCATCTTCTCCTTCATGATTTGAATGAGCTCCGAGGATTTAGATGTCATCCTTACTTCACCAAAATCTTCCAGTTTTCTCCTCCTTAATAGAATTTCTTTTAAGAACTTTCCATATACGGGCATCCCTAGAAGAGCATCAAGGAAAGGGATGTTAATATATAGCTTATTCATCAAGTCAAGGAACTTACCAAAGTGCTTGTCTAGATGTGCTCTAGCCCTTGATTGGGGGAATGGAAGTGGTGGTTTAGATGCAGAAGGTGGGACATAAACTTCAGTTTTGTCCGTCGCTTTCTGGGACTCCACCTCGGGTGGCACCTCGACCGAAGTGTTCCTCGTGTGTACCTGGACCGAGGTGTTCTTCGTCTGCACTGGCATCGACCGAGGCACTGGATCTGCAGTTTTCAGTCCACTTCTCATCGTTATTCCCTGGATCACTTGGCGCTTCATTCGCCTTATTAAATAATTGTTGTTCTAAGGCTTTTTGTGCGTTTGTAAATGAAGTCATGGACGTCTCCATAGCGTTGAGCTTGATCAAGATGGCCTCGAGCACTACATCTTTCTTCTCCGGCTGGGACAAACTTGATCCAGGCTCCTGCCTCTTCAATGGAGTTGAAGAAGAAGAGGGATTAAAAGAATTATTAGAATTGGAATTAAAGTAAGGGTTACCCGAATTTTGATTGTTAGTTCTCCAATTGTTGTTGTTGGAGCCTCTATTGTTGTTGTAGTTGTTGTTCCGGGAACCATGATTGTTGTTCCTTGAGCCTTGATATCCTCCCTCTTCCTTCTTGGTGTGAGCAACCAAAAGGTCCTTCAATTGCTTCACATCATTCTTGAGGGAAATGAGTTGATTATCATTTGATGGAGCTTCTTGGAAATTAACTCTCTTAACTCCATTTTTAGCTCCTTCGTGGGATTATTTCTCCATGTGCAAAGCTTGTTTTTCAATGAACTCCCAAGCTTCATCAATCGGCATGTCCATGAATGTGCCGGCGGATCGTAGTTGAAGATTGAATTGGGTAGCTCCATTGATGACATGAATTATGACCTATTTTTAGGCATGTATTTATATAGATTTTCCCTTTATTTTGCATGCATAGACATACATTCATGGCATTTATGGTTATATTTACCTACTTTGCAAGAATAGAGGTCTACACAGAGTTTTATTGCATTTGTAGGTAATTTGGAAAATTATGGAGCAAAAATGGCACATTTAAGGATTAAGCCTTGAAGCGGGACAAAAAGGAGCATAAAAGGAATTTAGGACGCGTCAAAGTATCTTCTGATACCGTCTGACGCAACAAAGTATTTTCTGATACCTTCAGACGCGGACCAAAGTATTTTCTGATACCTTCGGACGCGGCCCAAAATATTTTCTGATACCGCCTGACGCGCCAAAGTATGTTTTGATACCGCCTGACGCGCCAAAGTATTTTTTGATACGTGCTGACGCGGCCCACAGTATTTTCTGATACCAGCGGCTTGACTTCTTTTCAGCCCAAATATTTAGGGTTTCATCGATAAACCCTAGATTTATCCCTACAAATATTCGATAGCCTTCAATATTGAAGGGCGGACGGTGACAGCTGTTACGTTAGGAAATAGCACAAAAAGCTTTACATTTATAAACTCGAACTAAATCCTAAACTACCTAGCGAAACCGCAGTGTACGGGACGTTTGTAGAAAGGTAAGTATTCCGAGGTCGAACACAAAGACTAAGGTGAAATAGAGTCAAGCAATGATCAAAGATAGTGTGAATCTAGACTAAGATAAGATGAGGAACAAAGAAAATGGAAAACGCAGTGTTTTTGTTGGTTTTTGTGGTGATCAAACAAAGATCACAAGTCAAGAAAGGTAATAAAACAACTAACAAATTAAGCTAGCAAACGGGTAAGTAACACAAAGCGCAAGTATATGATCAAGAGAGAAAAGTAGATTCTAGAGGTCAAGATTTCCGGTTATGGCATAGGATTCAAGGTTCTAAGGATTCTAAGGACTAGCTGCGGTGCTGGGGAAAGAATGTTTCACTAGTGGAAGCGATTACCGGGTAAGTCTCTCACTTCACTAATCCCGCATCAAACTCCTATTACCGGGTAGGTCTCAAGGGGTTAGAGTAAGGAATTTCGCACAAACTAGATGCTACTAAAGGGTAACCCTCTCCTTACCGGGTAAGTCTCGGAATAGGGAAATCTCAAGCAATAATCCTAGCACACTCAATCCAATAGCGGCTTATTAGGCTCACTACTACCTAGAATTCATCTTCTAAGGTATCTAAGATAGGGAATCATCGGGTAGATCTCTTCCTTCACTTAGGTTGATAGCATTAGGTGATCCTAAGCTAAATTAGGCTTAATAAACACTAGGATTTAAACAACCAATCACCATAGCATGCAGATTTATCATTTAAAGAGCAACAGAAGAATAAATCGGGCTGTTCTACAGATAAATCGGCCGATTTATCTGATGAACAGGTCGATTTTTCCTTCTGTTGTGAGTTTCGTGCATATAAATCATCCTAAACTGACATATAAGCCCATCCTATCATCACCCTAGCCATAACCATCAATCCATCACTCTAAAATCACAAGAAATTAGCCAATAATATGCATATCAAGATCCGAAATCATCAAACAAGCATACATGGTGTTCATAGATGAGTAATGAAAGATGAGTAAGCAAAATCAATAAATCTCAGCCAAAGACTAGTTGTAGCAAGACTTACAAACTCTAGAATGAAGATTTAAAACGTTCTTAACAATCCTTGCAATAAGTTCTTCAATCCAAGACTACAAAACCACTCAAAATCACTCTAAACTCTTAGAATGGTGTTCTTCTTCTTCCTTCAATCTTTGAGAGCTTTTTTTCTCCTCCAATCTTCCTACCAAAATTGATGAGCTGTGAATGAGAGTGTGGGAGAGGAGAGATGCTCAGCAACCACCTGCAGGACCACTTATATTCTCCACCAAGAGCAAGGACGGACAAGAGATCGTGGGACACGTGGCTTTAAGCTGTCAAAGACCTAAAAATCGACCCAGAGCAATAAATCGGCCGATTTAGCTGCTTGTTGGTCCGATTTTCTTCAGCAGAAACATGCTATGATCGTCTAGCCATGAGTTGCTCCATTGCTTGCACCAATAGTGGTCTTTGTGTCCTTTGTTGCTCCAATTATGCTCCTCCAAAGCTTTGGATGTGTACCATCATGAGGCTTGGCCCTCAAATGTATCGATTAACGTCCAATAGATCCCCGAATTACCTACAAAACCGATAAAAGGTAGTGTAGACGTCTTTTCTAGAAATGTGCGTGAATTGAGCAAAGACGTCATGAATCAATGCCAAAACTTGCACGAATGAATGAGAAATATATCTAAATGACTACCTAATCCTAAGTCATAAATCTTGTCATCAAAAATACCCCATACTTAAGGTTTGCTCGTCCCCGAGCAAATTCCGAACTATAGACTAAGAGATGACATGATTTATGTATGCAGAAAAATGGCAAAATCTTTTGGAGTTGTGCTTCTAATATTGGATCACCTTCATAGTCATGTTTCATGGCAATGGGCAAGCAATTATGCATCAAATAAATGAAAGCATGGAAAGACAATTACACTTAACTTGATAGCATGCAATGAAGTGTAAAGATGAAGAAGTCAAGATGATCATGAGCATATCCAATCTAAATCACTTAGTCTTACACACATGCAAGTAGGTCATAAGGACTTGTGAAATAGAAGGCCAAGAAATGTTGTGATTAGGCGGGAATTTTCTAGGCTTTGTGATGCTAATCCGGGAAAGGAACTAAACAACCATACATTCAAATTTTCTTATCAACTTCCCTCAAGTGTATATTTTTCTTCATTTTCTTTTCTTTCTTTTATTTTTGAGACAATGGCATTGGTGTACAAGAGCCGAAACCTTGGTGATTAGCCATTCTCGGGCTTTTTCTATTTTTCGAGATGCATCCACACCGGGCACACATACCAAAGCTCGTTAGGACTATCAGTTTATTTGACTTTGGCAAGGCACCAACACCCGATCATGTGAAGAGTACCGAGTTACTTGTCATTTAAACCAACGTCCCCAAACCTATATTTTTGTCTACACTTTCACAACAATTTCATCATTTCATTCACATCATTCTTTTATCAACAACTTCACCCCACACTTGCTTTTCACACACATCAACACACTAGCATGCTCCTATTCCCGGATGGGTCAAAAGAGGTCAAATTTATCTCAATTGAGGTGCTCAAGCAACATGATCAAGATGAGAAGTAGAGAAAGATGAATTGCCTTATTCATTCCTAAATGATGTGCAAGAACTAGCATGCAATTTCGACTTTCAATACTCAATTCAATCAAGGCAAACATTCATGATCACAAATCATTCATGGTTTCAAGAGAAGTACTTCAAGTCCACATATACATTCATCAATTTAACACATAAGGCCGTCCATAGCCAATCCACAAGACAAGGTTCATCATTAGGGTCATATCCAAGCCTAGAAGCATTAAAATTTTTAAAATTTTCTGAATTTTTTTTTGGATTTTTCGAAATATGTATGTACAATGCAAGACATAATGAAACATGTGACAAAATTAAACTATCCTAGATGCTAATCATGCAAGTGATCATGAAAACCCCACCCCATACTTAGAAACACATTGTCCCTAATGTGTAGACTGAATAAAGAAGTGAAAGAGAGTCCTCACAATGTAAAATTGGTGATGCTTTGGTATTTCGGTTCTCATTGGATGATGATGGTGGATGATCGATCAAGGATGGTAGAGAGCTCTTGATGTTCATTATGGTGTCGGAACCCGCGCTTGGCACCGCAAGCCGTCCAAGTTCCACGTCCGCTCCACCCATGCTTGATTGGAGATCATCACTTTTCTTTACAGAGGAAAAATCGGCCAAGCAACCCAGGAAAATCGGCCGATTTTGTGCATGAACAGTCCGATTTCCTGGGTGCTTTCTTCCTTGTCCATGTGCTCGGATCTTGCTTCTTCAACCATTCCATGAGGCCTTCACATGACCTCCAACATCTCATAACTCATGACAATCAACAAGATCTAGCACCCAAAAACACAAAGGAAAAACAAAGCACACCAAGAGTAAGATCAAGCAAAAGCAAGAAAAAGAAAGGGAAAAATATGTACCAATGGGTTGCCTCCCATTAAGCGCTTCTTTAAGGTCATTAGCTTGACCAAATTCAGAAGCGTTTCAATCAAGGTGAAGCGGGGCAATCACTTCCACCGGGGCTTCCGGGATGTATGTTAGCATGAAATATTGTGATATTTTAGGCACGTTTTCTAATCGTATTTGATTCATATTGATAGTCTTTGATTGAGCTTTATGCATATGTGAGCTAGTATTGCCTATATTGTCGATATGGATGTCTACACGAGTTCTATGTTGATTATAGGTGATTTGGAGCTATTTCCGAACGGAATCGAGCAAAGGAGAGTTGAGTTGATATGTCCATAGATCGAGGACACCTTTTGGAAGCAATTTGGAGTCTTAGATTGAGGAATGCACGAATGAAGGCCAAAAACCACGCTCTTACCCTAAATTACGGCCGTGGAAACCAAGTCAGGATTCGATGTTCATTCCAGGGGATATTACGGCCGTGGAACTAACCGTAGTAGTTTCCACGCCCTAAATTACGGTCGTGAAAAGATTCCACGACCGTGATTTTGGCGAATCTTTTCGCCATGTTTCGAAGCCACGATCTTTTGAAGATTGGGCCGGGCCGACATTTTGCCCTGCATTATAAAATAGACGGATGAGGCAAGATTCCGTCACCTCGCTTACGACCTTTCAAACCTCGCTTACGACCTTTCAACCCTCGCTTAGCGACAAAACGCAAAAACCCTCATCTTGGAGGTAATTTGGAGATCTCATTGAAGATCAAAGTTCATATTGAAGAGTTGCTGTTGGTGATCTTCGTGTTTGTGGAAGATCGAAGTTGATCGAAGTTCTTGGAGGATTTTGCAAGAAGATCTCTCTTCTTGTTTAGGTTTGATTCAGAATCGGATTGACATCCCGTTTCTCTTCTTTCCTAAAGATTGTGATTGCTTAGTCCGTTTTGAATCTTTAGATAACACTTGTTCTTGATTGTGATTCTGAGATTCACTTGAAGATTATTGATAGTTCTTGAAAGTTTTCATCTTTTATCTCTTAATTCTTGAATCAATATCAATATGACAGTTATTGGCTAAAAACCCTTAACAATTCTAAGGTGAAGGGTTGATAGTTGTGGCTTAGATGATGATAGATCGATCGTAAACAGATTAGACCCTGAGAGTTAGAGAATTATCGCCGACAACCCTAAATCACGGGCTGTTCTTGAGTTCCACGACCGTGGAATCTCAAGAACTAACCGTGATTTTCCTTAAGTCTACGAGCCTGCTTTTACTTTAATCTAAAGTTAAAGATTTGCTTTAGCTTAGCTTGGACTTGTCTTTTCTAGGTGGTAGTGAAGCCTCAACAACCTCTACCTCGATTGTGAGCCTCAACAACCTCAATCGGATAAGTTAGTCTTGATCTTTAGATTATAAGTTTGGATATTTGATACTAATCCTTGCCTTTAGAATCTTTCTATATTGAGCCTCAACAACCTGTATAGGGAGTGTCTTTTAGGTGAATTACATAAGGTTTTTGGAACCTCAACCGTACGATTACCTTACATTAGTATACCCTTGCATATCTCGACTCTGTCTTTATATCATTAGTATATCTTGAATCAATTGCCACAGCTGGATACTTGGATCTTTAGGATTGTTGTTTTCCCGATAATTTGCAAACTCCCATATTCAATTGCTTGATAATCTGCGATCGAGTTCGTTCCACCCAAATCCCTGTGTTCGATACTCTGGAATTCTTGCTAATCTACGTCGATCCGTACACTGCGGGTTCGCTTGCTTGATTCTAGTTTTATAAATTTAAAGCTTATTTGCACACACCTCTAGGGGCGAACAATGTACTTTTAGCCAATACTCATCCACCCAAATCCCTGTGTTCGATACTCTGGAACAATGTACTCATCCACCGATGATAGTGATTCTTCCATGCCTCCGCTAGAAGAGATTGATCCCACGATCAATATAAATCCTTTCAATCCACAAGGAGCTGCTAACCGCCGCATTCCACCTAGGAACGCGAGGGTCGAACGTGTGGATAATGAGCCGAGAACTCTTGGCCAGCGGATGGATCCGACACAACAACCACGCCGCTTAGGTGTGAATTTTGATGCTGAGGATGTACAAGGGTTTAGCTTTAACCCTCAAGTTATCACTCTTGTTCGCCAAAGTCAGTTTGGCGGTACAAGCGCTGAATCTCCACACCAACACTTGCAAAACTTTGAGTGTATGATGGAGACGATGAGACCAAAGAGCGCTACTACCAACAGCTATAAGCTCAAACCTTTCTTTTTCTCATTGAAAGGGAAAGCGCTATCTTGGTACCAAGCTCTTCCTAGTGGGAAACTAGAAACATGGGAAGACCTCTCCGTAGAGTTTCTCACCAAATTCTTTCCGCCATCCAAAACGGCGGAACTTAGAGGTAAGATTAATGCTTTTTCTATGAGACCTAACGAAAGTTTGTTTCAATCTTGGGAAAGGTTTCAGGATTTGCTCTTGGATTGCCCTTATCATGGCATATCCAAGCTTGCCTTGCTGGAGATCTACTACAAAGGGCTGGATGCGGGAACGCAATTCAACCTTCAATCCCTCTCATGTGGAACGTTCATGGACATGAGAGAAGATGACGCTTGGGACTTCATTGAGAAGCAAGCAAGAGTCATAGAGAAGTATTCCCACCGGAAAGTGGAGGGAAATCGTGTGGAGCAAGGAGCAAAGCTCACACATGAAGCTCAAAATCAGATTTTCTCCCTCAACAATGAGATCAAAGAGTTGAAGGAGACTATCAAGACCAACTTCCCAAAGCAACAAGAGAAGGATGTTGGCTATTTGGGCAACAACAACGGCGGTGATAACACCAACCGCAACAACAATAACCGGAACAATAACCGGAATAACAATTGGAATGGAAACAACAACAACCGGAACAACAGCAATTGGAACAACAATCGGGGTTCGAACAACAACAATTGGCGCTCCAATCAACAAAATTCCGGTAACTCCTATCCTTCCAATTCCAATTCACTAACTCCACCCTCTTCTTCCTCTACTCCTTTGAAAAGCCAGGGGCAATCATCAAATGGAGGAAACAATACGGGAAAGGAGAAACCGGATCCTATGTTGGAAACAATCTTGGGAAAGCTTCAAGGGTTGGAGAACCGCATCATCAAGGTTGATGATCAAATTTCTAAGGTTGACAAAGCTCAAAAGGTTTTGGAAAACCAAATGTTCAACCATGCGGAGGAAGTTCCTAGAAATCAAGGGAAACTTCCAGGAAAAACGGAGGACAACCCTAAAGGAAGGGTAATGGCGATTACAACTAGGAGCGGAGTGACTACCACCGATCCGCAGCCTACGTTCGTTGAAGTCCCCGTAGAGAAGGGCAAAGAAAAGGGGAAGGAGAAGGAAGACGTCTATGTTCCTCCTCCAGCTTTCAAACCTCCCCTACCGTTCCCTCAATCTAGAGCGCGAGCGCGCCTAGATAAACAATTTGGTAAGTTTATAGAACTCATGAGCAAGCTGCATATTAATATACCTTTCATTGATGCCATTGTAGGTATGCCGGCTTATGGCAAGTTCTTGAAGGAGCTCCTCTCTAACAAGAGGAAGCTAGAAGATTTTGGTGAAGTCAAGATGAGTTCGGATTCTTCGGATCTCATCAAGACTATGAAGGAAAAAATGCCCCCAAAGCTGAAAGATCCGGGGTCATTTTGCATTCCCATTGGAGTGGGAGAGGTCACATATGACGCTTTATGTGACTTGGGAGCAAGTGTGAGCATCATACCACTTGCATTGTGCAGGAAGATCGGTTTAGGCGACCCTAAACCGGTGAAGATGACGTTATACATGGCGGATCGATCCATTACTCGCCCCGTCGGCATTGTAGAAGACGTCCCGGTCAAGCTAGGCAAGTTCTTTGTTCCCATTGATTTTGTCGTGCTTGACATTCCTGCGGATAGTCCGGTCCCGATCATACTCGGAAGGCCGTTTCTTGCAACTTCTGGCTGCATGGTCGATTGCAAGAATGGGAGGCTCGCTTTTGATATTGGGGAAGAGAAAGTAGAATTCGTTCTTTCCACTCTAGTGAAGGAGCCAATCTTTGATGAGGATATTTACAATGTCCAAGACGAAGAAGGTTTATCTAGGGAAGAGGTAAGTGCAATTCTCTTTAACGATCCTTTGCAAAAGGTTATTACTATGAGTCTAACCGATGTAGGAGAAGAGGAAGAGTGCAAAGAGGAAATTAAAGCCTTAGGAGCACAAGAAGAGATGTATGAAGTGGAGTTTGAGAAACTCCACGATGAGGCTGAAAATACTCGAATCCACGGTCATACTCTGTATTCCACGACCGTGGATTCCACGACCAAAATCAACCTCCATTCCAGAGGATATTACGGCCGTGGAACTCCAGAGGAGACCGTAATTTTGGCCGTGGAAGATGGTGATCGGCATACTTCTCCAACTTCTTCTAATTCTTCTCCAAACCATCCAACCTCCTTAGAAACTTCTAAGGAAACATCGGAAGCTCCTCAAGGATCATTGGAAGCTCCGAAAGCAATGGAACTCAAACCACTTCCTACTCATCTAAGGTACGCTTTTCTTGGATCTAATTCCACCTTCCCGGTTATCGTTAGTTCCGAATTAAGCATAGATGAACATGAACAGCTCATGATTGTCCTTAGGAAACATAGAAAAGCCATAGGCTATACTATTGAGGACTTAGTAGGAATTAAACCCTCCCTATGCATGCATAAGATACTAATGGAGGAGGACTTTAGAACTTCAAGACAACCTCAAAGGCGGTTGAATCCGACCATGAAGGAGGTTGTCAAGAAGGAAATTCTTAAACTTCTTGATGCAGGTATCATCTATCCTATCTCCGATAGCAAGTGGGTGAGCCCAGTTCAAGTAGTTCCGAAGAAGGGAGGAATGACAGTCATCACCAATAAGAACAACGAACTCATTCCTACCCGAACTGTAACTGGATGGCGAATGTGCATAGACTACCGCAAGCTCAACAATGCAACGCGGAAGGATCACTTTCCATTGCCATTCATCGATCAAATGCTTGAAAGGTTAGCACAACATTCATACTTTTGCTACCTTGACGGCTATAGTGGTTTCTTTCAGATCCCGATACATCCGGATGATCAAGAGAAGACCACATTCACGTGCCCTTGGGGTACGTTCGCTTATAGGAGAATGTCGTTCGGGCTTTGCAACGCCCCAGCCACCTTTCAACGGTGCATGATGGCCATCTTCTCCGAATATGTAGAGGAAATCATGGAAGTCTTCATGGACGACTTCTCCGTTTACGGTTCCTCTTTTAACGATTGTCTTTCTAACCTTTCTCTTGTTTTGCAAAGATGTGAAGACACTAACCTAGTTCTTAATTGGGAGAAGTGTCAATTCATGGTTAAGGAAGGAATCGTGTTAGGTCACTTAGTCTCTAGTAGAGGGATAGAGGCAGACAAAGCTAAAATAGAGACCATAGAGAAACTTCCTCCCCCAATTTCGGTGAAGGGAATAAGAAGTTTCCTAGGACATGCTAGATTTTATAGACGTTTCATTCAGGACTTTTCTAAGATATCAAAACCTCTCACTAATCTATTGATGAAGGATGCGGTTTTTGAGTTTTCACAGGAATGTCTAGATGCGTTCAACACCATTCGGCAAGCTCTAATTTCAGCACCCATTATCCAACCCCCGGATTGGACTCTCCCTTTCGAGATTATGTGTGATGCTAGTGACGTAGCCATTGGAGCTGTTCTTGGGCAACGAAAGGAAGGACGAACCCACGCCATATACTATGCTAGCAAGACGCTAGACGAAGCCCAGCTCAACTACGCCACTACGGAAAAAGAGTTTCTAGCCATTGTCTACGCTATTGACAAGTTTCGCTCTTATCTTGTAGGTGCAAAGGTGATTATCTACACGGATCATGCTGCGATCCGGTACCTCCTTGCAAAGAAAGACGCGAAGCCAAGGCTAATTAGATGGATTCTTCTCCTACAAGAATTCGATCTTGAGATCCGCGACAAGAAAGGCTCGGAAAATTCTGTTGCGGATCATTTGAGTCGTCTAACACATCTAGAGGACGACCATTTACCCATTGATGACTCCTTCCCGGACGAACACCTACATATCATAGAGGAGTGCATCAAGGTAATCTCCAAAGGTAACGAACCATGGTTTGCTGACTTCGTTAACTATTTGGTTTGCCAGGAGATACCACCCGGACTGTCATACGCACAAAGGAAGAAGTTCTTCAAGGACGTCCGAGAATACCATTGGAACGAACCTCTCCTCTTCAAGAGAGGTCCGGATGGCATCATCCGGCGATGTGTGCCGGAAGATGAGATGCAAAGTGTCATCCGTCATTGTCATTCACTACCTTGTGGAGGACACGCTAGTTCGAACAAAACTAGCGCAAAGGTATTGCAATCTGGATTCTATTGGCCTACTTTATTTAAAGATGTGCAATCCTTTGTTTCCTGTTGCGATGCTTGTCAAAGAACAGGCAATATCTCTAGGAGGAACGAGATGCCCCTCAACAACATCCAGGAGGTGGAGATTTTCGACGTTTGGGGAGTCGATTTCATGGGACCATTCCCTTCTTCTTGTGGAAACCAATACATACTATTGGCGGTAGATTACGTCTCCAGATGGGTCGAAGCAATTGCCTCTCCCACAAATGATGCCATGGTGGTGGTCAAGTTCTTCAACAAGACCATCTTTCCGCGATTCGGGACGCCAAGGACGATCATTAGTGATGGAGGTTCTCACTTCATAGCCCGTCGCTTTGAAGCTCTTCTAACCAAGTATGGGGTTACTCACAAGATCGCCACCCCTTACCATCCACAAACGAGTGGACAAGTTGAGATCTCAAATAGGGAGATCAAGGGAATTCTAGAGAAGACGGTTTCAAGGACTAGGAAGGATTGGTCCTTGAAACTAGATGATGCATTATGGGCATACCGGACTGCATACAAGACTCCCATAGGAACCACACCATACAACCTTGTGTATGGGAAGTCTTGTCATTTGCCGGTAGAGCTAGAGCACAAAGCGTTTTGGGCTATCAAATGGCTGAATTTCGGCATGAAGGAAGCGGGAGAGAAGCGTCTCCTAGACATCAACGAGCTGGATGAACTCCGTTTGAACGCCTATGAAAACGCTAAGATCTACAAGGAAAGAGCAAAGCGTTGGCATGATAAGCATATCATTCCAAAGGACTTCCAAGAAGGAGATCAAGTTCTCCTCTTCAATTCGAGACTTCGCCTCTTTCCAGGTAAGTTAAAATCTCGTTGGACTGGACCTTTTCTAATTAAGCGTATTTTCCCCCATGGTGCAGTTGAAGTATGGGGTGAAGCTAGTGGAAGTTTTAAGGTGAACGGCCAACGACTCAAGAAGTACTCGCCGGAACTCCAAGCTGAGGAGTTTGCACCTACCGCACTCGAATAAGTGCGAGATTGGTCTAGCTACGGACCTTAAACAAAGCGCTTCTTGGGAGGCAACCCAAGGTATTGCATTCTCGTTTTTGTTTTCGATTCATAGATTAGCTTAGAATAGACGTTTTCGCTTTGTTTTGCCTCGATTTCTTCCGGTATGTTCGTGTTTTTGGTTGTAGGAATGATGGAAAAGGAGAAAGGAGGGATAATGTCAAAGAAAAGCGACGAAATTTGGACTTTGAAGCTTTACAGAGGGTTCCACGGTCTAAATCACGGTCGTCATAGCTACAGTGGCCGTAATTCTCAAAAGCCTGTGAAAAATCACCAAAACCACGGGTCCGTACATTTCCACGGCCGTGGAATGCCCCGACAGACCGTGATTTTTGAAATTTTGCCTGCGAGTATAAAAGCCACACTTCGTCACAAAAACACCACAATCCTTCCCCAATTCCACGACCTAGATACCGAAAACACGAACCCTCTCCAAATTCTTCATTTTCTAATCGTTTTCAACGATTCTTCGTCCTAAACTGCAGCAAATCCAACCACGAACAAGATTCAAGCAACAAATCGAGTGGAAAACGATCAACAAACCCGCATTTTGGATTATTCAATCCGAAAAAAAAAGGTTATTTCCTTCTCTTCGATTCTAGTGGATTTGGTTCGTTTTTGCCATAGATTTTTAGGAAGAACTGATCAAGATTGGAAGAAATTAGATTAGGACTGTTTGTTGTGGTGAGATTGGGTGAATTTGCTGAGATTCACAAGATTCTGTCTAGAATTACGGTCTCTGGAGGTTCCACGGCCGTGGTTTTCGAAGAACAGACCGTAATTTTGAACAGAAATGGATTTCGTAAGGAGAGTTTCGGGAAGGATAAAGGAGAAGAAAGGGGACCAAAATAAGAAAAGAAAGGGCAACCCCTCCACATCTAGGGCACCACCACCCTCATCTCCCTCACCACCATCCTCACCTTCACCTCCATCTTCACCACCTCACCCTAGCATCCTAACCATACACGAAAACCACCTAGCTGCATTTGAAAGGATAGAGGAGAGGGCAGTGATTGGCCCTAGGTACTTGTTGTTGGAGGATCTACATCCTTTCAACATAGTTGATGACCTTACATGGCTCTTGGATAGAGCCGGATTGCTTGTCTTCACGAACATTCGTGAAGACGCTTACGAGGAGATTACCCGAGAGGTTGTGACGTCCTTTGAGCACAGCCCAGTAGATAGGACCGTCTCCTTCCGTCTTATGGATCGAGACTACCACTTGAGCATTGTTGAGTTCGGGACCATTTTCGGGTTCCATGAGACCTACAACGGTCGACTTCCTAGAGGCGTTTCCGCCAAGGACTTTTGGGCGGAAGTGGCCATGATTTATGCCGACGAGGACCGTTGGCAACCAGCTGATACCAAGGCTAGATTGATGTACCATCTAGCCTTGAAGATAGCTCACCGTGTTCTTTCGGAGTGTCTCTTTCCTAGGACGGAGACGCCCCAACAGATCAAGACGGATGAGCTATTCCTTCTTTACGCCATGCTTTATGGATGCCGCGCAGATTGTGCTACTCTTTTGGCGGCAACGATGAGTAAACTCAAGAACAAATCGAGAGGGAACATTGGATATGGTGGGATAGTGACCCACATAGCTAGGAGCTTTGGTGTAGATTTTTCAGCTTGCACCCGCATACCCGCCGTACCTCTAGGATTACATGCATTCATGGTTAGGGGACTCATCTTCCCCACACATAGAGGTCCGCCTTATGCGGGTATGCCCTGGGAGAGTAGGACAGGCAGGGGTATTGAGTGGCTGCCAGAGTATTCCATTGTGGCGGGACGCCACAATTGGAAGGAGACGTTCGCTGCGATGCATGCGAACAGGCTTGTAGCTCCCCCTTACGTTCCACCACCGGTTGAGGATGAGGAGGACATGGGAGAGCAGTACGAGAGTGGTGGAGGAGCGGAGCAGGAGTTCGGCTCGTTTCCGGATCAGCCGGAAGCGGCCCCGGATGTACCTAGGCGCTCTCCACGCCCAGCTAGAGCTTCAGGCTCATCATCTCGCCGCGCCAGCGTGAGTGAGAGGCCCACGTGGATGACTACACCTCCCACTTGGTACGATACACCCCCTACTTGGTCCACGACGCAGCCAGCAGCACCACCACCACCACCAGCACCAACACCAGCCGATGCCCCCGCATGGTATGGTCACCCCCCGGGATGGTACGAGCAGATGCCGGATTGGGCTACCGGACTTTCAGAGAGAGTCGGAGCACTAGAGATCCGGGCGGATGCTAGAGACGGACGCCTAGACGACCTCGACCACATGATGAGGGACGTCTACCGCCAGTAGTTTGGGCGGTTCTATGATCCGAGTTTCTCTCCATTCCCACCACCACCGCCGCCGCAGTGATCGATGCATGACAGTTTGTTTTAGACATTCCCGCCACCACTTGTGAGTTTCTTTTTCTTTTGCTTTCTTTTGTTCTTTCTTGTGAACATTAGGGACAATGTTCGCCCTAAGTATGGGGTGGGATGTACTAAATGTTTGTAATAACTCTACTCTATATGTTGCTTCCATTACGAGACTATCATTGCATGTTCATTATATGTTACATGTTTCATTCTTGCATTGCATGAAAAGTGACTTGAAAAACCCATAAAAATTGAATCATTTTGAAAATTTTGTGCTTCTAATGAATTGAGATGATTTCCATGATAATCACTACTTGTGAATTGAGTTTGATGACAATTGCATGCTTAAAAGGATTGTAAATTGAAATGAATTTGAATGAATGAATTTTACCTCTTTTGCAAGCTTTATAATGTGAAAACGTTACCTAAATCATGTTGAGAGATTGAAGTTGAAATCACATTATAAGTTCCTATACTTCTTGTTGAAATGATTAAGGCAATTCGATACTTTCTTTCTTCTTTCTTTGATCATCTAGCTCCTCATTGAAATATTAGCCTCCCTTACCTATCCGGGAATTTGGAGAAGTGAATGAGAAAAAGGCATGTTTGATGTGGGAGGGCCATGAGAGCGATTATTTGCAATCAATCGAATAGAAAGAAATTATAGGTTTGGGGAAGTCAATCATGACGATGAGTAACTCGGCACCATTCACATAGCCGGGTGTTTGTGTCTTGCCAAAGTCGGATTGAGCGATATTCCTAGCGGATTATGGTATGTGCGCTAAGGGTTTGAGGCATCTCTTGCAATTTTGAGAAACGCCAATCTCCTAGGCTTCGGTTTTTGTGCACCTCTATCCATAACTCCAAAAGTAAAGTCGAAAAAGAAGAGAGCAAAGCTCTAAGTGAAGTGTTGCGGAAACCGCAAAAGAAGAAGAAGGTAGTTGTCCACTTTCCCGGATTTATGCACCACTCTCCCTTAAAGTTTTCCCTTCCCTTCCATACTCTAGACCTTTTCTTTGAAAGTCCTTAAGATCAAAAGAATGTTATATGGCTTGGTGATCTAAATTGAAGTTCTTATGATTGATTTTGATAATATTTGAAGGTTATAATGCTTGTTTGGAAGTTAAATTGATTCATGAGTTTTCTTTGCCTTTTACTCTCTAATCAAGTGTGTGAAAGTTTGAAAAACGATTGAAGCAAGGTTTGAGAATGATCTATTCTTTAGAAGTCACTTTCATCCAAAAGAAGGTACACATATTTCATCCTAACTCTTGTTTAAAACTTTTTGAAAGACTTTGCTTAGGGACAAGCAGGTACTAAGTATGGGGTTATTTGTTAGCATGAAATATTGTGATATTTTAGGCACGTTTTCTAATCGTATTTGATTCATATTGATAGTCTTTGATTGAGCTTTATGCATATGTGAGCTAGTATTGCCTATATTGTCGATATGGATGTCTACACGAGTTCTATGTTGATTATAGGTGATTTGGAGCTATTTCCGAACGGAATCGAGCAAAGGAGAGTTGAGTTGATATGTCCATAGATCGAGGACACCTTTTGGAAGCAATTTGGAGTCTTAGATTGAGGAATGCACGAATGAAGGCCAAAAACCACGCTCTTACCCTAAATTACGGCCGTGGAAACCAAGTCAGGATTCGATGTTCATTCCAGGGGATATTACGGCCGTGGAACTAACCGTAGTAGTTTCCACGCCCTAAATTACGGTCGTGAAAAGATTCCACGACCGTGATTTTGGCGAATCTTTTCGCCATGTTTCGAAGCCACGATCTTTTGAAGATTGGGCCGGGCCGACATTTTGCCCTGCATTATAAAATAGACGGATGAGGCAAGATTCCGTCACCTCGCTTACGACCTTTTAAACCTCGCTTACGACCTTTCAACCCTCGCTTAGCGACAAAACGCAAAAACCCTCATCTTGGAGGTAATTTGGAGATCTCATTGAAGATCAAAGTTCATATTGAAGAGTTGCTGTTGGTGATCTTCGTGTTTGTGGAAGATCGAAGTTGATCGAAGTTCTTGGAGGATTTTGCAAGAAGATCTCTCTTCTTGTTTAGGTTTGATTCAGAATCGGATTGACATCCCGTTTCTCTTCTTTCCTAAAGATTGTGATTGCTTAGTCCGTTTTGAATCTTTAGATAACACTTGTTCTTGATTGTGATTCTGAGATTCACTTGAAGATTATTGATAGTTCTTGAAAGTTTTCATCTTTTATCTCTTAATTCTTGAATCAATATCAATATGACAGTTATTGGCTAAAAACCCTTAACAATTCTAAGGTGAAGGGTTGATAGTTGTGGCTTAGATGATGATAGATCGATCGTAAACAGATTAGACCCTGAGAGTTAGAGAATTATCGCCGACAACCCTAAATCACGGGCTGTTCTTGAGTTCCACGACCGTGGAATCTCAAGAACTAACCGTGATTTTCCTTAAGTCTACGAGCCTGCTTTTACTTTAATCTAAAGTTAAAGATTTGCTTTAGCTTAGCTTGGACTTGTCTTTTCTAGGTGGTAGTGAAGCCTCAACAACCTCTACCTCGATTGTGAGCCTCAACAACCTCAATCGGATAAGTTAGTCTTGATCTTTAGATTATAAGTTTGGGTATTTGATACTAATCCTTGCCTTTAGAATCTTTCTATATTGAGCCTCAACAACCTGTATAGGGAGTGTCTTTTAGGTGAATTACATAAGGTTTTTGGAACCTCAACCGTACGATTACCTTACATTAGTATACCCTTGCATATCTCGACTCTGTCTTTATATCATTAGTATATCTTGAATCAATTGCCACAGCTGGATACTTGGATCTTTAGGATTGTTGTTTTCCCGATAATTTGCAAACTCCCATATTCAATTGCTTGATAATCTGCGATCGAGTTCGTTCCACCCAAATCCCTGTGTTCGATACTCTGGAATTCTTGCTAATCTACGTCGATCCGTACACTGCGGGTTCGCTTGCTTGATTCTAGTTTTATAAATTTAAAGCTTATTTGCACACACCTCTAGGGGCGAACAATGTACTTTTTCAATCGATGCCCATTCACTTTGAAGTCACCACAATGATCTCCTCCTATCTCTACCGCTCCATGAGGAAAGATCTTCTTCACCACATATGGCCCGGTCCATCTTGATTTGAGCTTTCCGGGGAAGAGCCGCAGCCTCGAGTTGAAGAGAAGGACAAGGTCGCCTTCACTCAACTCCTTTGGGATGATCCTCTTATCATGCCATCGCTTGGTTCTCTCCTTGTAGATCCGAGCATTCTCATATGCATCCAACCAGATCTCCTCAAGGGCGTTCATGTCTAGCAACCGCTTTTCTCCGGCCTCCTTGAGACAAAATTTAGCCACCTTATAGCCCAATATGCTCGATGCTCCATCTCTACCGGAAGGTGGCAAGACTTTCCATAGACCAACTTGTAAGGAGTGGTGCCAATTGGTGTTTTGAAGGCGGTCCTATATGCCCACAAGGCATCATCGAGCTTCATAGCCTAATCTTTTCTCGTCCTTGATACCGTCTTCTCAAGAATGGCCTTGATCTCCCGGTTGGAGATCTCCACTTGGCCACTAGTTTGGGGATGGTAAGGTGTTGCCACCCTAAGAGTCACCCCATACTTAGCCAAAAGTGCTCCAAAGTTCCTATTGGTGAAGTGCTTCCCTCCATCACTTATGATCACTCTTGGTGTTCCAAACCTGGGGAAGATCACTCGGTTGAAGAACCGCACCACAACCTTGGCATCATTTGTAGGAGAGGCGATTGCCTCCACCCATCTTGACACATAATCCACCGCCAATAGGATGTAGAGATTGCCACATGAAGAAGGGAAGGGTCCCATGAAGTCCACACCCCACACATCAAATATCTCTACCTCTTGGATGTTGTTCAAGGGCATCTCATTCCTCCTTGAGATGTTGCCCGTCCTTTGGCAAGCATCACAAGCTACCACAAAGCCTTGCACGTCCTTGAACAAACTTGGCCAAAAGAAGCCCGATTGTAGCACTTTCGCACATGTCTTGTATGCACTAGCATGCCCTCCACATGGCAAGGAATGACAATGGCGGATCACACTCTCCACCTCATCCTCCGGTATGCATCTTCTAAACATCCCATCCGGCCCTCTTTTGAACAAAAGTGGTTCACTCCAATAGTAATGTCTCACATCCTTGAAGAACTTCTTCCTTTGGGCATATGTCAAACTGGGGAGCACTTCCTCACACACCAAGTAGTTCACAATGTCGGCATACCATGGCTCACTTCCTCTAGACACTTGGAACAAGCACTCCTCCACCATTTGCAATTGCTCACCCCGGAATGAGTCATCAATCGGGATGTCATCTCTCTCAATCACTAAAGGAGGTAATCTACTAAGGTGATCCGCCACGGAGTTCTCGGATCCCTTCTTGTCCCGGATTTCCAAGTCAAACTCTTGAAGAAGGAGGATCCACCGAATCAACCTAGGCTTGGCATCCTTCTTGGTAAGTAGATAACGGATCGCAGCATGATCCGTATAAACTATGACCTTCGCTCCAACAAGGTATGACCGAAACTTCTCAAAGGCATACACTACCGCTAGCAACTCCTTCTCGGTTGTGGCATAGTTAAGTTGGGCATCATCTAGCGTCTTGCTAGCATAATAAATGGCATGAGTTCGCCCATCTTTCCTTTGCCCCAAGACAGCCCCAACGGCTACATCGCTTGCGTCACACATGATCTCAAACGGTAGGCTCCAATCCGGAGGTTGCATTATAGGCGCGGAGATCAAAGCGTTCTTTAACCTACAAAAAGCCTCAAGGCAATCTTTGGAGAAAACAAATTCAACATCCTTCATTAGTAGGTTAGTGAGAGGCTTAGAAATTTTAGAGAAATCTTGAATGAACCTCCGGTAAAAACCGGCATGCCCTAAAAAACTCCTTACCCCTTTCACCGAGGTAGGTGGTGGCAACTTCTCTATCGTTTCAATCTTGGCTCTATCAACCTCAATGCCACGGTTAGACACTAAGTGTCCTAACACAATACCTTCACTTACCATGAAGTGGCATTTTTCCCAATTTAAGACAAGATTTGTCTCCTCACATCTTTGCAATACTAAGGACAAGTTAGCCAAGCAATTATCAAAGGAAGAACCATAAACAGAGAAATCATCCATGAACACTTCCATGATATTTTCAATGTATTCCGAAAAAATAGCCATCATACACCTTTGAAAGGTGGCGGGTGCATTACACAACCCAAATGGCATTCTCCTATATGCAAAAGTACCCCATGGACATGTAAAGGTTGTTTTCTCTTGGTCATCGGGGTGGATAGGGATTTGGAAGAATCCACTATAGCCATCTAGGTAGCAAAAATGAGAATGTTGAGCTAACCTCTCTAGCATTTGGTCAATGAAAGGGAGAGGGAAGTGATCTTTCCTAGAGGCCATGTTCAACTTCCTATAATCAATGCACATCCTCCATCCCGTAACCGTTCTAGTGGGGATTAGTTCATTGTTCTCATTGGTCACTACGGTCATCCCACCCTTCTTAGGCACTACATGAACGGGACTAACCCACTTACTATCCGAGATAGGGTAGATAATTCCCGCATCTAGCAACTTTATGATCTCCTTCTTAACTACCTCTTTCATTATAGGATTTAACCTTCTTTGATGTTCAATATAGGGTTTATGATTATCTTCCATCATTATCCTATGCATGCACAAAGAGGGCTTGATGCCAACAAGATCGTCAATGGTGTATCCTATTGCCTTTCTATGCAGTTTCAATTCATTCAACAACCTATTAAGCTCATCATCACTCAAAGATGCATTCACAATCACCGGATAAGTAGAATTTGAACCAAGGAAAGCATACTTTAAATGAGAAGGAAGAGGTTTAAGATCAAGTTGAGGAGGACCTTTTTCGGTTGGAGACGATCCATACAATGTAGGTTGAGATGATTGCAAAGCCATGGAAGCCACCTTGAAGTCCCTTGATGATTGCTCACATTCAAGTGGTTGGTGCTGAAAAGACTCAAGGAAACCGACCCAGGAAGAAAAATCGGTCGATTTATCTGAAGGGGGGTCGATCTGAGTTTCTGTTTTGGCAAAACTGGCTGAAATTTCAGCATAAGTACAAAAATCGGCCGATTTTTGCCCTTCAGTCCGATTTTTCTGGCAGTTTTCCTCTTCTTCTAGCACTTCAAACCCAACACTTGGTAGCTCGTCCAATGCATTCAAGGCCTTGATTACTTCATTGCTACTCTCCTCAATTCCTTCTTCCATCAAGCTTGAGCTAAGAACTCTCTCAAGTGGATCCTTGAGCAAGATTGAGCTCACAACCTCTCTAGACTCCTCTTCTTCAACTATGTTGAATATATCCTCATCAAGGGTTGGCCCTTTCATCATTGTTGATAGCTTGAACTTGATGTTCTCTTCTCCAATGTTGAAGGAGAGAGTCCCATTCCTGCAATCCACTAGACATCCGGAAGTAGCTAGGAAAGGTCTCCCCAAGATGATAGGAACCGGATAGTCCGCCGGGATATCCAAGACAAGGAAGTCTATGGGCACATAGAACTTCCCTAGTTGCACCGGAATGTCTTCCAAGATCCCAACCGGATGAGTGATCGAGCGGTCCGCCATGTAAAGGGTCATCTTGACCGGTTTTGGCTCTCCTAGCCCCACCTTGTTGCAAAGTGCAAGCGGGATGATGCTTACACTCGCCCCAAGATCACATAGGGCGTCATACTTCACTTCTCCTACTCCGATTGGCACACAAAAGGATCCCGGATCCCTTAGCTTGGGAGGCATCTCCTCCTTCATCGTTTGAATCAACTCCGAGGATCTCTTAGTCATCCTTCTCTCACCATACTCCTCCAACTTCCTTTTGTTGGAGAGTATTTCCTTCAAGAACTTGCCATATGCCGGCATCCCTAAAATAGCATCCATGAACGGAATGTTAATATGCAATTTAGACATTAGTTCAAGGAACTTACCAAAATGATTGTTCAGGCGAGCTCTTGCTCGTGATTGAGGGAACGGTAGTGGTGGCTTGTATGGAGGCGGTGCCACATAGGTTGGCTCTACATCTTTGCTCTTGCCTCCATCTCCTTGCAAAGTCTCTTCTTCATTCACCGCTTGCTTCCCTTTAGCATTCTCCTTGGGCAAAGGGTCCTTCATGCTTAACCCACTTCTTGTTGTAATAGCCAACACTTGGCCTCTTGGGTTTTCTTCGGTTCTTCCGGGAAGCTTTCCCGGATCTCTATGTGCTTCACCCGCCTTTTGGAACACTTGTGCTTCCAAAACCTTTTGAGCTTTAGAAATTGAAGTCACCGTGCTCTCAAGACCACTCAACCTTCCAAGCAATTGCTCAAACATCAATTCGGTCCTATCCTTTGGAGGTTGAGTAAATCCGGGTGGAGGTTCTTGTGAAGCTCTCGGTGGTGGAGTTGTGCTTGTGGAAGCGGGAGGGTTCAAGGCTCCATCCGGGTTAGAGTAAGAAAACCCGGGATGGTTGTGGTTGGGCCGGTAATTGTTGAATTGCCGGTTGTTGTTGAAGTTCCTTGGGCCTTGGTAGTTGTTGTAGTTGCCCCTTCCCATATAGTTCACATCCTCCTCCTTGGAAGACAAGTTAGCTTGTGGAGGCACTTGAGGGGTTGCTTGGTTCTTCAAGGTTGTAGCACACAACTCCCTCAAGGATTTCAACTCATTGTTGATGGCGTCGAGCTTGAAGTTGCTCATGGTGACCTCACTCACCTCATATGCTCCCGCCTTTCTACCTTCACTCTTCCTATGGGAGTACTTCTCAATCACTAGAGCTTGCTTCTCCACAAACTCCCAAGCATCATCTACATGCTTCTCCATGAAAGTCCCACCGGAAAGGGATTGAAGCTTGAATTGGCTATCTTCATCAAGTCCCTTGAAGTAGATCTCCAATAGCTCAATTTTCGGTATGCCATGGTGTGGACAATCTAGGAGAAGGTCTTTGAATCTCTCCCAAGACTTGAACAAACTCTCTTTATCCTTCATCACGAAGGCATTGATCTTCCCTCTTAATTCGGTAGTCTTTGAAGGTGGGAAGAACTTAGTCAAAAACTCGGTTGTCATCTCCTCCCAAGTACCAACTCGCCCTTGCGGAATAGATTGATACCAAGCTAAGGCCTTGTCCTTAAGAGAGAAGGAGAAAGCCCTTAGCTTATGGTTGTTGCTCTCCAATCTTGGCGGTCTAAGAGTCTCCATCAAAATCTCGTAGTTCATCAAATGTTGGTGAGGAGACTCTCCTTCCATCCCTCCAAATTGATTATGCCGGATCATTTGTAGAACTTGAGGGCGGAGCTCATAGTTGTGGGCTGCGGGATCTCCTAAGTTCACACCCGGACGGTGTGCTCTTTGTGCCGGATCCATACGTCTCCCTAGGGTTTGTGGCTCTTCAATGGCAATGGGCACAACTCTAACATTAGCCGCCGGCTGCGGTTGTACCACCGGTGGTGGAGGAGGTGGAGGTTGTTCGCGATTAAGCTCTCCTTGAACAAGGGCTTGCCTAATCTCCTCAATCTCCCTTCTAGTCTCCTCTTGCCTCTCATTGGCAAGTCTCCTTTCTTCCTCCAAGAGCTCATCTCTTAGCCTTAATTGCTCTAAGGCTTCATCCAACTCAGCTTGGAGGTTTCTTCCGGCCATCTCTTTCTCTTTTCGGATGTTCTTGGATCTAGATCGAAGGGTTTTCTCCGGTTCGGGATCGAATGGAGCTAAATCCTTGCCAAGAGATCTTCGCATACACCTAAAGAGAGAGATGATGTCCTGAAAAGCAAAGACACACACCAAAGAGAGATCAAAAGCAACAAGAAAGATCTACACTATAAACAATCACGAAATGACTCAATCTAGACCTAGTCCCCGGCAACGGCGCCAAAAACTTGTTACGCTAGGAAATAGCACAAAAAGCTTTACATTTATAAACTCGAACTAAATCCTAAACTACCTAGCGAAACCGCAGTGTACGGGACGTTTGTAGAAAGGTAAGTATTCCGAGGTCGAACACAAAGACTAAGGTGAAATAGAGTCAAGCAATGATCAAAGATAGTGTGAATCTAGACTAAGATAAGATGAGGAACAAAGAAAATGGAAAACGCAGTGTTTTTGTTGGTTTTTGTGGTGATCAAACAAAGATCACAAGTCAAGCAAGGTAATAAAACAACTAACAAATTAAGCTAGCAAACGGGTAAGTAACACAAAGCGCAAGTATATGATCAAGAGAGAAAAGTAGATTCTAGAGGTCAAGATTTCCGGTTATGGCATAGGATTCAAGGTTCTAAGGATTCTAAGGACTAGCTGCGGTACTAGGGAAAGAATGTTTCACTAGTGGAAGCGATTACCGGGTAAGTCTCTCACTTCACTAATCCCGCATCAAACTCCTATTACCGGGTAGGTCTCAAGGGGTTAGAGTAAGGAATTTCGCACAAACTAGATGCTACTTAAGGGTAACCCTCTCCTTACCGGGTAAGTCTCGGAATAGGGAAATCTCAAGCAATAATCCTAGCATACTCAATCCAATAGCGGCTTATTAGGCTCACTACTACCTAAAATTCATCTTCTAAGGTATCTAAGATAGGGAATCATCGGGTAGATCTCTTCCTTCACTTAGGTTGATAGCATTAGGTGATCCTAAGCTAAATTAGGCTTAATAAACACTAGGATTTAAACAACCAATCACCATAGCATGCAGATTTATCATTTAAAGAGCAACAGAAGAATAAATCGGGCTGTTCTACAAATAAATCGGCCGATTTATCTGATGAACAGGTCGATTTTTCCTTCTGTTGTGAGTTTCGTGCATATAAATCATCCTAAACTGACATATAAGCCCATCCTATCATCACCCTAGCCATAACCATCAATCCATCACTCTAAAATCACAAGAAATTAGCCAATAATATGCATATCAAGATCCGAAATCATCAAACAAGCATACATGGTGTTCATAGATGAGTAATGAAAGATGAGTAAGCAAAATCAATAAATCTCAGCCAAAGACTAGTTGTAGCAAGACTTACAAACTCTAGAATGAAGATTTAAAACGTTCTTAACAATCCTTGCAATAAGTTCTTCAATCCAAGACTACAAAACCACTCAAAATCACTCTAAACTCTTAGAATGGTGTTCTTCTTCTTCCTTCAATCTTTGAGAGCTTTTTTCTCCTCCAATCTTCCTACCAAATTGATGAGCTGTGAATGAGAGTGTGGGAGAGGAGAGATGCTCAGCAACCACCTACAGGACCACTTATATTCTCCACCAAGAGCAATGACAGACAAGAGATCGTGGGACACGTGGCTTTAAGCTGTCAAAGGCCTAAAAATCGACCATCAGAGCAATAAATCGGCCGATTTAGCTGCTTGTTGGTCCGATTTTCTTCAACAGAAACATGCTATGATCGTCTAGCCATGAGTTGCTCCATTGCTTGCACCAATAGTGGTCTTTGTGTCCTTTGTTGTTCCAATTATGCTCCTCCAAAGCTTTGGATGTGTACCATCATGAGGCTTGGCCCTCAAATGTATCGATTAACGTCCAATAGATCCCCGAATTACCTACAAAACCGATAAAAGGTAGTGTAGACGTCTTTTCTAGAAATGTGCGTGAATTGAGCGAAGACGTCATGAATCAATGCCAAAACTTGCACGAATGAATGAGAAATATATCTAAATGACTACCTAATCCTAAGTCATAAATCTTGTCATCAACAGCCCCGTGACTTGGAGTCATTTTCTCCAAAGGGAGACTACAGGCGGTCAATTTCTCCAAAGGGAGACTTAGAGGGAGTCAAATTCTCCAAGGGACGGTGACAGCCCCAAGATTTTGGATCCCCAAAGAGAGGGAGGCTTGAAGATTTTATTGCGTACAGGGAAGATTTGGGGAAGGACGCAGTTTCCTATTTTTGGAGCTTGAAGATCTTAGGGTTTACATTTGAAGGCGGATTGACATCCCGTTCTTCATTGTCCCTAGAAATTTTGTGAGGTTTTTCTGTTCCTTTGATTCTACATCCATTGAACGTGGTTTGCGATTATTGTGTTTGATTAACATTTGTTTTGAGTTTATTATTGATATTTCAAGGTTTTACCTTTTCTCCCTTTCATATTTGATTATTGATATCATAATGATGATTATTGGCCGAAACCCTTTAGCAATTCTAAGGTGAAGGGTTAATAATTGTGGCTTAGACGATGATAGATCGATCGTAAACAGATTGGACCCTGAGAGTGCGAGAAATATCGTCGACCCCCTAAATCACAGCCTGTTCTTAGGTTTCCACGGCCGTGATTCTCAAGATCTAGCCGTGATTTACCCCAGTTTACGAACCTTGCTTTTACTTTGATCCAAGTTTAAAGATTAGCTTTAATCTAGTCTAGGCTTGCCCTTTTCTAGGTAGTAGTGAAGCCTCAACAACCTCTACTTCGATTTCGAGTGTCACAACCTTAATCGGTTTAGTTAGTCTTGATCCTTGGGTTACAAGTTTGGGTATTTGAGATCAATTCTTGTCCATAGATCCTTTCTATACTGAAGCCTCAACAACCTTTATAGAGAGTGTCTTTAGATAAGTCTTATAAAGCCTTGGAACTTCACCGTACATTGCTTTACATTCGTATACCTTTGCAAACCTCAACTTTGTCCTTAGTTCTTTAGTATATCTTGAATCGATTGCCAAAATTAGATACCTGGATCTTTAGGGTTACTGTTTTCCCAATATATTTGCAAAGCTTTACCCTTTTACTTGCTTGACAACTTTACAACTGAATTTGTTCCCCCCAAATCCCTGTGTTCGATACTCTGGAATTCTTGCTTTACTACGTCGATCCGTACACTGCGGGTTCGCTTGCTTGATTCTAGTTTTATAAATTTAAAACTTATTTGCACGCACGCTAAGTGGCGAACAAGTTTTTGCGCCGTTGCCGGGGATTGTTCTTGCTTTTTCTATTGATCTTTCTGCTTGAGTGTTCTTGCAGGTTTGTGTTCTTAGGTACATACGAAGTTCTCGTTCTGGCAACGGAACAAAGTTTCGCCAAAGAACAAGTTTTTGGCGCCGTTGCCGGGGATTTGGTTTAGGCCGAATTCGATTATCAGTTGTCAAGCTTGGGAGCTTTGCTCTTGTTATTTGATATCTCTCTTGAGTGTTCTTGCAGGTTTGTGTTCTTAGGTGCATACGAAGTTCCTATTCCGGCAACGGAACAGAGTTTCGCCAAAGAACAAGTTTTTGGCGCCGTTGCCGGGGATTTGGTTTAGGCCGAATTAGGTTATCGGTTGTCAAGCTTGGGAGCTTTGCTGTTGTTATTTGATATCTCTTTTGAGTGTTCTTGCAGGTTTGTATTCTTAGGTACATACGAAGTTCTTGTTCCGGCAACGGAACAGAGTTTCGCCAAAGAACAAATTTTTGGAGCCGTTGCCGGGGATTTGGTTTAGGCCGAATTCGATTTTCGGTTGTCGGGCTTGAGAGCTTTTGCTTTTTCTTTTAATATTTTGGTATGAGTTTTTGAGTTTTCAGATTTTCCAATGGATGGAAGGAGCTTTGTAATGGCGAGGAATGAAATATGAAGCCTCAGAGTTGAACTTAACGAATCTTTGGAGCAACATAGACTTAGGAACAAATCCTTGGAAAGAGAGAGATGGAGAAAGAAAGAGGTAGCTAAATGGAAGGAGTATAGATATTTGTTGGATTATTTTTTTATTTTTTTTCAGTGAACAAAATGAAATAGAGGAAGCTATTAAGAAGGAGCTTGAAATCTGGGAGGAGCTCTATACCGCTCGCGAGGTATATGAAGAAGCTCTTGAAGATCAACTTGAATCAAAGATCAAGCAATCAATGAAGGATCTCGAAGACCTTGAAAGAAAATTGATCCTTGCTGAAATTGCTCGACTGGAGGAAGAAGTGGAACACCTAAACCCAATTGCTAATATTGTGGTCGAGATTGAAGAAGAGTCGGTTGTGCTGGATAGAGAGGAAGAAGTGGAGAACCTTGTCCAAATTATCAAAACTGTGGCTAAGGTTGAAGAAGATCCAGCTGAGTTGGGAGATATTTCATGTGTGGATCATCATTCCAACATGAAACTTGTCTCAAGCCTTGAAGAACTTAACAAGGTACATTCTCTTACTTCATTTGAAATTCCTATTAAAAATTCTGATTTTTTCAAGAATGCACCGGAGAGTTGGAGGTCTCTTCCAAAAGAACCTCCTAAGGTGAAGATGAAGCCTCCATTGAAATTGCTGGAAGAAGATGCTCCTTGGACTACAAGGAGTAAATTTGGCAAGAGTTTCAACGCCAATGCCAATAAGTGTTTTTTGTTCAAGTATGGGGTCATTCACATGACGAAGACCATACATCATCCCCGAGCTCGAGATGGGGAAGCTAGGAGGATTCTCGAGAAAATGATTTCTCGATCTAGGAAAGGATGGGACGAAAGGCTGAATTATGTCCCATTAAAGCATAAGAAAGCTAGGAGGATTCCGGTGAGAATCAAACCGTACAAGCTTGTACGTGGGAGATCTTACCACTTGCCGGTGAAATTAGGAACCGGAGATTTTTTGGAAGAGCTCTATGATGGATTTGAAGAGCAATCCAAGATGTTCAAAGTGCATTGAGTCATCTATGGACATAGGTCCAGCTAGCGACGTTAAACCAAGCGCTTCTTGGGAGGCAACCCAAGGTAATGCATTCTTGCTTTTTGTTTTTCTTTTCATTAGATTAGAGTAGATGTTTTTGTTTGTTTTTCTTCGATACCTTCCGGTATGTTTGTGTTTTTGGATGCCAGGAAAAAGGAATGAGCAAATTAGGGAGGAAAGGCCGAAAGATTGACGAAACTTGGACTTTTGGCGAGCATTAGAGGATTCCACGGCCAAAGAGGCAAAACCACGGCCGTGGTTTGCTAAATTGGACCGTGGAATGCTTTGTCGAGAGCAACAGAAAGTTCCACGGCCAAAACCACGGCCAAAACCACGGCCGTGGAAATTCCCGACCCGAAATTTTTTTTTTTTTTTTTTTCTTCAGAAAAATTTTCGGCGGAAAGACGTTCCTCTTCTTCATTCTTCGACACCGTTTGGAGTATTCAAAACTTCCTATTGAGCTTATATAGATTCCCACCACCACCGTTCAATGATGATTCGCCTTGCCTGATTCGCCATCTTACATTGTGAGTATCCTTTTCCATCTTTTCTTTTCTTCACATTGGGGACAATATGAGTTTTAAGTATGGGGTGGAGGTATTTGCAATACCATTTGCATGTTTTATGTCTTGCATCATATGATTTTAAAAATTTTGAAAAATTTTAAAATTTTTGTGCTTCTAGAATGGATATGATCTCTATGATGAAAATTGTTTTGTGGAATAACTATGAAGATTCTTATATGTTTGAATTGATTTATGACATATGTGGGATTTGAATACTTTGATAGAATTTCATGCATGTTTGATAATTCGCTCTCATTCTAAATCATGTTGAGTGTTGAAGGTTGAAATCGCATATAAGTTTTTACACTTCTTATTGAAATGATTAAGGCACTTCAATTTTATTACTTCTTTCTTTGATCACTTAGCCCCTCAATGAAAATAATTGCCTCCCTTACCTATCCGGGAATCAGGAAGAGTTGAGTTTTGACATGTTTGATGTGGGAGGGCCATGAAAGCAAAATTTTGCATTCAAAGAATAGAAAGAAATTGTAGGTTTGGGGGAGTCAATCATGACGATGAGTAACTCGACACCATTCACATAGTCGGGTGTTTGTGTCTTGCCAAAGTCGGATTGAGCGATATTCCTAACGGATTATGGTATGTGCATCAAAGGTTTGAGGCATCTCGAAATTGAGAAACGCCAATCTCCTAGGCTTCGGTTTTTGTGCACCGCTGTCCATAACTCCAAAAGTAAAGTCAAAAAATTATGTGCAAAAAGTAAAGAGCAAAGCTCTAAGTTGGTGGATGGTTCAAGTAAAAAGAAAAAAAAAATTGTGTTGTTCCTTCTTCCCGGATTCATACATCACATTCCTTTACAAATTTCCCACCCTTTCCGCACTCTAGACCTTACTTGAAAGACCTTAAGATCATTGAGTATGTTGTTTGGCTTTGTGGTCTAAATTGGATTCCTCATGATTGATTTTGATATATTGCAAGTTATGATGCATGTTATGATTTTCTTCCAAAGTGTGATTATCCTTTTCATGATATAATTCCTTTTGATTATATGATAATTTTCATTAGCTATGAAGCAACCATTTGAGGGTGATCTATGAATAGAAGCACAACCAAAATATTGTGGTTTTTCTTTATTTTTGCATATTCATAATCCATATCATCTTGTATCTTAAGTTTAAACCTTGCTTGGGGACAAGCAAGAGGCAAGTATGGGGTATTTTGATAACATAGGCATGCATTTATATATATATTTTCCCTTTATTTTGCATTGATAGACATACATTCATGACATTTATGGTTATATTTACCTACTTTGGAAGAATAGAGGTCTACATAGAGTTTTATTGCATTTGTAGGTAATTTGGCAAATTATGGAGCAAAAATGACACATTTAAGGATTAAGCCTTGAAGCGGGACAAAAAGGAGCATAAAAGAGTATCTTCTGATACCGTCTGACGCGCCAAAGTATTTTCTGATACCTTCGGACGCGGACCAAAGTATTTTCTGATACCGCCTGACGCACCAAACAATCTTTTGATACCGCCTGACGCGCCAAAGTATGTTTTGATACCACCTGACACGCCAAAGTATTCTCTGATACGTGCTGATGCGGCCCAGAGTATTTTCTGATACCAGCGCCTTGACTTCTTTTCAGCTCAAATATTTAGGGTTTCATCGATAAACCCTAGATTTATCCCTACAAATATTCGATAGCCTTTAATATTGAAGGGCGGACGGTGACAGCCCCGTGACTTGAAGTTAGTTTCTCCAAAGGGAGACTACAGGGGGTCAATTTCTCCAAAGGGAGACTTAGAGGGAGTCAAATTCTCCAAGGGACGGTGACAGCCCCAGGATTTGGATCCCGAAAGAGACGGAGACTTAGATTTTATTGCGTACAGAGAAGATTTGGGGTAGGACGCACTTTCCTATTTTTGGAGTTTGAAGATCTTAGGGTTTACATTTGAAGGCGGATTGACATCCCGTTCTTCATTGTCCCTAGAAATTTTGTGAGGTTTTTCTGTTTCTTTGATTTTACATTCATTGAACGCGGTTTGCGATTATTGTGTTTGATTGACATTTGTTTTGAGTTTATTATTGAGATTTCAAGGTTTTACCTTTTCTCCCTTTCATATTTGATTATTGATATTATAATGATGATTATTGGCTAAAACCCTTTAGCAATTCTAAGGTGAAAGGTTGATAGTTGTGACAAGAATGATAGTTGTGGCTTAGATGATGATAGTTCTTAGGTCTCCACGGCCGTGATTCTCAAAATCTATCCGTGATTTACCCTAATTTACGAATTTTTCTTTTACTTTGATCCAAGGTTAAAGATTAGCTTTAATCTACCTAGGTTTGCCCTTTTCTAGGTAGTAGTGAAGCCTCAACAACCTCTACTTCGATTTCGAGTGTCACAACCTTAATCGGTTTAGTTAGTCTTGATCCTTGGGTTACAAGTTTGGGTATTTGAGATCAATTCTTGTCCATAGATCCTTTCTATACTGAAGCCTCAACAACCTTTATAGAGAGTGTCTTTAGATAAGTCTTATAAAGCCTTGGAACTTCACCGTACATTGCTTTACATTCGTATACCTTTGCAAACCTCAACTATGTCCTTAGTTCTTTAGTATATCTTGAATCAATTGCCAAAATTAGATACCTGGATCTTTAGGGTTGCTGTTTTCCCAATATATTTGCAAAGCTTTACCCTTTTACTTGCTTGACAACTTTACAACTGAATTTGTTCCCCCCAAATCCCTGTGTTCGATACTCTGGAATACTTGCTTTACTACGCCGATCCGTACACTGCGGGTTCGCTTGCTTGATTCTAGTTTTATAAATTTAAAATTTATTTGCACGCACGCTAAGTGGCGAAAAACCATCCAATTCCTTGAAGTATATCTCCAACACCTCTATCTTTGGAATCCCATAATGTGGACAATCCAAGAGAACATCTTTAAAGCTCTCCCATGACTTGGACAAACTTTCCTTGTCCTTCATGATGAATGTATTGATCTTCCCTCTCATTTCAACGGTTTGGGAGGGGGGGAAAATTTTGTTAAGAACTCCGTTGTCATCTCCTCCCAAGTGTTGATCTTTCTGGGAGGAAGAGACTGATACCAAGTAAGCGCCATGTCCTTCAAAGAAAAGTAAAAAGACCTTAGCTTGTAATTATTATTTTCCTGCCTTCAAGGTCTCAAGGGGTCCAACAAAATCTCATAGTTTTGTAAATGTTGATGCGGAGACTCCCTCTCTAAACCTCCAAACTGGCATTGGCGGATCATGGATAGAACTTGCGGTGGAAGTTCGTAATCATGCTCCGCTGGATCACCTAGTTTGACTCCTGGACGCCTCACTTGCTGGTTTGGGTCCATCCTCTGTCCTAGGGTATGTGGAATACCTGGAAAAAGAACATCTCGGACAAGCATCCGAGGTGGATGTATCTCGGCCGCGACAACTAGAGCGGGGTCCTGCCTCGGTCGATGCAGAATCTGGGCTCGTAGATCAGACATATATGCTTCAACCTCTGCAGTTCTGGTGCGAGTTTGATCCCTCTCGCGCTACAGTTCTTCCCTATTGAGGTGCAACTGTTCCATCACCTCCTTCAATTCAGCTTCAAGATTGCGATTGTCTTGATTGGCCATTTTCGCTTCTTTTAAGCATCTTTTGTATGTCATTTCTGATTCGGGATCGTAAGGAACGATTTCCTTCCCAGCACGGGTTCTTCGCATAAACTTTAGAAAAAGAATCTGCGAAAGTCACTCAAGTAGATTGCTTAGTAGCAACAAGGGCAATTGCCCCGAAAGACGACCGCAACCGGCTTGGTCTAGACCAAGTCCCCGGCAACGGCGCCAAAAACTTGTTCGCTCCGAATGGTGTGTGCAAGCTTTAAATTTATATCCCAAAAAATATGCTTAAAACAAGGATGCAAACCCGCAGTGTATGGATCAATTATAGTAAAAAGCAAGAATTCCGGGGTGTCGATCTCAGGGACTTAGGTGAAACAAAGCAAGTATAAGTCGTCAATGCAACTAATAACCACAAAAGCGATTAAAGCAATCAAAGATGATAATAAGGTCAATTAAGGGAAATATGCAAAATCTAGGGATTAAAGCATCTAGTTGTGGTTCCAACTCAAGATCTCAAGATAAGCGGACAAAGCTGAGATTTTGCAAAGGGAAGGTGTTTCTAGAGTGGAATAGATTACCGGGTAAGTCTTACTACTCACTAATCCCAAACCAAAGCTCCTATTACCGGGTAAGTCTCAAGGTACTAAGGAAAGGAACTATAATCTCAAACCAACACACCAATTAAGGGAATAGAATCAACCTTTACCGGGTAAGTCTTAAGCTAACTCACAAAGATGGGATGAAGGCACACTCAAACCCCAATAATGGATAAACCTTTATTACCTATACTTATGATCTTGGGTAAACAAACAAAGGAATCACCGGGTAAGTCTCATCCTAGGCTTGTATTGAACCATGAAAGGTGTAATAAGAATAGGATTTGGCAAACTCTAACACTTAACTCTCAGTTTCGATTCAGAAAAGGTCACCTCGGTCAGTCAAGTTCCACCCCGGCCGAGATATTCGTCGACTGAACGAGATGTTATAGGGTTAAGGTTAAAGACTCGAACTTTCAAGGTCCTACTGAGATTAAGATTATTCTATCATTGTCTTTCCCACAACTTTCAGCCAATTACCCTAGAATCGCACAAGGAAATTAGTCACTCATCATCATGATAACAATAATCAAAAATATGAGAAGGGAATGAATATTTGAACACAAAAACCTTAAAAACAAGGCTTCAATAACTGAATCAAATATCAAACAAATCAGCGTTCCTTGGATAACAAATCCAACAAGACAATAAAACCGAAGGAAATCTAAGAAGGTCTTACAAATCCCCTTAAAAGCTATCACAAAGCTATGAACTTCCTTTCTTCAATCTTCAAAACTTCCTTCAACTTCGAAAAAATATCCCTAATCCGCAGATTATTGGGTGTATCGAAGATGGCTGATTTGTGGAAAATCCAACCCTTTATATAGGAGAATTATCTTATAAAGATATTAATATCTTAAAAAGATAATTTCCTATAAAATATATCTATATCTCTAAAATAGATCTCCCAAATATATGATCTTCCTTTCAGAAATCCAGCCCAAAAATATAAGATATATTCCTTCCAAAAATAAAAGATCTCAGCCAAATAAAATATATCTCGCCGCACCAGGGTGTTCGCCTCGGTCGGGACGCTCCTCAAGATCACCTCGGTCGAGGTGACACCGTAGCTGACCGAGGTGAATCTCAACTGAATGTGAAATCTCTCAAATCTTGTCCAAAGTAAATCTTCTTTATTAATTCTATGCTTCCTGAGTTCTTCTTTAAGCTCCAAAATGTAGCTCCTATGACTCATTTGCTCCTTAGCTCCATTTCAATCCAAAATGTGCCATTTTACCTATGATTACAACGGAACTTGGTGTAGACCTCGATTACCGTAAAGGTAGATGAAACGACAATATAATCACATAATATACATTCAAACACGCAGATTATTGAAGATAAAACGTCTAAACAAGTCCCAAAATATAGACTATAATACATGCTATCAATAATGCGTTATGAATAAAAGTTAAATTTTAACTTATCGAAAAGGCCAATAAATGTTTGATTTTTTTAATCTTCAAACCCTCTATTTATACAAGTTATCGAACTATCAGCCTTACTTGATAATCGATGTGGGATAGCAAAATTCCTGATAATATTTAGCGTAAATAGATTGAGCTTATGATCCTTAAAAAATAAATTTAAATATAAAATCTTTCCAAAAAAAAATTGTTAAAAAATCATTATTTTAATTTTGTACAGGGATCTTCTAATATTGGTTGTGATTGATTTAGTTGTTATTTAAAATTTATTTTGGTAGTTTAAAAAAGGGATTTCGACTTTAATTGAGAAAGCTCGATTTAAAAGTACTCGCACCAAGAAGTGCCACGTCAGCTCTAGTGAACTCTACTTTAGTAGTAATATATATTGATATATTGATTATCAACCTATCAGTTTTACTTGATAATCGATGTGGATAGAAAATATTTAACAACCAACAAGACATTAGGTCAACGGTCCACAAAGCAGTAGACAATTCGTTAAGAATAAAAATTATATTTCAATTTAGCCAAGATGCTAAAAATTTTTTGATTTGTTTAATCTTTAAACCCTCTATTTATACAAGTTATCAAACCATTAGTCTTACTTGATAATCGATGTGGTATTGAAAATATTTAGCAACCCACAAAATTAAGTCAACGGCCCACAAAGTAGTAGGCAAATCATTATGAATAAAAATTATACTTCAACTTAGTCAGAGGTTCAAGAAATATTTGATTTGGTTAATCTTCAAACTCACAAAACATTAGGTCAACAACTCACAAAATAGTAGGACAACGACCCACAAAACAGATATTAATCCGTTATGAATAAAAGTTATACTTCAACTTAGCAAAAAGGCCAAAAATTGTTTGATTTGTTTAATCTTCTAACCTTTAAACACACTATTAGCTTCACTTGATATTTGATGTGGGATTGAAAATATTTAGCAATGTAATATCCGGAACTTTATTTCCGTTTAGTACCGAGTCAAACCGTTTTCGACTCGTCGACCGTTTAGATGATATCTAAGAGTCATACCCATACAAAAATTATATCATTTTATGTAAGATTAACTCACATCAAATAATATTTTCCAAACCCTAATACAAGTCACGACAAGATTAGGACAACATTTGACGAGACCATGACGAAGCCATGACGAAGCTTTGACGAGTTAAGACGAAGTCATGACAAGCCTTGACAATCTTCAGTCCACCTCTCCTTACTTGTTTAGCCCAATCTTTGATACTTGCAGCTTCGGTCCCAGCCGGAACTCACAACTTTGGCCTCAGCCGGGATCTTGCAGTAGCTCCTTAGAAGGCCCATTCGCTGGCAGTCCAGGAAGGAGACGAGCCCGTTGCCTCTACTCCTGGCAGCCTAAGACGCCAGCCGGTGATTTATACATGTGCAGCTCATCGTCTCCTCCAGCCGTTACTTACCTCCCCATTTATTCTCTCTTAACTACACCGTATCTCTCATATCGCGAGGATCACACCATCACCACCCCGTATCTCGCTCTCTCCTCCCTCGCTCATCGTCTCCCTTTCCATTACCCGGAGCAACCTCTGCACGCCAGAGTCTCCTCCATCTCGTAACTACGTGACAGGTTCCAATCACTACGAGTCTTTAGGGCAACGAGGTGAGCCTTCCTTTCTTCTCCTATTTGTCCTCCATACTTCTCTCTTCTGCATTTCCTTGCTGCTGAATGGGGACGATTTTGTGCAGTCGATTGTTACGCTAAGATCGTGATGCGCAAATGTGTTTTAAATTTATAACTCGAACTAAATCCTAAACTACCTAGAGAAACCCGCAGTGTACGGGACATTTGTAGTAGGGATAGTACTCCGAGGTCGAACACAAAGACTAAGGTGAAATTGATTCGATTTGTGATTGACTCTAGTAAAGACCTATGTTGAAAGAAAAGAAAGAAATAAAGAAATGAAAATCTCAAATATTTTTGGTTGGTTTTTTTTGGTGATCAATCAAAGATCACAATTCATGCAAAGTAAACAATCAACTAAACTATGGATCAATACGAATAAACAAGCTAAACAAGATATAGATCAAAGAAAGAAAAGACGGATTCTAGGGGTTGGAAGTTCTGGTTATGGCATAGGACTCAAGCTATCTATTCATTCCTTGGATTAACTATGTTGGGGTTAAGTGTTTCTAGATTGGGATCAATCACCGGGTAGGTCTCATGATCCACTAGTCCATTCCCTAGATCTCATCACCGGGTAAGTCTCTAAGAACCTAAGGGACGGAATTCTACACAAACCGGAATGCTACCTAGAGATCTTAACCTATCCTTACCGGGTAAGTCTTGGAAAGGGAAGTCCTAAACAACTATCCTAACACACTTAATTCAATGGCGGCTTATTAGGCTCACCACTACCTAAGGTTTGTTATCTTTGGAATCTAAGAGTAAGGATTACCGGGTAAGTCTCTCCTAACACTTAGTTGCTAATGCTAGGTCGCCCTAGGTTAGATTTAACTCAACAAACACTTAGGATTTCAACATTCTGACAATCTAAGACAAGATCCATCGAACCAGGGAAAATCACGGTTTGTTCTACCTAGACCACGGCCGTGGTTAGGCAAGAACTACCCGTGATTTCTAACAGCAGCTACGTTTATGCACACAAGTCATCCAAAGATAAATCTAAGTCCGTCCTATCATAGCCCTAGCCATAACCATCCTTTCCTTACCCTAGAACCACATCTATTTAGCCTACAACGTTCATAATAGAAATTGAAACAAACAAACATAAAATCATGACATCCATTTGCAAGATGATGAAGGAAGAGATATGAACAAGTGAACTAAAACAAAACCAAGCTGAAAATAGAATTAGAGCAACTCACAATCCTTCCAAAAGAAGGTTCAAATGGTTCATACAACTCTAGAAATAGAATCCGGAATTCTTCACTACAAAAAACTATCAAGGTGTGGCAATGGTGTGTGTTCTTCTTCTCCTCTTCAATGGAGCTCTTCTTCTTCCTCTTTGACACTTTCCTTCCTAGAAAAACTTCTTGTTGAGAGAATATTTTTGTTAGAGAATAATGGATAATGGAGAACTGCTCCAAGATGCTTTTCTCAGCCAATGAAGGACCACTTTTATAACAAATTTTGCATGAGCTGGCCATGAGAGTCGTGGCACAGTTGTCACAAGAATCTGGCAAAATCCACGGGTGAATTCACGGCCGTGGAGTGTCAGAGAACCGTGATTCTGTGTTTCAGCATTGCCTTTGATCATTAAGCTTCGATTTGGTGCATGGCTTGTGTTGGCAAGGTTCCATGAGTCCTCTTTAGCCCTTAGCTTGTGTCCTAATGAGTCCGAAGATGTGTCATCTAGATGAATGATCCTCAAACGTATCGTTTTAGCTCCTAAATCTCCCGAAATACCTATAAAATACGCACAAGTCCGTGTAGACGTCTATCTCGAAAAAATACATGAATTGAGTGCAAAACGTCGTGAACTAGTGCTAAACTATGCATGAACGAGTGAGAAATCTATCTAAATGATTACCTAAAACTAAGTCATAAATCGTGTTATCAAAATACCCCATACTTAAGGTTTGCTCGTCCCCGATTAAATTCCCAACTATAGACTAAGAGATGACATGATTTATGCATGCAAAAAAATGGCAAAATCTTTTTGGGTTTGTGCTTGCTATTATTGGATCACCTTCAAAGTCATGTTTCATGGCAAAGGATAAGCAAATCATGCATCAAACAAATGAAGACATGGAAAGACAATTGTACTTAACTCAAAAGTATGCATGAAATGTAAGGATGAAGATGTCAAGAAGATCAAGAGTACATCCAATCTAAATCACTAAGTCTTACAAACATGCAAATAGGTCATAAGGTCTTGTGAAATAAAAGGGTCAAGAAATGTAGTGATTGGGTGGGGATTTCTAGGCTATGTTATGCTAATCCGGGAACGGAACTAACTCCACAATATTGTCCTCGATCAACTTCCCTCAAGTGTATATTTTCCTCTATCTTTTCTTTCTTTTCTTTTTCTTTGACCTATTTTTGAGACAATGGCATTGGTGTACAAAAGCCGAAACCTTGGTGATTAGCCGTCCTCGGGCTTTTTCTTAGTTTTCGAGGTGCATCCACACCGGGCACACATACCAAAGCTCGTTTAGGACTATTGGTTTATTTGACTTTGGCAAGGCACCAACACCCGATTATGTGAAGTGTACCGAGTTACTTGTCATTTAAGCCAATGCCCCCAAGCCTATACTTTTTTGGCTACACTTTCACAACAAATTCAGCATTTTATGCATGATATTCTTTTCATCAACAACTTCACCCCACACTTGCTTTTCGCACACATCAACACACTAGCATGCTCCTATTCCCGGATGGGTTAAAAGAGGTCAATTTTATCTCAATTGAGGTGCTCAAGCAATCATGATTAAGATGAGAAGTAGAGAAAGATGAATTGCCTCATTCATTCCTAGATGGTATGCAAGAACTATCATGTAATTTCGATCTTCAATACTCAATCATTTCTAGCCAAACATCATGATCACAAATCATTCATAGAATTTCAAGAGAAGTACTTCAAGTCCTCATATGCGTTCATCAATCCTAACACATGAGGCCATCCATAGCCAATTCACAAGACAAGATTCATCATTAGAATCATATCCAAGCCTAGAAAGCACAAAATTTTTTTAAAATTTTCTGATTTTTATGGTATTTTCGATTTAAGTATGTACAATGCAAGACATGTGAAGATTTTAAACTATCCTAGATGCTCATCATGCAAAGGATCATGCAAACCCCACCCAATACTTAGAAACACATTGTCCCCAATGTGGTATACAAGTAAAGAGAGTGAAAGAAGGTTCTCACAATGTAAAAATGGTTTGCTATGGTATTTGGGATTGCTCAATAGTGAATTGATGTTTGATGACCCTATCAACCATGGTAGAGAGCTCTAAGCATCCATCAAAGCTTCGGGACCCGCGCTAGGCACCGCTAGCCGTCCAAGTTCCGCGTCCGCTCCACCCATAATTGGTGAAGGGTTCATCATCATCCTTCACTTGCCATGCAAGGCTTCCAATCCCACTAATGTTCTAGCACACACACAAGGTAGACAAAACACACACAAAGATAGAAAAAATCTAAAAACGAAAACAAAACGAAAAAGGAAAAATGTTACTAATGGGTTGCCTCCCACCAAGCGCTTCTTTAAGGTCATTAGCTTGACCAAACTCGGGAGTGTCTATTCAAGGTGAAGTGGGGCAATCATGTCCACCGGGGCTCCCGGAATATACTTCTTCAAGAGGTGCCCATTCACTTTGAAATTCCCACAATGCTCCCCTCCTATCTCAATAGCTCCATGGGGAAAGATCTTCTTCACCACATATGGCCCGGTCCATCTTGATTTGAGCTTTCCGGGAAAGAGCCTTAGCCTTGAGTTGAAGAGAAGGACAAGATCTCCTTCACTCAACTTCTTGGGGATGATCCTTTTGTCATGCCATCTTTTGGTTCTCTTCTTGTAGATCCGGGCATTCTCATAAGCTTCCAACCGGATCTCCTCAAGGGCGTTTATATCAAGCAACCTCTTCTCTCCCGCCTCCTTGAGGTCAAAATTTAGCCACTTAATGGCCCAATAAGCTCTATGCTCCGCTTCCACCGGAAGATGGCAAGACTTTCCATAGACCAACTTGTAAGGAGTGGTTCCAATTGGTGTCTTGAAGGCGGTCCTATATGCCCACAATGCGTCATTGAGCTTCATAGCCCAATCCTTTCTAGTCTTAGACACCGTCTTCTCAAGGATGGCCTTGATCTCCCAGTTGGATATCTCCACTTGGCCGCTAGTTTGGGGATGGTAAGGTGTTGCCACCTTATGAGTCACCCCATACTTGGTCAAAAGCGCCCCAAAATTCCTATTGGTGAAGTGCTTTCCTCCATCACTAATGATCACCCTTGGTGTTCCAAACCTAGGGAAGATCACCCGGTTGAAGAACCGCACCACCACCTTGGCATCATTTGTAGGAGAGGCGATTGCCTCCACCCATCTTGACACATAGTCCACCGCCAATAGGATGTAGAGATTTCCACACGAAGAAGGGAATGGTCCCATGAAGTCCACACCCCACACATCAAATATTTCAACTTCTTGGATTTTGTTCAAAGGTATTTCATTCCTCCTTGAGATGTTGCCCGTCCTTTGGCAAGCATCACATGCCGCTACAAAACCTTGCACATCTCTAAACAAGTTAGGCCAATAAAAACCGGATTGCAATACCTTCGCACACGTTTTGTGTGAGCTAGCATGGCCTCCACATGGTAAGGAGTGACAATGCCGGATCACACTCTCCACTTCATCTTCCGGTATGCATCTTCTAAACATCCCATCCAGCCGTCTCTTGAATAGAAGTGGTTCACTCTAATAGTAGTGCCTCAAATCGTTGAAGAACTTCTTTCTTTGTGCATATGTCAATCCGGGAGGCACTTCCTCACATACTAAGTAGTTCACAATGTCGGCATACCATGGCTCATTTCCTCTAGACACTTGGAACAAGCATTCCTCCACCATTTACAATTGCTCGTCCCGGAATGAGTCATCTATCGGGATGTCATCTCTTTCAAGCTCCAATGGTGGGAGTCTACTAAGGTGATCCGCCACGGAGTTCTCGGATCCCTTCTTATCCCGTATTTCCAAATCAAAATCTTGAAGAAGAAGGATCCACCGAATCAACCTTGGTTTGGCATCCTTCTTTGTAAGTAGATAACGGATCGCAGCATGATCCGTATAAACTATGATCTTCGCTCCAACAAGGTATGAGCGGAACTTCTCAAATACATACACCACCGCTAACAACTCTTTCTCGGTGGTAGCATAATTGAGTTGGGCATCATCTAGCGTCTTGCTAGCATAATAAATGGCATGAGTGCGCCCTTCTTTCCTTTGCCCCAAAACAGCCCCAACGGCTACATCGCTTGCATCACACATGATCTCAAATGGTAGAGTCCAATCCGGAGGTTGCATGATAGGTGTGGAGATCAAGGCGTTCTTCAACCTACAGAAAGCTTCAAGACAATCTTTGGAAAAGACAAAATCAACATCTTTCATTAGTAGGTTAGTGAGAGGCTTAGAAATTTTAGAGAAGTCTTGAATAAACCTCCGGTAAAAACCGGCATGCCCTAAATAACTCCTTACCCCCTTCACCGAGGTAGGTGGCGGCAACTTCTCTATCGTTTCAATCTTGGCCCTATCAACCTCAATGCCGCGGTTAGACACCAAGTGTCCTAACACAATTTCTTCACTTACCATGAAGTGGCATTTTTCCCAATTTAAGACAAGATTTGTCTCCTCACATCTTTGCAACACTAAGGACAAGTTAGCCAAGCAATTATCGAAAGACGAACCATAAACAGAGAAATCATCCATAAACACTTCCATGATATTTTTTATGTATTCCGAAAAGATAGCCATCATACACCTTTGGAAGGTGGCGGGTGCATTACACAACCCAAATGGCATTCTCCTATATGCAAAAGTACCCCATGGACATGTAAAGGTTGTTTTCTCTTGGTCATCAGGGTGGATAGGGATTTGGAAGAATCCACTATAGCCATCTAGGTAGCAAAAATGAGAATGTTGAGCTAACCTCTCTAGCATTTGGTCAATAAAGGGGAGAGGGAAGTGATCTTTCCTAGAGGCCATGTTCAACTTCCTATAATCGATGCACATTCTCCACCCCGTAACCGTCCTAGTTGGGATTAGTTCATTGTTCTCATTAGTCACTACGGTCATCCCACCCTTCTTAGGAACTACATGAACGGGACTAACCCACTTACTATCCGAGATAGGGTAGATAATTCCTGCATCTAGCAACTTAATGATTTCCTTTTTGACTACCTCTTTCATTATAGGATTCAATCTCCTTTGATGTTCAATAGAGGGTTTATGATTATCTTCCATCATTATCTTATTCATGCACAAAGAAGGTTTTATGCCAACCAAATCATCAATAGTATAACCAATGGCTTTCCTATGCAATCTTAGTTCATGCAACAACTTAGCAAGTTCATCATCACTTAAGCATGCATTAACAATCACAGGATATGTAGAGTTTTCACAAAGAAATGCATACTTCAAATGAGAGGGGAGGGGTTTAAGTTCAAGTGAAGGAGGACCTTTATCGGTTGAAGACGATCCAAATAAGGTTGGATGAGATGAGTCCAAAGCAAACGAAGACTCTCCATGGCTCCTAGAAGCTTGATCATCATCAAGAGCTGATCCAGGGAAAATCACGGCTGGAACCACGATTTGCTCAACTTCCACGGCCGTGGTTCTTGCCAAGCTTGCTTCCCGGAGTTATCTAGAGAGTTTGACGGCCGTGGAACATGAATCTCGACCGTGGAACTTGCAGCTGTTCAAGACCTCTTCGTGGCCTTCAAATCCGACTCTTGGCTCCTCTTCCAAGGCTTCCAAGGCCTTGATCTCTTCATTGCAAGCCTCCTCAACACCTTCTTCCATCATACTTAAGGTAAGAACCTTCTCCAAGGGATCCTTGATCAAGATCGAGCTTACAGCTTCCCTAGATTCCTCTTGCTCGACTATGTTGAAGACATCCTCATCAAGGGCTGACCCTTTCGTCATTGTGGACAACTTAAACTTGATGTTCTCTTCTCCAATGTTGAAGGAGAGAGTCCCATTCTTGCAATCCACTAGGAATCCGGAAGTGGCGAGGAAGGGCCTTCCTAAGATGATGGGAACCGGATAGTCCGCCGGAATGTCCAAGACTACAAAATCAATTGGCACATAGAATCCTCCTAGTTGCACCGGAATGTCCTCTAAGATCCCAATCGGATGAGTGATAGAACGGTCCGCCATATAGAGGGTCATCTTGACCGGTTTTGGCTCTCCTAGCCCCACTTTGTTGGAAAGTGCAAGCGGTATGATGCTTACACTCGCTCTAAGATCACAAAGGGCCTCGTACTTCACATCTCCCACTCCAATTGGGACACAAAAAGAGCCCGGATCTCTTAGCTTGGGAGGCATCTCCTCCTTCATTGTTTGGATCAATTCCGAGGATCTCTTGGTCATTCTTATCTCCCCATACTCCTCCAACTTCCTTTTGTTGGAGAGTATTTCTTTCAAAAACTTGCCATATGCCGGCATTCCTAAAATGGCATCCATGAACGGAATGTTAATATGTAATTTGGACATTAGTTCAAGGAACTTACCAAAGTGATTGTCCAAACGAGCTCTTGCTCTTGATTGTGGGAACGGTAGTGGTGGCTTGTATGGAGGCGGTGCCACATAGGTTGGCTCTACATCCTTGCTCTTGCCTCCATCTTCTTGCAACTTTCCTTCTTCTACCACTACTTGCTTTCCCTTAGCATTGTCCTTGGGCAAAGGATCTTTCATACTCAACCCACTCCTTGTTGTGATAGCCAACACTTGACCTCTTGGGTTGTCTTCGGTTCTTCCGGGAAGCTTTCCCGGGTCTCTATGGGCTTCACCCGCCTTTTGGAACACTTGTGCTTCCAAAACCTTTTGAGCCTTAGAAATTGAAGTTACCGTGCTCTCAAGACTACTCAACCTTCCAAGCAATTGCTCAAACATTATTTCGGTTCTATCCTTTGGAGGTTGAGTAAATCCGGGTGGAGGTTCTTGTGAAGCTCTTTGTGGTGGAGTTGTGCTTGAGGAAGCGGGGGGGGGGGGGGGTTCAAGGCTCCATCTGGGTTAGAGTAAGAAAATCCGGGATGGTTGTGGTTGGGCCGGTAATTGTTGAATTGCCGGTTGTTGTTGAAATTCCTTAGGCCTTGATAATTGTTGAAATTGCCCCTTCCCATGTAATTCACATCCTCCTCCTTGGAAGATAAGTTGGCTTGTGGAAGCACTTGAGGAGTTGCTTGGTTCTTCAAAGTTGTAGCACACAACTCCCTCAAGGACTTCAACTCGTTGTTGATGGCGTCAAGCTTGAAATTGCTCATGGTGACTTCACTCACCTCATATGCTCCCGCCTTTCTTCCTTCACTCTTCCTATGGGAGTACTTCTCAATCACTAGAGCTTGCTTCTCCACAAACTCCCAAGCTTCATCTACATGCTTCTCCATAAAAGTCCCACCGGAAAGAGATTGGAGCTTGAATTGGCTATCTTCATCAAGTCCTTTGAAGTAGATCTCCAATAGCTCAATTTTTAGTATGCCATGGTGTGGACAATCAAGGAGAAGATCTTTGAACCTCTCCCAAGACTTGAATAAACTCTCTCTATCCTTCATCACGAAGGCATTGATCTTCCCTCTTAACTCGGTAGTCTTGGAAGGTGGGAAGAACTTAGTCAAAAACTCGGTTGTCATCTCCTCCCAAGTACCAACTCGCCCTTGTGGAATAGATTGATACCAAGCCAAGGCTTTATCCTTAAGAGAGAAGGAAAAAGCCCTAAGCTTATGGTTGTTGCTCTCCAATCTTGGCGGTCTAAGAGTCTCCATCAAGATCTCATAATTCATCAAATGTTGATGAGGAGACTCTCCTTCCATCCCTCCAAATTGATTATGCCGGATCATTTGTTGAACTTGAGGGCGGAGCTCGTAATCATGGGCTGCGGGATATCCTAAGTTCACACCCGGACGGTGTGCTCTTTGTGCCGGATCCATACGTTGCCCCAACGTTTGTGGCTCATCCATAGCAATGGGCACAACCCTAATGTTGACCGCCGGCTGCGGTTGGGGTGGAGGTGGAGGAGGTTGTTGACGGTTAAGCTCTCTTTGCACAAGAGCTTGCCTAATCTCCTCAATCTCCCTCCTAGTTGCCTCTTGCCTCTCATTGGCAAGTCTCCTCTCATTCTCCAAAGCTTCGTCCCTTATCCTAATTTGCTCTAAGGCTTCATCCAACTCAGCTTGGGAATCTCTTCCGGCCATCTCTTTTCCCTTTTTAATGCTCTTGGATCTAGATATAAGGGTTTTCTCCGGTTTGGGATCAAATGGAGCTAAATCCTTGCCACGAGATCTTTGCATACACCTAAAGAGTAAGAGATGTCTTGAAAAGCAAAGACACAAACCAAAAAGAGATCAAAAGCAACAAGGAAGATCTACACTAATAATCAATCACAAAATAGACTCAATCTAGACCTAGTCCCCGGCAACGGCGCCACAAACTTGTTACGCTAAGATCGTGATGCGCAAATGGGTTTTAAATTTATAACTCGAACTAAATCCTATACTACCTAGCGAAACCCGCAGTGTACGGGACGTTTGTAGTAGGGATAGTACTCCGAGGTCGAACACAAAGACTAAGGTGAAATTGATTCGATTTGTGATTGACTCTAGTAAAGACCTATGTTGAAAGAAAAGAAAGAAATAAAGAAATGAAAATCTCAAATGTTTTTGGTTGGTTTTTTTTGGTGATCAATCAAAGATCACAATTCATGCAAAGTAAACAATCAACTAAACTATGGATCAATACGAATAAACAAGCTAAACAAGATATAGATCAAAGAAAGAAAAGACGGATTCTAGGGGTTGGAAGTTCCGGTTATGGCATAAGACTCAAGCTATCTATTCATTCCTTGGATTAACTATGTTGGGGTTAAGTGTTTCTAGATTGGGATCAATCACCGGGTAGGTCTCATGATCCACTAGTCCATTCCCTAGATCTCATCACCGGGTAAGTCTCTAAGAACCTAAGGGACGGAATTCTAAACAAACTGGAATGCTACCTAGAGATCTTAACCTATCCTTACCGGGTAAGTCTTGGAAAGGGAAGTCCTAAACAACTATCCTAGCACACTTAATCCAATGGCGGCTTATTAGGCTCACCACTACCTAAGGTTTGTTATCTTTGGAATCTAAGAGTAAGGATTACCGGGTAAGTCTCTCCTAACACTTAGTTGCTAACGCTAGGTCGCCCTAGGTTAGATTTAACTCAACAAACACTTAGGATTTCAACATTCTGACAATCTAAGACAAGATCCATCGAACCAGGGAAAATCACGGTTTGTTCTACCTAGACCACGGCCGTGGTTAGGAAGAACTACCCGTGATTTCTAACAACAGCTATGTTTCTGCACACAAGTCATCCAAAGATAAATCTAAGTCCGTCCTATCATAGCCCTAGCCATAACCATCCTTTCCTTACCCTAGAACCACATCTATTTAGCCTACAACGTTCATAATAGAAATCGAAACAAACAAACATAAAATCATGACATCCATTTGCAAGATGATGAAGGAAGAGATATGAACAAGTGAACTAAAACAAAACCAAACTGAAAATAGAATTAGAGCAACTCACAATCCTTCCAAAAGAAGGTTCAAATGGTTCATACAACTCTAGAAATAGAATCCGGAATTCTTCACTACAAAAAACTATCAAGGTGTGGCAATGGTGTGTGTTCTTCTTCTCCTCTTCAATGGAGCTCTTCTTCTTCCTCTTTGACACTTTCCTTCCTAGAAAAACTTCTTGTTGAGAGAATATTTTTGTTAGAGGATAATGGATAATGGAGAGCTGCTCTAAGATGCTTTTCTCAGCCAATGAAGGACCACTTTTATAACAAATTTTGCATGAGCTGGCCATGAGAGTCGTGGCACAGCTGTCACAAGAATCTGGCAAAATCCACGGGTGATTCCACGGCCGTGGAGTGTCAGAGAACCGTGATTCTGTGCTTCAGCATTGCCTTTGATCATTAAGCTTCGATTTGGTGCATGGCTTGTGTTGGCAAGGTTCCATGAGTCCTCTTTAGCCCTTAGCTTGTGTCCTAATGAGTCCGAAGGTGTGTCATCTAGATGAACGATCCTCAAACGTATTGTTTTAGCTCCTAAATCTCCCGAAATACCTATAAAACACGCACAAGTCCCTGTAGACGTCTATCTCGACAAAATACATGAATTGAGTGCAAAACGTCGTGAACTAGTGCTAAACTATGCATGAACGAGTGAAAAATCTATCTAAATGATTACCTAAAACACATTCATAAATCGTGTTATCATCGATCAGAGCCAACCGATGCCACATACCCCACTGCAGACCTTCTGGACCGGTGTTGTACTTCCTCAGTGGCTAGGTGAGTTTGAGCATTCTCCCTTCCACGAGCCTTTTCCATAACCGGGATAGTGAGTAGTAATTTGTGTTGTGGCAGTGCATTCAGGACACCAGGGACCCCTCGAGCGTGCACCCGGAACTCCCTCGGTATCTGGTTGATGGACCAGCAACCCAAGGACTCAAAAACCACCCCTCTTGCGGGTAAGTTGTAGTCTTTAATGTGGCTGTCACACTAGTACAGGGTAGGATAGATAGGCAGGAATTCCCAGTCTGTGTTGTGCCTTGTGTAGACTTAGAATAATAGGATAGTGTAGTGGTGCTAAGAATCGAACCTTGGATGTTTAAGTATAGTGAGTTGGTCCAGAATAGTTGGCAGTGGGTATCGAACTGGAGACCTCCTGCTTCTACCTATTTCTAGATTTTTGTTGTGTGCATATAAACTGACTATTTGGGAGATAAGTTTTGATACCTTAGAATGAACATCCACTGTTGAATTTTTGATATGTTGTAGATAGATATATGTAGTTTATTGTGTTAAAAATTTGGAACGAATTAACGGTCGGATTAGAAGTTATAAGGACCCAGATTAGGACAGTTTGGTTGTTTTTACAGCAGAGGAAAATTTGGCTAAGTATAGGAATTTTAGCTCTTACCCCAACTTGATAATTTTATGTAGGAGTTTTGTGATACGGGGATTAGCCGCGAAGAACGGATGTAGACGAATAACCTGTTCTGAAGAATGAAGAACACACAAAAGTAACAAACATGGACAACAATGAAAACGAGAAAACAGAAAGGGACAAGAAGAACCGAAAGGAACAATGATAGAACCCTTGGATTCGAGATCCAAGAACCAAACCAGTGAGATTCGACCGTGCTTGTTACAACTCCACACAATCGATCTGAGAATTGAGAGCACGAAGAGGATGCCTTGTTCGAATTGAAACACCAATCCCGAAGGAGATTGACATACACAAGAACGAGAAAGCCAAATCACACACACAAACTCACGAGACAAGAATGATTGAATTCTCTTGGATTCAATTCTAAAATGCTCTCAACAAAACTTGTATAACTACAAAAGAAGAGAGAAAAGGCTTTATATACATCCTATGCCTTTTATTCTAAAACAGAAAAAAGAAACTAATTACAATAATTACATTGAGAGAGAGTTAAATAAAGCCCAGCAAACATAGAACACAATTGGGACTAATTAAACTCTCCTATTCAGCCTCTCACGTCCACATACTTAAATGAATGTTCCAGCCATACACACACGTGAAACCCCTTGTATCTGATTTCAAGGCCTTCGTATGTCCTTTGAAATGCGTCCCAAGGCCTGCCCAACAACTGGAAATACAATTTAAGCTCCATTAATCATCTTGGTTGGGATGTGTTTGTGGCTGATCCACATGATGGTCCTTAGACTTGATGAAGGTGGACTTGGTTGAGCTTCATGGACCATGTTTAGGAAAAGAGCATCCATCTCAGCTTGACGTTTAGCTTGCGCTCTTGTTAGAGTCCCTTGAGGTGGTGAAGATTGAGTTAGCTTAGATGATCCTTCATCATTCTCCCCTTCTTTGGAAGAATTCGACCTCGAATTGCCTTGATCATCATCCAAGAGCGGAAAAGGACTTAGATCCCTCACATTAAATGTGGGATCAGAAGCATAATTATCCGGCAAGTCAAGCACATAGGCGTTGTCACCTGCCTTGTGTAACACCTTGAAAGACCAATTTCCTCTTGGGGAGAGCTTGGATTTCCGAAGCTTTTGAAACCTCTCCTTCCTCAAATGTATCCATACAAGGTTGCCAGGTTCAAATATAATCTTCTTGCGTCCTTGATTCGCCTTTTCTGCATTGTATTTGCCTTTCTCCTCGAGCTTGATCCTTGTCCTACTATGTAGCTCAAATGATCCTTCATCATGATGGGTTTGGGATGTTGCCTCCATTAGTTCGCTTGGATGTTCCCGCATCATTTTGGTTAAGTGTTTCTAAGAGATCTTTTCCCTATATTGAATATGCATATCATAGAGGATCCCGAGTTTTATTTCTGAATTTTTTATAATTTTCTTCGAGCCTCATATCTTAAGCCAAAGTCGGACCTTAGCGATTCTTAAGAAAATCTAGAATTTTGGTTAACTTCTATAAATCTTTAGCAAACCATCTTGTGAGAACTAGTTTATGAATTATGTTGCAAGGGAGGATTTGGAACTAGGTTATAGATTATTCTGGAATTTTTGGGATCAGGGGTAAAATAGGCATTCCACCTTAAGAGGGCCTTTTTAGTAATTTCTCTTCATGAACTTGTACATCTTAGAAGATTATAACTTCTAAGAGTATGGGATGTGATTTTGATCCACGTGCCTCGTTTGACAGGCTACTGAGCTTCCACGTTGTAGACCGAGTTGAGACTTTAGAGAGTTGTGATTTGATTCAGGTAAGTCCTTGCGAGTTACTTAGCCGGTTTCTAGATGTTAGCTGAATGATAATAGTGGTGTGTGTGGAGTGTTTGATAATTATAACATGCCTAGGACGACTTTATGATTATCTAGAGCCCAAGTGTATGTATAACGGGCCGTGACATCACTGCCCAGCTTTGACATGAGACTGGGAGGTTCTCTATACCCAGACCATACAAGTACAAGGTGAGGTGCATCGGATCCATTCCTGATGGTTACACGGGGGCGGAGGCGAGGTTTGGGAATCCCTCGTGTCACAACATAAGTATCATTAGTAAAAGTGAATGACCTAAGTAAAGATAATAAATGGATTGTTTGAAAGCATGATGTGTGTTTACTTTTGCTATCATGTGTGTGTGCTATTCTTGTTTGTCTAACGTTTAGATAGCTAGCTAACAATTGTTCTGTTGTGTTGCTTGGATTTACCGTAGGTTAGAGCAGTAGTTGAGTGATCCGGAAGTAGTGGTCAGCCGGGTCTCCGTACTCCTTAGAGTGGGGTTGGGTGTTATCTTTATTGCTTCTTTCTTTGTTTTAAGATAGACTTTTATGTTTATTAAGTACTGTGGTTTGTTAGACGTTGTGTCGTATTCATCTCTTTAAAATACTGTTCTTATGAATTTCGATTTTTCTTATTTGTGTCTTGTTGCAAGATCCTAGTAAAATTGTTGTCAAACTGAGGTCGGGACCCATTGTGAGGTACTAACCAGTAATGTCCTGAGTTCTTAGAATTCGGGTTGTTACAACATGGTATCAGAGCTCTAGGTTGGCAACAATGGCACTTGAAATCTTCTAAAAGACCGAATAAGTATTTAAGCAGAACCCGAAAAGGGATCTGAGTTTTTAAAGGACTTTTGGTTTTCAAATGCATGCATAGTGTGGTTAGAGATAGAAGTACGGCTTACCACCACTACTACCGCGGATCTCAGTATGCTTAGTATGGACTTTTGGTTGTTACTCTCTTTGTACTTTTTAGCTAAATAATAATTGTAGTGGTTATCACTCGTGCAGATGGCACATACTAGGGCTACACCAGCGACTGGTCGAGGTAGAAGTCGTCCACCTCTTCCTCCAGCTAGACAGGATAGAGTTGATAGGACTTATGCTATTAGAGGTCGTGGCCGTGGAGGTAGACCTCCACTGGTGAGAGGTCGAGGACGAGCTCTTAGAGAGGATCCACCCGCAACGAGCATGCCAGATGCTGCTGTGGAAGAGGTAGCTGTGAGTATGGTTCCCGAGGTCGGGAATGAGACCGCTGCTAGGTTAGGAACATAAGGAGCACGTTCGACTGAGTCAGGACGCGTTTCTATAGGGGCATCTGAGTACAGAGAGTAAAAAGCATACGTCCAAGATATGGAGGAGGCTTCCAGGGCAGAGAGACTTGCCCAAATACCACCAGTACCGGCTAGGTCAGTTCAGGTGACACAAAGAGTGACTCAGACACCGGCTATGCTGAGAGGAGAGTCGAGGCTGATAGAGCTCCTGCTGGGTGTAGAGCCCCGAGGCCAGATGAGTGGTTGAAGGCTTTCAACTTCCAAAAAGTTCCCTCATTCAATGAGAGATAGGGTTGGAGGTGGAGCATTGGATAGGGCACGTAGAGACTGTACTAGAGGCGATACGTTACCCAGAGGATCGACAGGTAGAGTTAGTACATACCTTGTTCACGGAGCATGCTTATTCCTAATGACGGACCATTCATAGCGGAGTCACCAGTTGGGAGCAGATGAGGAGTAATATTAGAGAGAGGTACTGCCTTGCCTCATTGAGGAGAGAGAGGTTTCAGGACTTCATTGAGGCGAGATTCGAGGATATTCCGATTCCTGAGGCAGTCAAGAAGTTTCATAGGAGTTGATCCTACTCGGACCAGCTGCACTTCCTGAGGAGCAACATGTGTACCTCTTTTTACGGAGGTTGAGAGAACACTCGTTCTTATCTGGCAGGATTTCGCTGCGAGTCGGTATCATGATAGGGCTTCTTCATATGAGAGAGATATGCCAGTCCCGAGGAGAGCTGCTCAGTCAGATAGGCCGGATAAGCGGCAAAGGACTGGATATGTTAGTGGTAGTATGGGAGTAGCTGGTTTTGGACGGGGACAGACTGAAGGACGACATAGTCAAACCGATACAGTTCGGACTCCAGTTGGGGTTTCACAATGTCATAACTGTAGTGGCTACGGACATATCCGATAGAACTGTACGAAGCCGTTAGTGACCTGCTTTCAGTGCAGCAAGGCTGGACATAGAGCTGTATTATGTTGCCAGGGAAAGGCTCCATCTCAATAGGGTTCTTCCTCTGCAGGTCTATCAGGGGGTGGACAAAGACAGCCACAGTACCGAGCTCCGAGTCAGCAGCAACAATACCGAGCCCCAGGTCAGCAGCAGCAGTACAGGGCGCCAGGATATCCTTCTTCATAGAGCTCTATGCAGGGATCCGGTCGGGGTAGAGGACGTGGTAGTGCAGCTGATACCCGGGGAGCCCCGAAAAGGGTGTTTGATTTGAGGAGTGTTGATCAGCCAAAGGCAGCGACAACCACAGGTACTATCTGTATAACACCCCAAATCCGCGGGACTCGGGATGCTACGGGTTGGGACCTCACAATGGGTCCCGACCCTTAGCCTGACAACAATTTCACCGGATCTTACAACAAGACACAAATAAAGGCAAAACCGAAATTCATTTTAATGCAATGATATGAACCCCAAAAGAAAACAACGAAAGACTTCAGCCGAGATACAACGCTAAAGGCAACCGCCATACACGCGACATACATAATACCCTAAACAATACATAAAAACAACCCCAAAAACCCATCCTAAAATGTACGGACCCCGGCTGCCCACTCTTCCGGATCTCTCGGCCACGCCCCTAACCTGCAAGGCAACTACAACAATATCGGTATAAAACCGTTAGCTAGCATTCAAGGCATTAGAATCATGGTATTGGCACACACACACATAAGGCATCATAAACACACAACATGTTCCAAAACACACAATCCGGTTTATTATCTTTTTATTATTAGGTCATATCCCGTTCTAATTCAACTTCTTTTGTGACACGAGAATCTGAAAGATCTCGCCCTTATCCCCTTTCACCATACGGGTTTGTACTTGATGCGGATCAGCATCACCCGATGGGCTGGTCGCAAGGCACCTCCCAGTCATCCCCATTTTGGACTGGACAAGCGGTCACCGCCCGTTATCATACACTTGGGCCAAATATAAACATGTAAAGTCGGTGGTCCTATTATCGGTTTAGATGTTATAACATAAACAATAAACACACACATAAACAATAAACACACACCACCAACACACATAGATGCTAATACAGAGAATACGAGCTAAGTAAGTCCGGAGACTTACCTCTCTCAAGGTAACTCGAATAAATCACTCTCAACTTCCCGCAGCAAAAGCTCAAAGCCTGACCAAACGAGGCACTATCAATAACAAACTAAAAAGCTAGAAGTTCTCGGACTTCTAGTCTCCAACATATATTACCTAACTCTACCTGCTAGGTCCAATCTATAATCTTGAGGAACATCATAAGATCGTAAAGAAGGTAAATCAACAAGTACCATATCCAATCACTAGCACCTATTGTTATAGGCCACTACATGGCATTAGCTCTATGTTATGCTAAGTTCATCTAACATGTTATACTATCATTACCGAACTAACAAAGGAGAAGTACTCACACGAGATCCAAGGTGAAGCACGGTCTACGGAATCAAGAACGAGTTCGATGGCTTTTATTGGGCGCTTCCGGACCTAAGGACAAAACTATGCAAAATTAGCTTAAACTCTAATTTTGAAAGAAAGGTTTAGCGCATAAAGATTTTCCAATGAAAACTCCATCTTCCAAAACCAAGGTTAACTCGTTAAAACCAATTCCGGGCAAGATATCCAAAAATAAAAAGTTGATTGAAAAACCGAATTTCAAATTATCCAACAATCGGATTTAAACCATCAAAGACACCAAATTAATTTGTAAAGTAGTTGGGACAAATCTCAACAAAATCAAGGGTTTAATAATTTTAATAATTTACTACAGGGTATAAATGTTCCTTTTCCAAAGTTATTGGGTCAAATCTGCAATTATATAAAATATGGGTACACTCAGTAATTATACAACAAATGGGGGTCATGATTGTAATAATTAAAGGGTTTCACTCTCTTCTGTAAACCGATAGATGAAGGGGCCAGGGGGAGAACGCAAGCGGCGGCCTGCGGTGGCGATCCGACCGGGAGAGGGAGCGGCGGCTAAGCCCTGGTGTGCAACAACACCCCTTCACACGCCGACAGCTCTCATTGGAGCAGGGAGCAGAGAAGAGAGATCGAGGGAGGCGGCCAAGGTGGATCCTCTGGTGGTTGTAGAGGAGAGACAAAGGGAAGGAGAAACAGGGAATGGCGGCGGCAGGGGCATGGGACTCCACAGGTGGCGAGTAGACGGGGTTCTCCGGCTTCGATTAGGTCCGGAGGAAGACGGATGTAGCAGAGGTTCGAACCCAGGCTTGGATCCGAAGGGGGGGAAAGACGCGCAAGCTCCTTTCCGGCGAGCTCAGGTGGTCCTGCAAGAGGAGGGGAGAACAGGAGCTGGTTGCCGGTCGGTGTCCCTGGCGAGTTCGATGGTAGTTCCTCCGACAACAGTTTTCAACAGAGGTGGGAAGGTAAGAGAAAACAATTGGGGAAGAGGCTATCGGATCTCTTCACTGGGAAGTAAAGGAGAGGAAAGCCTGGTTAGGTCGGGTTGCAGGGTGGCGGGGGAAGCGAGGGGTCGGAGAGCAGGGCTATTGCTAGGGCCGGAGGTCGAGGGGCCGGGTATGGAGAGGTCGGCCTCTGGCCCTCCTCTGCTGAAGCGCCACACGCAAGAAAGCAAGAAAAGAGAGGGGAGGAAATAAAAAGGAAAATAAATAAATAATAGGGTAAAGAGGGGCTTTTTTTTTTAAAAAAAAATAAATAAAAACAAACTCGAATAATATTCGGAACGGGATTTCCCGGATCAGTAAATCTCGATTTCCGACAAAATTAAATTAATAAAATACAGAAATACATACATGTATCCCAAAATAATATAATACTCGGAAAAGTTAATTTTTAAATCTATAAAGAATATACTTTTAAAAAAAAGAACTCGAGCTATAACGAATCGATGGAAGGGAGGAAAGCAAAGTCCGAACGCACCCGAATAAACGGGCCGTTACATTAGGTCCTCCTAAAGAAAAGTTTCGTCCCGAAACTTGCTAAACGCCGAACTTCTAGGTCCCTAAGGCCGAGGTATAAACTCTCAAACAAAGAAGGCTAGGCCTTCTAATCTATATATACAAACTACTCAAACTACCACCGCAAGATATAACGAGTCATATAACACATTCCCGCACAGGACACAACTACTCAATATCACACATGCACATAACTCAACCAAAGGAAGAACTAGGTCTAACCCGTCATTTCTATCGATACTACTAACTCAATGTAAAACTCAATCAAAGATACTATCTTCCATCTCCCTATTAGCCTCATTGGTTCCTCGACTGTCACTAGATCATCATGACTGACCCCACGTCTTGAATCACGCTTGTATCCTCTCGACTGATACATATGAAGCATCGGGTGAACACTCTCTACTTTTGGCGGCAACGCCAACTTATAAGACACTCCTCCAACTCGCGCTAAGCTATCAAAAAGGTCAAAATATCGGAACTCCACGTCCTTCTCGGTTTTGATGCAACATCTCCATTATTTTCCCTTTAATTTCTCTATCAACGAAGATCGAACTTCCAATTTACACTGCTGGTTCGGGTTCTTGTCAAACCAAACTTAGATGTTATGTTTTCACAATTCTTGTTGCAATTCCAAGTAACAAAGGAAGTAGTTGCTCCATACTACTTCTACTAACACGACACGTATGCTATTACTTTTTACATCGTTCCTCAATACTCGATCAAGACCTTGTCTTGAAGAATCACTTGTACACCTCAAACCCATAATACCTCAAGGCAAATCAAAACAGTTGCACCAATGAACCTCCTTTTTAACTCTCCACAACTCTATTGTCAATTTCCGTCTCATTCAATTCTCCATTGTCATCTAGAGTAAGTTAGCCATAGATGGTGTTACTTGGAGAATCTCTCCACAAATCTGGTAATGACTAGCACATCCAATAAAACTTTTAAATTCTACCACATCCTTGGGGGTTGCCATCCCGAGACAACTTGTCATAAAACTTCTTTCTTCTTCAAGAGTATACCAAAATATCTTATCAGGGACATTAGTAAGCCCATACGGAATAACTACAACTCAATTGCAACATCTCAGTCTCGAATTCTCAACGGTTGACAATCAAATCTTAACTAAATTTTCATAAGAGACTACCGACCCTTGTAACCGATCGAGTAGATCATCCATTCGTTGTAAGGAATACTTGTCCTTTGACTCACGGTAATCGATGTTCAATTGGAGAGAATTGTTTGTCTTTTTTTTTTTTTTTCTTTTTATTTATTTTTTTTAACAACAATTCTAGTGTTCTCATAATACCTTCAAATCAAGAGTTTAAGATATGTTTCCATATAAACTTCAATCAAGAGTTCAAGATAACTTCTTGTATTATCTATGGCAGTGCATTGGTTCTAATGAACCTTTATCAACAAGTCCTTGCAAATGCTCCTTTGATTGTATCCTCAATTCGAGTATCCTTACAAGTATCATTTATTGATGTCTTTTGTACGGCACCTTAGAAATGGGAGTTGAGCCCAAATCCATCTTAACGGTAAAATTCACATTCCGATGCATTGGAATCCGTTATATCTCGGGTTCTATCTTTCTCTACCCATCACATATCGTAATAACCGACACAACCTTGTTTAAACTTGACAGGTGGTCATGATAATAATGATATACCCCAATCTGTTGGGATGACGTCCTTTAAACACGTGTATTGTTCCATCTGTAGCTACGATGTCGACCGTCCTCTTCCAAAGATTCTTCACCTCCTGAAGTCGAGAGACTTGCTCGAGTCTTCTGACTCATGGGGCCTCGGTTAAGCAATACTTCACCTTCTTTTTAAGGGAATGGTGATAATAAGATTTCCTGATCTCGCACACATGTTCAGTCATGAAGGCCCCAACTACATGACTTAATCACGCCTTATAATAAATCAATCTTATCTTCTTCGCTTTCTCTGGCATCCCAACATATTGGAGGAGTTCTTCAAATTCTACATAAGCTTGCATCATTCCTTCGAGTAGGTGTAGAACTTACTTCATTTCCTTATGTAACATCAATCCGACCGTAGAGGCTCTAACCTCAATCTTTCATGTAGAAGATACATCTCATATCGACAACAAACTTCCAAACTTCGGTCTTCTCTTACTCTTGTTGGACACCTTAAGCATCTCTTGGCATTCCATGAACAACCACACAACCGTAATAGTATGCCCCGTGAAAAACGCTAGAAGAAATTCTCCATCCGAAACCACTGAAATATCCAACTCATTACTTCTCAAGTGCTAACGTCATAAGCTCAAAGCTTGCAACGTTACTATAATCCAAGTTCCCCGTTTCATGTCATCACTATCATAACTTCTCCGTGTAAGTCGGGAAAACTTTGACTCAGCTTTTGCTCGCGAAAACATAACATTCATTTCATTAGAACAAGCATAACATGCATCCCCTCATATATTCTCCTTTTACACACAATAATTATAGAAGACTCACCTTCCTCTCTGTCTTTTCAGTCCCCCTTACCCTGATCCGTGTCCTTCCCCATATGACAAACCCCTGAACTAAGAAGTTCGCACCAGATCGTTACAATCCTCCCCATAGAGTACGTTACTATCACTTGCTGGAATCGATTATTGTTACTTCATTAAGATATATGTGCTTCCTTGGATATACCTCTTTGTTGTCGACATTCAACCACCACGAATATTCCACGTTCTTGTTACCTTCTTCATGATCCCACCTCCTGGGCTACTCTTTCCACCTACAGTTACCAGAATACAACCCGCACACATGCATCCTCGGTGGTCACCGATTAACTCATTAATAACCCTCTCCAAGATCAACGACTTACCATTCAACTACACTTTCCATGTTACCACTCTTATGAAGGCTACCCTCCTCGGGGTACTCTACCTTAATCTCCATTAGTTCATTTTACTCTACTTCAAACTCCGTTAGCTCCTATTACACTTCTCTCCTCCTTCCGCTTCCTTAAGATAACTATACCTCCCCAGTATTATATGATCCAACTTCATAGTCTTAATCGCTCTTCATAAAATCTTGTAAGTGTATCTTTCCTACATCTCTATCGTTAGTAACCACTCGCTCTTCTCTCGATCGGTAACTTAAGTCTTTCGATCCGCGCCCCTTGTTTCATCTTTCATCTTCTGAAGATCATCACCCACATACACTTCCTCCCTCTTAGCGTTGCTCAGTCTCATCACAGTGACAAAAAAAATGATTGACTTGCCCGGTAGTTCTACCATACGAACTTCCACCATGTAGTCCTCCTCGTAACTCTCGTATTTCCGAAGTATTCTCCTACTTAAGCTCTCGCAAAAACTGCCACTTTGCTTTCTACTCTCTCTGCACGCTTAGCTTACGGTTCTCATCAACCTTTCACAATTATTTCACCATTCTTTTCATCTTGACTCTCATACTTAGGAGTGCCTATTGAGAACTCGTCTTACTTAGAACGCGATTTTTATCATCGAGCGAGAATGTAGTCCTCTTTACTTGATTCGTATCTTTAGTTCCTCGACACTGCCCTTGGAAAAATCTTATGTTCATTGTCTCTAGTTGCTTCATTGATTGTTCAATCGTTGCTTCCTTTGGGAACCACCACTTTTCTCTTCTTGCCGCTTTCTTACTTGAACGACTTCCTTCTCAATTTTGCTTAAACTATCTCGGGGTTCTCTTCCACTTGTTTGTCCTTCGTTTACGTCACCTCTAAACTTCCGTTTCGACGTCCTCTTCAAGGAATCCGAGAAACACCAAGGTGTTTGTAAAAACGTGATACTCAACTCGGTACTTGAGCATACTCATCCTCATATGTAAAATATCCCGAGCCAAACGGCGTCATCCAGTCGGCAGTGATAACATTCTATCATAATAACTATAATGTCCAAAAACCATATGCTCCTATATATATACATCCTAGTATACGTATATGACTATATAAGTCCTATGTCCACATTGCTATAACTAGCATATCACATCCAAGCAAAAGTATTACAACAAAACAAGGTCCCAACACTTATATGATATCATCATGCCACATGTATAAACTCATATCAATATAAAAATCATGCCACCATTTTTACATAACAAGTCCATCATACATAACTATAAACAACATATAATAGTAGTCCAACAACCATCCTAAGTCCACATATACATATCTATATATATTTATATACATACACTAATATTCCAATAAACTACGCTGCCGAGATCCGCGGTAGGAGTGGTGGTCCGTACATTCTACCCCGACTCATGCATGTGATTTTGAAAACGAAAACTCAGAACCCGCGGGGTTCTGTTTATTCCTTATTCGGCCTTTAGAAGATTGCGAGTGCCATTGTTGTCAACCTAGGGCTCTGATACCACTTTTATAACACCCCAAATCCGCGGGACTCGGGATGCTACGGGTTGGGACCTCACAATGGGTCCCGACCCTTAGCCTGACAACAATTTCACCGGATCTTACAACAAGACACAAATAAAGGCAAAACCGAAATTCATTTTAATGCAATGATATGAACCCCAAAAGAAAACAACGAAAGACTTCAGCCGAGATACAACGCTAAAGGCAACCGCCATACACGCGACATACATAATACCCTAAACAATACATAAAAACAACCCCAAAAACCCATCCTAAAATGTACGGACCCCGGCTGCCCACTCTTCCGGATCTCTCGGCCGCGCCCCTAACCTGCAAGGCAACTACAACAATATCGGTATAAAACCGTTAGCTAGCATTCAAGGCATTAGAATCATGGTATTGGCACGCACACACATAAGACATCATAAACACACAACATGTTCCAAAACACACAATCCGGTTTATTATCTTTTTATAATTAGGTCATATCCCGTTCTAATTCAACTTCTTTTGTGACACGAGAATCTGAAAGATCTCGCCCTTATCCCCTTTCACCATACGGGTTTGTACTTGATGCGGATCAGCATCACCCGATGGGCTGGTCGCAAGGCACCTTCCAGTCATCCCCATTTTGGACTGGACAAGCGGTCACCGCCCGTTATCATACACTTGGGCCAAATATAAACATGTAAAGTCGGTGGTCCTATTATCGGTTTAGATGTTATAACATAAACAATAAACACACACATAAACAATAAACACACACCACCAACACACATAGATGCTAATACAGAGAATACGAGCTAAGTAAGTCCAGAGACTTACCTCTCTCAAGGTAACTCGAATAAATCACTCTCAACTTCCCGCAGCAAAAGCTCAAAGCCTGACCAAACGAGGCACTATCAATAACAAACTAAAAAGCTAGAAGTTCTCGGACTTCTAGTCTCCAACATATATTACCTAACTCTACCTGCTAGGTCCAATCTATAATCTCGAGGAACATCATAAGATCGTAAAGAAGGTAAATTAACAAGTACCATATCCAATCACTAGCACCTATTATTATAGGCCACTACATGGCATTAGCTCTATGTTATGCTAAGTTCATCTAACATGTTATACTATCATTACCGAACTAACAAAGGAGAAGTACTCACACGAGATCCAAGGTGAAGCACGGTCTACAGAATCAAGAACGAGTTCGGTGGCTTTTATTGGGCGCTTCCGGACTTAAGGACAAAACTATGCAAAATTAGCTTAATTTCTAATTTTGAAAGGAAGGTTTAGCGCATAAAGATTTTCCAATGAAAACTCCATCTTCCAAAACCAAGGTTAACTCGTTAAAACCAATTCCGGGCAAGATATCCAAAAATGAAAAGTTGATTGAAAAACCGAATTTCAAATTATCCAACAATCGGATTTAAACCATCAAAGACACCAAATTAATTTGTAAAGTAGTTGGGATAAATCTCAACAAAATCAAGGGTTTAATAATTTTAATAATTTACTGCAGGGTATAAATTTTCCTTTTCCAAAGTTATTGGGTCAAATCTGCAATTATATAAAATATGGGTACACTCAGTAATTATACCACAAATGGGGGTCATGATTGTGATAATTAAAGGGTTTCACTCTCTTCTGTAAACCGATGGATGAAGGGGCCAGGGGGAGAACGCAAGCGGCGGCCTGCGGCGGCGATCCGACCGGGTGAGGGAGCGGCGGCTAAGCCCTGGTGTGCAACAACACCCCTTCACACGCCGACAGCTCTCATTGGAGCAGGGAGCAGAGAAGAGAGATCGAGGGAGGCGGCCAAGGTGGATCCTCTGGTGGTTGTAGAGGAGAGACAAAGGGAAGGAGAAACAGGGAATGGCGGCGGCAGGGGCATGGGACTCCACAGGTGGCGAGTAGACGGGGTTCTCCGGCTTCGATTAGGTCCGGAGGAAGAAGGATTTAGCAGAGGTTCGAACCCAGGCTTGGATCCGAAGGGGGGGAAAAGACGCGCAGGCTCCTTTCCGGCGAGCTCAGGTGGTCCTGCAAGAGGAGGGGAGAACAGGAGCTGGTTGCCGGTCGGTGTCCCTGGCGAGTTCGATGGTAGTTCCTCCGACAACAGTTTTCAACAGAGGTGGGAAGGTAAGAGAAAACAATTGGGGAAGAGGCTATCGGATCTCTTCACTGGGAAGTAAAGGAGAGGAAAGCCTGGTAGGTCGGGTTGCAGGGTGGCGGGGGAAGCGAGGGGTCGGAGAGCAGGGCTATTGCTAGGGCCGGAGGTCGAGGGGCCGGGTATGGAGAGGTCGGCCTCTGGCCCTCCTCTACTGAAGCGCCACACGCAAGAAAGCAAGAAAAGAGAGGGGAGGAAATAAAAAGGAAAATAAATAAATAATAGGGTAAAGAGGGGCTTTTTTTTTAAAAAAAAAAATAAATAAAATTAAACTCGATTAATATTCGGAACGGGATTTCCCGGATCAGTAAATCTCGATTTCCGACAAAATTAAATTAATAAAATACAGAAATACATACATGTATCCCAAAATAATATAATACTCAGAAAAGTTAATTTTTAAATCTATAAAGAATATACTTTTAAAAAAAAGAACTCGAGCTATAACGAATCGATGGAAGGGAGGAAAGCAAAGTCAGAACGCACCCGAATAAACGGGCCGTTACAATCTGGATCCGTGACTTACCCGTACGAGTTTTGTTTTATACGGGTGCTACGCACTCCTTTATATTTGATGCATGCATAAATAGGTTGTCCTTAAATACTATAGAGGGAATACAATTTATGATAGGATTACCTTATGGGAGTAAGGTCAGAGGGAGACGAGAGATCTATGACTGCCCCATTCGTTTAGGAGATCGGGAATGGATGGGAGATTTACTAGTCATGTCCTTAGCACATGAGGACGTGACCTTAGGGATGGATTGGATGATGAGACATGAAGCGGTCATAGACATTGGCAGGAGGACAGTGACTGTGGCCACTAAGGAGGGTCACATAGTGATATTCCTAGGTTGGGACCTCGGAAAGTCCGGCACATTTATCAGCCCTATCATGATTTTTCACATTTCTTATGGGAAAGACCCATAAGAAATATGAAAAATCATCAAGAAAAAGAAGGTAATATTTGAAACATTTCTTGCTCTCAACTAGTGATGTCCAAAGATCGCTATGCATGATATCAAAAGGTGCAAAAGTAGTGGTACTAGAACGTTCAAAAGGAAACTTATGATGTTTGCCTAACTGACATGAATGACAATGAGAGGAGAGTTTCTACTTATTACAATGAAAAAAAGAGGAATTTCTAAAAAGATCTAGAACAAGCGCTCCAGGATGACCTAAACGAGCGTACCAAAGACTGGGTGACTCTATGGAAAGAGCATGGACTTGGGACGACCCGGTGATAGGATAAAGTTTCCCCAAACTATCGCATCTTAAGCGTACGGTCCCCGTTCGCAGAACCTTCACAAAAAAATCAAACGGATCAAACTCGACACTAGCAAGGTTATCAAAAGTGAATCGTCTAACGGATACTAGGTTCTTAACAATTTGTGGTGCAACAAGAACATTGGCTAAACGTAATGGGTTTTTGGTGGTTTTAAAAGTGGTTTCTCCAATACCTGTAGATGGAATACACATGTCATTGCCAACAATTATCGAATTTGAGGGACCATTATATGAAATAGATGAGAGTGCAACAAGAACATCCAAAATTTTTATTCCGGATGGTGAGCGGGTTTAGACCCTTCCGCCGACGCAGCTCAGTTTTTCCCCAAGAACGGGATGTTGAGTAGTGGGATTTTATCCCAAATCCCGTTCTGACCTTCCGTTTTCCGCTTTTTTCTTTCGGACCTCTCGTTTCTAGCACAAGGGCCAAGAGGTCAGCTGAACCCTTGTTTCCCTCTCCCTTGTTCAGCCTTGTGACCATTCCCTCTCTCCTCACATCTTCACTTCACGTTCTTTTTTTTACTCTTCCTCTCTTGTGCTCCTTCTTCACTTTCCTTCTCTTTGGAGCTCTTGATTTGTGGACTGTAGTGGAGGAGACTCGGATCCGGTTTGGTAAGCTTCTCCTTCTCCCTCCCTTCTTCTTCCTTGGTGTATAACTCTTTCTTCTCCCCTCCTTCATCCATTGTCATGGATGAAGCTCTTGAGGAAGCTTTCTTTGATTCATTTGCATGCATGTGTTTCTTAGAATGATTACGTCGTGGAGAAGAGTTTAGATTCAGTGGTTGGTGATTGGAGATGACCTAGCAAGAAGAGGAGGCATTTGGAGCTTAGGATCCACAGACGAAGACGAAGAAGACAATCTTCTGCTGCTCGACCACGGGGGCGGATCTTTAGAGTTGCAAGGGCGGCACCAGGACACCGCAAGGGCGTAAACAGACCGCCGCAGGGGCGGCGTCAAAGCACCAGGCCACCGCAGGGGCTACGCCAGGACCCGCGGGACGGTGACAGTGCATCCTCTGTCGCGCCAGCTTGACTCCGCGGCTGCGTTTCTTCAACAGTAGGCTTCTCTTCTCCTTTTCTCTTCGTTCCTTCCTTAGCTTTGAGGCTGTATCATGATAGTAGCATGCCTAGGATGGATTTAGGGTAGATTGTGTATCGCCCCAATTTTAGGCGCGTTTGCGATATTTTCTTCCCGGCTTTTATCGATATTTTAATAGCTTAAATATTTTTTTGTACGAGTATTTTTACATCGTAAATTAAATTCCACGAGTATATATATATATACATCGATGTATTTCATTACCCGTGTTTAAATTATTATACCTCGTAAAATAAATTTGCGAGAATGGTTTTTGTATTTCAAAGCATATTTTGCGAGTTTATTTATATATTCAATCCACATATACTTCCCGTATCTTTATTTTCGGAAAAGTTCGGAAAAGTTTTTCGATTCGAAACTTCCGTTCCGACTATTTTTTCAAACGAGAATATTTTCTTTTCTCCTTTTCTTTTTCCTTTCTTTTCTCCCTCTCTCCCCTTTGCCGGATGGCCTACAGACCCAATAGTCGATCCTTCACTTTCGACCCCTCGCTCCCCGATCTGTCCTGGTTGGTGAGCAGCCTTAGCACCTGCTTTTCTCCTCCCTCTGTACAACTCTCCCGTGCAACCCCCTCACGCCTCTCCCCCCTTCGCTCCCAATGCAACCCTCATCTCCCTCTTCCTTAGTTGTCACATCAACCTCCGACGTGGAAGTTTGTTTTCCCGGCCACCCTTGCCCCGAAAACCCCTATGCAACAACTCTCTCTTCCCTCTCGATCTCCTCTCTTCACGAGACAGCAAGGCCGTCTCTCTCCTTGCAGCTAGTTACCCATCACTCCCACAACCAACACACCACTTCAACACCACCGGAAGGAGCATCATGCCGCTTGCCGTCCTTTGTCTTCGCCCCACCGGATCAACGCCTGTAACTCTTTACAGTTAACCTCTCTGTCGCATGTGCTCCCTACTTCCACCGGAGAAGCCTTCGTCGCCCACCGGGAATCGAAGCCACGCCTTCCCAGCTGCCCTTGCTTCGCCCTAGCCGCAGCCCATCGAGGACCGCCGCAGCCCCTGTCTTCCTCTTCCCAGCGTGAATGCTTCTTCAAAGGGTTAAAAGAAAACCCTTTTTCCATTTTCAAATTGGGCCCCTATATTTTGATATAATTGCAGATTGTACCCACATCATTATTATTTTAGTTTTGGACCAAGGTTTTAGAATATAACTATTATACCCTCTGCAAAATTTCGTTTACACACATGGACCCATATTTTTATATTGCATTTATGACCCGGTTTTACAAATTAACATTTGTGCCCTTTGTTGGATTTATTTCGGATTTACAGCCTGAAGATTTAATTGCGGATTATGATCAAGTTTCTAAAATTGTATAAATTGTCCGGAAAGTATTTTTAAGGTTTTAAACTCGGATTTGAATCACGGGTGTTATTCTTATAGTTTTTATATACTATGTAGTTTGTCCAAATTTAGCGTTATGCTAAATTTGTTTAGTTTGGTTCTATGTACGGAAGCGCCCCGATTAAGGCCAACGAATCCATATCGACATCCATAAATCATATTCTGTCTTTTTTCGTCACGTGAGTACCCTCTCTCCCGAGCTTATGATCTTACCTCGTTCTAGTTATGTTTTGTAGTATCATGCTAGGTTGGATCTACATAACTTATAGTGAATACCAAGTAGTGGTTTGGACCTTAGGTGAGTTTTGAGGATTGTCGATTGTTGTAAGACGTTGAGTGTTTCGATGATCTTGTGAGCATATGAGGCTGTTGTGGTTATATGGTTGTTGAGATTATGGGCTAGGATATGCTTATCCTAGCATGGTGTTGTTACCGTTGAGTTTGTTTGGACTAGACATGTTTATCCTAGTATGTGTTATGGGTTATGATCTTGAGAGATCATAGGGTCTAGAAGTCTAAGGACTTCTAGCTTGTGTTGAGTGTGATGTGAGCATGAGGGATTCTAGGATGCGGTCCTAGAATGAGAGTCAAATGATCTTGCGTAGATCATTTGTGTAGAAGTCTAAGACTTATTGAGTTGAGCGAGTTGTTGATATAGATATCTTGTTGTGAGCAGGTGTAGACTTCTTCCCAAGGGAAGCAAGAGTGTTACGTGAGTTAGCGTTTGGGGCGAGGTAAGTCTCCGGACTTACTTAGCTTGTATTCTTCGTATTAGTTTTGATGCGTGCTTGGTGGTGTGTATTTTATTGTTTATGTTATAACAACGAAACCGGAAATGGGATTACCGCCCTTATATTATTTTGGCCCAAGTGTATGATAACGGGTGGTGACATCATCTGCCTAGCTCTTGCGAGATTCTAGGAGGTTCTCGGCGACTAGCCCATGCTGGTAGACGGTCAGATGCATCAGTACCATTCCTTGCTGGTAAGTAGGGACCGAGGCGAGTTTCGGGAGATTCTCGTGTCACAAAAGAAGTTGAATTAGAACGTGATATGACTTAATAATAAAAAGATAATAAACCGGATTTGTCTGCTTTAGAGTATGATGTGTGTTTATGATGATTTACTTGTGTTTGTGCCTACCACCTTGATACTAATGCTTCGAATATTAGCTAATGGTATTATTACCGATTGTTGTAGATTAACTTGCAGGTTAGGAATACGGCCAAGAGATCCGGAAGAGTGGGCACCCGGGGTTCCGTATGTTTTAGAAGTGGGTTTTGGTTGGAGTTGGTTTGTATATTGTTCTTCGTTTTTGTGTTTTGTATGCCGCATGTATGGCGTTTGATCTTTGGGTTGTATCTCGGCTGAAGTCTTTTGTTTGTATGCTTTCGGGTTTCATTACATTGCATAAAATATGTATTTCGTTTTGGCCTTTATTTGTGTCTTGTTGCAAGATCCGGTGAAATTGTTGTCAGACTAAACCCATTGTGAGTTCTCCGCCCGTAGCATCCCGAGTCCTGCGGAATTGGGGTGTTAAAGATTGAGAGTGACATCTAGTGGTTGTGAACCTAGGATCCCTTAAGGCTTGTTGGAGTTTGATGGACTTGTGTTTGATTAGCATGTACGACCTTCTAGGATAGATTGCTCCTTCTTGGTTGTGGTGGTTGATCTTATGAGCGAGTAGGCTATTGAGAGATCTCCTCATGCGTTGAGTGAGATGTGAGTGTTATGAATTCTAGAATGCAGTCCTAGAATGAGAGTCAAATGATCTTGCATAGATCATTTGTAGAAGTCTAAGACTTCTTGAGTGAGTGAGTTGTTGACATATATCTTAATGTGGGCAGGTTTTGGGCTTCTTCCTCATGGAAGCGAGAGTGGTTTGTGAGTTAGCTTTTGGGACAAGGTAAGTCTCCTGACTTACTTAGTCACAAAATGAGATGACTCTTAGTCACAAAATGAGAGTATATATCATCAACCCATGGAACCCCTTTTCTTCTTTTCTTTACCGTTTCAATAGATTTCAAAATAAATCCAGCAGTCCCCACCGGTTTCTTACCACTCCTAGCTTTCTTGAGTTCTAGTTCTCGTTGAGATGATAGAGACTCTTTCGTTGCTTTCAGACTCATGAGATTGAGAACGAGATATACTACCAAAATTTCAGTTAAGGCATGACCAAAAAACAATGAAGAGTAAATCTAACATGGCTATACAAAGAATGAACATATCAGAGATTCAGAAGAGTAACTCAGTATATTGTAGGACATAACAACATATCTTTACTGAGTGTGTAAAACGTAACAGAAGAATCATAACTGAATAGATTAAGCTTCAATATGCAATAACAAATCAATATGCTGCACAACACATCAACACAACAGTGAAGAGTAAATTCTACTTCTATTGACACTTGACAGTTTGACACCATTGATTATTTGATTTAGATTTGATGTTTCTTAACTTTGAAATAGCAACAATACAAAAATAGCATCAAATTAGTATGTTGCAGAACACATCAACACAACATAGTAACATACATTAGCCTTATTAAGCTCCATATCTACAATAGGAGAAATACAAAAATAGAAGAACGCCTTTACCAACAAAAAGAAGAATCAACAAACAAAAGAATCATTGAATGGTCTATACAAAAATAACAGCAAATTGGATACTGAACAAATCAAGATCTGAATAGAAGAAGAAGATGAAGTTAGTGGATGTTGAATAGAAGAAGGGAAGAACAGATAAGAAGGAGTGAAGAACAAAACAGAAGAATGCCTCTTCTATTTGCCGGTAAGAAGAACGCCTCTTACCGAACAGAAGGGCTAGCGGCGACGGACGGGAGCGACTGACGGAGAGGAGCAGCGAGGCACGGATGGGCGCGATGGGCGGTGACGGACGGATGGGCGGCGAGGGATGGATGGGCGTGAGGGGCGGCGAGCGACGGACGAGCGTGAGGGCGGCATCGGAGAAACTGAGAACAAGAAAGTGAGAAACCTAGCATTAGTGTGCTGTGTTCTGTAAATTTTTCACAGTAAAAACATGCATCTTTTTTTTAAACGGTTCCAAACGGTTTGGGTTTTTTTAAAAAATCGAATCGGACCGGACCAAATCGTATATAAACGGTCCGGTTCCAAATAAATCCAAAACATAAATTTTATGAAACGAACCGCTAAATTCCGGTTCGGTCATGGTTCCATTATGAACTGGACCAAATTAACACCCCTATAAGAATTTATAGGTAGTTTAATAGAAGAACCACTTGCGAGTCCTCTAATTTGTTCATCCCTGATTTTGAAATGGCAAATTGGGAATGAATTTTGTTCATTGAAGTTGAGTTTGATTATTGTCCATATAATTTTCTGGTATGAATTTCTTGTAAGAATTTTCTGTTTTAAAATTTTCTGTTATAAATTTCATACTAGAAAACAAAAAACAAAATAACAAATGGCAAAAAAAAAGAAAATAAAATAAAAAAATAAAGTCATGAATTATTTGTACGTAAAAATTTCATGTTTGTTTTTTTTTTAAATAGAGGGATTAATTACTTTTACGGTTTTACCTACCACTAATTAAAGTGGTAAAAATTAAATGTATAGAAAACAAAACGGAATTAAAAGGGGTACATTTGATCCAATTCTTTCTTTCTAAACTAGTTTAGAACCCGAGCCTTGCACGGGTATTTGTAATATACATATGGGTGTGGGAACACATGCATTGTTATACGAGTATTTTATCAGTTGAACTTTGTTGAAGGTAAATTTTATAATTATGTTAAACATGAAATATAATCGGTGTATAAAAGTAATAACATATATAATTGTTGACACAATTTATCTTATAAATATAACTACGTCAAGGGTATTACTAAACTATGCATGTTCGCTATATTTGTGTCATCAAACTTACAAATCAAAAAATTGAAAAATAATCCGAAACAAATTACATAACATCAAAGAAAAAGATGAATGTGTAATAAGATATGCATTCCTCTATCGATCAACCAGATTGAACCCCTGAGCATTCGTAAAACAAATCTAATTATAAAAACAAAAATATATAAATAGTATTATTGCAAAAAAAATGTATTAATGCTAATATTCATATATAACTAAAAATAGATATTAAAAAATAGAAATTATAAGATTTCATATATAAAATTAAGTATTAAATAAAGGTATCATAATTTATATTACAAAAAACTTCTTTGTAGACTAATTATTAGTAGTATTTGCAACTTGCCTTTAGTGTCATAATCCATAATTTTTTTTTTCAAATGATGTATTTCCTACTGCATAATCTTGAAATCATAGTACCAATATATCTTACTTGCAAGAGAAGTCATAGGTTTAAATAGGTTCCATTTAACTAGAAACATGATATTAAATTTACAAAATACACATAATTTGTAAAAAATTATTATTCAAACTTTTATTCTTAAACAAAAAGCAACCTTTAGGATTTAATTAAATTATTCAGTTTTAATATTTTAGTAGATGATTGCTTTTTCGTTAAATCTTGATTTTATACTCACGACTTACGGCAACAACAAACTCTTAAGACAACTATAATGTCCGAAAATTTTATTCCGTTTATTTTCGAGTCAAATCGGATTTTGATCAGTTGACTTTTTCTCATCCTACCTAGTGTTGCACCCTATCACAAATTCTATCATTTTATGTAAGCTTTAATTCACATAAAATGATGAAATTACACCAAACCCTAATCTTACAAACCCTAGTTTATGTCGATGTGTTTTGACATGATCATGACTTGCTTTTCACAAGGCCATTGTAACACCCCGATTTCACGGGACTCGGGATGCCACATTGGGCTAGGATGTCCCAATGGATCTTGACCCTACCCTGACAACAAGTTCACTGAATCTTACAACATGACACTGACAAATTTAAAGCAAATACATAAACTGTATAAAATTGTGCAACCAAAAGGTACACAAGATCATAGTCGAGTACAAAGCAACAACCCCAAAAGCCATAACCTCTAATATACAAGAGTCCTCGGCCTATCACCCTGCCAACTCACTCAGTAGTACGCCTATCCTGCAAGACATCTACAACATGATATGAAACCATTAACTAACCATACATATATAAGGTAATGCATAAGCACAAATACAATCATGGAAGATAAACACATCAGCATGCTATCACACATTTACCCATTTATTATCTTTATATAATAGTCATTCACTCAAATCGTATATATATAAATAGATGAAAACTATGTGACACGAGGAACGTATCATCCTCGCCTCTAGGCCTGCAAGCCATCTGGAAGTAGTGTCGGTCACATGTTCGCCACTTAGCGTGCGTGCAAATAAGCTTTAAATTTATAAAACTGAAATCAAGCAAGCGAACCCGCAGTGTACATATCGACGTAGTTAAGCAAGAATTCCAAAGTATCGAACACAGGGATTTGGGGGGTTAAATCCAGTTATAAATTGTCAAGCAAGTAAATGTATGAGCTTTGCAAATATTGGGGAAAACAGCAACCCTAAAGATTTAGGAATCCAGTCGTGGCAATCGATTCAAGATATACTAAAGATATAAGGACAGAGTTGAGGTTTGCAAAGGTATACGAATGTAAGGTGATGTACGGTGAAGTTCCAAAACCTTATATGACTCACCTAAAGACACTCTCTATAAAGGTTGTTGAGGCTTCGGTATAGAAAGGATCTAAAGGTAAGAATTAAACTCAAATACCCAAACTTGTAACCCAAGGATCAAGACTAACTAAACCGATTAAGGTTGTGACACTCGAAATCGAAGTAGAGGTTGTTGAGGCTTCACTACTACCTAGAAAAGGCAAGCCAAGACTAGATTAAAACAAATCTTTAACTTTGGATTAAAGTAAAAGCAAGTTCGTAAACTGACACAAAATTACGGGTGGATCTTGAGTTCCACGGCCGTGGAATCTCAAGAACAGGCCGTGGTTTTGGCTCGTCAGCGAAATCTCTCTAACTCTCAGGGTCCAATCAAATTACGATCGATCTATCATTATCTAAGCCACAACTATCAACCCTTCACCTTAGAATTGCTAAAGGGTTTTAGCCAACAACAGTCATTATGATATCAAATTCAAGATTAAGTAGAATGAAAGATGAAAACCTTCGAAAACCTTCAATAAACTTCAAATCAATCTCAAATCCACAAATAAGAATGATAATGCAATTCAGATTTGGAATAAACACAAACCGATAACTATCCTTGATAAGAACGAAGAACGGGATGTCAATCCGCCTTCTAATCAAACCTAGGAATCAAAGGCGTAACTTCCGCCACATACAATCTTTCAAATCTTCACTCCTTCCCACCACCAATGAAACCCTAGGCACGTGTAAACGGCGTAAGCGCGGCTCTAGCGATGGTTAAGCACCGGTCCCGAATTCTCTCTCCTTCAGTCCTTTTATAGGGAAAGATAGAATAACCGTCCGGACCATATGTGTAAATAATGTGTCCATATTTTGTTCGTCAAAATATCGCCTAAATCACGGGTTCATAGGATTCCACGGGCGTGGTTTAGAGCGTGGTAATGGATTAAGGTCCTTCACAACTTCCACGACTGTACTTTATACCGTGTAACTCTCTGGAATGCTCCACGCTCATGTTGCCAAGTTCCACGGCCGTGGTTTAGAGCGTTGTCTTCATTACGGCCGTAATTTAGAGCGTTGAAGCTTAGATTGCTCGTAAATCCTTTTGTTTCGTGTCATTCCTCATCCTAGCATCTTCCTTAGCCTCTTTGTGGTGTCCTCAATCCTTGGATGTGCTCAATTCATCTCCATCCTCTCTTAATTCGTTTGGTTTTAGCTCTTATTCGCCTACAATCAACACAAAGCTTATGTAGACCTTATATCGACAATATAAACAAACTAGCTAACAATTACCTCAATGCTTTATCAATGAACACTATAATGGATGAAAAACATCTAGGAAACGTGCCTAAATTATCACATTATTTCATGCTAACAAAATACCTCATACTTGCCACTTGCTTGTCCCCAAGCAAGGTCTTTCCAAAGCTTTAGAACTCAAGTTAGGATGAAATATGTATGCAATGTCGAAAACAAAACATCTTTTGGTGAATGTACTTCTAGCTAATAGATCATTCTCAAACCTTGCTTCATTCATTCATGAGACTTTCTTATACATAACCAAAGAATAAAAAGGAAAGAAACATCATGAATTGATCAAACTTCATTGTAAGCATCATAACCTTCAAACATTATCAAAATCAATCATAAGAAACTTCAATTTAGATCACCAAGTCATATAACATTCCATTGATCTTAAGGACTTTCAAGTAAGGTCTAGAATGCGGAAAGGGAAAGAAACTATAAGGAATGTGATGCATGAATCCGGGAAAGTGGATTACTAACTCTTTTCTTTTTCTCTTGTGGTTTTGCAACACTTTCAACTTAGAGCTTTACTCTATTCTTTTGCACATACTTTTTCGACTTTACTTTTGGAGTTATGGACAGAGGTGCACAAAAACTGAAGCCTAGGAGATTGGCGGTTCTCAATTTTACGAGATGCCTCAAACCCTTGATGCACATACCATAATTCGTTAGGAATATCGTACAATCCGACTTTGGCAAGACACAAACACCCGGCTATGTGAATGTTGCCGAGTTACTCATCGTCATGATTGACTTCCCCAAACCTATAATTTCTTTTTTTTCTTTGAATGCAAACAGTTGCTTTCATGGCCCTCCCACATCAAACATGCCAAATATCAACTCCTCCAAATTCCCGGATATGTAAAGGAGGCCATTATTTCATTGAGGCGCTAAATGAACAAGGAAAGAAGAAAGAAAATCGAATTGCCTTAATCATCTCAACAAGAAGTATAAGAACTCATCATGTGATTTCAACCTTGATTTCTCAATATGATTTAGGTAACACTCTTCACATTATGAAACTTGCAAAAGAGGGATAATTAACTCATTCTATTTCTTCTCAATCCATTATTTGTTTAAGCATACAAATGTCATCAAAACTCAATCCACAAGTAGTGATTATCATAGAAATCATCTCTATTCTTAGAAGCACAAAATTTTCAAAATTTTCGATTTTTATGGGTTTTTCAAAGGCTTTTTCATGCAATGCGATAATGAAACGTGTAGCAATAGAATGAAACATGCAAGGTGTTCTCGATCAAAGCAAGCAAAAGTGAGTAAGAGTTATTACAAACGAATTAGTCACACCCCACCCCATACTTGAGACAAACATTGTCCCTAATGTTCAAAAAGAGAAATAAAGAAAAGAAAAAGAGAAAAAGAACTCACAAAACGGTGGTGGAGTGGCTAAAGCGGTAGGATCATCATCATCCTCACTGAGGTGCCGGTGCCGGTGGTGGTGGTGCCGGTGGTGGTGCATCTGACGGTACTGGTGCAGGTGGTGGTTGGGCATGCCAAGTCGGTGGAGCTCCCATCCAATCCGGCTGTGTGCTATACCATGCAGGAGGGTCCGCCATCCATGTCGGTCTTACGCTCACACTGGCACGGCGAGAGGAAGAACCATAAGCTCTAGTGGGGCGGGGAGAGTGTCTCGGAAGGTCGGGAACTGCATCCGGCTGATCCGGAAAGGTACCAAAATCATGCTCCTCACCTCCTCCCTCAAACTGATCATCTCCTCTAATCTCCTCTGCATCTACAACGGGTGGCTCAGGTGGAATGTAGGGAGGTGCATCTAATCTATTCGCTTGCATAGCAGCGAATGTCTCCTTCCATTTATGGCGTCCAACCATAATGGAATACTCGGGAATCCATTGTACCCCTCTACCTCCTCTACCCTCCGAAGGCATGGCAGCGGTAGGTGGACCTCTATGTCTAGGAAAAATAATGTCTCTAGTCATGAGGCTCTGGAGTCCTAGAGGTCTAGCTGTTATCCTGGTGCACGCAGAGAAGTCAATGCCCAACTGTCTAGCAAGGTGGGTAACCATCCCACCGTATCCAATGTTGCCGGCCCTCTTATTCTTTAGCTTACTCATAGTAGAAGCTAAGAGGGTGGCACAGTCAGCCGGCCTACCATGCAACATACAATAAAGCAGAAACATCTCATCTGTCTTGATCTTATGAGGTGTCTCCGTCCTAGGGAAGAGACACTCAGAAAGCACTTTGTGGGCAAATTTTAAGGCTAAGTGATAGATCAACTTAGCCTTGGTATCAGCAGGTTGCCAGCGGTCCTCACTAGCATACACCATAGCAATCTCCTCCCAAAAGTCTTTGGCGTACACGCCACTAGGGAATTGACCATTGAAGGTCTCATGGAACCTAAAGAAAGCTCCAAACTCTCTAATAGAGAACTCATAGTTCCTCTCCATCAGCCGGAAAGAAACCGTCCTATCGATGTCACTATGCTCGAATGAGACCACAAACTCCTTAGTGATCTCCTCATATGCATCCTCCCGAATAGCGGAGAAGATGATCAATCCTTCTCTATCTAACAGCCAAGTAAGATCCCCTACCACATGCAGTGGCTCTAAGTCCTCAAGTAGTAAGTATCTTGGTCCTATGACCGATCTCTTCTCGATCCTTTCTAAGGCATCGAGATAGTCCTCATGAATCTTAGGGACTCTAGGGGATGGTGGTGATGGTGGTGATGGGGGCTCAGTAGGGGGTTCCTGGTAGGAGGAGAAGCATTGCCTTTCCTCTTCTTATTCCTATTGGACATTCTCCTAACAAAATCCATCTCAATTCAAAAACCACGGTCTATTCTAGAAATTCCATGGCCGTGGTTTCTCCAGAGACCGTGGTTCGGCTCTGAATTTCTCAAAACTCAACAGATTCACACCAAACTCAACAGAAGGCAGCCCTAGACTAATTCCAGTCCAATTCCAATCAGTTATCCTAAGAATTCTTGCAAAAACTGAGGCAAATCGACAAAGTGAGAGAAGGAATGAAAAACCTAGGTTTTTGGATTTTAAAATCCAAATTCTATCTTCTCCGGTGATTTGCCGCTCGAATCGTTGCTTGGATCTTGTAGGTGATTGAATTTGCTTCACTTTTGGTCAAAGAATCGTTCGAAACGATTAACGAACGGGAATTTGAGAGAGAGAGGGTTGATTCGGCGTGGAATTGGGAATTTTGGTTGTGTTTGTGAAGAGAAGGTGGTTTATATAGTGGCCGTAAAAATTTTTGAAAACCACGGTCACTCGGGGGTTTCCACGGCAGTGGTTTTGTACGGACCCGTGGTTTTGGTGATTTTTCTCAGGCTTTTGCAAATTACGGTCACTGTAGCAGTCACGGCCGTGGTTTTGGGCGTGGAACTCTCTGTAATGTGCCAAAGTCCAAGTTTCGTCAATTTTCTTCAAACTTATCCTTCTCTTTTCCTTTTCCACTAATCCTACATCCAAAAACATGAACATATCGGAAGGTATCGAAGGCAAAACAAAACAAAAACGTCTAAACTATTCTAATCTATGAATCAAAAAAAAAATGTAAGTGCAATACCTTGGGTTTCCTCCCAAGAAGCGCTTGTTTAAGGTCCGTAGCTAGACCAATATTCACACTTATTCGAGTGCAGTGGGCGCGAACTCTTCAGCTTGGAGTTCCGGTGAATACTTCTTGAGTCGTTGACCGTTCACCTTAAAGCTTCCGCTCTTTTTACCCCATACTTCAACTACACCATGGGGAAAAACATGTTTGATTAGATAAGGTCCGGTCCAACGAGATTTAAGCTTACCTGGAAAGAGATGAAGCCTTGAATTGAAGAGGAGAACTTGATCTCCTTCTTTGAGGTCCTTTGGGATGATATGCTTATCATGCCAACGCTTCGCTCTTTCTTTTATAGATCTTGGCGTTTTCATAGGCGTTCAAGCGAAGTTCTTCAAGCTTGTTAAGGTCCAAGAGACGCTTCTCTCCCGCTTCCTTCATGCTGAAGTTCAACCACTTTATTGCCCAATACGCCTTATGCTCCAATTCTACCGGCAAGTGACAAGACTTCCCATACACAAGGTTGTATGGTGTTGTTCCGATGGGAGTCTTATATGCAGTCCGGTATGCCCATAATGCATCGTCTAGCTTCAAAGACCAATCCTTCCTTGTCCTTGAAACCGTCTTCTCTAGAATTCCTTTAATCTCCCGGTTCGAGATCTCCACTTGTCCATTAGTTTGTGGATGATAAGAGGTGGTGATCTTGTGAGTCACTCCATACTTAGCCAATAGAGCTTCAAATCGTCGGACAATGAAGTGAGAACCTCCATCACTAATGATAGTCCGTGGTGTCCCAAATCGTGGGAAAATGGTCTTGTTAAAGAACTTAACCACAACCATGGCATCATTAGTGGGAGAGGCAATTGCTTCAACCCATCTCGGAACATAATATACGGCTAAAAGTATGTATTGGTTTCCACAAGATGATGGGAAAGGTCCCATGAAGTCTATTCCCCAAACGTCAAAGATCTCCACCTCTTGAATGTTGTTAAGAGGCATCTCGTTTCTCCTAGATATGTTCCCTGTTCTTTGACAAGCATCGCAGCAGGAAACAAAGGTTTGCACATCTTTAAATAAGGTAGGCCAAAAGAATACAGATTGCAATACCTTAGCGCTAGTCTTGTTTGAGCTAGCGTGTCCTCCACAAGGTAGTGAATGACAATGCCGGATGACGCTTTACATCTCATCTTCCGGCACACATCGCCGAATAATGCCGTCCGGGCCTCTCTTAAAGAGGAGAGGCTCGTTCCAAAAGTATTCCTGAACATCCTTAAAGAACTTCTTTCTTTATGCATAGGATAATCCGGGTGGTAGTTCCTGGCAAACCAAATAGTTAACAAAATCAGCAAACCATGGTTCGTTACCTTTGGTGATCGTGTCGATGCAATCCTCTATGATATGTAAATGCTCGTCCGGGAAGCAGTCATCTATAGGTAGGTTGTTATCCTCTAGATGTGGTAGACGACTCAAATGATCCGCAACAGAATTTTCCGAACCCTTCTTGTCACGGATCTCTAGATCGAATTCTTGTAGGAGAAGAATCCATCTAATCAGCCTTGGCTTCACATCCTTCTTTGCAAGTAGATACCGGATCGCAACATGATCCGTGTATACAATCACCTTAGCACCTACAAGATAAGAGCGAAACTTTTCAAATGCATATACAATTGCTAAAAATTCCTTCTCTGTAGTGGCGTAGTTGAGCTGCGCTTCATCTAGCGTCTTGCTAGCGTAGTAGATAGCATGGGTTCGTCCTTCCTTCCTTTGCCCCAGCACAGCCCCTATGGCTACGTCACTTGCGTCACACATAACCTCAAATGGAAGATTCCAATCCGGAGGTTGAATAATCGGGGCTGAGATTAGAGCTTCCCGAATCATATTAAACGCATCTAAGCATTCCTGCGAGAAATCAAAAACTGCATCATTCATCAAAAGATTAGTAAGCGGCTTTGATATCTTAGAGAAGTCCTTTATAAAGCGTCTATAAAATCCAGCATGTCCTAGAAAACTTCTTATCCCTTTCACCGAAGTTGGGGGAGGAAGCTTTTCTATAGTCTCTATCTTAGCTTTATCTACTTCAATCCCTCTACTAGAGACTAAGTGTCCTAATACAATGCCCTCTTTCACCATAAATTGACACTTCTCCTAATTTAGAACTAGGTTAGTGTCTTCACATCTTTGTAACACAAGAGCAAGGTTAGAAAGACAATTATCAAAAGAGGAACCATAAACAGAAAAATCATCCATAAAAACCTCCATGATCTCCTCTATATACTCCGAGAAGATAGCCATCATGCACCTTTGGAAGGTGGCTGGGGCGTTGCAAAGCCCAAACGGCATTCTACTATAAGCAAACGTTCCCCATGGGCACGTGAATGTGGTCTTCTCTTGATCGTCCGGATGTATCGGAATCTGAAAGAAACCACTATAACCGTCAAGATAGCAAAAGTGTGAATGTTGTGCTAACCTCTCAAGCATTTGGTCGATGAAGGGTAGTGGGAAGTGATCCTTCCTCGTTGCATTGTTTAGCTTGCGGTAGTCTATACACATCCGCCATCCAGTTATGGTTCGTGTAGGAATGAGTTCATTGTTTTTATTGGTTCCTTCACCAAAGTGGAGAGAACGAACTCTACCTTTTCTTCTCCTATGTCGAAGGCGAGTCTAGCATTCTTGCAATCAACTATACAACCAGATGTTGCAAGAAACGGTCTTCCGAGTATGATCGGGACCGGACTATCTGCAGGAATATCAAGCACAACAAAATCTATAGGAACATAGAACTTACCAAGCTTAACCGGGACGTCTTCAACTATGCCGACGGGACGAGTTATGGATCGATCCGCCATGTATAACGTCATCTTCACCGGTTTAGGTTCGCCTAAACTGATCTTCCTGCATAAGGCAAGCGGAATGATGCTCACGCTTGCTCCCAAATCACATAATGCATCATATGTGACATCTCCCACTCCTATGGGAATACAAAATGACCCTGGATCCTTCAGTTTTGGGGGCATCTTCTCCTTCATTGTCTTGATGAGATCCGATGAATCCAAACTCATCTTAACCTCTCCAAAATCCTCTAATTTCCTTTTGTTAGATAGGATCTCTTTTAGGAACTTTCCATAAGCTGGCATACCTACAATTGCATCAATGAAAGGTATATTAATATGCAGTTTTCTCATGAGTTCAATAAACTTATCAAATTGCTTGTCTAGACGCGCTCTTGCTCTAGATTGCAGAAACGGTAGAGGAGGTTTGAAAGCTGGAGGAGGAACGTAGATGTCTTCCTTTTCCTTCTCCTTCTCTTTCTCCTTCTCGGCGGGAACTTCTACAAACTTAGGCTGCGGGTCGGTGGTGGTTGCTCCGCTCCTAGTTGTGATAGCCATTACCCTTCCTTTTGGGTTGTCCTCCGTCTTTCCTGGAAGTTTTCCTTGATTCCTAGGAACTTCCTCAGCATGGCTAAAAAATTTGGTTTTCTAAAACCTTTTGGTATTTATCAACCTTAGTAATTTGATCATCGACCTTAATGATGCGATTCTCCAATCCTTGAAGCTTTCCTAAGATTGTTTCCAACATGGGATCGGGCTTTTCTTTCCCCGAAGCGCTTCCGCTATTGGATGCTTGTTCCTGGCTTTTCAAAGGAATAGAGGAAGAAGAAGGTGGAGTTAGTGAATTTCCTGAATTGGGATAAGAATTACCGGAATTTTGTTGTTGGTTGGATCGCCAATTGTTGTTGTTTGAACCCCTATTGTTGTTCCAGCCGTTATTCCGGTTGTTGTTGTTGTTCCAATTGTTCCGGTTGTTGTTCCGGTTGTTGCGATTTGTATTCTCATTCCCATTGTGGTTATTATTGTTTCCCAAATAACCCACATCTTTTCCTTTTTGCTTTGGAAAGTTGGTTTTGATAGCTTCCTTCAACTCTTTAATCTCGGTGTTGAGAAAAAAGATTTGAGTTTGAGCGGCTTGTGATAGCTTTGCTCCTTGCTCCACTTGATTTGCTTCTACTTTCCGGTGAGAATACTTCTCAATGACTCGGGCTTGCTTCTCAATGAAGTCCCAAGCATCATCTTCCCTCATGTCCATGAATGTGCCACATGAAAGAGATGGAGCTTGAATTGTGTTTCCACATCTAGCCCCTTGTAGTATATCTCCAATAATCCCAACTTTGAAATGCCATGGTGTGGGCAATCCAATAATAAATCTTGAAATCTTTCCCAAGATTGAAACAAACTTTCGTTCGATCTCATAGAAAATGCATTAATCTTACCTCTCAACTCCGCCGTCTTGGATGGCAGAAAGAATTTGGTGAGGAACTCCGTCGAAAGATCTTCCCATGTATTAAGTCTCCCGTTTGGAAGAGCTTGATACCAAGATAAAGCTTTCCCTTTCAAAGTGAAGAAGAATGGCTTGATCTTGTAGTTGTTAGTAGTTGCATTCTTTGGCTTCATTGTCTCCATCATGATCTCAAAATTTTGTAAGTGTTGATGTGGAGATTCAGCACTCGTTCCTTCAAACTGATTTTGGCGAACGAGGGTAATAACTTGCGGGTTGAAGCTAAACCCTTGCATATCATCAGCATCAAAGTTCACACCCAAACGGCGTGGTTGCTGAATTGGATCCATCCTTTGGCCAAGAGTTCTTGGCTCTTCATCTACACGAGCAGCTCTTGCGTTTCCAGCCAGAACACGACGATTAGCCGCCGGCCTTGGAACATATGGGTTCACATTGATCATCGGATCAATGTCCTCTATTGGTGGCATGAAAGAGTCGCTATCCTCGTCGGATGAATTGGTTCTAACCGATCTTGAGGATTTCCTGCTCTTCTTTTTCTTAAGGTCACTCATTTCCATCCTTATTTGGAATATCATATCCGTTAGATCATCAACTTTCGCTTGATGACGATCCATTTCCTCCTTACGAGTCTTCTCGCTCCATCGGAGTTGAGCTTCGGTTTCCGCTAACTCTGTTTGGTAATCTCGTTCTGTTTCTTCAGCCATCTTTCTTTCTTTAAGCTTCCTCCTCAAATTCTTCTCAAGTTCTTGATCAAGAGGTAAGAGGTCCTTGTTGTTCCTAGACCTGCGCATATACTTAAAGTAACGTGCAAATATCACTTCACAAGAGATATCAAATCACAAAAGCTAAGCTCTCAAGCTTGACAACCGGAAACCGAATTCGGCCTAGACCAAATCCCCGGCAACGACGCCAAAAACTTGTTCGCCACTTAGCGTGCATGCAAATAAGCTTTAAATTTATAAAACTGAAATCAAGCAAGCGAACCCGCAGTGTACGGATCGACGTAGTTTAGAAAAAATTCCAGAGTATCGAACACAGGGATTTGCGGGGTTAAATCCAGTTATAAATTGTCAAGCAAGTAAATGTATGAGCTTTGCAAATATTGGGGAAAACAGCAACCCTAAAGATCTAGGAATCCAGTCATGGCAATCGATTCAAGATATACTAAAGATATAAGGACACAGTTGAGGTTTGCAAAGGTATACGAATGTAAGGTGATGTACGGTGAAGTTCCAAAACCTTATATGACTCACCTAAAGACACTCTCTATAAAGGTTGTTGAGGCTTCAGTATAGAAAGGATCTAAAGGTAAGAATTAAACTCAAATACCCAAACTTGTAACCCAAGGATCAAGACTAACTAAACCGATTAAGGTTGTGACACTCGAAATCGAAGTAGAGGTTGTTGAGGCTTCACTACTACCTAGAAAAGGCAAGCCAAGACTAGATTAAAGCAAATCTTTAACTTTGGATTAAAGTAAAAGCAAGTTCGTAAACTGACACAAAATTACGGGTGGATCTTGAGTTCCACGGCCGTGGAATCTCAAGAACAGGCCGTGGTTTTGGCTCGTCGGCGAAATCTCTCTAACTCTCAGGGTCCAATCAAATTACGATCGATCTATCATTATCTAAGCCACAACTATCAACCCTTCACCTTAGAATTGCTAAAGGGTTTTAGCCAAAAACAGTCATTAAGATATCAAATTCAAGATTAAGAAGAATGAAAGATGAAAACCTTCGAAAACCTTCAATAAACTTCAAATAAATCTCAAATCCACAAATAAGAATGATAATGCAATTCAGATTTGGAATAAACACAAACCGATAACTATCCTTGATAAGAACGAAGAACGGGATGTCAATTCGCCTTCTAATCAAACCTAGGAATCAAAGGCGTAACTTCCGCCACAAACAATCTTCCAAATCTTCACTCCTTCCCACCGCCAATAAAACCCTAGGCACGTGTAAACGGCGTAAGCGCGGCTCTAGCGATGGTTAAGCACCGGTCCCGAATTCTCTCTCCTTCAGTCCTTTTATAGGGAAAGATAGAATAACCGTCCGGCCGATATGTGTAAATAATGTGTCCATATTTTGTTCGTCAAAAGATCGCCTAAATCACGGGTTCATAGGATTCCACGGCCGTGGTTTAGAGCGTGGAAATGGATTACGGTCCTTCACAACTTCCACGACCGTACTTTATACCGTGTAACTCTCTGGAATACTCCACGCTCATGTTGCCAAGTTCCACGGCCGTGGTTTAGAGCGTGGTCTTCATTACGGCCGTAATTTAGAGCGTGGAAGCTTAGATTGCTCGTAAATCCTTTTGTTTCGTGTCATTCCTCATCCTAGCATCTTCCTTAGCCTCTTTGTGGTGTCCTCAATCCTTGGATGTGCTCAATTCATCTCCATTCTCTCTTAATTCGTTCGGTTTTAGCTCTTATTCACCTACAATCAACACAAAGCTTTTGTAGACCTCTATATCGACAATATAAACAAACTAGCTAACAATTGCCTCAATGCTTTATCAATGAACACTATAATGGATGAAAAACATCTAGAAAATGTGCCTAAATTATCACAATATTTCATGCTAACATCACACAACCCGTGTACCCCATGGGAGTGGATTGCGCCCTTCCTCTATACCAGGTGGCCTGACGTCAAAGAACCTCGCAGACTCCACGGCGGGATGAAAGGGAAAGGGTATCACAACCACGCATACGGGAAATAAATAAAACATAGGTCGGTAATAAACGACATCACATGCTATCATAGCAAACATATAACATACACACCACTCATGCAAACACCCAATGTAAGGATGATAGCTAAGTAAGTCCTACGGACTTACCTCAACCTCGTATAACACTCAACCGCAATCAACCTCCAATCCTGAAAGGCACAATGCCCAATAACAAGGCATAAAGATGTATCAATCTCATATCAATCAAAGGGGTCACACCTAGATCCAAGGGATCCATAGGATCATCCTCAACCTGAACCTCATAACCTATAATCCTCAAAAGCCGTATAAGGCATAATATGATCATACATCATCCAAACACCCTCATCTATACCTAGCATGGTACTACACTCTCATATTAGAAAAGGAAAAGGCAATGCCATCTATAGGCAAGCCTAGAAGCAAGACACACCTGCAGAACCAAGAGCAAGACAAGGTTGGTGTAGGTGGCCGCAGGGCGGCTAGAAGATGGCGCAGGGGCGGCGGTCAACCGACGTTGGGGCAGTCCAAGGTGGCGCAGGGGCGGCTGCTGTGCAGAGGGCACATCTTCGGCTTCTCCTTGCTTCTTCACTCTATCTCTTCACTCCTTCTTCAGCCAGCACCCATACACAAACATATACATACATATATACATCAAATGAAGCCAATCGAGGCTGCCACAAGGTCAAACTTGTAGAACCTAAGATATGGATGTAGAAAAGAAAGAAAGAAGCAAGAAAGAAGAAATATAGGAAGCGATGGAAGAAGGACTCACCAAGCTGAACCTAAATAGAGGAAAGAACCTCATCAAAACCTCAAGGCTGACTCAAGCCCAAGCACATCAGCATCAACAAGCATCATGATCAACATCCACATCAAAACCACACTCAAACTCTTACAAACTTACCAAAGCTCAAGGAAGATCAAGAAAGAGATCCAAGATAGAAAGAAGAAGAAGATGAACGCGAGGGAGAAGATGAAGCTGTAAATGAGGTAACCCTCATCAGGAGAGAGAGAAAGAAGCTTATAAAGGAAGGAAAGGGGTAAAACACGGGTCAAGAGTCAACAAAGACGGCTGCAGCACACCCTAAACTGCAGGGGCAACTTAGGGAGGCGTAGGTGCGGCCCAGGCTGGGTCACTCAGGGGCGGATCAGGCACAATCTCTACCCTCAGCACTCACTCTCAGCAACTCAGCAACTAAGGCTCTTACATCTCACCCCCCTAAAAATAAGTTTCGTCCCGAAACTTGCAAAATCCCAAATCCTCTCGGACCCGTATGTCGAGGTATAAGTTTGTCTATCGGAGGTATCACATCTCCGTTCAAAAGGTCATAACCTATATCATTCTATAACCTCAAACACAACCATGGAGGAATCATCAACTCCAGAAAATAGGGCTATAACGCTACCCAAAAGGTATAGAGGAATCACATCCCTTGTCATACTCACATCACATGGCATTGAGGAAACACATCTCTAGTCAGATCATACTCATACACAACGCATGGAGGAATAACATTTCCAATGAAACTATGTCCAACAAAGTAGCATGGAGGAAAGAACCATCTCCAGCTGAATCCTAATCGCACTCAGATAGCATGGAGGAAAGAACCATCTCCAACTATAATCATACATCACGATAGCACATCAAGATCTAATAAGATCATACAACACATCATAGCTAGCAGGGAATAAGCACATCAAGGCATGTAAGCACATAAGCACATAATCATATACTTACCAAGATAGCACTAAGATCTATTCATCGACCCTAGATGCATCTATCTCAGCATAAAACTCTGGATAGTTCCTCTAGATACTATCCAAAATCTCTCAAGTAGCCTCCTCAGGTCCTCGTCTCGACCATTTTATCCTCAATATAGGAATGTCCTTCGAACGCAGGCATCTCACACCTCGCTCTAGGACTGCAATAGGATGCTCAACAAAGGTATGGTCCGGCTCAACCACCAAATCATCATAACTCACAATGTGCCTCGGATCTGGTATATACTCCCTCACTTGAGACACATGAAATACAAGGTGAACACCCTCTAACTTTGGAGGCAAAGCTAATCTATAGCCTGCCCTCCAAACTCTATCTAGTATCTCAAAAGGACCGACATATCGGGGACTCAGCTTCCCCTTTATGCCCAAAACATCTAACGCCTTGCGTCGAAGATACCCTCAACCAGACATGAGCTCCAACTCTGAACTCTAGAAGTTGACGCCTCCTGTCTGCATATGACTTCTGGCGACTTTGTGCATCCAACATTCTCTCTCTAATTAGTGCTACTCGAGCCATATCATCCTTAATCTGCTCTTGCGCTATCCCACTAATACTACTGGGCTCATCCCAACATAATGGTGTACGGCATCTCCGTCTATACAATGCCTCATATGGAGCCATCCCAATAGATGCATGCCAGCTTTTGTTGTATGAGAACTCAACTAATGGGAGGTAATCAGACCATTCCTTTCCCTAATCCAACACACAAGCTCACAACATATCCTCAAGGGTTTGGATGGTCCTCTCTGATTGACCATCTGTCTAGGGGTGAAACGTAGTAGTGAAGTGTAGACTCGTCCCCAAAGTAGTCTAAATATGCTGCCAAAACCTCAAGGTAAACCGTCCATCTCGATCAAAGACGATCGTCCTCGGTATACCATGGAGTCTCACTATCTGTCTAGTGTACTCCTCAACCAATCTTCTCACTGGTCACGTCTCTCTAATAGGAATGAAACGTGCCGTTTTCATTAGTCTATCAACAACAACCCAAATAGCATCAAAACTCCCATTGAACCTCAATCCGGTCACAAAGTCCATGGAGACGTCTTCCCACTTCCACTGCGGTACTAGTAGTGGATGAAGCTTACCTCCAGTTCTGCAATGCTCTATCTTGACTTGCTGGCAGGTCGCACACTGTGCCACAAATATGTCTACATCGGGCTTCAACCCTCCTCACCAATATGATCGTCTCACATCATGGTACATCTTTCTCGTACCTAGATGTACCGAGTAAGGTGTACAGTGAGCCTCCTGTAAGATCCTCCGTCTCAACTCTGCATCAACAAGTACACAAACGCGGTCATGGCACCTCATCACTCCATCTGCTCCAATGGAGAACTATGGTGCCTCACCACGAGACATCCTCTCTCTACTCCTCATTAAGGTCGGGTAGGTCCTTGCTTCTGTTGGATGTCATCCAACAAACTAGGTAAAACCTCTAAAGCATACAGTTGGGCATCCTTATCAGGAAACTAGATGTCCAACTCTAGCCAATCTAGATTCCTATGAAGTTACAAATGTACTGTCAATTTGGAAATCGCCTTCTCTTGAGGCATCTTCCTTCTCAGGGCGTCGGCAACAACATTTGCCTTCCCTGAATGATATAGAATTTCAAGGTCAAAGTCCTTGATCAACTCAAGCCATCGACACTGTCGGTTATTCAACTCCTGCTGCGTAAAAATATACTTCAGACTCTTATGGTCTGTGAAGATCTGACATGTAGCACCATACAGATAATTTCTCCAGATATTCAAAGCATGATCTACCGCTGCTAACCCTAGATCATGAGTCGGGTAGTTCTCCTCATATGTCTTCAACCGTCGAGACGCATATGCAATCACTCTGCCCCTCTACATCAATACATCCCAAGCCTAGCTTGGATGCATCATTGTAAACCACAAAATCCTCAGATGCCTCTGGCTGTTCGAAGACAGGAGAAGAAGTCAAACGCCTCTTCAACTCCTCAAAACTCTGGGCACACTGATCAGTCCACACAAATCTGGTAGTCTTCCTCAGTAGACTCATCAGTGGACGGGTAATAACAGAAAATCCCTCCACGAAGCGTCGGTAATAGCCGGCTAGGCCAAGAAAGCTACCCACTTCCTTGATGTTCGTCGGTGTCATTGATGACATGAATTATATAACATCATATTCATGAATTATATGAGTTTATCACCTCAATTTCGTATTCATTAAATGAAAAATTGTATGACTTTTAGTTCATTCTCATATATTTATCAAGAATAGAAGTGTACACTATTTTATTTGTGAAAATATAGGGAAAGTGGCGAGGTGGCACGAAGATATGAGAAAAATATCATAGAAGATCCGGAGGGAAGCTAAAAGATATGGAAAAGATCACGAGAGAAGGTAGAAGTTGTAACTAAAAGATACCACACGATCTGGGAGAAAAATCGGATGATTACTTATAAAAATCGGTCGATCTTCTTCACAAATGACTCAATTTTTATCTTATGAAATCCGATTGGTTATCAGATTGTAACCGTAAGATCACGCCTCATATACTATAAAAGGAGGACGTCCCATGGCTTCAGATTCATCCAATTCCATCCAAGACTATTGAGTCATAGGATCGAGAGCATCAAGGGAAGCATTCAAGGAGGAAGATCGAAGGAAGTTCGAAAGTTCTAGCCCAAGAATATAGTTCTTGGAGGTTTTGTGAGTTTGATTCTATATTCTGTATTTGTGATTGAGAATTGGAGTTTGTTATTGAGTTTTATTTGAGTTTTAAACGATTGAAATGTTGTTCTTATGCTTTTGGTTTGATTTTATTCAAGATTCAAGTTTTCTCATCATTCTTCGCTTCCTTGATTTAATCTCTCTTTTGATTTTGATAATGTGTATTCTTGGCTAAAACCCTTGTGATTTTAGGGTGATTGTTTGAAGATTGTGGTTGAGATGATGATAGAATGATCTCCATAAATAGAGAGTTAAGTTTAACCATCGCAGAAGGCAAAAATCGGACTGTTCTTGGTCTAGATCGGACGATCTCCTTTGATGAACAACCCGATTTTCCTTATGTCATACATATCTTGCCTTATCCTTTGTCCTTGGTTAAAGATTGCTTAAACCCTAGCCTTGTTGAACCTTTCTAACCTATATCCGAGTGTGGGAAGAGACTTATCAAGTGATTCCGTCCTTGGTTGCCAACGATTACAAGTCCTAGGTAATAGAGGATTCAAACCCCTCTATTAAGGTTGAGTGTGCCAATGACCCTCACCTTTGTGAGTTAGATCTAATTCCCTTGGGTTTGTATTTGGTTTTGAGAATATTATCATTCCCTTAGATCCTCTATCTTATCGAGACTTAACATCCTTTATTTAGAGCCTTTGGGTTTAGACATGGGTGGTGGAGACTTCACCGTACATCATACCGTTTTAGAACAGATACCTTAGCAACCCCAACTCTGTCCGTATAATCTTTAGAAGTCTTGAATCGAAAACCACAATTGGATTCCTTTATCCTTAGAATCGGTTTTCCCAAATCTTTACACAAAATCAAGTCTTGTCTTTTCAATTGTCAAAAGTTGCATATTTCCTTATTACATATCTTATTCCGGTTTTGATTTCACCAAATCCCTTTGTTCGACCATGGAATTCTTCCTTTTATTACAATTGATCCATACAATGCGGGTTCGCTTTATTGCAATTATTCTTGGTATAAATATTAAAGCTTACACACACCTTTTGAACAAACAAGCTTTTGGCGCCGTTGCCGGGGACTTGGCTTAGACCAAATTTGGTTTCGGTTATTTAACTTGGAAACTCCTTGATTTTGCTACTGATCACCTTTCTTGAAGTGTTCTTGCAGTATCTTGTTGTAGGTTTATGCAAAAAAGAATGCTACGATTATGAACCCGAAAAGACCTACAAAAGGAGATTGAAAGAAGCAAAAAGAATGGTTGCTGCAAATAACGAAGGAGAAGTTAATCTTAGAGCTCAATTAGATGAAGCTCTTGATCGAGTAAGAGAACAAGATGAAGCTCTCTTTAGACTAAGGAATGAAGGAATAGCTAAAGAAGATTAGCATCAAGCTGACATGGACGAGATGAGAGAATCTATTTGATTACTAAAGGAGCAAATTGAAGGGAATGCTAGAGCTGCAGGAAATCCACTGTTAGCATGAAATATTGTGATATTTTAGGCACGTTTTCTAAACGTATTTGATTCATATTGATAGTCTTTGATTGATCTTTGTGCATATGTGAGCTAGTATTACCTATATTGTCGATATGGATGTCTACACTAGTTCTATGTTGATTATAGGTGATTTGGAGCTATTTCCGAACGGAATCGAGCAAAGGAGAGTTGAGTTGATATGTCCATGAATTGAGGACATTCTTTGGAGGCAATTTGGAGTCTTAGCTTGAGGAATGCACGAGTTTAGGGAAGAATCACGTTCTTGCCCTAAACCACGCCCTAAAATACGGCCGTATCACAAACCACGTTTAGAATTACGGCCGTGGATTTGGAGTCAGAAATTCATGTTCATTCCAGGGGATTACACGGCCGTGGAACATATGTTGCAAACCGTATTTGGTTCCACGCTCTAAATTACGGTCGTGGAACACTTCCACGACCGTGATCTTGGCGAATCTTTTCGCCACACTTTGAAGCCACGATCTTTTAAAGATTGGGCCGGGCCGACATTTTGCCCTACACTATAAAAAGACGGACGAAGCAAGATTCCGTCACCTTGGCTACCCCGTTTACCCTCATTCATCGCCGCTTAGACACGAGGACACTTTGCTTGGCTTGCTTGGAAGCAATTGACATCTCTTTGAAGAGATCGAAGTTCGTGTTTGGGATTCCTCTAATCTCGCACTTTTGGTGGAGATTGCTGTTGAGATCTCCGGATTTGCGGAAGATCGAAGTTCTTGGAAGATTTTGCAAGAAGATCTCTCTTCTTGTTTAGGTTTGATTTGGAAAACGGATTGACATCCCGTTTTCTCTTCTTTCCTAAGTTGGTGATTGTTTGTTTTACTTTGAATCTTTAGACATTATTTGTTCTCTTTGTGACCTTGAGATTGAATTGAAGATTATTGAAAGTTCTTGAAAGTTTTCATCTTTTTATCTTTTAATTCTTGAATTGACATCAATATGACTGTTATTGGCTAAAAACCCTTAACAATTCTAAGGTGAAGGGTTGATAGTTATGGCTTAGATGATGATAGATCGATCGCAAACAGATTAGACCCTGAGAGTTAGAGAAATATCGCCGACAACCCTAAATTACGGCCTGTTCTTGAGTCCACGGCCGTGGAACCTCAAGAACTAACCGTGATTTCCCTTAAGTCTACGAACCTGTTTTTACTTTAATCTAAAGTTAAAGATTGGCTTTAGCTTAGTTTAGACTTGTCTTTTCTAGGTGGTAGTGAAGCCTCAACAACCTCTACCTCGATTGTGAGTGTCATAACCTCAATCGGTTAAGTTAATCTTGATCCTTGGGTTATAAGTTTGGGTATTTGACACTAATTCTCGTCTCTAGAAGCTTTCTATATTGAGCCTCAACAACCTGTATAGAGAGTGCCTTGTAGGTGAGTTATATAAGGTTTTTGGAACTTCACCGTACGATTACCTTACATTAGTATATCTTTGCATATCTCAACTTTGTCTTTACATCATTAAGTATATCTTGAATCGATTGCCACAGCTGGATACTTGGATCTTTAGGATTGTTGTTTTCCCAATAATTTGCAAAGCTCTTATATTTATTTGCTTGATAACCTGCAATCGAGTTCGTTCTCCCCAAATCCCTGTGTTCGATACTCTAGAATTCTTGCTTAACTATATCGATCCGTACACTGCGGGTTCGCTGCTTGATTCTAGTTTTATAAATTTAAAACTTATTTGCACACACCTCTAGGGGCGAACAAGTTTTTGGCGCCGTTGCTGGGGATTTGGTTTAGGCCGAATCCGGTAGCCGGTTGTCAAGCTTGGGAGCTTGCTCTCGTTATTTGATATCTCTTTGAGTGCATGCGCAGGTCTAGGAACACCGCAGATCTCTTACCTCTTGATCAAGAGCTAGAGAAAACTTTGAGGCAAAAGCGCAAGGAAAAGAAGATGGCCGAAGAACACGAACGTGATCTTCAAACGGAGTTGGCGGAGAAGGAAGCTCAACTCCGATGGAATGAGACTCTCCGCCAGGATGAGATGGATCGTCATCAATCTCAAATTAACGGTCTACAAGACATGATTTTCCAAATGAGGGTAAAGATGAGCGACCTTGAGAATAAGGGAAGCAAGAAGTCCTCAAGAAGGAGATCAAGGTCTAGAAGAAAAAGCCACTCATCCGCCGATGATAGTGACTCTTCCATGCCACCGTTAGAAGAAATTGATCCCACGATCAATATGAATCCTTTCCATCCACAAGGAGCTGCTAATCGCCGCATTCCACCTAGGAATGCGAGAGTCGAACGTGTGGATAATGAGCCAAGAACTCTTGGCCAGCGGATGGATCCAACACAACAACCACGCCGCTTGGGTGTGAATTTTGATGCTGAAGATGTGCAAGGGTTTAGCTTTAACCCTCAAGTTATCACTCTTGTTCGCCAAAGCCAATTTGGCGGTACAAGTGCTGAATCTCCACACCAACACTTGCAAAACTTTGAGTGTATGATGGAGACAATGAGACCGAAGAACGCTTCTACCAACAGCTATAAGCTCAAACCTTTCTTTTTCTCTTTGAAAGGGAAAGCATTGTCATGGTATCAAGCTCTTCCCAATGGGAAGCTAGACACGTGGGAAGACCTTTCCGCGGAGTTTCTCACCAAATTCTTTCCGCCCTCCAAAACGGCGGAACTTAGAGGTAAGATTAACGCTTTTTCCATGAGACCTAACGAAAGTTTGTTTCAATCATGGGAAAGGTTTCAGGATTTACTCTTGGATTGCCCTCATCATGGCATATCCGAGCTTGCCTTGCTGGAAATCTACTACAAAGGGCTGGATGCGGGAACGCAATTCAATCTCCAATCCCTCTCATGCGGAACGTTCATGGACATGAGAGAAGATGACGCTTGGGACTTCATTGAGAAGCAAGCAAGAGTCATAGAGAAGTATTCCCACCGGAAAGTGGAGGGAAATCGTGTAGAGCAAGGAGCGAAGCTCACACATGAAGCTCAAAATCAAATCTTCTCCCTCAACAATGAGATCAAAGAATTGAAGGAGACTATCAAGACCAACTTCCCAAAACAACAAGAGAAGGATGTTGGTTATTTGGGCAACAACAATGGCGGTGATAACACCAACCGCAACAACAACAACCGGAACAATAACCGGAATAACAATTGGAATGGAAACAACAACAACCGGAACAACAACAATTGGAACAACAATAGGGGTTCAAACAACAACAATTGGCGCTCCAATCAACAAAATTCCGGTAACTCCTATCCTTCCAATTCTAATTCGCTAACTCCACCTTCCTCTTCCTCTACTCCTTTGAAAAGCCAAGGGCAATCATCTAATGGAGGAAACAATACGGGAAAGGAGAAGTCCGATCCCATGTTGGAAACAATCTTGGGAAAGCTTCAAGGGTTGGAGAACCGCCTCATCAAGGTTGATGATCAAGTCTCTAAGGTTGACAAAGCTCAAAAAGTTTTGGAAAACCAATTGTTCAACCACGCGGAGGAAGTTCCTAGAAATCAAGGGAAACTTCCAGGAAAGACGGAGGACAACCCCAAGGGAAGGGTAATGGCGATTACAACTAGGAGCGGAGTGACTACCACCGATCCGCAGCCTACGTTCGTAGAAGTCCCCGTAGAGAAGGACAAAGGAAAGGGGAAGGAGAAGGAAGATGTCTATGTTCCTCCTCCATCTTACAAACCTCCCCTACCGTTCCCTCAATCTAGAGCGCGAGCGCGCCTAGACAAACAATTCGGTAAGTTTATAGAACTCATGAGCAAGCTGCATATTAATATACCCTTCATTGATGCTATTGTAGGTATGCCGGCTTATGGCAAGTTCTTGAAGGAGCTTCTCTCTAACAAGAGGAAGCTAGAAGATTTCGGAGAGGTCAAGATGAGTTCAGATTCTTCGGATCTCATCAAAACTATGAAGGAGAAAATGCCCCCAAAGTTGAAGGATCCGGGGTCATTTTGCATTCCCATTGGAGTGGGAGATGTCACATACGACGCTTTATGTGACTTGGGAGCAAGTGTGAGTATCATACCACTTGCATTATGTAGGAAGATCGGTTTAGGCGATCCTAAACCGGTCAAGATGACGTTATACATGGCGGATCGATCCATCACTCGCCCCGTCGGTATTGTAGAAGACGTCCCCGTCAAGCTAGGTAAACTCTTTGTCCCCATTGATTTTGTCGTGCTTGACATTCCTGCAGATAGTCCGGTCCCGATTATACTCGGAAGACCATTTCTTGCAACTTCCGGCTGCATGGTCAATTGCAAGAATGGGAGACTCGCTTTTGATATTGGAGAAGAGAAGGTAGAGTTCGTTCTTTCCACTCTAGTAAAGGAGCCAATCTTCGATGAGGATATTTACGATATCCAAGATGAAGAAGGTTTGTCTAGGGAGGAGGTAAGTGCGATTCTCTTTAACGATCCTTTACAAAAGGTTATCACTATGAGTCTAACCAATGTAGGGGAGGAAGAAGAGTGCAAAGAGGAAATTGAAGCCTTAGAAGCACAAGAAGAGATGCATGAAGTGGAGTTTGAGAAACTCCACGATGAGGCTGAGAATGTAAGAATCCACGGTCATACCCTGTATTCCACGACCGTGGATTTCACAACCAAAATCGACCTCCATTCCAGGGGATTACACGGCCGTGGAACACATAGAGAGGCCGTAACTCTGACCGTGGAAGAGGGTGATCGGCTTACTTCTCCAACTTCTTTTGACTCTTCTCCAAACCACTCAACAACCTTAGAAACTTCTAAGGAAAAGTCGGATGCCCCTCAAGGACCATTGGAAGCTCCGAAAGTGATGGAACTCAAACCACTTCCTACTCATCTAAGGTACGCTTTTCTTGGATCTAATTCTACCTTTCCGGTCATTGTTAGCTCCGAACTAAGCGTAGATGAACATGAACAGCTCATGATAGTCCTTAGGAAACATAGAAAAGCCATAGGCTACACTATCGAGGACTTAGTAGGAATTAAACCCTCCCTATGTATGCATAAGATACTAATGCAGGAGGATTTTAAAACTTCAAGACAACCTCAAAGGCGGTTGAATCCGACCATGAAGGAGGTTGTCAAGAAGGAAATTCTTAAACTTCTTGATGCAGGTATCATCTATCCTATCTCCGATAGCAAATGGGTGAGTCCAGTTCAAGTAGTTCCGAAGAAGGGAGGAATGACGGTCATCACCAACAAGAACAACGAACTCATTCCTACCCGAACCGTGACTGGATGGCGAATGTGCATAGACTACCGCAAGATCAACAACGCAAGGCGGAAGGATCACTTTCCCTTACCATTCATCGATCAAATGCTTGAAAGGTTAGCACAACATTCACATTTTTGCTACCTTGACGGTTATAGTGGTTTTTTCCAGATTCCGATACATCCGGACGATCAGGAGAAGACCACATTCACATGCCCTTGGGGTACGTTCGCTTATAGGAGAATGCCGTTCGGGCTTTGCAACGCCCCAGCCACCTTTCAACGGTGCATGATGGCCATCTTCTCCGAGTACGTAGAGGAAATCATGGAAGTCTTCATGGACGACTTCTCTGTATACGGTTCCTCTTTTAACGATTGCCTTTCTAACCTTTCTCTTGTTTTACAACGTTGTGAAGACACTAACCTAGTTCTTAATTGGGAGAAGTGTCAATTCATGGTTAAGGAAGGAATAGTATTAGGTCACTTAGTCTCTAGTAGAGGGATAGAGGTAGACAAAGCTAAGATAGAGACCATAGAGAAACTTCCTCCCCCAATTTCGGTGAAAGGGATAAGAAGTTTCCTAGGACATGCTGGATTTTATAGACGCTTCATTAAGGACTTTTCTAAAATATCAAAACCTCTCACTAATCTATTGATGAAGGATGCGGTTTTTGAGTTTTCGCAGGAATGTTTAGATGCGTTTAACACCATTCGGCAAGTTCTAATTTCAGCACCTATTATCCAACCCCCGGATTGGACTCTCCCCTTTGAGATTATGTGCAATGCTAGTGACGTAGCCATTGGAGCTGTTCTTGGACAACGAAAGGAAGGGCGAACCCATGCCATATATTACGCTAGCAAGACGCTAGACGAAGCTCAGCTCAACTACGCCACTACAGAAAAAGAGTTTCTAGCCATTGTCTACGCTATTGACAGGTTTCGCTCTTATCTTGTAGGTGCAAAGGTGATTGTCTACACGGATCATGCTGCGATCCGGTACCTCCTTGCGAAGAAAGACGCGAAGCCTAGGATAATTAGATGGATTCTTCTCCTACAAGAATTCGATCTTGAGATCCACGACAAGAAAGGTTCAGAAAATTCTGTTGCGGATCATTTGAGTCGCCTCGCACATCTAGAGGACGACCATCTACCCATTGATGACTCCTTTCCGGACGAACACCTACACATCATAGAGAAGTGCATCAACGAGATCTCCAAAGGTAATGAACCATGGTTTGCAGATTTTGTTAACTATTTGGTTTGCCAGGAGATACCGCCCGGACTATCCTACGCACAAAGGAAGAAGTTCTTTAAGGACGTCCGGGAATACAATTGGAACGAGCCTCTCATCTTTAAGAGAGGTCCGGATGGCATCATCTGGCGATGTGTGCCGGAAGATGAGATGCAAAGTGTCATCCGCCATTGTCATTCACTACCTTGTGGAGGACACGCTAGTTCGAACAAGACTAGCGCAAAGGTATTACAATCTGGATTCTATTGGCCTACTTTATTTAGAGATGTGCAATCCTTCGTTTCTTGCTGCGATGCTTGTCAAAGAACAGGTAATATTTCTAGAAGGAACGAGATGCCCCTCAACAACATCCAAGAGGTGGAGATTTTCGACGTTTGGGGAGTTGATTTCATGGGACCATTCCCATCATCTTGTGGAAACCAATACATACTATTGGCGGTAGACTACGTTTCTAGATGGGTGGAAGCAATTGCCTCTCCCACAAATGATGCCATGGTGGTGGTTAAGTTCTTCAACAAGACCATCTTTCCGCAATTTGGAACACCAAGGACAATCATTAGTGATGGAGGTTCTCACTTCATAGCCCGTCGCTTTGAAGCTCTTCTAGCTAAGTATGGGGTTACTCACAAGATCGCTACCCCTTACCATCCACAAACGAGTGGACAAGTTGAGATCTCAAATAGGGAGATCAAGGGAATTCTAGAGAAGACGGTTTCAAGGACTAGGAAGGATTGGTCCTTGAAACTAGATGATGCATTATGGGCGTACCGGACTGCGTACAAGACTCCCATAGGAACCACACCATACAACCTTGTGTATGGGAAGTCTTGTCATTTGCCGGTAGAGCTGGAGCACAAAGCGTTTTGGGCTATCAAGTGGCTGAATTTCGGCATGAAGGAAGTGGGAGAGAAGCGTCTCCTAGACATCAACAAGCTGGATGAACTTCGCTTGAACGCCTATGAAAACGCTAAGATTTACAAGGAAAGAGCAAAACGTTGGCATGATAAGCATATCATTCCAAAGGACTTCAAAGAAGGGGATCAAGTTCTCCTCTTCAATTCAAGACTTCGCCTCTTTCCAGGTAAGCTTAAATCCCGTTGGACCGAACCTTTTCTAATCAAACGTATTTTCTCCCATGGTGCAGTTGAAGTATGGGGTGAAGCTAGTGGAAGTTTTAAGGTGAACGGTCAACGACTCAAGAAGTACACACCGGAACTCCAAGCTGAGGAGTTTGCACCTACCGCACTCGAATAAGTGCGAGATTGGTCTAGCTACGGACCTTAAACAAAGCGCTTCTTGGGAGGCAACCCAAGGTATTGCATTTTTGTTTTTGTTTTCGATTCATAGTTTAGCTTAGAATAGACGTTTTCGCTTTATTTTGCCTCGATTTCTTCCGGTATGTTCGTGTTTTTGGTTGTAGGATCGATGGAAAAGGAGAAAGGGAGAATAATGTCGAAGAAGAGCAACGAAATTTGGACTTTGAAGCTTTACAGAAGGTTCCACGGTCTAAATTACGGTCGTCATAGCTACAGTGGCCGTAATTCTCAAAAGCCTTTGAAAAATCACCAAAACCACGGGTCCGTACACTTCCACGGCCGTGGAACACCCCGACAGACCGTGATTTTCAAAATTTTGCCTGCGACTATATAAGCCACATTCTTCACAAAATTTCCCAAAACTTACCCCTTTCCACGCCCTAAACGCCGAAATCTCACGACCTTCTCCAATTCCTTGTTTTCTAATCGTTTTCAACGATTCTTCATCCTAAACTGCAGCAAATCCAACCACGAACAAGATCCAAGCGACAAACCGAGCGGAAATCCATCAACAAACGTGCATTTCGGGTTTTTCAATCCGAAAAAGAGGTTTATTCTTTCTTCTTCAATTTCGCAGATTTGGTTCATTTTTGCTATAGATTTTAAGGAAGAACTGACAAAGACTGGAAGGAATTAGATTAGGGCTGCTTGTTGTGGTGATTGTTGGTGAATTTGCTGAGATTCGCAAGATTCTGAGACGAATCACGGTCTCTGGGTAAACCACGGCCGTGGAATCGTAGAACAGACCGTAATTTTGGTAAAAAATGGACTTTGTAAGGAGAATGTCGGGAAGGATAAAAGAGAAGAAGGGAGAGCAAAACAAGAAAAAAAAGGGCAACCCCTCCACCTCTAGGGCACCACCACCCTCATCTCCCTCACTACCATCCTCACCTTCACCTCCATCTTCACCCCCTCACCCTAGCATCCCAACCATACATGAAAACCACCTTGTTGCACTTGACCGGATCAAGGAGAGGACAGTGATAGGTCCTAGGTATTTGTTGTTGGAGGATCTACATCCTCTCAACATTGTTGATGATCTTACATGGCTCTTGGATAGAGCCGGATTGCTTGTCTTCACGAACATTCGTGAAGACGCCTATGAGGAAATCACCCGGGAGGTTGTGACGTCCTTCGAGCACAGCCACGTAGATAGGACCGTCTCCTTCCGTCTCATGGAACAAGACTATCATCTGAGTATCGTTGAGTTTGGGACCATTTTCGGGTTCCATGAGACCTATAACGGTCGATTTCCGAGTGGAGTTTATCCCAAGGATTTTTGGGAGGAAGTAGCTATGATTTACGCCGACGAGGACCGTTGGCAACCCGCCGATACCAAGGCTAGATTGATGTACCATCTAGCCTTGAAGATAGCACACCGCGTTCTTTCGGAGTGTCTCTTTCCTAGGACGGAGACGCCCCAAAAGATCAAGACGGATGAGTTATTCTTGCTCTATAGTATGCTATACGGTCGCCGTGCAGATTGTGCCACTCTTTTGGCGGCTACGATGAGTAAACTCAAGAACAAGAAGAAGGGGAACATTGGATATGGTGGGATAGTGACCCACATTGCTAGGACGTTTGGTGTAGATTTTTCTGCTTGCACCCGTATACCGGCGGTTCCCTTAGGGCTACATGCTTTTATGGTTAGGGGACTCATCTTCCCCACACATGGAGGTCCGCCTTATGCGGGCATGCCTTGGGAGACTAGGACGGGTAGAGGGATTGAGTGGTTGCCGGAGTATTCCATTGTGGCGGGACGCCACAATTGGAAGGAGACGTTCGCTGCGATACATACGAACAGGCTAGTAGCTCCCCCTTACGTTCCACCACCGGTTGTGGAGGAGGAGGACATGGGAGATCAGTACGAGAGTGGTGGAGGAGCGGAGCACGAGTTTGGCACGTTTCCGGATCAGCCGGAGGCGGCCCCGGATGTACCTAGATGCTCTCCACGTCCAGCTAGAGCTTCAGGCTCGTCATCTCGCCGCGCTAGCGTGAGTGAGAGGCCCACGTGGATGACTACACCTCCCACTTGGTATGACACACCCCCTCCTTGGTCCACGGCGCAGCCAACAGCACCACCACCACCACCACCACCAGCACCATCCGATGCTCCATCATGGTACAGTCACGCCCCGGGATGGTACGAGCAGATGCCGGATTAGGCTACCGGACTTTCGGAGAGAGTTGGAGCGCTAGAGATCCGGGCGGATGCTAGAGACGGACGCCTAGACGACCTTGACCACATGATGAGGGACGTCTACCGCCAGCAGTTTGGGCGGTTCTATGATCCGAGTTTCTCTCCATTCCCACCTCCGCCGGCGCCGCAATGATTGATGCATGATCGTTGTTTTAGACATTCCCGCCACCACGTGTGAGTTTCTTGTTTCTTTTCTTTCTTTTGTTCTTTCTTTTGAACATTAGGGACAATGTTCGTCCTAAGTATGGGGTGGGATGTACTAAAAGTTTGTAATAACTCTACTCTCTATGTTTGCTTTCATTCGAGACTATCGTTGCATCTTCATTATGTGTTACACGTTTCCTTATTGCATTGCATGAAAAGTGATTTGAAAAACCCATAAAAATTTGAAAAATTCTGAAAATTTTGTGCCTCTAATGAATTGAGATGATTTCCATGATGATCACTACTTGTGAATTGAGTTTGATGACAATTGCATGCTTAAAAGGATTGTGAATTGAAAAGAATTTGAATGAATGAATTTTACCTCTTTTGTAAGTTTTATACTGTGAAAATGTTACCTAAATCATGCTAGAAAATTGAAGTTGAAATCACGTTATAAGTTCGTATACTTCTTATTGAAATGATTAAGGCAATTCAATACCTTCTTTCTTCTTTCTTTGATCATCTAGCTCCTCATTGAAATATTAGCCTCCTTTACCTATCCGGGAATTTGGAGAAGTGAATGAGAAAAAGGCATGTTTGATGTGGGAGGGCCATGAGAGCAATTATTTGCAATCAATTGAATAGAAAGAAATTGTAGGTTTGGGGAAGTCAATCATGACGATGAGTAACTCGGCACCATTCACATAGCCGGGTGTTTGTGTCTTGCCAAAGTCGGATTGAGCGATATTCCTAGCGGATTATGGTATGTGCGCTAAGGGTTTGAGGCATCTCTTGAAAAATTTGAGAAACGCCGATCTCCTAGGCTTCGGTTTTTGTGCACCTCTATCCATAACTCCAAAAGTAAAGTCGAAAAATGAAAGGAAGAGAGCGATGCTCTAAGTTGAAGGTGTTGCGGAAACCGCATAAGAAGAAGAAGGTAGTTGTCCACTTTCCCGGATTTATGCACCACTTTCCCTTAAAGTTTTCCCCTCCCTTCCATATTCTAGACCTTTTCTTTGAAAGTCCTTAAGATCAAAAGAATGTTATATGACTTGGTGATCTAAATTGAAGTTTCTTGTAATTGATTTTGATAATGTTTGAAGGTTATAATGCTTGTTTAGAAGTTAAGATTGGTTCATGAATTTTCTTTGCCTTTTACTCTTTGATTAAGTGTGTGAAAGTTTGAAAAACGATTGAAGCAAGGTTTGAGAATGATCTATTCTTTAGAAGTCGCATTCATCCAAAAGAAGGTATACATATTTCATCCTAACTCTTGTTTAAAGCTTTTTGAAAGACCTTGCTTAGGGACAAGCAAGTGTTAAGTATGGGGTTATTTGTTAGCATGAAATATTGTGATATTTTAGGCACGTTTTCTAAACGTATTTGATTCATATTGATAGTCTTTGATTGATCTTTGTGCATATGTGAGCTAGTATTACCTATATTGTCGATATGGATGTCTACACTAGTTCTATGTTGATTATAGGTGATTTGGAGCTATTTCCGAATGGAATCGAGCAAAGGAGAGTTGAGTTGATATGTCCATGAATTGAGGACATTCTTTGGAGGCAATTTGGAGTCTTAGCTTGAGGAATGCACGAGTTTAGGGAAGAATCACGTTCTTGCCCTAAACCACGCCCTAAAATACGGCCGTATCACAAACCACGTTCAGAATTACGGCCGTGGATTTGGAGTCAGAAATTCATGTTCATTCCAGGGGATTACACGGCCGTGGAACATATGTTGCAAACCGTATTTGGTTCCACGCTCCAAATTACGGTCGTGGAACACTTCCACGACCGTGATCTTGGCGAATCTTTTCGCCACACTTTGAAGCCACGATCTTTTAAAGATTGGGCCGGGCCGACATTTTGCCCTACACTATAAAAAGACGGACGAAGCAAGATTCCGTCACCTTGGCTACCCCGTTTACCCTCATTCATCGCCGTTTAGACACGAGGACACTTTGCTTGGCTTGCTTGGAAGCAATTGACATCTCTTTGAAGAGATCGAAGTTCGTGTTTGGGATTCCTCTAATCTCGCACTTTTGGTGGAGATTGCTGTTGAGATCTCCGGATTTGCGGAAGATCGAAGTTCTTGGAAGATTTTGCAAGAAGATCTCTCTTCTTGTTTAGGTTTGATTTGGAAAACGGATTGACATCCCGTTTTCTCTTCTTTCCTAAGTTGGTGATTGTTTGTTTTACTTTGAATCTTTAGACATTATTTGTTCTCTTTGTGACCTTGAGATTGAATTGAAGATTATTGAAAGTTCTTGAAAGTTTTCATCTTTTTATCTTTTAAATCTTGAATTGACATCAATATGACTGTTATTGGCTAAAAACCCTTAACAATTCTAAGGTGAAGGGTTGATAGTTGTGGCTTAGATGATGATAGATCGATCGCAAACAGATTAGACCCTGAGAGTTAGAGAAATATCGCCGACAACCCTAAATTACGGGCTGTTCTTGAGTCCACGGCCGTGGAACCTCAAGAACTAACCGTGATTTCCCTTAAGTCTACGAACCTGTTTTTACTTTAATCTAAAGTTAAAGATTGGCTTTAGCTTAGTTTAGACTTGTCTTTTCTAGGTGGTAGTGAAGCCTCAACAACCTCTACCTCGATTGTGAGTGTCATAACCTCAATCGGTTAAGTTAATCTTGATCCTTGGGTTATAAGTTTGGGTATTTGACACTAATTCTCGTCTCTAGAATCTTTCTATATTGAGCCTCAACAACCTGTATAGAGAGTGCCTTGTAGGTGAGTTATATAAGGTTTTTGGAACTTCACCGTACGATTACCTTACATTAGTATATCTTTGCATGTCTCAACTCTGTCTTTACATCATTAAGTATATCTTGAATCGATTGCCACAGCTGTATACTTGGATCTTTAGGATTTTTGTTTTCCCAATAATTTGCAAAGCTCTTATATTTATTTGCTTGATAACCTGCAATCGAGTTCGTTCTCCCCAAATCCCTGTGTTCGATACTCTGGAATTCTTGCTTAACTATATCGATCCGTACACTGCGGGTTCGCTGCTTGATTCTAGTTTTATAAATTTAAAACTTATTTGCACACACCTCTAGGGGCGAACATCCACCAGCACCCCTAATAATACCACCGGTTGCACCTCTTCCAAGAGTTGGGATAGAAAATCCACTAATTGGAATACCGCAAACGTTGGGTGAAAGAATGGATCCCGTTTAACAAACACGCCGACCGGGTGTGCTAATCGATCCAATGGAGCAAAATATTGGATTTACACCACAAGCTATTACTATGATCCGCCAAAGCCAGTTTGGAGGATTGGAGAGGGAATCTCCATATCAGCACTTGCAAGATTATGAAATTATCATGGAGAACATGAAGCCTGTAGGAGCAACCATTAACAACTATAAATTGTGACCATTTTATTTTTCTTTGAAGGATAAGGCGCTTGCTTGGTATAATTCACTCCCCACCGGAAGGGTGAACACTTGGGAGGAAATGACTGATAGCATGTATTATAGTCTATATTTTGGGATTGATTTCTCTCTTCTCTCACTTTTCCCTCTCTTCACTCACCTCGACCGCGGCTGCCCCTACACTCAAATTCTCATTTCTTGATCTTTTTCCACGATTCTTGCTCGAAATCACTAGAGTAAGCAAGAGAATCAGTTTCCAAGCAACGAACAACACAAAAAACTCTTCGAATATGCAGAATTTGGGGTATTTCGACATAAACCCTAACTCATTCTTCTTTTCTCGATTCTACATAGATTTGGCTCTGGTTGCCATAGGTTGCTGTTGAAAAAGATATATGTACCCCATAGGAAGCTTTTGGTAGTGTTTTTTGGGGGGAAAACTTGCAGATTCATAAGTTCTTTTCGAACAGTTGTTCACCTCTGTGCACTCGACTATGTCTCGGCCGAGGTGTTATTGGCCGATCGAGGTGTTCTTCAAGTCATGAGCAGCCCACGTAGATCTGATCGTCAGTTGGCCTTGAGGGATAGGCCCAACAGTTCACACTACTCCTCTCCTTCTTCTGCTTCACAGTTTACCATCCCGGTGATCCATGAGAGACACCAGCGAGATTATGACCAGATTTGTGGCGCCCCATCATTGCCCCATGATTGTTGCATGTAGATGCCTTCGAGTGCCTCCACGTGGTAGAGGACTTAAAGAAGATGATTTCTATGGTTGGCCTGGAGGAGTTCATGGCCATTAGAGCACCGACTTATCTGAAGCCGACTTTGGAGTTCTTGAGTTCAGTTACCTATGTGCCGGAGCATCGAGGGATCAAGTATAGGTTGCTGAACAGGAATAACACAATTCATATGGATCATTTTGGGGAGATTTTTGGCTTCCCGACACCTACTGTTATAGATTTTCCTTCTCGAGCGGTGGCTCGGATTTTCTAGGGTCAGATAACCCATGTATTAGATCACAAGGACAGATGGCAGCCCGAAGATTCCCAGGAGCAGATCATTTTCCACCTTGCCTTCCGCTTAGCTCACATGATTTTTAGCGAGACACTTTTGACGCGTACTGAGACGCCCGAAAAGGTTAGACAAGGGGAGCTTTTGAGTCTTTTCTGTATGGTCACAAGAGGAGTACCGGATTTTGTTGCCATGTTGGCAGGTGATTTGCAAAAGATCAAGGGGAAGTCGAGGGGCGATATCTGTTGTGGTGGGCTAGTGACCCACATCGCCACTTCCATGGGACTTGACTTATGTGGATGTAAGTTAGTTGCGGCTCCGAAGCCGCTGGGATTGAAGGAGATGATCACGTGGCGCATTCTTGTTCCCTGTGGCCTTGGCACACCCTACGTTGCCATGCCATGGGAAATGAAGTCTCCTTAGGGCATTATGTGGTCTTCTCAGTTCTTTGTCTATGATCGCCAGTTTTGGTCGGCTGCTTGGTTCCCGTACATGCGGGCTGCTAGAGAGGTAGCTGAGGAGGAAGAGGATGATGATGAGTATGGAGGAGGTGCTATGGACACCGGTACTCACACCGGCAGGCCCATTATTCCCACCATTGACCTTGACGATGAGGCCACGGAGGATGAGAGGGAGGCACCTGCACCACCACCACCTCAGCGCCGATCCCGCCGCCATAGAGATCCCGAGGCACATCAGCAGATCGATGGTCTTACTAAGCAGATGATAGACTCTTACGCCGCCCTGACAGTTGACATCACCCAACACTTCGATTATCAGCGCAGATCCATTGAGGGATAGATCCATTTAACCCATCCCAACACCCCTACATTCCACCACCATCACCGTCAGCCGATGAGGACTGAGAGCTTCATAGATTTATTTTCTATATTTATTATGTTGTTCAGCTAGGTCCGGTGAGTACTTTTGATCCTTCAAACTTATATTTGACCCATTGGAACAATGTGTCCCAAGTATGGGGTATTTGATGTATTATGTGACTTATGTGTATGACTTGTATGACTCTTGGATATTATTGTCTTATTTGGCTCTATGTGCTTATCCGTCATTACATGCATACATACAGGTTTCTGTTTGAGAATAACGTCAAAAACCAGTTTGAAAATTTTTTTTAGCTCAACCGAGACGTTCTTGACCAAACGAGGTCGTGAAAACCGAGGCACATCTCGGTTGAACACCTCGGACACCGTCTGAACACCTCGACCGAGATGGGTTTTTAACTGAAAGATTTTCAAAACGTTTTGTGCTTCTATTCTATATATGACCTCGATGAAGATTTTGTTTGCAGATTGGTTTTGAAATCTTTATATGCTCGAAAGGTTTTATGATATGCTTAAGTTTCTAACCACTTTCTTTGAAATTCTAGCATGTTTAATACTTTGTTTTTATCAAAATTATGTTGGATTTGAAGGTTGACACCACATTATGAGTTCTCTCACATTCTTCCTGGGATGACTAAAGCACTTCATTCTCTTCTTCTTCTTCTTCTTCTTCTTCTTCTTGACCATGCTTTAGCCGCTCATATATATATATTTGCCCCCCTTTACCTATCCGGGAATTTGGATGCAATGACGAAATGCTTATGGAAGCGAAGTTGAGATCTTGGCTGAAAGTGTTAGAAAGAAACAAATTAGGTTTGGGGACGTTGATCTTGTTGATGAGTAACTCGGCACCATTCACATAGCCGGGTGTTTGTGTCTTGCCAAAGCCGGATTGATCGATAGTCCTAAAGGGTCATGGTATGTGCATCAAGGGTTTGAGGCATCTCGAGAAATTGATGATTGTTGATCTCCTAGGCTTCGATTATTGTGCACATTTGTCCATGTTCTCAAAAAGTAAAGTAAAGTGAAAATAAGCAAAGCTTATTGGTGGAAGATGTTGTGATTCAAAGAAAAGTGAAGAAAAGATCCTATTCCCGGATTCTAGAACCACATTACCCTATATACATCCCACCCTGACACGTTTCTTGACCTCTTTTGCAAGCCCTTGAGACCTCGAGTATGTTGATTGACTTGGTGGTATAAACTGGATTATACATGATTAATTTCGATAAATATGATTTATTATGCAGTATATGATTTTATGCAAAGATGAATAACTTTGTTATATTTATAAAATGTTTTGATCATGCCTTGATTTTATTTGCCATGAAGCATTCTCTTAGAGTGATCTATGATTGGAGCGCACCACCAAAGGTTTTGAAATGTTTTTCATTGATCTTTTTGATGACCTATAATCCATTCTATCTTGTATCTAAGATTTGTATCTTGCTTGGGGACAAGCAAGGGACAAGTATGGGGTATTTTGATAGCATGTATTATAGTCTATACTTTGAGATTGGTTTGGACGTTTTATCTTCATAAATCTGCATGTTTGGATGTATATTATTTGATCATTATGTTGTTTTGTTTACATTTGTAAGAATCGAGGTCTACACCTAGTTTTGTTGTGATTGTAGGGAAAATGGCACGTTTTGGAACAAAATGGAGCTAAGGAAGCTAAGGAGTCATTGGAGCTACATTATGGAGCATTAAGAAGATATAAGAAAAGCTCAGAAACCATGGAAATGAGATGAAAGATTTATTTTGGATGAGATTAGAGAGATTGACGATTGAGTGAGATTCACCTCGGTTGGCTACAGTGCCACCTCGACCGAGGTGATCTTCAGGACAGGCTGGACCGAGGCGAGCGGATGACCGGACACGAGATCTTTATTTTTGGTTGAGATCTTCTATTTTTGGAAAGTGAATATCATATATTTTAGGATGGATTTTTGGAAGGAAGCATATCTTTTTGGCTGATATATTTTGGATGATTGGAAGATATTCTAAGGAAGAAAATTGCATTTAAAGATATTTTATCTTAGGAAGGTGATTCTCCTATATAAAAAGGTTGATTTTCTGGAGAGAAATTATCTCGGATTCAGGGAGATCGTGGAGCTGCACTTCTCCAGAGTTTGGAAGGAAGTTTGGAAGGTTGAAGATCAAGGAGGGAAGGAAGTTAGCTTTGATAGATGGTTGAAGGAAGTTGGTGATTGGCTGAAAGTTGTGGGGAAGACGATGAAAGAATAAGCCTTTACCCCCGCGGACCCTGAAAGCTCAAGCCTTTACCTTAACTGACAAACAACTCGGTCAGTCGTGGAACATCTCGACCGAGATGGAACATTAATTGAGCGAGGCAAGTCCTTTCCTGATCCTTATCTGAGTTGAGGTTTCAGTTTGCCAAATCCTATCCTTGTTATACCTTTCCTGGTTCAACGCAAGCCTAGGATGAGACTTACCCGGTGATTCCTTTGTTTGTATACCCAAGATCACGAGTCTTTGGTAATAAAGATTTATCCTTTATTGGGGTTTGAGTGTGCCTTCATCCCATCTTTGAGAGTTAGCTTGAGACTTACCCGGTAAAGGTTAGTTCTATCCCCTTGGGTGGTGAGTTGGTTTGAGATTATAGTTCCTTTCCTTAGTACCTTGAGACTTACCCGGTGACAGGATCTTTGGTTATGGATAGTGAGTAGTGAGACTTACCCGGTGATCTATTCCCACCTTAGAAACACCTTCCTTTTGCAAACCTCAGCTTTGTCCACGTTATCTTTTGAGATCTTGAGTCGGAACCACAACTAGATACCTCAATCTCTAGAATTCGCATTTTCTTTACCTGGTTACTACATCATCTTTTATATCTTGGCTTTGTTGCTTGTTTTTAATTGATAACCTGAATTAGCGATCTTTGTTTCACCATAGTCCCTGTGTTTGACACTAAAATTCTTGCTTTTATTACAATCGATCAGTACACTGCGGATTCGCTATTTGTAATTATTATTGGTATAAATATTAAAGCTTGCACACGCCTTTTGGAGCGAACAATGACTTCGAATTCCTCACAAAATTCTCCCCGCCATAAAAAACGGCGGAAATGAGAGGCAAAAACAATGCTTTTGTCATGAAGGACAACGAAAGCCTATAAAAGTCATGGGAAAGATTCAATGACCTTCTCTTAGATTTTCCCCATCATGGCATTCCAAAATTGGAGTTGTTGGAAATTTATTTCAAGGGTTTGGATGGAGAGACCAAGTTCAAACTCCAATCCCTTTCAGCTGGAAAATTCGTGGATATGAGAGTCGATGACGCTTGGGATTTCGTCGAGAAGCAAGCTCAAATCGTTGAGAAATACTCGCAACGAGGACCCGAAGCTAGAAATCCAAGTGCAAGAACTCCAGGAGTATATCTGACCACCGATAGCGTTAATCAAATAAACGCTCTCAACAACGAGATAAAGGCTTTGAAGGACATTCTGAAGAATCAAACGCAAGTATTAAAACAGAATGCAAGCTACGCAGGAAGAGGAAATAATCAAGGAAATTAGCAAGGAAATAGAAATAACAACAATAACAGCAGCAACAGCAGCAGCAACAACAACAACAACCGGAATCGCAACAATCATTGGAGATCCAACCAAAACAATGCCGGAAACCCTTATTCCCATGTTGAAAATGCTCTAAATCCCCCTTCCTCTTCTACTTCTACTTCTTTAAAGAGCCAAGAACCATCTTCGAGTTCAGCACCCAAGGATCGACTTGAAGGAATGATCGAAGCATTGGATGGAAAAATGAGTAGAATGGAAAGTGCAATCACCTCCGTTACTAAGGCACAAAAAGCCCTAGAAAGCCAAGTGTTCAACAACGCCGGAGAAGTTCCAATAGATCAAGGGAAGCTTCTTGGAAAGACAGAGAACAACCCTAAAGGGCAAGTGAATTCCATCACCATAAGAAGCGAAGTCACCACTAACGACCAGCTACCAAAGGATTTGGATAAAGGAAAGCAACCAATGGTTGAAGAGGAGGAACCTAGCAATAAAGAGAAAGCACCGGTCTATGTTCCACCTCAAGCATACAAACGACCACTACCTTTTCCGAAATCTCGTTCCAGAGAAAGGATTGACAAACAATTCGGTAAGTTCGTTGATCTTATGAGCAAAATACATATTAATATCCCTTTTATGGATGCCATTGTAGGAATGCCGGCACATGGAAATTTCTTGAAGGAGATTATTTCCAACAAAAGGAAACTAGAAGACATTGGAGAAGTAAGGATGACTAGGAGGTCTTCCGATCTTATCCAAAAGATGAAAGAGGAGATGCCGAAGAATTTGAGAGATTCCGGATCTTTATGTGCACCCATCAACATCGGGAAAGTCACATACGAAGCTCTATGTTACCAAGGAGCAAGTGTTAGTATCATACCACTTGCCATGTGATAACATGTATTATAGTCTATATTTTGGGACTTGTTTAGATGTTTTAAAAGCAATAAGATGCATGTATGGATGTATATTATGTGATTATATTGTTGTTTCATCCGCCTTTACGGGAATCGAGGTCTACACTAAGTTTCGTTGTAATCGTAGGAAAAATGACACGTTTTGGACTAAAATGGAGCTAAGGAGTTAAGGAGTCATTGGAGCTACATTCTGGAGCTTAAAGAAGAACTCAGGAAGCATGAAATTAATGAAGAAGATTGACTTTGGACCAGATTTGAGAGATTTCACATTCAGTTGAGATTAACCTCGGTCAACTAGTGTCACCTCGACCGAGGTGATCTTGAGGAGCGTCCCGACTGAGGTGAACACCCTGCCGCCAGCGAGATCATACTTTTGGCTGAGTTCTTTTATTTTTGGAAAGAAGATATTTTATATTTTTGGGCTGGATTTCTGGAAGGAAGATATTATTTTTGGGAGATCTATTTTAGAGATATGGATATATTTTATAGGAAATTATCTTTTTAAGATATTATTATCTTTGAAAGATATATATCCTATATAAAGGGTTGGATTTTCCTTAATTTAGCCATCTCCGACACACCCGATTAGGGAGATTTCTGGAGTATTTTCTGAAGGATTGAAGATCAAGGAAGGATTCATAGTTTGGAGTTAGTTTTAGTGGGAGTTTGTAAGACTTTCTTAGATTCCCTTTTGGTTTATTGTCTTAGCATATTTGTGATTTGAGAAACACTAATTTGTTGTTATTTGATTCAGTTATTGAGACCTTTTCTTAAGGTTTACTTGTTCGAATATTGATTCCTTTCCCATTAATTTGATTATTGTTGTCATGATGATTGTTGGCTAAGTTTCTTATGCGATTCTAGGGTGATTGGCTGAAAGTTATGGGAAAGACGATGATAGAATGATCTAAATCCCAGCAGGACCTTGAAAGCTCGAGTCTTTAACCTTAACCCTAGATACCTCGCTCAATCGATGAATATCTCGGCCGGGGTAGAACTTGACTGAACGAGGTGAACCTTTTCTGATCCAAAACTGAGAGTTCAGTGTTCTGGCTTGCCAAATCCTATCCTTATTACACCTTTCGTGGTTTAATGCAAGCCTCGGATGAGACTTACCCGGTGATTCCTTTGTTTGTTTACCCAAGATCATAAGTGTAGGTAATAAAGGTTTATCCTTTATTGGGATTTGAGTGTGCCTTCATCCCATCTTTGTGAGTTAGCCTGAGGCTTACCCGGTAAAAGGTTGATTCTATTCCCTTAGACGGTGTGTTGGTTTGAGATTATAGTTCCTTTTCTTAGTACCTTGAGACTTACCCGGTGATAGGAGCTTTGGTTTGGGATAGTGAGTAGTGAGACTTACCCGTTGATCTATTCCACCTTAGAAACATCTTCCCTTTGCAAACCTCAGATTTGTCCGCATTATCCTTAGAGATCTTGAGTCGGAACCACAACTAGATGCTTTAATCCCTAGAATCCACATTTCCCCTTACTTGACTTTTACATCATCTTTGATTACTTTAATTGCTTTTGGTTAATTGCAATACTTGACAACCTATTATGTGCTTTGTTTCACCTAACTCCCTGTGATCGACCCCTGAAATTCTTTCTTTTTATTACAATTGACCCGTACACTGCGGGTTCACATATTTGTTCAAGCATACTTCTTGGGTTATAAATTTAAAGCTTGCACACACCGTTTGGAGCGAACATTTTTTTGGCGCCGTTGCCGGGGACTTGGTCTAGACTGAGCCGGTTGCGGTTGTCTTTCGGGGCAATTGCCCTTGTTGCTATTAACCACTCTACTTGAGTGTATCCGTAGGATCTTTTTCTTAGGTTTATGTGAAGAACCCGTGCTGGGAAGGAAATCGTTTCTTACGATCCCAAACTAGAAAAGACATACAAACGACGATTGAAAGAAGCTAAGATGGCCAATCAAGACAATCGCGATCTTGAGGCCGAATTGAAGAAGGCGCTGGAACAGCTACACCTCAATACGGAAGAACTGCAGCGAGAAAGAGAGCATGGTCGCACAAGAACTATAGAGATCGAAGCAGATATGGCCGATCTAAGAGCCCAGATTCTACATCGACCGATCCCAGATCCTCGACCGAGGCAAGACCCAGTCCATGTTGCCCCCGCCGAGATACATCCACCTCGGATGCCTGTCCGAGATGTTCTTTTTACTGGAGTTCCACAAACACTAGGACAGAGGATGGACCCTAATCAGCAAGTGAGGCGTCCAGGAGTCAACGTAGGTGATCCAGCTGAGAATGATTACGAACCTTAGCGCATGTTTCGATTATTGTGCACATTTGTTCATCTTCTGGAATTCATCATCGAAACAATTCTTTAATAAGGCAAATGAAGCGCCAAGAGATCCAGGGAAGCTCCCAACAAGGACAAAGAGCAACCCCAAGGGACAAATTATGGCAATAACGACGAGAAGTGGACTAAAAACTGTAGATCTAGTACCTCGGTCGGTGCCAGTGCAGACGAAGAACACCTCGGTCCAGGTACAGACGAGGAACACTTCGGTCGAGGTGCCATCCGAGGTGGAGTCCCAGAAAGAAAAGGACAAATTTGAAGTTTATGCCCACCTCCTGCTTATAAACCACAACTTCCATTCCCTCAGTCAAGGGTCAGAGCACATCTAGACAAGCATTTTGGTAAGTTCCTTGACTTGATGAATAAACTACACATTAACATCCCTTTCCTTGATGCTATTCTAGGGATGCCCGCCTATGAGAAGTTCTTAAAAGAGATTCTATCAAGGAAGAGGAAGTTGGAAGACTTTGGAGAAGTAAGGATGACATCTAAATCCTCGGAGCTGATTAAAATCATGAAGGAGAAGATGTCACCTAAGTTGAGAGATCCCGGCTCATTTTGCAGTCCAATTCAAGTTGGGGATGTAACTTGTGAGGCATTGTGTGATCTAGGAGCCAGCGTGAGCATCATCCCACTGGAGCTATGTAAGAGAATCGGACTTGGAGAGCCCAAGCCGGTGAAGATAAGGTTGTACATGACGGATCACTCCATTAACCATCCCGTGGACATCTTGGAAGACGTTCCCGTCAAGTTAGGTAACTTCTATTTACCAATAGACTTTGTTGTACTTAACATACCCGCAGATTATCTCGTTCCTATCATTCTCGCGAGACCATTTCTAGCAACTTCGGGTTGCAATGTGGACTGTAAGAACGCCAAGTTAAAATTCAACATTGGTGGAGATCAAGTGGAATTTGCATTGCTTGCTGCAATGAAAGGAGAGCCGCTGGAGGATAATATCTTCAACATCTATGATGATGAAGAATTAAGAGAATTAGTGAGCTCTATCCTTATTAATGACCCTCTTGAAAGGGTTCTTAGTTTTAGCTTAATGGAGGAGGGTTTAGATGTTTCTTGTGATGCATATATATGGAGCTTAAAAGCACTAAAAGCAGATCCAGGAGCTAAGATTGAGAAACTGATCTAGGAGAGGAGAAATTCAAGTTTCGGTCCCAGTTCCAGTACCTCGACCGAGGCACTTTCTGGACCAAGCAAGGTGTTCTTATTTGAAGAACATCTCGGTCAACCATCTCGGACACCGACCAAGACAACAAGCGAGATGTTGTCAAATGAGAACAACAAACTTCCTACACCCTGTTCTGAGACTCATTTGTAGTTGGTGGAGCACTGGCTCCACCAAGCTTCTGACAAATAAGAACCTTGTTATGCTGATATTGTTAATTATCTTGTTTGCTAGGAAATACCGCCCGGATTGACGTATGCTCAAAGGAAGAAATTCTTCAAGAATGTACGCCACTACTACTGGGATGAACCTCTACTATTTAAGAGAGGTCCGGATGGGATGCTTCGATGATGAATTCCAAAAGATGAAGTTGCTAGTGTTATATAGCATTGCCACTCGCTTCCTTGTGGAAGACATGCTAGCGCTAACAAAACATGCGCTAAGGTATTGCGTTTTGGTTTCTTTTGGCCTACATTATTTATAGATGTGCAAACGTTTGTTGTTTCTTGTGATACATGCCAAAGAACAGGAAACTTGTCTAGAAGGAACGAGATACCACTCAACAATATTCAGGAGGTTGAGACTTTTGATGTGTGGGGAGTTGCTTTCATGGGACCTTTCCAATCATCCGCATGAAACCTCTACATTCTCCTAGTTGTTGATTACATCTCTAGATGGGTGGAAGCCATTGCCTCCCCCACTAATGACGCCATGGTGGTCGTGAAGTTCTTCAATCGGACTATCTTTCCACGTTTTGGGACACCACGCATCATCATCATTGATGGAGGGACAAATTTCATCAACCGGAAGTTTAAGGCAGTTCTATCGAAGTATGGGGTAACCCACAAGGTAACAACCCCTTATCACCCTCAAACTAGTGGACAAGTCGAAATCTCGAATAGAGAAATCAAAGCAATTTTGGAGAAGACAGTCTCTAGGACGAGGAAGGTTTGGTCCATGAAGTTGGACGACGCTCTTTGGGCCTACAGGACCGCATTCAAGACTCCCATTGGTACCACCCCTTACAATTTGGTATATGAGAAGTCTTGTCATCTACCCGTTGAGTTAGAACACAAGGCATATTGGGCAATCAAATGGTTGAATTTCGATATCAAGGAAGCCGGAAAAAGGAGGTTATAGGGCATCAATGAATTGGAGGAGTTGCGCTTAAACACTTATGAGAATGCCAAGATCTACAAGGAAAGAACGAAGAGATGGAATGACAAGCATATCATTCCTAAGGAATTGAAAGAAGGAGATCTAGTCCTACTCTTCAACTCCTGCCTTCGCCTCTTTCTAGGTAAGTTGAAATCTAGATGGACAGGACATTACGTTGTGAAACATGTTTTTCCTTATGGTGCAGTTGAGATTTGGGGAGAAAAAAGCGGAAGCTTTAAGGTCAATGGTCATAGGCTTAAAAGTTACCAACTAGAAGTCCAGGTTGATGAGATTGCACCACTATACCTCGTTTAGGGATGCCGTACGGTCTAGCTAGTGACCTTAAATCAAGCGCTTCTTGGGAGGCAACCCAAGGTATTGCTTTCTTTTCCCTTTTTCTAGTTTAGTTTTAGATAGTTTGCTTTTGCTTTGCTTTGTTTTATTTTTGGCGTCCTAGACAGAAACCAGGTACTCTCTAAGGAAGGATTACAACTCAGAAGCTACACTGGAAGGATAAAAGTTCGAGAAATTGAGAAGACGGAGTTCGATTGAGACACATCTCGGTTGTTGTCACAGCGCCTCGACCGAGATGTTCTTGAGGCAACCAAGGCGACTAGGTCTGACAATCCAGTCAGCCACCTCGGTCCGGTCGGGACCACCTCGACCGAGGTGATATCAGATTTGGGAGGGGTATAAAAGGGGAACATATTTCTCTCTCTTCCCTCCCAACCCTCTTCTCGACCGCGGCACATCTCCACCTCGTTTCTTCGTTTTTCACTCATTTTCCACGATTTTTTTCTCCGATTTCATAAAGAAAAGCAAGAGGATCAGATTGCAAGCAACAAACTACAAGATAAACGCCTCGGATCTGCATAATTTGGGGTTAATTGTCAAAAACCCTAACTTCCCTCTCTTTACTGATTTAGGAGAAATTTGGCTTGGGTTGCCATAGATTTTTGCCGCAAAGAGAATAAGTACCCCATAGGAAGCTATTGGTAGTGATTTTGGGGGAAAATAACTGAAAATCAGAGAGAGGAAATCACATAGTTTTTCGCCTCGGTCCAGTCGAGCTGCGTCTCGGCCGAGGTTTTCTTCAACCTGTCAGACCAACCGAGGTGACCTTGTCAGCAATCATGAGTACCCATTCTGATTGTTATCTTGTTCTGAGAGATGCTCCTAGTGGTTCTTCCCCTTCCTCTTTTTCTCGACCTTCTATCCCGGAGATTCATGAGCGTCACCAAGCGGACTTCGATCGCATTTGCGGGCGCCCCATAGTTTCCCCGCGTTTCTTGGACGTATCAACCTTCGAGTGCCTCCACGTGGCGGAGGACTTTAAGAAGATGATATTTATGGTAGGGCTGGAGCAGTTTATGGAGATCCGAGCTCTAGCCTACCTTGAGCCGACAATGGAGTTTGTGAGTTCTGTCACTCACATGCTAGAGAGGAACAACATCAAGTACCGGTTGTTGAACCGGAACTACATTGTACCGATGTATCAGTTCTGAGAGGTGTTTGGTTTCCTGACTCCCACCGTGACTGAATTCCCATCCCGAGTAGTGGCTCGATAGTTTTGGGGCAGATTGCCCATGTGGTGGAGCATAGCGACACATGGAGACCTGGAGACTCCAGGGAGCGCATTATTTTCCACTTAGCTTTCCGTCTTGCCCACCGTATTTTCAGTGAGACTCTTCTGGCGCGTATTGAGACGCCTCAGAAGATCAGACAGGGAGAGTTGTTGTGTTTGTTTTGCATTGTGACTGAAGGAGTTCTTGACTTTGGAGGCATGTTGGCTGAGGACTTGCACCGTATCAAAGGCAAGGCCAAGGGAGATATTTGTTGTGGAGGGCTGGTGACCCATATCGCTACAGTTATGGGTCTGGATCTGAGTGCTTGTACTTTGGTAGCGGCTGCGAAGCCGCTGGGACTTCAGGAGATGATCACGAGGCGAATTTTGGTTCCTCGTGGCCTCACTACACCCTACGTCGCTATGCCTTGGGAGCAGACTCCCCCTCAGGGTATCCTATGGTCAGCTCAGTTCACAATTTTCGATTCGCAGTACTGGTCTTCTACTTGGCTTCCCTACTTACAAGATGCTAGAGATGTTGTACCAGCCGAGGAGGAGGAGTATGATGATGGAGGAGATGCCATGGAGACCGGTACTGATACCGCCGGTCCTAGTGTGCCAGTTGTCGATCTAGATGGCGAGGCTACAGAGGAGGAGGCAACAGCACCATCACGACATGCCCGGCGTAATTCCGCAGACAAAGAGATCCGGTAGCTCACCGACGGATTGATGAGCTGACAGACAAAATGATCGACTCTTACGCAGCCCTGACAGTGGAGGTTATGGAGCTTAGAGAGAGCCAGCACTACCAGCAGAGGATGATGGAGATCCAGTTTCAACACACGATGGGTTATCCATTTGACCCATCTCAGCATCCCTTCATCCCATATCCACCACCACCAGCGGATCAGGACTAGAGCTCGCATGGATTTCTTTTCTTTATTTATTATGCAGTTCGGTTAGGTCCGGTGAGTTTTGTGTTTTACTTGACTCTTATTTGACCCATTGGGACAATGTGTCCCAAGTATGGCGTATGTGGATGTACTTATTTGACTACGTGTGTATGATAGTATGACTCTATTTGAATATTTATGATCTTATTTATGCTTCATGTGTTTATCTGCCATTACATGCATACATACAGGTTTTTGTTAGAAAAATGTCAAAAACTGGTTTAAGAAAAAAAAATTTAACCTCGACCGGGATGATTCTGGCCAAACGAGATTAAACACCTCGGATGACTTAGAACACCTCGACCGAGGTGGCTTAACTGAGAGATTTTTCGAAACGTTTTGTGCTTCTTCTTTGAATATGACCTCAGTGATGATTCTATTTGCAGATTGATTTTGAAATTTTTATATGCTCGAAAGGTTTTATGATATGTTTAAGTTGCAAAATGCTTTGTTTAAAGTTTTTGCATGTTTAATACTTTGTTTTTATCAAAATTATGTTGAATTTGATGGTTGACACCACATGATGAGTTCTATCACACCCTTCCTGGGATGATTAAGGCAATTCATTCTCTTCTCTTCTTCTTCTTGATCATACTTTAACCCCTCATATACATATTTGCCTCCCTTTACCTATCCGGGAATTTGGAAGCAAGCAAGTGAAAAACAAGTGAAAGCAAAGTTGAGATGTTGGCTGAAAGTGTTAGAAAGAAACAAATAGGTTTGGGGAAGTCAATCATGATGATGTGTAACTCGGCACCATTCACATAGCCGGGTGTTTGTGTCTTGCCAAAGTCGGATTGAGCGATATTCCTAATAGGTCGTGGTATGTGCATCAAGGGTTTGAGGCATCTCGAGAAATTGATGATTGCTGATTTCCTAGGCTTCGGTTATTGTGCACCTCTGTCCATGCATCCCAAAAGGTAAAGTAAAATAAGCAAAGCTTATTGGTGGAAGATGTTGAGTTTCAAAGAAAGTTAAGTAAGATCCTTTTCCCGGATTCGAGCTTGTTGATTGACTTGGTGGTTTAAACTGGATTATACATAATTAATTTCGATAAATATGATTTATTATGCATTCTATGATTTTATGCAAAGATGAACGACTTTCTTATATTTATCAAATGTTTTGATCATATTTTGATTTTATTTACCATGAAGCATTCTCTTAGAGTGATCTATGAGTGGAGCACAGCACCAAAAATGTTTTGAAATTGCTTTTCATTGATCTTTATGACTTATAATCCATTCTATCTTGTACTTAAGATTTGGAACTTGCTTAGGGACAAGCAAGGGACAAGTATGGGGTATTTTGATAGCATGTATTATAGTCTATATTTTGGGACTTGTTTAGACGTTTTAAAATCAATAAGTTGCATTTATGGATGTATATTATGTGATTATATTGTTGTTTCATCTACCTTTACGGGAATCGAGGTCTACACCAAGTTTCGTTGTAATCGTAGGAAAAATGGCAAGTTTTGGACTAAAATGGAGCTAAGGAGCTAAGGAGTCATTGGAGCTACATTCTGGAGCTTAAAGAAGAACTCAGGAAGCTTGGAATTAATGAAAAAGATTGACTTTGGACTTGATTTGAGAGAATTCACATTCAGTTGAGATTCACCTCGGTCAGCTATGGTGTTACCTCGACCGAGGTGATCTTAGAGATAATAATATCTTTGGAAGATAATTCTCCTATATAAAGGGTTCGATTTTCCACAATTCAGTCATCTTCGACACACCCGATTAGGGAGATTTCTGGAGTATATTTTGAAGGTTTGAAGGAAGGATTGAAGGATTGAAGATCAAGGAAGGAAGGATTCATAGTTTGGAGTTAGCTTTAGAGGGAGTTTGTAAGACTTTCTTAGATTCCTTTTTGGTTTATTGTCTTAGCTGATTTGTGATTTGAGGAACGCTAATTTGTTGTTTTTGAGTCAGTTATTGAGACCTTTTTCTTAAGGTTTACTTGTTCGAATATTGATTCCTTTCCCATTAATTTGATTATTGCTATCATGATGATTGTTGGCTAAGTTTCTTATGCGATTCTAGGGTGATTGGATGAAAGTTGTGGGAAAGACGATGATAGAATGATCTTAATCCCAGCAGGACCCTAAAAGCTCGAGTCTTTAACATTAACCCTAGATACCTCTCTCAGTCGTTGAACATCTCGGCCGGGGTGGAAATTGACTGAACGAGGTGAACCTTTTCTGATCCGAAACTGATAGTTAAGTGTTCTGGTTTGCCAAATCCTATCCTTATTACACCTTTCCTGGTTCAATGCAAGCCTAGGATGAGACTTACCCGGTGATTCCTTTGTTTGTTTACCCAAGATCATAATTGTAGGTAATAAAGGTTTATCCTTTATTGGGGTTTGAGTGTGCCTTCATCCCATCTTTTTGAGTTAGCCTGAGACTTACCCGGTAAAGGTTGATTCTATTCCCTTAGGTGGTGTGTTGGTTTGAGATTATAGTTCCTTTTCTTTGTACCTTGAGACTTACCCGGTGATAGGAGCTGTGGTTTGGGAGAGTGAGTAGTGAGACTTACCCGGTGATCTATTCCTCCTTAGAAACATCTTCCCTTTGCAAAACTCAGCTTTGTCCGCGTTATCCTTTGAGATCTTGAGTCGGAACCACAACTAGATGCTTTAATCCCTAGAATCCGCATTTCCCCTTACTTGAATTTTATATCATCTTTGATTGCTTTAATTGCTTTTTGTTAATTGCAATACTTGACAACCAATTCTATGCTTTGTTTCACCTAAGTCCTTGTGATCGACCCGTGGAATTCTTGTTTTTATTACAATTGATCCGTACACCGCGGGTTCGCATATTTGTTCAAGCATACTTCTTGAGTTATAAATTTAAAACTTGCACACACCGTTTGGAGCGAACACCTTGTGTTAAAGAGCCGGACTTGGACCACCACAACCCGTCAAGATGACTCTCTGTATGGCGGATATCTCCATCACACACCCCGTGGGAATTCTAGAAGATATACCCGTCTTGCTAGGTAACTTTTACATTCCCATAGATTTTATTGTTCTTGACATTCCTACAGATCATCCCGTTCCGATCATATTTGGACGCCCTTTTCTTGCAACTTTGGGCTGCGTTGTGGATGTCAAGAATGGAATACTCTCCTTTAACCTAGGAGAAGAGCATGTGCAGTACCATCTCCCTTCATTGATCAAAGGACCAACTGCTAGAGATGACATATATAACACTTACGATGACGAGGAGGCATCAAGAGAAGAGGTAAGTTTAATCCTAATCAAAGATCCTCTTGAAAAAGTCACTAGTTTGTGTATTATAGATGAAGGAGAAGAGGAGGAATGCAACGTTCAGGTTTGAGCATTAAGAACCTTGGAGAAAGATCCCAGAATTGAATTTGAATAACTCTAAGAATGCACGAAAAAGAGTGAAGAAATCGGTTCGTCTCAGGAAAATCGACCGATTTTTGGAATTAATTCAGTCAATCTGGCAGAACTCGTAGCTATGGATCAGATGAAAAATCGGATGAACAGAGTCAGATCGACCGATTTTCCTGTATCTTCTAGGACTTTTCAACAATCGATTGAAAACGTTTCTGCTTGCAACAACATGTCTTCTTTGACTTCAAATCCTTCTCCAAGTTCTTCTACAGGCCAGAACACACCTTCTAAAGATCCACCCACCTTGGAATTGAAACCCCTTCCATCTCGTCTAAGGTACTCCTTCTTAGGACCGAATTCTACTAATCCAGTTATTGTAAGTTCAAAATTGACCGAAATTGAACTTAATAAGTTAATGACTAAACTGAGAAAGCACAAAAAAGCTATTTTCTATACTATTGATGATCTTGTTGGCATTAAACCTTCTTTATGTATGCAGAAAATATTGATGGAAGATGACTACAAGCCTTCACGAGAACCTCAACGATGGTTAAACCCGATCATGAAAGAGGTTGTGAAGAAGGAAATTCTTAAGCTTCTTGATGCATGAATTATGTTCCCTATTTCCGATAGCAAATGGGTTAGCCCGGTTCATGTAGTTCCGAAGAAAGGAGGAACGACCGTTATCACAAATGAAAAGAACGAACTCATTCCTACAAGGACGGTGACCGGATGGAGGATGTGCATTGACTACCGCAAGCTGAATGTTGCAACAAGGAAGGATCATTTCCCCCTTCCCTTCATCGACCAAATGCTTGAAAGGTTAGCACAACACTCCCACTTTTTCTATTTAGATGGTTATAGTGGTTTCTTTCAGATTCCCATTCATCCCGATGATCAAGAGAAGACTACATTCACATGTCTATGGGTAACATTTGCCTATAGAAGAATGCCATTCAGACTTTGCAACGCTCCAACCACCTTTCAAAGGTGTATGATGGCCATCTTCTCCAAATACATCAAGAATATAATGGAGGTTTTCATGGATGATATTTCTGTTTATGGTTCTTCATTTGATGAATGTCTTTCTAACCTTTCTCTAGTCCTTCAAAGATGTGAAGATGCTAATCTTGTCTTGAATTGGGAGAAATACCACTTTATGGTTAGTGAAGGAATTGTTCTTGGGAACATGGTGTCCATCCATGGCATCGAAGTTGATAAAGCTAAGATCGAGACCATTGAATGGCTACCTCCGCCGATATCGGTGAAAGGAGTAAGAAGTTTCCTTGGTCACGCAGGTTTTTATAGACGCTTCATTAAAGACTTTTCTAAGATTTCTAAACCATTAACTAACCTGCTAATAAAATATGTGGTTTTTGAGTTCTCAATGATTGTCTATATGCTTTCTACAAGATCAAAGAAGCATTAATCTAAGCTCCCATAATTCAGCCACCGGATTGGAGCTTACCTTTTGAGATCATGTGCGATGCTAGTGATGTAGCCGTAGGGGCTGTCCTTGGACAAAAGAAAGATGAGCGGACATACGCTATCTACTACGCTAGCAAAACACTAGACGAAGCCCAACTAAACTACGCTACAATGGAGAAGGAAAGCCGTGGTTTACGCTTTTGAGAAGTTTCGTTCTTACCTAGTAGGAGCAAAAGTGATCATTTACACCGACCATGCAACAGTTCGCTACTTGCTCACAAATAAAGATGCAAAGCCAAGACTCATTAGATGGATTCACCTTCTACAAGAGTTTGATCTAGAGATCCGAGACAAGAAAGGATCCTAAAACTTGGTGGCGGACCACTTGAGTCGACTTCCACACATCCAAGGGAAGGAAGATGATCTACCTATAGATGACTCGGGATGAGAAAGTACATGAAATTGAGGACTGTCTTGCCTAAATTGTAGGAGGTAACGAACCTTGGTTTGTTAAATTCGTAAATTACTTAGTTTGCAATGAAATACCTCCAGTATTATCATATGCTCAATGAAAGAAGTTCTTCAAAGAAGTCAAGCAATACTATTGGAACGAGCCTCTCCTCTTCAAGAGAGGACCGAACGGAATGATTAGAAGATACATCCCGGAAGATGAGGTTGAGAGCGTTATCCGCCATTTCCATTCACTCCCTTGCGGTGGACACGCTAGTTCACACAAAACTAGCGCCAAGGTATTACAATCGAGATTCTTTTCGCCAATTCTATTCAAAGATGTGCAGAAATTTGTTGTTGCTTGTGATGTTTGTCAAAGAATAGGGAACATGTCAAGAAGGAATGAAATGCTTCTCAATAACATTCAAGAGGTTGAGATCTTCGACGTATGGGGAGTAGACTTCATGGGACCATTCCCATCATCTTGTGGAAACCAATACATACTTCTAGGTGTGGATTATGTTTCTAGAAGGGTTGAAGCAATCGCTTCTCCTACTAATGATGCCATGGTGGTGGTGAAGTTCTTCAATAGAATGATCTTCCCAAGATTCGGGACTCCCCGAATCATTATTAGTGATGGAGGAACGCATTTCATAGCCCGTAAGTTTGAAACTTTGTTGTCTAAGTATGGGGTTACCCACAAGATCGCCACTCCTTACCATCCTCAAACAAGCGGACTAGTGGAGATATCAAATAGAGAAATCAAGAGCATCCTAGAGATGACCGTTTCAAGAACAAGGAAGGATTGGTCACTCAAGTTAGATGATGCGCTTTGGGCATACCGAACCGCTTTCAAGACTCCCATAGAAACAACACCTTACAATCTCGTTTATGGAAAATCTTGTTATCTTCCGGTTGAGTTAGAACACAAAGCACATTGGGCAATCAAATGGCTAAACTTTTACTTGAAACAGGCTGGAGAGAAACGCTTGCTGGACATGGGGAGCTTGAAGAGCTCCGTCTCAACACATACGAAAATGCAAGGATCTACAAAGAAATAAATAAGAGATGGCACGATAAGCATATCGTTCCAAAGGAGCTGAAAAATGGAGATCTCGTCCTTCATTTCAACTCAAGACTTTGTCTATTCCGAAGCAAACTCAAATCCCGTTGGTCCGGACCTTTTCTAATCAAACATATTTATCCTCATGGTGCAGTTGATATTTGGAGCGATAAAACGGGAAATTTCAAAGTCAACGGACACCGACTAAAGAAATACACATCAGAACTACCGGTAGAGAAAATTGCTCCTACCCTTCTCGAATGATCATTGGAAGGAGAAAGGTCCAGCTAGCGACCTTAAATCAAGCGCTTCTTGGGAGGCAACCCAAGGTAATACTATGCCCCTTTTTCTTTTTCTTTTTAGCTTATATTAGTTTTGTTTGCTTTTTCGTTGATACGCTCCGGGTTTTTCTCGTGTTGCGATGACAGAAAATAGGAACAAACCACAAGGGAGGAACTTATGATCAAAGTTTTGAAGGAAGCAATCGACAAAAGTTCATCAAAAGGACAAACAGAGAAAAATCAGATGACTCTGTAGTGGGATCGGTCGATCTGGGAGAAAAAGAAAAATTAATTTGATACGATCTAACAAAAGTCGTAACTTGAATCGGATGAAAAGTCGTTTCACTAGGAAAATCGACCGATCTGCCTTAAGAACAACCCGATTTTTGCTCTATTTTGATGGATAGGGTTCGTAGATCAACCAGAAACCTTTTTTCCCGCAAGGGATCCTCATCCCAACCTCCACCAGCACCTCAACAACCCCCTCCAAGACTCCCCACCATCCAAGAGAAATATAAACGCGGTTACGAGCGTCTTTTAGCTTGCTCCATCATAGCACCTCGTTACATAGAGTTGAGGTGTTTTATTTCCGGAGAAAAAGAAAAATATAAACATGGTTACGAGCGTCTTTTAGCTTGACCGGATTATTGTAACATCCGGAAATTTTATTTCCGGAAGTCGAGGTGTTTCCGATATTTTCGGCGTCGGCGGCTTATTTCCCGTAGACACGTTTGATGAGTACTAGTTTTAACGCGGGAGAGGGGTTTCCTTTTTACTTTCCGACCTTGGGAAGAGGAGTGAGGGGACAAGGAGGCTGATCCTTGGGATATCCCACCTTCTTTGTCCGCCATTTACTCTCTCCTCTCTATTCCCCATCTCACTTTTACGCTCTTTTTCCCCTCTACTGCTTCTCTTCTTCTTCTTCCTTGTTGCTTCTCATCTTCCTTCTCCTTGGAAGAGTGGTGTGTGGAAGCTGCAGCTTGAGTATTCCGGATCTGTGGTGGCAAGTAGCCTTCTTCCCTCTTCCTCTTGCTGCTTGTATTCTTTTCTTCCTCTTCCCTTCACCTCCATGGCTATGGAGGAATCTTTTGAAGGGAGATCTAGTAAACCCTTGCATGTCCCTTTCTTGAGCTCCTTTAGGTCGTGGTGAGGAAGTTAAGACATGTGGTGAAGGTTTTGAGAAGGCCCAACAAGAGAAGGAGGCACTAGGAGCAAAGAACCAGACGAAGAAACGAAGAAGACAAAGTTTCTGCTGCTTGACTGCGGGGGCGGATCTACAGAGGCACGGGGGCGGATCAAGGCCACCGCAGGGGCGGCCAGAGGCACCGCAGGGGCAGCCACCAGGGCGCAGTGGCGGCGCTAGACATCTGCAGGGGCGGCGACAGGGTCCGCCAGGAGCGTCGGCTTTCTTTCGAGGTTGCGTTTTCTTCACTAGTAGGTTCTTCCCTCCCTTTCCTTTCGTTCCTTCCTTAGACCCTTGATGTATATAGTTAGAAGCATTCTTAGGATTGACCTAGGACTTGTGAGAATGCCTTAGAGTGGTTGCTAGCCTTGGAGCCCTTATGGCTTGGTGTGAATGATGATCTTGAGTGTTGAGCATGTTGATCCTCCTAAGCTAGTTGCTTCTCCTAGGCTATTGTGGTTGATCATGTCCTTAGGTTGTATAGGCTGTTGTGAGCTTCCCTTGCTTGTTGAGAGTATCATTGTAACACCCCAAATCCACATAACTTGAAATTCTACATTGGGCTAGGATCTCACAATGGATCCTGACCCTAGCTTGAAAACAAGTTCACTGGATCTTACAACAAGGAACAAATAGAGGAAAAACAAATACATAAAAGTTGTATATGATACATCAAAAGTGTTTACAACACAAAGCCGAGTACAAAACCTTAAACATAAACATCTGATACAAAAGATCCCAACCCACGCATCCTAATATACAGAAGTCCTCGGCTGGTCACACCATCTGGCTCACTCTGCAGCTTTCCAAACCTGCAGATCATCTATAACACGGTCTACACCGTTAGCTACAACAATAGATAAGCATGAAGGTAATAGCACAAACACACATCCACATCTCATACATGCAATGCCACACACATTCATGTATTATCTTTCATTACGTTGTTCCATTACTAATTCAACTTCTTTTGTAACACGAGGAGCCTTAAGAACCTCGTCCCTTTCACCGTTAACACAGGGGTTTTGCATGGGGGTGATCATCACTCGTCCCCCGACTGTGTTACTGGCTTCCAACCACCTCCTTGATACGCCCCCGTATGGCGATGCCATCCGTGTTTCCGGCTAGAAGGACCCGCACATTTTGAAGACCGTTATTATTATTCGGCTATTTAATAATAGGCCTTTTATATTCGGAACTTTAATTACGGAACTTAATTCCGTGAATTAAATTCCGACCTTTCATATTTTAGGCTTTTCATATTCGGAACTTAATTCCGACTTTAATTCCGTCATTTATATTTGGAATCTTTGTATGGCCTCCATCCACTATATAAGGATGGCTTGGCTCATTTGTAAAAGTATGTCTAAGTTGAATACTAAGTATTGAGAAGGAAAACCCTCTTACTTAGTTTAGGCTTCACCATCTTCTTCCATCCCCTCTTAGAGTTCTTGCTTGGGTCTAGTCTTTGCTCCAAGCCTCCACATTCGAGGATCCTTTTGAAGGATCAACCAAACGCTTCCGCCACCCAAAGTCTAAGTTTGATCCGATTCGAACGATCAAGAGGAAGTAGTTGAAGTTTCTCCTCGATCTAGATCATCCATATTTCTATCATTGGTATCAAAGCTCGGGATCGAGATCTTCAACCGTTCTTCAGTGTTCTTCGAAGATATTCAAGAGTTCTTTGAAGATCTTCATTGTTCATCATGTTTTGTGACGATGATGATCAGTTTGATATATATGGAGAATTGATACCTTCTCCTCAGGAACTAAAGCTCAAAACGGCCCGACAAATTTCCCGGAGATACCGACGGAGACAATATTTTGAGGATTAGGAGTGGTTGCCTCCTCCGGAACCACCTAGATGGACTTTTTCGATGAACGGGCACCGACGGTATCCACACTGGCAAGAATATTATGAGGATACCTATATTGCTCCAAGACAAAGTGCCTATCTAGAAGAAAATCACTACAAGAAACAACAAGAAGAGAATAAGTCTTTAAGGGAAGATATTGCAAAATTGAAGGCACAAATGGTTTCCCTCATGACGGCCGCCCAACAAGAAGAACCTCAAGCGGTGTCACAACCACGGAGTGAGTTGGTTATCCAACCATTGTGTGATGAAGTCAAAGATGTGGGAAAAGTCATCTTTCAAGAGGTCTCCCCGGTTATTCCACTTCATCTTGTCAATCCCTTATGTGGAGAATATTTTGAAGATGACAAAGATGAGATCACCATCGAGGAAGACGAAGTCATCCGTCCCGACAATGACCACATCATGTTGTTGGACTACTAATCCGAGTTGTACGATTCGAGGTTTGTCTTTATGATGCCCACTAACTTACCTCCTGGCTTGCCTTTCTATCTTTTCAGCATGGCTTCAATGTTCCCCATCAAGGTTCTTGACGGCATGATAGACAAACTCCACAGCACCGCCACCTTGAGGGATTACATATTCAACAAACGCCGTAAAGCCACAATGTTGAAGGACTACAAGTCCAAGCCGCCAGACAATGTGCATTCGGTGTTGATTTTCAAGGGTCTTGTTGCTCAAGTGACTCCTTTCTTTTTTGACGGTGAAACGAGGACGTTTCACATTTAAGAGGAGGAGAATGATACGCCCCCGGATGGCGATGCCATCCGTGTTTCCAGCTAGAAGGACCCGCACATTTTGAAGACTGTTATTATTATTCGGCTATTTAATAATAGACCTTTTATATTCGGAACTTTAATTCCGGAACTTAATTCCGTGAATTAAATTCCGACCTTTCATATTTTAGGCTTTTCATATTCGGAACTTAATTCCGACTTTAATTCCATCATTTATATTTGGACTCTTTGTATGGCCTCCATCCTCTATATAAGGATGGCTTGGCTCATTTGTAAAAGTATGTCTAAGTTGAATACTAAGTATTGAGAAGGAAAACCCTCTTACTTAGTTTAGGCATCACCATCTTCTTCCATCCCCTCTTAGAGTTCTTGCTTGGGTCTAGTCTTTGATCCAAGCCTCCACATTCGAGGATCCTTTTGAAGGATCAACCAAACGCTTCCGCCACCCAAAGTATTGAGAGGGATCAACCAAACGCTTCCATCCCCTCTTAGACTCTTTGTATGACCTCCATCCATTATATAAGGATGGCTTGGCTCATTTGTAAAAGCATGTCTAAGTTGAATACTAAGTATTGAGAAGGAAAACCCTCTTACTTAGTTTAGGCATCACCTTCTCCTTCCACCCTCTAAATGTTCTTTCTTGGATCTAGTCTTTGATCCAAGCCTTCATCTCGAGGATCCTTTTGAAGGATTGACCGTACGCTTCCGCATCCATTTCTTAGCTTCCGCCGCTCAAGTTCTACATTTGATATAATTCAAACAATCAAGAAGAAGTAGTTGAAGTTTCTCCTCGATCTAGATCGCCCCGTTATTTCTATCACTCCTCCTAACCCGCAGGCGGAGACCGGTGGTTATCGCCCGTTATAATACACTTGGGCCATTTAAAAGTAATAAATGGTCATCCTAGTCCGGTTTAGGTTATATATGCACAATCAAATGAACACTCACAACCATCACAATCACACAAATCCATAACTGAACGCTAAGTAAGTCCTCTGGACTTACCTCATACACTCGTATCCAATACCACGTCATAGATTCCCCTTAGGGAAGAAACCAACGCCTGCAATAGCAAGGCACACAACATCATACACTACAAGGGTTAGGAGACTCGTCTCCATAACCATAACCAACCTACAACCTCAATCTAATCCTCAAGATCACAACAAGCTCACATATCCCTACAGCATAACCTCAACATCAACCCCAGTGCCTAAGGCACAACTCCAACATACAGCACATCCTAACTACACTAGATTAGCTACCAACTAAGCCAAGGACAAAGGAAAGGAAGGAAGGAAGACATACCAACAAGGTATGCACCAACAGAAGCAAGAGCACAAGGCTGATCCAGTGACGCGCACGGGCGGCTGGAGTCAGGCGTAGGGTCGGCCAACTGTGTAGAGAGTTGGTCCCGACTTCTCTTTGATCCCTTTCTCAACTCTCTTCACTTTTTCAACACACCACAACACCATATACACATATATACACATATATGAACATCAGAAGGCTAGGAAAGGATCCACACAAGCTCAGCTTGTGATCCTAAGCTAGAAAGAAGAGGAATGAAGCAAAGAAGAAGAAGAAAGGAAGATGGGGAAGGAAGATCTCACCTCAGCAACCCTAGGCAGCATCCAAGGCATCTACACACCTCACAACCTTAGCCTCACCGCAACAACACTCAGCAACATCTCCAAGGTCATCCAAGCTCAAAGCCTCAAGCAAAACTCTCAAGACTTCTCACAAACTCAAAGGAAGATCAAGAAGAGGAGATGAAGGAGATGAAAAACGTAGAGAGGAAGAGGAAGCTGGAATGAGGTAAGAAACCCCTCATTTGAAGCAAGGTAAAGCTTATAAGAGAAGCCACCCGCAAAGCACGGTCAAAGAGTCAACCAAAGTGGCTGCACTCATATAGAGCCGCAGGGGAGGCTAGCCCAGGACGCAGGGGCGCCTAGCCGCTGGGGCGGCCCAGGTCGTGCGCAGGGGTGGCTAATATGGGTCAAGAAAAGGCTCACAAAAGCTCAAGTAGGCTCCAAGGACTAGGGTTCTTACATCATACCCCCCTAAAAACAAGTTTCGTCCCGAAACTTGCAAAATCCCAAAGCCTCTCGGACCCATAAGCCGAGGTTAACTCTCTCCTCAACAACATCAGGTAACAACCTATAACATTCTATATCCTCAACACAGCATGGAGGAATCACAACTCCAGCATAACAACTCTATACAAGGCCTAGAGGAAGATAATCTCTAGCCAAACACTAACCACATCACACTAGCATGGAGGAAAGCCGTCTCCAGCCACAACGTACACATATAACTACTGTGTGGAGGAAAACCTTCTTCACTCACACTATGTCCATCAAAGGTAGCATGGAGGAAAGAACCATCTCCAGCTAATCCTAACACATATACCATAGCATGGAGGAAAGAACAATCTCAAGCTATACCTATCTCGTACTAGCAAACAAGATCTAACAGATCATATGCACATATCACAGCTAGCACGAAAACACAACATATCACATAAGCACATAACATGCACTCACCAAGAAGGCAATAAGATCTACTCGTGGATCCTACTGGTGCATCTAACTAAGCATAAAACTCTGGATAATTCCTCTGGATATTATCCTCTATCTCCCAGGTAGCCTCATCTGGTCCTTGTCTCGACCACTGTATCCTCAACATAGGAATGTCCTTTGAACACAAACATCTCACACCTCTCTCTAGGACTGCAATAGGGTGCTCTACACATGTGTGGTCCGGCTCAACCACCAGATCATCATAAATCACGATGTGCCTCGGATCTGGTATGTACTCTCTCAACTAAGACACATAAAATACAGGATGAACACCCTCTAACCTTGGAGGCAATGCTAATCTGTAGGCTGCTCGCCCAACTCTATCCAGTATCTCGAAAGGAACGACTAATCGGGGACTCAACTTCCCCTTTATGCCAAAACGTTTGACGCCTCGCGTAGGAGATACTCTCAACCAGACATGAGCTCCTACCCTGAACTCTAGAGGTCGACGCCTCTTGTCTACATACGACTTCTGGCGACTTTGTGCAGCCAACATCCTTTCTCTTATCAGCGCTACTCGGGCCATATCATCCTGAATCTGCTTTGGTGCTATCCCACTGATACTGCTAGGCTCATCCCAGCAAAAAGGTGTACGGCAACTACGTCCATACAGTGCCTCATAAGGAGCCATTTCTATAGATGCATGCCAACTTTTGTTGTATGATAACTCAATGAGTGGGAGGTAATCAGACCATCCCTGTTCCCAATCCAACACACAGGCTCATAACATATCCTCTAAGGTCTAGATGGTCCTCTCTAACTGACCATCTGTCTGGGGGTGAAACGCAGTCGTGTAATGTAGACTCGTCCCCAAAGCAATCTGAATTTGCTGCCAGAATCTTGACGTGAATCGTCCATCACAATCAGAAATGATTGTCCTCGGTACCCCATGGAGTCTCACGATCTGTCTAGTGTACTCCTCAACTAATTTGTTCACTGGAAAAAGGAAAAGAATCGACCTTTCTGTTTGTTTTTCCGCAGGAGCGGTTGTGTAGGCGCAGGGGCGGTGAGGCGCAGGGGTGGATGCTTGCAGCCGCAGGTGCGGGAGAAGTGCAGAGGCGATTTCTGAGGGGCGATGGAGAGGGTGTTGTGGAGGTTGCTCCGGTGACATCCTTGGTGGTGTAGCCTCGCCGGTGATGTAGCCGGAGTGGAATATATGAAGTGAGTGAGGAGGAAGACTGTAGGGATGTGAGAGAGCACGGGGGTAGTTGGAGATGGTGGCACAGGGGCGTTTTGACTAGTGGCTAGGGTTGTCGGAGGCGGCGCAGGGATGTCGGCGAGATAGTTGGTGGGCAGAGGGCGCAGGGGCGTTGATGGTGTTTTTGAAGGAGGGGAGTTTGGAGGGTTTGTGTTTGGTGAAGAAGGTTGGTGGGTGGTGCGTGGTAGGTGTAGGCGTTTTTCGAGATCCTATTTTTTATTCTTTTCTGGGTAAACCCGCAGGGGCGGGGGTTTGACACCGCAGGGGCGGCGACAAAGGAAAGGGGCATGCAGGGCCAGCGTCGGGGCGGCGCTGGGAATTTGTGTCAAGGATGGCCGCCGCAGGGGCGTGGGGATGTCACCGCAGGGGTGGTGACAGACGTGTTGCAGGCGCAGGCCTAGTGTCGGGGGCGGCGTTAGCCTGAGTGTCACTGCAGGGGCGGGGTCTTAGAGCCGCGGGGCCGGATTTCTTGACAGAAGCTCCTCTTTTTATTCCTTCGGGTTGCCTCCCGAGAAGCGCCTTTGTTTTACGTCGTTGGCTCGACGTAAGATCTCTACTTCTCTGACTCTGCCTCCTCTAGTACCATCTCGTCAATCGGATCGTTCTTGACTCCTTCAAGGTAGAGCTTTAGCCTTTGTCCGTTCACCTTAAACACCTTGTGCGTTTGGGGGTCATAGAGATCCACAACCCCGTGAGGGTATACTTCAGCTACTATGAACGGCCGTGTCCATCTTGAACGCGGCTTACCTACAAAGAGTTTCAAAAGGGATTGAAAGAGAAGCACCTTATTACCTACCTTGAAGTCCTTCCGGAGGATGTTCCGGTCATGCCATGCTTTGGTCTTTTCTTTGTATGTGGTAGCATGGTCATATGCATCTAGCCTTAGTTCCTCCAACACTTGCAATTGGAGCTTCCGGAATTCTCCCACTTCTTCTATGTTCATGTTGCACTTCTTTACCGCCCACCAAGCTTTGTGCTCTAACTCCACCGGTAGGTGGAAAGCTTTCCTAAATACGAGCCTAAAAGGGGACATTCCGATGGGAGTTTTGTAGGCTGTTCGATATTCCCATAGGGCGTCATTTAGCCTTGCACTCCAATCCTTCCGCCCGGGAGAAACCGTCTTTTCAAGGATGGTCTTTATTTCCCGGTTTGACACCTTAGCTTGGCCGTTTGTTTGTGGATGATAAGCTGTTGATACTCTTTGGTGAACATGGTACTTCTTAAGGAGAGTCGTGATCTTTTTGTTGCAGAAATAGGTACCCCTATTACTGATTAAGGCTTTCGGAATTACAAATCTAGCAAAGATATTTTCCTTAAGAAATGCTGCAACCACTTTTGAAGCATCAGTTTTTGTGGCCTTTGCTTCCACCCACTTGGAAACATAGTCCACCGCAAGCAAAATATATGTGTTCCCGAATGAAGTAGGAAACGGCCCCATGAAATCAATTCCCCAAACGTCAAATATTTCACAAAATATAAGAGAGGATTGGGGCATTTCATGTCTCCTTGAAAGATTTCCTACTCTTTGGCATCTATCACACACTTTACAAAACGCAAAAGCGTCTCGAAAAATGTGTGGCCAAAAGAAACCGGTATCCAAAACATTTCTTGCAGTTTCGTTTGCTCCAAAGTTCCCCCCACATGCTTCAGAATTAAAGAAAGTTAGGACGGATTGTACCTTATTGTCCGGAATGCAACGCCGGATCACTTGGTCACTACAATACTTCCAAAGGTAAGGATCGTCCCAAATGTGGTGTCGAGCTTCAACTTTTACTTTCTTTCGTTGTGCCTTGGTGAAATCTGGAGGATACTCCTTCCTGACAATGAAATTCACAATGCCAGCAAACCAAGGCTTACAAGATTGAAGCTTAAGACAAACCTTTGTCGACAATTCCGCAGGGGCGACTAGACGGGGCCGCAGGGGCGCCTAGACGGGGCCGTAGGGGCGGCTGGTGTGAGGCGCGGGGGCGGTTACACAATAGAGAGTTGTGTAGAATGTATCGTTTGGAAAGCTTCCGGCTATCTCTCTTCCTTTTCCTGGTTTTTCCTCCTATTGCACTAGTCTGCTCAAATGATCTACCACCAGGTTCTCAGCTCCCTTTTTGTCCCTTATCTCTAGGTTAAATTCGCTTAGAAGGAGCACCCAACGGATTAATTGTGGCTTCGCCTCCTTCTTTGCCATGAGGTACCTAAGGGCTGCATGGTCAATGAAAATAATTACCTTTACCCCAAGTAAGTATTGCCTGAACTTCTCAAGGGCAAAAACTACCGCCAACATCTCCTTCTCGGTGGTGGAGTAATTCCTTTGTGCTCCATTTAGTGTCATAGACGCATAATCGATCACATGGGATGCCTGTCCGTCTTTTTGTCCTAAGACAGCCCCGACGGCGTAGTCACCGGCGTCACACATGATTTCAAAGGGTTTCTCCCAATCCGGAGAACAGATGATCGGTGCGGTGGTGAGACATGCCTTCAAAGTGTCGAAAGCCTTCTTGCAATCCTCATCCACTATGAAGGTGACATCTTTCTTGAGCAATTCACACAGGGGTACTGAGATCTTTGAGAAGTCTTTGATGAACCATCGGTAGAAACCTGCTTGACCAAGAAAAGATCGGATTTCCCGAACATTAGTATGATAAGGTAAATTTTGAATAACATCAACCTTTGCCTTATCTACCTCTATCCCTTTTGAGGATATTACATGTCCTAGCACAATTCCTTTTTCGACCATGAAATGACATTTTTCCGAATTAAGAACTAAATTGGTTTCAACACATTTTTCAAGAACAAGTTTTAAATGCCCTAAACATGTGTCGAAACTGTCTCTATGGACGGTAAAATCATCTATGAAGACTTCAATGACAATTTCTATGTATTCGGAGAAAATACTTATCATGCACCGTTGGAAAGTGTCTGGTGCGTTGCAAAGTCCAATGGCATTCTGCGATATGCGAAAGTGCCAAATGGGCAAGTGAACGTCGTCTTCTCTTGATCTTCTGGTGCAATGGCTGTTTGGAAATAGCCCGAATATCCATCCAGGAAACAGTAGTATTGATGACCTGCAAGACGTTCCAACATTTCATCAATAAAAGGTAATGGGAAATGGTCTTTTCGTGTTACCTTATTGAGCTTGCGGTAGTCAATGCAAACTCTCCATCCGGTTTATGTTTTGCTTGGGACCATCTCTCCATGTTGGTTTTCCACCAAAGTGATGCCTCCCTTTTTTGGAACTACTTGGGTCGGGCTAACCCAAGTGCTATCCGAGATAGGAAAGATCATGTCTGCTTGGAGGAGCTTCAACACTTCCTTTTTGACCACATCCATCATTGGTGGGTTCAACCTCCTTTGAGGTTGCCTAGAGGGCTTGGCTTCGTCCTCAAGTAAAATCCTATGCATGCAAGTGGAAGGACTTATCCCTTTGATGTCCGCAATAGTCCATCCAAGGGCCGTCTTGTGCTCCTTTAGTACGTTCACCAACTTATCTTCTTGTCCGGTGGTAAACTTGTTGGAGATAATCACCGGCAAGGTATTGTGTGCTCGAAGGAAAACATACTTGAGGTGTGACGGGAGGTCCTTCAATTCTATTTCCGGTGCCTGCACTATGGACGGAATAAGCTTCTCGCTTGGGGTTAGTAAAGTGGGTCCAATGGCCAAATTGGAGATAGGTAGCCTTTTATGCCCATCTAATTGGGATAGGACCTCTTTCATGCTAGATGTTAACACATAATCTGATTTGAAATCAGCAATGTCATGCTCAATCAAATTTCTTAATTCATCCACGTCAGAGTTATCAAAAACATCTTGCACAAAAGGTTCAACAATGTCAATAGCACATAGAGAATGATCATCGCTAGGACATTTCATTGCATCATAGATGTCAAATTCCACTACTTCTCCATCAAACTCTATGGTCAATTTACCACTAACATAATCATTTTTAGTCCTAGCTATTTTCAAAAATGGCCTACCTAACAGAATGGGTGCAACATGCGAGTCATTTTCCATATCCATTACAAAGAAATCAGCAGGAAAAATTAGGTTGTCTACCATTACTAATACATCTTCAATTATCCCTTTCGGGTACACATTAGATCTATCAGCAAGTTGTACTACAATCCTTGTTTCCATTAGTGGCCCAAGGCCAAGTGATTTGTAAATCGAATATGGCAAGACATTAATAGAAGCACCGAGATCAAGCATTGCTTTGTCAAAGCGGGTTTCCCCTATAACACAAGGAATGCTTACCATGCCCGGATCGCTCCACTTCTTAGGCATTCTCCGTTGGAAAACTGCCGACACATGTTCACTCACTTGCACTTTCTGTTTCCCCTTTAGCTTTTGATTCCTCTTGATAGTGCAAAGTTCCTTCAAAAAACGAGCATACTTAGGGATACTTTTCACCAACTTAAGGAGGGGAACGTTTACCTCGCATTCAGAAAAGGTCTCAAAGAGGTCCTTGTCCTCTATGATTCTTCACTCCTTCAAGGCTTCAGGAAAAGGAGCTGGTGGTTTCTCGGAGTACAATGGCGGGAAGTTAGGTCGGACGTAAGTATCCTTTCCAGCAAGACCCTCTGTTGTGTTTTCCGCAGGGGCGTTAGTTTGAAAGCACAATGGCGGCTCAGGGGTTGTCACCGCAAGGGCGGGGGCAGCTAGCCGTAGGGGCGTCGTTCGTTCTGTGTTGGGCACAGCTTCAACCGCAAGGGCGACTGTGGGTGCGGAAAAAAAAGACAAAAGGTTCGCTTTGTGACTCTTTTGTTGGTTCTTGTTGGAATTGCTTCCCGCTCCTTAATGTTAGGGCACTAACATTCTCCTTGGAGTTTATAAACGTCTAGGAAGGCAATCCTCCGGAAAGCCTTGATTCGGTCCTTGAAATAGCTTCCGCCATTTGATTAACCTGTTGCTCAAGGTTCTTGATGCTAGATTCTGTTGTTTGGACATGAGTAGCAAAGTGTTTAGTCAAAACCTGCAACATATCTTCAGTTGAGTAATAACTACCTTGGCGGGGCTGCTGTTGTTGGTTTTGTTGATCCGTCCAACGAAAATTCTATTGTTCACGCCAATTTGGCATGAAATTATGTGCATAGGGATCGTTCCTAGGTCTTTGCTGCTGTGGTTATCCATAACCCATTGCGTTTAATTCAGCATCGTCATCTTGAACTTATGGACATATGTCCGTTGGATGATACGGGTCAGCACATACTCCACAAGCTTTGAGCTGTTGCGGTGTTCCCATAAGTGTTAGCCTCTTCACCATTTCCTTCAATTTCGCTAGCTCGGTGGAAATCTCACTCTTCCCAGAACTCACAGCATGAATTCCTTTCTTAGCCGGGGTCCTTCAAAAGTTCCGAGTTCCTTCCGCTAGCTCCTGTATCTTTTCCAAAGCAAGGTTAGGAGTAGAGTTAAGAATATTACCTCCGCAAGCAACATCGACGATCATCCTTTCATTCTCTAGCAAGCCATTGTACAAGTACAAGACTAGATCTTGAGTTGAATATCCATGAAAAGGACAGCTGGATCAGAGGCGTGCAAACCTTTCGAAGTACTCGTAGAGAGTTTCGGTTGCCTCTTGCTCGATGTTGCTTATAGCTTTCTTCAAGCTATTGGCCTTTTTAGCTGGAAAGTATTTCTCCAAGAACGCTTTGTGAAGGTTTTCCCAAGTGTCAATACTCCCGGACGGAAGGTGGTTGATAACACGATTTATGAATTAGGTTTAGGTAATCAATTAGATAGATTTTTCACTCATTCATGCATGGTTTAGCACTGATTCACGACGTATGCACTCAATTCACGTATTTTGTCGAGATAGATGTCTACACGGACTTTTGCATTGCTTTGTGGGTATTTTGGGAGATTTCGGAGCTTAATCGATACATTTGAGGATCGTTCATCAAGATAACACACCTTCGGACTCATTGGGATGCAAGCTAGAGGCTAAGGAAGACCCATGGGACTTTGTTGATGCAAGCCATGCACCAAATCGTGACTCAATGATCCAAAGCAAGCTGAGGCACCAAAACCACGGTCACTGGCACTTTCACGGGCGTGGAATCCAACCGTGGTTTTTGCTAGACGGTTGTGACAGCTGTGCCACGATCTCATGGCCGACTCTAGCAAAGTTGTAGTATAAAAGTGGTCCTGGAAGGCTGAGAGAAGGCATCTTTTTCATCTCCCATCACTCCCATTCTCTCACACACTCTTAACAAGAAGATTCTCTCAAGAGGAAGCTTAGAGGAGAGCTACCATTGGAGGAGGAGAAAAGCCCCATTGAAGAAGAAGAGAAGAACACACCATTGCTAGTCTTTGATAGGTTTTGTAGTGAAGATTATCGGAATCGTTTTCTAGAGCAAATTAGGATAAGAGATGAAGCTTTGGAGAATGAAAGGAGATCTCCAAGCTGAGTTGGATGAGGCTTTAGAGCAAATTAGGATAAGAGATGAAGCTTTGGAGAATGAAAGGAGACTTGCCAATGAGAGGCAAGAGGCAACTAGGAGGGAGATTGAAGAGATTAGGCAAGCTCTTGTGCAAAGAGAGCTTAATCGTCAACAACCTCTTCCACCTCCACCACAACCGCAGCCGGCGGCTAATATTCGGGTTGTGCCCATTGCTATTGAAGAGCCACAAACGTTAGGACAATGTATGGATCCGGCACAAAGAGCACACCGTCTGGGTGTGAACTTAGGAGATCCCGCAGCCCATGATTATGAGCTCCGCCCTCAAGTTCTACAAATGATCCGGCATAATCAATTTGGAGGGATGGAAGGAGAATCTCCTCATCAACATTTGATGAACTATGAGATCTTGATGGAGACTCTTAGACCGCCTAGATTGGAGAGCAACAACCATAAGCTTAGGGCTTTCTCCTTTTCACTTAAGGATAAAGCCTTGGCTTAGTATCAATCTATTCCACAAGGGCGAGTGAGTACTTGGGAGGAGATGACAACCGAGTTTTTGACTAAGTTCTTCCCACCTTCCAAGACTACCGAGTTAAGAGGGAAGATCAATGCCTTTGTAATGAAGGATAGAGAAAGCTTGTTCAAGTCTTGGGAGAGGTTCAAAGACCTTCTCCTAGATTGTCCACACCATGGTATACCGAAAATTGAGCTATTGGAGATCTACTTCAAGGGACTTGATGAAGATAGAAAATTCAAGCTTCAATCTCTTTCCGGTGGGACTTTCATGGAAAAGAATGTAGATGATGCTTGGGAGTTTGTAGAGAAACAAGCTTTAGTGATTGAGAAGTAGTCCCATAGGAAGAATGATGGGAGAAAGGCGGGAGCATATGAGGTGAGTGAAGTCACCATGAGCAATTTCAAGCTTGACGCCATCAACAACGAGCTAAAGTCTTTGAGGGAGTTGTGTGCTACAACTTTGAAGAATCAAGCAACCCCTCAAGTGCAAGTGCAAGCAAACTTGTCTTCCAAGGAGGAAGATGTGAACTACATGGGAAGGGGCAACTACAACAACTATCAAGGCCCGAGGAACTTCAACAACAACCGGCAATTCAACAATTACCGGCCTAACCATAACCATCCCGGGTTTTCCTATTCTAACCCGGATGGAGCCTTGAACCCTCCCGCTTCTACAAGCGCAGCTCCACCACCAAAGGCTTCACAAGAACCTCCACCCGGATTTACTCAACCTCCAAAGGATAGAACCGAAATGATGTTTGAGCAATTGCTTGGAAGGTTGAGTGGTCTTGAGAGCACGGTGACTTCCATTTCTAAAGCTCAAAAGGTTTTGGAAGCACAAGTGTTCCAAAAGGCAGGTGAAGCTCATAGAGATCCGGGAAAGCTTCCCGGAAGAACCGAAGACAACCCAAGAGGCCAAGTGTTAGCTATTACAACAAGAAGTGGGTTGAGCATGAAAGATCCCTTGCCCAAGGAGAATACCAAGGGGAAGCAAGTAGTGGTAGAGGAAGAGATATTGCAAGAACATGGAGGCAAGAGCAAGGATGTTGAGCCAACGTATGTGGCACCGCCTCCATACAAGACACCCCTACCTTTCCCTCAATCACGAGCAAGAGCTCGCTTGGACAAACACTTTGGTAAATTCCTTGACCTTATGTCTAAATTGCATATTAACATTCCGTTCATGGATGCTATCTTAGGAATGCCGGCGTATGGCAAGTTCTTGAAGGAAATACTCTCCAACAAAAGGAAGTTGGAGGAGTATGGAGAAGTGAGGATGACAAAGAGATCCTCGGAGTTGATCCAAACAATGAAGGAGGAGATGCCTCCTAAGCTAAGAGATCCGGGATCTTTTTGTGTGCCAATCGGAGTGGGAGAAGTATAGTATGAAGCCTTTTGTGATCTTGGAGCAAGTGTAAGCATCATACCGCTAGCACTTTGCAACAAGGTTGGGCTAGGAGAGCCAAAACCGGTCAAGATGACCCTCTACATGGCGGACCATTCTATCACTCACCCGGTTGGGATATTGGGAGACATACCGGTGCAACTCGGGAAGTTCTATGTGCCGATTGATTTTGTTGTCTTGGACATCCCGGCGGACTATCCGGTTCCCATCATCTTAGGGAGACCTTTCCTAGCCACTTCCGGATGCTTGGTGGATTGTAAAAATGGAATTCTCTCCTTCAACATTGGGGAGGAGAATATCAAGTTTAAACTGTCCACAACAATGAAAGGGCCAACACTTGATGAGGATGCATTCAACATAGTCGAGCAAGAGGAGTCTAGAGAAGTTGTGAGCTCGATCTTGATCAAGGATCCCTTGGAGAAGGTTCTTAGCTTAAGTTTGATGGAGGAAGGTGTTGAGGAGGCTTGCAATGAAGAAATCAAGGCCTTGGAAGCATTAGAAAAGGAGACAAGAGCTGAATTTGAAGTCCACGAGAGTATGCTGAATTCCTGTAGGAACCACGGTCGTGGAGAGACTTCCACGGCTGTGGAACTCTCTGGAATGCTCCGAAGAGCAAGCTTTGCAGGGTCCACGGCCGTGGATGTGCCAGGATCCGTGGAGTTGCCCGTGGTTTCCCCAGAAGCAGCCCTTGTTGTTGATCAAGCTTCAAGGAGCCTTGGAGAGCCTTCATTTGCTTTCGATAAAGGTCCTCCTAAACTTGAACTCAAACCCCTCCCCTCTCATTTGAAGTATGCTTTTCTTGGTGATAATTCTACATATCCGGTAATTGTGAATGCATGCTTGAATGATGATGAACTTGCTAGGTTGTTGCATGAGCTAAGATTGCATAGGAAAGCCATTGGATATACTATTGATGACCTTGTTGGCATTAAGCCCTCTTTGTGCATGCATAAGATATTGATGGAAGATGACCATAAACCCTCTATTGAACATCAAAGAAGATTGAATCCTATAATGAAAAAGGTAGTCAAGAAAGAGATCATTAAGTTGCTAGATGCGGGAATAATCTACCCTATTTCGGATAGCAAGTGGGTTAGTCCAGTGCATGTGGTTCCTAAGAAGGGTGGGATGACCGTAGTGACTAATAAGAACAATGAACTAATCCCAACTAGGACGGTTACGGGATGGAGGATGTGTATTGACTATAGAAAGCTTAACATGGCCTCTAGGAAAGATCACTTCCCCCTCGCTTTCATTGACCAAATGCTAGAGAGGTTAGCTCAACATTCTCACTTTTGCTACTTAGATGGCTATATTGGATTCTTCCAAATCCCTATCCACCCCGATGACCAAGAGAAAACCACATTTACATGTCGATGGGGTACTTTTGCATATAGGAGGATGCCATTTGGGTTGTGTAATGCACCCGCCACCTTTCAAAGGTGTATGATGGCTATCTTTTCTGAGTACATTGAGAATATCATGGAAGTGTTTATGGATGATTTTTCTGTTTATGGATCTTCTTTGATGATTGCTTAGCTAACTTGTCTTTGGTGCTTAAGAGATGTGAGGAGACAAATCTTGTCTTGAATTGGGAAAAATGCCACTTCATGGTGAGTGAAGGTATTGTGTGAGGACACTTGGTGTCCAGCCGTGGCATTGAGGTTGATAGGGCCAAGATTGAAACGATAGAGAAGTTGCCACCACCTACCTCGGTGAAGGGGGTAAGGAGTTTTCTAGGGCATGCCGGTTTGTACCGGAGATTTATTAAAGATTTCTCTAAGATTTCTAAGCCTCTTATTAACCTACTAATGAAAGATGTTGAGTTTGTTTTCTCCAAGGATTGCCTTGAAGCTTTTTGTAGGTTGAAGAATGCTTTGATCTCCGCACCTATCATGCAACCTCCGGATTGGAGTCTACCGTTTGAGATCATGTGTGACGAGAGTGATGTAGCCGTTGGGGCTGTTTTGGGGCAAAGGAAAGATGGGCTCACACATGCCATTTATTATGCTAGCAAGACGCTAGATGATGCCCAACTCAATTATGCTACCACCGAGAAGGAGTTGTTAGCGGTTGTGTATGCATTTGAGAAGTTCCGCTCATATCTTGTTGGAGCGAAGGTCATAGTATATATGGATCATGTTGCGATCCGTTATCTCCTTACAAAGAAGGATCCCAAGCCTAGGTTGATTCGGTCGATCCTTCTTCTTCAAGAGATTGATTTGGAAATCCGGGACAAGAAGGGATCCGAAAACTCTGTGGCGGATCACCTTAGTAGACTCCCATCGTTAGAGCTTGAAAGAGATGACATCCCGATTGATGACTCGTTCCGGGATGAGCAATTGCAAATGGTGGAAGAGTGCTTGTTCCAAGTGTCTAGAGAAAGTGAGCCATGGTATGCCGACATTGTGAACTATCTTGTGTGTGAGGATGTGCCTCCCGGTTTGTCATATGCCCAAAGGAAGAAGTTCTTCAAAGATGTGAGGCAGTACTATTGGAGTGAACCACTTTTGTTCAAGAGAGGGCCGGATGGAGACTTTAGAAGGTGCATACCGGAAGATGAGGTGGAGAGTGTGATCCGCCATTGTCATTCCTTGCCATGTGGAGGGCATGCTAGCTCACACAAGACATGTGCTAAGGTGTTACAGTCGGGCTTCTTTTGGCCAAGCTTGTTCAAGGATGTGCAAAACTTTGTGGTAGCTTGTGATGCTTGCCAAAGGACGGGCAACATCTCAAGGAGGAATGAGATGCCCTTGAACAACATACAAGAGGTAGAGATATTTGATGTGTGGGGTGTGGACTTCATGGGACCATTCCCTTCTTCATGTGGCAACCTCTACATCCTATTGGCGGTAGACTATGTTTCAAGATGGGTAGAGGCAATTGCCTCTCCCACGAATGATGCCAAGGTTGTAGTGCGGTTCTTCAACCGAGTGATCTTCCCTAGGTTTGGAACACCAAGGGTGATCATAAGTGATGGAGGGAAGCACTTCACTAATAGGAACTTTGGAGCATTTTTGGCTAAGTATGGGGTGACTCATAAGGTGGCAACACCTTACCATCCCCAAACTAGTGGCCAAGTGGAGATCTCCAACCGGGAGATAAAAGGGATACTTGAGAAGACGGTCTCTAGGACAAGAAAATATTGGGCTATAAAGCTCGATGATGCTTTGTGGGCATATAGAACCGCTTTCAAGACACCGATTGGCACCACTCCTTACAAGCTAGTCTATGGCAAGTCTTGCCACCTTCATGTAGAGATGGAGCATAGAGCATATTGGGCCATTAAGTGGCTAAATTTTGATCTCAAGGAGGCCGGAGAGAAGCGGTTGCTTGATATGAACGCCCTTGAGGAGATCCGGTTGGACGCCTATGAGAACGCTCGGATCTAGAAGGAGAGGACTAAACGGTGGCATGACAAGCACCTCATCCCGAAGGAGTTGAGTGAAGGGGAACTTGTCCTTCTCTTTAACTCAAGGCTGCGGCTCTTCCCCGGAAAGCTAAAGTCAAGGTGGACCGGTCCTTATGTGGTGAAGAAGATCTTTCCCCATGGAGCAGTTGAGATAGGAGGGGAGCATTGTGGAGACTTTAAGGTGAATGGGCACCGGTTGAAGAATTATATCCTGGGAGCTCCGGTGGACATGATTGCCCCACTTCACCTTGAGTAGACACCCCCGAGTATGGTCAAGCTAATGACCTTAAAGAAGCGCTTAATGGGAGACAACCCATTGGTAACGTTTTTTCCCTTCTTCGCTTTTGTTCTTGTTTTTGATTTTTCTGTTTTTGTGTGTTTTTGTGTGCTTTGTGTGTGTGCTAGAATTTTGGTAGCATGGAAGCCTTACATGGCATATGGATGATGATGATGAATCCCTCATCAATTATGGGTGGAGCGGACGCGGAACTTGGACGGCTAGCGGTGCCTAGCGCGGGTCCCGACGCCATGATGAACATTTAGAGCTCTCTACCATTGTTGATAGGATCATCCACCGTCAATCCACTTGAGTAATCCCAAATACCAAAGCAAGCCATTTTTGCATTGTGAGAGCCCTCTTTCACTCTTCTTTGCTTGAATGCCACATTGGGGACAATGTGTTTCTAAGTATGGGGTGGGGTTTGCATGATCCTTTGCATGACTAGCATCTAGGATAGTTTAATATTGTCACATGCTTCATCATGTCTTGCATTGTATATAGATATTTCGAAAAATCCAAAAAAATCAGAAAATTTAAAAAAGTTTTAGTGCTTCTAAACTTAGGAATGACCCTTATAATGAGATTGTTGTGTGGATTGGCTATGGATGGCCTTATGTGTTAAATTGATGAATTGCATATGTGGACTTGAAGTACTTATCTTGAATCCCATGAATGATTTATGATTATGATGCTTGTCTTGATTGGACTGAGTATTGAAAGTCGAAATTACATGATAGTTCTAGCACATCATCTAGGAATGAATGAGGCAATTCATCTTTCTCTACTTCTCACCTTGATCATGTTGTTTGAGCACCTCAATTGATATAAATTTGACCTCTTTTGACCCATCCGGGAATAGGAGCATGCTAGTGTGTTGATGTGTGTGAAAAGCAAGTGTGGGGTGAAGTTGTCGATGGATGAATGTTATGAATGAAGTGCTGAATTTGTTGTGAAAGTGTAGACAAAAATATAGGTTTGGGGACGTTGGTTTAAATGACGAGTTACTCGGCACCATTCACATAATCGGGTGTTTGTGTCTTGCCAAGTCAAATAAACCGATAGTCCTAACGAGCTTTGGTATGTGTGCCCAGTGTGGATGCACCTCGAAAAATAGAAAAACCCCGAGGACGGCTAATCACCAAGGTTTTGGCTTTTGTACACCAATGTCATTGTCTCAAAAATAAGTGAAAGAAAAAGAAAAGAAAGAAAAGATGGAGAAAATATACACTTGTGGGAAGTTGATCAAGGACAAAATTGTGGAGTTAGTTCCATTCCCGGATTAGCATCACATAGCCTAGAAAAATCCCCACCTAATCACAACATTTCTTGGCCTTTTATCTCACAAGCCCTTGTGACCTATTTGCATGTGTGTAAGACTTAGTAATCTAGATTGGATATGCTCTTGATCATCTTGACTTCTTCATTTTTACATTTCATGCATGCTTTTGAGTTAAGTATAATTGTCTTTCCGTTCCTTCATTATTTCGATGCATGATTGCTTGTCCATTGCCATGAAACATGACTATGAAGGTGATCCAATATTAGAAGCACAACTCCCAAAAGATTTTGTTGTTTTTCTGCATGCATAAATCATGTCATCTCTTAGTCTATAGTTGAGACTTGCTCGGGGACGAGCAAACCTTAAGTATGGGGTATTTTTGATAACACGATTTATGGCTTAGGTTTAGGTAATCATTTAGATTGATTTTTCACTCATTCATGCATGGTTTAGCACTAGTTCACGACGTATGCACTCAATTCATGTATTTTGTCGAGATAGACGTCTACACGGACTTTTGCATTGCTTTGTAGGTATTTTGGTAGATTTAGGAGCTTAATCGATACATTTGAGGATCGTTCATCAAGATGACACACCTTCGGACTCATTGGGATGCAAGCTAGAGGCTAAGGAAGACCCATGGGACCTTGTTGGTGCAAGTCATGCACCAAATCGTGACTCAATGATCCAAAGCAAGCTGAGGCACCAAAACCACGGTCACTGGCACTTTCACGGGCGTGGAATCCAACCGTGGTTTTTGCCAGACGGTTGTGACAGCTGGGCCACGATCTCATGGCCGACTCTAGCAAAGTTGTAGTATAAAAGTGGTCCTGCAAGGCTGAGAGAATCTTTTTCATCTCCCATCACTCCCATTCTCTCAGACACTCTTAACAAGAAGATTCTCTCAAGAGGAAGCTTGGAGGAGAGCTACCATTGGAGGAGGAGAAAATCCCCATTGAAGAAGAAGAGAAGAACACACCATTGCTAGTCTTTGATAGGTTTTGTAGTGAAGATTATCGGAATCGTTTTCTAGAGTTGTAAGATTCAATTGAACCTTCTTTTGAAGGGTTGTGAGTCTTTCTAATCTCATTTTCATCTTGGTTTTACTTGCTTCACTTGTTCATCTCTTTCTCTTCATTATCTTGCAAATGGAAGCCATGATTTTATGTTTGATGATCTCGATTGTGATGATGTATGTTATTGGCTAAATAGATGCGATTCTAGGGTAAGGAAAGGAGGGTTATGGATGGACTATGATAGGATGGACTTAGATTTGCCTTTGGATGATTCATCTACTTGAACCGAGCCACTGTTGGAGTCCACGGTTTGTTCTTGCCAGTCCACGGCCGTGGAAGTGGTAGAACAGCCCGTGGTTTGCCTGATTTGTTTGATTTGATGAGTCTAAGTTCTAGAATTTTAGAATGTTGAAATCCTAGTTTTTGTTGAGTTAAATCTATCCTAGGGTGACCTAGTGTTAGCAACTAAGAGTTAGAAGAGACCTACCCGGTGATTCTTGCTCTTAGATATCAAAGATGACAAACTCTAGGTAGTAGTGAGCCTCACAAGCCGCTATTGAACTGAGTGTGCTAGGATAGGTGTTTAGGACTTGCCTTTCCGAGACTTACCCGGTAAAGAGGGGTTGGATCCCTAGAATTCCATCCGGTTTGTGTAGAATTCCTACCCTTAGGCTCTTTGAGACTTACCCGGTGATGAGACTTTAGGAACGGACTAGTGGACCATGAGACCTACCCGGTGATTGATCCCAATCTAGAAACACTTACTCCCAACATACTATAGTTAATCCAAGGAATGATTAGATAGCTTGAGTCCAATGTCATAACCGGAATTTCCAACCCCTAGAATCCGCTCTTTTCTCTCTTTGATCTCACATCTTGTGCTTAGCTTGTTTGCTTTGTTGATTTGTTAGCTTAGTTGATTCGCTTATTTTGCATGATTTGTGATCTTTGATTGATCACCATAAAAACCAAACCAAAAACGTTGATTTTCATTTCTTTATTTCTTTCTCTTTTCTTACCCTAGATCTTCACTAAACTTAGTCACTAATCGATTCAATCTCACCTCAGTCTTTGTGTTCAACCTCGGAATACTATCCCTACTACAAACGTCCCGTACACTGCGGTTTCGCTAGGAGTTAGGAGAAATATAACGAGTTATAAATTTAAAGCTTTTGCGTGCACACATCCTAAGCGTAACAAGTTTTTGGCGCCGTTGCCGGGGACTAGGTCTAGATCGAGTCATTTTCGTGATTGTTTATAGTGTAGATCTTTCTTGTTGCTTTTGATCTCTTTTGATTTGTGTCTTTTCTTTTCAGGACATCTCTCACTCTTTAGGTGTATGCGAAGATCTCGTGGCAAGGATTTAGCTCCATTCGATCCCGAACCGGAGAAAACCCTTAGATCTAGATCCAAGCATCGCAGCAGGAAACAAAGGTTTGCACATCTTTAAATAAAGTAGGCTAAAAGAATCAAGATTGCAATACCTTAGCGCTAGTCTTGTTCGAGCTAGCGTGTCCTCCACAAGGTAGTGAATGAAAATGACGGATGACGCTTTGCATCTCGTCTTCCGGCACACATCTTCGAATGATGCCGTCAGGACCTCTCTTGAAGAGTAGAGGTTCATTCCAAAAGTATTCCCGGACATCCTTAAAGAACTTCTTCCTTTGTGCATAGGATAGTCCAGGTGGTATTTCCTGACAAACGAAATAGTTAACAAAATCAGCAAACCATAGTTCGTTACCTTTAGTTATCTTGTCAATGCACTCCTCTATGATGTGTAAATGCTCGTCCGGAAAGGAATCATCTATAGGTAGGTTGTCGTCTTCTAGATGTGGTAGACGACTCAAGTGATCCGCAATAGAATTTTCCGAACCCTTCTTGTCACGGATCTCTAGATCGAATTCTTGTAGGAGAAGAATCCATCTAATCGGCCTTGGTTTCGCATCCTTCTTTGCAAGTAGATACCGGATCGCAGCATGATCCGTGTATGCAATCACCTTTTCACCTACAAGATTAGAACGAAAATTTTCAAAGCCATAAACAATAGCTAGAAATTCTTTTTCAGTAGTGGCATAGTTAAGTTGCGCTTCATCTAGCATCTTGCTAGCGTAATAGATAACATGGGTTCAGCCTTCTTTCTTTTGCCCAAGCACAGCTCCTATAGCTACGTCACTTGCATCACACATAACCTCGAATGGAAGATTCCAGTCCGGAGGTTGGATGATCAGGGCTGAGATTAGAGCTTCCCAAATCTTATGAAACGCATCTAAACAATCCTGCGAGAAATAAAAAACTGCATCCTTCATCAATAGATTAGTAAGCGGTTTTGATATCTTAGAGAAATCTTTTGTGAAACGTCTATAAAATCCAGCATGTCCTAGAAAGCTTCTTATCCCCTTCACCGAAGATGGAGGAGGGAGCTTTTCTATGGTTTCTATCTTAGCCTTATCTACCTCAATCCCTCTACTAGAGATCAAGTGTCCGAGTGCAATGCCTTCCTTCACCATAAATTGACACTTCTCCCAATTAAGAACTAGGTTAGTGTCTTCACACCTTTGTAGCACAAGATAAAGGTTAGAGAGACTATTATCGAAAGAGGAACCATAAACAGAAAAAGTCATCCATGAACACCTCCATGATCTCCTCTATGTACTCCGAGAAGATAACCATCATGCACCTTTGGAAGGTGCCTGGGGCGTTGCAAAGCCCGAACGACATTCTACTATAAGCGAACGTACCCCATGGGCACGTGAATGTGGTCTTCTCTTGATCATCCAGATGAATCGGAATCTGAAAGAAGCCACTATAACCGTCAAGATAGCAAAAATGAGAGTGTTGTGCTAACCTTTCAAGCATTTGATCAATCAAGCGCAATGGGAAGTGATCCTTTCTAGTTGCATTGTTTAGCTTCCGATAATCAATGCACATCCTCCATCCAGTCACGGTCCTTGTAGGAATGAGTTCATTGTTCTTATTGGTGATAACCATCATTCCTCCCTTCTTTGGAACAACCCATACGGGACTCACCCACTTGCAATCAGAGATAGGGTAGATGATACCTGCATCAAGTAGTTTAAGAATTTCCTTCTTGACAACCTCCTTCTTGGTCAGATTTAACCGTCTTTGAGGTTGTCCCGAAGGTCTAAAGTCTTATTCCATTAGGATCTTATGCATGCACAATGAAGGCTTAATTCCTACTAGATACTCTATAGTGTAATCTAAGGCTTTCCTATGTTTCCTTAGAACAACCATAAGTTTACTATGTTCATCTTCACTTAGATCGGAACTAACAATTACCGGAAAGGTAGAATTAGATCCTAGAAATGTGTACCTTAGATGTGTGGGAAGCGGCTTCAATTCCATCACTGTTGGAGTCTCCAATGCTTCCTTAGAAGTCTCCAAGTGTGTAGATGTTGTTGAAGAAGGCTCAAGAGCATTGGTGGAGAGGACGTAATTTTTCTCAGAATTTTCCAAAGTTACAGCACCATTGTTTCTTCCACGGCCGTGGTTTTAGGCGTGGAAGTCAATTACGGCACTTCTGATAGTTCCACGGCCGTGGTTTTGGCCGTGTAACTTACTGGAGTCCTCTGAATAGCTGATTACGGTCATGTTGGTGGGAACCATGGCCGTGGAATAACACGACTGACCGTGATTCCTCACATCCTCTGACCCATCGTAGAGCTTTTCAAACCCTTCTTCATGCACTTTCTTTTGCTCCTCCAAAGCTTCAATTTCCTTATTGCATTCCTCTTCCTCTCCTTTTTCCATAATGCTCATAGTGATCACCTTTTACAATGGATCCTTGAATACAATCGAGCTTACTTCCTCTCTAGATGCCTCTTCGTCATGGATGTTAAACATATCTTCTTCAAGAGCTGGCTCTTTCACCATGGTAGAAAGAACAAAATCTACTTTCTCCTCTCCTATGTCGAAGGCAAGTCTAGCATTCTTGTAATCCACCATACAACCGGATGTTACAAGAAACGGTCTTCCGAGTATGATCGGGACCGGACTATCTGCAGGGATGTCAAGCAAAACAAAATCTATTGGAACATAGAACTTACCAAGCTTGACTAGGACGTCTTCAATGATACCGACGGGACGAGTTATGGATCGATCCGCCATGTATAACGTCATCTTCACCGGTTTAGGTTCACCCAAACCGATCTTCTTGCATAAGGCAAGCGGAATGATGCTAACGCTTGCTCTTAAATCACATAATGCATCATATGTGACATCTCCTACTCCGATTGGAACACAAAATGACCCTGGATCCTTCAGCTTTGGGGGCATCTTTTCCTTCATCGTTTTGATGAGATCCGATGATTCCGAACTCATCTTGACTTCTCCAAAGTCTTCCAGTTTCCTCTTGTTAGAGAGGATCTCCTATAAGAACTTCCCGTAAGCGGGCATACCTACAATTGCATCAATGAAAGGTATATTAATATGCAGCTTGCTCATGAGTTCAATGAACTTACCGAATTGCTTGTCTAGACGCGCTCTTGCTTTAAATTGAGGGAATGGTAGGGGAGGTTTGTAAGCCGGAGGAGGAACGTAGACATCTTCCTTCTCCTTTTCAACGGGAACTTCAACAAACTTAGATTGCGGGTCGGTAGTTGTTGCTCCGCTCCTAGTTTTGATGGCCATCACCCTTCCTTTCGGGTTATCTTCCGTCTTTCCTAGAAGTTTTCCTTGATTTGTAGGAACTTCCTCAACATTGCTGAACATTTGGTTTTCTAAAACTTTTTGAGCTTTATCAACCTTAGTGATGTGACTCTCTAGCCCTTGAAGCTTTCCCGAGATCGTTTCTAGCATGGGATCGGGCTTCTCTTTCCCCTAAGTGCTTCCGCTATTAGATGTTTGCCCCTGGCTTTTCAAAGGAATGGAAGAAGAAGATGGTGGAGTTAGTGAATTTCCTGAATTGGGATAAGAATTACCAAAAAAATTTTGTTGGTTGGAACGCCAATTGTTTTTGTTTGAATTCCTATTGTTGTTCCAATTATTGTTCCGGTTGTTGTTGTTCCAATTGTTCCGGCTGTTGCGATTGGTGTTCTCATTCCCATTATGGTTATCGTTGTTTCCTAAATAACCAACATCTTGCTCCTTAGGCTTTTGAAAGCTAGCTTTGATGACTTCTTTCAATTTTTTAATCTCGGTGTTGAGAGAAAAGATTTGAGTTTGAGCAGCTTGTGTTAGCTTTGCTCCTTGCTCCACTTGATTAGCTTCCGCCTTCCGGTGAGAGTACTTGTCAATGACTCGGGTTTGCTTCTCAATGAAGTCCCAAGCGTCATCTTCCCTCATGTCCATGAATGTGCCACATGAAAGGGATTGGAGCTTGAATTGTGTTTCCACATCCAGTCCCTTTTAGTATATCTCCAATAACTCCAATTTGGAAATGCCATGGTGTGGGCAATCCAATAGGAAATCCTGAAATCTTTCCCAAGACTGAAACAAACTTTCATTAGATCTCATAGAAAAAGCATTGATTTTACCTCTCAACTCCGCTGTCTTGGATGGCGGGAAGAACTTGGTTAGGAACTCCGAAGATAGATCCTCCCATGTGTTGAGTCTTCCATTTGGAAGAGCTTGATACCAAGATAAAGCCTTCCCTTTCAAGGAGAAGAAGAATGGCTTGATCTTGTAATTGTTGGTGGTTGTATTCTTTGGCTTCATTGTCTCCATCAAGATCTCAAAATTCTGTAAATGTTGATGTGGAGATTCAACACTCGTTCCTCCAAACTAGCTTTCGCGAACGATGGTAATAACTTGTGGGTTAAAGCTAACCCCAGAATATCGTCAACATCAAAATTCACACCTAGACGGCGTGGTTGCTGAATCGGATCCATCCTCTGGCCAAGAGTTCTTGGCTCTTCATCTACACGAGCGGCTCTCGCACCCCCAGCTGGGACACGAGGAATGGCGGCTGGTGTTGGATTAATCTGGATTTATTGTTGGATCAGTCTCCTCTAGTGCTGGCATATCCGGATCGAATTCCTCATCATCGGATGATTCCACTCTAATGAACTTAGTTGGTTTCTTGACTTTCTTCTTCTTCTTAGAATCATTTAGCTCCAACTTCATGTCCAACATCATAGCCCTGCGTTCATCAATTTGGAATTGATGACTCGTTTCCGCATCTATACGGGCTTTCTCACTCAACAAGTTGACGTTGAGTTTCATCCAACTCCGCTTGTAAATCTCTCTCTTTATTTTCAGTTATTTTTCTTTCCTTGGATATCTTCCTAAGAGTTTTCTCATGTTCCGGATCAAAAGGTACGAGGTCTTTGTTGGATCTAGACCTGTGCATATACCTAAAAGAACCTGCAAATAACACTCACAAGAGATATCAAATAACAAGAGCAAAGCTCCCAAGCTCGACAACCGAAAACCGAAGTTTGGTTTAGACCAAATCCCCGGAAACGGCGTCAAAAACTTGTTCTTTGGCGAAACTTTGTTCCGTTGCTGGAACAAGAACTTCGTATGTACCTAAGAACACAAACCTACAAGAACACTCAAGTAGAAAGATCAATAGAAAAAGCAAGTCAGCCCCCGGCAACGGCGCCAAAAACTTGTTCGCCCTAAAACGTGCGTGCAATCAAGTCTTAAATTTATAAAACTATAATAAAAGCAAGCGAACCCGCAATGTACGGATTGACGTAGATTAGCAAATATTCCAGAGTATCGATCACAGGGATTTGGTGAAACAAAACCTAGTCTCAAGTTATCGAGCAAATAAAAGTTAAAGCTTTACAAATATTGGGAAAACAACAACCATAAAGATCTAGGTATCCAATTATGGCAATCGATTCAAGATATAATATATATATATATATATATATATATATATATATATATATATATATATATATAAGGACAGAGTTGAGAATTGCAAAAGTATGCTAAGGTAAGGTAATGTACGGTGAAGTTCCAAAACCTTATATGTCTAACCAAAAGAAATCTCTATAAAGGTTATTGAGGCTACAGTATAGAAAGGATCTAAGGACTAGAATTGATCTCAAATACCCAAACTTGTAACCCAAGGATCAAGATAAACTCAAATGGTTAAGGTTGTGACACTCGAAACCGAAATAGAGGATGTTGAGTCTCACTACTACTTAGAAAAGGCAAGCCAAGACTAAGTTAAAGCAAATCTTTAACTTTGGATTAAAGTAAAAGCAAAGTTCGTAAATTGAGGTAAATCACGGTTAGATCTTAAGAACCACAGCCGTGGAAACCTAAGAACAGGATGTGATTTAGGTTCGTCGACGATATTTCTCTAACTCTCAGGGTCCAATCAAATTACAATCGATCTATCATCATCTAAGCCACAACTATCAACCCTTCACCTTAGAATTACTAAAGGGTTTTAGCCAATAACCATAGTCATAATATCAATATTCAATTTAAAGAGAATGAAAGATAAAAACCCTCGAATACTCAATAAACCTTCAAAACCAATTCTTAAATCCGAAACACAAGAAGCAATGTTTAATGGATTCAGAATGTATAACACAAAACCTCACAAGAAAATAAGGTAAGTATGGAGAACAGGTTGTCAATCTGTCTCCAATATCAAAACCTGAGAAATAGGCTAAACCTTCGGCGATCTTCAATCAACCCTAGGTAAGAATGCTCCAAGCCATGTAAGCGGCCGTCAGCGTCCGTCGACGTCTCCGCGGGATCAAACGCAAATGTTGCGAGATTAAGCGAGAGTCCTCAAAACTCTCTTTTCCGACCTTTGTATAAGATGGGAAAGAATAACCGTCCAGGCCCATTACGTAAATAATGTAGCAAATAAAGACACATCAAAAGATCGCCTAAATCACGGTCTCAAGGGTTTCCACGACCGTGGTATAGGGCGTGGAAAAGGGGTACGGTCTCTTATGACTTCCACGACCGTACTTTAGGCCGTGTAACTTACTGGAATGCTCCACGCTCATGATGCCAAGATCCACGGCCGTGGTTTAGAGCGTGGACTCTTCTACGGCCGTAATTCAGGGCGTGGAAGAGTAGAATACTTGTAGTTTCCTTTGTGTCATGACATTCTTCATCCTAGCTCCTTCCTTAGCTTCCTTGATGTGTTCCAAATCCTCGAATACGATCGATTTCTCTCTTTTCTCTCTCAATAGCTCCTATTTAGCTCCCTTTAACCTACAATCAACACAAAGCTAGTGTAGACATCCATATGGGCAAAATAGAGTAACAAGCTAATAATTGCTTCTTAACTTCATCCATGTAAACAATAATAAGGGAAAACAACAAAAATAAGTGCCTAGAATATCGTAATATTTCATGCTAACATAAAGGCCGTGGTGGTGGTGGTACACAAGAGACCAGGGGCACACAGGTCAAAGCGATCGAGTTTAGGATTGTTGTTGATCCAGCAGCACCGGCGGCTATAGGTACCATTCAGATCCATGGACTACCGGTCCACGTTTTATTTGATACGGGTGCCACGCACTCTTTTATTTCCGATGATTGTGTAGCTAGGTTGTCCTTAGTTACAGTAGAGAGGAGACCCTTTGTTGTGGGGTTACCCAATGGTGTTAGGTTAGTGGTACCCGAGAGGTACACAGTTGGCCCGTACGTTTGGGAAACCGTGATTGGTTGGCCGACTTCTATGTCATGCACTTAGTGCATTAAGAAGTCATCTTTGGGATGGATTGGATGGACCGCCATTGAGCCGTGTTAGACATCAGCCAGAGGACCGTGACGGTTACCACAAAGACGGGTCATGAGGTGATTTTCCGAGGTTGGGACCTCGGGAAGGCCGGTACAATCATTAGCACGGTCCGAGCCGCGAGACTTATCGGACAGGGATGCGAGGGCTTCTGGTGCTATGCCATGAAGGAGTAGACGGGACCGTCGCTGGAGAAGATTCTCATAGCTTGTGAGTTCGAGGATGTCTTTGGGGAGCCACTCGGATTACCACCGCAGAGGAGCGTGGATTTTGCTATTGAGTTGGAGCCCGACACGAGGCCGATCTCCAAGGCTCCATATCACATGGCGCCGATCGAGATGCTGGAGCTGAAGAAGCAGCTCGAGGAGTTATCCGAGAGGGGTTTCATACGCCCGAGCGTTTCCCCTTGGGTGCACCGGTCCTCTTCGTCAAGAAGAAGGACGGTTCTTTGAGACTTTGCATCCACCATCGGGAGTTGAACAAAGTAACCATCAAGAACAAGTACCCCTTACCGCGCATTGATGATTTGCTAGGCCAGCTACAAGGAGCCTCCTTATTTTCACGTATCGACTTGAGGTCGGGATAACACCACCTGAGGGTGAGAGAGGAGGACGTGCCGAAGGTGGCATTCAGGACGAGATATGGCCATTATGAGTTTGTCGTGATGCCGTTCGGGCTCACGAATGCACCTGCCGTCTTCATGGAGTTGACGAACGGCATCTTCATCGACTTCTTGGACCAGTTTGTGGTAGTTGTTAGCATGAAATATTGTGATATTTTAGGCACGTTTTCTAAGTGTATTTCATCCATATTGATAGTCATTGATTAAGCATTGATGCGTTTGTCAGCTAGTTTGTCTATAATGTCGATATAGAGATCTACACAAGCTTTATGTTGATTGTAGGCAATTAAGAGTTATTTCCGAACGGAATGGAGCAAAGATGGAGTTTGATTGAGCATGTCCATGAATTGAGGACATTCCTAGGAGCTAAGGATGTGCTAACTTGAAGAATGCACGAGACTAAGGAAGAATCACGTTCTAGCCCTAAACCACGCTCTAAAATACAGCCGTACTACATTCCGTACAATTCCACGGCCGTGGAACCATAGCAAGGGAAGTGTGGTTCATTCCAGCAACTTCTACGGCCGTGGAAGAGTTGTGTCAAACCGTGATGATTTCCACGCTCTAAATTACGGCCGTGGAACCCTTCCACGACCGTGATCTTGGCGATCTTTTTCGCCACACTTTAAGCCACGATCTTCTACACAATTGGGCCGGGCCGATATTTTATCTTACACTATAAAAGGACGGACGAAGAGAGATTCCGTCACCTCTGCTTAGACGCACTTTTGCTTACGCTTACACTTGGAATTGCCCTAATTTCGCATTTGGCGAAGATTTTGTTTGAGAGATTTGCGCGTTGCTAGTGTGATTTCCGGATTGACGGGAGATTGAAGATTCGGAAGATTGTTCGTAAGAAGATTTCGCTTCTTACTTAGGTTTGATTTAGAAGACGGATTGACATCCCGTTCTTCCTTCTTATCTAAGATTTGTGATTGTTTGTGTTATTCCGAATCTAGTGACGATTATTGTTCTTGATTGTGGATCTGAGATTGATTTGAAAGTTATTGAAAGTTTTCGGAAGTTTTCATCCTTCATTCTTTTAAATCTTGAATTCGATCTCAATATGACTATTGTTGGCTAAAAACCTCAAACAATTCTAAGGTGAAGGGTTGATAGTTGTGGCTTAGATGATGACAGATCGATCGTAAAAAGATTGGACCCTGAGAGTTAGAGAGAATCGCCGACAAACCTAATCCACGGTCTGTTCTTGAGCTTCCACGGCCGTGGAACTCAAAAACTACCCGTAATTTTGTGTTAGTTTACGAACCTGCTTTTACTTAAATCCAAAATTAAAGATTTACTTTAACTTAGTCTTGGCTTGCCTTTTCTAGGTGGTAGTGAAGCCTCAACAACCTCTACCTCGATTGTGAGTGTCACAACCTTAATCGGTTTAGTTAGTCTTGATCCTTGGATTACAAGTTTGGGTATTTGATATTCATCCTTAACTTTAGAACCTTTCTATATTGAAGCCTCAACAACCCTTATAGAGAGTGTCTTGTAGGTGAGTCATATAAGGTTTTTGGAACTTCACCGTACGATAACCTTACATTCGTATACCTTTGCATATCTTAACTTTGTCCTTATATCTTTAGTATATCTTGAATCGATTGCCATAGCTGGATTCCCAGATCTTTAGGATTGTTGTTTTCCCAATAATTCGAAAAGCTCTTGCATTTACTTGCTTGATAATTCTTAACTAGATTTAACCCCCCCCAAATCCCTGTGTTCGATACTCTGGAATTCTTGCTAATCTACGCCGATCCGTACACTGCGGGTTCGCTTGCTTTTATTCTAATTTTATAAATTTAAAGCTTGATTTCACGCACGCTAAGTGGCGAACAAGTTTTTGGCGTCGTTGCCGGGGATTTGGTTTAGGCCAAATTCGGTTATCGGTTGTCAAGCTTGGGAGCTTCTCCCTTGTTATTTGATATCTCTTTGAGTGTATGCGCAGGTCTAGGTACACCGAGGACCTCTTGCCTCTTGATCAAGAGCTTGAGTGAACTTTAAGGCAAAAGCGTAAGGAAAAGAAGATGGCTGAAGAAATAGAACGTGATCTCCAATCGGAGCTAGCGGAGAAAGAAGCTCAACTCCAATGGAGTGAGAAGACACGTAGAGAAGAAACGGATCGTCATCAAATGAAAGTTGACGATCTAACGGACATGATGTTCCAAATGAGGTTGGAGATAAACAACCTTAAGGAGAAAAAGAAAAGGAGGAGACCGGGAAGATCGGTTAGAGCCAACTCATCCAATGAGGATAGCGACTCCTTCATGCCACCGCTAGAGGAAATTGATCCAACGATCAATGTGAATCCATTCCATCCACGGGCAGCTGCTAATCGCCGTGTTCCACCTAGGAATGCAAGGATCGAACGTGTGGATGAGGAGCCAAGAACTCTTGGCCAAAGGATGGATCCAACGCAGCAACCACGCCGTCTAGGTGTGAACTTTGATGCTAATGATGTACAAGGGTTTAGCTTCAACCCTCAAGTTATTACTCTTGTTCGCCAAAACCAATTCGGTGGAACAAGCGCTGAATCTCCACACCAACACTTGCAAAACTTTGAGTGTATGATGGAGACAATGAGGCCGAAGAACGCAACTACCAACAACTATAAGCTCAAGCCTTTCTTCTTCTCCTTGAAGGGGAAAGCATTGTCTTGGTACCAAGCTCTTCCTAGTGGGAAACTAGACACGTGGGAAGACCTTTCCGCGGAGTTCCTCACTAAATTCTTTCCGCCATCCAAAATGGCGGAACTTAGAGGTAAGATTAATGCATTTTCCATGAGATCTAACGAAAGTTTGTTTCAATCTTGGGAAAGGTTTCAGGATTTGCTCTTGGATTGTCCTCATCATGGCATATCCAAGCTTGCATTGTTGAAGATATACTATAAGGGGCTGGATGTGGAGACACAATTCAAGCTCCAATCCCTCTCATGTGGTACATTCATGGACATGAGGGAAGATGACGCTTGGGACTTCATTGAGAAGCAAGCAAGAGTCATAGAGAAGTATTCTCACCGGAAGGTAGAGGGAAATCGTGTGGAGCAAGGAGCGAAGCTCACACATGAAGCTCAAAATCAAATTTTCTCCCTCAACAATGAGATCAAAGAGTTGAAGGAAGCCATCAAGACCAACTTTCCAAAGCAACAAGGAAAAGATGTTGGCTACTTGGGCAACAACAACAATGGTGGTGAGAATACAAACCGCAACAACAATAACAACCGGAACAACAACCGGAATAATTGGAATGGCAACAACAACAACCGGAACAATAATTGGAACAACAATAGGAGTTCAAACAACAACAATTGGCGCTCCAATCAACAAAACTCCGGTAACTCTTATCCTTCTGATTCGAATTCACTAACCCCACCTTCCTCTTCCTCTACTCCTTTGAAAAGCCAGGGGCAAACATCTAATGGAGGAAACACTTCGGGGAAGGAGAAGCCCGATCCCATGTTGGAAACGATTTTGGGAAAGCTTCAAGGTTTGGAGAACCGCATTATTAAGGTTGATGATCAAATTTCTAAGGTTGATAAAGCCCAAAAGGTTTTAGAAAACCAAATGTTTAGCCAAGCGGAGGAAGTTCCTAGGAATCAAGGGAAACTTCCAAGAAAAACGGAGAACAACCCTAAGGGAAGGGTGATGGCAATCACAACTAGGAGCGTAGTGACTACCACCGATCCGCAACCTAAGTTTGTTGAAGTCTCCGTTGAGAAAGACAAAGAGAAGGGGAAGGAGAAGGAAGATGTCTACGTTCCTCCTCCGGCTTACAAACCTCCCATACCATTCCCTCAATCTAAAGCAAGAGCGCGTCTAGATAAACAATATGGTAAGTTTATAGAACTCATGAGCAAGCTGCATATTAATATACCTTTCATTGATGCTATTGTAGGTATGCCGGCTTATGGCAAGTTCTTAAAGGAAATCCTCTCTAACGAGAGAAAGTTAGAGGATTTTGGAAAGGTTAAGATGAGTTCGGATTCTTCGGATCTCATCAAGACCATGAAGGAGAAAATGCCCCCCCAAACTAAAAGATCCGGGGTCATTTTGCATTCCCATAGGAGTGGGAGATGTCACATATGATGCATTATGTGACTTGGGAGCAAGTGTGAGCATTATACCACTTGCATTATGTAGGAAGATCGGTTTAGGCGACCCTAAACCGGTGAAGATGACGTTGTACATGGCGGATCGATTAATCACTCGCCCCGTCAGTATTGTTGAAGACGTCCCAATCAAGCTAGGTAAATTCTTTGTTCCCATTGATTTTGTTGTGCTTGACATTCCTGCAGATAGTCCGGTCCCGATCATACTCGGAAGACCGTTTCTTGCAACTTCCGGCTGCATAGTCGATTGCAAGAATGCTAGACTCGCCTTTGACATAGGAGAAGAGAAGGTAGAGTTCGTTCTTTCCACTCTAGTGAAGGAGCCAATCTTTGATGAGGATATATTCAATATCCAAGATGAAGAGGGGTTGTCTAGAGAGGAGGTAAGTGCTATTCTCTTCAAAGATCCTTTGCAAAAGGTTATTACTATGAGTCTAATGAATGTAGGGGAAGAAGAGGAGTGCAATGAGGCAATTGAAGCCTTAGAAGCACAAGAGGAAATATGTGAAGAGGAGTTTGAGAAACTCCACGACGAAGCAGAAAACGTGAGAATCCACGGCCATACACTATATTCCACGGCCGTGGATTTCACCAACCAAAGCGTGGCTCACTCCAGAGGGTTACACGGTTGTGGAGGAAACAAAGCAACCGTATTTCCTTTCCACGGCCGTGGAGGATGCAGGGAAACCGTAATTTTGGCCGTGGAAGAGGGTGATCGTGCCACTTCTTCAACTTCTTTTGATTCTTCTCCCACACCTTCTACACCCTTAGACACTTCTAAGGAGGCATCGGATGCTCCTCAAGAATCATTGGAAGCTCCGAAAGCGAAGGAACTAAAGCCACTTCCTACTCATCTAAGGTACGCTTTTCTAGGACCTAATTCTACCTTTCCGGTTATTGTTAGTTCTGATCTAAGCAGATGAACATAATAAGCTCATGGTTGTCCTTAGGAAACATAGAAAAGCTTTAGGATATACTATTGAGGACTTAGTAGGAATCAAACCTTCCCTATACATGCATAAAATATTAATGGAAGAGGACTTTAGGACTTCAAGACAACCTCAAAGGCGGTTGAATCCGACCATGAAGGAGGTTGTCAAGAAGGAAATTCTTAAACTTCTTGATACAGTTATCATCTACCCTATCTCCGATAGCAAGTGGGTGAGTCCGGTTCAAGTAGTTCCGAAGAAGGGAGGAATGACGGTCATCACCAACAAGAACAACGAACTCATTCCTACCCGAACCGTAACGGGATGGTGGATGTGCATAGACTACCGCAAGCTTAACAACGCGACAAGGAAGGATCACTTCCCACTACCCTTCATCGATCAAATGCTTGAAAGGTTAGCGCAACATTCGCACTTTTGCTATATTTACGGTTATAGTGGTTTCTTTCAGATTCCGATACACCCGGATGATCAAGAGAAGACCACGTTCACGTGCCCATGGGGTACGTTTGCTTATAGGAGAATGCCGTTCGGGCTTTGTAACGCCCCAGCCATCTTTCAAAGGTGCATGATGGCCATCTTCTCCGAATACATTGAGGAAATCATGGAGGTCTTCATGGATGACTTCTCCGTATACGGTTCCTCTTTTGACGATTGCCTTTCTAACCTTTCTCTTGTTTTACAAAGGTGTGAGGACACCAACCTAGTTCTAAATTGGGAGAAGTGTCAATTTATGGTAAAGGAAGGAATTTTTTTTGGACACTTAATCTCTAATAGAGGGATAGAGGTAGATAAAGCTAAGATAGAGACCATAGAAAAGCTTCCTCCCCCAACTTCGGTGAAAGGGATAAGAAGTTTTCTAGGACATGCCGAATTCTATAGACGCTTCATAAAAGACTTCTCTAAAATATCAAAACCGCTAACTAATCTATTGATGAAGGATGCAGTTTTTGAGTTTTCGCAGGAATGCTTGGACGCGTTTAACATGATTCGGGAGGCTCTAATTTCAGCACCTATTATCCAACCTCCGGATTGGAACCTTCCCTTTGAGGTTATGTGCGATGCTAGTGACGTAGCTATAGGAGTAGTTCTTGGACAAAGAAAGGAAGGGCGAACCCATACCATATACTACGCTAGCAAGACGCTAGATGAAGCGCAGCTCAACTACGCCACTACGGAAAAGGAATTTTTAGCCATTGTTTATGCTAATGACAAATTTCGCTCTTATCTTGTAGGTGGAAAGGTGATTGTCTACACGGATCATGCTGCGATCCGGTACCTCCTTGCAAAGAAGGATGTGAAGCCAAGGCTAATTAGATGGATTCTTCTCCTACAAGAATTCGATCTAGAGATCCGCGACAAGAAGGGTTCGGAAAATTCTGTTGCGGATCATTTGAGTCGCCTAACACATCTAGAGGACGACCATTTACCTATAGATGACTCCTTCCCGGACGAACACCTACACATTATAGAGGAGTGCATCGATGTGATCTCCAAAGGTAACGAACCATGGTTTGCTGATTTTGTTAACTATTTGGTTTATCAGGAGATACCGCCAGGATTATCCTACGCACAAAGAAAGAAGTTCTTTAAGGATGTCCGGGAATACTTTTGGAATGAACCTCTCCTCTTTAAGAGAGGTCCGGATAACATCATTCGGCAATGTGTGCCGGAGGATGAGATGCAAAGTGTCATCCGCCATTGTCATTCACTACCTTGTGGAGGACACGCTAGTTCGAACAAGACTAGCGCTAAGGTATTGCAATCTGGATTCTTTTGGCCTACTTTATTTAGAGATGTGCAATCCTTTGTTTCCTGCTGCGATTCTTGTCAAAGAACAGTAAATATCTCTAGGAGGAATGAGATGTCTCTCAATAACATCCAAGAGGTGGAGATTTTCGATGTTTGGGGAGTTGACTTTATTGGACCGTTCCCATCATCTTGTGGAAATCAATACATACTCTTGGCGGTGGATTATGTTTCTAGATGGGTGGAAGCAATTACCTCTCCCACCAATGATGCCATGGTGGTGGTTAAGTTCTTCAACAAGACCATCTTCCCACGATTTGGGACACCAAGGACTATCATTAGTGATGGAGGTTCTCACTTCATTGCCCGGCGCTTTGAAGCTCTTCTAGCTAAGTATGGGGTTACTCACAAGATCGCCACCCCTTATCATCCACAAACTAGTGCACAAGTTGAGATCTCAAACCGGGAGATCAAAGGAATCCTAGAGAAGACGGTTTCAAGGACTAGGAAGGATTGGTCCTTGAAGCTTGATGATGCATTGTGGGCATACCGGACTGCGTACAAGACCCCCATAGGAACCACACCATACAACCTTGTGTATGGGAAGTCTTGTCACTTACCGGTAGAGTTGGAGCACAAGGCATTTTGGCCTATCAAATGGTTGAATTTCAGCATGAAGGAAGCGGGAGAGAAGCGTCTCTTGAACCTTAATGAGCTTGAAGAACTCCGCTTGAACGCCTATGAGAACGCCAAGATTTATAAGGAGAGAGCAAAGCGTTGGCATGATAAGCATATCATTCCAAAGGACTTCAAAGAAGGAGATCAAGTTCTCCTCTTCAATTCAAGGCTTCGTCTCTTTCCAGGTAAGCTTAAATCTCATTGCACCGGACCTTTTCTAATCAAACGTATTTTTCCCCATGGTGCAGTTGAAGTATGGGGTGAAGCGGGTGGAAGCTTTAAGGTGAACTGTCAACGACTCAAGAAGTATACGCCGGAACTCCAAGCTGAAGAGTTCGCGCCCACCGCACTCGAATAAGTGCGAAATTTGGTCTAGCTACGGACCTTAAACAAAGCGCTTCTTGGGAGGCAACTCAAGGTATTGCATTTACGTTTTTGTTTTTGATTCATAGTTTAGCTTAGTTTAGACGTTTTTGCTTTGTTTTGCCTTCGATTTCTTCCAATATGTTTGTGTTTTTGGATGTAGGAATAGTGGAAAAGGAAAGGGGAAGAGTAATTTTGAAGAAAAGTGACGAAACTTGGACTTTGGAGCATTACAAAATGTTCCACGGCCTAAACCATGGTCGTGACAACTACAATGACCGTAATTTCCAAAAGCCTTTGAAAAATCACCAAAACCACGGTTCCGTACAATTCCACGGCTGTGAAACCCCCCGATAGACCGTGGTGGTTTTCAAAAATTTTTCCGGCCACTATATAAACCATGTTCTTCACAAAAACACACCACAAAACCCAATTCCACGCCCTCTTTCGCCGGAATCACGCCCTTCACCTCAATTCTCCGTTCGTTAATCGTTTTCAACGATTCTTCGACCCAAACTGAAGCAAATCCGATCACCAACAAGATCCAAGCAACAAATCGAGCGGCAAATCACCAAGGAACGCAAAATTCGGATTTTAAAATCCGAAACCTAGGTTTTTTCCGCTCTTCTATATCTTTGTCAATTCGGGTTCGTTTTTGCTAGCATTTATAGGAGAACTGATTGAAATTGGAAGATATTAGTTTAGGACTGCTTGATTGTGGAATTTGGCTGTTGATTGCCGAGTTTTTAAGAAAAGTCGAGACGAAACACGGTCTCTGTGACTTCCACGGCCGGAACACCAAGAACAGACCGTGGTTTTCAACAGTAATGGATTTTGTGAGGAAAGTTTCTGGGAGAATTAAGGACAAGAAAAACAAGAAGGATAAGAACAAAAAGAGGAAGGGTAACCCCTCTTCCTCTTCATCCTCTAGAGCACAACCACCTTCCTCCCTTTCACCTCCATCATCACCTTCACCTCCTAGCCCTAGGGTACCTACCATTCACGAGGATCATCTCGATGCATTAGAGAGGATCCACAAGAGGGCTGTTATAGGACCTAGGTACCTATTGTTGGAGGATTTAGCTCCTCTACACATCATAGATGACCTTACTTGGCTCTTGGATAGAGCCGGATTAGTTGTCTTCTCGGCTATCCGAGAAGACGCTTACGAGGAGATCACGAGAGAGGTTGTGACGTCTTTTGAGCACAGCCACATTGATAGGACAGTTTCTTTCCGTCTGATGGAAAGGAACTATGATTTCTCCATCCGGGAGTTCGGGACCTTCTTTGGGTTCCAGGAGACCTTCAATGGTCGTTTCCCCAGCGGCGTTTACGCCAAGGATTTCTGGGAAGAGGTCGCCATGATTTATGCCAGCGAGGACCGCTGGCAACCAGCTGATACCAAGGCTAAGTTGACGTATCACTTAGCCTTGAAGATTGCTCACCGGGTGCTTTCTGAGTGTCTCTTCCCTAGGACGGAGACACCTCAGAAGATCAAGACGGATGAGCTCTTCCTTCTCTACTCTATGTTGTATGGACGCCCTGCTGACTGCGCCACCCTCTTAGCTGCTACCATGAGCAAGCTAAAGAACAAGAGGGCGGGCAACATTGGATATGGTGGGATAGTCACCCACCTTGCTAGGATGTTAGGGGTAGATTTTTCTACATGTACACGTTTTCCTGCCGTACCCCTAGGACTTCAGGCCTTCATGACTAGAGGTTTCATCTTCCCCACCCATAGAGGTCCACCTTATGCAGCTATGCCAAGGGAGAGCAGGACGGGGAGGGGCATTGAGTGGCTACCGGAGTATTCCATTATGGCTGGATGCCATAACTTGAAGGAGACGTTCGTTGCTATGCATGCGAACAGGATTGCAGCCCCTCCATATGTCCCACCACCACCTGTAGTTGAGGAGGAGGAGATGAGAGATCCATATGAGGTAGGAGGAGGAGCAGAGCAGGACTTTGGCACGTTTTCGGATCAGCCGGACATAGCTTCTGATGTGCCTAGACGTTCTCCACGTCCCGCCAGAGTTTCAAGTTCATCTTCTCGCCGCGCCAGCGTGAGTGAGAGACCCACTTTGATGGAGACACCTCCTGCGTGGTACGGAGCTCTGCCTCCATGGTCTGCACAGGCACCACCAGCACCAGCACCAGCACCGTCAGATGCACCGGGGTGGTACAGCCAGGCTCCGGGTTGGTATGAGCAGATGCTAGAGTGGGCTACTAGCCTTTCTGATAGAGTGGGAGCATTGGATATCCGAGCCAACGCTAGAGATGGACGCATGGACGACCTTGACCATATGATGAGAGACATCTACCACCAGCAGTTCGGGCGGTACTATGATCCTAGCTTCTCTCCATTCCCGCCTCCACCGCAGTGATGATTTGCATGACCGACAACTTTAGCCGCTCCACCGCCATTTTGTGAGTTCTTTTTCTTTCTTTCTTTTCTTCTTTTCTTTCTTTTATTTGAACAATAGGGACAATGTTTGTTCCAAGTATGGGGTGGGGTGTGACTAAAAGTTTGTAATAACTCTTACTCACTTTGATTGCTTCTATTGAGACTATCTTGCATGTTCATTATATTGTTACACGTTTCATTATTGCATTGCATGAAAAAAAAAAAAAAAAAGAGTTTGAAAAACCCATAAAAATTGAAAAATTTTGAAAATTTTGTGCTTCTAAGGATAGAGATGATTTCTATGATAATCACTACTTGTGAATTGAGTTTGATGACAATTGCATGCTTAAACGAATAGTGAATTGAAAAGAAATTGAATGAGTTGATTATACTTCTTTTGCAAGTTTCATAATGTGATGAATGTTACTTAAATCATGTTGAGAAAATAAGGTTGAAATCACACTATAAGTTCTTATACTTCTTGTTGAGATGATTAAGGCAATTCGATTTTCTTTCTTCTTTCTTTGATCATTTAGCCCCTCATTGAAATAATGGCCTCCTTTACCTATCCGTGAATTTGGAGGAGTTGAACGAAAAAGGCATGTTTGATGTGGGAGGGCCATGAAAGCAATATTTTGCATTCAAAGGAATAGAAAGAAATTGTAGGTTTGGGGAAGTCAATCATGATGATGAGTAACTCGGCACCATTCACATAGCCGGGTGTTTGTGTCTTGCCAAAGACGGATTGAGCGATATTCCTAGCGGATTATGGTATGTGCGCTAAGGGTTTGAGGCATCTCATAAAAATTGAGAAACGCCAATCTCCTAGGCTTCGGTTTTTGTGCACCTCTATCCATAACTCCAAAAGTAAAGTCGAAAAATGAAAGGAAGAGAGCGAAGCTCTAAGTTGAAGGTGTTGCGGAAACCGCAAGAGAAGAAGAAAAGAACAGTTATCCACTTTCCCGGATTCATGCACCACATTCCTTAAAGTTTTCCTTCCCTTTCCACATTCTAGACCTTTTTGAAAGTCCTTAAGATCAAAAGAATGTTATATGACTTGGTGATCTAAATTGAAGTTTCTTATGATTGATTTTGATAATGTTTGAAGGTTATGATGTTTGTATGGAAGTTTGATTGATTCATGAGCTTTCTTTACTCTTTACTCTTTGATTAAGTGTATGAAAGTCTTATAAACGATTGAAGCAAGATTTGAGAATGATCTATTGATTAGAAGGCACATTCATCCAAAAGAAGTTTTGCTTTGAGAAAGTACACATATTTCATCCTAACTTGTGTTTTAAAGCTTTTGAAAGACCTTGCTTAGGGACAAGCAAGTGGCAAGTATGGGGTTATTTGTTAGCATGAAATATTGTGATATTTTAGGCACGTTTTCTAAGTGTATTTCATCCATATTGATAGTCATTGATTAAGCATTGATGCATTTGTGAGCTAGTTTGTCTATAATGTCGATATAGAGATCTACACAAGCTTTATGTTGATTGTAGGCAACTAAGAGCTATTTCCGAACGGAATGGAGCAAAGATGGAGTTTGATTGAGCATGTCCATGAATTGAGGACATTCCTAGGAGCTAAGGATGTGCTAACTTGAAGAATGCACGAGACTAAGGAAGAATCACGTTCTAGCCCTAAACCACGCTCTATAATACGTCCGTACTACATTCCGTACAATTCCACGGCCGTGGAACCATGGCAAGGGAAGCGTGGTTCATTCCAACAACTTCTACAGCCGTGGAAGAGTTGTGTCAAACCGTGATGATTTCCACGCTCTAAATTACGGCCGTGGAACCCTTCCACGACCGTGATCTTGGCGATCTTTTTCGCCACACTTTAAGCCACGATCTTCTACACAGTTAGGCCGGGCCGATATTGTATCTTACACTATAAAAGGAAGGACAAAGAGAGATTTCGTCACCTCTGCTTAGACGCACTTTTGCTTACGCTTACACTTGGAATTGCTCTAATGTCGCATTTGGCGAAGATTTTGTTTGAGAGATTTGCGTGTTGCTAGTGTGATTTCCGGATTGACGGGAGATTGAAGATTTGGAAGATTGTTCGTAAGAAGATTTTGCTTCTTACTTAGGTTTGATTTAGAAGACGGATTGACATCCCGTTCTTCCTTCTTATCTAAGATTTGTGATTGTTTGTGTTATTCCGAATCTAGTGACGATTATTGTTCTTGATTGTGGATCTGAGATTGATTTGAAAGTTATTGAAAGTTTTCGGAAGTTTTCATCCTTCATTCTTTTAAATCTTGAATTCGATATCAATATGACTATTGTTGGCTAAAAACCTCTAACAATTCTAAGGTGAAGGGTTGATAGTTGTGGCTTAGATGATGATAGATCGATCGTAAACAGATTGGACCCTGAGAGTTAGAGAGAATCGCCGACAACCCTAATCCACGGTCTGTTCTTGAGCTTCCACGGCCGTGGAACTCAAGAACTACCCGTAATTTTGTGTTAGTTTACGAACCTGCTTTTACTTAAATCCAAAGTTAAAGATTTACTTTAACTTAGTCTTAGCTTGCCTTTTCTAGGTGGTAGTGAAGCCTCAACAACCTCTACCTCGATTGTGAGTGTCACAACCTTAATCGGTTTAGTTAGTCTTGATCCTTGGATTACAAGTTTGGGTATTTGATATTAATTCTTACCTTTAGAACCTTTCTATATTGAAGCCTCAACAACCCTTATAGAGAGTGTCTTGTAGGTGAGTCATATAAGGTTTTTGGAACTTCACCGTACGATTACCTTACATTCGTATACCTTTGCATATCTTAACTCTGTCCTTATATCTTTAGTATATCTTGAATCGATTGCCATAGCTGGATTCCCGGATCTTTAGGATTGTTGTTTTCCCAATAATTCGAAAAGCTCTTGCATTTACTTGCTTGATAATTCTTAACTGGATTTAACCCCCCAAATCCCTGTGTTCGATACTCTGGAATTCTTGCTAATCTACGACGATCCGTACACTGCGGGTTCGCTTGCTTTTATTCTAGTTTTATAAATTTAAAGCTTGATTTCACGCACGCTAAGTGGCGAACAGTAGTGTTTATACATGATATCTTAGGCTGTGTTTGGCATGTCACATTAAACACTAGTGTTTAGTGTTAAAAAGTGTTTTTTGAAAAATTTTCGGAAAAACTAGTGTTTAGTGTTTAAAAACGTTAACGAGTGTTTGGCTATGGGTACAACCTACCCTAGTGTTTTCAACAAGTTCCATTATTCCAAGAATAATTTGTGAGCCTAGCCCTAATTGAATTTGGGGATGAATTGCCGGAATATCTCTTCATATTTGTTTCAAACCTCAAACATATTAATTGAATTTGGGGAAATCAGTGGAACAAAAAATAGAAACGAATGAAAAATTAACATGTTGGTTCCATTCAATGTAGAGTGCAGAAGAAGTTCAAATTACATATAAATCCAGCAATATGTACCAATTGTCTCATATGAATCTCAAATTCACAATCAATGTCCACAATCCCCATTCTTATCTCAGATTTCACAATATGATGAATTTCATTTACAAAGAACAGAGGCACTTCTCCATTGCCAGAAACTTCAGAAAACAAAGCTCACCGAAATCAATTTGCTTCACTGCTAATGCTCCTCCATTGTTACAATCGATCACCGAAAAAGCCCCTTTCAGAAGCCCTAATTTTGTCGCAGAAGACCAAAACTATCAGATCGTCGAATGATCTTCAATCACCATAATAACAAAACGCAAACTCGCATCTCAATGTCCACTGTAAATCCGTATCAACCGAACGAAAAAAGGGAGAAGACGAATGTGTTCCTCTTCTTCGCCAAGGAGAACGAAAGTCTGAGAAGTCGATGAATCAAGGTTGAGGTGAGAGAAGATTGTTTAAGTACTAGGTAAGGTGAGTAAATACGGAAAATAGTTAAGGGCAACAGAGTCATTTCACACATTAAAACACTGGTTTAAGCCTGAAACCCTTATTCATATGAGGGTTTCGGAAACACTCCGATAAACACTAAAAACTAGTGTTTTATTACATGCCAAACACCTTTTAAATATTAAAACACTCGTATACACTCTTATACACTAGTTTAAGTGACATGCCAAACACAGCCTTAGTCTACTCCCGGAGTAGGGAGGAGCATGCGGGACACCTGAGGACGGTTCTTCGAGTCCTTCAAGATAGAGAGCTTTATGCAAAGGTCTCTAAGTGTGAGTTTTGGATGTCCGAGGTGGCATTCCTGGTCATATAGTGTCCGCCGAGGGTGTCATGGTTGAACCGGCGAAAATAGAGTCCGTTTCTTCATGGCCACCTCCTAGGACTGTCAAGGAGGTGCGGAGTTTCTTGGGCTTAGTGGGATATAACCGCCATTTTGTTGAGGGTTTCTCCATGATTGCACGGCCACTTACTTCCTTGTTGAGGAAGTATACCAGGTTTGTCTGGTCCGAGCCTTGTCAGCGCAGCTTCGAGGAGCGGAAGAGGAGGTTGACCTCCACTCCTGTGTTAGCCCAGCCCGAGGGCGTGGAGGACTTTTTTGTATATAGTGACGCCTCCAAGCTTGGCTTGGGGTGCGTTTTGATGCAGAGGGGTAGGGTTATTACGTACGCTTCTCGGCAGCTGAAGCAGTACGAGAAGAATTATCCCACCCACGATCTTGAGCTAGCGGTAGTGATTGATGCCCTAAAGAACTTGCGACACTATTTGTACGGCGCCACGTGCTAGATCTTCACAGACCATAAGAGTCTGAAGTATATATTCACTTAGCGGGAGTTGAATAACCGCCAGAGGAGATGGTTAGAGCTGGTTAAGGACTTCAACTTGGAGATTTTGTATCATCCGGGGAAGACGAACGTAGTCGCCGATGCTTTAAGTAGGAGGACTCCTCGAGAGGAGGCTATAGCTCGACTTACGATTCAGCCACAGTTGCAGAGGGATTTGGCGGAGTTAGAGTTAGATATCCGGTTTCCAGATACGGTCGACCGTTTCTCCGGGTTAGAGGTATTACCTGATCTGTCCGGAGAGATCCGGCAGAAGCAGGAGGGATGTCACGTGTTGACGAGGATTCGGGATAGGATGGCCAGAGGTGAGGCACCACAGTTTATCACAGGGGCAGACGAGTTATTGAGACGCCAGGGACGTATTTGTGTACCGTCAGACCCGGACTTGAGAGAGCGGATCTAGCATGAGGCACACTCTACACCTTACTCGGTGCACCCAGGCGTGAGTAAGATGTACCATGACCTTAGGAGGTCTTATTGGTGGGGTGGGCTTAAGCCTGACGTAGCTAGATATGTGGCCCAATGCGCGACCTCCCAACAGGTCAAGATCGAGCACCAGAGACATGGAGGAGAGCTTCTCCCACTGCCTTTACCGCAGTGGAAGCGGGAGGATATTTTCATGGACTTCGTGACTGGTTTGAGACCGAGTAGGAGCTTTGACATGATATGGTTAGTGGTGGATCGGTTGACGAAGACCGCACGTTTCATCCCTATTCGGGAAACGTGGCCGGTGAGTCATCTAGCCGAGGAGTTTACTCGTTAGATTGTGAGGTTACATGGAGTACCGAGGACTATCATCTCGGATAGGGACGGGCGCTTTACCTCGAGGTTCTGGCAGTAAGTACACGCCGCCCTAGGTTCGAGTCTCCATTTCACCACCGCATCCAATCCGCAGACTGACGGCCAGTCAGAGCGGGCTATTCAAACCTTAGAGGACATGCTGCGGGCATGTGTACTCGACTAGGGGCAGGTATGGCCAAACCACCTTCCATTGGTGGAGTTTTTGTATAATAACAGCTGGCACGCATCGATTGGGATGGCACCTTGTGAGGCATTGTATGGGAGGAGATGCTGTACTACCTTATATTGGGACGAGCCGGGGAGTTCGAGTGTTGTAGCTCCGGATCAGGTACAGGATGACATGGATAGAGTTGCCTTGATACGAGAGAGGATATTGACCGCTCAAAGTCGTTAGAGATCGTACGCGGACAGGAGGCCTAGACCTCTCGACTTCAGGGTAGGAGCCCAAGTATGGCTGAGGGTATCACTGACCCGGGGTGTCAGACGATTCGGCATTATGGGGAAGTTAAGCCCCCGATATGTCCGTCCATTCGAGATAGTGGAGAGAGTCGGTGAGGTGGCATACCGACTAGCATTGCCACCATGGTTGGAGGGTATACATCCGGTATTCCATGTTTCTCAGCTGAGGGAGTACATCCATGACCCAAGACACATTATTAGTCACGAGGACCCTGTGGTCGAGCCGGACCATAAGTTTGCAAAGCATCCGATAGCGGTTTTTGAGAGGAGTACGAGACGCCTTCGATCGAAGGAGATACCAATGTTGAGAGTGCAGTGATCGAGGCAAGGAGAAGACGAGGCTACTTGGGAGACGAAGGATAGTATCCGGAGGAACTATCCCGAGTTTTACGGAGGCTTAGAGTCACCGTTAGGATAGTCGGGTTAGTCCCGAGCTTATTCCTTGTTTATACCTATGTGTTATGTGTTGCGACATGCCATGTGTATGCTATATGTGTGTATATGTGATTACCTTTCGAGGTATTCGACTGCGGGGTTTTAGGACCGATGGGCGACATTTTATGTCCAGTGTGTTTCGAGTTCTGCCTTCTGTGAGGTGTACATTTATCAAGTTTCGGGCCGAAACTTGTTTTTTGGGGGTTTAGTTATAACATCCGGAAATTTTATTTCCGGAAGTCGATGTGTTTCCGATATTTTCCGCATCGGCGGCTTAATTCCCGTAGACACGTTTGTGAGTATGAGTTTTAACGCGGGAGAGGGGTTCCTTTTTACTTTCCGACCTTGGGAAGAGGAGTGAGGGGACGAGGCTGACCCTTGGGATATCCCACCTCCTTTGTCAGCCATTTACTCTCTCCTCTCTATTCCCTATCTCATTTTTACCCTCATTTTCCCCTCTACTGGTTCTCTTCTTCTTCCTTGTTGCTTCTCTTCTTCCTTCTCCTTGGAAGAGTGGTGTGTTCAAGCTGCAACTTGAGTATTCCGGATCTGTGGTGGTAAGTAGTTTATAGGTGATGGAATCACTATCATTTAGGATAGTTTTTAGAGTCTTTTTATTGCATTTGTGTCGGTTTATGCTACTAACTCCTCGGTCCAGAAGAGGAAGACTAAAAGAAGCTAAGGAAGGAGTTATAAGCACTTAGGAGTGAAGATCGTTCACGAAGCAAAGCTTCTGTTGCCTCACCGCCCCAGCGGAGCGGTGTCACCGCCCCTACGGGTGACACCTTACTCCGGAGCGCTCCCTGCGCCTTCGCCAGCGCCAACCACGAAGACGGTCACCGCCCCTGCGTCAACCCTGGCGCGCCTGCGGTGACTTACCCTGTAGAAGCGAAGACCAGCGCCCTTGCGCCTTCCCCTGTGCCTCTGCCTGCGCCTCAACCTGGGAGCTGGAAGATGAAGAGGTTGTGTCACCGCCCTTGCGTCGACACTGGGACGCCCCAGCGGCTTGGCATCAGAAACGGCAGGAAGTCGAAGAGTTGGACGTTTTGAAGAGCATTAAAGATCCGCCCCTGCGGAATTGCCTAGCCGCCCCAGCAGCCATGAAGAAGATCAAGCATTTTTGCCTTCACCGCCCCTGCGGAGCTAAAGGTCGCCCCTGCGGTTTAACGTCAGAAGCTTTACTCTGGTTGTTTACACCCCCTTTATTGCATTAAAGGTGGTTGTTTTGGGACGGCCATTTACTCCTATTTAGTATTTTTTGTAGTATAAATAGTCTTTGGTTGATTGCTAGAATCATCCAACTTATTATCCAACAAATTATTCACTTTTTCCATTTAGATTATCTTGCTACCTTTGTAATGAGTTGCTAACTCCCTTGCTACATTGGGTTGGTTTGAAGCTGCATTGTTACTTTGGTTGTAAGTTCTTTTTAATATAAGTTTTTATTCAGTAATGCTTTGTGTTTCCTTGATCTTCATTGTCTAATTGCATGTTTTACTATTACTTGAGATTGATCACCTTAGGTTCTAAAGTGCATGGAAAGAACTAGTATTAATAGGTTCCGGGTTCGGGTCTTTAATCTATTAGTAAACTTTAAGTAATAACGGGTTGTAATTACTTAAAGAAAAGGAAAACAAATATAAAGATAAGTTTAACGGTTTTAATCTTTTCTTTATATCCCTTAGTCTTTGTTTGAAAGCTAACTTGTTATTTGTTCTTGTAGGTTTACGGAACACTAACCTGTTAAGTTGTATTGATGCCAGTTGGCTCAACACATATATATGATCGAGACGGGAGATTACTTGTAAACTTGTAAAAGGAACTCACCAAAGTAGCAATTGCATGCTTAGAATCAACCTAGTGTAGATTCACCCATTATTGTCTTACTTTTTGCGTTATTCGTTTTCATAAGTTTTTGTGCATCAATTTGACCAACCCCCCCTTTGTTACTCGTTTCTATAATCAATAATTCCATCTAATAAAACACCTTTACTCTCTTGGGTTCGACCCTTACTTAACCACTATACTTGTTTTAGTTCTAAGTCGGGATTTACTTTTGAGTAGGTATAGACGACCATAGAAATACCTCCAGTCAAATTTTGGCGCCGTTGCCGGGGAACGAACCCGGCACCTTCCAACGGTGCATAATAAGTATTTTCTACGAATACATGGAAAATTTCATTGAAATCTTCATGGATGAATTTACCGTCCATGGAGACAGCTTTGACGCATGTTTGGAACATTTGAAACTTGTTCTTGAAAAATGTGTTGAAACCAATGTGGTTCTTAATTCGGAAATTGTCATTTCATGGTCGAACAAGGAATAGTGCTAGGACATGTAATATCCTCAAATGGGATAGAGGTAGATAGGGCAAAAGTTGATGTAATCCAAAATTTACCTTATCCTACTAATGTTCGGGAAATCCGATCTTTTCTTGGTCATGTAGGTTTCTACCGACGTTTCATCAAAGATTTTTCAAAGATCTCGGCACCCTTATGTGAATTGCTCAAGAAAGAAGTCACCTTCATAGTAGATGAGAATAGCAAGAAAGCTTTCGACACTTTGAAGGCATGTCTTACCACCGCACCAATCATCCGTTCCCCGGATTGGGAGAAACCTTTTGAAATCATGTGTGACGCCAGTGATTACGCCGTTGGAGTTGTCTTAGGACAGAAAGACGGACGGACTTCTCATGTAATCCATTATGCGTCTATGACACTCAATGGAGCGCAAAGGAATTACTCTACCACCGAGAAGGAAATATTGGCGGTGGTTTTTGCCCTTGAGAAATTCAGGCAGTACCTACTTGGGGTAAAGGTAATTATCTTTACTAACCATGCAGCTCTTAGGTACCTCATGGTGAAGAAGGAAGCAAAGCCACGATTGATTCGATGGGTGCTCCTTCTAAGTGAGTTTATCCTAGAGATAAGGGACAAGAAAGGGGCTGAGAACCTGGTGGCCGATCATTTGAGCAGACTAGTGAAAGAAGAGGAGGATCCGGGAAAAGGAAGAGAGATAGCCGGAAGTTTTCCAGACGATACATTCTACACAACTCTCTGTTGTGTAACCGCCCCCGCGCCTCACACCAGCCGCCCCTGCGGCCCCGTCTAGGCGCCCCTGCGGCCCCGTCTAGGCGCCCCTGCGGAATTGTCGACAGAGGTTTGTCTTAAGCTCCAGTCTTTTAAACCTTGGTTTGCTGACATTGTGAACTTCATTGTCAAGAAAGAATATCCTCCAGACTTCACCAAGGCACAACGAGAGAAGGTAAAAGTTGAAGCTCGGCACTACGTTTGGGACGATCCTTACCTTTGGAAGCATTGCAGTGACCAAGTAATTCGCCGTTGCATTCCGGACAATGAGGTACAATGTGTCCTAACCTTCTGTCATTCCGAAGCATGTGGGGGGCACTTTGGGGCAAACAAAACTGCAAGAAAAGTTTTGGATTCCGGTTTCTTTTGGCCACACATTTTTCGAAACGCTTTTGCGTTTTGCAAAGTGTGTGATAAATGCCAAAGGGTAGGAAATCTTTCAAGGAGACATGAAATGCCCCAATCCTCTCTTATATTTTGCAAAATATTTGAAGTTTAGGGAATTGATTTCATGGGGCCGTTTCCTACATCATTCGGGCACGCATATATTTTACTTGCGGTGGACTATGTTTCCAAGTGGGTGGAAGCAAAGGCCACCAAAACTGATAATTCAAAAGTGGTTGCAACTTTTTATAAGGAAAATATCTTTACAAGATTTGGAATTCCAAAAGCCTTAACCAGTGATAGGGGTACCCATTTCTGCAACAAGACGATCACGGCTCTCCTTAAGAAGTACCACGTCCACCAACGAGTATCAACAACTTATCATCCACAAACAAACGACAAAGTTGAGGTATCCAACCGGGAAATAAAGACCATCCTTGAAAAGACAGTTTCTCCCGGACGGAAGGATTGGAGTGCAAGGCTAAATGACGCCCTATAGGCATATCGTACAGCCTAAAAAACTACTACCGGGATGTCTCCTTTTAGGCTCGTGTTTGGGAGAGCTTGTCACCTACCGGTGGAGCTAGAGCACAAAACTTGGTGGGCGGTAAAGAAGTGCAACATGAACATAGAGAAAGTTGGAGATTTCCGGAAGCTCCAATTGCAAGAGTTGGAGGAACTGAGGCTAGATGCATATGACCATGCTACCACATACAAAGAAAAGACTAAAGCATGGCATGACCGAAACATTCTCCGGAAGAACTTCAAGGTAGGTAATAAGGTACTTCTCTTTCAATCACGTTTGAAAGTATTTGCAAGTAAGATGCGTACAAGATGGACATGGTCATTCGTAGTAGCCGAAGTATACCATCACCGAGCTATGAATCTTTATGATCCCCAAATGCACAAGGTGTTCAAGGTAAACGGACAAAGGCTAAAACCTTACCTTGAAGGAGTCAAGAACAATCCAATTGACGAGATGGTGCTGGAGGAGGCAAAGTCAGAGAAGTAGAGATCTTACGTCGACCAACGACGTAAAACAAAGGCGCTTCTCGGGAGGCAACCCGAAGGAATAAGAAGAGGAGCCTCTGCAAGAAAACCGCCCCTGCGGCTCAGTGTCCCCGCCCCTACAGTGACATCCATGCCCAGCGCCGCCCCAGCGCTGGGCCTGCGCCTGCAACATGCTAGTCACCGCCCCCGCGGTGACATCCCTAAGCCCCTGCGGCGGCCATCCTTGACACACATCCTCGGCGCCGCCCCCGGCGCTGAGCCTGCGTGACCCTTCTCCCTTGTCATCGCCCTTGGGGCGCAAGCTCCTGCCCCTGCGATTTTACCCAAAAAAGAATAAAAATAGAAATAGCAAAAGCATTCCCTACACCTACCCCACCCACCCACTCTCTATCTCCACACCAACCATATCTCCCTTGCCTTTACCCTCTCAAACCCTTGCAACGCCCTTGCGCCACACCAAAGCCACTCACAAGCCACCCTGTGACGCCCCTGCACCACCTCCAACAACTGCCAAACCCTTGCGACGCCCCGCGCCACCCTCACCAGCTCCACCTTCCTCCCTCCAAACTCTCTCACCTTACTACACACTTCATCACCAACCACCACCAAAATCCACCCCTGCTCCACCTCCGGCGACGCTTACACCAGCAAGAAGTCACCGGAACGGCCTCAGCATCACCACCTTTGTTGCTCCACAGAATTCTCCCTCTGCACTTCTCCCGCCCCTTCGCCTGCAAGCTCCTGTAACTGCGCCATGCCGCCCCTGCGCCTGCTACAGCCGCCCCTACGGATAATACAACAGAGGGTTCGTTTTCTCTCAAGTTTTAGAAAGTTTCTGATTCCTTTGCTAAATTACATACCAGAATGGAGCCACAAAGGAAATACAAAATCATCGAAGCTGAGAAAGAGAGGTATAGGATCGTACAGGATCGAGTGGTGTACGCAACTCAATTCTTGCACGGTCCTACATTTGAGAAGCTTGGAATGCTGGAGAGCATGCAGTCCTTTTTGGCGAATGTTGGGCTCGGAGACTTCCTACAGAGGAGTGCTCCAACATATCCCGAGCTCAGCAGACAGTTCATCTCCACCTTCACAATGGAGAAGGAAGATCATGTGTGTATTGGACTCACCTTCAAGTTCAACAAGGTGAAATACACACTTGATTACAACGATCTACAGGAGGCCTTCGGGGTGACTCTCAACCTCTCCGCAAACTAGTGGGATCAAGTCCCGACCCCGGACCTGTGTGAGTTCTAGCAGGAAGCTACCAGGTCAAAGTTTCATGCTGGGGGTGAGTACTCCAACAAACTCACTCACCCTAGCTTGAGGCTCATCTCCAAGATCCTCATGAGTGTCTTCTGTGGACACAAAGAGGAAAACAAGGTCGCCCTCAAGGACCTCCCACTACTCTACTTCTGCCTTCCGATGAGCGAGAAGGTGATGGATTGGCCGTCCCTCTTCCTTGCCACTTTGAAGCGGATTAGGAGGAACGAGCCGAGGGACATTGTCGGAGGTGGGGTGATCTCCTTGATCGCCTCACAGTTGATGGACCTATCCGAGCTAGAGGACAAGCTGGAGGCTCCTCTTTACACTGAGGGGATGCTTAGGAGGTGCAAGCTCCTCCGACGGGACGGGGATAACCTATTTTGGATCTCCCTTGCAGATGGGTGCCAACTCACCTACCTCCCTCGGCCTTTACTATTAGGGGATGAGCTCTCCGAGCTCTACATTCTGGCAGATCCCTTCATGCCGAGGAGGCTACTAGTGGCCATTGTGGAGAGGCATGCTGCGAGCTCCAGACGGACTCATCAGGAGAAGCACCTGCCCATCCCAGACGACAAGGAGATGCCTACTGCGGCACCAGAGGAGGATCCGGCCCTTGCAAGCCTTCGGGCTCAGATGGCAGCTATGACCACCTAGCACCGGAGCTGGCAGTCTGACTACCAAAGACTATGCTGGAGCAGAAGTAGAGCTGGCAAACGAGTTTTGCCGCCTCCATGACCTCCCACTTCGACGAGAGGCAGAAGGCTTGGCAGGCGGCCTAGCAGCAGCAGTTGGAGGCTCAGTAGCTGGCTTGGCAAGCCAGCTTTGAGACCTCTTTTGGCCATCGGATGACGGCTCAGTAGGACCGCATTGATGACATCTATCGCCGGCAGGAGCACTTCTTCCGCCACTTTCCTTACCCACCGGAGGAGGGTCCAGGTGGTCAATCCGGACCATCCCACTGAGGGGTACATTTCTTTTCCCTTTTCCCACATTTATCTTTGCCTCATTTCCACTTTGAGGACAAAGTGTACTTCAAGTATGGGGGAGGGACATATCATTGCTTGTACAGTTTCATTTGAGTTGTTGTTTAGTTATTTTGCATTGAATCTTATTCAGTTTGAAATTCAAAAAAAAACCAAAGAAAAAGAAAAAAAGGAATGAAAACCCTTGGATAAACCGAAAACCCGAAAGGGCGGTTTAGGCAAAAAGAAGGTAGTCCGACCAACCTTAGGTTGGTGCAAAATTTGACTTGAGGGATGTGAGACTAAAGTGAGATCATCAAAAGAAGAAGAGTGGCAAGGTGAAAACCCGAAAGGGCACCTTGGCAAAATGAGCGACACCGAGTGTAGGTTTCCCTTCCGGCGTTTGGCGACATAAGAAGGGGAGTCATAAGGAGGTTGTCCGGGTAGGCCACTCTTGGAGCGATAAGGATGGTAGTATTTCTTTTTCTAACATTTTCCTCTCTTTTCCTTCTTTCTTTCTTGGCTTTTCTCTTGTTTTTCATTATCTTTCTGCTTACTCATGCTTTCTGAGGCCTTTGAGTCTAGTTGATGTCATTTGTTTTTACTCGGGACAAGTAAAAGGTCTAAGTATGGGGGAGTTTAATAGGTGATGGAATCACTATCATTTAGGATAGTTTTTAGAGTCTTTTTATTGCATTTGTGTAGGTTTATGCTACTATCTTCTTGGTCCAGAAGAGGAAGACTAAAAGAAGCTAAGGAAGGAGTTATAAGCACTTAGGAGTGAAGATTGTTCACAAAGCAAAATTTATGTTGCCTCACCGCCCCAGTGGAGCCTTGTCACCGTCCCTGGGGGTGATACCTTACTCCGGAGCGCTCCTTGCACCTTCGCCAACGCCAGCCACGAAGACGGTCACCGCCCCTGCGTCAACCCTGGCGCGCCTGCGGTGACTTGCCCTGAAGAAGCGAAGACCAGCGCCCCTGCGCCTCTGCTGCGCCTCAACCTGGGAGCTGGAAGATGAAGAAGTTGTGTCACCGCCCTTGCGTCGACACTGGGACGCCCTGGCGGCTTGGCATCAGAAACGGCAGGAAGTCGAAGAGTTGGACGTTTTGAAGAGCATTAAAGATCCGCCCCTGCGGAATTGCCTAGCCGCCCCAGCAGCCATGAAGAAGATCAAGCATTTTTGCCTTCACCGCCCCTGCGGAGCTAAAGGTCGCCCCTGCGGTTTAACGTCAGAAGCTTTACTCTGGTTGTTTACACCCCCTTTATTGCATTAAAGGTGGTTGTTTTGGGATGGCCATTTACTCCTATTTAGTGTTTTTTGTAGTATAAATAGTCTTTGGTTGATTGCTAGAATCATCCAACTTATCATCCAACAAATTATTCACTTTTTCCATTTAGATTATCTTGCTACCTTTGTAATGAGTTGCTAACTCCCTTGCTACATTGGGTTGGTTTGAAGCTACATTGTTACTTTGGTTGTAAGTTCTTTTTAATATAAGTTTTTATTCAGTAATGCTTTGTGTTTCCTTGATCTTCATTGTCTAATTGCATGTTTTACTATTACTTGAGATTGATCACCTTAGGTTCTAAAGTGCATGGAAAGAACTAGGATTAATAGGTTCCGGGTTCGGGTCTTTAATCTAGTAGTAAACTTTAAGTAATAACGGGTTGTAATTACTTAAAGAAAAGGAAAACAAATATAAAGATAAGTTTAACGGTTTTAATCTTTTCTTTATATCCCTTAGTCTTTGTTTGAAAGCTAACTTGTTATTTGTTCTTGTAGGTTTACGGAACACTAACCTGTTAAGTTGTATTGATGCCGGTTGGCTTAACACATATATATGATCGAGATGGGAGATTACTTGAAAACTTGTAAAAGGAACTCACCAAAGTAGCAATTGTATGCTTAGAATCAACCTAGTGTAGATTCACCCATTATTGTCTTACTTGTTGCGTTATTCGTTTTCATAAGTTTTTGTGCATCAATTTGACCAAACCCCCCCCTTTGTTACTCATTTCTATAATCAATAATTCCATCTAATAAAACACCTTAACTCTCTTGGGTTCGACCCTTACTTAACTACTATACTTGTTTTAGTTCTAAGTCGGGAATTACTTTTGATTGGGTATAGACGACCATAGAAATACCTCCAGTCAGTAGTCTTCTTCCCTCTTCCTGTTGCTGTTTGTATTCTTTTCTTCCTCTTCCCTTCATCTCCATGGCTATGGAGGAAACTTTTGAAGGGAGATCTAGTAAACCCTTGCATGTCCCTTTCTTGAGCTCGTTTAGGTCGTGGTGAAGAAGCTATGACATGTGGTGAAGGTTTAGGGAAGGCCTAGCAAGAGAAGGCGGCACTAGGAGCAAAGAACCAATCGAAGAAACGAACAAGACGAAGTTTCTCCTGCTCGACCGCGGGGCGGATCTACAGAGGCGCAGGGGCGGCCACCAGGGCGTAGGAGCGGTGCCAGGCATCCGCAGGGGCGGCGACAGGGTCCGCTGGTCGCCACTTAGCGTGCGTGCAAATAAGCTTAAATTATAAAACTAGAAATCAAGCAAGCGAACCCGCAGTGTACGGATCGATATAGTTAAGCAAGAATTCTAGAGTATCGAACACAGGGATTTGGGGGGTTAAATCCAGTTAAGAATTGTCAAGCGAGTAAATGTATGAGCTTTTGTAAATTATTGGGAAAACAACAATCCTAAAGATCCAGGAATCCAGCTGTGGCAATCGATTCAAGATATACTAGAGATATAAGGACAGAGTTGAGATATGCAAAGGTATACGAATGTAAGGCAATGTACGGTAAAGTTCCAAGACCTTATATGATTCACCTAAAGGCACTCTCTATAAAGGTTGTTGAGGCTTCAGTATAGAAAGATTCTAAAGGTAAGTATTAACGTCAAATACCCAAACTTGTAATCCAAGGATGAAGACTAACTAAACCGATTAAGGTTGTGACACTCGAAATCGGGGTAGAGGTTGTTGAGGCTTCACTACCACCTAGAAAAGGCAAGCCAAGACTAAGTTAAAGCAAATCTTTAACTTTGGATTAAAGTAAAAGCAAGGTTCGTAATTGACACAAAATTACGGGTAGTTCTTGAGTTCCACGGCCGTGGAAACTCAAGAACAGACCGTGGATTAGGTTCATCGGCAATTCTCTCTACCTCTCAGGATCCAATCTGTTTACGATCGATCTATCATCATCTAAGCCACAACTATCAACCCTTCACCTTAGAATTGCTAAAGGGTTTTAGCCAACAACAGTCATATTTATATCAAATTCAAGATTTAAAAGAATGAAAGATGAAAACCTTCGAAAACCTTGAATAAATCTCAAATCAATCTCAAATACACAAATCAAGAACAATGATGTAAGTAGATTCAGAATAACACAAATAATCACAATCCTTGATAAGAACGAAGAACGGGATGTCAATCCGTCTTCTAATCAAACCTAAGGACAAGGTATGAAATCTCCTTACGAACAATCTTCCAAATCTTCACTCTTTCTCCAACTTTCCGTCAATCCGGAAATCTCAATAGGGCAAAGCGCAAATCTCTCCACGGCGGTCTAAGCGAAGGGGTAAACTAGGGTAAGCAGAGTTGACGGAATCTCCTTCCTTCCGTCCTTATATAGGCCCAAATAAAATGCGTCTTTGGCCCATGTGCGTAGAAGATCGTGGCTTAAAATATTGCGTAAAAGATCGTCAAGATCACGGTCGTGGAAGCGTTCCACGCCCGTAATTTAGAGCGTGGAGTTGGATCACGGTTTGTCACAACTCTCCACGGCCGTGTAAGTTGCTGGAATGCACCACGCTTGTGTTGCCAAAGTTCCACGGCCGAGGATTAGAGCGTGGACTCTAATATGGTCGTACTTTAGAGCGTGGAATGTACATAGCTCGTAATTTCCTTTGTTTTTGTGTCATTCTTCATCCTATCATCATCCTTAGCTCCTAGTGATGTCCTCAATCCTTGGACATGCTCAATCTAGCTCCATTTTCTCTCGATCCGTTCGGTTTTAGCTCTTAATTGCCTACAATCAACACAAAGCTTATGTAGACCTCTATATCGACAAAATAGATAAACTAACTCACAATTGCTTCCATGCTTTATCAATGAATACCAATATAGATGAAATACACTTAGAAAACGTGCCTAAAATATCACAATATTTCATGCTAACAAATAACCCCATACTTGTCACTTGCTTGTCCCTAAGCAAGGTCTTTCAAAAGCTTTTAAAACTCAAGTTAGGATGAAATATGTGTACCTTCTCAATGCAAAAATTCTTTTAGATGAATGTGCTTTCTAATCAATAGATCATTCTCAAATCTTGCTTCATCGCTTATGAGACTTTCATACACATAATCAAAGAGTAAAGAGTAAAGAAAGCTCATGAATTAATCAAACTTCCATGTAAACATCATAACCTTCAAACATTATCAAAATCAATCATAGGAAACTTCAATTTAGATCACTAAGTCATATATCATTCTCTTGATCTTAAGGACTTTCAAACAAGGTCTAGAATGCGGAAAGGAAAGGAAAACTTTAAGGAATGTGGTGCATGAATCCGGGAAGGTGGATAACTACTCTTTTCTTTTTCTCTTGCGGTTTCCGCAGCACTTTCAACTTAGAGCTTCGCTCTCTTCTTTTCAATTCATTTTTCGACTTTACTTTTGGAGTTATGGATAGAGGTGCACAAAAACCGAAGCCTAGGAGATTGACGTTTCTCAATTTTTACGAGATGCCTCAAACCCTTGATGCACGTACCATAATCCGCTAGGAATATCGCTCAATCCGACTTTGGCAAGACACAAACACCCGGCTATGTGAATGGTGCCGAGTTACTCATCATCATGATTGACTTCCCCAAACCTATAATTTCTTTCTATTCTTTTGAATGCAAAATATTGCTTTCATGCCCCTCCCACATCAAACATGCCTTTTTCGTTCAACTCCTCCAAATTCCCGGATAGGTAAAGGAGGTCATTATTTCAATGAGGGGCTAAATGATCAAAGAAAGAAGAAAGAAAATCGAATTGCCTTAATCATCTCAAAAGAAGCATAAGAACTTATTATGTGATTTCATCCTTAACTTGTCAACATGATTTAAGTAACATTTATCACATTATGAAACTTGCAAAAGAGGAATAATCAACTCATTCAATTTCTTTTCAATTTACTATTTGTTTAAGCATGCGATTGTCATCAAAACTCAATTCACAAGTGGTGATTATCATAGAAATCATCTCTGTCCTTAGAAGCACAAAATTTTCAAAATTTTTCAATTTTTATGGGTTTTTCAAACTCTTTTTCATGCAATACAAAAATGAAATGTGCGGCAATAGAATGAAACATGCAAGATAGTCTCGATAAAGCATACAAAGTGAGTAAGAGTTAATACAAACTATTAGTCACACCCCACCCCATACTTGGAACAAACATTGTCCCTAATGTTCAAAGAAAAGAAAAAGAAGAAAAGAAAGAAAGAAAAAGAAATCACAAAACGGTGGTGGAGCGGCTAAAACGTCGATCATCAAAGTCATCACTGCGGTGGAGGCGATGGTGGAAACGGGGAGAAGCTGGGATCATAGTACCGCCCGAACTGCTGGCGGTAAACGTCTCTCATCATGTGGTCTAGATCGTCCACTCGTGCATCCCTAGCATCTGCACGTATCTCCAAAGCTCCAACCCTGCTGGAAAGGTCGGTAGCCCACTGTGGCAGCTGCTCGTACCAACCAGGCGGCTGGCTGTACCACGCCGGTGCATTTGAAGGTGCTGGTGCTGGCGGCGGCTGTGCATGCCAAGGCGGTGGAGTTCCCATCCAATCCGGCTGAGTGTTGTACCAAGCAGGAGGATCTGTCATCCAAGTCGGCCTCTCGTTCACACTAGCACGGCGAGAGGAAGAGCCAGATGCTCTAGTAGGGCGGGGAGAATGTCTAGGCATGTCGGGAACTGCATCCGGCTGATCCAGGAATGTACCAAAGTCCCGATCAGCTCCTCCTCCTCCCTCATAATCATCTCCTCCTCTCATCTACTCCTCCTCTACAACTGGTGGTGGTGGAACGTAAGGAGGGGCTACCAATCTGTTCGCATGCATGGCAGCGAACGTCGCCTTCCAGTTATGGCGTCCAGCCATAATGGAATATTCGGGGAGCCACTCTATACCTCTCCCGGTCCTACTCTCCCATGGCATAGCAGCATATGGTGGACCTCTATGGGTGGGGAAAATGATGCCTCTAGTCATGAGGTTATGTAGTCCTAGGGGTGTAGCAGCAATACGTGTGCAAGCAGAGAAATCTACCCCTAACTGTCGAGCAAGGTGGGTGACAATCCCACCATATCCAATGTTACCAGCCCTCTTGTTCTTTAGCTTGCTCATAGTAGCAGCTAAGAGGGTGGCACAATCTGCAGGTCTACCGTATAGCATACAGTAGAGAAGGAAAAGCTCATCTGTCTTGATTTTCTGAGGTGTCTCCGTCCTAGGGAAGAGACACTCAGAAAGTACCCTGTGAGCAATCTTCAAGCCTAGGTGATACATCAACTTAGCCTTGGTATCAGCTGGCTGCCAGCGGTCCTCGCTGGCGTAGATCATAGCGATCTCTTCCCAGAAATCCTTGGCGTACACGCCACTGGGGAAACGACCATTGAAGGTCTCGTGGAACCCGAAGAAGGCTCCAAACTCCCTGATGGAGAAGTCATAATCTCTTTCCATCAGCCGGAAAGAGACAGTCCTATCCACATGACTGTGCTCGAAGGAAACTACAAACTCCCTCGTAATTTCCTCATAAGCATCTTCCCGAATAGCGGAGAAGATGACTAAGCCGGCTCTATCTAAGAGCCAAGTAATGTCTCCTATCACATGTAGAGGCTCTAACTCTTCAAGTAATAGGTACCTAGGTCCTATGACCGTTCTCTTATGGATCTTCTCTAAAGCATCGAGATGATCCTCATGGATGGTAGGGATCCTAGGGTGAGGTGGTGATGGTGATGATGGAGGTGAAAGGGATGAAGGGGGTGGTGCTCTAGAAGAGGAAGAGGGGTTGCCCTTCCTTTTCTTATTCTTATCCTTATCCTTGTCCTTGTTCCTACCGGACACTCTCCTCACAAAATCCATACTCTGTCAAAAACCACGGTTTGTTCTTCAATTTCCACGGCCGTGGAACGTCCAGGAACCGTGGTTTATCTCGAAAATTCTCAAATTCCAACAGAAATTCACCAAATTCAGCAACAAGCAGCCCCAGACTAATTTCCATCCAATTCCAATCAGTTCTCCTACAAATTCAATCGAAAACAAAGCCGAATCGACAAAGAGAGACAAAGAGCCAAAAACCTAGGCTTTCGGATTTTGTAATCCGAATTGTGGCTTCTCCGGTGATTTGCCGCTCGAATTGTTGCTTGGATCTTGTAGGTGTATGGATTTGCTTCCGTTTTGGTCAAAGAATCGTCGAAAACAATTAACGTATGAGGAATTTAGAAAAGGGGCATGGATTCGGCTTTTTTTGGGCATGGAATGGGTTTTTGGTTTGTGTTTTGTGAAGAACGTGATTTATATAGTGACCGTCAAAATTTTTGAAAACCACGGTCTATCGGGGGGTTCCACAGCCGTGGAAATGTACGGAACCATGGTTTTAGTGATTTTTCTCAGGCTTTTGAAAATTACGGTCACTGCAGTTGTACGGCCGTGGTTTAGGCCGTGGAACTCTTTGTAATGCTCCAAAGTCCAAGTTTCGTCACTTTTCTTCAAACTTTCTCTTCCCCTTTCCTTTTCCATTGTTCCTACATCCAAAAACACGAACATACCGGAAGGTATCGAAGGCAAAACAAAGCAAAAAACGTCTAAACTAAACTAATCTATGAATCAAAAACAAAAGCGATAATGCAATACCTTGGGTTGCCTCCCAAGAAGCGCTTTGTTTAACGTCCGTAGCTAGACCATATTCGCACTTATTCGAGTGCGGTGGGCGCGAACTCTTCAACTTGGAGTTCCGGTGTATACTTCTTGAGTCGTTGACCGTTCACCTTAAAGCTTCCGCCCGTTTCACCCCATACTTCAACTGAACCATGGGGGAAAATACGTTTGATTAGAAAAGGTCCGGTCCAACGAGATTTAAGCTTACCTGGAAAGAGACAAAGCCTTGAATTGAAGAGGAGAACTTGATCTCCCTCTTTGAATTCCTTTGGAATGATATGCTTATCATGCCAACGCTTTGCTCTTTCTTTGTAGATCTTGGCGTTTTCGTAAGCGTTCAAGCGAAGTTCCTCAAGCTCATTTAGGTCCAAGAGACACTTCTCTCCCGCTTCCTTCATCCTGAAATTTAGCCACTTGATTGCCCAAAATGCCTTGTGCTCCAACTCTACCGGTAAGTGACAAGACTTCCCATACACAAGGTTGTATGGTGTGGTTCCGATGGGAGTCTTATACGCAGTCCGGTATGCCCACAATGCATCATCTAGCTTCAAGGACCAATCCTTCCTTGTCCTTGAAACCGTCTTCTCTAGGATTCCTTCGATCTCCCGGTTTGAGATCTCCACTTGCCCACTAGTTTGTGGATAATAGGGGGTGGCGATCTTGTGAGTCACCCCATACTTAGCTAAGAGAGCTTCAAAGCGCCGGGCAATGAAGTGAGAGCCTCCATCACTAATGATGGTCCGTGGTGTCCCAAATCGTGGGAAAATGGTCTTGTTAAAGAACTTAACCACTACCATGGCATCATTGGTGGGAGAGGCAATCGCTTCAACCCATCTTGAAACATAATCAACCGCTAAAAGTATGTATGGGTTACCACAAGATGATGGGAATGGTCCCATGAAGTCTACTCCCCAAACATCAAAGATCTCCACCTCTTGGATGTTGTTGAGAGGCATCTCATTCCTCCTAGATATATTTCCTGTTCTTTGACAAGCATCGCAGCAGGAAACAAAGGTTTGCACATCTTTAAATAGAGTAGGCCAAAAGAATCCAGATTGCAATATCTTAGCGCTAGTCTTGTTCAAACTAGCGTGTCCTCCACATGGTAGTGAATGACAATGGCGGATGACACTTTGCATCTCATCTTCCGGCACACATCGCCGAATGATGCCATCCGGACCTCTCTTAAAGAGGAGAGGTTCATTCCAAAAGTATTCCCGAACATCCTTAAAGAACTTCTTTCTTTGTGCGTAGGATAATCCGGGTGGTAATTCCTGACAAACCAAATAGTAACCAAAATTAGCAAACCATGGTTCGTTACCTTTGGAGATCACATCGATGCACTCCTCTATGATATGTAAATGTTCGTCCGGGAAGGAGTCATCTATAGGTAGATGGTCGTCCTCTAGATGTGTTAGACGACTCAAATGATCCGCAACAGAATTTTCCAAACCCTTCTTGTCGCGGATCTCTAGATCGAATTCTTGTAGGAGAAGAATCCATCTAATTAGCCTTGGCTTCACATCCTTCTTTGCAAGGAGGTACCGGATCGCAACATGATCCGTGTATACAATCACCTTTGCACCTACAAGATAAGAGCGAAATTTGTCAATTGCATAAACGATAGCTAAAAACTCTTTTTCGGTAGTGGCGTAGTTAAGCTGCGCCTCATCTAGCGTCTTGCTAGCGTAGTATATGGCATGGGTTCGCCCTTCCTTTCTTTGTCCAAGAACAGCTCCTATAGCTACGTCACTTGCGTCACACAGAACCTCAAAGGGAAGATTCTAATCCGGAGGTTGGATAATCGGAGCTGAAATTAGAGCTTCCCGAATCATATTGAACGCATCTAAACATTCCTGCGAAAACTCAAAAACTGCATCCTTCATCAATAGATTAGTAAGCGGTTTTAATATTTTAGAGAATTCTTTTATGAAGCGCCTATAAAATCCAGCATGTCCTAGAAAACTTCTTATCCCTTTCACCGAAGTTGGGGGAGGAAGCTTTTCTATAGTCTCTATTTTAGCTTTATCCACCTCAATCCCTCTACTAGAGATTAAGTGTCCTAATACAATGCCTTCCTTCACCATGAATTGACACTTCTCCCAATTAAGAACTAGGTTAGTGTCTTCACACCTTTGTAACGCAAGAGCAAGGTTAGAAAGACAATTGTCAAAAGAGGAACCATAAACGGAGAAGTCATCCATAAAAACCTCCATGATTTCCTCTATATATTCCGAGAAAATGGCCATCATGCACCGTTGAAAGGTGGCTGGGGCGTTGCAAAGCCCGAACGGCATCCTCCTATAGGCAAACGTACCCCACGGGCACGTGAACGTGGTCTTCTCTTGATCATCCGGGTGTATCAGAATCTGAAAGAAACCACTATAACCGTCAAGATAGCAAAAATGCGAATGTTGTGCTAACCTTTCAAGCATTTGATCGATGAAGAGTAGTGGGAAGTGATCCTTTCTCGTCGCGTTGTTTAGCTTGCGGTAGTCTATGCACATCCGCCATCCTGTTACGGTTCGGGTGGGAATGAGTTCGTTATTCTTGTTAGTGATGACTGTCATTCCTCCCTTCTTCGGAACCACTTGAACCGGACTCACCACTTGCTATCGGAGATAGGGTAGATGATACCTGCATCAAGAAGTTTAAGAATTTCCTTCTTGACAACCTCCTTCATGGTCGGATTTAACCGCCTTTGAGGTTGTCGCGAAGTCCTAAAGTCCTCTTCCATTAAGATCTTACGCATGCATAGGGAAGGTTTGATTCCAACTAAGTCCTCTATAGTATATCCTAAAGCTTTTCTATGTTTCCTAAGGACAACCATGAGCTTACTATGTTCATCTATGCTCAAATCGAAACTAACAATTACCGGAAAGGTAGAATTAGGTCCAAGAAATGCGTACCTTAGATGTGTAGGGAGTGGCTTTAGTTCCATCACTATCGGAGTTTCTAATGGCTCTTGAGGAGCATCCGATGCTTCTTAGAAGTGTCTAAGGATGTAGAAGGTGTTGGAGAAGAATCAAGAGAAGTTGAGGAAGAGACACAATTGCCTTCGGAATTACCCAAAATTACGGCCTCTTTGCATCCTCCACGGCCGTGATTTTGGGCGTGGAAAGTAAATACGGTTGCTTTGTTCTCTCCACGACCGTGTAACCCTCTGGAGTGCTCCACACTTTTGTTAGTGAAATCCACGGCCGTGGAATAGAGTGTATGACCGTGGATCCGTACGTTTTCTGCCTCGTCGTGGAGTGTCTCAAACTCCTCTTCACATAATTCTTCTTGTGCTTCTAAGGCTTCAATTGCCTCATTACACTCCTCTTCTTCCCCTATATCCATTAGACTTGTAGTAATAACCTTTTGCAAAGGATCTTTGAAGAGAATAGCACTTACCTCCTCTCTAGACAACCCTTCTTCATCTTGGATATTGAATATATCCTCATCAAAGATTGGTTCCTTCACTAGAGTGGAAAGAACGAACTCTACCTTCTCTTCTCCTATGTCAAAGGCGAGTCTAGCATTCTTGCAATCGACTATGCAGCCGGATGTTGCAAGAAACGGTCTTCCGAGAATGATCGGGACCGGACTATCTGCAGGAATGTCAAGCACAACAAAATCTATAGGAACATAGAATTTACCTAGCTTGACCGGGACGTCTTCAACAATACCGACGGGGCGAGTTATGGATCGGTCCGCCATGTACAACGTCATCTTCACCGGTTTAGGATCACCTAAAACGATCTTCCTACATAATGCAAGTGGGATGATGCTCACACTTGCTCTCAAGTCACATAATGCATCATATTTGACATCTCCCACTCCTATGGGAATACAAAATGACCCCGGATCCTTTAGCTTTGGGGGCATCTTCTCTTTAATGGTTTTGATGAGATCCGAAGAATCTGAACTCATCTTAACCTCTCCAAAATCCTCTAGCTTTCTCTTGTTAGAGAGGATTTCCTTTAAGAACTTACCATAAGCCGGCATACCTACAATAGCATCAATGAAAGGTATATTAATATGCAATTTGCTCACGAGTTCTATAAACTTACCGAATTGCTTGTCTATACGCGCTCTTGCTCTAGATTGCGGGAACGGTAGGGGAGGTTTGTAAGCTGGAGGAGGAACGTAGACATCTTCCTTCTCCTTCCCCTTTTCTTTCTCTTTCTCAACGGGAACTTCTACAAACTTAGGCTGCGGGTCGGTAGTTGTTACCCCGCTCCTAGTTGTGATTGCCATCACCCTTCCTTTTGGGTTGTCCTTCGTTTTTCCTGGAAGTTTCCCTTGATTCCTAGGAACTTCCTCCGTATGGCTGAACATTTGGTTTTCTAAAACCTTTTGGGTTTTATCAACCTTGGTAATGTGATCATCAACCTTGATGATGCGAGTCTCTAACCCTTGAAGCTTCCCCAAAATCGTTTCCAACATGGGATCGGGCTTCTCTTTCCCCGAAGTGCTTCCACCATTAGATGTTTGCCCCTGGCTTTTCAAAGGAGTGGAAGAAGAGGAAGGTGGAGTTAGTGAATTTCCTGAATTGGAAGGATAAGAATTACCGGAATTTTGTTGATTGGAACGCCAATTGTTGTTTTTTGAACCCCTATTGTTGTTCCAATTGTTGTTCCGGTTGTTGTTGTTGTTGTTCTAGTTGTTCCGGTTGTTGTTCCGGTTGTTGCGATTGGTATTCTCATTACCGTTGTGGTTATTGTTGTTGCCTAAATAACCCACATCTTGCTCCTTATGCTTCAGAAAGTTGGTTTTGATGGCTTCCTTCAACTCTTTAATCTCCGTGTTGAGAGAAAAGATTTGAGTTTGAGCTGCTTGTGATAGTTTTGCTCCTTGATCCACATGATTCGCCTCCGCTTTCCGATGAGAATACTTCTCTATAACTCGCTCTTGCTTCTCAATGAAGTCCCAAGCGTCATCTTCCCTCATGTCCATGAATGTACCACATGAAAGGGATTGGAGCTTGAATTGTGTCTCCATATCCAGCCCCTTATAGTATATCTCCAATAGTGCAAGCTTGGATATGCCATGATGAGGGCAATCCATATCAAATCCTGAAATCTTTCCCAAGATTGAAACAAACTTTCGTTAGATCTCATAGAAAATGCGTTAATCTTACCTCTTAGCTCCGCCGTTTTGGATGGCGGAGAGAACTTAGTGAGGAATTCCGAAGAAAGATCCTCCCATGTTTCAAGCTTCCCACTTGGAAGAGCTTGATACCAAGACAATGCTTTCCCCTTCAAGGAGAAGAAGAAAGGCTTGAGTTTGTAGCTGTTGGTAGTTGCGTTCTTCGGCTTCATTGTCTCCATCATAATCTCAAAATTTTGTAGATGTTGGTGTGGAGATTCAGCGTTTGTTCCACCAAATTGGTTTTGGCGAACAATGGTAATAACTTGAGGGTTGAAGTTAAACCCTTGTGCATCGTCAACATCAAAGTTCACACCTAAACGGCGTGGTTGCTGCGTTGGATCCATCCTTTGGCCAAGAGTTCTTGGCTCCTCATCCACACGTTCGACCCTCGCGTTCCTAGGTGGAACACGGCGATTTGCAGCTGTCCGTGGATAGAATGGATTCACATTGATCGTTGGATCAATTTCCTCTAGTGGTGGCATGGAGGAGTCGCTATCCTCATTGGATGAGTTGGCTCTAACCGATCTTCCCGGTCTCCTCCTTTTCTTTTTCTCTTTGAGGTTGTTTATTTCCAGCCTCATTTGGAACATCATGTCCATTAGATCATCAACCTTCATTTGATGACTATCTGTTTCTTCCCTACGAGTCTTCTCACTCCATTGGAGTTGAGCTTCCTTTTCCGCTAACTCCGATTGGAGATCACGTTCTCTTTCTTCAGCCATTTTTCTTTCCTTAAGCTTTCTTCTCAAAGTCCTCTCAAGCTCTTGATCAAGAGGTAATAGGTCTTCGTTATTCCTAGACCTGCGCATGCACTCGAAAAGATATCAAATAACAAGGGAGAAGCTCCCAAGCTTGACAACCGATAACCGAATTCGGCCTAGACCAAATCCCCGGCAACTGCGCCAAAAACTTGTTCGCCACTTAGCGTGTGTGCAAATAAGCTTTAATTATAAAACTAGAAATCAAGCAAGCGAACCCGCAGTATACGGATCGATATAGTTAAGCAAGAATTCCAGAGTATCGAACACAGGGATTTGGGGGGTTAAATCCAGTTAAGAATTGTCAAGCGAGTAAATGTATGAGCTTTTGTAAATTATTGGGAAAACAACAATTCTAAAGAACCAGGAATCCAGCTGTGGCAATCGATTCAAGATATACTAGAGATATAAGGACAGAGTTGAGATATGCAAAGGTATACGTATGTAAGGCAATATACGGTGAAGTTCCAAGACCTTATATGATTCACCTAAAGGCACTCTCTATAAAGGTTGTTGAAGCTTCAGTATAGAAAGATTCTAAAGGTAAATATTAACGTCAAATACCCAAACTTGTAATCCAAGGATCAAGACTAACTAAACCGATTAAGATTGTGACACTCGAAATCGGGGTAGAGGTTGTTGAGGCTTCACTACCACCTAGAAAAGGCAAGCCGAGACTAAGTTAAAGCAAATCTTTAACTTTGGATTAAAGTAAAAGCAAGGTTCGTAATTGACACAAAATTACGGGTAGTTCTTGAGTTCCACGGCCGTGGAAACTCAAGAACAGACCGTGGATTAGGTTCATCGGCGATTCTCTCTAACTCTCAGGGTCCAATCTGTTTACGATCGATCTATCATCATCTAAGCCACAATTATCAACCCTTCACCTTAGAATTGCTAAAGGGTTTTAGCCAACAACAGTCATATTGATATCAAATTCAAGATTTAAAAGAATGAAAGATGAAAACCTTCGAAAACCTTGAATAAATCTCAAATCAATCTCAAATCCACAAATCAAGAACAATGATGTAAGTAGATTCTGAATAACACAAATAATCACAATCCTTGATAAGAACGAAGAATGGGATGTCAATCCGTCTTCTAATCAAACCTAAGGACAAGGTATGAAATCTCCTTACGAACAATCTTCCAAATCTTCACTCTTTCTCCAACTTTCCGTCAATCCGGAAATCTCAATAGGGCAAAGCGCAAATCTCTCCACGGCGGTCTAAGTGAAGGCGTAAACTAGGGTAAGCAGAGGTGACGGAATCTCCTTCCTTCCGTCCTTATATAGGCCCAAATAAAATGCGTCTTCGGCCCATGTGCGTAGAAGATCGTGGCTTAAAATATTGCGTAAAAGATCGTCAAGATCACGGTCGTGGAAGGGTTCCACGGCCATAATTTAGAGCGTGGAGTTGGATCACGGTTTGTCAAAACTCTCCACAGCCGTGTAAGTTGCTGGAATGCACCACGCTTGTGTTGCCAAAGTTCCACGGCCGTGGATTAGAGCGTGGACTCTAATACAATCGTACTTTAGAGCGTAGAATGTACATAGCTCGTAATTTCCTTTGTTTTTGTGTCATTATTCATCCTAGCATCATCCTTAGCTCCTAGTGATGTCCTTAATCCTTGGACATGCTCAATCTAGCTCCATTCTCTCTCAATCCGTTCGGTTTTAGCTCTGAATTGCCTACAATCAACACAAAGCTTATGTAGACCTCTATATCGACAAAATAGATAAACTAACTCACAATTTCTTCCATGCTTTATCAATGAATACCAATATAGATGAAATACACTTAGAAAATGTGCTTAAAATATCACAATATTTCATGCTAACATCCGCCGGGAGCATCAGCTTGCTTCCGCAGCTGCGTTTTCTTTACCAGTAGGTTCCTCCCTCCCTTTCCTCTTGTTCCTTCCTTAGATCCTTGATATAGTTAGAAGCATGCTTAGGATGGACCTAGGACTTGTGAGAATGCCTTAGAGTGGTTGCTAGCCTTGGAGCCCTTATGGCTTGGTGTGAATGATGATCTTGAGAGTTGAGCATGTTGATCCTCCTAAGCTAGTTCCTTCTCCTGGGCTGTTGTCGTTGATCATGTCCTTAGGTTGTATAGGTTGTTGTGAGCTTCCCTTGCTTGTTGAGAGTACCATGAGTACCTTGGACCCTAGGATGCAATCCTAGTTTGAGAGTTAAAGGATCTTGCTTAGATCACTAGAATGAAGTATATGACTGCATGAGTAAGGACTTGTGTTGATGAGTGTATTCGTGTATGAGAAGGTTGTGTACTTCATCACTAAGGAACCTAGAGTGTTGTGAGTTGAGAGACGAGGTAAGTCTCTTTACTTACTTAGCCGTATTCGATGTATTAGATTCATTGTGTGTTTGGTTGTGTGTGTTTTATCGCTTTCTTTATAACATATAAACCGGTAATAGGACCACCGACATTTATGTATATATTTTGGCCCAAGTGTATGATAACGGGCGGTGACATCATCTGCCTAGCTCTTGCGAGAGTCTAGGAGGTTCTCGGCGACAAGCCCGTGCTGGTTAGATGGTGGAGGCATCCGTATCGTTCTATGCCAGTAAGTAGGGACCGAGGCGGGACCACAGTGGTCTCTGTCAAAACTAAGTTGAATTAGAACGGGATACGACCTAATAAATAAAGATAAATAACCTGAATGTTTGTACAGCATGTCTATGTGATGTGATTATATATGATTGTGTTTGTGCCTTCACCATGTCTTTAATGCTTCGAATGTAGCTAACGGTTTTAAACCGCTTGTGTAGATGCCCCGCAGGTTAGGGACGTCGCCGAGTGAGGTGGAGGAGTGGACAGCCGAGGGTCGCCGTAGATTGTAGGACGGGGGCGTTTTTGGGATTGTTGTTGTCGTTTTACCCTTATGTTGGTTTATGGATTGCTGTACGCTTTCGGATTTATGTTTTGTGTCGTTCTGAGGGCTCGGCTTAGTTTCCACGTTGTACTCTTTACTTTTCCGTCTTGCATACATTATAAATGATTTCGACTTTTGGAGCCTTTATTTGTGCCATGTTGGAAAGGTCCGGTGAGATTGTTGTCAGGTTAAGGGTCGGGACCAATTGTGTGGTCTCGCCCGTAGCATTCCGATATCCCGCAGATTCGGAGTGTTGCAATTATAGAGAAGACCGGGCTGATTGAATTTGTACAAATAATAGAGAATGCATATGTGGAGATAACTCATGAGTTCCTTAGCTCCTTCACCCATGACCCAAACATTAGAAACGTAACCTTTAGATTGATGAACAGGAACTATAACTTTGATGTTGGAGTGTTCGGAAATTTCTTTGGCTTCCCGGTCTCCCATGCAGGCACATTCCCCCATGGAGTCAAAGCCGCTGAATTTTGGGAGACTATCTCCATTGGACAATATGAAGGCGATAAATGGAGGCCCGGTAATTTAAAGGAGAAGAGCATGTACAATCTTACCTTCAAGATTGCTCACCGGATTTTGAGCGAGTCTATGTTTGCAAAGACGGAGACCTAGCAGAAGGTACAAGCTAATGAGCTCTTCATCCTTTATTGTATGGCTGAGGGACGGTTCTAGACTATGCTACCATGTTGTCGGAATACTTGGAAAAAATTGCAAACAAATCCGGTGGCCACATATGTGTTGGAGGACTTGTCACTTACGTAGCAAAGGCATTAGGGGTGAACATTTCGGCGTGTACTCTTGCTGAAGAGGCACAACCCTTAGGGATTCAGAGTTTGGTATCTAGAGGAGTCATTGTTTCGAGAGGACGAGGAGAGCCTCATGTAGCCATGCCTTGGGATAGACAGGCCAAAGAGATCCTTTGGAAGCCACGCTACACATTCAAGAATGTCTACTACTAGAAGGAAGGATTCGAGCATTTTAGTGATGAGGAGTTTACTGAGGACGAGGGTGGAGATGCTGAGGATGCATGAGGAGACACAAAGGAGTATTCTACCGACACACAAGCTCCAGATGAAGGCATGATCGAGTTAGGAGATGGAGGGGACACCGAAGTTCTAGACACTGACCAGAAGGGAGGACCGACTAGGCCAGTAGATGATGATGCCACAGGGGACGAGCACATGGAAGAGGCTGACCCATTTTTCCAGCCTCCACAGCAGATGCCACCTATATCACCCCGCCGGTCATTCTCACGACGACGTCAAGCGCAGCCACAGGACGATGACTCCAGTTTCGGCACCCGGATGGACACACTGACTAGAGAGTTCCGGGATTTCCGGACCGAGGTACGAGGCTGCCACTCATCCTATGATTGCCAGTGGAGCGACCTCTACTATCACACTTTTGGTCATTTCTACGATCCATCCGCTCCGGTGTATCCACCACATCCACCACCACAGCAGGACTGAGAGACTCACCTTTTACATTGTAAGTATTTTTCTCCATTCTATACTTGAGTTTTCACATTGGGGACAATGTGAGAATTAAGTATGGGGTGGGGGTACTTACAATCCTTTATCATCTTGTCACACTTCTACTTTCATTGCACTTGCATTTTCAGATTTCGGGTTTGTAAAAACTCTTGTCACACATTTTATTTTCGGACATTTGCACTGCATTTTCGTCCAATATAAAAAATTCAAAAAATTTGTGTGCTTCTAAAAACGGATATGACCTCAATGATGACAAATGTGTTGTAAATATGGGAAAGAAAGTCTTGTATGTTGAGGTTTAGCTATGGCATTTATGGACATTCATCCTTTACTTGATCACTATGTTTGATTTATATGCTATTTGATGTTTTGATAAAATTAAGGAATAATAATTGAAACCAACAAATAAGTTCTTATACATCATGACGGAATGACTAAGGCATTTCGTTATTTCTTCTTCTTCTTATCCACATCTAACACCTCATATGTATTATTGCCTCCCTTTACCTTTTCCGGGAATTAGGAAGCATGCTAGTGAGAAGTGTAATGCTTTGTGAAGTTGTTGCAAAGAGTGAAATGTGTTAAAGTATAGAAAATAGGGTTGGGGACGTCAATCATGATGATGAGTAACTGTTCGCTCCTAAAGGTGTGTGCAAGCTTTAATATATATACCAAGAATAATTGCAAATAGCGAACCTACAGTGTACGGATCGATCTTAATAAAAGCAAGAATTTCAGGGTCAAATAGAAGGACTATGGTGAAACAAAGATCGGTAATTCAGGTTGTCAATAACAAACACGCAACAAAACAAAGCTATCAAATATGATATAATAGTCAGATAAAGAAAATGCGGATTCTAGAGATTAAAGGATCCACTTGTGGTTTCGATACAAGATCTCAAAAGATAATGTGGACAAAGCTGAGGTTTGCAAAGGGAAGGTGTTTCTAAGGTGGGAATAGATCACCGGGTAAGTCTCACTACTCACTATCCCAAACCAAAGATCCTCTCACCGGGTAAGTCTCAAGGTACTAAGGAAAGGAACTATAATCTCAAACCAACACACAACCAAAGGGAATAGAATCAACCTTTACCGGGTAAGTCTCAGGCTAACTCTCAAAAATGGGATGAAGGCACACTCAAACCCCAATAAAGGATAAACCTTTATTACCTACACTCATGATCTTGGGTATACAAACAAAGGAATCACCGGGTAAGTCTCATCCTAGGCTTGCATTGAACCAGGAAAGGTATAACAAGGATAGGATTTGGCAAACTGAAACCTCAACTCAGATAAGGATCAAAAAAGGGTTCACCTCGTTCAGTTATATCCCATCCCAGCCGAGATGATCTATGACTGACCGAGGTGTTCGTCGGTTAAGGTAAAGGCTCAAGCTTTCAGGGTCCACTGGGATAAAGGATCATTCTATCATCGTCTTTTCCACAACTTTCAGCCAATCACCCTAGAATCGCATAAAGAACTTAGCCAACAATCATCATGATAACAATAATTAAATATATGAGAAAGGAATCAATATTCAAACAAAAAACCTTAACACAAAGGTCTGAATAACTGAATGAATGAAACAAACAATCAGCGTTCCTCAATCACAAATCAAAAAAGACAACAAAACCAAACCAACTAAGAAAATCTTACAAACTTCCTTCAACTTCCTTCAAAACTTGATTCCTTCCTTCCTTGAACTTCAACCTTCAAAACTTCCTTCAACTCTGGAGAACTACTGCTCCTCTGATCCGGAATTTCCGAGATACGGTGATCCGAGGATGATTGAATTCCAGAAAATCAGTCCATATATATAGGAGAATTATCTTCCAATGATAAAATATCTTAAAAAGATAATTTTCTTATAATATATCTCCATAGCATCCAAAATATATCAGCCAAAAGATATTCTTCCTTCCAGAAATCCAGCCAAAAATATGTGATATTCACTTTCCAAAAATAGAGGATCTTTGCCAAAAATAAAGATCTTATGTCCCTTCATCACTTCTCCTCGGTCCAGACGCTCCTGAAGATCACCTCGGTCGAGGTGGTACTGTAGCTGACCGAGGTGAGTCTCAGCTGAGAATGAATCTCTCTAATCTGGTAAAAAATCAATCTTCTAAATCATTTTCTTGCTTCCTGAACTCTTCATATAACTCCTCAATGCTCCAGAATGTAGCTCCAATGACTCCTTAGCTTCCTTAGCTCCATTTCGGTCTAAAACGTGCTCTATTTTTTCCTACAATTACAACGAAACTAGGTGTAGACCTCGATTCCCGCAAAGGTAGGCAAAACAACTATATAATCAATGAATATACATCCATACATGCAGATTTATGAAGATAAAACGTCTAAATCAATCCCAGAATATAGACTATAATACATGTTATCAGTAACTCGGCACCATTCACATAGACGGGTGTTTGTTTCTTACCAAAGTCGGATTAAGCGATAGTCCTAACGAGTCATGGTATGTGCATCACGGTTTGAGGCATCTCGAGAAATTGAGAATTGCTGATTTTCTAGGCTTCGGTTATTCTGCACCTCTGTCCATTTCTCAAAAAGTGAAAAAAGTAAATATTGCAAAATGCAAAGTGAAGTTCTATTGTCAGTGGTTGCAAAAGAGTTCGAAAATGTTGAAGTTTTATTACTTATTTCCGGAATCTACCTCCACATATTCTTTATATCTTCCACACCTTTGACACGTTTCTTTGGCCTTTATAAATTGAAAGTCCTTAAGACCCTTGTGCACGTGTTTAAGACTTATATAGTTTAGATTTGTTTTCTTATGATTATCTCTACATTTTATACCATACATTTCATGTATATTGTTTGGATAAAGTATAATTGCCCTTTCATACCATAACTATATCTATTCATACATTATCTTTCAATGCCTTATTACATCATAATGAGAGTGATCCGCCATTAAGAAGCACATCGCAAAAAGAGTTTTTATGTTTGTCTTCGTCTTTAGCATTGTATAATCCATATCATCTTATATTCTAAACTAAACCTTGCTTGGGGACAAGCAAGAGGCAAGCATGGGGTATTTTGATGACATGGATTATATACCATCGTATTCATGCATTATATGAGTTTATCACCACAGTTTCACATTCATTTAATGAAAATTATATGACTTTTAGTTCATTTTCATATATTTATCAAGAATAGAAGTCTACACTATTTTATTTGTGAAAATGTAGGGAAAAGTGGCAAGGTGGCACGAAGATATGAGCAAAATATCATAGAAGATCTGGAGGGAAGCAAAAAGATATGGAAAAGATCACGAGAGAAGATAGAAGTTGTAACTAAAAGATACCACACGATCTGGGAGAAAAATCGGATGATCGAAGGAAGTTTGGAAGGAAGTTCGGAATGATCAAATTCCATCCAAGACTATTGAGTCATAGGATCGAGGGAAGCATTCAAGGAGGAGGATCGAAGGAAGTTCGGAAGTTCTAGTCCAAGAATATAGTTCTTGGAGATTTTGTGAGTTTGATTCTATGTTATGTCTTTGTGATTGAGAATTAGAGTTTGTTATTGAGTTTTATTTTAGTTTTGAAAGATTGAAACGTTGTTCTTACGCTTTTGGTTTGATTTTATTCAAGATTTAAGTTTTCTCATCATTCTTCGCTTTCTTGATTTAATCTCTCTTTCGATTTTGATAATGTGTATTCTTGGCTAAAACCCTTGTGATTCTAGGATGATTCGTTGAAGAATGTGGTTGAGATGAAGATAGAATGATCATAAACAGATTGGGCCCTGAGAGTTGAGTTTCACTATCACATTAGGCAAAAATCGGATTGTTCTTGGTCTAGATCGGACGATCTCCTTTGATCAACAGCTCGATTTTCCTTTTGTCGTACCTATCTTGCCTTATCCTTTGTCCTTGGTTAAAGATTGCTTAAACCCTAGCCTTGTTGAACCTTTCTAACCTATATATGAGTGTGGAAAGAGACTTACCCGGTGATTCCCATCCTTTCTAACCATCCTATGTAATAGAGGATTCAAACCCCTTTATTAAGGTTGAGTGTGCCAATAACCCTCACCTTTGTCAATTAGATCTGATTCCCTTGGGTTTGTGTTTGGTTTTGAGAATATTATCCTTCCCTTAGATCCTCTATCTTATCGAGACTCAACATCCTTTATTTAGAGCCTTTGGGTTTGGACATGGGTGGTGGAGACTTCACCGTACATCATACCGTTTTAGAACACATACCTTAGCAACCCCAACTCTTTCCATATAATCTTTAGAAGTCTTGAATCGAAAACCACAATCGGATTCCTTGATCCTTAGAATCCGTTTTCCCAAATCTTTACACAAAATCAAGTCTTGTCTTTTCAATTGTCAAAAGTTGCATCTTTCCTTGTTAGATATCTTATTCTGGTTTTGATTTCACCAAATCATTGTGTTCGACCCTGGAATTCTTTCATTTATTACAATCGATTCGTATATTGCGGGTTCGCTTTATTGCAATTATTCTTGGTATAAACTTTAAAGCTTGCACACTGACGAGGCTAAAATCCTAGGTCGTTGTCTTTAAGCTTAGGTCAAAGTAGAGTTCCTAATGTTACACTAACAAGTTTATCTATAGTGCAAGTAAGGGTCGAACGCAAGAGAGTTAAGTTGAGGTTTTAGTTAAATTCAATTATCGAGATTGTAACCAATAGGGGGGGTTTGGATTGAATTGTAATCAGACAAAAGCACAAGAAAACAAGTAAAGATGTGATAAAACCGATGGAGAAAAGAGTTACACTAGGTTGATTCTTAGCATGCAAACTACTTGGGTTGGTTCTTTTTATAAGTATTTCATCAATGTTCTCGTCTTGATCATATATATGTGTTGAGCCAACCGGCATCAACACAACTTACCAAGTTAATGTTCCGTAAACCTACAAGAACAAGGCACAAGTTAGCTTTTAAACAAAGACAAAGAGATATAAAGAAAAGAATAAAACCGTTAGACTTTTCTTTATATTTATATTCCTTTTCCTTAAAGCAATTACAACCAGCTTTTACCTAAAGGTTTTCTACTAGAATAAGGACCCGAACCCATAATCGATTAATCCTAATTCTTTGCATGCAACTAGACACTTAAGGTGATCGAGCTAAGTGGTAAGAAACATGCAATTGTTAGTTAAATCACAAGGAATATAAAACATATGACTGAATAATACTTATATTACTAAAGACTTACAACCAAAGCAGTAATACATCTTCAAAACAACCCAATGTAGCAAGGATATTAAAAACACATTACACAAAGGAAGTAAGGGAAATAGAGAGAAAATGGGAAAATGGTGGATGATTCTAGCAATCAGCCATAAACCTATTTATACTAGAATTAGTAGTAAAAGGGAGTAAATGGTCGTCCTAAACAGCCACCTTTAATGCCATAAAGGTGGTGCAAATAGCCAGAGTAAAGTCCTCTGGCGCTAAACCGCGGGGACAGGCTTCAAGGCCGCAGGGGCGGTTTAGGCCAAAACGCTTGGTTTTCTTCATGGCCGCAGGGGCGGCCTGAAAATCCCGCAGGGGTGGATCTTTAATGCTCTTCAAATGTCTGACTCTTCATCTTTCTATCGCTTCTAATGTGGAGCCGCATTGGCGGCCCAATGTCATTGCGGGGGCGGTGACACTAGCTCTTCAGCTTCACACCTCCGTAGGTTGGTCCGCAGGTAGAAGCGTTGAAGCGCCGTCTTCGCTTCTTCAAGGTGAGTCACCGCAGGGGAGGCCAGAGGTGGCCGCAGGGGCGGTAACAGGCTTTGTTCCGGGCACTGACGAAGGCGCTAGCTGCATTCCGGAGTGCAGTGCCACCCGCAGGGGCGGTGTCACTGCTCCGCGGGGGCGGTGTGGCACCAGAAGATTGTCTTCGTGAATGATCTTCAACTCCCAAGTTCTTCTAACATCTCTTTTGCTTCTTTTAGACTTCTTTTGGATTTAGATGTTAGCAACACAAACCGACTCTAATACAATAGAAAGATGCTAAAAACTAACCTAAATGATAGTGATTCCATCACCTATCAAACTGCCCCATTTTTAGATCTTTTACTTGTCCCGAGTAACACAAATGACAACAGTTCAGCAAGTAAAGGCCTCACGAAACATGGTGTAGAAAAATAGATAAGGGAATCAAGAGAAAAACCAAGAAAGAAAGAAAGAAAGAAAGAGAGAAAATGATAAGAAAGTGAGAAAACTACCATCCTTATTGCTCCAAGAGTGACCTACCCGGACAACCTCCTTATGACTCCCCTTCTTATGCCGCCAAACTTCGGAAGGAGAACCTACACTCGGTGACGCTCGTTTTGCCAAGGCGCCCTTTCGGGTTTTCACATTGCCACTCTTCTTCTTTTCTTGATGATCTCACCAGTTCCTCACATTCCTCAAGTCCTTTTTTGCACCAACCCAATGTTGGTCGGACTACCTTCTTTTTGCCTAAACTGCACTTTTGAGTTTTCGGTTTATCCAAGGATTTTGCATGCCTTTTTCTCAATTTCTTTTGCTTTTTCTCCTTTTTTTTGACTAAATTTCAACATGAATTACAACTTATAAAAACTCAAACAACTGTACATGCAAGATAGTATTCCCTCCCCCATACTTGAAGAACACTTTGCCCTTAAAGTGGAAAATGAAAGCAAAGACTAAAGGTGGAGAAGGGAAAGAGATGATACCCACTAGTGGGATGGTCCGGTTGGACCATCCGGACCCTCCTCCGGCGGATACGGGAAGTGGCTGAAGAAGTGCTCCTGCCGGCGGTAGATGTCATCGAGGCGGGTTTGTTGGGCATCCAACCGGCCGCCAATGGTGGTCTCAGAGGTTGCTTGCCAAGACAACTGCTGAGCCTCAAGCTGCTACTGCTGGGCGGCCTGCCAAGCATCCTGGCGCCGGTCAAAGTGGGCGGTCATGCTCGTGGCAAAGTTGGACTCCCAAGTCTACTGCTGCTCCAGCATGGTCCGCTGATACTCGGTCTGCCAAGCCTTGTTCTGATTGGTCAAGGCAGTCATCTGAGCCGGGAGGCTCTCAAGTGCGGGACCATCATCTCCCGCTACAGTAGGCATCTCCTCGTAATCTGGGATAGGCATGTGGTCCTCATAATAAGCCCGGCTGGAGCTCGCTGCGTGCCACTCAACAATGGCCACATGAGGCCGCCTCGACACAAATGGATCAGCCGGAATTTAGATCTCGGAGAGCTCATCTCCAAATGGCAGAGGCCAGGGCAAGTGGGTAATATGGCTCCCATCTGCAAAAGAAAGCCAAAACAAGTTCTCCACATCCCGCTTAAGGAGCTTGCACTTACAGAGTAGACCTTCCGTATAGAATGGGATCGTCATCCCATCCTCAAGATCAGAAAGGTCCATCACCTGCTCGGTAATCAAAGATATCACCCCACCGCCAACAATATCTCTAGGCTCGTTCTTCCTACTCCGCTTCAAAGCGGTAAGGAAGAGGTACGGCCAATCCGGCACCGCCTCACTGATCTAGAGGCAAGAGTATAGAAACGGAAGGTCCTTAAGAGCGACGTTGTTCTCCTTCTTGTGTCCACAGAAGACACAGATGATGATCTTGGAAAGGAGCCTCAAGAAGGGGTGAGTGAGTTTGTTGCTATACTCACCCCCGGCATGAAACTCGGAGCCAGTGGTTGCTTGCCAAAACTCGCAAAGGTCCGGTGTGGGGACAGACTCCCACCATTTGTCAAAGGGGTAAAGAGTCACCCCAAAAGCCTCTTGCAGCTGCAGGTAGTCAGTGTGTACTTCTTCTTGTTGAACTTGAAGGAAAGACCGACACACACATGATACTCCTTCTCCATGGTGAAGGTGGCAATGAATTGTCTACTGAGCTCAGGGTATGTGGGAGCGCTCTTCTTTAGAAAGTCCCCGAGCCCAGCATTGGTGAGGAAGGATTGCATGCTTTCCAACATGCCAAGTTTCTCCAATGTCGGTATGTGCAAAAACCGAGTTGCATACACAACTCAATCTTGCACAATCCCGTAGCTGGTCTTCTCTACCTCGGACATCTTGTACTTCCTCTTGGATTCCATTCTTGCAAAGATTTGAAGCAAAGAAATCAGAAATCTCAAAAACAGAGAAAGTAGACGAACCCTTTGTTGTGTTTTCTAGTGTGATCCGCATGGGCAGTGAGGCGCAGGGGCGGGAGCTTGCAGGCACGAGGACGGGAGAAGACACAGAGGCGATTCTGTGACAGCTTCGTTAGGGGGTGGAGCCTTTCCTGGTGTTTCCGGCTGGTGGAGGGTATCGCCGGTGGTAGTGAGGAGTGGTAGATGGTGGTTGAGTGTGCTAGATGGTGTGTAGGTTTTAGGATGGAGAGATTGAGGGTGGTGGGTGAGAGGCAAAAGGGGGCAGCGCAAGGGCATGGGGCTTGGCGTTGACGGAGCTTTGCAAAGGTGGCGTGAGGATGAGTGTAGGGTGCAAGGATCGGGGGAGGTTTTGCGAGATAGGGATTGAGAGAGACGAGTGGTAGGTGAGGAGGGAGAGAGGGGTTTGTGAGGTAGTTGTAGGGTATTTTTGACTTCCGTATTTTTTTTTTCTTTTCTGGGTAAATCCGTAGGGACGGGGGCTTGTCACCACAGGGGCGGTGACAAGGAAGGGGGAGACGCAGACCCAGCTCTAGGGGCGGCACTGGGGCTGCTTGTCAAGAGTGGCCACCGCAAGGGCGGGTGGATGTCACCGCGGGGGCGGTGACAGGGTTGGAGCTGACGCAGACCCAGCGCCGGGGGCGTCACTGGGCAAGGGTGTCACCGTAGGGGCGGTGACAAGGAGCCGCAGGGGCGGTTTCCTTGACAGTGGCTCCTCTTCTTATTCTCTCAGGTTGCTTCCCGAGTAGCGCCTTTGTTTTACGTCGTTGGCTCGACGTAGGGACCCTACTTCTCTGCTTGGGCCTCCTCTAACACCATCTCATCTATGGTGTCATTCTTCACTCCTTCAAGGTAGGGCTTGAGCCTTTGTCCATTGACCTTGAATATCTTGTGCGTTAGTGGATCATAAAGATCCACAACACCATGTGGATGGACTTCAGCTATCACGTACGGACCTGTCCACCTTGAGCATAGCTTGCTTGGAAAAAGCTTCAAATGAGATTGAAAAAGGAGAACTTTGTTACCCACTTTGAAATCTTTCCGGAGAATGTTCCGGTCATGCCACGCTTTTGTCTTCTCTTTGTATGTTGTGGCATGGTCATACGCATCAAGCCTTAACTCATCCAGCTCTTGCAATTGAAGTCTCCAAAACTCCCCTACCTCATCCATCTTCATGTTGCACTTTTTCACCGTCCACCATGCCTTGTGCTCTAGCTCCACCGGAAGATGGCAAGCCTTTCCGAACACAAGTCGGAATGGAGACATCTCTATAGGAGTCTTATATGCTGTCCGGTATGCCCATAGAGCGTCATTGAGCCTCAAGCTCCAATCTTTCCTTCCGGGGTAAACCGTATTTTTAAGGATGGTTTTGATCTCCCAGTTTGACACTTCGGCTTGATAGTTCGTTTGTGGGTGGTACGCCGTTGACACCCTTTTGTGGACATGGTACTTCTTAAGGAGAGCGGTGATTATTTTGTTGCAAAAGTGGGTTCCTCTATCACTTATCAAAGCCTTCGGGATGCCAAACCTTGCAAAAATGTTGTCCTTAAGAAAAGCTGCAACCACTTTAGAATCATCAGTTTTGGTGGCCTTTGCTTCCACCCACTTGAAAACATATTCCACGGCAAGTAATATATAAGTATGCCCAAAATAAGTAGGAAAAGGACCCATGAAATCTATCCCCCAAATATCAAAAATTTTGCAAAATATAAGAGAAGATTGAGGCATTTCATTTCTCCTAGAGATGTTACCCACTCTTTGGCACCTATCACACACCTTACAAAATGCAAAAGCGTCTCTAAAGATGTATGGCAAAAGAATCCCGCATCTAAGACTTTCCTAGCTGTTTTTTTGGCCCCAAAATGTCCCCCACATGCTTCAGAATGACAGAATGTAAGGACATATTATACCTCATTGTTCGGGATACAACGGCGTATTACCTGATAACTACAATGCTTCCAAAGGTATGGATCGTCCCAAACGTAGTGTCTTGCTTCAGCCTTCACCTTCTCTCGTTGTGCCTTGGTGAAGTCTGGAGGGTACTCACCTCTAACAAGAAAGTTTACAATGTCAGCAAACCAAGGTTTAAAAGATTAAAGTTTAAACAGAACCTGTGTCGTGTAATCCGTAGGGGCGGCCAAAGCTTTACGCAGGGACGCGAGAGGCGCAGGGGCGCCTGGCTCGAACCGCTGGGGCGGCTGTGCGCAGGGGTGGGGCTCTGGTTGCGTAGGGGAGGTTACACAACAGAGAGTTGTGTAGAAGGTGTTGTCCGGAAAGCTTCCAACTATGGCTCTTCCGTTGGCTGGATGTTCTTCTTCCTTCACCAGCCTGCTCAAGTGATCGGCCACAAGGTTCTCAGCCCCCTTCTTGTCCCGTATTTCTAAGTTAAACTCGCTTAGAAGGAGCACCCACCGAATCAACCTTGGCTTTGCTTTTTTTGTCGCCATGAGATACCTAAGGGTTGCATGGTCAGTGAATACGATTACCTTTATGCCAAGGAGATATTATTTGAACTTCTCTAGTGCAAACACCACCACTAGCATCTCCTTCTCGGTGGTGGAGTAGTTTATTTGATCTCCATTAAGCGTCATGGATGCATAATGGATGATGTGTGATGCTCTTCCATCCTTTTGTCCTAGGACAACTCCTACAGCATAATCGATGGCATCACACATAATCTCAAATGGCTTCTCCCAATCCGGAGACCGGATGATCGGTGCACTAGTGAGGGATGCTTTCAAAGTGTCAAATGCCTTCTTGCACTCTTCATCCACTATCAAAGTAGCGTCCTTCTTGAGTATCTCACACAACGGCGCTGAGATCTTTGAAAAGTCCTTGATGAACCGCCGATAAAAACCTACATGACCTAGGAAAGAATGGATTTCACGCACATTAGTAGGGTAAGGTAAACCTTGAATCACATCAACTTTTGCCTTATCTACTTCTATCCCTTTTGAAGATATCACATGTCCTAACACAATTTCTTGTTCAACCATGAAATGGCATTTTTCAGAATTAAGAACTAAATTGGTTTCTACGCATTTTTGTAGAACAAGTTTTAAATGTCCTAAGCATGCATCAAAACTATTTTCATGGATGGTGAAGTCATCCATAAAAACCTCAATAAAATTTTCTATGTATTTTGAAAAAATACTTATCATGCACCGTTGGAAGGTGCCGGGAGCATTGCAAAGTCCAAATGGCATTCTACGGTACGCAAAAGTGCCAAATGGACATGTGAAAGTCGTCTTTTCCTTTTCCAGAGCAATGGCTATTTGGAAATAGCCCAAATATCCATCCAAAAAGCAATAGTAGGGATGACCAGCAAGATGTTCCAACATTTTATCAATAAAGGGCAAAGGAAAGTGATCTTTACTCGTTACCGTGTTTAGTTTACGGTAGTCAAGGCAAACTCTCCAACCGGTTTGTGTCTTGCTTGGGACCATCTCTCCGTATTGGTTCTCCACCATGGTGATACCCCCTTTCTTCGGAACCACTTGTGTTGGACTAACCCACTTACTATCCGAGATTGGAAATATCATGTCCGCTTGGAGGAGCTTCAATACCTCCTTCTTGACCACTTCCATCATTGGAGGATTCAACCTTCGTTGGGGTTGCCTAGATGGTTTCGCCTCTTCCTCAAGGAGGATCCTATGCATACAAGTGGATGGACTTATCCCCTTGATATCCGCAATAGTCCATCCAAGAGCCGTCTTGTGCTCTTTCAAAATCTTCACCAACTTCTCTTCTTGATTTGTTGACAACTTGCTAGATGATCACCGGCAAGGTGTTGTCTTCTCCTAGAAAAGCATACTTGTAGGTGTGGTGGAAGGTCCTTCAATTCTATCTCTAGTGACAGAACAATAGAAGGAACAAACGTCTCACTTGGGGTTAGTAATGTGGGCCCAATGGCCAAAGTGAAGATAGGGAGCCTTTTGTGCCCATCCAATTGAGATAGGACTTCCTGCATGCTAGAAGTTAAGGCATATTCCAAAGTATGAATGTCAATGTCATGTTCAATTATGTTTTTCAATTCATCTATGTCGGAAATATCAAAAACATCTTGAATGAATGGATCAATAACATCAATGGCACAAAAAGAATGATCATCAACAAGGTATTTCAATGCATTATAAATGTCAAACTCAACTACCTCCCCATCAAATTCCATGGTTAATTTGTCACTAACATATTCAATCTTTGTCCTAGTGGTTTTTAGAAACGGACTTCCCAACAATATAGGTGCAGCGTGTGACTTATTTTACATATCCATCACAAAGAAATCAGCAGGAAAAATCAGATTATCTATCATCACTAATACATCTTCAATAATCCCTTTCGGGTAAACATTAGATTTATCAGCAAGTTGGACTACAATCCGAGTTTCAATTAGCGGCCCAAGGCCAAGTGATTTATAGATGGAGTAAGGAAGAACATTGATAGAAGCACCAAGATCAAGCATAGCCTTATCAAAACGGGTTTCCCCTATAATACAAGGAATGCTTACCATGCTCGGATCACTACATTTCTTGGGCATTCGTCGTTGGAAGACGGCGGACACATGCTCGCTAACTTGCACCTTTTGCTTGCCCTTTAGCTTCTGGTTCCTCTTGATGGTGCAAAGTTCCTTCAAGAAATGAGCGTACTCAGGAATACTCTTCACAAGTTTAAGGAGGGGGATATTTACCTCGCATTCGGAAAAGGTCTCAAAGAGATCCTTATCCTCAATCACCCTTCGCTCCATAAGTGCCTCAAGAAAGGGAGCCGGAGGTTTCTCAGCATACAAAGGGGGAAAACTAGGACGGATGTAAGAATCCTCCTCAACAGAACCCTCTGTCATCTTTTCCGTAGGGGCGGATGCTTGCAGGCGCAGGGGCGGCTCAGGGGATGTCACCGAAGGGGCGACAACATCCAGCCGCAGGGGCGGCTTCTGCACAAGGGCTGGCGCAGTTGCAGCCGTAGGGGCAGTTGTGGGGGCGTCAGACTCGTCAAAGGGTTTTTTCTTCACTTCTGTTGGTGGCTTTGGTTGGATTTGCTTCCCACTCCTTAATGTTAGAGCACTAACATTCTCTTTAGGGTTGACAACCGTCTAGGAGGGCAAATTTCCGGAGGATCGAGCTTCGATCCTTGTAATAGCCTCCGTCATTTGTTCAACCTGTTTTTCAAGGTTCTTGATGCTAGACTCTGTTGTTTGGACATGGGTAGCAAAATGTTTAGTTAAAATCTGCAGCATATCCTCAATAGATTGAGACTTACCTTGGCGGGGCTGTTGTTGCTCCTTTTATTGATCCCTCCATCGAAAATTGTGTTGATCATGCCAATTTGGCATGTAATTTTGCGCATATGGATCGTTCCTTGGCCTTTTTTTGTTATTGTTGCCCGTAGCCCAATGTGTTCACCTCAACATCGTCATCTTGGACTTGACGGCACATGTTCGTTGGATGGTACGGATCGGCACAAACTCCACATGCCTTGAGTTGTTGTGGAGTTCCCATCAAAGTCAATATTTTCACCATCTCCTTCAGTTCGGCAATTTCCATTAAAATCTCATAACGGCCAAGATTGATAGCATGAACTCCTCTTTTGGAAGAGGTTGTTCCAAAATTCCGAGTTCCTTCCGCTAATTCCTGCATTTTCTCTAAAGCAAGGTCAGGAGTTGTGTTTAGAATATTACCTCCACAAGCAACATCAACGATCCTCCTCTCATTGTCAAGCAAGCCATTGTACAAGTACAACACTAGATCTCGGGTAAAATACCCATGGAAAGGACAGCTGGATCGGAGTCTTGCGAAACGCACGAAATACTCATAAATAGTTTCGTCCGCCTCTTGTTCTTTGTTGCTTATAGCTTTCTTCAAGCTATTTGCCTTCTTAGCTGGAAAATACTTCTCCCAAAATGCCTTATGGAGGTTCTCCCATGTGTCGATGCTACCGGACAGAATGTGGTAGTATCAATCATCCGCCCCATCCTTGAGCATGAAACCGAACGCCCTCATTTTGATTTGTTCTTCGGTAATGTTGGCCGGCTTCATGCTCACAAATACGGTATGAAATTTTCCAAGATGCTTGATGGGGTCTTCACCACTCAACCCATGGAAGGATGGGAGCAAGTGGATCAGCCCCGGCTTGGGCTCGAAATTGAATCCTTCCCCAATTGCCGGTATGGTGACCGCAATATGATGTTGAGTCAAATATGGCTGCTTAAGTTGGCGAAGGGTTCGGTCAACCATCTCTTCACGGATTCGTTGTTGTCTACGTTGTCGGATGTGTGTTCTCTCAATTTCTGGATCATAAGGAACAAATCCGGAGTTAGTAGCACGGGTTTGAACCACAAAAATGGTCCAAACCAATAATCAATAATCAAAAGAAATCAAAACACAACTAAACTCCCCGGCAACGGAACCAATTTTGACGAGACTAAAATCCTAGGTCGTTGTCTTTTAGCTTAGGTCAAAGTAGAGTTCCTAATGTTACACTAAAAAGTTTATGTATAGTGTAAGTAAGAGTCGAACCCAAGAGAGTTAAGTTGAGGTTTTAGTTAAATTCAGTTGTCGAGATTGTAACCAATAGGGGGGGTTTGGATTGAATTGTAACAAGACAAAAGCACGAGAAAACAAGTAAAGATGTGATAAAACCGAAGGAGAAAAGAGCTACACTAGGTTGATTCTTAGCATGCAAACTACTTTGGTTGGTTCCTTTTATAAGTATTTCATCAATGTTCTCGTCTTGATCATATATATGTGTTGAGCCAACCGGCATCAACACAACTTAACAAGTTAATGTTCCGTAAATCTACAAGAACAAGGCACAAGTTAGCTTTCAAACAAAGACAACGATATATAAAGAAAAGAATAAAACCATTAGACTTTTCTTTATATTTATATTCATTTTCCTTTAATCAATTACAACTAGCTTTTACCTAAAAGTTTTCTACTAGATTAGTGACCCGAATCCGGAATCGATTAAACCTAGTTATTTGCATGCAATTAGACACTTATAAGGTGATCAAGCTAAATGGTAAGAAACATGCAATTGTTAGTTAAATCACAAGGAATATAAAACATATGACTGAATAATACTTATATTACTGAAGGCTTACAACCAAAGCAGTAATGCAGCTTCAAAACAACCCAATGTAGCAAGAAGATTAGAAACACATTACACAAAGGAATTAAGGGAAATAGAGAGAAAATGGGAAAATGGTGGATGATTCTAGCAATCAGCCATAGACCTATTTATACTAGAATTGGCAGTAAAAGGGAGTAAATGACCGTCCTAAAAACCACCTTTAATGCCATAAAGGTGGTGCAAACAGCCGGAGTAAAGTCCTCTGGCACTAAACCGCGGGGGCGGGCTTTAGGGCCGCAGGGGCAGTTTAGGCCAAAATGCTTGGTTTTCTTCATGGCCGCAGGGGCGGCCTGGAAATCCCGCAGGGGCGGATCTTTAATGCTCTTCAAACGTCTGCCTCTTCATCTTTCTATCGCTTTTGATGTCGAGTCGCAGGGGCGGCCCAATGTAACAACAGGGGCGGTGACGCTGGCTCTTCAGCTTCACAGCTCCGCAGGTTGGTCCGCAAGCAGAGGCGCAGGGGTGCCATCTTCGCTTCTTCAACGTGAGTCACCACAGGAGCGGCCAGAGGTGGCCGTAGGGGCGGTAAGAGACTTTGTTCCGGGCATTGACGAAGGCACTGGCTGCGTTCCGGAGTGCAGTGCCACCCGCAGGGGCGGTGACACTGCTCCACGAGGGTGGTGTGGCACCAGAAGCTTGTCTTCGTGAATGATCTTTTACTCCCAAGTGCTTCTAACATCTCTTTTGCTTCTTTTAGAATTCTTCTTCTGGATTAAGATGTTAGCAACACAAACCGACTCTAATACAATAGAAAGACGCAAAAAACTAACATAAATGATAGTGATTCCATCACCTATCACACACACTTTTTGGAGCAATCAGTCGTCCATGCAGCAACAGACTCGATCTTCGCCGGATCAACCATGAACCTACTGGCGGAGACAATATGACCTAGGAAAGCAACCTTAGACATCTAGAACTCACACTTAGAGAGCTTGGCATACGAATCTCTATCCCTCAGAATTTGTAAAATCGTCCTCAGATGACCGGCATATTCCTCTCTGCTCAAGAGTACACCAGAATGTCATCAATGAAGACTACCTCAACTTGATCAAGAAAGTCGATGAAGATATTGTTCATCAACTCCATGAAAACTGTTGGGGCATTCGTTAGCCCAAATGGCATCACTACAATCTCGTAGTGTCTATAACGGGTATGAAATGCCGTCGTGTGTACATCGTGCTCCCTCACCCTAAACTAGTGATATCCTGAGCGCGAATCAATCCAGGAGAAAATTGTCGCTTCCTGAAGTTGGTCAAGCACATCATCAATACGAGACAGTGGATACTTGTTTTTGATAGTCACCTTGTTCAGCTCTTTGTAATCGATACACAGTCTCAACGATTTGTCCTTCTTCCTCACGAAGAGGACAGGTGCTCCCCATTGGGATATGCTAGGGCGGGAGAAGCCCTTCTCATCCAACTCCTCGAGTTGCTTCTTCAGCTCCAACATCTCAACAGGCACCAAATGATATGGGCCTCAAGATCGGTCTCGTTCCAGATCCCAACTCGATACTGAAGTTCACACTCCCTTGAGGCGGCAAGCTCGACGACTCGACAATCACGTCTGCAAACTCACAGACCACTAGTATGTCCTCCAATGTTGGACTCTCTCCCTCCTTCATGGCATAACACCAGAAGGCATTACAATCTTATGTTTTCAGTCTCGCTGCTCGTATGGCATTGATGGTAGAATACGTCTTCTAAAGGTCCCAACCTCGGTAGACCTCTATCTAACATATCTCAGTCGGGACTATCACGGTCCTCCTACCAACCTTTAACACATCATGATATCTATCCGTCCAATCCATACACAGAAGGACTTCCTCATGCACCTATGGCATGACAAAGAAGCCTACAAAAACACCCAAGTCCCTAAATAAATGGGACAATCACGTATCTTGCAGGTACTTCTGACCCCTAGCTGGTACCTTATCAAGGAAGATCTACACTTTACTATATCTAAGGTCAAGCTATTAATGCATGCATCAAAAAGCAAAGAGTGCATAGCACCCATATCAAACAATTCTCTACTAGGTAAACCATGAACTAGGATGGTACCTGTAATAGCTAACGTCAGCAGCTCCACTACACATCATCACTCGAAACTCGGCCTATACTCCTCAGGTATCACTAAGGTCATCGTCATAGTCTCCACCTCCACCCCTTATGCACCGGCAAGAGGAGGGTCTTGATGGGAAGAAACGTTGTCTCGTTGACAAAAAGGAGCCAAATGGCCTAGTTCACCGCATGTGAAGCAAGCTATCGGTGCCAATGAACACTCAGAACGCAAACGGCCTAGATCACCACAGTTTTAACATGGTCGTCCCTTCTTTGTACCCTTTGTGATTGAAGGGTTACTCAATCTTCTTTGCTCATCCTTAGTAACCTTAGGATAGGAAGAAACTTGTTGATGTGGCATCTTATTCTGTCGGAAGAAAATCGCTCGATGTCCTAACTACCACAGGTATAGCACGTCACTACAGATCTCTTACATTTTGGACGTAGGTGTCCAGGATCCCCACAGTTAAAACAAGATCTCATCTTGCCAAAATTCCTTGGTTTCTTCTTTGATCTAGAAGCTTCAATAGGTCCCACTGATGTTGGTAAACCTAGGGTAGGTCTACCTACTCTTGCAGCTTCCTCCCGTAGACATATATATTCTCAAAACTCAGATTTACTAGTCATGACATAGTCGGTCTCCTCTGGTCCAATCTCTGCTGCAGACAGATCGGTAATGGGAACTTGTCCCTGACCTATTACAACTGGAGTAAGAGGGGGTATACCCTTACCTCGTCTCACTACAGATGTCACTCTAGTATGGCATATATATATATATATATATAACACATACACATAATCTATAATACATATGTATACATATCTATGCTGCACAGATCCATGGCAGAGGTGACGACTCTTGTACATTCTATCCCAAAACAACACTTTTAAAACCAAAATCTTTTGAAAACGTCAGACCCCTTTCGGATTTTGTTTATTTTTACCTATCAAACCTCATTGTAGGTAGCAAGTGCCATTGTCGTCAACCTAAGGCTCTGATACCAACTCTGTAACACCCCGATTTCGCGGGACTCGGGATGCCACATTGGGCTAGGATCTCACAATGGATCTTGACCCTAGCCTAACAACAAGTTCACTGGATCTTACAACATGGCACTGGCAGATATAAAACAAATACATAAACTGTATAAAATTCTACAACCAAAAGGTAAACAAGATCATAGCCGAGTACAAAGCAACATCCTCACACAGGAGGTATACAAAAATATCATCCTCATGCGGGAGGGAAAAATAAACAACCCCAAAAGCCATAACCCCTAATGTACAAGAGTCCTCATCTTGTTACCCTGCCAACTCACTCAGCAGTACGCCTATCTTGCAAGGCATCTACAACATTATATGAAACCATTAGCTAACCCTACATATATAAGGTAATGCATAAGCACAAACACAATCATGGAAGATAAACACATCAACATGTTATCACACATTTACCCATTTATTATCTTTATATAATAGTCATTCACTCAACTCGTATATATAAAGATAGATGAAAACTATGTGACACGAGGAACGTATCATCCTCGCCTCTAAGCCTGCTAGCCATCTGGAAGTAGTATCGGTCACACAACCCGTTTACCCTATGGGAGTGGATTGCGCCCTTCCTGTATACCAGGTGGCCCGACGTCAAAGAACCTCCCAGAATCCACGGCGGGATGAAAGGGAAAGGCTATCACAGCCACACATACGGGGCAATAAATAAAACATAGGTCGGTAATAAAGGACATCACATGTTGTCATAGCAAAAATATAACACACAAACCACTCATGCAAACACCCAATATAAGGATGTAGCTAAGTAAGTCCTACGGACTTACCTCAACCTCGTATAACACTCAACCACAATCAACCTCCAATCCTGAAAGGCACACTGCCCAATAACAAGGCATAAAGATGTATCAATCTCCTATCAATCAAAGGGGTCAAACCTGGACCCAAGGGATCCATAGGATCATCCTCAACCTAAACCTCACAACCTATAATCCTCAAAAGACGTATAAGGCATAACATGATCATACATCATCCAAACAACCTCATCTATACCTAGGATGGTACTACACTCTCATACTAGGAAAGGAAAAGGCAATGTCATCCATAAGCAAGCCTAGAAGCAAGACACACCTGCAGAACCAAGAGCAAGACAAGGTTAGTGCAGGTGGCCGCATGGGAGGCTAGAAGGTGGCGCAGGGGCGGCGGTCAGCCGGCGTTGGGGCGGTCCAAGGTGGCGCAGGGGCGGCTGGTGTGCAAAGGGCACACCTTCCGCTTCTCCTTGCTTCTTCACTAGATCTCTTCCCTCCTTCTTTAGCCAACACCCATACATATATATATATATATATATATATATATATATATATATATATATATATATATATATATGTATATGTATATATATATATATATGTATATATACATCAAATGAAGCCAATCAAGGCTACCACAAGGTCAAAATTGTGGAGCCTAAGCTATGGATGAAGAAAAGAAAGAAAGAAAGAAGCAAGAAAGAAGAAAGATAGGAAGAGGTGGAAGAAGGACTCACCAAGCTGAACCTAAACAGAGGAAAGAACATCATCAAAACCTCAAGGCTGGCTCAAGCACAAGCACAACAGCATCAACAAGCATCATCATCAACATCCACAATCAAAGCCACACTCAAACTCTTACAAACTCAACAAAGCTCAAGGAAGATCAAGAAAGCGATCCAAGAGAGAAAAAAGAAGAAGATGAACGTGAGGGAGAAGATGAAGTTGTAAATGAGGGAACCCTCATCAAGAGAGAGAGAAAGAAGCTTATAAAGGAAGGAAAGGGGTAAAGCACGGGTCAAGAGTCAACAAAGACGGTTGCAACACACCCTAAACCGCATGGGCGGCTCAAGGAGGCGCAGGTGCGGCCCAGGCAAACTGCAGTGGCGGCCTTTGGGTCACGCAGGGGCGGATCAGGCACAATCTGTGCCCTCAGCACTCACTCTCAGCAACTCAGCAACTAAGGCTCTTACAGCCATGGCATGTATTTGACAAGCTCATGACAAGGCCTTACAAACTTCCAGCCCACTTCTTCCCTTAGCCTTGCACGTTGATTTTTTTTTTCAGCCCATATACAACCTTGTTTTAGCCCATCCGCAACCTTCTTCAGCCCATCCAGCCTCTCCAAGTCAGCCCAACAAATGAAGAGAACAGTTGTTACACCATCTCTTCCCTAACCCCCGCTTCACTCTCGATTCCCTTTCCTTGTTGAGCATCCTTACCGTAAATCTCGCACATCCAGATTCATGCTGCACTCCACCTTCCCTCTCTCTTCATCGACACAGGATCTGCAACGCTACGCTTCTCCCTTGGACCATCCATCTTCAATGAGATCTTGCCGCTGCAGCCGTTCAACACACCATACCGGACACCTCTGAGAGTCTTTGTTTCAGCACAAAGTAGCCTCTTCATAGACAGCAATACCAGCAAGAAGATGCCCTTCGTTCCCTCTGTTGCACAAGACAACAACACCAGCAGCAACAACCTCCCTTTCCGGTATTGCACGCAAGCACATCGAGCCTTGTAAGTCGAGTAAGATCCACACCACTTTTCATTGTCCTTTCATGTGTTTATATGTGCTAATGGCTGCTCCAAATTTGTTCTAAACTCGCACATAACAGCCAAGGGAAGCTGCAAGGTCTGCCATTTTTTTTACAGAATTTTCAACAGTGACGCACATCCAACTTTGAGGCCCGATTTGGGTAAGAGTTACTCATCCTTTTTAGCTGAAATTTTGATATGATATAGTCGGCATATTGTAGTAGATCATATTGAAATTTGAGAGGAATTCAAGATATAGTTTAAGAGTTATGGTGTCCCAAAGTAGAGACCTTGAGCAGTTTATAGGTTGTGCTGAATTGTTGAGAAAACTACTTATGATGCAGTTTTGTGGTGCAGATTTGATTGGGTTACATTCCTCGGTTAGACTTGAATTTTGGATATTTCATATTTACGATTTCATAGTAGAATATATCAAATATGAGAGGATTTCATCAAGTGGTTTGGTAGTTATGATTTTTCAAAGTCGAACTGTAAGCAGTTTTCTAGATGGTTGCTGAATTTTTCTAAGTGTTGAAAAATCTTCATATTGAATTAGTTTTGGGATCCAAGGATGAATAGGTTAGATATCTCAGTTGGTCATGAATTGTTGATATGTTGTAGAGGGTTATGCATTCTTTGAGGAATCAAAAGTTGAGGTCGATCCAACAGTCGGATCTAGATCCATGAGAGTTCAAAGTAGGTTGTTGTGCAGTTTGTGAAATGACTCAGGTATTTGGCTAAGTATGGGAGATTTTGTGTTGAGTAGCCAACTTCGTATTTTTGTATAGGATAAGTCTTTGATTCATTTTGGAATTTCCTTATACTAATGAGTAGATTGCATAGCAAAGGATGTTAGGATATTTTATTAGGGGTTTTTAGAAGTTGATACGAGTGTTTTAAGTGAGGTCAAAGTGAGACCCTTAGTGATTATTTTTCATGGAAGTTAAGAAGTTGGAAAATTTTCCAACTTAGCTAGATCTTTCTTGTGAGTGTTAGATTGTGGTTTAGGACTTCATAAGAAGTTTTAGATATCTTCTAGGAATATTTCTAGGACTTTGAGACCTAGGGGTAAAATAGTTTTTTTTTACCCTTATGAGGGTAATTTGATAATTTCTGTATGATCAATTGAATATCTTAGAAGTAGGAGACTTCTAAGGAAGTGAGATACATATTTGATCCACTTGCCTTGTATAACAAGCGATTAAGTTTTATGGTTGCAGACCGAGTTGATATTACGAGAGTGGAGATTTGATTCAGGTAAGTCCTTGCGACTTACTTAGCTAGTTTCTAGATGTTAGTTGAATGATGATAGTGGCGTGTGTTGATTGTTTAATAATTATAACATGCATAGGATGACCTTTATTATTTTTATGGCCCAAGTGTATGTATAACGGGCGGTGACATCACTGCCCAACTCTGACATGAGATTGGGAGGTTCTCTATACCCAGACCATACAGGTACAAGGTGAGGTGCATCGGATCCATTCCTGATGGTTACACGGAGGCGGAGGAGAGGTTTGGGAATCCCTCGTGTCACAAAATAAGTATCATTAGTAAGAGTGAATGACCTAAATAAAGATAATAAAAATGGATTCTCTGGAAGCATGATGTGTGTTTAGTTTTTCTATTGTATGTGTGTGCTATTTTCATTTGTCTAACGTATAGATAGCTAGCTAACGGTTGTTTTGTATTGGTTGTTTAGATTTATCACAGGTTAGAGCAGCAGCTGAGTCATCCGGAAGTAGTGGTCAGCCGGTTCTCCGTACTCCCTAGGTTGGGGTTGGATTTTTGTTGATGTTTCTTAGTATGATGTTAGTTAGACTTTTATTATTTTAAGTACGTTGTTGGCTATTAGACGCATGTTGTTACATTTACGACATTAAAACACCGTTTTATGAATTTCGGTTTCCTTATTTGTGCCTTGTTGTTAAGATCTTTGTAAAGTTGTTGTCAAACTATGGTCGGGACCCATTGTGAGGTCCTAACTAGTAGCTCCCCGAGTTCTAAGAATTTGGGGTGTTACAACAACTATCTTCAAAATAAAACTAACTAAAATAAATTAATTTTATGAAAAATACGGAATTAGGTGTGGATGAGAATTAGTCCAAATCATGATTTTGATGAGATCTGTTACAGAAATAGAACAAATAACAGTTATTTGGTAAATAATAAAACCAAAACTAAAATTACAAATATATAAGATGACAATTTTTAAATAGTTTAATGTACTATTATTACGGAGATAAGAATTTCACGTAAAAAGAACAAATAAACAATAAGTATAGAAGCATAAACTTTGGTACGCCAATCACATTTTTCATTTCACTATAATCGATTAGATTCAAAATCAACAAAAAAAAAGTTGTCAATTGATATGTTTGTAAGTATATAGCCAAGTTTCTTGGTTCGTCATATGAATCATCGTTCATTACCAGAAGTCAACAATATCGTTAATTAATATCACAAGGACATGTTTACGAATATAAAAAAGAAATAACAACAAACTCGAAACCAAAAAAATAGCAAGATAGAAATTAATTTTTCCAATCTCTAGCCCTAATACCTGTACTTGTTAGGGTAAATGGTTTAATTAATGAGAAAAAACAACAATTTTATGATACAAGACTTCTTCTACCAAACAGATTTCCCGAATGAAGAAGTTACAAAATGAACAATCCTACATATCTATAGAGCATTGCAGCAGCAATTTAAAACAGTATCAAGTCACAAAATAACACCATAGAAAAGTAATAAGTCCAACAACTTCTACATACGGATAGACTACCAAATTAAAAATGAAGCTTACAAAACAAAATTTTAAAAACTAAGAATATGCCGCAAGTGAAGGCGACCGATTGTGGCGAACAAAGTGATCCGAAAAATTATTGTGAACCGAATGATTATGATTTATGACGTCTTCGATTAACTGAGAATGAGTACGAGAAGCAACAATCGGGGCGAACGGAAACCCTCCATCATCATCGTTGTCGTCCTCTAAACTGCCAAGGAGGCATGGACAACCATGACCTGAGCAAGATTGCGTGCAACAACGTTCTTGTTCTGCTTGACGGTATGTGGATGAACTAACCCACTACCGAGTATATTGAGGAGTCGGAGACCTCATCCGATCCATTGTAGGATTACAACAAACGGTCAGCATTTGATTTTACAAAGTCGATCGATATAACTCACTAAGTTTGGATTTTACAAAGTCGATTCGACATAAATAAACACAATAGTCAATTTCCGATGGTTCGGCTGACCTCTAGTGACAATGTAGTGGATGAGGTGGCAGCATATTAGTGTTATGTAATCATTGCATGCCATCTCTTTAGTTATCCTCTATGATCCAGGCTTGTGTTCGGCATTTTCATGTGGCGGTATCGAGGGCTCCTCAACTAATCACCAGATTACCGGAATGACGTCAACTTCAACTCATCTCGGTGACGAAGTTGGTGGTTCATCTGATGGTGCAAATCCAAGACCTTATTACATGAGTAACCCTAATTCTATTCCTCGATCATCAAGAATACCTTTTATTCTTCAAATGCACCAATTTTGCCTCCAGGTATGAAATTCTTTTCACATCCAAAGAAAAATAACAATAAACTCGAGAGCACAAAAATTGAAAAATAGAAATAAATCAACGAACCCGAGCAACCTTGTTGGTGGTGGGAGTACTCTCAGTTGCTTCCTCGTCTCAACGCCGATCTTAAACTCTGACAAATATCGGTAGTAATCTCCCTTCATCTTCTCGTAGCGTACCTCTGTTCTACAAGCTTATCCAAGTACACGCTCCCCTCAAGCATTGTCTCATGTAAGTTAATGCCAATTTAGTACATGTGAAGTGGTTGTAAACCTGATTTCTAGTATCAACAATGGATTAAATCAGTAAAAAGTCACAATTCATATTGCATTTTCAAAAAAAAATATCATAGTAGTTATTGAAAATAAATTGATGGTTTTGAATCAAACTATTGAGGAGATATCAAAGGCAAATATATATATAGATATTGATCGTACGTCAAAAGGTATCGAGAAGGATATATACAATTATTCACCAAAACAAGTTTATTAAGTTGCCAATCTATAAAAACTACGAACAAAATCGAAAATAAAAATTTTAAAACTTACAAAAGAAGCTTAAGTTTTAAAAAAATATTATCTTAAAAAATATATAGAAATTTAGATAACTACGTTACTAAAAAATTGTAATATTAGAGTTTTTTTTTAAATTTGTTTCAAATAGAGATGTTGTGTTATGGATCAAAATCTAAATACAAAATGAAACAAATTCACTTGAAACTTATAAAAAAAGTTTGGCAATTTATTTAACAAATAATCCTTATCATAGTTTACAATCTATTTAACAAACCAATCTTCTTCTTCTTTATAATTTTAAAACTTACAAAAGAAGTTTATAATTTAAGAAAAATATCATCCAAAAATATAAAGAAATTTAGATAACTACGTTTCTAAAAAATTATAAAATTAAAAAAAATTATTAAATTTTTTAAAATAGATATGTTTGTTATGGATTCATTTTCAAATAATTTTTAAAAAATACATAGTTACAAATTTTTTAAAGAAGAATCATATTTCTTTGTTTTGTTTGTTACGACGGAAGTTAGGATTAGGATTTGTTTTCAAAAAAACAAATATATATATATATATATATATATATATATATATATATATATATATATATATATATATATATAACATTAGTAGATACGTATTAGGATTTGTTTTTTAAAAATCTTAATTACGTAATTTAAGAAAAAGGTTTAAATGATATTAATTGAGAGAAACCGATTTTAAAATACGTGCAACACAGATCGCCACATCAGATCTTATACACTCTACTTTCGCAAATTTATATTGAATTTATATTAAAAATGTCAAAATTAAATATTTCTTAGAAAAAAATTATTTAATTAAAATATTAAAAAAATAGAAGGTTTCAAGGTCTAAATAAAAATAGTGATTTTCGAAATAAGTATTTATTGAAAAAACAGTTCATGAAACAAAAGGTTTCTAGGTTCTAATCAAATAGATATTGAAAGTAATATTCTGTTAAATTAAAACAGTAAATTAATCCCACGTTAAAAAAATTATTTGTTAAAAATACAGAATATATATTTAACAAATTAAAAAAACAATCAAGCTAAAATAAAATTTGATTTTTAATAAAAATAATAAAATTTTGAAATAAATAGTTCTTAAAAATAGATTATTTAATAAAAATATTTAAAAAAACAAAAGATTTCAAGATTTAAATAAAACCTGATTTTGAAATTAATTAAATAAAAAAAATATTAATTTCACGTTAAAAAAATTATTTGTTAAAAATACAGAATATAATTTTAATAAATTAAAAAAAATCAATATAAAACAAAATATGATTATTAATAAAAATCATAAAAATTTTGAAACAAATATTTTTAAAAACATATTATTTAATAAAAGTATTATTTTTTAAGCATAAATTTGAAATAAATATTTTAAAAACAGATTATTTATAATAAAAATATTTTTGAAATCACTTATCGGCCAAACCAAAACAATATTTTATAAGTAGAATTTTTTTGAAAAGCATTAATATTTAATTATAGTTGTTGTTTGTTGGGATTTTTAGTTATTTTTATAAATAATTTTAATGGATTACTAATTTAAAAGAAAATTGATTTTCTAACTTTAATGAGAGAGCTCTATTTTAAAATTTTCGATTGTGGGAGTGTCACGTCAGCAAGTAAGGACTCTACTGTAGTATATAGATATTGATGATTTGGTGTTACAAAAAAGTCTAGAGTTTTAGGGATCATTTGGAAGCGCTAAGAATTATTTTCGGTAACGGAATGGTTTCGAATTAATAAAAAAATCTAGAGTTTTAGAGTGTCGTCGGAATACACCGAATATATCAGCTTCAGTGCATTTCAACCAGGTAATTATATCAATTTGATTGGCAACTGAGACATCCATCTACTCACTTAGATGAGACTACGACCCCATGAACAATATAACGGACTTAGCCTTTGTGATATATGAAGTATGACTTGTTCATATCACATATGTTTAGTTTTCAAATTCAAACACCTAAAAGTAAAGCGATGATGACAATAAACTCATTTCGTTAAAAAATAATCAACCCAAATCAATCAACAAAATATGAAGATCCATTGCGTCATTTGATGCAAACCTTTCCTTAAACACATACACCACATATTGTTGGAAATGTTAGAGTTTTTCAAAAAGGCAGTTCCGGCCGGCTCGAGCACGTGACTTGGGCATAATATGAAATGGATGTATTTTACTTCTCATATTAATTTTGGGACATATAAGTTTAAGGCTAGTACATATATATTACTCTTCTGATGCTTATTGTTTTTAAGTCTCCTATTTTTATGGGTTTGATCTAATCTTCAATTTATCTAAATCAGTTTAAACTGATCACGTTTCACTTTTGAGGAAGAGTAGCTGATTTTCAGGAAGGATCAGTTCTAGAATTTCACCATAAAAGGAGAATCATCTCTCTCTCATTTGGAATCATAAAAATACCAATCTTCTTACTGATATTTATTTCAAAAATTGTTCTGAGCATCCAAATGGTTCCATCCTTCTGTTGGCGAGTGCATGCGAACTAAGAAGGAAGCTGTGTGATCCTTGGGGGGCGACGCCTAATCTGATTTGCACCGTGGTCAGGGCGAAATCGCTTCTAAGGCAATGATCTCTTCGTGCCACGCCACAGCTTTTCGGTTTTTTGATCAGCGCTCTCACACTTTCTCCAAAAGCCCAACATCAGTATAATCTCTCCTGGTTACATTTTCTGGTTGTTTTTTCCAACATTTTAGAAGCGATTTATTGTTAGCAACCAGATCTATAATGACTCTTCCCTTCTTCAAGCCTCTACTGGATGTTTCAAAACTGGTTCCTTTGGATGGAACTAATTGCAAACTATGGTCCCAGAAGATGTTGATTTTTTTCGAGTAGTTGGAGGTTGATTATGGTCTGCTCGAAGATCCTCCGGCAACTCCTAAACTTGTTGTTGCTCCCAAACCTGTTGACGCCACATAAAAGGTGACAATGATGGTTGATCCTTCAGACACTGGTAGCTGTGACACTGGTAGCAGTGACCCTACTGATGCTGCTGGACTTCTAATGGTTGCTACAAAAAAAGGCCCTCTCAGCAGGTACTAATACTGACTCTTCATCTGACTCGGACCCGTACAAAAATTATGAACGCGATAACAAAACAGTCTGAGGCCATTTGTTGAGTCATGTGACATATGCTATTTTCCACTTAATCTCAAAGTATAAATCTGCTAAAACAACTTGGGACCTTTTAGAAAAGAAATATGGAGCAGATGATGCAGGAAAGAAGAAGTATGCTTGCGGGAAGTTCATGCAATTCAAAATGGTGGATGATAAGCCAATCATGGAGCAAGTTCATGAATACGAGAATCTGGTGGTTGATATTCTGGCTGAAGGTATGAACATGTGTGAAATTTTGCAAGCCAATTTTCTGATAGAGAAGCTACCGGATTCATGGTCAAACTACAGAAACTCTCTCAAACACAAGAAGAAGGACATGACCTTGGAGGAACTCGTAGGACACATGAAGATTGAAGAGGCGAATCGTCTCAAAGATAAGCCACCAAAAACCTCTGTTGAAAATTCAGTCAAAGCTAACCTTGTGGAATCTTCTACTAAAAATGGCAAGTCTAGAAAGAGTGAGTCATCCTTTGGAAAGAAGGAAAAGAAACAGCCGTATAAAAAGGGTGCAAATTACAAGAGGCCAGGTCATCCTAATCAGAATGGTTCTACTAAGCAGGGGTGTTACGTCTGCGGTAAGCCAGCACATCGATCTTTCGAGTGCTACCATAGGTCCGACAAACAAAACCAAAAACCCGCTCCAAAACCAAATGGTGAACAACAAAAACCCCAAGCTAATATTACCGAAACAGACGAACTGTTGGTGGCCATGATATCTGAAGTTAACCTGGTGAGAAACAAAGTTGAATGGTTGTTGGACATTGGAGCTACCCATACTTCTCACAAATCGGGAGATGTTCTCAGAATTCGAAGAAGCTGTTCAGATCGATCAAGTATACATGGCTGATTCTAGTGTCACTCAAGTGCTCGGCAAAGAAAAAAATACCTTTGAAGCTCACCTCAGGGAAGTCTCTTATACTTCAGAATGTCTTGTATGTTCCCTCTCTACGTAGAAACTTAATCTCATCTAGATTGCTTGAAATTGCTGGCATAAAACAAGTCATAGAAGCGGGGGAAATTGTTCTAACTAAAAATGGTGAATTTGTTGGAAAAGGATATAGGTCTGGATGCTTGTACGTGATTGAAACCATGATTGATAATAATAACTCTTCTCTTCTTACATCGTTGAATCTATGGATTTATGGCATGTTAGACTAGGACACTTGAATGTGAAATTTGTGAATCGATTGATATGGGCCGGATTTCCAGCCTAGCTAATCGTGAGCATGACAAGTGCGAAATCTGTGTTGAGGCCAAATACAAGAAAAAACCTTTATATTGTAACACCCCAAATTCTGAGAACTCGGGAAGCTACTGGTTAGGACCTCACAATGGGCCCCGACCTTAGTTTGACATCAATTTTACTTGGATCTTACAACAAGGCACAAAAGTATTTAAAACATTTGAAAACTTTAAACAATATATACATGAAAGATATGTATCAGCCTTACAAAGTCAAGGTACTAAAAACGATGCATATGAAGTACATAAAACAACCTCGTCCCCAACTAAATGAGTACGTGGACCCGGCTGACCATTCCCTCCGGATCTCTCTACAACTCTCTTAACCTGCAAGACATCTACAAGGCGGTATAAAACCGTTAGCTAACATTCTATGCATAAGTATAAAGGTAAAAGCACAAACACACAACATACACAATCAACATGCAACACTCAATCCTTTTATTATCTTTTAATTAGCTGATATGTCATTACTAATGATACTTATTTTGTGACACGAGGGATTCCCAAACCTCGCCCCTGTCCCCGTTTATCAACGAGGAATGGTACTAATGCATTTGACCGTCTACCTGACTGGGCTGGTCGCAGGGAACCTCCTAGACTCTCGCAAGAGCTAGGCATATGATGTCACGGCCCGTTATCAAACACTTGGGTCAATTACACACTATAATAAAGTCGGCCTAATCCGGTTTCGTTGTTTATCATAACTAACAAACACCGCTCATACACATTACACTCATACAAGAAGCCAGCTAAATAAGTCCGTGGATTTACCTGAATCAGATCTCGACTCTCTTAATCACAACTCAATCTGTAACTGTATAACTCGGTTGCCTGTCAAAGGAGGCAAGTGGATCAACACATATCCAATATACTTAGAAGTCTAAGACTTCTTAGATATAAGATCCTTTCGGAAGATAAATATACTATAATACACGTCTAAGGTAAAATGACCATTTTACCCTTGGTCCCGAATCTTCTAAAAATCTCGTAATATGTACTTAAATTCTTACTTGAGACTAACTATCATATTCTAACTCTTAAAGTTGAGTTTAGGTCAAGACTAGAACATTACATGTTTTCTTTAACCTTTTAAAAAGGTCACTAGGGTCCAACTTTGGCTTCAAATATGAAATTCGAATAAACTTGTAAAATTCCGAAATAATTCTCTAGATCATCTATGATATCTCATCTACTACTAGGGGCAAGAATTTCTTAAAACTGTTCAACCATCACTTCTACAAATATTTCCAAAGTTGGTTACAACACTTGAAATTTTCTATACTTAGCCAAAATTTGAGTATGTTTTCTAACTGTACAACAAGTCCACTTTGAGCCCCTATAATTCTAAATCTCACCGTTGGATTCATCCCAACTTTTAACATATTAACCTATGCATGGCACTAAACAACATCTCAAAAACTGTACGGTGGATCTTATCTCTAAGGCATCAAAAAGTATGCTCAAACTTGACTGATCAACACAGTTTCTGGAAATTCAGCAAACACTTAACAAAGCAGCACACTGTCTTAACTTTGAAAAATCATAACTCCTAAACCTCTCGATTAAATCCTCTCAAATTTTGATATATTATACTATGTAATCCCTAACTATGACATATCCGAAATTCAAGTCCATCAGAGATCAAAAGCTTATTCAAAACTATCTCACAAAACAGTATCACATGCTGTTTTTCCCAACACTCAGCACAATTATAAAAACTGTGGGAGGAGTCAACTTTGAACAACCATAACTCTCAAACTATAACATGGATTTCTCTAAAATTTTAGTATGATTTACTATGCAATACTGTCTATGACATATCCGAAAACGAGCCAAAAAGAAGTAGTCTAGCTTACCCAAAATTGGACCCGAAGTTGACTGCTCGTCACTTCCGAATTGAAAACTCAGAAAACTGAGAGATGTAACAGCTCTCGGAAGTTGCTCCTTTGGTTGAAATGTATGGATTTAAAGATGGTTTAGAGGCACCCATTGACACATAAACATGGAGGGGAAGTAAGGAGAAGGACCAAGGAAGGACGAATATGTATCTTACTCGATTCCATAACTCGAAGGGGTGAAGGAAGCAACACCTGTTGCTGTTCGCGAGGTTGAGTATATCGATGTCCAGATAGAACCAGGAGCGTCTGCACTTGCTTTCTGGCTCGAGGAGGAGAAGTCCGGCTCACCTATTCGATGAAGAGGAGGATGTCGTTGCTGATGAAGGCTCCGATTCACCTATTCGATGAGAAGGAGGCCGAAGACATGCTCGCAACCGCCACTACTGCTCACATGAAGGAGGTGTTGTTGTAGAAAGATCTGCGTGTGAGAGGCTCACAACTGACTAGAGAGGAGGTCGGGCTGGACTTGGACTGGAGACAAAGGTCGAGTGTTTCCTGAAGAGATCGACGCCGAAGGCCTGAGGCAAAGCACGAGATCCTGACATTGGTGTGTGCAGAAGGGCGTTTAGCATAGATGGCGGTGTCCATGGCTTAGGACGGGGCTGGAGTGACTTGCTAGCGCCATCTATGGCTGTGTGCAGAAGAGGAGAGGAGCGCCGGCTGGGTGTGCAGAAGAGGAGAGGAGCGCCGGTACGTGACAGCGAGAGAAGGAAGAGAGATGTTGTTAGGGTTTACGTGAGAGAGGGAGAGAGCATGAGATGGCTGTAACAGCTCCTTATCGGGCCCGGATGGTAGGGTTTCAATGGCCAAACTCAACTTCGTAATGGGCCCGGATGGCCTTGTCATAACTTAGTCATGGGTTTGTCAAATGGGTCAATTATTATGAGGCTTGCAAGAGTGTTTTAGGAATGATTTTATATGAATAAGTTTCACATAAAATTATAGAAGTTGGGAAAAGAATATTTTATGTGATTAACTCTTCACATAAAATGACAAAATTTTAGTTGACTCGGGATTTACCGGAAATTAAATTTCCGGGTATTACATATATTCTGTGAATGAAAGGACAACTGAATTGCTAGAATTAATCCATTCCGATTTGGCTAATTTTAAAAACACGGAAAGTAGAGGAGGCAAACGTTATTACATTACTTTTTTAGATGATCACTCTAGATACACCAAACTGTATCTGTTAAGATCAAAAGATGAGGCTGAAAGCATGCTTTATGTCTATAAAGCAGAAGTTGAAAATCAACTAAATCGAAAATTCAAACGACTTAGATCCGACCGTGGCGGTGAATACATAACCAACACTTTAAAAGAATATTGCAAACAAAATTGTATTATTCACGAATTCACGGCCCCTTATATCCCAAAACAAAATGGAGTAGCCGAAAGGAAAAATCGGACCTTAAAAGAAATGATTAATGCATTGCTTTCTAGTTCCGGTTTACCGGATAGTATCTGGGGGAAGCTGTTTTGACAGCCAACTATATTCTTAATAAGGTACCCTATAAGAAACTAGACAAGACACCTTATGAATTGTGGAAAGGACACTCACCCAACCTTAAATATCTTAAAGTGTGGGGGTGTTTGGCTAAAGTGGGATTACCCTCATTCAAAGTTGATGGGATAGGATCTAAAATATTTGATGCGATATTCATAGGTTATGCTGAAAATAGTGTTGCTTATCGATTCATGTGTCTAAATGATAAATCGTTATGTGAGTATCATGATGTAGTATTCTTTGAGCATATATTTCCTTTAAATAAATCTATGGTTATGCATGAGGAGCCCCATTCTGGGATTGCTTCTTCTTAGCCTTTATCTAACGAGCATGATGATATACAACTTAGAAGAAGTAAAAGACAAAAAGGGAACTAGTTTTGGCTCAGACTTTCTTACTGCATTCTTAATTGAACTCAAAGACTTAAATGACATAGATGAGACGTTCATTAGTCTTCATATGATAGAAGATGATCCTAAGTCTTATAGTGAAGTTGTGAGTTCTTTGGATGCTAGTTTCTGGATAGAAGCAATTAAAAGTGAAATAGAATCTATCATGACTAATCACACATGGGAATTAGTAGAATTACCTAAAGGGAATCGAGCCATTGGTTGAAAATGGATTTTTAAGAAGCTTAAAACAGATGGTTCGGTAGATAGATATAAAGCATGATTAGTCATAAATGGTTTCACTCAAAAACATGGAATTAACTTCTTTGATACTTATTCCCCTGTAACAAAGATTTCCACGATCAGAGCATGATTTGCTTTAGCATCAAGTTATAAGTTGTTAGTTCATCAAATGGATGTTAAACTGCTTTCTTAAATGGTGATCTAAATGAGAAAATATATATGGAACAACCTCTAGGTTGCATAGTTTCCGGACAGGAAAATAAAGTGTGCAAACTAAGGAAGTCATAATATGGATTGAAACAAACTCCGAGACAATGGTATGAAAAATTCCATCAAACTATTTTAAGTTTTGGATTTAAAGTCAACGGACCTGATGCATGCGTGTATTCAAAATTGTTTGGTTCTAGCTGTGTGATTTTATGTCTTTATGTAGATGACATGTTAATTTTTGGAACACACATCGATGCAATTAACTCTACCAAAAAATTTCTATCCTCTCATTTTGAGATGAAAAACTTAGGGGAAATTGACGTGATTCTAAGAGTAAAGTTATCTAGAACTCAACATGGGTTTACTTTGTCTCACCCTCATTATGTAGAGAAAATGTTGAAACGGTTTAATAGCTATGATGTGGTGCCAGTTAGAACTCCTTATGATCCAAGCATACAATTAAAGAAGAATTGTGGTGATAGTGTTTCACAAAATGAATATGCTGAAATAATAGGGAGTCTCATGTTTCTAATGAACTATACTCGACCTGACATAGCTTATGTTGTTAGTAGACTCTATAGATATACACATAATCCTAACAAAGATCATTGGTGTGCACTTAACCGATTAATGAGATATCTTAAAGGCACAATGGGTTGGGGTTTAAACTATGTGGGATTTTCTCTAGTCTTGGAGGGATTTTGTGATGCAAACTGGGTGACTGATAACGATGAAGTAAGCTCCACAAGTGGATACGCTTTTACGTTATGTGGTGGAGCTATTTCATGGAAGTCGTCAAAACAAACTTGTATAGCAAGATCTACTATGGAATCTGAGTTCATAGCATTAGATCTAGCAGGACAAGAAGCTGAGTGGTTGAGAAGTTTACTAGCTGATTTACCTATTTGGGGGCGTCCAGCTCCACCTATTTCTCTACATTGTGATTCACAATCTGCTATTTATGTAGCTAAAAGCAATGCGTACAATTGCAAGAAAAGGCACATTCGAATCAGACATGAATCAGTGAGGCATTTGATTACGAATGGTGTACTTTGCTTAGAGTATGTGAGATCCGAGAGGAACATAGACGATCCTTTGACAAAAGGCTTGAACCGGAGATTGGTTCTTGATACATCGAGGAGAATCGGTTTAAAACCCATGAGATGAGGAATTCATGGTGGATCCCCTAGTGGTCAACCGAAGCCATGAAAAGACTCATATGGTAGTACACCTCTTCCTATTCCTATGATGGGTGTATAAGTGTAAGGATGAGCTCAATAGCTCTTAATGTATCCATAACCCAGAATTTAGGTGGTCCTATTGAGAAGGACTTGATGGATCCACCGACAAGAAAGCGAGGTTGAGCTTAATAGCTTTTAATGATTTCATAGCCCTGCATGTAGGGTGGTCTATGTTGAGATAGACTTGATGGAATCACCTACGAGAGTCTGAGGAGACAACATATTGTTAGCATGAAATATTGTGATATTTTAGGCACGTTTTCTAAGTGTATTTGATCCATATTGATAGTCATTGATTGAGCATTGATGCATTTGTGAGCTAGTTTGTCTATAATGTCGATATAGAGATCTACACAAGCTTTATGTTGATTATAGGTGATTGAGAGCTATTTCCGAACGGAATTGAGCAAGGATGGAGTTGATTGAGCATGTCCATGAATTAAGGGCATTCCTAGGAGCTAAGGAAGTGCCAACTTGAAGAATGCACGAGGCTAAGGAAGAATCACGTTCTTGCCCTAAACCACGCTCTAAAATACGGCCGTACTACTTTCCACGTTCAAGTCCACGGCCGTGGAACCATGGCAAGGGAAGCATGGTTCATTCCAGCAACTTCTACGGCCGTGGAGGAGTTGTGTCAAACCGTGTTGATTTCCACGCTCTAAATTACGGCCGTGGAACCCTTCCACGACCGTGATCTTGGTGATCTTTTTCGCCACACTTTAAGCCACGATCTCCTACGAAATTAGGCCGGGCCGATATTTTATCTTACACTATAAAAGGACGGACGAAGAGAGATTCCGTCACCTTCGCTTACGCATAGACGCATCTTACGCTTGCGCTTGGAATTGCCCTAATTTCGCATTTGGCGGAGATTGTGTTTGAGAGATTTTTGCGCTTTGTCACTGGGATTTCCGGATTGACGGAAGATCGAAGATTCGGAAGATTGTTCGCAAGAGGATTTCGCTTCTTGCTTAGGTTTGATTTAGAAGACGGATTGACATCCCGTTCTTCCCTCTTATCTAAGATTTGTGTTTGTTTGTGTTATTCCGAATCTAGTGACGATTATTGTTCTTGATTGTGACTTTGAGATTGATTTGAAAGTTATTGAAGGTTTTCGGAAGTTTTCATCTTTCATTCTTTTAAACCTTGAATTTGATATCAATATGACTATTATTGGCTAAAAACCCTTAACAATTCTAAGGTGAAGGGTTGATAGTTGTGGCTTAGATGATGATAGATCGATCATAAATAGATTGGACCCTGAGAGTTAGAGAGAATCGACGACAACCCTAATCCACGGTCTGTTCTTGAGCTTCCACGGCCGTGGAACTCAAGAACTAGCCGTAATTTTGTGTTAAGTTACGAACTTGCTTTTACTTTAATCCAAAGTTAAAGATATGCTTTAACTTAGTCTTGGCTTGCCTTTTCTAGGTGGTAGTGAAGCCTCAACAACCTCTACCTCGATTGTGAGTGTCACAACCTTAATCGGTTTAGTTAGTCTTGATCCTTGGATTACAAGTTTGGGTATTTGACATTAATTCTTACCTTTAGAACCTTCCTATATTGAAGCCTCAACAACCTTTATAGAGAGTGTCTTGTAGGTGAGTCATATAAGGTTTTTGGAACTTCACCGTACGATTACCTTACATTAGCATACCTTTGCATATCTTAACTCTATCCTTATATCATTAGTATATCTTGAATCAATTGCCACAGCTGGATTCCTGGATCTTTAGGATTGTTGTTTTTCCCAGTAATTCGAAAAGCTCATACATTTACTTGCTTGACAATTCTTAACTGGATTTAACCCCCCAAATCCCTGTGTTCGATACTCTGGAATTCTTGCTTAACTATATCAATCCGTACACTGCAGGTTCGCTTGCTTGATTCTAGTTTTATAAATTTAAAGCTTATTTGCACGCACGCTAAGTGGCGAACAAGTTTTTGGCGCCGTTGCCGGGGATTTGGTTTAGGCCGAATTCGGTTATCGGTTGTCAAGCTTGGGAGCTTCTCCCTTGTTATTTGATATCTCTTTGAGTGCATGCGTAGGTCTAGGAACACCGAGGATCTCTTACCTCTTGATCAAGAGCTTGAGAGGACTTTAAGGCAAAAGCGTAAGAAAAAGAAAATGGCTGAAGAACACGAACGTGATCTTCAATCGGAGCTAGCGGAGAAAGAAGCTCAACTCCTATGGAGTGAGAAGACACGTAGAGAAGAAACGGATCGTCATCAAATGAAGGTTGACGATCTAACTGACATGATGTTTCAAATGAGGATTGAGATAAACAACCTCAAGGAGAAAAAGAAAAGGAGGAGACCGGGAAGATCGGTTAGAGCCAACTCATCTAATGATGATAGTGACTCCTCCATACCACCGTTAGAGGAAATTGATCCCACAATCAATGTGAATCCATTCCATCCACGGGCAGCTGCTAATCGCCGTGTTCCACCTAGGAATGCTAGGATCGAATGTGTGGATGAGGAGCCAAGAACTCTTGGCCAAAGGATGGATCCAACGCAGCAGCCACGTCGTTTAGGTGTGAACTTTGATGCTGATGATGTACAAGGGTTTAGCTTCAACCCTCAAGTTATTACTCTTGTTCGCCAAAACCAATTTGGCGGGACAAGCGCTGAATCTCCACACCAACACTTGCAAAACTTTGAGTGTATGATGGAGACAATGAGGCCGAAGAACGCGACTACCAACAACTATAAGCTCAAGCCTTTCTTCTTCTCCTTGAAGGGGAAAGCATTATCTTGGTACCAAGCTCTTCCTAGTGGGAAACTAGACACATGGGAAGACCTTTCCGCGGCGTTCCTCACTAAGTTCTTTTCGCCATCCAAAACGGCGGAACTTAGAGGTAAGATTAATGCATTTTCCATGAGATCTAACGAAAGTTTGTTTCAATCTTGGGAAAGGTTTCAGGATTTGTTATTGTATTTCCCTCATCATGGCATATCCAAGCTTGCATTGCTGGAGATATACTATAAAGGGCTGAATGTGGAAACACAATTCAAGCTCCAATCCCTCTCATGTGGTACATTCATGGACATGAGAGAAGACGACGCTTGGGACTTCATTGAGAAGCAAGCAAGGGTCATAGAGAAGTATTCTCACCAGAAGGTAGAGGGAAATCGTGTAGAGCAAGGAGCAAAGCTCATACATGAAGCTCAAAATCAAATTTTCTCCCTCAACAACGAAATCAAAGAGTTGAAGGAGGCTATCAAGACCAACTTTCCAAAGCAACAAGGAAAGGATGTTGGCTACTTGGGCAACAACAACCATGGTGGAGAGAATACAAACCGCAACAACAATAACCGGAACAACAACCGGAATAATTGGAATGGCAACAACAACAACCGGAACAACAATTGGAACAACAATAGGGGTTCAAACAACAACAATTGGCACTCCAATCAACAAAACTCCGGTAACTCTTATCCTTCCAATTCAAATTCACTAACTCCACCTTCCTCTTCCTCTACTCCTTTGAAAAGCCAGGGGCAAACATCTAATGGAGGAAACGCTTCGGGGAAGGAGAAGCCCGATCCCATGTTGGAAACGATTTTGGGAAAGCTTCAAGGTTTGGAGAACCGCATCATTAAGGTTGATGATCAAATTTCTAAGGTTGATAAAGCCCAAAAGGTTTTAGAAAACCAAATGTTCAGCCATGCGGAGGAAGTTCCTAGGAATCAAGGGAAACTTCCAGGAAAGACGGAGGACAATCCTAAGGGAAGGGTGATGGCAATCACAACTAGGAGCGGAGTGACTACCACCGATCCGCAACCTAAGTTTGTTGAAGTCCCCGTTGAGAAAGACAAGGAGAAGGGGAAGGAGAAGGAAGATGTCTACATTCCTCCTCCAACTTACAAACCTCCCCTACCATTCCCTCAATCTAGAGCAAGAGCGCGCCTAGATAAACAATTTGGTAAGTTTATAGAACTCATGAGCAAGCTGCATATTAATATACCTTTCATTGATGCTATTATAGGTATGCCGGCTTATGGCAAGTTCTTAAGGAGCTCCTCTCCAACAAGAGGAAGCTAGAAGATTTTGGAGAGGTTAAGATAAGTTCGGATTCTTTGGATCTCATCAAGACCATGAAGAAGAAAATGCCCCCAAAGCTAAAGGATACAGGGTCATTTTGCATTCTCATAGGAGTGGGAGACGTCACATATGATGCGTTATGTGACTTGGGAGCAAGTGTGAGCATCATACCACTTGCATTATGTAGGAAGATCGGATTAGGCGACCCTAAACCGGTGAAGATGACATTATACATGGCGGATCGATCCATCACTCGCCCCGTCAGTATTGTAGAAGACGTCCCAGTCAAGCTAGGTAAATTCTTTGTTCTCATTGATTTTGTCGTGCTTGACATTCCTGCAGATAGTCCGGTCCCGATCATACTCGGAAGACCGTTTCTTGCAACTTCCGGCTGCATAGTCGATTGCAAGAATGCTAGACTCGCCTTTGACATAGGAGAGGAGAAGGTAGAATTTGTTCTTTCCACTCTAGTGAAGGAACCAATATTTGATGAGGATATATTCAATATCCAAGATGAAGAAGGGTTGTCTAGAGAGGAGGTAAGCGCTATTCTCTTCAAAGATCCTTTGCAAAAGGTTATTACTATGAGTCTAACGAATGTAGGGGAAGAAGAGGAGTGCAATGAGGCAATTGAAGCCTTAGAAGCACAAGAAGAGGTAGATGAAGAGGAATTTGAGAAGCTCCACGACGAGGCAGAAAACGTGAGAATCCACGGCCATACACTATATTCCACGGCCGTGGATTTCACCAACCAAAACGTGGCTCACTCCAGAGGGTTACACGGTCGTGGAGGAGGCAGAGCAACCGTAACCACCTTCCACGCCCTAAACCACGGCCGTGGAGGATGTATGGAAACCATGATTCAGGCCGTGGAAGAAGGTGATCGTGCCACTTCTTCAACTTCTTTTGATTCTTCTCCCACACCTTCTACACCCTTAGACACTTCTAAGGAGGCATCGGATGCTCCTCAAGAGCCATTGGAAGCTCCGAAAGCAATGGAACTAAAGCCACTTCCTACTCATCTAAGGTACGCTTTTCTAGGACCTAACTCTACTTATCCGGTTATTGTTAGTTCCGATCTAACCATAGATGAACATAGTAAGATTATGGTTGTCCTTAGGAAACATAGGAAAGCTTTAGGTTATACTATAGAAGACTTAGTAGGAATCAAACCCTCCCTATGCATGCATAAAATATTAATGGAGGAAGACTTTAGGACTTCAAGACAACCTCAAAGGCGGTTGAATCCGACCATGAAGGAGGTTGTCAAGAAGGAAATTCTTAAACTTCTTGATGCAGGTATCATCTATCCTATCTCCGATAGTAAGTGTGTGAGTTCGGTTCAAGTAGTTCCAAAGAAGGGAGGAATGACGGTCATCACCAACAAGAATAACGAACTCATTCCTACCCAAACCGTAACGGGATGGCGGATGTGCATAGACTACCGCAAGCTTAACAACGCGACGAGGAAGGATCACTTCCCACTACTCTTCATCGATCAAATGCTTGAAAGGTTAGCGCAACATTCTCACTTTTGCTATCTTGACGGTTATAGTGGTTTCTTTCAGATTCCGATACACCCGGATGATCAGGAGAAGACCACATTCACGTGCCCATGGGGTACGTTCGCTTATAGGAGAATGCCGTTCGGGCTTTGCAACGCCCCAGCCACCTTTCAAAGGTGCATGAAGGCCATCTTCTCCGAATACATTGAGGAAATCATGGAGGTCTTCATGGATGACTTCTCCGTATACGGTTCCTCTTTTGACAATTGCCTTTCTAACCTTGCTCTTGTTTTACAAAGGTGTGAAGACACTAACCTAGTTCTTAATTGGGAGAAGTGTCAATTTATGGTAAAGGAAGGAATTGTATTAGGACACCTAATCTCTAGTAGAGGGATAGAGGTGGATAAGGCGAAAATAGAGACTATAGAGAAGCTTCCTCCCCCAACTTCGGTGAAAGGGATAAGAAGTTTTCTATGACATGCCGGATTCTATAGACGCTTCATAAAAGACTTCTCTAAAATATCAAAACCGCTAACTAATCTATTGATGAAGGATGCAGTTTTTGAATTTTTGCAGGAATGCTTGGATGCGTTTAACATGATCCGGGAAGCTCTAATTTCAGCACCTATTATCCAACCTCCGGATTGGACTCTTCCCTTTGAGGTTATGTGCGATGCTAATGACGTAGCTATAGGAGTTGTTCTTGGACAACGAAAGGAAGGGCGAACCCATGCCATATACTATGCTAGCAAGACGCTAGATGAAGCGCAGCTCAACTACGCCACTACGGAAAAGGAATTTTTAGCCATTGTTTATGCTATTGACAAGTTTCGTTCTTATCTTGAAGGTGCAAAGGTGATTGTCTACACGGATCATGCTGCGATCCGGTACCTCCTTGCAAAGAAGGATGCGAAGCCAAGGCTAATTAGATGGATTCTTCTCCTACAAGAATTCGATCTAGAGATCCGCGACAAGAAGGGTTCGGAAAATTCTGTTGCGGATCATTTGAGTCGCCTAACACATCTAGAGGACGACCACTTACCTATAGATGACTCCTTCCCGGACGAACACCTACATATCACTGAGGAGTGCATCGATGTGATCTCCAAAGGTAACGAACCATGGTTTGCTGATTTTGTTAACTATTTGGTTTGCCAGGAGATACCACCCGGACTATCCTACGCACAAAGAAAGAAGTTCTTTAAGGATGTTCGGGAATACTTTTGGAATAAACCTCTTCTCTTTAAGAGAGGTCCGGATGGCATCATTCGGCGATGTGTGCCGGAAGATGAGATGCAAAGTGTCATCCGCCATTGTCATTCACTACCTTGTGGAGGACACGCTAGTTCGAACAAGACTAGCGCTAAGGTATTGCAATCTGGATTCTTTTGGCCTACTTTATTTAGAGATGTGCAATCCTTTGTTTCCTGCTGCGATGCTTGTCAAAGAACAGGAAATATCTCTAGGAGGAATGAGATGCCTCTCAATAACATCCAAGAGGTGGAGATTTTCAATGTTTGGGGAGTTGACTTCATGGGACCGTTCCCATCATCTTGTGGAAACCAATACATACTCTTGGCGGTGGATTACGTTTCTAGATGGGTAGAAGCAATTGCCTCTCCCACCAATGATGCCATGGTGGTGGTTAAGTTCTTCAACAAGACCATTTTCCCACGATTTGGGACACCAAGGACAATCATTAGTGATGGAGGTTCTCACTTCATTGCCCAGCGCTTTGAAGCTCTTCTAGCTAAGTATGGGGTTACTCACAAGATCGCCACCCCTTATCATCCACAAACAAGTGGACAAGTTGAGATCTCAAACCGGGAGATCAAAGGAATTCTAGAGAAAACGGTTTCAAGGACTAGGAAGGATTGGTCCTTGAAGCTTGATGATGCATTATGGGCGTACCGGACTACGTACAAGACTCCCATAGGAACCACACCATACAACCTTGTATATGGGAAGTCTTGCCACTTACCGGTAGAGCTGGAGCACAAGGCGTTTTGGGCTATCAAATGGTTGAATTTCAGCATGAAGGAAGCGGAAGAGAAGCGTCTCTTGAACCTTAATGAACTTGAAGAACTCCGCTTGAACGCCTATGAGAACGCCAAAATTTATAAGGAGAGAGCAAAGCGTTGGCAAGATAAGCATATCATTCCAAAGGACTTCAAAGAAGGAGATCAAGTTCTCCTCTTCAATTCAAGGCTTCGTCTCTTTCCAAGTAAGCTTAAATCTCGTTGGACCGGACCTTTTCTAATCAAACGTATTTTCCCCCATGGTGCAGTTGAAGTATGGGGTGAAGCGGGCGGAAGCTTTAAGGTGAACGGTCAACGACTCAAGAAGTATACGCCGGAACTCCAAGCTGAAGAGTTCGCGCCCACCACACTCGAATAAGTGCGAGTTCGGTCTAGCTACGGACCCTAAACAAAGCGCTTTTTGGGAGGCAACCCAAGGTATTGCATTTACGTTTTTGTTTTCGATTCATAGTTTAGCTTAGTTTAGACGTTTTTGCTTTGTTTTGCCTTCGATTCCTTCCGGTATGTTCGTGTTTTTGGATGTAGGAACAGTGGAAAAGGAAAGGGGAAGAATAATTTTGAAGAAAAGTGACGAAACTTAGACTTTGGAGCATTACAAAGAGTTCCACGGCCTAAACCACGGCCGTGACAGCTACAGTGACCGTAATTTCCAAAAGCCTTTGAAAAATCACCAAAACCACGGTTCCGTACATTTTCACGGCCGTGGAACCCCCCGACAGACCGTGATTTTCAAAAATTTTGCCGGCCACTATATAAACCACGTTCTTCACAAAAACACACCACAAAACCCATTTTCTACGCCCTCTTCGCCGATTCCACGCCCTTCACCTCAATTCTCCGTTCGTTAATCGTTTTCAACGATTCTTCGACCCAAACTGAAGCTAATCCGATCACCAACGAGATCCAAACGACAAATTGAGCGGCAAATCACCAAGGAACGCAGAATTCGGATTTTAAAATCCGAAACCTAGGTTTTTTTCGCTCTTTTCTATCTTTGTCAATTTGGGTTCGTTTTTGCTAGAAATTATAGGAGAACTGATTGAAATTGGAAGGAATTAGACTAGGACTGCTTGATTGCTGAGATTGGCTGTTGTTTGCTGAATTTTGAGAAAAAGCGAGACGAATCACGGTGTTTGTCAATTCCACGGCCGTGGAACACCAAGAACAGACCGTGGTTTTGAACAGTAATGGATTTTGTGAGGAGAGTTTCTGGGAGGATTGAGGAGAAGAAGAATGAGCAGGATAAGAACAAAAAGAGGAAGGGTAACCCCTCTTCCTCTTCATCCTCTAGAGCACCACCACCTTCCTCCCCTTCACCTCCATCATCACCATCATCACCTTCACCTCCTAGCCCTAGAGTACCCGCCATTCACGAGGATCATCTCGATGCACTAGAGAGGATTCATAAGAGGGCTGTTATCGGACCTAGGTACCTATTGTTGGAGGATTTAGCTCTTCTTCACATAGTAGATGACCTTACTTGGCTCTTGGATAGAGCCGGTCTTATCGTCTTCTCGGCTATCCGAACGCTTATGAGGAGATCACGAGAGAGGTTGTGACGTCTTTTGAGCACAGCCACGTTGATAGGACAGTTTCTTTCCGTCTGATGGAAAGGAACTATGATTTCTCCATCCGGGAGTTCGGGATCTTCTTCGGGTTCCAAGAGACCTTCAATGGTCGTTTACCTAGCGGCGTTTACGCCAAAGATTTTTGGGAGGAGGTTGCTATGATTTACGCCAGCGAGGACCGCTGGCAACCAGCTGATACCAAGGCTAAGTTGATGTATCACTTAGCCTTGAAGATTGCTCACCGTTTTCTTTCTGAGTGTCTCTTCCCTAGGACGGAGACACCTCAGAAGATCAAGACGGATGAGCTCTTTCTGTTGTACTCTATGCTCTATGGGCGCCCTGCTGACTGCGCCACCCTCTTAGCTGCTACCATGAGCAAGCTTAAGAACAAGAGGGCTGGCAACATTGGATATGGTGGGATAGTCACCCACCTTGCTAGGATGTTGGGGGTAGATTTTTCTGCATGTACACGCATACCAGCTGTACCCCTAGGACTCCAGGCCTTCATGACTAGAGGTCTTATCTTCCCTACCCATAGAGGTCCACCTTATGCAGCTATGCCTTGGGAGAGCAGGATGGGGAGGGGCATTGAGTGGCTCCCGGAGTACTCCATTATGGTTGGACGCCATAATTGGAAGGCGACGTTCGCAGCTATGCATGCGAACAGGATTGCAGCTCCTCCATATGTCCCACCACCGCCCGTAGTTGAGGAGGAGGAGATGAGAGATCAGTATGAGGGAGGAGGAGGAGCAGAGAAGGAGTTTGGCACGTTTCCGGATTAGCCGGACATTGCTTCTGATGTACCTAGACGTTCTCCACATCCAGCCAGAGCTTCAGGTTCATCTTCTCCCCGCGCCAGCGTGAGCGAGAGACCCACTTGGATGGAGACACCTCCTGCATGGTACGGAGCTCCACCTCCATGGTCCGCACAGCAGCCACCGCCACCAGCACTAGCACCGTCAGATACACCGGGGTGGTACAGTCAGGCTCCGGGATGGTATGAGCAGATGCCAGAGTGGGCTACTAGCCTTTCTGATAGAGTGGGAGCATTGGAGATCCGAGCCGACGCTAGGGATGGACGCATGGACGACCTCGATCATATGATGAGAGACGTCTACCGCAGCAGTTCGGGCGGTACTATGACCCTAGCTTCCATCCATTCCCGCCTCCGCCTCCACCGCAGTGATGATTTGCATGACCGACAGTTTTAGCCGCTCCACCGCCATTTTGTGAGTTTCTTTTTCTTTTCTTTCTTTTTCTTTCTTTCTTTTCATCTTTTCTTTCTTTTATTTGAACATTAGGGACAATGTTTATTCCAAGTATGGGGTGGGGTGTGACTAAAAGTTTGTAATAACTCTTACTCACTATGATTGCTTCTATCTGAGACTATCTTGCATGTTCATTATATTGTTACACGTTTCATTATTGCATTGCATGAAAAAGAGTTTGAAAAACCCATAAAAATTGAAAAATTTTGAAAATTTTGTGCTTCTAAGGATAGAGAGGATTTCTATGATAATCGCTACTTGTGAATTGAGTTTGATGACAATTGCATGCTTAAACGAATAGTGAATTGAAAAGAAATTGAATGAGTTGATTATACCTCTTTTGCAAGTTTCATAATTTGATAAATGTTACTTAAATCATGTTGAGGAATTGAAGTTGAAATCACACTATAAGTTCTTATACTTCTTGTTGAGATGATTAAGGCAATTCGATTTTCTTTCTTCTTTCTTTGATCATTTAGCCCCTCATTGAAATTATGGCCTCCTTTACCTATACGGGAATTTGGAGGAGTTGAATGAAAAAGGCATGTATGATGTGGGAGGGCCATGAAAGCAATACTTTGCATTCAAAAGAATAGAAAGAAATTGTAGGTTTGGGGAAGTCAATCATGACGATGAGTAACTCGGCACCATTCACATAGCCGGGTGTTTGTGTCTTGCCAAAGTCGGATTGAGCGATATTCCTAGCGGATTATGGTATGTGCGCTAAGGGTTTGAGGCATCTCATAAAAATTGAGAAACGCCAATCTCCTAGGCTTCGGTTTTTGTGCACCTCTATCCATAACTCCAAAAGTAAAGTCGAAAAATGAAAAGAAGAGAGCGAAGCTCTAAGTTGAAGGTGTTGCGGAAACCGCAAGAGAAGAAGAAAAGAGTAGTTATCCACTTTCCCGTATTCATGCACCACATTCCTTAAAGTTTTTCTTCCCTTCCCACATTCTAGACCTTTTTCTTTGAAAGTCCTTAAGATCAAAAGAATGTGATATGACTTGGTGATCTAAATTGAAGTTTCTTATGATTGATTTTGATAATGTTTGAAGGTTATGATGTTTGTATGGAAGTTTAATTGATTCATGATTTTTCCTTACTCTTTACTCTTTCATTAAGTGTATGAAAGTCTTATAAACGATTGAAGCAAGATTTGAGAATGATCTATTGATTAGAAGGCACATTCATCAAAAAGAAGTTTTGCTTTGAGAAGGTACACATATTTCATCCTAACTTGTGTTTTAAAGCTTTTGAAAGACCTTGCTTAGGGACAAGCAAGTGGCAAGTATGGGGTTATTTGTTAGCATGAAATATTGTGATATTTTAGGCACGTTTTCTAAGTGTATTTGATCCATATTGATAGTCATTGATTGAGCATTGATGCATTTGTGAGCTAGTTTGTCTATAATGTCGATATAGAGATCTACACAAGCTTTATGTTGATTATAGGTGATTGAGAGCTATTTCCGAACGGAATTGAGCAAGGATGGAGTTGATTGAGCATGTCCATGAATTGAGGGCATTCCTAGGAGCTAAGGAAGTGCCAACTTGAAGAATGCATGAGGCTAAGCAAGAATCACGTTCTTGCCCTAAACCACGCTCTAAAATACGGCCGTACTACTTTCCACGTTCAAGTCCACGGCCGTGGAACCATGGCAAGGGAAGCTTGGTTCATTCCAGCAACTTCTACGGCCGTGGAGGAGTTGTGTCAAACCGTGTTGATTTCCACGCTCTAAATTACGGCCGTGGAACCCTTCCACGACCGTGATCTTGCCGATCTTTTTCGCCACAATTTAAGCCACGATCTCCTACGAAATTGGGCCGGGCCGATATTTTATCTTACACTATAAAAGGACGGACGAAGAGAGATTTTGTCACCTTCGCTTACGCATAGACGCATCTTACGCTTGCGCTTGGAATTTCCCTAATTTCACATTTGGCGGAGATTGTGTTTGAGAGATTTTTGCGCTTTGTCATTGGGATTTCCGGATTGACGGAAGATCGAAGATTCGGAAGATTGTTCGCAAGAGGATTTCGCTTCTTGCTTAGGTTTGATTTAGAAGACGGATTGACATCCCGTTCTTCCCTCTTATCTAAGATTTGTGTTTGTTTGTGTTATTCCGAATCTAGTGACGATTATTGTTCTTGATTGTGACTTTGAGATTGATTTGAAAGTTATTGAAGGTTTTCGGAAGTTTTCATCTTTCATTCTTTTAAACCTTGAATTTGATATCAATATGACTATTGTTGGCTAAAAACCCTTAACAATTCTAAGGTGAAGGGTTGATAGTTGTGGCTTAGATGATGATAGATCGATCGTAAATAGATTGACCCTGAGAGTTAGAGAGAATCGACGACAACCCTAATCCACGGTCTGTTATTGAGCTTCCACGGCCGTGGAACTCAAGAACTAGCCGTAATTTTGTGTTAAGTTACGAACTTGCTTTTACTTCAATCCAAAGTTAAAGATTTGCTTTAACTTAGTCTTGGCTTGCCTTTTCTAGGTGGTAGTGAAGCCTCAACAACCTCTACCTCGATTGTGAGTGTCACAACCTTAATCGGTTTAGTTAGTCTTGATCCTTGGATTACAAGTTTGGGTATTTGACATTAATTCTTACCTTTAGAACCTTCCTATATTGAAGCCTCAACAACCTTTATAGAGAGTGTCTTGTAGGTGAGTCATATAAGGTTTTTGGAACTTCACCGTACGATTACCTTACATTAGCATACCTTTGCATATCTTAACTCTGTCCTTATATCATTAGTATATTTTGAATCAATTGCCACAGCTGGATTCCTAGATCTTTAGGATTGTTGTTTTTCCCAGTAATTCAAAAAGCTCATACATTTACTTGCTTGACAATTCTTAACTGGATTTAACCCCCCAAATCCCTGTGTTCGATACTCTGGAATTCTTGCTTAACTATATCGATTCGTACACTGCGGGTTCGCTTGCTTGATTCTAGTTTTATAAATTTAAAGCTTATTTGCACGCACGCTAAGTGGCGAACACATATAACCTCCATGAAAACAAGGGTTGGTTTTCTAGAGCACTCTATAGCATCCCACGGCAGAAATTGATTCTGCAAGCATTAATTGCGGAACCACGAGGACAATAGACATGACATGTGTTGTTGGGAACTTATCCTTATGTTAAGAAAGTTCAAGATATGTTCACTCTCTTGATGAAAGGGTTACTCAACTTCACTATGTGTCGGTTCAATCGTAAGATACCTACATTTAAGTGTCTAGTCTATAATCTGCTCAAAACATTGTTTAAATTAAAAAAAAATTCCTAGCATTTGTGGGGCACTGTTGGAAATGCTAGAGTTTTTCAAAAAGGCAGTTCCGGCCGGCTCGAGCACGTGACTTGTGCACGGTATGAAATGGATATATTTTACTTCTCGTATTAATTTTGGGTCATATAAGTTTCAGGCTAGTACATATATATTACTCTTCTGCAGCTTATTGTTTTTAACTCTCCTATTTTTATGGGTTTGATCTAATCTTTAGTTTATCTAAATCAGTTTAAACTGACCACGTTCCACTTTTGAGGAAGAGTAGCTGATTTTCAAGAAGGATCAGTTCTAGAATTTCACTATAAAAGGAGACTCATCTCTCTCATTTGGAATCAGAAAAATATTCATCTTCTTAGGGATATTTATTTCAAAAATTGTTCTGAGCATCCAAAGAGTTTCATCCTTCTGTTGGAGAGTGCACGCGAACTAAGAAGGAAGTTGTGTGATCCTTGGGGGGCGACGCCTAATCTGATTTGCACCGTGGTCAGGGCGAAATCGCTTCTAAGGCAGTGGTCTCTTCGTTCCACGCCACAACTTTTCGGTTTTTTTATCAGTGCCCTCACACTTTCTCCAAAAGCCCAACATCAATATAATCTCTCCTGGTTACATTTCTGGTTGTATTTTCTAACACATATGACTTACCAGCTTCTTCATGCGGATTTGAAAAAGAGGTGTAAATTGTTGAATTAGTTGCAAAATGCGAAAAATAGGGGAGTTAAAGTAAAGGATAAAAATTGACAAGATGTATATAAGATATAGTACATATCCGTGAGCTCCTCTCATTTATTTTTATATTTTTCAATACGGATACGTGACCTCCTCTCATTTATTTTTATATTTTATTTCTATATTTTTCCCAACATTGCGTGATTTTCTACTAAACATTTAAGTGGTGTTAGTGTTCGAGGTACAAACAAAATGCTCCATAACTCAACCATGGGCACCGAGCATATTCCTACGTTGACAACAAACCCGTTGTCACTTGCCCATGTTGTTTCTAATAACACCGTCAGACGAAGCGTGACATCCTCCCTGACCGAGCGGTCCGTGTTGATCTTCACAATACCTCTTCCGGTGCATCCACTTGATTTAGAGAGTAGTCTTCACATTAGCTCGTTCTATACTTTCCAAAGCCACAACAATCCAACTGGAAAAGTATTACTCCAGTAAACAGAATTGCCGTGAAGGATAGGGGAAGCAATGTACTAGCCACCTCTTCTGATTAAGTCAATAAATGACTAAATAGTCAATTAAAATGTTTGGATAACAGTGCACTTCCGTAATCTGGTCCACACATTCGTCCTGTAAGGCACTTATAAAAATCCATTTACACCCCTCAGTCTCTTCTCTCATAACTGAAGCAAGCAAAGGAGATCTTAATCTGCACATCCATAGAGAGGTTTGCTCCGCTACTCCCCATCTTTACTACTTTGTAATTTTGTAACTTAGTTTGCATTCTGCAGCAACATTCATATTTTCTGATAACTTTGGTTTGAAAAGCCACTTTCTTAGAATTGTTAGATCAAGTGATTCATCGTTTTGGTAATTCATCTACATTTACACCCAACATAATGGTAGGAACTAGTCGCCAGAGCTTGCTATTGTTCTTTCATGAAATCGTACGTGTTTCTTCACCTTAAAGCCAAAATCTGATGACTGTATTTTTCTAATTGAAAGCCCAGTATCCTCTTCTAAATAACCACCAAATCACCCTCTCATTTCCACCGAGGACCTTCAACTTTACCTATCCCTGGACTTCGACAAATCCCAACAGAGACCGGACTTTTGAAAAAAAAATTTGTCCTTTTTTTCAGGTCGGATTCAGATCGAGTTCAAAATTCGGCTCTGAGTCCATACCCATCCGAGTCTGTGAGGGTGTAAATGAGATGAGAATTGTCCAAAATTCGCGGATATTACTTGTCATGGACTTTAACGGGACGAGGTGATAGGAAATTAAATTAAAAAAATGTGTTTAAATTCAAAAAATGCCGATGATTACTAAAATTTCAAACTATATACATTTTTGTATCATATGACTTATATAAGCAGCGATTTCAAATCCAGAGGTAAGAGTATCGTTCTCATTCCTATATGTGTAAATTATGCTAATGTCACTTCAAGGATTTTGGAGTTGTCCATGAGAGATCGATGATCGTATCCGACTCCAAACTGGTTCTTCGCTTCTTTGAGGAATTCCACATCAGACATGTGTTCAGAGAAACCAACTGTGTTACTGACCGATTGACCCATTTGAGAATTTTGAACCCCAACACAACCTTTTTTGACGATCCTAAACTTCATGTTCTCATCCGTAAGATGCTTTTGGATGGATTATCTCTAGAAGATAATCTTTTCTAGCCCCTTTCCGTTTTCAAAAATTTTTTGGTTTTCGATCATATGAGGATAACACCTCGTGAGATTTTTGAATATATGTCGTAAACGTCAAACCACGATGATCAAATGCATGTCACACTACATGTTTGTTTTATGTTTTTTTAATGTATTTTAGTCACTTTGATACTTGTTTTGGTGATGCAACTTAAATGAAAACTCGTAAAATTCAAATTATAAAATAATATAACATTTTATCTTAAGATCGTAATATAAATGTTCCTAAGATATAATATTTCAGCTTACATTAGTTTGTACTACGAATTTCGACCCTATTTGAACGAATGAAACCTAATAAATATATAAATACAATGAACCTGTAATTTGACAAACTGAATAAGGTAATGTGTTAAACAACCAACTAAATCATTCACCGTTTTAATTAAAATTATATATGAATATAATATGAATTGACTTTTAACTTGTAATTATGCACTAAATATTAATAAACTATATATACTTTTTAAAAGAGTAACATACTTGTAACTACTGCAAAATATATTTTGAAAAATACGAAGACAATATTTTAATTAAAATGTATATTATAATTTTAAATTACGTACATATAATGTCACATATCGCTTCTAATAATATAGATAAGAGTCACGCAGTTTAAGTTGGAGAATAACTCGGCCTGTGACATCTATTCGTACTACTAGTTTTGATCATACCTGAACGAAACGTAATGAGCACGTTTTACCTTTACTTTGACGATTTAAAAAAAATTGGAGCTTTTTTTTCATTATTGTATTAATAAGGTAACCTCCCAATCGGACTATTGACACCCCTACGACTCCTACGAGCCGGGTTTGGGTCGTTCGAACTCGACGGCCTCAATGGGTTTGTATGATATGTCAGGCCTGTCCGCGTTGCCTAGGTCTACTGCGCCTAATGTCGTGCCCTACGATTCGATGACCGCCCGATCTCGCTCTCGCATCACCACCCTGCTCAAACACTCAATTGATGTCTGGAGAGCCTTCCTGCTTCACCGAAGCATCTAAATTCCCAGAATGGGAAAACGGTTTCAATGGTTACTTTTGGCGCATTGTGAGATCAGTCGACCCACTTGTAAACTCCATAACCGATTAGGATGGCTTCTACTTGCATTTTCCAGACGAGGTAATTGTTCCCAGTAATTTTGTTTACGCTGTGAAAATTGACAACGATGAATGGTGAGTTGGGTCCAATGTTGTTTGGGATTGTGGTGTTTGAGCAGTAGGATGCCATTTGTATCATCAGTAGGTGATAGGGGAAAAGAGAGAGGAAGCCCGATACCATATAAGGATTGAATGAAATATTATATTTTCATTACAATGTGTGCATGGGTATATAAACTGTATTACTGCGCATGATTTTCATAGTAAAACAACCCAATTACTCTATTAATTACATAAATGTGAGGATATATTATCAAACTACTTGACTACAAATATACGCATACCACCTTAGGGCATGCTCATTTCCCATAGCCTGATATCAGTATATCAAATATGGATATTGATATGGATATCAATAATATCGATATGAGATTGATATATGATATCTTATATCTGTGTTTGGCAATATGGTGAAGTATATCAGATATCAATAAACTCAATATCCATGTTGTAAACCATGTCTTCCACATCCTCATATATTCAACAGAGAATATGTTTGTAAAAAAATAAGAGAAAGGCAAAAGGCCAGTGATAAAAGGCAAGTGAAGGATGCAGAGGTACAACTCACAGTCACATAAATAATGAGAATTAGGAGAAGAATTGATATTGGTGAATTTGTAGGGATATCAGAATCCATAAATAAGTAAAGTATGTAGATATGAGTATATCACTTTGATATCGATACATTCAATTACTAAACACGGATATCAGATCAATGTTCCAAAATACGTGAAACGGAGACGGGACGGAGGGGCACCGTCTAGCGTCTAGACGGCTAGACGGCCGTCTAGACGGATTCTAGACGGACAAGACGTATTCTGATAAAACACATTAAATATGCCACAATATGGAAATTTTTAATAAATTAGGGTAATATTTGGTAATTAATTAGGGTGATTTATGTAAAATTGGTTTTGTTTGGAATATTATTTAAATTTTTTATAAATTAGGGTTTTTTTAGTAATAAAACTAAAATCATAAAACCCTAAAATACTCTTCCCTAACTCTCCTCTTACAACATTCCGCCGCTGCTTTTATCTCTCTCAGTACAACAAATCCAGAGTACTCTTGAAAGAGAGGAAGTAAAGAAGAAAAATCAATAAGAACTTGCCGGAGGGAGAGAGCGAGGTCGCCGGACGGACTAAGCAAGAGTCGGGATTATCGCACCTCGGGGAGAGAAGGCTGGAGTAGAGAGTCGCCGAATTGGGACTGCTGAGTTTTCACCCAAACTTTGTCTAACCCATCCCACCTTGTCTAGTCCGTCCTACCCCGTCTTGTCCGTCCAGAAACCCGTCCCGCTAGTATAGTGGCCGTACCGAACCCGTTTTCTTCGAAACCCGTCCAGCCATCACCGTTTTGGCCTAAAACGGGACGGCCGGCCACTGTCCAGCGTCCAGACGCCGTCTAGACGGCCCTGGACGGCGTATTTTAGAACACTATCAGATACGTGATATCCATATCCATATCTGATGTCAGGATATGGGAAATGAACAGACCCTTATTCTCTAATCATCTTTGTGTTTTAGTATATACCCATTTTAACTGTTTTTGTTTTTTTCCCCCACGTGTTCAGTGCTGAAAATATTAGCTATGGATAAAGTTAAACAACGAGTATGGGATCTTGTGTCTTACAAGAAAAACATCGGTTTGCTCCAAGCTAAAATACAAGTACTCATGGAAGAGGTATCTAGTGTTCAAGATCTTCTGATGGGTGAAAATGAGGGTACGAAGGATGGAGTCCCGAAATGGTTTGCAGAAGCTGATGAGATTATAACAGATGCAAATGGTGTATTGGCTGGGGTGAATGATATGTGTAGTAGCTGTTGGGATCCAACATCTTCGTGGGAAATTGGCGAGATGTTGAGGAACATTGACAGAATCTTGGAAGAGAGACAAAGTTTAGACTTATTGTCTGGATTGTCCTACTGTAATAGGTTGCAATCAAGAGAGAAAACATTACAGGAGATATTGGAAGCTTTAATGGGAATTCAAGTCAACTCAATTGGTATATATGGCATGATCGGTGTGGGAAAAACTGTTTTGGCCAAAGAACTTGCAAAACATGCTCAAAATAACCAGTTATTTGATGTTATAGTGACGGTGCAAGTCTCCGAATCTGTTGATGTCAAGCATATTCAGTGTCAAATTGCATATAAGATAGGTCTGCAGTTGTCAGAAGCTGATGATGAAGAAACAAAAGCTCACTTTTTGTACAATGCGCTTAAAGAAAAGGTCACATATAGCAAGATTCTCGTGATATTAGACGGAATACAGTCTGTGATTGACCTAGGGAGGGTTGGAATTCCATATGGACATGATGAAAGCGCAAGCTGCAAAATTGTTCTTATATCAAGGGATGTTAATGTTTGTAAGGAGATGGGTGCCAAGAAGCAATACTCAGTGGAGTGTTTGAATTTGGATGAAGCTAGGATTCTTTTCCAGGAAAGACTGGGAGATAAGATTGAAAATATGGCAATTGAGCCCGAAAGGTATCAGTATATGGAAAATGTTTTCCTCATCAAATGCAGAGGCTTACCTTTGGTAATTAATTCTTTGGCATATGCATTGAGATCCATGAGCTGGTATAAGTGGGAAACTATAGCAGATGAGATTGAAAGACATACTTTGGTAGAAGTTGATGAAGTCAAGAAGGCTGCAAGTGCAATTCTTGGACTGTGCAACAAATTCATACAAGATCAGAAAAAACGGAAACTTTTTTTACTTTGTTGCCTTATTCAGCAAGGTATTTTTACTTTCTTTTTCAAGTTTAACTTCAAGATCTAATTTTTCACTTCACAGTTCTCATTTTGGTGGAATTTGATATTTGCAATAGGTGCGGATGTAACATTCGAAAAGTTATTGAGATATGGGATCGGATTTGGTTTGTTTGAGATTGATTTGTCAGAAGTTGGTTCATTTTCTTCTGTTGTCGGCCAAACACATTCATGGGTACATGAATTGAAGACTCTTTCTTTATTAATGGAGGGCAAGAAACTGCAACATGTTAAGATGCATGATATTATTCAGGATATTGCCATCTCAACCCTATCTCAAGGTAACACTCATAAATCTTATACTAACTTTTGATTGTCTCTGAATATAATCACAATTTTTAAGTTTAATACCATCCCATAACCACCCATTATATTTGTTTTTTTACATTGAAATTATAATTCATAAGAATTAAGTTGTTAGGATGTATAACACCTAGGATTTAAATTCTTCGAAAGTAGTACAATATGTTTGGTTGAAACTAGCTTGCCTAGAATGTTTATTGGTTGATTCTATCATAATGATAGTAATTAATACTTATCACTAAAACATAATAAGAAAATCTTACTCATAACATTAATGGGATAGAAATTGAAATCATAGAGATACCTCCGCCTTGAATTTATTTTTATAAATTAATTTTTCAACATATGTACCCAAATCTATAATTTGTTTTTATTAGGTGATTATATTTTACCGGTATTGCTGGATGCTTTTAATTGCTGGAACAGTAGGGAATCCTATGAAAACTGTGTAGCCATTTCTGTGACGCCCAATAGTAATTATAAGTGCTTAATGGGTTTGGAGTTGTATAAACTCCAGGCTTTCCTGTTGAAGGCTTCAGAGTTGTATGAACCCCAGATTATCAAGATACGTAGATCATCTTTGAGTCTCCCAAATAATTTTTTCCAAGGGATGCAAAACCTGAGGATTTTGGAAATTTCAGAGATGAAAATTGAAGATTTTCCATCATCTATTGGAGATTTAAAGAATCTTGTTACATTGCTTCTGGAGTACTGTGAGATAAGACGTGGGTTAAACTCCATGATAAGTAATCTAGCAACAATACTTCAAGTTTTTAGCTTGCGTGGATCTGAACTCAGAGCTTTACCTGAAGAAATTGGGAAGTTGAGCAAACTAAGAGTGTTAGACTTAACTGACTGTGACTATGAGTTGGACACATTTCCTGTTGATGATGTAGCCAAACTGGATCAATTAAGAGAACTTTACCTCTATTGCCGTTACTGGAGTTGGAACAGTGATGACATCGAAAAGTTAATGCCTTTGCCCTTGGAGTTGTTGGAAATTAGAATCTCTAATACTTTGAGAGTGTCTCCTAGTGTAATGGATTGCAAACATCCATATGTGTTCCCTGTTCAACTTGCTTTGAAGTTGAGGGTTGTGGAAGTGAGCAATTGTGAGACTGTTACCTACGTATTTCCAAGGTCTGAGTTTAAGGAAACTGATGGAGCTTACTCAATTGTTGAGCTACCATGTTTGGAGAAATTGGTGCTTAAGGGCTTAAAGAGTCTCCTAGCCTTACAAGATGTGCTAGAGCTTTCAAATATTAGTAGCCCTCAACACCTTCTGTTTAATGAAAAGGTAACAATGTTTTTAATTAAAATTTTACTTTTGTCCCTCTCGGTATGTCATCTTATTTCTAAATCTGTATATTATTAACTTTGGTAGATCAATCTTCCTTCTCTAAAGGAATTGCATGTGGAAGGTCTTGATCAGATTGTAAACTTGTGGGATGCTCAATTGCTAGACTTGCAACGTGGAAAGTACAGCAGAACCCCTTGCTTTGGAAACTTGAGATATATGACCATTGCTCGGTGTAGCAAATTGAAAAGCTTATTTCCACCCTCGACTGTTGTTTCTCTTTTACACCTGGAGAAGCTACAAGTGTTTGCCTGTGAGAGTATGGAGGAAGTTATTACAAGTAAGCCCATTGAGGATGAAGCAAACCCTACAACTGTGCTAGTTTTTCCCAAATTAGAAACACTTGAATTGAGATGGCTACGTAGGCTCCAATGCTTTTGTCGAGGGCACCTTCAGCTTGAATTACCAATGCTGACAGAGTTGGAATTGGAAGCTCTCTGGGAGATGGAGGCATTCATACTCCCAAATACTCAATCACTACAAACAGAATGCCCAACAACACTCTTCGATGAGAAGGTAACTTGTTTTATCCTACATATGTTTATCTTTGTTAGTCCTTTTCTTGATTATAAATATAGAGAAAAGATATAAATATAATCAATTGAGAAAGGGAATTCATGACGAGAAATACTGAGAACCTTATATTATAAACTTCAATGAATAAGATTGAAATATTTGAAAAAATGATAATTTACAAAGAGTAAAACTTCCCATGTGCATTGTTGAAATGGGATTAATTTTTGGTATGCCATCTCAATTCTAAATTCATATATATTGTGATTAATTTTAGTTTTATATTTTATCTTGCTATGTCATCTCATCTCTAATTCATATGTGATTAATTTTGGTAGACCAATCTTCCTTCCCTAAAGAAATTGCATGTGAAGGGTCTTCATCAGATAGTAAATTTGTGGGATGCTCGATTGCTAGACTTGCAAAGTGAAATGTACACCAAAACTCCTTGCTTTGGAAACTTGAAATATATGACCATTTCTCAGTGTAGCAACTTGAAAAGCTTATTTCCGGCCTCGACAGTCTTTTCTCTTTTACAACTGGAGAAGCTACAAGTGCTACGATGTGAGAATATGGAGGAAGTAATTACAAGTACTCACGACGAGGATTATACAAATGTAATTACTTTCCCTGAATTACGAACACTTGAATTGACAGACTTACCTAGGCTCCAACGCTTCTATCTAGGATGCCTTCTGCTTCAATTCCCAAATGCTGAATCACTACAAACAGAAGGTGCGACAATACTCTTCAATGGGGAGGTAAATTGTTTCTTCCTACACATTTTTTATTTTTATATATGTCAGTTCTTTAGTTGAATATATATCTATAGATAAAATTGGATGTTTTCTACTAGTTTACTAACCATTGTGAGGAAATGTCCTCCTAATAAATTAAGGTTACATATTTCTTTTATGATTAAATTTACCAATATAACCTTTCCTTCGAAAGATAAGCATGCAAGACTAATAAGAAAATTACCTTATTTGAACAAAACACTACCTTTTTTATAATATTATAGTCGGATAAGATAATTTTATTTTGAATATTATAATTTAGTAGGAAGGTTCAAGGTTTTCTTATATAATATTTTATTTTAAAATTTGGGCTATTTAATTTTATATATTGTAAAAGGTTTTAACTTATACTCATATTTTTCGTACTTATTGTTGATGAAACGTGTTTCTTGTAAATCGGTTGAGTATGCAAAATAAGTTAATGTAGTCGTGGAGTTTCAAACTCTAGTTGAAAGAACCTCCTTCCCACCCCCATTACCGGTTAGACAAAACTGACAAATTAGATTTCATGATTTTTCTTCCTTTTGCAAACTACAATTATATCTTATTTATGATACCCAAAATTAATACACAAATTAATCAATTGCCTAATTTATTTTGATAATAAACACAAATGCCCTTTTAAACCAAAAATTCCTTCTTTTACCTCTTTCTTGTACATAATAAAACATTTTTTTGTATATAAGTGAAAACATATTAAAAGCATGATTATTTTAATACACATGAACATGAACAATCTCTTCCGTAATTTAACTTAATATGTCGTGTCTTGCATCCATGACGAAGTTTTGTAATTATTTAACATGTTTTCATTTATATACAACAAAAAAAAACATGTTTTTACTTATGTATAAAACATTAAGTTAAAAAAAGGTTTTCACTTATGTACAAGAAATACAAACTTAACTTAAGTCGATTTACAAGAAACACGATCTGATCCGCAGAAAAAGTACCTTATGGTTAATTTGTACAAGAATTAAGAACAAGAAGGAATTTTTGGCTGAAAAGGACATTTTTGTATATTATTAAAATAAACTAGTTTTTTTATTTTAGTATTACATAATTAAGATAATTACATTCTTGAAAAATAAGGGGGAAAAATCATGAGATCCAACTTGTAATAGGACGAGAGGAAAGATCTTTTAACTAGAGTTCGAACCACCATAGCTATATTAATATATTAATTTTACATATATGTCCAAGAATCACAAAGTTGAGTTCTAAACATCTCTAATTATAAAAAGTAAACTAGGATGAAATTTTTATGTTTCTCAAAAATAAACAGCATGGTCGCCACCTAAGCCGAGCAGTCTAGGCAATCACAACGTTTTTGTTGTAACTTAAGGTTGATTTTTGATGTGTTTTTTTTATCTGACCTCCGTCATTGACTAACTTACGTTTGTAATACATGATCCAGATTGAATTTCCATCGTTGGAGCAACTATCACTAGATAGGTTGAAGATTGAGCTCATCCAACGACACGACGAAACCACAATATTCCCAAATCTGTTAAGCTTGCAATTGAGCCGTTTGCCATATCTGAAAGCCTTGCCAAATATGAACTCAAAAACGTTGAGGCTTTTGGATCTTGAAAGAATTAAAAGGGTAGCGTTATTCCGAATATTTGAGCAAGCACATGCGACTTGTATGCCGGTTATAATTTCATTGGAATTAACAGAACTCCGTTTGTCGCACTTTGGCTGGGTAGAAGATCTTTTCGGCAATGAAAATTCTGTTGATGTTAAACTATTCTTTTCATTGAAGAAGTTGGAATTGAACTACTTAGGAGTGAATAGTATTCCATGGAAAAGGCTGATAAATCTCCGTTCTCTTACCATCTGTGGTAGCCTCAGGCGTCGGACCAATCTGATATCAAGTAGCTTGCTTTTAGGAGGTGGTGTGTTACCTTTACTTGAAAGTTTAAAGGTACGAGAATGTCGTAGTCTAGAATCAATCATTTCTCAGGAACTAGTAGAGGATGGTGATGTTGTCAAATATGGAATAACCCTATTCCCTTCCCTAAGGAGCATACACCTTGTCCAGTTGTGGAACCTAGAGAGTTTCTGTATGGGAAGCTATGAGACACACTTTCCCTCCCTGGAAACTCTGGAAATAACGGGATGCCATTCTCTGCAGTCATTTTCATCGGGACGCCTTAGGACTCCAAGGCTCAAGTCTGTGAAAGTGAATGGAGAAACCTTGAGGGAAGCTAACACAGTTGATGACCTTAATGCCATGCTTCCAGGTACATTCACATCAAACGAATCAATGTTGCATGACAATTAAATATTCACAGACAAAGCAAGCACACCACAAACACATAAGCTCATTTAGAGTTAAATACTAAATCCAATTGACTATATCAAATGTTAATTAACATTTGTAGCTCCTAGCTAGAACATTTGCTTGAAAAATGCTTCCACTTATTTCTCAGCATTCACTACACAGTTACATATATACTTTGGTTCTTCTGTGGAGTGAAAACAGTAAGTGATCAATTGAAAGTCTAGTTAGACGGACGCAAAAATATATTTCCCGATTATTTATTACTTTTGTTGTCTGCTTAACAGCACTATGCCAAGCTGCTGCAAAAGCTGCAGAAGAGAATAGAGAAGCCAGTAAGGCTCTACAGAGTGGAGCTGCAACAGTCGGTGCATTGGAAGCAGGAGTGTTCAGATCGGTCATAGAAACATTACGATGGCCAAAGAAGTCATGCTCAAACTTACAAGCCTCGGAAGATTTAGAAGAGAAAGGGTCCGGAACTGATAAAGCAGGAGAGTTCACATCGGTAATAGAAGATTTAGGAGGGCTTCCCTTTGCAAAATAAGTGACATGGTACGATGCGTACTGCCCAACTTTAATAAAATCAAATTTTGGAAAAAGCCAAATCTTTTGCAAAAGAGGCGATTTGAATCCCACCGGTGATAGTAGGCACGTGCCATCTCAAATTAACATACAAGTTAATACAGGACAACAAAATATGGGAACTCTACCAAATGGATGTTCACAATGCGATTTACCATGGTGATCTTACTATGGAAGTATACACGTCTCTCCCTTCGGGATTTGTACCGCCAAAATCTTAGTAGACTTGTCGCCTACGAAAGTCACTTTATGGTTTTCGACAGGCCCCTCACAACTTGCGAACTTATCAGGTATGTTCATGTCAAAAATAAATGAATGTTGCATCTGTCCCTATCATTTTCACCTTTGCGTATAAGGATGACATTGACACTGAAAGTAAGGCAAAGTAGTGTATATTTGAAAGTGTCTATAGACTTGGTTTGCAGCAGCTTATATAACAGTCTAGAGAGATCATGGCTATACAGAGAAGGAGAGTATCTTGTATAAATAAGGATAGACTATATCATGTATTCTATATTACGTAGGAGAAGATTTGGTCTTATCATTACTGTCTAATACGCCCCTACAAGCTGATAGTGGTCCCTGAACACAAAGCTTGGTATGTAAACTAGTGAAACGATCTCGGCCGAGTGCTTTGGTAAATATGTCAGCAGTTTGATTGATTGCTCGAACATGTTGAACACGAATAACTTTGGCAGCAATTTTTTCCCGAATGAAGTGGACGTCAAGAGATATGTGTTTGGATCGAGAGTGAACAATGGGATTGTGGGCCATAAATGTGGCGCTGATATTGTCGCATAGAAGAGCAGGGCAATTGTGAAGAGGTTGATGTAGTTCACGGAGGAGTTGAGTGTAGCAGTGGCAAGAGCACGATATTCAGCTTCCGCACTTGAGCGTGATACGACTTTTTGTTTGCAAGAGACCCAACTTATGAGATTCGGACCATGGTAAATTGCATATCCAAATTGTGAGCGACTGTCATCGTTGTCCGACATCCAACTGGCGTTTGTAAAACCACAAAGAGAAGGAGAGGATGAGTGAGATATATGTAGACCATGATTGAGGGTACCTTTCAAATACCGAAGGATGCGTTTGACAGCAGCCCAGTGGATTGATGTCGGTTGCTGCATGTATTGACACACGCGATTTACTGCGTATGATATCTCTGGACGAGTGATGGTAGCGTATTGAAGAGCTCCAACAATACTGCGATAATGAGTTGGGTTGTCAAAAGGGTCACCCTCTTTGGTCAAGCGTGAGTATGGTTCTGCTGGTGTGGATATTGGTTTTGCATTTTCCATATGTGCTCGATGAAGAATGTCCCTGATATATTTGTGTTGACATAGATGAAGACGGTTTGTGGTGCGAGCAACTTCAATTCCAAGGAAGTAATGCAATGGACCTAAGTCATGTAAAGAAAATTTGTTATTTAAAATATTGGTAAACTGAGAAATTATAGAAGGGGTGGAACCAGTGACAATGATGTCATCCACGTATACAAGCACATAGATTGTGCCAATAGAGTTGATTCGGACAAAAAGAGATGTGTCAATGTGGCAAGCGGTGAAGCCAAGAGTGACAAGAAACGAGTCAAGTTTAGTGAACCATGCACGTGGTGTCTGCTTGAGTCCATAAATGGCTTTGTTTAACCTGCACACATGAGATGGATGGTTAGTATTGGTAAAGCCAGGAGGTTGTTCCATGAATACCGTTTCTTTGAGATCTCCATCGAGGAAGACATTGTTTATGTCGAGTTGGTGTAAGGGCCATCCTTTTTGAAGAGCAATTGAGAGAACTAAACGGATAGTTGTTGGATAAATAACGGGGTTGAATGTGTCGTGGTAGTCGACACCCTCTTCTTGATGATACCCTTTGGCCACTAAACAAGCTTTGTATCGCTCAAGTGTTCCGTCTGCCCTGTTTTTAACACGATAGATCCATTTACAACCGATAACGTTAGTTTGCAATGGACGGGGGAATAAGGTCCATGTGTTGTTTTGGATCAGTGCATTCAATTCAGTGGTCATGGCATTGACCCATTGAAATGATTTTGTAGTTTGGCGATATGTGGTGGGTTCATAAGTGGTGATAGTGGTGGTGGATAGAGAATGCTTGGTAGTGAGGAGAATGCGTGGTTTGAGATTTCCAATTTGAGCGCGTGTCGACATCGGATGATGAGATGAGTCTGCAACATGAAGATGAGGAAAATTATGTGATGGTTGTTGGTAGATGGGTGCAGATAGAGGTTGACTATTCGTAGAAGAAGATGAAGCGGAGTTGTCGATCGTTTGCGTTTGTTCATGAGAGGAGCTAAGATGGGGTGAAGATGGTGAGGAAGATGGAGTAGAGTTAGAGGTGGAGGATGATGGATTTACAGTAGGGTGTATATGCAGTAGTGGTGAGGTGTTAGAAGAGAGCTCACTTTGTGAAGTTGGAGAGATTGAAATAGAGCCTTCTACATGGCTAAGAAGATCCAACGTTATGGGTGATGTGTTGTTTGCTTGTGCAAGAGTTTGTACGAGTACGGAAGGGTATAAGGTTTCGTTGAAAACTACGTGTCGACTTATGTATATACGATCGGTTGGAGGGTAAAAACATTGATAGCCTTTATAATTGGAACTATAGCCGATAAAGATACAAGCGAGAGTTTTGAAATAAAGTTTATTTTTACGATATGGACCAAGAAATGGGTAGCACTGGCACCCAAAGCTACGAAGTTGCTTGTACTCTGGATATTTGTTGTAAAGTTTGAAAAAGGGAGAGTTGTAGTGCAAAGTAGGTGAGATAGTGCGATTAGATAAATATATTGTAGTTTGAAAATCATGTTCCCAAAATATGGGTGACAATTTTGATTGGTGAAGAAGAGATAGACCTTTCTCTTGTACAATGCGGTTTTGACGTTCAACAACTCCATTTTGATTAGGAGTGTGAGGACATGAGATGCGATGTTGAATCCCATGTTTAGTTAAAATAGGAGATAAAGCACGGAATTCACCGCCGCCGTCAGATTGAAAAGTTTTAATTGTCGAATTAAATTGATTAAGAACCATGGCTTGAAAATTTGTAAAAATTTGAAAAACTTGAGATTTGTGTGACATAAAATATATCCAAACAAAACGAGTACAATCATCTATAAATAAAATAAAATAAAATAACGATTTTCATTAATAGAAGAAACTGGAGAGGGTCCCCAAACGTCATAATATATTATTTCAAAAGGATGATTACTTCGATTATGAGAGCCTAAGAAAGGTAGTCTCCGACTTTTACCATGTTGGCAAGATGAACAAACTTTGTTAATATTATTAGAGAAAACTGGTAAATGAAAGTTCTGCGTAAGTTGTTTCAAAATCAAAGGACGAGGATGACCTAGGCGATGATGCCAAGTCTGGAGTGAAGTGCGTTCGCCTACGAATGCATATCTAGGAGAGGGAGAAATGGGAAGACGATATAGTCCTCGATCAATTATTCCTTTGAGAAGAATGCGGCCCTGCAGATCCCTTAACAAACAAAATGAGGGGTGAAACTCAGCAATAACATTGTTGTCACGTGTAAGTTTAGATACGCTTATAAATTCTTATTCATTTGAGGTGCATTTGTAAGTTTAGATACGCTTATAAGTTAAAGACTTGGATGAAGTTTTAAAATGAGCAATGCCAATATGAGTTATAGGAAGAGTATCACCGTTACCAAGCACAATTTGATCACCATTTGTATGTTCGGAATCGATGGACAGCTTACTCGTATCACCAGTGATATGGTTTGTTGCTCTGGTGTTGAAGTACCAGGCTGGGTCAGTGATGGTTGACGATGGAATTGCTATATTTGCTGAAGGAGAGGAACGATTGTATTGGTTGGGTGATGAGACTGCTAAACGATCAGGAAATCGAGTAGGGAAAGCACCAAGATTAAGACGTTGATAACAGTCTTTTGCAGCATGTCCAGGTTTGTCACATATTTGGCAATATGTGCGGGGTTTGTAGTCGCTTGATTGAGTAGTTTGGTTCCCTTGGAAGGATGAGTTAGATCCGCCACCAGAAGGTTTGGAGTACCCTTTGGAGGCAGATCGATTCTAAGATCGCTGGGAGGAGCGTTGATTAGCATAATTTGTAGCAACTGTTGAATGAGTGAGAGAGCGATGTTCATCTTCGAGACGCTCTTCCTCACGAAGCAAGTGCCCAAGTAATTCAGTCAACAATATGGGTTGATCCCGCATCTTAACGGCTGCTTTGAATACCCCGTACGAGGCATCAAGGCCTTGAAGGATGTAAGCCACAAACTCATCGTCAAAGACAATGTGTTGGCAGGCGGCAAGGGAATCTGCCAACGAGCGTTTCTTTTCAAAATACTCGATCATAAGGAGTGCACCTTTAGGAATGGTGTGAAGTTGTTGTTTGAGGTGCATGGCTCGAGCTCTAGATTGCGCCTGGAACATTTTCTCAAGGGTTTTCCAATCATTGAAAGAGGATGTTGCCTTTGCAACGTATCCAAGTAGAGGAGTCGAGATGGTGGTTCGAAGCCAAATAAGGACGAACTTGTCCTTGTGTTTCCATACACTGAACTCTGGATTTGATTCAGTGGTGTTTGGATTTGTTCTTGACTCAATTGTGGTAGCAGGAGGAGCATCTTCAGTGACAAAAGACTGAAGATCGAATGCATCTAGGACATCGAGGATATTTGATCGCCAGATTGTATAGTTGTGGCGTTCAAGTTTGAAGGAAAATGAAGGCCTGTATTTGTAGATGAAGCTGATGCTGTAAGGAGCGAGCCAAAAGTGCCGGATCCAGTTGAAGGAGTTGATGAGTTGTTTGAGGTAGACATGAGGAGTTGTATGTGAATAAAAAGAAATTATGGATCTCTGGGCTCTGATACCATGAAAGTAAGGCAAAATAGTGTATATTTGAAAGTGTCTATAGACTTGGTTTACAGCAGCTTATATAACAGTCTAGAGAGATCATGGCTATACAGCGAAGGAGAGTATCTTGTATAAATAAGGATAGACTATATCATGTATTCTATACTACGTAGGAGAAGATTTGGTCTTATAATTACTTTCTAATAGACACGTTAGTTGAAGTTGAAATACTTGCTTTAAATTATTATTATTTTGGTAAGAATAAAATAGAATTAAATGGCAAATACTAACTTAACCCACAAGCCCAATTAGAATTAAATGCTAAATACCAAAACTTATTAGTTATACGAAAAATTCAGCTAACATGTGTAGCTACTAGGTAGTACAATTGTTTCGAGTACGACTTAGTGCTTAGGCATTGTGTTCATTCTTCTGTCGAATGAAAGATGTAACGGTCAATTAAAACATAAAGTTTGACGAGCAAAATTTTTCTCTCACTTATTTACTGCTATTGTTGCTTGTTGCAAATCCCAGATTTTTTAACAGCTTTAAACCAAGCTGCTGTAGAAGCATCTAAAGCGCGAAGAGCAGCTATAAATGCGAGGAACCTGCAAAAACCGATTCACTGGTAGCTGGAAAAGGAAAATCTCTTTGAAGGGTTTGTGATTGGAGAAAAATATCATGTGGAAACTTTGGAAGCTTCAGAATAGAAGGATCAGAAAATTGAATAAGCAGGAGAGTTTGGATTGGTCATAGAAGATTTAGAGGGATGCCCTTTGCAAAATAAGTAACAAGGTACGATCCATACTATTTCGTCTTCAATAAAATCAAATTTTGGAAAAGCGGTAGCTTTGGAGAAATAGGTGACTTGTTTCAGAAAATAGTGGTAAAATATGAATACATGCATGTGTCTGGACTTTGAGTTTCTGACGCGATAATATTTCTGTATACATAGCCATAACTTTCCAGATATACCACATAAACAATGAAGCATATCCTTTTATTGTATCATGCCAGTTATTTACTGAATTGTGTTGAAATATATGAAGGATGTGATGCCCTTTGGGCTGATGTTGGGCCTGCGCCGCTGCGCGTAATGCTCTTTGGGCTGCTGATGTGATGCTCTTTGAGGACGTAATTACTGGATTTGGCTTTGCGAAAAGTGACCATGAAGCTTGATGAATTTTGATTATATTACTTATATATATATATATATATATATATATATATATATATATATATATATTTGTGCATATGATGGATATTGGGTCCAACTTCATGTCTAATAACGCTTATTAACTAGTTTTGTACTTGAATTGTTTCCTACATCTCTATAAGTGCTGATGTAAGATTATTGATTCTTTTTTCCCTTCGGTCATCCTCAACATCGGCCAAGAACGGTGTATGATTCGTGTTTTTTAGTATAATCTGACTATACCTGATTATCCGGCAATAAGCATGATCGTCAAAATTGGAAATTTATTTTTATTCGTTCATATATGTAAAGATGAGGTGATAATGACCTTGCCCCTTATTATATGAGAGGTTGTTCTCAAGAATCTATATTACTTACTAAAACAAAGGACATTAATGTCACGTGTCAAGCAACGAGGATGTCACCTCCACTTTTTTGTAAAATATTTATTAAACTGTCATTTCATTTTTTTTCTGAAAAATATTTTAATAAAAAATTGATAAACACTAATGTCAGTTAACTAAATCAAATCAAATCTTAAAACGTGTGGGAGAAGTTCTTTTCTAACGTAATTTCAAAATTCAATTTAATTTCAAAAATTTATTTTTTTTAATATTTAAGATCAAATCTTAATTGAATATCTTAATAATTTGTTAATCCACATTTAAAATTTGATAGTTCGATCTTATCTCACCAATTTCAATTTGTTAATCTTCTTAAAGAAACTTCTTTGACTAAACCTAAATTGTTGTCTATATATACCTCTCTCCATTCGATTTCACACCCTCCTTCTCTTTTGTCATTCGATTTCACATCCTCCTTCTCTTTTATTATTGTTGTGCTATTATTGTTAAAAATGTATGTTGCTTGAATTTGATTGTTCATATCTAATTAATTGTTCGTTTTTTGTGTCCATATTTATTCAATCTCCGTCCCATCTATTAGGGATATTGGCTTCCTCTTTCGTCCATCACAACGACATGTACATTCATTGTTGCGAATTGTTGTCCGGATCGTTGCCCTTTCACTGCTCGCTTAGCTTCGACAACGTGAGTCTTTCTCTTCGTGTACAATAGGTAAACCTATTCATCTTCTATAATAGCTTTAAAGCTTGACACCGTAATTATTTTCGACGGAGGTCGTATAATCTAACATATTCATTGTTGTAGATAATCGTTCATAACTATAATCTAGCATATCTATATTTTATGACTTTAAGGTTGTTGTTTTTTCATATAAATTTAAAGTCATGACTATACATGTTATTCAATTGACGTTTTTAGTTAGCTCCTTCTAATATTAACAAAAATTCAAAACAAATTTTCTAACAAAATCAAATTTCAATGCGTATCTCCTTGCAAAATCTTTTAAATCAGTTAGTTCTAATCAGGACTACCAACAACTACACCCATTGTTGCCGGGAAGAATGAAAGTCGCCGCCGCCGCTGCATCCCGTAAACCGTAATCGGGACCACCACATTTGGGCAGTTCCTTTGATCTTCGTTGATTTAATCGTGAATCGTTCTTCCCTCCTTCCTTCTGAGTTCACAACTTCCTCGCAGCGTCTTCTGTGTCCTGGTTTCATTGCTCCTCCAATCCAGATTCGTTAATCAAGTCACTCGCTCCAGTTCCATCCTCCAGTTCAATTTCTCCTATTGATCACGGACCAACGAACAATAATTGCGAGATAAATCAAATTAACCTGGAGGAAGAACATATAAAATGGCTCATTGTTTGTTCAAGCAAGCTGAATTTCAAATAATATAGCGGATGAGACTGAATTTGCAAATGCGTGAAAAAGAATAAAGAAAATGGTTGTGGGAGAGAGAACGCATGTGCATAGAGGGTAACGAGTGAGCAATAGCGAGGGTGATTATTTGATAACATTGAGTGGTATGTGGTGGGCCAATCAACAAAACATTTGTTTGTTTTTTGTAGCTCTTCTTATAGCAATTAAAATTGGTACCGTTAATATAAATATTTTAATGGTTATTGGGTTAGAACAAGGTAATCTCATAAACATTATTTGTATAAATAAATGTGATTTCAAACTTGATATATTTTAACACAATGATTTTAATCAACGATTTTGTGATAATATATTTAAAAGTAAATATCATGTGCAATTAAATATATATATATATATATATATATATATATATATATATATATATATATATATATATATGCTTTAAAACTTGCTTTATTGGTACCCCACAATAGCTTCATATCAGATAGAAAATCCAAAAGAATAAATAAAAAAATTCAAATGAATGTTAATTCAATTTTAAATGTAGTTTTCTAATGAAAATCTTACGATTCGCAAAATTTTTCTCTATCACAATCTCACACTTTAATATTTTTTTTTTAAAAATCCTTATCGATTTGTACGCTTCAGTTTGATTGTTGTCTCACCCACACTATGATTCGTAAGATTATTTTCTAATCTCAATCTTTATGGTTTCTATTCTAAAGATCGAAATATTTGTAATCGAATTTTCCTGGATTAAGATTTAATCGTGAGTTTGGTCTTTACTTCAATTTCCTTGTTTATTAAATTTTTATTCTGAATTTTGTTTTAATAAATAATTTTTTTCCCCAAAAATTTCATATTGTGAAAAATTATTTTCTATGTGATTATATTTTGAAAGTTATCTCATTTGCATGTTTGTCTTCTCCAAAATATCATATTTATAAAAATAAAACGGATGTATTTATAGATTTGCGTTAAATAATCCGTTTTTTTACATTATTTAATCTTCTTTGCAATAATAAAATTACAATGAAAAACGATCTCTATTATTTAATTTTATTATTTACATTAATTTATACATTCCATTTTATTTTAGCGTAATTAATCCTATTTTAGTAGAATGCATATAAATACTTGAACAATTTTTTATTTATGAAAATATTTAACGGTCTTTTGTAATATATTATATTCCTATATTTTAAATCAATATTAAATTTCTTCTATAATAAAACAATATTCTGAGTTTTGTTTTAATAAATAATTCCGTTTGTCAAAATTTTCAATTTTATGAATAAAATAATGTGAAACACATTTTGTGTGTTATATTTAGAAAGTAATCTGATTCGAATTTTATTTGTTATTAAAATTCGTATGTTGTAATTGGTTTATTAAATTTAATTTTGATTGTGTACACTACTTATGTTTTTTAGCTATGTCGCGGTCGGGTTATCCCTAATTTATTATAACAACTCAAGGTCTTATTAAAAGATGCGCGTCCAAATGCGCCGAAAATCACCAAATCTCCTTTCTACCAAATTTTATTAAATAAAAGTAAAATTAGATGTTAATCATCATCATATTAAAAAATATACTTTTAACAAATACCCGTGCAAAGCACGGGATATGCACTAGTTATCTTGAAAATTTATGCATTTCAAACATTGTTTGTTGGTTTTAGATGAAATTCACCGGCCTTATATGTTTGGTTTGATCTTAACACATGTGCACTCCTACACACATATGACTCTCTACTGATCGTTGGACTTTAACATTGTATCATAATGGTTAAACTTTAACATTGTATCATAATGGTTAAACTTTAACATTGTATTAGAACGGCTAGCCTAATCGATTGGTTGATCTTTATAGAAAACTTAACTAGAGAATTAAAGAGTTGATTTTCTGTATTATTAAAGAATAAATAACTTTACATCGGTCTATAAAGAGTACAATATATATACCTGCATACAACAGTCATATGATATACATCAAACCATGAATTAGGCTCATGCTAAAGATGTCATTGCTTAATATAGATACAGAATCCGAGGAAAAAGAAAGGCTAAAATTATGATGGAAAAATGGCTAATATGTGTTAATACTCTCCCTCCAGTAGAGTGTATGTTAATGACACTCAATTTGAATAAAATATTAGAGAAGTTGGACGGACGAGGGGCTTCATGAATAAATCCGCGGGTTTTTCACTTGTGCATTCATGAAAAACCGGGTTGGAAGCTATGTGAATGGCCGCTTTGTTATCGCAACTCAGTCGAGAAGGTTTGTTGTGAATGATGTTGAAATCTTGCAAGAGTGCGCGTAGTCATGTCAACTCACAACATGTATCTACCATCGCACGGTATTTGGTTTCGACGTTGAACCGAGAAACGGTTTCTTGCTTCCTTGTTTTCAATGAGATAGGAGCACCACCCAAGCAAATAGTTGGTTGTGGACCTACGAGTGTCTCGACAACGGACCCAATCAACATCGCAATAGGCTGTTAAGTGAAGACAGCCATGCTAGGTAGAAAGATGCCTTGTTCGGGTGAGCCTTTTGTATGACCCATGTCCTTTAGGAGATCCCGTGACCGTGTAGGACCTTGCCCGCAGGCGCTCCACCACGGGTGCGGCTTTGTTAGGCCGCGGTCGCGGCATAGAAGAGAAGCTGATCGCCTTTTGGCCGACTTCCTTTCCGCTTTCTTCTCCTTTAAGTGTTCTATGGCTCTCTCTCTCTCTCTCTTCATTTTGAGGTTACCCAATCTCTCTCCAAATCTTCTTCCTTCTTCCTTCCTACGTTCTTCTCTTCCTCTTGGATCTTCTTCTTCCTTGGTTTCCTTTGAATCTTCTTTCTTCAAGTTAGATGATGATGTTGTTGATGTTGTTGAGTTACTGTTATGAGAAGCTGTCTTGATTGCAGATGGGGTTCTTCTGGTTATCTACATAGGAGTAGTGAGCCATCCTCTCTTCCCTTTCTTCCTCTTTCCTTCTTCTTCTCCTTTCCTTATTATGGATTCAACAAGGATTTGATCTTGTTGTTATGTATGTTTGGACATGGTGTATATGTATATGGTTAAAGGCTAGAGTGCCTGAGTGTATTCTAGTGTGGATTAGAAAAGGATCGAGTGAGAATCGATCGAGATATGAAGAGTTGTCATCTATCGAGGAAACCGCACCCACACCTTACAGTCTCTGCCCTTGCGGCTTGAGCATTGTCGCCGCCCCGCGGAAGTTTCCCCAAAGGACTTCAAGCCCAGCGCTAAATAGGGAATCGGTTTAGAGGTCGGTGTATGTCCATGAGAACGTGGCTAGTCAATGAGACGCGTTTAGGCCCCGATGCTTTAGGAAACCTCCATTCGGGACATATGAACTACAGAGGCGGCATCTCCTTCCGGTTGTCGCGGCTTGTCACCACGCCCACACTTCTTCATTCTTGCGAGTGCGCCTTCTTATAGGATATACCAAGTGTTGGTATGTTTGATTCCTTCCTTGGTGTTATGGGTTGTTATGATAGCCTGCTAGGTTATATGTATATGAGATTAAGGATGTTATAGTGTGTTGAACGCCTTAGGCGTCTTTGAGGATAAGTGATGAGAGTTTGAGGATGATGATATGATTTATGATCTTTCGGGATCTTGGAGACTAGGAGGTGGAATCTCCTAGCATGTGATAGTGATTGATATTTGTGTGACTTGTTGTACAAGCGTTGATTGTTTCCTGAAGAAAATCGGATTGATTGTAATTGGGATTATCTTGTGACATGTAAGCTGATAGAAATATGGGGCAATCTAGATCAAGGAGAAACTTCAGCTACTTCTTCTTGATCGTTTGTGTTGGATCATACGTAGAACTTGAGCGGTGGAAGCTTAGAAATGTATGTGGAAGCGTTCGGTCGATCCGATCTAGTTAGATCGAATCATCCACGAAGTTGAGTATATAGAGTTGATCCTATCAAAGGATCCTCGAGTATGAAGGCTTGAATCAAAGACTAGATCCAAGATAGAAATTTAAGAGGATGGAAGAAGAGGTGATGCCCAAACCAAGTAAGAAGATTTTCCTTCACAATACTTGGATTCAACTTAGACATGTCTTACATATGAGTCAAGCATCCCCTTATATAGAGGATGTGGCCATACAAAGAGTCGGAACATAAATGACAAAAATTAAAGCCGGAGTTAAAGTTCCGAAAATGAAAAGCCTAAAATATTAAAGATCGGAATTTAAGTCACGGAATTAAGTTCCGAAATTAAAGTTCCGAATATAAAAAGGATATTACTAAATAGCCGAAATATTTAATAGTTCTTCAAAATGGTGTCGAGTCCTTCTAGCCGGAAACACGGATGACATTGTTAGCATGAAATATTGTGATATTTTAGGCACGTTTTCTAAACGTATTTGATTCATATTGATAGTCTTTGATTGAACTTTATGCATATGTGAGCTAGTATTACCTATATTGTCGATATGGATGTCTACACTAGTTCTATGTTGATTATAGGTGATTTGGAGCTATTTCCGAACGGAAACGAGCAAAGGAGAGTTGAGTTGATGTGTCCATAGATTGAGGACATTCTTTGGAAGCAATTTGGAGTCTTAGCTTGAGGAATGAACGAGTTTAGGGAAGAATCACGTTCTTGCCCTAAATTATGCCCTAAAATACGGCCGTATCACAAACCACGTTCAGAATTACGGCCGTGGATTTGGAGTCAGAAATTCATGTTCATTCCAGGAGATTACACGGCCGTGGAACATATGTTGCAAACCGTATTTGTTTCCACGCTCTAAATTACGGTCGTGGAACACTTCCACGACCGTGATCTTGGCGAATCTTTTCGCCACACTTTGAAGCCACGATCTTTTAAAGATTGGGCCGGGCCGACATTTTGCCCTACACTATAAAAAGACGGACGAAGCAAGATTCCGTCACCTTCGCTACCCCGTTTACCCTCATTGATCGCCGCTTAGACACGAGGACATTTTTGCATAGCTTGCTTGGAAGCAATTGACATCTCTTTGAAGAGATCGAAGTTCGTGTTTGGAATTCCTCTAATCTCGCACTTTTGGTGGAGATTGCTGTTGAGATCTCCGGATTTGCGGAAGATCGTTGTTCTTGGAAGATTTTGCAAGAAGATCTCTCTTCTTGATTAGGTTCAATTTGGAAAACGGATTGACATCCCGTTTTCTTTTCTTTCCTAGGATTACGTTTGTTTGTTCTATTGTGAATCTTTTGACATTGCTTATTCTCTTTGTGACTTTGAGATTGAATTGAAGATTATTGAAAGTTCTTGAAAGTTTTCATCTTTTTATCTTTTAATTCTTGAATTGATATCAATATGACTGTTATTGGCTAAAAAACCCTTAATAATTCTAAGGTGAAGGGTTAATAGTTGTGGCTTAGATGATGATAGATCAATCGCAAATAGATTAGACCTTGAGAGTTAGAGAATTGTCGCCGACAACCCTAAATTACGGGCTGTTCTTGAGTCCACGGCCGTGGAACCTCAAGAACTAACCGTGATTTCCCCTAAGTTTACGAACCTGCTTTTACTTTAATCTAAAGTTCAAGATTTGCTTTATCTTAGTTTAGACTTGTCTTTTCTAGGTGGTAGTGAAGCCTCAACAACCTCTACCTCGATTGTGAGTGTCACAACCTCAATCGGTTAAGTTAGTCTTGATCCTTGGGTTATAAGTTTGGGTATTTGATACTAATTCTCGTCTCTAGAATCTTTCTATATTGAGCCTCAACAACCTGTATAGAGAGTGCCTTGTAGGTGGGTTATATAAGGTTTTTGGAACTTCACCGTACGATTACCTTACATTAGTATACCTTTGCATATCTCAACTCTGTCTTTATATCATTAAGTATATCTTGAATCGATTGCCACAGCTGGATACTTGGATCTTTAGGATTGTTGTTTTCCCAATATTTGCAAAACTCCTATATTTACTTGCTTGATAACCTGCAATCGAGTTCGTTCCCCCCAAATCCCTGTGTTCGATACTCTGGAATTCTTGCTTAACTACGTCGATCCGTACACTACGGGTTCGCTGCTTGATTCTAGTTTTATAAATTTAAAACTTATTTGCACACACCTCTAGGGGCGAACAAGTTTTTGGCGCCGTTGCCGGGGATTTGGTTTAGGCCGAATCCGGTAGCCGGTTGTCAAGCTTGGGAGCTTGCTCTCGTTATTTGATATCTCTTTGAGTGCATGCGCAGGTCTAGGAACACCGCAGATCTCTTACCTCTTGATCAAGAGCTAGAGAAAACCTTGAGGCAAAAGCGCAAGGAAAAGAAGATGGCCGAAGAACACGAACGTGACCTTCAAACGGAGTTGGCGGAGAAGGAAGCTCAACTCCGATGGAATGAGACTCTCCGCCAGGATGAGATGGATCGTCATCAATCTCAAGTCAACGGTCTACAAGACATGATCTTCCAAATGAGGATAAAGATGAGCGACCTTGAGAATAAGGTAGTCAAGAAGCCCTCAAGAAGGAGATCAAGGTCTAGAAGAAAAAGCCACTCATCCGCTGATGATAGTGATTCTTCCATGCCACCGTTGGAAGAGATTGATCCCACGATCAATATGAATCCTTTCCATCCACAAGGAGCTGCTAATCGCCGCATTCCGCCTAGGAATGCAAGAGTCGAACGTGTGGATAATGAGCCAAGAACTCTTGGCCAGCGGATGGATCCAACACAACAACCACGCCGCTTGGGTGTGAATTTTGATGCTGAAGATATGCAAGGGTTTAGCTTTAACCCTCAAGTTATCACTCTTGTTCGCCAAAGTCAATTTGGCGGTACAAGTGCTGAATCTCCACACCAACACTTGCAAAACTTTGAGTGTATGATGGAGACGATGAGACCGAAGAACGCTACTACCAACAGCTATAAGCTCAAACCTTTCTTTTTCTCTTTGAAAGGGAAAGCGTTGTCATGTATCAAGCTCTTCCCAATGGGAAACTAGACACGTGGGAAGACCTTTCCGCGGAGTTTCTCACCAAATTCTTTCCGCCCTCCAAAACGGCGGAACTTAGAGGTAAGATTAATGCTTTTTCCATGAGACCTAACGAAAGTTTGTTTCAATCGTGGGAAAGGTTTCAGGATTTACTCTTGGATTGCCCTCATCATGGCATATCCAAGCTTGCCTTGCTGGAAATCTACTACAAGGGGCTGGATGCGGGAACGCAATTCAACCTCCAATCCCTCTCATGAGGAACATTCATGGACATGAGAGAAGATGACGCTTGGGACTTCATTGAGAAGCAAGCAAGAGTCATAGAGAAGTACTCCCACCGGAAAGCGGAGGGAAATCGTGTGGAGCAAGGAGCGAAGCTCACACATGAAGCTCAAAATCAGATTTTCTCCCTCAACAATGAGATCAAAGAGTTGAAGGAGACTATCAAGACCAACTTCCCAAAGCAACAAGAGAAGGATGTTGGCTATTTGGGAAACAACAATGGCGGTGATAACACCAACCGCAACAACAATAACCGGAACAATAACCGGAACAATAATTGGAATGGAAACAACAACAACCGGAACAACAACAATTGGAACAACAATCGGGGTTCAAACAACAACAATTGGCGCTCCAATCAACAAAATTCCGGTAACTCCTATCCTTCCAATTCTAATTCGCTAACTCCACCTTCCTCTTCCTCTACTCCTTTGAAAAGCCAGGGGCAATCATCTAATGGAGGAAACAATACGGGAAAAGAGAAGTCCGATCCGATGTTGGAGACAATCTTGGGAAAGCTTCAAGGATTGGAGAACCGCCTCATCAAGGTCGATGATCAAGTCTCTAAGGTTGACAAAGCTCAAAAGGTTTTGGAGAACCAATTGTTCAACCACGCGGAGGAAGTTCCTAGAAATCAAGGGAAACTTCCAGGAAAGACGGAGGACAACCCTAAGGGGAGGGTAATGGCGATTACAACTAGGAGCGGAGTGACTACCACCGATCCGCAGCCTACGTTCGTTGAAGTCCCCGTAGAGAAGGACAAAGGAAAGGGGAAGGAGAAGGAAGATGTTTATGTTCCTCCTCCAGCTTACAAACCTCCCCTACCGTTCCCTCAATCTAGAGCGCGAGCGCGCCTAGACAAACAATTCGGTAAGTTCATAGAACTCATGAGCAAGCTGCATATTAATATACCCTTCATTGATGCTATTGTAGGTATGCCGGCTTATGGCAAGTTCTTGAAGGAGCTTCTCTCTAACAAGAGGAAGCTAGAAGATTTCGGTGAGGTCAAGATGAGTTCGGATTCTTCGGATCTCATCAAGACTATGAAGGAGAAAATGCCCCCAAAGTTGAAGGATCCGGGGTCATTCTGCATTCCAATTGGAGTGGGAGATGTCACATACGACGCTTTATGTGACTTGGGAGCAAGTGTGAGCATCATACCACTTGCATTATGTAGGAAGATCGGTTTAGGTGATCCTAAACCGGTCAAGATGACGTTATACATGGCGGATCGATCCATCACTCGCCCCGTCGGTATTGTAGAAGACGTCCCGGTCAAGCTAGGTAAATTCTTTGTCCCCATTGATTTTGTCGTGCTTGACATTCCTGCAGATAGTCCGGTCCCGATTATATTCGGAAGACCGTATCTTGCAACTTCCGGCTGCATGGTCGATTGCAAGAATGGGAGACTCGTTTTTGATATTGGAGAAGAGAAAGTAGAGTTCGTTCTTTCCACTCTAGTAAAGGAGCCAATCTTTGATGAGGATGTTTACGATATCCAAGATGAAGAAAGTTTGTCTAGGGAGGAGGTAAGTGCGATTCTCTTTAACGATCCTTTACAAAAGGTTATCACTATGAGTCTAACCAATGTAGGAGAAGAAGAAGAGTGCAAAGAGGAAATTGAAGCCTTAGAAGCACAAAAAGAGATGCATGGAGTGGAGTTTGAAAAACTCCACGATGAGGCTGAGAATGTAAGAATCCACGGTCATACCCTGTATTCCACGACCGTGGATTTCACAACCAAAATCGACCTCCATTCCAGGGGATTACACGGCCGTGGAACACATGGGGAGGCCGTAATTCTGACCGTGGAAGAGGGTGATCGGCTTACTTCTTCAACTTCTTTTGATTCTTCTCCAAACCACTCAACAACCTTAGAAACTTCTAAGGAAACGTCGGATGCCCCTCAAGGACCATTAGAAGCTCCGAAAGTGATGGAACTCAAACCACTTCCTACTCATCTAAGGTACGCTTTTCTTGGATCTAATTCTACCTTTCCGGTCATTGTTAGCTCCGAACTAAGCATAGATGAACATGAACAGCTCATGACAGTCCTTAGGAAACATAGAAAGGCCATAGGCTACACTATCGAGGACTTAGTAGGAATCAAACCCTCCCTATGTATGCATAAGATACTAATGGAGGAGGATTTTAGAACTTCAAGACAACCTCAAAGGCAGTTGAATCCGACCATGAAGGAGGTTGTCAAGAAGGAAATTCTTAAACTTCTTGATGCAGGTATCATCTATCCTATCTCCGATAGCAAATGGGTGAGTCCAGTTCAAGTAGTTCCGAAGAAGGGAGGAATGACGGTCATCACCAACAAGAACAACGAACTCATTCCTACCCGAACCGTGACTGGATGGCGAATGTGCATAGACTACCGCAAGCTCAACAACGCAACACGGAAGGATCACTTTCCATTGCCGTTCATCGATCAAATGCTTGAAAGGTTAGCACAACATACACATTTTTGCTACCTTGACGGTTATAGTGGCTTCTTTCAGATTCCAATACATCCGGACGATCAGGAGAAGACCACATTCACGTGCCCTTGGGGTACGTTCGCTTATAGGAGAATGCCGTTCGGGCTTTGCAACGCCCCAGCCACCTTTCAACGGTGCATGATGACCATCTTCTCCGAGTACGTAGAGGAAATCATGGAAGTCTTCATGGACGACTTCTCCGTATACGGTTCCTCTTTTAACGATTGCCTTTCTAACCTTTCTCTTGTTTTACAACGTTGTGAAGACACTAACCTAGTTCTTAATTGGGAAAAGTGTCAATTCATGGTTAAGGAAGGAATCGTATTAGGTCATTTAGTCTCTAGTAGAGGGATAGAGGTAGACAAAGCTAAGATAGAGACCATAGAGAAACTTCCTCCTCCAATTTCGGTGAAAGGGATAAGAAGTTTCCTAGGACATGCTGGATTTTATAGACGCTTCATTAAGGAATTTTCTAAGATATCAAAACCTCTCACTAATCTATTGATGAAGGATGCGGTTTTTGAGTTTTCGCAGGAATGTTTAGATGCGTTTAACACCATTCGGCAAGCTCTAATTTCAACACCTATTATCCAACCCCCGGATTGGACTCTCCCCTTCGAGATTATGTGTGATGCTAGTGACGTAGCTATTGGAGCTGTTCTTGGACAACGAAAGGAAGGGCGAACCCATGCCATATACTACGCTAGCAAGACGCTAGACGAAGCTCAGCTCAACTACGCCACTACAGAAAAAGAGTTTCTAGCCATTGTCTACGCTATTGACAAGTTTCGCTCTTATCTTGTAGGTGCAAAGGTGATTGTCTACACGGATCATGCTGCGATCCGGTACCTCCTTGCGAAGAAAGACGCGAAGCCAAGGCTAATTAGATGGATCCTTCTCCTACAAGAATTCGATCTTGAGATCCGCGACAAGAAAGGTTCAGAAAATTCTGTTGCGGATCATTTGAGTCGCCTCACACATCTAGAGGACGATCATCTACCATTGATGACTCCTTTCCGGACGAACACCTACACATCATAGAGGAGTGCATCAACGAGATCTCCAAAGGTAACGAACCATGGTTTGCTGATTTTGTTAACTATTTGGTTTGCCAGGAGGTACCGCCCGGACTATCCTACGCACAAAGGAAGAAATTCTTCAAAGACGTCCGGGAATACTATTGGAACGAGCCTCTCCTCTTCAAGAGAGGTCCGGACGGCATCATTCGGTGATGTGTGCCGGAAGATGAAATGCAAAGTGTCATCCGCCATTGTCATTCACTACCTTGTGGAGGACACGCTAGTTCGAACAAGACTAGCGCAAAGGTATTGCAATCTGGATTCTATTGGCCTACCTTATTTAGAGATGTGCAATCCTTTGTCTCTTGCTACGATGCTTGTCAAAGAACAGGCAATATTTCTAGAAGGAACGAGATGCCCCTCAACAACATCCAAGAGGTGGAGATTTTTGACGTTTGGGGAGTCGATTTCATGGGACCATTCCCATCTTCTTGTGGAAACCAATACATACTATTGGCGGTAGACTACGTTTCTAGATGGGTGGAAGCAATTGCCTCTCCCACAAATGATGCCATGGTGGTGGTTAAGTTCTTCAACAAGACCATCTTTCCGCGATTTGGAACACCAAGGACAATCATTAGTGATGGAGGTTCTCACTTCATAGCCCGTCGCTTTGAAGCTCTTCTAGCTAAGTATGGGGTTACTCACAAGATCGCTACCCCTTACCATCCACAAACGAGTGGACAAGTTGAGATCTCAAATAGGGAGATCAAGGGAATTCTAGAGAAGACGGTTTCAAGGACTAGGAAGGATTGGTCCTTGAAGCTAGATGATGCATTATGGGTGTAGCGGACTGCGTACAAGACTCCCATAGGAACCACACCATACAACCTTGTGTATGGGAAGTCTTGTCATTTGCCGGTAGAGCTGGAGCACAAAGCGTTTTGGGCCATCAAGTGGCTGAATTTCGGCATGAAAGAAGCAGGAGAGAAGCGTCTCCTAGACATCAACAAGCTGGATGAACTTCGCTTGAACGCCTATGAAAACGCTAAGATCTACAAGGAAAGAGCAAAGCGTTGGCATGATAAGCATATCATTCCAAAGGACTTCAAAGAAGGAGATCAAGTTCTCCTCTTCAATTCAAGACTTCGCCTCTTTCCAGGTAAGCTTAAATCCCGTTGGACCGGACCTTTTCTAATCAAACGCATTTTCTCCCATGGTGCAGTTGAAGTATGGGGTGAAGCTAGCGGAAGTTTCAAGGTGAACGGTCAACGACTCAAGAAGTACACACCGGAACTCCAAGCTGAGGAGTTTGCGCCTACCGCACTCGAATAAGTGCGAGTTTGGTCTAGCTACGGACCTTAAACAAAGCGCTTCTTGGGAGGCAACCCAAGGATCGATGGAAAAGGAGAAAGGGAAGATAATGTCGAAGAAAAATGACGAAATTTGGACTTTGAAGCTTTACAGAAGGTTCCACGGTCTAAATTACGGTCGTCATAGCTACAGTGGCCGTAATTCTCAAAAGCCTTTGAAAAATCACCAAAACAACGGGTCCGTACACTTCCACGTCCGTGGAACACCCCGACAGACCGTGATTTTCAAAATTTTGCCTGCGAGTATATAAGCTACATTCTTCACAAAACTAACCACAAATTTACCCCTTTCCACGACCTAAAACGCCGAAATCCCACGACCCTCTCCAATTCTTCGTTTTCTAATCGTTTTCAACGATTCTTCATCCTAAATTGCAGCAAATCCAACCACGAACAAGATCCAAGCGACAAACCGAGCGGAAATCCATCAACAAATGTGCATTTCGGGTTTTTCAATCCGAAAAAGAGGTTTATTCTTTCTTCTTCAATTTCGCGGATTTGGTTCGTTTTTGCTATAGATTCTTAGAAAGAACTGACAAAGACTGGAAGGAATTAGATTAGGGCTGCTTGTTGTGGTGATTGTTGGTGAAATTGCTAAGATTCACAAGTTTCTGAGACGAATCACGGTCTCTGGGTAAACCACGGCCGTGGAATCTAAGAACAGACCGTAATTTTTGGTGAAAAATGGATTTCGTAAGGAGAGTGTCAGGAAGGATAAAGGAGAAAAAGGGAGAGCAGAATAAGAAAAGAAAGGGCAATCCCTCCACCTCTAGGGCACCACCACCCTCATCTCCCTCACTACCATCCTCACCTTCACCTCCATCCTCGCCTCCTCACCCTAGCATTCCAACCATACATGAGAACCACCTTGTAGCGCTTGACCGGATCAAGGAGAGGACAGTGATAGGTCCTAGGTATTTGTTGTTGGAGGATCTACATCCTCTCAACATTGTTGATGATCTTACATGGCTCTTGGATAGAGCCGGATTGCTTGTCTTCACGAACATTCGTGAAGACGCTTATGAGGAGATTACCCGGGAGGTTGTGACGTCCTTCGAGCACAGCCACGTAGATAGGACCGTCTCCTTCCGTCTCATGGAACGAGACTATCATTTGAGCACTGTTGAGTTTGGGACCATTTTCGGGTTCCATGAGACCTATAACGGTCGATTTCCGAGCGGAGTTTACCCCAAGGATTTTTGGGAGGAAGTAGCCATGATATACGCCGACGAGGACCGTTGGCAACCCGCCGATACCAAGGCTAGATTGATGTATCATCTAGCCTTGAAGATAGCACACCGCGTTCTTTCGGAGTGTCTCTTTCCTAGGACGGAGACGCCCCAAAAGATCAAGACGGATGAGCTATTCTTGCTCTATAGTATGCTATACGGTCGCCGTGCAGATTGTGCCACTCTTTTGGCGGCTACGATGAGTAAACTTAAGAACAAGAAGAAGGGGAACATTGGATATGGTGGGATAGTGACCCACATTGCTAGGACGTTTGGCGTTGATTTTTCTGCTTGCACCCGTATACCGGCGGTTCCCTTAGGGCTACATGCTTTTATGGTTAGGGGACTCATCTTCCCCACACATGGAGGTCCGCCTTATGCGGGCATGCCTTGGGAGACTCGGACGGGTAGAGGGATTGAGTGGCTACCGGAGTATTCCATTGTGGCGGGACGCCACAATTGGAAGGAGACGTTCGCTGCGATGCATGCGAACAGGCTAGTAGCTCCCCCCTACGTTCCACCACCGGTTGTGGAGGAGGAGGACATGGGAGGTCAGTACGAGAGTGGTGGAGGAGCGGAGCACGAGTTCGGCAAGTTTCCGGATCAGCCGGAGGCGGCCCAGGATGTACCTAGGCGCTCTCCACGTCCAGCTAGAGCTTCAGGCTCGTCATCTCGCCGCGCTAGCGTGAGTGAGAGGCCCACGTGGATGACTACACCTCCCACTTGGTATGACACACCCCCTCCTTGGTCCACGGCGCAGCCAGCAGCACCACCACCGCCACCAGCACCAGCACCATCCGATGCTCCATCATGGTACAGTCACGCCCCGGGATGGTACGAGCAGATGCCGGATTGGGCTACCGGACTTTCGGAGAGAGTTGGAGCGCTAGAGATCCGGGCGGATGCTAGAGACGGACGCTTAGACGACCTTGACCACATGATGAGGGACGTCTACCGCCAGCAGTTTGGGCGGTACTATGATCCGAGTTTCTCTCCATTCCCACCTCCACCGGCGCCGCAGTGATTGATGCATGATCGTTGTTTTAGACATTCCCGCCACCACTTGTGAGTTTCTTTTTCTTTTCTTTCTTTTGTTCTTTCTTTTGAACATTAGGGACAATGTTCGTCCTAAGTATGGGGTGGGATGTACTAAAAGTTTGTAATAACTCTACTCTCTATGTTTGCTTTCATTCGAGACTATCGTTGCATCTTCATTATGTGTTACACGTTTCCTTAATGCATTACATGAAAAATGACTTGAAAAACCCATAAAAATTGAAAAATTTTGAAAATTTTGTGCTTCTAATGAATTGAGATGATTTCCATGATAATCACTACTTGTGAATTGAGTTTGATGACAATTGCATGCTTAAAAGGATTGTGAATTGAAAAGAATTTGAATGAATGAATTTTACCTCTTTTGCAAGTTTTATAATGTGAGAATGTTACCTAAATCATGCTAGAAAATTGAAGTTGAAATCATGTTATAAGTTCCTATACTTCCTTTTGAAATGATTAAGGCAATTCAATACTTTCTTTCTTCCTTCTTTGATCATCTAGCCCCTCATTGAAATATTAGCCTCCCCTACCTATCCGGGAATTTGGAGAAGTGAATGAGAAAAAGGCATGTTTGATGTGGGAGGGCCATGAGAGCAATTATTTGCAATCAATTGAATAGAAAGAAATTATAGGTTTGGGGAAGTCAATCATGACGATGAGTAACTCGGCACCATTCACATAGCCGGGTGTTTGTGTCTTGCCAAAGTCGGATTGAGCGATATTCCTAGCGGATTATGGTATGTGCGCTAAGGGTTTGAGGCATCTCTTGAAAAATTTGAGAAACGCCAATCTCCTAGGCTTCGGTTTATGTGCACCTCTACCCATAACTCCAAAAGTAAAGTCGAAAAATGAAAAGAAGAGAGCGAAGCTCTAAGTTGAAGTGTTGCGGAAACCGCATAAGAAGAGGAAGGTAGTTGTCCATTTTCCCGGATTTATGCACCACTTTCCCTTAAAGTTTTCCCTTTCCTTCCATGTTCTAGACCTTTTCTTTGGAAGTCCTTAAGATCAAAAGAATGTTATATGACTTGGTGATCTAAATTGAAGTTTCTTGAGATTGATTTTGTTAATGTTTGAAGGTTATAATGCTTGTTTAGAAGTTGAGTTGATTCACGAATTTTCTTTACCTTTTACTCTTTGATTAAGTATGTGAAAGTTTGAAAAACGATTGAAGCAAGGTTTGAGAATGATCTATTCTTTAGAAGTCACATTCATCCAAAAGAAGGTACACATATTTCATCCTAACTCTTGTTTAAAGCTTTTTGAAAGACCTTGCTTAGGGACAAGCAAGTGTTAAGTATGGGGTTATTTGTTAGCATGAAATATTGTGATATTTTAGGCACGTTTTCTAAACGTATTTGATTCATATTGATAGTCTTTGATTGAACTTTATGCATATGTGAGCTAGTATTACCTATATTGTCGATATGGATGTCTACACTAGTTCTATGTTGATTATAGGTGATTTGGAGCTATTTCCGAACGGAAACGAGCAAAGGAGAGTTGAGTTGATGTGTCCATAGATTGAGGACATTCTTTGGAAGCAATTTGGAGTCTTAGCTTGAGGAATGCACGAGTTTAGGGAAGAATCACGTTCTTGCCCTAAATTACGCCCTAAAATACGGCCGTATCACAAACCACGTTCAAAATTACGGCCGTGGATTTGGAGTCAGAAATTCATGTTCATTCCAGGGGATTACACGGCCGTGGAACATATGTTGCAAACCGTATTTGTTTCCACGCTCTAAATTACGGTCGTGGAACACTTCCACGACCGTGATCTTGGCGAATCTTTTCGCCACACTTTGAAGCCACGATCTTTTAAAGATTGGGCCGGGCCGACATTTTGCCCTACACTATAAAAAGACGGACGAAGCAAGATTCCGTCACCTTCGCTACCCCGTTTACCCTCATTGATCGCCGCTTAGACACGAGGACATTTTTGCATAGCTTGCTTGGAAGCAATTGACATCTCTTTGAAGAGATCGAAGTTCGTGTTTGGAATTCCTCTAATCTCGCACTTTTGGTGGAGATTGCTGTTGAGATCTCCGGATTTGCGGAAGATCGTTGTTCTTGGAAGATTTTGCAAGAAGATCTCTCTTCTTGATTAGGTTCGATTTGGAAAACGGATTGACATCCCGTTTTCTTTTCTTTCCTAGGATTACGTTTGTTTGTTCTATTGTGAATCTTTTGACATTGCTTATTCTCTTTATGACTTTGAGATTGAATTGAAGATTATTGAAAGTTCTTGAAAGTTTTCATCTTTTTATCTTTTAATTCTTGAATTGATATCAATATGACTGTTATTGGCTAAAAAACCCTTAACAATTCTAAGGTGAAGGGTTGATAGTTGTGGCTTAGATGATGATAGATCAATCGCAAATAGATTAGACCCTGAGAGTTAGAGAATTGTCGCCGACAACCCTAAATTACGGGCTGTTCTTGAGTCCACGGCCGTGGAACCTCAAGAACTAACCGTGATTTCCCCTAAGTTTACGAACCTGCTTTTACTTTAATCTAAAGTTCAAGATTTGCTTTAGCTTAGTTTAGACTTGTCTTTTCTAGGTGGTAGTGAAGCCTCAACAACCTCTACCTCGATTGTGAGTGTCACAACCTCAATCGGTTAAGTTAGTCTTGATCCTTGGGTTATAAGTTTGGGTATTTGATACTAATTCTCGTCTCTAGAATCTTTCTATATTGAGCCTCAACAACCTGTATAGAGAGTGCCTTGTAGGTGGGTTATATAAGGTTTTTAGAACTTCACCGTACGATTACCTTACATTAGTATACCTTTGCATATCTCAACTCTGTCTTTATATCATTAAGTATATCTTGAATCGATTGCCACAGCTGGATACTTGGATCTTTAGGATTGTTGTTTTCCCAATATTTGCAAAACTCCTATATTTACTTGCTTGATAACCTGCAATCGAGTTCGTTCCCCCCAAATCCCTGTGTTCGATACTCTGGAATTCTTGCTTAACTACGTCGATCCGTACACTGCGGGTTCGCTGCTTGATTCTAGTTTTATAAATTTAAAACTTATTTGCACACACCTCTAGGGGCGAACAGACATCGCCATCTGGAGTCGTATCATGCTCCTCCTCTTGAATGTAAAATGTCCCCGTTTCACCGTAAAAAAAAAGGAGTGACATAGTGAACGAAACCCTTGAAATTCAACACCGGATGCACATTGTCGGAGTTGGGTGGCTTGTACTTGTAGTCTTTCAAAAGGATGGTGAGGCCGCCAAGCTTGTCGAACATAAATAGGACAAACTCCGGATCGGGAGGCTCGAACTTGTAGTTCGACATGGTGGTGACATAGTGGAATTTGTCTCTTATGCCATAAATGATCTTTACTTTGAACGACGGAGGCATGTTGAAAAGATTAAACGGCAAGTTGGGAGGTAAGTTAGTGCACATTTTAAAAACAAACCTCGAATAGGGCAGCTCAATTTTGTTTATCAACACCATCGTGCCGTTGTCGGAGTCGATGACTTCTTCTTTCTCAATGATGACTTCGTCTTTGTCATCTTTAAAGAACTCGCCAACCAACGGATCGACATATTCAATTAAAAGTGTCGGGGACAAATCTTCAATGATGATATTTCCGTCTTCTTCTTTGTCCTCATCATTCAATGGGCTCACATAGTGAATTGGAAGTGTTGGTACGCATTCTTCAATTACGACTTTGCTCACATATTTGACTTTGTCACAAAATGGAACTTCTTGTTGGGCAGACGTCGTTTGGGCTAGAAGTCGTGCCCTCAAAATTTCTATCTCACACTTGAGAACATATTTTGTTTCCTTGAGCATAACATACTCCTCTTGGGGACTAGGACGCCGTTGGGAGTAACATTGACAACTTGATCATGATTAACACGCCATCTTAAGGCAACATAGGTATCCTCAAAATATTCTTGTCGGTGTGGATACCGTTGGTTCCCATCCATGGAAAAAGTCGGCCTTGGTAGGTCCGGAGGAGGCAACCACTCCTCATCCTCAAAATATTCTCTCCGTCGGCTATGTGAGTACCGTCGGTACCCACGCGTGGTTTGTTTGGTCTTTGGTGGATATGGAGGAGGCAACCATGATTCGTCCTCATCAAAGGAATCATCATCATCATACATCATGATGAAGAACGAGGATGAACGTTGAAGAACACTTGAAGAATGATGAGGAACACCGAAGAACTATGAAGAACACCAAAGAACTTTGATCAAGAGAAGAAGTTAACTCATAAAGAAACTTGACCTCGATCCCGAGCTCTGATACCATTGACAGAAATATGGGGCGATCTAGATCGAGGAGAAACTTCAACTACTTCTTCTTGATCGTTCGTGTTGGATCAAACGTAGAACTTGAGCGGCGGAAGCTTAGAAATGGATGTGGAAGCATTCGGCCGATCCGATTTAGTTAGATCGAATCATCCATAAAGTGGAGTAGATAGAGTTGATCCTTCCAAAGGATCCTCGAGTATGAAGGCTTGGATCAAAGACTAGATCTAAGGTAGAAAAATAAGAGGATGGAAGAAGAGGTGATGCCCAAACCAAGTAAGAGGATTTTCCTTCACAATTAATGTGGGACCATCTTCAACACAAGCACCAATTACACGCTCAAAGACTAAGGCATTAAAGGACAAACTAGCAACCCCTTACGAACATACTTACGACATATACGCTCAAGGAAACTCTCCTCACTCTCAAGAGTTCCTTGGTGACATTACTGACTGTTATAGAAGAGCCAAGTCATGACCAAAAAGATCCATCAAGCAAAGAAGAAGGATAAGAACAACGAAGAGCTTCAGAGAGGAAAAATCGACCTAGTCAAATCGATCGAGTTTTCCTACAGGAAAATCGGCCGATTTCTTGACCGATTTTTCCTTCTTGAGACGAGTTTGCAAGATCCGGCCATGATCTTCTATCTTTGGCAACTATATCTTTTAGTTGATTCCTTAAAGCTCTCAGACTATCTTAAAAAATTATTAGTTTGATCTTATCATTATAATTTTATATCTTTTTATATATCTTAAAAATATCTTTACAAGATTATCTTTAAGTATATCTTTTATAGTTATCTTAGTTAATCTCCCTTATAAATAACCTTAGTGGGGGAGATTGTAGGGTAGATTAGACTTGATACTTTTTCACAAATTTGTGAGACTTGTAGTTTCTCTTATGGAGTTTGTGTTTTATTCATTATCATTCAATCAAATAGAGAGCTTTTGATTGAATCGTTGTAAAGTTCTTGCTATATTGTTCTTTTGTGTGTTAATCTTATTGAAGGTTGGTGCTCCTGCTAAATGATAGTTCCTCCTTGTTCTTGTCTTAATTAGAGACTTGTGTATGGTTAAACAAGTGCGGGTTAAGGTAATCTTCTCGTTCAAGGGATTTGACACATCATTGGGCAAGGTTCTTTGTGGAACTATCTTAGTTCATATCTTCCTTTATCTTTCATTTATCATCCCATATTCATCTTCTTATCTTTCCATATCATCCACTAATCCGTGTTTTGAGTTTCTAGAAAAATCGACTTGTTCTTCATATAAATCGACCGATTTATTTTATAGAACAATCTGATTTTTATCCCAATTAAGGACTTTCAATCTAGATCGGGAACTGCGGCTTATATCCGCATCAAAAATAATTGGATTCAACTTAGACATGTCTTACAAATGAGTAAAGCATCCCTTGTATAGTGGATGTGGTCATACAAAGAGTCGGAACATAAATGAAATTAAAGCTGGAATTAGAATTCCGAAAATGAAAAGCCTAAATATGAAAGGTCGGAATTTAAGTCATGGAATTAAGTTCCGGAATTAAAGTTCCGAATATAAAAAGTCTATTATTAAATAGCCAAAATATTTAATAGTTCTTCAAAATGATGTGGGGTCCTTCTAGCCGGAAACACGGATGACATCGCCATCCGGGGTCATATCAATAGGAGTGGTCAAGTGGTGGATCTTCCTTGAGTGAATCCTCCATCACCTACAAAGTTTATGATCAATCTCGCTGATGGTTAAATCAAATATACGTGAGTCTAGCTCTGATACCAATTGAAGAACCGAGTAGGGGATAATATAAGGATAAAGATACTCTAGAAGGAGGTTGAATAGAGTATGAAAACTTTTTGCAATCGTAGGTATCAAGGTTTTGAAATGAATCTCAAGGCCTTGAAGTCGATCTTTGTAGTATGTGACAAAACTGTTTCTCAAGGCCTTGTAGTGAATCTCAAGGTCTTGACTTGGAAACCTGCAAATAGTTGTTAGTCACAATATAAACGATATAGAGTGCAGAAATGAAAAGATCGACACACGATATGTTTACGAAGTTCGGCCCTAACAGCTTACGTCTTCGCTTAGGGTTTCTGACCCTAGGATTCTAACTATCTATTATATGCTCCGTTTGAGTCCTAGATACAACCTAGAAGAACTTTCCTTCTTCTCTCACTTGTAGCCTAACAACTAAAATCTAGTCAATTCAGGTCTCGCAATGATAGCCTAGTTACTTCGTAGAGTAACACTTAGAATAAAAATCTAATGATATGCCAATGTAGCTCTATGTGTTTATCTAACTCTCTTAACTAAAACAAAGTATGATCTTGAGAATGATAAACGTTGATCGATGAAGAGGACTTGGATAATTCACTGTAAGCTCGTGTCTTTCTTCATCGTCGATGAGTACTTTTATAGTATGTGGAGGCAACTTCTTCTGACCGTTGTAACGTCTTCAAAATCTCCATAGATTCCGAAAAATACTTGTCTGAATCTTTGATGGTTGAACGTTTGAATTTGCTCCAAAATCTCGAGCAAAATCTTTGTATGAGATCTTGGTCATTGTAGGTGTTTTGTTTGAAGATCTTCAAGCAGATCTTCTCTTCAACGTCAAAATCTCCTCTTCAACCATTTGTTGTACAAAATCTTTTGAGCAAGATCTTCTCTTCATATTTGAATCGTGTTGAAGATCTTCCTCTCTCTTAGATCCGATTTTTGTTACTTCGTGCCCTAACAACTTGTATTATACATCTAATAAACCAAGAAAGATATCTACAATACATAATTGATATTTGTTCGTCTATAAAACTGCATTTATGTTAAGTCTTCCATTATCCTAAAATACAACATTATGTATCAAGGTGGAGTTACCACTTTTATTTATAATATGATAGTGTTGCCAAGATGGTTCAGAAGCATTGACTCCACAACTGCTCGATCACCTGCAAATGTATAGATGAACTTTAGATATCAGTGTATCTAAAGTAAGTTGTTTCTATTTCTACAATTGTTAACTACCTCTTCTGGTTAAGTCGACAAATGACTAAATAGTCAATTAAAATGTGTGGATAACAGTTTATTTCCTCAATCTGTGTTTCCGGATGTAAAACATATGTTGTGTCAATGACATATAAAGACCAACATCGATCAGCATTCGTGGTCAATTCTTAGGTCAAAGGAAACGCAAGCGGTGTTCACATCTAATTACCATGCTTTGATTGAATCAATGTCTAGTGGTTCTTACAAGCGGAGGTTGGCGGAAATGAAGGTGCACTGGCAAACGCATCCTAAGTTGATGGAATACCTCGAGAATACGTTGCTCAGGGACTACAAAGAGGCGATTATACGAGCTTGGTGCGACTTGTATCACCATTTTGATACGCGGACATCAAACATGTAAGACACAAACTTATTTTATTTGTTTACTACTTCCACATTGTTCCCGCAATTGTAATGATATATTATTACATTTTTCAGGTGTGAGTCAACACACGGCCTATGAAGTCCATCTTGTGAACGAGCGTTGGAGGCTTCCAATCCGTGGTCGACAATATTGAATTAATGGTCAATGATCAAATTCAAAAGATAAAGGGTTTGCTTGAAAGGATACGAATGAGCGTTAGAATCCCAATATTTGACCAGCTCCGCAATAATGTCACCAATGAATGTTTCACGCTTCTTCTGAAAAACCACGACAAGGCCTTGACCATCCACGATGACGAGATGTGTAGAGAAAAATATTGGAGGCTTGCTTACGGGGTGTCATGTGTCCATGACTTTATTGTTACCACCTCGAAACGGAAACCGATTAGTTTGGATCAAATTCATCCATTTTGGAAGGTCGTTTCAAAGAGTTAGGATGAGATCGAAGATGACGATGTCTAGGTAGTTCACATAGATCTCAACGTTATTACACTTAATACGTTTAGGGAAAAATGGATGCAGGATTGTTGGATGAAGACACGACTGAGCGGATGGAAACCGCATATGAGGACATTGTGAGTTCCGGATCAACCACCATGAAAGAGCCCAGTGTGGTCAAAACCAAGGGAAGACCACCTAAGCCATCAACAAAGAGAGAGCCTAGTGCGTTTGAAAAAGGCAGAGTTAACACTGTACGTAGTAAGCGCGGTCGCAAAGCGCAAGCGAGTTGAGGCCAAGGACATAATTCAGATTACAAATGGAGACCGGGTGAGATGCATAAGTTCATGTTGTCATATATACAAGCTTCACGGGATATGCTTGGAGACGGAAATTATGGTTATCGATCTATTGCTTTGGTTTTGGCTATGTAGAGGATGACTACTACTTGACCGTCAGACTAGAGATGGCGATGGAGTTACGGTTCCGACAAGAAATATATTCAAGGGTATTTATTCTATACACCACGAAACCATACATTTCAATTGTATATTCTTTGATAGTATATTTTACCAATCGTTAAATCCACATATCAATTGCACAAACAACATCGATGATATTATTAGGAATGTAAACTACAATAGACTTAGTCCTTGCTCCTCGAGTCACTGGATGGAGATGCCACTGATCGGGTTAGCAGCCGCCACCTATTACCGAATTGTCTTGGTTCATCTTGGCCCGTAGTGACAGACATTGTTACCGATTTCCAAATATGTCGAAGGACAGGGTCCACGTGCAGCAAACCACGTCATGTAATCATCTGACACCAACCACGGAGACAAAGCACGTGTCAACCCCTCAAAAGATACACGACTACTCTCGAGATGTCTACTCGCCCATGTATCATCTGGAGGATAAAAATGACGCTTGTACCCACATCCGTGTGAAGGCAGAGACTTTGTAGTAGGATGCAGTGGCGACGGGGGTATAGTCTGTACGAATCTGAACTGTCGAAGACAACGGTTTGGCATATACGGCTCCTCTATGTTTGCAATCCGTAAGATGCCTTTGTATCTAGAAATAGCATACTCCTCTGTGAAGTCTAGATGAACGTCGCCATAAGGCATGCGTTGTACGGTACACGTCAGTGTCCGTAGTACAACAAGTCTATCTACCCATATCCGATGATTGTGTCTACGTACGTCCTCCGAACCGGCAGGTCGAAACAAGTGAAAGTGAGTGTAAATCTAGAACTAGTGCATGTGAAAAAGTGAACTATTAACATTACTTAAAAAAATTAAATGTGATATAACATTATCTAAATCAAACAAACCTGCAATAAGGTAGTGCATCCTGCCAAACCGGAAACGTTCTTCCTAGAAGCGATGCCCAAACTCCGGTAGAGGTAGGCGAGAGTCCCGTTCCCCCATGCATATGTGTCTGTCTGCTGATGGTCTTGGACCAAGTCAATTAACCAATATGTCATCTTGTTGGTCGTCTTGTCTACAAACAAGGCCGACCGAATAAGTAGGAGGATGCATGTAGATGCCAAAGAGGCGGCCGGAGAACGTGCACTATGAAGCATCTTCTCTGTAGCCGTCTTCACAAGATCAACAAAAATAGAAGATTTATACGCAACATCTCATCTCCGTCAAAATCAAACGTCGTCTGAAGTCAATCTCTCCGCGACTGAACGATGTCGGACATACATAGAATATCACCATCAATAGGCAAACCCATAATAACACATACGTCTTGGAGTGTGATAGTCATCTCTCCACATGGTAGGTGAAAACTGCTAGTGTTTAGGTGCCATCGCTCAACAAATGCCTAAATGAGAGCGTGATCGACACTACTGAAGCTGAAATCCTCCAAATCGGTAAGACGACTGCGACGTGTCAACCCAAACCAAGAGTCGGGATTTGTGGTGTCTCGTGGCCAACTACATAACCATGAGAGGTTGAGATTCCGCCTATGCACCTTCATCGTCTTCGTTTCCACCTTTTTATTTCAAAAACATTATATTAGTTAAGTAAAACTAAATATAAAATGTTATTGGCATCTGTTTATATTTGAAAAAACATACCTCAAGTATCCAAATGCGAGTGGCCCTATGACTGTGAAAAGATGGTAAAAGATCGGGAATGGGTGGAGCACCAAAGCCAACATGATCATTAACATCATCAGAAAGATGATCACCCACTGGACGAGATGAAAACGGATCGGTCGGTGAACGATGAGAAGGATCAAACGAAGGAGTAGGAGAAACATTAGGAGGCGGAGAAGCAGGAGAAACATGAGCAGGAGAAGGAGAAACATGAGCGGCAGGAGTAGGTGATGTAGGTGAAACAAGGTGCTCATCGTCATCAGACTCGGTCTCATCCTGAACTACATGCTCGGGATAAGGACTAGTCACCAATACCGGAGGCTCGGTCTCATCCTGGACCGGAGGTGGGACCGTATGAGACGGATTCACTAGCTCAAATCGCCTCTATACGATGACGTCTCGTCAAGGTCATCGGTCGTATCACACTAGATCTTACTTTTTGCATAAGCCTTATACAACTGATGTGAAAATGACAAATTAATATTTATAAAAAAAAATCAAATTCAAAACCAAAACTAAAATTATGTTTTACATAGATCAAAACAAAAACTTTAGAAACTTTATATATTTAAAAAATATATAAAACAAATCTAAATAGAATATAAAAAAATAGCTAATTCAAAACCAAAACTTTAAAAACATATAACTTTTAACAATAAATATAAAAAAACTTAATTATTAAAAATTAAAATTAAGAAAAACTTAAAAACCATGATTATAAAACTACAATTATGTTTTTCGAAATAGATCAAAACAAAAACTTTAGAACTTTATATATTTTACAAAAAAAAAATGTAAAAAAATCTAAATTGAAAATTTTTTTATATAAAAATACTAGGTATTTCTAAATACATCAAAACTAAAGAAACGTCATATATTTTGAAGAACAAAAAAATTAGTCTTATAATAACATTCGCCAAAGAAACGTACCTCACTTGGAGTTTGTCTTTTTTTTTGAAATTGTTTCATAATTCTCGAATGACGGCGAAAAAATATGGCAGCACTGAATTTGCTATGTTGAGAAATCTGGCACATAAAATCCATATTCTGTCATATATACAATGGAGATAGAGGTATAAAGAAGACATTAATATACTTTCTTGACATGGCAAATTATGGCAAATGTTCAACAACAATCTACTATGACCATTACACATATAATCCATGTTCTATAAGCATTTTTAGAATTTAAAATAATCATTTTGACAGCTAGGAATATGGTGTCTGGAGTTTCTTGGCCTTCCAAAAAACAAAAAGAGCAATAAAGTAAGCATTTTGAGAATTTAAAGGGCTAACAACTTCTTGCACATAATTTTGACAGCTAGGGCTTGCTCTTTCCACAATTTCATATAACTGCTTGGAATCATTGCCCCTTAGAGCTTCCAAAGGCTTTATATGGTTGGGATAAATATTAAGCTAAATCCTGAATAATCAAGTATGAATATTTGAAAGTGTTAAACATACACACGTCTATATATGTCAATTCTAGTTAACAAGAAGTTGTTTTGTAAAAATCATAATACTCCATGAACAATCATGAGTTATTAGGGTAAGTAAGTAATTTATGTATCTTGGTGTATAATTGTATAAAGTAGGCGCTTTTTGTTTTCAATTAACAAACTAGGCGCCCTATTTTATGTAGAAAAAGATAAATTATTAAATAGTAATTGATATTGCCATAAAAGTTAATATACTATCTCCTTAAATATGTAACGGATTTGACAAATTAAAATAATTGATAAAATAAATTAATGCGTCAAATTAGGAAAGAAATTATAACAGCTCCTAAAATAACTCCTCATATAAATACAACAATCTTTCATTATTCTTCGTCTACCTTTCTAATATCCATTTTCTCGATTTTAAAAATCTCGAAAATTGTCAATGGAGGTTTGCTGTTGAAGAAGTTTGTTACACAAGGCGAGAAATAGGCACTTTTACGGTGATTTTGTGTGCTTCGATCATCAAAAATTGATAAGGTTTCGTTGATTCTGTCTTTGAGGTATGTTACATACATTAATCTGTCATTATTCATCGTCTACCTTTCTAATCACCAATATTGTCTTAACGATCTTCAATATGATGTTGAATGTCATATTAATGTTGAATATTTGTACATAAGTGATGAATTTGACTATTTGAATTTTTTTGTTATCAATACATATTTTAACATTATTTGTGGTTTGGTATAACGTTTATGTATCTGATTATATGTTTTGCTTTCAGATATGAATTTTGTGTTCACGACACTTTATTATGGTGGTGGTTGGGAATTTCAACACAACATGTGGAATTTTGTTGGTGAAGTTTCGAGCAAGCCTATTGTGGTCGAATCGTCTTGCACTATTGATGAGCTGGAACATAACGTGGTAACACAATTCGGTCTTCGGGTAAATCTTTCTGAAATTAGACTATCTTATAAAAATCCCTTCAATCCTTCTCTCAAGCCGTTTGATGTCAACACAAGAGGGGATTTGGATACATTTATACACATAAACGGTCTACAACAATTTATGTGAAGTGTGCCGTTGTGTGTGAATAAAGCTGATGGACATAATGATTCTGATCAGATATCTAGAGAGGAACATAATGTAGCCAACAATAATAACTGTCCAGTTCATTTTGATGAGGAACATGGTTGTAGCACAGAACAAACTTTTGACGTCGGATCTCAACTTGCTTTATGTATACCGACTTCTACTGTAGACGTTTGTGTACCAGATGAATGTACTGGGAAGGACACTCTTGTTGGTGTCCCTCATTCTGCTACTTATGTACCAGTTGGTCATGATTTTCAACTTGTTGTTGGTAAGACGTATCGTTCAAAAGTTGAGTTGAAGAACGCTTTGTGCCTACATTCAATATCAGAGTGTTCACGATATAAGATTGTTAAGTCAAAAAGGAAAGCAGTAGCGGCAAGATGTATTGATGAAGATTGTAAATTGAGGGTTTGTTTCACCAAGCTTGGAGAGGCAAGCTATTTCACAACAACAAAGTTTGTATCCACTCATACATGTTCATATCACCAAAGAAGGTCCGCTAACAGAGGTGCTACATACCAAGTTATCGCATTCATATCACCAAAGAAGGTCCGCTAACAAAGGTGCTACATACCAAGTTATCGCAGAAAAAGTTAAATCGATGTAAGTTCTCTATAAACATTGATATATTTGTTATTGATATCTAATATAGTATATTAATATAAACTTATGTATGTGTAGGTATGGTTACTCGAAAAGGTTGCCTTCCGTTAATCAAATAGTCACGGTTTTGAAAAGCTTACATTCAATCGATGCTAGTTACTGCAAGTGTTGGAAGGCACAAGAAGCAGTAAAGGACATAATTAGAGGAACTTCGGAGGATAATTATAGCTTCATTCCTTCATATCTGTACATGTTAGAATCGGTAAATAAGGGTACATTTGCATCTCTTATACTGGATGATGATAAAAGGTTCAAATATGTATTTGTTGCTTTTGGACAATCAATTAGAGGATTCGAAGCGATGAAAAAGGTAAAATACTATTACATTTATTCAAATACATATGTACATTTCTTGTACATTTTTGTATTTTTTAATTGTGTACATTTTTGGTGTTTGTTTTTTCTATTGTTTTTCCTAAAATGTACATAATATTTGTTATGTTACGTACAAGTTTTTAATAATGTTTTCAACAACATTATGTATTATTTTTCGTATGTAGGTTATAACAGTTGACGACACACATCTTAGTGGGAAGTATGAGGGAGTTTTGCTCGTTGCTACTGCACAAGATGCAAATCATCAGATATATCTCATTGCGTTTGGCATTGTAGACAGTGAGAATAATGCATCTTGGGATTTCTTCTGTATGAATTTAAGTCGAATAATACCGGATCACAATGAGCTCGTGTTCGTTTCTGATAGACATAATTCTATTAGGAAGGGGATAGCATTACACTATCAAGTGGCGTTTCATGGATACTGTATTTGACACCTTAAAGGAAATCTCAGAAAGAGAACAAGATCGAGTAGAATACTTCAGTTGTTCATTGATGGAGCTAAGAGATGTAGGGAAACTGATTGCCTGGATATATTAAAACAAATATCATTGGTATGTCATATACATATTTTGTACAAATTTGCTTTATGTATGTTTGCTTATATTTATGATGTATGCATGTACAGGAAAAGAAAAAAGTTGGCGATTTGCTCACTGAGATAGGGATACTAACATGGTCGCGTTCCTTATGTCCAGCTAAACGATACAACATCATGACCAGTAACAACGCTGAATGTGTAAACGCAATACTTAAAGAAGGAAGAGAATATCCTGTTATGCTTGATGAAATAAGGACATTCATGTCCCGATGGTTTGTAGAGCGTCGTCAGAAGTCTCAATCATGTGTAGAGATTGCCTCACCGAAGATTGAGTCATTATTCATAAACAATTTGATGAATCAAGATCATACTTTGTGTACGTGCTTGATGCAAACAGGTTGGAGTTTGAGGTAAGAAATGAGGATGAAAATGTTGTGGTTTGTTTGCGAATGAGGACGTGTGCGTGTAAAGAGTTTGACGTTGAAGAAATCCCGTGTGTGCATGTTGTAGCTGCAACAAAGCACGTAGGTATGAGTCCTTCTTACCTTGCTAGTAAGTATTATTCGACCGAGTATTGGAGAGCCGCGTATTCGGAAGTAATTTATCCGGTCCCGAATAAATCAGAATGGGTTCTTCCGGATTCCGTCTCAAGTATTATATGTGAACCTCCATTGAAGCGTAAAAGATGTGGCTAAATGCCGAAAGCTAGACTCCGTGCGTCATGGGAACATAAGAGCAAGAGAAAACGTAGCAGTTGTGGATTGGGTGGACACACAAAGACGACTTGTGTAAATCAACCAAAATAGATATGTGTTTAATTAGATTTAGAAATATGTAGTGATTTTATTGTGATATCTTAATCTTATTATTTTCTTATTTATATAAAATGTTAGAAGAGCTGATCCATTTTTATATTATTGTCTGGTGTGTTATTTTTTGTTTAACCGGCATATACACTCACATAATCGAGTAACATTTTTGGGCACTTGTGGTTATTAAACACACATATTAAGTTGGGCAAATAAACTTACATATACAACGTTATTAATTTTTATATACATTTTTAGTATATATTCCACATATTTAACGTTATTTGATACTTATGTAATCTAAATACATATATTTATCTCTTATGTGTATGTGTACGCGTGCGTTGTTTTTTATGTACACTTGTGTTGTAACTTCTAATTTAGTTTGAATTACATTACACCTAATAAATCCTTTAAGGAGATAACAATTTGAGACTGATTATGTAACTACATACGTCTTGTATGATTATTAGATGAAATTTATGTTATAAAATTTACGTTAGTTGTGGATGTAAAATGTAAATACCATGTTTAACACTGGAAATAAACGTCAGAATGTATCAGATAAAACATTGAATCCATGAATTCGTTTCTAATTTAAACATAAAAGTGTACGGAGTTATCAATCTGTTACATAAACGATAAAAGCATAATAAATTGTCTTCAGTTATCATCAAACCATGTGGATCAGTCTCTTGTGTACACAACATTGGCAAGCTTCTCCCTGCTTGATTGTACAGTATCATCATTGATCGCACTCAGGTCTATACGGCCAGAAGCTAAGTGTTGTATGTACCTCAATGTGTATTTTCCACAGTTGTCACTGTAATAAATTCACTAATAAGTACATAACTATATTCATGTGTGAACACATACATATTTCAAACATAATTACGTACCCATCTTCATTGACGTTCAATCTAGTTTTTCTGATCACCTTCAAAGCGGTCTTTAGCTTATCACCCAACTTAGTGTGCCTACCAGGCACAGTGAGTAGCTTTGAAAGCATAACTGCCAGTGGCTCAAGTGACTCCTGAAGTTTGTCTTCTTTTATGTAATTGATTTGGAGGTCATATACATAAATGTACCATCGAGGAAGGTCTATTTCAAGAGCTACACAGTGTGAATCACAGAGGTTGAATGGAGAATATATCATATCCACATCGTACAAAGACTTCCTGAACATGGGGGCTATCTCTGGATATGACATCGAACATGATTGGTTTGAAGTTCGGCATATCTTTCTTTGAAGCAATAAAACTTGCATATGTAGCACTGTTGTATGACCTAGTCCATACAGAAGAGAGCACAACAGTATGTGCGAATCTTTCAGGGTTATCGACTATGCTCTTACACATGTGCATAAGTATTTCATCAATTGTCTGTAGTAAATAATACATAACTATTAGTAATATCATGTGTACACAACACAATTATGCATATACATATTATGTTTATATATTTACCTCATCTTTTATCCAGCCACCAAGTTTCAATATCTCCAATAGTGCTTCTCTGGAAATGTTCTTTATGAATCCTCTTATCAACCCTTTATCGTCCTTGTTCTTGACCCAGTTATAAAGTTTTTGACGCTCAATATTTTGGAGCATACTCATTGTGGGTTCCTTGGGGAGTTTGACGTTTTTTCTGAAAGGGGTACGTTTGTACTTACTATCTTTTTGAACCCTTAATCCCACCCTTCTTACGGGTTCAGCTACATTGACATCCTGTTTTAACTGATTGATAACACAAAAATATGTAACTACATATCATACAAAGTAATATAAAGAGATACATAATATTACACACATTGTATATTAGTACATTGTTTCGCTGTTTTTAACTTATTTATACTATTACCATATTGTGAAATTCATACCTCACTCGAACCACCAGCAAGGTCTTGCACCATGGCATCATCCAATTTGACTTTAGAAGATGTGTCGTCATTTTTTTCAGTTGGTGCAGTACTGTATGCAGCGGATGATGGCCTTGCCATGTCTTTAACAAGGTTTTTTATCTTGATCTCGGTCCTCTTGCTAGATATGTACACGGTTGTGTCTAATTTGTCATAGAGAGTTCCGAGGTCCCTTGAATATGTTGTTAAATCTTCGATTAACATAGCTTGGTGCTCAACCTTTTCAGTCAATTCTTGGTGTTCTTTTTGGATGGAGTTTAATTTATCTATGATCTGAGCAACCCAATCTGGAGTAGACGTATGCATCTTGTTCCATATATATGTACTGTAGCCAATATGTTAATGTTTGTATTCTCATATATGTAATAGTGTACATAAATATTACAAACATGTTGATATATTTATGTATTATTCATTATTGTTATGTACACACTTGAAATATACTATGGATCTTATTTTTGTCTAACCTTGTGTTCTCATGGCCCTTTGAATGAGTTGCTTTAGAGTCTCCAGCTGGGCGTTCGCTCTTAATCTCTTCGATAGATGGTTCATTGGATCGATTAATTTATTCAGTTGTTTCAGCTTCCTTTGCTTTGTTAATCCTCTTTGATGATCTACATGTAATCGTATTATAAAAAATTATTTTTATTAAATATTTTCATAGATTTAATATCATACATTTATCTGTATGTAAATAATTAATAATGTTACATTTTTATCTAGTAAATGTAATGTGAATATTTTTGTGACTGACCTTGTTTTCTCATGAACCTTTGAATGTGTTTCTTTGTTATCTCCATCTGGACGTTCCTTTTTTATCACCTCTATAGATTGTTCAGGGGATTTATTAATTGCGTCCTCTGCTTCAGTTTCCTTTGCCTTGTTAACCCTCTTAGATGATCTACATATTTATGTTGTATATACAATCATTTGTATAAATTATATAAAATAGTTTAGCTTTATGCTACATTTGACTGTACATAATTAGTCATACCTAGAAGGAATGACAGTAGGTGTGCTTGCCTCGGCCTTTCGTTTTCCTTTCTTCTTTTGGTCATCTGTCTCATTTCGGACGGGCAAACTTTGCTTTTCTGTTTGAATATATGTATGTGAATAAGTATTCTTAATAATTTCAAAATAAATTGAAATTTATGGGGTATTTTTTGCACTTACTTGGAGGGTCTACAAAATCATCAGCATCGTTCACGACTTTCACAATATTTCTGATCGTTATACTTGGGGAAGGCATTGTAACACCCCAATTTCTGAGAACTCGGGGAGCTACTGGTTAGGACCTCACAATGGGTCCCGATCTTAGTTTGACAACAATTTTACTAGGATCTTACAACAAGGCACAAAAGTATTAAAAACATTTGAAAACCTTAAACAATATATACATGAAGGATATGTATCAGCCTTACAAAGCAACGGAACTAAAACGACGCATATGAAGAACATAAGACAACCTCGTCCCCAACTAAATGAGTACGTGGAACCGGCTGACCATTCCCTCCGGATCTCTCTACAACTGTCTTAACTTGCAAGGCATCTACAAAGCGGTATAATACCGTTAGCTAACATTCTATGCATAAGTATAAGGGTAAAAGCACATACACACAACATACACAATCAACATGCAACACTCAATCCTTTTATTATCTTTAACTAGGTGATAGGTCATTACTAATGATACTTATTTTGTGATATGAGGGATTCCCAAACCTCGCCCCTGTCCCCGTTTACCAACGCGGAATGATACTAATGCATTTGACCGTCTACCTGACTGGGCTGGTCGCAAGGAACCTCCTAGACTCTCGTAAGAGCTAGGCAGATGATGTCACGACCCGTTATCATACACTTGGGTCAATTACACAATATACTAAAGTCGGCCTATTCCGGTTTTGTTATTTATCTTAAATAGAAAACACCACTCATACACATCATACACATGCAAGAAGCCAGCTAAGTAAGTATGTGGACTTACCAGAATCAAATCTCGACTCTCTTAATCACCACTCAATCGGTAACTGTAGGAATTCAGTAGTCTGTCAAAGGAGGCAAGTGTGTCAGCACACTTTCTAGGTAATTAGAAGTCTAAGACTTCTAAGATAGTAGATCCTATTGGAACAGAATTTAATACAGTACCAATTTATGGTAAAATGACTATTTTACCCTTGGTCCCGAAACTTCCAAAAATTCCCTAATTTATGCTTAAACTCTTATTTGGGACTAAAATGTCATATTCTAACTCCTAAAGATGAGTTTGGTTACAACTTGGCAAAATATCCATTTTCCTATTTTCCGAAAGATCATTAAGGTCCAACTTCGGCTTCAAATATAAAATTCAAATAAACTTATAAAAATTCCAAAATAATTCCTTAGGTCATCTATGATATCCAATCTACTCATAGACACAAGAATTTCTTAAAACTGTTCAACCATCACCTCTACAAAAATTTTCTATACTTGGCCAAAATCTGAGTATGTTTCCTAATTGTACAACAAGTCAACTTTGAGCCTATATAAATCTAAATCCACCGTTGGATTCATCCCAACTTTTGACATATTAACCTATGCATGGCACTAAACAACATCTCAAAAACTGAACGGTGGATCTTATCTCTAAGGCATCCAAAAGTATGCTCAAACTTCACTGATCAACACAGTTTCTGGAAATTCAGCAAACACTTAACAAAACATCACACTGTCTCCACTTTGAAAAATCATAACTCCTAAACTACTCGTTGGATTTATCCCAAATTTTGATATGTTCTACTAAAAAAATCTTATCTATAATATATCCAAAATTTAGCAGCAAAGAAGATCAAAAGACTATTCAAAACCATCTCACAAAACTGCATCACATGCTGTTTTTCCCAACACTTGGAACTTTCAGCAAAAATAGAAAAACTGTTCAAGGTCCCAACTTCAAAAAATTATAACTCCTAAACCACTAGTTGGATTCCTCTCAAATTTTAATATATTCTACAACAATATGCCAACTATATCATATTAAAATTTCAGTAAAAAAGAAGGAGTATTTCATACCTAAATCTGGTTCTAAAGTTGGGTATTGGACACAGTTTTTAAAATTCAGAAAAGTAAATCCTTTTACAATGCTTCTCCCTGCTCGACCTGAGTGAGTTTAGGACAGATTTTGTAACATCTAATAGCTCATATGTATGGAGGGAAAGGTAACCAAAAGAGGTATGGGTCTTACTCGATTCTAGGGTTGATTGTATGCAAAACCAAGTCCTGGAGACGAATAGCCTATGCAGAAGCGATTCCTAGAGGCAGTTGAGCGTGTGCAGAAGGTCGGGCGTTTGCTGGCACCTAGTCTGCACTGGCTGGGACGTGAAGAAGGGAGCAAGCCAAGGTTCTGTTGTTGAGGATCTCGGTTTTCCCTAGTTAGGCTGCAAGATTGAGAGTGGTGGACGATTGTTTGCTGTGAGAGAGAGATGATCTGTTGCAGTGAAGAAGCAATCCGTTGCAGAAGGAAAGGGTGTGAAGAGAGCGCTGAACGTGGGCATGGATAAGGAACGTGAAGGTCCTTGGTTCTTCTCTCTTCTGGCGTGAAAACAGGAGCTGTTACAACGATTCTCTTGCCCTATTTACGGAGTTGTTACGTGAGGAGTTGGGAGGTTGATCCGGTTGTTAAAGTTGCGCTGTTCTTGGGCTGGTGCGATCAAGGGAGTGGGCTGGCTAGGAGATGGGCTGAGCTGTTCTTGGGCTGGAGGCAAGGAAGGTTGCGGCTGGCATGTATTAAGGGGCTGGGCTGCAATAAAACAAGAGAGAAAGATGGGCTGAAATAAGAGTCAAAATTATGTGGGCTGAGTTTGTCAAAACTTGTCAAAAACTCGTCATGGCTTTGTCAGGCCCATGCATGACTTCGTCAAAGAGTTGTCGGGCTTCGTCATGACCTCGTTTCAGCTCTGTCATGGTCTCGTCACAGCTTTGTCACATTCTCGTCTCAGTCTTGTCATGATCTCGTCTAAAGTCGGCGTTAAGGATTAATTATAAGAATTAGGGTTTGATATAATTCTATCATTTTATGTGAATTAAATTCTACATAAAATGATAAATAATTATAAGAATTAGGGTTTGATATAATTCTATCATTTTATGTGAATTAAATTCTACATAAAATGATAAATAATTATAAGAATTAGGGTTTGATATAATTCTATCATTTTATGTGAATTAAATTCTACATAAAATGATAAAATTTGTGAAGAAAGAAATACTAGATAGAATGGGAACCGTCAACGGCTCGAAGTTCGAATTGATCGGAATTAAACGGAATAAAAATATATTACAGGCATGATACAGAATAACATATGTGGAAAATAATTTGCTCAAATATTTATGTATGTATTAAATTATGTACATGAAACTGTTTAGCTAAACATACCTAAATGGTTTCTCCTCCTCGACAACAACGTTCGGCCTTGTTATTATCAAATCAACATTTTCAAAGCCGACATCGAATAAAAGGTCTATCCTCTCATCGTCAATCTCATTGTTCCACTGATCGGAGTCGTCATTTTCATTGCATCCTTGCACGGTTTTAATGTCCTTCTTATTAATATTCTGAACAATAGTCTTTATCTCTGCATAACCTGGAAATGGTTTGCCACCTTGGCCTGACTTTGAGACCCATATGTGGCACAGTGGCATAGCATCTTCATCTGTCAAGGTTGCAAAACCTTTGAAAGCTTCGGCATAGAGTGGAACGCGAATATTTACATTGTTATGTAAACTTTATCAGTGTATATGTACATATGGGTTTCTATATAATTATTACACCTTATTAATGTTTGCATATGTAGAGTGTTTTGTTGTGTAGTGTATCAAACCTGAAGAGATAGTGGGAAGCCTCCAATATTGTATCCCTCACTGCTTCTTTCTCTTCCAGCATCACATGATTGTAGGAACTTCTTCGTTTGAATGTAAGCAAGACGACCCATGGAAAAGCATTTAAACGGTCCAGATCAACTACTATGTAAATTGTCTACTGGTTGATTTGTATTTTCCTATCTTTAGCAACAATCATTGCATCAATAAAAAAGAATTAGAGCCATTTTGTATTTGTATGGTGATTCCTTTGGCTTCTTCTTGTATAGATTTTCCAATGTAATGTTGGCACATCGATCAACTCCAACGACATATTTCATATCCACCTCTAGGTTATCCTCTTATGTATCAAAGTACTCATTTGAACAGTTTAGTCCAGTTATCTCAGCAAATTCAGTAATACCAAATCTAAGTAACACCTGATTGATGTCAAACCACATAGAATGTTCTCTTCTTGTCTTCACTTCGTGCATCAGCATGAAATGTATAATCTGATTTGACATCTTCATTCTTGTGCTCATCTTGATAATTGGACCAAATACACCTTTCTTGAATTTGTTCTTGTCCTCAATAGACAGTCCATCCATTAGCAATGGAATCATTGGCAACCGGCAGAAATTGTTAATACGAGCCATCTTCGGTCGAATGGGTTCTCCCCATCTGTATGTGAACTGTGTGTAAGGCAAATCAAGGTTTCAATATTAGTCACTATAATAGATATAACCAAATGTTTATCAATTTTTTTAAATGAATGTTAACCTTGATTTGTGGATTGTTTGTTCGTAACATGTTTGAAACATCCTGAGTAACTGACCCAACCATTGCATGTTTCAAAATCAAATGTAAAAATGATTATACACATACAAAAATGATATTTTCTTACATGATTGAGCCTAGTTTGTACATATGCGTTTTCAATCATAGTACATTAATGTATAAATTGGCACATAATACCATTCATATATTGTTGCCTATGTGGTACATATTGGTGTATGTATAACATACTAGCTGTCACACTCTACACAATTCAGTTCGTGTAGTTACCTGTTTTGAAGGACCAACCTCAGATTTATGTTGTTGTTTCCTCATTTGAGGTTTAAGTCCTCTACACTTTTTTCGAGCCATATGATTTGCTATTAACAATAAATTTAAGAGAATCAGTATTGATGTTAAATTTAAATTGAATGTCTTAAATAACTAATTTTTTACATATAGATGTTGTAAGTACATCTATCTACTTCATGTATTTACATGCTTGTGTATAATAAACATGTATGTAATTACAAAATGTGTACATAAACTATTTATTTCTAATGTTGTGTCTACTATTACACAACTAACACTTGAATTGCATATCATCAATGTAAATCCAACTCTATTTGTGTATACCTTTACAGTAAATGTACATAGTCAAAATAGTTACTAATGATCACTTCTATTTCTACATATATAGTACATACCTTATATTTTATCAACTAACATTCAGTTTTGTTTGTGTATACCATTTACTAGAAACTCTTTTTATATATATTTTTACATAAACTGTACTCAGTCCAACCGTCTTGTTCATATTTTTCCCAATTCAGTATCCGAATGTTAAGTCTGTTTGTGATTTTCGTTACAGAATGTGTACATTGTCATTGTGTTTCTACTATCCATTCCAATTTGTACATAACATTAGCATGGATCTAACTTTGTGTATGTATACCACTGCATAAATGTAACAGTCAAAGAATCTTGTATATGTGTTTACAGATTTCCTATCCAAATGAAATGTCTATTCTCGATAACAGCAGCAAATATCCAAAAAAAAATGGAATATATCAAATTTAATACATAATATTACATCTCAAATGGGTTAAACAATTTCAACAATCGAATATGCAAAGTCAATATCCATTACATAAACCAGATTTAAAACCTACTGTACATACTACATGAATCGATTTTAAAAGAATCAAAGATTTTGGGTATTCAGTACATATTGTCTCTTAAATTTTTGAACATCCTACATGAATTCGATACATAATATTACATCTTAAATGGTTAAACATCTACAACATTCAAACATGCAAAGTTACTACCCATTACCTACACAAAATCTAAAGCTTTCTGAACATTATACATGAATCGATTTTAAAGAAATTGAAGATATTGGGCATTCAGTACATTCTGTCTCTTAAACTTCTTCGAATGTGTAACACTTTACACTAATTTCAGTTATTATGTACCGAATCTAAATAATATGGCTAAAATCAGGTTTCGATGATGTTATAGATGAATATTCAGATTGAAAGTCGGTTAAGAGAAGATTACATTAGAGATAATACTAACCTTTCTTTGTTTGATGATGGACGACGAAGAAAAGTAAAAGAAACATGTGTTCTGTTTTGCTTTGGACGAAGGAGAGCAAAGACGCTTTCGGTTGCTTTCTTCTTCAGACCTTCATCCAATAAGAATGGCGATGGAGAGACGTGATTTTTGGAGAGAGTAAAGTGGGTTATTGAATAACGAGAATAAAGGAACTGACGGGTGATTGATTGAAGTGAGGAGGTTGGAAGATTTGCAGAATCATACATAATATTAGTTTCCTTTTCAAATTGTGAACGGTTGCCTATTATCTCGGATTGTTATAAGATTCAAAAATTATAACCGGTACAAACTGTCATATTTTTAACCCATTAACTATGATAATCCTAGTCATTGTTTTTTAATTTTTAGTTTGGAAAATAGGGTGCCTAGTTTGTATACAAGATACAAAAGGTACCCTATTTCACGGGGCGTGTTATATACACAATTTTAAATTTACTTGGTACCGAATATGAACGCTTTGCGGTGGCGCTCAAATAGATTTGAGCGCTTTGCAACGGCGTTCAAATCTTAAAATAAATAAAAATGGCAAAAATAAGAAAAATTAGGGTTTTGAGCACCGGCGCATGGCGCTGGCGCCCAAAAACCTGTTTTTTCTTATTTTTGCCCATATTTTTTATTAAAGATTTGAGTGTCTTCCTACTTTTGCCATTTTTTTTATTAAAGATTTGAGCGCCTTCGGAAGGCGCCGGCGCTCAAATTCTTCGTTTTTTTTAACTTGTTGAGCGCCATCGAAATGCGTTTGTTTTTTACGCTAGTAAAACAAACCTCGTGCATTTAGCTTTTTCGTTCACCAATATTCTCAACAATCACCTAACAATAAGTGGTTGCTTGGTTGAATGAAAATGGAAAGGCAATGGTTAATAAAAAGAGAAGGAAATTAAAATTTAATCTTCTTTCATATTTTATACAAATACTATAACAAACAGACTAATATCAAAGATTCGACAACAATATTTTGGGGATCAATCAATATTATAGTTGGTTTGAACATTGATGAACTAATGTGTATTTTCATCAATGAAACAAATTTAGATTAAAAATCATACCCAAATAAAACCAAAGAGACATGCAAGGGTTTCAGTGTTTCACAACATAATATTGCAACTATATGTGATTATAGTGAAGCATATAGATCACAAAAGATAACTATATGGATAGACATACATGGGACCAGAAATTAACTGCTATTTTTTTACCAAAACATAAAAGAGAAGAAGGTGCACATTAGTTTATCAATGACAGCAAGTTGTTCCTAATAACTTTGTGACTGCCTCCATTTTTTGATAACTATGACTAACTCTGAATGTTTGATAACTGTGACTAACTTTGCAGTATATTTAAGGACGACAGGTTGTTCTTAGTAACGTGGTTACTGCCTCCATTTTCCATTAAGCGCCTGATTTATCAAGCATACATAGTGCGACAAATTTTGTTGTCCTTTCTAAGAAAGGTTAAAGTTTAGACATTTATATCCATCTATCATATTGGTTGTCATATATGAACAAAATATCAATGGGTATGTAGTTAATGGATAAACTAAAGTATAATATTAGCCAAACAACACAATGAGATCCTCAGGAAATACTTGTCAGCCCAAAGCAAAGGTTAGATTTGGGTTAGGCCGATAATTTTGGTGGTAGTACTATTCACTGCTGCTTTACAATAACACTCTTCACACAACTCGACATTATCATGCTAACACCAATGCAACATACTAAAACAACAAATGCAACATACTACTAATTCAGGTTCATGGTTTTCAAAGTAAGAAAATGCATCATACTAAGACGCAACATACTAATAATTTAGGTTCCTGATTTTTTTAGTAAGAAGAACCATGAATAAATCAGTAAATGATTAGATTCATAAGAGGTAATCACTTGACTAATAACAAACCTGTAAATCAAATGATAATCACAAATGAATTGAACAACTTTGTCGAAGGGAGCATATTCGCCATGGAGTAGCGTCACCAGGGGACCGAAGAAGGAGGGGAGCAGGTCGCCTAAGAGTAGCGACACTAAGGGACTAGAGAGAAGGATGGGAGCAAATCGTTGGGATTAGCGACACCAGGTGAATGTAGAAGGATGAGAGCAGGTTGCAGGGGGATGGAGAGTGCCGAATGTGGAGAATGGAGATGAGTTTAGCACTTGCGCCTTCTGCAGAAATTAGGGTTCGAGCGCTGGCTCTAATAGCCAGCGTTCAAAAATAAAATAAAAATAAAACGGCTTTGAACGCCACCGCTGGCGTTGGCATTAATTTGAACGCTTTTGGAATGCGCTGACGCCTACTGAGCGCAACCGAATTGCGCTGAACGCAACCGGATTGCACTAAAATTTTATGTTAGTAAATCGATCACCATGTATTTAGCTTTTTCGATTATAACCCAAACAGGTAAGATACGTTCACACCAAAATGATTGTGCTACCCTTGTTTTTAGCAAAATTCCAAATTATATCCGACATGAGATTTAACAAGTTTTATCCGCTTCACTCGGACTCCTTGAACTTAAAATTCACCCATTATTCGTCCGCGATATTCTCGGATTATCCGGACTCTGAAATGCATTGAATTCGGTTGAGGTTGAAAATCCCTCTAAGAGTGCCCACATTGGTTGATATTGTGGGTGTTCTTAGCTTTCACGTAGGAAAGAGAAAATTTATTTTGCTAGAACCAATAAAATTTGGTCTTATGGACCCCACTATAAAACTTCTCTACTTTTTGCTCAAATAAATAAAAACTCAAATTAAATGGTAAGAAAATTATATTTTGAAAAAAAATTAAATTATTATGATGTATATAATAAATTTGTTTATCCACGTACATCCATTTTGTATATATTATTTGATTTAAAAATATTTTTTATTTGTACACATAACATATTGTTATATTTTTTATTATTGCTAAGATGAGGAGAGGTGTTCTATTGATGTGAATGAAAATTAAGATGTGTTCTGATGTGAAAGGTAAAAAATAATAAAAAAATTAATAAAGTATATGTTAAGATTAATCTTTTAACTCTATGTTGTTGTGGATGCTCTAATCCCTCTAATCCTATATGCCCACAATTTGATGACCACCGATCTTGATCTCACGTCACCACTCCTTTGGTTCATACACCCAATTGATCCCTGAAGAGCCTTCCTGCTTCACCGAATCATCTAAATTCCCAGAATGGCGCCTGGTGATGGCTCTCCGTCAGACGATTGAAAGTGGTTTCGATTGTTACGATGGAAAGTGGTTCATACACCCAATTGATCCCTGAAGAGCCTTCCAGCCGAGGTAAATGTTCCCATTAATTTTGTTTACGTTGTGAAAATTGACGACAGTGAATGGTGAGGTGGGTTTAATGTCGTTTGGGATTTTGTGTTTGAGCCGTAGATTGCCATTGTTATCAACACTGGTGATAGGGGAAAAAGAGAGAGGAGGCCCCGATACCATATGAGGATTGAATGAGCTACGAACACCACCTTATTCTCTCTTCATCTTTGTGTTTTAGTATATGCCCATTTTAGCTGTTTTTGTTTTTTTGCTTTTGTGTTTATGTTATGCAAATCTCCTATTGTGTCTTATAAGAATAGCATTGTGGTTCTCCAAACTAAAATACAAGTACTCATGGAAGAGTTAGTTCGTGTTCAAACTCTTCTGATGGGCGAAAATTCTTGCTCAAGAATCTGTCGGCCTACTTTTTATTTTTAAACTTCTCTCAATTACTTACTTCCAATCTTAATAAACTATTCAGATTGAATTCCATCCTTGCAACAACTACGAGGATATGAGATGAATATTGAGTTGATTCAACGACATGATGAAATCGCAATTGAGCCATTTGCCAAATCTGAACTCAAGAACCTTGAGGTTTGTGGATCTTCAACTCCTTCAAGGCATTAAAAGCTATACGTTATTCCTAATATTACAATGTCATGGGAATTAGAAGAACTCATTTTGTCACACATAGGCCAGCGTGATGTTAAACTATTCTTTTCTTTGAAGAAGTTGGATTTGTACTACTTGGTTGCAAGTGAAGAGTATTCCATGGAATAGGCTGACAAATCTTCATTCTCTTACCATCTATGGCGGCCTCGAAGGTTGGAGCACTCGGATATCAAGTAGCTTGCTTGTAGGAGGTGGTTTGTTACTTCATCTTGAAATATTAATGGAACAACACTGTCAGAGTCTAGAAGCAATCATTTCGGAGGAGCTTGTAGAGGATGGGGATGTTGTCAAATATGGAATAACCATATTCCCTTCCCTAAAACACATACACATGGACAGCATGTTGAAACAAAAGAGTTGGAGTATGGGATGCTATAAGGCAGACTTTGCTTCTTGGAAACTCTGGAAATATGGGGATGCCATTCTCTGCACTCATTTTCATTGGGACCTGTCAGAACTCCAAGGCTTAAGCCTTTGAAAGTGGATGGGAAAATTATGGAAGGCGACACATTTGATGGCCTTGATGACACGGTGGCAGGTACATTCTCATCAAATGAATGAATGTCGCGTTACAATGGTTGTGTATATAGGTGTCATTGACTTGTTAGTTGAAGTTAAAATATGATTCAATACTACTGTTGAATGCTTAACAGCACAACGCCAAGCTGTTGCAGAAGAGCGGATAGAAGCCAGAAAGGCTCTACAGAGTGGAAAGGTCAGGAAAGTCTATTCGGAAACAGTATTTGAATGATGTACAAGTAGAAGCTTCTAAGACAATATCAGGGAGCCAAAGCCGGTAAGCTTCAGAAGCGAAAGGGCAGGAACGTTCAGATCAGAAATTGGGAATAATGCTAACCAATAAGGTATGATCAATACTTCTTCTTTGAGAAAAATCAATGCTGGAAAAGCATTAAGTAAGACTTTTTTAAAATCTAAGCACCAAAGCTAACATTTGAAAAGGTAAGGACCAAAATTAACATTATTATGCCTCTGTGTGTAAACAAATGACTAAATAGTCAATCAAAATGTTTGGTTAAGCTGCTCACTGCAAGTAAAGATGAACTTTGAATATTACTGTTTGGTTAAATGGAGGAAAGTTAATTTTTCATGTAAACTAAGGCACTCTCACTTTGTAAATTGAAGAACATTTCATAGGGAATTTTGTATGTTTGAAAAAACCAATGCTCCCAAGTACTTTCCTCAATCTACATTATAATAATCACATGGTTAGAACAAAGTAACATTGTTTGGAAAATTCAATGCTCCCAACTCATACACTCGAAGTCTCTCATTTAATATCCACCTAGCTAGTATTATTGTGGGACCAAAATCATCAAAGTAGTTGACAAGTTTTAATATCTAGAAGTAAATAGAGCCAAATTGACCCCTGAGCCTCTCATCTCCTAACTGAAGCAAGCAAAGGAGATCTGAATCTACCCATCTATAGAGAGGTTTGATCCTCTGCTTCCCCATATTTACTTGTCTTGTAATTTTGTAAACTTAGTCTCTCATCTCATAATTGAATCAAGCAAAGGAGATCTGAATCTACACATCTATAGAGAGGTTTGCTCCTCTCCTTCCCCATCTTTACTTGTCTTATAATTTTGTGAACTTAGTTTCCAATTCTGCAGCAATTCATCAACAGCTGTTCATTTCGATCCCTAATGGCTAATATAGTGTTAGGATCCTAACATATTTCCTTTGGAAAGCACCTTCAAATGGGTTGCACTCTACTTTCTTAACGTTGTAAGTAAGATAAACTTAGATGAACTGATATTTTCATTAGAATGTGTTCATAAATATATACAAGGATGTCAACCTTTAACAACTTATTGCTCTATTAGTTGCATAACTGTAAGGGGTATAAATGTAAGGGGTGTCATCAAACTACTTGAAAACAAAGTATACGCATGCCACCTTATTCTCTATTCATCTTTGTGTTTTAGTATATGCCCATTTTAGCTGTTTTTGTTCTTTGCCTTTGTGTTTATGTTATGCAAATCTCTCACCTCTATGCAGAGGGCACTATCAGGTCAAGCACTGTAAATATTAGACATGGACAAAGTTAAACAACGAGTATGGGATGTTGTGTCTTTCAAGAAAAACATTGGGGTTCTTCAAACCAAAATCCAGGTACTCAGGGAAGAGGTAGCTCATGTTCAAACTCTTTTGATGAGTGGAAATGATGATACGAAGGATGAAGTCCGGAATTGGTTTGCAGAAGCTGATGAGATCATAAAAGAGGCGAGTGGTATACAGGATGGTGGAAATATTATGGCCGACAATAAGCAATTTTGCAGTACCTGTTGGGATCCAACATCTTCGTGGGAAATTGGCGACATGTTGAGGGACATTGACAAAAGCTTGGAAGAGAGACAAGGTTTAGATTTATCATCCTACTATTGTGGATCGTCCTACTGTAATAGGTTGCAATCAAGAAAGAGCCTATTACATGAATTATTGGAAGCTTTACTGGATTTCCATATCAATATGATTGGTATATATGGCATTATTGGTGTTGGAAAAACTATTTTGGCCAAAGAACTTGCAAAGCATGCTCAAAATAATCAGTTATTTGATGTTATAGTGATGGTTCAAGTCTCTGAATCTGTTGATGTCAAGCATATTCAGTGTCAAATTGCAAATAAGATAGGTCTGCAATTGTCAGAAGCTGATGATGAAGAAACAAGAGCTCACTTTTTGTACAATGCACTTGAAGAAAAGGTCACGGATAGCAAGATTCTGATAATACTAGATGGTATATGGTGCTTAATTGACCTAGAGAGGGTGGGAATTCCACATGAACGTGATGAAAGAACAAGCTGTAAAGTTGTTTTAATTTCAAGGAATGTTGATGTTTGTAAGGAGATGGGTGCCGAGAAGCAATTCTTACTGGAGTGTTTAATTTTGGATGAAGCCAAGATTCTTTTCCGGGAACGACTTGGAGATAAGATTGAAAATATGGAAATTGCACTTGAAAGGTATCAATATATGGAGAATGTGTGTCTCATCAAATGCAGAGGCTTACCTTTGGTGATTAATTATTTGGCATGTGCATTGAGATCCATGAGCTGGTCTATGTGGGAAAGTGTAGCAAATGAGATGGAAAGACAAACTTTGATAGAAGTGAATGCTGTAAAGGAGGTTGCAAGTGCAATTCTTGAATTGTGCAGCAAATTCATACAAAATCAGCAAAAGCGGGAACTTTTTTTACTATGTTGTCTTATTCAGCAAGGTATTATTACTTCCACTCTCATGTTTAACTTCAATATTTCTTCCTTCAATTTATGATCCTTATAGTTTTAAATATTTTGGTATTTTCAAATAGGTGGGGATGTATCGTTGGCAAAGTTAATGAGATATGGGATCGGACTCAGTTTGTTTGAAGTTGATTCATCAGAAGTTGATTCATTTTCTTCTGTAGTTGGCCAAATAAATTTATGGGTTCACGAACTGAAGTCTCTATCTTTAATAACGGAGGGAAAGGAGCTGCAAAATTTTAAGATGCATGATATTATTCGGGATGTTGCCATCTTTGCCCTATCTCGAGGTAACACTCATAAATTCTTACGCCACTTCCGGATTTTCTCCAAAAGTAACCAATTTTTAAACTTCAAATCATCCAATGAACACCGATTGTAGTGTGTTGGAGATAATAAGTTTTCACATCTAAAGTGGGTACATTCCCAACCTAGTATATAAGGTAGGTCGATTATTGCTCTTATTGTCAATTTGATTCAAACTAATTCATCTAAAATTGAACCATTAACTGGAAATTTTAAGATTTTTATTTCTGAATTTATTAATATCATAAAAAACATAAGGTTAAACATTAAATCTTAAACATACTATCTTGAATTTAACATATATATAAGTATAATTTTTTTGAATCAGGTGATTATGTTTTACCTGTATTGCTGGATGCTTGTACTTGTTGGGACACTAGGGGATCCTATGAAAACTGTGTAGCAGTCTCTATGACGCCCGATAGTAATTATAAGTGCTTAAGTGGTTTGGAGTTGTATAAACTTGAGGCTTTCTTGTTGAAGAGTACATCTTCGATTATTCACTCACGTAAATCATCTCTGAGTCTCCCAGATTTTTTCTTCCAAGGGATGCAAAACCTAAGGATTTTGGAAATTTCAGGGATGAAATTTGAAGATTTTCCATCATCTATCAAAGATCTAAAGAATCTTGTTACCTTGCATCTGGAGTATTGTGACATAAGATGTGGGTTAAAATCCATGATAAGTAATCTAACAAGAGTACTTCAAGTTTTCAGCTTACGTGGATCTACATTCAGAGCTTTACCCAGAGAGATTGGGAAGCTGATCAATCTAAGAGTGTTAGACTTAACTGAGTGCCAGTTACACGATTTTCATGTTGGTGCTGTTGGCAAACTGGATCAATTAAGAGAACTCTACCTCTATTGTACTTATTGGAAATGGAGCACTAGTGACATCGAAAAGTTGATGTGTATCCCCTTGGAGGTGCTGGAAATTAAAATCCCTGATACCTGTCAATTGCCCCCAAGTGCTTTAAACTTTCTTAATCACCTGCGAAGATTTAACATACTATATGCTGATCGCTTTTATAAAGCACCGTCTTATCAGGATTTCACTTCTTTTTCATGTGTTTTAATGATTAATGACTTTGAGTTTGACGATCCGTGTATGGAAGAAAGCGGTTTTGGAAATTTGTTGCCAAGGACAGAGTTTCTACAGATTGAGGAATTCAGTGGTGACAGAATGAAATGTATTTTCCGTGTGAGCAAGTCTCGCCATAATTTCTTTCAAAAGCTAAGGGTTCTAAGAGTAAAGGGTTTAAGTGAACTATATCCATATGTGTTACCTGTTCAACTTGCTGCAACATTGAGGATTGTGGAAGTGACTAACTGTAAGAGTTTAGTCTACGTATTTCCGACATCTGATATCAATGAAACTGATGGAGTTGACTCGAGTGTTGAGTTGCCATGTTTGGAGAAATTGGTGCTCAAGGACCTGAAAAGTCTCCTAGCCTTACAGGATGTGGTAGAAGTTTCAATCACAAAAGATGAAGCCCTTCTATTTAATGAAAAGGTAATCATTTATATACTTCAAATATTTTTGTTGGCATGTCAACTCATCTCTAAATCCATATGTCATCAACTTTGGTAGGTAAACCTTCCTTCCCTAAGGGAAATGCATCTGGAGCATCTTGAGAAGATTGTACACTTGTGGGGTGTTGAATTGCTAGAATTGCAGAGTGGAACCTACAACAAAACTCCTTGCTTTGGAAACTTGAAATATATGACCATTACTCATTGTAGCAAATTGAAAAGCTTATTTCCATCTTCGACTGTCATTTCTCTTTTACAGTTGGAGAAGCTAGAAGTGCATAGTTGTGGTGATATGGAAGAAGTTATTACGAGTACTCATGTTGAGGATGACCCAAATCTTACAATTATGCTAACTTTTCCCAAATTACAGAAACTAAAATTGATTTGCCTATCTAGACTCCAATGCTTCTGCCGAGGACACCTGCTTCTTAAATTCCCGGTGTTAAGAGAATTGGATTTGGTTGGTCTCGAAGAGATGAAGGCATTCACACTCCCAAATACTCAATCACTACAGACAGAATGCACAACAACACTCTTTGATGAGAAGGTAAATTGTTTATAGGTTTGTAATGAAATACTCTGCAATTACTTACTTTTAATTTTAATAAATGATTTAGATTGAATTTCCATCCGTGGAGCAACTAAGAGTGTATAAGATGAACATTGAGTTCATCCAACGACGTGAGGAAACCACAATATTCCCAAATCTGTTAAGTCTGCAATTGAGGTGTTTGCGAAATCTGAAAGCCTTGCCACATATCAACTCAAAAGCGTTGAGGCTTTTGGATCTTGGAAGCATTAAAAGCTCGATATTTATGCATGCACATACGTCTTGTATGTCGGTTTTAATGTCATGGGAGTTAGAAGAACTCCGTTTGTCAGACTTAGACTATGTAGAAGATCTCTTGGGTGATGAAAAATCAGACTATGCTAAAACATTCTTTTCCTTGAGGAAGTTGGATTTGAGGCTCTTGCAAGTGAAGAATTTTGCATGGAATCGACTGACAAATCTCCGCTCCCTTACCATCTGTGGTGGCCTCGAGGGCTGGACTACTCTGATATCAAGTACCCTGCTTGTAGGTGGTGGTGTGTTACCTCTACTTGAAAGTTTAATTGTAGAATACTGTAAGAGTTTAGAAGCCATCATTTCCGAGGAGCTACTTGAGGATCAGGATCTTGTCAAATATGGAATAACTCTTTTCCCTTGCCTAAGGAGCATGGAATTTTATGGGCTGCAAAGACTAGAGAGTTTCAGTATGGGAAGCTATGAGGCACACTTTCCCTCCTTAATAACTCTGGAAATAAGGGAATGCCATTCTTTGCAGTTATTTTCAATGGGGCCTCTTAGGACTCCAAGACTCGAGTCTGTGGAAGTGGATGGGTGGACCAGGAAAGCCAACATATTTCATGACCTTAATGCCACGTTGGCAGGTATATTGATGTCCTTCACATGTTAAGAGTATAATAGTATTTGCTTTAAATGACATACTATTTTGCCTGTTGTAAAATCCCACATTTTTTAACAGAACTATGCCAAGCTGCTGCAGAAGCAAAAGAAGCTAAAAGAGCTGAAGAAGCCCGAAGGGCTCTACAGCTGAGTGGACCTGCAGAAACCAAATCATCGGAAGCTGGTAAAGGAAAAGCTATTAGGGGACAGTCTGAACAGATATCAAAGGTTTTTTCAGTGGGAGTACAATCGTTAAGTGTACCAGTAGAAAAGTTCAGATCGGTTGTAGAAGGTTTAGTAGGGTTGCATAAGCAGGAAAGTTGAGATCCAGATTGACGAGCCCTGGAACTCTGGAAGCTTCATAAGCAGAAGGGTCAGGATTCTTGAATTGAATAAGCAGGAAAGTTAGGATCGGCCAACAGAAGATTTAGGAGGGCCGCCCTTTGCAAAATAAGTAACAAGCTATGTACCATCCATACTATCTCGTCTTCGATAAAATCAAATTTGAAAAAGCGGTAGCTTTTGAGAAATAGGTCATGTGTTTGAGAAAATAGTCGTAAACTATGATAACATGCACGTGTACCATTTATGAGGCAAAATAAGTAACAACTAACATGATACGATCCGGACTTTGAAAACAAAAAAGTGTTGAGATCATGCTTGAGGTCTGTGTGTCCGATCGTACCGGATTCGGGCTTGGTTAGGGTTGGACATTATAAAATATTAAGTCCGTTTATCTGGACTCGGGTCGAGCCCAATCATACATAGCTATGCATTTGAGAAAATAGTCGTAAACTATGACTACCGGGCATGCGGGTACCTATTTTTCATTTTTGTAAATATTTTTAATATGGTTTTTTTTACAAAAATAAATTATAATTAAGATATTTTATGTAAACTGTATTAAATTTATTATAACTATACTAAATATTTTTATATTTATAATGTATACAATATTATTTATTTATTTATTTATTTATTACCCGGGCTGGACTTTTCGGATCCAGTCGACCTTCTTCCCATAACAGGGAGTGCTGCCCGATAGATCTCATGCTTTTGTTGTATGACTTGTATCATAACTGAACTGATTTTAAAGATAGGAAGGATTTGATGCTCTTTGGGCTGATGTTGGGCCTGGCGTTAATGGTTGTGGAATGCCCAGTTACGATCTAGTTGAGGAGGTAAATGGGGAAGTTCTTTTATTGTGCTTCGTTATCTCCGTTTCGGACTTGGATGTTGTTTATAATACTTGTAAACGATGAATTGTTTGAGATAATAAGTTTTTATTATTAAAGTTTGATACATTTTGACACTAATATATAAGCACTATTTTTTATAGTGTCATTTGGTTTTAAAATGATACGTGTTGGGTTTGAACCTAACGTACAGGGACGGATCCAGGATTAAAATATAATTTGAAATAATTTAGTTTATTAGACTTTTTCTAATTTTGTATTTAGTAAATGTACCCCTTGAGAGAGAAAAGAGTGTGTAGAGTTTGAAAATAAATACAAAAGGTTGAGATATATTTACTTAATTGAAACATTAAAACGCCTACTTACTACACTATTTTTTCAAAAGGTTTAGTTACCAAAATTGCCCTTAAAATTTTGGGTAGACTAATTTATCTTATGCAATAATCGATAACTAATAACGGGTTCTAAAACATTTATTAGACCAATGATTTCTTTGGTGTTTGTCAATATTTTTATTAAGATTAGATTAGGTACATAGATTTAAAAATAAATGAACTAATTAATATTATAAATTATATTATATAATAACAAATTTAAATAGTAGCACTAATATATTTATCCAATAAATTTCCATTGATACTTTTTTCTTATATGTAAATAAAAAACCTCTCAAATAAAATAAATTTAAAACCATAAAGTTGTCATATATGAAATTATGAATTAAAAACCTACTATTAATTTTCTTTCGATTCTTTTACAAGTAGTATAATTATAATAAAAACACCACACAATTAAAACTACATTTGGTTCATACACATCAAAACATTAAAATATATTTGATTCTATGTAATAGCCACTTATTTTATAGTTAAAACAATAAATATGTATAGGAAGAAACAACTAAATCTACGTAATAAATGTTAGTCAATTGATTTAAATACAAAAGGAAAAAATTTAATCACTAGTTGCAGTTGAACTCATGACCTCTTGTTATCTACATGCAGCATTTACCACTCGGATAACTTAGCATTTTTGCCTCATACACATACTCTTTCAATAATATTTTGGGGTGGGCTAGAGCAAATCCTGCCCCACCCCTATATCCGTCCCTGCTAACGTGTACATCACGATCACGCTTTATGGTTCATCTATGTAAAGTTCTAATATGGTGTTGAGCACCTCATGTGTGCTTACAAATTGTTTGATGAAATACTTGTGAAACAATAATGAAAATAGAGTGAACCATACATAATTACTAGATTTGGCTTGACCAATTTTGATCGTAGCTTTATCAAATGTGACTGTGAATCTTGATGAGTTTTGATTATATCTGTTATGTTTTGATCCTTGTACTCATGTAATTTATTTTGTAACAAGTTAAGTATGGCATGCTAGAGTACACTTAGGTTCTTAGCTCCTAGGTTAAGTTTTGCTAACTCACTCTTACCTGTTATGTGCCTAGGTGATCTTGAGCTACCAATCTCATCTTAAATGAGATTTAGGCAGCTTAAGTGATTTGTGGTAATAATAGGATAAAGTGTGAGTTGGTTTTGTGATGGTTTGTAGACTTGGTTCATGTACTGTATTCGTCAGCTAGTGTGCTTATTTCCAGATTGTGTTATGGTTGTTGGGCCTACAGCCCATGTTGGATTGGATCCGTCTCAGTGTTATATGGAGCTGTCACTTAAGCAAAACGAAGAGTTTTGAGGAGATAGAAGAATATGGTATATAAGCCATCGGATCTCTCATGTGACAGAAGTACTGTAGGTTGCTCATACGCAGCTAGAGTTTCGCACACAAAGTAAGAAAGAGAGAACACGAAGAGAAAAGGAAGTTCGAAGGGTTTGGAAAGCTGGAACAAGAAGATTCAACCTTGGCCCAGTCGTCTCTTGTCAAGAGTTGTTCAAGAAGACCTGAAAAGCTTTTGAGAAAAGCTTTGTCCAAAGCCATACAGGGGCTATCCTTCACCTTAAACTCTTTGCTATCTCGCTTGTATCTCAGATCTTAGTTTAGGAGTAGATCTTTGTGTACTCGCATGCAAACTCTTGTTACAGATTGTAAACTGTTTTCATTGCTTAGTAGATTGGGACGAACCTCCCCTCCTGAGGTTCCGCAGAGTAGGGGTAACCCGAACTGCGTCATCAAAGTGTTGGTGTCATCTTGCTTTATAGTTTTTCGTATAGATCTTGCAAACTTAGATTACAATATCTTTTGTGCAAATGATGGATATTGGGTCCAAATTCATGTCTAAAAACGCGTATTAATAGTTTTGTTCTTGGATTGTTTCCTACATCTCTAGAAGTGTTGATGCAAGATTGTTGATTCATCCTCGACTTCAGCCAAGAATATGTGTGATTCATGTTTTTTTTAAGTATAATCCGACTATACCGATTACCCGCCAATAACAATAAAATCCTTTGTAATTTTGTGCAATATCATCTATCATTCAATTTGATTTTTCTCAAAAACTATAATTTTATTAAAATAACAATTGTTGTATTAACTACTTATTTCATCTACTTATTCAATTCCGAGTACACCTTATGTCCTTGTATTGTTGGATCGTAAAGGGAACACCAATTAAATTTGCAATTTTATTTCCTTCGTTCATATGCACCGTGTACTTGCGTTTAATCCATTCTTTTTAACTTTGAAGTTCTTAAGAAGAGGTGTTCTTGTACGTGTTTGGCGTGATCATAATACACGCGTGACTTCAATATGCAGTTTGTTGGACTCTTTGTAAAGAGAATATTAATAATAGGTAAGACTTATGGGCTCGTTGGTTTCAGGAATGAACCTCGTTTATCATATGTTAAAATTATACCTAAATGTGTGTGCTATCGTATATATGTCACCCCAATCATGACTTCGCCGTCCTATAACCAAAACACACAAGTAAAAATATGAATAGGAAGGAATTGCCCAATTATACACATATAAAGTTTATTCCCATCAAGTAACACCATTGTGGGACATTTTGCCTAGGTGGACAAAAATTTCACCTTATTGCACTATGCAACCAACCGCCAAATAAGTTGTACCTATACTTTGGCCTATTGACGAAGATGGCAGGTAATGGATCTTAATTACTTGTTAGACAGTGAACTTGTAGTAACCAAATAGTCATCATTATTAATAGCACGGGCCCTCCAAATGCACGGGAACATGGGACGTGTTCCAACTCTCGTGGTACCAATTCACGAGTGAAAAATAACGTTGATCACATCCTATATCTTCAACTTCAACTTACCACCAATAACTAATTTACACATAAATAAAAAAGATACTTAATTAGTACTTTCTCCCATAGTAAATAACGACTTTTTAGTATCTAAATTTTGATCAAATTTAAATGTCGTTTTATGTTTTCAATCTTATTAATTAAGAGAGAGTTGTGAGAATAGTTATTCAAAATTATTTTTATTAAAATTTTTCATAATAAAATATTCACGCATCGGTCTAAAAGGGTGGTGAACATTTAATAAGTGATAAAGTTAAGAAAAAAACTTTATATAATTAAGGTTGTTTAGGTGTTTTTTTAATAATTGTGTCAATGGCTAAAAAGTCATTTATTTATCGGAGGAAGTATCATAAAATTAATTTTATCCATAAACAATATTATAGTAAAAATGTTCTTATCTTACATTATACGAAGTTTGTTATCTTTTTTTTTTTACTTTGAATCTATTTTCAATATATTTTCATGAATATGCCAATAATTTTATATTATACAATACATGTGATTTTAACTAATTCTTCAATAAAATAAGAATATAATGTCGAATTCATATACAATACGGAGTAATATTTTTTCTATGGACATGAATCCCTAAGCCTCACAGTATTAGGATAAACAAAAATGTCATCTTTTCTCAAAATAAAAAAGATGTGCCATTTCTCAAAAGTCCAAAAAATTGTCCGATTTAGAAGGCTGTTCTAAACCATTTACCCATTCGGCCCCTTTATTCTTATTCTTCTCCTCTTCATCCCCATTATTTCCTTCAAATATTCCAAGGACAATCTTCTCCACATTAATTCCTTTGATACCCTCATCCTCGAGTTCATACGAAGGAATAAATGGTGGCCGTTGGATCTTCCAGAGTATCTCCCAGGCAATCCCTCTAAAGAATTCATGGCCCTTGATTTCCTCCACCTGGATCCTCTTCATCGGCTCCTTCTCTAATAATCTCCGTATCAAGTCCCTCAACGCCGTCGTTTCGCCGACCAAATCCGGACTCTTGCAAAGTATTCTGTAAAACGTCTCCTTCCTGTTCAACCCTCGAAACGGCGTCGTTCCGTATAGCATCTCGTATAATACAACTCCTAGACACCACCAATCAACCGCGTGATCATGTCCTTTCCCGGCAACTACTTCCGGTGCCACGTAGTCTTCTGTTCCGACAAATGAATTGGACTTTCCTACCGATTCGGATTCGAGCGGGTGGACCGGTTCAGCCATCGATTTTAACGATGACTCCGAGTTTAATGGTGAACCTCCTGAACCACAGCAATTGAGTATACTTGGGCCTTGCGGTTGGGCTTTCTTCTTCCGACTATCTGGTTTCGGGTCGGGTGAACTGGTACTGGTGGTCGGCGATTTCGGTGCGAGCTTTGTGGAGAGATCGAAATCTACTAGCATTAGATGGCCGCTTTCTTGGATTAATATGTTTTCCGGCTTCAAATCTCTATAAACAATCCCTGATTTGTGCAGATACTCCAATGCTAACACCAATTCCGCTCCGTAAAATCTGAGAGAAAGAGATATCCAAGTTTGAATTCAATAATCGACATAATAAAATCTCAAAATGCGATTAACATTCAAATTGATTGATTCATTACCTGATAATATCATCGGAGAACATCTTCTCACTTTGCTGTCTTCTAACAGAATTAAGATCTCGTCCAGGACAGTAATCAATCGCGTATCCGACGAGGCTTTCGGTTTCCAGAACACCTCGAAGCCTCGGAAGCAGAGGATGCCGGAGATTCATCAATACCTCGCGCTCGAACCAGATCCGTCGACTCTTATTTTTCTCGCGTTCCTGACTATTCCCATTGTCGCCACTCTTTTTGGTTCCATTTTTGAAAGAAGACTTCAAAACGATCTTCAAAGCCAAATCCTCATCAGAATCTGGCAATCTGACGCGAAACACAACTCCTTTCGCTCCCCGGCCGAGCGGACATAAAACCTTGAGAGAATTCAAGTCCAAAGTCGGAATCTCTACTAATTCATCCTCATGAAATCCAAATCCACGATCGGTCATAACTTGAACAGATAGAATGAGGGCTTGTTGTAAACCCTCTCCTGGCAGCGTTTGAAATTTGGTGGGGGTTTTGTCTGGTTGTTGTGATGAAGCGACAGGGAGTTTTGGTTGTTAAGTATTCAAAAAAATGAAATAAACAATAGTAATAAATTGATGGTTGTGGAGAAAGGAAGTGTAAATTTGTTGGACAGCAAGCATCTGAATATTTTGGAGAGAGAGAAGATCACATGGAACTTGGGAGGGAGGTTGGAGTGTGAAGTGATGAAGAAGAAGATGACGCAAAGGGTGATTCTATCTAGACGAGAAGGAATTGGAATATTTCAAGTGTTTGGGGGTTTTGCGGTGTTCATTTCAAAGTAGGGCAACACTCAAAACGTGGAAACTGGGAATATTGATAATAAAAAAATATTATGAAAAAAGGTTTGATTAAACTTTATGTAGAAAAGGTAAATGACAATAAAAATATTAATTCTATAGAGATATATTTTTAATGTCCCAAAAAGTTCAAAAACACAAACGAAGACTATGTTTGTTTTTATAAGAAGCGATTGTCAAGAAATCATATGAAAAATGACAAAATGTTAATTAAAAAAATTCCTATTTAATAATATTTTTAAAGGAAAGGTAAAGTAGGAAGAAAATCACAAGTAATTACCAGGAAATGGGGAAATGATACGAGAAAAGCGTGGACAACAAGCAGAAAGTTAGTGTTTATTTAATGTGAAAAAGAGAAAGTTGTGGGGTAGAGTTAAGAATTTGGGAATTTACATTTATTTATTTAAACTATGCCCTTTATAGTTTATACCATCAACAAGTTAACATGTTTGTTTACTTTGTTAATAGTCATTTTTAAAAGATACGAATACTTTTTTAAATAAATAATTTAATATTTTATTATCTTAAGATGTTAATAGATGTAAATTTATGAAAGATAAAAGATATAATCTAAAATATAATTTAAAAAAATATTTAAAAATTGAAAAAAAAGTTAAAAATAATTTAAAAAAATTAAAAATACAGAGATATCATCTAAAATTTTGTTAATATTTTAAAGTTAATGTTATAAGAAGCACCGAAAAGTAAGGAATGAAAGAAGGGGATTTTGGGGGGAATTGAATGTAATTGGGTGGGTTAGGTCAAGTTCTTGTTTGTGAAGCCAATTTTAGCCTTAATATCATTTTTCGACTTTGACCAGGATTTTGACTGATATAAACCCTATGTTTTGAATTTTAAGGTATCTTACGTTTCGATTTTGTTAAGGTACCTTACAATATGTGCAGTGTTTATGGAATGGATGATGTTATTTACCGCAACACGCTTTTTGACAGCTTTGTTTACCAAACGAAAGACTAAATTGGTGGCTAATATTGCTGCCGACCCACTTTCCATAGTCCACACTCGAGAGCCCTCATTGTATATTTGTATTTGTGTTCCCACAAAGTAGCTACCTTTCCTCAATCCATCAAATTAGGGTCCGGTTAATTCCGTCCCGATTCCGTCTCGATCCGAAATTTGAAAATAAAGATTGTGTATCCCGTCCCGTAATAAATTTACGGGACGGGGCGCAGGACAGAGACTTCCCATCCCGATTAATCCCGTCTCGTCCCACATATATAATAAAATAATATTTTATATATTTAAATATTATATAGATAAATAATATATATAAATTACATTGATGAAAATTATAAAAGTAATATAATACTAAAAAATAACCTTTTTTTTACATGTGATTCATAAGATAACTAGTTCAATGCCCTCACCTTTTGCGGTTTTGTCTAAATAATTTTTTTAGTTATATATATTTTCTAGTGAATATTAATCAATAGAAGAAATTTAGTTATAGGTTAAATTAAATGACTTAAAACGTAATTTTTTTTATATCATCTACAAAAAAGATTGTGTTACAATACATATACTTTAAAAGAAATAATTTTTTTACCGCACCTTGTTTGGAGTTGTATTTTAATAAACAAAAGAATTTGACCTACTAGGCTCTTTTTGGTTTTTATTAAAAAAAATATACCCCATATTTTGTTACCACTTTCATTTAATGGTAGATAAAACTAATTAACCTTTCTATTTAAAAAAAATGTTTGTTATTTGTTATTTAGGTGTAAGTTTTAATTTTTAAAAACTGAATTTGTTTTTTTATTTCCTTTTATTAATTTTTTTAATCTTTTTTATTTTTTTTATTTTCGAGAATGAAGGATTTTTCATATACCGAAATTTCCAATACCGAAATTTCACATACCGGAATTTTCACATACCGGAGCTTCACATACCGGAAGTTCACATACCGGAAGTTATCATATCATACCGGACGTTATCATATCAAACCGGAGTTATCATACCGGAAGTTATCATATCATATCGGAAGTTATCATACCGAAATTTATTTTTTTATTTTATTTTTTATTTTTTTGTCTTTTTTATTTTCTTTATTTATTTTTTTTGAATGCATACCGGACATTCACATACCGGAGTTTCATATACCCGAAGTTCACATACCGGAAGTTATCATACCGGAAGTTATCATACAGGAAATTATACCAAACAAACTAATTTATGTCATAGTTTAGAATTAAGAATTACATACCAGAGAATTATATACCGGAGAGTTACATATCGGAAGTCATAAAAATGGTATGAGCAAAAACGCAACATTCAGGTATCAACCTTGAAGCAACAAAAATGTTTCTAAAAATGGTATAACCTTCTTCTTTGCCCAGAGACGATCAAAACCACTGTCAGCATCACCCTAAGTGAGCAAAAGTTGTAAATTCACCAGTGTAAACATCATTGGCATCCGGTATGAACTTCTGGTATAAAAAAATTTCGGTATGAACTTCCGGTATGAAAATTTTCCTTATGAACATCCGGTATGAACTTTCGTTATGAACTTCCAGTATGAACGGTATGAACTTCAGGTATAAAAAATTTCGGTAAGAACTTTCGGTATGAAAAACTTCGTTATGAACTTCCGGTATGAACTTTCGGTATGAACTTCCGGTATGAAAGGTATGAACTTCCGGTATGAAATTCCGGTATAAAAAATTTCGGTATAAACTTCTGGTATGAACTTTTGGTATGAACTTTCGGTATGAACTTCCGGTATGAACTTTCGGTATGAACTTCCGGTATAAAAAATTTCGGTATGAACTTCCGGTATGAAAAATTTTGTTATGAACTTCCGGTATGAACTTTTGGTATATACTGCCGGTATGAACTTCTGGTATAAACTTCCGGTATGAACTTTCGGGATGAGCTTCCGGTATGAACTTCCGGTATAAAAATTTCGGAATGAACTTCCGGTATGAAAAACTTCGTTATTAACTTATGGTATGAACTTTCGGTATGAATTTCCGGTATAAAAAATTTCGGTATGAACTTCCGGTATAAAAAATTTCGGTATCCGGAATGAAAAATTTCGTTATGAACTTCCGGTATGTAAAATGTCCGGTATATAAATGTACGGTATATAAAATGTACGGTATGTAAATGTCTGGTATGTTAATGTCCGGTATGTAAATGTCCGGTATTAAAACATAAAATAAAAAGGGAAATAAAATAAAATAAAATAAAAATTAAATTCAGTAATTAAAATCAAAATTTACATAACAAACATCAAATATTCTTTCTTTTTTAATAGAAGGGTTAATTAGTTTTACCTTACATAAAATGAAAGTTTTAAAAAAATCATGGGGAATTGTAATAACCAAAAATTTTAAAACTCCGTTTAATACCGGATTAAACCGGATTTCGATCCGCCAACTTTAATTCCTTTAAATAAAGGAACACGATATTAAATTCTATCATTTTATGTGACTTTGATTCACATAAAATGATAACTTGTAATCCGTAAATAATTTCATAAATAATTCCGTACTTTTAACGGTTCCGGACAATTAATAAATATTCTTTTAGCTCAGTGTTTCTATGGGAAGAGCAGGCCCAATTATGGCCCATATGACTTCAGCCGGCCCAATTTCCAACTAACCTCTCTTAATTTTACTTTAACCTAAGATAATCAACTACGCTGCACCTTAAACACTCGCTGCAAAACCGAAGCCAACCCAAGCCTCCCCGCCGGACTTCCACACGTGACTGCAGCAGGTTAGTCGGACCTCAGTAGCGCCGACCCTCCGCCCATCCTCGACCCCGGATCTGCTGAGTCGTATACATTAAAAATCAAGGCGAATGGTCCACTGCCGGTCCACTTCCGGTCCACTTCGCGACGCCGGGCTGCTGCGACTTCGAACGCCAGGCCGGGAAGAACGCCCCTCCTAGCCGGGACCGCCGCCGAGCAGGCCTTGTTCCGGACCAACAAACCGGCTGGAGCAGTTACGTCCTCGTTCCACAGGAACCGCAATCACTCGCTTACCTGCATACGACTCCGACTCGACAGGGCTCTCCTCGAGGTTACTTCGATCGACTGCAGTCTCGTTTTTACTCACTGCAAGGGCGTACCAAGAGGCTGGACGGTGCGTTTTCACCCTCATCCCTACAGTGTATTTATACATGTATATATATATAAGTATAGGAGTTAGAAAATATAAGTATAATTAAGTAAAGTGTCGTGTATCTGTGTATGCATATATAGATGTAGAAGTTGAAATTAGGCATGTTAATCATAGTATATATATATATAAATAAGTATAGGTATATATATATATAGTATAGGTGTTGAATGTAGAAGATGAAATTAAAGTGTACTGAGTATATATATATATAAGTATATACGTAAGGGAGTAAGAATCTAATGACCATCGCAGATAACAACTAGAAAGCCCCATTAAATCATATGAAGTGAAATTAAACAATCTAATGAATATAATATTACCTTACAGTAACCTAATGACCACTGCAGATAAGAAACTGGTATCATAGTAAGCAGTTCTTTACAAGTACAAGTACAACCCAAGTAGCAAAACATGAATTCAATTTGAATTGTGAAGGTTAATGGCATCCTTTTCTGAATCCAACTGGAACTCGTCAAATACTTTGACTAATTACTATTGCGTCTTTTACGTTTGAGCAGTAGAAGTTAGGCTTGGTTAATCATGGTGGGGTAAGAGTAAATTGTGCTGAGTGTTTATTTATAACACATCAGTATATATATATATATATAGGTAATTATATATATATATATAGGTAATTATAGATATGAGAAGGTAAATAAATGTATATAAATTATAAATATGAGAATAAAAAAAAAAGGTATATACATGAGTATTTACATAGAGGTAACGTTTTTATACGCGGATACACATATGTGTAAGAGTGGAGTAATACCCGGGAAGGAAGTAATGTTGTTCTACGTGACGAGTATTAGAGATTAATCTTATAACCCCAGTAACTATCCGAGAGACACTAATTATGGAAACCAAGTTCAAAAAGAAATTAGTAGGATTTAAGAATAAACTTTGAGGATTTTCGGCACTAAGGGTAAAATAGTCTTTTACCGTAAAAGAGTTTTTTTCCGTAATTCCTTCGCATGAGGTTGGACATCTGGATGTGATTTTGATCCACATGCCGTATTTGACAGGCGTTTGAGTTACCACGAGTACGGACCGATTTGAGACTTGTTAGAGTGTGATTTGACTCAGGTAAGTCCTTGCGACTTACTTAGCCAGTTTCTGGATAATAGTTGAATGATAATGGTGGTGTGTGTGCAATGTGTGTGATAATAATGATAACAACTTGTTAGGACGACCGTTATTTTTATGTGTTAAGGCCCAAGTGTATGTATAACGGGCCGTGACATCACTGCCCAGCTCTGCCAGGAGACTGGGAGGTTCTCTATACCCAGACCATACAGGTACACGGTGAGATGCATCGGATCCACTCCTGATGGGTACACGGGGGCGGAGGCGAGGTTTGGGAATCCCTCGTGTCACAAAATAAGTATCATTAGAGTGAATGACTTAAATGAAGATAATAAATGGATTGTTTGAAAGCATGATGAGTGTTTATATTTTTATGTGTGTGTGTGCTATTATTATTCTCCTAATGTTTAGATAACTAGCTAATGGTTGTCTTGTTGTGTTTTTAGATTTACCCCAGGTTAGAACAGCAGTTGAGTGATCCGGAAGTAGTGGTCAGCCGGGTCTCCGTACTCCTTAGAGTGGGGGTTTGGGTTGTTCTTTGTTGTTCTTTCCTCTTGTTAAGACAGTTAGTCTTTCCCGTCGTTTAAGTTTTATAGGCTGTTAGACTTTGTTGCATTCATCTTGTTAAAAATCATTTTTATAAATTTCGGTTTTTCTTATTTGTGTCTTGTTGCAAGATCCATGTAAAATTGTTGTCGAACTGAGGTCGGGACCCATTGTGAGGTCCTAACCAGTAATGTTCCGAGTTCTGAGAATTCGGGGTGTTACAACATGGTATCAGAGCTCTAGGTTGACAACAATGGCACTTGAAATCTTTTGAAAGACCGAATAAGTACTTAAGCAGAACCCGAAAAGGGATCTGAGTTTTAAACAGGACTTTTAGTTTTTAAATGCATGCATAGTCTGGTTGGGGATAGAAAGTACGGATGACCACCACTACCTCCGCGGACATCAGCAGCTTAGTACTTTTGGAAATGTTATGTTGACTTAGTAGCTGCTTATAAAGATATGTTCAAAAAAAAAAAAAAAAGTTTATGCCGAAGGTTAGTAACATAATAGTTATATTATGCCTTAACGGAGATAACATAATGAGTTTCTCACTCCGTTGACACATCTAGGTAGATTTTGAAGGGTGTCAACGTGAGAATTAGTGTGCACATCTTATGTGCATTAGGGTATTCAAACGGCGGACAACTCCTTTGAGCTTGTTGAGGAGCGTCGAGTCGGGAAAGTGTAGACTGAAGGACAACACCAACGAGTATGGCAAGTAGGGGATCCCGAGTCAACTTAACACGATCAAATGAAGATTATACATGAGAGTAGTCCGGAGAAGCATTGGATGACCGACAATCATACAAATCGGGAGTGACATCACATAGATTCTTTCAAGTGTGGTGTAAAATGACAATATGAACAACGTGGATGCCGTCAAAAACATTTATAGTAATGAAAGTCAAAGTAAAGATATAGAACCAATTCAGACAAGAGGCATGGAATCTAAGCTTACTTACGGATTAGAAGGTGAAAGTTTGAGGCTGGAAGTAGAGCGGAAGATATTCACTCTCGACAAGTTACTTGCCACCACAATCAAGAGGGGAAACCGAGACAATCATAAGCATAGGAGTCAAGATGAGATACATTGTCCACCCAAATACGAAGAATAAAAGAGCCGAAAAAGGGAAGCTTACAGGTTGCTAGAAAGTGGAAGGCAGATTTCACCAGCAGGGAAGTGGTGTGACCTCCTAGAACACCAAATAATTAAAACCAAGATAGGGATACAACAAAGACCGGATTTCTATAAAGGCGAAAGTAAAAGCAGCACCCAAGGAAGGAAGGTGTAGGAGAATGGTCTTGGTGAAAAAGAGGGTCTCAAATAACTTCTCACTCACGAAGGGATTTAAGTTAATAACACTAGCGGGTCATAACAGAGAACCGCAAGTGGACACTAACTCAGGTAAAAAGAATCATAGAGAAATGCCTGCAAGTTATTGTAGAAAAATTGATAAGTCCGTTGACGGAAGACGAAGATACAACTAGACTCATAAGAGTATAGTGTTCTTATAAGAGTGTAATTTGTAGAAAGAGCTAAAGGAGTATAAATGGAAGAGATATATTTTCACCTGGTATATCAAACCTCAAAAGAGATAGAAGGCAAGTAAGTCCACAATCTTATAGAAGGTTAACTACAGACTAATTGGTAACAACTGGGAATTTACACGTGCTGGCTAACTAGTGATTGTTGGTTGACAGATAAGAAGAATAACCACAAGGTTATAAGGAAATTTTATCGACATCTGGTGAATTTCTTCCAAAGAGCAACGACGACTATAATGAAGTTAAATCAATACAAGTACTAGTAGCCTTGAAAGTAACATTGAATGAATCAAATATGATAACTCTAATAAAGAATTTAAAGAGAAGCTCTGGACGGTCGGTAATGACAGTTGATGATAGTGATGGTGTAAAGAGAATTGTTGTGAGTAGTTGCTTACTACTGACTAAGGAAAGATACATATCAAAGTTAGTATGAAGAGATCCCTGTAAGAAGAACTAGAAGAGTAAGAAGAAACAGATGATTGTGGACATGTCCTATGTCTTAGCATTCCACACAAGTAGGACTGATGGTGCTCCTCCGAGAAAAAAGTAGGGTCAAACTGTCTAGATTGACAGGGAAAATCCTTGTGAGTAAAGACGTGACACAGAATAATTGGCATTTCAGAGGCGGCACAAACATAGAGGGTATGATTTAAAGCCTTGGTGAAATGTGTGGTCGAGTTGTGACGTGATTGCAGATGGAATCTACATGTTGGTTAGAACAAACATAAGAAGGAGTAAAGTTGAACGACTAAAGGCTGTTATATGGATCCGGTATTACCCCAATGAGATGATTACCAAAAAGTGTATATATAAAAGTTTAATGGAGGTACTCTAATGAAAATTCAAGCTGGACTGATGACATAAGAGTTGATGGAAGTAATAAGACCAACCCACGTGGTCCATAAGGAGTATACGAGGAACTCAAAGGGATTTAACTATCCTACTGGTGGTAAAGATTTAAAAGAAGGTAAAACGACATGAGTATAAGGAAAACATAATAAATGTGATGCGAGGAAGTTGATTTTTGAGAAAATCATATGCATCTGATATTTGTATACAAAGGGTAAAATGACTTTATTGTATACATTGACACATCCAAGCTGGGCTTGGGGTGTGTTTTGATGCAAAGGGGTAAGATCATAGCCTATGCGTCTCGACAGTTGAAGACGTATGAGGAGAACTACCCTGCACACGATCTAGAGTTAGCTGCGGTAGACTATGCCCTTAAGATCTAGCATCACTATCTCTATGAGGCGACATGTCACATCTTCACAGACCATAAAAGTCGGAAGTACATATTCACTCAGTAGGAGTTGAATAACCGCCAGAGGCGGTGGTTAGAGTTGATCAAGGACTGCGACCTTGAGATTCTCTACCACCCCGGTAAGGTGAATTTAGTAGCTGACGCGTTAAGCCGGAAGACGCCTCGGAAGAAGGCGATAGCCCGGTTGGCAGTACAGCCGCAGTTGTAGAGAGAATTGGCGTGGTTAGAGGTAGAAAGTCAGTTTCTAGATACAGTCCGCCAGTTGGCTACCTGGAAGTTACTATCTGAGCTGTTGGGTGAGATCCGACAGAAGCAAGAGACTTGCTCGACTTGGACCAGCATCCGAGACAGGATGTCTCGAGGTGAGGCACCCCAGTCACTATTGGTGTTGATGGAGGGATGAGACGTCAGGACCGCATTTGTGTACCATCAGACAATGAGTTGAGACAAAGGATATTAGGTGAGGCTCATACTACCCCATACTCAGTACATCCTGGAGCGAGTAAGATGTACATGGATGTGAGACGTTCCTTCGGGTGGGGTGGTTTGAAGCCCGACGTGGCTCGGTATATAGCTCAGTGTTCGACTTGTCAGTAGGTCAAGACTGAGCATCGCAGGTCCGGAGGAGAGCTCCACCCACTACCAGTACCACAATGGAAGTGGGAGGATATATCGATGGATTTTGTCACGGGATTGAGACTCAACAGAGGTTTTGATGCTATTTGGGTGGTAGTAGACCGTCTAACGAAGACCGCACGTTCATTCCAATTAAGGAGACGTGGCTGGTAAGTTGTCTAGCTGAGGAGTTTACCAGACATATTGTGATACTCCATGGAGTACCGATGACTATCGTCTCCGACAGGGATGGACGTTTTCACCTCGAGATTTTAGCAGCAGGTACATACTATTTTAAGGACGAGTCTCCACTTTACTATTGCTTACCACCCACAGACCGACGATCAGTCTGAGAGGACTATCCAGACGCTAAAGGACATGCTGCGGGCTTGTGTACTAGATTGGGGACAGGTATGGCCGGATCACCTTCCACTGATAGAGTTTTTGTATAATAACAGTTGACAAGCGTCTATTGGGATGACCCTTATGAGGCTTTGTACGGGCGGAGATGTCGCACACCATTATGATGAGATGAGCCTAGCAGAGCTGAGGGAGTAGCTCTAGATCCGATAAAGGATGACATCGCTCGGATTGTCCTGGTCCGGGAGCGGATGTTAGCAGCTCAAAGTCGCCAGAAAACCTACACTGACAAAAGGCATTGATCCTTGGAGTTTAGGGTGGATGCCAGGTGTGGTTGAGAGTGTCACCGGCGAGAGGAGACCGGTATTTCGGCATTAAGGGGAAGTTGAGTCCCCGTTATGTCGGACCTTTTGAGATCTTGGAGAGAGTGGGAGAGGTTGCCTACCGTTTAACACTACCGCCGAGACTAGAGGGTGTTCATCCGGTCTTCCATGTATCTTTGTTGAGAGAGTACATCCGGACCTGAGACACATCATCAACCATGAGGATCTGATAGTTGAGCCGATCACACTTTTGTAGAGTACCCAGTAGCTGTCTTGGAGCACAGTACTAGACGTTTGCGATCCAAGGAGATACCTGTGTTGAGGATCCAATGGTCTAGACGAGGAGCGGATGAGGCCACTTGGGAGACCGAGGAGAGTATTAGACGTAACTATCCCGAGTTCTTTGCGGGGTTAGAGGTTACTTATGTATCGACGAGTTAGTACTCGGATGTTGTGTTGTTTGACCTTTCAAGTTTTTATTGGATTGAGTAGTTATGTTTTAATGTGATGCATGTCTGAGTATGATAATTGAGTAGTTGCATGGTAGAAAACGGAATTTTCGAAGGCTAAGTTATACCAAGAAAAGCATGTGATTAGGTATATTATCTTAAGTTTCGAGACGAAACTTCTTTTAAGAGGGCACTGATGTAATAACCAAAAATTTTAAAACTCCGTTTAATACCGGATTAAACCGGATTTCGATCCGCCAACTTTAATTCCTTTAAATAAAGGAACACGATATTAAATTCTATCATTTTATGTGACTTTGATTCACATAAAATGATAACTTGTAATCCGTAAATAATTTCATAAATAATTCCGTACTTTTAACGGTTCCGGACAATTAATAAATATTCTTTTAGCTCAGTGTTTCTATGGGAAGAGCAGGCCCAATTATGGCCCATATGACTTCAGCCGGCCCAATTTCCAACTAACCTCTCTTAATTTTACTTTAACCTAAGATAATCAACTACGCTGCACCTTAAACACTCGCTGCAAAACCGAAGCCAACCCAAGCCTCCCCGCCGGACTTCCACACGTGACTGCAGCAGGTTAGTCGGACCTCAGTAGCGCCGACCCTCCGCCCATCCTCGACCCCGGATCTGCTGAGTCGTATACATTAAAAATCAAGGCGAATGGTCCACTGCCGGTCCACTTCCGGTCCACTTCCGGTCCACTTCGCGACGCCGGGCTGCTGCGACTTCGAACGCCAGGCCGGGAAGAACGCCCCTCCTAGCCGGGACCGCCGCCGAGCAGGCCTTGTTCCGGACCAACAAACCGGCTGGAGCAGTTACATCCTCGTTCCACAGGAACCGCAATCACTCGCTTACCTGCATACGACTCCGACTCGACAGGGCTCTCCTCGAGGTTACTTCGATCGACTGCAGTCTCGTTTTTACTCACTACAAGGGCGTACCAAGAGGCTGGACGGTGCGTTTTCACCCTCATCCCTACAGTGTATTTATACATGTATATATATATAAGTATAGGAGTTAGAAAATATAAGTATAATTAAGTAAAGTGTCGTGTATCTGTGTATGCATATATAGATGTAGAAGTTGAAATTAGGCATGTTAATCATAGTATATATATATATAAATAAGTATAGGTATATATATATATAGTATAGGTGTTGAATGTAGAAGATGAAATTAAAGTGTACTGAGTATATATATATATAAGTATATACGTAAGGGAGTAAGAATCTAATGACCATCGCAGATAACAACTAGAAAGCCCCATTAAATCATATGAAGTGAAATTAAACAATCTAATGAATATAATATTACCTTACAGTAACCTAATGACCACTGCAGATAAGAAACTGGTATCATAGTAAGCAGTTCTTTACAAGTACAAGTACAACCCAAGTAGCAAAACATGAATTCAATTTGAATTGTGAAGGTTAATGGCATCCTTTTCTGAATCCAACTGGAACTCGTCAAATACTTTGACTAATTACTATTGCGTCTTTTACGTTTGAGCAGTAGAAGTTAGGCTTGGTTAATCATGGTGGGGTAAGAGTAAATTGTGCTGAGTGTTTATTTATAACACATCAGTATATATATATATATAGGTAATTATATATATATATATAGGTAATTATAGATATGAGAAGGTAAATAAATGTATATAAATTATAAATATGAGAATAAAAAAAAAAGGTATATACATGAGTATTTACATAGAGGTAACGTTTTTATACGCGGATACACATATGTGTAAGAGTGGAGTAATACCCGGGAAGGAAGTAATGTTGTTCTACGTGACGAGTATTAGAGATTAATCTTATAACCCCAGTAACTATCCGAGAGACACTAATTATGGAAACCAAGTTCAAAAAGAAATTAGTAGGATTTAAGAATAAACTTTGAGGATTTTCGGCACTAAGGGTAAAATAGTCTTTTACCGTAAAAGAGTTTTTTCCGTAATTCCTTCGCATGAGGTTGGACATCTGGATGTGATTTTGATCCACATGCCGTATTTGACAAGCGTTTGAGTTACCACGAGTACGGACCGATTTGAGACTTGTTAGAGTGTGATTTGACTCAGGTAAGTCTTTGCGACTTACTTAGCCAGTTTCTGGATAATAGTTGAATGATAATGGTGGTGTGTGTGCAATGTGTGTGATAATAATGATAACAACTTGTTAGGACGACCGTTATTTTTATGTGTTAAGGCCCAAGTGTATGTATAACGGGCCGTGACATCACTGCCCAGCTCTGCCAGGAGACTGGGAGGTTCTCTATACCCAGACCATACAGGTACACGGTGAGATGCATCGGATCCACTCCTGATGGGTACACGGGGGCGGAGGCGAGGTTTGGGAATCCCTCGTGTCACAAAATAAGTATCATTAGAGTGAATGACTTAAATGAAGATAATAAATGGATTGTTTGAAAGCATGATGAGTGTTTATATTTTTATGTGTGTGTGTGCTATTATTATTCTCCTAATGTTTAGATAACTAGCTAATGGTTGTCTTGTTGTGTTTTTAGATTTACCCCAGGTTAGAACAGCAGTTGAGTGATCCGGAAGTAGTGGTCAGCCGGATCTCCGTACTCCTTAGAGTGGGGGTTTGGGTTGTTCTTTGTTGTTCTTTCCTCTTGTTAAGACAGTTAGTCTTTCCCGTCGTTTAAGTTTTATAGGCTGTTAGACTTTGTTGCATTCATCTTGTTAAAAATCATTTTTATAAATTTCGGTTTTTCTTATTTGTGTCTTGTTGCAAGATCCATGTAAAATTGTTGTCGAACTGAGGTCGGGACCCATTGTGAGGTCCTAACCAGTAATGTTCCGAGTTCTGAGAATTCGGGGTGTTACAGGAATATTTACTAAATAGAAAAATTTTAAAAGGCCTTCTTAGTATACAATAAAATAAAAAAGCCTGCTTACCTAATTAGCCATTAATAAATTATAAATTTTAACATATTTCATAATTATGTATATATATATATAAAGTTTGAAATTAAAAAAAAATAAATTTCAACAATTTAAAATAAGAAAACAAAATATTGTATATAAAATTTAAAATATAAAATAAATTCAAAAATTAATTTTCGCAAATTAAAATGTGCATAAATTATTTTGGAAAATTATAAAAACAAAATCTAAATATGTTTTTATTATGTTTTTTATATAAATTTATTTTTGTTTTTAATTAGTCTTTGAGTAAAACTAATGTGGCATGATGATTTATTAGATTAAAGATATTTGGAATGCTGATTGTTTATAAATTTTATTGATTTTTTTATTATGAAAGAATTTATGCAAATCCGTAAATATCTTGTGGTAATATTTTAAATAAAGTGGAAAAAAGCTAATGTGGATAGCCTTAACACGCGACATGTGTACTAAGTGGATTTTGTTTTAGTACAATACTAGTCTAATACCCGCACCTTGTGCGGGATTGAGTTTGAATAAATTGTAAAAAAAAAAACTTAATTATCAAACATTATTATCTAAATAAATTACAATTTAAAAAAAAAGCGCTAAATGTTAAGAAGAATATATTAATATCAATCTGATTAGATCATATAACAAAAAAACTAATTATTAAATTTATAATAATTGCCCAAGTTTTAAATAAAAAAAATACGTAACAAATTTATAATTTATTTTTTAATATTATTACCTATAACTAAAAAATTAAAGTTTATTTTTGAAAAAAAATCCTTTTTTAAATCGATTATTTAAAAAAATCAATTTAATAAAACGATTATAAAATATTTATTAACAATAATACAAATATTTAAATTAAATATTGTTATATCTCATATTGTAACCCATAAGATTTAAATGTTAGTTCGGATTTATTTTGTAAAATCTAGAATCCAAACAAAATCCATTGAAATCTCTAAATTCGGTTAAGTGATATGATTATTTTTTTAAAAATTATTTTTATAACCGTAAGATATTGAATATGATGAGATGGAATTATTTTTTTTGAATTGGCATAATGAGATGAAAAATATTTTAATTTTGACTTAAAACATTTATTGAATAATGGCATAATTGTAATTAAAATGTGGCAAAATTGTAAATATTTGACAAAAAGTCTTAGGTGGCATGATTAAGGTGTTGACATGTGGACTAAGAGGGTTCTATTTTAGTAGTATATATAGATATAGATGTTATTTTTTGTAAGTTATTATTAGAGTAGTACAATGTTAGGTTTTTTGAACGTGATCGATAAGACACAATTTGATGTAACTTGTATTCATTTTGAATGTACTAACTAATAATATATGTCTCTTGAATCGGTAATTTAGTATCGAGTTTTTTCATCATTTGTGTCTTTAAACATGAGAGAAAACGGGTACAAATGTGAAATATAATCATTGCATAATTCTTGCGGGATTAGGTCCGTCCCGTCCCGTCCCACGTGGGACAGGGCCCGCATGAGCGAAGAAAAAAATTTGTATATCCCGTCTCGTCCCAGTTATAATTTGCGAGACGGGACGCGGGACGATCTCAATCCCATCCCTTCCCGTACCTCCCGTCCCGTCCCACGTAGAACAGAGCCCGCATGGAACGAATAAAAAAAATTGTATATTCCGTCCCGTCCCATCCCATCTCACTCCTACATCAAATGTCCAAAGGCCCCAATTTCAATGTTTTATAATAGTTTTTAAATCTTTTAAATTGGACTCTTAGTTTTTAAATCTTTTAAATTGGACTCCTATTGCGGTCGGTACTATTTGGAGGAGACTGGTGTCGAAGTGTGCAGCCTCGGTTGTTGTAAAGCAACTCTGCCCCTATTTGGGGACGAACCAATTTGGTGTAGGTATCCCTGGCGGTTGTGAAGCTATCCTGCATTTTGTCAATAAGCTTTTGGCCCTTAGAGGTTCTGAGGTGGGCATGTCTCTTTTACTCGTTTATTTCTCCAATGCTTTTAATTTGGTGGATAGAAGTGTCATGATCCGTGAGGTGAGATGTCGGTGTCCTGCTATTGCTTCTTGGGTCGAATTTTGTTATGCCCACCCAGCCCGTCTCTATTGGCATAATACTACCTTATGGTCTTGTCAAGGTGTCCAGCAGGGCGACCCTCTTGGACCTCTTCTTTTTGCCCTTGTGCTTCATCCGCTTGTTTCGTTGATCAAAGATTCTTGCAATCTGGATTTGAATGCTTGGTATTTGGATGATGGTTCTGTTGCCGGAGACACATATGAGGTGGCCAAAGCCGTGGACATCATTAGGCGGGAGGGACCTAGTCTTGGGCTTTTCATCAATACTAGCAAAACTGAACTTTTTTGGCCTACTGTTGATCCGAGGTGCTTGGAGGTGGATCTCTTCCCGAATGATATATCTAGGCCGTCGATCGGAGTTAAGCTTTTGGGGGGGCCGCTAGCACCAACGAGGATTTTTGTAATGAGCTGGTTATGAAGAGAGTGTCCAAGACAGTGGAAGTTATGAAGATTGTTAGAAAGTTAGAGGACCCACAAAGTGAGCTCCTCCTGTTGAGGGATTGTATCGGGGTCTCGAGGCTTTATTTCACTCTCCGTACTTGCCCCCCGCAAGCTTTACGTGAGGCTATTTCTAGTTTCGATGATGAATTGCGTGCGTCTCTTGAGCATATTGTCACTGCTGGTGGTCCTGGGTTTGGACATTGGTAATGGCGGCAAGCTACCCTCCCGCTAAAGCTTGGTGGTTTGGGTGTGTACTCCGCCTTGGATGCTAGCTATTATGCGTTTGTGGCATCCCGTCTTCAAACTTCCAATTTGCAGGAGCGAATCCTCACTAACGTCCCACCCTTTGCTCAGATTACTTCACATAAGTATGTTGACCAGATGCTTGACAATGCGATCACCAGGTTCTCAGATTTAGTTGGTCTTTGTTTTGATGATGTTGTTATATCCCCCCGCCCCCCCTAACTACATGTCCGTATTGGCGGCTTGATATTTCAAATTTGTCGATGAAAACCTCAGTTTTACCCTTTGTCCTACCCTGAGACAACTCCATGTCCTTCATGCTGCTAGAGGGGACAGGGCCCAAGATTTCTTGTTGGCTTCCCCGATTCCTAGGCTTTCCCTAACTATGCCTCCTCGACAATATCGTTCTATTCTCCAGTATCGCCTTTCTGTACCTATGTTCAGTGGCTACCCTACTTGCCCTAGCTGTGAGTTGGACAAGATGGACCCTTTTGGAGATCACGCTCTCCACTGTAGTCGGGATATAGGGACCAAGCATAGACACAATATGGTTCGTGATGTTCTAGCTGACATTTGCTTTAAGGCGGGAATTGTTGTCCAAAAGGAAGCTCACACGGGCATGAGTAATGCTGCAGGGGTTGAATTGAGACCAGGGGATCTCCTCGTTTACGGTTGGACAAAGGTAGAGATACATGTGTTGATGTGGTGGGGGCTTCTCCCTTCACTACTAATGCTAACAATTCATTTCTACCCGGTAATGCCGTTTATCAAGCCACATTGAGGAAGAAGAAGAAATATTTGGAGATTTGCTCAAATAAAGGTTATGATTTCATGGCTTTTGCCTTCTCCACCTTTGGTGAATTAGGAGATGATGCTATTGGTTTCCTCAAGAGGATCAAGAATGTTACCAAAAGCCATGAAAATGGGTCCAAAAGTAGTGACTTTATCTTTCAGAGAGTTAGTTTTACTATTCAGAAAGGTGTGGGAGCTCAATTTGTTACGAGATTTCCAACCAATTTTGTGTAAATATTTGAAATTTTCTTATAATGGAATCATGAAACGATAAAAAAAAAAAAAAATTATAGTTTTTTTTTAATGTGGATCTTCATAATTCTGATAATTTTCATTAATTTTTTTATATATTTTCCAATGACATTTTCACAAAATTAAGTATAACTTTTGTTGATTATATATATATATATATATAAGGGTTATTTGGGTGAGAAGTCTTTTGTGGATAGGAGTTAGGAGAAATTTTGTTATTTTTATACTACCCAATTTAGTTTTTAACCAGTTAAAAATTTTTCTTTTTAATCTTTTTAAAATAAACTTTTATCCTAAAAAATCCAGGTATATTTTTATTCATAATCTAAAAAAGTAAAAAGTGATGCCAAAACAAAAGAAACAACTAAAGTAAAAAATTAACACTCAATGAAAACATAAATGAACAAAATTTTCTCAATATTTTCTATAAGAAGCCTTCGCATCAAAATCTGTATATATATATATATATGACAAAAAAAATTATGTTTTTTTAATATAACTTTATAAAAATATGATACATCTAATACTCATTATAAATGAATATGATTATATTATTTGAAGTATGATATAAACATGAATAAAAGGTCAAAACAACAAAGAACGAAACAAAGCTGACTTAAAAGATTAGTTTCCGGGCCGATTTCACTGATGATGATCTAGACGAGTATAGTGTGTAGAGTTTGAAAATAAATACAAAAGGTTGGGGCATATTTACTTAATTGAAACATTAAAAAGCCTAGTTACTACTATAGTTTTTCAAAAAGGCCTAATTATCAAAATTGTCCTTATGCAATTCAGATGAATAGTTATATTTCGTTTTTCAGTTCATTACGCATATGAGTTAAAAATGAAAGCCGATTGAAAATCAATTATACGCACCTAGTTTTGGTAGTAAAAATCAATCAAAGTTAGGTTGAATGGCAATTCCAATATGACTTTTGTTTCATAAACCATTTGCGAGTCTAAAGAGCTTTTTTTTATGAAGGCAATTGGGTAATTGATCAGCTTGGACCGGCTTCGAAACAACTTGTATTACTCACCTTACCATCATAATTGGAGATACATTCATAGGAAATATATGAATTTGTTAAGAATCTCCGTTATTATTCATTGTTGTCGTTTTGTCATCGTCCATTTAATTATGTAGGGTGAAATTCAAATAAGGAAGCGGTTTCTTGTTAGTTGTTCACTTCATCAACCTACGAGTACGAAAGCTGATCTAGCTTTCATTGTTTGGATTTCACAAGCTAACGTGACCTGTGCTACCTTCATTAATTCTTCTAACTAAGTCTACAAATGTTAGTGTCACATTCAATACTCTTCCTACCAATTATTAAAATAGATTATTGTGTCTCGAGTTTTTAACACGTTTACTATTTCTGCGGACAAATACGTTACAAATGCAGACTCCGCATGCGCGTCAGGCTTTCCTTGTGCGCCTCTTGAAGCACACAGTTAGGGCGCATGCACACTCCGGATGCGCCTCAAGGAAGCACGGCGGAGAGAAAAATAGATGTTTCGCGGCGGTTAGAAGAAGAGATGCGTACAACCATAAATAAGGGTTTGGGACGCATGCATTCAAATGGGTGCATGCGCTTCATGAGCCGCATGCACCCAAGGACTGCCCGCATCTACCATCGCCCTGAGATTTTTTCGCCGCTACAAATAATATCACTCATTTTTTATACATTCATGCGTATAAATCATGTATTAGAAAAAATAGTCGAGTGATATATATATATATATATATATATGAAAAAATAACCCAAAATAATACAAACTATAAACATTGAACCGAAAATAATACGAACTTTGAAAATTACTAGGAGCGATACAAACTATCAATGTATTTACCAATAATACGTCATACTTTTCCGGCAAAAACTCTAGCTTCGGCGATGACGTGGCAGCCGAAATGTTCCATGTCATCAAATAAATGAATTAAATGTGTGACGTGGATTTTATTTTTAAAAAAATCAATTTAGTAATATTTAAAATATTAAAAATAAAAAATTTAATATTTTTAAAATTTTAAATAATAATTTTTTAAAAACATTTGTAAAAAAATTTGTTAAAAAAAATCCGAAAAAAAATCCGAATATTTTTTTTACAATTATTTTTTTTAGGAAAAAAGAATTTACAAAAAAAATGGGAAAAAATTATTTAGGAATTAGGTTACAAGATTTAAAAAAAATTAAATTCGAATATTTTTTTTAAAATTATTTTTGTAGAATTAAAATTTTCATTTTATACAAAAACGAAAATAAATTTGATTAAAAAATATTCTAAAAAATAATTTTTGGAAAAATAAATATTATTACATTTTTTTACAAATCTATTTAAAAAAAATTTCAAATTTTATTTTAAAAAATTAATTTTTTAAAAATAAATATTTGTACAATTTTTTTTAAATAATAAATTTTTTTTAATATTTTAATATTATTAAATTGTTTTTTTTAAAAATAAAATCCACATCACACATTTAACCAGACATGTAACATTCTGGCTGTCACGTCATCGCCGGAGCTAGGGTTTTTGCCGGAAAATATATGACGTATTATTTTTGGTAAATACATTGATAGTTTGTATCGCTCCTATAAATTTTCAAAGTTCGTATTATTTTCGGTTCAATGTTGATAGTTGATATTATTTTGGGCTATTTTTAATATATATATATATATTACATAATAAATTATTAATTAGCAGATACTATGTACTGGATTTATTATTGAGTACGTATCAAATAATATAATTGTATATCATATTATATGTACATCAAATCCAATTTATCAATTTATTACTAATCCAAATCAAATATCCAATGGCTACATATTAATTAAATGTAATTAGTAGCAAATAAGATTAGTATATTAAATAAGTAATATTAGGCTCATATTATGTGAATAGTGATATAGTAGTTATGACCTAAAATTTGTTAAAAATAACCGTAAGCAACAATATTCAAGAGCGGAAACTATTTTTTTAAGAAAAACAGAAGGAAAAAAAAAGTTTCTCCGGTGTTATTTTTTGAAAACGGAAAGCGGTTTGAACCATTAGACGACGCCCCGTCTAATGGATCGAAAGACCGAAAAAGATCAGCAGACAAACTAACTGTCATGGAGGGCCACACAACTAAGAAGAAAAGAAATACACAAAGATACATCAAAAGAAACTGGAAGCAAAAAAGTTTTCAAGGGAAACAGGATGATCTAACCAACAGGAGGCAACGATCGTAAACGTTCATCTTCGAAGGAAATACACAGGTAGGAAGCTTGAGAAACAACTATGGACACCTCAGATTTGGACTACAACAGAGTCATTAGTAGTCGATAACAAATCCACGCCCCTTTTTCGAAAAACGCTCGAACCGCCACCAAAACACTACATCAAACCTCAGAATAAGAAACTGTTGAAAACGGGTATCAAGATATATAAACGTGTAAAAACTTGATGGTTTAAAGATCAACGATTTGTAAGGATGAAATTGTTAATAGAGGGTTGGAAAACAAATTGGTAACCGACAAAATTTTTTTCCAATGGTATTGTACTCTTTTGGTTTTTTTCTTTTCTTATCTTGGTTATCAATTTTTTTTTGAAAAACGGAAAGCGGTTCTAATCGTTAGACGTGCGTCGTAAAGTGGATCAAAAGGTCGAAAAAGATCGGCAGAAGAACTAAGCGCCGTGATGGGCCACACAACAAAGGAGAAAGAAATACAAAAAATACATTAAAATGAACCTGAAAGCAAAAAAGTCTTTCAGGGAAAGCAAGATGATCCACGCCCCCATTTGTTGTTGTTACTTTTATAATTTTTTGTATCGAAAATTATGGATAAGGGTTGCTTGTGATGGTATGTTTTACTAGGTAATAAATTGCAACAACGTCGTCTTTTAGGGTTCGAAATTGGTAAGGATTCATAGGCCTTCTTTAGCTTTACAAACCAAAAAAATTGAAATTTTGGGCTTAGATCCGTAAAGAAGCCTTATTGCAAGCATTTATTTTGGTAAGCATAACTAAGGGGATTACAAAGCCCAATAGAGGGAGAGACCCCACAGTGACCACGAAAGTAGAGCAACATGCACGCACACAAAGACTGAAAACAAATTGAAGAAAGCCGTTGATCAAAGAACAAAAGCATATAAGGAGATCAATAGAGTTGTAGACAAGCAATTTAGAATAAAAGTACAAAGGCTTTTGTGATGGTGTATGGTTTCTCCCGTTGTTAAAATCAATGATCAAAGAAAAAAAATAAAATTTATGGTTGCTAATTTGTTATCCAACAATCTATTAACAATTTTCTCCTTACAAATTGTTAATCTTTAAACCTTCAAGTTTTACACGATTATATATCATGATACCCGTTTTTAACAGTTTAGTCTTTCGAGGTTTGATGTTGTCTTTTGGTGGTGGTTAGTGTTTGTTGAAAAGGATGCGTAGATTTGTGATCGACTCCTGATGACTTTGTTACAGTCCAAATCTGAGGTGTACACAATTGTTCCTTAGGCTTACTACTTTGTGTACTTTTGTGTACTCTCTTTGAAGATGAATGTTTATGCTCATTGCCCCATGTTGGATGAATAATCTTGCTTTTCCTTAAAGACTTTTTTTTGCTTTCAGGTTCCTTTTGATGTATTTTTGTGTATTTGTTTTCTCCTTTGTTGTGTGGCCCTTCATGACAGTTAGTCCGTCTACTATCTTTTTTGCCCTTTTGATCCACTAGAAGGTGCGACCGTCTAATGGTTCGAACCGCTTTCCGTATTCAAAAAAAAAGAAAAATTGTCGGTAACTCTTTTTGGACCTAAATGTATAGGATCGAAAATATAATATAATTATGATCCTTACATAGTTGGAAGCTCCAAGCCAAACACTTATTTTTTTTAAAAAAAAGAAGGCATGGGTACGGTCCGGTTCGATTTTAGACCGGAAATCCGGACCGGACCGAACTACAATAAAAAATAATTTTAAAAAAAATCAAAACGACCCGGTTCATGGATCATTTCATACACGTAGTGAAACGGTCCGGACTGTTTGCACAAGCACAACCCTACGGGTTGACACGGTTGGAGCAACTCGACTGTTAAATATAACCATGAACGGACAACAGGACAATTAATCCGGTCAGTTTTGTGGTTTTATTATGGATGTTCAAGTTCTAGTCCTGATCGGAATTTTGGATCAGACATGGACCAGGAATCTATTATTGAATTGGAGTTTAACCGAATATTTTAGGTCGATCAGGAGGTACACCAATTTTTGTAAAAGGGTCCAACTTTGGAAAAAAAAGATGAAGGGAAATTCCGGATAGTACCCTCGTGGTTTGGGATTTTTCGGATTTTGCCCAACAGTTTTTTCTAGTTCGGATGGTACCCTTAAGTTTTTGTTGTTTTCCGGATTTTGTCCAAATTCATTAAATTTTTTCAAATTTCATTAAAAACATACAAAAAAATTCAAAAAAATTCAAAAAAAATCATTATTTCTCAAAACTAAAAGAAAGAAATAAAGTAAAATTAAAAAATAAATAAAATAGAAAACTGATTTATTTATTTTAATAATAAATTAAAACATTGATTTTTTTAATTTTTTAAAAGAATCCTTATTTTATTTATTTTTTTTAAATAAATTATAACACTTATATTTTTAGATTTTGTTAAAAAATGCTAATTCAATTTATTTATTTTTAAAATAAAAAAACACTGATTTTTTTGATTTTTTTTTTTAAATTTTCTATTTAATTTATTTTCTAATTAAATTAAAATAATTATGTTTTTAAAAAAAATTTATATTGTTTTACTTTAGTTTTAATTTTAGTTTATTTTCATTTGTATGTTTTTAATGAAATTTAAAAAAGTTTAATGAATTTGGGCAAAATCCGGAAAACAACATAAATTTAAGAGTACCATCTGAACTTGAAAAAACTATTGGGCAAAATCCGGAATACTCCAAACCACGAGGGTACCATCCGGAATCAGTTCAAGATCTATGTCCAAGTCCGATTCAACACCAGATTTTCGGTCCGATCTTGGTATCATTGAACAATGCTAGGTTTTATGTTGTGGACCGGAACTTGTACGCACATAGATTGCCTACGACTTGGGGAATCTATATATTAAGCATGTCCACGGGTCACGGGTACGGGTCGAGGTGATCCTTACCCGTGACCCGGCGGGTCGACCCGCCACCAGTAAATTTTGAAAAAAAATTAAAAAAATTGGATCCAACGGCTAAAATAGCCGTTGGCGGGTCGACCCGCCGGGTCATGCCTTTTCTTCTTCTTCTTTTTTTTTTAAAAAAAAATCGGGTTTTAAAGCAAAAGGGCCAACCCGTCGACCCGCTGGGTTGACCTTTTACACGGGTCCGGGTCACCCTTCCCGGACCCTCGACCCGTGGACATGCTTACTTACGTGTATGGTACGGCCCACATAATCGGCCAATGAGCAAGACATCGGATGCTCAAAACCGGCCCATGAACAATCCTAAGTTTTGGTTGGTTCACAATTTTGAAGATAGACTTTTTCATATAACTGTGATATAGTACGTAAGCATGTCCACGGGTCACGGGTACGGGTAAGGGTTGAGGTGATCCTTACCCGTGACCCGACGGGTCGACCCGCCAAACCTCAATTTTAAAAATTTTTTTTTAAAAAAATGTAACCCAATGCCTAAAAGGGTCGACCCGGCGGATCATTTTTTTTTTTTTTAAATGGCTTTTAAAACAAAAGGGCCGACCCACCGGGTCTGACCCGTGACCCGGCGGGTCGGCCATTTATACGGGTCCGGGTCCGGGTCACCCTTTCCGGACCCTTGACCCGGCGGATCGGACCCGTCGACCCGGCGGGTCGGACCCGTGAACATGCTTAATAGTACGTAATATAAATTTTATGTCTTTATCTTGAAGAATGTAAATCGAGTCTAATTTTTCTTTTATGTATATTTATTAAAAAGGAAATATAAAAAGTAAAATAAATAATACTAGAGACGACCACAAATTCAGGATGACGAGAGAATGACACGTGCCAAATTTAAGTAATCTGTAGATTACGGATAAGCGGGACGACGAGGGACAAAAGAACATACAATGTGAACAGTTAAGTTTTCTCTGATTAATTTCTCTCAGCTATAGACTTGCATCAAACATGGCGACAAGCTCTACGAAACTCCCTACAACAACCAGTTCTTGAAAGAGAGTGAAATCGAGATTAATCGTTTCATAGCAAGAAATGGAGGGTGCTCGTCGTCGATTAGCGGTGGTGTACTCCCACCTCTGCCCTGTCTACATCGCCGATTTACACTCCGATCTATCCTCCGGCATCTGCGCTTCTAATTGCTCCTCCTCGTCGATTGGCGCTGAAGAAGATAATCAAACCAGGGTTTTGCATGATGAGGATGCCAATCTCGAAAAATGCTGTGTTTTTTGTCGGATTATTAGAGGCGAATCTCCTGCTTACAAGGTACACCCGATCCTTCTGATTTATTTTCTTTTGCCCCTATTAGGGTTTTCAATAATTGTTGTATTAGGATGGAGATTTCTCCTCCCAATTGAAATTTGAACTGAAATGTGTAGGCTATTAAATTGTAGTGTTGTTAATCTAGGTGGCTATATCATGATGTTTGAAGCATAGTGAGAAGACGATGATTGATTTAGATAGGAATTGAAGAAAGCTTTGCTTATTATGGGAGTTGTATTGGTAATGAGGGAAGGGTTCACAAACGGATACATATGTTTAAGTATGACTAGACATAAGCTTCTTGATCATGCCATTTACTTGCAATTTGCAATGAATAAGAATACACTGTTGTTTTTCTATGAATATTTACAAAATTTGCATCTAGCTCCGGTGTGAAGTCAACTAAAATTTCTGCAAACATGAAGTATTCATAGCTTGGAAAGAGGTGTGAAGGAAATTAAGGTGACCTTCAGGCCGACTATTGCACTTATGGCCTGTTTGATATGGGAATCCGGATATCAGTCATATCCATATCATGTGTTTGGTGTATCATGAGATAGCAGCGATATCTAGATTTCAAAATTACACATGAGTTGATTTAGACCAAAACGTTAGTGGTTTACTCCTACCCATACTTGATATAGGTATCAACTATACCCATAACTCATACCCCATACCAATACCAATATTGATACCTCATACCTATCTCTCGATATCGATATTAATCAAGCCAAATCCGAATTACTTTATTGAGTTTTGGATCAGTAGCTTTATGGCCTTAGTTAAAGGCATGATATGTTGCGTGGTTCATTGGTATTAGGCATGAAAAAAAGATGTGTATTCTAGGTGCAGATGCAGTTACAACTTGGTACTAGTGTCCAACGTCCATAAGAGCAAACTGCTTTTGGTATCTTTTCTTCCTTTTGAGTCAATCATTGTGACGCTGCTTTTGCTTCTGCTACAGATTTACGAAGATGAAAAAAGCCTGTGCATATTGGACAGAAATCCCCTCAGTCGTGGGTAAGGTATTATCAGTTTGTGGTGCGTTATTATGTTATTTTTATACTGTTATCATTTACTTCATTGAATGATTAAGAAGGTTAATGATGAACGTGGTCAAGTTTAAAATACGACAAATGGTTATTATATCTCCACACACTTTTCCTAACTCTTAACAATTACTCTAATCCTAGCAAAATGGGTAGTCTTTGATGTATTTTCCATGCAATCACTCAGTGGTTTCCCGTTGTGTTTAGCAGAAGTAGCAGAATCCTTCTGTTTTGGAGCTTTTTTTATGTTCTTCGTTTCACAAAAGTGCATTAGGACCAGCGTGTCATAAATTCTTGTATGGTAAAAATGCAGTTATTCCACAATGAAGCTGCAGATTGTTGTTTAAATGGTGGCCACCACATTATTACGGAAGAAGAGGTTGTCCTTGAAGGACGTGGTATCTAACTATCTATAGCTTTGCATCACACTAATTCATTATTTAATCCTGCAGGCATTGCCTCCTGATTCCTAAAATCCATTGTTGTGCTTTAGATGCAACTCCTCCATCTGTAAGTGGTCCTAACCTATCCAATCGGTTTAAGAAGTAGCTTCTTTTTAAATTGGACTGCCGTGTCATTCTAGTGTTGCTCGTTAGAGGCTCTATATATTCTTATCACTTGTAACTCGTTGCATTAGGAAATGAATAGATAATGAATGATGTACTGGTGTTACTTGGGCTATCTCCCTATAGTTGATGAGCATGGATATACATCTTTGTACAATAGGAATGCTGAATATGGTGCCCTATCCTTAAGTCTAGATTTGGTTTATACTCTGAAATGCGAAAAATCAAGCCTGGAAGATTCAGGTGTTTAATTTGAGATTGTCGTACTCGTAACTGCCAACTCACCCCATAAAAATCTGATGGTAGAAATCCAATGTAAATCGCTCAATTTTGATACTTGATCGTGAATGAATGATCTGGTATGGTGTTAATCAATAAGCACTATGTAGGACCTACAAATTAGTTCTGTAAAGATGACAACTGTAATATTCATCTGCGTTCTTGCTGATAATTCGAGAATGAATATCCACGGTAGGCTATGATAGATTGTTACATAGTTATAAGGATATATGATGAATTAGTTTACATTCCTCATTACTTTAGCCGCTTATGTGTAGATAGATGTAGGATTTGATTATATATCATGGATTCATGGTCAACTTACCAGGGCTATGTGTATGAACTTTATTTGACTTAATACATTACGGATTTAAAATTTGCGCCTTGACCTCAATCTACTTATCCAGAAAGAATGAAAATATACGAATGCTCCTTGTAGCAATTTTGTATCCTTTCTTCTATAAAGTGGTGGCTTTCACAGGTAATAGCTGCAATGTGTTCAAAAATACCTTTCATTAGCAAGGCCATAATGAAGGCAACAGGATGTGGTATGCTCTCAATTTTAAAGATTGCTGATATTTCAAATTTTGGTGCCTTAATAAAGTACTAAATAATCAAGTTGTTCATATGATGACGGATGACCTAACTTCAAACTTTGTGTATGGTGCATAATAGGACGTATGATTTTGATTAATTGCTTCGTTAGTCTCTAACATTTAGGTGTTTCCTTACAATGACCCCTAACCTTCTTTACATGCCTTAAAATTCAATTAAAAATCAGTGACCATTAGGACATGACTCCTAAAGGGTAAGGGATGTCATCAGAATCAGATGATTTTCAAAACTTGAGGACCAACAGGAAACAGCTAATGGAAGGTTGATGCCTAACCATGCAAGACATTGAACTTTATGTTAACAGAAAGCTAATAACTACTAACTTTGCAACATTTTATAGGAACAAAATGAATGTTAAGGACCATCATGAGACAACACCTAAAAATTGAGAACCATCCATGCAGTTTAACCTATGTTGTTTTTAGGATGACAATCATCTTGTCTAGAGTGCAGTTATCCTTTGAACAGAAAGTAGTATTTAGATTCCTTAGATTAACTGGATTTGTCTTTTCATCGTTGCAGATTCCTTTAACTTATTAGTCAACAACGGTGCAGCCGCTGGGCAAGTAATTTTTCATGTGAGCACTGCATTCTTTCATCCATTTGCTCTTCAATGACTCTAGTGCAACTGTTACCATTTCATTTGATTACAAAACTCCCAAATTCCCTGGAAATGTATACACAAAACTTCATACTCATTATTTGTGCCTTCTTTCAGACACATATTCATATAATTCCACGCAAGGCACGTGATCGCCTTTGGGCCTCTGAGGTATGCTGATTCTTCCTGTGCTTAAGCTCATAAGAAAAGTACTTAAACAGACTAATTTCAAAAGTGTTCTTCCAGAGTTTGAAGAGACTGATGCTAAAGTTGGACGAAGAGTCCTCTCAGCTTGCAAAAACCATACGTGAGCATATCTCTTCCGTTAACAACGAAGAAGTTGATCAAAGACCACCTTAGTGCTTCATGTGTACATTTCTCTATATAAGCAACCAACGGTATACAATACAGACATTCATTTTTCAGGCGTTAATCTGTAATGTTACATGCTTTGCCTTCCATCTTTGTATCTTTCTTGAGTTCTGACTGGTGCAAGCTGTTAAAATGTAACTTTCTGTGTCATGATATGTATGATCTTCAATTGCTAAGATGCAAACTGAGTTTCACTGTAATTTGGAGTAATTTGAATTCTTTATCCAGTTTTGATGTATGCTTTCTAACACTTGAAAATTGAAATAATGCAGATATTGTGTGACAAGGTTAGCTGATACACAATAAGTTACTACTTCCATTTGGTACAAACATATGGGATTATAAGGAACTTGTAAGCTCCTTTTCAATACAAACAGCTTGCATTATAATGGGTTGAATAGCCTTCATTCCATCAATACTTGAACAAATCAGGATCTTAGATTGGAGACTAAACTAGACCTGATCAAAAGCGAGTTTGGGTCAAATCCAGGCATGGCTTGGCCTCATGGGATACTAGTGTGCTTGAAAATTACATATTATTTTGTCATTCGCGCATGTGGGCGGGCAAATGACATAATTCCAATCCAAGGGCTCAATCTGCCCAAAAATGTACAAACCCACCAAGTTAATACGCTATATTCCCGTGTCTGCGGATGAAATGCTAAACCTCGAGGCCAAATAATTTAGCGTTGGGAAGTGGGAACATATATGGTTTAAGGTTTTAGGGTCTTTGAGGTGAAGCCATTTGGGGTTTAGTTCTAAGAAGAAGGCAAAGCTGATGCACCATTTTTAGGTTTCTATATCGTGTAAGAGAACAATTATACTGAAACCCATTAATAGAATAAAGCCATAGATCTTGTGGTAGCATCTTATAATTATGTCCATGCTACAAACATGATTCCCTGATGTTTGAATTTTAGTTGTTTTGTAATTCGAAATAAGGTTTAACATCAACTTTAACTTTGATGCTTCATATATGAAGGACTATCGATATTGACACTAGAAAGCATGGATTATTCTGTTCATAAATTATAATTGTGCTTTGTATTGTTAAAGTCTCCATATCCAGACAAAGGTTACAATTTCCTTGAGAGATATACTAGCAACTAGATACCAAATTAGGGTTCAGTTTTGCACTTATTTATGCTACTCTCTCAGCTACGAAATCAACAATGGTGATACAACTAACACACCTTATATATAAACTAAAAGCCCTGTTGTTTTGAATCTCCCACCCAACCCAGCCGCAACGCACTCTCAAACTTCACAATTCCCTTCATCCCTCCAACTTGTTGGCCACTACTATCATCACCATCACAATGCTTTAATTTAAATTAGTTGAGTGAGAAGGTGACACTCACTCGAAAACACCCGACCCAGTCCATCACCTGACATGTTCTCCTCTGACTACTGGATAAACAATGTGTTCAAATTTGAATACATGAAACTCAATTTTGGCATTGAGTTTCATGTATTTAAATTTGTCCAATGAATAGAGGCTTAAAATAAACCGTCCTTTAGTATTCTTCTGACTAAATAAAAATGGTATATAGTAGACTATTACACTATTACTTGATCCTTCTATTTCTCTTTTCTTTCTTCAACTTGACATATCTAGATGCAGGTGTTGGCTACATTAGATTTCACCCATCACCGATCCTCTACTTTGGTTCCAAAATACGTGAAATGGAGACGGACAAGACGTTTTTTGATAAAACATATTAAATTTTTCATTAGTCGTAAAATAAGTTGAATCAAGTTATATGTGTTTGAAAATTTTATTTTTGAAATAAAAACCCTGAAAAGTACTAAATTGAGTAAAATTATATTTTGATGGAATTCATTAGGGTAATTTTTATAAAGTAGGGCATTATTTGGTAATTAAAGTAAAATAATAAAACCCTAATACACTTCTCTCTCCTCTTTCCTAGCTGCCTCCTGTTGGTGAATCGCAGAAAGCAAAAAAGAGCTCCCTCCTCCTGCCGCCGCCAACACGAACCCACCGCCGGCGAGCCTGCTGCAATTGTTTCCGACCGGACCGGAGCAAGGAGGCTGCTGTTACTCTCGACATTTCTGATTACCAAGTATCTTTCCTTCCCTCTGACTTTTCTGTTTATCCGCAGTCTAGGTCTTCTGCTTTCGATTTTTGCTTCTCTGTCTCGTTTCCTTCTCCGTCTCGCATTTGCTTTCGATTTCAATGCTCTCTTCCATCACCGACCCCCAACAATGCTTGCTTTTCTTTATTCCTATTTTCTGTTTCCAACAATGAGTCAATTTTAGAAATAGAGTTGTGGAAGTTACAAACTGAGATACATTTCATAAGCTGGTTGTAATTTTACTTATGATATTGTTGTTCTGAATTTGGGCAGATGTAGGCTGTTTGATTCTTCATAAAATAAATATGCAGAAGAACTAAACTGAGAATAGACTGTAGGCTGTTTGATTCTTCAAAATTTGCTGAAGCACATGCGCTTCAGCTCTAAATTTATGATCTTGATTGGAGCATGGCCAGGATAGACAGTATGCTGCTTGATTCTTCTGCAACTATGATAGCAGTGAAATTGTATATCCATCCTTGTATAATACGACTATATATACATTTCACAATATATACAAAGGGTGAGAATAGACTGTAGGCTGTTTGATTGGATCATGGCTATGATAGATTGTATGCTGTTTGAGAAGACAACAAATTGCCTTGTATAATACAACTGTATATTTCACAATATATGCATATTTACTTTTTTATATTGTGTCTTTTATTGTTGAGGGTGTCGGTGGGTATACAAGATATATATACAGGCTTGTGAATTGGGTTAACTGTCCTGATAGTATGGTATCTGGCAAGACGAATTGCACTGATGTTTTTTGCTAATTTCGATTTACAATTCACTGTGATAGGCACACAGAATTTTAAGCAACTATGTCCCCTCTAAAGAAGTTTTTTGGGTTAAGTAATTGCTTATTTTTGTTTATCTTCGTTCTATGGTCCTGGATAGGAAAGTGCCAAGAAAGAAGATGAATTGGAAAAGCATTAATAAACCATGCAAGAAGTTGTTAATATCATCTGGAGGGGCATCATCAGGTTTGTTGTTTGTTGGCAAAATCTGCAGTGTACTTGTATATTTTGTTGATATATGAAATCCTAAATTATATTATCGACAAACAGGCCGAAATAATGCTGGTCGCATTACGATTTGGCACCGAGGGGGTGGTTCCAAGAGGTTGCATCGAAACGTTGATCTGAAACGAGACACTTCATCTGTTGGCATAGTGGAGAGAATAGAATACGATCCTAATCGTTCTTCCAAGATTGCCCTCATAAGATGGACCGAGGGCGTGCAGCTTAATAAGCCAAAAGAGCACTTCACTCCTTCAAATAACCATGTCCCGGAACCCGTCACAACCACTGTAACCGGGCACTTCCCCTTGTCCTGCATCTCTGCAAACAACAAAACATCTAACAATAGCTTGAAGGACGTCTTCATCTCTGCCTTTGCCTCTCCCGGGCTCAAGGAAGTATCTTCACTAAATATCCCGAGGATTGCAGTGGCTGGAGCAAGGCCAGCATTCTTTGCTCCACAGCCGAGAGCAGAAGCTAAAACTGGAGAAGAGAAGACGTTTGCCCTTTCTGATATCCGAAAGTGGAACAAGGATAGCATCATATGGGAACATAGGTCTAAGCGTAAAGCAGCGGTTTCTTGGAGGAGTCTCGGTGGACTTGACATGACCTTCGATTTTGTCAATGCCACTGAAGACGATCAAAAGGGTTATGTAAAGCCAACTGGGCAGGCGCCAATGACGAAGGATTATCGCGCACCCATCAGTTATATATTAGCCACCCATGAAATGGAAATAGGGCAGATGGTGATGAACTATGATTCTTCCAAACCTTCGCCTAAACCCGGAACAATGCATTGAGCTAAAGCTATCCAGTTGCAGGATTTGCTGTTTTGGCTGGTCTGTCATTTTTCTTGTAGAACACTAGCTTCGATTTGATTGTTTTATTTTGTTACTTTGGCAGCACTGTGTTTTGCTGAAGTTGATGAGTTTCAATTGGAAGACTGAATTGTAATCCAATAATTATCTTTTTTTATTAACACTCGAATTGGAAGATTGTGCCATTGAGAGCTTCGATTTGGTCTGTCATTTTGCTTGTAGAAGCGTAAACATGCATCTACTAGCCAGATGTTCTGTATTTTCCATGATACAAGAGTATATAATTTCTTCATGATTGTGTTGAATTCAGTTCATTTTTGCAGCATTGGCAAATGTCTCCATTGGAAGTAAGTTGGTTGCCTTTTGATGAACTTCATATTGACATCAGTAAAAGATGGAAAAATATACCATAGCCATGATGGGTTGGCCCCGCATAGCCATGAACCCATCTATTCACCTGGTTTCTTCAGCAGAAGGGCACCCCTCCTTCCCACCCGCAATTTCAACGAACTAGCTTTCACCATTGGTGGCCCTATTGGCACTGGGTAATTTCTTCCTTGAAGATGTTTATTTCAATTCACAATTGACCCTTTGCATTTTGACTTTGTTAGTTATTAGGTTGATCAAGATGATATTGTGGTTTGCAGGAAAACAGCTTTGATGCCTGCTCTCTGCAAGTTCTTGAGAGACATATACAGCCTTGCTGCTGTGAGTACCATTTTTAAGCATCATCACCTGAAATCTATGATACACTTTCAATTCCTTGTTTTCTGATGAGAAATCTATACATACTAGTTTTTATTAACTGAAAATATAAGTTGGAATAAGTTTTTGTATGCTCTTTGCTTGATCTTTACTTCGTTTTTTTTCTTCTGCTTGAGCTTTAATGGGGCTGCACTACTGTGGTTTACTCCTACCCATACTTAATATAGGTACCAACTGTACCCATAATTCATACCCCATACCAATACCAATATTGATACCTCATATCTATACCTTGATATTGATACTAATCAAGCCAAATCCGAATTACTTAATTGAGTTTTGAATCGGTAGCTTTGTGGCCTTAGTTAAAGGCATGATATGTTGCGTGGTTCATTGGTACTAGGCATGAAAAATGATGTGTATTCTAGGTGCAGATGCAGTTACAACTTAGTACTAGTGTCCAATGTCTATAGGAGCAAACTGCTTTTGGAATCTTTTCTTTTTTTTTGAGTCAATCATTGTGATGCTGCTTTTGCTTCTGCTACAGATTTACGAAGATGAAAAAAGCCTGTGCATATTGGACAGAAATCCCCTCAGTCGTGGGTAAGGTATTATCAGTTTGTGGTGTGTTATTATGTTATTTTCATACTGTTATCATTTACTTCATTGAATGATTAAGAAAGTTAATGATGAACGTGGTCAAGTTTAAAATATGACAAAGGGTTATTATATCTCCACACACTTCTCCTAACTCTTAACAATTACTCTAATCCTAGCAAAATTGATAGTCTTTGATGTATTTTCCATGCAATGACTCAGTGTTTTCCCGCTGTGTTTAGCAAAAGTAGCAGAGTCCTTCTTGGTGCTTTTTTTATGTTCTTCGTATCACAAAAGTGCAATAGGACCAGTATGTCATAGATTCTTGTATGGTCAAACTGAAGTTATTCCACAATGAAGCTGCAGATTGTTGTTTAAATGGTGGCCACCACATTATTACGGAAGAAGAAGTTGTCCTTGATGGACGTAGTATCTACCTATCTATAGCTTTGCATCACACTAATTCATTATTTAATCCTGCAGGCATTGCCTCCTGATTCCTAAAATCCATTGTTGTGCTTTAGATGCAACTCCTCCATCTGTAAGTGTTCCTAACCTATCCATTCGGTTTAAGAAGTAGCTTCTTTTTAAATTGGACTGCCATGTCATTCTAGTGATGCTCGTTAGAGGCTCTATATTTTATTATCACTTGTAACTCGTTGCATTAGGAAATGAATAGATAATGAATGATGTACTGCTGTTACTTAGGCTATCCCTCTATAGTTGATGAGCATGGTCTACATCTTTGTAAAATAGGAATGCTGAATATGGTGTCCTATCCTTAAGTCTAGATTTGGTTTATACTCTGAAATGCGAAAAATCAAGCCTGGAAGATTCAGTTGTTTAATTTGAGATTGTCGTACTCGTAACAGTTTTCTGCCAACTCACCCCATAAAATTCTGTTGGTAGCAATCCAATGTCAATCGCTCAATTTTGATACTTGATCGTGAAGGAATGATCTGGTATGGTGTTAATCAATAAGCACTATGTAGGACCTGTAAATTAGTTCTATAAAGATGACAACTGTAACATTCATCTGCATTCTTGCTGGTAATTCGAGAATGAATGTCCACAGTAGGCTATAATAGATTGTTACTTAGTTATAAGGATATATGATGAATTAGTTCACATTCCTCATCAGTTACTTATGTTTAGATAGATGTAGGATTTGATTATATATCATGGATTCATGGTCAACTTACCAGGGATGTGTATGAGCTTTATTTGACTTAATACATTACAGATATGAAATTTGCGCCTTGACCTCAATCTACTTATCCAGAAAGAAAATATATGAATGCTCCTTGTAGCAATTTTGTATCCTTTCTTCTATAAAGTGGTTGCTTTCACAGGTAATAGCTGCAATGTGTTCAAAAATACCTTTCACTAGCAAGGCCATAATGAAGGCAACAGGATCTGGTATGCTCTCAATTTTTAAAGATTGCTGATATTTCAAATTTTGGTACCTTAATAAACTACTAAATAATCAAGTTGTTCATATGATGACTGATGACCTAATTTCAAACTTTGTGTATGGTGCATATTAGGATGTATGATTTTGATTGATTGCTTCGTTAGTCTCTAACATTCAGGTGTTTCCTTACAATGACCCCTAACCTTCTTTACATGCCTTAAAATTCAATTACAAATAAACGACCATTAGGACATGACTCCTAAAGGGTAAGGGATGTCATCAGAATCAGATGATTTTCAAAACTTGAGGACCAACAGGAAACAGCTAATGGAAGTTTGATGGCTAACCATGCAAGACATTGAACTTTATGTTAACAGAAAGCTAATAACTACTAACTTTGCAACATTTTATAGGAACAAAATGAATGTTAAGGACCACCATGAGACAACACCTAAAAATTGAGAACCATCTATGCAGTTTAACCTATGTTGTTTTTAGGATGACAATCATCTTGTCTAGAGTGCAGTTATCCTTTGAACAGAAAGTAGTATGTAGATTACTTAGATTAACTGGATTTATCTTTTCATCGTTGCAGATTCCTTTAACTTATTAGTCAACAACGGTGCAGCCGCTAGGCAAGTAATTTTTCATGTGAGCACTGCATTCTTTCATCCATTTGCTCTTCAATGACTCTAGTGCAACTGTTACCATTTCATTTGATTACAAAACTCCCAAATTCCCTGGAAATGTATACACAAAACTTCATACTCATTATTTGTGCCTTCTTTCAGACACATATTCATATAATTCCACGCAAGGCACGTGATCGCCTTTGGGCCTCTGAGGTATGGTGATTCTTCCTGTGCTTAAGCTCATAAGAAAAGTACTTAAACAGACTAATTTCAAAATTGTTCTTCCAGAGTTTGAAGTGACTGACGCTAAAGTTGGACGAAGAGTCCTCTCAGCTTGCAAAAACCATACGTGAGCATATCTCTTCCGTTAACAACGAAGAAGTTGATCAAAGACCACCTTAGTGCTTCATTGTGTACATTTCTCTATATAAGCAACCAAAGGTATACAATACAGACATTCATTTTTCAGGCGTTAATCTGTAATGTTACATGCTTTGCCTTTCAGCTTTGTATCTTTCTTGAGTTCTGACTGGTGCAAGCTGTTAAAATGTAACTTTCTGTGTCATGATATGTATGATCTTCAATTGCTAAGATGCAAACTGAGTTTCACTGTAATTTGGAGTAATTTGAATTCTTTATCCAGCTTTGATGTATGCTTTCTGATACTGTGCTAACACTTGAAAATTGAAATAATGCAGAGATTGTGTGACAAGGTTAGCTGATACACTATAAGCTACTTCCATTTGGTACAAACATATGGGATTATAAGGAACTTGTAAGCTCCTTTTCAATACAAACAGCTTGGATTATAATGGGTTGAATAGCCTTCATTCCATCAATACTTGAACAAATCAGGATCTTAGATTGGAGACTAAACTAGACTTGATCAAAAGCGAGTTCGAGTCAAATCCAGGCATGGCTTGGCCTCACGGGATACTAGTGTGCTTGAAAATTACATATTTATTTTGTCATCCGCGCACGTGGGCGGGCAAATGACATAATTCCAATCCAAGGGCTCAATCTGCCCAAAAATGTACAAACCCACCAAGTTAATACGCTATATTCCCGTGTCCGGGATATAGTTGAGTCAGTTCAAAGGACGACATAGATGTTGTGGCTTGTATGGCAAACGTAGCCTGATGTATCCGACTACGTTGAGATACATTCCGTCATTTACCTCCTCGTGATTGATTCTTGCTAGTAATAGGGAAGGAATTCTTTGTGATTGATTCTTGCTAGTAATAGGGAAGGAATTCTTTCTGTATAACATCTCTGATACATTCCGCGATTTACCTCTTCGCTACGCCCTAAGGACAAGCTAAGTAACAATAGAATTGAGCACATGAACAATGCATTTGGTCTAATTTAGTTTCACTTGGTAAATGCATCAAGAAAGCCTCCAAAAAGATCCCTAGATTCTCTGCCATTGCCCTTGTTATCACCAGTCACTCCCATGAACACAAAAAACAAAAAAAATGTGAGAAATCACTCTCAGCTGATTCATCAGCTTTGGTGTTCTCTTCCCTTTCAACTCTCTCTCATCACATGCCCAATAATTCATCAAAAATAGTTGTACTAGTTCAAGATAATATGCTATCTTTGCTTTATTCCCCTGCTAATTTCTATGGTTTCTGTTACATCAGTTGATTCTTTCCATCTTGTCTATGTACTATTTTATGCTTATCCTATGAAGATTGAGATTTCCCCCCTTCCTACTCTTATCTTTTCAATATTCATGTTGGTTTAGAACCATAAGTTATTGGAAACTATACTTATTTATGCTAACTAATACCCATCGATCCTCTTGTCTACTTTTGACCATCTGTCTTTATGTCTCATTCAGAAAAAATCTTATTTGGGTGTCACGAAGTTTGATAAAATATCGTTTCGCTCAAATGTTACGAAGGTTTGAATGATCTTGAGGAACTTATTTTGGCCAAATAATGTGCAATCACATGAGTGAGATTCAATGCTAAAATAAATTGGAGAAGTAAACCATAAAACTTATATACTAGGTCCATTATCACTTTACAATCGACTGACGTGTGATGATTTTCACAAATTTCATATAAATTAAAACGAGGTTTGAGTATTGTTGATTATCAAGTCACTTTAGGTAAAAGGGCGAACTAACCAGTATTTTGTAATCAAATAGTCAAATGAAATAAGTGTGATGAATTGAAAATCATTGAAATAAGTTAATAACTCAATTTTAAGATTTAGCTATATAGTTTATATGAACTTACATAGCGATTTTTAACTATAAACTTAGAATTTTAGTAACCATACATACACTTTATTGCATCTAAATGAGAATGTTGAAATCGATAACAATTTGAAATTTATCGGTTCAAGTAGGATTCGAAACTAATAGAACGATTCCGCCATAGGGTCAGTCTACCGTCCGCGGTGTGGTTTGGCTAGGATTTTGCAAGAAAACAATAAGAAAGGATAAAACTTTTGGTTCAAAGTAGGTGTAGAGCATTGCCCACTTTGTCCAAATGATGCACAACAAAGTGAAGAACAAGAGTATGGAAATCCATTGGTGATGTTGGGTGTTTATGTGAGCATTTGGTTATGGCAATACACATGGTAGACCCTTTTATCAAAGTTTCATTGTTGTAATATAAGTGGTTTGTTATGATACAAAATGTCAAAATCAATGCCAAATTATGCCCTTTGGTGGGTCAATTAAGAGCCAAACACTTGGAAGATGATAACAATGAGAAAAAACCAAAATAACAAGAATGAAATAAGTTGATTTGTAACTATGTTACATGACATCTTAATGATATCGTAAGAGGGTTTTTAAAAGGTTTAAAGCAAAGTGAAACATGACACTTGCCTTACTTTATATCCACCCACGTGTTGAATTCTTGCCAAAATTTATTAAGTCTACGAATTCAAGCGTGTCGGCCTCATAATCAATACTTCAACTTATGATCATAACATTTATAATTTTCAAAGATATTATTTTTATAAAATTGTCGAATGGAGTTTTGAATTCCAAATAGTGGATATTTTGTGTGTATATCTTAGATCTATAAGTAAGAAAAAAAGAATTAAAGACTAAAAAGATTACAAGTTTTGTTGATTTTATAATATGGCTGAATTTTAACTAATTTATTTGAATTTTTAAATTATAAATTTAATCCTAATATTCATTTTTTACCCTTAACCTTTTTTTAATAATTTTTTTTTTGTAATATCACAAATTTTCATGTTTTGATTTTTACATTTAATTAAAAAAATATGAACTTGAACCAACCCAATCGGGATGATATACCCGCTTTTACCCACAAACAAAAATAAGTATGAACCTGATTTGACACAATCTGACCCGAAGTGAGATCATCTTGTAAAGTTGTAACCCATCTGAGCGAAAGTGACCTGAACTCAAAACACAACCTGTACCCGATTCGATCCTATAAAGTGATATTGTTAGTGCTAACTCAAAACCTGAATCAATCCGATATAAGTGATCCGCTTTGACCTACAACCCGAAGCATTTATGAACTCGGTTTGACCCGACCTAACCCAATTCGAATGTGCAATACTGGCTTATTGCAATCATCTTAAAAATAACCGAACCGAAAGTGCCCGTATCCGTCCCTTCCGATCATGGACAATAATCTTTAAAGTTTGGAGAGAAGAATGATTGTGTTTAATGGACAAATATTAGAAAAAGATTGTGTCTTTACATTCATTCTTAAATGAATCTAAAGTTCTTTCCTAAAAGACATTGAGATTATATTAATAGAATATATATGAAATCTATATATTCTAAAGTAAATTGTGACGAATATTCTTCGAGTTAGTGGGAGTTGAAATTTAATCTATATACATATATTAAAGTAGAAACGTTTACTTCAACGTGGTTCATCCTAAAAAAATATATGCCACATGTTATTTTCTTAAAATTTTAGTTTTTTATTAAATAATATATAGTTACCATATTTTAATTATCCTATTATAGAACTCATATATATCTACTTACCAAACATATATGTATATATACTATTAGTGTTAAAATATATATCTATATATCAATAATAAAGTAGAAGCCTTTAATGCGATATATTTTTTTTTTTCGTTCTTTTTGTCAATGCAATTTAAAACGCACTCTCATTTTAAAAAAATTAATTAAAAAATTATATAAACTAACTATCTATTTATATATATATATATATATATACTAATATTAAAAAACCTTAATTACATAGATCATGGTTCCATATATTTTTATATTACAGGTCGTTTTAACGTTTAGTTTCATTTAAGACCTTTTTTTTATCAAGAACATGTAAACTATCATTTATTTAAAAATATCCTTTTCTGTTTTTATTATCTTTTACTTCCCCTTATAATATTATCTTCCAACTCACTTTAATTAATAATTAGATTTGTTTTACAATTTATTAAAGCTAATCCCGCACACGGTGTGGGTATTAGACTAGTTCATATTAAAACATAAAATTGTCGGCAAAGATTACATTCAAGAATGAGAACGTCATCGTGCATAATTTAATTCATATTTTGTTAGAATATTTTTTTTAATCCGAGACTTAAAATCTTTTAGTTGATATTTATTTTGTATGATTTTAGGTCCTTCAAAATTTTGGGATAGTCTTTTTGTTGCATTTTACTTGTTTATCCATTGGTATATATAGTTTTTAATTTATCACAAAACCATTTTCTATTTTTACTTATTCGATATCCTTTTTCTAATTTTTATTTAAGTAATTTTTCTTTATCTATTTTAAATTTAAATTCAAACAAATCATTATAGTTTTTAATGTGATAATATTATGGCCTAAAATTATTCTATTGATTTAATAAAATTTATACTTTATTTATGCACATAATTATATTTTACTTATATTTAGATAATCAATTTTAGTTAAATATATGAATTTTTATTTCCGGAGATCTATCACGGGAAGACTAGAAGCACGTCGATTGGCCGGGAAGAAGTCGTCGCGGACTGTCAACGCGGTCGCGCAAGCATCCGCGGTTGCAATCTTGGTGAGATGACAAATCGACCATATCATTTAACCATTTCGATCTTCTTTCCTCTTCGGGATTAAAACGATATTTTCTTTCCTTGGGTAATAGAAACATACCTCATCCTCTTTACACACCTTGTTCTTCTCCTTTCTCCGCTTCTTCTTCATTCGAAACGATCAAGGGATTTCTATTCTTCTTTGTGTACGCCAACAGTTTATCAGAACAAGAGACCGTCTTCTTAGTGGCTCTTCTAGACGAAACAATAGGAAATTCTTTCCTTCTTCTTCTTCTTCTTCTTCAAACAAGGATCATTCTTGATTTCTCCATCCTCCTCTTTTCACGATCCATATCGTTTTATAGGCCAATGATATTCGTTTGGTATCTCCGGTCAAGTAGCAAGCAACCAAGAGAACGGTAACCACCAACCAAAAGTGTGCCAAGGTCGTTCTACACAACGATAAGCAAAGCGACAACAATTCTGATCTTTTCCTGTGGTCGCGTATGTGCCTTTATCCGTGGTCGTGCCTTCCTTTGGCCGCCATCGCACCTTCCTTGTTCGTGCGGTCGCGTGATCCCTCCAGAGAGTACCAAGTATCGGTACGTTGATCCTTGCTTGTTGTGTAAGGTTGATAGTTGTTGGTACATGTTAGTGTGGAACCTAGTAAAACTAGAGTGAATATCAGTTAGTGGTGTGGAGGTTTAAATATTTCGAAGTTAAGGCCTTAGGGTTTTTTAAGGATGTCGATGATATACGTGTAGTGTAGGAAAACTGCTATGATGTAGTTTTTGGATCTTGTTATGAAGAATAGATAACTGATAGACTTAGAATGTCGATGAGTTGTTGGAATAGACTTTTGATAGTCATGGTTAACCTAGGAGTTGGAAACTTCAAGATGATGGATAAGTTTCGATCCACGTGTCTTTTTTATAAGGTGGTGGAGTTTATTCCTGCGGGATCGAGAGTGTTTGATTAGTTGAGATTATCTCGATACAAGTAAATTCCTTGTTCTTACTTAGCTGACTTTTTGCATGTTAGCATGAACGATGATAGTGGTGTGAAAATTGGATGTTTAATGATTATAACCTGAGTAGGACGACTTTATTGTAATGTGTCCCAAGTGCATGCATTGTAACACCCCAAGTTCTGGGAACTCGAAGCGCTATAGGCTAGGACCGCACAATGGGTCCCGACCCTCAAAGTAGCAACAACAAACGAATCTTACAATAAGGCACAAACGTCTGAAAACCAAAACTCAATATCAAACCAAAGGTTAAACAAAAGGGAAAGCGAAAAAGACTCGCAACCGAGTTCAAAACAAAAGGGAAACAACAAAAGAAACATAAACCCAATCCGGTCCTATAATGTACGGGAACCCCGGCTGACCACACCATCCGGATCACTCAGCAGCATCCTGAAACTGCGGAACATCTACAACGACGGTGTAAACCGTTAGCTAACATTCTAGATACTAGCAAGAGCGTAAAGGCACAAACACACATAAGGTAAAGAAAACACATAGCATGCTTGCACACAACCGGTTATTATCTTTCATTAAGGTTATCCATTACTAATTCAACTTCTTTTGTCACACAAGAATCTCCCGAAACTCGCCTCCGCTTCCGTCTACCAATAGGAATAGATCAATAATATCCGTTACCTACGGGTCTTGGTTGCAAGAGCACATTCTAGTCTCTTGAAGAACTAGACAAGTGGTCACCGCCCGGTTATCATACAGTTGGGCCAATTAAAGGTAAAAAAAAGAGGGTGAATCTTATTCCGGTTATCCGTTATAACAATAATTAACAACACAAACAAGCCAATACAATCCAACTAATACGCGGAATGAAGCTAAGTAAGTCCAAGGCACTTACCTCACTCGAAGGTAACTCAAAGGCTCAACAACAACTCAGAGAACACTTAGGAAAAGCTCAGTTTCCCTTAGGAAAGGAGCAAGGGAAGCCTGTTCACACAAGCATCACGAATCAGGAACGGAACGGTTGCTAGGAGTCTATAACTTCTAGTCTCAATGATCTCTAAGAGATCTCCACAAGTTAAGGGCTCAACCTTAGTCTAACAGCATACTCAGAAAACAAGGAACATCCATAAGGATCAAGGAAAGGAACAAGGAAAGCAAGGAAGGAACTCACAAGAACGGGAGTTACTGCAGAGGAAACCGCATGGGCGGCTGGACGAGGCGCAGGGACGGATGGCCGCGGGGGCGGGAATGTGCAGGCGCGGGGACAACTGCGTGACAGAAAGCGTTGTCGGCTTTCTATTCGACGGAACTCACAACAAGGGACACCAAAGATCGAACCTTTGATTCCAACACGTGAAGACTCAACTCCAGAGAGACTCAGAACAACAATACATCAACAACGAGAAGCCAACAAGAATCAAGGTTCAAACTTGATTCTTGGAGGAGGAGAAAGAAGAGAAAGAAGGAGAAAACGAAAAGAAAGAAAGAAAGAAGCATGCTGTAGTACATGAACGTAAGGAAGAACAGGGAATGGTGAACTTACACGTTCAGCGAGATCACAGGGAAACAAGGGGAAGACTGCAACTCTTAGGGTTGAAGACAAATGTAAGAACCGGGAAAAAGGAGGAAAAGGCGGGAATATATAGAGACGGGCTGGAAAGATAGAAGGAAAACGTTTAGGGTTAGGAGGAAGAAAGGAAACCGACCCATAAGATAGAATATCGGATATTCTATCTATGGAAGGAAGATAAAATGAACGAAAGAAAGATCGGGCGCGATCTGTTGTCAGCCGCAGGGGCGGTTGACCCTGCCGCGGGTACGGACTGCCGTAGGGGCGGCACACTTCACCGCGGGGCGGTGAAGACAAAAGATTGGGGTCTTACATGCATAACGGTCAGTGACGTCACCGTTAGCTTTGACATGAGTTTGGGAGGTTCTTTGCGACTAGCATAGAAAGGTACACGGTGAGGTGCATCGGATTCAGTCATGTTGGTATACGGTGATAGAGGCGAGGTTCAGGATATCCTTGTGTCACACCATAAGTTGAATTAGAAAGTGTATAACTTTATACAAAATAATAAATGAACTTCTGTGTAAGCATGATGCGCGTTTCAATTCTGCAACGACTTGTGTGTGTGCTATTACAATTCTTCCAATATGTAGGTTGTTAGCTAACGGTTTTATCCAACATTGTAGATGTCTTGCAAGATAGGGTAGTTGCCGAGTGATCTAGATAGAGTGGTCAACCGGATTCCCGTACATTAGAGGACCAAACGTGTGTTCTTTATTAGTCTTTCTTTTTGCATTTTGGCATTTCGGATTGTCGTACTGTTGTAGTACTCGGCTGAGAGTCTTTCTTTTGGATTATGAATCATGACATTATTGCATTTTATCTATTTCAGTTTTTCTGTTTATTTGTGTTCTGTTGCAAGATCTGGTGAAATTATTGTCAAGTTAGAGTTAAGAGTTAGGACCCATTGTGATGTCCTAACCCGTAACGTCCCAAGTTCTAAGAATTTGAAGCGTTACAAAATAAATCTTAATTTCTTAATATGAAAATTTTAGATTAATTGGACGACCGTGATTCCCACGTATAATAAAAGATTATTTAGAACTCCCTAAAAATCCCTAAAAATGCGACAAGTGATAAGTCATAAATATACACTAACACCAACCTATTATATAAATTATTATTTTGTTTTTTCTTTTAAAATATAATATATATATATATATATATATATATTTTAAAACTATTTTTACATGACATAAAACCTTTAAAACTCATTAAAAATAACACAAATACAAGTATAATTTATTATTTTACATAATACATATAACTAAAGCTACAAGAACTCATCTCGTCTTTTCCCTCGAACTAAAGATTAGTTCTTAAAATATTCAATTGTTTGGGAAAAAAAGAAGAAGAGATTATTATAGGTTTTAGTGGGGTGATTATTGGTTTAAAATTGAACCAAGTCGGCAATAAACTGAACCGAACCTAAAATGAATTTTTTTGAAACCTTGGATCGAGAACCGAACCTATAAGAGTAGGTTCAATTTTTGTTTGGACCTATAACCGAAAACATAAAATATTATAACCTAAAACCGAACTTATTAGCATCAGTTTTGATTCGGTTAAGGTTTTGGATCTAAACGTCCCTTGTTTTAAGATGTGTAATATGATTATCTGAACCAACCCTTATTTTTTAATAATAATTTGGGATTTTGGCTTACCGGTCAATTTTCCGGTTTTTAACCGAAACTGAAGCGAGACCTAACTATTTAAAAATACAGGCCTAAGACGGAACCCAAATGTCAGTTTTTTGTTTTGATCTTGACCGAAACTAGTCGGTTTGATTCGATAACCCGAATCTAACTTGCTCAACTCTAAATTTTAGGGTGAAAATGGAAAGATTTATTCGTGATACATATACGTTAAAGTAAAGCAGAGTGTTAGGAGCTGAAAAAGTTATAAAGTAATGGTTTAAATGAATGTATTATATATTCCATTTTAGACACAGAATTTCCATTCAATTACGGAAGCACCCACCTAAAAAAGTTTTAATATATATTTTTTTATTAATTATGGATTTATGTAGAAAAAGCCATCCAACAAGTTGACTGTTTGTAATGATATTTAAAGTATCAAAATTTGGAAAAATTACTTAATTAGCCCCTATGTATTTGACCTATTAAGTTTAAGTGATGACTCAAAAGTCAAAAATCACATTTTCAAGATACTCAATGAAAAACAATATTGAAAATCACCTAACAATAACACCAAGTCTTTTAAGGTATTCGAGTAGATATATCTGGATAAAGACGGGTTTTTTATGCACGAAAAAACAAACTATTTAAATATCTAAATTATAAGTTTAAATTGGTAGAGAAACAAAGGAAACGAAAGTTGTTTGTTTTGTTGTATTATTAGTATTATGTATAGTCTATTCATTCATTAAATGAATGTTGTTGTTTATTTAATAAAAAAAAAGTCTTCACTAAAAGTTATGTAGTGATTATTATTTTGGTTATATATAGAACCAAAATAAAAACATAACCATGAATGGACCACCACATTTCTCTACACCGTTTAATATCAAACACATTATTCTTCCAATCTCATTTCATTTCATTAAAAAACACATTCAAAGCATCATCGTTATTGTTGAATTAGTGAAAGTCATTTTACGTCCGGGTTTTTTTATAAATTTGATGGGTGTTTGGAGAGAAAATCTATTATAATTGATATACATGTAAAATTACTTAAAATATTTATTAATTTATAATAATAATAATTATAAATTATATTCGTAATTTTATCATTCAATAAACTATCATAGTCTCTCCGTGTATCTTATCAAATAAAAAGCATATAAATTACAATAAACTACCATAAATGGAGTCTCGTATCATTTACCGCTAGCTAGTACCTAAAAAATGGAGTAATTCAAATATAATTGGTAAAACTCAAATTCATAACCATCACGTCTTCTCTTCCATATTCCAACCACTTATTGTAAATTCAAACTTTTGGCCCTATTCGTTCTTGCCAATTTTTTGTTATTTTTTCTCAAAAAGGACAAGTTTGGTCATTTCTTGCAGAATCTTACCTCTATATAACAATAACATAATGACTCCAATCTGCCCTCCAAAGAACATGTCTTATGGATCACCTCAAACTAAGGTTGCTTAACGCTTCTGATTGGACCGTTACCGACCTGTAAAGACAGTACAGGTCGGTAACGGTCTAAAACCGGACCGTAATTTCCGATCAGATCCAAAAGCGCGCAGCCCTGACTCAAACGATGCATTATGCATCTGAGTAACTGCAATGTAAACTACAAAAATGACAGAATTGGACCTAAGTACTTGCAAGGATAAGAGTGGGGACAAGTTTGAGAATTTCATCAGAAAAATATTGCACACAATTGTATCAGAAAGCATACAGCATGACATCTAAACAAACATGTATATATATATAGAGAGAGAGATGATTGATTCCATGGACAACACTGTGGTTAACTTATTTTATCACAACAACCATGAAAACTTATATCCATGAAAAATAACCCAACTAAGATGAAGATAAGATCAAGCTGAAGAATTTACAGAGAAAATGAGGCTGTTGAAACAAAGGAACACAAGGCTATAAAGATACAAAAAATGTACATACATTCTGGTTGAAGATTGCACCAAGCCAACCTTCAAGGCAAGAAGCTTTCGCTTTCGGTTTTGGTCCCCTTCCTCTTATCCTCTTTCATCAGGCAGTGTGTGTAAAATTCACAGATCTATTCAACCTCTCTATGATCCCATTAGCTTTCCTCTTAGCCCTTGAAGTTCCCTCCTTTGCAAGTTGTGACAATGTCCCATGCTCCCTCTCTTCCTCTCTCATCTCTCGTAGCTTCGTTCGATCATTCATACATACGGAATAGAGGATCGCGATACAATTCTCCTTGTTCCGAGCACTAGATGTCTCCCTTATAATCCTTAAGAGACATTGCACGGCTCCTAACTCGCCCATCTCCTCAATTGCCCTTTGATGACTCGAGATCATTGCAAGGATTGCCAATAACTCATCAACATGAATACCATTCTTGATTTTATCCAACAAAACTCGAACCGCCCCATCATTCACAGCCCGTCCTTTGTTCTCATGAAGGATGCATAGGTTAAAGATTGCCGAGGCTGCATCCTTTATTGCCGATGGATGATTGCCCGCGATATTTAATAGCTCGAGTAATGGACGTAAAGCGCCTGATTTCCCGATTAACGCCTTGTTCGAGTCAAGAGCCGACAATGTGAACAATGCTGCAGCTGCATTGCTCCTTGACTCAATTGTTCCATATCTTAATGAATCAATAAGGATTTGAAGAACCATAGGAGTCTCTGCAACAAGCTTCTTGTTACTATCATAGATTGATATGTTCAAAATAGTTGTGATCACATCTTCTTGGAGGTCCGGGTTTGTTTGGCTCGATAACGAGTTTCGGTTTGCTAGAGGCTTTACTAGTTGATTGATGGAATCCATGGACTCTCCGAAAAGGGCACGAAAAACCGGCATTCGTTTAGTGACGAGTCGAAGCTCCTTGGCAGCCGATTTCTGATCCGAAATTGAGGATGAAGAGATCTTCTCAATGAGGGAAGAGAAGTGATCTCGATCTGACTTGAGAATCATTTCACCTTCTCCATTGATTGATTCAAATTGCTTATCAGGAAACCTTATGCCGCGATTTCGACACCATTGAGAGATCATTTCCTTGATCAAATGGTTTGCGGTTAGGAGAGTGTGGGATAGGACTTGCTGTGTTCTTGGGCAAGTTCTTTGCCCTGATTTTAGCCATTTTTGGATGAAGGGTCTATCATAAGTCTGCATGATAATAACATAACTACAATCAAAATCCCCAATTCCAAACTAGGTCTAAAAATCACACAAATCAAAGGATTGAATCTTGAAATTGAAAAGACATCAGGAAATGAAATTGTTGAATAATGTTTGATGATTTTTACCTGACCAGTAGAGACGATAACAGGATCTCTCATGAGCTGTTTAGAGAGAGGGCACTTGAACTCGTCAGGGCAAGAGAGGGAAACATCATCAAGACCAAAGGACGTCGTTTTATTATTAGTCTTCAAATCCCTAAGAGCAGAGAGAACTTCCCTAGCTTTATCAATGGCGTCAAGGGCAAACTCGTCTTTTTCCTCAGCAACGATTGCCGCCAGCGTCTTCTTCAGTTCCCTCTTCAACTCCGCCATCTTCGAAGCTGGATCTCCCTCCATCGCCACCTCCTTCTTCGCCATTTCTGATGCTTGGTAAACTAATATGGGTTTATGTTTATGATCGGAAACTATGAAATTGCAGGTATAATTTCAATTCGTTTGAAAACCACCATTATAATTGAAATTAAGCGATACCCAGTTCGAAATCCCTAAATATGAAACACTTGAACACACGAAACGCACTGGGAGAGAGAGAGAGTGTCCGAATTTGAATAGAAATTGGATTGTGAAAGACGATGGGCAGTGATGAATAAAAGAGGAGATGAGAGAGAGAGAAGTGTTGGGTGGGGTCAAATGGTCCAAGGATTGAAGTAAGCAAAACAGCTGGCACTCTTAAAGAGATATAGGGAGTTGAATTTAATCCATCTTCTTCTTCATTAGTCTCTGCTTTTCTCTTCGTATGGTTGCATTGAATTTGAAGGTAGAGGGTGAGAAGAGAAAGATAATAAGGGTCCGTTTGGAAGTTAATTTAAATAATAAAAAAGAATTATTGTATCTAATTTTTATTTAATAAGTTATATTTTTTTATAATAACGGTAAATTATTGAATGATATATTATAAATATAATTTCATAATAATTTATATTTAATTTAAGGTAAAAGAATTCAACTATGATAGTCTTTAACTTTCATTGAAATATACTTTGTATTTAAACGGACCATTCAATCAAATGTGTAATTTTATAACTATATTTACATTGTTTATAAGCAATAAATATAAAAATATTTTTTTTAAAAATTGTGACAATTATTATAACCCATGGTCCGTGTAAATTTATACGAGGAAATACTGCTTAGGTAAGAAATATAATTTTCTTTTTTTCTAAAAAATATTTGGATTTGGATTTGGATTTGGATTGAGAAAGAAAGAGTATTGAAATGTCATATTAACTAAAAGAAGAATGCTATTATTATTATTATGATGAAGTTAAACGCGTTTTCTCATAATTAGGTGCATATATATTTGGTCAAAACTAATATAACCAAGATTTTCAGCTAATGTATTATTTCCTACACATTTTATATTATTATAACATGTGTAATGTTTTCTAGTGTTTTTAACTTAGCATACTTGAGGAGTCGAGGGTTTTATTTTTACATGAGTGTTGATTATTGTGGGATTTATTTCTAACATGATGTATCTATTTAAAAATTTAGTACAAAATCTTTTAGAATATCTTTTTAAAAAACTAAAGGAAAAGGAATCCTAAACACTAACCACCCATTTCCCTAATGAATTAATTGATGAATAAATTTTCAAAAAACTAAAAGCAAAAAATATAAATAATATAATAAACACTGGATAGCTAAAATAAAAAAGAACAAAATACAAGTAAGTGATACAATATCAATAACAGTAAAGAAAAATTCAGAAACAAGTACAAAGAAAGTTTTTTGAGTCTAAAATATGGAGTAAATTTGGTATTTTTGTAGAGTTTTTTCATTCAAAACAATAGAAATTGTTAGATTATTTTAGAATTACAAGCCCATTAATATAATTTCATACACTCATATATGAAACATGCATTACGTATGTATTTAAGATAATAATATAAGTTGAAGGTGTTTAGCCTTTGAGACGGGGTTATGATCATTAAAAAAAAATTAAAAATTGTCGTGGGATTGGGTGTTCTATGTGGGTCAAAATGGTTAACCTTGTGGTTGAGTTATTTGTTAGAGTGAATTTGTTACGTAAGTTTACTAATTTTGTTTAGTAATTGTACACCTCAATAACTTTGTTACAATATCACCTCTTTTAATTTTTTAAGCCCTTATACAACAATCTACAAAATTGCTAATTGATTATTGTATTTTAATTGACCCACAATCCCTAATTGAAGGTTTATTTTTGAAGAGGTTACCAATTTTGATCAGCGTAGTAATTAACCGTGTACAAGAAAATTTTAAGAGAATTGATAAAACTAGTTACATGCTTGTACTGTTCATGTAAATCATGTATCATCAATTTCTCTCTGAAATGAATGAGCTTGGGTTTGGAAGAAATAATGAACCGTGTGATTTTTTGTACAAAAAAATTAGTTACAACTAGTTTAGTTACCGTGCCTTGCACGGGTATTTGAAAATGTATTTTTTTTGTGTGAATAATTTTTTATAGAAGTCATTTTCTTATTATATTTTGTTGATTTGATTATGAATGTTTATGTAATAAAGTATACGCTTATTAAATAATAACAACATAATTATTAACCTAGTTCGTCATATAAATTTGACTACATCTGGGAGCATATCAAACCAAAAGTGTTCACTATATATATATTATAAAAACCACAATATTAATAAATATCAAAAAATAGATATGTGATTTTAATTAATGTCAAATAATAAACGACATCTATGCAATGCAAAAATATATTCAAAATAAATAAATTTAAAAAATAAATAAATGTCAAATAATAAAAGACATCTATCCAGAAGACAACATTTGTCGTGAAACCTCGAAAACGTGCGCGATAGTCCGATTCTGGAAAAAAAGAAGAAGATAAACTTGATATAAGTGTAAACTCAAAAATTATGATCGCTTGATAATATTGATAGAATATAAAATAATTGTAAACACAAAAGATAACATTAATCTTCAAACTTTTTGTGTTTATTTATACAACTTCTCAATGGGTCATATTTTCTTAATAATCGATGTGTGATAGCAAATTCCATATTTTACAAAATAATTATAGTTTAATAAAAAAAGATTTATTGCTTAATTTGTAATTTGATAAAAGATTTAATCCGGAAAAAAACCGTGGAGGAGTCACGTCAACATTATTCAATTATGAATAGAGTTTATACTTGAACTTAACCAAAACGCCAAGAAATGTATTATTTGTATACTCTTTAGACTCTATTTATACAAGTTCTAAAAACCATAAAGCTTAGTAGCTAATCGACGTGGGACAACAAAAACCCTCAAAAAAAAACCTTCCCTAAAAATAAAACTTTAGGGATACGCTTACTTATATATAAGTAACGTGAAAATATTTAAAGTAAATAGAAATCAAACTTAACCAAAAAGCCAAGATTACTTTAGGAAAGAACATTATGACCCACATAATAGTAGATTAACGATAAAAAAAAAATCTTCCCTAAAAATAAAACTTTAGGGGTACGATTACTTTAGAAAAGAACGTTATGTCCACATAATTGTAAGTTAACGATCCCAAAAATAAAATTTTATTCCGATATAAATAATAATTATTCTTGAACTTAAACAAAAGGCCATGAAATGTATTATTCGTATAAAAATTATTCGTATAAAAATTATTCGTATAATCCTCAGACTCCCTATTTATACAAGTTCTAAACCCATCAACCTTAGTAGCTAATCGACGTGGGACAACAAAAACCCTCAAAAAATTTAACTAAATAGATCATTTTGATATTCATTTGAAAAAAGAATAAAAAAAAATCTTCACTAAAAATAAAACTTTAGGGGTACGGTTACTTATATAAAAGTAACGTGAAAATATTTAACGTAAATAGAAATCGAACTTAACCAAAAAGCCAAGATTACTTTACGGAAGAACATTATGACCAACATAATTGTAGTTTAACGATCTCAAAAATAAAATATTTCCTAAAAATTAAACTTTAGGGGTATGATTACTTTAGAAAAGAACGTTATGCCCACATAATTATAAGTTAACGATCTCAAAAATAAAATATTATTCCGATATGAATAATAGTTATACTTGAACTTAGTCAAAAGACCAAGAAATGTATTATTCATATAATCCTTAGACTCCCTATTTATACAAGTTCTACAACCATCAACCTTAGTAGCTAATCGATGTGGGATAACAAAATCTCTCAAAAAGTTTAACGTAAATACATCAGCCTAATAATCATTTGAAAAAAAGAAAAATTTTCCCTAAAAAATAAACTTTAGGGGTACGATTACTTAACTAAAATAACGTGAAAATATTTGACGTAAATAGAAATCGAAAACTAACAGAAAAAATCGGAGTACATTTATTTTTATTTAAAAAATTATCCCAAAAATAGATTGTTTCCAAGAATAAAAAGTAAAGTGAAATAGTTCCACTAACATATTGTTAATTTGTTAACGAAAGATTATTTGCCTTAAAAAATAGTTTAAAAAATAAAGATTTATTAGCAAAAAATGTATTATTTATATAGTCAAAATCCTAAAAAAAATTAAACGTAAATAGATAAGGCTGCCTAAAAATACTCGAGGTGCACAATTACGACCCACATAATTGTAGGTTAACGATCCAAAAAAGTAAAACATTATTAAAACGCCAAAAATGTATTATTTGTATATTCAATAGACTCCCTATTTATACAAGTTTTAAAATCATTAAGCTTAGTAACTAATCGATGTGGGACAATAAAAACCCTCAAAAAAAATTTAAATACTCTTTAGACTCCCTATTTATACAAGTTTTAAAACCATCAACTTTTTTAGCTAATCGATGTGGGTTAACAAAATACTTCAAAAAATTTAACGTAAAATGGACGATGTTGATAACAAAAGATTCCTATAAAAAAAATTGGCTTTAAAAAGAAAATATTTAATGGCGTTAATTATGGGAGCTCTATTTTAGAAATATTGCCTCTACTGCGTGCCACGTCAGCGAGTATATAGACTCCCTATTTATACAAGTTCTAAAACCATCAAGCTTAGTAGCTAATATATATGGGACAATAAAATCCCTAAAAAACTTTAACTAAATAGATTATTTTGATATTCATTTGAAAATAAAAAAAACATCTTCCCTAAAAATAAAACTTTAGGGGTACGGGTTACTTATATAAAACATAACGTGAAAATATTTAACGTAATAAATAAAGGCCAAGATTACTGTAAGGAAGAACATTATGACCCACATAATTGTAGGGTAACGTTTTTAAAAATAAAACTTTAGGGGTACGATTACTCTTTTCTAAAAATAAGACTTTAGGGGTACGATTACTTTAGGAAATAACATTATGACCCACATAATTGTAGGTTAACGATCCCAAAAATAAAATATTGTTCCGATATGAATAATAATTATAGTAGAACTTAACCAAAAGCCTAAGAAATGTATTATTTGTATACTCTTTAAACTCCCTATTTACACAAGTTCTAAAACCATTAACTTTAGTAGATAATCGATGTGGCTAGCCGTGGGGCGGCTAGCCGCAGGGGCGGATCTCACAGCCGCAGGGGCGGCTAGCCGTGGGGGCGGCCCTCTTCACCGCAGGGGCGGTGAAGGCAAAAACCTAGGATCTTACATCAGATCCCTCTAAAAAGAAGTTTCGTCCAGAAAATTGCAAAAGCCAAACGGTCATAACAACACACAAAAACAGAACTGAGCTCATATATTCCCACTCGGGGCACGTAGCATTAAACGTCACACAAAAGCGTTCACAACGCCACAAAGGAAAAACCATACAACCGACTAAGCTAAAGGTGCAAAAAACTCAGCGTAAAACTCCGGATAGTTCCTCTGGATACTATCCTCTGTCTCCCAAGTCGCCTCATCAGCTCCTCGCATCGACCACTGAATCTTCAACATCGGGATGTCCTTCGAACGCAAGCGTCTCGTACTATGCTCTAAGAAAGCCACCGGGTGCTCTACGAACGTGTGGTCTGGCTCGATCACTAGATCCTCATGACAGACGATATGCCTTGGGTCCGGTATGTACTCCCGTAGCTGAGACACATGGAAGACTGGGTGAACACCCTCGAGTCTCGGTGGCAAGGAAAGTCTGTATGCTGCATCTCCCACTCGCTCTTGAATCTCGAACGGTCCAACATATCTGGGGCTCAACTTTCCCTTGACACCGAAACGTCTGACGCCTCGTGTCGGGGATACTCTCAACCAAACCTGTGCTCCAACTGTGAACTCTAGAGGTCTGCGCCTCTTATCTGCATAGGACTTCTGTTGACTCTGTGCTGCTAACATCCGCTCTCGGATCACTGCTACTCGAGCCATGTCATCTTGTATCTGCTCAGTGCTACTCCGCTAGCACTACTCGGCTCATCCCAACACAACGGTGTACGGCATCTCTGTCTGTATAAAGCCTCATAAGGAGCCATCCTGATCGATGCGTGCCAACTGTTATTTTACGAAAACTCCACTAAGGGAAGGTGATTTGGCCACACCTGTCCCCAGTCTAACACACAAGCTCGCAACATGTCCTCCAAAGTCTGGATGGTCCGCTCAGACTGACCATCGGTCTGAGAATGATAAGCAGTCGTGAACTGTAGACTCGTACCTAGGGCGGCATGAACTTGCTGCCAGAACCTCGAAGTGAACCGTCCGTCTCTGTCGGAGACAATGGTCCTAGGTACTCCATGAAGTCTCACTATCTGTCTCGTGAACTCCTCTACTAATCGACTCACCGGCCATGTTTTCTTGATCGGAATGAAACGTGCGGTCTTCTTCAGTCGATCTACTATGACCTAGATAGCATCAAAACTACGACTCGGTCTCAAACTAGTCACAAAATCCATAGAGATGTCTCAAACCAGTCACAAAATCCTGATACATCTTACTCGCACCAAGGTGTACCAAATAAGGTGAAGAGTGAGCCTCTTGAAGGATCCTTTATCTCAAATCCCGATCTGAAGGTACACAAACACGCTCTTGGCGTCTCAGAACTCCGTCAACACCAACTACAAACTGCGGCGCCTATCCTCGAGACATCCGGTCTCGAATCTTTGTTAAAGTTGGGCAACTCTCCTACTTATGTCGGATTTCGGCCAACATATCAGGTACTATCTCCAAGGTGGACAACTGGCTGTCGGAATCCGAAAAGTGGATATCCATCTCTAGCCACGCAAGGTCTCGCTATAACTATGGCTGAGCTGTCAGCCTAGCAATAGCCATTTCTCGGGGAGTCTTCTACTAAGGGCATCTGCTACCACATTAGCTTTCCCCGGGTGGTATAAAATCTAAAGATCAAAATCCTTGATCAACTCCAAACATCTGCGCTGGCGGTTATTCAACTCCCGCTGAGTGAATATGTACTTCAGACTCTTATGGTGTGTGAATATCTGACACGTAGCTCCGTATAGATAATGCCTCCAAATCTTCAAAGCATGAACCACAACAACCAACTTCAGGTCATGGGTAGGGTAATTTTCCTCGTACGTCTTGAGCTGTCTAGATGCGTAAGCAATCACCTTTCCCCTCTGCATCAGAACACATCCCAATCCCAGCTTGGATGCATCGTTGTATACCTCAAAATCCTCAATGCCCTCTAGCTGAGCTAGGATTGGAGCAGAGGTCAACCTCTTCTTTAGCTCCTCGAAGCTTTGCAGGCAAGACTCGGACCATACGAACCTCGTAGACTTCCACAACAAGGAAGTGAGCGGTCGGGCGATAACTGAAAAGCCCTCAACAAAACGCCTGTAGTAGCTTGCCAATCCTAAGAAGCTGCGAACTTCCTTGATATTCTTAGGTGGCGGTCTGGAAGCTACTGGCTCAATCTTTGCCGGATCTACCTTGATCCCTTCAGCTGAAACTATGTGACCAAGGAATGCTACCTCGGACATCCAAAACTCGCACTTAGAGAGCTTGGCGTAGAGCTCTCTATCATGTGAGACCTGAAGAACAATCCTCAAGTGTCCTGCATGCTCCTCTCTACTGCGGGAGTAAACCAGAATGTCGTCGATGAAGATAACTATAAACCGGTCTAGAAAGTCGATGAAGATGATGTTCATCAACTCCATGAAGACTGCGAGCGCATTCGTAAGCCCAAATGGCATCACTACAAACTCGTAGTGTCCATATCTTGTCCGAAATGCCGTCTTGGCTACGTCCTGCTCTCTCACCCTCAACTGGTGATATCCAGATCTCAGATCAATCCTCGAAAATACTGAAGCTCCATGCAGCTGATCTAAAAGATCGTCGATACGGGGCAAAGGGTACTTGTTCTTGATAGGCACCTTGTTCAGCTCTCGGTAGTCGATACATAACCTCATTGACCCGTCTTTCTTCTTGACGAAGAGAACTGGTGCGCCCCAAGGAGATACACTAGGGCAGATGAAGCCTTTCTCTGCTAACTCCTCGAGCTGCTTCTTCAACTCAAGCATCTCGATAGGCGCCATACGATAAGGAGCTTTAGAGATCAGTCTCGTACCGGGCTCTAGCTCGATGCTAAAGTCTACACTCCTTTGTTTGGGTAAACGTGATGGCTCTCCAAAGACGTCCGCAAACTCGCAAGCTACTGGAATCTCCTCCAAAGCCGGACTCGTACTATCCTTCATGGCATAGCACCAAAAAGCCTCGCAACCCTGACTGATAAGTCTTGCAGCTCGTACTGCACTGATGACTGTACTAGTCTTCCCGAGATCCCATCCTCGTAGTGTCCATATCTTGTCCGAAATGCCGTCTTGGCTACGTCCTACTCTCTCACCCTCAACTGGTGATATCCAGATCTCAAATCAATCCTCGAAAATACTGAAGCTCCATGCAGCTGATCTAAAAGATCGTCGATACGGGGCAAAGGGTACTTGTTCTTGATAGTCACCTTGTTCAGCTCTCGGTAGTCGATACATAACCTCATTGACCCGTCTTTCTTCTTGACGAAGAGAACTGGTGCGCCCCAAGGAGATACACTAGGGCAGATGAAGCCTTTCTCTGCTAACTCCTCGAGCTACTTCTTCAACTCAAGCATCTCGATAGGCGCCATACGATAAGGAGCTTTAGAGATCGGTCTCGTACCGGGCTCTAGCTCGATGCTAAAGTCTACACTCCTTTGTGGGGGTAAACGTGATGTCTCTCCAAAGACGTCCGCAAACTCGCAAGCTACTGGAATCTCCTCCAAAGCCGGACTCGTACTATCCTTCATGGCATAGCACCAAAAAGCCTCGCAACCCTGACTGATAAGTCTTGCAGCTCGTACTACACTGATGACTGTACCAGTCTTCCCGAGATCCCATCCTCGTAATATCTCCACATGACTTGCATCTGTAGTTACTGTCACAGTCCTCTCGCCGATGTCCAGAATTGCTCGGTGTCGGTCCATCCAATCCATGCCCAGAATAACTTCTTCATGTACTAAGTACATGACGAAGAAGTTAGCTGACCAATCGCGACCTCCCAATCTAATAGGGCAATCGCGAACCTCTCGTGTACCTGGAATCTTACCCCCATCGGGTAATCCTATAAAGAAGGGTCTACCTTCTACCGTTACTAAGGCCAATCTATCTATGCAAGCATCAGATATAAAAGAATGCGTAGCACCGGTATCGAAAAGAACTCGGACAAGAAAACCATTAATATGAATGGTACCTGTATCTGCTGGCGCTGTCGGCTCTATAACACTCCTCAACTCATACACCCTAGATGAAGCATCTCTGTTGTCTACAGATCCACCAACACGTCCTCTACCTCTCCCCTGTCCCGGAGTGGAACCTTGAAGAACGGTAGAACCAAAAACTCTCTACTGCTGCTGTTGATACTACGATCTATGTCCTCCTCCAGCAACACTAGCAGGTGAAGAACCCTGCTGGGATAGCGCCTTGCCTTGACGGCAAAACGCAGCTCTATGTCCGGGCTTGCCACAAGTAAAGCAAGTCACTATTGGCTTCTTGCAATCAGCTCGGATGTGTCCAACTACTCCGCAGTTATGACAATGTCGTGCTCTATCAGAACTCTACTGAAAACCAGAACGTCCAGGTGTCTAACTACGTCCAAACCTAACTGCTCCAGCTCTAGGACTGGCTGATCCAGTCTTTTGTCTCTTCTCAGGACCTCCTGTCTGAGAAGCTCTCCTCGGACCCGGTCGGTCTCTCTCATAGGCAGAAGCTCTATCTTGATAGTCCGTCAAAGACTCACAACGGAATCCAGTAACATAAGAGCGTGTCGATTCTCTCAACCTCCGAGAGAAAAGGTAAACATGCTGATCCTCCGGTGGTGCGGACGGACCTAGCAATGCCAACTCGTCCTGAAACTTGAGGATTATCTCAGCGATAGGCAAATCCTCGAATCCAGCCTCAAGGAAATCTTGAAGACGGTCTTTCCTCATAGCTGCAGGGCAGTAGCGATCCCTGATCACTGTCTTCATCTGCTCATAACTAGTGACCTTACTGTGAATGGTCCTCCACCAAGAATGATCCTGATCCTTCGGCAACGTCTGCGCTATGTTGACTCAACCTCCCTCGGGGCAACCGATGACTTTCATAGCGGAATCAACCTGTCCTAGCCACTGCTCCACCTCCAAGCCAGTCCTTCCCACGAAGACGGGAACCTTCAGCTGATCGAAAGCCTTCAACCAACTGTCGGGCTTTGGCTCCTTTGCCTTAGTCGGCGCTCTAACAACCTCAACAACTCCAACAGGCGGGGCAACAACTTGTGTAACTCTTTGCGAAACCTCAGCTGATCTCGCAGGAACTAGTGGCACTGGTGCTGGTCCTCCAGTCCTGGTAGCTTCCTCAACTCTCTGCACATAGTCGCGATATACAAAAGCTCCGATAGACACTCGTGTGGACTCCGTCGATGGCGCCCTTTGCGCTCCGGACCAAGCAGCGGTCCCATTTTCAGCCTCAGGAACGATGCTCTCAACAAACACCTCAATGATAGGTGGATTGGAAGCTGGGGTTTGACCCCGACCTCTAGCTAGTGGAGGTCTTCCTGCACGTCCTCGTCCACAGACGGCAGGTGAAAGTGGTGGTCGACCCCTTCCTCGCCCTATAGCAGCGGTAGCCCTAGTGCGTGCCATCTGCTATAAGGATAGATATATAAGACTATATATATAGATATAAGGTCACGCTACAACTATAGGACAAATCCAAGAAAAGCACATATAAAGGCCAACATAAAGAAACTACACTGCTGAGATCCGCGGAGGTAGTGGTTGTCGCCCGTACATCTATCCCAGACCAACGGTTTGAAAATAAAACTCCCCTTTTGAAAATGTTAGATCCCTTGCGGGTTCTATTTTATTTATCCATCCGACCTGTTGAAGATTTTGAGTGTCATTGTTGCCAACCTAAAGCTCTTATACCATATTGTAACACCCCAAGTTTTGGGAACTCGAAGCGCTACGGGCTAGGACCGCACAATGGGTCCCGACCCTTAGAGTAGCAACAGCAAACAAATCTTACAATAAGGCACGAACGAATGAAAAACAAAACTTGGTATAAAACCAAAGGTCTAAACCAAACAAAACGGAAAAGACTCGCAACCGAGTTCAAAACAAAAGGGAAACAACAAAAGAAACATAAACCCGATCCCATCCTATAATGTACGAGAACCCCGGGTGACCACACCATCCGGATCACTCAGCAACATCCTAAACCTGCGGAATATCTACAACGACGGTATAAACTGTTAGCTAACATTCTAGGTATAAGCAAGAGTGTAAAGGCACAAACACACATAAGGTAAATAAAACACATAGCATGCTTACACATCAACCGGTTATTATCTTTCATTAAGGTTATCCATTACTAATTCAACTTTTTTTGTCACACAAGAATCTCCCGAAACTCGCCTCCGCTTCCGTCTACCAATAGGAGTAGATCAGTACTATCCGTTACCTACGGGTCTGGGTTGCAAGAGCACATTCTAGTTTCCTGGAGAACTAGATAAGTGTTCACCGCCCGATTATAATACACTTGGGCCAATTAAGGTTATCAAAGCGTGAATCCTATTTCCAATTATCCGTTATAAACATGATAGCAACACAAACAAGCCAATACAATCAAACTAATACGCGGAATGAAGCTAAGTAAGTCCAAGAGACTTACCTCACACAAAGGTAACACAAGAGATCCGCGAACAACTCAGAAAACACTCAAGGAAGCTCAGTTTCCCTCAAGAAAGTAGCAAGGAAAGCTTGTACGAACAAGCAACACGGATCATGAACGAAACGGTTGCTAGAAGTCTATAACTTCTAGTCTCAACGATCTCTAAGAGATCAACACATGCACCTTAGTCGTACAACAACTCAGGGGAACAAGGAACAACCATAAGGAACCAAGGAAGGAACGAGAGAAGGAAGCAACTCACCAAAGACGGAAGTTACTGCAGAGAAACCGTAGGGGCAGCTAGACAGAGGCGCAGGGGCGGCTGAATAGAGGCGCAGGGGCGGCTCTGTACAGGCGCAGGGGCGGCGGTGTGACAGAAAGCGCTATCGGCTTTCTTCTTTGACAGAACTCACAGAACAACGAAGGTGCATGCTTGATCCTTGGAACAACAAAGCTCAAACCTTTGGTTCCAACACGTCGAGACTTCACTCCAGAGAGCCTGAGAACAACGAAGGGTCAACAACGGAACACTCCACAAGAATCAAGGCTCATGCTTGATCCTTGGAGAAAAGAAAAGAGAAGAACGAAAGGAAGAAACCAAAACAGAAGGAGAAGGCATGCAACGCTAAAGGAACGTGAGGAGGAATCATAAATGATGCACTTACACGTTCAACGAAGTCGCGGGAAGCAAAGGACGGCTGCAACTCTCTAGGGTTGAAGATGATAGCAAGAAACGGGAAAAAGGGAAGAAAGAAGAGAATATATAGGGATTGGCTGGAAGGAAAAGAAGGAAGGGCGTATAGGGTTTAGAAAGAAGATAAGGAAACCGACCTATAAGATAAAATATCGGATATTCTATCTATGGAAGGAAGATAAAAGAACGAAAGAAAAGATCGGCATGATTTGTCGTAAATCCGCAGGGGCGGATCTCACAGCCGCAGGGGCGGCCCTCTTCACCGCAGGGGCGGTGAAGGCAAAAACCTAGGATCTTACACCTCCACTGCACGACACGTCTCCACTGCGCGCCACGTCAGCAAGCATATAGACTCCCTATTTATACAAGTTCAAAAAACATCAAGTTTAGTAGCTAATCGACGTGGGACAAAAAAATCACTCAAAAAATTTAACTAAATAGATCATTTTGATATTCATTTGAAAATAAGAAAAACATATTCCCTAAAAATAAAACTTTAGGGGTACCGGTTACTTATATAAAAGTAACGTGAAAATATTTAACGTAACAACCAAAGGCCAAGATTACTTTAGCGAAGAACATTATGACCCACATAATTGTAGGGTAACGTTATGTGGTAACGTTTCCAAAAATAAAACTTTAGGGGTACAATTACTCTTCCCTAAAAATAAAACTTTAGGGGTACAATTACTTTAGGGAAGAACATTATGACCCACATAATTGTAGGTTAACGATCCTAAAAATAAAATATTATTCCGATATGAATAATAATTATAGTCGAATTTAAACAAAAGACTAAGAAATGTATTATTTGTATACTATTTAGACTTCCTATTTATACAAGTTCATGATGATAACAAAAGATTTCTAAAAAAAAAATTGGACTTAAAAAGAAAAGATTTAATGACGTTAATTGTGGGAAGTTTATTTTAGAAATACTGCCTCAACTGCGCGCCACGTCTCCACTGCGAGGTTCTAAAACCATCAAGCTTAGTAGCTAATCGATGTGGGACAACAAAATCCCTCAAAAAATTTAACTAAATAGATTATTTTGATATTCATTTGAAAATAAGAAAAACATTTTTCTTAAAAATAAAACTTTAGGGAAGAACATTATGACCCACATAATTGTAAGGTAACGTTCCCAAAAATAAAACTTTAGGGGTACAATTACTCTTCCCTAAAGTTTTTAGGGAAGAACATTATGACCACATAATTGTAGGTTAATGATCCTAAAAATAAAATATTATTCAGATATGAATAATAATTATAGTTGAACTTAACCAAAAGGCTAAAAACTGTACTACTTGTATAATTTTTAGACTCCCTACTTATACAAGTTCTAAAACCATCAACTTTCGTAGCTAATCGATGTGAGATAACAAAATCCTTCAAAAAATTTAACATAAATAGATGAGGCTGATAACAAAAGATTTCATAGCTTAAAAAAATTGTTTAAAAATAAAGAATTTTTTGTCCAAAAAATAGGTTGGTTGTAACAGAAAAAAAGTTACGTACAAACTTTCAATAACAGGATGTTAGTTTAGCAAAAAAAGATTCTCTGACTTAAAAAATAAATATTTATTGGCCAAAAAATTGTGGGAGCTCCATTTGATTACTGTTTACACAGCGTGCCACGTCATGTCAATATGTACTCTCTTTTAGTATGTATAATAGATGATTTTTGTACAAGAAAATTAGTGTACAAGAGAAAGTTCAAGTATCATAATTAACGTATATTTATAATTTTTAAAAGAAGATAAATCGTGAAATCCAACTTATCCAGTTGATATTAGGGTGGGAGGGAGGTGCAACCAACCAGAGATCAATTCTTGGTGACTACATTCCTTTATTAATTTTTCATAATTCTAATAAGAATTATAAAATTACAAGAAAATTATAAATTTACAAGAAAATATGTCTCATTTACAAGAATAAGTAACGGTAAAAGTCTAAATTAGGATAAAATTTATTATAATAAATAAGGGTAAATCTGTCATTATTTTCTTAATAAGACTATTCACTTAAAAATTTATAAGTTTAGACTATTTACTAAACAAAATTGAGCATTAGGTGCATTTCATCCACTTCTTGACTATGTTTGATTTGGATTTTGTGGAAGAACTAGTGTATTACCCGCACTTTGTGCGGGTTGAGTTTTAATAAATATTTAATACTTAGAAATTTATATGTATATTTTTGTAAAATAAAAATCTGGAAGAACTAGTGTAATTACCTGCACTTTGTGCGGGTTGAGTTTTAATAAATATTTAATACTTAGAAATTTATATGTATATTTTTGTAAAATAAAAATCTGGAGAATGAAATTATAATCATTATTATGATTTTTAATTCTCTTTTAAGTATTTATCTCTTCTAATTAATTATGTTTTTAAATTAATTTCTTAAGATATGTTTGTTGGTAAAAAAAATCCGTAAAAGTTTTAAACTATTTTTATAATAATATTTATTTAAATATTTTTAAAAAATATTAGAAAACAGTTTCCAATTTATATTAAAATTTAGAAATCACTTTTTAAAATAATTTTTTAAGCTTCGAGAAACATGACGTTGACACGTGGCAATAGAGACTTCTACTTTAATATATACTAGTGTATTACCCGCACTTTGTGCGGGTTGAATTTTAATAAATATTTAATACTTAAAAATTTATATGTATATTTTTATATAATAAAAATCCGGAGAATGAAATTATAATCATTATTATAATTTTTAATTTTATTTTAAGTATTTATCTCTTCTAATTAATTATATTTTTAAATTGATTTGTTAAGATATGCTTGTTGGTAAAAAAAATCCGTAACAGTTTAAAAACTAATTTTATAAAATATTTATTTAAAATATTTTTAAAAAAATTTAGAAATCAATTTCCAATTTATATTAACATTTCGAAATCACTTTTTAAAATAATTTTGTAGGCTTCGAGAAACATGGCGTTGACACGTGGTAATAGAGTCTTTGCTTTAATAGATATAAGACAAGATAAGATAAGATATTTTCTAAAATTAAAATGTAATTGTTTTACTGACATTTACTATAACAAAATTCATAGATATTTTGAATATATATTTTAACTTTAATTAACAACTTTACTAAAATATTTTTTTATAGATTTTAAATTTTAAAAATCACTTTTTAAAAATTTTTTTGGGCTGAGAGAATCGTGACTTGACACGTGGCAATAGAGGCTCCTACTTTAATATATATAAGAAAGATAAGATTGAAGGTTTGATTTGAAATTGAAAAATTAAATTGATTTATTCGTTATTATTTTTTGAATATATTTTTTTTAAATAAAAGAATTTAGAGACACTCACGTCTGAATAAACAAACTCACTTTCCTTTCATAAATACGTTGTCGTAATAAGTTGATTTAATCACTATCCTCCCCTTCTTGACTTATATGTTGATCATAAACTTAAAGTTATCCTTCATAAAATATTTTTGATTAGAGTTTTTTTTATCAAGTAAATCAACCTTTTTTTTAATAAATTGAAAAATAAAATTTAAAAAAGGTTTATTTACATTGTGCTTGTTATACAAAGAGAAAATTATGTTTGGGGGACATGTAAAAGGAAAAAGGTTGTCCAACCTTCTAAGGCAATGTTCCCTTGTACCATTAACTAAGAAGCAACTAGAAGGTAATCCCATTAGAAAAGCAAATTCCTCGTAATTTATTTGGGATCGGATACAGGTTTTAACTTTTGTGTCCCGACTCCCGTCTTGTTCCGACGAGATTTTATCTAAAAATGAAAATTCTATCCCGAACCCATTCCGCAAAAAATATATGGGACCAGATACGGGTCTTAACTTCATTGTCCCGCTAGACATGTCTCGTCCCGTATTTACTAAAATTTTTACTGAAAATATAAAAAAATTGAATACCTAAACTCGTGTCGTCCGGTATTTAAATTAATAATTAAAATTTAATTTTATTACATTAGTTATAGACTTGGCAGTCAACCTTAAATCAGGTATATATGGACATAAACTACTTTTATTTTTGTAACTTTAATATTTATAATAGACGGTAATGTTTTGATCAATCAAACAAATGATCTAATCAAGACGTCAACAAACTTATATGTGGTTATAAACAAAATCTCCCATCAAAAAAAAAGACCTTTATGCAATACATTGTGTTATACTTTTCTTATATTATACACTTAAAGGAGACAAAAAAAAAAAAATCACAATTCCACCACAAATGCTTTACCTTTCCAACACTCAACCGGTCAAAAATTGAATCTTTGTGGTAACGTGGAGGAAACTTGGAGTAATCACTACAAAATTACCCTAATAATACATTTGCTATATTCACTCGATACATATTGAGTGGCTCAATAAAATTGATACATACCAAAGTAGCAAGAGATTGAATTAAGCATGTTCACGGGTCGGACCCGCCGGGTCAGGGGTCCGGGGAGGGTGACCCGGACCCGTATTTCAGACCCGGCGAGTCGACGGGTCGACCACCTCGTCATTAAAAAAAATAAATAAATAAAGGAAATAAACTTAAAAATATAAGAAAATAAATAGAAGAGAAAAATTGGACTTAAACTTAAAAAAAAGAAGAAAATAAACTAATAAAAAATTGGACTTAAACTTAAAAAAGAACAAAATAAACTAATAAAAAGAGGACTTAATCTTTAAAAAATTGGACTTAAAGTTTAAGTCCAATTTTTTTAAGTTTAACTCCTTTTTTTTATTAGTTTGTTTTGTTCTTTTTTAAGTTTAAGTCTTAAACTTAAAAAAAAAAAAAAAAAAGGGGAAGAATTGGGCTTGAACCGGAACCCCGATTGCCTACGTATCCTCTCGGGGAGGAGGAATCAAGGCCCACGTAGTTCTCTTACCTTTGTTTATATCCCCGATTCACCCTTACCTTAGTCGGACTCTCTCGCCGATACATCCGATGGCGTTTGTTGTCGCTCGTCGTCATCTTCGTCGCCTTCCTCCGCCGAGAGGTTGTTTTTTTGTGTTCGCATTTCCGCTTTCCTCCAATCGCCTAGGAGGACTTGTGCCTCCAACGTCTCGGGCAACATGTTTGATCTCGTCGGATCGAGCACCTTTCCACTCCGGCTAAAGGTTTGCTCAATCGCTACCGTTGAGGCGGGAACGGCGAGAATTTGTGCCGCGATCCTTGAGAGGGTAGGGAACCTCATTCTCTCCGGTCGGCTCCACCATTCTAATATGTTGAAATCCTCTTCTTCTTCATCATTGGCAAACTTAAAAGAAATGGTTAGATATTCGTCGAGTTCCGAGTTGGAACTCGACGTGGTTTTTGCCCTTTTCAAGCCAAACAAATATCTAGCAATTGATTTAAATTTAGATGAACTTGAAGATGAAGGACGAGGAGGGGGTTGAGAAGATTGACCTCGATCGGAAACACGATATTAAACCAATAATTCATCAAATAATTTTCTAACTTTAGCAATTATGGTAAACATGACAATCGGGATGTTGTTCTAAACCTAAAAATTCATAATAACTTTCTAAAAATTGTTTTAAACCATCCATTTTACGTCTAGGGTCTAACACAAATGCAACAAGAAAAACATCGGGAATGGTTGTATAATAATCTAACCATTTAGTTCGCATTGAAAGTATAGCTTGTGAAATATTTTCAATTAAAAGACCTTGTTGAATTGCAAATGTAATATTAATTGCTACATAACAAAATATGTTTGAAGTTGGTGTATAAAGATAACTAAAAGTTAGTAGCATCATAAAAATATTTAAAAACATCCATTACATCTTTTGCTAAAATCCAAGATTCACCGAAAACAAAATTACCGTCAATATGTTGTGCGGCAAAACCACTTAAAAGTTCTCGATATTCATATGATTCGTAAATCATTTTGTAAGTAGAGTTCCATCTTGTACAAACATCTTTTGGAAATTTGTTAGGATAAACGTTATTTTGTTTACAATATGCATACCATTTAGTACGTACACTTTTTTTAGACCAAAGTTCATTAAGAATATTTCGAATAGGTTGTACTAAATGTCCAACGTATGCTAAACCGTCTTGAACACACAAGTTTAAAATATGAGCGGCACACCTAATGTGAAAAAATTTACCTCCAATCGTCGGCTTACAATAGTTGGTTAAATCTCTAATGGAAGCCGTGTTAGCGGAGGCGTTGTCAAAACCGATTGAAAAAACTCGTGAAACTAATCTATATTCTTCCAAAACATTTGCAATCAAACGAGCAATGTTTTGTGCGGTGTGTTGTTCGTTGAAAACTCGTAATGCTAAAACTCTTTTGTTTAATATCCAAAATTTATCAACAAAATGACAAGTAATACCCATATATGATTTTTTTTTGAAAACCGTCGGTTCAAATATCACTACAAATAGAAACTTGAATATCACCGTTGTCCATAAAATATTTAATCAATTTTTCTTTACGAATTTTATATTTATGCATAATTTTTCTTTTAGCGGTTTGGCGAGAAATCGGTTTATATGCGGGTTGAGCATGATTTTGCATCCAATCATTAAAACCAACATTTTGTGCAAAACTAAATGCTAAAGAATCTACGACCAACATTTTCGAAAATGCATCCATAGAAGAAGAATGATCATATGTAAATAGAGAAGGAGGTTGGTTAGAAGTAGATGCGTACCCGGTAAGTTATGTTTGCACTCGTACTAATCCCATTTTTTCGAGATGCTTGTTCCGGATATGCCTCTTGTAGTTCCCGTAGCCTTCTCCCTTTTTGTGCTTGTATTGTGCCGCACAAAAATTGTATTTGGCATAGTAAACTCCGTTGGCATCGGGAGCACCTTTTGTAAACCAAAATCGGAAGACCGCCTGAATGTTGTTTAACGGCGGCTCCTCCTCCGGCTCCTCCGTGAATTCGATCTCGGATCCTTGGGTGTTGGGGAAAGTAGGTGATTCCGTGATATCCTCCTCCTCGAAGATCTCGTGATCTCCACTTAATAAGTCTCGCCTTAAACCCGAACCGGTTGTAGGACCGCTAACGGAATGCCGTCCTCGGGTAAAACCTTCGCCGGATGAAGGAGCGGCACCGCTAACAGAACGTCTTCCTTGGCTAGACATTTTTTTTTTGAATAATAGAATGTAGTAGTAAGAGTGGTAAAATGAAAAATAAGAGAATGAGAATATGAGATTAGGAGAGTAATTGAATATAAGAGTTGGAAATTATGGAGAGATTGAGAGAGTGAATAGATGATTGAATGAGAATTGGTGTGAGATGACATGAATTGGGTTTGAGGTATTTATAGAATTGTTTTTGGGTTAGATTTATTAAATTATATTGTTTTTTTTGTTTTTTTTTTTGAATTTTTGTGACCGTTACGGGTCGACCCGGCGGGTCACGGGTAAGGATCTTACGACCCTTACCCGTACCCGCGACCCGGGGGAACCCGGACCCGCTGGGTTACCGACCCGCCGGGTTCCTGCCGGGTCACGGGTGACCCGTGGACGTGCTTAGATTGGATATGTTGGAACATATTAGTATGGTAATATCGGCAGAAATTAAACATGGTTTTAAGTCACCCTATATTTTAGGGTCCGTTTAAAATCTTTTAAAAATTATTTTCAAAACAAAAATGTAAAAATCGGAAATTTCATTTCAGAAATCCGTCACGAGAAGTGTGGAAACTAGTCGGTTGGCCGGAGAGATGCCGCCGCTGTCGCGCAGGCAGCCGCGGGTGCGGGTCATTCTCACCGCGGTCGCGCTTAGATGACAAATCGTGGGCTATCTTTTATAACTGTAGATATATTCTCTTTCCTTTTTGGTAGACTCGATCTCCTCCTATATAACACATATTGCAACCTTCTTTTGTTGCCTTTTGAAACCCCAGTAACCTTCTTCGATTCACGTAAGTTCTTCTCTTCTCTTCTCTTCTCTTTCTTCATGCTTGTCTTGCGATACCAGCAGTGACATCCTTCCTTCGTCTTCATCAAGTAGCAGTAGATTGGAGGCAATCAATGGGGTTCCGTTCTCACGCTTGCACGCAGAAGCATCAAGTATCATTCTCTTATGAAGAACGTTGGAGGAAGGGTAAGATCCGATCTAGTCTCTATCCTTTACTCCATACATGTAATTATGGATGCCTTCAATCCGTTTTAACCCTTTATAACAACAACAAGCAACAACAAAGACCATAGAGGGTCTTCGGGTCATTTTACACACAACAAGAATCGCAACAGACGTTATGGTCTTCTCTCGCGACCGTGCAAGATCTTTCGGCGGTCGCGCCCCATCTTAGCCGCGGTCGCGCAGTGACTGCGTCACCGCGATCGCGCCAAATCTTGCCGCTGACACTCTTCCGCGCGATCGCGCCTCTTTGTTCCGCGGTCGCGTGATTCCTTTAGTGGATACCAAATATCGGTACGTTGATCCCTTCTTGTTGTCTTAGGTTGATTATTGTCAGTATCATGTTAGGTTGGAACCTAGCAGAACTAGAGGGAATACCATTTAGTAGTGTAGAGGTGTTAATCTTGTAGAATTAAGGCTTTAGGTTGTTTTGTGGATGTTGATGAGGTACGTTAAGTGTAGGAAAACTGCGTGGATGCAGTTTTCGGAACTTGTTATAAGGATATACTGGTGATGGATATGAATGAGTATAAGTTATTGAGATAGACTTTTATGATAGCCATGGTTGACCTAAATGTTAGAGATTTCTAGATGATGGATAGATGATTGACCCATGTGTCATTGTTATCAGGCGGTGGAGTTTATTCATGAGGGATTACGAGTGTTGATTAGTTGGGATTACCTTGATACATGCTAGTCTCTTGGGCTTACTTAGATGCTTTATGCGTGTTAGCTTGATATGTGATAGTAGACTTGGGTCGCAAACCTAAACCGCCGGTTTAGGTTTGGCTTTGGGCTTACTTAGATGGCTTTCTGCGTGTTAGTTGGGATTAGACATGGGCTTACTTAGATGGCTTTGCGAACCTGCGGTTTAGGTTAAACCTAAACCGCTGGTTTGGTCGGCGGTTTAGCCGGTTTATTACAAAAAAATAAATAAAAAAAATAGAAAAACTGGACCAAACCGGCGGCTAACCGGCGGTTAACCGACGGTTTGGTCCTTTTTTTTTATAAAAAATAACCAAACTGGCGGTGTAGGTTAAACCTAAACCGCAAATCCACGGTTTGGCCAAACCGGCAAACCTAAACCACCGGTTTGGCCAAACCGCCGGTTTGGGCCGGTTTGGAAACCGCCAGTTTGACGGTTTAGCCCAAACCGGACCTATGTCTAGCTGGGATTACCTTGATACCGGTAAGTCCCTTGAGCTTACTTAGATGGATTTCTGCGTGTTAGCGTAATTAAATTACTTAGATGGCTAAATGAAAACCGGTGTTTGGCGGTTTAGCACCGTTTTTTATACAAGCGCGTACGGGATTTTTAAAATTTTGACCGAGTTGCTCTTGCTTTTTTACATTAGTAATTTAATTAAAAAAACCGAGTTTTTTCTCGGTTTATTTTAGATTACTAATTGAATTAAAAAATTAAAGGAAAGGGCTTGAACCGATTTTCCGGTTTCCTACGTATCCTCTCGGGGTTAAGAGGAATCAAAGCCCACATAGTTCTCTTACCTTTGCTTACCTTTTTTCGGACTTCTGAGTTGTTTTCGTTACCCCATTACCTTTCCACCTCGAACTCGGAAGTGGTGCCCGGATCATCGGAGTGGAATCCGATCTTGAGTCATACCGTTGTTTCCGCTTCTCCGCCCTTATCCAATCTTGAACGCATACTTGTGCCTCCAATTTCATGGGCTTCAGTTGACTTCTCTTGTAACTTAGCATGTTTCCTCCTTGGCTAAAAACTTGCTCCCCGGTCACCTTTGATGCGAGCACGACCATGAGATGTTGCACAATCTTGGTCAATGTTGGATACTTTGGGGCTAACTTCTTCCACCAATCCAAAATTTTAAAAGTTTCACCATCAAAACTAAAACAAGTTGTTAGATAATCTTGAAATTTCGCATTTGCGGATGAATGCCTTGGCATTTTTGTTCTTTTAGCTAAAATTTGTTTAGCTTTTGAAAGAAGAAGAAGAAGAAGAAGAAGAAGAAGAAGAAGAAGAAGAAGAAGAAGAAGAAGAGGAGGAGGGTGGAGGAGACGCTTCAGCAGAAGAAGAAGAACTAGCACTTGTTTCAAATAAAGAAAGGAATTTATTAATTTCAACACGAACATCAAGAATAATGGTAGAAGTGTTCATAGAAGAAGTTAAACCTAAACATTCATAATAGATACCCAACAATTCGGTAATACCATCAATTTTCAGCCTAGGATAAAAAAGCGGAAATAAGATAAACTAAGGGCATATCGGTGTAATATTTAAGCCATTTTAATTTCATGTCAGTTATAGTATTTATAAGTGTTGGATAAGTAAAACTGGTTTGTAAAGTCTCGACAACATTTACGGATATTTCTAAAAAGCTACAAGAAGTGAGAGTGTAAACATAACTCATCATATTAGTTGAATCACTAAAAGCCTTTAAAACATTACAAATATCATAACAAGTTTGTCAAATAGTTTCATCATCTAGCATAGACTAAGAAATGTATTGTGCGGAAAATGATTATAAAAGATCTTTGTAACGAAGAGCTTGACTAAGTAGTTTGTAAGTAGAATTCCAATGAGTTCTTGTGTCTTTTGAAAATTCAATTGGATGAACATTATTTTCTAACCAAGGAAAAAATGGCTGAACACAATGAAAAGAACCTTCAAGCTGAGGTTGATTAAACTCGAGCTCTCCTTAACACAAGTGAAAGAAGACTTCTTGAGGAGAGAGTTGTAGCTCGTGCTGATAGAGAGCGATTGCAAGCTGAAATGGATGAAATCTGGGTGATGGTACGACAAGCAAACTTGGAGAAAGCCGCCAAAGCTAAGAAAGACGAACCATCCGATGATGATATGCATGAGCTGGAGAGATAACGCATAATCCACCACCTAATCCTCGTATCCCAACTAGAGATGCGAGAGTTGCTCCTATCGTGGCTGAACTGCAAACTCTTGGGCAACGTATGGATCCGAATCAGCAGCTGTGCCATTTGGGCGTGAATCTTGGAGATCCAGATGAGCATGACTATAGGTTTCGCCCTCAAGTCATTACTAGGATCCGCCAAAGTCAGTTTGGTGGACTGAAAACTGAATCTCCGCATCAACATTTGCAGAATTATGAGATTCTTATGGAGACTTTGAAGCTTCCAAGAGCAACCAACAACAACTATTAGTTGAGACCTTTCATTTTCTCTTTGAAAGACAAGGCCTTAGCTTGGTATCAATCTCTTTCAACTAGAAGAGTTAACACATGGGAGGAGATGACTTCAGAATTCCTCACCAAGTTCTTTCCGCCAACCAAGACGGCAGAGTTGAGAGGTAAAATCAATTCCTTTTCTATGAAACCTAATGAAAGTTTGTTTAAATCTTGGGAAAGGTTCAAAGACCTTTTATTGGATTGCCCTCACCCTGACATTCCAAAGCTTGAGTTGTTGGAAATCTACTACAAGAGATTGGATGGGGAGACTCAATTCAAACTTCAATCTCTTTCGTGCGGAACTTTTATGGAAATGAGAGATGATGATGCTTGAGACTTTATTGAAAAGCAAGCTCTAGTAATTGAGAAGTACTCCGATAGAAAGATTGAAGGTGGGAATCGAAATTCCGGAGATCCGGGATTAAATTTAAATCAAGCAAGTCAAGTTCAAATTTTCTCTCTCAACAATGAGATTAAGGAGTTGAAAGAACTCTTGAAGCCCAACATTCAATCGAAAAAGGAGCAAGACGTTGGCTATCTAGGAAGAGAGAACAATCAAGGTAATATATATAACAACTGGAACAACCATTGGAACAATAATAACAACAATAGGAACTTCAACAACAATTGGAGATCCAATCAGAAAAATCCCGGTAATCCTTATTCCCATGCTGAAAATGCAGTAACACCTCCTTCTTCTTCTACACCTTTGAAAAGTCATGGACAAGCTTCATCGAGTCCGAGCCAGCCGGAGAAGGACAAGCTTGAAGCGATGATGGAAACGATCTTGGGAAAGATGAAAGGAATGGAGAATTGCATCACTTCGATTTCTAAAGCACAAAAAGATTTGGAGAATCAAGTGTTTAGAAAAGCTGGAGAAGTTCCTACAGATCAAGGGAAGCTTCCTGGAAAGACGGAGGACAATCTGAAAGGGAGGGTGATGGAAATTACTACAAGAAATGGTGTAACAACCACCGATCCACATTCACCGAGGTTCCCGTTGAGAAGGAGAAAGAGGATGTCTACGTACCTCCTCCAGCTTATAAACCTCCCTTGCCATTCCCGCGGTCTAGAGCGAGAGCGCGTCTAGACAAACATTTTGGTAAGTTCGTTGATCTCATGAGCAAACTGCACATTAACATACCTTTTCTTGATGCAATTTTAGGTATGCCCGCTTATGGGAAGTTCTTGAAGGAGTTCCTCTCCAACAAGAGAAAGCTTGAAGATTTTGGTGAAGTTAAGATGGGTTCAGAGTCATCGGAACTCATTAAAACAATGACGGAAAAGATGCCCCCAAAGTTGTAAGAGCCTAGTTGCTGAGTTGCTGAAAGTGAGTGCTGAGGGAACATAATGTGCCTAGACCGCCCCTGCGTGACTCAGAGGCCGCCCCTGCGGTTTGCCTGGGCCGCACCTGCGCCTCCCTAAGCCGCCCCTACGGTTTAGGGTGTGCTGCAGCCACCTTTGTTGACCCTTGACATGTGCTTTACCTCTTTCCTTCCTTTATAAGCTTCTTCTCTCTCCTTCCTGATGAGGGTTCCTCATTTGCAGCCATCTTCTTCCTCACGCTCATCTTCTCCTTCCTTCCCCCTTGGATCTCTTCTTGATCTTTGTTTGAGTTTGTGTGAGTTTGAGAGCTTATGAGCTTGGTTTTTTGTTGATTGATGATGGTTGATGTTGTTGTGCCTTGTTGGGCCAGCTTGGAGGTTATGGTGAGAGGTTTTTCCTCTGTATAGGTTCAGCTTGGTGAGTTCATCTCCCATCTTTTCCTATCTTTCTTCTTTCTTGCTTCTTTCCTTCTTTCCTTCAATTCTAGTTTAGGATCCACAAGTTTGATCTTGTGGCAGCCTTGATTGACTTCAATTGATGTATATATGTATGTATATGTATGTGTATGGCTGCTAGATGAAGGAGTGAAGAAGATCGAGTGAAGAAGCAAAGGACAACCAGAGGTGCACCTTCTGCACACCAGCCGCCCCTGCGCCCCTTTGGACCGCCCCAACGCCGGTTGTGAGTCGCCCCTGTGCCACCTCCTAGCCGCCCCTGCGGCCACCTGCATCAACTTGAGTTTGAACTTGGTTCTGCAGGTGTGTCTTACTCCTTGGTTGGCCTATGGTTGGCATTGCCTCTTCCTTTCCTAGTATGAGAGTGTAGTACCATGCTAGGTATAGATGAGAGTGTTTAGATGATGGATGATCATGTTATGCCTTGTATGGACTTTGAGGATTATTAGGTTGTGAGGTTAGGTTGAGGATGATCCTATGGATCCCTTGGTTCTAGGTGTGACCCCTTTGATTGGTAGGAGATTTACATATCTCTATGCCTTTTTATTGGGCAATGTACCTCTCAAGATTGGAGGTTGATCGTGCTTGAGTGTTATACGAGGTTGAGGTAAATTCGTAGGACTTACTTAGCTACCATATATCCTTATATTGGGTGTTTGCATGAGTGGTGTGTGTTATGTGTTTGCTATGATAGCATGTGATGTCGATTATTACCGACATATACTTTATTTATTGCCTCATATGCGTGGCTGTGATAACCTTTCCCTTTCATCCCGCCGTGGAGTCTGAGAGGTTCTCTGGCGTCAGGAAACTTGTTATACAAGAAGGGCGCAATCTACTCCCATAAAGTACACGGGTTGTGTGACCGACACTACTTCCAGATGGCTAACAGGCCCAGAGGCGGGGATGTATCGGTCTTCGTGTCTCATAGTTTCATTTATCTATATATACACGATTCGAGTGAATGACTATTATATAAAGATGATAAATGGGTAAATGTGTGATAGCATGTTGATGTGTTTATCTTTCATGATTGTGCTTCTGCTTATGCATTACCTTATATATGTAAGGATAGCTAATGGTTTTATACCATGTTGTAGATGCCCTGCAGGATAGGCGTGCTGTTGAGTGATCTAGCAAGGTGGCAGGCCGAGGACCTCTCGTACATAAGATGGTTGTGGCTTTTGGGGTTGTTTATGTTTCCCTCTTGTGTGAGGATGATGTTTCGTTTACCTCCTGCGTGAGGATGTTGTTATATACTCGGCTATGATCGTGTTTACCCTTTTTGGTTGTATAGTTTATACATCTGTACGTATTTGTTTTATATCTGTCAGTGCCATGTTGTAAGGTCCTGTGAACTTGTTGTCTGGCTAGGGTCAGGATCCACTATGAGATCCTAGCCCAATGTGGCATCACAAGTCCCGCGGAATTTGGGTGTTACAAAGTTGGTATCAGAGTCTTAGGTTGACAACAATGACACTTGCTACCTGCAATGAGGTTTGATAGGTCAAATAAATAGAACCCGAAAGGGGTCTGACGTTTTCAAAAGAATGTTGGTTTTAAAGTGTGGTTTTGGGATAGAATGTACGAGAAGTCGTCACCTCTACTATATATATATATATATATATATATATATATATATATATATATATATATATATATATATATATATAGATTTTAGTTCAAGTGAGGAGAGAGCTTGTAGATAGGAATTAGGAGGATTGTAAGCCATTAGATGAATTTTAAATCAAGGGCTCCCACACCCTCATCATTAATTGCATTTTTGTAAATTGACTTAAAATTTGGAACAATGCCCTTACATTCAAAAATAGTCATCAGTGTTCATACTTTTATGTGTCATTGTTCATGTTTTTATACATCGGTGTTCATAGTGTTTTTATTTATCAAAGTGTCTTGTTCATTTAATTTTCTGTGTTCATTTTATAATGCATAGATGTTCATTTATAGTATATAACCACAAAAAATAAAAAAACTCATCACAAAACGTTAAAAGATGATCATAATATGTTATGTATGTGTAAAAGTCATAGATAAGTCATCAGTGTTCATACTTTTATACATCATTGTTCATGTTTTTACTCATTGGTGTTCATACTTTTTTACGTCGTTGGTCCTGTAAATATTATAACTATTTTTCTATAAGGCATTTTGTCGAACAGTTTGCGTGCACACTAAAAGGAGCATATAGATTGTTCAATTGGAGCCATTAGACCAACTCAAATTATGTATATACATGTATTTTCTCAATCAAACTTATCAAACACAAAAATGATTCAAACAAATTTGATTTCGAAAACAAACATCAATCATAATGAAACCTAAACCTTAAGAATGGAAAGCTAAACAGTGAGAGTAGAAATTCGAAGAAACAATACTGAATCGTTTTGTATTCTCTTTGATTTCACAATTTTTTATGTAATCAATCTCAAATTTGGTAGAAAATCGGAGCAAATGTGAAGTTTGCGTGTTAGCGGCGAGAGAGAGGCTCAACACGTGGGAAGAAGAATGTGAGGGAGGGTTGAATGTATTAATTAGTGTCTAATTTTCTTCTTTTTTTCAAATTTATATAATTACTACAATGCCATTAATGATGAGTGTGTATGAGCCGTTGATTTAAATCTCATCTAATGGCTCACAACTCTCCTAATTCCTATCTACAAGCCTTCTCCTCACCGAAACTTACCCCTATATATATATATATATATATATATATATATATATATATATATATATAGATAGATTTTAGTTCAAGTGAGGAGAGAGCTTGTAGATAGGAATTAGGAGAGCTGTAAGCCATTGGATGAATTTAAATCAAGGGCTCTCACACGCTCATCATTAATGGCATTTTTGTAAATTAACTTAAAATCTGGAAAAATACCCTTACGTTCAAAATAGTCATTGGTGTTCACACTTTTATATGTCATTGTTCATGCTTTTATACATTGGTGTTCATAGTATTTTTATTCATCAAAGTGTCATGTTCATTTATTCTTTTGTGTTCATTTTATAATGCATAGATGTTCATTTACAGTATATAACCACAAAAAATAAAATAAAAACTCATCACAAAACGTTAAAAGATGATTATAATATGTTATGTATGTGTCAAAGTTATCGATAAGTCATCAGTGTTCATACTTTTATACGTCATTGTTCATGTTTTTATTCGTCAGTATTCATACTTTTTATGTAATTGTTCTTGTAAATATTATAAAATATTTTTCTATAAGGCATTTTGCCGAACAGTTTGCGTGCATAATAAAAGGAGCATATAAATTATTCAATTGGAGCTATTAGACCAACTCAACATATGCATATACATGTATTTTCTCAATCAAACTTATCAAACACAAAATGATTCAAACAAATTTGATTTTGAACACAAACATCAATCATAATGAAATATAAACCTTAAGAATGGAAATCTAAACAGTGAGTGTAGAAATTTGAAGAAACATAACCTGAATCGTCTTGTATTCTCTTTGATTTCACAATTTTTTATTTAATCAATCTATGAATATTATAAACACAATTTTAAAGAAAAGTATAATTTTCAAAAAAAATGAATAGCATATTATAAACACTATAACTGTAAAAAAAAAATGAATACATACTTGTAAAACAAATGAACATCATACTTTATTAACATGATTTGAAAGAATATCATAATTTTCAAAAAAAAATCCAAAAAAATGTTTAAAAAAAATACAAAAATAAACAATTAATGTTAATAAATGAACAATTAGTGTTGGGAAAAAATGAACATTTATTGATAAAATATGAACAATGACTCTTTTAAAAATGAACACATTTATAAAAATATGAACACCAATTTTTATTTACAAAAAGAAAATATGGAAAAAAAAAGTGGTGATGCCACATGTCACCACCTCAGCTCTCCTTATTCCTATCTGCAAGGGTCCTCCTCACCGGAACCAGACCCTATATATATATATATATATATATATATATATATATATATATATATATATATGGCCTATATAGAGGCTTATAAGTTAGGTGTGCATACCCCGTAGATGGCTTGTACTAGAGCTACTTCTGTTGTAGGCCGAGGTAGAGGTAGACCGCCTCTTCCTCCAAGCGTGATAGGAGAGGGACCAGTTCCCGCTGCTGATCCACCAGTGGTGGAGGAGGTACATGAGGAGATTGCTAAGAGTGTCGTCCCAAAGACGAGGAGTGGTGGATCTAGGAGACAATATTCACATCGAGTCCAGTCAGATGACTCGGATCGTGTCTCCATGAGAGGGCCAGAGTTTCGAGAGTACATCAGACGTGTTGAGGAGGCTGCCAGAGCAGGCAAGCGGGCCCCATATCTACCAGTGCATGAGGGATCTTTTGAGATGTCTCAGGGAGCCACACAGGTACCAACACGTGCTATTGAGACTGTTCGAGTTCCAAAGGAGACTAGAGGGCCTCAACTAGATACTTGGTTGAAGGCATTTTATCAGCTGGGTGTACCACCTTTCTCTGGGAAGGTTGGTTCGGAGACCGAGGTCTGGATAGGACATGTAGACTCAGCTTTAGAGTCTATCAGATGTCATGAGGACAGACGGATAGAGCTAGTTCAGTCTCTATTCCGTGACTTTGCACATCAGTGGTGGAGGACTGTATGAGCCAGAGCCACCAGCTATGATCGCATGAAGAGTATGATTAGAGAGAAGTTTTGCTCTGCCTCACTGAGGAGGGAGAAGCTGTAGGACTTCGTGGAGGCAGGCTTTAAGGATGTACCGATTACAGACGCCATCACCTGCTTCCGGACTGAGTTAGCTTTGTTGGGTCCAGCTACATCATCTGAGGACCAACATGTGTACCTGTTCTCCCGTCGACTGAGGGAGAGCAAACGCTCATATATAGCGGGATTCCATTGTGAGTCCTTGGTTGATTATCAGGACCGGGCTTCTGCTTATGAGAGAGAGCGAGGCAGTCAGAGGAGGGATTCTCAAACGGGACGGTCTGAGAAGAGGCAGTGCACTAGGCAGACTAGTGGTATTGGAGGAGCATCTAGCTTTGGACGGAGTCAGAGACGTCCGAGTTACCCCTCGTCTGCATTGAATGTATATAAGGGACGACAATGTTACAATTATGGTGATCCTGAACATTTGAGGCCAGAGTGTACCAGGCCAGTTGTGACTTGCTTCACCTGTGGTAGACCAGGTCATAGAGCTGCCTTTTGTAGGCAGGGCAGAGTTGAATCACAAAAGGGTTCTTCTCCTGCTAGTGTGACGGGAGGTGGTCAGAGGACACCTCAGCAGTATACACAGGGACAGTAGAGAGTCCCAGATCGTCCTTCTATTCAAGGATATGCTCCCAGGACGAGTAGAGGTAGAGGTCGTGGTGGGAGTACCACGGACACCAGAGGAGCTCAGGGTAGATTCTTTGAGCTGAGGAGTGTAGAGGAGCCGCCTACATCGGCTGCTACAGGTACTATTCTACTTCATGGCTTACCTGTTAGAGTTTTGTTTGATATGGGTGCTACGCATTCCTTTATTTTTGATGTATGTGTTGAGCGTTTGAGTTTAGCTACTATAGAGGAGGATACCCTTTATTATAGGGTTACGTGATAGTAGTACCCGTGAGATACGTAGTTGTCCCCTTCGTTTAGGGACTCGTGTGTTGCTTGTTGACTTCTTAGTCATGCGATTGATGCATGAAGAGGTCATATTAGGTATGGATTGGATGCGTAAACACCGTGCAGTATTAGATGTTGGTAGGAGGATTGTGTTCGCCACTTAGCGTGCGTGCAAATAAGCTTTAAATTTATAAAACTAGAATCAAGCAAGCGAACCCGCAGTGTACGGATCGACGTAGTTAAGCAAGAATTCCAGAGTATCGAACACAGGGATTTGGGGGGAACAAATTCGATTTCAGATTATCAAGCAGGTAGATGTAAGAGCTTTGCAAATTATTGGGAAAACAACAATCCTAAAGATCCAAGTATCCAGCTGTGGCTATCGATTCAAGATGTACTAATGATATAAGGACAGAGTTAAGATATGCAAAGGTATACTAATGTAAGGTAATCGTACGGTGAAGTTCCAAAAACCTTATATAACTCACCTACAAGACACTCTCTATAAAGGTTGTTGAGACTTCAGTATAGAAAGGTTCTAAAGGTAAGAATTAATGTCAAATACCTAAACTTGTAATCCAAGGATCAAGACTAACTAAACCGATTATGGTTGTGACACTCACAATCGAGGTAGAGGTTGTTGAGGCTTCACTACCACCTAGAAAAGGCAAGCCTAAACTAAGTTAAAGCAAATCTTTAACTTTGGATTAAAGTAAAAGCAAGTTCGTAGACTTAAGGGAAATCACGGTTAGTTCTTGAGGTTCCACGGCCGTGGACTCAAGAACAGGCCGTAATTTAAGGTTGTCGGCGATTCTCTCTAACTCTCAGGGTCCAATCTGTTTATGATCGATCTATCATCACCTAAGCCACAACTATCAACCCTTCACCTTAGAATTGTTAAGGGTTTCTAGCCAACAATCATCATTATGATATCAAATTTAAAGATTAAAAGATTGAAAGATGAAAACTTTCGAAAACTTCCAATAAACTTCAAATCAATCTCAAAGTCACAATCAAGAACGAATATCGTCAATAGATTCAGAATAGAACAAACAAACACAATATTAGGTAAGAAGGAAGAACGGGATGTCAATCCGTCTTCTAAATCAAACCTAAACAAGAAGAGAAATCTTCTTGCAAACAATCTTCCGAATCTTCGATCTTCCGTCAATCCGGAAATCTCAATCACAATCTCCACCAAAGTGCAAGATTAGGGCAACTCCAAAGATGAGCGCAAAGTACGTCCTTTGCAAAATCGCAAAGATCTCTAAGTCGCGGCGTGGCCGAAAGTGCGTCAAGCGGAGTCGTAAGCGTAAACCTAAAGTGAGGTCGCAAAGTCTCTAAGCGGAGGTGACGGAATCTCCCTTCGTCCGTCCTTTTATAATGTATCATGAAGTAGCGGCCCAGCCCAATCTTTTAAAAGATCGTGGCTTAAAGTGTGGCGAAAAAGATCGCCAAGATCACGGTCGTGGAAGGTTCCACGACCGTAATTTAGAGCGTGATTTAGGGCAAGAACGTGATTCTTCCCTAGCCTCGTGCATTCCATAAGTTGACACTCCTTTTGCTCCTAAGAATGCCCTCAATCCATGGACATACTCAATCAACTCATCCTTGCTTAATTCCGTTCGGAAATGACTCTCAATCACCTATAATAAACATAAAGCTTGTGTAGACATCCATATCGACAATATAGGCAAACTAGCTCACAAATGCAACAATGCTCAATCAAAGACTATCAATATGAATCAAATACACTTAGAAAACGTGCCTAAATTATCAAAATATTTCATGCTAACAAATAACCCCATACTTGCAACTTGCTTGTCCCTAAGCAAGGTCTTTCAAAAGCTTTAAAACAAGAGTTAGGATGAAATATGTGTACCTTCTCAAAGCAATACTTCTTTTGGAGGAATGTGCCTTCTAATCAATAGATCATTCTCAAATCTTGCTTCAATCGTTTATAGACTTTCATACACTTAATCAAAGAGTAAAGAGTAAAGAAAACTCATGAATCAATCAAACTTCCATACAAACATCATAACCCTTGAACATTATCAAAATCAATCATAAGAAACCTCAATTTAGATCACCAAGCCATATAACATTCTTTTGATCTTAAGGACTTTCAAAGAAAATGGTCTAGAATGTGGAAAGGGAAGGAAACTTTAAGGAATGTGGTGCATGAATCCGGGAAAGTGGACAACTACTCCTTCTTCTTCTTTTGCGGTTTCCGCAACACCTTCAACTTAGAGCTTCACTCTCTTCTTTTCATTTTTCGACTTTACTTTTGGAGTTATGGACAGAGGTGCACAAAAACCGAAGCCTAGGAGATTGACGTTTCTCAATTTTTATGAGATGCCTCAAACCCTTAGCGCACATACCATAATCCGCTAGGAATATCGCTCAATCCGACTTTGGCAAGACACAAACACCCGGCTATGTGAATGGTGCCGAGTTACTCATCATCATGATTGACTTCCCCAAACCTACAATTTCTTGCTATTCTTTTGATTGCAAATAATTGCTCTCATGGCCCTCCCACATCAAACATGCCTTTTTCATTCACTTCTCCAAATTCCCGGATAGGTAAAGGAGGTCAATATTTCAATGAGGAGCTAAAAGATCAAAGAAAGAAGAAAGAAAAATCGAATTGCCTTAATCATCTCAACAAGAAGTATAAGAACTTATAGTGTGATTTCAACTTCAATTTCTCAACATGATTTAAGTAACATTCATCACATTATGAAACTTGCAAAAGAGGCATAATCAACTCATTCAAATTCTTTTCAATTCACTATTCGTTTAAGCATGCAATTGTCATCAAACTCAATCCACAAGTAGCGATTATCATAGAAATCATCTCAATTCCTTAGGAGCACAAAATTTTTCAAAATTTTTTCAATTTTTATGGGTTTTTCAAGTTCTTTTTCATACAATGCAATAACGAAACATGCAACAATATAATGAACATGCAAGATAGTCTCGAATAGAAGCAAACATAGTGAGTAAGAGTTATTACAAACTTTTAGTCACACCCCACCCCATACTTGGGACGAATATTGTCCCTAATGTTCAAATAAAAGAAAGAAAAGAAAGAAAAGAAAAAAAAGAAACTCACAAAGTGGCGGTGGAGCGGCTAAAGCAAACGGTCATGCAAATCATCACTGCGGCGCTGGTGGAGGCGGGAATAGAGAGAAGCTAGGATCATAAAACCGCCCAAACTGCTGGCGGTAGACGTCTCTCATCATGTGATCGAGGTCGTCCAAGCGTCCATCTCTAGCATCGGCTCGAATCTCCAATGCTCCTACTCTCTCCGAAAGGCCAGTAGCCCAATCCGGCATCTGCTCATACCATCCCGGAGCCTGGCTGTACCACGCTGGAGCGTCGGATGGTGCTGGTGCAGATGGTGTATCTGTAGCCCATGGAGGTGGAGCTCCATACCATGCAGGAGGTGTCTCAGCCCATGTGGGTCTCTCACTCACGCTGGCGCGGCGAGAAGACGAGCCTGAAGCTCTAGCTAGACGTGGAGAACGTCTAGGCACATCGGGGGCCGCATCCGGCTGATCCGGAAACGTGCCAAACTCCTGCTCGGCTCCTCCTCCACCCTCAAACTGATCCCTCATCTCCTCCTCCTCAACAACGGGCGGTGGTGGAACATACGAAGGAGCTGCAATCCTGTTCGCATGCATAGCAACGAACGTCTCCTTCCAATTATGGCGTCCAACCATAATGGAGTACTCCTGCAACCACTCAATACCCCTGATAGCATGAATTATAGTCTATATTTTGGGGTTTGTTTGGACGTTTTATCTTTCATAATCTGCATGTTTGTATGTATATTATGTGATTTTACTACCATTTCATCTACCTTTGCGAGAATCGAGGTCTACACCTAGTTTTGTTGTAATTGCAGGTAAAATGGTACGTTTCGCATTAAAAAGGAGCAAAAGGAGTCATGAGTCATTTGGAGCTACATCCAGGGAACATAGCTATGGATTAAAGATTTACTTTGGACCAGTTTTGAGAGATTTCACATTCAGTTGTGACTCACCTCGGTTGACCAGAGATTCATCTCGACCGAGGTGATCCAGAGACGCCGACTCGACCGAGGCGAACACCTAGGACGCGGCGAGAATATTTTATTCTTGGCTGAGATCTTTTAAAATTGGAAAGTGATCTTATATTTTTGGGCTTGGCTCCTGGAAGGAAGGAGATATGCAGAATCATATATTCTACCTATATTTATGGGAAAATATCTTTCTAAGATTTATTATCTTTGGAGGGTTATTTTCCTATAAAAAGGGTTGGATTTCCACAATTCCGACATCACGCTATACCGTCGATCAAGGTTTATAGCACGCAGCAGCAGCATACTCCAGTTAGGAGAGATTCGAAGAACCTTTTTGAAGGTTGAAGGAAGGTTGAAGTCCTTAGCTTTTATAGCTTTTTGGAGGGTTTTTGTAAGATTATCTTCAATTCCCTCACTTGTTGTCTTGTCTTGTTGGATTGCTATCCAAGGAACGCTTTGTTGTGATATTTGATTCAGTTATTGAAGTCTTTTCATTAAATTCTTCTTGTTCAAATATTCACCTTCTTCCCATATATTTAATACTTTCATAATGATGATGAGTGGCTAATTTCTTTGTGTGATTCTAGGGTGATTAGCTGAAGGTTGTGGGAAAAACAATGATAGAATAATCTTAGATTCCAGTAGGATCCTGAAAGTTCGAGTCTTTAACCTTAACCCTAAGCATCTCGTTCAGTCGATGAACATCTCGGCCGGGGTGGAAACTGGCTGACCGAGGTGACTTATCTGATCCATAACTGAGAGTTAAGTGTTAGAGTTTGCCAAATCCTATTCTTATTACACCTTTCCTGGTTCAAAGCAAGCTTAGAATGAGACTTACCCGGTAATTCCTTAGTTTGTGTACCAACGATCATAAGTGTAGGTAATAAAGGTTTATCCTTTATTGGGGTTTGAGTGTGCTTCCATCCCATCTTTGTGAGTTAGCCTGAGACTTACCCGGTAAAGGTTGATTCTATTCCCTTAGATGGTGTGTTAGTTTGAGGTTACAGTTCTTTATCTTGATTCCTTGAGACTTACCCGGTAATAGGAGTTACGGTTTAGGATTAGTGTGTAGTGAGACTTACCCGGTGATCTACTCCACTTTAGTAACACCTTCCCCACGCAAAAATCTCAGCTTTGTCCGCTTATCTATAGATCTTGAGTTGGAACCACAACTAGATGCTTTAATCCCTAGAATTGCATGTTTGCTTTATTGACTTCTTATTCATCTTTGATTGTGTTAATTGCTCTTTGTGGTTAGTATTCACGAAGCTTACCGTTATTGACTTTGTTTCACCGAGTCCCTGTGATCGACCCCTGGAATTTTCTTGCTTTTTACTACGATTGACCCGTACACTGCGGGTTCGCATCCTTGTTTTAAGCTTAAGTCTAGGGTTATAAATTTAAAGCTTGCACACACCGTTTGGAGCGAACAAGTTTTTGGCGCCGTTGCCGGGGACTTGGTCTAGACCGAGCCGGTACGGTTTGCTCTTAGGGCGCTTGCCCTGTGTCATCTAACCACTCTACTTGAGTGACTTTTGCAGGTTCTTTCTTAGGTATATGCGAAGAACCCGCGCTGGGAAGGAAATCGTTCCTTACGATCCCGAACCAGAAAAGACATACAAGCGACGCTTGAGAGAAGCAAAGATTGCCCAACAAGACGATCGCGATCTTGCGGCCGAATTGAAAGAGACGTTAGAGCTGCTACGTCTCAGCAAGGAAGAACTAAGGCAAGAAAAAGAAGAGAATCGCACCAGGACTGCAGCTATCGAAGCGGAGATAGCAGTCATCCGAAATCAGATTCTACTTCGACCGAGGGAAGATCCCCCTGTTGATCCTCGACCGATGCAGGATCCAGTAGCTGATCTTCGACCGAGGCAGATTCCAGTACCTGACGCCCCGGCCGATGTACCTCCACCTCGGATGCCAGTCCGAGATGTTCTTCTTGCAGGAATCCCACAAACCCTAGGTCAAAGGATGGACCCTAATCAACAACTGAGGCGTCCAGGAGTGAACCTAGGAGATCCAGCAGATCATGACTACGAACTTCGACCGCAAGTTCTAGCCATGATTCGCCAATGCCAATTCGGAGGGCTAGAGAAAGAATCGCTGCATCAACATCTTCAAAACTACGAGATCTTGATGGAAACCTTGCGACCTCCTAGAATTGAGAATAACAACTACAAGCTAAGACCTTTTTACTTTTCTTTAAAAGATACAGCTCTTACTTGGTATCAATCTCTTCCTCCAGGAAAAATTAGCACATGGGAGGAGATGACTACGGAATTCTTGACCAAATTCTTTCCCCCCTCAAAGACCGCTGAAATGAGAGGGAAGATCAACACTTTCATTATGAAGGACAAGAAGAGCTTGTCCAAATCTTGGGAGCGGTTCAAGGATATCCTCTTGGATTGCCCACATCATGGGATTCCAAAGATCGAGTTGTTGGAGATCTACTTCAAAGGACTGGACGGAAGCACCCAGTTCAATCTCCAACTACTCTCCGCCGGTACCTTCATGGACATGGCGATTGATGAGGCTTGGGACTTCATTGAGAAGCAAGCCTTGCACATGGAGAAATACACCCACCAAGGAGCTGAAGGTGGAGTTAAAAGAGTCAACTTTCAAGAGACTCAACCCGACAACAATCAACTCACGTCTTTGAAGAATGACGTGAAGCAATTGAAGGAACTCTTGATGGCTCAAACTAAGAAGGAAGAGCAAGGGCAAAGGAACAACAACAACAACGGGTACCGTAACAACAACAACGGTCCCCGAAACAACAACTACAACAACAACAATAGAGGATCCAATAGCAACAACTGGAGGGCGAATAACCAAAATCACGGTAACAATCATTCAAACTCCAACTCTAATGATTCCTCTAACCCTTTCCTCTCTTCTCCTTCTTCTTCTTCTACTCCATTAAAGAGCCAAGGGCAAGGATCAAGTTCGTCTCAACCAGAAAAGAAAGACGCAGTTCTGGAGGCTATCTTGATCAAGCTTAGCGCTATGGAGAATTCTATGACTTCATTTTCGAGGGCCCAAAAGTCCTTCGAACAACAACTTGCTAATAGGGCGAATGAGGCGCCAAGAGATCCAGGGAAGCTTCCAGCAAAGACGGAAACTAACCCTAAGGGCCAGTGCATGGCCATAACAACGAGGAGTGGACTTAAAACTGCAGATCCAGTACCTCGTTCGACGCAGACCACCTCGGTCCAGATCCAGTCGAAGAACACCTCGACCGAGATGCCAACCGAGGTGGAGCAACAGAAAGCAGGAGGGACAACTGAAACTTATACTCCACCTCCTGCATACAAACCACCACTCCCATTCCCTCAGTCCAGAGCCAGAGCACATCTAGACAAGCACTATGGTAAGTTTCTTGACTTGATGAATAAGCTCCATATTAATATTCCCTTCCTTGATGCTATTCTAGGTATGCCCGCCTATGGGAAGTTCTTAAAAGAAATCTTATCAAGGAAGAGGAAGTTGGAGGATGTTGGTGAAGTTAGGATGACATCTAAATCCTCGGAGCTTATCAAGATCATGAAGGAAAAGATGCCACCTAAGTTGAGAGATCCCGGCTCGTTTTGCATTCCCATTCAAGTTGGGGATGTCACTTGCGAAGCCCTTTGTGATCTAGGAGCCAGCGTGAGCATCATCCCGCTGGAGCTATGCACGAAGATCGGTCTTGGAGAGCCCAAGCCGGTCAAGATTCGACTTTATATGGCGGATCGCTCCATTACCCACCCCGTGGGCATCTTGGAGGACGTTCCGGTCAAGTTAGGTAACTTCTATCTACCTATAGATTTTGTTGTACTTGACATTCCCGCAGATTATCCTATTCCTATTATTCTCGGGAGGCCATTTCTAGCAACTTCGGGTTGCAAGAACGCCAAGTTGAAATTCAACGTTGGTGGCGATGAGGTGGAGTTCGCACTACTTGCAGCCATGAAAGGGGAGCAACTAATTGATGATATCTTCAACATCTTCGATGAAGAAGAATCAAGAGAATTGGTGAGCTCTATCCTTATTAACGATCCACTCGAAAGAGTTATTAGCTTCAGTTTAATGGAGGAAGGTATAGATGCTTCTTGTGATGCAGATATACGGAGCTTGAAGGCACTGGAAGAAGATCCAGGAGCTAAAACTGAGAAGCTAATTCAGGAGACGAAGATCTCCAGTCTCGGGCCCAGCAGCAGCACCTCGACCGAGGCACCTTCTGGACTGAGCGAGGCGACTGAAGAACATCTCGGTCAACGCCTCTGCGCCTCGACCGAGATCGATGGCGAGATGATGTCTGCTGAGATTACTAAGAATAATAATCTTCTTACGCCCTCCTCTGATATTCATCCACTGTTGGTGGAACATTCCATCCACCAACTTTCTGATAATAAAGGTCCTTGGTATGTTGATATTGTGAATTATCTTGTTTGCCAGGAGATACCGCCCGGATTGACGTACTCTCAAAAGAAAAGATTCTTCAAGGAAGTACGACATTACTACTGGGACGAGCCGCTGCTATTTAAGCGCGGACCGGATGGGATGCTTCGAAGGTGCATTCCGGAGGATGAAGTTAATAGCGTCATAAGGCATTGTCATTCACTTCCTTGTGGGGGACATGCTAGCACCGATAAAACATGCGCTAAGGTATTGCGTTCCGGTTTCTTTTGGCCCACATTATTTAAAGATGTACAAGCTTTTGTTGTCTCTTGTGATGCATGTCAAAGAACAGGGAACTTATCAAGGAGAAACGAGATGCCACTTAATAACATCCAAGAAGTGGAGATCTTTGATGTATGGGGGATTGACTTCATGGGACCTTTTCCATCCTCCGGAGGAAACCTCTACATTCTCCTTGCAGTTGATTACGTCTCTAGATGGGTTGAAGCCATTGCTTCTCCCACTAACGACGCCAAGGTGGTTGTGAAGTTCTTGAATAGAACTATCTTTCCACGATTTGGAACTCCACGCATCATCATTAGCGATGGAGGAACACATTTCATAAACCGGAAGTTCAAGGCACTTCTATCGAAGTATGGGGTAACCCACAAGGTATCGACTACTTATCACCCTCAGACTAGTGGACAGGTCGAGATCTCGAATAGAGAAATCAAGGCAATTTTGGAGAAGACCGTCTCTAGAACGAGGAAGGATTGGTCCATGAAATTGGACGATGCTCTTTGGGCGTACAGGACCGCATTCAAGACTCCCATAGGTACCACTCCTTATAATTTGGTATATGGGAAGTCTTGCCATTTGCCCGTTGAATTGGAACACAAGGCGTATTGGGCTATCAAATGGTTGAACTTTGACATCAAGGATGCTGGTGAGAAGCGACTATTGGAACTCAACGAGCTGGAGGAGCTGCGTTTGAACGCTTATGAGAACGCCAAAATCTACAAGGAAAGGACGAAGAGATGGCATGACAAGCGTATCATCCTAAAGGAGCTTAACGAAGGAGACTTAGTTCTACTCTTCAACTCTCGCCTCCGCCTTTTTCCAGGTAAGTTGAAATCTAGATGGACCGGACTTTACGTTGTGAAACATGTTTTCCCTCATGGTGCAGTTGAGATATGGGGCGAAACTAGCGGAAGCTTCAAGGTCAACGGTCATAGGCTTAAGAAATACCAACCGGAAACGCCGGTTGAGGAGGTTGCACCAATATACCTCGTATGAGACGCAGTATGGTCCAACTAGCGACCTTAAACCAAGCGCTTCTTGGAAGGCAACCCAAGGTATTGCTTTCTTTTTCCCGTTTTCTAGTCTAGCTTAGATAGTTTTGTTTTTGCTTTGCTTTGCTTTGTTTTTGGCGTTCTAGACAGACAACAGGGAATATCTAAGGAAGGAGCATAACTGGAAGGACAGAAGTTCGAGATTTTGAGAAGACAGAAGCATCTCGGTCACTGTCAGAGCATCTCGACCGAGTTGATTCTTGAGCAACCGAGGCGACTAGAGTTTCTGCAGAACCACCTCGGTCCAGTCGAGACCATCTCGACCGAGGTGATAGCAGATCCAGGAACAGTATAAAAAGGGGAAAAAAAAATTACTTTTCACTTTTTATCTTCTTCACCTCGACCGCGGCGACAGTCCACTTCGCTCTCTCTCAGATCTCGCTCGTTTTCGAAGATTTCCGTTTCTAAACTGAGATTAAAGGGTAGAGGAACCGATTGCAACAACAGATCTGCAAAGAAATCGAGTGAATCGACCGAAACGAGGTAAAACAAGTCAAAACCCTAACTCGTTCATTCGTTTCGATTTGGGCTTTGGTTGCCCTTGATTTTGCTGAGAAAGGATTTAAGTACCCCTTAGGAAGCAATTGTAGTGATTTTAGGGGGAAAAGAACTGAATTTCTGAGAATTGGAATCGCGACTGCTACGCCTCGGTCCGGTCGAACTGCATCTCGACCGAGGTGATTTCTGAGTCTTGTCAGTGACCGAGGTGGTCTGACAGTGTTGAGTAAAAATGAGTTCCGATCGTCGTCTAGCCCTGAGAGACAGATCCTCACCTTCCCCTTCTTCTTCTTCTTCCCGTCCTTACCGCCCGGTTATCCACGAGAGATGCCGGGTAGACTATGAGCGCATAGCCAGCCGTCCAGTTATCGCACCTCGATTTCTGGACGTGTCGGCTTTTGATTGCCTAGGGTTAGATGCTAACCTTAGGAGGATGATTGCTACTGTTGGGCTGGATCAGTTTACTGAGATCTGAGCCCCAGCTTATTTGGAGCCGACCTTAGAGTTTGTTAGCTCCTTCTCCTACCTTCCCACAGACCAGTCTGTGAAGTACCGGTTGATGAACCGGAACTTCATAGTTCCTTTAGAGATATGGAGAGAGATTTTTGGCTTTTCTGAGCCCACCGCCACCGACTTCCCCTCCCGATCCGTAGCTAGGGAGTTCTGGGGGCAGATTGCCCATATTACTAAGCATGCAGACAGATGGCGCCTTGGAGATTCCAGGGAGAGGGTCATCTTCCACCCAGCTTTCAGACTAACCCACAGGATATTTAGCGAGACACTTCTGGCGCGTACTGAGACGCCCCAGAAGATCCGACAGGGCGAGCTCTTCAGCCTCTACTACATGGTTACAGGAGGTTTCCCAGACTTTGGCTTGTTCTTGGCAGAGGATCTGCACAAGATCAAGGCCAAGGCAAAGGGAGACATTTGCTGCGGAGGTCTAGTCACCCATATTGCTACCTATCACGGGATGGACCTCAGTGTATGTACGATGGCGGCGGCTCCGAAGCCGCTCGGATTACAGGAGATGATCACACGGAGGATTCTGGTTCCCCGTGGTTTGACCACTCCATACGTTGCTATGCCTTGGGAGCGGACTGCGCCACAGGGGATCCGCTGGTCTGCTCAGTTCACAGTCTTCGATCCGCATTACTGGCAGACAGCTTGGGCTCCACTGATGGAGGATCATAGAGAGGCAGCAGCTGCCCCGGCTGAGGAGGAGGAGGATGACGACGACGAGGAGACGGTGGATGAGAGAGATGGTGGAGTCCCGATGGATACAGGGACAGATACTGCAGGGACGAGCGCACCACCGATCATAGATTTGGATGATGAGGAGGATACTGAGCCTGCACCTGCTGCACCTCCTGCTAGATCTGCTAGGCGTCGGACACGCCGTCATAGAGACACTGAGGCTCATCGTCGGATCGATGATCTGACTGACCAGATGATAGATTCTTATGCTGCCCTTACTGTGGACATGCATGAGAGATTTGCCGCCCAGCACCGACACCTTGACAGCTGGACTCAGCAGATGTTAGAGGGGCAGCACTATCAGCGTAGGATGATGGAGCTACAGTTCCAACAGACCATGGGGTATCCGTTCGACCCGACATAGTATCCGTACGTACCACCACCACCACCGCCGGATCAGGATTATTGAGGAGCTGCAGGATTTTCTTATTATATTTTTTTATGCAGTTCAGCTATTTATCCGGTGAGTTCTCTCATTTTCTAGACTTTTATTTGACCCACTTGGACAGTGTGTCCCAAGTATGGGGTGTTTGTATTATTTGACTACCTTTTGATGTATTTGACTACTTGATGTATTATATTTCATCGGATATTTTATTTATGCATCACTTCTGCATTTATATGATTATCTGATATTACATGCATACCTACAGGTTATTTGATTGAGAAAAACGTCAAAACTGAAAAAAAAAATGGTTTTAAAAAAAAATTTTCGATCTCGACCGAGTCAGTCTTGGCCAAACGAGGCATTTCACCTCGGTTGAACCAAGAACACCTCGACCGAGGTGTGTTAACTGAGAGTTTTCGAAAACGATTTTGTGTTACTTATCTGGATATGATCTCAGTGAAGATCTTGTTTACTGACTGGTTTTGAATCCTTTATGTGTTTGAAAGGTTTTATAATATGTTTAAGTTGCTAAATGCTTTGTTTGAAATTATTAGCATGTTTAATACTTTGTTTTTATCCAAATTATGTTGAATTTGAAGGTTGACACCGCAGGTTAAGTTCTCTCACTTTCTTCTTGGAAAGACCAAGGCAATTCATTCTCTTCTTCTTCTTCTTCTTGATCATGCTTAGCCCCTCATATACATTTTGCCTCCCTTTACCTATCCGGGAATTTGGAAGCAAGCAAAGTGGTGAAAGCAAGTGAAGTTGAGAAGTGGCTGGAAGTGAAAGTGTTAGAAAGCAATAATAGGTTTGGGGAAATCAATCATGAAGATGAGTAACTCGGCACCATTCACATAGCCGGGTGTTTGTGTCTTGCCAAAGTCGGATTGAGCGATATTCCTAACGGATCATGGTATGTGCATCAAGGGTTTGATGCATCTCGAGAAATTGATGATTGCAGATTTCCTAGGCTTCGGTTATTGTGCACCTCTGTCCATGCATCCCAAAAAGTAAAGTAAAAAGAAAAAGTGTGAAATAAGCAAAGCTTATTGGTGGAAGATGTTGCAAAGTCGAAGTGAGGTGAAGTTCATCCTTTTCCCGGATTCTAGCACCACATTACCTTACACACATCCCTACCCTACACGTTTCTTGACTTTTCTTTTGGGAAGCCCTTGAGACCTTGAGCTTGTTGATTGACTTAGTGGTTTAAACTGGATTATACATGATTAATTTTGATAATTATGATTTATTATGCATTCTATGATTTTATGCAAAGATGAACAACTTTCTTATATTTATAAAATGTTTTGAGCATATTGAGTTTTTAATTCCATGAAGTATTCTCTTAGAGTGATCTATGATAGTTGCACACCATAAAAATGTTTTTGAAAGACTTTTTATTGATTTTCTCGATTATAATCCATTCTATCTTCTATATGCGGAACTTGCTTGGGGACAAGCAAGGGCTAAGTATGGGGTATTTTGATAGCATGAATTATAGTCTATATTTTGGGGTTTGTTTGGACGTTTTATCTTTCATAATCTGCATGTTTGTATGTATATTATGTGATTTTACTACCATTTCATCTACCTTTGCGAGAATCGAGGTCTACACCTAGTTTTGTTGTAATTGCAGGTAAAATGGTACGTTTCGCATTAAAAAGGAGCAAAAGGAGTCATGAGTCATTTGGAGCTACATCCAGGGAACATAGCTATGGATTAAAGATTTACTTTGGACCAGTTTTGAGAGATTTCACATTCAGTTGTGACTCACCTCGGTTGACCAGAGATTCATCTCGACCGAGGTGATCCAGAGACGCCGACTCGACCGAGGCGAACACCTAGGACGCGGCGAGAATATTTTATTCTTGGCTGAGATCTTTTAAAATTGGAAAGTGATCTTATATTTTTGGGCTTGGCTCCTGGAAGGAAGGAGATATGCAGAATCATATATTCTACCTATATTTATGGGAAAATATCTTTCTAAGATTTATTATCTTTGGAGGGTTATTTTCCTATAAAAAGGGTTGGATTTCCACAATTCCGACATCACGCTATACCGTCGATCAAGGTTTATAGCACGCAGCAGCAGCATACTCCAGTTAGGAGAGATTCGAAGAACCTTTTTGAAGGTTGAAGGAAGGTTGAAGTCCTTAGCTTTTATAGCTTTTTGGAGGGTTTTTGTAAGATTATCTTCAATTCCCTCACTTGTTGTCTTGTCTTGTTGGATTGCTATCCAAGGAACGCTTTGTTGTGATATTTGATTCAGTTATTGAAGTCTTTTCATTAAATTCTTCTTGTTCAAATATTCACCTTCTTCCCATATATTTAATACTTTCATAATGATGATGAGTGGCTAATTTCTTTGTGTGATTCTAGGGTGATTAGCTGAAGGTTGTGGGAAAAACAATGATAGAATAATCTTAGATTCCAGTAGGATCCTGAAAGTTCGAGTCTTTAACCTTAACCCTAAGCATCTCGTTCAGTCGATGAACATCTCGGCCGGGGTGGAAACTGGCTGACCGAGGTGACTTATCTGATCCATAACTGAGAGTTAAGTGTTAGAGTTTGCCAAATCCTATTCTTATTACACCTTTCCTGGTTCAAAGCAAGCTTAGGATGAGACTTACCCGGTAATTCCTTAGTTTGTGTACCAACGATCATAAGTGTAGGTAATAAAGGTTTATCCTTTATTGGGGTTTGAGTGTGTTTCCATCCCATCTTTGTGAGTTAGCCTGAGACTTACCCGGTAAAGGTTGATTCTATTCCCTTAGATGGTGTGTTAGTTTGAGGTTACAGTTCTTTATCTTGATTCCTTGAGACTTACCCGGTAATAGGAGTTACGGTTTAGGATTAGTGTGTAGTGAGACTTACCCGGTGATCTACTCCACTTTAGTAACACCTTCCCCACGCAAAAATCTCAGCTTTGTCCGCTTATCTATAGATCTTGAGTTGGAACCACAACTAGATGCTTTAATCCCTAGAATTGCATGTTTGCTTTATTGACTTCTTATTCATCTTTGATTGTGTTAATTGCTCTTTGTGGTTAGTATTCACGAAGCTTACCGTTATTGACTTTGTTTCACCGAGTCCCTATGATCGACCCCTGGAATTTTCTTGCTTTTTACTACGATTGACCCGTACACTGCGGGTTCGCATCCTTGTTTTAAGCTTAAGTCTAGGGTTATAAATTTAAAGCTTGCACACACCGTTTGGAGCGAACAACCCCTACCGGTCCTGCTCTCCCAAGGCATGGCCGCATAAGGCGGACCTCTATGTGTGGGGAAGATGAGCCCTCTAGTCATGAAGGCATGAAGTCCTAAGGGTAAGGCTGGTATACGGGTACAGGCAGAGAAATCAACACCCAAACTCCTAGCAAGGTGGGTAACTATCCCACCGTATCCAATGTTGCCCTTCCTCTTGTTCTTAAGCTTGCTCATAGTAGCAGCTAAGAGGGTGGCACAGTCAGCTCGGCGCCCATACAGCATAGAATACAGCAAAAATAGCTCATCCGTCTTGATCTTTTGGGGCGTCTCCGTCCTAGGAAAGAGACACTCCGAAAGAACACGGTGAGCAATCTTCAAGGCCAAGTGATACATCAACTTGGCCTTGGTATCAGCAGGTTGCCAGCGGTCCTCGCTGGCGTAGATCATCGCTACCTCCTCCCAAAAGTCCTTGGCGTAAACGCCACTAGGAAAGCGACCGTTAAAGGTCTCATGAAACCCGAAGAAAGTCCCGAACTCACGGATGGAAAAGTCATAGTTTCTTTCCATAAGACGGAAAGAAACGGTCCTATCTACATGGCTATGCTCGAAAGAAGTCACAACCTCCCTCGTAATCTCCTCATACGCGTCTTCTCGGATAGCCGAGAAGACAACTAGTCCGGCTCTATCCAAGAGCCAAGTAAGGTCATCTACGATGTTAAGAGGAGTTAGCTCCTCTAACAGCAGGTACCTAGGACCAATCACAACCCTCCCCTCAATCCTCTCGAATGCAGCGAGGTGATCCTCATGTATAGTCGGTACTCTAGGGCTAGGAGGTGAGGGTGATGAAGGTGAAGATGGAGGTGAAGGGGAAGAAGGTGGTGGTGCTCTAGAGGATGAAGAAGAAGAGGGATTACCTTTCCTCTTCTTGTTCTGGTCATTCTTTTTCTCTTTAATCCTCCTTGAAACTCTCCTTACGAAATCCATCACTGTCAAGAATCACGGTCTGTTCTAGCCTTTCCACGGCCGTGGTTCTTCCAGGAACCGTGGTTCGTCTCAGTTTTTCGCAAATCTCAGAATTCAACTCTCAAACTCAACAATCAGGCAGCCCTAATCTAATTCCTTCCAATTTGGGAAGGAATTAGATTAGGGCCCTCGTTTTGTCGCTTGGATCTTGTTGGTGGTCGAATGTGCTTCAATTTGGGAAGAAGAATCGTTGAAAACGATTAAGAAACGAGAAATTTAGGGTCGTGGAAAAGGCTTTTGTGGAGTGTTTTGGTGAAGAACGTGGTTTATATAGTCACAGGCAAAATTTTGAAAATCACGGTCTGTCGGGGTGTTCCACGGCCGTGGAAATGTACGGAACCGTGGTTTTGGTGATTTTTCAAAGGCTTTTGGAAATTACGGTCACTGTAGCTGTCACGACCGTGGTTTAGGCCGTGGAACTCTCTGTAAAGCTCCAAAGTTCAAGTTTCGTCACTTTTCTTCAACATTATCCTTCCCTTTTCCTTTTCCATCGTTCCTACATCCAAAAACACGAACATACCGGAAGAAATCAAAGGCAAAACAAAGCGAAAAACGTCTAAACTAAGCTAAACTATGAATCGAAAACAAAAACAAAAATGCAATACCTTGGGTTGCCTCCCAAGAAGCGCTTTGTTTAAGGTCCGTAGCTAGACCAATCTCGCACTTATTCGAGTGCGGTAGGCGCGAACTCTTCAGATTGGAGTTCCGGCGTATACTTCTTGAGTCGTTGGCCGTTCACCTTAAAGCTTCCGCCTGCTTCACCCCATACTTCAACTGCACCATGGGGGAAAATACGCTTAATTAGAAAAGGTCCGGTCCAACGAGACTTAAGCTTACCTGGAAAGAGACGAAGCCTTGAATTGAAGAGGAGAACTTGATCTCCTTCTTTGAAGTCCTTTGGAATGATATGCTTATCATGCCAACGCTTTGCTCTCTCCTTATAGATCTTGGCGTTTTCATAAGCGTTCAAGCGGAGTTCGTCCAGCTCATTAAGGTCTAGGAGACGCTTCTCTCCCGCTTCCTTCATGCTGAAATTCAGCCACTTGATAGCCCAAAACGCTTTGTGCTCCAACTCCACCGGTAAGTGACAAGACTTCCCATACACAAGGTTGTATAGTGTGGTTCCTATGGGAGTCTTGTATGCAGTCCGGTATGCCCACAATGCATCGTCAAGCTTCAAAGACCAATCCTTCCTAGTCCTTGAAACCGTCTTCTCTAAGATTCCTTTGATCTCCCTATTTGAGATCTCAAGTTGTCCACTTATTTGTGGATGGTAAGGGGTAGCAATCTTGTGAGTAACCCCATACTTAGCTAGAAGAGCTTCAAAGCGCCGGGCAATGAAGTGAGAACCTCCATCACTAATGATAGTCCTTGGCGTCCCAAATCACGGGAAGATGGTCTTGTTAAAGAACTTAACCACCACCATGGCATCATTGGTGGGAGAGGCAATTGCTTCCACCCATCTAGAAACGTAATCTACCGCCAATAGTATGTATTGGTTTTCACAAGAGGATGGGAATGGTCCCATAAAATCTACTCCCCAAACATCGAAAATCTCCACCTCTTGGATGTTGTTGAGGGGCATCTCATTCCTCCTAGAGATATTTCCTGTTCTTTGACAAGCATCGCAGCAAGAAACAAAGGATTGCACATCTCTAAATAAAGTAGGCCAAAAGAATCCGGATTGCAATACCTTTGCGCTAGTCTTGTTCAAACTAGCGTGTCCTCCACAAGGTAGTGAATGACAATGGCGGATGACACTTTTCATCTCATCTTCCGGCACACATCGCCGAATGATGCCATCCGGACCTCTCTTAAAGAGGAGAGGTTCGTTCCAAAAGTATTCCCGGATATCCTTGAAGAACTTCTTCCTTTGTGCGTAGGATAATCCGGGCGGTATCTTCTGACAAACCAAATAGTTAACAAAATCAGCAAACCATGGTTCGTTACCTTTGGAGATCACATCGATGCACTCCTCAATAAGGTGTAGGTGTTCGTCCGGGAAGGAGTCGTCGATGGGTAAATGGTCGTCCTCTAGATGTGTTAGGCGACTCAAATGATCCGCAACAGAATTTTCTGAACCTTTCTTGTCGCGGATCTCAAGATCGAATTCTTGTAGGAGAAGAATCCATCTAATTAGCCTTGGCTTCGCATCTTTCTTCGCAAGGAGGTACCGGATCGCAGCATGATCCGTGTAGACAATCACCTTTGCACCTACAAGATAAGAGCGAAACTTGTCAATAGCATAGACAATGGCTAAAAACTCCTTTTCGGTAGTGGCGTAGTTGAGCTGCGCTTCGTCTAGCGTCTTGCTAGCATAGTATATGGCATGGGTTCGTCCTTCCTTTCGTTGTCCAAGGACAGCTCCAATAGCTACGTCACTAGCATCGCACATAACCTCAAAGGGAAGAGTCCAATCCGGAGGTTGGATAATAGGTGCTGAAATTAGAGCTTGCCGAATTGTGTTAAACACATCCAAACATTCCTGCGAAAACTCAAAAACCGCATCCTTCATCAATAGATTAGTGAGAGGTTTTGATATCTTAGAAAAGTCTTTAATGAAACGTCTATAGAATCCAGCATGTCCTAGAAAACTTCTTATCCCTTTCACCGAAGTTGGGGGAGGAAGTTTCTCTATGGTCTCTATCTTAGCTTTATCTACTTCTATCCCTCTACTAGAGACTAAGTGACCTAATACAATTCCTTCCTTAACCATAAATTGACACTTCTCCCAATTAAGAACTAGGTTAGTGTCTTCACACCTTTGCAAAACAAGAGAAAGGTTAGAAAGGCAATCGTTAAAAGAGGAACCGTATACGGAGAAGTCGTCCATGAAGACTTCCATGATTTCCTCTATGTATTCGGAGAAGATGGCCATCATGCACCGTTGAAAGGTGGCTGGGGCGTTGCAAAGCCCGAACGGCATTCTCATGTAAGCAAACGTACCCCATGGGCACGTGAATGTGGTCTTCTCTTGATCATCCGGGTGTACCGGGATCTAAAAGAAACCACTATAACCGTCAAGATAGCAAAAATGCGAATGTTGCGCTAACCTTTCAAGCATTTGATCGATGAATGGCAATGGGAAGTGATCCTTCCTCGTTGCGTTGTTGAGCTTGTGGTAGTCTATGCACATCCGCCATCCTGTCACGGTTCGGGTAGGAATGAGTTCGTTGTTCTTGTTGGTGATGACCGTCATTCCTCCCTTCTTCGGAACTACTTGAACCGGACTCACCCACTTACTATCGGAGATAGGGTAGATGATACCCGCATCAAGAAGTTTAAGAATTTATTTCTTGACAACCTCCTTCATGGTCGGATTTAACCGCCTTTGAGGTTGTCTTGATGTTCTAAAATCTTCCTCCATTAGTATCTTATGCATGCATAGGGAGGGTTTAATTCCTACTAAATCCTCAATAGTATATCCTAAAGCTTTTCTATGTTTCCTAAGGACAAACATGAGTTCATTATGTTCATCTATGCTTAGATCGGAACTAACAATAACTGGAAAGGTAGAATTAGGTCCTAGAAAAGCGTACCTTAGATGAGTAAGAAGTGGTTTTAGTTCCATCGCTTTCGGAGCTTCCAATGATCCTTGAGGAGCATCCGATGTCTCCTTAGAAGTTTCTAAGGGTGTTGAATGTGTGGGAGAAGAATCGAAAGAAGTTGAAGAAGTGTCTCGATCACCCCTTTCCACGCCCAAAATTACGGTTTCCCCATGTTCTCCACGGCCGTGGTTTAGGGCGTGAAAAGGAAATACGGTTGTCATGCCTTCTCCACGACCGTATAACCCCCTGGAGTGGGACACGGTTTTGGTTGTGAAATCCACGGCCGTGGAATATAGTGTGTGGTCGTGGATTCTCACGTTTTCTGCCTCATCGTGGAGTTTTTCAAACTTCACTTCATGCATCTCTTCTTGTGCTTCTAAGGCTTCAATTTCCTCATTGCACTCTTCTTCTTCCCCTACATTTGTTAGACTCATAGTGATAACTTTTTGTAAAAGATCGTTAAAGAGAATCGCACTTACCTCCTCCCTAGACAACCCTTCTTCATCTTGGATATCGAATATATCCTCATCAAAGATTGGCTCCTTCACTAGAGTGGAAAGAACGAATTCTACTTTCTCTTCTCCTATATCAAAAGCGAGTCTACCATTCTTGCAATCGACTATGCAGCCGGAAGTTGCAAGAAACGGTCTTCCGAGTATGATCGGGACCGGACTATCTGCAGGAATATCAAGCACGACAAAATCAATGGGAACAAACAATTTACCTAGCTTGACCGGGACGTCTTTTACAATACCGACGGGCGAGTAATGGATCGATCTGCCATGTACAACGTCATCTTCACCGGTTTAGGGTCGCCTAAACCGATCTTCCTACACAACGCAAGTGGTATGATGCTCACACTTGCTCCCAAGTCACATAAAGCATCATATGTGACATCTCCCACTCCTATGGGAATGCAAAACGACCCCGGATCCTTTAGCTTTGGGGGCATTTTCTCCTTCATGGTCTTGATGAGATCCGAAGAGTCCGAACTCATCTTAACCTCACCGAAATCTTCTAGCTTCCTCTTGTTAGAGAGGAGCTCCTTCAAGAACTTGCCATAAGCCGGCATACCTACAATAGCATCGATAAAGGGTATATTAATATGCAGCTTGCTCATGAGTTCTATAAACTTACCAAACTGTTTATCTAGGCGCGCTCTCGCTCTAGATTGAGGGAATGGTAGGGGAGGTTTGTAAGCTGGAGGAGGAACGTAGACATCTTCCTTCTCCTTCCCCTTCTCTTTGTCTTTCTCTACGGGGACTTCAACAAACTTAGGCTGCGGATCGGTGGTAGTCACTCCGCTCTTAGTTGTAATTGCTATCACCCTTCCCTTAGGGTTGTCCTCCGTCTTTCCTGGAAGTTTCCCTTGATTCCTAGGAACTTCCTCCGCATGGCTGAACATTTGGTTTTCTAAAACCTTTTGGGCTTTGTCAACCTTAGAAATTTGATCATCAACCTTAATGATGCGGTTCTCCAACCCTTGTAGCTTTCCCAAAATCGTTTCCAACATGGGATCGGGCTTCTCCTTCCCCGAATTGTTTCCTCCATTAGATGATTGGCCCTGGCTTTTCAAAGGAGTAGAGGAAGAGGAAGGCGGAGTTAGTGAATTAGAATTGGAAGGATAAGAGTTACCGAAATTTTGTTGATTGGAGCGCCAATTGTTGTTGTTTGAACCCCTATTGTTGTTCCAATTATTGTTCCGGTTGTTGTTATTGCCATTCCAATTGTTCCGGTTGTTGTTCCGGTTGTTGTTGTTGTTGTTGCGGTTTGTGTTCTCACCGCCATTGTTATTGTTGCCCAAATATCCAACATCCTTGCCTTGTTGCTTTGGAAAGTTGGTCTTGATAGCCTCCTTCAACTCTTTGATCTCATTGTTGAGGGAGAAAATCTGATTTTGAGCTTCATGTGTGAGCTTTGCTCCTTGCTCCACATGATTTCCCTCCACTTTTCGGTGGGAATACTTCTCTATGACCCTTGCTTGCTTCTCAATGATGTCCCAAGCGTCATCTTCTCTCATGTCCATGAATGTTCCACATGAGAGGGATTGGAGGTTGAATTGCGTTCCCGCATCCAGCCCCTTGTAGTAAATTTCCAGCAATCCAAGCTTGGATATGCCATGATGAGGGCAATCCAATAACAAGTCCTGAAATCTTTCCCATGATTGAAACAAACTTCCGTTAGACCTCATGGAAAATGCATTGATCTTACCTCTAAGTTCCGCCGTTTTGGATGGCGGAAAGAATTTGGTGAGGAACTCCGCGGAAAGGTCTTCCCACGTGTCTAGTTTCCCACTAGGAAGAGCTTGATACCAAGACAACGCTTTCCCTTTCAAGGAGAAGAAGAAATGCTTGAGCTTATAGTTGTTGGTAGTAGCGTTCTTCGGCCTCATTGTCTCCATCATACACTCAAATTTTTGCAAGTGTTGGTGTGGAGATTCAGCGCTTGTCCCGCCAAATTGGTTTTGGCGAACAAGATTAATGACTTGAGGGTTGAAGCTAAACCCTTGTACATCATTAGCATCAAAATTCACACCTAGACGGCGTGGTTGTTGTGTTGGATCCATCCTTTGGCCAAGAGTTCTTGGCTCATCATCTACACGTTCGATCCTCGCATTCCTAGGTGGAACACGACGATTAGCAGCTCCTCGTGGATGGAAAGGATTCACATTGATCGTGGGATCAATTTCCTCTAGCGGTGGCATGGAAGAATCACTATCATCGGCGGATGAATGTCTTCTTCTTCTTGATCTTGATCCCCTCCTTGAGGATTTCTTGCTCCCCTTATTCTTAAGGTCGCTTAGTTCTATCCTCATTTGGAAAATCATATCCTGTAGATTGTTAACTTGAGATTGATGACGATCCATTTCATCCCGGCGGATGTTCTCATTCCATTGGAGTTGAGCTTCCTTCTCCGTCAACTCCGCTTGAAGATCACGTTCGTGTTCTTCAGCCATCTTCTTTTCCTTACGCTTTTGCCTTAAAGTCCTCTCAAGCTCTTGATCAAGAGGTAAGAGGTCTTCGGTATTCCTAGACCTGCGCATGCACTCAAAAAGATATCAAATAACGAGAGCAAGCTCCCAAGCTTGACAACCGGCTACCGAATTCGGCCTAGACCAAATCCCCGGCAACGGCGCCAAAAACTTGTTTGCCACTTAGCGTGCGTGCAAATAAGCTTTAAATTTATAAAACTAGAATCAAGCAAGCGAACCCGCAGTGCACGGATCGACGTACTTAAGCAAGAATTCCAGAGTATCGAACACAGGGATTTGGGGGGAACAAATTCGATTTCAGATTATCAAGCAGGTAGATGTAAGAGCTTTGCAAATTATTGGGAAAACAACAATCCTAAAGATCCAAGTATCCAGCTGTGGCTATCGATTCAAGATGTACTAATGATATAAGGACAGAGTTAAGATATGCAAAGGTATACTAATGTAAGGTAATCGTACGGTGAAGTTCCAAAAACCTTATATAACTCACCTACAAGACACTCTCTATAAAGGTTGTTGAGGCTTCAGTATAGAAAGGTTCTAAAGGTAAGAATTAATGTCAAATACCTAAACTTGTAATCCAAAGATCAAGACTAACTAAACCGATTATGGTTGTGACACTCACAATCGAGGTAGAGGTTGTTGAGGCTTCACTACCACCTAGAAAAGGCAAGCCTAAACTAAGTTAAAGCAAATCTTTAACTTTGGATTAAAGTAAAAGCAAGTTCGTAGACTTAAGGGAAATCACGATTAGTTCTTGAGGTTCCACGGCCGTGGACTCAAGAACAGGCCGTAATTTAAGGTTGTCGGCGATTCTCTCTAACTCTCAGGGTCCAATCTGTTTACGATCGATCTATCATCACCTAAGCCACAACTATCAACCCTTCACCTTAGAATTGTTAAGGGTTTCTAGTCAACAATCATCATTATGATATCAAATTTAAAGATTAAAAGATTGAAAGATGAAAACTTCCGAAAACTTCCAATAAACTTCAAATCAATCTCAAAGTCACAATCAAGAACGAATATCGTCAATAGATTCAGAATAGAACAAACAAACACAATCTTAGGTAAGAAGGAAGAACGGGATGTCAGTCCGTCTTCTAAATCAAACCTAAACAAGAAGAGAAATCTTCTTGCAAACAATCTTCCGAATCTTCGATCTTCCGTCAATCCGGAAATCTCAATCACAATCTCCACCAAAGTGCGAGATTAGGGCAACTCCAAAGATGAGCGCAAAGTACGTCCTTTGCAAAATCGCAAAGATATCTAAGTCGCGGCGTGGCCGAAAGTGCGTCAAGCGGAGTCGTAAGGTAAACCTAAAGCGAGGTCGCAAAGTCTCTAAGCGGAGGTGACGGAATCTCCCTTCGTCCGTCCTTTTATAATGTATTATGAAGTAGCGGCCCGGCCCAATCTTTTAAAAGATCGTGGCTTAAAGTGTGGCGAAAAAGATCGCCAAGATCACGGTCGTGGAAGGTTCCACGACCGTAATTTAGAGCGTGATTTAGGGCAAAAACGTGATTCTTCCCTAGCCTCGTGCATTCCATAAGTTGACACTCCTTTTGCTCCTAAGAATGACCTCAATCCATGGACATACTCAATCAACTCATCCTTGCTTAATTCCGTTCGGAAATGACTCTCAATCACCTATAATCAACATAAAGCTTGTGTAGACATCCATATCGACAATATAGGCAAACTAGCTCACAAATGCAACAATGCTCAATCAAAGACTATCAATATGAATCAAATACACTTAGAAAACGTGCCTAAATTATCACAATATTTCATGCTAACAGATTGTTACAGTCGCTACTGAGGTATGTCAGATAGACGTCATCCGAGGTTGGGACCTTGGGAAGACGGAGTCTGTCATCAGTACCATACGAGAAGCTAGGCTGATAGCACAGGGATGTGATGCCTTCTGGTGCTATGCCATGAAGGATGGAGAGAGTCCAACATTGGAGGACATACTAGTGGTATGCGAGTTTGCAGACGTGTTTGTTGAGCCGTCGAGCTTGCCGCATCAGAGGAGTGTGGACTTCATTATTGAATTGGAGCCTGTCACGAGACCCATCTCGAAGGCCCCATATCGTATGGTGCCTGTCAAGATGTTGGATCTGAAGAAGCAACTTGAGGAGTTTGCTACGAAGGGCTTCATTTGCCCTAGTGTATCCCCCTGTGGAGCACCTGTCCTCTTCGTACGAAAGAAGGGGGGATCGTTGAGACTGTGTATCAATTACAGAGAGATGAACAAGGTGACCATCAAGAACAAGTATCCACTGCCACGTATTGTTGATCTACTTTATCAGCTTCAGGGAGCGACAATATTCTCCCAGATTGGCTTACGCTTAAGATATCAACAATTTAGGGTGAGGGAGCAGGATGTGCACAAGACGACATTTCATACCCTTTATGGACACTACGAGTTTGTAGTGATGCCATTTGGGTTGACGAATGCCCCAACAGTCTTTATGGAGTTTATGAATAGCATCTTCATCGACTTCCTTGATCAGTTTGTGGTAGTCTTCATTGATGACATTATGGTATACTCTCGTAGCAGAAGCATGCCGGTCATTTGAGGACGGTTTTGCAGATTTTGAGGGATAGAGAGTTGTATGCCAAGCACTCTAATTGCGAGCTCTAGATGCCAGAGGTAGCCTTCCTAGGCCATATTGTCTCCGCCAATGGGATCATGGTTGATCCGGCGAAGATCGAGTTTGTTGTTGCATGGACGACACCGACGAACGTCAAGGAAGTGCGTAGCTTTCTTGGCCTAGCCGGTTATTACCGACGCTTTGTGGAGGGATTTTCTGTGATTGCCCATCCACTTACGAGTCTTCTGAGGAAGACTACCAAATTCGTATGGACTGATCAGTGTGCCCAGAGCTTTGAGTAGTTGAAGAGGCATTTGACTTCTGCTCCTGTCTTGGCACAACTAGAGAGTTCTGAGGATTTTGTGGTTTACAGTGATGCATCCAAGCTAGGCTTGGAATGTGTATTGATGCAGAGGGGCAGAGTGATTGCATATGCGTCTCGACAGTTAAAGACGTATGAGGAGAACTACCCGACTCACGATTTGGAGTTAGCAGCGGTAGTTCATGCTTTGAAGATTTGGAGACATTACCTGTATGGTGCCTCATGTCAGATCTTCACAGACCATAAGAGTGTGAAGTATATTTTTACGCAGCGGGAGTTGAATAACCGCCAGCGTCGATGGCTTGAGTTGATCAAGGACTTTGACCTTGAGATTCTGTATCATCCTGGGAAGGCGAATGTTGTAGCTGACGCCTTGAGCAGGAAGACACCTCGAGAGAAGGCGATTGCGAGACTGATAGTTCAGCCTCAGCTTTAGAGGGATCTAGCATGGATAGAGATGAACATCCATTTTCCTGATGAGGATGTCCAGTTCTATGCTTTAGAGATTCTACCTGGTCTGTTGGATGAGATCCAACAGAAGTAAGGGACCTGCCCGACCTTGACGAGGATCAGAGAGAGGATGTCTCGTGGTGAGTTACCACAGTTTTCCATCGGAGCAGATGGAATGATGAGGCACCATGATCGTGTCTGTGTACTTGCTAGTGCAGAGTTGAGACAGAGGATCTTACAGGAGGCTCAATGTACACCTTACTCAGTACATTCAGGTACGAGTAAGATATACCATGATGTGAGATGCTCATATTGGTGTGGAGGGTTGAAGCCCGATGTAGCCAGATTTGTGGCACAGTGTGCGACCTGCCAGCAGGTCAAGATAGAGCATTGCAGACCTGGAGGTGAGCTCCATCTACTGCCAGTACCGCAGTGGAAGTGGGAGGACGTCTCCATGGACTTTGTGAACAGATTGAGGCCCAATAGGATTTTTGATGCTATTTGGGTTGTTGTTGACAAATTGACGAAGACGGCACTTTTCATCCCTATCAAAGAGACGTGGCTAGTGAGTAGATTGGCTGAGGAGTACACTAGACCAAAAGTGAGACTCCATGGTGTACCAAGGACGATCGTCTCTGATCGAGATGGACAGTTTACCTCGAGGTTTTGGCAGCAGATTTAGACTGCTTTGGGGATGAGTCTACACTTCACGACTGCGTTTCACCCCCAGACAGATGGTCAGTCAGAGAGGACCATCCAGACCCTTGAGGATATGCTGCGAGCTTGTGTGTTGGATTGGGGATAGGGATGGTCTGATTACCTGTCACTAGTTGAGTTCTCATACAACAACAACTGGCATGAATCTATAGGGGTGACTCCTTATGAGGCGTTGTATGGACGTAGGTACCGTACACCTTTATGTTGGAATGAGCCTAGCAGTATCAGTGGCGTAGTGCCGAGCAGATTCAGGATGATATGACTCGAGTAGCGCTGATTAGAGAGAGGATGCTGGATGCACAGAGTCGTCAGAAGTCATATGCAGACAAGAGCCGTCGACCTCTAGAATTCAGAGTGGGAGCTCATGTATGGATGAGAGTATCTCCGACGTGAGGCGTCAGACGTTTGGCATAAAGGGGAAGTTGAGTCCCCGATATGTCGGTCCTTTCGAGATACTAGATAGAGTCGGGAGGGCAGCCTACGCATTGCCTCCGAGGTTAGAGGGTGTTCACCCTGTGTTCCATGTGTCTCAGTTGAGAGAGTATATACCAGATCCGAGGTACATTGTGAGTTATGATGATTTAGTGGTTGAGCTGGACCACACCTTTGATGAGCATCCTATTGCAGTCCTAGAGCGAGGTGTGAGACGCTTGCGTTCGAAGGACATCCCCATTTTGAGGATAGAGTGATCGAGACGAGGACTTGAGGAGGCTACATGGAAGACCGAGGATAGTACCCAGAGGAACTATCTAGAGTTTTATGCTGAGATAGATGCACCTAGGGTCGATGAGTAGATCTTAGTGCTATCTTGGTGAGTATGTGATTATATGTGTATGTGCTTACATGCCTTGATATGTTTACTCCACGCTAGCTATGATGTGATTTATGATCTTATTAGATCTTGATGTGCTAGCGTGATGTATGATTATAGCCGGAGATGGTTCTTTCCTCCATGCTACCTTGAAGGACATAGTTTCATTGGAGATGTTATTCCTCCATGTGTTGCATATGAGTATGATTTGGCTAGATAGTGTTTTCTCTATGCCTTGTGATGTGGTATGGCGAGAGATGTAATTCCTCTACGTCTTTGGGTAGCGTTATGAACATGTTTTCTGGAGTTAATGATTCCTCCATGTACATGTTTGAGGTTATAGATTGATATAGGTTATGACCTTTTGGGCGGAGATGTGATACCTCCGATAGAGAGAGTTATACCTCGGCATATGGGTCCGAGAGGATTTGGGATTTTGCAAGTTTCGGGACGAAACTTGTTTTTAGGGGGGTGAGATGTAAGAGCCTAGTTGCTGAGTTGCTGAGAGTGAGTGCTGAGGGGGAAAAATGTGCCTAGACCGCGCCTGCGTGACCCAGAGGCCGCCCCTGCGGTTTGCCTGGGCCGCACCTGCGCCTCCCTGAGCCGCCCCTACGGTTTAGGGTGTGCTGCAGCAACCTTTGTTGACCCTTGACCCGTGCTTTATCGAGCTTCATCGAGTCCGAGCCAGCCGGAGAAGGACAAGCTTGAAGCGATGATGGAAACGATCTTGGGAAAGATGCAAGGATGGAGAATTGCATCACTTCAATTTTTAAAGCACAAAAAGCTTTGGAGAATCAAGTGTTTAGAAAAGCTGGAGAAGTTCCTACATATCAAGGGAAGCTTCCCAGAAAAACGGAGGACAATCCGAAAGGGAGGGTGATGGCAATTACTACAAGAAGTGGTGTAACAACCACCGATCCACATTCACCGAGGTTCCCGTTGAGAAGGAGAAAGAGGATGTCTACGTACCTCCTCCAGCTTATAAACCTCCCTTGCCATTCCCGCGGTCTAGAGCGAGAGCGCGTCTAGACAAACATTTTGGTAAGTTCGTTGATCTCATGAGTAAACTACACATTAACATACCTTTTCTTGATGCAATTTTAGGTATGCCCGCTTATGGGAAGTTCTTGAAGGAGTTCCTCTCTTAAAAGAGGAAGCTTGAAGATTTTGGTGAAGTTAAGATGGGTTCGGAGTCATCGGAACTCATTAAAATAATGACGGAAAAGATGCCCCCAAAGTTGTAAGAGCCTAGTTGCCGAGTTGCTGAAAGTGAGTGCTGAGGGCACAAAATGTGCCTAGACTGCCCCTGCGTAACCCATAGGCCGCCCCTGCGGTTTGCTTGGGCCGCACCTGCGCCTCCCTAAGCCGCCCCCGTGGTTTAGGGTGTGCTGCAGCCACCTTTGTTGACCCTTGACCCGTGCTTTACCTCTTTCCTTCCTATATAAGCTTCTTCTCTCTCCTTCCTGATGAGGGTTCCTCGTTTGCAGTCATCTCCTTCCTCACGCTCATCTTCTCCTTCCTTCCCCCTTAGATCTCTTCTTGATCTTTGTTTGAGTTTGTGTGAGTTTGAGAGCTTATGAGCTTGGTTTTGTGTTGATTGATGATGGTTGATGTTGTTGTGTCTTGTTGGGCCAGCTTGGAGGTTATGGTGAGAGGTTTTTCCTCTATATAGGTTCAGCTTGGTGAGTTCATCTCCCATCTTTTCCTATCTTTCTTCTTTCTTGCTTCTTTCCTTCTTTCCTTCAATTCTAGTTTAGGATCCACAAGTTTGATCTTGTGGCAGCCTTGATTGACTTCAATTGATGTATATATGTATGTATATGTATGTGTATGGCTGTTGGATGAAGAAGTGAAGAAGATCGAGTGAAGAAGCAAAGGACAACCGGAGCTTTTCTATTGTTTCAATCTTAGCCTTATCAACCTCAATTCCTCTATTAGAGGAATTGAGGTTGATAAGGCTAAGATTAAAACAATAGAAAAGCTTTCTCTTCCATCTTCGGTGAAGGGGATTAGAACTTTTCTAGGACATGCTGAATTCTATAGGAGGTTCATTAAGGATTTTTCGGAACTTTCTAACCGTTGATTAATCTATTGATGAAGGATGCAACTTTTGAATTGTCAAAAGAGTGTTTAGATGCTTTCTACAAGATCAAAGAAGCCTTAATCTCAACCCCAATAATTCAACCTCCAGATTGGAGTCTTCCATTTGAGATCATGTGCGATGCAAGTAATGTAGCAATGGGAGCGGTGCTTGCTCTCATGCCATTTATTATGCTAGTAAAACGCTAGATGAAGCTCAACTCAACTACACAACACCGGAGAAGGAATTTCTTGCTATTGTGTATGCATTTGAGAAATTTCGTTCTTATCTTGTAGGAGGGAATGTGATTGTATACATGAATCATTCAGCTATTCGGTATTTGCTTGCCAAGAAAGATGCAAAACCAAGTCTGATTAGATGGATTTTTCTCCTTCAAGAGTTGGATCTTGAGATTCATGACAAGAAAGGATCCAAAAATTCAGTTGCGGATCACTTGAGCCGTCTACCACATGTCACCCATGATGACCTTCCTATTGATGACTCTTTCCCGGACGAACAATTGCATCTAACGGAAGAGTGTCTTGAACATATTTCTAGAGGTAACGAACCTTGGTTTGCTGGTTTTGTAAATTATTTGGTTTGTTAGGAAATACCTTCCGGACTATCCTACGCTCAAAGAAAGAAGTACTTTAAGGATGTCCGTCAATACTATTGGAATGAGCCTCTACTCTTCAAGAGAGATCCAGATGGCATCATTAGAAGATGTGTACATGAAGACGAAATGCAAAGTGTCATTCTCATTCTCTTCCTTCTGGAGGACATGCTAGTTCTCACAAGGCTTGTGCTAAGGTATTGCAATCCGGATTCTTTTGGTCTACATTATTTAAGGATGTGCAAACCTTTGTTGCTTGTTGCGATGCTTGTCAAAGAACAGGGAACATATATAGGAGGAATGAAATGCCTCTAAACAACATCCAAGAAGTGGAGATCTTTGACGTTTTGGGATTTGACTTCATGGGACCATTCCCATCATCTTGTGGTAATCAATACATACTACTAGCTGTAGACTACGTCTCAAGATGGGTTGAAGCTATTGCTTCTCCAACTAATGATGCGATGGTGATTGTAAAGTTCTTTAATCGAACTATTTTCCCAAGGTTTGAGACACCCCGAACCATCAATAGTGACGGAGGATCACACTTCATTGCCCGTCGATTTGAGGCTCTACTAGCTAAGTATGGGGTAACTCACAAGATCAAGGAAGGATTGGGCGTTAAAGCAAGATGACGTACTGTGGGCGTATAGAACGGCATACAAGACTCCCATTGGCACAACACCATACAATCTTGTGTATGGGAAGTCTTGTCATCTTCCGGTGGAGTTGGAACACAAGGCGTATTGGGATGTCAAGTGGTTGAACTTTGGCATGAAGGAAGCAGGAGAGAAACGTCTCTTAGACCTCAATGAGTTAGAAGAACTCCGCTTGAATGCATATGAGAACGCCGAGATTTACAAGGAGAGAGCGAAGCGTTGGCATGATAAGCACATCATTCCGAAGGACTTCAAAGAAGGAGACCTTGTTCTTCTTTTTAATTCGAGACTTCAACTCTTCCCAAGTAAGCTTAAGTCTCGTTGGACGGGACCTTATGTCGTTAAGCACATTTTTCCTCATGGTGCAGTTGAAGTATGGGGTGAAAAATGCGGAAGTTTCAAGGTGAATGGCCAACGACTCAAGAGATACTCGTCGGAACTTCAAACTGAGGAGATAGCACCGAGTCTCCTCACTTAAGCACAAAGGATAGGTCTAGCTACGGACCTAAAACAAAGCGCTACTTGGGAGGCAACCCAAGGTAATGCATTTTTCCTTTTTCTTTTTCTTAGAATAGATTAGCGTAGATTGTTTTTGTTTTGTTTTTTTGTTGGTGTCTTTCCGGTATGTCTTGTGTCTTTGAATGTCAGGCTTTAAGAACAACCAAGAGAAGTAAAGAACGCCAAAGGAAAGACAAATTTGGATTTTTGGCAAAAATTCAGAATTCCACGGTTTTAAATAGGAAACCACGGGCGTGGTTTCTTTATTTTTTGCCGTGGAGACCCAGGTCGAGAGCTGCCACGGCTAAAACCACGGCCGTGGAAGTAATAGGTGGCCGTGATTTTCAAATTTTGGTTGAGGGTATATAAGGTCGTCTTCTTCACAAACCCACACAATTTTCCCCTTTCCACGCCTCTCCTTCCATGTCTCTCATGCCACAACTCCAAATCTTCGTTCGGTAACCGTTTCGCACGATTATTCATCCCAAGTTGAAGCAAACGTCATCATATTGAAGATTGTGACCACAAACAGTGTAGACAATCAACAATCAAGCGAGATTTTGGATTTTTTCAAATCCAAAACTTAGGTTTTTCTCTAACTCTATCTTTGGTTGATTTCTTTCGATTTCTTCAAAGATATATAGGAGAACTTAACGGAATTGAACATAGAAATAGTCTAGGACTGTTGTTGCTGAGATTACTGTGAGATTTTTGGTGATTTGCGAAAAATCGTGAGAATCCACGGTCTGCCGTACTTTTCCACGGACGTGGTTTGCCAAGAACATGCCGTGGTTTTTGTGAAAATGGAGGGAACTCGTAGATCCAGCCGAAAGAAAACCACAAGAGGCGCTAGCTCCTCTTCCTAACCCCCTCCCGCTCCTCAACCGGTCCCTAGGATCCCTACAATTCACGAGGATCACAAAAAAAACTACCTAAGAATCCAACAACGCAAAAACACAAAACCGTGTTAAATGTACCGTAATCAATGTGTTTTTTTGCACTAGTGTAGGTACATAGTCCTTGAGGAATTTGAGGATCTACATGTTGTCGATGACCTTAGAATGATGATTGCTAGGGCTGGATTTACCACATTCATGGACATCAGGGAGGGTGCTTATGAGGAGATAACTATGGAGTTCTTGAGTTCATTTGATCATAGTACCATGAATCGAACGGTTTCTTTCCGTTTGATGAACCGCACCCACCATTTATCCATAGTTCAGTTTGGAGCTTTGTTTGGTTTTGGGGAAACTTATAATGGGACATTTCTTAGGAGCACTCGCTCTCGCGAGTTTTGGGAATGATAGCTATGGTGATAGGTTCCGAGGATCGTTGGCAACCCGCAGATTCAAAGGCTAAGTTGATTTACAACTTATCCTTTAAGATAGCTCATATGATCTTATCTGAGTGCTTATTTCCTAGATCCGAAACCCCACAAAAGCTCAAGGCTGACGAGCTTTATATTCTCTACTACATGGCGACCGTTATCACTCCGGGTTGCGCCACCATGCTTGTTGCTACCCTTAGTAAGATTAAGAACAAGGCTAAAGCGAATATTGGATATGGAGGGATGGTTACACACGTAGCACGGAAGTTGGGGATTGACTTTTCAGCTTGTGAGTTAGCGGCATCTGCGAGGCCTCTAGGGCTTCTAAGGTTTTATGACTCAGGGGCTCTTGATTCCCCGCCACCGAGGTCCTCCATGTGTCTCCATGCCCTGGGAAGGCAAGGGAGGATGGGGCGTTCCTTGGAGCGTTGATTACACCATCCGGGACCGGCAGAATTGGAAAGCAACTTTTTTCCCGATGCAGGCTAATCTCCTTGGACCTCTTGACTATGATCTCGAGGATGAGGCTGCAACAGCTGAGGAGGAGGGTGATCAGGGGATAGGTGGAGATGATTATCAGGATGCTGCAGCTGCTGAGCAGTCGTTTGGAGGTTTTCTAGATCAGCCGGCGGACTTCATGGAGCCACCTAGGAGGTCTACTTATCAACAACGACCTTCTGCTTCCTCTTCTTCCCGGCGTGCAAGCGTTAGTAAGAGACCGACATGGATGGACACGCCGCCAGCTTGGATGGGAGCCCCGCCGGAGTGGATGGTACATAGGCCGGCGTAGATGGATCAGCAGCCTGGATGGGTCACCGGACTTGAGGAGCGGATGAAGTCACTTGAGCTCCGTTTTGATGCAGCTGAGGAGGAGCACCGCGACAATGCAAGGATCCTTCGAGATGTCTACAGGCAGCAGGTTGGGTGTCCATACGAACCGAACTTGTTCCCATTTTCACCACCCCCACCCATGTGATGAGTTGGTTTGTTTGAGCCGCTTCATAGACTATGTGAGTTTCTTTGTTCTTTTCCTTTTTCTTTTATCGAACATTAGGGACAGTGTGTAATTCAAGTATGGGGTATTTGGATTAAGATTCTCAATGTGTTGTAATAACTTGACATTATGCCTTGTTTCTTATCCATGAACATTTGCACCTTTTATATCTTGTCACACGTTTCTTATTTGTGGATTGAATTTTTGGTGACATTTATGTGCTTGAGATGAGTTGTGAATTGTGGAGAAGTTGATTATATTGTTTGACCTTTTTTCAAGTTTCATAATGTAAAAATTCTTGTCTAAATCATGTTGAGGAATGAAAGTTAAAATCGCATTACAAGTTTTTGCACTTCTTTTTGAAATGATTAAGGCACATCGATTTTTCTTGCTTCTTCTTAATCCATTTAGCTCCTCAATAAATTTTTGCCTCCTTTACCTATCCGGGAATTAGGAAGTGTGTAATGTATAGCATAATTGATGTGGGAGGGCCTTGGAAAGTGTTCATTCAAAGTATAGAAAAATAGGTTTGGGGACATCGAACATGAGGATGAGTAACTCGGCACCATTCACATAGCCGGGTATTTGTGTCTTGCCAAAGTCTGAATGAACGATAGTCCTAACGGGATATGGTATGTGAACCAAGGGTTTGAGGCATCTCAAAAAACTTTAGAATAGTTAATTTCCTAGGCTTCGGTTTATGTACACCGCTGTCCATACTTCTAAAAAGTAAAGTAAAAGAAAATTTGCATGCAAAGCATGTTTGGGAAGAAATGTTCTTCTTGCTTGCGTTGTGTAGTTCCTTTTTTCCGGATATTGCACCACATTACCTTACAAAAGTTCTACCCATTCACGTTTCTTGACCTTTGCTTGAAAGACCTTAAGATCTTTGGGTTGTTGTTTGACTTAGTGGTCTAAATCGGGTTTCCACATGATTCATTTTGACATTACTTTGGGTTATGATGTTTGTCTTGGAGCTTTTGCGATGTACGTTGTTTCTTTTGCATGGAATGATTAATTTTGTGTGCATAGAGGTTTTCAAGGAAACATGAAACAAGATTTGAGAGCGATCTACTGAATAGAAGCACAATACCAAAAAGATTTGTTTTTCCCTTGTTTTGCATTCATATTTTATCCTACCTTGTGCTCTGGATTTTGAAAAAAAAACTTGCTTGGGGACAAGTAAGAGACAAGTATGAGGTATTTTGATAGCATCAAATATGACATTAGTTTAGGCACATATTTAGGTAGATTTTTCCGCTTCTTTTGTGTACATGGATATGAGTTTGAAATATATATGAGCACATTCACCTATTATATTGGTACAGAGATCTACACAAGCTTTGTTGTGATTATAGGTGAATAAAGGCTCGTGATTGATCATGCTAGACATCAAGGGGATGTATTGGAGCAACTAAGGAAGGAGCATAATTGGAAAACTTTGGAGAACAAAGCATTGTACGCCAATTTTAGGATTTCCACGATCAAGTACATAAAACCACGGCCGTTGTTTTGATAATTAATTTAATTAAGGGCGTGGAGACCCATGTCGTAAGCGCCCACGGTCAATTCCACGGCCGTGAAAATCAGAGGGACCGTGGTTTTCCAATGATTGCCACGTTGCACTTTTGCCACGTCAGTATTCGTTACGGGCCTTTCGTAACCCTAGTTTTTCCTATAAGAAGGCGGAAGGAAGAGAGAAGAGGGACGCTCGCTAGACGCTAGATCATTCGCAAGATTACACATTTGGATTTTCACTTACACGTCGTAAGAGGAGATTTAGGATTGAAGGTTAGGAGGAAGATTTGAGGAAAGACGCACTTTCCTATTTTGGAGTTGAAAGATCTTAGGGTTGCACTTTGAAGGCGGATTGACATCATGTTCTTCTTGTTCTATAAGATTTGTGAGAGATTTCTGACTCTATTATTTACTCATTGAACACAAGCACGGATTTTGAGTTATTTGAGATTGGTTTTGCATTCATTATTGAGTTTTCAAAGTTCTATCTTTTCTCTCTTCTAAACTTGATTATTGATTCAATGACAATAATTGTTGGCTAAAACCCTTAAGCGATTCTAAGATGAAGGGTTGATAGTTGTGGTATAGATGATGATAGATTAAACCAAAACAGATTGGACCCTGAGAGTTGCGAGAAACTTCACCGTCGTACCTTTCCACGACCTGTTCTTGAGTTCCACAACCGTGGTTCTTCAAGAACTGGCCGTGGTTTCTCCTGTTTGACGTGCTTTGCTTTTGCTTTGTTCCAAAGTTAAAGATTGGCCCTAACCTAGCCTTGGCTCACCTTTTTCTAGGTAGTAATGAGACTTAACACCCTCTACTTAGGTTACGAGTGTCACAACCTTAACCTGTTTGACTTATCTTTGATTCCCTTGGGTTTGGGTATGGGTATTTGAGAGTTTAATCTTGTCCTTAGATTCTCTTTATAACGAGACTCATCATCCTTTATTGAGAGAGCCTTTAGGTAAGATATATGTGTTTGGAACTTCACCGTACAACACCCTATCTTAGATCTATATTTTGGAATCCTAACTCTGTCCTTATATCTTTAGAACATCTTGAATCGGTTGCCATAATTGGATACCTGAATCTTTAGAATTGTTGTTTTCCTATTAATCTTTACAAAAGCTTATTTACTTGTCAGATGATTTTACGAACTGAATTTGATCCCCCAAGTCCCTGAGTTCGACTCTGGAATTCTTGTTTTACTATACCGATCCGTACACTGCGGGCTCGCTGCTTTGCTTGATTCTGGATATAAATTTAAGACTTTGCACGCACACTTTTGAGCGAACACTATACAATGTCCTAATTGCCCAAAAAATTGTCAAAAATTTAGTGTATGTTAGACGTTTTACATCCGATAACAATGCATCCGTAGAATTTGACCCCTTTGGTTTTTCTGTGAAGGATCTACACAGTGGGATCACACGTCTAAGATGTAATAGTTCCGGGGAACTCTATCCTGTCACTCGTCCTTCCACCCGTCTTCGTCATGTTCTTTCCGCTGAGTCTATCCCAAATCAACTGTACACTTTTCAAAACCAAAATCCTTTTGAATAGTCAGACCCCTTTCGGGTTCTGTTTATTTATCTATTCGACCTTTATCGTAGATTACAAGTGTCATTGTTGTCAACCTAAGACTTTGTTATCAACTTTGTAACACCCCAAATCCACAGGACTCGGGGCGCTACTGGGCTAGGATCTCACAATGGATCTTGACCCTAACTTGACAACAAGTTCACTGATCTTACAACAAGGCACAGATAGATATAAAACCAAATCCGTAAAACTGTATAAACATACATCAAAGGTTTACAAAAGATACAGCCGAGTATAAAACGGGAATCACAACCATACATATACAAAACATCCCACAACTCTCGTCCAACCTAGTGTACAGAAGTCCTCGGCTGATCACTCATCTGGCTCACTCTACAGTCCTCCTATTCTGTAGAATATCTACAACACGGTATAAAGCCCTTATCTAACAAATCATGAATTATAATAATCATAATAGCACAACCAAACACATCAACATATCACAATATGCAATGCCACACTCACAACCGTTTATTATCTTTAAATTACGTTATACCATTACTAATCAACTTCTTTTGTGGCATGAGAAACCTTAGAACCTCGCCTCTATCCCCTTTCACACAGGTTTTGCATGGGATCTACCTCCCCACTATAGTACCGGTTTCAAAGCACCTTCTCCATCCTCGGTGGGCTTGATAGGTGGTCATGACCTGTTATAATACACTTGGGCCTTTTAATATACATATGTCGTCATCCTAGTCCGGTTTAGGTTATAAATGCAACATTCATATGCACATGCACCATTATCACAATCACTCAAATCCACAACTGCTCGCTAAGTAAGTCCAATGGACTTACCTGATATAAACGTAAACCTGTACCACGTCACAGTTTCCCCTCGAGGAAACGATCAACGCCTGCATCATTAAGGCACACACAAAATCAAATATTGCTAAGGTTAGGAGACTCATCTCCTACACCCCATAACCATAACCAAATTGTAATTCGTATCTAAACCTCGATATCTCAACATACTCACAAATGCCTAAGGCATTACCTCAACATAAGCATCAACAACCTCATCATAAACCACTCTAGCCTAGCTACACTCTAAAGCCAAGACCAAAGGAAAGGAAAGATTCATACCACACTTGGTATGTCCTAGACAAACACACATGTGGAAGCAAGAAGGCGCAGGGGCGCGAAACACTGCAGGGGCGGTGACACTCAGCCACGGGGGCGGCAACACCAGCCTAGCCGTAGGGGAGGCTAACACAGCAGAGGGCGATCCTCTGCATCTCTTCGCTTTTTCACTCGATCCTCTTCACTTCTTCAGATACAAAAGCCATCCACGACATAAATACATATATAGAATCATCATCAATGTCCAGGAAAGGATACACAAGATCAAATCTTGTGGAATTCCTAAGTTAAAGAAGAAGAAGGAAGAAAGGGAGAAGAAAGAAGAGGAAAGCTTACCACTGCAGCTAATCCTGGGTAAAGAAAAACGTCACCCTCATATACTCATCCACACCACAACAACAAATCAACCTCAAAAGCATCATCAACACTTTATCCAACACAAGCCTAAACCAAGATCTACTCTTGAATCCAAAACAAGAAGAAGGCCAAGGAAGAAGAAGAAGAAGAAGAAGAAAGAGGAAGAACGTGAGGGAGATGAAGCTGAAGAAGAAAGGAAAACCCTTCATCTAAAGGAAAAGGAGGTTTATAAAGGAAGCCAAGGTAAAAAGTACGGGTCAAAGGGGTTAACAAAGACGGATGCATCCGCCTTAGCCGCAGGGGGGGGTCCTCAATGCCGTTGGGGCGGTGCAACACACTTGTGGCCATGCAAAACCGTAGGGGCGGGGTCCCTATGAAAACTAAGGATATTACAATGTGTGTGGGCTATTGTAGTTCCTCCGATATGTAGGTTTTTAGTTAACGGTTTTATCAGATGTTGTGGATGTCTTGCAGGATTTGGTAGCTGCCGAGTGATTCGGACAAAGTGGTCAACCGGGTTCCTGTACATTATAGAAGGGATGTGGCTATTTACATTTCAATCATTCACTTTATGCATTTGACATTTCGGATTGTCGTACTGATGTAGTACTCCACTAAGAGTCTTTCTTTTTGGATTATGACATTATTGCATATTATTATTTCGGTTTACCTTTTTATTTGTGCCTTTGTTGTAAGATCTGGTGATATTGTTGTCAGGCTAGAGTTAGGACCCATTGTGAGGTATGAACCCGTAGCTCCCCGAGTTTTTAGAATTTAGGGTGCTACACCATAGACATTACCTTGACCTCCAACAACTAGCCACGGGCGTTGCATTGCCGCCTAGGATTAGCCGGATCTGCGCCGCAGACGTTGCCTTGCCTTGCCGCCCAAAACTAGATGCAGACGCCGAACCCAAAGCCACGCCGTCCAAAACTAGTCGCATACATTGCATTGCCGCCGAGTTCACCAGGAAGCCGCCTTCGTCTACATCACTGGAATCGAAGGAGACCATCTGACAACCACCGCCCTTCACCCATAAAACCTAGATCGGGTTTGTGAAACTGTTAGGTAAATTAAAAAAGCGAACTTAAACTTTGTAATTACGTTAATGACCCACATTTTTAGAATTTGCTAATCTACCCTTATAAGGATAATTACAAAAATCGGCGCAAGTTTATATTTACAAAAATGACCCAAAATCTTTGGAAGTGAATCAAATGTCATGAGTTGAATAAACTACAGGATATTGACCTAAGTTTATAATTACACAAAATATCCCAAACTTTTAGTTGTGTATACGACGGAATTTTGAGCTTGTGTAACTCGATTGGGATTGGACTTGGACTTGTTTAACTCATTTGGGCTTGAACTTGTGTAACTCGATTGGGCTTGAACTTGTGTAACTCGACCTTGTGTAAATGACAAACTTTTGGGCTTTGTAGCTCGACCTTATGTACACAACGGACCTTTTTTGACTTTTGTAATTGAGAAATGACCGATCTTGTTAAATACATAACTTAACATTGTAATTTAAGTGTGCATTAATATTGTGAAATTAAAATTGTGTATTAAAGTGTATTAACATTCGGTTTCATGCAGAACTTTACAAAAAAAAACAATAGAATATACAAATTCAATCAGTTCAGCTGGTATAAGAGTGTGAGGGTTTGTCATTCAGAGTTCAAAACTTACATACTACAAAATTATATTGTGTCTAATCTTAATAAATAAGAGGGGCCTAGTTTGTCAGCTAATAAACAGACAAAAAAACAAATTTAATCAACTCACCTTTTAAACTTCAACTCTCTGAGACTATCCACATCTCACTCCGTTTATAATCCTATTTATGCACTCTATTTGTATACTAAATCATGTCTTACATCCCATGTTCCGTCTATAATATATCTTTTTTGAAAGCGGAAAGCGGTTCGAACCATTAGACAGCGGGCCGTTCTAGTGGGTCGAAAGGCCGAAAAAGATCGGCAGACAGACCAACCGTCATGAAGGGCCACAAACAAAAGAGATACACAAATTACATCAAAAAACCCGAAAGCAAAAAAGTCTTCAAGGGAAAGCAGGATGATCCAGCCAATAGGAAGCAACGAGCATAAACGTTCATCTTCGAAGGAAGTACACAGGTAGGAAGCCTGGGGAACAACTGTGAACACCTCAGATTTGGACTGCAACAGAGCCACTCCTGATCACAAATCCATACCCCCTTCTCGACAAACTCTCAAAACCTCCATCAAAGACAATACCAAACCTCAGAAGACGAAACTGCAGAACACGGGTATCTTGATGTATAAATGTGTAAAACTTGATGGTTAAAAGAATAATGATTTGTAAGAAGAAAGTTGTTCACTGAGGGTTAAATTAGGAGTCGGTTTTAAAATATAGGAGTGTTTTTTTTGTTTTTTTTTATTGATTTGATTAAGATCGATTTTGTTTTTAAAATCAAATAATGTCTGGGACAAAAAAGGTTTGAGGCAAAACTCAATCGACCTTAATCGTTAATTTTCCTTAACATTTTTTATGTTATGGGCCGTTAGGCCGGAATCGGTGTCATTAGGCAGCGCGAATGGTGCCCTTGGGACGAAAAAGGTCAAACGTTTGTAACATTAATATTACTAATATAGTTAGTAATATTATTGCTATAATGTAATAATAAAAAGTAACCTGGAGGTTTATAAACAAAGAAACTGTAGGTTTAAGGACGAAACAAAATGTTCAAACAAACAGAGTAAGCATAATTATCCAAATTGAAAAAACCGGATTCCCCAAAAATGTACGCGCCTGTCACGCGCATAGGAAAATCCCTCTTTTCCGACCACCAAATCGAAAATCCAGACAACTTTCAAACGCCGTCACTGCTGATATCCCCGCCGGTCCTGTGCTCAGACCTCAATATCAACTACGAGAGCAGATTCAACAATTGTGTTGCCGATCTACTTTCAAAAGTAAACAAAGAAAGGAAGCATAGAAGACAAGGAAGAAAAGCCACAACAAGGAATCGAAAAAAGAAAAGATGGAAAGGGCTGTCTAGGGTACCAAAGCTGCTGCAAACAAGAAGGCATAGTCACAAAATTCAAAGGCTAAAAGGTGGATCTGGAAAGGAGAGTTTATACCCTTCTAATTTGGTGGGGTCTGGAAGTGTTGTTTTGATTTCTACGATGGCTGGAAGGAAAAAGGATCTGTGTCTAATCCATGGAAAGGTCACGGGTGAGAAGGAAGGGGAAGATAGGCCATTTCTCCCAAAAGAGGTGGTCAACCTGGCTACTACGGATACCTATCTGCATCCAACTCCAAAAAGAGGTAAGTCTTTTCATCAAATGAATAATTTTGAGATATGGCTATCAAATACGAATCACAAATATCTTGAAATACATACCCAAAACACATCGAGAATAGAGAAAGTTGATTCTAGATCTGTTTGTGGATGGGTGATTTTTGAGTCTTATTGCATATTGTGTTGTCTATATAAAGCACAATCTGCAGCTAAGGATATCCCACACCAAGTTTACAAAAATTTCTTCCTCTATCCATTTCACTTATACTGTGATTGCTTTCTTAAACACAATATGAGTGAGAAAAACAAAACTTTCAAAGAAGGTGTATGTGTAGTCCCATCTGAACAACAACAGAACAATGAACAACTTGAGAAAATAGAACAACCAAAAGCTGCGAAAGCTATGAACAATGAGAATGGCTCAAAGATTACTAAAGGCTCAAAGAATAAAGGTGAGTCCTTAAAAATTCCTGACCTTGCTGTGTACCTTAGTAGCTTAGCAAAGGTTAAAAATGACTTCCAAAAACAGAAGGATACATCACTTATGGGATGTGTCCTTGGTGAACCAATTGATATGGTTAAGCTTAGAACAAAGCTAATTCATGAATGGAAAAATGTGAAAGGAGAGGTCAGAATTTTTGCTAAACCGAACCACTGGTTTGAAGTATCTTTCTCTAATCCTAAAGATAGGAAGACCATTTGGGATGCTAGGCCATACCATGTGTTTGGACTGTTGATCATACTAAAACCATGGAAACCGAACTTTAATACGCTTGTAGAGAGTAATATGATAGCTGACCTATGGGTTAGGGTTCCCCAAATCCCACCGGAATATGTTAACAAGGAAGCTATCAAAATTATTATTGAGGAAAATCAAGTGGGACAGTTTGTCAAACTTGATTCTTTCTCCGAAAGAGGGAAGGGCATTAACTTCACTAGAATCTGTATCAACCTAGATGTTGATGGTAAGAGAAAGAAATTTGTTCCCATTCCAGATGATAATGAAGAAGTGAAAGATTTCCTCATATGGTATGAGGATTTCTCTCTGGGATGTGGTTGTTGTGCAAGTGAAGATCATACTTATGATGTGTGTCCTATGAGGGGAATTAGAACAAAACCGTTTAGAAACATTAGAGATTTCAATGGGAAGAAAGAAGGAGTGAATGTTGTGAATGAAGAGAAAGATTGGAACTATGTGGGGAAAACTAAACATACCAGTATGAGGCATAATGAGGTGAGACCTTACCTGTCATCTCAGTATGGTTTCGGACTCCATATGGAGAAAGGTGAAAACTCAGCTTCTAGCTCTAAAGTTAACCCTAACCTGCCCACTGAGAATAAAGAAGATACTAATATCCAGAAAATAGAGGAGGACTGCCAGGGGAATGAAAAAGAAGTCCCTAAGGCTCAAACTGTCAATACAATTATTGAGGAAACTGATCAAAGCAAACCCAATGAGGGCCAAATTGAGGGTAAACTCCCTAATGATGACAATGAAGGAGAAGTACCAAAATCTATGCCCCCCCTTACTGTCCCTATGGAGGAGGATGAAGAGTTCAAAGTAAAAGCAGCCGAGATTGAGAAACATCTCAACGATGATGAAGTAATGATGAGAAAGAGGAAGACGAGATGTCAGTAGCCCGTTTCACTACTATGCTGTTCAAAAATGGTGAGATTCCGGAGGAGTTGAGGGATGGAGTGTCTGAAAATACTTTTCACTCGGTAGAAACCAACAACACTGTCAACAAGCTTATGGATGTCATGGAAGTCAATAACGAATCTGGAAACTCCGAGTCCAGCCTAGGGAAGAGGCAGGGGGTGGCGAAGATACGGCGTCCTCCAAGCTGAAGGGAGCAAAGAAGCCTAAAATTAACTAATTCTAATGGGTCTCAGTACTTTGCGGAAGTCCAGAGGTTCCCTGGATCTATCTAATGTGCGGAATATTTTCAATTTGTATTTTGTGTGTCTTTAATTTATTGCCCTTTAGAATTACCAGTACCTGTCTGATTAACTATATGTCTTGTAAGAGTAGTATCTTGCTGTATTGTCCCTATTGTACCATGGAGTTTCATCTCCAAGTTTTCCCTAATCATGAATGGACAATGGGTGGATTGATGTAGTACATTTACCATGTTAACAGTAGTATCAAGAATAGTAAGGAAAACCAATTAAGTTTCAAAAACTGTTTTCTTAAAATTATGAGACTTTTTAATGGTTATTATCATGTACATTGCTATGCTGGTGGCATACAGAACTCTCAGATGTCGAGTAAATTACTCAGTGAGAATGAATCTCATCATCTGAGTAGTATTTTTAACAGGAATCATCAGAGTATATGGTGTGTTGGTATTTTTGTTGTCTTGAACATGCTAGATTTTCAGGTTATGTTCAACCTTGAAAGAGCATGTTTGCTGCTGTTTTGGAGTTTTTTACTGCGTTATGTGGTGTTATGTGATATGTTTATCTGCTCTTTTTCAAATAATGTTAGTGGAGAGAGTATCTGTATTTTGACGAATGGTAGTTGCCCCTACAATGATAAAATAACAAACTTCACCAAAAATAATAACTCTTTTACTAAGTTGACTCCTCTGTTTGTCTCAAATATATCTCAGGTATACTTTGAAAATTTTTGGATATCTAAGCGTATTCTAATATGCAGTAGTATATTGTCTATTTATGAATACCAAAGTTACAAAGTTTTCTCACCAGTTGATGCTTTTTTGAGTATTTTGTATGCAGGTTATAGGACATCAGTAAGCCAAAAGAATAGACGACTAAGCAGCGTACCTCAAGAACTGTTAAGCAACTCTTTTTATTTTCACAATTTCTGTGTGCTTAGCTATGCATGTTGCTGTGTCTTTGAACAGAGGATGGTGAAACATGATACGCTGGGATTATGGAACAAAGCGAGGAGATCCCTGGATCCATATGAGGATGACATCAATTATAATACCAAGGTTTGGGTACTCATTTCACTCAATTTAAAACCTGAAATTAGGTACAGGAGAACAATGAAAGGATATCTAAGAAGAACAAGTAAAAAGGAAGTTCTAAGAACAACAGTACGATGGAAGAAGATGGATGCGAAATCCGATGATCATAATCACACTCGACTAAAAATGAATACAGAGTTTATTATGACTGGATGCAAGTTTCTTGCTTTTTGTACAGGCTTTAGAACAACCAATCAGTCTCTGGAGGCGCAACAGACGATCCCAAAACAAGTGTGGAATCATTCCAACAGTGGACCAAATGTGTCTGGTATCCTTCTAGGTCTGGAAAACGGCGTTGAAAAGATTCAAATGAAAGATAGTGAATACTTCGTTTGGTGTTATGAACAATTGTCGGTCATAACTCTTTCTAGTCGACCCATAAATTTTGTCAATAACTCGTTTGAATATGTATGTTATGCGAAAATATTGTATACCACGAAGTATAATAAAATTCTTACAAAATTTTTTAGGCAAACAAAAAATGTGAAAATCATTGTCCTAATTTCTATCCCCAAAAAAAATAATAAAATGACAAACGGCGGAATCTCTACTAGGTTTCTCATTAAACAAGCTAAGGATTGTCGAGCATACATATTGGAGTGTCGATCATGTGTTTCTTCATACGAAGACAATAGACATTTCAACCGGTATGAGAACAACGAGTCAATTTGGTTGTTCTATATAAGAAAGGAAACTGATGGCATTTATCACCGTCTTAAAAGAATATCAGGCAACTTCCAATATGGTCCAACTAATTACAACCGGGTATTAGCGAAGAGGGTTTTTAAAGGTAAAATGGGCGCTAACATTAAACGATATGCTTGTTCAGAACAACGGGAGTTTGAACACCCAAACCGGTTAAGTTTTCCATTATGAAGATAGCTTTTTGGAACTGTCGAGGCATGAAGAAGAAAAACTTTTGGACTAATTTGAACCTAACGTGTAAAAACGAACACATACAAATGATTATGTTAGCAGAAACCAAAACTAAGGATGAACCTGACGAATCGATTTGGAAAAGTGCAGGTTTTGATAAAATCTGCTTTATCCCGGCTATGGGATTTGCGGGGGGAATGTGTCTCCTATGGAAAGAATATCAACTCAAGAGTGAAAAGATAGAAATTAGTAGTGTATCAGAAAGATTCCTTATATTAAAACACACTAACACTAGTACCAACTTTGAATCAATGATTATTTTCATTTATGCACCACCAAACGAACAAATGAAACGTGCATTTTGGATACAATTAAAAAGCGAAATGAGGAGTATAAAAATCCCGTTGATCATAGTTGGAGATTACAACGAATTGATGGAACCAACCGATAAAAAAGGAGGGGCTACAACTGCGATTAATAGGTTTGAGAGACTAAAACAATTTTCTAACCAATTTAGCTTAAGAAATCTACCAACCAAAGGAAATGATTTTACATGGAAGAAAAGGAAAGAAGGTGATAATAATACATACGAAAAATTGGATAGAGTGATGACCTCTTTGAAAATCATTCAAGAATACCCTGGTTTGCACACTAGGAATCATGCTTTCACAAACTCTGATCACTGCATGATTTCTTTTTTCCTTAAAAATAATCAGAGTATAGGGAAGAATAAACCTTTTAGATTTGAATCAATGTGGATGCTTAGTCAGGATTGTGAAAACGTGGTGAAGCAAGTATGGAGGACTCATTACCAAGGCACAAGTATGTTTGACCTAGCAAAAAGGACAAGTTTGCTCAAACAAAAACTGAAACAATGGAGTCGAGAAAAGTTTGGCAATATAAATAAACAACTGTTAAAAGTAGATGAAGAATTAGAAAGACTCCAAAAAATTGGTTTTTCAAATTTTGATCAAGGCACTAATAATAGAATCAATAGATTAAGTCAGAAAAGAGAGTGTCTAATAAAATACCAACATAAATATTGGGTACAGAGAGCAAAAACGAAAAACTTACAATTTGGTGATAAGAACACTAAGTTTCACCATAGGAAAGCAACGGGACGAAGGAACAAAAAAGCAATTACGACAATTACTAGAAGTTCTGGTGAGGTGCTGGCAAATGATACGGAAATCAATGACGAATTTGTTACTGAGTACAAAAACAGATTCAAAACTTCACCAATTGACATGAACAAATTACAAAATCAATTACAAAATATTCAACAAGAAGTATCTAGCACTGATATCATTAATTTGGAAAAGCCTTTTTCCACAAAAGAAATAAAAGACGCACTGTTTAATATAGGATCAAATAAATCGTCAGGCCCTGATGGAATGCCAGTGGGTTTCTATCAAAAGTATTGGCACATTGTTGGCCCAACAGTTACCAGAGCGGTTAAAAGTTTCTTTCGAACTGGTAAATTACTTCGGCAATTAAACCATACGTTCATAGCACTTCTACCAAAGATTGATAATCCAACAACAACATCACATTACAGACCTATTAGCTTAATATCCACGGTCTATAAAATTATAGCGAAAATATTAGCAAAACGACTAAGTATAGTCCTTCCATCATTGATTCACCCATTACAAAGCGCTTTCGTCAAAGACAGAGCAATACATGACAATGTGCTCATTGCGCATGAAATTTTCCATGGTTTCAAGGCAAAAAAAGGAAAAGAAGGCTATATGGCCATAAAATTAGATATGGAAAAAGCATATACAAAGTCGAGTGGGAATTCCTTAAAGCGGTTCTGTCCAAATTCGGATTTGGAAATAAATTCAGAAATTGGATTCAAGAATGTATATCAACAGTTTCCTTTTCGATATTAATTAATGACTCACCTACCAACGTATTTTGCCCACAACGTGGTTTAAGACAAGGGGACCCTATATCCCCCTTCTTTTTAATCTATGTGCGGAAGTGTTAGCAAGAAACCTACAAAAAATATCCAATGAGAACCCAAAGTCAATTGGTTTCCCCATTTCAAAAAATGGGACTATCATCCCTTTCTTAGCATTTGCAGACGATATAATAATATTCACTAAAACGTCAACTCAAGCTAGTGACATGGTACTTTCGGTTTTAAAAGATTACTGTGATATTTCTGGTCAGATAGTTAATTACCATAAATCCGTGTTTCAGACTACAGGTAATGTTGACCAAAGTAATAAGAGGAGAATTCAGGGTCATTTGGGAATTAGTATCTGTTAGGCAAAAATATTACAAGAAAATAAAATTGCGTAACACATTTCAATTGAAATATGTTTATATAAGTTCGACCCTTATTCGTTATATCCTCACGATTTCAAATGATATTGATTATACTTTGGACGACCTCTTGAATTTTCCTTGAGTATTTGGGCTGCACCCGACGGGTTGCCTACGTACCTTCCCACAGAAGGATCAAGTCTTACGTAGTTCATAGAGATACCTTTGCGGACTTTGATTTTCATGTATCATAGGTCGGATCCAAACACGCCTTCTCTGAAGGGTTGTCTAAAACCCGCATCAGTTGTCACTTGCATTTCTCCCTTTTCACGCATCACCGGAATCACTCGGACCCACCTTCTATGAAGGGTTTTCCAAATTATTCGACTATCATTTGCGTGTGAGAAATTCTACTAATTTCTTTTTTTTTGTTTAGGGTATGACTGAACTCGACGAGTTTCCTACGTATCCGTTTCAACGGAATCAAGTCAGACGTAGTTCTCATCCTTCTTCTTTAGAAAATCATTAACTTGGTGTTTCCGATTGAACTCGATGATTAATTTGGTCAAGTTTCCTACGTACCCTTTTGTAGGGATCAAATCGGGTGTAGTTCTAAAGTTGTGTTCTCTTTATTCGCCCTTTTCATAGACCAAATAAACTTGAGCTTGATGCTTGATGATTTTGGTTTCAAGGAGTATGATAATGTAATATCCTTGTCCTCCATTATGGGATTTGATGTATTGCTCAACAACTTTTGAGATCAGTCGTACCACAACTTAACTTGCAGCATTCGAAACAATTGGTTTCAATCTGACTACGGGTCTTCATTCCCGTCTCACTACTGAACAAATGGTTTTCTTTCGTTGTTGACCCTTTATCTTTCATCGATTCACATCTATTATATCTTGAATTTTTACGCGCTCTTAGATTTTGAGGAATGAAAGTTTTCTCAACCTTTCCTTCGTGCATTCTCTCGTCCTTGTACTTAACTCGTTTCATTTACTTCACAAGCTTACGGAAGTAAAATACCCCTTGAGCTCTTTTACTCTAGAACTTGATCGTAACCGTCCCATCTTAAAGTGCTTGACTTTATGGCAATAAAAGACTTATAAAAATACTCATCTATTTTTATTCTAAGTCGAGGTCGGTGTGTTTGTTTCAATTTTTGTTTGAGCGCACGTTTAGAGTTGTTGTAGACGTCTTGTACTTGATGCATATAAGCTTGAATCGTCTTGATATTGAACGCGTGAACTTACCCGTCTTTGATATCTTTATTGACCCAATCTTTCATTTGATTTCCTCCCATTTCTATTTTTTACTTTTACTACAAAAGTCCTTCACAAGGCACATCTAGCTTTATGACATATTTGTTTCATGCTCTTTCCGTTGTATTTGTTTATATATCCATAAGCTTATGAAAATAGAGACAACGACTCCATTAAGCTCCTGCTCTCCAAAATTTAGTGGCATACTCTACGCGATTTTGATGAAAACGGCTTGAGATGTAGAAAACTTTATTTCCATCCGATTCAGTGTCTTATCCTCTTAAGTTTGGCTTCTTCTCTGCTCAATGTAGGATGTCTTTTATTTTTTTTCTTCTTCTTTATTTTGAATTTGTGTAGATATGAAATAATATTTCATCTCTTTCCTTTTTGTAGCTTTTGTAGGCGCTTCGTTCCGATATGGTCTCGATGGAACCTTAATGAGGTGGAACAACTAACAATTTTGTTGTATTGATTTTGATTAACAAGTCTCTCTCTTTTAAAAGTTCTTTGATGGAATCATATGCATTGCTTCGGGGTCTTCATTTTTTTACCCTAAAGCTTTTCGATCATAACATTTTCAGGTCCTCGCTACAAAAGCATTTGAACTTGTTGGCTTGAAACTTGAGGACCGTTTACGGATGAGTTTGGTGTAACCGCCGACTCCATATGAGATCAATCGAACCACATACGGCTAGAGTTGTGTAGAATTTATTCCAATCGAAATATTAGGTTTTATTCCCTACTCAATCTTCCATTTTTTTTACACGAGTCCCATCTCTCCGTTTTGTTTTAGGAAACCATCCTCCCTGTTGTGCTTGATTTGACCTGTATCGATTTTGTAGCGGTGTAGGCTGTTGTTTCGTAGTTGTTGGAGATTTTGGACAAATAAATTCAAAGCTCTACCTTCATGGCCTTCTTTTCAACTTGTAAAGCTCTTTCACTTTCATGTCTACTGCCTTCACAAATGTGTGGAAAAAAATAAAATAAAGAAGCTCCTTGCAATCTACTTCTTTGGCTGTAGATACTATGCTTTGTGGGAATATGCTTTTGAATATTTTTTGATTGCCTCCCATCTATACTGAATTTCTTTTGAGCCTTTGGAAATCCTTCTAGACCATATGCAAACTTACACCGTCTCGACGTTGAATGACACGTTTCACTATACTTGTGTTGTACTTGACCTCTTTATATTACACCAGCTAATCGAGACTCCCTCGTCCCTCAACATGACCTCTTATGCTGGTTCTTTCTCTGATACCGGCATCCAAAGTCGTTTCTGATACTGACGGACAAAGTATTTTCTGATACCGACTGCCAAAGTCGTTTTGGATACTCGCGGCCGAAGTATTCCCTGATACCGACGTCCAAAGTATTTTCTGATACCGACTTCCAAAGTCGTTTCTGATACTGGCTGCCGAAGTATTTTCTGATACCGACGGACAAAGTATTTACTGATACCGACGGTCAAAGTATTCATTGCAAAAACGGCAATAGGTTAATTTTAGGGTTTGAGGTTTTGTTTTGTGCGGAAGCGTAGGTCAAAGAAAGTGTTCTGATAGCATGAAGAGATTTGTGAATCGAAAGCTTGTTTATTTCATTGACCATGTAATGTTTATTTCATTGACCAACCACCCGATCCATTGTCATCCCTACTGGCTGCACTCGCAATGTTGATACGTCCAGACTTTGTCCTACTCAAACACATATCTATCAATCTTCTCGCACCTCATTCAACAAATGGAGACTTTTGGACTCACTCGCATTGCGCCAGTAAGGCACACTAGCAATGCCTTCCACTTGACCAATTTTATTTTATAATCATAACCAAATATTATATATATATATATATATATGAGTATAGATCCTACGAGAACAGGCTTATCGTGTAATCATGAGAACAGATTCGTAATTATTATTAGTTTTATTACGAAGGTGTCATATCGTTTAATGTATTATTCGTAGTTATTGTTGGTTGAGTGGATTATCCGTAGTTATTGTTGGATTCCTAATTATTTCTTATTATTATTATTATTATTATTATTATTATTATTATTATTATTATTATTATTCGTTATTATTAATTATGATATCTACTCTAAATCTCAACCCTTAATACTCATCATCCAACGGTGTACGATTGTTTTCATGTATACACGTTAGGGGTGTTCTCATGGGAACCACGTCCTATATATATACACGGAACTCATACAATAGCCGACGTCATCATATCATCAAACCAGAAAATAAAAAATAAAAAAAAAGTTAAATTCATGAATATGAAGTGGAAATGGTCCCCACTTGCCACATGGAATCCAGGTGGACACCTGTCCTTACGTGCCCACGGGCTAGGACTTAGGAGTTAGGACCAATGGACCATATCGGGACCCAAACTATCATTGTCATTTGTCACCCTTCTCTCTTACCACATAAATAAATATCACTCTTCCTTTACTATATTGTACGGAGTAATTTACGGTACGACCGTGCGGCTGAACGTAGAGCTGACACGTGTCCAAAAATTTTTTTCCTTTCAGAAACGAATGATTTTTTTTTTCCAGAAACGAATGAAATTTTTTTTGAACTATCATGTTATAATTTATGCACTAATCTCTTATAAATTTTGAACTATTCCCATATAATTCATGAACTATTACTTTTTAATATATTATATCAAATTATTTATAAATTAATCGTTTATATGTTATAAATTATTCAATTGTAATTCATGAACTATCATTTTATAAATTATGCACTATCCTTTATAAATTTTGCACTTTGAACTATTCTATTATAATTCATGAACTATCCTTTTATAAGTTATGAATTATCCCTTAATAAGTTTTGAACTATTACTTTCGCACCATTATAAACTTTGCACTATGAACTATTCTATTGTAATTCATGAACTATCCTTTATAAGTTATAAACTATTCATTAATAAGTTTTGAACTATTTACTTTCACTCGTTTCTGAAAAAAAATAAAAATTGGGACACATATTAACTCTACGTTTAGCCGCACGGTCCTACCGGAATAATGTGTCTTACCTGAACAACACTCTATATTTATATATGTTGATTCAAATTTTAAGAATTATATTTTAAGATATAATGTTCTTTCTTTCATCGGTTCACTTCTTCATATAGTTTGAAATTCCTTGAATTGGTATTCAATTAAAAATCTATTATCCTCTACTATGTATTAGATGTGATCGCATATTTTTCTCGTTCAATTTCCCTTTAGCTTTGCAACAAGAAAAAATCAGCAGGCAATATAAATCAACATTAAGGGATAAAAAAAAAAGAGGTACTATTTGTTGGAGATAATAAGTTATCACATCGAAAGTTGTTGAAGACATTTCGAGTCTAGTATATAAGCTAGGTGAGTTACTCCTCAATTGATTTTTGGAAGAATCTCATTCGGTTTATGTATTGGGTTTGGGCCTGTATATAGCTTGAACTGCTATTCGGTAAAGTTCCATTATCGTCTACTATCTACCGGGCTACAATTCATATTTATGTCACTCAGTTCCTCTTCAGCTCTGCAACAAGAAAAAATTAACAAGGATAAAGCAGCATAGTCACAACCATAAAGAATGCATAAGTCAATAAATTGATCCATAGTAGGATTCAGCTCCTCCACCATCTCAACCAAGCCACAATTGATGTAGTCTCAATCCAAAAGGTCACACATTTTGTTGATCACATCCTTAGTGAATGCTGAATTTTAAATCCATAAACCTGTTGATGTAGAATATAATGCTCATTTGCATCTCAGATTTTTTTACACAAATTTTTTATTGTCTATCCTAGATCACTTCCTTCATAACGAGATGAGAAAACTTAAGTTATGATTTTGGATTAGCCGATAATGAGACTTCCTAATTCCAATTCATGAACATAGACACTGATTCCTACATAGAACTCATATCTTACTACACTACAATTTTGGCTTTTTGATAGAATTAAATGCTCCTTTTATACTAAACTTTGATAAGGTTTTAAATTTTGATATTATGTGACATATTTTATATTTTGGGAGTTCAAAACTTGTATAGATATAAATAACAATAAACAAGTTGATGAGATTTTGTAGACCTAAGTTTTCAAAATCTCAAACTTCTCTAACATTTTCATGAAGTATTAAGTTATTATCATTAATTACTTTGATTCATGCAAAAATATCGCTTCAATAAACCAATATCATATTTTAATTAAATATGAACTTTTGTAATTAAAAGTACTTTAATCTTAAATTACAATATTAACATATTCAGTCAATCTTGTGTCATTATTTTCAAACCACGAGTCCTAATAATGTGAGACATATTTACTGGTTTGAAAAATTATATGTACAAGGGTAGAACGTCACTTTATTCAAAAATCACTCTCACGGTACCATTAAATATAATTTTTTTGATGAAATATAAAAGTACAAGGCCTCGACCTAGTTTGACTTATTTTGGGGTCTAATAGTTTAGTTTGAAATTCCCCATGAATTCTACAGCTTGTTTTAGTAACAAAAACAAACTTACGAGGATAGACTAAACAAGCATTGTTTCATATAATACTATGGGTCCATTTAGGAACCACGAACTGAATGTGGGTGAAGCTGAAACTGAAGCTTAATGAAGTTGAAACTGAAGATGAAGCTGAAGATGAAATAAGTAGCTGAAATAAGTAGCTGGTTTTTTGTAATAAGCTTGTTTAGCGTTTGGGAAGTACAAGCTGATCGAAGCTAGTAGAAACGTAAAATTATCAAAAAGGGTTTCATTAATAATATATAGTTGTTATTATTGTTGTATGCAAATATTTATTTAAAAGATGTTATAATCACAAATAAAATTATGAAATAATATATTTATAAAAATTATATGCTTAAAATATTTTTTTGTTAGATAAAATACGAATAAAAAAAAAGTTTAAGCTGCAAGATAAGTAATAGTTTAATTTATGTCTTTTTATTAGTAGATATTTATAGAAAATTATGAATAAAACAAAAAAAAAACAATATTTGTTGAAAATTAACACAAGTAAGGCTTTCAATATACCTACCCCTACCTCGGATTGTCGACTCGCCAAAAAAACGACTCGCCCAAGAGTATAAGAATATTTATATGGGGATTTTAGACAAAATAAACTAAAGTTCCAATTAATACATGATACATTTCAACTAAGATCAATTGAACTATAACCCTGTTATGAACGAATTGTAGCTTTGTTCTTACATCTAGCGATATCCATGAAGACCAACATCTTACATCCCAAATCACAGTTGATTTGTTCCGAAAGAATGTAGATTTTGATAATATAACTGCAAACCAAGTTCGCCTTAAGAAATGGAGTGGAACCAACATAAGGTCCATACTCCCTATGATTTGTTCTTGCTCAACAGGGTTGGAGTCACGCTGACAACCCCGATGAGGAACAATGTGGCAATGGATTGAAAGTCGTAAAGGTCGCTCACTGAACGCAGCTCCCCGAGTGCTAATCCACCCTATAAACACACGGATTTTGAAGATCAGAAGCAAGTTCACAAGTCTGTCAACAATCAAAGGACTGTTAGAAATATAATTACCCTAACAGTGACATGTCTAAATAAAAGAAAGGGGATTACATGTAATATATGAATGGAGAGCAGTTGATGCTCTTCTTGGAATGCAACCTAAATGGAGAGCAGTTGCACACACTGTAAACATACAACATTTTATCTACATAACATAACATGTCTTGATAAAAGAAAGGGGATTACATATAATATATGAATGAAGTGATAGGGCTTTTAGTAAGTTAAAACTTGAAAAGAGCTCGAGCATAGACAGCGGGCTTCATATGGGCAACAAGCAACTGTTAGTTTAACACTATATCCATGGTTCAACCATCCTAAATTGTTTAAGCATAAATATCAATTCATATTCAGTGAAAACAACAGCTAGCAAACCTTGAAGGCATATCAAGAATCCACATATACTATCTCAGTTTGGCACCACCCAAAGAAAGGGCTCACAATCAAAACTAGAATAGACCAACAAAAATGACTTCAAATTCATTTTGCTTCCTAAATGCCATTATGCTGAAGAAAAATCAGCTTAGATCTATCATGGGACCCCAAACACCAAACAACACACTCACTCATTGTGATTCTAACCAAGACTACTCATATATTGATCTCAACCTTCTGAATAAATTTAGAGAAACATTGTGGAGATCCATAGGATAGGATTTCTATCAGAACAAAACAACCGAACTGCACATTTTACAACTTCCAATACCCAATATAACCTAAAAGTCATTGTCACTCCAAGTCCTCACTTACAATGTAGCATGTATATCACATCTCCTAGATAAACAAATGCAGATTTCAAGACCTAAATAACCTAGAACTTTCAAGCAAAAATTATTGACAAATATATACCTTCAATACAAGGCTGTAAATTTCTTCAGTTTCATCATCTTCATCTCGCCTAACTATGGTGATAACAATCATTTACTCTCTCTAAAAGAGTTTTCGGATCCATATACTTAGCCTAGCAAAATCTGCACAAAATCCAAAATAAGGGTTATGTGAAGAACCCCAAAATCAAAAGGGGAAAACCACAAGTTTTGTTTTTTTTTGTTTCGCATGAGTCTCAAAATTGGCTTTGGAATACATGATTTGCTCACCTTTCAACACCACACTGGAGAGCTTTTCGTTCCATTCCTTGTTCTTCTTTGTGGGTAGGTTGTGAATCTCATAGGCAACCCTGAGAAACCAAATGGGCATCCTCAAAATTAGGCAAAACAAGAGCAGACCAACAAACATGAAAGAAAATAAATTTCAATATCTTAGAGGTCAAAAAATCTGGAAATCTCTTTAATCAAAGAACCTCTCATTGGTTGGTGTCTTTCACTATGCCAAGCTCTTCTCACACACTCATAAGGCCTTGGCCTAGGGCGAGGCATCTTCACCACCACAAAGAAGAGAGTTTATGGTTACTCGGTTTTAGGGTTGTAAGTGAATAGACGAAGAATAGAATAATAAATCCTTCAAAACAAATGTACAATCGAAGAACAGAAGAAGAGAGGAAGAGATCGATTTTTACCTGTTTATCGATGAAGCTCTTCTGTGTGGCTGCAAGAGGAAGATGAGAGAAGAGATTGATTTTTACCGAGGGTATTTTGAGAATCATAAAATCCATCATCTCCTTCAGCTCCCATATGCTTGCCATGGAAAGCTGATGGAAATGTTAATTTTTTCAGCTTTCGTAAGCTTGCTTCAGCTTCTTCGTCTAATTTCAGCTTGGTTCCCAAACAGGTATAATATATGTACAGTGAAAGCTGAAGCTTGCATAAACTTCAATAAGCTTGCATAAACTCCTTCCCAAACGGTACCAATAGCATAATAGTATTTTAAGAACGTTTCTGCATGGTATTTGTCTGTTTAAACGAGCAATGAGGTTGTACACATAAAATAATTTAAATGACAATTCTAATTGATCTTAGGAGCACTTTTTCCCATTTGTAATGGCAATGCTTGTAAAATACTGCCCTGGAGCTTTTAAAATCTGCCTTCTCTGTTATTGGGGTTTTATTCTTTCTTTTTTTGGTAAAAGTTGGGGTTTTATTCTACTGTTACAAACTGTTCAATAATTTTTGTGTTGCTATAATAGAGGTGCAGCAGCTGGTATTAATTAAAAAAAGAGCATCATGGCTGTTTGAATGTGTTGCTAACCATTTGAAACCAATGTTTTTCAGTAACATTCTGATGTGGTGGAAGGTTATTCAGCAACGTAAATGCCTTAGAGCTTGATTGGAGCCTGCACTTGATCAGTCTCCGTGTCTTGATTGGAGCCTGAACTAGATCTGTCTTAATCAACATTAATACCATTAGTAAACATGTGATTGTAAAAATTGACATAACCATCTTAACCAACATTAATACCATTAGTACAGAAAATAAAAAAATACGGAAAATCTTATTGGGAAAAAAACAAGATATGTATTAATAATTTTACACGTCTTGCAACTATATGATGGAGTATTTGATTCTTTGGAAACAAAATCATTTTTAATAATGATGCTATTGGATCCACATCATCATAAATTTCATCAAAAGCCAATTTTATAATTGGAAAACTCACATTGTTGAGGACGAGTATGACTTTAAACATACTCAAAAGAATGACAGATCCATCACAAGGAATAAAAATAGCATTAAATTGGACAAATAAAAACATGGGTTCCATAACGGTGAAGTTAGTAGTTTGGACTCTAGGAAAAAAATAATTTAACTCAGTATTTAAAGTAGAAGCATTCGTGCTGAAAGTTGAACTAAAAGAAGTAATGAGATTAAATATCAAAAAAATCGAGATTGAGGGTGATAACTTTTGTGTTATCATTGCATTTCAAGGTTTTTGGAGTTGTTCATGGAAGATGGAGATGATCATATCCGACTCCAAACTGCATATTTACTTCTTTGAGGAAGTTCAGTTAAACATGTGTTCAGAGAAATCAATTGTGTTTCTGACTGATTGACCCATTTGAAAATTTTGAAACCCAACATACCATTTTCCGACGATCACGAACATACGCAAGGATGCTTTAGGACGGACTATCTCTATAAGATAACTTGTCCTAACCGTTTTCCGTTATAAAAACAAAAGACCCGGAGGCTTTAAGCTGACTCAAACAAGGAGTCACGATGGTCCTTCCAACCGAACAAAGACCAAGTAGCCTATGTCAAACCACGAACCAACTCAACGATCCGGGAGATGGTCACACCCACCACATCAAGCTCACCATACCGCTTTTTAATCACCAAAACCACCACCAAACATAATTATGATGGGCTTATTCAAAGTAAACAATTGGGCCTGATCTCTTCTTAATGGGCCTAGTTTAACCTATTTCTGGATATAGCCCAAAGGACTAAACATGTTGATACAGCCATGATAGGAAGACGACAAAACGAGACCAGAGATTTGCCAAACGAAACTTGAAGACGAAAGAGGGATCTGTCTTCTTCTTCATCACGCTTCGCTTCATCTTCCTCGTTACTTCACGCTGAACAGAGCTCCTCTCCCTCACCTTCACCTCTTGCTCAGGTCGAATTGATTGGTTTTGTCTCCATTTTCTGGTAAGAAAGAACTTTCGATCTTTCAGTTTTCCTAGTTTTTTTTCTTCCTGTAATGAATTTAGCTTGATTTTGATTACATTTGCTTGATCGAGAGATAATGGATGTGAGAACTGAGAATCGAGTTTTTATTTTAGGGAAACATCTGAATTGTTGGTTTGCTTTCATGTATAGCGCCTGATTTACTGTATCGTGGAGTTTGAAGTTGCTGGTGTCTAAGAATTATGGTTTCGAAAAGTATTTTGCTTGGATCGATCATAATAAGTTAATTCGTTTCTCCTATATTTCATTGAATCGATTAACTGAACCGTAATTTCTTTGTCTTGTTAATGTGATCACAATGTCCTAATTCGTCAAGTTTGCTCTAGTTATGGTTGCCTTAAGAGCCTAAGGTTTTAACCTGTAAAGGATTTGAATTTAATCATTTTTCGACTGGATCAAATCTGAATCACCATTTTCTCTTTGGAACTACATGAACAAACGGCTTTTGTTTACTTGATTTTTGACCATTTTTCTTGATTCTTCATGTATGTAAAAAATTGCTTTCTGTTTCGACTTCTTATGAATGATCTCCCAATATTGCCACCTTCCCCAATGGTCTTGATAAATTTTGACTCAGATTCGTATGCTTTTCATTGCTTGCGGTATCTTTATGTGCATTCCATTATTCGTATATTCATTTCACCAAGGTTTCTGAACTCTAAAATTTAATTTTAATTACACTAACAAAGCAGTGTCTGTTACTCAATTTTGGATCTTTTAAATTCTTTATGCATGTCAAAATTCATAGTTTGTTTTGACTTCTTATGAATAATCTTCATAAGAACTTGTTGTAGCTTAAAAGTCTAAAATAATGCATAACCTCCTCTTTTTGTATGTACCAAATTGATCCTACTCGCACTTTCTTTCCACCATCCCTCATGATCATGAAATTGTAGGGTTTTAACTTAGATTCATATTCTCTTTATTGTTTAAGGTATCATTAATCATTATGTGTATTCCATTATTCATTTCCCATTTCACCTAGGTTTCTGAACTCTTGCTTTTCAATTTGTATGACCGGCTACATTTTCTGGTTTCTGATCTGCTTCCAGAAAACATTATCCAATTTTCTTATTCAGATCAGATTTCATAATGAAATGGAATGATCTTTTATCTTTTCCAGTTTATGTGCATCTGATGTTTTTTGTTTTTTTTAGTACTTTTTCATAACCGTCAGATAATTTTGCATCTTGATTGCATCCAGTTAAAAAAAAATTGCCAAATGTCGGGCCAAACCCAGCGCTTGAACGTTGTACCTACTGTAACCGTTCTAGGAGTCATAAAGGCTCGTCTTGTTGGTGCTACTAGAGGTCATGCTCTTCTGAAGAAGAAAAGTGATGCTTTGACTGTGCAATTCCGTCAAATTCTTAAGAAGATTGTTTCAACAAAGGAGTCGATGGGGGATGTTATGAAAACTTCCTCATTTGCTCTAACAGAGGCTAAATACGTTGCTGGTGAAAATATTAAGCACATTGTTCTTGAAAATGTTCAGACCGCCACCCTTAAGGTTCGCTCCAGACAAGACAATGTTGCTGGTGTGAAGCTTCCTAAATTTGAGTACTTCACTGATGGTGAGACTAAAAATGACCTGACTGGATTAGCCAGAGGTGGACAGCAAGTGCAGCAGTGTCGTGCTGCTTACGTCAAGGCCATTGAGATCCTTGTGGAGTTAGCTTCGCTTCAGACATCATTTTTGACACTTGATGAAGCAATTAAGACCACAAACCGTAGGGTTAATGCCTTGGAGAATGTAGTGAAACCCAGATTGGAAAACACAATTAGTTACATCAAAGGTGAGCTTGATGAGCTGGAAAGGGAGGATTTCTTCAGATTGAAGAAAATTCAAGGTTACAAGAGGAAAGAAATCGAGAAACAGATGAAAGCTGCCAGGCAGTTTGCAGATGAGCAAGCTTCTGAGAAGATTTCTTTAGAGAAGGGGATATCAATTAGTGCAGCTCACAATCTGTTAGCAGCAAGCATGCAGAAGGATGATGACATTATCTTCTAAGATGCCAGGTCAGCGCTTAATACATTCAATCTTGGCAATTGTGTTGCCCTGGTGTCATTTGCCTGCTCGTTCTTGGTAGAATAAACTTGGTTTTACTACCCTAAGTGAAACCCAGTAACAAATTCATTTTCTGATGTGAAATTTTCGTTCTTTAATAGTTTAGCTAGAGGACCAGCTTTTGTGATGCTGATCAAGGAAAGTCTCCCTGTCCAAACAAAGGAGTTTAGGCAAATCCTTGTACTTCTGAAATATCGTCTACTAAATTAGTTGGGAAATGTTACTTCCTTCCTGTGTATGGTGAGCTCTGTACTATGGGCGTGTTTAGTAAAATTGTGGTTGCGGTTATGGTTGCGGTTACGATTGTGGTTGTGGTTACGGTTGCGGTTTTAACGAGAGTTTTGTGGTTGTAAAAAATCATCGTATACGTGTTTAGTTAGATGGTTCGGAATTAGTTTCGATTTTACGTAAAGACCAAAATACCCTCACCTTTATTAAATGATAATAACAATGGGAAGAACATAAATCGAAATCCAGATCCTTCATTCCCAATTTCTTGTCTCCCTCGTCGGATTGAAATCTTAAGGAAAGAAGAGGGGGAGAACAATTTCAGTCTTCTTCGTTCCCAATTTCTGTCTCCTTCGTCGTTCCCAATTTCTGTCTCCTCCCTCGCCTTGCTTCCGCCATCGATGGTGGAAGTGGAGACCACAATTGAAGTTCAACCTAAGAAGACTGAAATTGTTGGATTTCCAAAGAAGACGAAGAAGCAATTTGAAAGCTCTGTTTGTTTCTACTACTGCTGTGCAATTTCTGTCTCCCTCCCTCGCCTTGCTTCCGCCTCTTCTGTTTTTTCCTGTTTTTATTCCATTTTTTGTTTGTTGAATGATAGCCAACCTCTTTTGCTGTTCCTCCATTCAATGAAAGGGGCTTGAAGAAAGCAGCGTATTAGGGTTGCGCAGTCTATCAGGCTCTTTTGTTGTTCTTCTTTTTATTTCCTACCTTGCTGTTCAGCAGAAAGTTCAAAAAGGAACTTTGCCCTTTCCATGGAAGAAGCATGTCTAGAGAAGATGGAAGAAGCATTTGTGGAGAAGGGTATGAATGGAATATCAAACTGAGAAACTACCCCAAAAACTCACAAACCTTGGGTGAGTAGATTCCAAAATTTGGGGTTTCAAAACCTGTGAACCACAACCCTAATTGCTATAGAAAGTCCCAAAACTTTAACTAAACACTTCACAATTTTTCAGAAACTAAAACTGAATCTAAATGATTCAAAGAAAACTCTAACTAAACACAGCCTATATCATTGAACTACATTGTGGAAATAGTCTGTTGAAATTGATATTTGACGATTTTGAATCCAAGGTTATTATAATCGGTATTTTCGAATCATAATCTTACGCTTATAGCCATATTCCCAGGTCCATTTAAGGCCAAGTAGGGCATCCCACAACTCAATCACAGGGTTCTGTACACATCTCTAAATTCACCAAATAATCGAGTGCTGCTATTCACCCATCCATCTCTAGGAGCGTCCCAAGCAATGAGAATTGGGTGTTGCGTTTTAGGCTTGTTATTGTCATCTTTCTTCCACACCGCATTTCATTTGTTGAAACTCGGTCATTACGCCATTTCCAGATCTTACAAAAACGTAAGTTCACAAGACAATACGATTGAAACCAGAGGATAGTTAAAGAATAGGGAAATTCCAGATGGTACCCTTGTAGTTTCGGGTTTTTCGGATTTTGCCCAAATTCATTAAACCTTTTCAAATTTCATTAAAAATACATAAAAGATAATAAACTAAAATTAAAAAATAAATTAAAATAGAAATAATGATTTATTTATCTATATAACATACTAAAATAGAAACCTTAAGGGCACATGTCGATCACTAAGGTATGCCACCTAGGACTTTTTTCAATATATTTACAGATATGCCACAAGATATTTACAGATTTGCCATTTTTTATTTATAAAATAAATTTTAAAAATACTAATAAACAATCATCAATGCCACATCACATTTTAAAACTGTCACGTAAGAATTTGTTTGGCTTATTAACAAATTTGTTAAATATATCTAACAAAGATTTAAAATAAAAAAAAAAACATAAGATATTGCTAACAAACTAGATCTTCAAATTTTTAACAAACAAGATTTTGAAATCTTCTTCATATTTTTGAAACTCGGTTTTTATACTTTTTCAAAAAACAATAATATATGCAGATTTTAAAATTTTATTTCATTTTCTTCACCTTATTTTTTATTTTCAAAATATAATTTTTTAAGTTAATTATTGTATTTAATTTTTTATTTCGAAATTTATTTCACAATTTTTTTTCTTATTTCTTGTTTATTTTAAAATTTTAAAATTAATTTTTTAAAATTATTCTTTTTTAATTTTGAATTTTTCAGTAAATTTATATACAGTAATAAAACAACCTCATTTTGCCCACGTGTCAATTTCTAAAGTCATCAATTAGCATTTTTCAATTTATTTACAAATTTGTCACACTGTATTTACAAATCTGTCATTTATGATTTAATAACATAATTTTTATTAATCCAATACATAATGTATAAAATTACAAATATAATACTTTTTATTTAAACGAAACCCGCACAAGGTGCGGGCACTGAATTAGTTTTAAAACTAAAGTAAAACAGTAACTTTTTTATAAAAAAAATAATTTTTTATATTAATTTAAGAATAAATCAATTAGATAATTTTGTAAAAATTAAAAAAAATCAGTGTTTTATTTTATTTTAAAAATAAATAAGTTGGATTAGTATTTTTTAACAAAATCTAAAAACGTAAGTGTTATGCTTTATTTATAAATAAATAAAATAAGAATTTTTTAAAAAAATTAAAAAAAAAATCAATGTTTTAATTTATTATTAAATAAATAAATCAATCTTTTTATTTTATTTATTTTTCAATTTTACTATATTTTCTTTCTTTTAGTTTTGGGAAATAAATAAATAGAAAGACTAATTTTTTTATTTTAATAATAAATTAGAACAGTAATTTTTTTAAAAAATTTAAAAGAATCCTTATTTATTTATTTTTTAAATAAATTATAACACTTATGTTTTTAGATTTTGTTTAAAAAAAGCTAATCCAATATATTTATTTTTAAAATAAAATAAAACACTGATTTTTTTGAATTTTTTAAAAATAATCTAATTGATTTATTTTTAATATAAAACATTTATTTATTTTTTTAAAAAAAAATTATTGTTTTACTTTAGTTTTAAAATAAATAATTCATTCTATATTACTTTTTTTTTTAGTTTATTTTCTCTTAGTATGTTTTTAATAGAATTTGAAAAAGTTTAATTAATTTTGACAAAATCCGAAAAATAATAAAAACTTAAGGGTATCATCCAAACTGAAAAAAACTATTGGACAAAATTCGAAAAACCTCAAATCACGAGGGTACCATCCAAAATTTCCCTTAAGAATATTACCTCGTAGCCATGTCAGAAACGGCTAAGAGAATTTGGGTACCTACCTGGCATGGGCTCCAAGCGTGATCAAAGTAGACCTTGCCTCCCCACAATCCTTAAACAAATGACTCAACGGCTCTTCCTCCTCACACCCTGCAAACCTAGGCACATACCCAAGCAAGCAACATACCCACATACAAGCTCAACATTATTAATCAACAAATGCCGGACAGGAAGTAGAAACCGAAAATCCGGATATCCACCAAGACGGCCCCCAATAAAAAATTACTATTTATAAGGGACATGGAGGATAATGGATAGGATGGTGGGTGGATGCTCAAATCGTCACCTGATCCGTCAGCTAAAAACATACACCCACCCATCATTCGTCTACTCTCACTTGCATCCAATCCATCCATATCCAACAGAAGAAGTGGATGAATCGGGTGTGATTTCGGGTTTTTAAGACTTCAAGATTTTGAAAGATTAAACACCTTTAACAATTGGAGCAATCGGGCAAATAGTGTATATGAAGAAGAAGAGGAGGAGGAAGAGAAGAAAAAGAAGACTAGGAAAGACGGTGGAGATTTGGGATTCTGAAGAGTAGCAACCAAACTAGAGACGGGTGACTAGAGTGATTGAACACTAGTTTCGCCGGCAATTGATGGTGGACTACTTCGAAAAAATATAGGTTTTTGGTTATATAGTTTATATACTTTGGGAAAGGGATAACTGGAAATATAACAAAACTAAAAATAGCGCACATCACAAAATATATTTTTAGGTAGTTTGATACGGGTCGGGTGGATGAAACGTTCACCGGTTCCTACCCAACCCACCACCCGATTCACCCGCTTTTTTACGAGTTTTTGTCATTTGTCGGGTCGGATAGTTCATCGGTACAAATGAAATTATCGCTCCTATTAAGCACGATACATAGTTGACCGACCGTATACTCACGCGAGACGCGACTTTGATCCCCTCCAACAGAACTAACTCACCAGCACGCACAAGTACAAAAAAAAACCATTCAATAACAATTATACTATAATTTGCTGTAAAAGATTTTCTTTACATCAATCTAGATTGTGTAATTTTGCCGCCAATATAGATTGCCATCCTGTATTACATCATTTCCATCATCCTTTTACTGTGCATTTTGGAGATGGCAAACTGTTATAATCTCAAACCAAACTCTCACTTTCAATTGTTTATCCTCCTTCACATTTCGATAAAATCCGATGCACAATTCATCATTGTCTTACAATCTGATCTAGGCAAAACTCGGAATCCAATCCAAGTACACTTAACGAAAAGATAAATGCCAAGGATTGGTGATGATAAAACTAACTCATGATAATAAGACTGCAAAACCCAACTTCCGTCAGCTAAAGTAAAAAATCCTTCACCCAGAGTATAATTAATCCGACCTTCGATCCATAATAACTCAAAACAATAATACAAAACAGCGTATTAAGGGACCATAACTAAAGATCAAAACTTAAGCTGCCTCCACTGCAGGAGCCGCGCCTTTTAGGACCGGGAACTGGCTCTGGTCCTCGATGTGAATGATGGGACCATCGCGGGCTCTGCCATTTCCTCTAGGGTAACCGCCGCCGTTGTTCCTCAATGCACGCTCCCCATTCCCATTCCTGAACTCACCACCCTGAGCACTGCGTTCTCCGTTCCTGAACTCACCACCGCGACCACCACGTTCCCCGTTCCTGAACTCACCTCCACGACCACCACGCTCCCCGTTTCTGAAGTCACCACCGCGGCCACCACGTCCACGGCCTCTTCCAGCACGACGGTATACGAACTCCTCTCCATCAGCAGGCTTCAGGAACTCATTGATGCTTACAGTCTAGAATGTAAAGCAGAGTATGTGAACATCAGCTTAGACTGTGAAAAAACTAATGAAAAGGAATATTTTGAAGAGTTCTGTAAAATCTGAATCCAGTGGGAACAGCACACTATGCTTTCGAAATTTTACAAAACCACATTAATCTCAGGACAAAACTATACAAAGCAGCCACTAAATTTACCAGAATCCAGAGGTTAGAATTTCTTGTTACCTTGCGAGATTTTTCATCCTTCTCAAGGCTGTCTTTCTTCTTGAGTTTACCTGCCTCAGGTTTCTGATAAACAAAGAAAGGGTTAAAACATAATGAAAACTAACCTACAAAACAAAGACTTAACACTGAAATAAATGAGGAACTAGGTAACTTACAATCAGGACATCCTCCTCTTTCTTCTTTCCCACCAGTTGCATGGCCTCAAAATCTTTGTCAGCAGTAACTTTCCTCACCTCAATCTTCTGTGCCTCAATGGCCTTCCTCTTCTCAGCAAGCAGCTTTTCATACTCTTCAAGTGTCATCAAATTTGCGTCCTGATTCAATATTAAATGAGTGACAACATACAGAATTCTAGTTAATTTATACACAAACACATGATATTTTTATAATAATGCTTGAAATCATTACTTTACCTCTTCTTCCTCCTTTTTGGCAGGGTTCTCAACCTTCACAACTTCTTCCTGTGTCTTCTCTTCAGCTACAAGATCTGTTGGTTCTTCGGTGACAACATCAGCATCCCTGTTCCATAAGAAAGTCAAATGGATCAGTCAAAGTGAAAATGCAGTGGTCAGTGATTTTTTTTTATTGTCAAATGTATATAAACTGCTAACTGAGATTACAGCAACAAACAATACTTCATCACTCATTTGAAAATCATCAATGCATGCAAAAGCAGCACCTACAAGCAATAGTACCAAGAAAGGCTGCCTGAAGTATTAGAATCATGTTATATCATACTTCAAAGTACCTAATGATTCTAACAAGAGTCAGAGGATTCAGCATGCATTCATCATATATATCCATACATATATATATATATATATACATACATATACATACATATACATACATATACATATACATATATATATATATATATATATATATATATATATATATATATATATATATATTCATCAACTGCTTTTCAGATATAGCATTAACTTTTATGATATTCTTTGTAACATAAATCAGTAACACAAAAAAATGATGGCTAGTGTAAACATCTTCTGGAGGTAAGAAATAATATAGGCAAAATTAGAAATCAGATTACCAAAATATTAAAAATTGAGCAAACAATTAACAAATGGGAACTTTGAATATTACCCTTCAGCAACAGCATTGTCAGACACAACCTTCACATCATTAGCATCAACACCATCAACATTCTCCTTCACTTCTGCATTATTTGGCTGTTCACCCTTGCCATAGTTCATTCCATCACGCCTCGCCCTAAATCCACGGTTTCCACCACCATAGCCTCCTCGCCTTTCACCACCAAAGTTCCTGTTTTCAGTTCTGAATGGCCTTTCCTCGTCCCTATTGCTAACGTAATTTCCATACCCTCTTGAATGGGCTTGTGGAACTTGTTCCCAACCATCAGCAGCATCCTCAACATTACTTTTATTATCTCCAGTTACCTCTTTCTCATCACGATTCACATGGTCATTGTTAAATCCCCTTCCTCGACCCCTTCCTCTACCACCTCCACGACCGCGACCACGCCCGCGATAAGCATCATCGTGTCCATTTCCTTTTGACTCATCCCAGTTACTGCGCCTGTAGCCATTCTCCTGTTCATTTCCAAATTGCTCAGATTCGTTCCCACCAAATCCTCCTCTTCCAGGACCACGGCCTCTTCCTCCCCTTCCTCTTCCTCTCTCAGATCTCACTGAAATCATAAAACATGTCAGATATAACAGAGCATGTCAACAACCTTAAATAACAGGAAATTGAAAACAAAAACACAATCAACAGCATCAAACACTTAAAAAAAAAGGTTAAAACTCATGACATGTAACCATTCCATGTCAACACACTCCCTAAACAACTATGAAACTAGAACTACATTCAGAACTCGAAGATATAGCTCAAAATTTTTGAAACAAAAGCAATGACAATTTTAGCAATAGCATGGTTATGATTTCAAAGTGTTTCCCTAAAATCAATAGAGAGAAATATAGCTATTTCACTAAAAAAAATAGTTTAGGTGGAAAACATATGCGGAAGAAAGGAAGTGTAAACAGATAGTAATATTACTACAAAATAGCACTATGAATCAATCAATCGCACAAACTATTCCCCGACAATTAAAATACGATTAATAAGCGATACAAATCTGGTTAAAAAAACGCAATAAAATTATTCCTAATTCATTAGAGATTAGAGATTTACCAGCAGCAGATTCGGCCTTTTCATTCCCTGGCTGGACCTTGGACTGGTGGTTTTTCGCCACAACGACGGGTTCCGCCGGATCTACGACAGTGACCTCGACCTTCTTAGCAAGTTTCTCAACCAGAACAGTCATGTCGTCTCCTTCCTCGTCGCCGAGGAGAGCAAACGAATTGATCATACTAGCCATTGCGCGATAAAGAATAGAAAACTGTTTGGAAAAGGAGGGATTGTTATTCGATTACAGAGACAAAAGGCATCAAACCCTAACACAGACGACGACAATTTCCATTGAAGAGAATATTTTTTTGCCTATCAGTAGCGATTGAGAGAAGGTATATGGAAAGTGAAACTCACGAAAAAATCTTGAATTATATATAGTGGGGCGTATTGAAATGACGGATCATCGACCCAAATCTCACGCTTAAACCCTAGCTCCGATTTCGCTTTTTCTTTTCCTTATTTATTTTTTCATTTTCATTTTCATTTTCATTTTCTTATTTATTTGTGTTATAATAAAATATAGAGCACCATCTAATGAATAGTATTTTAATGCAATTTATCTTTAACGCCCCTCTTATATTTTAAAAAAAAAAACAATTAGGTTAAATAATTTATTTTTTTTAGTTTTGTAAACTCCTTTAATTTTACCTTATATATAATTTTTTTAGATAAAAGGATTTGGGTTAAATATGGGTATAATTTTCTTAGATGAAAAAAATTGGGTTAAATATGAGTATATTTACTAGAGTTTATGTTATGGGTACTCTTAATAGAGTAATAGTTGTAAATGCCTAGTTAGTCATTTTACCTTTTTTAATAGAGGGTAAGCAATTAAGCACAGTCTTCATCGACTGGTGACGATTTTTGGATCACTACTCATTTTCAATGGCGAGCAGACGTAGCTAACCGACTGCGCACGTGTCGAGCAGTGTCATGTCGTGTTGTGATGAACCGCCTGCGCAGGCTCAGGGCATGCTCACGCTCAGGCTCAAGGTTAGGCTTAGGTTATTTGGGTCATGACGAGAACGGACTGATGATGTTGGGTTGACCACTCAAGTTTATCATTTTTTGCCTAATCTTGTAATGGGCTACAGTGTTACAACGTCTCTGCTCAATCTTGTAATGGATTGTATAGTTAAAATGTTTGGACCCAAAAATTGGTCAAATCAAGCATCGGCTACATGAAAGGAAAAAAAATCAAAAACCTAAATTCGAATTTAATTTAAATATTCTGATTTAATGGAATATCTAGATTTAAAATTTTGGATTAATAGTGCTAATCTCTTTTCTCTTCTGAGCTTGCCATAAAAAAAAGGGTTTCGTCTTCTCATTCCAACACACAACCAAAGCAAAAACGTCTTCTCCCCTCTTGTTCTCTTCAAAACTCGATAGCACAACGCAGTAGCGGTTCGTCGGTTTCCAAAGTCATTATGAGACTTGGATCTAGTGCAAGATAATCCTAGTATTCGGAACGCTATTCAAACTGACGTAATCCATGACATTTTTAGAATTAAGGACAAGATCTTATATTTCGACTATGCACATACTAATGGTATTGTAATTTTGCGGGTTTTCCTTCTGTTTGATTTTCTTACAGATTTTGGAATAATTATTGAAAAGACGTTCCTACAATCTTAATTCTGAAAACGAAACTTTCATTCGTAGAACTTTAGTGCACTAATGTTTCGTTCATTTTTGGAGATTGTTGAAAAATAAAATCCGATATTTTTTCCGTCCATTTTAGTTTTCAATAAATAAATAAAATAAAATAGAGAGTTCCGACTTTTAATCGGGTTGTCATCGTTGCCGCCATCGCCGCTTGTTGTCATTGTTGCCGATGTCGTCGACGATATAGCCGGAGAACTAGGACCGTCACCGCCAACCTGAAAAACCCTAATCGGGTAGTTCAATTTTGGGATAAAATTACAATTTTTGCCCATACATTATATTTGTGTTGAATGGTCCATATTATTGGAATTTATAAAACTGGCCCAAACTAGATAATTACAAGAAACGGCCCGGGTTTATATCTACATGAATGACCCCACTTGGAAGCGGATCAGGTACCTTGAGTTGAATAATTACAAAATATGGCCTAAATTTATAATTACATAAAATGTTCCTAACATTTATATTAATGGCCCAAGTTTTAACAAATGAAGTTAAACTTGTGCGGTTGACTTGTTTAGGTTCTTGAAGGCACGTTTGGATGAGAAGATAGTCCATTTTGACTCCGATACACGAGATGCTACATTGTTTGACTTTGAGACGTGAGTCTCCTAAAGCCTCGTATAAATATCGTTCGGTTTAAACATTTGTTATAGGTTTTGAGTTTTTGTTTGATTTGATTTATTATTATTATTATTATTATTATTATTATTATTGTTATTATTATTATTATTATGTACTTGATTGCTTGCATTTGTATTGCTGGTTATTTGAGTTCGTCTTGGCGAGGTAAGCCATACCGACTTACTTAGTTGTCGTACTGTTTCAAATTAGATTTGTCGTTGATTGTGAGTAGAACATATTTTGGAAATTATACTTGATTTATGTTTTTAAAGGTTTTCGTTAACTTGTGTTCTTCATTGTATCTTGAATGTTTAGAGTAAGTTGATATTACGACGACATTGTATAGGGAAAGTGTTAAGGATATAAAAAGTGAGTTGAAAAGTGTTACCATAGCGATAGAAAGAGTGAGATGTGATTATAAGGAGTATCTAGATGTAATGGAATATACAGTATGTAAGTGATGTATATAAGGATGGCACGAGAGGTGACAGAGGATGATAGATGTTGAATTGTATGCACATAATGGAAGGTTATAGGATACGATAAGGATTGTGATAGTTATGAAATTGGATAGTTGTCATGCTAATGTCCATAATAGAATACATTAAGCATATGTATGATATGTCCTCAACTGTTAGACATGGTTGGTAGCTTTGGTATCTTAGGTAGGAATTGGCGGATATGATCTTGTAAGGAGATTTGACTCACTTAAGAGTTTGTTTTTGGGTTTTGAATTAATGATTTGATTTATTCTCTGAGGTTGTGCATAGATAGATGTGTAGGGGGTAGGAATGATACGGTGTGTTATGAGTTCAGAGATGAGTAGTTAGGTTGATTAGGGGTGTTAATGGGTCGAATTTGGGGTGGGGAGTACCTTATTCATCCCCATCCCCGTTTAGTATAATCTCCCCATCCCCATCCTCATTCGAATTTAGAAAATTATAAGCGTTAGATATTTGTTCCCACCGGGAACCCCTGTTCCCGTTTAACTTTTCCCATTTTGAAGATTTATGGTTTTTTCCGTAAAATTCACCGTCCCCGTCGGATATTCGTTCCCATCTGGGAATTCCTCATCCCCGTTCGGGTATTGAATGTACTAACAACTAATGTAGGCCTCCTGAACCGGTAATTCGGTATCTAGTTTTTTTTTTATCATTTGTGTCTTTAAACATGAGAGAAACACAGGTACACATGTTAAATATAATCAATGCACTAGTGTATGACCCGTGCACCGCACAGGTTTTTCTTAAATTTTTTTTGGTCTTATATATATTTATTATATGACTTGTCAAAAATAATAATTATATCATTTTAACATGTATTAATTAAAATAAACTTACACTTGATAGTTACAGTTTTTTTAATTTTTTTGGCTCATTATTATAAATAATGGAATTACTTTTTTTTTGTATGAACATCTTCAATAATTACGGTAAATAATAAAATTATTACTTACACAACATGTATGATAAACTATTAATATTATAAGCTTTCTTATATAAAATTTGGTTAAATGACCCATTTTACACAACCCAGACCCATTAGACAAACACTTATTAATCAATAAATATAAAATATTGTTTTTTTGGGAATAGATTTTTGGACAGCAAAACTCGTCCTCGGCCGTCTATCGACATACCTCACACACACACAAAAAGTCCCTTTCAAAACCGAAATCCAAAAAAACTACAAATAGTCTCTTCTATATTGAGATGAGCGGACCTAATTCATGGCTTCAATCTCAGCATCCGTCTCAACGAATCCGTTAAATTTCAAGAAAGGGCTATTCCGTCTCAAATCGAAGGGAATGACAACCTTTTGGGACTGAATTTGAAGGTATTTGAATAATTGAGTTTCATTCATCTGTTTTGCTATGACCATTTCTATTTCTTTTTTTAAATTTCGTCTTTATCTATCTAGAAACATGTCCTATATGGAGATTGGAGTCTCCCAACTGATGAGTATACTTAATCGATTTCTTGATATGTTTTTGGATGTTTTTTATCAGTCTACTAATTATATTATAGTTATGTGTTTCACATCAATATTTTCTATAAACATAGATCTTTTGTTAATCATTTTCAGAAATCAAGTTCATGGAATAAATAACAATAGGCTTATTTTTGGATACCGACTATTTATTTACAAATAAAATGCCTTCAGATGTATCAAAGATTGATTACATTGGAGAACCCATAATCAATAGCAAGAACAGTAAAGATTTGTTTGATATTTGCTGACCTTAATATGTTTATGACCATTGTTGGATGTTTTATACCTTTTTCTAACCTTCGTATGTTTATCACCATTGTTGGATTAGACTTACTATGGTTATCTAGACTGATAAACCTTTGCTGACCTTCATATATTTATGACCATTGTTGGATGTTTTATACCTTTGCTGACCTTCATACGTTTATGACCATTGTTGGATTAGACTTACTATGGTAATCTAGGCTGATAAACGTTTATGAAGCTTTACCTTCATATGTTTATGACCATTGCACACGTACTTCAAATGTAGCAAAGATAGAATTATTGGATGGACACATCTTGCATAGCAACAACAATAAAGATTTGAAGCTTTACATTCATATGAAGAAAATCATACATTTACAAAAAACGGTAAGCTTCATTCCTTAATACATAATCAAATGGCATATGCCAAATATTTGAGATACATCTACTTATGATGAAAAACAATATGTCAAAGTCACAAAGCTAACTTCGACATCATTACAACAATTGAGAAATGGGAAACGAAGATCAAAAATGAAGGGCTAATCCCTACAATCTGTATATATGAACGGGAGTATGATGTCACAACTGATCACAACAACCGATTTGGCGTGGTAAACAACGATCAAGTGAATGTCCTCCAAATCTTCGAGGTTGATTATTGGTCAAGCATTTTGGATGCATAACAATCACATAATAGGTGCTCATTTAGGATTTAGACTACAATAACAAATCTTTGGGTTTATCTTCACAAATTAAAAGAATCGAGGTGTCAAATTAAGTTGATTGGCCAAGAGGATAAAAAACATGTAATAAATATATGTTGTATTGTTTTTATTGATGGAAAGTGATTTGACAAAGAATTGGTTGAAAGTTCTCATTCAATATTGTGTAACTGAAATATACAAAACAATCAATTAAATTGAAATTGTTTTATATACAACTTTTATTTAATTTTAAATAGATCCGGATGAATCCAAGAGAACAAATCAAATTTCATTATTATTCGAAAAAGATAAATACACCGGGTTTGAATTAATAGCGTCAAATTTAATCGCAATCCGACAGCGCTCAGTGGGCGCCGGCGCCATCAGTCGGCGCCCAAATTTTATTTTTAAAAAAAATTTCCAAAGAAATTTTTTTTTTTTTTTAATTTGGGCGCCGACGCCCAGATAAAAAATTTTATTCGGAAAAACTGATTCTTTACTTCAAGGGTTCCAAAAAAAAAAAAAATTTGGGCGCCGTCTGATGGCGCCGGCGCCCACTGTTATAAAAAGAAATGGCGCTAGCGCTAGTCGCCGGCGTCCAAGTTGAGCGCCGACGCCTTGCGATTGATTTTTGCCCATGTAAATTTAAGTTCCTTGTATATAACACGGAACTTAAAAATCAATGAATTAATTACTTTTAATAAATATTTTGGGGGCTGAAATAAACGTGGTTGCGACACGTGGCAAAAAGGGTTCTCCTTTAATACATAGAAGATAGTTCTTGTGAAATTAGGCTCATCCCGTCCCACGTGGGACAAAGAAAAAAATTGAAAATCTCGTCTCGTCCCGTGGGACGGGACGCGGGAAAACCTCAATCGCGTCCCGTCCCATCCCATATGATCGAAACTAAATTAATATAGATTAGCATTAGTATGCACATAAATTACGTGTATAATATACATTTTAATTGAAATGTTATTCACATATTTTTCAAATTATATCTTGTGTAAGTAGGGACGAATATGATACGCGAAGTACAAAAGTGTATATAATGTACTACTAACATTTAGTTCATGGTTACAAGATAAATGTCAATTCATATAATATTAATATACATTTTTAGTTGAAATGTTGATGTGACTAGTTGGTTGTTTAACACATCACCTTATCGTACGTATATTGTGTATATATAATAGGTTTTGTTCGTTCATGTAGGAATTGTAAGATTGAGACTCGTAGTACAAACTAGTATAAACTAAAATAATTATATCTTACTTGCATTTAGATAACGGACTCAAGATAATGTGTTATGTTATTTTATCATTTTAATTTTATGGTTTTAAGATTTAAGTTGCACCGTCAAAACACGAATATGAGAACTAAGATACATTAGAAAAACATTGTAGTGTGTCATGCATTTGATCATCGTGATTTGACGTTTATGACTTACGACGTATTCAAGAATTTCGTTACGGTATTGTTTTCCTCATATGATCAAAAACCCTATTTATATAGGTTAGCATTAGCATAATTTACACATATAACTGTCATACGAATATTTAAACTGTAACACCCCAAATCCGCAGGACTCGGGATGCTACGGGTTGGGACCTCACAATGGGTCCCGACCCTTAGCCTGACAACAATTTCACCGGATCTTTCAACATGGCACAAATAAAGGCAAAATCGTAAATCAATTTTAATGCAAATGATAAGAAACCCAAAGGAAAACAACAAAAGACTTCAGCCGATAAACAACACCAAAGACCAAAACACCATACACGCAGCATACCAACATAATAGACGAAGAATAAAACACAACCCGACTCCAACCAAAACCCACTCCTAAAATGTACGGAACCCCGGCTGTCCACTCTTCTGGATCTCTCGGCCGCTTTCCTAACCTGCAAGGCAATCTACAACAATCGGTATAAAACCGTTAGCTAATATTCGAAGCATTAGAATCAAGGTGAAAGGCACAAACACAAGTAAATAAACATAACACACAATGTACACGAAATCACACAAGTCCGGTTTATTATCTTTTTATTATTAAGTCGTATCCCGTTCTAATTCAGCTTCTTTTGTGACACGAGAATCCTCCGAAACTCGCCTCGGTCCCTTCTTCCGACAATGGAACGGTCGGATGCCTCCGACTGTCTAACCAGCACGGGCCAGTCGCCGAGATCCCCCTAGCTCTCACGGGGAGCCAGACAGTGATGTCACCGCCCGTTATCATACACTTGGGCCAAATAATATAAAGGTCGGTAATCCTATTTCCGGTTTAGTTGTTATAAACAGTAAAATAGTAAACACACACCACCCAACACACAATAATGCTAATACAAAGAATACGAGCTAAGTAAGTCCGAAGACTTACCTCGTCACCACACTCAACTCACAACACTCTCGCTTCCTAGGGAGGAAGCCCGTAACCTGCTCACAAGAAGATAACTATATCAACAACAACCCACTTACAATAGAAGTCTTAGACTTCTATACAAATGATCTACGCAAGACCATTTGACTCTCAATTCTAGGACCGCATCCTAGAATCCCTCAAACTCACATCACACTCAACACAAGCTAGAAGTCCTAAGACTTCTAATCCCTCGGATCTCACAAGATCATAACTCACAACGCAACTAGATAAGTCAAACCTAAACTCCAAAATCCCACAAGATCATACAACCCCACCTTGAGCCTCAAAACGCTCACAAGATCAACCATATAACTTATAGCCATATAACAACCTCACAAGATAATATCAACTCCTCAAGTCTTGCAACATTTCACAATCCACAAAACTCACATAAGGTCCATAACCACTACTTGGTATTAACTCTACGTTATGCTAGATCCATCCTAGCATGATACTACTACTACTACTACTACTACTACTACTAAACATAACTAGATTGAGAGAGGTACTCACTCGGGATCAAAGGTATAAGTCGATCGACGAATGCCGAATGCGGATTCGATGGCCTTTAACGGGGTGCTTCCGAACCTAGCACCAAACTAAACAAATTTAGCTTATAAGCTAAATTTGAACGGAATAGTTAACATATATAAATCTAAGGAAAACCCCACTTTTAAAACCCAAGTTAAAAACCGTAAATATATATTCCGGGCAAATTGTATAACATCATAAACCCAAGGTAAAGCTCGTTTTCAAAGTCAATGTTAATATCCCGTATTTAAATCTTTGAGCCATAACCCGCAATTAATCCATCAAGGGCATAATATATATGGTATATATAAATATAATAATATCCTGGCAATTAAAATCCAATATTAAAACCCGCTAACACATTTTTCGGGGCAATTTATACACTTATATAAACATGGGGCATAATCTGCAAATAAATTTCTGGTGCCAAAACTGTAAATAATTCTGCAGGGATATATTTTCAAATTTCTCAAAACTTGGGTAAAAAAACGTAAAATAGAATTATGGGTTATTTAATGCAATTACAATAAAATATGGGTGGGCCCGAAATAATAAGAAACAGGGTTTCTTAACCCTTGCACCTTCTGGCAGAAGACAGCACAAGCGGCGGCGCGCGAGGCCGGACTCCAGGCTCCGGTGGTTGTGCTGGCGGGGAGGAAGGAGAAGCTGCACGGGCAGTCCGAAGCTTTGCACGGCGGCCTCCAGGCGGCAAGGAGTGCTCCTTCGCGTGGCACAGAGAGGGCTGGAGTTCCGGCAGACTGGGTGAGGTATAGGGCGAGGCTTCTCCGGCGTCGACTGGTGAAGCAAGGTCGAGGCATGCAAGACGCTCCGATAACCGGTGGCTCTAATGGGCTACCTCTTGGTGGTTGCAGACGGGTGCGAGGCGACGGTGAGAGAAGGTATTGGAGGCGGCAAGGACTCCGGCAGGCGAGGCGAGGCGACGGTGGAGCGGGTTCCTCCGGAGACGGTGGAGGCAAGTCGGTGGCTTCCCGGTGGTTGCAACAAAACAAGGGTAAGGCAAGGGAGGAAACAAATGTGAGGTTAAGGGGATGAGGGTGAAGTGAGTTGCAGATGGTTGCTGAAGGAGGTCTCCGGTAGCGGTGCTTGCTTGCCATTGCAGGTTGACATCGAGCCTCAGATGAAAGACGGGAAACCAAAGGGTAGATATGAGTGTCTGCTTGAGAGTAGGAAGTATAGGCTGAGGGGTTGAGTGTGAGGGAGTAAATGACGTGAGGGCTCAGAGTGAAGGGTCTCACTCACCTACTGGGAAGAAAGAAAATGGAAAGGAGGGAGAGAGAGAACAAAACAAAAAGAAAAGAAAAAGAAATATTAGAAAAGGAAAAAGAGTAAACGAATATACTCGGTCAAAATTAATCGGAATGAATTATTCGGATAGAAAAATACATCCGGATCTTTCCAAAACAAAATAAAATAAATAAATACGGAAAATAAATATATTGATCAAAATATATATATAAGCTCAAAAATATTTAAGCTCTTTAAAAAAAAAGCGATAAAATTCCGGCAAAATATCGCAAACGCGCCAAATATTGAGGCGTTACATTAGATCCCCCTAAAAACAAGTTTCGTCCCGAAACTTGCTATACGTCGAACTTCTCGGCCCTTAAAACCGAGGTATAAACTCACAAATGGGAAGGCTTAGACCTTCTAATCTATATATACAAACTGCTCAAACTACCATCGCAAGATATAACGAGTCATATTACACATTCACAGACAAGAAACAACTATACATAACTCAACCAATGGAAGAACTAGGTCTAACCCGTCGATTCTATCAAAGCTACTAACTCGGCGTAAAACTCAACCAAAGATGTTATCATTTGTCTCCTGAGTAGCCTCATCGGCTCCTCGTCTATACTAGATCATCACGACGTACCACATGTCTCGAGTCATGTATGTACTCCCCCGACTGATACGCATGAAACATCGGGTGAACACCCTCCACCTTTGATGGTAACGCCCACTTATAAGTCACTTCTCCAACTCGCGCCAAGATCTCAAAAAGGTCAATATATCGGAACTCAACTTTTTTCTCGGGTCTTTCTCAATGCAGCATTTTCACTATTTTCCTTTCGATTGTCTCTAACAAAGAAAGTCGAACTTCCAATTTACCCAATTGACTTTGGCTCTAGCCAAACTAAACTTCGATGTTACATTTCCTCAATTCTTGTTTTATATTCCAAGAAATAAAGGAAGTATTTTACTTCACACTATTTCTACCATCAAGACACGTATGTTGTTTCTCCCTTTGCATCAATACTTACCCAAAACCTTGTTTGAGAGAATCACTTATAAACTCCAAATCCATCCCACCTCGAGGCAATGTCAAAATAGTTGCCTAACGACACTTCTCTTAACTCTTAACAACTCTTATGATATTTACCCCGCTCAAATTTTCTTTGTCTTCCAAAGTAGGTTATCCCTAGACGGTGTTACTTTGGAGAATCTCTCCCCAAATCCGTGAATGGCCGGCATGTCCAAGAAAACGTGTAACTTCATTTATATCCTTCGGTGGTTTCCATCCTGAGACAACTTTGTCATACAATTGCTCTCTACCTAGAGAGTAGACGAAATATCTTATACGGGGCATTAGTAAGCCCCTATGGAATCACTACAACTCGTCGTGACTATGGTTCGTCCGGATTGTCGTATTTGCAATATTCCAGACTCGAATTCTCAATTGGCGACAACCAAGCCTTAAATCACTCTTAGAAAAGACTAACGATCCTTGCAACCGGTCAAGTAGATCATCCATATGTGGTAACGGATACTTGTTCTTCATTGTTATCTTTTTCGGCTTAGGGTAATCGATGTACAAACGGAGACAATCGTCTCTCTTTTTGCAAACTGGTGTCTTCCATAATAAGTTCAAATCAAGAATTCAAGAAATATCCCAACATGACCTTCAAATCAAAAGTTCAAGATATATTCCAATATGAACTTCAAATCAAGAGTTTACGATATCGTCTGGTGTTCTCTATGGCAGTGCATTGTTCTTATTGAACCCTCATCAACAAGATCTTGCAATAGTTTTCCTTCAATTGCTTCCACAACTCGTGTTTCTTCACCGGCCATTCCATACGGCGCCTTAGATTTCGGAATTGAGTCAAGCTCGACCTTAGTGGAAAAATCCACAATCCTACTTATTAAGACTCTGTGGTATCTCAGGTCCCATCTTTTCTCTTCCCGTCACATATCGTATTAACCGACACAATCTTGTCTTATCACTTCACAAGTGGTCATGACAGAATTGATCTACCTCGATCTATTCAGGTGACATCCTTTAAACACGTATATTGTTCCATCTGTAGCTACAATGTTGACCGTTCTCTTTCAAGATTCTTCACCTCCTGAAATTGAGAGACTTGCTCGAGTCTTTTGACTCTTGGAGCCTTATTTAAGTATCCCTTTAACTTAATCTCATTCTCCCTTTTTGATGACATGATTGTAAAAATCTTTTAAGGTTTCTTACTTATGTGCATCCATAAGGGTCCAAACTACCATAATGTAACCGTGCTTTAAAACAATTGCCCTTATCTTCTTCGCTTTCTCTGACATCCCAACCTATGAGAGGAACTCCTCTTATTCTACATAAGCTTTCACCATAGACATCCTTTCTTCAAGTAGGCTCAGAGGCTCTAACCTCGATCTTTCATGTACTCCTTATATATCCCATATCGACATCCAACTTCAAAACCCGAGTCTTCTCTTATTCTCCTTGGCCACCTTATGTATCTCTTGGTATCCATGAACAGCTTCACAACCATACTAGTATGCCTTCAGGCAAAATTTCCAACCATAATCACAGAAAGATCCACTCATTACTCCACCAAACACTCACATCGTAATTCCAAGCTTGAAGTGTTGCCCTAATCTAGGTACTCCCTTTCACGCCATAGCCACCATGTCTCTTCCATGGGAGTTTGAAGCATTTATCTCATCTTTTTTTCTCACGAAAACAAACCCTCCATTTCATTAGCACAACATACCATGCATCTTCAACATACCACGCATCCTCTTTATGTATTCCCCTTTACGTACATCAACTATAGAAACCTCTCTTTCCTCCCGCTCCTCTTTCCTCTTCCATTCTCGTTAAACCTTAATAGTTCTTATACGTGTCGTTTCCCCTATTATGCTGCTCCCATGACCTAAAAAAGTCGCACCAGATCGTTACAGTCCCTCCACAAGGTACATTACCATCACTCGTTGGGATCGATACATTGCTACATGATTAAGCTATTTGCACTTCCCTTGATATACCTTTTATTGCCGACATTCAACCACCACGAATATTCCATGTTCTAGTTACTCCTCTTCATGATCTCATGTCCTGGATTACTCTCCCCAACTACAATCACCGGTATACAACCCGCACCTGTGCATTCTCGGTTATCACCGATTAGCTTATCGTTGACCTTCTCCAAGTTCAATGGCTTATCATTCTCATGAAAGCTACCCTCTCGGTGTATTCTACTTCAACTCTACTAGCTCGATCTACACTCCCCGCTTCCTTCTTCTTTTGTAAGGTAACTCTACCACCCTCATAGGCTTAAGCACTCTTCCATATCCTTAATGATGTTTGCAAGTGTATCTCCTCTAATATTCTATCCTTAGTTATTGTCCACTCACGTCCCTATTAGTTGGTATCTTAAGTCTTTCTCTAATCAAGAGCTTCTTGTTGTGTTTCTCATCCTCCCGGGACCAACATCTACTCACTCTTCTTCCTTATTGGTCTTTCTTAGCCTTATCATCATAACGAAAACCGGTCAACTCTACGTGAATCCCCACCATGCCCATAGTCTCATAACTCTAGTAATGTTTTAACTTTAATTTTTGGTACCTCGTAAGATTAACTTACGGTATTTTAAATATTTAGCAAATGGTCCGATCACTCTTCTCATCTTGACTTCAATGCTTAGGAGCGTCTAAGAAACTTCACATCTTAATGGGATATCACCTTTAACCTTGCTAGAATGTCCCCATCTTTTCCTTGATTCGTATCTTTAGTTGTTCACGCGTCTTCTTGAAGAACTTTAAGTTCGTTATCTACATTGGTCTTGTTGTCTTTAAATCCTAGTTTCTTTGGAACCACTTCGGCACATTAATGTTACTCCTTTTCCTTGGATGGTCTTCATTTCGATTTCTCTTAAGTTGTCTCGAGTTTTCCTTCACTTGGTTGTCCTTCGTTTACGTCATCTCTAATCCTCCTCTTCGATGTCCTTTTGTAGGAATCCGAGAAACGCCATGATGTTCGTCAGCACGAAATGCCCAACTCGATACTTGAGCGTACTCCTCCAAAAATGAACGCTATCCCAAACCAACGATGTCGACTTAAATGTGATGATATCATACTATCATCTTTTCTATTAGGTCTCGTACTATCTACTACTATATATAATAAGAATCCGTATAAACGACTATATAGGTCCTATGTCCATATCACTACTAATATGCCAAATCCAGAAAATACATTACAACAATACAAGGTCCAAATCTAATCAGATCCTATCATACCACATATATAAGCATATACCTATATAAGGACATGCCACTACTATACATAACAACTCCAAAACATATATTATAGTCTACATATATAATATACATATAATCACGTCCATCATGCAATTACAATCCACATATACGACTATATATACATATATACATATCAAAATCCAATAAACTAAGCTGCCGAGATCCGCGGAAGGAGTGGTGGTCCGTACATTCTACCCCGACTCATGCATGTGATTTTGAAAACGAAAAGTCAGAACCCGTGTGGGTTCTGTTTATTCCTCATTCGGCCTTTAGAAGATTGCGAGTGCCATTGTTGTCAACCTAGGGCTCTGATACCACTTTTGTAACACCCCAAATCCGCAGGACTCGGGATGCTACGGGTTGGGACCTCACAATGGGTCCCGACCCTTAGCCTGACAACAATTTCACCGGATCTTTCAACATGGCACAAATAAAGGCAAAATCGTAAATCAATTTTAATGCAAATGATAAGAAACCCAAAGGAAAACAACAAAAGACTTCAGCCGATAAACAACACCAAAGACCAAAACACCATACACGCAGCATACCAACATAATAAACGAAGAATAAAACACAACCCGACTCCAACCAAAACCCACTCCTAAAATGTACGGAACCCCGACTGCCCACTCTTCTGGATCTCTCGGCCGCTTTCCTAACCTGCAAGGCAATCTACAACAATCGGTATAAAACCGTTAGCTAATATTCGAAGCATTAGAATCAAGGTGAAAGGCACAAACACAAGTAAATAAACATAACACACAATGTACACGAAATCACACAAGTCCGGTTTATTATCTTTTTATTATTAAGTCGTATCCCGTTCTAATTCAACTTCTTTTGTGACACGAGAATCCTCCGAAACTCGCCTCGGTCCCTTCTTCCGACAATGGAACGGTCGGATGCCTCCGACTGTCTAACCAGCACGGGCCAGTCGCCGAGATCCCCCTAGCTCTCACGGGGAGCCAGGCAGTGATGTCACCGCCCGTTATCATACACTTGGGCCAAATAATATAAAGGTCGGTAATCCTATTTCCGGTTTAGTTGTTATAAACAGTAAAATAGTAAACACACACCACCCAACACACAATAATGCTAATACAAAGAATACGAGCTAAGTAAGTCCGAAGACTTACCTCGTCACCACACTCAACTCACAACACTCTCGCTTCCTAGGGAGGAAGCCCGTAACCTGCTCACAAGAAGATAACTATATCAACAACAACCCACTTACAATAGAAGTCTTAGACTTCTATACAAATGATCTACGCAAGACCATTTGACTCTCAATTCTAGGACCGCATCCTAGAATCCCTCAAACTCACATCACACTCAACACAAGCTAGAAGTCCTAAGACTTCTAATCCCTCGGATCTCACAAGATCATAACTCACAACGCAACTAGATAAGTCAAACCTAAACTCCAAAATCCCACAAGATCATACAACCCCACCTTGAGCCTCAAAACGCTCACAAGATCAACCATATAACTTATAGCCATATAACAACCTCACAAGATAATATCAACTCCTCAAGTCTTGCAACATTTCACAATCCACAAAACTCACATAAGGTCCATAACCACTACTTGGTATTAACTCTACGTTATGCTAGATCCATCCTAGCATGATACTACTACTACTACTACTACTAAACATAACTAGATTGAGAGAGGTACTCACTCGGGATCAAAGGTATAAGTCGATCGACGAATGCCGAATGCGGATTCGATGGCCTTTAACGGGGTGCTTCCGAACCTAGCACCAAACTAAACAAATTTAGCTTATAAGCTAAATTTGAACGGAATAGTTAACATATATAAATCTAAGGAAAACCCCACTTTTAAAACCCAAGTTAAAAACCGTAAATATATATTCCGGGCAAATTGTATAACATCATAAACCCAAGGTAAAGCTCGTTTTCAAAGTCAACGTTAATATCCCGTATTTAAATCTTTGAGCCATAACCCGCAATTAATCCATCAAGGGCATAATATATATGGTATATATAAATATAATAATATCCCGGCAATTAAAATCCAATATTAAAACCCGCTAACACATTTTTCGGGGCAATTTATACACTTATATAAACATGGGGCATAATCTGCAAATAAATTTCTGGTGCCAAAACTGTAAATAATTCTGCAGGGATATATTTTCAAATTTCTCAAAACTTGGGTAAAAAAACGTAAAATAGAATTATGGGTTATTTAATGCAATTACAATAAAATATGGGTGGGCCCGAAATAATAAGAAACAGGGTTTCTTAACCCTTGCACCTTCTGGCAGAAGACAGCACAAGCGGCGGCGCGCGAGGCCGGACTCCAGGCTCCGGTGGTTGTGCTGGCGGGGAGGAAGGAGAAGCTGCACGGGCAGTCCGAAGCTTTGCACGGCGGCCTCCAGGCGGCAAGGAGTGCTCCTTCGCGTGGCACAGAGAGGGCTGGAGTTCCGGCAGACTGGGTGAGGTATAGGGCGAGGCTTCTCCGGCGTCGACTGGTGAAGCAAGGTCGAGGCATGCAAGACGCTCCGATAACCGGTGGCTCTAATGGGCTACCTCTTGGTGGTTGCAGACGGGTGCGAGGCGACGGTGAGAGAAGGTATTGGAGGCGGCAAGGACTCCGGCAGGCGAGGCGAGGCGACGGTGGAGCGGGTTCCTCCGGAGACGGTGGAGGCAAGTCGGTGGCTTCCCGGTGGTTGCAACAAAACAAGGGTAAGGCAAGGGAGGAAACAAATGTGAGGTTAAGGGGATGAGGGTGAAGTGAGTTGCAGATGGTTGTTGAAGGAGGTCTCCGGTAGCGGTGCTTGCTTGCCATTGCAGGTTGACATCGAGCCTCAAATGAAAGACGGGAAACCAAAGGGTAGATATGAGTGTCTGCTTGAGAGTAGGAAGTATAGGCTGAGGGGTTGAGTGTGAGGGAGTAAATGACGTGAGTGCTCAGAGTGAAGGGTCTCACTCACTTACTGGGAAGAAAGAAAATGGAAAGGAGGGAGAGAGAGAACAAAACAAAAAGAAAAGAAAAAGAAATATTAGAAAAGGAAAAAGAGTAAACGAATAGACTCGGTCAAAATTAATCGGAATGAATTATTCGGATAGAAAAATACATCCGGATCTTTCCAAAACAAAATAAAATAAATAAATACGGAAAATAAATATATTGATCAAAATATATATATAAGCTCAAAAATATTTAAGCTCTTTAAAAAAAAGCGATAAAATTCCGGCAAAATATCGCAAACGCGCCAAATATTGAGGCGTTACATAAACTTAAAACATATTTTTTAAAATACATTTTGTGCAAGTCGGATTGTTGGAATAAGTATGATACTCTTAATTCTTAAAGCATAAACGTGTATATAGTTTAAAATTTTAGTAACCATCGGCAATTTTTGAATTTAAACACCATTAAACTTGAAACTACAATGAAAGTTTAATATAAATACAATTTTTTAATTCAGGATTCCCCGTCGGGGTTCCTCGTTGGATTCCCCGTCAGGGTTCCTCGTCGGATTCCCCGTCGGGTGTACCCGTCGGTTTCCTCGTCGGATTTCCCGTCGAGGTTCCCCGTCGGTTTCCTCGTCGGGGTTCCCCGACGGGTTCGGGTTCGGATCGGGGAGCGGGGCAAAATATTCATATCTTCATCCCCGTCCCTATACCCAAGCGGAAAATCAATTTTTAACCCATCCCCGTCCCCGTTTAAAATCTCCATGATGGGTAATACCCGCGAATTTTGGATAATCATCAACCCATTTACACCTCTGGGGTTGATGATTGTGTTGTGTTATGTGAATGTGATGGTTGACTCTAAGGATAATATAAGAATGTGTTGGAATCATATATGTTGACGAATGATGTGGAGAAACAAGTGTTGAGAATGGGGGAGTGTTGCATTTGAATATAGTTGGATTAATATGTTTTTAGAGATAATTTATAGGCTTTTACACCTATATACATATTATATAATTTTTATTTTAAAAAATTTTACAATTGGTAACCACCGGTATGGTCATAGACACGGTGACCTAGATGAGGAAGTGATGTCCCAAGTATGATCGTATGACGTGGTTCCTGCCCCTTCCATATATATTAAACTTACATACATGTTTTGGACGGTGCTCTAGTAGAGATCGAGCCGGTGAAAGAAAGCGGATATATAAAACGGGAGACGTGATTACTGATCCTCGTAACCATTAGTATGCCGGAAGGGGCACATGTTGACTTGAGAGAGCATTGCGTCACCAGGCGTTGCCGAGGGTTGAGAGATGATGCATTCATTTCATTAAATTATCTGAAGAACCGATAGGTGATATAAATAATATAGATAATACTCTAGGGGGGTTGAATAGAGTATGGGAACTTTTCGCAAACCAAATCTCAAGGCCTTGAAACTACTTTCAAGGGTCTTGATGTCAATCTGTGTTACTAGTGAAACTTCGATTTCAAGGGCTTTGAAACTCAATTTCAAGGGCCTTGACTTCTTGTTCCTGCAAAACAAAGTTAGTCACAGTAAAGTTTATATGGTGCGGAATTGAAAAGATTGACACAAGGATATGTTTACGAAGTTTGGCTCTAAATAGCCTACTCTCCGTCCCAGGGTATATCCGTAGGATCTAACTATCTATTATCAGCTTCAAAGAGTCCTAGATACAAACTAGAAGAAAATCCCTTCTTCTCTCACTTGTAGCCAATGCTACGATCTACCTCCAACTCTTAACCTAGCTATAATAGCCTAGTTACTTCGCAGAGTAACACACTCTAGTATAACACTTTTTAGATCTACCAATGGAGCTCTTGTGTTTTCTCTCTCTCTAAGGGGATAAAACTTTTACGTGAATGTGAGAAAGAAAAACAACGAATGAAGATGATTAGGTTGCTTGAGGATGCAAAGATGTTTTCCGGTGAAAGCTTGTGTATCTTCTTCTTCGACCATCATCTTCATTTATATCTTCTATGGAAAGATCTTCTAGCCGTTGTAGAGATGACCGTTTGAAGATCAACCTTCTTTTCCATGAAGATCGTAAGGTAGACGTTGCACGTCTTCGATCCCTACGAACACGTTGAGTCTTTTACTCCTTGATCTTCTCGTCTTCTGTTGGATAAGAGAGAGAAGATATTTTTGCCGTTTTTTGTTGTTTAGAAAATCTTCTCGAAATGATTTTCTATCCTTCGATTGAGATCTTCCTTCGGTTGACAAAGTCTTTGGTTTGATAAGATCTTCTTGTTACAGAATCTTCAACAAAGATCTTCAATTTATTTGAATCCTTGTTCCGTGCACTTTAGATTCCAAGGCCCTTGATCTTCGTCTTTTTGAACTTGTTCTTGAATCCAACTTCAAGGCCCTTGACATGTAGATATACAACCTGCACTGAATTTAAACCAAACATCTAAAAATATAATCAAGTAAATTGTTAGAGATCCAACTGCTATGTTTGTGTGAAGTCTTCCATCATCAACACCTGTAAACCATTTCAATCAAGGTGGAGTTTTCAATCTCCCCCTTGATGGAAGACAACACATTGTTTCATACCTGCATTTGTTAGTTTAGCAATGCATATAACAATTTCAAAAACTAAAAATGCAGAATGCAGTATATCAGAAATGTCCGATTATACTTCTCCCCCTTTGTCTTTCAACAAGGGAGAATAAAACAGTCAAACCAAGAAATCTTATAAGCGATTACAAACCCAGAACAAATGTATTTCAAAACCATAAAAAATTTTCAAAAACTCATGATATGCCAAGATCTCCAATCCTCTTTGTACCACTTAGAGGAACTTCCTTTTCCATAGTAGTCTCGAAGGCACATATCTCTCCATCGATCTTTTGCATCAGCAAGATCACGTTCCTTGAGAGACAAGTCCGTTCCTCATTGAGTAGAATCCTTGGCATACTTCTTTACGACCCCAAACTCTTCAATTATCAAAATATATGGATCCTCTGGCATTGGCTGTCGAATAGACTTATCCTTGACAACCTTATGACACTGATCCATAACTTTCTCAGCGTCCTTATGGGTTTCCTTGCCATCTTTCTCAAATATTGGTTTGATACTACTTGCAGCTGTTAAAGTCATAGCACTCACATGAAATAACTAGTTAATCTTTTGATTCAGAATTCCCAACAAATCTTGAGCTTTATCCATCTGATCAGCCATTGACGCTCTAAACTCTATAAAGTCACAAGTTAATGATTTCAACAAGTCTTCCACAAAATTCAGTCGCTGCTGAGTAGTAAAATTCCATTCAGGCTGATCCATTAACACCCACACAGTACTAAAGTCCACTTTAGTCTTTTTGATTCCTATTGTCTCAAAGAAAGTTTCATCTAATCCATCATTGTAAAGATTCAACACTTCACCAGAATAATCTACCGAAAAATGTGTGAATACTCACTACTACAAAAAGGACTTTATAATCCGGTTAGTTGAGGGTTTATAATCCGGACCTGCACCGGATTAAAGGTTAGGGGTGTATTTGCCCACAGGTTTTATAATCCGGGCGTATTTTTGCCAAGCACCGGTGTATATGCTAGGTTCATTTTGCCCCTTTTTTGGATTGTTTGTTTGCCCGGATTATTTGACATTTTATAATCCGGATATTTGACTACATATAATCCGGATGTAGAACATTCGGATTATATAAGTGATCATAAATCCGGATTATATGACACGTATATAATCCGGAGGAACATCCGGATTATATAGTTGTGTAAAACACCGGAATATTCTTTTTTTTATAATCCGGACTAAGATAAACGGATTAAGAAGTTTAGTGGTGGCGCCATTGAGTGAGGTTAATATACACCGGATAGTTACAACCGGATTATTATGATTTTGACTTTATACACCGCCAACATATATCCGGATTAATTTCTCTCTATTTTTTTTATATATTTCATTCTATTTTTCGAATATACCACCTGTAACATTTGATTTAAATCCAATAATTGATTTTTCAGACATTTGAATTATACCAAAACATAATAAACCTGCTCATTAATTGTCATAAACTAAAACGTGTCATGAAAACATGTTTACAACCATTGCTAAACTTTAAATCATACTCCAAACATAACTAGAAAAATTTAGTGTATGAGTTACAAGATTCAAAAGACAATTACTAATCTCGTAAGCAAAATTTTGCCATCGCAAAAGACCACTTTGCATACAATTCAACAATCAATTTAAAACCCTAATATATACAATTTTCTTAGATACGCACAATCAAAGTACTCACCAGTCAACACCTACTAGGACCAGCAACTTATAATCAAATGGAAACAAACCAGGCAACGGGAAGGCAAGCTACTCAACTGCAATTTCCTCATGCTAGTGGTCAGATGCCTTACAGCCATGAACTACAATCTCAACAACTTCCTGGATTTAGTGGACAATTGCCTGCTTCTCAGTCTCATCCACAACAAAATGCCTCATCTGAAGCTCCTAATCAAGCTCCTCTGCAGACCAACCTCCAACCTAATGCAGGATCTGCTGTGGGCAATCCTCTATAGCTTCCATATTCAATGTCAAAACAAATGTCCGTGCATCAGACTCCTTTACAATTGGCTCAGATGCTGGCACAACAGAGACAATCTTTGCAGGCTAGTTTGTAATCATCTCAGCAGGCATTTTCTCAACTTCAACAACAATTACAAATGATGTAGCCATCAAATCAAAACCAGCAGCTACAACAAAACTTTCAGACAGCTAAACAACAGGTACTGATGAAATTCTGGATAGTATTTCGAAAATTAGTATTTCCTAGAATTATACAAGCTTTATAGAAAGAATATGATCATCTGCTAAGTTTTCGGGAGAAAAATTGAAGCTTAGTGTCTTATATTATGATATACTGTACAATATCTGTCATTCTTCTTCTAGGTGGATGCGGAACTTGCCTTTGGATACTATTTCATGCCTTCTGCTTCATGCTATCAAGATATAGAGAAAATAGGAGCTTTTTGATTGTTGTTATAGTTCATGTCATGTATAATACTTGATACTTCGACACCAGTGTTTCCGCCATAAGGCTTATTTTGATTTTAAACAGAAACCACTAGATACTTCGACAATAGTGTTTCTGCCATACTCCAACTATCCCCAAGTCTTCATCACCCGTGTTTTCGCCATACTTAAACCATTCCTAATTCTTCCTCGTTGGTTTTGTTATTGATTCTCTGATTGGATGCTCTTTCTTTTTCGTATTGTTTAGTCCGGTCACTGAGTTTTCTCGGTCTCTTGATTTACATCTTGGTAACTTCGAATTACTTCCCTTTTCAAATGAAAAAGAGGTACAAGTTGAAATCCGACTTTTAGAGCACTGGTTGAATGCAACTTATTATATCTGTGTTCTAATATGTTTTAAGGATCTCTTACTTGCAAATGTATATGTAATTACAATCAAGTTTGCAACACTTCTTTACTAATAAAATTGTGTGTCATCTGTATTTGGTGTGGTGTATATGGTGCATCATGTCATTGTACAATGACAAAATGAAACATGCACAAGTTAATATTCGACACAACAGTCTTTGTACAGTGACAATTATTCTTTATCGGACTTTAATAATTAGTGTAGTATGCACTATAAACTGTACCCCATCTAAGTGAGAAGTTTTGTCAATACTACTTTTACTGAAAAGTATTAGGCTATAGGCCATCACTTGCATTATGCAAAGAAACAAGCCCTTAACTTCTTTTCTTGATTGTTTCGTTTTACTTAATTGGAAGGATGAGGGTTTGGTTGTTGACAACCCTAAAGCGTATGTTTACAAAGACCTTGATCATGAAGATCTTGGGTTGAATACAACTTCTTACTGCCGTGTTCTAACATGTTTAAGGATCTATTATTAGCAAGTATAAACGTAATTGCAATCAAGTTTGCAACACTTCTTTATTAATAAAATTGTCCATCACCTGTATTTTCTGTGGTGTATATGTTGCATCATGTCATTCTTGTTCTATAATAGTTATATTTATATTCGGAGGTAGGAGCCACAATTTGTGGTCTGATCTTCACGGCTAAATTATTGTTGCAACAGTCACAATGGGGCGGTGTTGTACCACAAGCTGTTGGAAGTGCTACAGTTATTATACCATCTATTGATGTCCTTCCAACTAAACCCAATGGTCCTGCTGCACCATCAGCAGGCCCTCTTAAATGCAATTGGACAGAGCATTTATCACCTGATGGGTTTAAGTACTATGATAATAGGGTGACTGGTGAAAGCAGGGTTATTCTTTCCCCTTTTTCTCCCTGCTCAGTTTTCTGTCTTTCCCCTTATCTAATCATAAATTCCACATATTTCTGTCCCTATTTAGTGGGTGAAACCTGAAGAGCTGACACTATTTGAGCAGCAGCAACAGAAGTTGATGGTTCAACATCCTCAAGGCCAGCCGATTTCGAATGCTCTTCCGTATGTTTCTCAATCACAACAGCAAACACATTTTGGACATCCTGAGCGTATACAAGTACCACCTTTATCTTCTTCGGTTAGCCAACTTCCCTGGATGTAATGTTAAATGGTTCTCTTGTGTCACGGCTCTCAGTTATTACAATTTAATTGTTAAATTTTGATTTCAGGATCAAGCTCCTACCGCTGTTGGCAATCAAAGTGTGAGGGTAAGTGTTGTCTAATTCAATCACTTAACAAATGTCCTTTTAGCTTTCTAGATTCTGTTGTGACATCTTTGCAAATGATAGTTTGTAAGCTATGTAGGTTTTTCTTTTGTTCTATTTATCGGATAGTCCTAATAGTAATAATGACCATATAAGGCTGCTCATAGTTGTATAATAAAAAACTGTTATATTGGCGGCAACGTTTGTTTTTGTATAAGAAGGATATGTGCTTGGAATGTTTGACTATTTATAGTGCTCTCAAATCGATTTGCTACCGTAATTGGATGTTTTTCAAAATGCAATTTTGTTGTGCTGCTTGTCTCTTTGCATGAAATTTTGTTGGCAAGCATGGATTTCTTAATAGAGTTTGATTTCCTGGTACTTGCTATTTTATTGTATGGTAGATTGATCCCTTTTTTTTGCCACATGGTGTATCTTTGTGGACTTTTGCTTTGATGAATTTAGTCATGGTGTAGGAAATAAGGTAGTATGTAGTTATACAAGTCTTAGTAACTAATCTGATTCTGTTTACGGTATAATATTACTCAGGTACTAGATATAGTTGTGTGTGTATTATGTAATAACTAGATAAGAGTTATGCTGATTTTGTGATTACTGATTAAAATATTCACATTCTGTTAATAGTTTTGAAACAATACAACTATGCTAATGTAGTTCTCTGTACAGTTATGTGTGAGTGTATGCAAAGGCTTTCACGTCTCTATCAAAATTGCAAGAGTTAAAATTGCAAGAGTTAAAACTGTACAACTATCCTAATATAAGTTCTCGGTACAGTTAAAATTTTATGAGTGTATGCAAAGGCTTTCACCTAGTGGGCCTCTAACAGAACAACTATGCTAATGTAAGTTCTTCAACATCAATTATTCAACTCACTTCCTTTAATAACCAACGTACAGCATAAAAAACACAGTTAAAAAACAGAGTTAATAACAGCAGCAACTATTTAGTCTATTTTGCCTTCACTTGTTCCAAACAAAAACACAATTAAAAATTGCAAGAATGAAGGATCTTTTCATTCAAACGGGTGAAGAGAAGCAGTTCAAGAAGTGTGTGGAATTAGCTTTGACTCGATGTTCCAAAGAACTATTCTGCCTCAACTTGTTCCAAACAAGAAGCAGTTCAAGAGAAGCAGTTCAAGAAGGAGAGCAGTTCAAGAAGACAATGATAAGCAGTTCAAGAAGCAGTGATAGGCGTACATCATGTATAGAAAACGATAGAAGCCTAGGGTAGAAAAAAATGCAAGCCCTCCAATTCATAGCATATGAAGACTTTACCTTTGATTTGAGAATGATTCTTCAATGACCAATTCAAGCACGAATCAGACACCCTCTTCAATGTCCACAATCGGTTTCAATCAAGCAATTGAAACCTAAACCTCAAAATTGTGTGTGGAATTAGCTTAGACTTGAAAGGATGTATTAGCACAGGAAGGGAAAATATGGAGATAAGCTTACCTTAGATTAAGATTGAAGCAGCAATTGACAGATTTTTTTCGAAGCTCCAGCGAAAGAACCCTCAACTTCGACAGAATCGACAGAGAAAGATGAAAAAAGGGCTGGGGAGCGCAGGGGAAAAGCAAAGCGGAAGAGTTTTTTTTTAGATCCAGAGAGCTTAGTAATCCGGGCGTCTATTCTCACTAGAAATATAAACCGGTTGAGAAAAGTTTTATACATATATTTATAATCCGGTTTCCACAAAACCGGGTTATTTGTATTATCAAATAATCCGGGCGTTCATAATATGGTGTATATGTACCGCTTATCACATAATTTAGCAAAGTTTATATTCCGAATCGTAATCACATCCGGATTATAATTATTTATTCATCCTATTTCTTATTTTATAATCCATATATTACACGTCCGGATTATATGTTATGGAATATAAACCCAATTGTGTAGTAGTGATTATACAAGCGAATTCCCATAAGGTAGATGACTGGTGCTTGGAGAACTAATCACATTCACCATATGAGACAAAATAATTTCAGGCAGATTCACCTTCAACCCATTCAAGGCATTGTAAGTCAACATCAACACATAATTGGTTAAAATCTCTTTGTTGCCAACGCTAGGGACAATGCATCTATCTATAATAGAATAGACTATCCTAGCTTCCAGGGTTAAACAGGTAATGGTTGGAGGTGATAAGGCACTGGGAATGAGAAGTTGTTCTTTTGCTAGCCTTAAAGTTCTAGCAGGGTTTGAATCTTCTGAAGCATCATACAAAGGAATCCCAAAAATATCTGCTATGATTTCAGGAGTAAGGGTGATTTTCTTACATTTGATAACTGTGTTTAGAATCCATTCCCCTCTTTCTCGTCTTGCCGTTAAGTTGGCATAGAACAACCTTGTCAGTCGAGGGTAAGATGATTCCCCTGGATTCAACATGATCCATATTGAGCTTGCTTGAAGGGCTTCAAGCCCTGGTAGAGACGAGCAAGTGAACAGTTCGCTATGTACATCTTCACACATGTACTGAAGACGGTCATCATATTCCTTGACCCACTTTTTGGCAGTTGTTGGGTTGATGAACCAACTTGATGGTAACCCTGTTCTAGCAAAAATCTCGGCGTCATTTGAGAACCCTGACGAACTCGAGCTTGAACTTGACCCAGATTCAGAACTGGAGTCAGAGTCGGACGATACTTGTACGACCCTTAGTCTTTTTGGAACTAATGAGGATGCGTCATTGGCTGAAGATCTTTTGGGAGCCATTGAGAAATTTTTGAGAAAACAATGAAGAGGGTTTTGGAAATTTAGAAGAGTAAAGTACCGTTCTTTCGAAAGCAAAGGGAAGCGGAAGAAAGAAAGAGGGAATAGAAGAGGTATTTAAGGAAAGAAGTCTAATCAACGTAAGATCAAAAGATTTTAAAGATCTTGAGTGATAAAAATTCCTTCCATCAAATTTAGGTAACCACTTTTCAAAATCCTTTGAATCTGAAAACAAAACATTTGAAATCCCTTTTAAAAATTAGATAATTCAATATCTAAAAGATATGAATTTCTAATTGATCCGTTTTATTTATGTACCCTTTGAAATATGTTTCAAGGCCCCTTGATTTTTATTTCAAGGCCCTTGAAAACATCAATTGGGCTTGCATGCGTAGGATGATTAAAACTCGTTTACCATCCCTACGTTAATGTTTCCTTGTTCAACATACCAAGCTCCAATCTAATAAAATTAAATTGTTCCTCAAGAAGAGGCTTAGTAAAGATATCTACAAGCTGCAAGTTAGTTGAGATAAAAGAAATCGAAACATCACCTTTCTCAACATGATCACGTATGAAGTGATGCCTCACATCAATATGTTTAGTCCTTGAATGCTGCACATGATTTTTGGTTATAGAAATAGCACTAGTATTATCACAATTTATAGGAATACCTCTTAAGTCAAAGCCAAGGTCACGAAGTTGTTGAGCAATCCAAAAAATTTGAGCACAACAGGCTCCAACAGCTATGTATTCGGCCTCAGTTGTGGATAGGGCAACAAAATTTTGCTTCTTGGAGTGCCAACTAATTAGGGATGACCCTAAGAATTGACAACATCTAGAAGTACTTTTTCTATCGACCTTATAACCTGCAAAGTCTGCACCTGAATAGCCAACAAGATGAAACGAGCTTTGACGTGGGTACCATAACCCTAGATCCTTAGTGCCATTGAGATACTGAAAAATTCTTTTCACAGCTATCAAGTGTGACTCTTTAGGATCAACTTGAAATCTTGCACACATGCACACATTAAACATAATGTCAGGACGACTAGCAGTTAGATACAACAATGAACCGATCATACCTCGATACTCCTTTTGTACTACACTTTTGTCATTCTTGTCATGATCTAGCGAAAGTGTTGAACTCATAGGAGTCTTTGCAACCTTAGATTGATCCATTTTGTACTTTTTAAGCAAGTCTTTAGTATACTTGCTTTGATTGAGAAAAATTCTTTTCTTTGCTTGTGTAACTTGAAGTCCAAGAAAAAAATTTAACTCTCCCATTAAGCTCATCTCAAATTCTCTGCACATAATATCTGAAAATTCCTTGCAAAGGGAATCATTAGTAGCACCGAATAATATATCATCAACATAGATTTGTACTACTAAAATGTCGTTGCCTCTAGTTTTGATAAACAATGTTTTATCAATCAAACCTCTTTTGAAATTGTTTCAAGAAGATATTTAGACAATTTTTCATACCAAGCTCGAGGAGCTTGCTTAAGACCGTAAAGAGCTTTATCTAATTTAAAAACATATCCGAAAATTCATCATTTTCAAAACCAGGAGGTTGAGCAACGTAGACTTCTTCTTCTTAGAAGCCGTTTAGAAAAGAACATTTTACATCCATTTGAAAAAGTTTTATGCTCATGAAGGATGCAAATGCAAGTAACATACGTATGGCTTCTAACCTGGCAACAGGAGCAAAAGTCTCCTCATAATCAATACCTTCTTCTTAGTTATAGCCTTGTGCTACAAGTCGTGCTTTGTTTCGTATGACTTTGCCACTTTCATCCAATTTTTTTCGAAAGATCCACTTCGTGTCAATAACTGATTGATGTTTTGGTCTTGAAGTAAGAGTCCATACCTTGTTCCTCTCAAATTTATTTAATTTATTTTGCATGGCAATGATCCAGGCTGGTTCTTGAAGAGCTTGAATGTAGTTCTTTGGCTCGACAAGTGATACAAAAGCGGAGAAGGCACAAAGATTATTCACTTTAGATCTAGTTTGAACTCCAGCATTTGGATCTGAGATCACATTTTCTTGTGGATGATACGAGGAGTGTTGAACTTTTCTTCTTTTGACAGATGATGTAGATACAGAAGGTTGAGCTGAATATGTCTGATTTGATTCAGGTACCGTTTGTGCATTACCTGTTGTTCCAATCTCATGGCCTTGAAGTTGGGTTTCAAGCCCTTGAAGTGGAGTTTTGTTGTCACATTTCTAGTTTTAAGGTCTTGAAGGTGTGTTTCAAGGTCTTGAGGATTTTCTTTGGTATCTTGAATCTTTTCTTGCATATTCTTGTATTTACTTTTAGGATCTTCCTCTTCATCCGAAATGTGATCTTCTCTTTGATTCAGATTTAGATCTGCAAAACTCTCACTCAAAGTACCATCATTGCTTTCATCAAAAATAATATGAATGCTTTCTTCAACAATTTTGGTACGTTTGTTATATACTCGATAAGCTTTGTTATTTGAAGTATGAAATGTTTGGTTTTCTTCCTTTAAAGAGTTCGTAAGGAGTCTTTTTAAAAATAGGGCGAATTAAGCATCGATTTAAAATATAATTTGCGGTGTTTACTGCTTCAGCCCAAAAACTTTTTGGCAAATGATTTTCTAAAAGCATTGTCCTAGACATATTCTCAAGAGTGCGGTTCTTGCGTTCCACAACTCCATTTTGTTGAGGAGTTCTAAGAGCTGAAAAGTTATGAGAAATACCATATTTTGCACAAAATAATCGAACTTTAGTTGATCAAATTCTCTACCATGATCGCTTCTTATAGAAACGATTGGTAGGTTTTTCAAACTTTGTAACTCCTTACATAATTTTGAAAACTCAAATAAAGCTTCAGATTTTTCTCGTAGAAAAGATATCCATATAAACCGAGAGAAATCGTCTACTATAACAAGGATGTATTGTTTTCCTCCGGGAGATTTGACACGCATAGGCCCACAAAGATCCATATGTAAAAGTTCAATAGGCCGAGAAGAACTTACAACTTTCTTAGGTTTGAATGAACCTCTTGTTTGTTTACATTGTGTACAAGCTTTACATAGGTCATCAACCTTGAAGTTTAGGTTTGGCAAACCACGTACCAAATCTTTTGTAAGTAGCTTTTGCATGGTGTGCATACTTACGTGACCAAGTCTTCTATGTCAATGCCTTGGATCATCAGTCAAGGCCTTTAGACATTTTAGCTTAGTTCCTGCAACTTGGTTAGTACTCAAAGAATAAACATTATTACACCTAGGAGCAGTAAGCAATACTTCTCCCGTCTTTATGTCTTGAACTTCACATTTTTCTAAATCAAACATGACTTTATTGCCTTCATCACAAATTTGAGAAATACTTAGCAGATTATATTTCAAGCCATCAACTAAATAAGCATCATCAATAAAGTTGGATGAATCATAGCAAATTTTACCAATGTCAATTATGTCACACTTTCCTTTATCATCAAGAGTAATAGTTCCAGATGATTGCTTCTTTAAATTTGAGAATAAAGAACTCTTTCCACTCATGTGTCTTGAGCAACCACTATCTAAAATCCATTTGTGCTCCTTTACCTTGGTGATATCCTACAAAACAACAAACATCAATCTTTCCGGGTCGACCAAATGGCATATTTTGGTTCATACTCAGGTTCAATCATGTTTGGTGGTCTAGTATCTTTAGGAACCTAAATTTGTTTGACCTGTTTCCTTAAACATAAAGGATAGGTGTTTCTGATGATATAAGGATCATTTCTTCTATAAGGACGTGTAGATTTAACATGACCCTTTTTACAACAATAGAAGTAGGTAGGCATATGAATGCTTCCTTTTTCCGTAACAAAAGTGGTGATAGGTTTTCTAGGAAAGCTTCTATGATACCCTATACCATTTTTGTTAAGTGAAGATTGTTGTTCATCCATCATTCTTTCCAAATTAGCTTTTGAACGAGTAAACTTAATGAGTGATGTCTTCTGGTCTTGACACATTAAAGTCAGATCAACTTTCTCTTTCTCTAGATCGATATAGCTTTGATGTAGAGAAGAGAGGTTGTTCTTGAGAATCAGGTTTTCTAATTCCAAGGCCTTGATATTGTCATCAAGTTCTTCCTTTTCTGTGTTAAGATTTTCAATCTACAGAGACATTTCACTACTTGTTTATGAAGTTTTTCTTTGAAAGAATTTATCCTCATTCTATGTTCCTTATCACTTAATATAATATCCTTAAGAAATTGTTTAAGGTCAATCTCAGGTTGAGACAAAATTGTACTTACCATATTATCGATGTAAAGATTTTTGAGTTATCTTCATGATCGGCCATAAGACACAAGTTTGCTTGTTCTTGTTCATCTTCTGATTCATTTGTTGATTCTGAATCACTCCATGAAGCAACCATGACTTTCTTCTTTCGATCATTCTTCTTGAAGTTGGTCCTCTTCTTTTGTGGACAATCCTTCACCAAATGATCTGTTTCACTACATTCAAAACAAGTCAGTACTTTCGTTTTCTTATTAGAGTTGGAAAACTTACCTCGGGGTTTTGATGCTCGTGGAAGTTCTCGGTTTGCAGATTGTTTCTTTATCTTGAGAATAGCTCGTATTGTCTGAGAAATATGCTAATATTTGTTTCCTTGACTTGACTTGTTCCTTCGTAAGTGACAACAAGCTTGTCCCATATTTCTTTTGTACTTTTGCATGATGAGATGCGGTTGAATTCATTAGCATCTAATCCACAGTAAAGTAGATTCATTGCCTTGTAATTCCTTGACACATTGTCCAGGTCAGCCTGTGTGAAGTCTGATTCCTTCTTCGGGACTTAGACTCCTTCAACCGTTGTCATTGGAACTTTTGGTCCATCTTGAATAATGCTCCAAAGCTCCATATCCTGGTCAATCAGGAACATACGCATTAGTGATCTCCAATGAGCGAAGTTGTTGCCACAGAAGAGTGGTGGTCGAGATGAGGATCTTCCTTGAGCAAATCCACCATCACCTACAGGATTCATGATTAGTCTCACTAATGGTTAAATCAATAAACGTGAGTCTAGCTCTGATACCAATTGAAAAACCGATAGCTGATATAAATAATATAGATAATACTCTAGAAGGGGGGGTTGAATAGAGTATGAGAACTTTTCGCCAACCAAATCTCAAGGCCTTGAAACTACTTTCAAGGGCCTTGATGTCAATCTGTGTTACTAGTGAAACTTCGATTTCAAGGGCTTTGAAACTAAATTTCAAGGGCCTTGACTTCTTGCTCCTGCAAAACAAAGTTAGTCACTGTAAAGTTTATATGGTGCGAAATTGAAAAGATTGACACAAGGATATGTTTACGAAGTTCGGCTCTAAATAGCCTACTCTCCGTCCCAGGTATATCCGTAGGATCTAACTATCTATTATCAGCTTCAAAGAGTCCTAGATACAAACTAGAAGAAATCCCCTTCTTCTCTCACTTGTAGCCAATGCTACGATCTAGCTCCAACTCTTAACCTAGCTATAATAGCCTAGTTACTTCGCAGAGTAACACACTCTAGTATAACACTTTTTAGATCTACCAATGGAGCTCTTGTGTTTTCTCTCTCTAAGGGGATAAAACTTTTACGTGAATGTGAGAAAGAAAAACAACGAATGAAGATGATTAGGTTGCTTGAGGATGCAAAGATGTTTTCCGGTGAAAGCTTGTGTATCTTCTTCTTCGACCATCATCTTCATTTATATCTTCTATGGAAAGATCTTCTAGCCGTTGTAGAGATGACCGTTTGAAGATCAACCTTCTTTTCCATGAAGATCGTAAGGTAGACGTTGCACGTCTTCGATCCCTACGAACACGTTGAGTCTTTTACTCCTTGATCTTCTCGTCTTCTGTTGGATAAGAGAGAGAAGATATTTTTGCCGTTTTTTGTTGTTTAGAAAATTTTCTCGAAATGATTTTCTATCCTTCGATTGAGATCTTCATTCGGTTGACAAAGTCTTTGGTTTGATAAGATCTTCTTGTTACAGAATCTTCAACGAAGATCTTCAATTTATTTGAATCCTTGTTTCGTGCACTTTAGATTCCAAGGCCCTTGATCTTCGTCTTTTTGAGATTGTTCTTGAATCCAACTTCAAGGCCCTTGACATGTAGATATACAACCTTCACTGAATTCAAACCAAACATCTAGAAATATAATCAAGTACATTGTTAGAGATGCAATTGCTATATTTGTGTGAAGTCTTCCATCATCAACACTTGTAAACCATTTCAATCAAAGTGGAGTTTTCATTATCTACATGTCATCATAATCATTATCATCATGGGCATTATCATCGTTTTTGAGTATCAGAATTTTTATTCTGGTAAGGGGCTACCTCTATAGTATATTACTCATATGTTTTGAGTGATTTTATTTTTTGATTCCGCTTCCTCTATATAGTTAACATTTTTACACGTTCAGTAGTTTGGTATACATATTATTTCTTATTGTTTTTATGCTAATGTTAAGAGGTTATATAGTTTGACTCGATGAACCGTAACCTATGCATTCTTTGGTTGGTTTAGGCTTAATTGTGATAGTTTTACGAGGTGAACTTGAGTGTATATTTTTAGTATGACAAATCAATGATAGAGTAGAGAAGTAAACGAAAGAAATCGAAGCAATAAAGATGGATAATGTGATATGAGAAAAAAATGCAGATTCTAGAGATTAAAGCATCCGGTTGTGGTTTTCGATTCAAGATTTCTAAAGATCTAGGACAAGGTTCGGATTGTTAAGGAAAGGTGTTTCCTCATATAATGCGTACAAGTTTGATATGATTATTGAGCTATGACTCTACTTTTGGGACGTTAGCTAATGGTTTTATACGTTGTTGTTTTTAGGATAACTTCGGCTCTAGTATGTTCGCGAGAAAATCTGAAAGGTTGTGATCAGTTGGACCCCCATGTGCCTTAGGTTTTTGGGAATGTCGTTTACTTGTTGGTCTTTATTTTTTGTTGTTGTGAGTTGATTGTTAAGGTTGTTTCGGTCCCATCTTATTTTCTTTACATGATTTAAAGTGCATGTTATTACAATTATTTGTAAATTGAAGGTCGAATATGTTTTATTGTTTTGTCGTGCTCTTCTTGGAGGATCCATTAGTGAAGTTGTTGTCAGGCTAAATCTAGTGAACCCACCGTGTGTGATTGATATTCTAGTGACACTCCGACTTTCCAAAACCGGGGCGTTACAATATAGATTAATTTAATTACCATGCTTTGCACGAGTATTTTTTTTAAAACAAATTTAACGTGAAATACATTTTAATTAAAGGTATATTTTTTGTTTTATTATAATATAATATACTGTAATTTCTCAATAATTTAAATTTTAAGTTTGAAAAGAATATATCCAATCGAGTATATTAGGAAATGAATACAAGAGAAACACTTTGTTCATCAAAATATATTTAGAATGTAACAAATATCAATTCGGTAGATATTGTCCTTTTTAGATTATCAATATTTTATTTCATCTTGATTTATATGATAAAAATTGTTAAATTTTAGTAAATAAAAAATATAATAAAAATAAATAAATAATAAATAGTAAAAGTTAAATAGTAAGAAAATGACTTTTATCTTTCAATGTATAAATAAATGAAAAGTTTTTTATATAGAGAGCATAAATTGGGTTGGTCCCTTTACATTTTAGATAGGCATTATATATAGTGTTTAGAATTATAATATATTCTCATGTACGACCAAGAGGGAGTCATACGATAATGTTTTTAAATATAGTTAAGCAATTAAATTAAATTAGTAGAACCCATTAGGTTAGTTACAGTTATGCCGCTATCCTTTAAGAAAAGTGACTTTGCCATGGACCGCTAATACGCCATAACAAACTAGCGTAATAACTGTGTCATGCACATACATAAGTTTATTAAATTTTAATTTAAAAATAAATTAAAATTTTATTATTTATTTAAAATATTTATATTTAATAATAATAAAAATTATTGATTATTACTAACAAATTTAATATAAATATATATAAATAATTAATTGTTTATGTAATTATATACTATTATTTATCTAATTATAAAATAAATATGTTTGGTATATTATAAAAGTAAAGTGAATTAGACGACAATATAATCAGATAAGTAAAAGATAATAGATGATTTGCTAACGATGTATATGAATATATATATTTAAAAAAATTAAAATTATATATAAATATTAAAAATATAAAAATTATGTAAAAATGACATGTGACGGAAATTGTGTTGACTTTAATAGTATATATAGATTAAAGGCTTTGTTTTAATATTAATATATATATATATATATAACAAACTTAATATAGATTTACATAATTACTACTATAATTTATTTAATTATAAATAAAGATATTTAATGTATTATAAATATAAAGTGAGTTAAATGACAATATAATCAAGAAAAATTAGTAAAATATAATAGAATAATTTGTTAAAATGTATATAGAATGATTTTTTTTATAAAAATAGTTAGTTTAAATTTTTTTTAACATAAGTAGTGTAATTTACTTATATAAATAAATTATTACTAATAATATACCAAAAACTAAATCTTTTATTCAAGAAAACTTATAATAAGTAAGTTTAGTAACTAGTTATATTACGTATTTTGTAAAAATTATTTTATTATGTAAGATGTTAAGTAAGTATATAGATATTTAAAAAAAAAGTTTAGTAAGTAAATATTATGTATTATGTGATATAGCTATTTTTGTATATAAAATGTCAATTACATATAGATATTTAAAGAAAAATCAAAATTATGTGAAATTAATACGTGTTATTAAATATGTAGAGAATGACACGTGACGAAAAATATTTTAGCTTTAATAGAAATATATATATATATCCGATACTTTGTACAAAAAAATATTTTGAGCCAACCCAGTTGAAAGGAATATTGTGGTTGAATGTCTTATGTCGAGGCCCAATATTTGATATGGGCCATAGGCATAAGCCTAATACTAGTTGTATTGAGGCCCAATATTAGTTATGGGCCATATGGTATAGCCCAATATTAGTTATATTGCGGCCCAATATTAGTTATATTGAGGCCCAATATTAGTTAAGGGCCATAGGGTTTACGCCCAATATTAGTTATGGGCCCAATGTATTGAAAATAGACTTTTTATAGCCTGTCCGGACTAATACGGCCCAATTGCGCGGATGACTCTGATTCATAAAAAGACTACGTGCTAATGTAATTTTGACGCAGGGCGTTTGACAAAATAATTAAAAATATATATATAATCTCGATCATAACAACTGTTTGGTAGCGTAAGATTATAAGATTAAGTAGATGATAATTGTTTAAATAAATAATTAAGACGATGTAAACAAGGGTTTAAAAATAAGTGAATGAGTATTTGGTATGAAGAGGATGAATGGATTATTGTGTGTTAAATTAAGAAAAAAAGGTATGATTTAAGTTATTTTGTAAATGAAGAAAATAAGAATGAGATTTTAGACTCCTTCGTTCTTTTAATAATATAAGTAAATGAGGATTACAATTTTTCATAATCTCATTCCCTTCATCTCCTTCGTTTCCCACCAAACCCGATTAAATCCATAAACGTATCCCCTCATCCTCAATTTAATCTTCACCCCCTTAATTTTTATAGGTAGGAGAGTCAATGTTCTAGTTGCACTTCATATAAATAAAAAAACGGCTAAGTGATCAGCAAGCGAAGGATAGCCGAACCCCTTACTCTTTTTGTAAAAGTTCAACTATACCCTCGGGAGGGTCATCGAATACTCTTAAACCAAATGTCTGGTGAAAAGAAAAGCTACCAAACGTAGCCATATTTAATTGACAACAAGTTTCGACAATCTTAGTTGTTGACAACGGGTCTGTGATAAAATGATTGGTGACAATAACACGGGGTTAAAAATTAAAGAGTGGTGTTATTCGGTCGGACAAAAATCGGGCGCGGGACGCATGTGGATTGCGGGTGAGCTTGACATAGTTCCGAGAACGTTAATCGTTGCTCCAATGTTCAAAATTTAGCGAGCTTTGACATATGAGGCGCACTTCCGCTGCGCCCGCGGGCCGCATTCCCATGGAGCCCGGGAGACACCTTTGTGGTGCGCCGGAACCAAATTCAATGTTCGAACCCAACGACGAGATTTATGATCATTGGAGCAACATTCGAATTTTGCATGAAAGTAGCCTATTACGCACTCTCATTGCGTCTACATGACACAATCGTAGTGGGACCGGGAGACACACTCCCAGTGCCCGAGACTCCAATCCTCACTACGAGTATATTAGGGGTGAACATAGGCCCAAAACTGAACCGCTATAAACAGAACCGAACCTAAAACCGATTTTCTTGAAACCTTGGACCGAAAACCAAACCTATAAAAGTAGGTTTGGTTTCGGTTTGGATCTAAAATTGAAAACTTGAAATATTAGAACCTAAAACCGATTTTCTTGAAACCTTGGACCGAAAACCAAACCTATAAAAGTAGGTTCGGTTTCGGTTTGGACCTAAAACTAAAAACTTGAAATATTAGAACCTAAAACCGAATCTATTATGTTGGTTTCGGTTCGGTTTAAGTTTTGGACCTAAACGGACCTAAAAAATAAAAGTTACAAATCTCGATAAAATAACAAATATGAAATATTCAAACCTCGATAAAATAACAAATATAAAAACCTGTAAAATTTTTAATTCATTTAACTCTTCAACGCCGCTTTTTTTATTTTCTTAAATTGAAATTCGGGTTTCAGTTATTTTACGATTTTTAACCGAAATAAAACCGAACCGACATTTTAAAAAACAAGACCTAAGACCGAACCTAAATTGTCGGTTTAGGTTCGATCTGGACCGAAATTACTCAGTACGGTTCGATTCAGGTAAACCGAACATAACTTCCTCAACCCTAGAGTAAAATGCCCGTTTTGTATGAACGAATAGCAATCCCGTAACCACAACTATATTTTATTAGTAATGATTTAGTATGATAACCATCTATTTTCTTTTTATTACTTATTGGTTGGAAGCTTAACGTATGCATAGATGCTCTTAACAAGTTATCAAGATGATTTAGTATGATCGATAACCATCTATTTTCTGTATATTAATATACACAGAAAAGCCGATGCAGTAGTGTATTTTGTATAAGAAATAGTTTTGCTAATAATAGTAGTTTGTTTAATGTTTAATTATTTATGGTGAGAAGTTATAGTTTAATGTGTGGAGTACATGTAAATGTGTCGGGTGTTATGTCGTCTTAAGTGGGGATCGAACATAGTTGGCAACGTGGTATGGAGAATATGTTTGTAATCTACATTGAAGAAGCATCCACCCAGGTTAATCATCACCAACATTATAAATTCGTAATGTTATTATGTATTAGGTTCGGGACAATCAACATTAGAAAATACAATGTAATATCGATAATGCATTCTGACATAGTTACAAATTCTTGACGAATTGAGTAACTTATTCCTGTGTTCTATTTTCTCTGTTGATTGCATTATCATCACAACAATGTGAGCTAATGTAATTGGTAAATGCAAGAATCACACAACACTAGGGTTATTTATGGGGTTCAGGTTGTTCATACGTCCACAGAACCTCAAAAGGAGAGGTTCGATCTCATTATCAATAAGTAATCGAAACAAAGTTAGACTGTGTACATAAAACTAAATAAAAAGACAAGGAAGAAAGAGTATTTCAATTTGATGATGATGTAGTTCCACATTGAATACCCAACTTTTTTTCTTGAATCCTTCTTTTTATCAACAAGATTTGGACGATTCAAAGTTGTTGAGATCTCATCTCCGGAGAGTTAGAGAGCAAACCCCCATACATGAAACAACTTTGTAATGGTGTCTTTGACAATTCAAGATTGAATATCCAACTTTCTTTTATAATAAATGCCTTAATCAATGATCAACATTTTTGGGTTTGGCCGGGGAGAAGCTTCAAGTATATATGCCATATGAGTTATAACATTATAACACGATTCTCTATTATGGGACGAAGTTTCACAAGTAAATAACCTTATTTATATCTTTACACACAAAATCCCACGAAACCTTAACTTCTTATACTAACTTAATCATCTAAATTTCATCATATAAGTGTTGTGTTACAAGTATGACATGCACATTTACGTATCTTGTTACTGCATAATGTGCAAATACTATAAGAAACCAGAATCAATGTATTGATAGCCCATTTGGCAAAGAGAACATATGTTATATTTTTTATATCTATTAAAGGAGAAACATTTTTTTGCCACGTGCCAACACCACGTTTTTCAAAATCCAAAATTTATTTTAAAAAGTGATTTTTAAATATTAATATAAATTACAAAGTGATTTTTAAATTTTTTATAAACATATTTAAATAAATATTTTACAAAAATAATTTTAAATTTTTATGGATTTTTTGCCATTCATTTTACCAACAATCATATCTTAACAAATCCTTTTAGTTTTATTTTTACGGTGTAATTTATTTTATTTTTTTTATTTTTTTCAAATAAATTTTACATTTGTTATTTTTATCCTACTCCATTTCCTTTTTGTTTTATTTTTCCAATATATTTAGTCTAATTATTATAAATACTTTTAATATATAATTAATTAGAAGAGAAAAATACTTAAAAAAGAATTAACAATCATAGTAAATTATAACTCATTCTCCGTTTTTTCTTTAAAAAATATACATATAAATTTGGGAAATTCCGGATGGTACCCTCGTGGTTTGGGGTATTCCGGATTTTGCCCACCAGTTTTTTCAAGTTCGGATGGTACCCTTAAGTTTATGTTGTTTTCCGGATTTTGCCCAAATTCATTACACTTTTTTAAATTCCATTAAAAACATACAAAATAAAATAAAATAAAATTAAAAAATAACTTAAAATAGAAATAATAATTTGTTTATTTTAAAAATAAATTAAAACAGTAACTTTTTAAAAAAAATATATTTTATATTAATTTAAAAATAAATTAATTAGATAAATTTTAAAAATTCAAAAATCAGTGTTTTATTTATTTTAAAAATAAATAATTGAATTATCATATTTTTTAAAAAATCTAAAAATATAAATGTTATACTTTATTTAAAAAATAAATAAAATAAGGACTCTTTTAAAAAAAAGCACTGTTTTAATTTATTAATAAATAATTTTTCTATTTTATTTATTTCCAAAAACTAAAAGAAAGAAAATAAATTAATATTAAAAAATAAAAAAATTAAAAAACTGATTTATTCAATTTAATAATAAATTAAAACAGTGATTTTTTCTAAAAAAATTTTAAAAATCCTTATTTCATTTATTTTTGAAATAAAGTATAAAACTTATTTTTTTAGATTTTGTTAAAAAATGCTAACCCAATTTATTTATTTTTAAAATAAAAGAAAACACTGATTTTTTTAAATTTTTTTAAAAATTATCTAACTAATTTATTTTTAAATTAATATAATATATATATTTTTTAAAAAAAGTTATTGTTTTACTCTATTTTTAAAATAAATAAATTATTCTTTCTATTTTAAGTTGTTTTTTAATTTTAGTTTATTTTTTTTTTGTATGTTTTTAATGGAATTTAAAAAAGTGTAATGAATTTGGGCAAAATCCGGAAAACAACATAAACTTAAGGGTACCATCCGAACTTGAAAAAACTGGTGGGCAAAATCCGGAATACCCCAAACCACGAGGGTACCATCCGAAATTTCCCTATAAATTTCTAAGTATTTATTATAACTCAATCCACACAAAGTGCGGGTAATACCCTAGTTGTCGTATTAAGTTCAAGCCCCCACCTACCTATAAGAGAACTATAAGAGACCATAAATTGTCGATTTCAGATAAAAATGTGTGAGATTGTGACGTATATCCTTGGCGTTATTGGACCCGTTAAATTAAAATGTAACAATTTATAACAATTGTTTTAACGAAATTAGAATTAGTCAAAATTGGATCAACTAAAAATCCGGTTTAGTGACTTTGCACACACGTGTAATAGTTAGCCATTTTTTATTATCAATAATTAGTCTCAAAGTCAACTTTACGAAAAATATAAAAATTAAGAATCAATTGGCTGTGACCTAATCACCTAAATCAATCTGAACCGGCCAAGTAAGATTAGAATCCGGTTCGCGGTTTCGTCCCGCCCTTTGTTTTGCTAAATTATACCTTCCCTGGTTTTCCTAACAAAACAAACGCGGCACTAGCTTTTTAATTAATACTTTAATCTTATTTAATTAATATTTAATCAATTTCTCTATATTCTTAGTACCTAATCATATTACTGTACAACCTTAGTTTTAAAATAATATTTAATCTATGTATTCATCTGTAAGGACAAGTTAAGAGAGCATATCAATCATTAAATTATTTCATCTAGAATAAATAGTATTTTATTTGTGTAAGAAATAATGCTATTTAGCTAGTAGTACAAATAAATAAATAAATAATAATATCACTGTAATTTATTTTATGCCAAAGAAAAGGAAAACCACTCACCAGCAACATCTTTAATTGCAATTATACGTACCCAAATAGAGATACTTAATTGATTACTTTATCTATGATTGTGATAATTAAATTCACTAGATTATTTAATTGTATATATATGTTATAGGAAAGTTAATTTGAACTTTAAAAATAATATATATATATATATATATATATTAAAATTTAATTTTAAAAAATATACTTTGAAAGAAATGTTATTTTATCTGTTTAAATAACAAACTCTAGCTAATAATTTCAGTATCCTTTTATAATCGAGAATTGTAACGATTCAAGAGGTTACGAAATCAGTAATTTCTTCTAGTGGTACGCCGAATCAATCGAAATTCGGAACGAAACGAGTACCGACTCAAAATTGGTTTGAATGACCAAGTTATATGGTTGGGTATCATTGACACGATACATTATTCGAATGCGAGTAGCCGATTTGGACTTGAGTCGATTGAGCTTATCGAGTCTAGTCCAACCCATCATAAGATGCATGCCTGAATTGATCTTTATTCATTACAAATAAGTAATTTTTATAACATAAGGAAATTCGAAGTACTAAACAAGCTTAGTAGATTGAGACGTCGAAATACAACAAGTGGTCAAACCGTCATGACTAAGAATAACAATAGCGCCAATACTCAGTTGGTCTAGTGGGATGTGGTGCTAGACTCCTTAAGTGGTGGAAAAACTGATATTGGGAGGATATCCCCCAGCAATGGGCCACGATTTACTACCCGACCTGGCGATCGGCAAAGCCGATCGAACCGGGTGATCTAAGTACCTCTTCAAAAAAAAAAAGAAAAAAAGAATAACAATAGCAAATGGAGAAAAAAAATAAATACAACACCTTTTTAAAAAAAAAATTATATTAGTAATCAGAATGTACAAGAGAGTCTTCTAGACTTAGAAAACAAGACAATAAAGAAAGCAAGTAGACTAGTTCAGGTGAATGTCCAGGATATTAGCTTACATGACCGAGTTGGGAGATTGATCTTTCCAAGTGCAAACACAACACCTTAGGATTTGTTTACTTGCAGTTTATTTGTACTTCATTTGGTTTATAAATTGTGATTTTAATTTTTATCGGTCTTTACTTGGGGATGTTATAATTTATCACCGGGTTTATTTGAGTTTTAAAACAACTAATAATAAGCTGATGAATCTAAGCTTATATGAGGTTGTATGGATTTACTTTTTTAAAACCCGATTTTGACCTCGTCCTTTTCCATCCCAATATACTTTATTCATCCATTGATATTCAATGTTATTATTCAACTTTTAGGGGTAAATGTGTCTTTTGAAGTAAAATAAACTTTAAGGAAACATCTTTATCTGGTTTATTTGTATAAATCCGTTGAAAAATAAAACTAAAAATAAACTATAAACCATATACACTAATTTATTTTATAAATCCGAAAATAAACAAATCTCTTACTAAACAAACCCTTAATATACAAAAAATCGGTCCAAAAGAAGTACGAGAGACAAATGAAAAGATGTCGAAGAAATGAAATGCAATGAGAAAGTGTTAACATAAGAAAATACGCAACGATATTGATTGAAAACAACTATGAAAACCTCGGATTTTAACTCATTCTTAAGATATTATATTTTGATCACACATCCAAATAAACTCGAAACACTGTATCACGCACCTAAAAAATTTAGAGATAAGTAATGATTACCTTTCTATAATTGCACTATTTGAATTGAACCCAATATAATATAAATAATTAAATCGTATGAGTATGGTAATTAGTATAATTATATTGTTTAGTTAAAGACAGATAATTTGTTTGTTGATCAGTACTTGTAGTGCCAACAACATACAGAAACCCCAACGAAACATACACTTACGCTGCTGCATTCTTGGCATTTACGTACGTATAAATAATATATTACTCGATCTTAATGGAAAATTGATTAAATCATCCATGACTGATAATTATATAATTTAAAATTCATAATTATAATGAATATTTTATCAAAATATATGGGTTAGGTTGAACTGCCTCTTATGTTGGAGATATATATTTCGATCCTCCTAATTATTTAACACTGTGTGGAACACTCACTAATCCAATAGCGAGAGAAACTCAAGAAAAGGTCGCTTATAAGCTACAAACATGGGAGGAATCAATGGAGTGAAAGATTGCATGGCAGATGCAAAATCTCGGCCAACACTCAAGAATCTCGACCTAGATTTCATCCGAGTTTTCGTTCCTGACGCGCCTTTGAAGATCCGGTCAAGATCTTTTAATCTTGACAATTATCTATTAATATTTATTTTCCTTAAACTCTCACACTATCTTAAGGAAGTTGTTAGTTTTTGAGATTAACGTTCGTTGATTTGTGTAAGTTTTGGAAGAGAGAAACGCCACAACCAAACACAAACCAACTGTTGACCTTGAAAACCTCGCCCAACCGTACCGCAAGAGCGAACAAAAGTTTGTGCTTAAAGTTAAAGATCTTATCTAGCAGGTAAGATCATATCCATCCTTTTCAAGCAACGTTATAAACACTTCTCCAAACGTTAAAGATCACAAGACAACCAAGGAGTAGCAGCCCCCAAAGGTGATTGTTGAACGTTGACATAAATAGTCGATTTTTCAACAATCTCGGCCAACCCTCAAGAATCTCGGCCGAGATTTTCACCCGAGATTTGCTACAATTGTCAATTTTCGAGAAATTTTTGAGGCACAATTTCAAGAATCCAAGTGCACCCTGTGCAAGAGTCCAACAAAGGAAGAGTTTCTACAACAACCTTGAAACTGTTAAATTTCTAGCCATACCCAAAAACCAATCTCGGCTATCTCTCTTTCTAACTTCATAAATTCAAGGTACGTTATTTCTCTCTTCTTAATCTCTTGTGTGCCTTTTCTTTAGCCTCATTCTACTCTAAACACAGTGAGTCAGATATTTTGGGTGTGTTAGTTAGTATCTATACTTTCTATCATACTAGTTGTGTCATACTTGCAATATTCTTTCTATCTTGAACCATTGTGTGAAGAGACCTACAACAAGAATCCTTTCACTATCTGTCAACAAAGACACCTTTTTTCCGAACACAAGTTGACTACTTGAGGCATCCAAGAAAGTTCTAGTGGAAGTTAGTGCATCGATTGGTAAAGTAGCATTAATCCATCCAAAACAATTACATCAAATTATCTTGTGATTCACAACAGAGTGTGAGTGCGAGAGAAAACAAGTAAGAAACCTTTGTTTTCACTAACTTCACGCGTTTGTTGCTAGTTTATGTGATTGTGCAGAATGTATAATTAGGAATATCATTCCAGGAGAAAATATCGACCCCCAGAGCAAAATCTCGCCCGAGATTTTGACCGAAATTCACCCTAATCGAGATGTTATAGTTACCTTCTTCAGTGGACATCCGTGAATAAGGATGATGGACGTTCACGTGTTTCGTATAGAACTCCAGCCCCAGAACCACATCCACGAATCCACTACAAGCAATGTATGAGATATTCAGATCAATATTATGATATACCTAACGCTCCAAAGTATGTTGAATTTCAGGAATTTGAGGATGAGAGGGATAATCATCAGTATGATCAACGTTCCAGGAGGGAACGCTATTATGATTCATATAAATCTTCTCCAACACATAATAGATTTCTACGTGACGAGGAAATTTACCTAAGGGCGGAACCACCTAGACGTCCTTCGATTAAGGATAATGATTCCTTAGAGAAGATCCAAGATGATTTGGCAGAAGTACGTAACCAGTTGATCATATTAATGGGGGCTATCCAAGTTGAAAAGGTTAGTGATTCTAAACATTTGTCCCTATTAATGATCATGTGAAGTTACCGGAATCTGATTTGATAACTAAAATTGATGATGATAAGCATGACATAAATATAAGTAAGAAAGAACATTCTCTTGAATGTGATGTGCATGGTCCTAAGTTGTTGCATTCATTTTTAGATTGTTCTTTAGTACAAAGTCCTAGTAATCTATCTTCTGACGTGCCTTTATTTCAATACACAAAACCTAAGTTTTATGTAGTGTATCCTCACATTGTGGCATTGTTAGATTACCATATGAAGTATGTTATGCATAAGATTGTTGATGAAATTTTCAGATGGCATAGAGTGTTGTATGTTTTGCATTGCCATGACTTTGTTAATACATTACTTTTTTCAAACCTTAATCTTGCACCGTTATCCAACAAGAGAAAACGAGTGAGCTTTATTGTAGGATTGCAAGATGATATTGTAAAGAAGGAGGATATACACAAAGTCAATATGATAGGAATGCCAAAAGGGTGTGGTGAAGGAAGTTCTACCATAATCAGAACAGAACCACGACATAGAAAAGTAAGATTTCATCTAGAGAAGAAATCTCGGCCAGTTTCTAAAAATCTCGGCTGAGATTCTCACCCGAGATAACCTATTATCGTCGATTGTTTCGATTACAATCTACAGGGCCTCACCCCATTCCTTCAAGGTTTCTTTTTGACCTTAGCATGTACATATTTGAGGATTTAGCTAATGCTAAAAAGGGGAGTTACTATACCTTTGACTTTATATTATTATCTCCTATTAGTTTTGCTTACCCTATGAATGATGATCCATATTTAGCTTTAGACTATGATGATTTTGTGATTAAGTTGTTTTCCTTTAACATTTTTTGATCTTATACCGTTGCCTATTGAGTAGCGAGTAAGTTTGAATGCAGGAAAACAAGAGGAGATCTTAAAGAGATTGCATACAAGGATGCGATAAGGGATCAAGGAGAAATGAATGTATGTTCTTGCCTTGGCTAACAAGTTTCTCCAAGCAATGCCATTTGAACTAGGAGATCCACCTTGCTTGCATCTAGGAAGAGGAAACCTCCAAGAAAACCTCCAGTTTTAATCATCCGAGGTGAATTTTGGAGTCACAGTAGAAATCTCGGCCCCAACCTAGAAATCTCGTCCGAGATTTGAGGAGACCATCCAAGATTTTCCATTGTTCTACAATATGCTGAAAATCTTCAGGCCCCAAGTGCTCCAAAGTTCTAGAGACCTTCCAGGAGAGCCAAGGAATTTGGAGTATGAACCGTTCAAAAATCTGAATCCGTTCATAACAGGAAATACACATATCAAGAGGGAACGAATAAGGAAGAAGAAGTTGATAGCTTCATCCCATGAAGTTGATCCTGTCTAGAAGCTACCATACTTGAGTCGTTGTGTGATTAGTGATAAGCAAGGCTAGGATTCGAGGTCGAATCATTTTCAAGAAGGGAAGTATGGTGTGGGACCATCCTTGATAGCATCTACACATAATGGAGCACTCACTAATCGAGGAGTGAGAGTAACTCAAGGAAAGGTCGCTTACAAGCTACAAATATGGGAGGAATCAATTGAGTGGAAGATTGCAGGGCAAATGCAAAATCTCGGTCAACACTCAGGAATCTCGGCCGAGATTTCATCCGAGTTTTCATTCCCGACGCACCTTTGAAGATCCGGTCAAGATCTTTTAATCTTGGTAATTATCTTTTAATATTTACTTTCCTTAAAACTCTCAATCTATCTTAAGGAAGTTGTTAGTTTTTTTATCCTACTTTTGAGATTATTATTTTTATATCTTTTAAAGATAGCTTTCATAGATTATCTTTAAAAGATATCTTTTAATAGTTTACATAGAAGGATCTCCCTATAAATAGCCTTAGAGGGGGAGATTGTTAGATAGCCTAGTTGTAATTATTAATTCCACATTATTGTGAGATACTTGTGAGTTCACTCACGGGGTTTGCATTTTATCATTTCTATTCAATCAAAAGGAGAGTTTTTGATTAAAAAGTTGTGAGTATTTGCTAGGTTATTCTTGTGGGTGTTAATATTTTTGAAGGTTGGTGCTACAAGTCAAACTTGTCCCTCTTTGTGCTTGTCTTATCTAGAAGGCTTGTGTAAGGTTAAAGAAGAAAGGGTGAAAGATAATTCTTTGTATCAGGTTTTGACACATAATTGGTCAAAGTTCTTTGCAAGTCTTATAATAGTCTTATCTTCCTATATTTATCATTTATTATTCCATATTATCATCTTCTTATCTTTCCATATCATTCATAATTCCACATTCTGAGTTTTCATATAACCTCGGTATGTTCCTCATAAAATCTCGCCCGAGATTTCCTTGAGTCATCCGAGATTTACTTCAATCGAGGACTTTCAATCTAGATTGGGAAACTACGGCTTTAACCCCGTATCAAAATCTTTTTTTTACTAAAGCAACATCCAAAATTTAAATCGTAACAACATGGATTGGTTGCAACTAACAAATCAAATTAGCAAAACGATGCATTTCTTCCATATGTTTCTTTTGCTTTCAAATATCTAGCTATTGGTGTTCTTTCGCAGAAGCTTTTACTGAAACTCAACCGCGTCGTATCCTTATAACAATCCTATTTCTAGGACTTCATGTGCATATTATCCTAAATGGCGCTTCATTTAAAATCAAGGGCAAATGCATCATGTTTTATGTTCCCGAAAAAATGTATCGTCTTGCTAGGTTTGGACTTGGAGCATGCGATTGTCACTTACTGATTTTTTAGGCAAGATATTGTTCACAATTTCTGTAGAAGCTTATGCAAATCTCGCTATTTTTTTTCAAGTATCTTTTAGTGTGTGTTTTTATTCCATATGTTTCTTTACTAATACAAAAACAATTTATTCATTTTTAAAAAAATTTCGATTACGATTCTTCGAAAGGAATTTGAGCCGGTGTTCAGAAATTATCCGATCCTCCAATGATCCGTCAATCCGACTTCGAAATATCCGAGTTTTACACTATCCGACGGAAAGCTATCCGTATCCGCTCCGATCCGGCACAAAATTTTGGATACACGGATCGGATACGGATCTTGTTTTTTCATACCCGGATATCCGTTATCCGAGTATATAGGAAATAAAAATAGAATTATATCACTTATGTTCAACTAGCTAAGTTTGTGAGAGGGAGTTCCGGATTTTAATATTTTTCAATAAGGTATGAGGTTCCACTCTCCATGAGGACCATGACAGCCTTCTCAATTTATTTCTTTTTTGCATTTTTTTAAAGAAACCTTAAATGTTTCATTCACAAAATATTGAGCAGCCGTCTGAGACTCTGAATCATCTCTACTCTCTCTAAGGTGATAGGAAACTGGAGACCGGCGAGTCGGCGACAACCCTCTCGAGTCTCGACTTCCCTTCTCGGATTGTCTCTCTCTCGTCTTCATCGGCTTCCACTCTCACAGGCTCACAATCACAGACGACCACCGACAACCCTCTCTCGAGTCTCAACTTCTCTTCTTAGATCAACTCTCTCTTTCTCTCGTCTTCGTCGCTTCGTCAGCTTCAAGCCTTCGACCCTCACAGGGAGTCACAGACTCCCAGTCGCAACCTCTAAACCACCCTCAGTCTCTCAGACTCTCACAGTCTCTACTCTCTCATCTTCGACCTGCGGCTCTCTCACAACCCCAACTCATCCCTCAGTCTCTCTCATAGTCACAGTCGAGTCTCTTGCTACACTAGATCTAGTCTCAAGGGAGTACTCAGTAGCACATTCAATTTGCTACTGTAAGCCCTAAATCAGTATTCAATAGCCTATTCAATTTCCTATTGTAAACCCTAAATATGAGGTTTAGTCAATTTCTTATGCAGATTTACATATGCAGTTTTTGCAATTTTTTAACGCAGATTTTTGTATCCGGATATTCCGGATATCCGATGTCGGATATCCGATCCGTTTAAGCATCTCGGATCGGATATCCGGCAACTTCTGGATCGGATCTGGATACCATATTCACACAAAAAAAATCCCGGATATCCGAGCGGATCGGATATCCGAGAATGAACACCCCTACTTTAAGGTATATTATGACACTTCCAAGCTAGACACCGAATGTGTCTTGAGGCAAAAAGGTAAGGCCATAACTTATGCATCTCGACAGTCGAAGATATATGAGGAGAATTACCCGACTCATGACCTAAAGTTGGTTGTAGTAGTCACACCCTTAAGATCGGACGTCGTTATATTTATGGGGCGACGTGTTAGATCTTCACATACCATATGAGTCTGAAGTATATATTCACTCAATAGGAGTTGAATAACCACTAGAAGAGGTGGCTGGAGTTGATCAAGGACTTTGATCTAGATATTTTGTATCATCCAAGAAAGGTGAATATGGTCGCCGACACCTTAGTAGGAAGACGCCTCGGAGAAGGCGATAACTCGACTGAAAGCTAATCCTCAATTACAGAAAGATCTAGCATGGCTAGAGATGGACATCTAATTTCCCAACACGGACAATCACTTGTCCAGCTTAGAGCTGCTACCTAATATGTTGTGAGATATCCGACAAAAGTAGGAGAACTGCCCGGCGTTGACCAGGATCTGAGATTGGAAAGTGTTGATTGGGGTTATGAGACGCCCAACACGTATATGTGTGCGATTTGAGTGAGAGCTGAGATAGAGGATCTTGGGTGAGGCTCACACTACACCATACTCGGTACACCCAGGTGCTAGTAAGATGCAACATGATGTGAAACATACATTTTGGTGGAGCGGGTTGAAGCCCGATGTGGAGAGATCTAGCTTAGTGTGCGACCTATCAACAAGTCAAGATTGAGCACCACAGATCAGGAGGAGAACTCCATCCACTATCGGTACTCCAATAGAAGTAGGAGGACATCTCGATGAACTTTGTCACAAGGTTGAGACCTAGCAAGAGCGTTGACGCCATCTGGGTGGTAGTACACTGCCTAACGAAGACCACACGTTTCATTCCTATTAAAGGGACGTGACCCGTGAGTCGCTTAGCTGAGGAGTTCACTAGGCACATAGTGAGACTTCATGGGATACCGTGGACAATAGTCTATGACAAATGTGGAAGGTTTACCTCGAGGTTTTGACAACAAGTGCATGCCACCTTAGGAACGAGTCTCTATTTTACCACCGCGTATCACCCTCAGACCGATAGTCGGTCTGAGAGGACCATCCAGACTTTAGAAGACATGATGAGAGCGTGCGGCTTGAATTGGGGTTAGGTATGGTCAAACAATCTTCTCCTAGTTGAGTTTTCGTATAATAGTAGTTGGCATACATCGATTGGGATGACTCCTTATGAGGCGTTATATGGGCGGATGTGCCATACACCTCCATGTTGGGATGAGCCGAGTGTGGCATGTGGAGTATCTCTTGAGTATATACAGGACGATATGACTCGAGTAGCTCTTATCTGAGAACGTATGTTGGCAGTGTGGAGTCGTCAGAAGTCCTACGCAGCCAAGAGGCGTCGGCCTTTAAAGTTTAGAGTAGGCGCTCAGGTCGGGTTGAAAGTATCATCGACCCGAGGCGTCAGACGTTTCGGCATTAAGGGAAAGTTGAGTCCCCAATATGTCGGACCCTTAGAGATTCTGAAGCGAGTTGGAAAGGTTGCATACAAACTCGCGATACCACCAAGACTAGAGGGATTTCACTCAGTCTTTCATGTGTCTCAACTGTGGGAGTACAAACCCGACCGAGACACATTATTAGTTATGTGGATCTGGTGGTCGAGCCGGATCATACCTTTGTAGAGTATCTGTTAGTTGTCTTAGATAAGAGTACAAGACGCTTACGGTCTAAGGATATACTGGTCCATGTGGTATACGGATCGGTGTGATGAACCACTCCGGCTGGATAAAAGTCTGAGGGCGAGAGTCTAAGACTTCTCGTGTCACGCTTATAATTGAATAATGTGAATGACTTTAATGAAGATAATAATCGGATTTATGTGATATCATGCTATGTGTTTACATGTTGCTTTGATTGTGCTTATGTATTCTTCTGATGTTGGATTGTAGCTAACGGTTTATCCATGTTGTTAGTTCTTCGTAGTTTTAGGTAGTTACAGAGAGATCCGGAGCAGATGATCAGCCGGGTCCACGCACTCGTTTAGATGGGGACGGGGGCGTCTTCAGTTTCTTCATATGTGTTGTATTATTATCTCCGTCTTGTAAGGTTGATACATATCATTCATGTAAATATTATTTAACGTTTTCAAACGATTTAAATACGTTTGTGCCTTGTTGTAAGATCCTCGTAAAGTTGCTGTCAAACTAAGGTCGGGACCCATTGTGAGGTCTTAACCAATAGCTCCCCGAGTTCTGAGAATTTGGGGCGTTACATATTGTAATATATTTCAACTATAAATATTACTACAAAAATTGCATAGTAATATAAAGTGACTAAGTATGCATAAGTTATTAAGTGTAACTGATGATAACACGATTTATGACGTTAGTTTAGGCATCCATTTAGATAGTTTTTCCCGCTATTCATGCATAGTTTGACATTAGTTCGTGACAATTTGCACTTAATTCATGAATGTTGTCGAGATAGACTTCTATACGGACTTTTGCATGTTTTGTAGGTATTTCGGGAGCCTTTGGAGCTTAATCGATACATCCGGGAATTGTTCCTCGTAATGACACGTTTCCGTACTCATTAGGAAGCAAGTTAGGAGCAAAAGGGAACACATAGGACCATGTTGGTGCATGCCTTGCACCAACTCATGACTCAACGGTCAAAAGAGGGCCGAAACACCAGAACCACGGTCCCTGGCACTTCCACGGCCGTGGAATGGACCGTGATTCCCTCTGGACAGTTGGGACAGCTCTCCCACGATCTCCATATCCGACTCTTGAAAATGATGAAGGCTATAAGTACTCTTGCAGGCTGATTCTAAAGAGGGACGTCTCCACACACACATTCTCACATTCTCTCATTTTGGATTGGAGCTACTCTTGGAGGAGAAGAAACATTCTCATTTGAAGAAGAAGAAGAAGCACACTAGTTTCATAGTTTTCATAGTTTTTGAGTGGTTTTGAGTGAGTTTTGTTGAAGACATTTGTTAGGGCTGTAAGAAACGATTCGAACCTTCTTTTGAAGGGTTGTAAGTTCTTCTTGACTTTGATTCAGCTTGGTTTTCTTATCCTACTAGTTTCGTTTCTTTTTCCTTTCATACTCTTGCTAATGGAAGCCATGCATGTATGTTTGTTGAGTTTGATTGTTATGATGCATGTTGTTGGCTAAATAGATGCGATTCTAGGGTAAGGGAATGATGGTTATGGCTTGGACTATGATAGAATAGAATTAAATGTATCTTTGGACGATTTGCTTGCTCGTACTTAAGTGCTATTAGAAATCACGGTTTGTTCTAGACAAACCACGGCCGTGGAATGTGATGAACTACCGGTGGTTTGCTTCTGTTATGTTTGTATTGATAAATCTGCATGATAGGATGTTAGATTGTTGAAATCCTAGTGTTTGTTAAGCTTAATATAGCTTAGGGTGACCTAATGCTAGCAATCTAAGTGAGGAAAGAGACCTACCCGGTAATTTCCGATCTTAAGTACCAAAGATGACGAACTCTACGTAGTAGTGAGCCTCATAAGCCGCTATTGGATTGAGTGTGCTAGGATTGATGTTTAGGACTTACCTTCCCGAGACTTACCCGGTAAGGAGAGGTTAGATCCCTAGATAGCAACCCGGTTTGTGTAAATTTCCCAACCCTAGGCTCTTAGAGACCTACCCGGTAATAGGATCTTAGTTGCGGGATTAGTGGATCATGAGACCTACCCGGTGATTGGTTCCATATGAGAAACACCCTTTCCCAACAAACCATAGTTGATCCAAGGAATGATTAGAAGCTTGAGTCCAATGCCATAACCGGAATTCCTAATCCCTAGAATCCACTTTTCTCTCTTTGACTACCTATCTCGTGTTTGTGTTTACTTATTTGTGTTGCTAGCTTAGTAGTTTGTTAATTCTTACATGATTTGTGATCCTTGATTGATCACCATAAAACCAATCCAAAAACATTGAGATTTTCATTTCTTTATTCCTTTCTCTTTTCTTAGACTAGATCAACACTATCCTTAGTCACCCTTTGATTCAATTTCACCTTAGTCTTTGTGTTCGACCTCAGAATACTATCCTTACTACAAAACGACCCATACACTGTGGGTTCGCTAGGAGTTAGGAAAAATATATCGAGTTATAAGTTTAAGACTTTTGTGTGTCACAATCTTAGCGTAACAACTAATACACATTTTATTTTGATAAAGGAAAGCGGTCCGATGCACTAGACAACACATCATCTAATGGATCGAAAGGCCGAACAAGTCGGCAGACGGACTAACCGTCATGAGAGAACCCAAACAAGAAAAAAGAAAAAACAAAACACAAGAACACTTTGATCACAACGAGCCGATGGAGGAGCACCAAGGGAAGAGCCAAACAAGCAAAGAGATGAAGAACAACGAGACAATGAATGTAGAAGTAGTGCAGAATATAACTCCCAGGGACCACCGGTGAAAATCTCAAATTTGGACTCTTCTTTTAAGTCTTCAGATTTCGATCATTTGTCCTCGACTTCTTCTCACGAACAGAATCACACCTTCTTCCAAAAAGAGCTCACCGTAACAAAGTGTCCCAAACCATCGTACCAAACAAAGTGAAACAAACGATCTCTTTTAAAGAAAAGTATGATAATAGCATTAGTAATTGATTTAAGTTCAATTAGCGGGTTACGCCTTAGATTATAGTATATTACGGGCTCCTTATCTGATTACAGAACCGGTGGATTATATCGAAAATCTTATACATAGGGGTTTCCTCTTATTAAGTGTGGGTTACATACAAACCATTAATGTCTAGAGGGGTTTCCTCTTATTGGTTTGTTTGCTTAGTTCCTCCGGTTTTAATTTTTTTCAACGAAATAACCCGGGACAAATTGTATTCATTTCAATCAAGACACGAAGATTCAAGCTATGTTTATTGTTTACTTCACAAACAGAAAGAGAAGAGGGTCAAGCTTAAGTTTTTATGCAAAATAGGAAGCTAACTTGGATTTTTTACACACGATATATGCAAAGTTTATCGAAGAAACCTCAATTGGAGTGGATTTGTAACATTTATCACCAATTTTGTTAAAATCGGATCAAGAGAAGAGCAACCATAAACCTTATGTTTTCTAGATCGAAAAGCTTAAGTTTTTATTCACTTTTTAGCAGAGGGTGAGACCGGAACATTGGTCTCGGAATTTGGTTAGCCGCTTGTTGATAGAAATTTTCAAAGAAGCCGAAATCCCTTCCGCCGAAAGAGAACCTCCACCGTCCGGTAGATCGAAAAGCGTCTATCATCAAGTCACCAATATTGGTGAGAAGCAAGTGAGTAGTGGTGGAGACTGTGGGTTGGAATTGATGACGGCCGATGACGTCAATTCACCCGGTATTCTCTGACAAAGTAGAATGTGAGATCCAGTAAATTAAACTCCATTTGGCCTTTGAAAGCACAAGGGTTATAACCAAGTGAGAGTTAAAACCAACAGGAGTTAAGAGAAATTGAAAACCTTATTCTTAGTAGGATCCAACGATTGTAAGACCTAAAAAGAAAACAAACACATCGAGATGCAAAATTTTAGCACCTCATGATGGACAGGGTTATCCAAGGGGAGTTTTGGGGGGTTACTCATAGATAGTTGAGGCTTGAAGCTAATGAAGGTCGTGGTCTCGTGGACAACAAAAAACTTGTTGCCTTGTCGCTACCGAAATCGGCCCTGGGCAAGTCTTAACCTCCAATTTTGATATAGGGTTAATGGAATCTCAAAGTTTCTTATTTAAAATTTTGATCTTCGATTGTATCCTTTGCTAAAAGAGTCGTAAACGATTGTGAAGAAAAGAGGGGATCGATCAAATTCGTCTCGGTGTCGCCGTCCTTGGATGAAGGAGGCGCGATTCCAAGACATTGATGCAATTGCAAGCATCAGAGGTGTGTTGTTGGTGTAAAGGGGGCTGTTGGTTGGGGTTTCCCAAATCAACCCACCATTGTTGATTATAGAAGAACAAGAAGCCAGAGAAGTTGTTCGAAATAAACTGATGTAGCAAGATAACGAGATCCACGGAGGGTTATCGGGTTGGCCGATTTGAAGGCTTTGATGAGAAGAATCATCGGATAGACTTTGGTTTTATTTGCGCTTGTGGCGGCTAGGGTTAGGGAACCCAACAAAGCTTTTAGGCTTTTGTACAGTAGAGAGCTTTTGCGTTCAGTTGTTCTTAGTCATTCACAACATGTGTAACTAATTAACATTATTAATTCATTACTTTGGCTAACTCAAATATTTTTTCATTTAGTTTATTTTCAAATATAAATATTAGTACAAAATTGTAATATACAATCTTGATTTATCCTTCCTAAAACAAATAAATTTAATATAATAATTGTAAAAGCTAGGATTTTCGAATCCTAATAAAGGATGATTAAGGGCGATTAAGTTAATCATCGACATCAATTGACCCATAAATCGCGAATAGTGTGTAGATGACGAGTATGAATTCCACCATTATGATTTTGGCGTAAGTTTGGACGTATGGGGGAAATTTTACTTTTTCCTCCGGGGAATAATTGTTACCCTCTGGTATTATTTGGAGCATTTGGGAGCTTCAATTAATAAAATTACAGTTGAGAGAAATGATCAGGACATTGGGTATGTTCTAGATATGAAATAACATGGAAAGACAAAATGACCAAAAGAGCCGCTAAGCCGCTATTTCGTTTCTTAGCGGCTAAGAAAGACGGCTTAGGAATACGCGTTTTCCGAGAAAGTTGCGGAATAAATATCCACACAATATGTCAGATTTATTATTCCAATTTCGGGAAGTTTGGAGAAGAGGCTCAAACCGCCTTCGGATCGATAAAAGGATAATTATCGACTTTGCTAAAGGATAATTATCGTCTTCGCTATAAATAGCGAAAATTCATTTATTAATTCATTTCCTTTCACGTTTCCTCATAAAAGCTCTGATTTCTCTCAACCTTCAAATTCAGATCTACTCTTCGTTTGTAATCCTATTTCAATTCCGTTTGAGTTTTCGGATTCCTCTCTTCGTCCTCTTCATTTTAGTACCGAGTTTTTACGTTTCCGTTGAAGTGAAGGTCAGGTCGAGCCTCCCCTTATATGGACAGTTCCGTCGCTTAGATTCCGGTGAATTTGATGGTGTCCGAGCGTAGTCTGCGTCGTTGTGATTCCGAATCTTCTTTCGGATCGTCAATCGGGTTAGTAACGAATAAGTTATGAAATTATTCGTTTTCAGTATAACGATTTTGCCTAAATTGACCTTAGGCTTGTCAAAATGGATAATTGGAAATTCCATTATGCTGTATACATTATTCTGGTGATTATGGGCTATTTGTTGATGAGATCTGATGACAGTTGGGTTGAGAAACTGCCTGCGGGCAAAACGTTATTCTGGTGAAATTTAATTAATTAATTAAAGATCAATTAATTAAATTAGGAATCTAGAAAACGCTATAAGATAATTAAATTCAAAGGAATGAATTTAATTGATGTTTGAAGCAAGAGGTTTAATACGAGGAATATGATATTCTCGACAGGTGGTGTTGAAGACGATAGACTAACTATAGCTTAGTTGCTCAGTGAGTGTATCCAAGTAAGTCTTCGGACTTACTTAGCTTCGATCTGCAGAAGCCCGTGCCTGAGAGATTTATATCTCACTGTGTTGAAATGTCTTGTTGTGTTGAATGTAAATGTTGATATGCATTGCGATGTGTTATGTGTGGAGCATGCTTGATGTGTTTTATGATGAAAATGATGTTATGACGTGTGTTCGCCCCTAAAGGTGTGTGCAAATAAGCTTTAAATTTATAAAACTAGAATCAAGCAGCGAACCCGCAGTGTACGGATCGACGTAGTTAAGCAAGAATTCCAGAGTATCGAACACAGGGATTTGGGTGGGAACAAATTCAATTGCAGATTATCAAGCGAGTAAATATGAGAGTTTTTGCAAATATTGGGAAAACAACAATCCTAAGAATCCAAGTATCCAGCTGTGCCAATCGATTCAAGATATACTAATGATATAAAGACAGAGTTGAGATATACAAATGTATACTAATGTAAGGTAATCGTACGGTGAAGTTCCAAAAACCTTATATGACTCACCTACAAGGCATCTCTATACAGGTTGTTGAGACTTCAATATAGAAAGGTTCTAAAGGCAAGAATTAATGTCAAATACCCAAACTTGTAATCCAAGGATCAAGACTAACTTAACCGATTACGGTTGTGACACTCACAATCGAGGTAGAGGTTGTTGAGGCTTCACTACCACCTAGAAAAGGCAAGCCTAAACTAAGTTAAAGCAAATCTTTAACTTTGGATTAAAGTAAAAGCAGGTTCGTAAACTTAAGGGAAATTACGGGTAGATCTTGAGACTCCACGGCCGTGGAACTCATGATCAAACCGTGATTTAGGGTTCGTCGACGATTCTCTCTAACTCTCAGGGTCTAATCTGTTTACGATCGATCTATCATCATCTAAGCCACAACTATCAACCCTTCACCTTAGAATTGTTAAGGGTTTTTAGCCAATAACAGTCATGTTGATATCAAATTCAAGAATTAGAAGATAGAAAGATGAAAACTTCCGAAAACTTTCAATAAACTTCAAACCAATCTCAAAGTCACAATCAAGAACGAATATTGTCAATAGATTCAGAATAAGCCAAACAAACACAATCTTAGGAAAGAAGGAAGAACGGGATGTCAATCCGTCTTCTAAATCAAACCTAAACAAGAAGAGAAGTCTTCTTGCAACAATCTTCCAAAAACTTCGATCTTCCGCCAATCCGGAGATCTCAACAGCAATCTCCACCGAAAGTGTGAGATTAGGGCAAATCCCAACACGAACTTCGATCTCCAACGAGATGTAAATGCCTCTAAGCGAGGGTTAAACGGGCGTAAGCGGGGATATGCCGGGGTCTAAAGCGAGGTCGCAAAAGTGCGTCTAAGCGGGGATGACGGAATCTTGCTTCGTCCGTCTTTTTATAGGACAAGATAAAATATCGGCCCGGCCCAATCTTCATAAGATCGTGGCTTCAAAATGTGGCGAAAAAGATCGCCAAGATCACGGTCGTGGAAGGTTCCACGACCGTAATTTAGAGCGTGGAAAGTGTCACGGTTTGAACCATGGATTCCACGACCGTAATAGTTACTGGAATGCATCACGCCTCTCTTTGCAAGGTTCCACGGCCGTGGAACTAAACGTGGTTTGTAGTACGGCCGTATTTTAGAGCGTGGTTTAGGGCAAGAACGTGATTCTTCCCTAGCCTCGTGCATTCCTCAAGTTGAACTCCATTTTTCTCCTAATAATGCCCTCAATCCATGGACATACTCAATCAACTCTTCTTTGCTCGATTTCGTTCGGAAATGACTCTCAATCACCTATAATCAACATAAAGCTAGTGTAGACATCCATATCGACAATATAGGCAAACTAGCTCACAAATGCAACAATGCTAAATCAAAGACTATCAATATGAATCAAATACACTTAGAAAACGTGCCTAAAATATCACAATATTTCATGCTAACAAATAACCCCATACTTAACACTTGCTTGTCCCTAAGCAAGGTCTTTCAAAAAGCTTTAAACAAGAGTTAGGATGAAATATGTGTACCTTCTCAAAGCAATACTTCTTTTGGAGGAATGTGCCTTCTAAAGAATAGATCATTCTCAAATCTTGCTTCAATCATTTATTAGACTTTCATACACTTAATCAAAGAGTAAAAAGTAAAGAAAATTCATGAATTAATCAAACTTCTAAACAAGCATCATAACCTTCAAACATTATCAAAATCAATCATAAGGAACTTCAATTTAGATCACCAAGTCATATAACGTTCTTTTGATCTTAAGGACTTTCAAAGAAAAGGTCTAGAATGTGGAAAGGGAAGGAAACTTTTAAGGAATGTGGTGCATGAATCCGGGAAAGTGGACAACTACCCTTCTTCTTCTTTTGCGGTTTCCGCAACACTTCAACTTAGAGCTTCGCTATCTTCTTTCCATTTTTCGACTTTACTTTTGGAGTTATGGACAGAGGTGCACAAAAACCGAAGCCTAGGAGATTGACGTCTCTCAATTTTTATGAGATGCCTCAAACCCTTAGCGCACATACCATAATCCGCTAAGAATATCGCTCAATCCGACTTTGGCAAGACACAAACACCCGGCTATGTGAATGGTGCCGAGTTACTCATCCTCATGATTGACTTCCCCAAACCTAGAATTTCTTTCTATTCTTTTGATTGCAAATAATTGCTCTCATGGCCCTCCCACATCAAACATGCCTTTTTCATTCACTTCTCCAAATTCCCGGATAGGTAAAGGAGGTCAATATTTCAATGAGGAGCTAGAATGATCAAAGAAAGAAGAAAAGAAAACTCGAATTGCCTTAATCATCTCAACAAGAAGTATAAGAACTTATAGTATGATTTCAACTTCAATTTCTCAACATGATTTAGGTAACATTCATCACATTATGAAACTTGCAAAAGAGGTAAAATTCATTCATTCAAATTCTTTTCAATTCACTATTCTTTTAAGCATGCAATTGTCATCAAACTCAATTCACAAGTAGTGATTATCATAGAAATCATCTCAATTCATTAGAAGCACAAAATTTTCAAAATTTTTTAATTTTTATGGGTCTTTCAAGTTCTTTTTCATGCAATGCGATAATGAAACGTGCAACAATATAATGAACATGCAAATAGTCTCGAATAGAAGTAAGCATAGTGAGTAAGAGTTATTACAAACTTTTAGTACATCCCACCCCATACTTAGGACGAACATTGTCCCTAATGTTCAAAAGAAAGAAAGAAAAGAAGAAAAGAAAAAAGGAAACTCACAAAGTGGTGGCGGAATGTCTAAAGCGAACGGTCAATCATCAAACCCTCATCACTGCGGCGCTGGTGGAGGCGGGAATGGAGAGAAGCTAGGATCATAGAACCGCCCAAACTGCTGGCGGTAGACGTCTCTCATCATGTGGTCGAGGTCGTCTAAGCGTCCATCTCTAGCATCGGCTCGGATCTCCAATGCTCCCACTCTCTCTGAAAGTCCGGTAGCCCAGTCCGGCATCTGCTCGTACCATCCCGGAGCCTGACTGTACCATGCTGGAGCGTCAGATGGTGCTGGTGGTGGTGCTGGTGCTGCTGCCTGCTCTGTAGACCAAGGAGGGGGAATGCCATACCATGTAGGAGGTGTGGTCATCCACGTAGGCCTCTCACTCACGCTAGCGCGGCGAGAAGACGAGCCTGAAGCTCTAGCTGGACGTGGAGAACGTCTAGGTGCATCGGGGCCCGCCTCCGGTTGATCCGGAAACGTGCCAAAATCTTGCTCGGGTCCTCCTCCACCCTCAAACTGATCTCCCATCTCCTCCTCCTCAACAACTGGTGGTGGGACATATGGGGAGCTGCTATCTTGTTCGCATGCATAGCAGCGAACGTCTCCTTCCAATTATGGCGTCCCGCCATAATGGAGTACTCCGGTAGCCACTCTATACCCCTACCCGTCCTGCTCTCCCATGGCATGCCCGCATAAGGCGGACCTCTATGTGTGGGGAAAATGAGACCCCTAGTCATGAAAGCATGTAGCCCTAAAGGTACGGCCGGTATACGGGTGCAAGCAGAAAAATCAACACCAAAGCTCCTAGCAATGTGGGTAACTATCCTACGATATCCTATGTTGCCCTTCTTCTTATTCTTGAGCTTGCTCATAGTAGCAGCCAAGAGAGTAGCACAATCAGCACGGCGTCCATACAACATGGATTAGAGTAAAAAGAGCTCATCCGTCTTGATCTTTTGGGTCGTCTCCGTCCTAGGAAAGAGACACTCCGAAAGAACACGATGAACAATCTTCAAGGCTAGGTGGTACATCAACCTAGCCTTGGTGTCAGCGGGCTGCTAGCGGTCCTCGCTAGCGTAAATCATCGCCACCTCCTCCCAAAAATCCTTGGCGTAAACGCCACTAGGAAAGCGACCGTTAAAGGTCTCCTGAAACCCGAAAATGGTCCCAAACTCACGGATGCTCAAATGGTAGTCTCTTTCCATGAGACGGAAAGAGACGGTCCTGTCTACATGGCTGTGCTCAAAAGATGTCACAACCTCCCGTGTAATCTCCTCATAAGCGTCTTCTCGGATAGCCGAGAAGACTATAATATAAGTCCGGCTCTATCCAAGAGCCAAGTGAGGTCATCAACTATATTGAGAGGAGCTAGATCCTCCAACAACAAGTACCTAGGGCCAATCACTGGCCTCTCCTTGATCCTCTCGAGTGCATCGAGATGATCGTCATGTATGGTCGGAATTCTAGGGTGAGGAGGTGAGGATGGAGGTGAAGGTGAGGATGGAGGTGAAGGGGAAGAGGGTGGTGGTACCCTAGAGGATGAGGAGGAGGAGGGATTACCCTTCCTTTTCTTATTCCGATCATTCTTCTTCTCTTTGATCCTCCCCGAAACTCTCCTTACAAAGTCCATTCTGTTGAAAATTACGGGCTGTTCTATGGAAACCACGGCCGTAATTCCTCCAGAGACCGTGATTCGTCTCAGAAAATCACAAATCTCAGCAAATCAGCAATCAATCTCCACAACAGACAGTCCTAATCTAATTTCTTCCAATCTCAATCAGTTCTTCCTAAAAATCTCTAACAAAAACGAACCAAATCGGCAAGAATCAAGAAGAGAGAAAAAACCTATTTTTCGGATTGAAAAATCCGAATTGCGCGTTCGTTGGTGAATTTCCGCTCGATTCGTCGCTTGGATCTTGTTTGTGGTTGAATTTGCTTCAGTTTAGAAAGAAGAATCGTTAAAAACGATTAAGAAACGAGGATTTGAGAGAGGGTCGTGGATTTTGGCAATTAGGGCGTGGAAGAGGGGTTTTGGGATGATTTTTGTGAAGAATGTGGTTTATATAGTCACAGGCAAAATTTTTGAAAATCACGGTCTGTCGGGGTGTTCCACGGCCGTGGAAGTGTACGGAACCGTGGTTTTGGTGATTTTTCAAAGGCTTTTGGAAATTACGGGTACTGTAGCTGTCACGACCGTGGTTTAGGCCGTGGAACCCTCTGTAAAGCTCCAAAGTCCAAATTTCGTCACTTTTCTTCAACATCATCCTCCTCTTTTCCTTTTCCATCGTTCCTACATCCAAAAACACGAACATACCGGAAGAAATCGAGGCAAAAACAAAGCAAAAACGTTTATACTAAGCTACTCTATGAATCGAAAACAAAAACAAAAATGCAATACCTTGGGTTGCCTCCCAAGAAGCGCTTTGTTTAAGGTCCGTAGCTAGACCAATCTCGCACTTATTCGAGTGCGGTAGGCGCAAACTCCTCAGCTTGGAGTTCCGGCGTATACTTCTTGAGTCGTTGGCCGTTCACCTTAAAAGTTCAGCTCGCTTCACCCCATACTTCAACTGCACCATGGGGGAAAATACGCTTAATTAGAAAAGGTCCGGTCCAACGAGATTTAAGCTTACCTGGAAAGAGACAAAGCCTTGAATTGAAGAGGAGAACTTGATCTCCTTCTTTGAAGTCCTTTGGGATGATATGCTTATCATGCCAACGCTTTGCTCTCTCCTTATAGATCTTAGCGTTTTCATAAGCATTCAAGCGGAGTTCATCCAGCTCATTGATGTCTAGGAGACGCTTCTCTCCCGCTTCCTTCATGCTGAAGTTCAACCACTTGATAGCCCAAAACGCTTTGTGCTCCAACTCTACCGGCAAGTGACAAGACTTCCCATACACAAGGTTGTATGGTGTGGTTCCTATGGGAGTCTTGTATGCAGTCCGGTATGCCCATAATGCATCGTCAAGCTTCAAGGACCAATCCTTCCTAGTCCTTGAAACCGTCTTCTCTAGGATTCCTTTGATCTCCCTATTTGAGATCTCAACTTGTCCACTTGTTTGTGGATGGTAAGGGGTAGCGATCTTGTGAGTAACCCCATACTTAGCTAGAAGAGCTTCAAAGCGCCGGGCAATGAAGTGAGAACCTCCATCACTAATGATCGTCCTTGGCGTCCCAAATCGCGGGAAAATGGTCTTGTTGAAGAACTTAACCACCACCATGGCATCATTGGTGGGAGAGGCAATTGCTTCCACCCATCTAAAAACGTAATCCACCGCCAATAGTATGTATTGGTTTCCACAAGAGGATGGGAATGGTCCCATGAAATCGACTCCCCAAACGTCGAAAATCTCCACCTCTTGGATGTTGTTGAGGGGCATCTCATTCCTCCTAGAGATATTGCATGTTCTTTGACAAGCATCGCAGCAAGAAACAAAGGATTGCACATCTCTAAACAAAGTAGGCCAAAAGAATCCAGATTGCAATACCTTTACGCTAGTCTTGTTCGAACTAGCGTGTCCTCCACAAGGTAGTGAATGACAATGACGGATGACACTTTGCATCTCATCTTCCGGCACACATCGCCGAATGATGCCATCCGGACCTCTCTTGAAGAGGAGAGGCTCATTCCAATAGTATTCCCGGATGTCCTTAAAGAACTTCTTCCTTTGTGCGTAGGATAGTCCGGGTGGTATCTCCTGACAAACCAAATAGTTAATAAAATCAGCAAACCATGGTTCGTTACCTTTGGAGATCACATCGATGCACTCCTCAATAAGGTGTAGGTGTTCGTCCGGGAAGGAGTCGTCGATGGGTAAATGGTCGTCCTCTAGATGTGTTAGGCGACTCAAATGATCCGCAACAGAATTTTATGAACCTTTCTTGTCGCGGATCTCAAGATCGAATTCTTGTAGGAGAAGAATCCATCTAATTAGCCTTGGCTTCGCATCTTTCTTCGCAAGGAGGTACCGGATCGCAGCATGATCCGTGTAGACAATCACCTTCGCACCTACAAGATAAGAGCAAAACTTGTCAATAGCATAGACAATGGCTAGAAACTCTTTTTCGGTAGTGGCGTAGTTGAGCTGCGCTTCATCTAGCGTCTCGCTAGCATAGTATATGGCATGGGTTCGCCCTTCCTTTCGTTGTCCAAGAACAGCTCCAATAGCTACGTCACTAGCATCGCACATAATCTCAAAGGGAAGAGTCCAATCCGGGGGTTGGATAATAGGTGCTGAAATTAGAGCTTGCCGAATGGTGTTAAACGCATCCAAACATTCCTGCGAAAACTCAAAAACCGCATCCTTCATCAATAGATTAGTGAGAGGTTTTGATATCTTAGAAAAGTCCTTAATGAAACGTCTATAAAATCCAGCATGTCCTAGGAAACTTCTTATCCCTTTCACCGAAATTGGGGGAGGAAGCTTCTCTATGGTCTCTATCTTAGCCTTGTCTACTTCTATCCCTCTACTAGAGACTAAGTGGCCTAATACAATTCCTTCCTTAACCATAAATTGACACTTCTCCCAGTTAAGAACTAGGTTAGTGTCTTCACACCTTTGCAAAACAAGAGAAAGGTTAGAAAGGCAATCGTTAAAAGAGGAACCGTATACCGAGAAGTCGTCCATGAAGACTTCCATGATTTCCTCTACGTATTCGGAGAAGATGGCCATCATACACCGTTGGAAGGTGGCTGGGGCGTTGCAAAGCCCGAACGGCATTCTCCTATAAGCAAACGTACCCCATGGGCACGTGAATGTGGTCTTCTCTTGATCATCCGGGTGTATCGGAATCTGAAAGAAACCACTATAACCGTCAAGGTAGCAAAAATGTGAATGTTGTGCTAACCTTTCAAGCATTTGATCAATGAATTGCAATGGGAAATGATCCTTCCGCGTTGCATTGTTGAGCTTGCGATAGTCTATGCACATCCGCCATCCCGTCACAATTCGGGTAGGAATGAGTTCGTTGTTTTTGTTGGTGATGACCGTCATTCCTCCCTTCTTCGGAACTACTTGAACCGGACTCACCCACTTACTATCGGAGATAGGGTAGATGATACCTGCATCAAGAAGCTTAAAAATTTCCTTCTTGACAACCTCCTTCATGGTCGGATTCAACCGCCTTTGAGGTTGTCTTGAAGTTCTAAAATCTTCCTCCATTAGTATTTTATGCATGCATAGGGAGGGTTTAATTCCTACTAAGTCCTCAATAGTATAGCCTATAGCTTTCCTATGTTTCCTAAGGACAATCACGAGCTGATTATGTTCATCTATGCTTAGATCGGAACTAATAATAACCGGAAACGTAGAATTAGATCCTAGAAAAGCGTACCTTAGATGAATAGGAAGTGGCTTGAGTTCCATTGCTTTCGGAGCTTCCAATGATCCTTGAGAAGCGTCCTATGTCTCCTTAGAGGTTTCTAAGGGTGATGAGTGTGTGGGAGAAGAATCAGAAGAAGTTGAAGAAGTGTCTCGATCACTCCTTTCCACGCCCAGAATTACGGGTTCCTCATGGCCTCCACGGCCGTGGAAGGGAAATACGGTTGTCACATCTTCTCCACGATCGTATAACTCCCTGGAGTGAGGCACGATTTTGGTTGTGAAATGCACGGCCGTGGAATACAGGGTATAACCGTGGATTCTCACGTTTTCTGCCTCATCGTGGAGTTTTTTAAACTCCACTTCACCCATCTCTTCTTGTGCTTCTAAGGCTTCAATTGCCTCATTGCACTCTTCTTCTTCCCCTACATTGGTTAGACTCATAGTGATAACCTTTTGTAAAGGATCGTTAAAGAGAATCGCACTTACCTCCTCCCTAGACAAACCTTCTTCATCTTGGATATTGAAAATATCCTCATCAAAGATTGGCTCCTTCACTAGAGTGGAAAGAACGAACTCTACTTTCTCCTCTCCTATATCAAAAGCGAGTCTACCATTCTTGCAATCGACTATGCAGCCGGAAGTTGCAAGAAACGGTCTTCCGAGTATGATCGGGACCGGACTATCTGCAGGAATGTCAAGCACGACAAAATCAATGGGAACAAAGAATTTACCTAGCTTGACCGGGACGTCTTCTACAATACCGACGGGGTGAGTGATGGATCGATCCGCCATGTACAACGTCATCTTCACCGGTTTAGGGTCGCCTAAACCGATCTTCCTACACAATGCAAGTGGTATGATGCTCACACTTGCTCCTAAGTCACATAACGCATCGCATGTGACATCTCCCACTCCTATGGGAATGCAAAATGACCCCGGATCCTTTAGCTTTGGGGGCATTTTCTCCTTCATGGTTTTGATGAGATCCGAAGAATCCGAACTCATCTTAACCTCTCCGAAGTCTTCTAGCTTCCTCTTGTTAGAGAGGAGCTCCTTCAAGAACTTGCCATAAGCCGGCATACCAACAATAGCATCAATAAATGGTATATTAATATGCAGCTTGCTCATGAGTTCTATGAACTTACCAAATTGTTTATCTAGGCGCGCTCTCGCTCTAGATTGAGGGAATGGTAGGGGAGGTTTATAAGCTGGAGGAGGAACGTAGACATCTTCCTTCTCCTTCCCCTTCTCTTTCTCCTTGTCCTTTTCTACAGAGACTTCAACAAACTTTGGCTGCGGATCGGTGGTAGTCACTCCGCTCCTAGTTGTGATTGCCATAACCCTTCCCTTAGGGTTGTCCTCCGTCTTTCCTGGAAGCTTCCCTTGATTCCTAGGAACTTCCTCCGCATGGTTGAACATTTGGTTTTCCAAAACCTTTTGAGCTTTGTCAACCTTAGAAATTTGATCATCAACCTTAATGATGAGGTTCTCCAACCCTTGTAGTTTTCCCAAAATCGTTTCCAACATGGGATCGGGCTTCTCCTTCCCCGAAGTGTTTCCTCCATTAGATGATTGCCCCTGACTTTTCAAAGGAGTAGAGGAAGAGGAAGGTGGAGTTAGTGAATTAGAATTGGAAGGATAAGAGTTACCGGAATTTTGTTGATTGGAGCGCCAATTGTTGTTGTTTGAACCCCTATTGTTGTTCCAATTGTTGTTCCGGTTGTTGTTCCGGTTATTGTTATCGCCGCCATTGTTGTTGCCCAAATAACCAACATCCTTCCCTTGTTGCTTTGGGAAGTTGGTCTTGATAGCCTCCTTCAACTCTTTGATTTCATTGTTGAGGGAGAAAATCTGATTTTGAGCTTCATGTGTGAGCTTTGCTCCTTGCTCCACACGATTTCCCTCCACTTTCCGGTGGAAATACTTCTCTATGACTCTTGCTTGCTTCTCAATGAAGTCCCAAGCGTCATCTTCTCTCATGTCCATGAATGTTCCACATGAGAGGGATTGGAGGTTGAATTGCGTTCCCGCATCTAACCCCTTGTAGTAAATCTCCAACAATGCAAGCTTGGATATGCATGATGAGGGCAATCCAATAACAAGTCCTGAAACCTTTCCCAAGATTGAAACAAACTTTCGTTAGATCTCATGGAAAATACATTGATCTTACCTCTAAGTTCCGCCGTTTTGGATGGCGGAAAGAATTTGGTGAGGAACTCCGCGGAAAGGTCTTCCCACGTGTCTAGTTTCCCCCTAGGAAGAGCTTGATACCAAGACAATGCTTTCCTCTTCAAGGAGAAGAAGAAAGGCTTGAGCTTATAGTTGTTGGTAGTAGTGCTCTTTGGTCTCATTGTCTCCATCATACACTCAAAGTTCTGCAAGTATTGGTGTGGAGATTCAGCGCTTGTCCCGCCAAATTGGTTTTGGCGAACAAGAGTAATGACTTGAGGGTTAAAGCTAAACCCTTGCACATCATCAGCATCAAACTTCACGCCCAAACGGCGTGGTTGTTGTGTTGGATCCATCTGCTGGCCAAGAGTTCTTGGCTCTTCATCTATACGTTCGATCCTCGCATTCCTAGGTGGAACACGACGATTAGCAGCTCCCCGTGGATGGAAAGGATTCACATTGATCGTGGGATCAATCTCCTCTAACGGTGGCATGGAAGAATCACTATCATCAGCGGATGAGTGACCTTTTCTTCTAGACCTTGATGCTCTTCTTGAGGATTTCTTGCTTCCCTTATTCTTAAGGTCGCTTAGTTCTATCCTCATTTGGAAGATCATGTCTTGTAGATTGTTAACTTGAGATTGACGACGATCCATTTCATCCTGGCGGAGGGTCTCATTCCATTGGAGTTGAGCTTCCTTCTCCGCCAACTCCACTTGAAGATCACGTTCGTGTCCTTCAGCCATCTTCTTTTCCTTGCGCTTTTGTCTTAAAGTTTTCTCTAGCTCTTGATCAAGAGGTAAGAGATCTTCGGTGTTCCTAGACCTACGCATGTACTCAAAGTAATATCAAATAACGAGAGCAAGCTCCCAAGCTTGACAACCGGCTACCGAATTCGGCCGAAACCAAATCCCCGGCAACGGCGCCAAAAACTTGTTCGCCCCTAAAGGTGTGTGCAAATAAGCTTTAAATTTATAAAACTAGAATCAAGCAGCGAACCCGCAGTGTACGGATCGACGTAGTTAAGCAAGAATTCCAGAGTATCGAACACAGGGATTTGGGTGAGAACAAATTCAATTGCAGATTATCAAGCGAGTAAATATGAGAGTTTTTGCAAATATTGGGAAAACAACAATCCTAAGAATCCAAGTATCCAGCTGTGGCAATCGATTCAAGATATACTAATGATATAAAGACAGAGTTGAGATATGCAAAGGTATACTAATGTAAGGTAATCGTACGGTGAAGTTCCAAAAACCTTATATGACTCACCTACAAGGCATCTCTATACAGGTTGTTGAGGCTTCAATATAGAAAGGTTCTAAAGGCAAGAATTAATGTCAAATACCCAAATTTGTAATCCAAGGATCAAGACTAACTTAACCGATTACGGTTGTGACACTCACAATCGAGGTAGAGGTTGTTGAGGCTTCGTTTTAGACATTCCCGCCACCAAGGACGATCATTAGTGATGGAGGTTCTCACTTCATAGCCCGTCGCTTTGAAGCTCTTCTAGCTAAGTATGGGGTTACTCACAAGATCGCTACCCCTTATCATCCACAAACTAGTGGACAAGTTGAGATCTCAAATAGGGAGATCAAAGGAATTCTAGAAAAGACGGTTTCAAGGACTAGGAAGGATTGGTCCTTGAAGCTAGATGATGCATTATGGGCGTACCGGACTGCGTACAAGACTCCCATAGGAACCACACCATACAACCTTGTGTATGGGAAGTCTTGTCACTTGCCGGTGGAGCTGGAGCACAAAGCGTTTTGGGCTATCAAGTGGCTGAATTTCAGCATGAAGGAAGCGGGAGAGAAGCGTCTCCTAGACATCAATAAGTTGGATGAACTTCGCTTGAACGCCTATGAAAACGCCAAGATCTACAAGGAAAGAGCAAAGCGTTGGCATGATAAGCATATCATTCCAAAGGATTTCAAAGAAGGAGATCAAGTTCTCCTCTTCAATTCAAGACTTCGCCTCTTTCCAGGTAAGCTTAAATCCCGTTGGACCGGACCTTTTCTAATTAAGCGTATTTTCCCCCATGGTGCAGTTGAAGTATGGGGTGAAGCGAGCGGAAGTTTTAAGGTAAACGGCCAACGACTCAAGAAGTATACGCCGGAACTCCAAGCTGAGGAGTTTGCGCCTACCGCACTCGAATAAGTGCGAGATTGGTCTAGCTACGGACCTTAAACAAAGCGCTTCTTGGGAGGCAACCCAAGGTATTGCATTTTCGTTTTTGTTTCCGATTCATAGTTTAGCTTAGAATAGACGTTTTTTTTTGCTTTATTTTGCCTCGATTTCTTCCGGTATGTTCGTGTTTTTGGTTGTAGGATCGATGGAAAAGGAAAAAGGGAGAATAATGTCGAAGAAAAGTGACGAAATTTGGACTTTGGAGCTTTACAGGAGGTTCCACGGTCTAAATTACGGTCGTCATAGCTACAGTGGCCGTAATTTCCAAAAGCCTTTGAAAAATCACCAAAACCACGGTTCCGTACACTTCCACGGCCGTGGAACACCCCGACAGACCGTGATTTTCAAAATTTTGCCTGCAACTATATAAGCCACGTTCTTCACAAACTCATCCCAAAAAACCCCTCTTTCCACGACCTAATTGCCGGAATTCCACGACCTCCTCAAAATCCTCGTTTCTTAATCGTTTCTAAAGATTCTTCTTCCCAAACTGCAGCAAATTCAACCACAAACAATATTCAAGCGACGAATCGCGCGGAAATCCATCAACAAACGCGCATTTCGGATTTTTCAATCCGAAAAAGAGGTTTATTCTTTCTTCTTGATTCTCGCCAATTTGGTTCGTTTTTGCTATAGATTTTTAGGAAGAACTGATAGAGACTGGAAGGAATTAGACTAGGACTGCTTGTTGTGGTGATTGCTTGTGAATTTGCTGAGATTCGTGAAATTCTGAGACGAACCACGGTCTCTGGGTAAACCACGGCCGTAATTCTTGAAGAACATACCGTAATTTTTGTGCAGAATGGATTTTGTAAGGAGAGTGTCGGGAAGGATAAAAGAGAAGAAGGGTGAGCAGAATAAGAAAAGGAAAGGCAATCCCTCCACCTCCTCATCCTCTAGGGCACCACCACCCTCATCTCCTTCACTACCATCTTCACCTTCACCTCCATCCTCACCTCCTCACCCTAGAATCCCAACCATACATGAGAACCATCTTGCTGCTTTCGAGAAGATCACGAAGAGGCCAGTGATTGGCCCTAGATATTTGTTGTTGGAGGATCTACATCCTCTCAACATAGTTGATGATCTTACTTGGCTCTTGGATAGAGCCCGATTAGTTATCTTCTCGGCTATCCGAGAAGACGCCTATGAGGAGATCACCCGGGAGGTTGTGACGTCTTTCGAGCACAGCCACGTAGATAGGACCGTCTCTTTCCGTCTCATGGAAAGAGACTACCATTTGAGTATCGTTGAGTTTGGGACTATTTTTGGGTTTCATGAGACCTTCAATGGTCGATTTCCGAGTGGTGTTTACCCCAAGGATTTTGGGAGGAAGTTGCAATGATTTACGCCGACAAGGACCGTTGGCAACCCGCCGATACCAAGGCTAGATTGATGTACCATCTAGCCTTGAAGATAGCTCACCGTGTTCTTTCGGAGTGTCTCTTTCCTAGGACGGAGACGCCCCAAAAGATCAAGACGGATGAGCTATTCTTGCTCTATTGCATGCTTTATGGACGCCGTGCAGATTGTGCTACTCTCTTGGCTGCTACGATGAGCAAGCTCAAGAACAAGTCGAAGGGAAACATCGGATATGGTGGGATAGTTACCCACATTGCTAGGAGTTTTGGTGTAGATTTTTCTGCTTGCACCCGCATACCGGCCGTTCCTTTAGGGCTACATGCATTCATGGTTAGGGGTCTCATTTTCCCCACACATGGAGGTCCGCCTTATGCGGGCATGCCTTGGGAGACTAGGACGGGCAGGGGTATAAAGTGGCTGCCGGAGTATTCCATTATGGCGGGACGCCATAATTGGAAGGAGACGTTCGCTGCGATGCATGCGAACAGGATAGTAGCTCCCCTTACGTCCCACCACCGGTTGTCGAGGAGGAGGATATGGGAGATCAGTTCGAGAGTGGAGGAGGAGCGGAGCAGGAGTTTGGCACGTTTCCGGACCAGCCGGAGGCGGCCCCAGATGTACCTAGACGCTCTCCACGTCCAGCTAGAGCCTCAGGCTCGTCATCTCGCCGCGCTAGCGTGAGTGAGAGGCCTACGTGGATGACCACACCTCCCACACGGTATGGCGTTCCCCCTCCTTGGTCCACGGAGCAGCCAGCAGCACCACCACCAGCACCAGCACCATCCGACGCCCCAGCATGGTACAGTCACGCCCCGGGATGGTACGAGCAGATGCCGGATTGGGCTACCGGACTTTCAGAGAGAGTTGGAGCGTTGGAGATCCGGGCCGACGCTAGAGACGGACGCCTCGACGACCTCGACCACATGATGAGGGACGTCTACCGCCAGCAGTTTGGGCGGCCCTACGACTCCAGCTTCTCCCCATTCCCGCCTCCGCCGGCGCCGCAGTGATTTGATGCATGACCGTTCGTTTTAGACATTCCCGCCACCACTTTGTGAGTTTCTTTTTCTTTTCTTTCTTTTCTTTCTTTCTTTTGAACATTAGGGACAATGTTCGTCCTAAGTATGGGGTGGGATGTACTAAAAAGTTTGTAATAACTCTACTTACTATGTTCGCTTTCATTTGAGACTATCATTGCATGTTCATTATGTGTTGCACGTTTCCTTATTGCATTGCATGAAAAATAACTTGAAAAACCCATAAAAATTGAAAAATTTTGAAAATTTTGAGCTTCTAATGAATTGAGATGATTTCCATGATAATCACTACTTGTGAATTGAGTTTGATGACAATTGCATGCTTAAAAGGATTGTGAATTGAAAAGAATTTGAATGAATGAATTATACCTCTTTTGCAAGTTTCATAATGTGATTATGTTACCTAAATCATGCTAGGAAATTGAAGTTGAAATCACGTTATAAGTTCCTATACTTCTTATTGAAATGATTAAGGCAATTCGATACTTTCTTTCTTCTTTCTTTGATCATCTAGCTCTTCATTAAATATTAGCCTCCTTTACCTATCCGGGAATTTGGAGAAGTGAATGAAAAAGGCATGTTTGATGTGGGAGGGCCATGAGAGCAATTATTTGCAATCAAAAGAATAGAAAGAAACTATAGGTTTGGGGAAGTCAATCATGACGATGAGTAACTCGGCACCATTCACATAGCCGGGTGTTTGTGTCTTGCCAAAGTCGGATTGAGCGATATTCCTAGCGGATTATGGTATGTGCGCTAAGGATTTGAGGCATCTCTTGAAAATTTGAGAAACGCCGATCTCCTAGGCTTCGGTTTTTGTGCACCTCTGTCCATAACTCCAAAAGTAAAGTCGAAAAATAAAAAGAAGAGAGCGAAGCTCTAAGTTGAAGTGTTGCGGGAACCTCATAAGAAGAAGAAGGTAGTTGTCCACTTTCCCGGATTTATGCACCACTTTCCCTTAAAGTTTTCCCTTCCCTTCCACATTCTAGACCTTTTCTTTGAAAGTCCTTAAGATCAAAAGAATGTTATATGACTTGGTGATCTAAATTGAAGTTTCTTGTGATTGATTTTGATAATGTTTGAAGGTTATAATGCTTGTTTAGAAGTTAAATTGGTTCATGAATTTTCTTTGCTTTTTACTCTTTAATTGAGTGTGTGAAAGTTTGATAAACGATTGAAGCAAGGTTTGAGAATGATCTATTCTTTAGAAATCACATTCACCCAAAAAGAAGGTACACATATTTCATCCTAACTCTTGTTTAAAGCTTTTTGAAAGACCTTGCTTAGGGACAAGCAAGTGTTAAGTATGGGGTTATTTGTTAGCATGAAATATTGTGATATTTTAGGCACGTTTTCTAAACGTATTTGATTCATATTGATAGTCTTTGATTGAACTTCGTTGCATATGTGAGCTAGTATTACCTATATTGTCGATATGGATGTCTACACTAGTTCTATGTTGATTATAGGTGATTTGGAGCTATTTCCGAACGGAATCGAGCAAAGGAGAGTTGATTTGATATGTCCATGGATTAAGGACATTCTTAGGAAGCAAATTGGAGTTTTAGCTTGAGGAATGCACGAAGCTAGGGAAGAATCACGTTCTTGCCCTAAACCACGCTCTAAAATACGGCCGTATTACAAATCACGTTCAGTTCCACGGCCGTGGAACCTTGCAAGAGAAGCGTGATGCATTCCAGTAACTATTACGGTCGTGGAATATATGGTACAAACCGTGACTTAATCCACGCCCTAAATTACGGTCGTGGAAACTTCCACGACCGTGATCTTGGCGAATCTTTTCGCCACACTTTGAAGCCACGATCTTTTGAAGATTGGGCTGGGCCGATATTTTATCTTGCCCTATAAAAAGACGGACGAAGCAAGAATCCATCATCCCCGCTTACCCCCGTTTATCGACGCTTAGGATCGTTTACGCCCGCTACCTCATTTTACGCCTTCGCTTGGAAGCATTGATCATCTCATTGGAGATTGAAGTTCGCATCAGGGAATTGCTCTAATCTCGCACTTTTGGTGGAGATTGCGGTTGAGATCTTCGGATTGGTGGAAGATCGAAGCTTTTGGAAGATTTTGCAAGAAGACCTCTCTTCTTGTTTAGGTTTGATTTGGAAAACGGATTGACATCCCGTTTTCCCTTCTTTCCTAAGGTTGTGATTGTTTGCTTTACCCTGAATCCTTTGACAATACTTGTTCTCGATTGTGACTTTGAGATTGGTTTGAAGATTATTGAAAGTTCTTGAAAGTTTTCATCTTTTTATCTTTTAATTCTTGAATTGATATCAACATGACTGTTATTGGCTAAAAACCCTTAACAATTCTAAGGTGAAGGGTTGATAGTTGTGGCTTAGATGATGATAGATCGATCGCAAACAGATTAGACCCTGAGAGTTAGAGAGAATCGCCGACGAACCATAAATTACGGCCTGTTCTTGAGTCCACGGCCATGGAACACCAAGAACTAACCGTAATTTCCCTTAAGTCCACGAGCCTGCTTTTACTTTAATCCAAAGTTAAAGATTTGCTTTAACTTAGTTTAGACTTGTCTTTTCTAGGTGGTAGTGAAGCCTCAACAACCTCTACCTCGATTGTGAGTGTCACAACCTCAATCGGTTAAGTTAGTCTTGATCCTTGGGTTACAAGTTTGGGTATTTGACACTAATTCTCATCTTTAGAATCTTTCTATATTGAGCCTCAACAACCTGTATAGAGAGTGTCTTGTAGGTGAGTTACATAAGGTTTTTGGAACTTCACCGTACGATTACCTTACATTAGTATACCTTTGCATATCTCAATTCTGTCTTTATATCATTAAGTATATCTTGAATCGATAGCCACAGCTGGATACTCGGATCTTTAGGATTGTTGTTTTCCCAATATTTGCAAAACTCTCATATTTACTCGCTTGATAATCTGCAATCGAGTTTGTTCCCACCCAAATCCCTGTGTTCGATACTCTAGAATTCTTGCTTAGCTACGTCGATCCGTACACTGCGGGTTCGCTGCTTGATTCTAGTTTTATAAATTTAAAGCTTATTTGCACACACCTTTAGGGGCAAACAATATTGTTAATAGATTCAGAATAAGCCAAACAAACACAATCTTAGGAAAGAAGGAAGAACGGGATGTCAATTCGTCTTCTAAATCAAACCTAAACAAGAAGAGAAGTCTTCTTGCAACAATCTTCCAAAAACTTCGATCTTCCGCCAATCCGGAGATTTCAACAACAATCTCCACCGAAAGTGCGAGATTAGGGCAAATCCCAACACGAACTTCGATCTCCAACGAGATGTAAATGCCTCTAAGCGAGGGTTGAACGGGCGTAAGCGGGGATATGCCGGGGTCTAAAGCGAGGTCGCAAAAGTGCGTCTAAGCGGGGATGACGGAATCTTGCTTCGTCCGTCTTTTTATAGGGCAAGATAAAATATCGGCCCGGCCCAATCTTCAAAAGATTGTGGCTTCAAAATGTGGCGAAAAAGATCACCAAGATCACGGTCGTGGAAGGTTCCACGACCGTAATTTAGAGCGTGGAAAGTTGCACGGTTTGAACCATGGATTCCACGACCGTAATAGTTACTGGAATGCATCACGCCTCTCTTTGCAAGGTTCCACGGCCGTGGAACTAAACGTGGTTTGTAGTACGGCCGTATTTTAGAGCGTGGTTTAGGGCAAGAACGTGATTCTTTCCTAGCCTCGTGCATTCCTCAAGTTGAACTCCATTTTGCTCCTAATAATGCCCTCAATCCATGGACATACTCAATCAACTCTTCTTTGCTCGATTTCGTTCGGAAATGACTCTCAATCACCTATAATCAACATAAAGCTAGTGTAGACATCCATATCGATAATATAGGCAAACTAGCTCACAAATGCAACAATGCTAAATCAAAGACTATCAATATGAATCAAATACACTTAGAAAACGTGCCTAAAATATCACAATATTTCATGCTAACAACGTGTAAAGCATGCTTCATGTTGTTGTGATTATTATCATGTCATGGTTATGAGAAATTGTTAAATGAAAATGTATTAGCCTTTTGAGGCGTGCTATTGAATGACATGATAAGCTTGTTGAAGAATGATAATGTATGACATGATAAACCTATTGAGGCATGTGATATGATGATGACTTGTGAAGGTCAATAGTAAGTAAATTGTTGAAGACTCTGAGCTAACCATTAGCCAGGTCGCTAGCTATTGCAGTGAATGCCGGAGCTCGGCCAAGCCCGGATCACTTGTGTTTGTATAAGAATGACACCGAGTCTGATGGACTTCAGGCTCGGGTCGCACACCTAATGAAAATGGTAAATGTTTGCATTAACATGAATGGAAAAATGTTGCATGTGGTTAGGGGTTAAGACCATAACCCACCACGAGAAAGCCTGGCCCGTAGACTTGATCAGTCTGGCTACGACCTAAGAGCAAATGTCTGAATTAACCTAATTTGTGAAATGGTGAGCTCACACCAAAGCCAGAACCGTATAAGCAATGGTTCCGGATTTGGTCCGGGATCACAAATTGTAAATTTCATACTGCATTCACGTGCATCATTCATAAAAGCATGATATCATCTCATGAGCACGGTATATGGTATTTGAATATATTTGTTGTGTTGTGATGTGATGATATAATCTCTTGTGGATAGATTATGATCAGTAGCTAACGGTTTTAAACCGAATCTTTTTAGGTAATACCAAACATAGGAACGCTTCAAGGATGTCAGCTGCAGGAAGTGGACAGCCGAGGCAGTGTTAACCCAAGGGTTGGTTGAACTACTTTTGAAACTAATCGCTTGCAAGCGAGTCTTTTGTTGGTTGTGTGCAACTGTGTACACATGTTGATTTCAGGCTGAAGTTTTAAGACACCTATTCCGGTGTCATGTTTTCAAGTGTCGTTTTGGGATATACATACTAACTGCATGCACGGTTGTTATGTAAATGTTTTCTAAATGACAGGTTGAATGTTTTCATTATTTCTTCGTGCTTCTTGTTGCAAGGTCCTATTTGTGAAATTGTTGTCAAGCTAACTGATGGGACCCACTGTGTGGTCCTTAGCCTAGTGACGTCTTGGGTTACTTAAAACTCGGGTCGTTACAGATTGGTATTAGAGCTTAGGTTGACAACAAGGGCACATGTGACTTGAGATGAGACATGATAGTTCAACCTAACTACAACCCAGTCCGGGTTGGTTTTGAAAGGACATTTAAGTTTTCAAAAGATTTTGGAAATTACTGACATATGGTTTTAATGAATTTAAAATCATATGCATAGTCGGGATTGTGGGTAAAGACACTGTCTTCCACTCCTCAGCGTGACTCCTTGTAAGTGTAGTTCTCTCTCTTTAACTTGTTAAGATTATAGTATTCTGATAGATATTACTACTGTTATAAGTAGTGGATATATATGAAGAGAGAACGATTTTATGTGTTCCGGTTTCTCGAAACCGTGATAAAGGCAACCAAGAGCGTTTTGATTAAGAGACAAGAAATTTGTAGCTTCATTGTGACTGTGTAGGCGGATACACAACGTGTAAGTGTGTCAATGGGAGCACAACGTGCCAGAAGTGCACAGGAGAACCGTTTTAATAGTATGAGGTGAGGTGAAGTACCTTAGCTAATCGAGTTACACGTGATGAGCAAATGCAAGAGATGATTTCTACTACCATGGAAAGAAATATATCCGGTATCGTGTAGAAGACAAGTATTGTAGCAATGAGTAGCACATTGCAATGACGGATGGATCCACGGGAGACTTCAAATATTGTACGCCAATACATGTGCGTTATCATGTAGAAAACAATGGACATGAATCAGAGAAGTGGTGGAAGGTAGTACGAGGAAGGGAAGTTCTTAACTTCAAAGGAAGTTATGGCATGAAAGTTGAGTGGTGGTTGACTACACGGGCATGACTTTTGGGGACATTGGGGTACTAGAAAAGCATAAGGTGAAACTTGGAGTAACCTTCATGCAAACCGTTGGTGCATGTTGGTGGATGGAAAACCGAGCAATCATGGTGGACTATACTTGTTGAACTCTTTTTTTTGGAAGCAACATTTGAAGATTCTCCTATGATGGAGATAAATTTCACGAGGAGTATACATTGTTGGATGATAAGGAACACTTGAGGATCAATAGGTAAGCTTGTTTGCGATAGGCTGAAATAACCTCTCATTTTGTCATTGTCACCTTTTGAAGATATGACGTTATTGGATTATTAAGAGAAAATACTAAAGCTTGAAGCAATACAAGACTTTAGGAAGAGGTGGATTCTCGAACTGGCGGAGGAAGGAGGCAATAGTCTATTTCAAGTTTCTTGAAACCCGCGAGTACGAGACGTGTGACTCAAGAAACAAGGCCTTCTCCACAACCATGATCATAAGGAAAATTGTGGGGAAGAACATGTTTCAATTGTGGATACCTAAATCATTACAATAAGGATTGGTTGAAAAGTCCAATTACATGTTTCAGATGTAGTTAACCTAGAGATATGACCAAGTTTGTGAGACTAAGGGATAATATTATTTCAAGGATCTTGTCTCAATTTGAGAGGAGGAAGAAGCCAAAGTTTACGTGGAAGGTAGGTCAAGTAGAGTGGCCCACCGATATCCTTATCACCGGATTGAATGATGATGACGTGATTCTAGGCATCGATTGGATGATCAAGTATATGGCTAAGATAAATGCGGAAATCCTAACAATAACGATGTTAGCCAAAGATGATACTTGTCATGTGTTCAAATGAGGTGAACTACAAGAACCGCTAGTGATGATCTCTGCGATGAAAGCAAGTAAGCTGGTAAGGAAAGGATGTGAAGCATATTTATGTTATGCTTTGGAGAAAGAAGGAAAGATTCAATTGAAAGACATTTTAGTTGCACGCGAGTTTAAGGATGTTTTTCAAGATGAATTACCTGGATTGCCACCTACTAGGCAAGTTGACTTTAGAATCGATCTAGAGCTTGGAACTAGACTAATTTCTAAAGCTCCGTACAGAATGGCACCTGTGGAAATGCTTGAGTTGATGAAGCAATTGGAAGAATTGGCAAATAAAGGATTTATTCAGCCAAGTGTATCGCCATGGGGAGCGCCAGTATTGTTCGTGAAGAAAAAAAGATGGTACAATGAGGCTATGTATCGACTATAGAGAACTGAATAAGATGACGATTAAGAACAAGTATCCACCACTACGAATTGATGATTTATTAGATCAGTTAAAAGGAGCAAAGGTGTTCTCCAAGATAGACCTACGGTCAGGCTATCACCAGTTGAAGATTCAAGAAGATGACATCCATAAGACAACATTCAGGACTTGGTATGGACACTACGAGTTCGTGGTTATGCCATTTGGATTAACCAACGCACCTGCTGCGTTTATGGAATTGATGAATCGGATCTTCATTGGATACTTGGATAGGTTTGTTGTGGTCTTTATAGATGATATATTGGTTTATTCACGAAGTAGTGAAGAGCATGCAGAGCATTTGAAAGCAGTTCTTCAAGTATTGAGGAAAGAAAAGCTTTATGCTAAGTTGTCGAAGTGTGACTTCTGGATGAAAGAAGTAACATTCTTGGGACACATGATTACTGCAGATGGAGTCAAAGTTGACCCATCCAAGATCGAAACCGTGCTAGCATGGGAACCACCCAAGAACGTCAAAGAGATACGTAGTTTCCTAGGATTACCAGGATACTATAGACGTTTTGTAAAAGGGTTTTCCATCATAGCAAGACCTATGACCAACTTACTTCAGAAGAAGGCAAAGTTTATATGGACTGACAAGTGTCAAGCAAGCTTTGAAGAGATAAAGAAGAGGTTGACTACTGCACCTGTGTTAGCTCAGCCGAATGGAACACTAGGGTTCATTGTTTATAGTGATGCATCTAAAATGGGATTGGGATGCGTCTTGATGCAAAATGAAAGAGTCACCGCCTATGCATCAAGACAACTGAGACAATATGAGCAGAACTACCCTACACATGACTTGGAGTTAGGAGCAGTAGTTCATGCACTTAAGATTTGGCGGCATTACCTATTTGGGACGACGTGTAAGATCATGACAGATCATAAGAGCCTGAAGTACATTTTCACTCAAAAAGAGTTGAATATGAGACAAAGAAGGTGGTTGGATTTGATAAAGGATTATGACTTAGAGATACTATATCATCCTGGTAAAGCTAATGTGGTGGCTGATGCTTTGAGTAGGAAGTCAGCTCAAGAAAAAGCGATTGCTCGATTAACTATACAAGTTGAAATACAAAAAGATCTGATTTGTAGTGGCATTGAAATATGAGTTCAGAAAGACCAAGGGTATCTGTGTACCTTGGAGATAGTGCCCAATTGGTTGGAAGAAATTCAACAAAAACAAGTAAGTTGTCCTAATTTAACCAAGATAAGGTCAGTGATCGGAAGTGGTGAATCCTCAGATTTCCATATCGATACTGACAATATATTGAGATATCAGGGAAGGGTATGTGTTCCTCAAGATGAAGAGATTAGAAAAAGATTCTTGTTGAAGCCCATGCAACACCATATTCCATACATCCAAGATCGAACAAGATGTATCGGGATATTAAACCTTACTTCTGGTGGCAAGGTATGAAGAAAGATATTGTTGAGTTTGTGTCACGGTGTCAAACATGTCAACAAGTTTAGATTGAACACCAAAGGCCAGGAGGAGAACTCCAATCATTGGAGATACCAGAGTGGAAATGGGAACACATCACCATGGATTTTGTAACCAGTCTACGTAGTAGTAAGGGTTATGACTCCATATGGGTGGTGGTTGATCGATTAACAAAGACTGCAAGATTTATTCCTATCAAGGAAACTTGGGTTGTGAACAAGTTAGCAGTGGAATTCGTGAATCAGATAGTCAGATTACATGGAATTCCTAAGACCATAGTTTCAAATTGAGATGGACGATTTACTTCCAAATGTTGGAATCGAATACATATAGTAATGGCAAACAAGTTAAATTTTACAATAGAGTTTCATCCACAGTCGGATGGTCAGTGAAAAAGGATTATTCAAACCTTCAATGACTTGTTGGGGTCTTGTGTACTTGATTGGGGGCTAGTATGGCCACATCATTTACCTTAAGCCAAGTTCATTTACAACAAAATTTGGCATGCATCCATTGGGATGGCACCATATAAAGCACTATACGGAAGGGAATGTCGAACCCCATTGTGTGGGGATGAGCCTGCCGATGTCATTGATATGGATCAAACAAAGTTAAAAGTGATATGGAAAAAGTTGCTTTGATTCGAGGAAGGATGTTGGCTGCACATAGTAGACAAAAATCTTATGTTGATAAGCGCCGACGTCCGCTAAAGTTTGAAAACAGGGATACACGTTTGGCTGAAAGTTTCACCGACTCGTGGAGTCAAACGGTTTGGTATCAAGGGGAAGTTAAGTCCTCGGTATATTGGACCGTTTGAGATTTTGGAAAAAGTTGGTAAAGTAGCTTATCGTTTAGCATTACCGCCAACAATGGATGGAGTACATCCGGTGTTTCATGTATCACAACTAAGACAATATCAACCAGATCCGAGCCATGTAATCAACTATGATGCTATTGAGATAGAGCCTGATCAGACCTATGCCGAGTTTCCTATGGTCGTGTTAGACAAAAAGAAGAAGAAGTTAAGGAATAAAGAAATTCCATTAGTGAAGATCCAGTGGTCCCGAAGGAGAATGGAAGAGGCTACATGGGAAACAGTTGAACACATGGAGATAAATTATTCAGAGGTGTTTAATTCTTTGATCGGTGATTTTGATACAGGCAAGAATTAGTACCTAACTTTTCCACTAACCAATGTGTTTATTTGGTTCTACGTTGATGTGATTTATGTGTGTTTGAATTGGTTTGTGTTTGCTAACATAGGAAGTGATAGACTTCCCTAGTGTGAGCGTGATGACCCCGCTAACGTGATAATAATCTATGCTTGCACGAAATGCAAAGATAGGTTAATTATGTGATTGACGGATTCAGTCTTCTGATGAGCTGTGTACTAAAGTTTCGGGACGAAACTTTTTCTTAAGGGGTGTGTGATGTAAAAGCTAGGATTTTCGAATCCTAATAAAGGATGATTAAGGGTGATTAAGTTAATCATCGACATCAATTGACCCATAAATCGCGAATAGTGTGTAGATGACGAGTATGAATTCCACCATTATGATTTTGGCGTAAATTTGGACGTATGGGGGAAATTTTACTTTTTCCTCCGGGGAATAATTTTTACCCTCTGGTATTATTTGGAGCATTTGGGAGCTTCAAATAATAAAATTACAGTTGAGAGAAATGATCATGACATTGAGTATGTTCTAGATATGAAATAACATGGAAAGGCAAAATGGCCAAAAGAGCCGCTAAGCCGCTATTTCGTTTCTTAGCGGCTAAGAAAGACGGCTTAGGAATACGCGTTTTCCGAGAAAGTTGCGGAATAAATATCCACACAATATGTCAGATTTATTATTCCAATTTCAGGAAGTTTGGAGAAGGGGCTCAAACCGCCTTCGGATCGATAAAAGGATAATTATCGACTTTGCTAAAGGATAATTATCGTTTTCGCTATAAATAGCGAAAATTAATTTATTAATTCATTTCCTTTCACATTTCCTCGTAAAAGCTCTGATTTCTCTCAACCTTCAAATTCAGATCTACTCTTCGTTTGTAATCCGATTTCGATTCCGTTTGAGTTTTCGGATTCCTCTCTTCGTCCTCTTCATTTTGGTACCGAGTTTCTGCGTTTCCGTTGAAGTGAAGGTCAGGTCGAGCCTCCCCTTATATGGACAGTTCCGTCGCTCAGATTCCGGTGAATCTGATGGTGTCCGAGCGTAGTTTGCGTCGTTGTGATTCCGAATCTTCTTTCGGATCGTCAATCGGGTTAGTAACGAATAAGTTATGAAATTATTCGTTTTCAGTATAGCGATTTTGCCTAAATTGACCTTAGGCTTGTCAAAATGGATAATTGAAAATTCCATTATGCTGTATACATTATTCTGGTGATTATGGGCTATTTGTTGATGAGATCTGATGACAGTTGGGTTGAGAAACTGCTTGCGGGCAAAACGTTATTCTGGTAAAATTTAATTAATTAATTAAATTAAGAATCTAGAAAACGCTATAAGATAATTAAATTCAAAGGAATGAATTTAATTGATGTTTGAAGCAAGATGTTTAATATGAGGAATATGATATTCTCGACAGGTGGTGTTGAAGACGGTAGACTAACTATAGCTTAGTTGCTCAGTGAGCGTATCCAAGTAAGTATTCGGACTTACTTAGCTTCGATCTGCGGAAACCCGTGCCTGAGTGATTTATATCTCACTGTGTTGATATGTCTTGTTGTGTTGAAATGTCTTGTTGTGTTGAATGTAAATGTTGATATGCATTGCGATGTGTTATGTGTGGAGCATGCTTGATGTGTTTTATGATGAAAATGATGTTATGACATGTAAAGCATGCTTAATGTTGTTGTGATTATTATCATGTCATGGTTATGAGAAATTGTTAAATGAAAATGTGTTAGCCTTTTGGGGCGTGCTATTGAATGACATGATAAGCTTGTTGAAGAATGATAATGTATGACATGATAAGCCTTTTGAGGCATGTGATATGATGATGACCTGTGAAGGTCAATAGTATGTAAATTGTTTAAGACTATGAGCTAACCATTAGCCAGGTCGCTAGCTATTGCAGTGAATGCCGGAGCTCGGCCAAGCCCGGATCACTTGCGTTTGTATAAGAATGACACCGAGTTTGATGGACTTCAGGCTCGGGTCGCACACCTAATGAAAATGGTAAATGTTTGCATTAACATGAATGACAAAATGTTGCATGTGGTTAGGGGTTAAGACCATAACCCACCACGAGAAAGCCTGGCCCGTAGACTTGATCAGTCTGGCTACGACCTAAGAGCAAATGTCTTAATTAACCTAATCTGTGCAATGGTGAGCTCACACCAAAGCCAGAACCGTATAAGCAATGGTTCCGGATTTGGTCCGGGATCGCAAATTGTAAATTTCATATTGCATTCACGTGCATCATTCATAAAAGCATGATATCATCTCATGAGCATGGTATATGGTATTTGAATATATTTGTTGTGTTGTGATGTGATGATATAATCTCTCGTGGATAGATTATGATCAATAGCTAACGGTTTTAAACCGAATCTTTTTAGGTAATACCGAACATAGGAACGCTTCAAGGATGTCAGCTGCAGGAAGTGGACAACCGAGGCAGTGTAAACCCAAGGGTTGGTTGAACTACTTTTGAAACTAATTGCTTGCAAGCGAGTCTTTTGTTGGTTGTGTGCAACTGTGTACACATGTTGATTTCAGGCTGAAGTTTTAAGACACCTGTTCAGGTGTCATGTTTTCAAGTGTCGTTTTGGGATATACATACTAACTGCATGCACGGTTGTTATGTAAATGTTTTCTAAATGACAGGTTGAATGTTTTCATTATGTCTTCGTGCTTCTTGTTGCAAGGTCCTATTTGTGAAATTGTTGTCACGCTAACTGATGGGACCCACTGTGTGGTCCTTAGCCTAGTGACGTCGTGAGTTACTTAAAACTCGGGTCGTTACAATAATAATTAAAAATAAATAAATAACCAGATTTTTGGATATATATATATATATATATATATATAGTGATCCGGATATCCGGCAATCCGGATATCCAGGGATCCGAGACAATCCGATGATCCGCGGATATCCGGTGATCCGTGAAAATCCGGATATCAGCGGATATCCGTTTTCATCTAGCTATCTGCGGATATCCGTTTTTATCCGGGTATCCACGGATATCCGAATGCCTAAAATACCGATCCGTAAAAAAATTTCAGATCAAATCGGATTCGAACCGGATCAAAACGGATACTAAAATATCAGACTTTTAAATCGGGTCAACGGATTTTCCGGACGGAATCGACAGATCGATTGGTTTTGCCCACTCTATATTGAATGGACATGGAATGTATATTAATGGAAGAACATTTACACGCATGTAGTGCCAAAAGTAGTAAGTTAATATTTTTATATGTAGCCAAAAGTAGTTGATGAAACTATATTATTCTATATAATAACTTATGAGACGTTAAATATTAATTATTGTATAATTATATAGATGGGTTAAGTAGAGGTTTGTCCTATGGCAGGCTTTTGTTGGTGAACATCGCACCAAACATGAACAAAAGTTGGTGAAACAAGTCTTCAAATTTTCATAAAGATGTCTCTTTTCCAACCTTATATGACTAAAATATACTCTCCTTTCCTATAAGTTCTTAACATATCCTCATTCAATAGATTTGAGCCTCACTTATTGAATCTATTAATTATGGGTTATATATATATATATATATATATATATATATATATATATATATATATATATATATATATATATATATATATATATATATATATATATATATATATATATATATATATATATATATATATATATATATATATATATATATATATATATATATATATATATATATATATATATATATATATATATATATATATATATATATATATATATATATATATATATATATATATATATATATATATATATATATATCAATTGTCGTCTTGGGATTTTAAATGGAAAGGGTTGGGGTAGAAACAGATTCTTTCTACGGGGTTAGAGACGAAATGATAATTGTAAGGTGAAAATCAAAATTACGCACGCGAGTTGCGTAGTTCGGCTGATAAATATAGTTCGGTAGTACGTTTAGAAAATGCGATTTTTAATAAACTAGTGTTTTATAATGAATATATCAATTTATCTTTTTTTTATTAATGACAAAGTAGCCAAGATATTTAAGACATAAATTATTATCTGAATATTTAAGCTAGTTTTATACAATAATATATATATTATGGTATTTTTTAAAACTACAACTCAACCTTTATTTTTTTCTTATTAAACTCTGATTTAAACAAATTCTAGTTTATAATAATTTACAAGTAAACACACCCATCATCATGAGTGTATAATCAATAATACGATCACTTTATAATACTTTATTTTGAAACAAGATTATTTAATCATACACAAATCTTTTTTTATGGTGATTAATGATAGATTTTGATGGAAAAGTAAAAACAAAGTAAACTTGATCATGTGATGTGCTTTAAATGGATGAAATCCAACTAAATTAAGCAATTGTGTTTACTTAATGATGGTGGATGAATGCATTAAACACTTTTCTTCGTCATCAACTTCCATTATAATCCGTATGCTTTATATATTTTATATTTGGAATATATTGCTTTCATTTTTAGACATACTTTTTTATTTTATTATGCACTATAGAGAATTAGAGATGACATTGAATTCAAAATAACAAAAGTGAACACACTAATTTGGAATTCTTTTATTAGTTATTGTTTACAAATTTATTACTTGTTACCCTACAATCATGTTTGATCCCACTATGAGTGATTGATAATATATGCTCCAAGCAAGTGCTCTAACCAAATAATTTTTTTTTTCGACAAGGAGGTAAGAGATTAGACTTGGTCAACACCGATTTGTTGACCATCCTATGGCGTCCCTGTGGACGAACAATTTGACATCATCTGGGATCACCGAATCGTCAGCAGGGTTATCATGACCACTTGTTGCAAGACAGTCAGCAACACCATTAATTTCCCTGAAAATGTGGTTAACCTGCACATTAAGAAAATTCATTAAGAGAATTGAAATATCCGTGATAATAATGTCCATTTCCCATGAAGGTTTCCATATTTTTTTAACTGTGTTGATGATCGTAAGATTGTCACCTTCGATCTCAATATTATTTATTCCCAAGTCTCTGACTTTCATTAGGCCATATTTTAGTGCGCATGCTTCCGCACCTAGTATCGATGTTTTTTCATAGCGTCCGTGGCCAAAGGCCATGACTTCTGCTTTGTGGTTCCTTAGAATATAGCCAAAAGCGCAATTCCCATCACTTCTCTTTGATCCATCGAAATTTATTTTAATCACTCCCTCCTTTGGTGCTGACCATCTCAATTTTCTGGTTATCCTCTTTTTGTGCCGCGTTTGTTGGTTTTTTGATGCTTAATGTGTCATTGTGATCGTTCCATTCCCTAATTTGATTATCAACAGTATGTGAGATGTCTACTGGAGTGATATTTTCAAAGATAATTTTGTTTCTCATATGCCAAATGTTCCACCAAGTGAGTATCATATTGGTAATTGTACTATCATCGAGCTTCTCTCTTATTAAGAGAAGAGTTTCTGGGATTTTCTTGTGTGTTATGTTCAGTTCTTGTAGGCAACTTTATGCTTTGGTATTAGTTAGGTTGTGCATGGTATATGGACATTTGAGGAAAATATAATCAGTTGTTTCGTAGGGGTATTGGCATAGGACACAACTCATAGGAACTGGGACACTTTGCCTTTCTAGATTTTCTTTAGTTGGAAGTCTATCAAGCAAGAGTTTCCATGCAAAGTTCTTTATTTTTGGCATGATATTCAAGTCCCATATCCACTTGTTGATGTATGGATCCATTTGATTTGTTCTCAATATAAGTTGCATCGCGTCTCGAGTGGTGAACCAACCATCTTTACTAGGTGCCCAGTAGACTCTGTCCCGGATCTGGGAGAAAGGGAGTGGAAGATTTAAAATTTTATCACCCACGTCTTTTGATGTCAGTGGTTCAATCAGGTTTCTAATCTTTTCATGGTCCCATGACCCATTCTTAATGAGGTTACTAACAGTTTCATCTCTATTGGTAATGAGTTCTTTGTTTTTAACACATTGTTTTAATATCTGGTCTCCGATCCAAATATCTTTCCAAATTCTAATAGTTTGTCCATCACCAATATTCCATTTCAGTCCTTTCTCAAATTCTGAGCGAAGTTTCATAAGTCTCTTCCATTGCCACAAAGTGTTTTTTCCCATCGTGTAGTGCCAAAGTCGATTTCCTTTAAGGTATTTTTCCTCTATCACTTTGACCCATATATTATCAGGCTCAGCCATAATTTTCCAAAGAAGTTTCATTTGTAGTGTTATATTTATGTCCTCAGTTTTCCTTATTCCTGCTCCGCCAAATTCTTTCGGTTTACAAATTTTATTCCAGCTAATTAGTGGATGATAGTTGGCATCTTTATTCCAAAATAACTGCCTGTTAATTTGGTCAAGTTCTTTATGTATCGATGCTGGTAGCATGAAGCTTTGCATGATAAAGCTGGGTTTGGCATTAAGCTTGGCTTTGATTAGGATAGTTCTTCCCTCTTGAGATAGGGTTGAAGCCTTCCATTTGGATAGTTGTTGTTTGGATTTATTGATGACCTCCTCAAACAAAGATTTGTTCACACGTCCATTGATAATTGGACAACCTAAGTATTTTTCAAGGCTTGTGCTTGGCGAGATATTCGTGTTTTGTTGGATCAATCTTTTAGTTCCGTTGTCTACATTTCCGGACGTTTGAAAAGCAGAATTATGGTAGTTGAATTTTTATCCCGAGACTTGACAATATTTGGATATAATTTCGAGGACTTTATTGCAGGCCATACTGTTGGCTTTCGCGAAAATAATTATGCCATCAACAAAAGCAAGGAACGGAATGTTGGTTCCAGCTCTAGAAATAGGGAATCCAATACTTTTCCTGTCTTCGTAGCTTGCTCTTTGGATATTTCTTGCCAGGATCTCTGCGGCCAGATTAAACAGAAGGGGAGATAAAGGGTCCCCTTGACGTAATCCCGGTTAGAGGTGGAAAATCTTAGTCGGTTTGTCGTTGATCAAAATTGAAAAGGAGGTTGTGGAAATACACTCATTAATCCAACCAGTGAATTTACTTGAGAAACCAAAATTTCTCAAGATAGCCATAATAAATGGCCATTCTATTCAATCGTATGCTTTTTCCATGTCCAATTTGATTGCCACATAGCCTTCCTTTCCTTTTTTCGATTTAAATCCATGAAAGATCTCGTGGGCTATCAAGATGTTGTCGTGAATTGATCTATTTTTGGTGAAGGCCCCTTGTAGTGGGTGGATTAGCTTTAGAATTACTTCTCTTATTCTATTTGTCAGGATTTTTGCAATGATTTTATATATTGTTGAGCATAAATTGATTGGTCTATAATGTGTTGTAGCAGATGGGTTATCGTTTTTCGGAATTAAGGCAATGAATGTATGGTTAATTTTTTTGAGTATTTTCCCCGAATAGCAGAAACTTTTGACTGCTCGGATAACAGTAGGGCCCACAATGTGCCAATACTTGTGAAAGAAACCAGCAGGCATTCCATCTGGTCCTGGTGATTTGTCCCCACCAATTTCAAACATTGCTTTTTTGATGTCTTCATTGGTGAAAGGACTAACTAATTTTTTGTTTTCCAGTTCGGTAATTTCATGATGAATATTTTCTAGTTGTTTGTGGAGTTCCGACGTATTAATGGTTGTGGCTTTAAATCTATTCTCGTACTCTGCAATGAACTTGTTTTCAATATCATCTTAAAAAACTAGGATATTTCCATCACTCTTAATGATTGCTGATATGTTATTATGGTTTCTTCTTCCTGTTGCCTTTCGATGATGGAACTTAGTATTTTGGTCACCAAGTTTTATTGAGCTAGATTTGGCTCTTTGCATCCATTATTTTTGTTGATATTCAATGAGGCATTCTCTCTTCCTACATAATCTGATGAGTTTGGCGTTGATTTAAAGTTCCTATACAATTGGACTTGCAGTTTTTCGATATTTATGTCAACCTCCCTAACTTGTTTGTTTATGTTACCGAATTTTTCTCTGCTCCAAATTTTTAGCTTAGCTTTTAAAAGTGTAATTTTTAGCTTAGCTCCAAATTTTTAGCTTAGATTGAACATGTGGCTTCCTTGGAACTGAGCTCTCCAACTTTGTTTAACCAAATTCTCGCAATCCTTCTTTTGTGTCCACATCATTTCAAACCGAAACGGTTTAACCTTCATTTGTTCACTAGCACTACGTAGATCCACCGAAATGCGACAGTGATCCGAGGTGGTAAATGCATGGTTTCAGGTAAAGATTTGTTGGTAAGCTTGTAGAATATCCGGTTGTGCCATTGCTCTATCTAATTTTTCTAGAGTATTGTTCTCACCATCTTTACGCTTTCTCCAAGTAAATTCATTTCCTTTTGTCGCAAGGTCCATCATATTGCAATTCTGAGTGAACATATACAGTCTTTTAAGCTTATTGCTTGTAACTGGTGCACCTCCCATTTTGTCCGATACCTTGAGGAGGTCATTAAAGTCCCCAATGCCCAATGTTGGGTGGGAGTTTAGGTTAATGTGATTTTCCAGTTTGTTCCAAAACGCATCTTTGTGAAGCTCATTGGGTGGAGCATATATAAATGTGATGCATATTTTAACATTAGTGGAAAGATTAGTATGCATCACAGTTACAAATCTTTTTTCTTTCATAATTACTTCAATTGTTTTATTAATCAATTGGTAACTTTTCCATAAGAGGCAAAGACCCCCTGAAAAGCCGTCAGCTAGGATGAATCAAATGTTATCGAATCCCGCTTTTTTCCAGCAAGTCTCAACTGGTTCAATACTAGTTTTCTGTTCCGTAAGCATGTTCATGTTAATATGATCATTCTTACATATCATGTTCAGGTCAGTCCAAAAGTTCTTCTTCCTCATGCCTCGACAGTTCGAAAACACGAACTTCATTTCATGAACTAATAGAATTTAGGGTGAGAATGCCCTAGGTTTCTTCCCTTTTATGGTTAGTTTATTACCTTTTCTTAAGTTCATGGTCATGGGATTATTGCAATTAGTCCACTTTTCGATATGTTTCCATATTTTTTACTTTTGGTTTTCACTTTTACTTGCACCTTAACCTCTTTCCGGTAATGGTAGTACATTCTAGCCACCAGGTGCAAATAATTTCCCATTACCTCGTCATTTATCATGCCAAAACGATTTATAGATAGCTTATGTAGGTGCTCGGATTTTCCGCTTTTAGAAGGAACATGGAAGTGCCTTTGATGACAGTTATTTCCTGTAATTCGTCCAGGTTCATCTAAATTGGATCAATTTCACAAGATCTCAATAGTTTCATAGGAAAAGTGAAATGAAAAGAAAACTTAATGGAATGAACGTGGACATAAATTGAGAGTTTAATGTCATAATATCCTGAAGCGTAATTGAGCGTTTTCATTTTGTATGGTTGAAATCCTATAAGTTGTATGTGTCTTTTGGTCTCTTGGTAGATTCCTGTATATTACTTCTTTTCTTCCATCAAACTTGGTTCCATGTTTTGCCAAACTGATTCCTTTTGACATTCCACTAGGTAGTAATTAAAGCAGCAATCTTAATTACCACCTTTACTATTTTTTCCAATTTGCTGAATTTCTTGTTCCTCAGTTTTCAGAGATAACCAATTCAAAGATGGAAGAAAACTAAACCAAGAACACATTAGTGTAGAAACCGTAAAGAGAGAAAAAGAAGGAGATTCCAAGCATGGAAAACAGCCACTAAACACACAATAAAAAAACATATCATAATAGGAAGGGTCAAAAGGAGAGCCGACAACATACAACTTATAGTAAGTTCTAGTCTGACTACCACACAACCATAGAGGTTGGCTTAAGCCTAAGATTTTGTTCGTAGAGGTATTTATTCTATCATAGACGCCCAAACCAGTTCTATCAGAGGAAGGTAATTCCTCGCTAGACAAAAAACAACATTTATTTAACATATTCATAAAAGATCATATAAGCTAGGTTCTAATCTTTTTTGCTCCCTTAAGAGAAGAGGTGACAGTATCGTTAGTGCATCCATTCACCTTCCTCTTGCTCGAAGTTGATTTAGACCCTTCATTCATCATTTCCAAAAATTTAAAGTTGAATATCTTGTATAAAGTACCTTGTCAAACATATTTTGAATTTAACTTGCAAAATAATGAATAGTTAATATATTGATTTTATGAGTTAAAAGAAGTCTAATATTTTATTTTAGTCGTTAAATATTATTGTTTGAACCGAACATGGGTTAAAAGTTTTTAATGGTTGGAAGTATTAGTTTATGCAGCAATTAATAAAACATAATAAATGTAGGTACTATAATATTTATATATTAACATACTAAATTGTTGCTTTAGCTTGTAGAAGTTATAAAATGGAGTCATTATTAGCATTTCATTTGAAGCCGACAAAACCCGGTTCAACAGGAGATAAGTAATTTAATGCAATCATTGACTCTGCCCTAATCTGATTAATTCCATCAGATTTGTGCTTAATTGGCGACTACTAAAATCAATATAAAACCATTATAAATATATATACTGATAATTTCATGGTTTTATATTCATAGTTTAATACATGCAATATTTTAATTACTTTGACTTTATAACCTAAAAATTAGTGTTGACCGACATTATCAAATAAAAAATATTATAAAATTATATTTTGTGTTTGCGTTGGTAGGAGAAGAGTGGAAGGGCAGTAAACATGCATTCTCACTTTCTTTCTTTCTTTCTTTTTTACCATTTTTTTTTATTTTTAAATATATTTGGAATGCCTTTTCATGAAATGAAATAGCTATGTATTATATAACAAAATATGTCAACTTCACGACGTCTTCACATTTTAGTAATAATATTATTATATTTTTAACATTAAAAAAATTATTTTTTTTCGTAATATAAGTTAAGATATAAGAAAATTTTATAAAATCAGGATATACGTACAAGAATTATGTTTGCTAAGATAAAATGTTAGCTTGTTTTATTAAGAGAAATAGTTATTATATATATATATATACTTAAAAAATTATCACGGTAACACTAATTTCGTTAATAATAATATGTACACGATTTATATTTATTAGGATATAAGCCTTAGTCTAAGGATTTTTGTCACTCCCTCAAGTTGGCGCATGTGTGTCGCGAATGCCCAACTTGTGTAGAAGATAGTATAATTGTTGTTGCTGAGGGCTTTGGTGTAGATATTTGATAGTTGACGGTCATAACGGATATGATGAGTTTGAATAGTACGTTTTCGGGATTTACCCCGAACAACATGATAACCGAGCTTAATATAGTTGGTACATTCACGAATGAATGGATTGAAGATGATGTGGAGTGTGGCTTGATTATCACGTCATAAACAATGAGTGATATCAAGCGGTGACAAAAGACATTTGATCAATTTGGCCTCGCTAGTATTGGTAGTCGCGGGCTTGATATACAACTCGGTGGAGGATCGGAATACGGTCATTTAGTTTTTCTTTTTTCAAGAGATTGGTGACTTGTCAAAAACAATAAAGACATCCATTATACCAGGCTCTCGCCAATCTTTGCATTGATCATTTTCCTTATATGTGGGGGCTCTAAGCAAGTGTCTTTATGTGATGAGTCTCAAGTCCCCTTCTTTAGTGAGTCTCCCTCAACATTTGTTTCTCGTTCGCCTCCCTCACAAATTCATTCCTTATCACCCTCACCTCCACAACGAAAAATGGTAAATCGGCTCCAAATCTATATCTTCAATTCTCTTCTTTGCAATGGTGGTACCATTCCTTGACCCTCTTCTTGCACCGCCACTATCGTTATTCTTAAGAAATCCACTTCTTTTACTAAAGCTTTGAATCTGATCATAATCTTAACAGTATTGAACATCTTAGTCTTAGAATTTTAAATGTACCGTTTATCATCAACCCTTCTTTGAATTGATCCAATCGTGCAAACGCTAGTACTAGTAACAACCGAATTGTATCGAAGACAAATTGGATTCAATAATTGGAGAGAGAAATCGAAGTGCTCCCATCTACAACTAAAAGAGAAATCAAAGACAAATTGCATCCCTTTTGTTTCGCTTGAAAGCCATGAAGGAGGAAGCTAGAAGCGACAACTCGTTGGGCTCACTTTTAATCTCCATCAATGAATTACCGCTAGGTTTGATTGCACCCAAGCGAGAAGAGAAGAAGAACATGACTGGCCGGAATATACGTTTGGGGGTTACACATTTTTTTTCTTTTTTTGTGTACTAACAAATAAGCTAACGGCGGTTACGGTTGGACGGAATAGGCAAATTCTAGAATCGTAAAAAACCATAGGGGTATCATCTGAACTATATAAAAAGTGTTGGTAAATTCCGAAAAACCTCAAATCACAAGGGTATTAGCCAGAATTTTCATTTTATTAAATTAAACCTTAAATTTTGACAATTCCCTCGTACATACATATGACTAAATAATAACACTTTTGCAATGACTAATACTAAAAATTTAAAAACTAGGAATTAATAGTCAACAATCTCACACATTCTTTATTTTATATGTGCGGGAGGGTTGGAGATGTTTTGGCGTCGAAGGCCCGGCAAAAGGCAGACGCACTTCCCCAAAAGGAGAGCTATGAATCTATCTATCTATCTATCATCATTTATTCATTTGTAGGAGAAATTGAAGGGATTTTCGATTGTCTAAATGGTAACTTTCTTTTTGTCGGTTTAATAATGGGTTTTGTGCTTCTTCACTCTTTGTAGATCCTCTCCATCATTTTTCTATAATGTTTACAATTTTTAATTATTGATCCGTTCCATGTTAGATACTATTCCCGGGTAATTCTGATATCTAATGGAAATCACCGCCAGGAAGACAGGATAATGATAAGCATCGTTCTTTGCATGGGGATGAGTTAGAAGTTCCTGCTCTCTTGGGGTTTACCACAAGAATTCCGTCAAGATGGACAAATTAACAGTGATCTATAGTTTTTTTTAATATAATTTATAAAAAATTTAATACTTTTATGACTATATTTTATTAAATTAGTATATTTTTTTTATGTTAAATATATTATTTATACAAATGAGTTTCTAATCATGGCTCATGTGGGTGTGGACAAGGGTGCTCGGACCACACCTTGATCTGAACATGTCCCGTTGACACCCCTTGATCCAAGTATGCCCGTCCACATCCCTAATCCGGGCTAACGTGGGTACGAACAAGGTTGTTTGGGTTGCTTCAGGTCAAAAGCTTGCTAATTTTATTTTTAATTAGATATAAAGGTAGATAGTAGGATTCAAATATAACACCCCAAATTTTTAAGGCTCGGAATGCCACGGGCTAGGACCTCATAGTGGGTCCTGACCTTCAGTCTGACAACAAGTTCACTGAATCTTACAACAAGACACAAATAAATTAAAAACCGACATAAATATAAACCAAAGTTATAATCAAAATACAGACAGGACTCTCAACCGAGTATCAAAACTATACAATCACAACAACCATATTATACAATCTCACATCATGTCCTAATATGTACGGGAACCCCGGGTGCCCACCACAACCAAATCACCTGACAGTGCCCCTTACCTGCAAACATCTACAACACAGTATAAACCATTAGATAACAATTCATATATTCGAATAACAGTAATAACACACATAATACATACACAAGATATTCACACAACATGCTCACACAACAACCGGTTCTTATCTTTATTAAGTGATTTTCTTTACTAATTCAACTTTTGTTGTGACAGGAGAATCCCGGCGACCTCGCCTATGTTTCCCCTCCCAACAGGATTGATCAAGGGCCAATCAGCATCTTGATGGCATAGTAGCAGAGAGCCTTCCAGTTACCCAATTTTGAACCAGACATGCCGTCATCACTCGATTATAATACACTTGGGTAAATTAATATATGGTCGTCCTAGTCCAGTTTATGGTTATAAAATATAAAATACATACCACCATCACAGTCATGCTAACACATAGAAGTTAGCTAAGTAAGCCCAAGGGACTTACCTATCTCAAGGTAATCCCAACTACAATCCACACTTAGTTTCCCGTAGGAAATACTCCACACCTGATCAACAAGGCACACATATCAACAACTATCCAATATGCTAGAAGGCTCTAACTTCTAGTCTCAATAATCCTCATCAGATCATATACACAACATACTAGAATGTTCACAATTCTAGTCTCCAAGATCCTCACAAGTTCCTATAAACCTCATCCTCGAATATCCTTAATTCTAATCCTAAAGATTCTCACAAGATCATAAACGACACAACACTATTCTATCCTTTCACAAAGCATCATCAAAAACATCAAAGACGTTCAATCCTCAATACAACTCTTAAAACTCTAATTGACATTCTCATTAGCTATGCTAGGTCCCAACTTAATATGCTTTTATCACTAAGCTATGGTTAGTCTACCGTTTCCAACATCACCTGGCGAGAATATCAAATTCCTCGTATTAAACTTCTTTCTTCAAATATCAATTAAATTCATTCCTTTAAATTTACTTAACTTATAGCGTTCTCTAGAATCCTAATTTAACTAATTATCCTTTAATTAATTAATTAAATTTTACAAGAATAACATTTTGCCTCCAAGCAGTTTCTGAACCCACTTGTCATCAGATCTCATCAAACAAATAGCCAATGATCTTAAGAATAATATAATGAGCATAATGGAATTCCTAATTATCCATTTTGACAAGCCTAAGGTCAATTTAGGCCAAATCGCAATATGGAAAACGAATAAATTCATAACTTATTCGTCACTAACCCGCTTGACGATCTGAAAGAAGATTCGGAATCACAACGATGTAGGATACGCTCAGACAACATCAAATTCACCGGAACCTGAGCGTTGGAACTGGCTTAGTAACATATATGCTCGTCAGGCCTTCACTTGCTCGGAAATACGAAAACTCGGTACCGGTATGAAGAGAATGAAGAGAGGAATCCAAAAACTCAAACGGAATTGAAATCGGATTAGAAACGGACAATAAACTGAATTTGAAGGTTGAGAGAATCAGAGCTTTTACGAGGAAACGTGAAAATGAATTAATATGAATTTTGCTATTTATAGTGAAAGAGGATAATTATCCTTTAACGAACTCGATAATAATCCTTTCACCGATCTGAATGCAGTTTGAGTTCCCTTCTCCAAACTTCTCGAAATTGGAATAACAAATATGGAATATTGTATGGATAATTATACCGCAACTTCCTCGAAAAACGTGTATTCCTAAGCTGTCTGTCTTAGCCGCTAAGAAACGAAATAACGACTCTTTTGGCCGTTTTGTCTTTCCATGTTATTTCATATCTAGGACATGTCCGATGTCCTGATCATTTCTCTCAACTGCATTTTTTTTAACTGAAGCTCTCAAATGCTACAAATAACACCGGATGATTAAAATAATTACCTAGAGGAAAAAGTAAAATTTCCCTCATAAGTCTCAAGTCTCGTTAAGAACATAACGGTGAAACCCATACTCGTCATTTACACACTATTTGTGAGTTATGGGTCACTTACTATCAATGATTAATTTAATTACCCTTAATCATCATTAATTAGGATTCGAAAATCCTAACTTTTACATCACACACCCATAAAAACAAGTTTCGTCCCGAAACCTGGATAACCGCTGATCCTCTAGGTCTCATACACCGAGGTATACTCACATGATCTCAGGAAGGTATAAGCCTTCAATCTACCCCTATACGCAACATGTGCTAGCACATCAAGATCTAATAAGATCGCAAATCACAATCTAGGACGAAAAGCAAATAACACATAATAGCATATAAGCATATAAACTCAACATATCCTCTAAGGTCTGTATAGTCCTCTCTGACTGACCATTTTTCTGAGGATGAAAAGTCGTCATGAAGTGAAGGCTCACATAAACTCATTCTAGAGGTTGACCAGACACCTTACCGCGGCCACAAAGGTATATGCACCTTCAATGTCATGACGGTATGTGACTTTAATATGACATTTACTTTTGTGTTTGCTGGTTGGGAGGGTTCGTCCCATGACGCAAAAGTGTTTGAGCATGCCATTTTGACGCCGTCAATGGAATTCCCGCACCCACCAACCGATAAGAATCTGTAAGACAACATAGTAATCTAACTACTACATCCATCTAAGTATATTTGCAATGACATAGGTCATTACTATTTGGTGGACAAAGGATATCCAAATAAAGAAGGTTACATGGTTCCTTACAGTAGGACCCGATATTATTTGTCACAGTTTGAGAATGTGGCTCCAACAAACTCAAAGGAAGCGTTCAACAAGTTACACTCCTCCCTTCGTAGGTGCATAGAGAGATCATTTGGGGTCTTGAAGGCTCGTTGGAAAATATTACGAGTTATGCCAAGTTACAATGTGGACACACAAGTGGAAATAACTTTGGCATGTTTCACATTGCATAATTATGTAATGAGAGCCCAAACTGAATCATCAGCATTAGATGACTCTGCCCAAAATATGGATTTTGAAAAGGAAGATGTCAATGAAGAACAAGATGTGAACAACGAAGGTAGTTCAAAGAGTGATGAAGAGGAAGAAGATCTAATTGTTGGTGGTGCAACAAGACAAATACGGGATAATATTGATGTGATGTTGTGGAGTGGGTTATGAGTAGATAGTGTTGTGTACTAGTTATCAGTATTTTGTAAGAAAATATGATCTGTGAAGGGGGTCATTTGTATGCAGGTTAACCTTTTGTAGCTAATGACTACATCACTTCTTAATCACAATATCTTTTTGTTAAGATATTGTGATTAAGAAAGTGTTCTATAAAATTCATCAATCTTTTGTCGTATAATGTAACATGCATGTAGGTTGCTACTAAGCTTCTGTAAAAAATATAGTTATCATGCTCAGGAAATGTAATATTTTGGTGTAGATCATTGTTGACAGGTTTGATAGCACCTACACAGTAACTACAATGCTCAGATGTTGATCAACCTATAACAAATGTTGATCAATGACATGGTTAGCTAATTATATGTTTGAGATCTTACTTATCTTTTTTTTAAAGGATGAATTCCATATTTAGGATTGCCTTAGCATTACTCTTGCTCTTGCTAGCACTTGTTGTGCTTTCTACATCGAGCAATGGCATGGTTAGAGTGGGACTCAAGAAGACAAAAAATCAGATCCCACAAATCCTAAAGTAATATTAGTTGTCTAATTCGAACTTGATATTATCTTATTCTAAATGGCATGGTTAGAGCAATGGCATGCTCAGATGTTATGCTTTTGGCAGATTGCTTGCCTTTTCCATTCGAAGTACAAGTATAGCAAGCCAAAAACTCATGTGAAAAATGGATATGAAGATAAAAGTAACAAGCCAAATGGTCCAACTCCACCTTTTCGTGATGTGGATTGTTTTGCTGTAGATGAATTGTGGGTTTGTTGAAGACATGTCCAATTTAAGGCAATTGCATGCTTAAAAGAATAGTGAATTGAACTTGAAAAATCCATAAAAATTGAAAATTTTTGAAAATTTTGTGCTTCTAATGAATTGAGATGATTTCCATGATAATCCCTACTTGTGAATTGAGTTTGATGACAATTGCATGCTTAAAAGAATAGTGAATTGAAAAGAATTTGAATGAATGAATTTTACCTCTTTTGCAAGTTTCATAATGTGATGAATGTTACCTAAATCATGTTGAGAAATTGAAGTTGAAATCACACTATAAGTTCTTATACTTCTTGTTGAGATGATTAAGGCAATTCGATTTTTCTTTCTTCTTTCTTTGATCATTTTAGCTCCTCATTGAAATATTGACCTCCTTTACCTATCCGGGAATTTGGAGAAGTGAATGAAAAAGGCATGTTTGATGTGGGAGGGCCATGAGAGCAATTATTTGCAATCAAAAGAATAGAAAGGAATTCTAGGTTTGGGGAAGTCAATCATGATGATGAGTAACTCGGCACCATTCACATAGCCGGGTGTTTGTGTCTTGCCAAAGTCGGATTGAGCGATATTCCTAGCGGATTATGGTATGTGCGCTAAGGGTTTGAGGCATCTCATAAAAATTGAGAAACGCCAATCTCCTAGGCTTCGGTTTTTGTGCACCTCTATCCATAACTCCAAAAGTAAAGTCGAAAATGAAAGGAAGAAGAGCGAAGCTCTAAGTTGAAGTGTTGCGGAAACCGCAAAAGAAGAAGGGTAGTTGTCCACTTTCCCGGATTCATGCACCACATTCCTTAAAAGTTTCATTCCCTTTCCACATTCTAGACCTTTTCTTTGAAAGTCCTTAAGATCAAAAGAATGTTATATGACTTGGTGATCTAAATTGAAGTTTCTTATGATTGATTTTGATAATGTTTGAACGTTATGATGCTTGTTTAGAAGTTTAATTGATTCATGAGTTTTCTTTGCTTTTTACTCTTTGGATAAGTGTATGAAAGTCTTATAAACAATTGAAGCAAGGTTTGAGAATGATCTATTATTTAGAAGGCACATTCCTCCAAAAGAAGTATTGCTTTGAGAAGGTACACATATTTCATCCTAACTTTTGTTTAAAGCTTTTTGAAAGACCTTGCTTAGGGACAAGCAAGTGTTAAGTATGGGGTTATTTGTTAGCATGAAATATTGTGATATTTTAGGCACGTTTTCTAAGTGTATTTGATTCATATTGATAGTCTTTGATTTAGCATTGTTGCATTTGTGAGCTAGTTTGCCTATATTGTCAATATGGATGTCTACACTAGCTTTATGTTGATTATAGGTGATTGAGAGTCACTTCCGAACGAAATCAAGCAAAGAATAGTTGATTGAGTATGTCCATGAATTAAGGGCATTCTTAGGAGCAAATTGGAGTTCAACTTGAGGAATGCACGAGGCTAGGGAAGAATCACGTTCTTGCCCTAAACCACGCTCTAAAATACGGCCGTACTACAAACCACGTTTAGTTCCACGGCCGTGGAACCTTGCAAAAAGAGGCGTGATGCATTCCAGTAACTATTACGGTCGTGGAATCCATGGTTCAAACCGTGACACTTTCCACGCTCTAAATTACGGTCGTGGAACCTTCCACGACTGTGATCTTGGCGATCTTTTTCGCCACATTTTGAAGCCACGATCTTTTGAAGATTGGGCCGGGCCGATATTTATCTTGCCCTATAAAAAGACGGACGAAGCAAGATTCCGTCATCCCCGCTTAGACGCACTTTTGCCTTACGCCTTTGATTAGCGGCACAACCCTCGTTTGGAAGCATTTACATCTCATTGGAGATCGAAGTTCGTGTTGGGATTTTGCCCTAATCTCGCGCTTTTGGTGGAGATTGCTGTTGAGATTTCCGGATTGGCGGAAGATTGAAGTTTTTGGAAGATTGTTGCAAGAAGATTTCTCTTCTTGTTTAGGTTTGATTTAGAAGACGGATTGACATCCCGTTCTTCCTTCTTTCCTAAGATTGTGTTTGTTTGGCTTACTCTGAATCTATTTACAGTATTCGTTATTGATTGTGACTTTGAGATTGGTTTGAAGTTTATTGAAAGTTTTTTGAGGTTTTCATCTTTCAATCTTTTAATCTTTGAATTTGATATCAATATGACTGTTATTGGCTAAAAACCCTTAACAATTCTAAGGTGAAGGGTTGATAGTTGTGGCTTAGATGATGATAGATCGATCGTAAACAGATTAGACCCTGAGAGTTAGAGAGAATCGTCGACAAACCCTAAATCACGGTTTGTTCTTGAGTTCCACGGCCGTGGAGTCTCAAGATCTACCCGTAATTTCCCTTAAGTTTATGAACCTGCTTTTACTTTAATCCAAAGTTAAAGATTTGCTTTAACTTAGTTTAGGCTTGCCTTTTCTAGGTGGTAGTGAAGCCTCAACAACCTCTACCTCGATTGTGAGTGTCACAACCGTAATCGGTTAAGTTAGTCTTGATCCTTGGATTACAAGTTTGGGTATTTGACATTAATTCTTGTCTTTAGAACCTTTCTATATTGAAGCCTCAACAACCTGTATAGAGAGTGTCTTGTAGGTGGGTCATATAAGGTTTTTGGAACTTCACCGTACGATTACCTTACATTAGTATACCTTTGCATATCTCAACTCTGTCTTTATATCATTAATATATCTTGAATCGATTGCCACAGCTGGATACTTGGATCTTTAGGATTTTTGTTTTCCCAATATTTGCAAAAACTCTCATATTTACTTGCTTGATAATCTGCAATTGAATTTGTTCCCACCCAAATCCCTGTGTTCGATACTCTGGAACTCTTGCTTAACTACGTCGATCCGTACACTGCGGGTTCGCTTGCTTGATTCTAGTTTTATAAATTTAAAGCTTATTTGCACACACCTTTAGGGGGCGAACAAGTTTTTGGCGCCGTTGCCGGGGATTTGGTTTCGGCCGAATTCGGTAGCCGGTTGTCAAGCTTGGGAGCTTGCTCTCGTTATTTGATATTACTTTGAGTGCATGTGCAGGTCTAGGAACACCGAAGATCTCTTACCTCTTGATCAAGAGCTAGAGAAAACTTTAAGGCAAAAGCGCAAGGAAAAGAAGATGGCTGAAGGACACGAACGTGATCTTCAAGCGGAGTTGACGGAGAAGGAAGCTCAACTCCAATGGAATGAGACCCTCCGCCAGGATGAAATGGATCGTCATCAATCTCAAGTCAACAATCTACAAGACATTATCTTCCAAATGAGGATAGAACTAAGCGACCTTAAGAATAAGGGAAGCAAGAAATCCTCAAGGAAAGCATCAAGGTCTAGAAGAAAAGGTCACTCATCCGCTGATGATAGTGATTCTTCCATGCCACCGTTAGAGGAGATTGATCCCACGATCAATGTGAATCCTTTCCATCCACGGGGAGCTGCCAATCGTCGTGTTCCACCTAGGAATGCGAGGATCGAACGTGTAGATGAAGAGCCAAGAACTCTTGGCCAGCGGATGGATCCAACACAACAACCACGCCGTTTGGGCGTGAACTTTGATGCTGATGATGTGCAAGGGTTTAGCTTCAACCCTCAAGTCATTACTCTTTTTCGCCAAAACCAATTTGGCGGAACAAGCGCTGAATCTCCACACCAACACTTGCAGAACTTTGAGTGTATGATGGAGACGATGAGACCGAAGAGCGCTACTACCAACAACTATAAGCTCAAACCTTTCTTCTTCTCCTTGAAAGGGAAAGCGTTGTCTTGGTATCAAGCTCTTCCTAGTGGGAAACTAGACACGTGGGAAGACCTTTCCGCGGAGTTCCTCATCAAATTCTTTCCGCCATCCAAAACGGAGGAACTTAGAGGTAAGATTAATGCTTTTTCCATGAGATCTAACGAAAGTTTGTTTCAATCTTGGGAAAGGTTTCAGGATTTGCTCTTGGATTGCCATCATCATGGCATATCCAAACTTGCCTTGCTGGAGATTTACTACAAGGGGTTAGATGCGGGAACGCAATTCAACCTCCAATCCCTCTCATGTGGAACATTCATGGACATGAGAGAAGATGGCGCTTGGGACTTCATTGAGAAGCAAGCAAGGGTCATAGAGAAGTATTCCCACCGGAAAGTGGAGGGAAATCGTGTGGAGCAAGGAGCAAAGCTCACACATGAAGCTCAAAACCAGATTTTCTCCCTCAACAATGAGATCAAAGAGTTGAAGGAGGCTATCAAGACCAACTTCCCAAAGCAACAAGGGAAGGATGTTGGTTATTTGGGCAACAACAATGGCGGCGATAACAATAACCGGAACAACAACCGGAATAACAATTGGAATGGAAACAACAACAACCGGAATAACAATTGGAATGGAAACAACAACAACCGGAACAACAATTGGAACAACAATAGGGGTTCAAACAACAACAATTGGCGCTCCAATCAACAAAATTCCGGTAACTCTTATCCTTCCAACTCTAATTCACTAACTCCACCTTCCTCTTCCTCTACTCCTTTGAAAAGCCAGGGGCAATCATCTAATGGAGGAAACAATTCGGGAAAGGAGAAGCCCGATCCCATGTTGGCAACGATTTTGGGAAAGCTTCAAGGGTTGGAGAACCGCTTCATTAAGGTTGATGATCAAATTTCCAAGGTTGACAAAGCTCAAAAAGTTTTGGAAAACCAAATGTTCAACCATGCGGAGGAAGTTCCTAGGAATCAAGGGAAACTTCCAGGAAAGACGGAGGACAACCCTAAGGGAAGGGTTATGGCAATCACAACTAGGAGCGGAGTGACTACCACCGATCCGCAGCCTAAGTTCGTTGAAGTCTCCGTAGAAAAGGACAAAGAGAAGGGGAAGGAGAAGGAAGATGTCTACGTTCCTCCTTCAGCTTATAAACCTCCCCTACCATTCCCTCAATCTAGAGCGAGAGCGCGCCTAGATAAACAATTTGGTAAGTTCATAGAACTCATGAGCAAGCTGCATATTAATATACCATTTATTGATGCTATTGTAGGTATGCCGGCTTATGGCAAGTTCTTGAAGGAGCTCCTCTCTAACAAGAGGAAGCTAGAAGACTTCGGAGAGGTTAAGATGAGTTCGGATTCTTCGGATCTCATCAAAACCATGAAGGAGAAAATGCCCCCAAAGCTAAAGGATCCGGGGTCATTTTGCATTCCCATAGGAGTGGGAGATGTCACATACGATGCGTTATGTGACTTAGGAGCAAGTGTGAGCATCATACCACTTGCATTGTGTAGGAAGATCGGTTTAGGCGACCCTAAACCGGTGAAGATGACGTTGTACATGGCGGATCGATCCATCACTCGCCCCGTCGGTATTGTAGAAGACGTCCCGGTCAAGATAGGTAAATTCTTTGTTCCCATTGATTTTTTCGTGCTTGACATTCCTGCAGATAGTCCGGTCCCGATCATACTCGGAAGACCGTTTCTTGCAACTTCTGGCTGCATAGTCGATTGCAAGAATGGTAGACTCGCTTTTGACATAGGCGAGGAGAAAGTAGAGTTCGTTCTTTCTACCCTAGTGAAGGAGCCAATCTTTGATGAGGATATTTTCGATATCCAAGATGAAGAGGGTTTGTCTAGGGAGGAGGTAAGTGCGATTCTCTTTAACGATCATTTACAAAAGGTTATCACTATGAGTCTAACCAATGTAGGGGAAGAAGAAGAGTGCAATGAGGCAATTGAAGCCTTAGAAGCACAAGAAGAGATAGGTGAAGTGGAGTTTGAAAAACTCCACGATGAGGCAGAAAACGTGAGAATCCACGGTTATACCCTGTATTCCACGGCCGTGGATTTCACAACCAAAACCGTGCCTCACTCCAGGGAGTTATACGGTCGTGGAGAAGATGTGACAACTGTATTTCCCTTCCACGCTCTAAACCACGGCCGTGGAGGCCATGAGGAACCCGTAATTTTGGGCGTGGAAACGAGTGATCGTGACACTTCTTCAACTTCTTCTGATTCTTCTCCCACACACTCATCACCCTTAGAAACTTATAAGGAGACATCGGACGCTTCTCAAGGATCATTGGAAGCTCCGAAAGCAATGGAACTCAAACCACTTCCTACTCATCTAAGGTACGCTTTTCTAGGATCTAATTCTACCTTTCCGGTTATTGTTAGTTCCGATCTAAGCATAGATGAACATAATCAGCTCATGATTGTCCTTAGGAAACATAGGAAAGCTATAGGCTATACTATTGAGGACTTAGTATGAATTAAACCCTCCCTATGCATGCATAAGATACTAATGGAGGAAGATTTTAGAACTTCAAGACAACCTCAAAGGCGGTTGAATCCGACCATGAAGGAGGTTGTCAAGAAGGAAATTCTCAAGCTTCTTGATGCAGGTATCATCTACCCTATCTCCGATAGTAAGTGGGTGAGTCCGGTCCAAGTAGTTCCGAAGAAGGGAGGAATGACGGTCATCACCAACAAAAACAACGAACTCATTCCTACCCGAACCGTGACTGGATGGCGGATGTGCATAGACTACCGCAAGCTCAACAATGCAACGCGGAAGGATCATTTTCCATTGCCATTCATTGATCAAATGCTTGAAAGGTTAGCACAACATTCACATTTTTGCTACCTTGACGGTTATAGTGGTTTCTTTCAGATTCCGATACACCCGGATGATCAAGAGAAGACCACATTCACGTGCCCATGGGGTACGTTTGCTTATAGGAGAATGCCGTTCGGGCTTTGCAACGCTCCAGCCACCTTCCAACGGTGCATGATGGCCATCTTCTCAAAATACGTAGAGGAAATCATGGAAGTCTTCATGGACGACTTCTCCGTATACGGTTCCTCTTTTAACGATTGTCTTTCTAACCTTTCTCTTGTTTTGCAAAGGTGTGAAGACACTAACCTAGTTCTTAATTGGGAGAAGTGTCAATTTATGGTTAAGGAAGGAATTGTATTAGGCCACTTAGTCTCTAGTAGAGGGATAGAAGTATACAAGGCTAAGATAGAGACCATAGAGAAGCTTCCTCCCCCAATTTCGGTGAAAGGGATAAGAAGTTTCCTAGGACATGCTAGATTTTATAGACGTTTCATTAAGGACTTTTCTAAGATATCAAAACCTCTCACTAATCTATTGATGAAGGATGCGGTTTTTGAGTTTTCGCAGGAATGTTTGGATGCGTTTAACACCATTCGGCAAGCTCTAATTTCAGCACCTATTATCCAACCCCCGGATTGGACTCTTCCCTTTGAGATTATGTGCGATGCTAGTGACGTAGCTATTGGAGCTGTTCTTGGACAACGAAAGGAAGGGGCAACCCATGCCATATACTATGCTAGCAAGACGCTAGATGAAGCGCATCTCAACTACGCCACTACCGAAAAAGAGTTCTTAGCCATTGTCTGTGCTATTGACAAGTTTCACTCTTATCTTGTAGGTGCAAAGGTGATTGTCTACACGGATCATGCTGCGATCCGGTACCTCCTTGCGAAGAAAGATGCGAAGCCAAGGCTAATTAGATGGATTCTTCTCCTACAAGAATTCGATCTTGAGATCCGCGACAAGAAAGGTTCAGAAAACTCTGTTGCGGATCATTTGAGTCGCTTAACACATCCAGAGGACGACCATTTACCCATCGACGACTCCTTCCCGGACGAACACCTACACCTTATTGAGGAGTGCATCGATGTGATCTCCGAAGGTAACGAACCATGGTTTGCTGATTTTGTTAACTATTTGGTTTGTCAGGAGATACCACCCGGACTATCCTACGCACAAAGGAAGAAGTTTTTTAAGGACGTCCGGGAGTACTATTGGAACGAGCCTCTCCTCTTCAAGAGAGGTCCGGATGGCATCATTCGGCGATGTGTGCCGGAAGATGAGATGCAAAGTGTCATCCGTCATTGTCATTCACTACCTTGTGGAGGACACGTTAGTTCGAACAAGACTAGCGCAAAGGTATTGCAATCTGGATTCTTTTGGCCTACTTTGTTTAGAGATGTGCAATCCTTTGTTTCTTGCTGCGATGCTTGTCAAAGAACATGCAATATCTCTAGGAGGAATGAGATGCCCCTCAACAACATCCAAGAGGTGGAGATTTTCGACGTTTGGGGAGTCGATTTCATGGGACCATTCTCATCCTCTTGTGGAAACCAATACATACTATTGGCGGTGGATTATGTTTCTAGATGGGTGGAAGCAATTGCCTCTCCCACCAATGATGCCATGGTGGTGGTTAAGTTCTTCAACAAGACCATTTTCCCGCGATTTGGGACACCAAGGACGATCATTAGTGATGGAGGTTCTCACTTCATTGCCCGGCGCTTTGAAGCTCTTCTAGCTAAGTATGGGGTTACTCACAAGATCGCTACCCCTTACCATCCACAAACGAGTGGACAAGTTGAGATCTCAAATAGGGAGATCAAAGGAATTCTAGAGAAGACGGTTTCAAGGACTAGGAAGGATTGGTCCTTGAAGCTTGACGATGCATTATGGGCATACCGGACTGCATACAAGACTCCCATAGGAACCACACCATACAACCTTGTGTATGGGAAGTCTTGTCACTTGCCGGTAGAGTTGGAGCACAAAGCGTTTTGGGCTATCAAGTGGTTGAACTTCAGCATGAAGGAAGCGGGAGAGAAGCGTCTCCTAGACATCAATGAGCTGGATGAACTCCGCTTGAACGCTTATGAAAACGCTAAGATCTATAAGGAGAGAGCAAAGCGTTGGCATGATAAGCATATCATTCTAAAGGACTTCAAAGAAGGAGATCAAGTTCTCCTCTTCAATTCAAGGCTTCGTCTCTTTCCAGGTAAGCTTAAATCTCGTTGGACCGGACCTTTTCTAATTAAGCGTATTTTCCCCCATGGTGCAGTTGAAGTATGGGGTGAAGCGAGCGGAACTTTTAAGGTGAACGGTTAACGACTCAGGAAGTATACGCCGGAACTCCAAGCTGAGGAGTTCGCGCCTACCGCACTCGAATAGGTGCGAGATTGGTCTAGCTACGGACCTTAAACAAAGCGCTTCTTGGGAGGCAACCCAAGGTATTGCATTTTTGTTTTTTTCGATTCATAGATTAGCTTAGTATAAACGATTTTTTTTGCTTTGTTTTTGCCTTCGATTTCTTCCGGTATGTTCGTGTTTTTGGATGTAGGAACGATGGAAAGGGGAAAGGGAAGGATAATGTCGAAGAAAAGTGACAAAAATTGGACTTTGGAGCTTTACAGAGGGTTCCACGGCCTAAACCACGGTCGTGACAGCTACAGTACCCGTAATTTCCAAAAGCCTTTGAAAAATCACCAAAACCAGGTTCCGTACACTTCCACGGCCGTGGAACACCCCGACAGACCGTGATTTTCAAAAATTTTCCTGTGACTATATAAGCCACATTCTTCACAAAAATCATTCCAAAAATCCCTCTTCCACGCCCTAATTGCCGAAATCCACGACCCTCTCTCAAATCCTCGTTTCCTAATCGTTTTCAACGATTCTTCTTCCTAAACTGAAGCAAATTCAACCACAAACAAGATCCAAGCGACGAATCGAGCGGAAATTCACCAACGAACGCGCAATTCGGATTTTTCAATCCGAAAAATAGGTTTTTTCTCTCTTCTTGATTCTTGCCGATTTGGTAAGTTTTTGTTAGAGATTTTTAGGAAGAACTGATTGAGATTGGAAGAAATTAGATTAGGACTGCCTGTTGTGGAGATTGATTGCTGATTTGCTGAGATTTGTGATTTTCTGAGACGAATCACGGTCTCTGGGGGAATTACGGCCGTGGTTTCCATAAAACAGCCCGTAATTTTCAACAGAATAGACTTTGTAAGGAGAGTTTCGGGGAGGATCAAAGAGAAGAAGAATGATCAGAATAAGAATGATCAGAATAAGAAAAGGAAGGGTAATCCCTCCTCCTCCTCATCCTCTAGGGCACCACCACCCTCTTCCCCTTCACCTCCATCCTCACCTTCACCTCCATCCTCACCTCCTCACCCTAGAATCCCGACCATACACGACGATCATCTCGATGCACTTGAGAGGATCAAGGAGAGGCCAGTGATTGGCCCTAGATACTTGTTGTTGGAGGATCTAGCTCCTCTCAACATTGTTGATGATCTTACTTGGCTCTTGGATAGAGCCGGACTTATTGTCTTCTCGGCTATCCGAGAAGACGCTTATGAGGAGATTACACGGGAGGTTGTGACATCTTTTGAGCACAACCATGTAGACAGGACCGTCTATTTCCGTCTCATGGAAAGAGACTACCATTTAAGCATCCGTGACTTTGGGACCATTTTCGGGTTTCAGGAGACCTTTAACGGTCGCTTTCCTAGTGGCGTTTACGCCAAGGATTTTTGGGTGGAGGTGGCGATGATTTACGCTAGCGAGGACCGCTGGCAGTCCGCTGACACCAAGGCTAGGTTGATGTACCACCTAGCCTTGAAGATTTCTCATCGTGTTCTTTCGGAGTGTCTCTTCCCTAGGACGGAGACGCCCCAAAAGATCAAGACGGATGAGCTCTTTTTACTCTACTCCATGTTGTATGGACGCCGTGCTGATTGTGCTACTCTCTTGGCTGCTACTATGAGCAAGCTCAAGAATAAGAAGAAGGGCAACATAGGATATGGTGGGATAGTTACCCACATTGCTAGGAGCTTTGGTGTTGATTTTTCTGCTTGCACCCGTATACCGGTCGTACCTTTAGGGCTACATGCTTTCATGACTAGGGGTCTCATTTTCCCCACACATAGAGGTCCGCCTTATGCGGGCATGCCATGGGAGAGCAGGACGGGTAGGGGTATAGAGTGGCTACCGGAGTACTCCATTATGGCGGGACACCATAATTGGAAGGAGACGTTCGCTGCCATGCATGCGAACAGGATAACAGCTCCCCCATATGTCCCACCGCCAATTGTTGAGGAGGAGATGGGAGACCAGTTTGAGGGCGGAGGAGGAGCTGAGGAGGAGTTTGGCACGTTTCTGGATCAGCCGGAGGCGGCCCCCGATGCACCTAGACGTTCTCCACGTCCAGCTAGAGCTTCAGGCTCGTCTTCTCGCCGCGCTAGCGTGAGTGAGAGGCCTACGTGGATGACCACACCTCCTACATGGTATGGCGTTCCCCCTCCTTGGTCTACAGAGCAGACAGCAGCACCAGCACCACCACCACCAGCAGCACCATCCGACGCTCCAGCATGGTATAGTCAGGCCCCGGGATGGTACGAGCAGATGCCAGATTGGGCTACCGGACTTTCAGAGAGAGTAGGAGCATTGGAGATCCGAGCCGATGCTAGAGACGGACGCCTAGACGACCTCGACCACATGATGAGGGATGTCTACCGCCAGCAGTTTGGGCGGTTCTATGATCCTAGCTTCTCTCCATTCCCGCCTCCACCAGCGCCGCAGTGATGAGGATTTGATGATTGACCGTTCGTTTTAGACATTCCGCCACCACTTTGTGAGTTTCTTTTTCTTTTCTTCTTTTCTTTCTTTCTTTTGAACATTAGGGACAATGTTCGTCCTAAGTATGGGGTGGGATGTACTAAAAGTTTGTAATAACTCTTACTCACTATGCTTGCTTCTATTCGAGACTATTTGCATGCTCATTATATTGTTGCACGTTTCATTATCGCATTGCATGAAAAAGAACTTGAAAAACCCATAAAAACTGAAAAATTTTGAAAATTTTGTGCTTCTAATGAATTGAGATGATTTCCATGATAATCCCTACTTGTGAATTGAGTTTGATGACAATTGCATGCTTAAAAGAATAGTGAATTGAAAAGAATTTGAATGAATGAATTTTACCTCTTTTGCAAGTTTCATAATGTGATGAATGTTACCTAAATCATGTTGAGAAATTGAAGTTGAAATCACACTATAAGTTCTTATACTTCTTGTTGAGATGATTAATGCAATTCGATTTTTCTTTCTTCTTTCTTTGATCATTTTAGCTCCTCATTGAAATATTGACCTCCTTTACCTATCCGGGAATTTGGAGAAGTGAATGAAAAAGGCATGTTTGATGTGGGAGGGCCATGAGAGCAATTATTTGCAATCAAAAGAATAGAAAGGAATTCTAGGTTTGGGGAAGTCAATCATGATGATGAGTAACTCGGCACCATTCACATAGCCGGGTGTTTGTGTCTTGCCAAAGTCGGATTGAGCGATATTCCTAGCGGATTATGGTATGTGCGCTAAGGGTTTGAGGCATCTCATAAAAATTGAGAAACGCCAATCTCCTAGGCTTCGGTTTTTGTGCACCTCTATCCATAACTCCAAAAGTAAAGTCGAAAAATGAAAGGAAGAAGAGCGAAGCTCTAAGTTGAAGTGTTGCGGAAACCGCAAAAGAAGAAGGGTAGTTGTCCACTTTCCCGGATTCATGCACCACATTCCTTAAAAGTTTCCTTCCCTTTCCACATTCTAGACCTTTTCTTTGAAAGTCCTTAAGATCAAAAGAATGTTATATGACTTGGTGATCTAAATTGAAGTTTCTTATGATTGATTTTGATAATGTTTGAAGGTTATGATGCTTGTTTAGAAGTTTAATTGATTCATGAGTTTTCTTTGCTTTTTACTCTTTGGATAAGTGTATGAAAGTCTTATAAACAATTGAAGCAAGGTTTGAGAATGATCTATTCTTTAGAAGGCACATTCCTCCAAAAGAAGTATTGCTTTGAGAAGGTACACATATTTCATCCTAACTTTTGTTTAAAGCTTTTTGAAAGACCTTGCTTAGGGACAAGCAAGTGTTAAGTATGGGGTTATTTGTTAGCATAAAATATTGTGATATTTTAGGCACGTTTTCTAAGTGTATTTGATTCATATTGATAGTCTTTGATTTAGCATTGTTGCATTTGTGAGCTAGTTTGCCTATATTGTCAATATGGATGTCTACACTAGCTTTATGTTAATTATAGGTGATTGAGAGTCACTTCCGAACGAAATCAAGCAAAGAAGAGTTGATTGAGTATGTCCATGAATTAAGGGCATTTTTAGGAGCAAATTGGAGTTCAACTTGAGGAATGCACGAGGCTAGGGAAGAATCGCGTTCTTGCCCTAAACCACGCTCTAAAATACGGCCGTACTACAAACCATGTTTAGTTCCACGGCCGTGGAACCTTGCAAAAAGAGGCGTGATGCATTCCAGTAACTATTACGGTCGTGGAATCCATGGTTCAAACCGTGACACTTTCCACGCTCTAAATTACGGTCGTGGAACCTTCCACGACCGTGATCTTGGCGATCTTTTTCGCCACATTTTGAAGCCACGATCTTTTGAAGATTGGGCCGGGCCGATATTTTATCTTGCCCTATAAAAAGACGGACGAAGCAAGATTCCGTCATCCCCGCTTAGACGCACTTTTGCGACCTCGCTTTAGACCTTGGCTTACGCCTTTGATTAGCGGCACAACCCTCGTTTGGAAGCATTTACATCTCATTGGAGATCGAAGTTCGTGTTGGGATTTTGCCCTAATCTCGCACTTTTGGTGGAGATTGCTGTTGAGATTTCCGGATTGGCAGAAGATCGAAGTTTTTGGAAGATTGTTGCAAGAAGATTTCTCTTCTTGTTTAGGTTTGATTTAGAAGACGGATTGACATCCCGTTCTTCCTTCTTTCCTAAGATTGTGTTTGTTTGGATTACTCTGAATCTATTTACAGTATTCGTTATTGATTGTGACTTTGAGATTGGTTTGAAGTTTATTGAAAGTTTTCGGAGGTTTTCATCTTTCAATCTTTTAATCTTTGAATTTGATATCAATATGACTGTTATTGGCTAAAAACCCTTAACAATTCTAAGGTGAAGTGTTGATAGTTGTGGCTTAGATGATGATAGATCGATCGTAAACAGATTAGACCCTGAGAGTTAGAGAGAATCGTCGACAAACCCTAAATCACGGTTTGTTCTTGAGTTCCACGGCCGTGGAGTCTCAAGATCTACCCGTAATTTCCCTTAAGTTTATGAACCTGCTTTTACTTTAATCCAAAGTTAAAGATTTGCTTTAACTTAGTTTAGGCTTGCCTTTTCTAGGTGGTAGTGAAGCCTCAACAACCTCTACCTCGATTGTGAGTGTCACAACCGTAATCGGTTAAGTTAGTCTTGATCCTTGGATTACAAGTTTGGGTATTTGACATTAATTCTTGTCTTTAGAACCTTTCTATATTGAAGCCTCAACAACCTGTATAGAGAGTGTCTTGTAGGTGGGTCATATAAGGTTTTTGGAACTTCACCGTACGATTACCTTACATTAGTATACCTTTGCATATCTCAACTCTGTCTTTATATCATTAATATATCTTGAATCGATTGCCACAGCTGGATACTTGGATCTTTAGGATTGTTGTTTTCCCAATATTTGCAAAAACTCTCATATTTACTTGCTTGATAATCTGCAATTGAATTTGTTTCCACCCAAATCCCTGTGTTCGATACTCTGGAATTCTTGCTTAACTACGTCGATCCGTACACTGCGGGTTCGCTTGCTTGATTCTAGTTTTATAAATTTAAAGCTTATTTGCACACACCTTTAGGGGCGAACATCTAACAATACAAAATTCATAAGAAATCAAACACATTGCTTAAGCCTACAAAAAGTTTAAAACAAAGGCAGTAATAACACTTTGACCAGTAACAAAAGTAGTATTAACACTTCAAGCCTGCAAAAAGTTCAAAATAGAGACAATAATAACATTTCTTAAGCCTACAAAAAGTTCAAAATACAAACATTAATAACAAGAATATAAATAACCTTAACATGGACACAACAATAATATATATTAAAAATAGAACCATGGTTTTATAAGGAAAAACAACAATATACCCGCCAAGTGTTTTACCTAATAGAGATATTACAAAAGTCAACAAAATACAATAAAAGAAATAGTCCTAAGGTTGGCGCATAACCAAAGTCAACAAACACTACAATCCCTTACATATTGCCGCATTACATCACATAAGCAAAACGATTAGTATTGTTAACACCTAACCATTACAAGTTAATTAACCCTTACACATATAATCAAACACCAGATACATGAAGACAATCAAGATAATACAAACTATGACGCATATCAGTCTCTTGTTAAGGGTCTTTGAAGCTGAATGCTCAACACCGAGGATGTAGTACTTGGTTGTAATATCTGCAACTTGGTCAACCAAGGCATTATTGTAGGATTCAAGGGCATCAATCTTTATCTCCTGACACTATTGATAGCTACCAAGCGTACTACATGTTCACAGTTTTCATAGGTCCCCACATACCCATTTGATTGCCCATGGTACATAGTTGTTCCTTCATTGACTGTAGAATCTACACATTATAACAAAGTTTTCATTATGCAATCCAAACCGAAGAATATGACACCACATACGCATGAGAAGATCATTACCTGGGGAAGTTTTTGCACAAAAGGTGAGTTAGAGTCCCAAACCCATTCATATTTTGTAGGTGGTTCTACATCCCATACAGGCTTCTCTATTAACTTTCTTGCCTCCACGACTATATGGAGCTTAGGTGCCCTTGTGATCAACAATGACATATACAAAGGTTAGTGAAAAAAAAGTCTAATAAAGTTTGAGGTAAAAAGGTTCAAGCAAGTTCACCCAATTCACACAACTTTGTTAAAAAAAACTCGAAATTTTAGTGTACTAGATGACCAAATTCACACAAGTTTGATAACAAAAAGCTCGAGATAAAAATTCCAGCAATGAACTAAGCAACAAGGAGACATCAAAAGATTACTATAACCATGCTCCGAGTGTTGTTAAAATTTATAGTTTTGAGCATTATATACACCATATTACAGAATATTATGATTGAGGGTGTGTTGTGTTGTTAAATACACTAATCTCTTATAAGTTTTGAGTTTGAACCATTAGCAATATGTTTTTTCCACTTTTCCATAATACATTAAAAAACAGATGTAGCAAAAAATCAGCAAGAAACTAGTATTTACAAACAAGATGAAGTTTACACAACACAATAATACATTACAATTTGATATATAATATTTCAAATTACAAACCGATGCTAAATCAGGAGGAAAAAAATCCATAATTCAACCAACAATCAAATCCAGTACAAATTGTAAGTTGTTCTCCAAAGAGAGTGTGAGCAAAAAAGAACAATCTTTCGCAACTCACTTAAACACGCCCAAAGACTATCAACTAAACACAAATTTGTTGTTGATAGAAATTTTTCATTCTAAACACGTCCATATCATTAGAATGCATACCTACAATTCCCCTAATCAAAACAAGAATCAAATTCAATTAATTTATGGATACTATAATACAAATTCAATCAATTAAAGCTCCTGCATAATTTCTCACAAGTTAGAGTTTGAACCTCAAAAAAGTAACAACATTTCAAACAAAAATTGAAAGAAGATAATCATTGTAAGTTGTTCTTAAAAGACTATCAACAATGTGGAAGCACTGCTAATGCTACCAGTTTTGTTATCTATGAAACAAAAATTAAGAGTTGTAATTGTTGACAGAAGATGCCCATAATCACTATAAATTTCGACCCGCTACCATAACCTCGATCTTGGAAAAGAACAGTATTTTTGGATGTGTACCGGATAAGAGAAGAGCTTGTGAAGAACCCTAACCTGAGTGAACACATGATTTCGGGAGTATCTTTGGAGATCATCGACGAGGTAGCTTTTCTTGGGTGCCGTCCACTGCTCTTTCCGGTCGTCATTTTCGCCAAACCCTAGCAGTCACTTTGGGAGAAGAATCGTCAAGTTGTGTGAGACTTGTGGAGATGTGAAGATTTAAGAAGGGAATGAATGGGATATGATGGACAAAACTCTCGATGAAACTTCTCAAACCTTCGATGACTAATTTTTGAAATTGGAGGTTTCAAACTTAGTTAACCACAACTACAAATGCTACACGAATTTGAAAAAATTATTACTAAACACCTCACTCGTTTTTTTTTTAAACTGAATCTAAACGATTAAGTGAAAACTCTAACTCAACAAGGCCTAAGTTGTTTCTAAGACTTGTATCGTAAGATAACTGAGAAAAGAATAGACATGAAAAAAAAAGGCGCGTTTGGTTGAAAGGTAATACTAAAAAGTAAAGGTCAAACACATACACCACCTTTTATCATGTGAAGTTGGCTGTATAAATTGATCCAAACACACCTTACTACCTTCCCCTTCCCTTTCTTTTCTTTCTTTTCTGAAGTCTCCTCAGCTTTCTTTGCTGCACCCAAAAATCTCCCATCAATTTTCAAACAAAAATCAATCTCCACCCAAACAGTCCCTCTCTGTTTCCCTCTGTTTTCCTTTCGCCCACTTTTAGCTTCCTCTGTTTCATCATTTTCATTTCTGAACTCAATGTGAACGCATTTTCAGGTTCAACGGTTCAAAATTGAAACTTTAACTCCACTTATTGGCATCCACAAACCCAAAAAAAAAACATTTTTCTTTGCAATGGACAAGCAATTCTTCATCAACGCCGGAATACCACCTCAATTCGACCAACCAATTTTTCCCACGTGGCACTCCGATCTTCATTTTCCGGCAATACAATCCTCTGACTGCTTATTCGACTCAGCAATCAGTTCAATGGTTTCTTCCCCTGTTTCAACCTCCAATTCCAACGAGAGTTTCGTAATCAGGGAGCTCATCGGAAAACTTGGCAACATCTGCAACCCCGGCGAGATCTCCCCGCCGGAGCTAAATCCTCCGGTTTCCGTAGTCGGAGCTTCATCTCCATATGTTAGCGCTAACAACTCCTGCTACAGTACTCCAATCAGCTCTCCACCAAAGATAAACATTGGGAGTATAAACAGAGCAATCATGGAAAACTTCAACAGTCACTTGGGGAATTCAATCAATGTTCCCTCAATCGGATCCAATTTACCTTCCATCACCGGAGATCCAGGGTTCGTCGAACGAGCTGCCCGGTTTTCATCGCTTGGAAGTCGGAGCTTCAACGGCAGGAATACCCAATTCCCCTGTCCAAACGGGTCAGAATTATCGACCCGGTTCACCGGAAGTGGTAAACTTCCAAGGGTTTCCAGTAGCCCTTCCATTAATGTATCTCAAATGGCGGAAAATAGGAATCCAATCACGAATGAATCCGGGTCAAGGAAGAGGAAGTCTCAACCCAAGGGAAAATGCAGGGAAATCCCTTGTTCTTCTCCTCCAAAGGTACCATAATCTCTAAAATTAAGATATTATTATCTGTCAATTTGGGGGGTTTTGTAAATTAAGCTTGAGTTTTGATGTCTTGCATTGTTAGGTGTTGGAAAATGGCGATGATTCGAATTCGAAGCGAAGCAAGTTGAATGATGAAAGCAAAAACAGTAAAACAGAAGAAAAATTACAAGAAGAAGAAGATGAAAGCAAGAATCAAAAACCTCCTGAAGCCCCAAAGGATTACATTCATGTCAGAGCAAGAAGGGGCCAAGCAACTGATAGTCACAGTCTTGCTGAAAGAGTAAGGACTATAATTTAATTTTCAGACCTAATTTTTCTTCACTTTTACAAAACATACAAAAATCAAATCTTAAATTTTAAGTAAAAAAAAGGTATATATAAAATTTTTAATTTTAGTTATTTATTTTGAAAAATTATCTACTTTTATATTTTTAAAATATTTATAAAATATTTTATGCTTTGATATACAATTTTGTGAAATTATTATGTTTTTCTACCTATTAATATATTTATTTTTTATTTGAAAAATTCAGGTCAGAAGGGAGAAGATAAGTGAAAGAATGAAGTTACTTCAAGATCTAGTACCAGGGTGCAATAAGGTGAATATTTTTTCCTTACCAATTATTAGAGAATTGATTGATTGTTTGGAGTAACTTCTAAGATTTCTTGTTTATTTCAATCTTAGGTTACCGGAAAAGCACTCATGTTAGAAGAGATTATAAATTATGTACAATCGTTACAACGACAAGTCGAAGTAAGTATCGTATTTGATTAAAGATTTCAGTTATTTCAAACAAAAATATTGTAAATTTGACTAATTTACAATCTTTTTTGTGTAGTTTTTATCGATGAAGTTGTCGACGGTAAATCCAACAAGCATGGATTTCAACACAAACAATCACTTCCAAAAAAATGTAAGTCGTTTGTCTCATGTTTTCGTTTTCGAGTTTTGTTTTAGGTCTCTAAAAATCATGTAATTTTGCAGGTATTTGAACCAAATAGTTGTATGCAAACACAACAAGCATACTCTTTGGATAATTTGACACCAACCCTTTACCAAGACCCTCAAAATCACTTGCAACAAAATGGTATTACAAGCAATGGGATGGGCCCACATTGCCCAAATCCAATGGACCCAATGAATCAAAGTCATAATATGCAGTTACCAACCATTAATGGGTTCAATAATGGTGTTCCTAAGGTAACAAATCAATCATTTTCTCCTTAAGTGAGATAATTTTACAATATTGTCACATTTTAATTCATTTTTTCGGGTATTTATATTGCAGTTATGCGAAGGCGATTTGCATACGATTGTTCAAATGGGTTTTACTCATAACTCAACCACCTTCGAACCTCAATCTTTACAAGGTAAGCTAGTGACAAGTTACGACTATAGCATCACTATTGAAAAACCCGTGTTTTAAATTCCGGGTTTTTTTGACAAATACTCAACTAGGTTTTGGATTGATGCAGGAGGATCAAATGAAGCACCAACAATGAAAGCTGAGTTCTAACAAACAATCAAATATAATGAGTTTGATGGCCACAACAGAAAGAGAAAGAGCAAAGAGGCTTTTATGTACATACAAAGAGACTGAGTTTGGTGCAATGAACTGTCATGGCATTTGTCTCTAGGTCTAATCAAGAAAGAGATTTTCTTTTTCTTTTTTTTTTTTTGAAAAAAAATCTTTGTTCCAATTATTTTTTCCTTCTTCTCCAATGATTTTTTTGTCTTCTCATAATATTTTTTTCCCAAGGGAAGTTGCTTATATGAGTAACACAACTGCATTGAAGTATTGTTTTATGATAATCAAATAGTAGGTGCAGATTCTTCTGTTGCACCTTGTAAGATATTATATATGAAAGGGAGGAGTAAGAAAGGAATATATGTTATTTATTGGCACTTTTTTTTTTTTTTTTACTTTAATTAAATCGTGTAATAGATGTAATAACCGGAAACTTATCTCTAATTCACACATAAATTAATATATAGTTTTTTTTCGTTTGAAAAACATGAATATTATGTATACGATTTTACAACTATTAAGGGACGTGTTTGATGGGTCAAATAATAGTGTCGGAGCCGGATATAGCAATTCAAAGATTAAACCTAATTGTTGATGAGATACCGAGAGATACCTCCGATCTTTGACCATAAAGTTTGTAATGGTGAATAGCGATGACCATTATCGGTTCAGATGAACATAATAAAAATCAACCCATTTTGATTCGGTTTTCGACCCTACTTTTCCCAAGTTTCGGTTCACGGACCGATCTCCCATCCGGTTCAAATCAACTTTTGACCAATTATGGATGAGGTTGTGCCCTATTTGACCGGTTAGTTCGTGCAATTTGAACCGAATCAAACGATCTTAGTTTAGTAATGACCGAGGCCGTCACATTTCAATCCGGTTTTCCGACGCTACTTTTTCCAATATTCAGTTTCGATTCGTTCTTGACTCCGTCGGTTAATATGGGACCGATGATCGATCTACGTTTGTGAGTTTCTTGATTCATTATGTGATATGTTTACTAGCATTTTAGAAAAAAATTTTTCCTATTCGTTAAAAAAGAAGTATTATTTGAGAGAGTAAAAGTTATGACTATCACTAATTATCAAATACAATTTTAAATATATAATAATACTTATTCGATACCTATCATATATTTTATACGCAGTTAATGGTGGATTATATGCTCATTTCATAATGTTCAGGGAGGTTTTGTTAATATAATGAAACCCAGACAAAGAAGCTTCTGTTCATATTCTTCATCTGGTGTAGATAGGAAGAAAAACAATTTAAAAAAAAAGAAATATTTCCAACAATACTTTGTATATTAAATACAGTTAAGTATTAATCATCTAGTAATTATTTGATTAATTAATTGGGTCATAAAAGATAGCCAGGTTGGCAACGGTGATTTCTGTCCAGACCCAATGAACCTCACAACTTTTTAACAATTAAAATATCATTTCTATTTTTTTTTTGGTAAAAAAATATCATTTCTATTTATTACTTTAACTTCACACCTTGTATGTATATAGTATATGTATACAATACAGAAAATAAAAACAACATATTCATCTGTAAAATAGTCAATATTTAGTTGTACAAACATATTGTAAATTCGAGTAGCTACAAAAAAAGAAAGATTTCTGAAAATAAACCGTCCTCAAGGTTTTTACGACCCTTTTACGGTTTAATATAACTCTAAAAGAACCCGAGATTAACCAAAATAAATATAGCATTAAAGAAGGGCACCACTTAATGTTACTCCTCTATTTTATGTCAACAAAACATAAATATGTCGTTTTACAAGATCAGATTAAAACACACAATTATATAACGTGTTATGTGCGTCAGAACGCTGATCATATAGATATCCATTTATATCGTAATTTTTAAATGTACCGGCGAAAATCTCTATTAGTGATCATAATTACGCACTTCGCGTGCGTAGTTAATAAGGTCTTGAACTACGCTTTTGGAAAGCGTAGTTGGAGTTACAAAAAAAATAAAAATATCAACTACTCATTAGGGGAGCGTAGTTAGAGTTCCGTAAAAAAATAATTTAAATTTTTTTTGGGAACTCCAACTAATCTCCCCAGACGAGTAGTTGATATTTTTATTTTTTTTAAACTTCAACTACACTCCCCAACAACGTAGTTGACGACGCTAACAACTACGCATGCGAAGTGCGTAGTTGGGGTGACAATTATAGATTTTCGCCGGTACGTCTATAACCCCATTTATATTACCTTGATAACATTTAAAACTTTGACTCATTATTTTAATTATAAAAGTAAGTAATTAATACTTTCATTAACTTTAGCCATAAGTATATTTGTGGAGAGTTTTTACATAAAATGTATCATATTTTTTTATATTTTTGTAAACTGTACTCAATAATCTTCAATGTCAAATACCTAATTATATTATCAGTGAATTTTATAAGAATATATTAAAAACTATCATAAATACTCAAAAACCTAATTTTATTCAATACTAAGGGCTCGTATGGTTTTAACTCCGAAATCGGAAACGGAATGGAAACTAATTTAGTTCATACGTATACCATTATTCATGAAAGTTTTTGGAATAATTCCTTGTGATTTGAAGTAATTGGAGTAGAGTTTGATTAATTTTGATACCCTGTAACAAAATGTGGGAAATCGCGTGCATTTTGGCTTAAACCACAAGGAATGATTACATACAATTTCATGAATAGGGATATAGATATGAACTAAATTCGTTTCCATTCCGTTTCTGTTTCCGGAGTTGGAACCAAACGGGCCCTAAATGTATTGGATTAAAAAGTGGTTAATTTTCATTAATAAAGGCTTAATTAAACAAGTATTTGAATGTGGTGAGCTGTATTATTGGATTCTTATATAATAATCAAAGGAGAAAGATGCTTTGAATTGAATTTGTTCCTGTAGGTATAACAAAATGTACTGATATTATAAATAGAGGTGACAGCCTTGTCACTCAATATATTCATCATACAATCAATCATGGCTCATATTGTTAAATTATCTACTCTGCAGCTTCTCATCATCTTCTTTCTTCTAATTTGATTGGCTTCTTATAATATTAATTCAAATAATAATTTATTTTAACTTTATAAATTTATAGTATGATGCATTTTATCTTTTGTAAAGTACTGTAATTTCTCACATATACGATAACTTAAACTAATATAAAATATATGTACAAATCTTATTACAAAATATTATTATATAGTAAATTTAAATATAAATATCACCTTAAAATTTGTTGTTTTTACGACAAACCATCTTTTTTTTTAAAAAAAATGATCTTGTATATTTTTATATTTTTTTGATATTGGAAAGCATGCAGAATAGACTATCTTCTAGAGGTAGTCCATCCTTATGAATGAGAACACAAAGTTCAGGATCATGATAAAAGTTGGTGTTGGGTGTCGAAATACTCAAATGGGTTGATCGGTCTACAACACAGTTTACTTCTCTGAAAGCATGCATAGTCTGGACTTCGTCAAAGATACGGAGGTCCAGTTTGGAGTCGGAAATAATCATCTCTATCTCCCTAGGGCAAGTCCAACAACTTTGAAGTGTCATAATAACACATAGCCGTTGTCCCCTTCAATTTCAATCTTTTTTATTTGTAGTCTAATTGCCTCATGAAAGCCTAATTTTAGGGCAAAAGCTTCAGCTTTTGGAACCGAGTTAAAGTTATTTTTTTGGCATCAAGGCTTACGACTTTTCCATTGTGGTCACGGATCATGTAACCAATACAAGTGATTCTGGAGTCTAATTTTTAAACCGTCAAAATTTAGTTTATAAAAGCCCGGTTTTTGGTTTATCCCATTTAATGTTATGTTTTTTTTTCTTATGGTAGAATTTACATTCCTTTGTTGTTTAATGTCATAGTCATCTTCATCAAGAGTGTTGTCCTTCCATCTATGGATTTGATCTTTGATGAAGGTGGTGATCTTGTTGCATGACCCAATGGGTTCATTGCTAAAGATACTTTTGTATAGTGTGTTATACTAAATATAACTGTAACCCGAAATCTTAGACTCGGGGTGCTACGGGTTAGGAAATCACAATGGGTCCCAACTCTAACTCGACAGCAATATTACCGGACCTTACAACAAGACACAAATGTCCAAATTTAGAACTTGTTTTCTTTTCACAACCTCGTACTAGCGATCCCTAGGGCGGCGTTTCAGATGGGGACCTTCCTGGCGGCCGGCGGGGTGCTCCTCCTGGCGTTGTGACGGTTTCCAGCGTCTCCCTGGCGGCGGTGTTCCCTCCTGCCCTCCTCCGAACGCCGGCCTTTCGACGTCCCGTCATGCCCTATTCCGGTCCCCTTCGGTGCGTCGGCGGTGTGATTGTGCTCCCCTGGTGGCCTACGACGTGCAATCTTCTTCCAGTTCAGTCTTCTTCGGTGTGCAGTCTTCCCCCTATTCTGCAGTTTAGTCTTCTTCTAGTTCAGTCTTCGGCGTGCCCTTTACTGCCCAGGTTAGTTCTTCGTATCTTCTCCCCGTCTCGTTGGCTTTTGTGCCCGCCTGCTGTTGGGTTACCGATGGCGGTGGTTCGGTTGTTCGCTGTTGGTTGTTGTTGATGCACATGTTTTGCTTGGGGTTGCCACCCGTGCGGGTTCATTGCCCTTTCGTTGGGCGTGACAGCGTCCGTGATGGCAGAGGTAAGGGGCTTACCCCGGCTTACTTCATTAGGCACTTGTGGGATATCCATTTGTGTGTTGACCTCCTTCTTGGGTTTAAGTCTCTTGTTGGCTCTGATCAAGGTGTTTATGATAAGTTTGTGGAGGTCCTTAGGCAAGTCGGTCTTTGGTTTTGTGGTGAATGTTGCGTCACGTACACGGTGTCTAAGAACTGTTTTCATTCGGATGGTGTGGTTGAATCCCCTTTGTCTAATGATGGGTCTATTGCTTTCTTTATCCATGGTTTTCCTCAACCTTCTTCTATGGTCGCTTCTTCTATGGATATTGTGGATGCGGTGATGGTTCAAGGTGCTCCTGATCTTGATGGTGGGTTTGATGTGTCTTTGGTGGAGAAGGTTTTTTAAGGCCGATGTTCTTACTGTGAAGAACGTCCCGTGGAAGTGCAGGTTGAGTTTTGCTAGGGTTCTCAAAGACGCCCTTGATCGGGTTCTTTCTAATCCCTCTTGTATGTCCGCTTGGGTTTGTCTCCTTATTTTACCTCAATGTATCCTTCATCGGTATAATCCCAGGTTTTGTTCTGAAAACCGGTCGGGTATGAAGCGGAGTTTGCAGACCGAAAGTATTGCTAGAGCCACTCGGTTATGGAAGGAACCGGGAGGTATCATGTGTCTCGTTGAGGAGCTTCTATCTCCTGTGTTTGATTCCCACCCCAAGGATGCTGATGATAACCAAGCAGAGGTTAATATGAAGCAATGTAAAAGGAAAGTTAGTGATGGTCATTTTGCGGAAGCCATTCATATCCTCACCTCCTCGGGTATTGCTCCCATGTCTGAGGACATTCTCCGTGGGCTCCTGGATATGCACCCGCCTTCCCTGCCTCCTTACATACCTTTTCCGATCAGATTCGGAGATGCTATTCGGGTTAACAAGAGTTTGGTCCTTTATAGGATTAGGAGTTTTTCTAAAGGCACTTCTTGTGGTAGGGATGGTTTGCAGGTCCAACACTTGTTAGATGCCCTTGGTGAGGGTGTTGTTGCTGATGAGCCGATTGAGTCGATTTTTAGGGCTATCAACCTTTTTTTTAGGGGTTGTTGCATGGACACCCTTAGTGAGTACATTGCGAGTGCTCCGCTCACGCCTCTCCTTAAATCGGGCGGCGGTATCCACCCTATTGTTGTTGGATCTATTTAGAGGCGACATGTTTCTAAAGTTATTGCTTCTGCTATTGGTAAGTCCCTTGGACCTTATTTTGAGAATGCTTAGTTCGGGGTTGGGGTTTCTGGTGGTGGGGAAGAGGTTTTGCATGTGGCCAATCGGTTGGTGGAATCTCAGGGAGAGGACGATAGTCTCTCCATGCTTTTGGTCGATATCAAGAATGCTTTTAATCTCGTTGATCCCACTTCTATGATTTCTCAGGTCCGAAAGGTCTGCCCTAATATTTCTTATTTGGGTTGAGTTCTACTATGCCTGCCCTGCTCGTCTTTATTATGGGGGGCATGTCCTTTATTCTTGTCAAGGGGTTCAAGAGGGGGACCCTCTTGGCCCGCTGCTTTTCTCGCTGATTCTCCACCCCCTGATTCGGAAAATTTCGGATAGTTTCCGGTTGAAGCTTAATACTTGGTACCTTGATGATGGGACGTTGATTGATGATACCCTGATGGTTAGTAAGGCGCTTGACATCATCAAGACGGATGGTCCCGCTTTAGGCCTTCACCTTAACATCGATAAAACGGAGATCTTTTGGCCGAAGGTTGATCCGTGTAGTTGTGAGTCTAGTGTTTTTCTTGAGCATATAGCTAGGCCGCTTGATGGAGTCAAATTGTTAGGTAGTGCTGTTAGCCTTGACCCGACCTTTTGTTCTCGGGTGGCTCTGATGAGGATTGAGAAAACGAAGTCCTTGATGGAGGCCATTATGAGATTGGGGGACCCCCAGTGCGAGTTATTGCTTCTTCGGACCTGTTCCGGTGTGTCACGTCTTTACTTCGCGATGCGGACTGCTCTTCCCTCTCATTTTTCCGAGGTTATGAGGGTCTTTGATCATGTCTTACGTTGTTCGGTCGAGCAGATTGTTACCGCGGGAGGGGTTGGATTTGGCCCTCTTCAGTGGCATCTTACTACTTTGCCAATTAGTGACGGAGGGCTTGGCATTCTTTCTTGTGCTGATACTCTGCACTTTGCCTTCTTGGCTTCGAGATCTCAAGCCCGTGGCTTGTAGAATCAGATCTTGATTCTTTCTGGTGTTTTAGGCGATGGTGTTGCTTTTGAGACGATTGTTGCTAGTTGGGTCAATATATGTAAAGATTACGACTTGGACATGAGTGTGATGCGCCCAACCCCCATTTAATGAAGAAACTGGCTGGATGTTATTACAATATCGTGTATAAGTATTTTCTGAGGACTTTGACCTTTCGATTAGGCAGAAGGCCTTAGTTGAAAACCTGAAGTTACCCTTGGCTCAACAGTGGCTTAAAGCGGCCCCATATTCTGGTCTTGGTCAGGTTATGAACCCGGCCACCTTCCGGACCGTCGTTAAGTACCGCCTTGGCATTGACATCTTTAGAGAGGGTCCCAAGTGCCCTGCTTGTGAGAAAGGCATTCTGGACGCTTGGGGTGACCATGCTCTTGCTTGTGCAGTGCAGGTTGGCATTAAGCACCGGCATAACATGGTCCGTGATGTCATTTTTGATGATTGTCTTAAGATTGGGATTTCTGTTCGAAAGGAAGTCATACTGGTATGGTTGATGGTGGTGGTGGGGAGCTGCGCCCCACCGACATCCTTTTCTATAATTGGTTTTAGGGAAAAGACACATGTGTCGACATCACTAGTACTTCTCCTTTCTCTTCATCTGACCTTTCTAGTTTCATCCCACGTAAAGATGTTAGGGTCGCTGCTGATAACAAGAGAAAGAAGTATGCGGACGTCTGTAGCGCCAAGGGATATCATTTTCTTCCCTTTTCCTTTTCCACGTTTCGTGATTTGGGGATGACGCGGTGGAGCTACTTAGAAGATTGGGCTCGATTGCTAAAGAGCTACCCGAATATAGTAGGAGTAATTGCTTTATTTTGACTAGGATTGCGATTACTATTCAAAAGGGATGCGGAGCCCAACTTGTTAGTCGGCTCCCTTCCAACGGCGTGTAATATGCTTTCCTTCGATATTATATATCCCGTTTATAATAATAATAATAATAATAATAATAATAATAATAATAATAATAATAATAATAATCCAATATCCTACTAACGTCACTACTCAAACGAACACCCGTCCTATAACGTAAGGGAACCCCGACTGACCAGATCCTCCGGCTCACTCGACAGCTACCATATCCTGCAAGGCATCTAACAACATGGATAAACAATTAGCTAACTATAATATAAAGGAGAACACTTAAGCAAAATCATATATAACGCAGAACGTAAACACATATCATGTTATCAAAAATTCCTTTTAGTTATCTTTATTAACGTCATTCATATTATCCAATTACACTTGTGGAACGAGAAATCTACGACTCTCGCCTCCGGTCCTTTATCCAACTGGAGTTGTTCGGCGCACCTCCCCGTATACACAAGTAACACAGTGGAGTGGTTCAATACCCTCCCCGTATACCACATCTGGCATAGTCGCGAAGAACATCCCAGACTCCCTCATGAGAGTTGAGCAGATTGCCACATGATATAACCACATAAACAAACACCACTCAAACATTCAACCAATACACAAAAACAGCTAAGTAAGTCCCAAGGATTTATCTGAATCAAGATAATCCTAGATCAACAATGCTCCACTCCCGCAAGAAAAACTCTCCATGCATGATCACACAAGGCGTACATGGATTAATCGATTATCCGACACTAGAAGTCTCTAACTCCTAGGGCACACATGACTATCTTGAGTCTATCACAAATACCCATATCTCATAAATATATCAACCATTCAACACAATCCATAAATCTGAAAACTGTATCAAACATTTTTCCCTATACTCCTCATCTCACAACATGACTTCAAAACCATTCAAGGTGTTCATTCCACAAAGTATACTCACATCACCACTAACTGGTATTCGCATAAGTTCTGCTAGGTCACAACTGTTAGCATGAAATATTGTGATGTTTTAGGCACGTTTTCTAGATATATTTCATCCATATTGGTGTTCATTGATAAAGCATTTAAGCAATTGTGAGCTAGTTTGTTCTTATTGTCGATATAGAGGTCTACATAAGCTTTGTGTTGATTGTAGGCAAATAAGAGCTAATTCCGAACAATTTAAGAGAGATTGGAATGAAGTGAGCATATCTAAGGATTGAGGACACCACAAAGAAGCTAAGGAAGATGCTAGGATGAGGAATAACACAAAACTAAAGGAATTACGAGCAACCATTGCTTCCACGCTCTAAAATACGGCCGTAATAGAGTCCACGCTCTAAACCACGGCCGTGGAACTTTGGCAACACAAGCGTGGAGCATTCCAGAGGGTTACACGGTCGTGGAAGTTGTGAGGAACCGTAATCAAAATCCACGCCCTAAATCACGCTCTAAACCACGGTCGTGGAATCTCCTTTGACCGTGATTTAGGCGATCTCTTGACGTAATAATTGAAGCCATGATCTTTTGCACAATGAGCTGGACACATATTTTATTTAGCCCTATAAAAAGGCTAAAGGAAGGAGAATTCCGGGACTTCGCTTGGATCTCGCTTTGGACCTCGCTTTGAGCCCTGTTTAGAGACTCTCGCTTAGACGCTGCATAATCCGCGCTTGGAGATCTCGGTCCACACCATTGCCTAGGGCATTTCGCTTGGAACTTCATTCCCGCGCATTTAGGGTTTCATTGGACGTATGGAGGTTACGTCTTTCATCCTTAGATTTGATTAGAAGACGGATTGACATCCCGTTCTTCGTTCTCGTCAAGGATTGTGATTGGTTTGTGTTATTCTTATTCTGATATACATTATACCATTATTTTTGGATTTGATTTTGACTTGAAGTTTATTGAAGGTTTTCGAAGGTTTTCATCTTTCATTATTCTTAATCTTAAATTTGATATCATAATGACTGTTATTGGCTAAAACCCTTTAGCAATTCTAAGGTGAAGGGTTGATAGTTTTGGCTTAGATGATGATAGATCGATCGTAAACAGATTGGACCCTGAGAGTTAGAGAGATCTCGTCGACGAACAGAATCACGGTCTGTTCTTGAGTTTCCACGACTGTGGAACTCAAGATCTCGCCGTAATTTCCCCTAGTTTACGAACTTTGCTTTTACTTTAATCCAAAGTTAAATATTTGCTTTAACTTAGTCTTGGCTTACCTTTTCTAGGTAGTAGTGAAGCCTCAACAACCTCTACTTCGATTTCGAGTGTCACAACCTTAATCGGTTTAGTTAGTCTTGATCCTTGGGTTACAAGTTTGGGTATTTGAGATTAATTCTTGTCTTTAAATCCTTTCTATACTGAAGCCTCAACAACCTTTATAGAGAGTGTCTTTAGATAAGTCATATAAAGTCTTGGAACTTCACCGTACATTGCTTTACATTCGTATACCTTTGCAAACCTCAACTCTGTCTTTATACTTATAGAATATCTTGAATCGATTGCCACAATTGGATACTTGGATCTTTAGGGTTGCTGTTTTCCCCAATATTTGCAAAGCTTCACATATTTACTTGCTTGATAATCTACAATTGGATTTAACCCCCCAAATCCCTGTGTTCGATACTCTGGAATACTTGCTAATCTACGTCGATCCATACACTGCGGGTTCGCTTGCTTGATTCTAGTTTTATAAATTTAAAGCTTATTTGCACGCACGCTAAGTGGCGAACAAGTTTTTGGCACCGTTGCCGGGGATTTGGTTTAGGCCGAATTCGGTTGTCGGTTGTCAAGCTTGGGAGCTTAGCTCTTGTTATTTGATATCTCTTGTGAAGTGATATTTGCAGGTTCTTTTAGGTATATGCGCAGGTGTAGGAACAACACGGACCTCTTACCTCTTGATCAAGAACTTGAGAAAACTTTGAGGAAGAAGCTCAAAGAAAAGAAAATGGCTGAAGAAACAGAACGTGATTACCAAACGGAGTTGGCGGAAAAGGATGCTCAACTCCAATGTAGTGAGAAGACTCGCAGAGAGGAAACGGATCGTCATCAAGCGAAAGTTGACGATCTAACGGATATGGTATTCCAATTGAGGATGGATATGAGCGACTTTAAGAAAAAGAAGAGCAGGAAATCCTCAAGGAGATCCTCAAGATCGGTTAGAGCCCATTCATCCAGCGATGATAGCGACTCTTCCATGCCACCATTAGAGGAAATTGATCCAGCGATCAATGTAAACCCATTCGTTCCAAGACCGGCGGCCAATCGTCGTGTTCCAGCTAGGAATGTGGAGGCCGCTCGAGTAGATGAAAGACCAAGAACTCTTGGTCAAAGGATGGATCCAGTTCAGCAACCACACCGTCTAGGTGTGAACTTTGATGCTGATGATATGCAGGGGTTTAGCTTCAACCCACAAGTCATTACTATCGTTCGCCAAAATCAGTTTGGGGGAACGAGTGTTGAGTCTCCACATCAACATTTACAGAATTATGAGACTATGATGGAGACCATGAGACCAAAGAATGTAACTAACAACAACTACAAGATCAAGCCATTCTTTTTCTCTTTGAAAGGGAAAGCTTTATATTGGTTCCAAGCTCTTCCAAATGGAAGAATGGATACATGGGAGGATCTTTCTTCGGAGTTCCTCACCAAATTCTTTCCGCCATCCAAAACGGCGGAGTTGAGAGGTAAGATCAATGCATTTTCCATGAGATCTAACGAAAGTTTGTTTCAATCATGGGAGAGATTTCAGGACCTACTATTGGATTGCCGACACCATGTCATTTCCAAGTTGGAGCTATTAGAGATATATTACAAGGGGCTGGATGTGGAAACACAATTCAAGCTCCAATCCCTCTCATGTGGTTCATTCATGGACATGAGGGAAGATGACGCTTGGGACTTCATTGAGAAGCAAGCCCGAGTCATAGAGAAGTACTCCCACCGGAAGGTAGAAGCACACTACGTGGAGCAAGGAGCTAAGCTAACACAAGGCGCTCAAACTCAAATCTTCTCTCTCAACACGGAGATTAAAGAGTTGAAAGAGGTCATAAAGGCTAGCTTCCCAAAGTCTAGTGAGAAGGATGTTGGTTACTTAGGAAACAACAATAACCACCAAGGGAATGAGAATACCAATCGAAATAACCGGAACAACAACCGGAATAATTGGAACAACAACAACAACCGGAACAACAATTGGAACAACAATAGGAGTTCAAACAACAACAATTGGCGTTCTAACCAACAAAATTCCGGTAATTCTCATCCCAATTCTGAAAATTCACTAACTCCACCTTCTTCTTCTTCTTCCACTCCTTTGAAAAGCCAGGGGCAAACATCAAATAGTGGAAGCACTTCGGGGAAAGAGAAGCCCGATCCCACGTTGGAAACAATCTTGGAAAAGCTCCAAGGATTGGAGAATCGCATCGTTAAAGTCGATGATCACATCACTAAGGTTGATAAAGCCCAAAAGGTTTTAGAAAACCAAATGTTTAGCCATGCTGAGGAAGTTCCTAGGAATCAAGGAGAACTTCCGGGAAAGACGGAGGATAACCCAAAAGGAAGGGTAATGGCTATCACAACTAGGAGCGGAGCAACCACCATCGACCCGCAGCCTAAGTTTGTAGAAGTCCCCGTCGAGAAAGAGAAAGAAAAGGGGAAGGAGAAGGAAGACATCTACATTCCTCCTCCAGCTTACAAACCTCCCCTACCATTTCCACAATCTAGAGTAAGAGCGCGTCTAGACAAACAATTTGGTAAGTTTATAGAACTCATGAGCAAACTGCATATTAATATACCTTTCATCGATACTATTGTAGGTATGCCAGCTTATGGGAAGTTCTTGAAGGAAATCCTCTCTAACAAGAGGAAGTTGGAGGATTTTGGGGAGGTCAAAATGAGTTCGGATTCTTCGGATCTCATCAAGACTATGAAGGAAAAGATGCCTCCGAAATTGAAGGATCCGGGATCCTTTTGTGTTCCCATAGGAGTGGGAGATGTCACATATAACGCATTATGTGATTTGGGAGCAAGCGTGAGCATCATTCCGCTTGCCTTATGCAGGAAGATCGGTTTAGGCGAACCTAAACCGGTGAAGATGACGTTATACATGGCGAATCGATCCATAACTCGTCCCGTCGGAATTGTTGAAGACGTCCCGGTCAAGCTTGGTAAGTTCTATGTTCCTATATATTTTGTTGTGCTTGACATTCCTGCAGATAGTCCGGTCCCGATCATTCTCGGAAGATCGTTTCTTGCAACATCCGGCTGTATAGTCGATTGCAAGAATGCTAGACTCGCCTTTGACATAGGAGAATGTCACGCTAGGAAATAGCACAAAAAGCTTTCCATTTATAAACTCGATCTAATCTCCTAAACTACCTAGCGAAACCCGCAGTGTACGGATCGTTATGTAGGAAGGAAAGTATTCCAAGGTCGAACACAAGGACTGAGGCGAAATCAAGTCATTCAATGATCAAAGATAGTGCAAATCTAGTCTAAGAAAGGAGAAAGAAATAAAGAAATGAAAATGATGATATTTTTGGTTGGGTTTTTGTGGTGATCAAGCAAAGATCACAAATCAAGCAAGGTAATAAAACAAACTAACAACTCAAGCTAGCAAACAAACAAATGACACAAACACAAGATATGAGATCAAAGAGAGAAAAATAGATTCTAGAGGTCAAGATTTCCGGTTATGGCATTGGACTCAAGGTTCTAAATATTCTAAGGACAAAGCTGCGATGTTGGGAAAGGGTGTTTCTCAAATGGAAGCAATTACCGGGTAAGTCTCTCGCTTCACTAATCCCGCACCAAACTCCTATTACCGGGTAAGTCTCAAGGAGGTAAAGTTGAGAATTCTACACAAACCGGACACTACTTAAGGGGCAAACCTCTCCTTACCGGGTAAGTCTCGGAAAAGGTATGTCTCAAGCAACAATCCTAGCACACTCAATCCAATAGCGGCTTATGAGGCTCACTATTACCTAGAATTCATCATCTTAAGTATCTAAGATCGGAAATCATCGGGTAGATCTCTTCCCTCACTTAGGTTGATAGCATTAGGTGATCCTAAGCTAAATTAAGCTTAATAAACACTAGGATTTCAACAACCTAACACCCTAGCATACAGATTCATCAATTAAGGAGCAACAGAGAGGAAAATCGGGTCGATCATGGAAAAATCGGCCGATTTAACTGAAGAACAGCCCGATTTTTCCTTCTGGAATGGGTTTCGTGCATACAAATTATCCTAAACTCACATATAAGTCCATTCTATCATCACCCAAGCCTTAACCATCAATCCATCACTCCAGAATCACAATAAACTAGCCAATAACATGCATTTCAAGATCTAAAATCATCATACAAGCATACATGGTTTTCATAGCAAGAAGATGAAGTAAGGAAATGAAAGCAATGAAACTTAGCTGGATTTGAGCTCAAAACAAGTCTTTCAACAAACCAAATGTAGCTCCAAGTCGGATCTTACAACCTTCAACAAGCTTCTTCACAAAAATCACTCAAATCTCACTACGAAATTGAAATCTACACTAATCTCCCTCAAGAACACCCACAAGGGTGTCTTGAAGAGAGCTCCCAATTGGAAGATTCTTTGGGAAGATGCTAGAGGATGTGTGTTAGGGAGAGAATGAATGAGAGGGCCAGCAACAGCTTTGAAGGACCACTTATATTCTCCACCAAGAGCAAGGCCGGACAAGAGATCGTGGGACACGTGGCTTAAGCTGTCAAAGGCCCAAAAATCGACCCAGTAGGAAAAATCGGCCGATTTTCCTGGGTGTAGGTCGATTTTCTTCAACAGAAACTTGTTATGATCATCTAGCCATGAGTTGCTCCAATGCTTGCACCAACAAGGGTCCTTGTGTCCTTCATTGCTCCAATTATGTTCCTTCAAGGCCTTGGATATGTACCACCATGAGGCTTGACCCTCGAATGTATCGATTAATGCCCAAAAGATCCCCGAATTACCTACAAAACCGATAAAAGGTAGTGTAGACGTCTTTTCTAGGAATATGCATGAATTGAGCGAAGACGTCATGAACCAATGCCAAAACGTGCATGAATGAGTGAGAAATCTATCTAAATGATTACCTAATCCTAAGTCATAAATCTTGTTATCAGAGAAGAAAAGGTAGAGTTCGTCCTTTCCACTCTAGTGAAGGAACCAACCTTCGATGAGGATATATTCAATATCCATGACGAAAAGCTATTTAGAGAGGAGGTAAGTGCTATTCTTTTCAAAGATCCCTTGCAAAAAGTTCTTTCTATGAGCATAATGGATATAGGGGAAGAAGAAGAGTGCAATGAGGCAATTGAGGCCTTAGAGACACAAAAAGAAGTGTATGAAGAAGAGTTCAAGAAACTCCACGATGAAGCAGAAAACGTACGAATCCACGGTCAGACAGCCTATTCCACGGCCGTGGATTTCACCAACAAAAGGGTGGAGCACTCCAGAGACTTACACGGTTGTGGATGAAGCAGAGCCACCGTATTCACTTTCCACGCCCAAAATCACGGCCGTGGAGAAGGCAGGGGTGCCGTGATTTTGGGTGAATCCGAAGAGAATTGTGCACCTTCCACAACTTCTCTTGATTCTTCTCCAACACCTTCTACTTCCTTAGACACCTCTAAGGAACCATCGGATAGTCCTCAAGAGCCATTGGAGACTCCTATAGTGATGGAGTTGAAACCACTTCCTACGCATCTAAGGTACGCATTTCTAGGATCTAATTCTACCTATCCGGTAATTGTTAGTTCAGATTTGAGCATAGATGAGCATAGTAAACTTATGGTTGTCCTTAAAAAACATAGGAAAGCCTTAGGATATACTATAGAGGATTTAGTAGGAATCAAACCTTCCCTATGCATGCATAAGATCTTGATGGAAGAGGACTTTAGAACTTCGTGACAACCTCGAAGGCGGTTAAATCCAACAATGAAGGAGGTTGTCAAGAAGGAAATTCTTAAACTACTCGATGCAGGTATCATCTACCCTATCTCCGATAGCAAGTGGGTGAGTCCCGTACAGGTAGTTCCGAAAAAAGGAGGAATGACGGTCATCAGAAACAAAAACAATGAACTCATTCCTACACGAACCGTAACAGGATGGCGGATGTGCATAGACTACCGCAAGCTAAACAACGCGACGAGGAAGGATCACTTCCCACTACCCTTCATCGATCAGATGCTTGAAAGGTTAGCACAACATTCGCACTTTTGCTATCTTGACGGTTACAGTGGTTTCTTTCAGATCCCGATACACCCGGATGATCAAGAGAAGACCACATTCACGTGCCCGTGGGGTACGTTTGCCTATAGGAGGATGCCGTTCGGGCTTTGCAACGCCCCAGCCACCTTTTAAAGGTGCATGATGGCCATCTTCTCAGAATACATAGAGGAAATCATGGAGGTTTTTATGGACGACTTCTCCGTTTATGGTTCCTCTTTTGACAATTGTCTTTCTAATCTTGCTCTTGTATTACAAAGATGTGAAGACACTAACCTAGTTCTTAATTGGAAGAAGTGTCAATTTATGGTGAAAGAGGGCATTGTATTAGGACACTTGATCTCTAGTAGAGGGATTGAAGTGGATAAGGCTAAGATAGAGACTATAGAAAAGCTTCCTCCCCCAACTTCGGTGAAAGGGATAAGAAGTTTTCTAGGACATGCTGGATTCTATAGACGTTTCATAAAGGATTTCTCTAAAATATCAAAACCGCTTACTAATCTATTGATGAAGGATGCAACTTTTGATTTCTCACAGGAATGCCTAGATGCGTTTAATATGATTCGGGAAGCTCTAATCTCAGCCCCGATTATCCAACCTCCGGATTGGAATTTACCATTCGAGGTTATGTGTGATGCAAGTGACGTAGCCATAGGAGCTGTGCTTGGACAAAGAAAGGAAGGGCGAACCCATGCCATCTACTACGTTAGTAAAACGCTAGATGAAGCGCAACTCAACTACGCACCACAGAAAAAGAATTCTTAGCCATTGTATATGCAATTGACAAATTTCGCTCTTATCTTGTAGGTGCAAAGGTGATTGTGTACACGGACCATGCTGCGATCCTGTACTTGCTTGCAAAGAAAGATGCGAAGCCTAGGCTAATAAGATGGATTCTTCTCCTACAAGAATTCGATCTAGAGATCCGCGACAAGAAAGGCTCAGAAAATTCTGTTGCGGATCATTTGAGTCGTCTACCACACATAAAAGACGACCATCTACCTATAGATGACTCCTTTCCGGACGAGCATTTACATATCATAGAGGAGTGCATCGACAAGATAGGTAAGGGTAATGAACCATGGTTTGCTGACTTTGTAAATTATTTGGTATGCCAGGAATTACCACCCAGACTATCCTCTGCACAAAGAAAGAAGTTCTTTAAGGACGTCCAGGAATACTTTTGGAATGAGTCTCTCCTCTTTAAGAGAGGTCCGGATGGCATTATTCGGCGATGTGTGCCGGAAGATGAGATGCAAAGTGTCATCCGACATTGTCATTCACTACCTTGTGGAGGACACGCTAGTTCGAACAACACTAGCGCTAAGGTATTTCAATCCGGATTCTTTTGGCCTACTTTATTTAAGGATGTGCAAACCTTTGTTTCCTGTTGCGATGCTTGTCAAAGAACAGGGAACATTTCCAGGAGAAACGAGATGCCTCTTAACAACATTCAAGAGGTAGAGATCTTCGACGTTTGGGGAGTCGACTTTATGGGACCATTCCCATCATCTTGTGGAAACCAATACATACTCCTAGCTATAGACTTTGTCTCGAGATGGGTTGAAGCGATTGCCTCTCCTACTAATGATGCCATGGTTGTGGTTAAGTTCTTTAACAAGACCATTTTCCCACGATTTGGGACACCACGGACTATCATTAGTGATGGAGGCTCTCACTTCATTGCCCGACGATTCGAGGCTCTACTAGCCAAGTATGGGGTGACTCACAAGATCGCCACTCCTTATCATCCACAAACTAGTGGACAAATAGAAATCTCAAACCGGGAAATCAAGGGAATCCTGGAGAAGACAGTTTCAAGGACAAGGAAGGATTGGTCCTTGAAGCTAGATGATGCGTTATGGGCATACCGGACTGCATACAAGACCCCCATAGGAACGACACCATACAACCTTGTATATGGGAAGTCTTGTCACCTACCGGTAGAGTTGGAGCATAAGGCGTTTTGGGCAATCAAGTGGTTGAACTTCAGCATGAATGAAGCAGGAGAGAAGCGTCTCTTGGACCTAAATGAGCTTGAAGAACTTCGCTTGAACGCCTACGAAAACGCCAAGATCTACAAAGAAAGAGCGAAGCATTGGCATGATAAGCATATCATCCCAAAGGACCTCAAAGAAGGAGATCAAGTTCTCCTCTTCAATTCAAGGCTTCGTCTCTTTCCAGGTAAGCTTAAATCTCGTTGGACCGGACCTTTTCTAATCAAACGTGTTTTTCCCCATGGTGCAGTCGAAGTATGGGGTGAAACGGGCGGAAGTTGTAAGGTGAACGGTCAACGGCTCAAGAAGTATACACCAGAACTCCAAGCTGAAGAGTTCGCGCCTACCGCACTCGAATAAGTGCGAATTTGGTCTAGCTACGGACCTTAAACAAAGCGCTTCTTGGGAGGCAACCCAAGGTATTGCATTTACGTTTTTGTTTTTGATTCATAACATAGAGTAGTTTAGACGTTTTTGCTTTGTTTTGCCTTCGATACCTTCCGGTATGTTCGTGTTTTTGGATGTAGGATCATTGGAGAAGGAGAAGAGAGGAAAAGGTTGGAGAAAAGTGACGAAACTTGGACTTTGGCACGTTACAGAGAGTTCCACGCCCTAAACCACGGTCGTGGAACCCTCTGAGACCGTAATTTGCAAAAGCCTTTGAAAAATCACCAAAACCACGGTTCCGTACAAAACCACGGCCGTGGAACCCCCGACAGACCGTGATTTTCAAAAATTTTTACGGCCACTATAAAAACCACGTTTCTTCACAAAACACACCACAAAACCCAAAACCACGCCCCTATTTCGCCGAATCCACTCCCCATCTCTCAATTCCTCATTCGTTAACCGTTTTTGACGATTCTTTGGCCAAAACATAAGCAAATCCAATCACCTACAAGATCCAAACAACAATTCGAGCGGCAATTCACCGGAGAAGGCACAATTCAGATTCTAAAATCCGAAAACCTAGGTTTTTGGTTCTTTCTCTCTCTCTTTGTCGATTTGGCTTCATATTGCTAGTATTTTTAGGAGAACTGATTGGAATTGGACTGAAATTAGTCTAGGGTTTCTTGTGGTTGAGATTGGTGAAATTCTGTTGAGTTTTGAGAAATCACGTGCCGAACCACGGCCGTGGAAATCTTAGAACAGACCGTGGATTTTAACAGAACATGGATTTTGTAAGGAGAGTATCTGGTAGGAATATGAACAAGAAGAGGAAAGGCAACGATGCCTCCTCTTCTAGAGCACCACCCGCTGAGCCTCCATCACCTCCATCATCACCATCACCACCTCCCCCTAGGATTCCCACTATCCATGAGGATCATTTAGCTGCTTTAGAGATGATAGAGGAGAGGGTGGTCATAGGACCTAGATACTTACTGCTTGAGGAGTTAGAGCCTCTACATGTGATAGGAGACCTCACTTGGCTTTTGGATAGAGCCGGTTTAGTAATCTTCTCCGCTATTCGGGAAGATGCTTATGAGGAGATCACTAGGAAGTTTGTGGTTTCCTTCGAGCACAGTCACGTAGACAGGACAATTTCTTTCCGGCTGATGGAGAGAAACTATGATTTTTCGATTAGAGAGTTTGGATCCTTCTTTGGGTTCCAGGAGACCTTTAATGGTCGATTCCCCAGTGGCGTGTACGCCAAGGATTTCTGGGAGGAGATTGCTATGATTTACGCCAGCGAGGACCGCTGGCAGCCTACTGATACCAAGGCTAGATTGATTTATCATCTAGCCTTGAAGATTGCTCACAGAGTGCTTTCTGAGTGTTTCTTCCCTAGGACGGAGACACCTCAGAAGATTAAGACAGACGAGCTCTTTTTTCTCTACAGTATGTTGTATGGTAGGCCAGCCGACTGCGCCACCCTCTTAGCTGCTACCATGAGCAAGCTAAAGAATAAGAGGGCTGGCAACATTGGATACGGTGGGATGGTCACCCACCTCGCTAGAAAGTTAGGGGTAGACTTCTCCGCTTGCACACGCATTCCAGCTAGACCCCTAGGACTTCGGGCCCTCATGACTAGAGGCATCATTTTTCCTACACATAGAGGTCCACCTTATGCTGCTATACCTTGGGAGAGTAGGACTAGGAGAGGAATTGAGTGGCTTCCTGAGTATTCCATTATGGCTGGACGCCATAACTGGAAGGAGACGTTCGCTGCCATGCATGCAAACAGATTAGTAGCCCCTCCTTATGTTCCACCACCACTAGTTGTAGAGGAGGAGATGAGAGGGGATGACAAGTTTGAGGGAGGAGTTGATCATGACTTTGGTACATTCCCGGATCAGCCGGATGTAGTTCTTGACATTCCTAGACGCTCTCCTTGCCCAACTAGAACATCTGGCTCTTCCTCTCGCCGTGCCAGTGTGAGCGAGAGGCCGACTTGGATGACAGATCCTCCTGATTGGTATGGCACTCAGCCGGAGTGGATGGGAGCTCCACCAGCTTGGCATGCACAACCACCACCTGCACTAGCACCTTTTGACGCACCGGTGTGGTATAGCCAGCCGCCTGGCTGGTATGAGCAGTTGCCAGAGTGGGCCACCGACCTTTCCAGCAGGGTCGGAGCCTTGGAGATCCGTGCGGATGCCAGGGATGCACGAGCCGACGATCTTGACCATATGATGAGAGATGTCTACCGCCAGCAGTTCGGGCGGCATTATGATCCTGGCTTCTCCCCATTTCCACCACCGCCTCCACCTCAGTGAGGACATTGCATGATCGACCTTGTAGCCGCCCCACCGCCGTTTTGTGAGTTCTTTTTCTTTCTTTCTTTTCTTTATTTTCTTTTTGAACATTAGGGACAATGTTTGTTCCAAGTATGGGGTGGGGTGTGACTAATCGTCTGTAATAACTCTTACTCACTTTGTATGCTTTTATCGAGACTACCTTGCATGTTTCATTCTATTGTTACACGGTTCATTATTGCATTGCATGAAAAAGCTTTTGAAAAACCCATAAAAATTGAAAAATTTTGACAATTTTTGTGCTTCTAAAGAATAGAGATGACTTCTATGATAATCACCACTTGTGAACTGAGTTTTGATGACAATCGCATGCTTAAACGAATAGTAAATTGAAAAGAAATTGAATGAGTTGATTATCCCTCTTTTGCAAGTTTCATAATGTGATGAATGTTACTTAAACAATATTAAGAAATCAAGGTTGAAATCACATCATAAGTTCTTATGCTTCTTGTTGAAATGATTAAGGCAATTCGATTTTCTTTCTTCTTTCTTTGATCATTTAGCCCCTCAAGGAAATAATGACCTCCTTTTACCTATCCGGGAATTTGGAGGAGTTGAAAATTTGGCATGTTTGATGTGGGAGGGCCATGAAAGCAATTATTTGCATTCAAAGGTATAGAAAGAAATTCTAGGTTTGGGGAAGTCAATCATGACGATGAGTAACTCGGCACCATTCACATAGCCGGGTGTTTGTGTCTTGCCAAAGTCGGATTGAGCGATATTCCTAGCGGATTATGGTATGTGCATCAAGGGTTTGAGGCATCTCGAAAAATTGAGAAATGCCAATCTCCTAGGCTTCGGTTTTTGTGCACCTCTGTCCATAACTCCAAAAGTAAAGTCGAAAAATGAATTGAAAAGAAGAGAGCGAAGCTCTAAGTTGGAAGTGCTGCGGAAACCGCAAAAGGAAAAAGAAAAGAGTTAGTTATCCACTTTCCCGGATTCATGCACCACATTCCTTAAATTTATCCTTCCTTTTCCACATTCTAGACCTTGTTTGAAAGTCCTTAAGATCAAAAGAATGATATATGACTTGGTGATCTAAATTGAAGTTTCTTATGATTGATTTTGATAATGTTTGAAGGTTATGATGCTTACAATGAAGTTTGATCAATTGATGAGTTTTCTTTCCTCTTTACTCTTTGATTATGTGTATGAAAGTCTTATAAACGAATGAAGCAAGATTTGAGAATGATCTATGGACTAGAAGCACATTCACCAAAAGATGTTTTGTTTTTGATAGTGCATACATATTTCATCCTAACTTGTGTTTCGAAGCTTTTGAAAGACCTTGCCTGGGGACAAGCAAGTGGCAAGTATGGGGTTATTTGTTAGCATGAAATATTGTGATATTTTAGGCACGTTTTCTAGATATATTTCATCCATATTGGTGTTCATTGATAAAGCATTTAAGCAATTGTGAGCTAGTTTGTTCTTATTGTCGATATAGAGGTCTACATAAGCTTTGTGTTGATTGTAGGCAAAAAAGAGCTAATTCCGAACAATTTAAGAGAGATTGGAATGAAGTGAGCATATCTAAGGATTGAGGACACCACAAAGAAGCTAAGGAAGATGCTAGGATGAGGAATAACACAAAACTAAAGGAATTACGAGCAACCATTGCTTCCACGCTCTAAAATACGGCCGTAATAGAGTCCACGCTCTAAACCACGGCCGTGGAACTTTGGCAACACAAGCGTGGAGAATTCCAGAGGGTTACACGGTCGTGGAAGTTGTGAGGAACCGTAATCAAAATCCACGCCCTAAATCACGCTCTAAACCACGGTCGTAGAATCTCCTTTGACCGTGATTTAGGCGATCTCTTGACGTAATAATTGAAGCCATGATCTTTTGCACAATGGGCTGGACACATATTTTATTTAGCCCTATAAAAAGGCTAAAGGAAGGAGAATTCCGGGACTTCGCTTGGATCTCGCTTTGGACCTCGCTTTGAGCCCTGTTTAGAGACTCTCGCTTAGACGCTGCATAATCCGCGCTTGGAGATCTCGGTCCACACCATTGCCTAGGGCATTTCGCTTGGAACTTCATTCCCGCGCATTTAGGGTTTCATTGGACGTACGGAGGTTACGTCTTTCATCCTTAGATTTGATTAGAAGACGGATTGACATCCCGTTCTTCGTTCTCGTCAAGGATTGTGATTGGTTTGTGTTATTCTTATTCTGATATACATTATACCATTATTTGTGGATTTGATTTTGACTTGAAGTTTATTGAAGGTTTTCGAAGGTTTTCATCTTTCATTATTCTTAATCTTAAATTTGATATCATAATGACTGTTATTGGCTAAAACCCTTTAGCAATTCTACGGTGAAGGGTTGATAGTTGTGGCTTAGATGATGATAGATCGATCGTAAACAGATTGGACCCTGAGAGTTAGAGAGATCTCGTCGACGAACAGAATCACGGTCTGTTCTTGAGTTTCCACGACCGTGGAACTCAAGATCTCGCCGTAATTTCCCCTAGTTTACGAACTTTGCTTTTACTTTAATCCAAAGTTAAAGATTTGCTTTAACTTAGTCTTGGCTTACCTTTTCTAGGTAGTAGTGAAGCCTCAACAACCTCCACTTCGATTTCGAGTGTCACAACCTTAATCGGTTTAGTTAGTCTTGATCCTTGGGTTACAAGTTTGGGTATTTGAGATTAATTCTTGTCTTTAAATCCTTTCTATACTGAAGCCTCAACAACCTTTATAGAGAGTGTCTTTAGATAAGTCATATAAAGTCTTGGAACTTCACCCTACATTGCTTTACATTCGTATACCTTTGCAAACCTCAACTCTGTCTTTATACTTATAGAATATCTTGAATCGATTGCCACAATTGGATACCTGGATCTTTAGGGTTGCTGTTTTCCCCAATATTTGCAAAGCTTCACATATTTACTTGCTTGATAATCTACAATTGGATTTAACCCCCCAAATCCCTGTGTTCGATACTCTGGAATACTTGCTAATCTACGCCGATCCGTACACTGCGGGTTCGCTTGCTTGATTCTAGTTTTATAAATTTAAAGCTTATTTGCACGCACGCTAAGTTGCGAACAACAACCTAGCATGATACTGCTTGAGAACCTACTAAGCTAAGAGGAAGGTTCAACGTACCACCAACGGTACTCACTGGAGGAAAGATGCGACCGCAACACAGGAAGACGCGACCACAGAGGCAAGCTTTGGGACTCCACGACCGCGGGAGTTGCAGGCCGCGGGGGCGGTGACAACTTCTAGACGCGGTTGCGGCTGATTGCAGGCGCAACTGCGGCGACAATTACATACTCGATATCTTCCATGATCCAACGTCAAACCTCATTCTCACACTTCAAGCTACTCTCTTTGCTTCCTTCCTAGCATTACTATGGGTGGTTACACACACGTAGATCCCCAACGTATAAAAGACAAATGTAGGGGAAGAGAATGAATGATTCTTACCCTTCTCTCTTTCAAGACCGCTCGGTGGGTGTTCTTCTGCACAAGAACGACATCTTCACTTGCTGCAACCTTTCTGTTCGTTTGAAGAAGGCTAGCGGGCGATCAACAACGTTGTTGACATTTAACGGAGAGAATGAAAGGGAGAAGGTGAAAGAAGGGAAGATAGGAGAAGAGAATCACTTACGTGAATGATGAGGCTGGGGCGGCTAGATTTCTGGAAGGAAGGTTTGAGGAATGAAAGGAAAAAGGGATCGGAATATAAGTTAAAAAGGGAAACAGATCCGACGGTTACAAACCGCAAATATCATGAACTGTTGTTTACCCGCACCCGCGGGAACCAATGGCCACACCTGCGGCGACTCGGCAGCGGGCCGCCTGAGCCGCTCTTGCGGAAACCAATGTGCCGCAGTCGTGGGTTGCGACCGCGGTGACTCCTCTCGAGTCTTCAAAACTCCGGTTCTTACAATAAGTACCAATAACCATTTAAAAAAATGTATATCAGATGAGTAGAATAGGGATGACAATCTCAACTGCAACGGATGGTTATTCGATAAACGGAACCATACAGACGGTTAAAAACCGATAAAATTAGGTGGTTCGGTTGCGGTTCCGAGTGAAAATATTAAAAACCATCATATGACCCACCAACCAACCCGGTCTCCACCCGACACTTAACTTTAAAAATCTGAAATTACTATTCTCCTACTAACTAAACCCTAGATTCCTAAACCGAATAATTTCTTCACTTATTAAAGATCACAAGCTTAAGTATTTTTCAAGTCCGATGAATTGATGGAAGCCGAATGCCGGCCAAGTTGAAGATGTATATAAAACAATTCGATTTATGATTTACAAATTTAGTTTTAAGATACTGTTGCTTTAGAATTTAAAGGGATGTGTAATTTTGAATTGTAAGTTTTCCTCGTATTATGTTATATTTGGTTGTTTGTTTTATAAGTAACTTAATTTTTAGGGTTAACATCAAAAAAATTCGACCCACTTGTACACTTTGATTATGGTTTAGGGTGAAGGGATCCTCATATGGGTGATGATTAGGGTGAACAATTTCTTAATATGGTTGGGTGATGGAAGTGATTCAATAACCCATCACCCCGTTCACCCGCGGTTAATTTATTAATCTAGTTATTTATTTATAAAAATAATAATCAAGTATTTTTCAAGTCCGATAAATTGACGGAAGCCGAACGCCGATCAAGTTGAAGATGTATATAATACAATTCGATTTCTGAGTTACAAACTTAGTTTTGAACTAATTTTGTGTTTAGATTTTAAGGGGGTGTGTAATTTTGAATTGTCAGTTTTCCACTCGAGTAATCGAGTAATCGAGTCATCAAATTATTGTTTTATGTTATATTGGTTGTTTGTTTAAATGTCACTTGATTTTGAGTCGACCCATCTGTTCACTTGCGGTTATTGTTTAGGGTGAAGGGATCTCGGATGAGTAATAGTTCGGGTGAACAATTTTGTTTGTATGGTCGGGTGATGGAAGTGATACAATCACCTATCAACCGTTCTTCCACGATTAATTTATTAATCTAGTTATTTATTTATGGGTGATTTTGCTAACTAATCCTTTTTCAGATTTCCTTAATGTAACTAGGTCATAGCAATAGTCTATTAAGTAAATATACCCCTTTTTTTAACTATTCAAATCTAATTTTATTTACCCTAACTTCTCCCTTCTCTTGTTTTCTTTCTTCCCGCATTCTGCCGTTCTCCTTCTCTGTCTTCTCTTCCTACCCCCTTCTCACCACACTTCATATATCTCCCTTCTCCCCAATGGACTGATTTGAATCCCCCAATAGACTGGTTCGAATCCCCTTATTCCCACTGCTTCAAGCTCACGTTCCAGGTATGGAAGTGGCTTCTGCACACAGTTGAAGATCATTTGAAAAGGAGGCTGGTATTTACGTCCCCCTGCCAACAAAAGGTTTGGTGTTTGTGCACTTAGGTGTGTTAAGTACTCATTGATTTGTACATTTTGATACCATGGAGCCTTCTACATCGTCATGGAGGGTCTAGTAATTTGTTTCTCCAGGTATGAAGGTTGCTCAACGTTCTAGGTATGGAGGTTGCTTCTTCAGGTACTCAAATTCTCTTCTATTATCAACCCTAATTTCCTCTCTATATTGCAATCTTCGTTCGAAATCTAATCTGGTCAGATCTAGATCTTGATGCATATCCAAATCTAGATCTCGATGGTTTGTCATGTGACGGGAGGTCATGAGGAAGGGCTTGTACTCCATGTAAGCAAGGAGAGTTAAGCTGAAGAAAGCAAGTGAGAAGGTGCCTCAAATCATCCTTATTGTACATCTCATTCTCAACTATCATCTACAACATCGACACCTTGAAATCCAAGGATCAGTCGGGTCCTTCTCCACAGCCACCGCCCTGTCTTCCCTGCCCAATGCCATGAAAGGAGACGAAGACAAGGTGTTAGTGGTGGTCGTCATCGTGTTGGCATAGGTGCTGCTAGGGTTGCTTTGGTAATTGTAGTTGTCGTAGTAGTTTTGCTTCCTTTCTCGATACTTGGGGGGTCTTGCCTTCGGCTTTGAGGAGAAGATTGATGATAGTTGAGAAAATTTAGTTAGTAAGACACTTTTTGTTTGTTGAATACTAATAGGCCCTATCAAATTTCTAATTAAGAATAAAGATAAAATAATTGAAATAGGCTAAAATTAAGGAAAGAAGTTAGAGTAGTTAGTTAATTGTGTTTATTAAAAACTGCCAAATATTTCAAAACCGTTTAAAAAAAATGGAACTGTATAAGGAAGATTCTGCAAATCTTTTACACCTTCTATCAACCGTAAAAATGAATTCTCAAATCTCAGAAGCAATTATCTCTCTTCCTCTCATCTACTCCATTGAAACTCGTCAAACTATCTTCAAAATTCGTCGTCGTCATCTTCAACTTGTCTTCAATAATCGCCGTCTTCATTCTCTACGTCTACATACAATACAATATGTACATAAACGTTTACATAATTTATGTACACAAAACATATATTCATACAATACAGTATGTACATAAACATTTACATAATTCATGTACACAAAATGGCGTATATCAAATACAAGAAATACTATTTTATGTACATAATAGACCCACAAATACAGTACATTTGTACCACTAGAAGGGAAAATCGATGAATATGGTACATAGCTGACAACAATCACCAATGTACATTTACATAAGAACGCAGTTAAGTAAAAAACACAAACAATATGTACAATTAAATACATACATATACCTACACAATATTAGAAGCATACACAAACTACAACAACACAATATTAGAAGCATACACAAACTACAACAACACCATTGAAACAGTTTACATCGAAGTATGCACAGAACGATGAAAGTTTAACAAAGAACACGTACCAACTGTTTGATGATGTCGACTCGAACACAAATCTCGATCGAATTGCATTGTATAACCGATGCCTGAAGATTGGAAGATTACAAAACCGTTGTGTTCGACTCGAATGCAAATCTCGATCAAGTCGCTTCACTCCGTTTCATAAAAATCGTTGTGTTTTCTTTCTATAAAAAATGGCGGAGACATAGTGTTCGACTTGAATGACGGATGCCGAACACAAGAAAGTCAAAACGCCATCTTTTGTTTTTGAAGAAGAATGACGGTGATATCCCAACAACGATTGAAGAAGAAGGTTGTTTAAAACTTCCTTGTTTAACAATTATTAGCATCAATTAGCATATTTATTAAAGGAAATAAATAATTATAAATAGGAGAGAGAAAGATATGAAATCTTTATTTTCTAGCATAATAAATCTTTTTTTGATTAATGGAGGGGCCTAATTTGTCAACTAAAACACATAAGTGCCTAGTTTATACACAACATTACAAAAACTACCTACTTAACCATTTTACCCAGATAGTTTGGGCCTTGTGCAACTGCAACCTAGATTCACTGTATGATAAAGTATCGATAGCGTAACTCAGGCATCGTTGTTGCTTCCAAGTTACATCCTTTTAAGTATTGGTGCATGATTAAGGCTTTTAAAGTTTAACCATTCAGATAAATTGTTAATTTGCATACGTTATTCGTTATAATCAAATTAATAACGACTTTATATTATTTAATCTGGAATGATTTTTTGTATGAAAATTCTTGTATTAAAATTTTAGTATGAATTTCTGGTATTAAAAGTTCTGATATGAAATTCTGGTATGAAAAATTATGGTATGAAATTCTGGTATGCAAAAACTCTGGTATGAACTTCTTGTATAAAGTTTTGGTATGAAAAATTTCTGGTATGGAAATTTTCTAGTATGAATTTCATACGAAAAATTTATTCCAAAAATTAATAAAGAAAATAAAAAGGCAAAAAAATAATAAAAGAAAATAAAAACACAAATTCAGTAATTGGAAATTAAAACTTACACTTACATAACAACTAAAAAAAACATCTACTATTCTTTTCTTTTTTTTTTTAAATAGAGTGGTTAATTACTTTACCTACCATTAAATGAATGTGGTAAAAAATAATGGGGTACACTTACCAAAACAAAACTAAAAAAGGCCTATTTGGCCAAATTCTTTCTTTATTTATATATATGAAATTAATGATTAAAGTATTATTAAAAAAATAATATATCATAATAAATAATTTTGAACATAATAAAAAATTACCAAAAAGTATATTTTATATAAAATATCTTGAAAGTAACTGTAAAAACTCCAAATTCTAAGAACTCGAGATGCTACGGTTTAGGACTTCACAATGAGTCTTGACCCTAGCTTGACAACAAGTTCACCGAATCTTGCAACAAGGCACAAATAAATCTCAAACAGAAATAAATAAAATATCAAAATGTCATAAACTAGAAACAAAGATAAGACTCCTAACCGAGTACTATAACTATAATGTCAATGCAACAAGAAATAAAGAACCCATATCCCGTCCTATAATGTACGGGAACCCCGATTGACCACTCCGACCAGATCACTCGGCAACATCCTTATCCTGCAAGACATCTGCAACATCGGATAAAACCATTAGATAACATTCTATATATTAGAATAACAATAATATCACATACACACATAAGCAGAAAATACTACATAACATGCTCACACATCAACCGGTTATTATCTTAATATGTGATTCACTTTTCTAATTCAACTTCTTTTGTGACACAAGGATCTCTCGAATCTCGCCTCTGTCCCCTTATACCAACAAGGTTGGATTTGATGCACCTCACTGTGTACCTGTCTGGGCTAGTCGCAAAGAACCTCCTATTCTCTTGTGAGAGTTGGGCAGTGATGTCATCACCCGTTACTAATAGGGTCATACAACAATAAAAGTCGTCCTAACAAGTTATCTTATAACACGCAACACACACTACTGTCACAATCAAGCTAACACACAGACGCCAGCTAAGTAAGCCCAAGGGATTACTTGTATCTAGGTAATCCCAGCTATCAGTCAACGCTCAGTTTCCCGCAGGAAAATACTCTACGCCTGATCATACAAGGCACACATATCATAAACCATCCGACATGCTACAAGTTTCCCACTTCTAGTCTCAATGATTCTCACAAGATCATATAAACAACACAACTATACTCTACACTCCCACATGCTCAAAACATACTCAAAGGACAACTAGAAGGTTAAGACGTATACCTAGCAAGTCCTTAAGCCGAAAGCTCGAGCTTATGAACCTACTGGAGGAAATTCGCGACCGTGGAGGATTGAAGGCGCAACCGCGGGGAAGCAAAGTCGGGGCGACTGACTCAGGGGTGCAACCGTTGTGACAAGAACCAAGACGCCGCAACCACGGTTGTCAAAGGCGCGGTTGTGGTGACAATGGTGATGACGCAACCGCAGCAGGGTGCAGGCGCAGTCGCAGAAGAACTCCAAAAATGAAGGTAAAGTTGTTCTTCGATGTGCAGCAAGGCCGGTGCCTCCTTGGCCGTCATTTATCTACCCTATCGTCCCCTACAAGACCAAATATACTACTCTCTGGATTCAATCAACGACACAAAACACAAGGATGTACGAGATCTCAAGAATGAGTCTTGATTCAAGGATACAAGGCAAGAAGAAGCAGGAGAAGAGGAAGAAGGTCTGCTTACCAAGTCCAGCGACTAAGAAGACGGCTCCCTGCCTCTCTGAGATACAATCACGTGAGGGAGATTGAAATCCAAGAGCTTCTCGTTGAGAGATGAATGAAAGAGAAGTCGATAGAGGAGAGGAAGGGAGGAGAATTAAGGAGAGTTTGAACGTGAACGTAAGAGAAGAAAAAGAAGTATGTTGCTTCTAGGGTTAGATGAAAGGCTGGACGAGGATAGGAACGCCGGATCCGATTTCCTCCATAAAGAAATCAAATAAACGAGGGTTACAACAGATTGACCACGATCTTCTGTTTTACCGCGACCGCGATCAAACACGGCCGCGGGGACTCTCACTAACAACCAGAATAAACATTTTTATAATAAACAAACAAAAAAGTTATAATAATAAATAAAAGCTAAATTTTAAAATAAATCATTTACCCAAATACAAAAAAATTGTATACTAATAATAAATACAATTATAAAGAGGTATTTTGAAAAATATAACAAGCCTATTTATTTTTAGTTGATTAATTAAGGATATTTTAATTAAACAATCTAAATTTTGACTATAAAATTATTATGGGTGATTTAAATTCATAATTTATATTGTATAAATGATTATGAAAGATTGTTCCTTCCAAAACACATGATGAAATGAAAATTGTGATACGTATTTAATACCAAAAACCAAAATTGGAAGTATAGTGAATCTTGGAATTTGAAATATTAGGATTGTTCATATGAATATAAAATATTATCACATTATATGTAGAATCACGATTTCAAATGTAATAGTATCACAAAGACTATAAGTCATGCCGGACAAGACAAAATTAGTGCATTGTGGGCCTTTCTAACTATATGCGGCTATGGTTGCTTCATTAGCTACATATTATAGGGTTATGGTCACAACTATCATATTAAAATATGTAATTGCATTTATATTATAAATACACATAGCACATATGCTAAATTACGGGGAAAATGTGTACATTTAATAAATTCGGGTTAGGGTAGGGTTTTTTAGAATTTTATATTCGTTTTTTGGATATCCGCTAAGTTGAGAGTTGTATTAAGTTAATTTATTGAGAATAGAAGGCGTGTAGTTTGAGTGTACACCGGATATAAGTACTCAGAATTTAATACCTTATAGGGTAACAAAATGTAGGGAATCAAGTGCATTTTGCCTTCAATCACAAGGAATGGTTCCATACAATTTCATGAATAAGGATATAGATATGGACTAATTTCGTTTTGATTCTGTTTTCATTTTCGTTTTCGGAGTTGGAAACAAACGTGCCTTTATAGTTGATTGAACCTTATATTGAGGCCCTTTGAGGGTATCATCGTATCCGGTTCAAATCTTACCATATATATATATATATATATAAAGTCTTTCGGAGAGAAGACTCCAACCCCTAATGGGCTTGTACCCTTACATGTCCGAGTCGAGCTTTCCGATCTGAACAGGACTAGAGCCCCACCCATATCGATCGACCTGTTTATCCGAACGGGTAAATCACTGTGACTTTGCCTAGCTCTATCGGGTAACATCAATGGATGTAATGTACTAGAATGCACGCCTATAAAAAATAGATATGCATATGATGACAATTTATACGCATACTCAGCCTATTTATATAAGACTCTTATATAGAGCTGAACATTGACATATCAAAGCTCAACTCAGTTATAAACGAGTTCAAACTAAATCTTAAACGAATTTCAAATTGTGCAAGAGTACATTCGGTTTTTTTAGGAAAATGAATGAGTTTGAAGGTACCGCCGAGTCATTTCAAGTTCGTACCGACCTTTATTTTTGAATAGATCAGATGATATAAAAGTTGTACGATATTATTCTATCCGAATGAATTGAGCTTTAACCGAATCAACCGAACTTTATAATTTTTCCATTAGTCATTACCCTGGTAAATTATAATAGTCACATATGAGAAGAATAACTTGAATTTTCATTCATTACAAGCAAGTGCCTAATTGTTAATTGTTTTTCTTAAATATAAAACTATTTTGATTATTTAAAGGTTATATTCTCTGTGTTTTTCTTCCTCTATTTAAAATTTGCCATGAATATTCTATTTGTTAACTCACAACCTTTCGTTTCACTCTAACAAACCATTTTGTCATTAAATATTATCACACATGTTTGTGGCTTGAAAGACTTCAACACATAGAATAATACGAAAAAATGGCTCTATAATTGGAAGAAAAAAAAAAGTTACATGTAAAGAGACGTAGGTTGGTTTTCTTCTTCATATTAGGAATATGATTGGGTCAACTTTTGTGCAGGCCGGCTCAATAGTAGTTACACGTCGTATCAAAATTCGATTCGAGAGTAACATATATTGGTCAGATCCAAAATCGAAATGAAGAGGTTATTAACCTCGATGTTAAAAAAATAACTTCAACACGGTAGGAAAAGATGAAGTTTTTGCTCTAAGATCTAATTTATTGTAGATAAAAAAGATCGAAATTGAGGATGATAATCTGTGTTTTATCAAGACACTCCAAAGTTTGTGTAGTTGTCCGTGAGAGATTGAGATGATTGTATATGACTTCAGACTGGATCTTCGTTTCTTTGACGAAGTCCAGATCATACATGTTTTCAGAGAAATCATCTTTATTGTTGGCCGATTAACCCATTTCAGAATCTCGACCCCAACACCAATTTTTTTCTTGATCCCGAACTTTGTGTTCTCATCCGCAAGAATGCTTTAGGTTGGACTTTCTCTAGAAGGTAGACCAAACTAACCGCTTTTCCGTTAAAAAGAGAGGTACACTTATACGATCTCGAGATCGTTTTTTAGCTTTTTGTCTTTAACTCATCCGGTTTTGTCGGCTAATGACGCTCTTAACATCCGGACTAGATACTTCATGAACCATTTACATAGGCCCTCCCAATATCAATTTCTCAATACGATATCGAGATTAAAGCTGAAATATGTATTCCACGTCGTAATATGGTGATAAAGATGCTAATATAAAATGTCAATGTGTTGCTCCTTCTATTTAGAATTAGTTTTAATGAAATATCGCTAAACTTATGTGTCGGGCACTCATATGTGCTAATATGCGCACGACTTCAATATACAATATCTTTTGACTTCAACATGGTACTAGAACATTTAGCCAAATGACCCGACCTTCGGTCTATTTGTTCGGAATAAAAAAAGATAGGGAAAAAAAGTAAAAAGTAGAAGAACCCAGATTTCAAATGAAAACAAATTCAAACTTGAAAAGGATCTTTCGAATTCTCGAAGAATGAGGGGCAACGGTTAACTAGGGTACCGTTGTCCCTGTAATTACACTTGTGGAGGCGTAACCTCTTATTGTTTTTTAGGATGAAATCTCTTTACTGGTTTTTAGGATGAAATCTCTCAGTAGCTTGTATACTTGATTGACGTGTATATACACTTGTATGTACACGACCTCGGTTCAGGATTTGTTCAACTTTAACAAATATATCATACTTGGACTGCAATATCCAAATTGTCACATTTCCACCATTGACAGAGAGCTAGTAAAATGCAGTTTTTAGTAGTAGAATCGATGTCTTTCCGTCAAGAAAAAATATTTATTTGTACCCCTATTTTAACTTTTGAACTTTAGCATGTGACACTTTGGTTGCTACTACTACTTTTTTCACCCACTTCACTAACTCTATGCAAGGAACAAAACTTAAAAGTTAATGGGTTCGATAAAAAAATCCATTATCACCTATTTAGCTTTCTAATTATTACACTTACACCGGCCTAAGAGAAAGAATACAAAGACCAAAAACTATAACTATAAAGTGTAAAGTGATTAGGATACTATAAAAGAATACAACCTTTGAACACGAATGCACAATTACAAAGATAATCTCCCACAAATTAATGGGATTGTCGAATATATGATGGGCTTTATGTTGCCATATGATGTTAGGGTGAAGTCTATTCAAAATGCTATTTGTAAATTTTATCAATGTCTAATCGGAAATAATAAGCTTTTACGTTTAAAAAGCAGGGATATTTCGAGTCTAGTAGATAAATCGGTGAATAACGTGCATCTGCGTTTGTATGTACACGACTCCAACTCGATGGTTCGTCTGTGCCGGACGTACTTTAACATGTGCGTTTGGAGGAAACGCACTGACTATTTGGGCTGGCCCAAGCGTCGTTGCTTTATAAGTTTCATTTATTCGGATATTCGACACGTATATCCGTTCCAGAATTCTCGGATCGGATTCCGGATAGTTTTGGATCGGATTCGTAATGTGATAAAAAGGAATTTTGACTTCGGATATCTAATCAGATAAGCCGGATCGGAACGGATATCCGGTAATGAACACCCCTAGTACCTACTCACTTGTTTGATTTTGTTGTATCTTATGATACTTTATAAAAATATATACACATACATATACCCCGGATATCCAAAGGTAAAATTAACTCATTCCATGTCCGATCCGGAGATCCGCTAAATTTTCTATGATCTTATACGGAAAATTAATTATCGAACTCAGATCTTCATTAATCGGATTACCGGATTGTCGGACCGGATCTAAAGGATCGGAATTTTATGAACACCCCTATCTAGTATATAAGGTTGTTCGACTGAGCTTATGTGTTGGGTTACACGTACATGCGCTATACACAACCCCTGTTCTACGGTTTGTTTATCCCGGACTTTAACGTCATTGTAAGAGAAGAAAGTATTCAAAATCATAGAGTTTCAAATTGCTTAAATAATTGTGTCTTAAAATATGAATAATAAAGTTTAGAGTTTTTGGTATAGACTAGAATCGTGTCGCAAAATATGAAGTATTTTAGTATGAAGTATTATTTATAAAATATGTTGATTTTAAACAAATTTATATATTTTTTTAAAATATCTATTTGGTTTTGTAATCGAAGTGTGAAATTAGTGGTTAGTTAATTCCGTACTTGAGATCCAAAATCAAGATTCGATTTAATCAATTCAACATTTGGGCACGAACCGAAATAAGAGTTTAATCAATTTCATACTTGAGTCCCGAAAACGAAATTGAGTTTAATAAATTTCCACTTTGAACCCTAACCCGAAATTTATAGTAATTTCTTTTGTAATGATATATTTAATTTTGGTCGAAATTGAGTAATTTTTATAAATAAAATATATAGGTATATCTAACGTACCCATAAAATAATAAAATATGATTGTTAATTAGTAAAATATAATATCAGTGGCCCTGAATTATATTTTCATCAATTCTTTTTAATAAAGGATTATTGATGAATTTAATTAAAATTTAAGTAGTTAGTAAAATTACCAATATATATTTAAAGGAAAAACAACCCAAAATAATACCAACTATCAGCATTCAATCCAAAATAATATTAACTTTAAAAATTACTAGGACCAATACAAACTATCAACGTATTTACCAAAAATAATATGTCTTACTTTTCCGGCGAAAATACTAACTCCGGGGATGACGTGGCAACCGGAATTTGACATGTCATCGAGAAATAATTATATGACATGGATTTTATTTTTGTAAATCAAGTTAATAACATGTAATACGTTAAAAATATAAATTTTTTTTATTTTTAAGTAATAAATTCGTAACTATTTTTTATAAAACAATTTCCTAAAATTTTTTAAAATAAAATAAAATTGTAAAAAATTTTTTTTTTTTACTTTTAAAAAAAAGTTCTTGGAATTTAAAAATTAATTTTTATAGAATTATATATATTTTAACTAATTTTTAAATAAAAAATCGATATTTTATTTAAAAATTAGTTAAAATATATACAAAATAAAAAAAATTCCAAAATATTTTAAAAAAATCACAATAAAACGATTTATTTATAATATATATATATATATATATATATATATATATATATATATATATTATAAATTTTTTTCTTTTTTTATAAAAAATACTTTTACAAAAAATTTGTAAAACTTTATAAAAAAATAGTTACAAAAATTATATTTTAAATATAATAATTTTAAAAAAATAACTTAATTGATATTTTTTAAATTTTTTTTGTGTTATTAACTTGATTTTTTAAAAAATAATCCACATCATTCAATTAATCCATTTTTGATGACATGTCAAATTCCGGTTGACACGTCATTGCCGGAGTTCGTATTTTTGTCGGAAAAGTAAGACATTATTTTTGGTAAATACGTTGATAGTTTGTATCGCTCCTAGTAATTTTCAAATCTGATATTTTTTTGGGTTGGATGTTGATAGTTGATATTGTTTTAGGTTATTTTTTCTATATTTAAAAGAGAAAACAGTTGCCTATACTTGAACTTTCCCACTTCGTTGACCCTAGACCCTAAATTCAAGTTAATTGTTGAAAAGTATATGTATCAATCACTAATTAAATCTCATAATTCAGAGACTAGTTTGAATGTTTTTAATGTTTAGTAATTTTGATAGAGCAAAGTAAAATTTAGGGTCTAATTTGATATTTTTGAAGAAAAAGACCATAATCATAGTGGGTTGTCCGAATATACATTTAGAAAATTTTTATTGAGAAGTTTTAAATACCGCTAATTATAAATATGACAATCGAAAACTGTAAAATAATACTTGATATACAAAGACCTATTTACTTGTGATTTTATTATGTTTGGTGTTTAGTTGTAGATGAGTTTATTTTGGATTTTTAATTGAAAGAATTTGATGTGGTAGGTCTTTTTTAGTTTCGTTTTTAGGTAAATGTACCTTATTATTTTTTACTAATTTCATTTAATGATAAGTAAAAGTAATTAACCCCTTTATTTAAAATAAAAAAGAAACCCCTATATTTTGAAAAAAAGAATAACAGGACTTTGAAACACGAAAGTGTGGCAGACTGGACAAATGATAGTGTAATGAAATCCACTCCTTTGTCTATAGCAAAATCTATATCCAACCAACCCTAAGAAGAAGAAAAGTTGCGTCTATAAGCAGAAAGTTTGCTATTACATTAAATAGGGAAGAAAGCAATTATCTGAGGCAAAAGATACTGCTCTATTACATTTCACTGAGAGAAAACTCATATCAGAAAATTATAGAAGACGGTTTGGGCTCCTTCTCCAGCGGAGATCCTCCGGGGTAGGCTATCGGTGGGACGCCGGAGTCTTCAGTTGTCGACCAACAGGGGAATGAAGAAGGTTTGGGCTCCTTCTCCAGCGGAGATCCTCCAGGGTAGGCCATCGACGAAATCTCATTGAGATCCAGTCTCACAATCCCTTTTAGATCTAGATCTCATTGAGAAGAGTAGAGAAATCTCTAACCTAGCCGCCTCTGGAATGTGGAACGGAAAATGAAGGAGAAAAAGAAAGGAGAGTGAAGGAAGACAGTTAAAATAAAATGGGGTATATTAACCTAATAACAAAATACTAATAGCCTATTTATTAAACTAAAAACTCAAAACAACCTAGTTACCAAATTAACCCTTTTTAATTTAAATGAGGTTATAGCTTATATTTAAACTTTTAATCTAAATGAGGTTATTTGAGGTTATATGCTATTTGGTGTATCGTTGTGTATTTTCGGGTTTATTTTTTTTATAAAAATACATACATAAAATATAACCTCAAATAACCTTGGAAATAGAAGATTATATTTTAGGGTTTATAAGCTCAAATAAATCACCGGGCTATTTTAACATTCTACGACTAAACACCTACAAATTGTAACCTCTTGAAAAATAAGCTAAAATAACCTCCAATAAGGTACAACTAAACACACCCAAATTTAGGGTTTAAATTTTGTAGGTAGGTTCTATTGTTCTTGGAAATGAGTTTTCCCTACAGGTTTATTTGGATTTATAAACCACTCAAACATAAACTTCTAAAACCAAAATTATTTTTGCTTTGATGAGTTTATTTTTGCTTTGATGAGTTTATTTTTGTTTGGTAAATGTATCCTAATCAAACCACTTACTTTTCAACTTTAATTTAATAAAAGTGGTCAAAATTGGAGGGGTACACAAACCTAATGAAATAGAATATAGCTTATTTATATAAAATCGTTTCGAAATAAACTCATATATAAACTCATTTATAAACCCGAAAAAACCAAGAATTAGATCGAAACGACGAAGGTTATATTCAATGACTTATTTGAAACGCTTTTATAATCGAAGGAGCGATGTAAGTTACGTTTTGTTACAGCAAGTCGTGAGCTGGTCACTATCGTTGCTGTCATTGTTGCGAACTGCACACAAGTAGGGTTGTGCGATAGGTAAACTGTAGCTTTTGTAAGGTTTTAATTTAGCTTCACAGTCACTAAATGCTCCGTTGGCTAATACATTTCCATACAGCTTCCCTCAATTGACACCTCATCTACTATTCTAATCATATTTGTACGGCTGTTCATGTTTAGGCTACCGTCAAATACACAAGTTCGATGAGACCAATTGACGTCCAATAAAAGAAGGTGAATTTGTTCAGGTTATAGATTAGGTTAATTATATTTGACCTTATTTATTTAATTGTTAGTTCACCGTTTTGCCCCTTCACTTTCGTCTATCTAAACAATATACTGACTGCTAGGAGTTTGATTTTTTTCATGTTAGTATCCGTTTTCATGTAACATAAGCAATAAGTTACAACATAGTTTAATTTTGAGGATTCTGCTATGAATAGTATAATGAATGAAAGAGAATAAAATTGAAGTTGCAATTGCACTATTGCAACTATTAGGTAGAGCCGTAGAGACAATGCAAGGACTGAGGACCATATATGGTTGGTCGTGGGAGTAAATATATGATGATGATTGATGAACTTAGGGTAATGTGGGTCAATGAATGAAGTGATCAGCTGTCACTACTTGTTCTGTGTTTTGTTACTGTCCACCCCAACCCACATGACAAATCTCCCTTTCTACTATCCAATTCAAGCACTTCGAGATTAACTTATGTTGGTCTTTGTTTGTTTCTCATTAGTGTGAGCTTAGCTACTCGAGTTCAGTTCGGACTCAACTTAATCGATCAACGCTTGGATCCAGTTCATTCAGATTATCAAACAAATTATATTTGTGTTGGGGAAATTCGCGCGTTTCCGACTCTCACGGAGTATGTATATACAGGTATTTTGTTGCGCATTCACACTCGTACACCAACCTCGCTTACAAGCTCTCTTTAGAAGCTTTATTACTCTCTTCTTGACAGAGTTATACAAATGAAGGTGACCTACCTGTTTATAGTCATTGCCACATCGTCTATGGGAAGGCTTCAGATCTCGATTTTCCTAGGTCATTCCGGACCCTTCTCACTCTATTATCTTATACAAATCTAGAATTCTTCCTAGGTTTCTAGTCTATTCTACAAGGTTCCGCCCAGTTCTAGTTGTCTCTATTTTCTTCTGGGTAGATCCGCCTCCTTCCGGAAGGTCCACCACCACCATGTAGAGTATTCTGCTTCATTCTGCAAGGTTCCACCTTTTCCACATTCTTCCGGAATGTTCATCTCCTTCTGGAATATTCCGCCTTCCGGAGTAGTCTATTATCACACTATTTATATTTGAAAATATGAATTAGCCTAACAGTCGCAAGATATTGCAAGTTCGAGTCTAACACCGAACTTTAACGAGCCAAGTTGTTTGTTTGGAAAAATATTTTTACGAAAAATGCTCCGGATTATCAATGTTTTTGAAAAGGTGAGCAAAGCGAGTTTGAACTTGGCAGAGAGGCTTGCCAGGTTAGTATAAGCTTAATACTGAACTCAATTTAAAAGTTGAGATCGACTCGATTTTAATTAAGTCGAACATACACATACTAAAACTTGATTCGTTCGGCCCGATTCAAAAGTTAGAAATTGCTTTTATTTGAATGATTTATCTACGGACGTACGTGATGTTTCATATATTCATCCAAACTCTCCATAATGTAACGGGAGATGAACTCTTGAGTTAGAAGAATAACGTTGAAGGTTAAGGTTGGGAGATAAAATGCAGATACGAGAAAACATCATGCCTTAATTGCAGTGTTTTGCCAAGAGCTTTTACTGCACTGCAACCTTCCGCCCTTGTCCTTGGTGACTCGAGTGGTCAAAAATTTGATCAAACTCCAAACTAATGAAAACATGATTTCTTGATGAAACCGTCCTTATAAGGAGAGATGACATCCTCAACTGTAATCGATGGTTATCCAATAAAACGTATATGGATGGTAAATAACGCGATAAAATGAGTTGAAATTCAGGTGATGGTTGATCGGGTGATAGTTGACTAGGTGATGGTCCGTTTGCGATTTCGGGTGAAGATATTAAAAACCATTACCCGACCCAACATTCACCCATTGACCCACCGACACTTCAATTAAAAAAATCGAAATTACTACTATCCTTTTAAATGAAACCCTAAATTCCTCAACCAAAATATTCTTTCACTTGCAACCAAAATATCCTTTCACTTGCTAAAGATCACAAATTTGAACATTTTTTTAAGTCCAAGGAATTGATTGATACCGAATGCCGATAAAGTTGAAGATGTATATAAAATAATTCGATTTCTGATTTATAAACTTAGTTTTAAGCTAATGACTTTTTATTTATTTTAAGGAAATATGTAATTTTGATTTTTTCCATTTTGTCACTTTGGTAGTCGAGCTATCGAATTATCGTATTATACATGTTTATTTGGTTAATGATGTGGGGGTTGAAGCCGCAGTTGCCTGATTTAGATTGAAAGTCCACGAACTGTGTCAGAGAACAAATCTCGGTCGAGATTCTGATTACGGGTCGAGATTTATGAAAACTCAAAGAAAAGAACGTGAGTTTGATGAAATGATAATGGATAGATAAGAAGATGAATATATGGAATAAAATTGATGGAATATAGGAATATATGAACCAAGGTATTCTCACAAAGATTCTTGAACTATTATGTGTCAAAACCCCTTAACGAAGAGCTTACCTTAACCTCTCTTCTTTAACCTTACACAAGCCTTCTAAATAAGACAAGTACAAGAAAGAACTAGAATTGATCAGGAGTACCAACCTTTAAAATATTACACACAAGCACAACATAGTAAGAACTCACAACGATTTAATCAAATGTTCTCTCTTTTGATTGAATAGAAATGAATAAAACACAAACTTCGTAAGCAAAGCAACGAGTATCTCACAATATTATGGAAATAATAATCAAATCAATCTACATATGAATCTCGTCCTCTAAAGCTATTTATAAGAGATACCTCTGAAAGATATATACTAAAATAATCCTACAAGATATGATCAAAACCAAAAGATACCTTTAAAAAGTTTGAGAGCTTAAAGGTTAAAATAATAAAAGATAACTTAGAGGATATTAATTCTCAAATCGATATTCTACTCGATAACACGCAACAAAACAAATCTTGGTCTCGATTTGCAAAATCTCGGCTGAGATTTTCAGGATGCATGAGGTTTGTTCCTGCGATGCAATTCTCCATTCTATTAGATCATCCCATGTTTGAATCTTGCTAGCAACCTCTCCTCCTTTCCTTCAGTGTCTCTTGCCCCTGTCCTGGTGATGGTTCCATGTTTAGTAGGAGATATCAAGGATGGTCCCACATCACTTAATTTTTACGATTAACCCAAAAAACCGGACCTACATGATCACCAACGGTTGTGGTTGAGGGTGAATGGATCCTTAGATAGGTGATGATTCCGGTGATGAAAGTGATACAACCACCCATCACCTGACTCATTGACACCCCAACTTATAAGGCTATTTGGTGATGAAGTTAATTGTAACTAAATTTTCGGCTCGTGTATTAGACTTAGTATATTGTATTTGTAAGGTTTGTATAATTTGAAATTATTAACCTATTTATACATAATATTGTGTAAATCCCAGGTTTGATAGTACCCCAAATATAATCACAATTCCGAACTGAATATCAGTTCTCTTTCTTTACTTTTTCAATTGCATTCTAATCCTGACTTTGGAACACACTATCGATGGATTGACATGAGTTAGAAATTTGTCCCAAATGTTTTAATTTCCTTACATGACACAGTAATCATCTCCATACATAATAGGAGGATAAAAAGTTTCACCAAAGTTAAAGAAGGTAAGAAAGTGTGTTGGAGCTAGACGTGATTCATATTTTCAAGCTATACAACTTTGGATAGAAGTGATCATAGTACGTTTACAAGAGACTGGACCGATTGATCGAGGAATCTCGAAGAAGGATCTCAAGAGTAGCGGAACTCTCAAGATTTGGATAGAAGGATGATGAACGTTTCGGAAGAGTCCGAAAATTTACGGAAACATGCTTATATACTAGATGGTGTGGCTGAAATAACCTATCAACCTTGCGAAATATTTTAGACAAGTTTAGGAGTGTTAATTTGATAGTGTTCTCGTACGTATTCAGATATTTGTGACGAATTGAAAAACCGATTCTCGCGTTTATTTCTCTTTTAATTGCATTCTACTACTAACAAAAAGTACGTTATAATATTCATATATTTTACACCCCCGTAGGTGAGAGTGTCAACATGCATATAAGTAGATCTATACCAAAGAAATAATACGACAGTAACATCATCTTAATAGGAATATAGCTAGTCTGGCAGGTTAAAAAAATTAGGTGACTAGAGGAAGGTCAAATTATGGGGATACCTTACAAGATGTTGATAGTTCACCAAAACATCTATGCAGAGAGGGTTATAACTCACTGAATCAAACAGGAAGTGAATGAAAATGTCCTAATATCATTCTACTATCTATTTGAATTTATTTTCTGCTGTTCATAAGGACTGGGATTTATGATTTATCAATGTCTAACATTAATTCATACAACTCTAACATAAATGCAAGCAATTTAATGAAGGAGCAACAACCTATGGAGGAAAGTCACATTGAAAAAGATGATTAGATCGAGATTGTAAAAACATCTATTTCTTTGTCAATTATTCTTCTATTTATCATTCTCTTATAAGCTCTATATAAAGAGTTATCATAATATCAATAAAAATATGGTTTTATTTCCGCAATATTTGTGGTCTTCTCCACCATAATCTATCATGGTATCAAAACAACGATCCTAAACCTATCAACGTCCTAGGACGTCAATTTACTATCGCTCTAGGACCGCCAACTAGCCGATATCCTATCACGCCAAACAAAACAAAGGGAAACCCCAACCAATTTCACTCAAAACTCGTTGCCTCAAATTGAATAATATATATTCAAAGAAAGTCAAAAGGAGCGCCAGAAAAACACATGACTCACACTTGCTTTACACGTTCCGCCGACCAACTGACATATATGTTTATGAAGGCTTTAGGTCCGAGCATCAATTTCTCAAGTCCAATATCGGTGTTGTGTGTCACCCACCACCGGCTTGAGAAGACGCGATAAGTCTTTGTTATGCACTTTCCTATTTATTATTCTCTTGCAAGCGCTATATAAACGGTTATCATAATACTTTATAAAAATGTGGTTCTTTTTTTTAAGGTAAAGGTAAATTCATAGAAAAATGAAACAACAAAATCGGGCCCGTTAAGTCCCAATTATACTAAATTAAAAAAGTATATGTAAATGCCTGCAAATTGTGGTCTATGACCCAAAACATACACTCAAAGTACTCAATAAGAGACATGCAATCCTCTTGAACATGCATACTACCCTGAAACTAAAAGTACATCCAAAACCAGCACAACTCATGGGTCTATATCCACCATCGGAAAAACCATCATCAGATAGTCACAAGACAAACAACTGTCAAAACCTCGGAAAATGGTTATTCTACCTTCGACAAAACCATCAACAGACTAAAACCAAGCCTGACACATATAGATAAAAAATACATCAAAGTATGGAGCCGAATACAACTTCGGTAAAACGAACTACTAAGATGTAATCCTCTCTCTAGCTCCAGCTGGGAATACCTCATGCAACAAATTGTAGATGTGAGTCCAGATACGTCTCACGGCGATAGCTATCGGAATTCTGTTTTGGTCAAACACCAAGACATTCCTGGAATACCAAAGGTAATAAACCATAACAGAAAACATGTATATCCTGGATTTGCTTGTCCAACTCCTATCATGCACAATATGAGTCAGTCAATCCAATACCTCAAATCTGGTGGTCTCCGAGAATCTCAAAATCTGCACCAACCTGCCTCCAAACCTCATGTGCATATGTGCATCCAAAGATCAAGTGATCATGAGACTCTCTCTCTCTCTCTCTCTCTCTCTCTCTCTCTCTCTCTCTCTCTCTCTCGTGCATCAGCTACAAGTAGGATGTATACCAAGGAAATGTAACTTATCTCTAGTAGATAACCATCCAATGATCGTCATCTATAGGATAAAGTAGTGTTTGGGTGTATTGCCCGGATCCCAAATTACTCTAAACCAGTCTACCTCCTCACCATGTGGTTTAAGTATCGATTTTTCGTAAGCCTCGGCCACTTTAAACCTCTCCCGTGACAGCAACACTCAAGTATCTTCCTCAGCGGTGTCAATTGGTCAATAAAGAAAACCATCTTCACAACCAAAATAAAGAATGCTCTTTCCTCAATTGGTGACTGCAAATCCCCTAGACTGGATGGCTACAAATCGCTCTTCTCCAAAACCTCATGGCACACTATCAAGGATGAATTTTCTTTTGTTATCCTCGACTTCTTCACCTTTGGAAAAATTGTGAGGCAAATCAACCATACAAGCATTTCTCATTTCTAAGGTAGATAACCCTTCTTCCTATAGCTAATTTTGTCTCATCTCTCGTGGTAGCACAATCTACAAGACCATCGCCAAGGTGATTGCCAATAGACTCAATAATATTCTTCCTGAGATTTTTGCCTCCTATCAAGGCACCTTTATTAAATAGAGATCTATTAAGCACACTATTCTTCTTTTTTAAGGGCTTTGCAAGAACTACGGTAGAAAGCATATCTCTCCCCGATGTGCAATCAAAGTTGACATCCGTAAAGATGTTGACATTGTTGACCATAGTTGCATCCTCTTTGTATTGAACCTTGTTAGTTTCCCTCCTAAATGCTACATGCCAAGACATGAGGTCTACCAGCCTAGACCATTTGTGTTGTCTATTTCCACTATTTATGTGGTCGTCTTCAACATAATTTATCAAAATAATGAAATGGGTTTTTAGGCTCCTAATTTAGGTAATATCTACAAAGAATGTGACTAACAGTCCACTATTTATGTGGTCTTCTCCATCTACGTTTTTCGTGCAATCCGATCATTGCAAATTTGGAACAATAATTTAGTTTCGGTCGTCGTCTAAATGATCTTGTATTCATCTTCTTCAAGAATAATTGAAGATATACAAAATTTCGATACAAGTATCGTCCATGAGTATCTTGTGTGTGCGTAATTGTTTGTGTAATTACTATTTTGAAACTGCTTGTGTAATTGTTTTATGTAATTACTATTTCGAGACTGTTTGTGTAATTGCTTTAGATAATGATAACACATTCTTCCTACGAGAATTTGTACTATTTTCAAACTACTTGTGTACTATTTAAAAATTGATGTATTTGAAAATATAATTACAATAAAAAATATGTTGAGTATTTGAAAAATAAAACTAATTAAATCATTTATAATTGTGAGATTAACAAATGGGTTCACTTTTTCATTTATAATTGATTTCACGTAGGGTTATATTATTTCTAGATGGTCCATCTAAACTACAATAAGTTTTATATGCTTTCTTCACCGGCTTAAATTTTAAAAATCGATGTTTTATTAATTTTTAGAAAGAATTGGGTTAAATAAGCTATTTTTTTATAGGCTTTTGTTTTATACACCCCTCTAATTTTACCTTATATATAATTGAGTAAAATGGTTAAGTAGGCACATTTTACATCCTTGTGTACAAAGTAGGTAGTTTTGAGTTATCATTAACAAATTAGGCCCCTAGAGTATTAAAAATAAAGATTTAATAATAATCAAAATAAAGATCCCATGATCTTTCTCTCTCCAATTAAACCATATTTATTTCCAAAATTAATTAATGAATTTGAAGGAAATAACTGTTTGAGAAATATTAGCAGCCACGATCATCCATAATTATGCTCTTTTTTGGACAAGATACGGTTCTCCATTTTCAAGGAAATCAGAGGACGAAGGTCATCGACATTTTCTGGGTAAACCAAAAGCGATTGTGAACTTCTACTGCATCGATGTTTTGGTTGTAGCATCATCGTCTATCGTAATTCGGTAAGTCATATGTGTGTAAGTATATTTTCTGGATTTTCGAAGCTTTTAGTATATGCTTCAATGGTGGACGAAGGAAGTAACTTCTAAAATTAATCGTTGTCTCATAGAGTATTAATGTACATATATGATGAATGAATTACTTGTAGTATTTTAAATGTGTATGTAGATATTTATAATCTTGAATCAAAATGGTAAGCCATAATTTGGATAAACCACGACGGTTTGTAATTGACGGTATCATGTTGAAGAAAGTAGCTTGTGTACACATTCGATGATACATTGATATATGTATGTGTTTTCAACCACTAAATAATATGTTTAAATGAATTACATATTATGATATTTTGTTTGTGATAGGTTGTTATGTACATAAAATTATGTTTTCATGTATTAGTAATGTGTACATTTTGTTGTGTACAATATTGTACATATGTGTTTTGACACGTGTGTATGATTTATATACATCTACTACATATTGGGTATTAATGATGTGTATACATTGAGTAAGTACATATTTTGTATGTACGATTGTTTTGTAACTTTGTACATACTGATCTATACATTTATGGTACGCCTATGTAGGGATGGCAATGGATCGGGTGGTGGGTGGATGAACCTATCCGCCACCCGACCCGTGAGAAAATCTCATCCACCCCACTCGATCCGTCACCCGCCAAACCCACCACCCGCATCGGATCCACCCGCATCCAACGGATGAAGCGGGTGGATCGGGTGATATTCGGGTGTTTTACGCATTTTATTTAAATCGATATTAAACTCGGATTCGAATGCGGAAAATTAATAATAATAAAAAAATTCAATCCGAAAAAGTCTTATCCATTAAAAACATTATAAATATAAAGTCAACACAAATCATCCAAGTGGAAATATTACAAGAAGTGTTATAAGTTTAAGTTCTTGAAACATAGAAAAATTTAACAATACATACCATACAATAAGATCATAATAGGAACTAAACAAATGTATAAATTTTGCTAAACAATTAGCAAATCACCAATTTATAAATCAAAAGGGAACTAAAGATCACTAAACAAGTAAACAATCAATAAATTTATAACGGGTGTAAGCGGGTGAAACGGGTCGGATGAGTGGATGGATGATGGATCGGGTGATGGGTGGATGAAAGGTCCATCCGAATCCGACCCGATCCATCACCCGCTTCATCCGCCATCCGCTTTCACCCGCTTCATGTCGGGTTTTCACCCTTTTATTATGGATCGGGTTATCGGGTGTCCATCGGGTTCGGATGAAATTGCCATCCCTACGCCTATGTGATGTTTATCTAATTTGTATGTACATTATGTCATAGGAATGTCTTCTTTGTTCGTCACCTTTTATTACGGAGGGAAATGGGAAGTTGAAAATGATATTTGGAATTATAATGGAGAAGTGTCAAGCAAACCAGTAGTTGTTGATGAGTATTGCACATACGAGGACCTGGTACATAAGATTGCATTACAATTTGGAATATGCGTGTCAGAGTGTGATATCAAACTAGCACACAGGAATCCGTTCAATGCTTCGTTGAAACCATTTGATGTTAACACAAGGGGAGATCTAAAAATATTTGTTTAAATAAATGGGATGCAACAGTTTATGTGGAGTGTTTCGTTATACGTCACGATAATCGGGCTAGAAAAAACTGACGGAGGGGTTATGCTGGGCGAAAATAATGTTGAAAAAGGTAACAAAATGTCTATGCTTCAAGTGCATGCTGATTTGGAACATAATACATATTTTCAAAAAATTGGTAGCTCACATCTTGAAATATGTACATCCGCATCAAATGTTCCTGAAACCTTGCATGAAGATGACGCAATTGATGATAGCCTTACAATAGTTCCTCTTTATCAGATACTTGTATACCTTATGTCCATGATTTTCAACTTGTTGTTGGTAAAACATATCGTACAAAGGTTGAGTTGAAGAATGCATTGTGCTTGCATTCAATATCAGAATGTTCACAATATAAGATTGTTAAGTCAAAGATGAAGGCAGTAACAACCCGGTGTATTGATGATTCATGTAATTGGAGGGTTCGATTCACTATACTTGGTGAATCAAGCTACTTCACGATGACAAGGTTTGTGTCAACGCACACTTGTTCCTATCACGTAAGGAGGGCTGAAAACAGGGGCGCTTCGTATCACGTCATAGCTGAAAAAGTTAAATCAATGTACTGATTCAAATGTCGCATTTGTATATTTATATTTATGTAGAAATATATGAAAATGTGCACTGACATGTTATTACGTGTTTGTGTAGGTTTGCTAACTCAAAGAAACTACCTTCTGTAAATCAAATTGTGACTGTTATGAAAAGTTTGCACAACATAGATACTAGTTATTAAAAATGTTGGAAGGCCCAAGAAGCTGTGAAAGATATGATTAGAGGAACATCGGAGGAAAAGTACAGCTCAATTCCGGCGTATTTGTATATGTTAGAAGAAGTCAACAAAGGTACACATGTTGGTCTAATACTTGACGATAACAATCGTTTTAAGTATGTTTTTGTTGCTTTTGGACAGTCCATTATAGGATTTGATGCTATGCGAAAGGTACGATACATATGTCGTTTGATTTGTGTACATAAGTCCATCATGCGTACATTAATCACAGCCTTAATTTAGTGTTTTATTGTTTACCGTCATATTTGTTGTTAGGTTATAACTGTTGATGACACACATCTCAGTGGGAAATATGGGGGAGTTATGCTTGTTGCAACAACACAAGATGCAAATCATCAAATTTACCCCATTGCATTTGAAATTGTTGATAGTGAAAACGACGCATCTTGGGATTTTTTTCTTTAAAAATATGAGGCATATCGTACCAGACAGCAGTGAACTTGTATTTGTGTCTGATCGACATACATCGATTAAGAAGTGTATAACAAGTAACTATGAGTTGGCATTCCATGGATACTGCATTTGGCATTTGAAGAGAAATCTCAGGAAGAAAATAAGATCAAACAGAATCCTCCAGTTGTTTATTGAAGGAGCCAAGAAATGTAGGGAATCTGAGTGCATGGAGATACTCAATCAAATATCGTCGATAAATTATATAGCTTTCCATAAGTTATTAATCTACTGTATTTTAAATGTCCATTATCCTTTTTTTATTGCAACATATGTACAACTACAGGAGAAGCCAAAGGTTGGAGAAATGCTTATTGATATGGGGATATCAACTTGGGCACGTTCGCTCTGTCCTGTGAAGAGGTACAACATAATGACGATGTTATACAAAAGAGGTTTGATGAGGCTGGATGTTATTTCGTTTATGTCCTAGATGCAGACAAGTTGGATTTCGAAGTGAAAAAGGGGGATGAGAATGTCATCGTTAGCTTGCAAATGATGACTTGTGCGTGTAAAGAATTTGATGTTGAAGAGATACCGTGCATACACGTTGTCGCTGCAGCAAAGCATGTAGGTATGGGTCCATCTTTTCTTGTTAGTAGGTATTATTTTACAGAAATTTGGCGTGCTGCATATTTAGAGATTATTTACCCCGTACCAAACAAATCAGAATGGGACATACCCAAATGCGTGACAGATATTATATGTGAGCCACCGTTGAAGCGTAAGAGATGTGGAAGGTTGCCAAAATGTAGAATACGGGCTTCATGGGAACAAAAACATCGGAGGAAATGCAGTTGTTGTGGCTTTAGTGAACACAATAAAAAGACTTGTTTAAATCAACCAAAGTAGTATATGTATGCAATTCAAGTACTTATCCATTTTCAATGTATTTGGATATCTTAATATTTACCCTTTGATATTTATATATTATACATACATTTGTGTCTATATATAATATGTATAGTTTTTATGTATTTTATACATCGTGCATACATATGAAGATATCAACACTTTTTAGTTCAACCTATGCTAATATCATTACGGAATACTTGTTTGTCTACATAATGATACATATATTCAATTGTACCAAGTTTGTGTACATATGTCATGTATGGGTATAAATACGTACAAGTGTACTATACCTTTGTGGTAAACATTGTTAATGTGTGTACACACATAGCTGTAGTACTAATAGTTTATTTATGATGTAATTATCAGTATAGCACATAGTTATTAGTAGTCTATAAGTATGATTTAATAATATGTGTATACATATAGCTGTATACATATTTCTGCAATTATCATTATAAGTTAACTAAATATGCATACAATTTGACTTGTATGCTTTAAAAAAGGCGTGACATATATCACATAATTATAAATAGTCGTCTATAATGATGTACACATATTACGGGCAACTTATATTTGTGTACATAAATTATGAAATATATGTACATTTATTATCTTGCCGTGTGTGTACATACTCTTATGTATTAAATGATATGTACTATAAAATAAATATACTGGACACTGAATATAGTTGTTGTACTAATAGATAGTTCATAATCCAAATTTCAAAACATATGCAACTTAAATTCAATTCGAAATATACATTCAGTACACAAACCAAAAGCATAAATTATGTCCAAAATGTATCTACTACATAATCCATTGATTCAGTAAATGTTGATCACATCTCATCGAACCACCCTGCTCAGTTCCTTGTGAAAACAACAGTGGTCAACTTCTCCCTACATGCTTGAACAAAGTCGTCACATATAGCGCTAAGGTCAGTACGGACGGATGCTAAATACTGTATGTACTTAACAGTGAATATGCCACAACTGCCCCTGTACATAAAAATTGAATATAAGTAACAGTATGCAACATACGACGTATGTACTTATTTTCAATGTAATTGACATACCCATTGACATTAATGTTCAGTCTTGTCTTCCGAATCATCTTAAATGTAGTCTCCAATTTGTCTCCAAGGTATGAGTGCTTACCATGTGCTTTAAGGACTTGTGGAAACATGACAACCAATGGTTCCAGTAAACTCTGCAATTTATTATATTTTACATACATGACCATGAGATCAAATACATAAATGCACCATTGGCGTAGATCGATTTCCAGTACAATCCAGTGTGAGTCCATAATGTTGTAAGGGGAATAAATGACATCAACATCGTACAAAGGCTTTCGAAACATCTGTGGACTGTCCCTTGATATAACAACAAACATTCCTTTGTTGAAGTCTGGGTTTCCATTAGACGCCTCCATATATTTGGTGTATGTTGTACGGTTGTACGCCCTCGACCAAACAGTGGAAAGCACGGCTACTTTGGAGAACCTATCCGGTATCTCAACAATCTCTTTGCGCAGATGCATCATTAATTCATCTATTGCCTGCAATATACGAATACATAAATAAATTATGTGCTATATAATTTATCATTATGTATCAAATTCAACCCATTGACTTCAAATGAATACCTTGTCTTTTATCCAGCCAGTGGGTTGTAAAATTTTCTGGATTGAATCTCGAGATATGTTGTTAACATATCCTCTAATCGATTCTTTATCATCCTTGTTCTTCAACCAGTTATACAATTTATGTCGCTCTTTCGGTTGCAGCATGCTCATATTAGGTTCTTTCGGGAGTTTGGCATTTCTCCTGTACGGTGTTCGCATGTATTTACTGTCCCTTGGAACCCTTAGACAAACCCTGTGAACTGGTCCATCAACTTTAACAGCTTGTTTAGCACATTTTTCATGTCATAAAAAAATTATTCTTCTATTATATAAAATACACATACAATGATTCATAATATTCAATATAATGTATAATAAAATAACATGTTATTTGATCACATACTTCAGGTGAGTCACCAGCTAACTCATTCACCTTTGCATCATCTAATATTTCTTTTGGCGAGGGCTCAGCGTCTTTTGATGCATGTGTAGAACATTGACCGTCATATGCTGTCTTCAAAATATCTTTAGCGAGATTTGTTATTTTATTCTATGTTCTCTTGCTTGAAGTATACACAGTAGTGTCTATTTGTTCGTACAAAGTGTCAAGGTCCCTTGCATAGTTGGTTAGATCATTAATTAACATCCCTTGATTTTTCACCTTTTCAGCTAATTCTTTATGTTCTTGCTGTCAAGGTCCTTGGATTACAAGTTTGGGTATTTGACATTAATTCTTGCCTTTAGAACCTTTCTATATTGAAGCCTCAACAACCTGTATAGAGAGTGTCTTGTAGGTGAGTCATTTAAGGTTTTTGGAACTTCACCGTACGATTACCTTTCAATAAATTACCTTTGCATATCTCAACTCTGTCTTTATATCATTAAGTATATCTTGAATCGATTGCCACAACTGGATACTTGGATCTTTAGGATTGTTGTTTTCCCAATAATTTGCAAAGCTCTTATATTCACTTGCTTGATAACCTACGATCGAATTTATTCTCCCCAAATCCCTGTGTTCGATACTCTGGAATACTTGCTAATCTACGCCGATCCGTACACTGCGGGTTCGCTTGCTTGATTCTAGTTTTATAAATTTAAAGCTTATTTGCACGCACGTTTAGGGGCGAACAAGTTTTTGGCGCCGTTGCCGGTGATTTGGTTTAGACCGAATTCGGTAGCCGGTTGTCAAGCTTGGGAGCTTGCTCTCGTTATTTGATATTTCTTTGAGTGCATGCGCAGGTCTAGGAACACCGAAGACCTCTTAACTCTTGATCAAGAGCTTGAGAGGAATTTAAGGTAAAAGCGCAAGGAAAAGAAGATGGCTGAAGAACACGAACGTGATCTTCAAGCAGAGTTGGCGGAGAAGGAAGCTCAACTCCAATGGAATGAGAACATCCGCCGGGATGAAATGGATCATCATCAATCTCAAGTTAACAATCTACAGGATATGATTTTCCAAATGAGGATAAAACTAAGCGACCTTAAGAAGTCACTCATCCGCCGATGATGGTGATTCTTCCATGCCACCGCTAGAGGAGATTGATCCCACGATCAATGTGAATCCTTTCCATCCACGGGGAGCTGCTAATCGCCGCATTCCGCCTAGGAATGCGAGGATCGATCGTGTAGATGATGAGCCAAAAACTCTTGGCCAAAGGATGGATCCAACACAACAACCGCGCCGTTTGGGCGTGAATTTTGACGCTGAAGATGTGCAAGGGTTTAGCTTCAACCCTCAAGTTATTACTCTTGTTCGCCAAAACCAATTTGGCGGGACAAGCGCTGAATCTCCACACCAACACTTGCAAAACTTTGAGTGTATGATGGAGACAATGAGACCGAAGAGCGCTACTACTAACAACTATAAGCTCAAGCCTTTCTTCTTCTCCTTGAAGGGGAAAACGTTGTCTTGGTACCAAGCTCTTCCTATGGGGAAACTAGACACGTGGGAAGACCTTTCCGCGGAGTTCCTCACCAAATTTTTTCCGCCATCCAAAACGGCGGAACTTAGAGGTAAGATCAATGCATTTTCCATGAGGTCTAACGAAAGTTTGTTTCAATCATGGGAAAGGTTTCAGGACTTGTTATTGGATTGCCCTCATCATGGCATATCCAAGCTTGCATTACTGGAGATTTACGCAATTCAACCTCCAATCCCTCTCATGTGGAACATTCATGGACATGAGGGAAGATGACCCTTGGGACTTCATTGAGAAGCAAGCAAGGGTCATAGAGAAGTATTCCCACCGGAAGGTGGAGGGAAATCGTGTGGAGCAAGGAGCAAAGCTCACACATGAAGCTCAAAATCAGATTTTCTCCCTCAACAATGAGATCAAAGAGTTGAAGGAGGCTATCAAGACCAACTTTCCAAAGCAACAAGGCAAGGATGTTGGATATTTGGGCAACAACAACAATGGCGGTGATAACACAAACCGCAACAACAACAACAACAACAATAACCGGAACAACAACCGGAATAACAATTGGAATGGAAACAACAATAACCGGAACAACAATTGGAACAACAATAGGGGTTCAAACAACAACAATTGGCGCTCCAATCAACAAAATTCCGGTAACTCTTATCCTTCCAATTCTAATTCACTAACTCCACCTTCCTCTTCCTCTACTCCTTTGAAAAGCCAGGGGCAATCATCTAATGGAGGAAACACTTCGGGGAAGGAGAAGCCCGATCCCATGTTGGAAACGATTTTGGGAAAGCTACAAGGGTTGGAGAACCGCATCATTAAGGTTGATGATCAAATTTCTAAGGTTGATAAAGCTCAAAAGGTTTTAGAAAACCAAATGTTCAGCCATGCGGAGGAAGTTCCTAGGAATCAAGGGAAACTTCCAGGAAAGACGGAGGACAACCCTAAGGGAAGGGTGATGGCAATCACAACTAGGAGCGGAGTGACTACCACCGATCCGCAGCCTAAGTTTGTTGAAGCCCCCGTAGAGAAAGACAAAGAGAAGGGGAAGGAGAAGGAAGATGTCTACGTTCCTCCTCCAGCTTACAAACCTCCCCTACCATTCCCTCAATCTAGAGCGAGAACGCGCCTAGATAAACAGTTTGGTAAGTTTATAGAAGTCATGAGCAAGCTGCATATTAATATACCATTTATTGATGCTATTGTAGGTATGCCGGCTTATGGCAAGTTCTTGAAGGAACTCCTCTCTAACAAGAGGAAGCTAGAAGACTTCGGAGAGGTTAAGATGAGTTCGGATTCTTCGGATCTCATCAAAACCATGAAGGAGAAAATGCCCCCAAAGCTAAAGGACCCGGGGTCGTTTTGCATTCCCATAGGAGTGGGAGATGTCACATACGATGCGTTATGTGACTTAGGAGCAAGTGTGAGCATCATACCACTTGCGTTGTGTAGGAAGATCGGTTTAGGCGACCCTAAACCGGTGAAGATGACGTTGTACATGGCGGATCGATCCATCACTTGCCCCGTCGGTATTGTAGAAGACGTCCCGGTCAAGCTAGGTAAATTCTTTGTTCCATTGATTTTGTCGTGCTTGATATTCTTGCAGATAGTCCGGTCCCGATCATACTCGGAAGACCGTTTCTTGCAACTTCCGGCTGCATAGTCGATTGCAAGAATGATAGACTCGCTTTTGATATAGGAGAAGAGAAAGTAGAGTTCGTTCTTTCCACTCTAGTGAAGGAGCCAATCTTTGATGAGGATATATTCGATATCCAAGATGAAGAAGGGTTATCTAGGGAGGAGGTAAGTGCGATTCTCTTTAACGATCCTTTACAAAAAGTTATCACTATGAGTCTAACAAATGTAGGGGAAGAAGAAGAGTGCAATGAGGTAATTGAAGCCTTAGAAGCACAAGAAGAGATGGGTGAAGTGGAATTTGAAAAACTCCACGATGAGGTAGAAAACGTGAGAATCCACGGCCACACACTATATTCCACGGCCGTGGATTTCACAACCAAAACCGTGTCCCACTCCAGAGGGTTATACGGTCGTGGAGAAGATATGACAACCGTATTTCCTTTCCACGCCCTAAACCATGGCCGTGGAGGACATGAGGAACCCGTAATTTTTGGCGTGGAAAGGAGTGATCGAGACACTTCTTCAACTTCTTCTGATTCTTCTCCCACACACTCAACACCCTTAGAAACTTCTAAGGAGACATCGGATGCTTCTCAAGGATCATTGGAAGCTCCGAAAGCAATGGAACTCAAACCACTTCCTACTCATCTAAGGTACGCTTTTCTAGGATCTAATTCTACCTTTCCGGTTATTGTTAGTTCCGATCTAAGCATAGATGAACATAATCAACTCATGATTGTCCTTAGGAAACATAGGAAAGCTTTAGGCTATACTATTGAGGACTTAGTAGGAATTAAACCCTCCCTATGCATGCATAAGATACTAATGGAGGAAGATTTTAGAACTTCAAGACAACCTCAAAGGCGGTTGAATCCGACCATGAAGGAGGTTGTCAAGAAGGAAATTCTTAAGCTTCTTAATGCAGGTATCATCTACCCTATCTCCGATAGTAAGTGGGTGAGTCCGGTTCAAGTAGTTCCGAAGAAGGGAGGAATGACGGTCATCACCAACAAAAACATCGAACTCATTCCTACCCGAACCGTGACAAGATGGCGGATGTGCATAGACTACCGCAAGCTCAACAATGCAACAAGGAAGGATCACTTCCCATTGCCATTCATCGATCAAATGCTTGAAAGGTTAGCCCAACATTCACATTTTTGCTATCTTGACGGCTATAGTGGTTTCTTTCAGATTCCGATACACCCGGATGATCAAGAGAAGACCACATTCACGTGCCCATGGGGTACGTTTGCTTATAGGAGAATGCCGTTCGGGCTTTGCAACGCCCCAACCACCTTTCAACGGTGCATGATGGCCATCTTCTCCGAATACATAGAGGAAATCATGGAAGTCTTCATGGACGACTTCTCCGTATACGGTTCCTCTTTTAACGATTGCCTTTCTAACCTTTCTCTTGTTTTGCAAAGGTGTGAAGACACTAACCTAGTTCTTAATTGGGAGAAGTGTCAATTTATGGTTAAGGAAGGAATTGTATTAGGTCACTTAGTCTCTAGTAGAGGGATAGAAGTAGACAAAGCTAAGATAGAGACCATAGAGAAACTTTTTCCCCCAACTTCGGTGAAAGGGGTAAGAAGTTTCCTAGGACATGCTGGATTTTATAGACGTTTCATTAAGGACTTTTCTAAGATATCAAAACCTCTCACTAATCTATTGATGAAGGATGCGGTTTTTGAGTTTTCGCAGGAATGTTTGGATGCATTTAACACAATTCGGCAAGCTCTAATTTCAGCACCTATTATCCAACCTCCGGATTGGACTCTTCCCTTTGAGGTTATGTGCGATGCTAGTGACGTAGCTATAGGAGCTGTTCTTGGACAACGAAAGGAAGGGCGAACCCATGCCATATACTATGCTAGCAAGACGCTAGACGAAGCGCAGCTCAACTACGCCACTACCGAAAAAGAGTTTCTAGCCATTGTCTATGCTATTGACAAGTTTCGCTCTTATCTTGTAGGTGCAAAGGTGATTGTCTACACGGATCATGCTGCGATCCGGTACCTCCTTGCGAAGAAAGACGCAAAGCCAAGGCTAATTAGATGGATTCTTCTCCTACAAGAATTCGATTTAGAGATCCGTGACTAGAAAGGTTCAGAAAATTCTGTTGCGGATCATTTGAGTCGCCTAACACATCCAGAAGACGACCATTTACCCATCGACGACTCCTTCCCGGACGAACACCTACACCTTATTGAGGAGTGCATCGATGTAATCTCCAAAGGTAACGAACCATGGTTTGCTGATTTTGTTAACTATTTGGTTTGTCAGGAGATACCGCCCGGATTATCCTACGCACAAAGGAAGAAGTTCTTTAAGGATGTCTGGGAATACTTTTGGAACGAGCCTCTCCTCTTTAAGAGAGGTCCGGATGGCATCATTCGGCGATGTGTGCCGGAAGATGAGATGCAAAGTGTCATCCGCCATTGTCATTCACTACCTTGTGGAGGACACGCTAGTTCGAACAAGACTAGCGCAAAGGTATTGTAATCTGGATTCTTTTGGCCTACTTTATTTAGAGATGTGCAATCCTTTGTTTCTTGCTACGATGCTTGTCAAAGAACAGGTAATATCTCTAGGAGGAATGAGATGCCCCTCAACAACATCCAAGAGGTGGAGATTTTCGATGTATGGGGAGTTGACTTCATGGGACCGTTCCCATCCTCTTGTGGAAACCAATACATACTATTGGCGGTAGATTACGTTTCTAGATGGGTGGAAGCAATTGCCTCTCCCACCAATGATGCCATGGTGGTGGTTAAGTTCTTTAACAAGACCATTTTCCCGCGATTTGGGACGCCAAGGACTATCATTAGTGATGGAGGTTCTCACTTCATTGCCCGGTGCTTTGAAGCTCTTCTAGCCAAGTATGGGGTTACTCACAAGGTCGCTACCCCCTACCATCCACAAACAAGTGGACAAGTTGAGATCTCAAATAGGGAGATCAAAGGAATCTTAGAGAAGACGGTTTCAAGGACTAGGAAGGATTGGTCTTTGAAGCTTGACGATGCTTTGTGGGCGTACCGGACTGCGTACAAGACTCTCATAGGAACCACACCATACAACCTTGTGTATGGGAAGTCTTGTCACTTGCCGGTGGAGTTGGAGCACAAAGCATTTTGGGCTATCAAGTGGTTGAACTTCAGCATGAAGGAAGCGGGAGAGAAGCGTCTCCTAGACCTTAATGAGCTGGACGAACTCCACTTGAATGCTTATGAGAACGCTAAGATCTATAAGGAGAGAGCAAAGCGTTGGCATGATAAGCATATCATTCCAAAGGACTTCAAAGAAGGAGATCAAGTTCTCCTTTTCAATTCAAGGCTTCATCTCTTTCCAGGTAAGCTTAAATCTCGTTGGACGGGACCTTTTCTAATTAAGCGTATTTTCCCCCATGGTGCAGTTGAAGTATGGGGTGAAACGGGCGGAAGCTTTAAGGTGAACGGCCAACGACTCAAGAAGTATATGCCGGAACTCCAAACCGAAGAGTTTGCGCCTACCGCACTCGAATAAGTGCGAGATTGGTCTAGCTACGGACCTTAAACAAAGCGCTTCTTGGGAGGCAACCCAAGGTATTGCATTTTTGTTTTTGTTTTCGATTCATAGATTAGCTTAGTATAGACGTTTTTCGCTTTGTTTTTGCCTTCGATTCCTTCCGGTATGTTCATGTTTTTGGATGTAGGAACGATGGAAAAGGAAAAGGGAAGGATTATGTTGAAGAAAAGTGACGAAATTTGGACTTTGGAGCTTTACAGAGAGTTCCACGGCCTAAACCACGGTCGTGACAGCTACAGTGCCCGTAATTTCCAAAATCCTTTGAAAAATCACAAAAACCACGGTTCCGTACAATTCCACGGCCGTGGAACACCCCGACAGACCGTGATTTTCAAAATTTTGCCTGTGACTATATAAACCACGTTCTTCACAAAAATCACCCACAAAACCCCCCTTCCACGACCTAAACGCCGAATCCACGCCCCCTCCTCAAATTCTTCGTTCGTTAATCGTTTTTAACGATTCTTCTTCCCAAACTGAAGCAAATTCGACCACCAACAAGATCCAAGCGACGAATCGAGTGGAAATTCACCAAGGAACGCACAATTTGGATTTTTAAATCCGAAAAATAGGTTTTTCCACTCTTCTTGATCTTTGTCGATTTGGTTCGTTTTTGTTAGAGATTTTAGGAAGAACTGATTGAAATTGGAGAAAATTAGATTAGGGCTGCTTGTTTGTTGAGATTGAGTGTTGAATTCTGAGATTTGCGAAAAACTGAGACAAACCACGGTTCCTGGAAGAACCACGGCCGTGGAACCTCTAGAACAGCCCGTAATTTTGAACAGAAATGGACTTCGTGAGGAGAGTTTCGGGGAGGATTAAGGAGAAGAAGAATAACCAGAACAAGAAGAGGAAGGGTAATCCCTCTTCTTCCTCATCCTCTAGAGAACCACCACCTTCTTCCCCTTCACCTTCATCATCACCTTCATCACCCTCACCTCCTAGCCCTAGAGTCCCGACCATTCATGAGGATCACCTCGATGCATTTGAGAGGATCCACGAGAGAGCTGTGATTGGACCTAGGTACTTGTTGTTGGAGGATCTAGCTCCTCTTAACATCATAGAGGATCTTACTTGGCTCTTGGATAGAACCGGACTAGTCGTCTTCTCGGCTATCCGAGAAGACGCTTATGAGGAGATTACACGGGAGGTTGTGACGTCTTTCGAGCACAGCCATGTAGACAGGACCGTCTCTTTCCGTCTTATGGAAAGAGACTATCATTTTACCATCCGTGAGTTCGGGACCTTCTTTGGGTTCCAGGAGACCTTTAACGGTCGCTTTCCTAGTGGCGTTTACGCCAAGGACTTTTGGGAGGAGGTAGCGATGATTTACGCCAGCGAGGACCGCTGGCAGCCTGCTGACACCAAGGCTAGGTTGATGTACCACCTAGCCTTGAAGATAGCTCACCGTGTTCTTTCGGAGTGTCTCTTTCCTAGGACGGAGACGCCCCAAAAGATCAAGACTGATGAGCTCTTTTTGCTTTACTCCATGCTGTATGGGCGCCGAGCTGATTGTGCCACCCTCTTGGCTGCTACTATGAGCAAGCTCAAGAACAAGAAGAAGGGCAACATTGGATATGGTGGGATAGTTACCCACCTTGCTAGGAGTTTGGGAGTTGATTTTTCTGCCTGTACCCGTATACCGGCCGTTCCCTTAGGACTTCATGCCTTCATGACTAGAGGGCTCATCTTCCCCACTCATAGAGGTCCGCCTTATACGGCCATGCCTTGGGAGAGCAGGACCGGTAGGGGCATTGAGTGGCTGCAGGAGTACTCCATTATGGCTGGACGCCATAATTGGAAGGAGACGTTCGTTGCTATGCATGCGAACAGGATTGCAGCTCCTCCGTATGTTCCACCACCACCCGTTGTTGAGGAGGAGGAGATGGGAGATCAGTTTGAGGGTGGAGGAGGAGCCGAACAGGAGTTTGACACGTTTCCGGACCAGCCGGATGCGGCCCCCGATGTACCTAGACGTTCTCCACGTCCAGCTAGAGCTTCAAGCTCGTCTTCTCGCCGCGCTAGCGTGAGTGAGAGGCCTACATGGATGACCACACCTCCTGCATGGTACGGAATTCCACCTCCATGGTCCACAGAGCAGACATCAGCACCAGCACCAGCACCATCCGACGCTCCAGCATGGTACAGCAGGCTCCGGGATGGTATGAGCAGATGCCGGATTGGGCTACTGGTCTTTCGGAGAGGGTAGGAGCATTGGAGATCCGAGCCGATGCTAGAGATGGACGCTTGGACGACCTCGATCACATGATGAGAGACGTCTACCGCCAACAGTTTGGGCGGTTTTATGATCCTAGCTTCTCTCCATTCCCGTCTCCACCAGCGCCGCAGTGATGATTGCATGACCGTTTGCTTTAGCCGCTCCACCGCCACTTTGTGAGTTTCTTTTTCTTTTCTTTCTTTTCTTTCTTTCTTCTGAACATTAGGGACAATGTTCGTCCTAAGTATGGGGTGGGGTGTACTAAAAGTTTGTAATAACTCTTACTCACTACGTTTGCTTCTATTCGAGACTATCATTGCATGTTCATTATATTGTTGCACGTTTCGTTATTGCATTGCATGAAAAAGAACTTGAAAAAAACCCATAAAAATTGAAAATTTTTTGAAAATTTTGTGCTTCTAAGGAATTGAGATGATTTCTATGATAATCACTACTTGTGAATTGAGTTTGATGACAATTGCATGCTTAAAAGAATAGTCAATTGAAAAGGAATTGAATGAGTTGATTACACCTCTTTTGCAAGTTTCATAATGTGATGAATGTTACTTAAATCATGTTGAAAAATTGAAGTTGAAATCACACTATAAGTTCTTATACTTCTTGTTGAGATGATTAAGACAATTCGATTTTTCTTTCTTCTTTCTTTGGTCATTTTAGCTCCTCATTGAAATATTGACCTCCTTTACCTATCCGGGAATTTGGAGAAGTGAATGAAAAAGGCATGTTTGATGTGGGAGGGCCATGAGAGCAATTATTTGCAATCAAAAGAATAGAAAGAAATTCTAGGTTTGGGGAAGTCAATCATGATGATGAGTAACTCGGCACCATTCACATAGCCGGGTATTTGTGTCTTGCCAAAGTCGGATTGAGCGATATTCCTAGCGGATTATGGTATGTGTGCTAAGAGTTTGAGACATCTCATAAAAATTGAGAAACGTCAATCTCCTAGGCTTCGGTTTTTGTGCACCTCTGTCCATAACTCCAAAAGTAAAGTCGAAAAATGAAAAGAAGAGAGCGAAGCTCTAAGTTGAAGGTGTTGCGGAAACCGCAAAAGAAGAAGGAGTAGTTGTCCACTTTCCTGGATTCATGCACCACATTCCTTAAAGTTTCCTTCCCTTTCCACATTCTAGACCTTTTTCTTTGAAAGTCCTTAAGATCAAAAGAATGTTATATGACTTGGTGATCTAAATTGAAGTTTCTTATGATTGATTTTGATAATGTTTAAGGGTTATGATGTTTGTTTGGAAGTTTGATTAATTCATGAGCTTTCTTTACTCTTTACTCTTTGATTAAGTGTATGAAAGTCTTATAAACAATTGAAGCAAGATTTGAGAATGATCTATTCTTTAGAAGGCACATTCCTCCAAAAGAAGTATTGCTTTGAGAAGGTACACATATTTCACCCTAACTTTTGTTTTAAAAGCTTTTGAAAGACCTTGCTTAGAGACAAGCAAGTTGCAAGTATGGGGTTATTTGTTAGCATGAAGTATTGTGATATTTTAGGCACGTTTTCTAAGTGTATTTGATTCACATTGATAGTCATTGATTAAGCATTGTTGCATTTGTGAGCTAGTTTACCTATATTGTCGATATGGATGTCTACACAAGTTCTATGTTGATTATAGGTGATTGAGAGCCATTTCCGAACGGAATTTAGCAAGGTTGAGTTGATTGAGTATGTCCATGGATTGAGGACATTCTTAGGAGCAAAATGAGTGTCAACTTCAGGAATGCACGAGGCTAGGGAAGAATCACGTTCTTGCCCTAAACCACGCTCTAAAATACGGCCGTACTACAAACCACGCTCTAAAATACGGCCGTACTACAAACCACGTTCAGTTCCACGGCCGTAGAACCCTGCAGGAGAAGCATGTTTCATTCTAGAAGCTTTTACGGTCGTGGAATCCATGGTTCAAACCGTGTTGATTTCCACGCTCTAAATTACGGTCGTGGAACCTTCCACGACCGTGATCTTGGCGATCTTTTTCGCCACATTTTAAGCCACGATCTTTCAGAAGATTGGGCCGGGCCGATATTTTATCTTGCCCTATAAAAGGACGGACGAAGAGAGATTCCGTCACCTCGCTTTAGACCTTGGCTTACACCTTCGCTTTGACGCACTTGGCGACCTTGCTTTACACTTTTCGCCTACGCCGCGACTTGGAGATTTTTGGCGATTCCTGCAAAAGACGCATTCCACGTTACGCTTGGAGTTGCCCTAATCTCGCACTTTTGGTGGAGATTGCTGTTGAGATTTCCGGATTGACAGAAGATCGAAGTTTTTGGAAGATTGTTGCAAGAAGATTTCTCTTCTTGTTTAGGTTTGATTTAGAAGACGGATTGACATCCCGTTCTTCCTTCTTTCCTAAGATTGTGTTTGTTTGCTTTATTCTGAATCTATTGACGATATTCGTTCTTGATTGTGACTTTGAGATTGGTTTGAAGTTTATTGGAAGTTTTCGGAAGTTTTCATCTTTCAATATTTTAATCTTTGAATTTGATATCATAATGATGATTGTTGGCTAAAAACTCTTAACAATTCTAAGGTGAAGGGTTGATAGTTGTGGCTTAGATGATGATAGATTGATCGTAAACAGATTAGACCCTGAGAGTTAGAGAGAATCGTCGATGAACCCTAAATCACGGTTTGTTCTTGAGTTCCACGACCGTGGAATCTCAAGATCCACCCGTAATTTCCCTTAAGTTTACGAACCTGCTTTTACTTTAATCCAAAGTTAAAGATTTGCTTTAACTTAGTTTAGGCTTGCCTTTTCTAGGTGGTAGTGAAGCCTCAACAACCTCTACCTCGATTGTGAGTGTCACAACCTTAATCGATTTAGTTAGTCTTGATCATTGGATTACAAGTTTGGGTATTTGACATTAATTCTTGCCTTTAGAACCTTTCTATATTGAAGCCTCAACAACCTGTATAGAGAGTGTCTTGTAGGTGAGTCATTTAAGGTTTTTGGAACTTCACCGTACGATTACCTTTCATTAGCATACCTTTGCATATCTCAACTCTGTCTTTATATCATTAAGTATATCTTGAATCGATTGCCACAGCTGGATACTTGGATCTTTAAGATTGTTGTTTTCCCAATAATTTGCAAAGCTCTTATATTCACTTGCTTGATAACCTACGATCGAATTTATTCTCCCCAAATCCCTGTGTTCGATACTCTGGAATACTTGCTAATCTACGCCGATCCGTACACTGCGGGTTCGCTTGCTTGATTATAGTTTTATAAATTTAAAGTTTATTTGCACGCACGTTTAGGGGCGAACAGTACACATGACATCATACAAACAATATCTAAAACATTAGTATGCAAAAATACCTGAGATGAAGTATCAGCCCCACTGTTTTGAAAATGTTTCCTCATGTGAGGCTTAATTTCCATTCTCTTTTTTTTTTGCCATTGGTTTTCTATTGTCAATAAACTAATAAAATCAGTTTTGTTGCCAACTTGGTAAGTACCCTTTGTAGCTATAATCAATACATATAATGGTATAACAATTTGTGTTTCCTATTACATAATATTCACCTTTACCATATACATCACACATTTATCTTCTAAGACAATTAAAACACAATCAACAGTCCAATAGTATGTGTAATTGATAACATATTAAACTCAATACCTATATTTATTTCCACAATTTGTGTACACAACATAAATAATACACATAGTTAAAACATATTAATACACACATTTCATATAAAAATTTGTGTATTGAGCATAACTACTACACACAATCAATATTAAATGTACACATATTATATGTATTACACACGATCAACTGTGAGATACACTAATCACATCTGAATGAACACAAACGATTTGTACATCATATGCTATACATTAATCAACAATAATGAACATATTAACCATACATATTGTGTACATACTACTCCAATATATTGTGTACATATGAAACATATATATTGTGTACATACTATTAAAAATTTATGTTCCAAAACTTCATAATATTATCAATCTCAACTTCTATGCACATGTCATACACACAAATGTGTACATATTGTCTTTTCAGATACATACTCCATACATGCAACAGCTTCTTAAATAAGCTATGAACATCAAGAGCTTTCGAACTACTTATATGTACACACACACTAGCAATTAATCGATTCCACATCCAAAATCAATAAAACTTAAATCACATACCTTCTTCGTTTACAGGATTTACATTGTAATGGTAAAAATTAGGTCTTTCTCACTGAAATCATGAAGACGGTTAGTTAAAAAATAAATCTTTGCATACTACTTTTATCATCTTCTTCAATATGCTACTACAATAAAACCGAAAACAGAAAACAAAGAAGATAGGATAAAATCGAGAAACCGGAACCCAGAAAACACAGAACCTAGAAAACGAAGAAAAGAGGGCAAAATTGATAAACAGTGTGCAAAGAAACCTCACCTGTGTTCTTTTGATCACAATATATGAGAAATCGATGATAGAACCAGAATCAATAATGGCAACAGCGGTAGATGGTTCGAAATTGTTGTGGGAGAGACGACAATGGCGATACTTCGTCAATGGCAGTCGTCGATAGTTCGAAAATAAAAGCAAATGTGAGAGAGTAACCTACAATATACTTTCTCGGGACCAACTTCCGTTTGATAGGATTGCCAAAATCTTTTGAATATCTTCCAAAGTGACAGTTTCTTTTTTCAATAACCGTACATCCAATTAAAGGAAATTTATTTTAAATTAATTATACAAACTGAATAATCCACCTCCTATAATTAAGCAACTCCTATTTATTTTATCTTTTTCTACTTAAAATTAGCTAGGGGCCTAGTTACTATCTAATAAACCAAAAGTGCCCTAATGGCTAAATATTCTCTATATAATTTTCCCTAGATGAAAGGAATTGAGTTAAATATGACTATATTTACTAAATGAGTTTATGTTATGGGTACTCCTAATAGAGTATAATAGTGGTAAAAGATCTAGTTAGTCATTTTATCCAATTGTTGACATGTGTACAAGTGATTCACGTTGAGATACATTATGTGACATGTTATCGTTATCTTTGGTATTTGGCATGCATACATGCTAGCTAACGGTGACCAACTACTTATTGTAACTACTGTCTACTGATCAGTACTTATACCCTATTTGTATCGCAAGCTTTTCGATAGTTTGAGTTTTTTTCGATAGATATAGTTTTTTGGTTAGTTTTGTTAGAAAATTTTGTGAATTTTTAAAAATCTAATGAAAAGCTAATAAAGTGTTCGTTAAAGAGAGATTTTTTGGTGAAATACCTAAAATGGCTTACTATTAATTAATAATATAATGAATATGATTACTTTTAAGGGAAAAGTTGGAAGAGAAATGATAATCTACAAAGAAAACTCTCAAAAGTTATGTGGAGGAAGCTTTCAAAATCTCACAGAAAAGTTTCTGAAAAAATTGAAACTTGAGGATGAGCTTGGCATACCGAAAACTTCAAAATTGAGAAATATAAAAACAAAACTCTTTACAAAACCGTGCCGAACAGGCCTTAATTACTTAAAATTACTCATTACATATCCATAGCCTTTCTGAGTTATAGTTAATGTATGCTCACGAGAACTGAAATATTAAATTCATTTGGTTAAAACTCGAATAATGAGATACTAGTTTAATACCCGCACTTTGTGCGGGTTTTAAAAAATATGGGTTAAATTTTTTACCGCAATTTTATATATATATATATATATATATATTTTTTCAAAGTTGTTACGTAATTAACAATAAAAAAATCGGTTTATATTTTTATTTAAATATTGTTGGTTTTATAAAGATTCCTAGGGATAAGATTAAAATTAACAAATTGAAGAAAAAAAATTATAATTATAGATTTGTTAGTCAAAATTTTTTATGAGGTTTGTTGCAACTAGAAAGAACATTTACGTTAATTTTTTTTATTTGTGTATGTTTTTTTTTAAATTTCTAATATATATTAGCATTTATAAATTATTTTTTAAAAATTAATTTTTAGGCTTCGAGAAAACGAGGCGTTGACACGTGGTAAAAGAAGCTCATGCTTTAATAGATACTAGTGTACTAGTGTATTACCCGTGCCTTACACGGGTTGTTTTTTTTAAAAAAAATTTATCGTTATAATAATTTTCACAAAATTTTTCTTTTCATTTTTTTTAAAGATGTCAATACAAAGTGTAAAGTTATTAACTAATAATAATTTTTAACTTATATTTATGAAAATAATTTTATTTTCTTAAATATATTATAATATTTTGATAAGAAAAAAATTTGCCCACAACCATATAAAATTATACTTTATATACGAACAAATATTAGTAAACATAAATGGTAGTAAAGTCATACTAAATACAAACATTTACTAAAAAAAATAAATTTATTATATTAAACAAAATGCTACTGAGTAGTTATAACAACAACAAATTATAAAAACAAAAGGTTCATATCAAATTAATCTTTTTTTGTACGAATATCTTTTTAATAAATATGTTGAAGGTTGTACAAATGGCCAAAAATATGTAAATGGGCCAAGCCCATTATAATTATCAAATCAGTATTAAATAAAGCTAAATAAACCTTATTTTTAAAAAGATATATTTGCTGTGAAAAGAACCTTTTTATTACACTAAAACAGAGATTTGCAAGCAACAGAAAGTTTCAGTACAAAAAACCTCTTGATCGAAATATAATCCCACGGGGTGCCATCAGGGGTACTGTAAACCAATCTAAGCTCTCACAGCTTTATGATTTTCAATCGATTATGTAAGGTCGATCAATAATGTTCTCAGATTCGAAAGAGGGGTACTCATTTGGTATTGGAGGGTTGAAGACCTAGGGTACAGTGATGGTTCGAAGAAGATGCGCTTTGGCGATTAGGTCGGCGAGGAGCATGTTCCCGTGATAGATATGGTTCGTGGAAAGATGATTGCTTTTGGCGGAGCTGATAGGTAAGGTGTAAGATAATTCAGACTGAGAGTTTATGGAAGGTAATTCTTCAATTTGGTTTTGTGTTTGATTTTGTTGTCTTGGTACTGGATTTGTGTTTTCAAACTGTAGTCCCTTATTTTTAAGATATTCATCCTATTGGCACGATTTTCCTTACCCTGTACATTGCATTATAAAAATACCCAATTAGAACTCGTGTTTTAGATAGAGTTGTTACAGGAACTGTTATAGATTTTTTGAAAGTATGTTCAGACAGTTAAAAGTTAACATGTACATCACCATTAATAGTACAAAGCGCGTAATAGAAGGGAAAACATACTTTGAACTATCTGCTACGAAAATAGTACCCAGCTCAAATGATCCTAGACGAACTGGACTTGTTTCATTAATCCTTGAACCTGATAATTTTATATTTCAACATAATAATATAAATGTTTATTATACATATTGTAATATGAAGTATTAATACAGTCAGGTGATATCATGTCTCAGAAGCTACAGGAAGGTATATGTGAAGCAACTCAGTGCAAATTTATAAGTTTTAATGAGCTAATATTACATACCTGTGAGAGTAGTAGGTACTTCGTATGGCCTGTTTCTCAATGGAGTCCTAAAAAACTGAATAGGATGATATGGTCCCTGAACAATGCTTCCTGTTAAACATAAAAGAAAAATTGATATTCATAATTGATCTACTCAGTTCTCAAGATAAATTTAAAAACTTCATAAAAGGAACAATCAAAGTACATGATTGATCTACTATGGTAATCACTAAATTAAAAACGAAACTGATTGTTTTCCAGATAATCGTTGTCGCTTATTTTTTGTGATATTCATTCTGTTCATACGATTTTCTTTGAAGTTAGGAATCATCCTGTTTTTGCAGTACAAAATCACCCAATTAGAGAGAATATCAAAATAGATATGGGCATCACCATTAAGAGGACAAATCAGAATGTAGAACAATGAAAAACATACTTTGAACTATTTGCTGAGAAATCGTTTGTTGTAGAAGACATAATGATCTCCAATTAGAAAGAAGAGTTTGATACTTAAAAGAGAGCAACATGAAGCCAAAATACAATGTCGAAATAGGACATTTGATGAGTTACAGTAAAGTAAATTTATAGTTTGGGTTTGGTATGTAGATTTATATGAGGATAATAATACATCTTCTTGTTATTGCATGAATCAGAATATATTCGACTACCTAATGGGAATCATGAGGAGCTACCCTTAAATCGGGTAAACAAAGTCCCTGTAGGTACGTTTTTGCATCAACTAAGACTTGCCCTAATTTTAGATTGGTTTAGAATTGAATGTCGATAAGTTACCTAATAAGTCTAAAAGTGTATGGATAAATCAATTGTAAGTCATTTAACCATAAAATATATATAAATAAATCAATTCACTAATCAAATGAGCAAGAAGAACAAAACATCAGCAAAAACAAATACTAAAAGTTTTACTCCAAATAGGATCAAATAAACTAAAAGAAACAAATTGGTTCTGCATCCTTGTAATTGAACTTAGGATTCTTTCTCTTTCTTTACTAAAACAATCATCTTAGTCCTAGAAAGGGTGTCATCTTCCTTATCAGCTTCACTGTCATCTCCGATGTCAATGAACTCAATTCTTCGCTTCAAGGGATTAGTATCTGGCATGAGTGAATACTTGAATAATTAAGCATACCTTTGAATTCATTGAATCAGTAGACCTCATGACAGAGCCTTCATCCGTAGATATAGACCTCGAGATAGAGCCTTCAGTCCAAGAAATAGACCTCGAGTTAGAGCCTTCTGCCGTTGGCGTGTTTGAAATAGGAGGCTGCATTTAATTTAACCACAATGATATTATAGCTAACAAATTATTAAAACAAAAAGCAGTTAGATTTCATTTTAAATATAAATAAGAAAATCTTATATTATTTTGGAATGTATAGAAATACCGAAATGTTTGATGAACTACGATTGGTGATGGCAGATATTATTGAGGGATTATCTGTCAGCTTGAAAATAGTAAAACCGGATTTAGACCGAGATGAATGTTCATCCAGTTTATATTGATCAATATCAATAATAAACAAATATGTCTTTCCTAGCAATACTTGCAAATCATCCGGTATGGATTCTAAGTCGGATTGCTGCATCATAAACACACAAAAACATTAGAATAAAGTTAGGATAATAAGAAACTTTTCATATAAGTAATTGACCACATTCCAAGTTATGATTTAATACCCCATCGAGAGAGTCTATGATGGATGATACAGACTTGTTCAAAAGGCGTTGAACATCTCGATCGAACATAACAAACGCTGCCAAGGATTACGAGTCAGCCACTTCTCTTGGACCATCATTTTTTTTTTCATGAGTTGTGGGAAGTCCGAAAGATTTGCTAGAATCTGATAGTTCTCATGTTGGTCTCTGTGTACAATTTCGGGTCCTCTTGATGGCTTGTTTCTCAGTCTATTCAGGAATAAGATGGTTCAAGTAGTAACAATTTGTCCTTGTGTTTCATCTACTTTAGTGGACTGTGATCAAATCTTACTACAATGGCGTATTCAGCCTAATGAACATTTTCGTGTGACAAGGCTACACTATTAGGTTTTATTCTTGACTGGAAGAGGTGGATTTGGTATAGTTTCCTTGAAAATGATAAATATTTCTTCATTTCATGTCTTTCTTGTGATTAGATATGATACTCAGTTTGAACTTTGAACTAATACTTTGGCTCTCATAACAAAAAATAATGCTGCTTATGTTTTGCTTCTGACAGTGAATTCATTCTCTTCTTTTGTATTGTCAAGCATCAAATATGGTAGCAATGGGAAATGAAAACTCATTCATGTCGGATTATATTAACCCTTCTGTTTAATAACCAGACTCATAAGGAGGTGAAGAAACAAGTTTGCGAGATCCTTAGTGTTGTGACCTCATTGGCAAAGTTGAATTCAACATCAGGGTACTTTATTACTTTGCCAAGGAAATTATCATCTTTTATATATTTGTTATTTTTATGGCTGTTTGATTTTTTTTCACTTGCTTGCTTTGTATGTGTTTTTTTAAACAATTTGACGCAATCAATATTAGTCTTAAATCTTATTGTCTAGCATATCATTGATGTATGCTCAAGCCCTATCTGTTGCTTCAGGCCGCTCACTTAGACTGAGTCATGTGGGCAAAGAAAACTTGGGCTGTACTTTGTCTATAAATTGCCTAAAACACTTGTTTACAGCAAACATAGTATATTCTCATGGACAGATCGAGATAGGAGCAACATTGATCACAACTTGCTCAAGAGCCATTTCCGACATGGTGGGCCGTCGTCTGCTAATCCTTTCATGTTGTTCTATTTTGTGAGCGTTTTGATCATGATTTGGTCTCCGAATGTCTGTCTTTCTAGCTGCAAGGCTTATTAGATAAATTTGGGTGTTGTTCCAGTCTATATATATGAGACTGCACCCTCAGATATGAGAGGATTGCTCAATACACTTGCTAATCTTACGTGCTTTTACTTGTGAAGTTTATAAAAATAGCTTATAAATATAGCTGAAAGTGAATATACGAATAATAAGTTAATCTATAAAGCATGGTTTCTTTACCTTCCATTTACAATTCGCCAAAGAAACGTTTACAATATTTCCGTCAAAAATTTATAAATCACCCGCTTCCTTTGAACAATTTTGAGGATAGATGTGTTGGGGCCGCTACTATTAAAATGTTAATCAACGTAAAAAAAAAATATTCAGTTTATGGGGCTACAAATTAAAATTTTGCACCCGAGTAAGACAGAAAGACGTCACTTGGGGGGTCTATAGTTCGCTAACGTATTAGTTCAAGAGTGATTGTAGTTGAGCCACTCGAGAAGACAACTCCGGTGAAACCGATGGGAGCACGGCATCCTCATCGACGAGGTCTCCATCTTCTCGATGCAAATCCCGCAATCGTCCTCCTCCTCCTCCTCCGTCGAATCCGCTTTCAATAATCCCGCGACGGAGGACCGGGTTGCAGGACTTGGCCTAGGCCAGAACTCCTCCTCATCAGAATCCTCCTCATCCCCGAAATCCAGCCCTAATTCCTGGCGGATGATTATTTCTTCATCTGCCTCCACCTGGCCGTGGTGGTGGCTGCTGCTGTGGGGCTGGATATTAATTTCCAGAACATGACAGAGGGCTGTTTTGACTGTGTCGCTCTCGGGGCAGCGGTGAGAGGCGTTGCCTATCAGAAGGACATCCGTGAATATTTCGGCCAATTTGTCGGCGCAAACGTCCGGGATGTCGGGGTAGCAAGAGCGGAGCCTCGTCATGAATTGTTGTTTCTGTAATTTGTAGTAAATTTCCTCTTCGCCGCCGTCACAGACAAGGCAGGCGATTATACGGTCCTTTTCCTCGGCTAACCTGGTCCACAACAACCCCTTGCACACCAGTGCTACAGGCGGCTCAGGTGGTAGGCACCGGATTTCGATGTGCTGAACACAATACTCGACGGCAGTTGAGAGCCTGTATTCCCTTTCACGGACCCAAACCACCATATCTACCAAGATTAACCTAATCAGAGACTTTGTTGATGGATTTTTGAGGGTGCAACATATTATTATATATAAAATCTTTCTTTCCTTTTTATAACCGGATCCTTCTATCCTTTTAAAACCGGATCCTTCTTTTCTTTTATAAAATTGCACCAAATACTTTCTAAAATAAATTTTGAAAGAAATTCCAAAATCTTTGATTTAGATAGGTAAAATCTTCCTACTTATATATTTTTGTTAATGATATCTTTGCACCAACAATTACGATTTCGGTTTCGAAAGCTGCCAAAAGTGTTGATAATCTTATCATTATCATTATATATATATAGCACGATTTCGGTTTCGAAAGCTGCCAAAAGTGTTGATAATCTTATCATTATCATTATATATATATAGCACTTGATTTCACGTGTCTAACCATAAGAGCCTAAATGTCACGTGTCATTTTCACAATTAACAACAGTCCACTAAAAATCTTAATTAAGTTTATTAAATTAATTTATAAAAAAATCAATAATTTTAGAAAGATAAGAAGGTTTTTAGAATAGGCAATAAAAAGTTTAATTATAATTAAGATTTATAAACAAAAAGTAAAAATAAATAAAATTACGTAACCGAATTCAAAATGAGAAAATTGGTGTAGAAGGGCTCTTTTTGTATCCATGATACAAAATAGACCCCTCTATTTTTCTTCCAAAAAATAAATCTAAATAAAACTATAAATCATGGGTAATAAGGTAACTATTTAAGGGCAAATTAGTAATGTAGCATAATAACTGCCTAAAAGTTAAGCGTCATTCGGAACCTCCATTGTATCGTGAGATTCTCCATTCGCAACCTCCATCTTCAAATCGTGATCTTCGACCGTCTTCAACCTCTTGTCTGATCTATTCTTTGTGTATCAACAATCAATCCTTGTAAGTATTCCAAATTCTCTCAACAATATACCATTTTAATGGCTTCGGTTTTGGTTCAAACCGAAAACAGTTGATGAACGTTTTCCCTAAAATCCATACTAAAAACCGTCATTGTTGATCTGTAACTACATGGCCTTTCATTTACTCGGCCTTGCATGGTGTTATGAAGCATGATTTTGTGATGTATATTCGATTAGGTTTTGGAATCCGACCACACAAAGAAGAACAGATCTGCTTTAGGCTGTTATGGAACTTAATTTTGAAATTAGCCATTTCTGTGAAATTTACGTATTCGAATTAACAGTGATGAAAGATTATGTATATAATTTATGTTTTGCATGTGTTTTATATGAAGAAGAAGTCTATGTACTGATATTTTCTCAAAAAACTGTGTTATTTTTGTGGTCGATGGTCTGAATTATGTAAATGTATGTTATGTAACTTCAAATATTGTATGATTTATGTATGTATACCACTTTATGTATCTAATTATAGAATGGATAAGATTTATGTACATAACAGAGGATGACAAACTGTTACATATTAGATTATGTATCCCTTGTATATCAGTTTTGTACATAATTACAGAATGTCTCAATTTATCCTTAAAGATTATGTACTTAATTTATATGTTTGATTTTGTATCATATACACTTTGTATCACAGTTTATGTATCTAATTACACCAAATACTTTCTAAAGCTGCCAAATACTTTCCTGGCGGATGATTATTTCTTTCCTTTTAAAACCGGATCCTTCTTTCCTTTTATAAAATTACACCAAATACTTTCTGAAATAAATTTTGAAAGAAATTCCAAAATCTTTGATTTAGATCTGTAAAATCTTCCTACTTATATATTTTTGTTAATGATATCTTTGCACCAACAATTACGATTTCCGTTTCGAAAGCTGCCAAAACTGTTGATAATCTTATTTTATCTATCTTATATACTAAAGCAGACCATGAACTTACACATGACATAGTTTCGTGAAGCCATTTCATCGAATTAACACGTTTCAACTTTTTGTAAAGTCATGCCCACCCTGTTAAATCAATTTATTTTAAATAACTCGTTAACTATTTTAAATAATTTACTAATAGCTTGACCAGATTTTATCCTAACAAACTCTAATTTAAATAATTAATTAATATTTTACTTCAAATGCAGAAAAGCTTCTACACTCTAATTTAAATAATTGATTAACTATTTAATTTAAATAGGGAAAATATAAGTAAAGATATTAAAATCTGACAACTTATATTTTTTAATTTATAATTAAACTTTATAATTTCTTAAACTTAAAGAATTTAATTTTAAATTTAATTTAATTTTAGTTTACTTATATTTTCAATTGAATTTATAAACTTTTGTTTTTCACTTTTAAAGATCTTAATATTTTTTATATTTTAAATTTCAATTGAACTTTATTTATTTCTAAACTTATTAACTTTATTTTTTTAAATTTTTTTTAAAACAATTAACAAAAATATTTCTTTATATTTTTAGAATAAATAAAGTTATAGAATTAAAAAGAATCCATTTTTTAATATAAGTGTTTTTTCATTTAAAAAAATTGATTTGAAAATTTTTTGAAAAAAAAATCAGATATTTTAAAATATTTTGTAAAAAAACTAATAAATTTCATATTAAAATTATATAGAAAAAACCAAAAAAATTTCGCAAAAAAAAATAATTTCGATTTTTTTAAAAAAATATATCAACTTTTAAAAAATATATCAAATATTCTTAATAAAAAAGTTTTTGTCATTTACACAAAAGTATTTAAAAATCATAAAAAAAAAACACTGGAAAAAATGAGAATTTATCAATTTTTTTTTGATAAAAATTATGAATATTTTTTAAACAACTTTTTTTAAAAAACCACAAGACCATTCGTTGAAACAACTTTTTTATTAGAAAATTGTTAGGTTGTTAAACAATTAATTTGTTGTAACACCCCAAATTCTGAGAACTCGGGGAGCTACTGGTTAGGATCTCACAATGGGTCCCGACCTTAGTTTGAAAACAATTTAACTTGGATCTTACAACAAGGCACAAAGTATTTAAAACATTTGAAAACTTTAAACAATGTATACATGAAGAATATGTATCAGCCTTACAAAGCAAAGGTACCAAAACGACATATATGAAGAACATAAGACATTCCCGTCCCCAACTAAAAGAGTACGTGGACCCGGCTGACCATTTCCTCCGGATCTCTCTACAGATCTCTCTACAACTGTCTTAACCTGCAAGGCATCTACAAGCGGTATAAAACCGTTAGCTAACATTCTATGCATAAGTATAAAGGTAAAAGCACAAACACACAACATACACAATCAACATGCAACACTCAAGCCTTTTATGATCTTTAATTAGGTGATAGGTTATTACTAATGATACTTATTTTGTGACACGAGGGATTCCCAAACCTCGCCCCTGTCCCCGTTTACCAACGCGGAATGGTATTAATGCATTTGACCGTCTACCGGACTGGGCTGGTCGCAGGGAACCTCCTAGACTCTCGCAAGAGCTAGGAAGATGATGTCACGACCCGTTATCATACACTTGGGTCAATTACGTAAATAATAAAGTCGGCCTAATCCGGTTTTGTTGTTTATCATAACTAACAAACACCACTCATACACATTACACTCATACAAGAAGCCAGCTAAGTAAGATCGTGGACTTACCAGAATCCAATCTCGTCTCTCTTAACAACACTCAATCAGTAACGGCAGGAACTCAGTTGCCTGTCAAAGGAGGCACGTGGGTCAACACATTATCCCGGGGTACTTAGAAGTATAAAACTCCTAAGATGTACGATTCCATGTGCAGAAGTTATTACAGTGTTTATTTAAGGTAAAATGACTATTTTACCCTTAGTCCCGGAACTTCCAAAAACTCGGAATATGTACTTAAATTATAATTTGAGGCTAACTAACCATATTCTACTCCCTAGGATGATTTTAGGTAACAACTAGAAAAACTACCTATTTTCTATTTCCCGAAAAGTCACTAAAGTCCAACTACAGCTTCAAATATAAAATTTGAATAATCTTATAAAATTTTCGAAATAATTCCCTAGACTATCTATGACATCCCATCTACTCATAGAAGAAAGAATTTCTTAAAACTGTTAAAGCATCGCTTCTACAAAAATTTCTAAAGTTGGTTACAACACTTAACAAGCAACACACTATCTTAACTTTGAAAAAATCATAACTCCTAAACTACTTGCTGGATTTATCCCAAATTTTGATATGTTCTACTATAAAATCTTATCTATAATATATCCAAAATTCAGCCACAAAGTAGATCAAAATCCTATTTAAAACTATCTCACAAAACCGAATTTCAGCCCAACAGAAAAACTGCTTACGACTCCTTTGAAAAATCATAAATCTCAAACCACTCGCTGGATTCCTCTAAAATTTTAATATGTTCTACAAAAATATGTCAATCATATCATATCCAAAATTCAAGCCCAACGGAGATCAAGAGATTATTCAAAACCATCTCACAAAACAGCATCACTTGCTGTTTTCCCCAACACTCAGCACATATATAAAACTGCATGAGGCGTCAACTTTGGAACACAATAACTCTCAAACCGTAACTCCGATTCTTCCCAAATTTTAGTATGATCTACTATATACTACTGAATACAACATATCCAAAATTCAGCAAAAAGGAAGAAGTCTAACGTACCCAAATCTGATCCCGAAGTTTACTGTTTGTCACTTCTGAAAACTCAGGAAAACGCTTGAATCTGTACAGCTCACTTATGGTTGTTCTGAGTAGGTTTAAAAATGGAACTAGTACACGTTAGGCAAGGGAAAGGTGGCCTGAAATGTAGTGTAGCAAGGGGTACAAGCCTTACCCGATTCCGAGACTCGAATGCACGGAAAAGATAGCACGAAGTCTGCTGCTGCTTGCTGTCACTGGGGCGCATCTGCAGCATGCTGTTGTCGTTGTTGAAGTGCGTTTCTGATCCGAGGGGAAGGCTCTCCAGCAGCCTGTCTTGCGTGACTCGCCCTTGTCGTGAGCGCCGAAGGGAGTGCAACCTTGCCTCTCGTTGTTGTTTTCGTCCGACTTCTACAGATGGGACCGCCTCAGCCTCAGGAGGGAAACAGATCCGTGCAGGAGGCATCAACTTCAAGGCTGCTGGCTAGGATCGAAGATGGACGAAGGAAGGCGTGTGCAGAAGGCTCCAACTGATGCGATGATAAGTGGTGAGTAGTGGGCGGTTTGATGAGTTGAAGGCCGATGATGCGGCCAAGAAGGAGAGAGAGCAAGTGTAACGGCTGAGGAGAATGCTGAACGGCCTGCAGGAAGAGGGAGTTACGGCTGGCATGTAAGCAGGGTTGTCATGGGCTGCGGCTGGGCCTGTACAAGCAGTCCCGGAATGGGTCACAAGCAAGTAAGGAGGAGAAGGTGGGTTGTGGTTGTGTGGGTTGAAGATCATAGTCATAAGGTTGGGCTGAAGCAAGGTAAGAAAGCATGGGCTGAGGTTGTCCAACCTTGTCAAAACCTTGTCAACAACTTGTCGGGCTTTGTCAGGACCTCGTCTCAGCTTTGTCGTGATCTCGTCACAACTTTGTCGTGATCTCGTCACAACTTTGTCGTGATCTCGTCATAGCTTTGCCGTGATCTCGTCTCAGCCTCGTCACGATCCCGTCTAAAGTCGTCGTTAAGGATTAATTATAAAAATTAGGGTGTGATATAATTCTATCATTTTATGTGAATTAAATTCTACATAAAATGATAAATAATTATAAGACTTAGGGTTTGATATAATTCTATCATTTTATGTGAATTAAATTCTACATAAAATGATAAAATTTGTGAAGAAAGAAATACTAGATAGAATGGGAAACCGTCAACGGCTCGAAGTCCGATTTGCTTCGGAATTAAACTGAATAAAAAAAAATTCCGGATATTACATCAGTACCCCCTTAAAAGAAGTTTCGTCCCGAAACTTAAAAGAAGACAACATAATGTCGGAATCCATACTAAAGAACTAAAGCGCCGAAAACGTCATAATCGGTCAAGTTCTTATTGTTTCGGGACTAGTCGGAAGAAAATTTCCGGGTATTACATCAATTCCCCCTTAACAATAAGTTTCGTCCCGAAACTTAGGGTAAGACAATCCTGATCGGCCTTTAAGGCACTAAACGGGTATATCTGATCACTACTCAAAAGTGTCATCGTTTCCACATCTAAGTATCCTGCACATCAAGGTTACCAAAAGCACACATCACTGACTAAGCACTCAATCATGAAATAAACAAGTAGTCAAACAATATCACACATACAAGGTCAAACCCTAACTAGTCACTCCCAAGGTTGCAACTATCGTTACATAGGTCTTTGAAAGGTTACGTCTCTTATTATCCCACATATCTTAGGTAGCCTTATCAGTTTTTCCTAAAACCACTAAATCTTAAATATTTTCAGGTACTTAGATCACAAGCATCTGCTACCACGTTCTAGAGTGGTTACCGGGTATCTCACCGATATCATCCGGCTCAACTGTCTGATCTTCTAATCTGATGACCTAACTCGTGTCTGGTATGTATTTCTCCAACTGAAAATCTCAAACTCAGTTCCCAGAGTTAGTCTCCGTGGAAAACTGAAGCTGCACTCTCCAATAGGGTGAGAAATATTAGTCCATCAGTCACTTTTAAACCGCTTTAAAACTTCCAATGGTTGCCTTACACAACTCACTTCCAGATCCTTTGATGACCCTACGAAAAATAATCTATTCAACTTCCTTCCCTTCGTTATGACCCCTTGCTTCCAGCCTGCTGAAAAGGTTCTGACTACACACTCAAGCCAAAGGTCTTAGACATCCACCAACACTTACCAAGTACCCAATACTCTTCGCAGCACGACCCACTTGGTCTTGTCTTTTAATATTACTCAGTCGTCTTATTCCTCCGGTAAGGAATCGTCACCTTTACCCTTTTCTGGTCTACACTCGGGGCAACTAAGAATCAAATCTAGTGGTCATCCTCTTTGTTCACTTGGCATTGTTATATTATTTACAGATCTCTAATACATCGTTAGCTCAAACTTAGGTTTCTCACGCATTTTCCAAGATCTTAAGTAAAATAGAATATGTCGGAAATGACGGTATTAGACACAAAGTGATCCCATGAATCACTCTAACGTACTCCGTTAAGGATATAAAATTCCAAAACTACTTGCATGGCAACATGTACAAAGCCATCACTCTTCACTCAGATCCATAAAAGTGTACCAGTCTCCTTCTATTACCTCTTCATGCTCATAAGTTTCCGTACGACATTTCTAGTCACTTCACATGGCCTATTTCACGTTCCTTCCAACTAGAATGCATTTCACCAACTATCATCATCTTAAACTCAACACGACATCCATCAGTACCTTTGAGCTTCTTGCTCTGCGGGTTAGGACCCACGACGCTTCCGCTGCGCTACTCTGATTATTTTGTTGTCACCCCTTAATCATAAGGACGTGTTCTGTGAGTCCAAAATGATTGACCGGATGAAGTACCAAGTACTTTCCTTACTTGTTTTCCTGAAATAAAATCATTATTGGAAAACAACCATCTTCTGTTTACTTCCTTAATTCTTACAACACCGATCCAAACTCCCTGACTCGACCAGAGTTTGGTCTTAACCAGACAAGAAATAACCTTTAACGCAATCCTCTCGATACCTTTTGCTCATCCCAGAAGGTTGACGTTGCCTACTTGAGGAAATCCTCCAAGGCGTCGGTAAGGCTACTCCATAGATCCACCGTCACAATTATCTCTTCTTAACGGAATATAACTCGTCAATACTAAACAATACTTGCACGTCCTTGGTTGACATCGAACAGTCTATAATTGACTTATCGCCATTTCATACCTCTACTGATATTAAACTTTTGGTGCATACCACCTACTAGATTAATCCTTTTATCCTTCTTTAGTTCGTCTTATCTTTCCCTCTTCTGCTTCCTTTGGGACACTATCTTTCTCAAGTCTCGTTGTGCCATTCTCCTGACGTCAAAAGTCGTTCCTAACACTCCACGATAGATGGTAAGCGTCTTGTAATTCCGATGATTTTTAATTACCTCCCAATTGTAGTCCCCTTACAAGGACCGTCTATGTTGATGACCTATGTTCTGTTATAAATGGGGTTACCCTGGGCTCTTGAGTCCACCACACAATTCTCACAAGCACAGGTTCCTTAATCGGCGTTGTTTCTAATACTTCCTCCCAAATCTCTGTTGACTATGTTACAGGGCTTCGATCCTTTCGATACTGGCGTTGTGATTCCTCTTAAAATTCTTATCTTTAAAGAAGACAAAACATCTCCAGGCTTGTGAAGTCTACTCTTCGCTCTTACATTAAGTTGTAAGTCTCCATTACGTGTTAATTGTGATCTGTCAAAATTTTCTTAGCTAGTAGGTAAACAGTTGCTCACCACAATCCTTTTATACTTCTTTAGTTCGTTCTACCTTCCACCCTTCCGCTTCTTATGGCTAACTGTATTTCTCTAGTCCGCTTGTCTCATTCATCTGGCCTAAATAGTCGTTTCAAGTTTCCACGATAGCTTGCAAGCGTCTTTGAAATTCTTATGGTCGTAATGATCATCCACTTGCAGTTCCTTTTGCATGGACCATCTGTGTTGATGGCTTAGGTCCCGTGATAATTCGGGTTACCCTGGGCTCTCGAGTCTAGCAAGGTCGTTCTCCCATACAGATTTCTTCACTGGTGTGTTGGTGGTAATATCGCCTTCCTGAAACTCCGTTGACCCTGCTACAGGCCTCCATTCTTTGGATATTGGCATCGCGATTTCTTTCAAACTTCTTATATTTTCGAGGAGGTCAACCCTCCCCACATTTGTGGGGTCTGCCTTTTCGCTTTTACACTCAATTATAGGTCTTCATTCCGTGCACCTTAGATTATCACACTCAAATTGACACTTTATCTCTTCTGGTTTCTCATGCCCATAATGGTATGTGGGGCATCCGCCTCGATGGTAATGTCCTTGATTCCGCAATCTTGGTTGTACTCAATTCTACTTGTCTCGTTCCAATATTGTTATCTCTACTCCGCACTCCTGTAGTCTCATGCATGGTTCTTATAATTCATCTATCGGCTTCATACAACCAAGTCCCTTGTATGACCTTCTATTTCTTCTCTCTGTATTGACTCGGGAATTCTTCCTCATTTGATTGTACTTATGGTCAAAATTATCTCCACAACTTTACTTCCTTACTCACTTGTTCTATGGATGCTTTGTAAGGATCACCAAGCAGCCTATCCGAGTATAATACTCAATTGAAGGTCCGATTCCATTGCCTCGTGTTGGAGATTCTTCAAGTCCGCGGTTGATTTATCATGAGGCGATAATCGCTTCGTGATATCACGACTAAAGGATATAAAATATCCTTTAGGATACTAACAAACTAAGCATACACATGTATATAACATATAATAAGAAACATCATAAAAAGTCTATATACTAACTCCTATCGTTCCAAGTTGCAGAGATCCACGGAGAGCGATGGTGGTCCGACGTACTACTAACCCAACAACCCGACTATGCGTGTGTTTAAAAACAGAAATCCGTTTTGAAAATTTTAGACCCCTTTCGGGTTCTAATTATTTTATACATTTGGTCTTTCAGAAGATTTCAAGTGCCATTGTTGCCAACCCAGAGCTTTGATACCATATTGTAACACCCCAAATTCTGAGAACTCGGGGAGCTACTGGTTAGGACCTCACAATGGGTCCCGACCTTAGTTTGATAACAATTTAACTTGGATCTTACAACAAGGCACAAAGTATTTAAAACATTTGAAAACTTTAAACAATGTATACATGAAGAATATGTATCAGCCTTACAAAGCAAAGGTACCAAAACGACATATATGAAGAACATAAGACATTCCCGTCCCCAACTAAAAGAGTACGTGGACCCAGCTGACCATTTCCTCCGAATCTCTCTACAACTGTCTTAACCTGCAAGGCATCTACAAGCGGTATCAAACCGTTAGCTAACATTCTATGCATAAGTATAAAGGTAAAAGCACAAACACATAACATACACAATCAACATGCAACACTCAAGCCTTTTATGATCTTTAATTAGGTGATAGGTTATTACTAATGATACTTATTTGTGACACGAGGGATTCCCAAACCTCGCCCCTGTCCCCGTTTACCAACGCGGAATGGTATTAATACATTTGACCGTCTACCGGACTGGGCTGGTCGCAGGGAACCTCCTAGACTCTCGCAAGAGCTAGGCAGATGATGTCACGACCCGTTATCATACACTTGGGTCAATTACGTAAATAATAAAGTCGGCCTAATCTGGTTTCGTTGTTTATCATAACTAACAAACACCACTCATACACATTACACTCATATAAGAAGCCAGCTAAGTAAGTCCGTGGACTTACCAGAATCCAATCTCGTCTCTCTTAACAACACTCAATCAGTAACGGCAGAAACTCAGTTGCCTGTCAAAGGAGGCACGTGGGTCAACACATTATCCCGGGGTACTTAGAAGTATAAAACTCCTAAGATGTACGATTCCATGTGCAGAAGTTATTACAGTGTTTATTTAAGGTAAAATGACTATTTTACCCTTAGTCCCGGAACTTCCAAAAACTCGGAATATGTACTTAAATTATAATTTGAGGCTAACTAACCATATTCTACTCCCTAGGATGATTTTAGGTAACAACTAGAAAAACTACCTATTTTCTATTTCCCGAAAAGTCACTAAAGTCCAACTACAGCTTCAAATATAAAATTCGAATAATCTTATTAAAATTCCGAAATAATTCCCTAGACCATCTATGATATCCCATCTACTCATAGGAGAAAGAATTTCTTAAAACTGTTAAAGCATCGCTTCTACAAAAATTTCTAAAGTTGGTTACAACACTTAACAAGCAGCACACTGTCTTAACTTTGAAAAAATCATAACTCCTAAACTACTCGCTGGATTTATCCCAAATTTTGATATGTTCTACTATAAAATCTTATCTATAATATATCCAAAATTCAGCCACAAAGTATATCAAAATCCTATTTAAAACTATCTCACAAAACCGAATTTCAGCCCAACAGAAAAACTGCTTACGACTCCTTCTTTGAAAAATCATAAATCTCAAACCACTCGCTGGATTCCTCTAAAATTTTAATATGTTCTACAACAATATGTCAATCATATCATATCCAAAATTCAAGCCCAACGGAGATCAAGAGCTTATTCAAAACCATCTCACAAAACAGCATCACTTGCTATTTTCCCCAACACTCAGCACATATATAAAACTGCATGAGGCGTCAACTTTGGAACACAATAACTCTCAAACCGTAACTCCGATTCTTCCCAAATTTTAGTATGATCTACTATATACTACGGACTACAACATATCTAAAATTCAGCAAAAAGGAAGAAGTCTAACGTACCCAAATCTGATCCCGAAGTTTACTGTTTGTCACTTCCGAAAACTCAGGAAAACGCTTGAATCTGTACAGCTCACTTATGGTTGTTCTGAGTAGGTTTAAAAATGGAACTAGTACATGTTAGGCAAGGGAAAGGTGGCCTGAAATGTAGTGTAGCAAGGGGTACAAGCCTTACCCGATTCCGAGACTCGAATGCACGGAAAAGACAGCACGAAGTCTGCTGCTGCTTGCTGTCACTGGGGCGCATCTGCAGCATGTTGTTGTCGTTGTTGAAGTGCGTTTCTGATCCGAGGGGAAAGCTCTCCAGCAGCCTGTCTTGCGTGACTCGCCCTTGTCGTGAGCGCTGAAGGGAGTGCAGCCTTGCCTCTCGTTGTTGTTGTCTTCCGATTTTTACAGATGGGACCGCCTCAGCCTTAGGAAGGAAACAGATCCGTGCAGGAGGCATCAACTTCAGGGCTGCTGGCTAGGATCGAAGATGGACGAAGGAAGGCGTGTGTAGAAGGCTCCAACTGATGCGATGATAACTGGTGAGCAGTGGGCGGTTTGATGAGTTGAAGGCCGATGAATGCAGCGAAGAAGGAGAGAGAGCAAGTGTAACGGCTGAGGAGAATGCTGAACGGCCTGCAGGAAGAGGGAAATACGGCTGGCATGTAAGCAGGGTTGTCATGGGCTGCGGTTGGGCCTGTACAAGCAGTCCCGGAATGGGTCACAAGCAAGTAAGGAGGAGAAGGTGGGATGTGGTTGTGTGGGCTGAAGATCATAGTCATAAGGTTGGGCTGAAGCAAGGTAAGAAAGCATGGGCTGAGGTTGGCCAGCCTTGTCAAAACCTTGTCAACAGCTTGTCGGGCTTTGTCAGGACCTCGTCTCAGCTTTGTCGTGATCTCGTCACAGCTTTGTCGTGATCTCGTCACAGCTTTGCCGTGATCTCGTCTCAGCCTCGTCATGATCCCGTCTAAAGTCGTCGTTAAGGATTAATTATAAAAATTAGGGTTTGATATAATTCTATCATTTTATGTGAATTAAATTCTACATAAAATGATAAATAATTATAAGACTTAGGGTTTGATATAATTCTATCATTTTATGTGAATTAAATTCTACATAAAATGATAAAATTTGTGAAGAAAGAAATACTAGATAGAATGGGAAACCGTCAACGGCTCGAAGTCCGATTTGCTTCGGAATTAAACTGAATAAAAAAAAAATTCCGGATATTACATTTGCTAATCAATATTTTTTTAAACAGTTTTTTAAAATGATTTTTGCGCTAATCATTTTTTAATGAACAACCCGTAAACTGATAGTTGGCTTAATTTCGTGCAGTCACCTCATCAATTTTGACAATGTCGTCTATTCGTTAACCTAAATCATGTACTCTAAAATTTAATTTAATAAACCTAAATTTTTTCTATGATTGATACTAACTTTGACATTCGAGTATCTCAAAGGATATTGCCCCGGATTCTTCTTTCTCGGTTGCTATTGCAAGATTCGAATTCTTGCTTGATTTTCATTCATAATGTGAAAAATACAGTCTTACAACAAGTATCACATAATAATTAAGACAATTCTCAACATAATGAATTATCAAATAATTTTTTGACACAAAATTATCGTCTAACGAATGCAGCGCACGGGTATTAACACTAGTATATATTATAGGAGTAGCACTTCATTCCATGTGTCTAACCATGAGACTCTAAATTTCACGTGTCATTTTAACAATTAAGAGCATTCCACTAAAAATCTTAATTAAGTTTCTTAAATTAATTTATACAAAAATCAATAATTTTAGAAAGATACGAAGGTTTTTAAAATAGACAATAAAAAGCTTAATTATAATCAAGATTTATAAGCAGGAAGTAAAAATAAATAAAATTACGTAACTGAATTCAAAATTATCATAATATAACACATATTTTTCCAATATATTTAGTATTATTGTTAATTAATAAACTTAAAATTAAATACAATGTATTATGTAACAATATTAAAAAATCCCGTGCATGGCACGAGTAATACACTAGTATCTATTAAAGGAGAGACCTTTTTTTTCCACGTGTCAACGACACAATTCACGCAGCTCCAATTTTTTTTAAAAAAAACTATTATTTTGATTGTTTTTTATAGGAAGAAAAATCACCAAATCTATAATTAATTTTTTAAATCTTACTATTTTTAGAAATCAGTAAATCTTCTAATCAAGTTCTAAGCATATTTATTTTTATTTAAAGCTAATATATAATCATTAAAAAAATTAAATTTATAAATCACAATTTAAGTAAAGAAACGTGATCTAATTATATTAAATATTATTTAATATATAATTAAATATAAGAGAAAAAACTTAAAAGAGAATAAAAAGTAATAATAACAATTATAATTTCATTCTCCGAATTTTTATATTACAAAAGTATGCATATAAATTTCTAAATATTAAGTATTTATTAAACTCAACCCGCACAAGGTGCGGGTAATGCACTAGTTTGACATGTTGTAGGCAAAGAATGAAAAATTGAGCAACCGAAGACCGGAACCTTGAAGCTCCTCATAAATTCCACAAACTGCTTGTAAATACCCTGGTAAGTCTTATCATTCTTCTCTTCCTTGTCCGTTTCACTTTTGATTTGCTGCTACCATAGCCAAAAATACAGTTACTGATGTAACTGACAATTTGATTACTCATTTTCATTTGTTTGATGCTTTTACTCGAGTTTTAATTCATTAGACTTGACTCTTTGATGGTGGATTTGCTTTGACCTGAACTGTTATGAATGAGTGTTTTCCTTCAAACATACGGCATTTAGATGTTTTATCCTTTAATTGGAGCATGTGTGTATCTAATAGGAAACAAAAATTCTCAAAGGATTTACAGTTATCCCATGTCATTTGACACTGCCAGTTTTCAAATCGGTCTTATATGTTATATGGAGAGACAAGTGCAGCCAAATTCATCAATACAAGCTCCCTATGCTTAATTATGATATTTATTGCTGAATTTGTAGAGGTGTTGTGATTAGTTTGGCAACTAATTCAATAAGTTGCGAGTATTCGACAATTATGTGTTGCTGAATTTCTATCACCTAACAAGATCACTATTCTCTAACCTCTCTTTCTTGTATTGATTATGTTACAAATTACATTGGAATTTTTTTTCTTCTAACACACTGGAATTTGTTAACTAGAGAGTAATGCAGCAATTAATGCTTCCTAGAAGATGTTAGTTTCCCACTTTGCTTGTAGCTTCACGCTGACTTCACTTGTCACATTTAGGGAGGTTGCAGCTCTTGAAGCACACAAGTTAGGCCGGCCCTTGGCTGGGGCAGCCGCCCCACCCTCCAAAAAAAAAAATTTTTTTTTTTTTTTTTTTTAAAAAAAATCGTTTTAAAATGGGTTGTGATTTCTCGTTTATAAAAAAATTTTCTACGATTTATTAATTTTTTAAATATCACTATTCGTGTGTTATATTTAAATGTTGTTTTGGATCTTTCGCCGAAGTAAACGAAACTTCAAAAGAATTTCCTATTTTAGGCTCGAAGTGAAATAATTCACCTAAATGCACGAGATTTGTTGTTTGAAGTAGAAGCGCGGTATTAGAACGCACTATTATTTGTAAAACGCGTTGTCGAGGACAACACTTTAATATCCAAAATAAAGATAATAAAAACAAAAATAGAGATGTGGTCCTAGACTGCGGCTATAGTGTAACGTTTTTGAAAGAAAAAAAATCAAAAGAGGCGCGGTTATAGACGCGCCTATAAAGCAATAGGCGCGGTCCAAGACCACGCTTTTAACTGTAATGTTTTTTTTAAAATTTTTGTTTATTGTAAGTAGATGACATATTGACTTTGTTTCGCTATTTTATTTTCATAGCTATATTTATCGAAAATAAAATTTCGCCCCCCCTTTAAAATCTTGCGGCCGCCACTGCACACAACACAGCCCAGAAGGTGTTTATAATATCAATAGAGTTTAATTACCAAAACCAAGATATTTTATTTCCTTTTACCCCTTTTCATTTATCTTGTAATTTTGGTACTATATGTTCCTCTCTTTTCTGAAAAACTATCCATAGTTATATCACAATTTTTTTTACTATTAAAAAATTTAGGCCAAATTAGTTAAGTAAACCTTTTTAAGATTTGTTGAATTATTGTTAATTTCACTTAAATTTTCTATGTTTTTTTAAGGGAGGATAATATATATTAGGTTGAATCATTGACAACAAAATCCACAATTCCCTGAGGGAAGTTCGTATGGAAAATCTCCGAAGAAGCAGCAATAGATGGAGTGAGCCTAGAAAACTTGAGACAATATCCAACAATATATATATAGCATGATTATCACTGACATTATCATAACTATAAGTTGAGTCATTAGTACGCAGGAACAGTTATTGGCCTTTTCTGCTCAACAGCAAGTCTACTGGCTTTCTATGCTCAACAGCATCAGTAGTTCTCTTAAATCTACATGCATGTACTCTTAAAATTGCATCAGATTTTTAGATTGTAATATTGTGACTGTTGTTGTGTCAATCTATTTTGCTGGCTTTCTTTTTATTCTTCCTTCTCTTTCATTTGGTTCAAAAGTGATGGAAATTTGGGAAAGAAACTGACACTTTAGACGGTCCATACGCTTCTGGGTATTGTGCAACTAAGCTTCTCTCCCTCAGTTAATGTTTTCCAGAAATTTAGGGCTGCCCAATTATAAATGTGTTCACTTCAAAATTGCACTTTGTTTTGACATTTTTGTTGGAATCTTCAATTCAAGGCTGAAAACCTTCAAAAATTTGGGTTTATATGCTACCTTAATCTTCCTTTTTATGGTTAAACTTGAAAAAAAGAGACCTCTATATTCTGTAACTAGTTTAGTGCCCGCACCTTGTGCGGGTTTGTCTAAACAAAAAATATAATATTTTCAATTTTCATGCATTATGTATTGATATTAATCTATAAAAATAATTATTTTTTTATTAATTAATATAACTAACATTTGAGGATTAATTATATTTTTTAATAAATAAAAGAACATAATTAAAAATTTATTACAAAGATTATTGTTCGAGTATTATATTTACTCAATATATTATCAATTTTACTTATATAAATTTAGAGGGTAAATTTTGATTTAGTTTTAAATCTAACAAATGTTTCAAATCTTACTAAAAGATTACAAAATCGAATTATAATAAATCAATTTATAAATTTTGATTAGTAGATAAGTAGATTTAGTTTTCTTTTTAATTTTTTATTTTAATAAAATTGACGTGGCATGATGACTGTTTATAAATTCTAATAAAAAAATTTTTTATAAAACAATTAATGGCAAATCTGTAAATACATTGTGGCAAATCTATAAATAAATTGAAAAAATGCTGACGTGGACGGCCTTAGAAGATGATACGTGGACAAAATGGGTGTTGTTTTAATAATATATATAGATTGGTGTTTTTAAATGCTTATTATTACTAATTAATGTTCATCTCTACAAGCTATCAAGTTTGAAAGTTCACCTCTGTCTATGCTTTTAGGCCACTCCCCCACAAAAGTTGAGGAAAGCTATGGAATTCATGCATTTCTTTTTTATTTGTTGGAATGTTTGAAAAAAGGGTTCGTGAAAAATACACAGAAATCACATATTTTTGAATATGAAAAATGCTTCCATTTTTTTTTTTTACTGTATAAGGTCTCATTCATCATGCGTGTTATCGATGTGAGACTTTTTCCCTACATTCCAACATTTTAGTTTGACAGGTACAATGCTTAATGTTATCTGACATTGACATTTACAAGTGTAGCATGCGGGTTTGTTTAACTTTATAAGTTGTTAGCAAAATTAGTGAGCTACTTCTTTTTCATCAAAGTTAACCTGAAAGCTACTGAAATTTTTTGTATGATGCTTGCAAATGGATATTTGCCCTTTAAACTTGAAAACTTGTTTTTTCTATGCTGTAAAATATATTTCCATAATCCCGAATGTATCCGAATCATTCTAAATATTTTTGAGATCCCATTCATGCATTTTGTTCCTTCAATTGAAATGTAAAACACAGGTGGAGCATGTGACAACTGAAAGAAATCTTTTTGCACTAGTTGACAGCAGTTGCATTGTGAAGCTTAATTGTTCTTTTCAAAATTTGATGCTCGTAGTTATTTTGTGCCCATTTATGTGAAATTTATGGTTGAGATGTTTTAAAAAAAATCAGAGTAAATGAAGCACTTGGACAGCGAGGAGGCCATCATTTCTTCACCAACAATCTTCAATTCTGGATTCCAGTATGTGCTTAATAATGATGTAAAATGTGAAATGTTTGGGGCACTTTGGCACATTTTGGGAGTTAACAGTTCAATCATTTCTTGACCTACAATCTTGACTAGACTTTTCGTAATTTGTTTGAGCTTTGTTACGTTAAGTCTTCACATAATAATCGTTTGACAAATTTTATTGTTGACCATCTTGCCAATGTTGGATCGGCTGATGGTGAAGATGACCCTAACTTTGTATTATGCTTTGCTTCTCGAAAAGTTAAATACTTTCAGTTCTTCCTATATTTACTATCACGGTGAGCTATTAAACTTCTCTAAATTTTATAATCAATAATGTGACAATTGTAATTTATTATTGTTAACTTTATGATTCATGTTAAATAGATTAGATTACACATAGTGCACGCAATCGAATTGATCTGTAATAGATTCCTAGGTCTAGGGTATTGGATTAAGCCGACTAACACTTGCTATAGGTGACTAATATTGATCTAGTTGCTGGTTCAAGTGAGTGTCACTGAACCCTAGTAGCCTGGTCACATTAGGAGTTATGGTTCGTGTTGATAATCTGTATCTGATGCATAGAGGCTGCTCTTGGGTTAGTTTGTTTGTCTTTTGGACAACTTCCTATATTTGATGGACCGGTTTCGAGCTTTGAAGATTATCTCTTTGGGTTTGGCTTGGTTTGACACCGCTTAAATGAAACGATGCGTTTGGACTTGGAGGAGATACTATATAAGCTGACGCTTACCTCATCTAACCCTAAGTGAGACATTGGAGCCTTGCCGCCAATGAAATCATGATGGACCGGACCTTATGTTGTGAAACATGTTTTTCCTCATGGTACAGTTGAGATATGGGGCGAAACTAGCGGAAGCTTCAAGGTCAACGGTCATAGACTTAAGAAGTACCAACCGGAAACTCCGGTTGAGGAGGTTGCACCGATATACCTCATTTGATGACGCATAATGGTCCAACTAGCGACCTTAAACCAATCACTTCTTGGGAGGCAACCCAAGGTATTGCATTCTTTTCCCGTTTTCTAGTCTAGCTTAGATAGTTTGCTTTTGCTTTGTTTTGTTTGTTTTTGGCGTCCTAGACAGATAACAGGAAACATCTAAGGAAGGAGCATAACTGGAAGCACAGAAGTTCGAGAATTCGAGAAGACGAAGCTTGACTGAGACACATCGGTCCAGTCGAGGCCACCTCGACCGAGTTGATTCTTGAGCAACCGAGGCGACTAGGGTTTCAGCAGAACCACCTCGGTCAGTACCACCTCGGTCCAGTCGAGACCATCTCGACCGAGGTGACAGCAGTTCCAGGAACAGTATAAAAGGGGGAAAAATTTAGTTTCACTTTTTTACCGACTTCAACTCGACCGCGGCGCCTCACCTCGCTTCCTCAAATCTTGCTCATTTTCGAAGATTTCCGCTTCCAAACTGCGATTGAAGGGTAGAGGATCCCATTGCAAGCACAGATCTACGAAGAAATCGAACGAATCGACCGAAACGAGGTAAAAACAGTCGAAACCCTAACTCGTTCATTCGTTTCGATTTGGGCTTTGGTTGCCCTTGAATCTGCTGAGAAAAGGCTTAAGTACCTCATAGGAAGCAATTTTAGTGATTTTTGGGGGAAAAGAACTGGATTTCTGAGAGTTGAATCGCGAACTGTTTACGTCTCGGTCCAGTCGAACTGCACCTCGGCCGAGGTGATTCCTGAGTGTTGTCAGTGACCGAGGTGATCTGACAGTAGCTGAGAGAAAAGGAGTTCCGAACGTCGCCTTGCCCTCAGAGATAGATCCTCACCTTCCCCTCCTTCCTCTTCTTCCCGACCTTACCGCCCGGTGATCCACGAGAGATGCCGGGTAGATTATGAGCGTATTTCGGGACGTCCAGTGATTGCACCACGTTTCCTGGACGTGTCCGCTTTTGATTGCCTAGGGGTAGATGGAGACCTTAGGAGGATGATTACCACAGTTGGGCTGGATCAGTTTACTAAGATCCGAGCCCCAGCCTACTTGGAGCCGACCTTAGAGTTCGTTAGCTCCTTCACCTACCTTCCCACAGAGCAGTTTGTGAAGTACCGGTTGATGAACCGGAACTTCATAGTACCCCTCGAGGTTTGGAGAGACATCTTCGGCTTTCTTGAGCCCACCGCCACTGATTTCCCTTCCCAATCTGTAGCTAGGGAGTTCTGGGGGCAGATAGCCCATATTACTAAGCACGCCGATAGATGGCGCCCTGGAGATTCCAGGGAGAAGGTCATCTTCCACCTACCCTTTAGGTTAGCCCATAGGATATTCAGCGAGACACTTCTGGCGCGTACTGAGACGCCCCAGAAGATCCGACAGGGCGAGCTTTTCAGTCTGTACTGTATGGTTACGGGGGGTTTCCCAGACTTTGGCTTGATCTTGGCAGAGGACCTGCACAAGATCAAGGCCAAAGCGAAGGGAGACATCTGCTGCGGAGGGCTTGTCACCCACATAGCTGCTTTTCATGCCATGGACCTCAGGGCCTGTACGATGGTGGCGGCTCCGAAGCCGCTTGGATTGCAGGAGATGATCACTCGGAGGATTCTAGTTCCCCGAGGTCTGACCACTCCATATGTTGCTATGCCGTGGGAGCTGACTGCGCCACAGGGGATCCGATGGTCTGCCCAGTTCACCGTTTATGATCCACACTATTGGCAGACAGCTTGGGCTCCACTGATGGGGGATCATAGGGAGGCAGCAACTGCCCCAGCTGAGGAGGAGGAGGAGGAGGCTGATGACGAAGATACAGTGGATGAGAGAGATGGTGGAGTCCCGATGGATACAAGGACAGATACTGCAAGGACGAGCGCGCCGCCGATCATAGATCTGGATGATGATGAGACTGAATCTGCACCAGCTGAGACTTCTCCGGTTAGACCTGCTAGACGCAGGAGACACAGAGTGAGAGATCCAGATGCCCACAGACGGATCGATGACCTGACTGATCAGGTTATTGATTCGTATGCTGCTTTGTCGTTGGATATCCGTGAGATGCAGGAGCGGCAGCATTATCAGCACATCATGGCCCAGCTTCAGTTCGAGCGCATCATGGGTCATCCATTCGACCCGACTCATTATCCGTACGTGCCACCACCACCACCACCGGATCGCGACTATTGATGAGCTGCAGGATTTTCTTTATTATATTTTATGCAGTTCAGCTTTTTATCCGGTGAGTACTCTTGTTTCTAGACTTATATTGACCCACTGGGACAGTGTGTCCCAAGTATGGGGTATTCGATGTATTTATTTGATGACTACTTGATGTACTTATTTGATTTCCTTGATGTATGATTACTTTATCGGATATTTCATGTTTATGCTTCACTTCTGCATTTATATGTTTATCTGAGATTGCATGCATATTTACAAGTTATTTGATTGAGAAAAACGTCGAAACTGAAAAAAATGGTTTTAAAAAAATTTTTTGACCTCGACCGAGTCAGTCTTGGCCAAACGAGGCGTTTCACCTCGGTTGACCCAAGAACACCTCGACCGAGGTGGGTCAACTGAGAGTTTTCGAAAACTATTTTTGTGTTACTTATTTGGATATGATCTCAGTGAATATCTTGCTTACTGACTGGTTTTAAATTCTTTATGTGTTTGAAAGGTTTTATAATATGTTTAAGTTGCTAAATGCTTTGTTTGAAATTATTGGCATGTTTAATACTTTGTTTTATCTAAATTATGTTGAATTTGAAGGTTGACACCACATCATGAGTTCTCTCACTTTCTTCCTGGAAAGACCAAGGAAATTCATTCTTCTCTCTTCTTCTTCTTGATCATGCTTAGCCCCTCATATACATTTTGCCTCCCTTTACCTATCCGGGAATTTGGAAGCAAGCGAAGTGGTGAAAGCAAGTGAAGTTAAAGTTGAGAAGTTGGCTGGAAGTGAAAGTGTTAGAAAGTAATAATAGGTTTGGGGAAGTCAATCATGAAGATGAGTAACTCGGCATCATTCACATAGCCGGGTGTTTGTGTCTTGCCAAAGTCGGATTGAGCGATATTCCTAACGGGTCATGTTATGTGCATCAAGGGTTTGATGCATCTCAAGAAATTGATGATTGCGGATTTCCTAGGCTTCGGTTATTGTGCACCTCTGTCCATGCATCCCAAAAAGTAAAGTAAAAAGAAAAAAAGTGGAATAAGCAAAGTTTATTGGTGGAAGATGTTGCAAGTCAAAGTGGAAGTGAAGTTCATCCTTTTCCCGGATTCTAGCACCACATTACCTTACACACATCCCTACCCTACACGTTTCTTGACCTTTTCTTTTGGGAAGCTGTTCGCCCCTAAAGGTGTGTGCAAATAAGCTTTAAATTTATAAAACTAGAATCAAGCAGCGAACCCGCAGTGTACGGATCGACGTAGCTAAGCAAGAATTCCAGAGTATCGAACACAGGGATTTGGGTGGGAATAAATACGATTGCAGATTATCAAGCGAGTAAATATGAGAGTTTGCAAATATATTGGGAAAACAACAATCCTAAAGATCCAAGTATCCAGCTGTGGCAATCGATTCAAGATATACTTAATGATATAAAGACAGAGTTGAGATATGCAAAGGTATGCTAATGTAAGGTAATCGTACGGTGAAGTTCCAAAAACCTTATGTAACTCACCTACAAGGCGCTCTCTATACAGGTTGTTGAGGCTCAATATAGAAAGATTCTAAAGGCAAGAGTTTATGTCAAATACCCAAACTTGTAACCCAAGGATCAAGACTAACTAAACCGATTAAGGTTGTGACACTCACAATCGAGGTAGAGGTTGTTGAGGCTTCACTACCACCTAGAAAAGACAAGTCTAAACTAAGTTAAAGCAAATCTTTAACTTTGGATTAAAGTAAAAGCAAGTTCGTAGACTTAAGAGAAATCACGGTTAGTTCTTGAGGTTCCACGGCCGTGGACTCAAGAACAGGCCGTAATTTAGGGTTGTCGGCGATTCTCTCTAACTCTCAGGGTCTAATCTGTTTACGATCGATCTATCATCATCTAAGCCACAACTATCAACCCTTCACCTTAGAATTGTTAAGGGTTTTTAGCCAATAACAATCATGTTGATATCAATTTAAGAATTAAAAGATAGAAAGATGAAAACTTTCAAGAACTTTCAATAATCTTCAAACCGATCTCAAAGTCACAAAGAGAACAAGTATTGTCAAAGGATTCAAGGTAAAACAAACAATCACAACCTTAGGAAAGAAGGGAAAACGGGATGTCAATCCGTTTTCCAAATCAAACCTAAACAAGAAGAGAGATCTCCTTGCAAAATCTTCCAAAAGCTTCGATCTTCCGCCAATCCGGAGATCTCAACAGCAATCTCCACCAAAAGTGCGAGATTAGGGTAATTCCCAGATGCGAACTTCAATCTCCAATGAGATGATCAATACTTCCAAGCAAAGGCTAAACAGCGTTGAGATTCCTCCAACGGAGATGGCGGTAAAAAATGAGGGTAAGCGAAGCCTAGCTGTCGTAAGCAGTGATGATAAGCGGGGGTGACGGATTCTTGCTTCGTCCGTCTTTTTTATAGGGCAAGATAAAATATCGGCCCGGCCCAATCTTCAAAAGATCGTGGCTTCAAAGTATGGCGAAAAGATCCGCCAAGATCACGGTCGTGGAAGTTCTCACGACCGTAATTTAGGGCGTGGATTAGGTCACGGTTTGTACAATGTATTCCACGGCCGTGTAAGTTACTGGAATGCATCACGCCTCTCTTGCAGGGTTCCACGGCCGTGGAACTGAACGTGGTTCGTAGTACGGCCGTATTTTAGAGCGTGGTTTAGGGCAAGAACGTGATTCTTCCCTAGCCTCGTGCATTCCTCAAGCTAAAACTCCAATTTTCTTCCTAAGAATGTCCTTAATCCATGGACATATCAAATCAACTCTCCTTTGCTCGATTCCGTTCGGAAATAGCTCCAAATCACCTATAATCAACATAGAACTAGTGTAGACATCCATATCGACAATATAGGTAATACTAGCTCACATATGCACAAAGTTCAATCAAAGACTATCAATATGAATCAAATACGTTTAGAAAACGTGCCTAAAATATCACAATATTTCATGCTAACAGAAGCCCTTGAGACCTTGAGCTTGTTGATTGACTTAGTGGTTTAAACTGGATTATACATGATTAATTTTGATAATTATGACTTATTATGCACTCCATGATTTTATGCAAAGATGAACAACTTTTCTATATTTATAAAATGTTTTGATCATATTTTGATTTTAAATTCCATGAAGTATTCTCTTAGAGTGATCTATGATTGTAGCACACCATAAAAATGTTTTTGAAAGACTTTTCATTGATTTTCATGACTTATAATCCATTCTATCTTGTCTTCTATATGCGGAACTTGCTTGGGGACAAGGAAGGGCTAAGTATGAGGTATTTTGATAGCATGAATTATAGTCTATATTTTGGGGTTTGTTTGGACGTTTTATCTTTCATAATCTGCATGTTTGTATGTATATTATGTGATTATATTACCATTTCATCTACCTTTGCGGGAATCGAGGTCTACACCTAGTTTTGCTGTAATTGTAGGTAAAATGGCACGTTTTGCATCAAAAAGGAACAAATGGAGCTATGGAAGTCATTGGAGCTACATTGAGGAGCATAAGGAACCATCCAGGAAGCATAACCATGGATTAAGATTCACTTTGGACCAGTCTTGAGAGATTTCACATTCAGTTGTGACTCACCTCGGTTGACCAGAGATTCATCTCGACCGAGGTGATCCAGAGACGCTGACTCGACCGAGGCGAACACCTAGGACGCGGCGAGAATATTTTATTCTTGGCTGAGATCTTTTATCTTTGGAAGGTGATCTTATATTTTTGGGCTTGGCTCCTGGAAGGAAGAAGATCTTATATTTTACCTAGATTTATGGGAATAGATCTTTCTAAGATATATTATCTTTGGAGGGTTATTTTCCTATAAAAAGGGTTGGATTTCCACAAATCCAACATCATGCTATACCATCGATCAGGGTTTATAGCACACAGCAGCCATACTCCAGTTGGGAGATTTGAAGAACCTTTTTGAAGGTCGAAGGAAGATTGAAGATTGAAGATCATAGCTTTTATAGCTTTTTGAAGGGTTTTGTAAGATTGTCTTTGATTCTCTTCCTTGTTGTCTTCTCTTATTGGATTGCTATCCAAGGAACGCTTTTGTTGTGATATTTGATTCAGTTATTGAAGTCTTTTCATTGAATTTTTCTTGTTCAAATATTCACCTTCTTCCCATATATTTGATTAATACTTTCATGATGATGATGAGTGGCTAATTTCCTTGTGTGATTCTAGGGTGATTGGCTGAAGGTTGTGGGAAAAACAATGATAGAATAATCTTAGATTCCAGTAGGACCCTGAAAGTTCGAGTCTTTAACCTTAACCCTAAGCATCTCGCTCAGTCGATGAACATCTCGGCCGGGGTGGAATTTGGCTGACCGAGGTGACTTATCTGATCCTAAACTGAGAGTTAAGTGTTAGAGTTTGCCAAATCCTATTCTTATTACACCTTTCCTGATCCAATACAAGCTTAGGATGAGACTTACCCGGTAATTCCTTAGTTTGTGTACCAACGATCATAAGTGTAGGTAATAAAGGTTTATCCTTTATTGGGGTTTGAGTGTGCTTCCATCCCATCTTTATGAGTTAGCCTGAGACTTACCCGGTAAAGGTTGATTCTATTCCCTTAGATGGTGTGTTAGTTTGAGGTTATAGTTCTTTATCTTAATTCCTTGAGACTTACCCGGTAATAGGAGTTACGGTTTAGGATTAGTGAGTAGTGAGACTTACCCGGTGATCTATTCCACTTTAGTAACACCTTCCCCTTGCAAAAATCTCAGCTTTGTCCGCTTATCTTTAGATCTTGAGTTGGAACCACAACTAGACGCTTTAATCCCTAGAATTGCATGTTTGCTTTATTGACTTCTTATTCATCTTTGATTGTGTTAATTGCTCTTGTGGTTAGTATTCATGAAGCTTACCGTTATTGACTTTGTTTCACCGAGTCCCTGTGATCGACCCCTGGAATTTCTTGCTTTTTACTACGATTGACCCGTACACTGCGGGTTCGCATCCTTGTTTTAAGCTTAAGTCTAGGGTTATAAATTTAAAGCTTGCACACACCGTTTGGAGCGAACACATACATCCTTTGATTACATGATTAAACATATTACAATTATAGCCGGTCAATTTAAGTCTCAAATTGCAACTTGAATGATACAAACCTGAACCTTAATAATTTATGGGTTTTTCTATTGTGTGCCCATGGACACACGATAGTGGTAAGATGATTCTACTTTTTAATAAATGTTAATTGCTTTTTTAATAAGGGTAAATTTGGTAACTAGACTTTATTAAGAAACCATGATATTAACTAGGCTTTTTTATATTTTACATTAAGAAAATATACCCCATTTACGTTTTTACCGTTCAAAACAGTTCTTAGGGTTTCACCTACTCTTCTTCTAGTTTGATTCCAATCAACACGTTTGCCCCCAGTCTTTTTTGTCCGCCGTCCACCACTAATTCCATCGCCTTCTCGATTAAGGTTAGTAATTTGATGGGTCTTCCCTTCACTAATTCACGCAGGAATCAAGCTTCCATGGCCGAAAAGAGCCCCTTCTCGATTAACGGTGAAGGAAAGACAGAGGTATCCGGCCACCACCTATTCTCCGCCGCCTACGCCGGACCTCCTCTCCGCCACTGCCGCCACCTACGGTGAAGGAAAGACATAGTTGCTCCTGTTCTTAGTGATTCAATCGATGAATCGAAGCCTAATTCGATCTGGTTTGTTGAATTAGATTTCTATTGAGATTTCGAGGGATTAGGGTTGGCAAAGTTTTTGGGAGGAGAAATGGATCTAGATAGTTTGATGGATGAAGACGAGATTCTAAGGGATTAGGGTTGTTGGACGCAGTGGATGCTTATGACTCTAGTGGATCCATCTTACTACTTGACTAACCTGACATACATTGAATACTCTGGCGAACCAGCTTCAGCATTCACCATAACAAGGAAACGAAGCCTTGATTGTCGAAAACAAGAGACAAGCAGATATGTGTACCAGTGTAGCGTATTTGGACTAAATGAATCATTCATTCGAATTTTGGTAGCTATAATTTCATCTCCTTGGTCTTATTTAATCATTCATTTCAATTTTGAAAGACATGTGAAATGGTAGGCTAAGTTCTTATTCCTTGGTCTTTTGTAACTTGAGTTATTGACACCTTTATTTGTTAATTGAATTGTGAAAGTGAGAGTGTCCAGTAACAACTTTGTGGTTGTAGAAATTTCTCATTTCGCATGCTCATGGCATTCACTTGCAGTTGTCCGTTCTGGTATGACCGTGAAGGGAATACAAACAGTACGCCTCCTTGGGCCGCTTCTGGAACGTCACCTCTTGTTTCTCAACCATCTCTTAAGGACATTCAGATTCAACAGGGAAAGAAGCAGCTTGTGCCTAACAACCCCAAAAGCCGAACATCGGGATTTGTTTCTGTTAGTGAAATTGACATTGTTTTACATACCATAAATTTTATGATAATTTCTGGTATGTATGAAACTTTTGGTATAAAAAAATTCTAGTATATAAAATTATGTTATGTGAAAAATTCTAGTATATGAAAAATTCTGGTATGTGAAAAAATCTAGTATGTGAAAATTTTGGTATGTGAAAATTTTAGTATGTGAAAAATTCTGGTATGTTTTAAAATTTTGGTATGAGAAAAAATTTGTTATGAGAAGTTCTGGTATGATAATTTCTAGTACTAGCAACAATACTAAAAAAATTCTGGTATGTAAAATTACGGTATGTGAAAAATTTTGGTATGTAAAAAAAATCTGGTATGTAAAATTCTGGTATGTGAAATTCTGGTATGAAAAATTTCTGGTATGAAAATAAAGGGGTTAATTATTTTTACCTACCATTAAATTAAAGGGGTAAAAAATTATGGGGTACATTTACTAAATCATATTCTCAAAAAGGCCTAGTATGTCAAATTCTCCCTTTTAAAAACTGTGTATCCTTTCAAGGTATATGAATTTATTATCCTTTTATAACCGGATCCTTCTATCCTTTTAAAACCGAATCCTTCTTTTCTTTTATAAAATTACACCAAATACTTTCTAATATAAAATTATTAAATTCTGAAATGAAATTCCAAAATCTTTGATTTAGATCTGTAAAATCTTGCTACTTATATATTTTTGTTAATGATATCTTTGCACCAACAATTAAGGTGTGCAACTCTTATATTCATAAAGACCATATTGACAATTCCATTTGAACCGGATATTCCTTGAAGTAAATAGGATGGAGTCATCAATTTGTGATCTATGGCTCTCCACAGAAGAGAAGCAATAAATCTCAAAACTTTTCTCACTCTACACACAGGACAAAACAAAGCATTATACAGAGAAACTAAAAATAAAACTGCATGAAAGTAAAAGTGAAGAGAGTTGAATAATTACCTGTCCACACAAGGAGAGAAATGACGTCCTTCCATAGTTCTATTGATGTAATCGACCGCCGGTTTAGAGTCAGACTCGTTATAGGAGGGAACCCTGATCATTCCTTGAGCCGACGCCCTTGTAGCACGGTTTTGGTAGAAAGGGAACATTTAGGACAAATCGGAAAATCACGGTTCTTAACACATGACCCACTAATGAGTTTGGTAATTGATAAAGCTGCCAACATTGCTTGGCAAGAAGGGAGGGTGAAAGCTTTGAGGTCTCGGAAACTGTTATGTTTTGATTCTTGTATTAAACAATGTAACGTAGGACATGAGAATAAATCTAGCACTTAGTAATATGGTTTAGGTAGAGTCATATAATTGTGTTCATATGATAGTTTGCTATGTTGTTGAGCTTGATGCCTATTATGATCCAATATTCCCACTTAGTGATCTAAGTGAGGTAGCTTGGTGATTAATATGGTGATGAGTTCATATACATTGGTATACTATTATATGGATTAGGAGATGTTAACGTTGTAATGTGTTATATGTATTTCCAGCATGTTGAAGATTGGGCTTGACAGCCCACTTGAAGCACATCTCCTTGATCTAGTTTAGAAGGCCTGCTTATTGATTTTTTGGTGAACTGATCACTTGAAGTCTAAAGCCGGGTTTGAGGGTTCAAGTGAGCGTGTTGCAAAACGCAGCGTTTGATCTTGGTTGAGCTTTGGTACTTAAACGTTCTAACACAGCTCCTCATAACCCTAGTTGCAGCTTGTGTGCTTCGTCTCACTTAGAGAAAGAGAGAGAACAGAGAGAAGAGAAGAAGAACGGATTTTTCAAATCTTGCTCGAAGCAAGAAGGATCTGTAGAAGAAGAAAGAAGAGGAACAGAGGTTGAGAGATTTGTAATCTCTGGAGTCTTTTCTCACTATCGCTTCGTTGGTTTGCGACAGTGACGAAGATCAAACTCAAATCTTCATCGAGGTGCCTTTAAGGGGGGTTTTCTTCATCCTTGCTTCTTTGTATCTCCTGAGTTTTGTCTTTTACTTTCTTTGCTAGATCATAGGAAAGTGATAGTATCTCGTATCCTGTGTTTGTAACCTTGTTCTTGGAAACCTAGTGAAACCCGGGATCAGATCTCCCCTCTTGAGGTCCCACAGATGTAGGGATAATTTTTACCAACGAACTGCGTAATCAATTCTTGTGTGAATATTGTTTGGCTCTTTAGTCGGATCTACGACTAGAGAATTTAGAAACCTTAGAATAAACTTCCACAGAAACCCATTTCACCGAGGTTTTTGAGGAGACATATATGGTCTCAGCAACACAAATGGATTTTCCGTTTAACATCATTGAATCCCCACCAAAAAAGTGTCATCATGCCATGCAGTTCGTCAATCATAAAATCAGAGATATTATATGATAACACGATTTATGACTTAGGTTTAGGCACTCATTTAGATAGTTTTTCCGCTCATTCATGCATGGTTTGCACTAGTTCGTGACGATTTGCACTCAATTTATGTATTTTGTCGAGATAGACGTCTACACGGACTTTTGCATGCTTTGTAGGTATTTTGGGAGCTTTATGAGCTTAATCGATACATTTGAGGATCATTCCTCGAGATGACACACCTTCGGACTCATTGGGAAGCAAGCTAGAAGCTAAGGAGGACACATGGGACCTTGTTGGTGCATGCCTTGCACCAAATTGAGGCTTGATGATCCAAAACAAGCTGAGGCACCAAAACCACAGCCACTGGGACTTCCACGGGCGTGAAAATGGGCCGTGGTTTTCCCATACAGCTATGACAGCTGTCCCACGATCTTCATGGCCGACTCTTGAAATTTGTTGAGGATATAAGGTGGTCTTGCAGGCTATTAGGGACAGACCCTTCACTCCCATTCTCTCCCACACTCTCAACAATACATATTCTCTCATTAGAAGATTGGATTGGAGCTACACTTGGAGGAGAAGAAAGGATTCCATTGGAGAAGAAGAGAAGAACACACCATTCTTAGTTTTTCATAGTTTTGAGTGAGTTTTGTGAAGACGTTTTGCAAGGTTTTGTAAGAAACGATTGAACCTTCTTTTGAAGGGTCGTAAGTCTTTCATGAACTCATATTCAGCTTGGATTTCTTGTTCCACTTGCTTCATCTCCCTTTCATTTCATCCTCTTGATATGGATTCCATGATTTTATGCTTGATGACTTTGATTGTGATGATGCATGTTGTTGGCTAAATAGATGCGATTCTAGGGTAAGGGAAAGATGGTTATGGCTTGGACTATGATAGAATGGACTTAGATGTACCTTTGGATGAATTGTTTGCTCGAACCTAGCCTCTGTTCTAAACCACGACTTGTTCTATACATTCCACGGTCGTGGTTCTTGATGAACTACCCGTGATTTTGACTGACTTGCTTGTTTTGATGAATCTAAGTGCTAGGATGTTAGATTGTTGAAATCCTAGTGTTTGTTGAGATAAACCTATCCTAGGGTGACCTAGTGTTAGCAACTAAGAGTTAGAAGAGACTTACCCGGTGATTCTTGCTCTTAGATACCGAAGATGACGAATTCTAGGTAGTAGTGAGCCTCACAAGCCGCTATTGGACTGAATGTGCTAGGATAAGTGTTTAGGACTTGCCTTCCCGAGACTTACCCGGTAAGGAGAGGTTAGATCCCTAGATAACCATCCGGTTTGTGTAGATATCCCTACCTTAGGCTCCTAGAGACTTACCCGGTGATAGGACCTTAGGTGCGGGATTAGTGGATCATGAGACCTACCCGGTAATTGACCCCACTTGAGAAACATTCCTTCCCAACATACCATACTTTATCCAAGGATGATTAGAAGCTTGAGTCCAATGCCATAATCGGAATTCCCAACCCCTAGAATCCTCTTTTCTCTCTTTGATCACATATTTCGTGTTTGCCTTGTTTATTTGTGTTTTAGCTTGATTTCTTAATTTGTTTTGCCACCTTATATCATTGTGATCTTTGATTGATCACCACAAAACCAATCCAAAAACATTGAGATTTTCATTTCTTTATTTCTTTCTCTTTTCTTAGCCTAGATCAACACTATCCTTAGTCACTATTTGACTCGATTTCACCTCAGTCTTTGTGTTCGACCTCGGAATACTATCCTTACTACAAAACGTCCCGTACACTGCGGGTTCGCTAGGAGTTAGGAAAAATATATCGAGTATAAATTTAAGGCTTTTTGCGTGCATCAATTCCTAGACGTAACAAGTTTTTGGCGCCGTTGCCGGGGACTAGGTTAAGATTGAGTCATTGTTTGTGATTGTTTATAGTGTATGTCTTTCTTGTTGCTTTTGATATTGTTTGGTTTGTGTCTTTGCATTTTCAGGACATCTCTCACTCTTTAGGTGTATGCGAAGATCTCGTGGCAAGTATTTAGCTCCATTCGATCCCGAACCGGAGAAAACCCTTAGATCTAGATCCTAGAGCATTAGAAAGGGAAAAGAGATGGCCGGAAGAGATCTCCAAGCTGAGTTAGATGAAGCTTTAGAGCAAATTAGGCTAAGAGATGAAGCCTTGGAGAATGAAAGGAGACTTGCAAATGAGAGGCAAGAAGCAACTAGGAGGGAGATTGAAGAGATTAGGCAAGCTCTTGTGCAAAGAGAGCTTAATCGTCAACAACCTCCACCTCCATCACAACCGCAGCCGGCGGTTAATATTCGGGTTGTGCCCATTGTCATTGAAGAGCCACAAACGTTAGGGCAACGTATGGATCCGACACAAAGAGCACACCATCCGGGTGTGAACTTAGGAGATCCCGCAACCCATGATTATGAGCTCCGCCCTCAAGTGCTACAAATGATCCAGCATAATCAATTTGGAGGGATGGAAGGAGAGTCTCCTCATCAACACTTGATGAACTATGAGATCTTGATAGAGACTCTAAGGCCGCCTAGGTTGGAGAACAACAACCATAAGCTTAGGGCTTTTTCCTTCTCACTTAAGGATAAAGCCTTGGCTTGGTACCAATCGATTCCCCTAGGGCGTGTGAGTACTTGGGAGGAAATGACAACCGAGTTCTTGACTAAGTTCTTCCCACCTTCCAAGACTACCGAGCTAAGAGGCAAGATCAATGCCTTTGTAATGAAGGATATAGAAAGCTTATTCAAGTCTTGGGAGAGGTTCAAAGACCTTCTCCTAGATTGCTCGCACCATGGTATACCAAAAATAGAGCTTTTGGAGATCTACTTCAAGGGACTTGATGAAGATAGCCAATTCAAGCTTCAATCTCTTTCCGGTGGGACTTTCATGGAAAAGAATGTGGATGAAGCTTGGGAGTTTGTAGAGAAACAAGCTTTGGTGATAGAGATGTACTCTCATAGGAAGAGTGATGGGAGAAAACCGGGGGCATATGAGGTGAGTGAAGTCACCATGAGCAACTTCAAGCTTGATGCCATCAACAATGAGCTTAAGTCTTTGAGGGAGTTGTGTGCTACAACTTTGAAGAGTCTAGCAAGCCCGCAAGTGCAAGTGCAAGCAAACTTGTCTTCCAAGGAGGAAGATGTGAACTATATGGGAAGGGGAAATTACAACAACTATCAAGGCCCAAGGAACTTCAACAACAATAATCGGCCATTCAACAATTACCGGCCTAACCACAACCATCCCGGGTTTTCCTATTCAAACCCGGATGGAGCCTTGAACCCTCCCGCTTCCACAAGCGCAGCTCCACCACCAAAGGCTTCACAAGAACCTCCACCCGGATTTACTCAACCTCCAAAGGATAGAACCGAGATGATGTTTGAGCAATTGCTTGGAAGGTTGAGTGGTCTTGAGAGCACGGTGACTTCCATTTCTAAGGCTCAAAAGGTGTTGGAAGCACAAGTGTTCTAAAAGGTGGGTGAAGCTCATAGAGATCCGGGAAAGCTTCACAGAAGAACTGAAGATAACCCAAGAGGCCAAGTGTTGGCCATTACAACAAGAAGTGGGATGAGCATGAAGGATCCCTTACCTAAGGGAAATGACAAGGGGAAGCAAGTAGTGGTAGAAGAAGAGACATTGCAAGAAGAAGGAGGCAAGAGCAAGGAAGATGAGCCAACATATGTGGCGTCACCTCCATACAAGCCACCACTACCGTTCCCACAATCACGAGCAAGAGCTCGCTTGGACAAGCACTTCGGTAAATTCCTTGAACTTATGTCTAAATTGCATATTAACATTCCGTTCATGGATGCTATTCTAGGTATGCCGGCATATGGCAAGTTCTTGAAGGAAATACTCTCCAACAAAAGGAAGTTGGAGGAGTATGGAGAAGTGAGGATGACAAAGAGGTCCTCGGAATTGATTCAAACTATGAAGGAGGAGATGCCTCCTAAGCTAAGAGATCCGGGATCTTTTTGTGTGCCAATTGGAGTGGGAGAAGTGAAGTATGAAGCCCTATGTGATCTTGGGGCAAGTGTAAGCATCATACCGCTTGCACTTTGCAACAAGGTTGGGCTAGGAGAGCCAAAGCTGGTCAAGATGACTGTTACGTCTAGGAATAGATGTGATGTGCACGCAATAAGCTTTAAATTTATACTCGTTATATTTATCCTAACTCCTAGCGAACCCACAGTGTACGGGACGTTTGTAGAAAGATAAGTATTCCGAGGTCGAACTCAAAGACTAAGGTGAAATCGAGTCAAGCAATGATCAAAGATAGTGTAAATCTAGGCTAAGACAAGATGAGGAACAAAGAAAATGGAAAACGCAATGATTTTGTTGGTTTTTATGGTGATCAAGCAAAGATCACAAGTCAAGCATGGAAATAAAACAACTAACAAATTTAGCTAGCAAACGAGTAAGTAACACGAAGCACAAGTATATGATCAAGAGAGAAAAGTAGATTTTAGAGGTCAAGATTTCCGGTTATGGCATAGGATTCAAGGTTCTAAGGATTCTAAGGACTAGCTGCGGTGTTGGGGAAAGAATGTTCTCTAATGGCAGCGATTACCGGGTAAGTCTCTCACTTCACTAATCCCGCATCAAACTCCTATTACCGGGTAGGTCTCAAGGGGTTAGAGTAAGGAATTCCGCACAAACTAGATGCTACTTAAGGGTAACCCTATCCTTACCGGGTAAGTCTCGGAATAGGGCAATCTCAAGCAATAATCCTAGCACACTCGATCCAATAGCGGCTTATGAGGCTCACTACTACCTAGCATTCATCATCTTAGGTATCTAAGGTCGGAAATCATCGGGTAGATCTCTTCCCTCACTTAGATTGGTAGCATTAGGTGATCCTAAACTAAATTAGGCTTAATAAACACTAGGATTTAAACAACCAAACACCCTAGCATGCAGATTTATCATTTAGAGAGCAACAGAAGAATAAATCGGGCTGTTCTACAGATAAATCGGCCGATTTATCTGATGAACAGGTCGATTTTTCCTTCTGTTGTGAGTTTCGTGCATATAAATCATCCTAAACTGACATATAAGCCCATCCTATCATCACCCTAGCCATAACCATCAATCCATCACTCTAAAATCACAAGAAACTAGCCAATAATATGCATATCAAGATCCGAAATCATCAAACAAGCATACATGGTGTTCATAGATGAGTAATGAAAGATGAGTAAGCAAAATCAATAAATCTCAGCCAAATCCGAGTTGTAGCAAGACTTACAAACTCTAAAATGAATATTTAAAACGTTCTTAACAATCCTTGCAATTAGTTCTTCAATCCAAAGCTACAAAATCACTCAAAATCCCTCTAAACTCTTAGAATGGTGTTCTTCTCCTTCCTTCAATCCTTGAGAGCTTTTCTTCTTCTCCAATCTTCCTCCCAAATTGATGAGCTGTGAATGAGAGTGTGTGTGAGGAGAGATGCTCAGCAACCACCTGAGGGACCACTTATATTCTCCACCAAGAGCAAGGACGGACAAGAGATCGTGGGACACGTGGCTTAAGCTGTCAAAGCCTCAAAAATCGACCCAGTGGACAAAAATCGGACGATTTATCTGCTTGCTGGTCCGATTTTCTTCAGCAGAAAGGTGTTATGCTCGTTTAGCCATGAGTTGATCCATTGCTCGCACCATTAGTGATCTTTGTGTCCTTTGTTGCTCCAATTATGCTCCTCAAAGGCTTTGGATGCGAACCATCATGAGGCTTGGCCCTCAAATGTATCGATTAACGTACGATAGATCCCCGAATTACCTACAAAACCGATAAAAGGTAGTGTAGACGTCTTTTCTAGAAATATGCATGAATTGAGCGAAGACGTCATGAACCAATGCCAAAACGTGCACGAATGAGTGAGAAATCTATCTAAATAATCATCTAAACCTAAGTCATAAATCGTGTTATCAAAAATACCCCATACTTAAGGTTTGCTCGTCCCCGAGCAAATTCCCAACTATAGACTAAGAGATGACATGATTTATGTATGCGGAAAAATGGCAAAATCTTTTTGGGTTTGTGCTTCTAATTTTTGATCACCTTCATAGTCATGTTTCATGGCAATGGACAAGCAATTATGCATCAAATAGATGAAAGCATGGAAAGACAATTACACTTAACTTGATAGTATGCAATGAAGTGTAAAGATGAAGAAGTCAAGATGATCATGAGCATATCCAATCTAAATCACTTAGTCTTACACACATGCAAGTAGGTCATAAGGACTTGTGAAATAGAAGGCCAAGAAACGTTGTGATTAGGCGGGAATTTTCTAGGCTATGTGATGCTAATCCGGGAAAGGAACTAAACAACCACAACTTCACATTTCTTTTCAACTTCCCTCAAGTGTATATTTTTCTTTATTTTTTTCTTTCTTTTATTTTTAAGACAATGGCATTGGTGTACAAAAGCCGAAACCTTGGTGATTAGCCATTCTCGGGCTTTTTCTGTTTTTCGAGATGCATCCACACCGGGCACACATACCAAAGCTCGTTAGGACTATCGGTTTATTTGACTTTGGCAAGGCACCAACACCCGATTATGCGAAGTGTACCGAGTTACTTGTCATTTAAACCAACGCCCCCAAACCTATGTTTTTGTCTACACTTTCACAATAAATTCAGCATTCTATTCATGGCATTCTTTCATCAACATCTTCACCCCACACTTGCTTTTCACACACATCAACACACTAGCATGCTCCTATTCCCGGATGGGTCAAAAGAGGTCAATTTATATCAATTGAGGTGCTCAAACAACGTGATCAAGATGAGAAGTAGAGAAATATGAATTGCCTCATTCATTCCTAGATGATGTGCAAGAACTAGCATGCGATTTCGATTTTCAATACTCAATTCAATCAAGGCAAACATTCATGATCACAAATCATTCATGGTTTCAAGAGAAGTACTTCAAGTCCACATATACATTCATCAATTTAACACATAAGGCCATCCATAGCCAATCCACAAGACAAGGTTCAATCATTAGGGTCATATCCAAGCCTTAGAAGCACTAAAATTTTTAAAATTTTTAAAATTTTCTGATTTTTTTTTTTTTTTTTTGATTTTTCGAAATATGTATGTTCAATGCAAGACATAATGAAACATGTGACAAAATTAAACTATCCTAGATGCTAATCATGCAAGTGATTATGAAAACCCCACCCCATACTTAGAAACACATTGTCCCCAATGTGGAAGCTAAATAAAGAAGTGAAAGAGAGTCCTCACAATGTAAAATTGGTGATGCTTTGGTATTTCGGTTCACATTGAATGATGATGGTGGATGATCGATCAAGGATGGTAGAGAGCTCTTGATGTTCGTTATGATGTCGGAACCCGCGCTTGGCATCGCAAGCCGTCCAAGTTCCACGTCCGCTCCACCCATGCTTGATTGGAGATCATCACTTTCCCTTGTACAGAGGAAAAATCGCCCCATAGCCCAGGAAAATCGGCCGATTTATTGATGAACAGGCCGATTTTTCTGGGTGCTTTCCTCTTTCCATGTGCTTGGATCTTGTTCCTTCAACTGGTCCATGAGGCTTTCACATGACCTCCAACATCCCATAACTCATGACAATCAACAAGATCTAGCACCCAAAAACACAAAAGAAAAACAAAGCACACCAAGAGTGAGATTAAACAAAAGCAAGAAAAACACAAGGAAAAATATATACCAATGGGTTGCCTCCCATTAAGCGCTTCTTTAAGGTCATTAGCTTGACCAAATTTAGGAGCGTTTCAATCGAGGTGAAGCGGGGCAATCACTTCCACCGGGGCTTCCGGGATGTACTTCTTCAATCGATGCCCATTCACCTTGAAGTTACCACAATGATCTCCTCCTATCTCCACCGCTCCATGAGGAAAGACCTTCTTCACAACATAGGGCCCGGTCCATCTTGATTTGAGCTTTCCGGGAAAAAGCCGCAGCCTGGAGTTGAAGAGAAGGACAAGGTCTCCTTCACTCAACTCTTTCGGGGTGATCCTCTTGTCATGCCATCGCTTGGTTCTCTCCTTGTAGATCCGAGCATTCTCATATGCATCCAACCGGATCTCCTCAAGGGCGTTCATGTCTAGCAACCGCTTTTCTCCGGCCTCTTTGAGATCAAAATTTAGCCACCTTATAGCCCAATATGCTCGATGCTCCATCTCTACCGGAAGGTGGCAAGACTTTCCATAGACCAACTTGTAAGGAGTGGTGCCAATTGGTGTTTTGAAGGCGGTCCTATATGCCCACAAGGCATCATCGAGCTTCATAGCCCAATCTTTTCTCGTCCTTGATACCGTCTTCTCAAGAATGGCCTTGATCTCCCGGTTGGAGATCTCCACTTGGCCACTAGTTTGGGGATGGTAAGGTGTTGCCACCTTATGAGTCACCCCATACTTGGCCAAAAGTGCTCCAAAATTCCTATTGGTGAAGTGCTTCCCTCCATCACTTATGATCACCCTTGGTGTTCCAAACCTAGGGAAGATCACTCGGTTGAAGAACCGCACCACAACCTTGGCATCATTTGTAGGAGAGGCGATTGCCTCCACCCATCTTGACACATAATCAACCGCCAATAGGATGTAGAGGTTGCCACAAGAAGAGGGAAACGGTCCCATGAAGTCCACACCCCACACATCGAATATTTCCACCTCTTGGATGTTGTTCAAGGGCATCTCATTCCTCCTTGAGATGTTGCCCGTCCTTTGGCAAGCATCACAAGCTACCACAAAGCCTTGCACGTCCTTGAACAAACTTGGCCAAAAGAAGCCCGATTGTAGCACCTTCGCACATGTCTTGTGTGCGCTAGCATGTCCTCCACATGGCAAGGAGTGACAATGGTGGATCACACTCTCCACCTCATCCTCCGGTATGCATCTCCTAAACATTCCATCCGGCCCTCTTTTGAACAAAAGCGGCTCGCTTCAATAGTAATGCCTCACATCTTTGAAGAACTTCTTCCTTTGGGTATATGTCAAACCGGGAGGCACTTCCTCACACACTAGGTAGTTCACAATGTCGGCAAACCATGGCTCGCTTCCTCTAGACACTTGGAACAAGCATTCCTCCACCATTTGTAATTGCTCATCCCGGAACGAGTCATCAATTGGGATGTCCTCTCTTTCAAGCTCCAATGGTGGGAGTCTACTAAGGTGATCCGCCACGGAGTTCTCGGATCCCTTCTTGTCCCGGATTTCCAAGTCAAACTCTTGAAGAAGAAGGATCCACCGAATCAACCTAGGCTTGGTATCCTTCTTGGTAAGTAGGTAACGGATCGCAGCATGATCCGTATACACTATGACCTTCGCTCCAACAAGGTATGACCGAAACTTCTCAAAGGCATACACCACCGCTAGCAACTCTTTCTCGGTGGTAGCATAATTGAGTTGGGAATCATCTAGCGTCTTGATAGCATAATAAATAGCATGAGTTTTCCCATCTTTCCTTTGCCCCAAAACAGCCCCAACGGCTACATCGCTTGCATCACACATGATCTCAAACGGTAAGCTCCAATCCGGAGGTTGCATTATAGGTGCGGAGATCAAGGCGTTCTTCAACCTACAAAAAGCTTCAAGGCAATCTTTGGAGAAGACAAAATCAACATCCTTCATTAGTAGGTTAGTGAGAGGCTTAGAAATTTTAGAGAAATCTTGAATGAACCTCCGGTAAAAACCGGCATGCCCCAAAAAGCTCCTTTCCCCTTTCACCGAGGTAGGTGGTGGCAACTTCTCTATTGTTTCAATTTTTGCCCTATCAACCTCAATGCCACGGTTAGACACCAAGTGTCCTAACACTATACCTTCACTTACCATGAAGTGGCATTTTTCCCAATTCAAGACAAGATTTGTCTCCTCACATCTTTGCAATACTAATGACAAGTTAGCCAAGCAATTATCAAAGGAAGAACCATAAACAGAGAAATCATCCATGAACACTTCCATTATATTTTCAATGTATTCCGAAAAGATAGCCATCATACACCTTTGAAAGGTGGCGGGTGCATTACACAACCCAAATGGCATTCTCCTATATGCAAAAGTACCCCATGGACATGTAAAGGTTGTTTTCTCTTGGTCATCGGGGTGGATAGGGATTTGGAAGAATCCACTATAGCCATCTAAGTAGCAAAAATGAGAGTGTTGAGCTAACCTCTCTAGCATTTGGTCAATGAAAGGAAGAGGGAAGTGATCTTTCCTAGAGGCCATGTTAAGCTTCCTATAATCAATGCACATCCTCCATCCCGTAACCGTTCTAGTGGGGATTAGTTCATTGTTCTCATTGGTTACTACGGTCATCCCACCCTTCTTAGGTACTACATGAACGGGACTAACCCACTTACTATCCGAGATAGGGTAGATAATTCCTGCATCTAGCAACTTAATGATTTCCTTCTTAACTACCTCTTTCATTATAGGATTTAACCTTCTTTGATGTTCAATAGAGGGTTTATGATTATCTTCCATCATTATCCTATGCATGCACAAAGATGGCTTGATGCCAACAAGATCATCAATGGTGTATCCTATTGCCTTTCTATGCAGTTTCAATTCATTCAACAATCTATTAAGCTCATCATCATTCAAAGATGCATTCACAATCACCGGATAAGTAGAATTTGAACCAAGGAAAGCATACTTTAAATGAGAAGGAAGAGGCTTAAGATCAAGTTGAGGAGGACCTTTTTCGGTTGGAGACGATCCATACAATGTAGGTTGAGATGATTGCAAAGCCATGGAAGCCTCCTTGAAGTCCCTTGATGATTGCTCATACTCAAGTGGTTGATGCTGAAAAGACTCAGGAAAATCGGTCCAGGAAGAAAAATCGGCCGACTTTTCTTGCAGTGGGTTGATCTGAGTTTCTGTTTTGGCAAAACTGGCTGAAATTTCAGCATAAGTACAAAAATCGGCCGATTTTTGCCCTTCAGTCCGATTTTTCTGGCAGTTTTCCTCTTCTTCTAGCACTTCAAACCCAACACTTGGTAGCTCGTCCAATGCATTCAAGGCCTTGATCACTTCATTGTTACTCTCCTCAATTCCTTCCTCCATCAAGCTTGAGCTAAGAACCCTCTCAAGTGGATCCTTGAGCAAGATTGAGCTCACAACCTCCCTAGATTCCTCTTCTTCAACTATGTTGAATACATCCTCATCAAGGGTTGGCCCTTTCATCATTGTGGATAGCTTGAACTTGATGTTCTCTTCTCCAATGTTGAAGGAGAGGGTTCCATTCTTGCAATCCACTAGACACCCGGAAGTAGCTAGGAATGGTCTCCCCAAAATGATAGGAACCGGATAGTCCGCCGGGATGTCTAAAACAACGAAGTCTATGGGCACATAGAACTTCCCTAATTGCACCGGGATGTCTTCCAAGATCCCAACCGGATGAGTGATTGAGCGGTCCGCCATGTAAAGAGTCATCTTGACCGGCTTTGGCTCTCCTAGCCCAACCTTGTTGCAAAGTTCAAGCGGGATGATGCTTACACTTGCCCCAAGATCACATAGGGCATCATACTTCACTTCTCCTACTCCGATTGGCACACAAAAGGATCCCGGATCCCTTAGCTTGGGAGGCATCTCCTCCTTCATCGTTTGAATCAACTCCGAGGATCTCTTCGTCATTCTTATCTCCCCATACTCCTCCAACTTCCTCTTGTTGGAGAGTATTTCCTTTAAGAACTTGCCATATGCCGGCATACCTAAGATAGCATCCATGAACGGAATGTTAATATGCAATTTAGACATAAGTTCAAGGAATTTACCAAAGTGATTGTCCAAGCGAGCTCTTGCTCGTGATTGAGGGAACGGTAGTGGTGGCTTGTATGGAGGCGGTGCCACACATCTTGGCTCTACATCCTTGCTCTTGCCTCCATCTCCTTGCGAAGTCTCTTCTTCATTCACCACTTGCTTCCCTTTAGCATTCTCCTTAGGCAAAGGATCCTTCATGCTTAACCCACTTCTTGTTGTAATGGCCAACACTTGTCCCTTTGGGTTTTCTTCGGTCCTTCCGGGAAGCTTCCCCGGATCTCTATGTGCTTCACCTGCCTTTTGGAACACTTGTGCTTCCAACACTTTTTGAGCTTTGGAAATGGAAGTCACCGTGCTCTCAAGACCGCTCAACCTTCCTAGCAATTGCTCAAACATCATTTCGGTTCTATCCTTTGGAGGTTGAGTGAATCCGGGTGGAGGTTCTTGTGAAGCTCTTGGTGGTGGAGTTGTGCTTGTAGAAGCGGGAGGGTTCAAGGCTCCATCCGGGTTAGAGTAAGAAAACCCGGGATGGTTATGGTTGGGCCGGTAATTGTTGAATTGCCGGTTGTTGTTGAAGTTCCTTGGGCCTTGGTAGTTGTTGTAGTTGCCCCTTCCCATATAGTTCACATCCTCCTCTTTGGAAGATAGGTTGGCTTGTGGAGGCACTTGAGGAGTTGCTTGGTTCTTCAAGGTTGTAGCACACAACTCCCTCAAGGATTTGAACTCATTGTTGATGGCGTCGAGCTTGAAGTTGCTCATGGTGACCTCACTCACCTCATATGCTCCCGCCTTTCTCCCTTCACTCTTCCTATGGGAGTACTTCTCAATCACTAGAGCTTGCTTCTCCACAAACTCCCAAGCATCATCTACATGCTTCTCCATGAAAGTCCCACCGGAAAGGGATTGAAGCTTGAATTGGCTATCTTCATCAAGTCCTTTGAAGTAGATCTCCAACAGCTCAATTTTCGGTATGCCATGGTGTGGACAATCTAGGAGAAGGTCTTTGAATCTCTCCCAAGACTTGAACAAACTCTCTCTATCCTTCATCACGAAGGCATTGATCTTCCCTCTTAATTCGGTAGTCTTGGAAGGTGGGAAGAACTTAGTCAAAAACTCGGTTGTCATCTCCTCCCAAGTACCAACTCGCCCTTGCGGAATAGATTGATACCAAGCTAAGGCCTTGTCCTTAAGAGAGAAGGAGAAATCCCTTAGCTTATGGTTGTTGCTCTCCAATCTCGGCGGTCTAAGAGTCTCCATCAAGATCTCGTAGTTCATCAAATGTTGGTGAGGAGACTCTCCTTCCATCCCTCCAAATTGGTTATGCCAGATCATTTGTAGAACTTGAGGGCGGAGCTCGTAATCATGGGCTGCGGGATCTCCTAAGTTCACACCCGGGCGGTGTGCTCTTTGTGCCGGATCCATACGTTGCCCCAACGTTTGTGACTCATCCATAGCAATGGGTACAACCCTAACGTTCACCGCCGGCTGCGGTTGTGGTGGAGGTGGAGGAGGTTGTTGACGGTTAAGCTCCCTTTGCACAAGTGCTTGCCTAATCTCCTCAATCTCCCTCCTAGTTGCCTCTTGCCTCTCATTGGCAAGTCTCCTTTCTTCCTCCAAGAGCTCATCTCTTAGCCTAATTTGCTCTAAGGCTTCATCCAACTCAGCTTGGAGGTTCCTACCGGCCATCTCTTTCTCTTTTCGAATGCTCTTGAATCTAGATCTAAGGGTTTTCTCCGGTTCGGGATCGAATGGAGCTAAATCCTTACCACGAGATCTTCGCATACACCTAAAGAGTAAGAGATGTCCTGAAAAGCAAAGACACACACCAAAGAGAGATCAAAAGCAACAAGAAAGATCTACACTATAAACAATCACAAATAGACTCAATCTAGACCTAGTCCCCGGCAACGGCGCCAAAAACTTGTTACGTCTAGGAATAGATGTGATGTGCACGCAATAAGCTTTAAATTTATACTCGTTATATTTATCCTAACTCCTAGCGAACCCGCAGTGTACGGGACGTTTGTAGAAAAGTAAGTATTCCGAGGTCGAACTCAAAGACTAAGGTGAAATCGAGTCAAGCAATGATCAAAGATAGTGTAAATCTAGGCTAAGACAAGATGAGGAACAAAGAAAATGGAAAACGCAATGATTTTGTTGGTTTTTATGGTGATCAAGCAAAGATCACAAGTCAAGCATGGAAATAAAACAACTAACAAATTTAGCTAGCAAACGAGTAAGTAACACGAAGCACAAGTATATGATCAAGAGAGAAAAGTAGATTTTAAAGGTCAAGATTTCCGGTTATGGCATAGGATTCAAGGTTCTAAGGATTCTAAGGACTAGCTGCGGTGTTGGGGAAAGAATGTTCTCTAATGGAAGCGATTACCGGGTAAGTCTCTCACTTCACTAATCCCGCATCAAACTCCTATTACCGGGTAGGTCTCAAGGGGTTAGAGTAAGGAATTCCGCACAAACTAGATGCTACTTAAGGGTAACCCTCTCCTTACCGGGTAAGTCTCGGAATAGGGCAATCTCAAGCAATAATCCTAGCACACTCGATCCAATAGCGGCTTATGAGGCTCACTACTACCTAGCATTCATCATCTTAGGTATCTAAGGTCGGAAATCATCGGGTAGATCTCTTCCCTCACTTAGATTGGTAGCATTAGGTGATCCTAAACTAAATTAGGCTTAATAAACACTAGGATTTAAACAACCAAACACCCTAGCATGCAAATTTATCATTTAGAGAGCAATAGAAGAATAAATCGGGTTGTTCTACAGATAAATCGGCCGATTTATCTGATGAACAGGTCGATTTTTCCTTCTGTTGTGAGTTTCGTGCATATAAATCATCCTAAACTGACATATAAGCCCATCCTATCATCACCCTAGCCATAACCATCAATCCATCACTCTAAAATCACAAGAAACTAGCCAATAATATGCATATCAAGATCCGAAATCATCAAACAAGCATACATAGTGTTCATAGATGAGTAATGAAAGATGAGTAAGCAAAATCAATAAATCTTAGCCAAATCCGAGTTGTAGCAAGACTTACAAACTCTAAAATGAAGATTTAAAACGTTCTTAACAATCCTTGCAATTAGTTCTTCAATCCAAAGCTACAAAATCACTCAAAATCCCTCTAAACTCTTAGAATGGTGTTCTTTTCCTTCCTTCAATCCTTGAGAGCTTTTCTTCTTCTCCAATCTTCCTCCCAAATTGATGAGCTGTGAATGAGAGTGTGTGTGTGGAGAGATGCCCAGCAACCACCTGAGGGACCACTTATATTCTCCACCAAGAGCAAGGACGGACAAGAGATCGTGGGACACGTGGCTTAAGCTGTCAAAGCCTCAAAAATCGACCCAGTGGACAAAAATCGGCCGATTTAACTGCTACTTGGTCCGATTTTCTTCAGCAGAAACGTGCTATGATTGTCTAGCCATGAGTTGATCCATTGCTCGCACCATTAGTGATCTTTGTGTCCTTTGTTGCTCCAATTATGCTCCTCAAAGGCTTTGGATGCGAACCATCATGAGGCTTGGCCCTCAAATGTATCGATTAACGTACGATAGATCCCCGAATTACCTACAAAACCGATAAAAGGTAGTGTAGACTTCTTTTCTAGAAATATGCATGAATTGAGCGAAGACGTCATGAACCAATGCCAAAACGTGCACGAATGAGTGAGAAATCTATCTAAATAATCATCTAAACCTAAGTCATAAATCGTGTTATCAATGACCCTTTACATGGCGGACCGTTCGATCACTCACCCGGTTGGAATCTTGGAGGACATACCGGTGCAACTCGGGAAGTTCTATGTGCCGATTGATTTTGTTGTCTTGGACATCTCGGCGGACTATCCGGTTCCTATCATCTTGGGGAGACCTTTCCTAGCCACTTCCGGATGTTTGGTGGATTGCAAAAATGGAATTCTCTCCTTCAACATTGGAGAAGAGAATATTAAGTTCAAACTATCCACAATGATGAAGGGGCCAGCCCTTGGTGAAGATGTGTTCAACATTGTCGAGCAAGAGGAGTCTAGAGAAGTTGTGAGCTCGATCTTGATCAAGAACCCCTTGGAGAAGGTTCTTAGCTTAAGTTTGATGGAGGAAGGAGTTGAGGATGATTGCAATGAAGAAATCAAGACTTTGGAAGCATTGGAAAAGGAGACAAGAGATGCATTTGAAGCACACGAAGGTGTGCTGAATTCCTGTAGAAATCACGGCCAGGTAGGGGAAACCACGCCCGTGGTTTGTCCCGTGGAACTCTCTGGAGTGCTCCGAAGTGCTAGCTTTGCAAGTTCCACGGCCTTGGTTGTGCCAGAGCCCGTGGTTTTGCCCGTGGTTTCTCCAGAAACTGCCTTTGTTGTTGATCAAGCTTCAAGGAGCCTTGAGGAGTCTTCCATGGATTTGGATTCATCTCAACCAATATTATACGGATCGTCTCCAATCGATAAAGGTCCTCCTAAACTTGAACTTAAACCCCTCCCCTCTCATTTGAAGTATGCTTTTCTTGGTGAGAATTCTACATATCCGGTTATTGTGAATGCATGCTTGAATGATGATGAACTTGCTAGATTGTTGCATGAGTTAAGATTTCATAGGAAAGCCATAGGCTATACCATTGATGATTTAGTTGGCATTAAACCTTCTTTGTGCATGCATAAGACCTTAATGGAAGACAACCATAAACCTTCAATTGAACCTCAAAGAAGACTAAACCCAATCATGAAAGAAGTAGTAAAGAAGGAGATTCTTAAATTGCTAGATGCGGGAATCATTTTCCCGATTTCGGATAGTAAGTGGGTTAGTCCCGTGCATGTGGTTCCTAAGAAGGGTGGGATGACCGTAGTAACCAATGAGAATAATGAACTAATTCCAACTAGAACGGTTACGGGATGGAGAATGTGTATAGACTATAGGAAACTAAATGTTGCCTCTGGGAAAGATCACTTCCCTCTTCCTTTCATTGACCAAATGCTAGAGATATTAGCTCAACATTCCCATTTTTGTTACTTAGATGGCTATAGTGGATTCTTCCAAATCCCTATTCACCCCGATGATCAAGAGAAAACTACATTCACATGTCCTTGGGGTACATTTGCATATAGGAGAATGCCATTTGGGTTGTGTAATGCACCCGCCACCTTTCAAAGGTGTATGATGGCTATCTTTTCTGAGTATATCGAAAACATCATAGAAGTGTTTATGAATGATTTTTCTGTTTATGGATCTTCATTTGATGATTGTTTAGCTAACTTATCCTTGGTACTTAAGAGATGTGAGGAGACAAACCTTGTCTTAAATTGGGAAAAATGCCACTTCTTGGTAAGTGAAGGCATTGTGTTGGGACACTTGGTGTCCAACCGTGGCATTGAGGTTGATAGGGCTAAGATAGAGACGATAGAGAAGTTGCCACCACCCACCTCGGTGAAGGGGGTAAGGAGTTTTTTAGGGCATGCCGGTTTTTACCGGAGATTCATTAAAGATTTCTCTAAGATTTCTAAGCCTCTTACTAACCTACTAACGAAAGATGTTGAGTTTGTTTTCTCCAAGGATTGCCTTGAAGCTTTTTATAGGTTGAAGAATGCTTTGATCTCCGCACCCATCATGCAACCTCCGGATTGGAGTTTACCGTTTGAGATCATGTGTGACGCGAGTGATGTAGCCGTTGGGGCTGTTTTGGGACAAAGGAAAGATGGGCTTACACATGCCATCTATTATGCTAGCAAGACGCTAGATGATGCCCAACTCAATTATGCTACTACCGAGAAGGAGTTGCTAGTGGTTGTGTACGCATTTGAGAAGTTCCGCTCGTATCTTGTTGGAGAGAAGGTCATTGTGTATACGGATCATGCTGCGATCCGTTATCTCCTTACAAAGAAGGATGCCAAGCTTCGGATGATTCGGTGGATCCTTCTTCTTCAAGAGTTTGACTTGGAAATCCGGAAAAAGAAAGGGTCCGAAAATTCTGTGGCGGATCACCTTAGTAGACTCCCACCATTGGAGATTGAGAGAGATGACATCCCGATTGATGACTCATTCCGGGATGAGCAATTGCAAATGGTGGAGGAGTGCTTTTTTCAAGTGTCAAGGGGTAATGAGCCATGGTATGCCGACATTGTGAACTATCTTGTGTGCGAGGAGGTGCCTCCCGGTTTGTCGTATGTCCAGCGGAAAAAGTTCTTCAAGGATGTGAGGCATTACTATTGGAGTGAGCCGCTTTTGTTCAAGAGAGGGCCGGATGGAGTCTTTAGGAGATGCATACCGGAGGATGAGGTGGAGAGTGTGATCCGCCATTGTCACTCCTTGCCATGTGGAGTCCATACTAGCTCACACAAGACATGTGCGAAGGTGTTGCAATCGGGTTTCTTTTGGCCAAGTTTGTTCAAGGATGTGCAGAATTTTGTGGTAGCTTGTGATGCTTGCCAAAGGACGGGCAACATCTCAAGGAGGAATGAGATGCCCTTGCACCAACATACAAGAGGTGGAGATATTTGATGTGTGGGGTGTGGACTTCATGGGGTCATTCCCCTCTTCTTGTGGCAACCTCTACATCCTATTGGCGGTGGACTATGTTTCGAGATGGGTGGAGGCAATCGCTTCTCCTACAAATGATGCCAAGGTTGTGGTGCGGTTCTTCAACCGAGTGATCTTCCCTAGGTTTGGAACACCAAGGGTGATCATAAGTGATGGAGGGAAGCACTTCACTAATAGGAACTTTGGGGCACTTTTGGCTAAGTATGGGGTGACTCATAAGGTGGCAACACCTTACCATCCCCAAACTAGTGGCCAAGTGGAGATCTCCAACCGGGAGATAAAGGGAATTCTTGAGAAGACGGTTTCTAGAACGAGAAAGGATTGGGCTATGAAGCTCGATGATGCCTTGTGGGCTTATAGAACCGCTTTCAAGACACCGTTTGGCACCACTCCCTACAAGCTAGTCTATGGCAAGTCTTGCCACCTTCCGGTGGAGATGGAGCATAGGGCGTATTGGGCCATAAGGTGGCTGAATTTTGACTTCAAGGAGGCCGGAGAGAAGAGATTGCTTGATATGAATGCTCTTGAGGAAATCCGGTTGGATGCCTATGAAAACGCCCGGATCTACAAGGAAATGACCAAACATTGGCATGACAAGCGTCTCATCCCGAAGGAGTTAAGTGAAGGTGACCTTGTCCTTCTCTTCAACTCAAGGTTGCGGCTCTTCCCCGGAAAGCTAAAGTCAAGATGGACGGGTCCTTATGTGGTGTAGAAGATCTTTCCCCATGGAGCGGTTGAGATAGGTGGGGAGCATTGTGGAGACTTTAAGGTGAATGGGCACCGGTTGAAGAAGTATATCCCGGGAGCTCCGGTGGATATGATTGCCCCACTTCACCTTGAGTGAGACGCCCCCGAGTTTGGTCAAGCTAATGACCTTAAAGAAGCGCTTAATGGGAGGCAACCCATTGGTAATCGTTTTTCCCTTTTCGTTTTTATTTTGTTTTTCATTTTTCTGTTTTTGTGTGTTTGGTGTACTTTGTGTGTGTGCTAGAGTCTTGGTAGCATGAAAGCCTTGCATGGCATGTGGATGATGATGATGAGTCCCTCATCAATTGTGGGTGGAGGGGACGCGGGACTTGGACGGCTAGCGGTGCCTAGCACGGATCCCAACGCCATGACGAACATTTTGAGCTCTCTACCATCGTTGATAGGATCATCCATCATTACTCCACTTGAGCGAACCAAAATACCGAAGAAAACCATTTTTTTACATTGTGAGAACCCTCTTTCACTCTTCTTTACTTCATTTACACATTGGGGACAATGTGTTTCTAAGTATGGGGTGGGGTTTGCATGATCTTTTGCATGATTAGCATCTAGGGTAGTTTCTTTTAGTCACATGCTTCATTATGTCTTGCATTGTACATACATATTTCGAAAAATCTAAAAAAATCAGAAAATTTAAAAAATTTTAGTGCTTCTAAGCTTGGGAATGACCCTTATGATGAAATTGTCTTGTGAATTGGCTATGGATGGTCTTGTGTGATTAGATGAATGCATATGTGGACTTGAAGTACTTATCTTGAATCCCATGAATGATTTGTGATTATGATGCTTGCCTTGATTGGATTGAGGATTGAAAGTCGAAATTACATGCTAGTTCTTGCACATCATTTAGGAATGACTAAGGCGATTCATTTTCCTCTACTTCTCATCTTGATCATGTTGCTTGAGCACCTCAATTGATATAAATTTGACCTCTTTTGACCCATCCGGGAATAGGAGCATGCTAGTGTGTTGAGTGTGTGAAAAACAAGTGTGGGGTGAAGTTGTTGATGGATGAATGTTATGAATGAAGTGCTGAATTTGTTGTGAAAGTGTAGACAAAAATATAGGTTTGGGGACGTTGGTTTAAATGATGAGTAACTCGGCAACATTCACATAATCGGGTGTTTGTGTCTTGCCAAAGTCAAATAAACCGATAGTCCTAACGAGCTTTGGTATGTGTGCCCGGTGTGGATGCACCTCGAAAAATAAAAAAGGCCCGAGGATGGCTAATCACCAAGGTTTCGGCTTTTGTAAACCAATGCCATCGTCTCAAAATAAGTGAAAGAAAAAGAAAAGAAAAGAAAGAAAAGATGGAGAAAATATACACTTGTGGGGAGTTGACAAAAATGTGAAGTTGTGAAGTTAGTTCCATTCCCGGATTATCATCATATAGCCTAGAAAAATTCCCACCTAATGAGACCTACCCACAAGTGTATAATTCCTATCCTTAGGATCTTTGAGACTTACCCGGTGATGAGACCTTAGGAACGGACTAGTGGACCATGAGACCTACCCGGTGATTGATCCCAATCTAGAAACACTCACTCCCAACATACTATAGTTGATCCAAGGAATGATTAGATAGCTTGAGTCCTATGCCATAACCGGAATTTCTAACCCCTAGAATCCGCTTTTCTCTTGATTACTTATCTCGTGTTTGTGTTTGTTTATTTGCCTCGCTAGCTTAGTTACTTGTTAAATCTTGCATGATTTGTGATCTTTGATTGATCACCATAAAACCAATCCAAAAACATTGAGATTTTTATTTCTTTATTTCTTTCTCCTTTCTTAGCCTAGATCAACACTATCCTTAGTCACTATTGATTCAATTTCACCTTAGTCTTTGTGTTCGACCTCGGAATACTATCCTTACTACAAAATGACCCATACATTGTGGGTTCACTAGGAGTTAGGAAAAATATATTGAGTTATAAATTTAAGACTTTTGCGTGCATCAATTCCGGGAAGAGCAATTGCAAATGGTGGAGTGCTTGCTTCAAGTGTCAAGGAGTGAGCCATGGTATGCCGACATAGTGAACTATCTCGTTTGTGAGGATGTGCCACCCGGATTGTCTTATGCCCAAAGGAAGAAGTTCTTCAAGGATGTGAGGCATTTCTATTGGAGTGAACCGCTTTTGTTCAAGAGAGGGCCAGATGGAGTCTTTAGGAGATGCATACCGGAGGATGAGGTGGAGAGTGTGATCCACCATTGTCATTCCTTGCCATGTGGAGGCCATGCTAGCTCACACAAGACATGTGCAAAGATGTTGCAATCCGGGTTCTATTGGCCAAGTTTGTTCAAGGATGTGCAAAATTTTGTGGTAGCATGTGATGCTTGCCAAAGGACGGGGAACATCTCAAGAAGGAATGAGATGCCCTTGAACAACATACAAGAAGTGGTGATATTTGATGTGTGGGGTGTGGACTTCATGGGACCATTCCCTTCTTCATGTGGCAATCTCTACATCCTATTGGCGGTGGACTATGTGTCGAGATGGGTGGAGGCAATTGCCTCTCCCACAAATGATGCAAAGGTTGTGGTACGATTCTTCAACCGAGTGATCTTTCCTAGGTTTGGGACACCAAGGGTGATCATAAGTGATGGAGGAAAGCATTTCACCAATAGGAACTTTGGGACACTTTTGGCTAAGTATGGGGTGACTCATAAGGTGGCAACACCTTACCATCCCCAAACACTGGCCAAGTGGAGATCTCCAACCGGGAGATAAAGGGAATTCTTGAGAGACGGTTTCTAGAACGAGAAAGGATTGGGCTATGAAGCTCTATGATGCTTTGTGGGCTTATAGAACCGCTTTCAAGACACCGATTGGCACCACTCCCTACAAGCTACTCTATGGCAAGTCTTGCCACCTTCCGGTGGAGATGGAGCATAAATCATATTGGGCCATTAGGTGGCTAAATTTTGACCTCAAGGAGGCCGGTGAGAAGAGATTGCTTGACATGAACGCTCTTGAGGAGATCCGGTTGGATTCCTATGAAAACGCCCGGATCTACAAAGAAAGGACCAAACGATGGCATGACAAACGTCTCATCCCAAAGGAGTTGAGTGAAGGCGACCTTGTCCTTCTCTTCAACTCAAGGTTGTGGCTCTTCCCCGGAAAGCTAAAGTCAAGATGGACGGGTCCTTATGTGGTGAAGAAGATCTTTCCCTATGGAGCGGTTGAGATAGGAGGGGAGCATTGTGGAGACTTTAAGGTGAATTGGCACCGGTTGAAGAAGTATATCCCGGGAGCTCCGGTAGACATGATCGCCCCACTTTACCTTGAGTGAGACGCCCCCGAGTTTGGTCAAGCTAATGACCTTAAAGAAGCGTTTGGTGGGAGGCAACCCATTGGTAGACATCTTTCCCTCTTCGTTTTTGTTTTGTTTTCTATTTTTCTATTTTTATGTTTTTGTGTATGTTTGGAGTTTGTGTGCTAGATTTTAAGTAGCATGGAAGCCTTGCATGGCATGTGGATGATGATGATGAACCCCTCATCAATTATGGGTGGAGCGGACGCGGAACTTGGACGGCTAGCGGTGCCTAGCGCGGGTCCCGACGCCATAACGAACACCTTGAGCTCTCTACCATCGTTGATAGGATCATCCGCCATCAATCCATTTGAGTAATCCCAAATACCAAAGCAAACCATTTTACATTATGAGGACCCTCTTTCACTCTTCTTTACTTCATTTACACATTGGGGACAATGTGTTTCTAAGTATGGGGTGGGGTTTTCATGATCACTTGCATGATTAGCATCTAGGATATTTTCTTTTAGTCATATGTTTCATTATGTCTTGCATTGTACATACATATTTCGAAAAATCCAAAAAAAATCAGAAAATTTAAAAATATTTTAGTACTTCTAAGCTTGGGAATGACCCTTATGATGAAATTGTCTTGTGAATTGGCTATGGATGGTCTTGTGTGATTAGATGAATGCATATGTGGACTTGAAGTACTTATCTTGAATCTCATGAATGATTTGTGATTATGATGCTTGCCTTGATTGGATTGAGGATTGAAAGTCGAAATTGCATGCTAGTTCTTGCACATCATTTAGGAATGACTAAGGCGATTCATTTTCCTCTACTTCTCATCTTGATCATGTTGCTTGAGCACCTCAATTAATGAAAATTTTGACCTCTTTTGACCCATCCGGAAATAGGAGCATGCTAGTGTGTTGATGTGTGTGAAAAGCAAGTGTGGGGTGAAGTTGTTAATGAATGAATGTTGTGAATGAAGTGCTGAAATTGTTGTGAAAGTGTAGACAAAAATATAGGTTTGGGGACGTTGGTTTAAATGACGAGTAACTCGGCACCATTCACATAATCGGGTGTTTGTGCCTTGCCAAATTCAAATAAACCGATAGTCCTAACGAGTTTTGGTATGTGTGCCCGGTGTGGAGCACCTCGAAAAATAAAAAAAGCCCGAGGCCCGCTAATCACCAAGATTTCGGCTTTGTACACCAATGTCATTGTCTCAAAAATAAGTGAAAGAAAAAGAAAAGAAAAGAAAGAAAAGAAGGAGAAAATATACACTTGTGGGAAATTGATCAAAAACAAAATTGTGGAGTTAGTTCCATTTCCGGATTAGCATCACATGACCTAGAAAAATTCCCCACCCAATCTCAAAGTTTTTTAGCCTCTTCTTTCCTAAGTCCTTGTGACCTATTTGCATGTGTGTAAGACTTAGTGATCTAGGTTGGATATGCTCACGATCATCTTGACTTCTTCATTTTTACATTTCATGCATGCTTCCGAGTCAAGTATGATTGTCTTTCCGTGCCTTCATTTATTTGATACATGATTGCTTGTCCATTGCCATGAAACATGACTATGAAGGTGATCCAATATTAGAAGCACAACTCCAAAAAGATTTTGTTGTTTTTCTACATGCATAAATCATGTCATCTCTTAGTCTATAGTTGGGGACTTGCTCGGGGACGAGCAAACCTTAAGTATGGGGTATTTTTGATAACACGATTTATGACTTAGGTTTAGGCACTCATTTAGATAGTTTTTCCGCTCATTCATGCATGGTTTGCACTAGTTCGTGACGATTTGCACTCAATTCATGTATGTTGTCGAGATAGACGTCTACACGGACTTTTGCATGCTTTGTAGGTAATTTTGGGAGCTTTAGGAGCTTAATCGATACATTTGAGGATCATTCCTCGAGATGACACACCTTCGGACTCATTGGGAAGCAAGCTAGAAGCTAAGGAGGACACATGGGACCTTGTTGGTGCATGCCTTGCACCAAATTGAGGCTTGATGATCCAAAACAAGCTGAGGCACCAAAACCACGGCCACTGGGACTTCCACGGGCGTGGAAATGGGCCGTGGTTTTCCCCATACAGCTGTGACAGCTGTTCCACGATCTTCATGGCCGACTCTTGAAATTTGTTGAGGATATAAGGTGGTCCTGCATGCTGTTAGGGACAGACCCCTCACTCCCATTCTCTCCCACACTCTCAACAACACATACTCTCTCATTGGAAGATTGGATTGGAGCTACACTTGGAGGAGAATAAAGGATTCCATTGGAGAAGAAGAGAAGAACACACCATTCTTAGTTTTTCATAGTTTTGAGTGAGTTTTGTGAAGACGTTTTGCAAGGTTTGGTAAGAAACGATTGAACCTTCTTTTGAAGGGTTGTAAGTCTTTCTTGAACTCATATTCAGCTTGGATTTCTTATTCCACTTGCTTCATCTCCCTTTCATTTCATCCTCTTGATATGGATTCCATGATTTTATGCTTGATGACTTTGATTGTGATGATGCATGTTGTTGGCTAAATAGATGCGATTCTAGGGTAAGGGAAAGATGGTTATGGCTTGGACTATGATAGAATGGACTTAGATGTACCTTTGGATGAATTGTTTTCTCGAACCTAGCCTCTGTTGTAAACCACGGCTTGTTCTATACATTCCACGGTCGTGGTTCTTGATGAACTACCCGTGATTTTGACTGACTTGCTTGTTTTGATGAATCTAAGTACTAGGATGTTAGATTGTTAAAATCCTAGTGTTTGTTGAGCTAAACCTATCTTAGGGTGACCTAGTGTTAGCAACTAAGAGTTAGAAGAGACTTACCCGGTGATTCTTGCTCTTAGATACCGAAGATGACGAACTCTAGGTAGTAGTGAGCCTCACAAGCCGCTATTGGACTGAATGTGCTAGGATAAGTGTTTAGGACTTGCCTTCCCGAGACTTACCCGGTAAGGAGAGGTTAGATCCCTAGATAACCATCCGGTTTGTGTAGATATCCCTACCTTAGGCTCCTAGAGACTTACCCGGTGATAGGACCTTAGGTGCAGGATTAGTGGATCATGAGACCTACCCGGTAATTGACCCCACTTGAGAAACATTCCTTCCCAACATACCATACTTTATCCAAGGATGATTAGAAGCTTGAGTCCAATGCCATAATCGGAATTCCCAACCCCTAGAATCCTCTTTTCTCTCTTTGATCACATATTTCGTGTTTGCCTTGTTTATTCGTGTTTTAGCTTGATTTCTTAGTTTGTTTTGCCACCTTATATCATTGTGATCTTTGATTGATCACCACAAAACCAATCCAAAAACATTGAGATTTTCATTTCTTTATTTCTTTCTCTTTTCTTAGCCTAGATCAACACTATCCTTAGTCACTATTTGACTCGATTTCACCTCAATCTTTGTGTTCGACCTCGGAATACTATCCTTACTACAAAACGTCCCGTACACTGCGGGTTCGCTAGGAGTTAGGAAAAATATATCGAGTATAAATTTAAGGCTTTTTGCGTGCATCAATTCCTAGACGTAACATTATAGACACTCATAACGTAAATACGTATGCTTTGGGGAGCAAATTTTAGGAGGACCTCCTTAACAGCTTGCGAGAGTAGGCGCTCTTTCCATCCTTGTATTTTCTTCCTCACTTTGTCATTTATACTATTAAATATCTCTTTCTGGACCTCCTGAGAGAATATGGCAGGGCAAGATACTTTGCGTGGGCATCAACCAACTTGACGCCCAATTTGCAAGTTAATTTGACTCTAGAAGTAGTCGATACGTGTCTCCTAAATTGAACCTCGGATTTCTCCATATTTAGCCTTTGTCTAGAGGCATGTTTGAAGTTATGAATGGTGTTGAGGATAGCATCGCATGTAAGAATATATATATATATATATATATATATATATATATATATATATATATATGTGTGTGTGTGTGTGTGTGTTTGGGTAATATATAAAGTTAAGTCCAAATTATAGTTTAAGGGAAGATTAAGGAAGGAGAAGTTACACGCTTACGATCGATTCGGACTCGTTTGATTTGTGATGAAGACTCCCATGGATAAAGGTTAGTCTTCGATTCATATACGGATATATAGATTGATTCATGTATAAGTCTAGATCCATTATAGTGTTTTGATTTTGAAACGGAATCGCAAATTATCTAACATCGCAGTCATTGGTCGTTGCTTACCCGAAAAGGAAGTTGGCATCAGCAAATATGAGATGTGAGATTTTGTGTGCAGTTCTGCATATTCTAACGCTAGTGATAAGATTCTTGGAAACTAAGTGTATCACGAGGTGGGAGAAGATTATAACTGATCGTCCCCGGAGCGGTCCGTCCGTTCAGTAAAACGGGCAGATATAGACAAGGTAAAAAGCTTGACTGGGCTGCTTAGCCCGGCCTGGCAGGACAAACGGGCCTGATCCGGACACAGTATGATTCTCGATCGGGTTGCTTCCCTAGCCCGAATCCTATATCTTTTTTACACATAATGTGAAAGAGAAAAAAAAAAAAGAGCCTTCATATGGCCCAAATCTTATTTGGCCCCAATAAATATTCACATGCCCACCTCCCTTTGAATATGAAAACCCTAAGAAGGCACAATTGGAAGAATTGGTGAATTTATTTCATATCATTGATAAATATATAACGTAGAAAATTCAAAACGGACATTCAATTTTTTTAAAAAAAATGAATATCCTATAATTTTAGAAGAATTTTCCCCCAAAATATAAGCACTAGGGATATAAACCATCCAATATTATACACTAAACCAACAAATAAATCTACGGAGTATGCCAACAACCAATGACGGATCTAGAGGATAACGGGGGGTACGGTGCCCCGGCTTGCGACGTCATTATGCCTTAGGAAGGAAAAAAAACCCTCATTAAAACGAAATATGATACATATTGTTATACTAGCTCATTTGGTGGAGGAAGAGAAAGAGGTACTTGGAGTTATAGGTTTGAGATCCGGGAGTAGCAAAAAGTATATTTTATTTTATGAATTTTATTATTAAGCAAATTACTATATATTTAGATGGAGAGATTAAGTGTTGTCTATAATTTCATTAACTCTTAACTAATACAGTAAAATTAATATAATTTTTAATAAAATAATTCATCAACCACTATCTAATTTATTTGACAGTATATTTATTAAACAAACTAAATATATAAAATAATTTTAAATTTCATCTAATTAAAAAAATTAATATCTCTAATTTATAGTACAAAATTTAAGTAATTTTTAAAAAATTTAATTTATAGATTTTCTTGTTTAATTTCAAACTTAATATGCGACATATCTTATAAAAAAAATTGGTCCCCCCCAACGAAAATTTCCTGGCTCCGCCGGCAACAACTAAATATCATGTAGATATAAAATATGTTTAGTTTAAAACTTTTGATTAAAATATCATATAAATACAAATTAAATTTCTTATATTTTATATAAAATATAATAAATTTATTATGTTTTGATGCAAAATATGATAAAGTATCATATAGTAATAAATGTATTCAAACTTATAAAATAATAGGTAAAAATTTTATATTTTAAGAAATATCATAATTTATTAATAGCTAATTAAAGTTGTTTAAATAAAATATACTTATCTTTGAAGTTTATAATATAAAATTATTATTGTTTATTTTTTCCTTTTTTATAATTTTAATATAAGAAACACTATTTTAGACAGAAAATAAGAAATAAGGGTACGAAACGGAACGGAACGAAAAATCGAAATCTCAAGGTACCAAGCAAAAAGGTAAAAACTTTGAACACCATCCGAAAAAGCCAAAAAATCAAGGGTACCAAACTAAAAAATTCAAAGAATAATCTCCAATAATCTTGGATGAGAGAGATTATTTTTGAAATTATATTATATTATTTTCACTTATATAAGTCATTTTAATAATCTCCCCTTCTTACCAAATACGCTTTTAAATATATTTCCTTTAATATAATCTACAGGCACCTCAATAATCTCTTACCAAATTCACCATAATTAGAAAAGAACTAGAAATATAAATCTCCTAATTTTAATAAAAAATAATATCTATTAATCCCCAACCATACCCTAAATTAACAAGACTTCTCCTTGAGTTTTTTAAACTGAACACCAAGCATCCCTTTTTTTGACGGAATATGCTATTTTGGGTTCATATTTAGAGATGACGAGGCTTTATCGTTCTCCAAATCATGGAAAATTGAGTAAAATTTCAAAAATGAAGATTAACTATTAAATTTGGAGTCGAAAATGCATTATTTGTTAGGTTGAGTAAAATCCAAATCCAAGTAGATAACTTGATTGTGATTAACATAATTAACAACGTGTGAGAAACTGCTTGAGAACTTGATTTTTTTTTATTTTAAAAATGGAAAGCGGTTCGAAGCAACTAGGCGGCACACGTCTAGTGGATCGAAAGGCCGAAAAAATCGGCAAACAGTCTAACCGTCATGATACAAATAAGGGAGAAAAGAACTACATAAAAATACATCAAAATGAAACCGAAAGTAAAAAAGAAAAAAAAAAAAAAAAAAAAGTCTTCAAGTGGAAAGCATAGATTAAGAGCTGTAGGATTGTGCACATTTGGACCGGGCTGAAAATTATAGTCCGGTCCTGAACCTTATTTGTCTAATCCAGCTGGTCTTGAACAGTAGTATATCAGTCTGGTCCGGATTTGAACCGAACTAGATTGTTTAAAAAAATTGAAAATTGGTAAATACGGAGCGTTATGGTTCGGCTCGGTTCATAAACCATTACAGTGTAGAAAATACTAGAAATGCTAACGGTCCAGTCCACAATATTACTTTCCGGTCCGGATCGTTTACGTGGCCTTAGAGTAGATTGGTACGACAACTCATTTTGTTCAACGCTGCGCAGTTTGACTCTTAACCGTTAAACTATGTGCGGAATCCTTCTGTCTCCATTTCTCCTTCGTTCCAAAACCTCTTTCGTCTCCTCCCTCAGATTTTTCACCTTCTTGTTAATGGCCAGTAGCTTCTCCCACACTAAACCTTCGATTTTCATGCACTTGCCTTCTCAGAAACCCTCAGCTACATTCCTAAATCCCTCGACGCTTAGCTTCATCGGGAAATCGCCCTTTCCGATCGACTCATTATGTCGGAGGAGCAGTTGGAGGCCATCGATCATCTACGGTACGATCAGGTACGACGGTACTAGCAGCCTTAACGCTCCGCTCGAGCCGACTTCGTTCCCTGGGAGATCGCTCGGCAGCGTACTTAAGAACAACCCTGAATCCTTCTACGACGCCGTTTCTTCGGAGCTCAATCGATTATCTGATGATCGGGATGCCGTTCTAGCTCGCATAGACCTCAGCTTTGGCTCTCCTGAAGCCTGCCTCCATAGGTGTGTTCAAACAGATTTTCACTCTCGCCCCTTTTTTTTTTTTTATGTTCATTAACAGGAAAACAAGAATGTGAGGATATGTATTTCCAAGTGTGTATTGTATAATACCAATTTAGAATGAAATGATGTTAACAATGGTGAATCCTTGATGATACTTTGATTAGCAGACGATTGATACGAATCCATTGAAATAGTAGAAGCAATGGAATTTGGGAAGTGATTTTTATAGATAGATATTGAAAATTTTCAAAACACAACTACTAAAGGCAGCAAAATTGTTCATGAAAATAAAGAGAGAAAAAATCAAAAGTTGTAGTTAATATTATATTATGCATAATGCACAAAAAGAGTAATATTAGCCTGTTGATTTGTTTTTTTTGGTGAGAATTAGCCTGTTGATTAGAGAGAGGCAAGAAGAATGTACACTAGAAGCAAGTTGCTTAGGATGGAGAGTTACTGAAATGTCTCAAAGTTGAATCTTGGATTTGCTGTTTGTGATTCCTTATTTGTTATACGTAGTAAGTTATCCTTAAAGGCTTTTTTACATAGATCTTAGAAGGAACATACTCCTCTCTTTTCAGCTCTTTAGATAATGCGAAAACAACATTGCATTCTTGAGGAAATAAACCAGCTCAAAAGATACATCCCTTGAGTTGAACCAGTTAAACAACATGTTGGATTGTTGGTAATGGAAGCTTATCTTGCCTGATAAATTGTTTTCCTCTATTATGGAGATGTTTTATACTGTTATAGACCTCTGCAAATCTCCCTTGGTGAAGTTTTATTACAACAGTAGCATATGCTAGTAAAAATAGCTAATCAAATGCATCAGTGCGAGTTGATAATCTGTTATGTGCAGCATATGTTGGATTTTCTGTCAATGCTATGAGAACAACTTATTACTTCATATTTGGATGTTATATTGGAAACTAATTGAGCATGCTAGGCTGACACGTTTCACTTCCTGGTTTAATGGTCAATAGAAGGATTGCAGAACTGAAAGAGGAAGAATATCGGTCTATACTTGAAGACATCATGTACATGATTATCAATAAAAAGTTCTTGGAAATCAGAGTCCCTTTAGTACCAAACCTTGAGAAATGTCTCTACAATGGTACATTGGAGCTATTGCCCTCGAAGGTAGAGGAGCTAGAAGCCATTCACAGCCTTGAGGAGTTAGAGATGATACAAGGATACTTAACCACTGTTCTTGGTCAGCAGGGAGGATCCAGTGTTATAGTAAGCTCAACCCCAACTCAAATTGAGAGATTACACCACAGCCAAGTGTATGCAGCATCAATCTTGTATGGCTACTTCTTGAAATCAGCTTCCTTAAGGCACCGTTTGGAGCATACCATGTCCGGGTCTTATCTTGACATCATTCCTCCAAACAGATGGGCTTTTCTTTTCGGATCAGGATTCTACGGGATAAAGAGCATTGCTCTCGGGGAATTTAGCACCCCGAGATCTACTACTACAAGTCAAGTGCAAAACCCACAGGAAAAACCGCCTCCAAAACTCAATCTCTATGTGCAAGGACTTGACCATAATGCATTGCAAGAGTGTTCGAAGTTTCGTTCTAAAGTGGCCGTTGATCTTGCTCACAAGCATTGCTCAGCTCTATTTCTCATCGAGAATTCGTTTTTGGTTGATAGCAACAAACCTATCTTAGTTTCATTCGCCAGCTTGAGGAGATTGATCTTGGAGTCCATTGCTTTTGGATGTTTCTTATGGGATGCTGAAGAGTACATTGACAGATTTTTCAAGTTCGAGCAATGACTGCACTTAACAAGAAGTCGAGGATTCTGTATATATTAATTATTAAGTGTCAATAAGTATATCATTGTACAGCAGACAGGCATTCCTAGAATAAGTGAATAAGGTACAGGATTCTGTATATACTAAATTATCTTCATACTTGTAACATTCTTTCTTGATTACATGTTTTGAGATGATCTTCTGAAAAGTTGAAGTTGTTGACGTCATCAATAATGTATAGATTATTACAGTCATGTAGACTCGTATTAGAAAGAAAATGAAACCCATAGAAGGAAGTTTGTGATGGAATCATTCTTTAGAACCTCATTCGACTTATATATATGTGGGCTTTCTGGTACATCATGATGTCCATACAAATATGCCAAGTTTGCCAACTCAAACTTTATTTGGCCCATTTGAGCTATGGTAAGGCCATTATCCACCGAACTGAAACCGAACCAAACTGAATTAAATTCAAACCGAACCGAAACCTCTTCAAACCTCTTATAGGTAACATAATCGGGTTTATCAAATTGGCCCATTTGAGCTATGCATAAGACCATCATCAACCGAACTGAAAACGAATCTAACTGTATCGAAATCAAACCCAAACCGAACCGAAACCTCTTCAAACCTCCTATAGGTAACCTAATCAGGTTTATGTGAAGTTTATTTTAAACTTCACTAGAGCCGAACCGGTCCATAAGATATAGCGAATCTTGAGGCTTTAAGCATTTTTTTTCTTATTTCACTTCATCGTCTTCCTAGATCCTTGAAAGTAAAATCTCTTTCCAACTAAAGTTCATTAATTACAATTTACCTACCCTTTCTATACACAAAATTTGGCAGAAGTCAATGTCTAACCTAGTAAGGGGAAGGTAAAGAATTGGTGAGTTAGAAAATTTGCAAAATGGATTGAGTGATGAAGCATCCAAGATTATACTAAACTTGCAGGCCTTCCACGGCAAGATATATGCTATTGACCCCTTCATTTATGACTAAATACATGTTACAATCTAAATGAAAACTATATTGGAAAACATACACATACAAAGTGTAAGGTATAATTATATTTGGAGCAATTTTATCTACAAATTCATTAACTTAATTAGGGAAGTTTAAAATAAAACATGTCTTATGTAAGGAAATAGACTTCTTGTACAAGTTATAGATTGCTTGCACATTAAAGAAAACGTCAAAGCAAAGGAATGACAAGGACATATTGTGTATTTTGCCTTTCATAAAAGAAGGAATTAAAATAAAATTGATTTTTTTCGTTTTCTTAATGTTATATATATACAAATAGTTTGTGAATTTGTATATATACATTTTTGCATGGTATAATATAAAATATTTGTGTGAAATTCTGGCACATCAAAGTTGCATTTTTGAACGCATGTGCGTATTGGGTTCAAATTCAGCACATAAAGTTCGGTGAAGCTTTATTCTAAAATTGTTAATACGTATTGTCGATGTGACATTCCACACATCTCAACAAAAATTGATTGATAATAGGAAATTGGTCACCCATCTTGTATATTAGACATATTATCCAAGAAACGTTCATGACACAAGTTAAATTATTGCAAAATTCTAGTATGAAAGTTCTATTCGTCGATTAATAACTTCATTAAATAACATGTACAAACACAAAATTTTCTTTGCTTAAGGAATCAAAACTCCTAAGAATGGCTATCTTTGTCCCGAAAGTCATATTAAATTGCCAAAGTGTGAGAACAACAACTAATACCACGTATAAAAATATATAAACCCGGCCATGAAAACAAAGCAAACCTATCAAAATTGAATGACTCATTACTCAATCAAATAAACTAATACACAAGCAAACCCTTCTTCATATCATCATCATCATAATCAAGCATATGAATTCCAATATCAATCACAAAACAACCTTCCTTCAACTCCTCTCTTTTGAGACCCAAAAACAACACAAAAAAATGATAGCCCTTCTATTAAGGGTCATATTTTGCACCATAACAACAATCTTGAATCTCATATCGCGAGCGATCTTCTATGTCCTAGCCGAGTTCCTTGTCCTCGTGTTCCATACATGTCGAGTCCATGGTGAGGCTACGAAGGGCTTGCTCGAGCAAGTAGCGGAGGTGATCAAGTCAATCCTAACTTTTGTCATTGAGCTTATAGTGAACATTTTAACAAGTATAATGTACAAGATTTTGGAGGGTATCAAGGATGCCATCATTGAAACCGCGAGTTCTACGTCGGGGTCGTTAGTTGATCTTGTGGAGAAGACGAGAGAGTCGCTATTAGGGTTTGGTAGTGATATCCCGGAGGTGTTTGAAGGGCTTACCGAGATGGTCACCTCTGTGATCTATGACTTAGGGAAAAACTACATGGAAGCTATGGGCTATGTTTGGGAGAAAATCAGTTGACTTTGACTTTTATGTTTATAGGTAGGAGTTTATATTCATATTTGAATTCAATCGGATTGAATACCTATAAGTAAACAGAAAACCAAAACAATTTTGTATTTGTTTGTATATTTCATTTTCATCTACTCTTCATCTTGTTTTGGTTTGTTTTCTAGCTCGAGAAAAGTTTATGGTTAAATCCAAGCTATAGCATGAATTTAGTACCATGCGTTAAGTGACCCATCTAAGCTGCAGAACCGTCACGAACCACCTAGACCGAGAACCGAACCGAGAACCGAACCGAGAGCCAAAAAGTGGGAATAGTATAGTGTGTAAAAGCCGCTCAGTGCAACTTGATTTGGTTTACCTTCGATAATTAACCCTCACGAACCAAAATGGTTTGAATTTGAGTTCGATTTAGACTAAAACCATCCCATTCAGTTGACCTAAACTAGTCGAGCTCAGCCTAAAAAGAGTCTTTATTGACCAGTTTTTGGTCTACTTATTCTTATATGCTAAGAAAATACGGATAATTTTACACAATAACAGAATATTGTCAATTTTAATTTTTTAATTTAACGTGGTGCAAGATTAATGATCTCACGTTGATACATGATAATAAAGGGGATAACAAGTTTAATCTAGGTTGGTGACTACTCTTACTATTGTCGATTGATTTTAGATGAAATCTCACTAGACGTGCGACGAATCTCACGTCATGATAATATGACCCCACCAAAAGAATCCTTGATTCATTTTTCTCTCTACAATCTTGTGTGACGCAGTTGGAATAAGATTGCATATTTCACCAACAGTATTACTAGAGAAAAAAATATATCCCCCCCCCTCCAATTTTTTATTTATTTAAAGTATAAATATGTTATTGAAAATAAACTAGAAGAATAGTTATGTGTTAAGCAAGGGTTCACAAATATATTTATTTTAGTATCTTTATGTACAAAGTTGTATAAGTTTTTGTTCACTTGAATTTTTAATGCTTTTGTGTATGTTAGTTAATTAAATTGCACATATGAGAATCGGTGTAATCTCTTTTTTATTTGACATGTTTATAAAAATTGTCGGACGTATGACAATTTCAAGGGTGGTAGTTCCATACAAAAGTAGTAGGTGATACACAAATATGAGTCAATACATGTAATTATGCTTTTACTGTATACATATATGAAAATATTAAATAAGAGCTTTTGTTCGGAAAAAAATATTATTATACATGTAGATAAATATTATGTTACCATAAATTTTAATCTCTTATAAAAATTTGACTAAATATATATGAAAATGTTAAAAATAATAGAATTTCAAAGAAAAATTACTTAATTTACATGTAGATAATTTTTTAAACCTACCAAAAAAACTAAATAAATATGATTATTTTGAATGAGAGCATTTTGTACTCCAAAACTTAACCAAATAAATATAAAAATATTAAAGATAAGGGTATTTATTAAAAAAAAATACTTATTTTACATGTAGATATTAATAAAATCTCTAATAAAATTTTACTAAATAAATATGATTATATTGAATGGAGAGCATTTAGTGCTCTAAAATCCTATTTTACATGTAGATCAGTGTCTAGGCCCGTGCTACGCACAGACTTTTTTAAATAATTTTACAAGTAAAAATATAATTTTTTGCTTAATCAAATTATATTTCTTCAAAAATTCTAAGTGTTTATGTTTAATGTTATATATATGTTATTATTAGAAAAACAAATCAAGTTATTCTTTGTTAATAAATATAATAAAAACGTTAAATTATTTCAAATTATACAAGCAATTATACAAAAATAATATTTTACAAAGTAGGGGTCGTGTTATTTTCTTCTTCTTCGTATCATATATGTCTTATCAATCTTCAACACCATATATTATCCCTAGATGAGGCTATTTTGCAAGTTAGTAACGCACTCACACTATGCTCAAACTTGAAAATGTTGTGTTTTGGACATTTGTTGAACTTCTAAAAAAACCACAAAATTTTTCTCTATTACAACAAAAACTAGCGCGCTTACAAGAAGAATTCAAAAGCAAGGTCAAAAGGCGACGATGGTGGTGAATAAGACACCATTTGTGGTGGGACGTCGGTGACAAACCGGAAAAGGTGCGGATGATACAACTTATTTTTATGAATATCGTATCCTCCATTGAGATGATAATGAAAGGAATATGACAGATATTTTATAGTTGAAGAGTAAGAAAAGAGACAATGAACATCTGTTATAAAATTTTAAATGTCAATTCAATACAATTAGTAATTTGATGAGTTAATTAGAGGTATACCATAAGTTGGTTGTTTTGGATTAGTAACTTGTAACTCTCAAATTAAGTCAATTAGTAATTTTGAGTAGTTAATTAGAGATTATTGTGAGAAAATTTTTAATATGAATCATTAAATGTTTAAAATGTTAAAAGTCATTTGATCTTCAAAAGTTAAAATTATAGGATTTTAATGTAAACAATCAATGTCCATAAAAACTAAAAATATAAAATTTCAAAGTTTTTTTTATCATAAACAATCAAACAAAAAAATAGATTAAAAATATAACTATGTATAGATTAATATTAATAGGTTATACATTATAGGGTGCTATTTAGGTAAGACACATTATTCCGGTAGGGCCGTGCGGCTGAACGTGTAAGATCCTAGGTTTTTTTGCCTTCACCTCCCCTGCGGTGAAGAGGGCCGCCCCCGCGGCCAGCCGCCCCTGCGGATTTTGTGACAGATCGCGCCGAAATGTTTTCGTTCGTTTTATCTTTCTTTCATAGATAGAATATCCGATATTCTATCTTATGGACCGGTTTCCTTGTTTTCTTTCTAACCATAGATGCCCTTTCCGTCTAGCGTTCCAACCCTCCCTATATATTCTCTTCCTTCTCTCCTTTTTCCCGTTCCTTGTTATTGTCTTCAAACCCTGGAGAGCTGCAACCGTCCCTTACTTCCTGCAACTTCGCTAAACCTGTAAGTTCATTCAATTCCTTCCTGGTTCTTCCTCACGTTCTTACACTGCTGCATGTCTTCTCCTTCTGTTTTGGTTTCTCCCTTGTGTTCCTTCCTTTCCTTCTTCTTCAAGGATCAAGCATGAGCCTTGATTCTTGTGGAGTGTTCCGTTGTTGACCTTTCGTTGTTCTCAGGCTCTCTGGAGTTGAGTCTCGACGTGTTGGAACCAAAGGTTCGAGCTTTGGTTGCCCCTGCCGTGAGATCTGTCGAAGAGAAGCCCGACAATAGCTTCTGACGAAGATCCGCCACTACGCCTGCACAGAGCCGCCCCTGCGCCTCTGTTCAGCCACCCCTGCGCCTCAGTCCAACCGCCCCTGCGGTTTCTCTGCAGTAACTCACGTCTTTGGTGAGTTGCTTCCTTCCTTCCTTTCCTCGTTCCTTCCTTGGTTCCTTATGGTTGTTCCTTGTTCCCTTGAGTTGTTGTAAGACCAAGGTTGAGCCCTTAGCATGTGTTGATCTCTTAGAGATCTTTGAGACTAGAAGTCATAGACTTCTAGCAACCGTTTCGTTCCTGATCCGTGTTGCTTGTTCGTACAGGCTTTCCTTACTCCTTTCCTAAGGGAAATTGAGTTTCCTTGTGTGTCCTCTGAGTTGTTGAGCCTTTTGGGTTACCTTCGTGTGAGGTAAGTCCCTTGGACTTGCTTAACTTCATTCCGCGTATTAGTTGGTTTGTTTTGGCCTGTTTGTGTTGCTATCATGTTTATAACGGATAATTGGAAATAGGATTCACCCTTTGTTAACCTTAACTGGCCCAAGTGTATTATAACCGGACGGTGAACACTTGTCTAGTTCTACAGGAGACTAGAATGTGCTCTTGCGACCCAAACCCGTAGGTAACGGATAATACTAATCTATTCCTATTGGTAGACGGAAGCGAAGGCGAGTTTCGGGAGATTCTCGTGTAACAAAAGAAGTTGAATTAATATTGGATAACCTTAATGAAAGATAATAACCGGTTGATGTGTGAGCATGTTATGTGTTTTCTTTACCTTATGTGTGTTTGTGCCTTTACACTCTTGCCTATACCTAGAATGTTAGCTAACGATTTATACCGTCGTTGTAGATGTTCCACAGGTTCAGGATGCTGCTGAGTGATCCGGATGGTGTGGTCAGCCGGGGTTCCCGTACATTATAGGACGGGTTTGGGTTTTCTTTTTCTTTTGTTGCTTTCATTTTGTTTTGAACCCGGCTGTGGAGCTTTTGTGTTTTCTTTTGGTTTGAACATTTGGTTTATATTGAGTTTTGTTTTCATTCGTCTGTGTCTTGTTGTAAGATCGGGTTGTTGTTGCTACTATGAGGATCGGGACCCACCGTGCGGTCCTAGCCCGTAGCGCTTCAAGTTCCTAGAATTTGGGGTGTTACAGAACGTAGAGCTAACACGTGTCCCAAATTTATTTTTTTTCAGAAACGAGTGGAAGTAATAGTTCAAAACTTATTAAGGAATAGTTCATAACTTATAAAAGGATAGTTCATGATTTATAATATAATAGTTCATTGTGGAAAATTTAAAAAGGAGTGAAAGTAATAGTTCAAAACTTATTGAGGGATAATTCATAACTTATAAAAGGATATTCATGAATTATAATAGAATAGTTCATAGTGCAAAATTTATAAAGGATAGTGCATAACTTATAAAATGATAGTTCATGAATTACAATTGAATAGTTCATAACATATAAACGATTAATTTATAAATAATTTGATATAATATATTAAAAAGTAATAGTTCATGAATTATATGGGAATAGTTCAATGTTTATAAGAGAATAGTGCAGAAATTATAACATGGTAGTTCAAAAAAATTTCATTCGTTTCTGGAAAAAAAAATAAAAAAAAAAAATTGGGACACGTGTGAGCTATACATTCAGCCGCACGTCCCTACCCGAAATTATAAACCGTACATGAACAAAAACCATACATTATAATTGTCAGTTTAATACAATTAATGATTTGAGGAGTTGAGTGGAGGTATACCATAAGTTGGTTGTTTTGGATGAGTTATTTATAACTCTCAAGTTAAAACAATTAGTAATTTTGAGGAGTTAATTAGATGTTATTACGAAAAAATGTTTAATATGAATCACTAAATGTATAAAATATGAAAAGTCATTTGTTCTTTAATAGTTGAAAATATAGTATTTTAGTAAAAATCAATCAATGTCCTCAAAAACTAAAAATATACAATTTTAAAAGTTTTTTTTTTATCATAAATGTCAAATAAAAAAGTGGATTAAATATATAATTATGTATAAATTTAATATTAATAGGTTATACATTTACCAATACACAAAGTGTATAGTATAATAAGATACATTTTCATTTTTGTGAAGATAAAAAAAATAGGAAGTACAAAAATAAAACAAAAATTTGAGAAAGTTAATTGGATAGTATGTGGCAAAATAAGGCTTTAACATGAATCATTTAATGCCCTCAACAACTAAAACTATAGTTTAGTAAGATCATAAACATCAAAAAAAAAAAAACTAGATTAAATATATAATTATGTATAGATTTAATATTAATAGGTTATACATCTAGCAATACACAAAGTGTATATTTTAATAAAATACATTTTTATTTTTGTGAAGATAAAAAAAATAGGAAGTACAAAAAAAAAATTGAGTTAACTGGATAGTAAGTGCAAAATAGGACTTTAATATGAATTATTCAATGCTCCTTTTTAATATGAATTATTCAGTGCAAAATAAGACTTTAATAGGAAGTACAAAATAAGACTAAAAATATAATATAATAAGATAAGGATTGAACGATAATTAACTTGAAAGAATTTGGCATACTTTTTTTTTAAAGAAACTATACCCCATATTTTTTTACCATTGTCATTTAATGGTAGGTAAAACTAATTAACCCTTCTATTTAAAAAAAATGTTTGTTATTTGTTATTTGTTATTTAAGTGTAAGTTTTAATTTTTAAAAACTGAATTTGCTTTTTATTTTCTTGTATTAATTTTTTGTCTCTTTTTTATTTTCTTTATTTTTTTTATTTTCTGGAATGAAGAATTTTTCACATACCGGAATTTTCACATACCGGAATTTCCAATACCGAAATTACACATATCGAAATTTCACATACCGGAATTTCACATACCAAAATTTCATATACCGGAATTCTCACATATCGGAATTTTCACATACCGGAATTTTCACATACCGGAATTTCCAATACCGGAATTTCACATACCGGAATTTCACATACCGAAATTTCACATACCGGAATTTCACATACCGGAATTTCACATACCAGAGCTTCACATACCGGAAGTTCACATACCGGAAGTTATCATACCGGAAGTTATCATATCATACCGGACGTTTTATATCATATCGGATGTTATCATAACATATCGGAAGTTATCATACCGGAATTTATTTTTTTATTTTCTTTATTTGTTTTTTTTTAAATTTTTTTGGAATGCATACCGGAGTTTCACATACCGGAGTTTCACATACCGGAAGTTCACATACCGGAGCTTCACATACCGGAAGTTCACATACCGGAAGTTATCATATCATACCGGAAGTTATCATACCGGAAGTTATCATATCATACCGGAAATTATCATACCGGAAGTTATCATACCGGAAGTTATCATATCGGAAGTTATCATACCGGAAGTTATCATACCGGAAGTTATACCAAACAAATTGATTTTATGTCATAGTTTAGAATTAAGAATTACATACCGGAATTTATAAAAATGGTATGAGCAAAGACGCAACAATAAGGTATCAACCATCAAGCAACAAAAATGTCTCTAAAAATGGTATAACCTTCTTCTTTGCCCAAAGACGATCAAGACCACTGTTAGCATCACCCTGAGCAAGCAAAGGTTGTAAATTCACCAGTGTAAACATCATTGGCATTTGGTATGAACTTCCGGTATAAAAAAATTTTGGTATGAACTTCCGGTATGAAAATTTTTGTTATGAACATCCGGTATGAACTTTCGGTATGAACGGTACGAACTTCCGGCATGAACTTCCGTTATAAAAAATTTTGGTATGAACTTCCGGTATGATAAACTTCGTTATGAACTTCGGGTATGAACTCTCAGTATGAACTTCCGGTATGAACGGTATGAACTTCCGGTATAAAAAATTTCGGTATGAACTTCCGGTATGAAAAACTTCGTTATAAACTTCCGGTATGAACTTTCGGTTTGAACTTCCGGTAAGAACTTCCGGTATGAACTTTCGGTATGAACTTCCGGTATAAAAAATTTCGGTATGAACTTTCGGTATGAAAAACTTCGTTATGAACTTCCGGTATGAACTTTCGGTATGAACTTCCGGTATGAACTTTCGGTATGAACTTCCGGTATGAACTTTCGGTATAAAAAATTTCGGTATGAACTTTTGGTATGAAAAATTTCATTATGAACTTCCGGTATAAACTTCCGGTATGAACTTTTTGTATGAACTTCTGGTATAAAAAATTTCGGTATGAACTTCCGGCATGAAAAACTTTGTTATGAACTTCCGGTATGAACTTTCGGTATGAACTTTCGGTATGAACTTCCGGTATAAAAAATTTCGGTATGAACTTCCTGTATGAAAAATTTCGTTATGAACTTCCGGTATAAACTTTTGGTATGAACTTCCGCTATGAACATCCGGTATGAACTTTTGGTATGGACTTCCGGTAAGAACTTCCGGTATAAAAAATTTCGGTATGAACTTCCGGTTTGAAAAACTTAGTTATGAACTTCCGGTATGAACTTTCGATATGAACTTCCGGTATAAAAAATTTCGGTATGAACGTCCGGTATGAACATCCGGTATGAACTTCCGGTATACAAAATTTCGGTATGAACTTCCGGTATTAAAATTTTCGTTATGAACTTCCGGTATGAACTTCCGGTATGTAAAACTTCCTGTATGTAAATGTCCCGTATGTAAATGTCCGGTATATAAAATGTCCGGTATGTAAATGTCCGGTATGTAAATGTTGGGTATGTTCTTGCCCGGTATGAAAACGGAAAATAAAAAGGGAAATAAAATAAAATAAAATAAAAAATAAATTCAGTAATTAAAATTTACATAACAAACATCAAATATTCTTTCTTTTTTTAATAGAAGGGTTAATTAGTTTTACCTTACCATTAAATGAAAGTGGTAAAAAAAAATCATGGGATATATTTACTAAATAGAATACTAGAAAAGACCTAGTTAGTATACAATAAAATAAAAAAAGCCTACTTACCTAATTAGCCTAGTTAGTATACAATAAGATAAGGATTGAACGATAATTAACTTTAGGCCTGTTCAGTATGATATTGGTGGTTTGTGATTTTTAGAATTTGAATTTAATCTCATATCAAATAGTGTATTCAGTAGGAGATTTTTGGGATTTGGGGTTGTGATTTTTGGAATTGCAAAACAACAATTCTAATAACTCCTCTGCACTACCCACAACCACACAACCACACTCATAAGTCATAACCACACTTATAAGTCATAACCACCTATCTAATATACTAAACACACTCTTAGACAAATATCAAATTTGGGTACATCTCACATTATTAATAATATTACTTAATATTTATAGCTAAAACAACAATATCTTGACCTAGTGGAATCGGTAGAGGTCCACTTATATATGTAGATTATCGTCCTTGTCAAGAGAATACTACTTAATACATATAGCTAAAACAACAATATCCTGACTCGGTCGGATCAGTACCGGTTCATGTATATATGTAGCTTCTCGTCCCGGTGAAGAGGCTCCTCTTGTTCATTTTTTTCTAGTTATGAGAATGTAATATCCAGAATTTTTATTCCGTTTATTTCCGTAGCAAACCGGATTTCGAGCCGTTGATTCCTTTATGTCTATCTAGTCGGGCACAGTATCTAAAAATTTTATCATTTTATGTAACCTCACTCCACATAAAATGATAAGACTTTATATAAACCCTAATCCATCAAACCCTAGTTTATATCATGACATGTCTTAGACAAGGTCATGAGGTCCTAGTGACGAGGTCAATACGAGCCCAAGACGAAGTCAAGACGAGACCATGACGAATTATGACGAGACCATGACAGTTTCGTGACAAAGCCATGCATGGCCATGACAAGCTGTTGACAAGGCCTTGACAACTTCCAGCCCAAACTCTTACCTTGTTTCTGGCCCAGTGTAACACCCCAAATTTTGGCGCGTTTTTGATATTTATTTTATCCTACTTCTCTCGATTTTTATTAGCTTAAATATTTTTATTTATGATTAAAAAGTATTTTACGACGTAAAATAGCTTTCCCGAGTATATTTATATTTCAGGTTTATTTTCGGAAAAAGTCGGGAAAGTTTTTCGACTCGAAAATCCCGTTCTGAATGCTTTTGATCGGGTTTACTTCATTCCTATATTTTTCCATTTATTTATTTTATTCTATCTTTCATTTTATACTTTTTCCCTTTCTTTCTTCCTGCGTGTTGAAAAGAGTATGTGCAGTCCTGCACAACACCCGTCCCCTCGTTTGCACCCCTCTGTCTTTCCATGCTAGCCTCAGCCAATACACCTCAGTCTGACTCCCTCCTCTCCATCTCCCTCACCAGTCTCCCCTGTGAGAATGAATATGAATTCCCCTTAGGGTTTCCGTTCAGCAGACGGCTCATATTAATAATAACGTGAGTTTACATATTTACAATTAGGGCACCCTATATTTACATATATTTACATAAACTATCATACCCCCGCAGTCGAAACTGGAGGAGGTTGAACAGTGAGACTGGATCTAAAGTCTAAGAATAATTGTCGGGGAAGTCCCTTTGTAAAAATGTCTGCGTACTGAAAGGCTGAAGGGACGTGTAGAACTCTAACGTGACCACGGGCAACCTTGTCGCAAACGAAATGAATGTCGATCTCAATGTGCTTGGTCCGTTGATGTTGAACCGGGTTGCTGGTGAGGTAAGTAGCATAAATGTTGTCTGTATAGACAATAGATGCCTTGGAAAGGGGACAATGTAACTCAAGCAAGAGGTTCCGCAACCAAGAACATTCTGACACAACATTGGCAACCCCTCTATATTCTGCCTCGGCACTGGATCTAGAGACGACAGATTGCCTTTTGGCAGACCACGAGATTAGAGTGTCATTGAAGAAAACACAATAACCTGAGGTGGAGCAGCGTGTATCAGGGCAGCCAGCCCAATCAGCATCTGTATAGGCAATAAGATCAGACTTCGGAGAAGAGGAGATGGTAATACCTAAGGAAGACGTCCTAGAAATGTATCGAATAATGCGCTTGAGAGCTGCAAAATGAGATTCCCTGGGGTCGTGCATAAAAAGGCACACTTGCTGTACTGCAAAACTGATATCTGGTCGTGTGAAGGTGAGGTACTGCAGTGCTCCAGCAAGACTACGATAAAGGGTCGGATTGCTAATAGCAGGGCTGGATGAGGCACTTAATTTGACAGATGTTTCAACCGGGGTAGCAGATGGTTTGCAGTTAGCCATCTTTGTTCTTTCAACAATTTCACGAGCATATTTATCTTGGGAAAGAAATAAGCCAAAAGATGTCCGACAAACAGAAATGCCCAAGAAATAGGATAGGGGGCCTAAGTCTTTCAAGGCAAATTCCTTACTCAGAAGCTTGATCAGATGTATGCGCAGGGCGTCAGAAGAAGCCGTAAGAACAATGTCATCGACATATAGAAGCAGATAGGCAGTGTGAGATACTTGATTATAAATAAAAAGGGAAGAGTCACTCTTACTGCTAACAAAGCCAATGCGATGTAGGAAGCCTGCAAAGCGTTGAAACCATGCCCGGGGAGCTTGCTTGAGTCCATATAGTGACTTCTGCAAAAGACAAACATGGTTGGGTTTTGATGGGTCGCGAAATCCTGGTGGTTGAAACATATACACTGTCTCGTTGAGATGGCCGTGAAGGAAAGCATTCTGAACATCCAACTGATGAATGGGCCAAGAACAGGAAACTACAATGCTGAGAACCATACGGATGGTCGCTGGTTTAACAACAGGACTAAAAGTTTCATCACAGTCAACCCCAACCTGTTGAGAACAACCATTAGCAACTAATCGAGCCTTGTACCGCTCCAGGGAACCGTCAGACCTGAATTTATGCTTAAAAATCCACATGCATCGCACAATATTAGCATCTGCAGGACGAGGTATCAGGACCCACGTCTTATTCCGCATAAGGGCTCGATATTCATCAAGCATGGCGGCGGTCCAAAACGGGTCTTGAAGAGCTACATTGTGGGATTTTGGAATGGGAGATAATGAGGTGGTCGAAACGGATAAGTCAAAAATTGGTTTGGGTTTAACAATTCCGGATTGACTACGGGTTTGGGGACGGTTCGGAGGTGGAGGGGTCGGGTCATTTATAATTTGACCGGGAGTGTTGGGTAAGTTGTGTGGGAAATGTGGGACAGCAGGATGTGAGTTGGGCCGGATAGGAGCTGGGCCGGAGCTGGGTATGCGGGTGGGAGAAGGAGGCGGAGCTGGGCCGGAGCTGGGCTGCAGTGGTGGGCCGCTGAAAGAAGAGGGAGGGGAGGCGGGCCCAGTCGCACGGGCGGGTGGGCTGTCACAGCCAGGTGGGCCAGAGGAGGGAGCGGGCTGGTCTTGATTTGGGCTAGGCACAGAGGTGGGTTGAGCTCGGTCTGGGCCAGGCGTAGGAGATGGAAAATGGGCCTGTGGTAAGGGGTCATCAGCAGCAATAAGATGATTTAATTGTTGCAAATGATATTGTGAAGTATCAACATCAGGAGACGGAGACATGCTAAATTCCGGGGAAACACGAGACGGTGAAGAAAAAGGAAAAATGGACTCATCAAAGGTCACATGACGGGAGATTATGATTTTGTGAGTTGCCAAGTCTAAACATTTGAAACCCCGATGATGTTTAGGATATCCGAGAAAGACGCATGGGCTAGAGCGATGTTGAAGCTTGTGGGAGATGATGGCACTTTGATTTGGATAGCAAAGGCAACCGAAAACCCGGAGGTGAGCTAAGGAAGGTGTAGTGAGGTACAACACTTGAGTAGGAGATTTATTTTGAATGGAAGAAGATGGGAGGATGTTGAGTAGATAACAAGAAATTTCCACGGCATGGGGCCAAAAGGAAACTGGAATGGAAGTGTGAAATAAAAGCGAACGCATCATGTTATTGATTGTTCGAATTATTCGTTCGGCTTTACCATTTTGTGGGGATGTGTGGGGACAGGAGAAGCGAAAAACGACGCCATTATTAGCAAAGAATTTGTGAAAATGGGTGTTGTTGAACTCACCTCCCATGTCACATTGAAAACTTTTGATGGGTAGTTGAAATTGTGTGGTGACAAATTTGTGAAATTGGACTAAATGATCAAACACTTGAGACTTAAACTTGAGCGGAAAAATCCATAGAAAATGAGAATAATCATCAAGAAAAAGCAAATAGTATTTAAAACCTTCCCTACTAGGAATAGGAGATGTCCAAAGATCACTATGAATAATGTCAAAGGGAGCAACAGAACGAGTTGTAGAACGATCAAAAGGTAATCTATGATGTTTTCCTAATTGACAAGCATGACAAAGAGGAGTCATCTTTGACTTATTACATTTAATGAAAGAGGAAAGGCGAAGATAATCCAAACCAGGAGCGCCGGGATGACCAAGACGTGCATGCCAAAGGCTGGATGACTCGACGGAAAGAGCTTGATGAACTCGAGTGGGAGGACGGGTGACAGGATAGAGTTCCCCGGAACTATTACATCTCAGACGTGTTATCCCCGTTTGTAGATCCTTCACAGAAAAACCAAAAGGGTCAAATTCTACTGAGGCATTGTTATCCGTTGCAAAACGTCTAACAGACACTAAATTTTTGACTATTTGTGGGGCAATAAGTACGTTGGATAGGTGTAGTGGTAATTTTGTGGTGGGGATAATAGTATCTCCAATATCTGTAGATGGAACACGCATACCATTCCCAACAATTATCGAATTTAATGAACCATTACGCGAAAAAGACGAGAGGGAACCTGTATTATTCGTCATGTGAGATGTCGCTCCCGTGTCCATGTACCAAAAATTATCCGTAGGATTTAATGTCATTGTAGCAAAAGATTGGTCCAATCCAGTGGGCTGAGCAGCAAAATGGGCCTGTTGTTGCAGATGCTGATTTGGTCCGGGCCCAAGAAGACCTTGCTGAGGAAAGGGACAAGGAGGTGCTGGTGGACCTGCTGCAGACTGGGCCTGAGGCCATCCTTGGGGAGCTGGGCCGCCTGGAGTGGGCTGAGGAAGAGGAAGCCAACCAAAGTATGGATGCCACACAACCCTAGCAGGTGCCGGCCGCTGCTGCTGCTTGCCCTTTCGACCACGACTCCGCCGGGACTGGGTGGACTCCGGCGTCGACTGGGAGGAGCCGGACCTGGGCTGCGCGGTGGAGCCGGACTGTTGGGGCGACGAAGAACCGGAATGCGAGCCAGAGGAGGGCTGCTTACGGGACTCGGCAGTGAGGGCGGTCTCGCCGGCTTTTTGAGCAGTCATGCGAGTTTCTTCTAGGAGGAGTTGAGAGCGAGCCTTGGTGAAACTCGGTAGGGGATCGGTTTGCTGAATAAAACTCGCGGCAACATTATACTCAGCAGGCAAACCCGAAATTAGTTGAAGAACAAGACGGGTTTCGGGAACCGGAGAGCCAACACCTTTGAGTTGATCTGCCAAGGACTTAAGTTGAAGACAGTAAGCATTGATCGAAGAAAATCCGGATAACTTACAGTTGGAGAACTCATGCTCGAGATAGACGGCACAAGTGTTTTTGTTATCTTGAAAAATATCTTTGATTCGATTCCAAGCCTGAAGAGCGGTGTCATCGGAGTCAAGAATTTGCAAGAGAATCTCCTGGGAAACCGTGTTGTAGATCCATTGTAGGACAGCAGCGTCAACTTGAAGCCATAACGAATCTTCAATATCCGTAGGTTTAGGCACCTTCTCATCAATATGATCAAGGACATTGTGAGCTTTTGCGGTAACGCGAAATAAGGTGACCCATGAAGCATACGGAGTGTCATGGTCAAGAACAAGAGCAATGTTGTTTTTGATGTTGGAGATTCCAAGGGCGGAGTGGAAAGAAGGTTTCCGTTCGGCGGCCATGGAGGAAAAACGAGAAGGGGAAAACGTGTTTAGGGTTTGAGGCAAGCGGAAGAGAATTTTTGGAACGAGAAATCTGATACCATGTGAGAATGAATATGAATTCCCCTTAGGGTTTCCGTTCAGCAGACGGCTCATATTAATAATAACGTGAGTTTACATATTTACAATTAGGGCACCCTATATTTACATATATTTACATAAACTATCATCCCCAACCTTCATTCTCTCCTTACTACCTTGTGATGATCGAACGGCTTCCCCTTTGCTTCTTTTGGGCGTTGCTACTGCTTCTTTGCGAGTCTTGGAGCCACCACCAGCAGCCACTGGATCCCTCCACTTCGAGCCATTGCCAGGAGCCTATGACTACTCCATCGCTTGTGATGTTCTTTTCCTCGCATCCCCTGGTCCATATTTTTCAATATTGCCTTTGTATCCCCAGTTACCCCACACCATTAGACCACCTTCCTATCTTCTGCAGCCGCAACCGGAGTCGCAACTAAGGAGCCACCCTCACAACCGCCATTGCAGCATCACCAGAAGAAGCCCCACGCCATTCTTCTTCTTCCTTCCTTCACACTGCAGCAGACAACTCAACCTGTTCCTCTTGGGTGCCTCGTGAATGCTTGCTTCTGAGATGACAATCATCGCCTCGAGTTCCATATGTGGGCTCTATCCTGGGAAAGATGACACCAGCAATCGACCTCTCCCATCTCCCCTGTTTCCCTCTCTATTGCAGCCCTAGAGACCGGTTGAGAGCTGCACCACACCGGAGAGGAAGCTGCGCCACCTGTACCTGCCGGAACGAAGAGGAGGTGCGTCCAATCGGAGCTCCAGCAGGTGATTCGCCGCCCCCTTTTTTCCTCCCCCTGCTCTCTGCACTTCTGTTGCGAGGAAGACAACCTGCCGCCTCGAGAGCGCCATGGAAAGGCGTCTTCATCGCCGGAGATGCCGGCCGCCCACCTGCAACCACTAAAGGGCTAGCCCTGTACCCTCCTCACCTTGCCAAAGCCGATCGAGGACCGCCGCCTCCCCTGTGTGAATCTCTCTGTCGCCTTCAGCCTTCCTCTGTTAAACGCAAAAGAGAAACCCTTTAGGGTAATTATAGTCGGGCCTCCCCTTATTTGGTATAATTGCAAAATATGCCCATCTTTTACTATTGCAGATTTGTACCCAGATTTTGGAAAGTAACAATTATACCCTCCTACAGAATTAATTACATTTTTGGGCCATATTTATAATTGCAGTTTGTGACCCAGCTTTTTGCAAATTATCGAGTGTGTCCTTGCTGATTTTAATTATGGTTTATGACCCATAGTTTTGGAACGGTATATTTTGCCCCGGACAATGAATTAGCGGTTTAGTACCTGGGATTTTAGTTACGAGATATTCTTATATTTTATACACGGTATATTATGTCTTTGTTGAATTAATACGGTTATGGCTCAAAAGATTTAATCCCGGGTTTTTAACATTGACTTTTGAAAAAGAGTTTTCCTTATATATATATATATATATTACATTCCGTTCATATTTAGCATATGAACTAATTTTTCCTAGCTTTGATGTTAGGTTTGGAAGCGCACCGATAAAGGCCCAACGAATCCATTCTCGACATCCTTAGATTGTCTTCCGCCTTTTGACGTCATGTGAGTACCCTCTCCCCCGAGCTAATGATCTTACTAGATTTATTTATGTTTAGTATTAGTATCATGCTAGGTTGGATCTAGCATAACTTAGGGTGAATGCCAAGTAGTGACTTTGGACCTTAGGTGAGTGTTTGGAGATTGTGAAATGTTGTAAGGTTTGAGGAGTTGATATTGTCTTGTGAAGTTGTTTAGGGCTTTAAGTTGTATGTTGAGCTTGTGAGAATTGAGGGGTTGAGGTTGTATGATTGTTGAGGTTATATGATTTTTGAGATTGTGGAGACTAGTACGAGAATATCCTAGTTTGTGTTTTGATGGTTATGACCTTGTGAGATCGTGAGGACTAGGAGTTTGTTATCCTAGAATGGTTATGGCTTATGATCTTGCGAGATCATTGAGACTAGAAGTCTAAGGACTTCTAGAATGTGAGAGAGATGTTGATTGTGTGCCTTGTTTTGACCAGGCGTTGAGTGCCTTCCTACGGAAAGTCGAGAGCGGTGATTAGCGGGATTATCTTTGGGACGAGGTAAGTCTCCGGACTTACTTAGCTCGTATTCCTTGTATTAGCGTCGATGTGTGCTTGGTGTTGTGTGTTTATTGTTTATAACAACTAAGCCGGAAATAGGATTACCGACCTTTATATTATTTTGTCCCAAGTGTATGATAACGGGTGGTGACAACTTGTCTGGCTCCCGCGAGAGCTAGGAGGTTATCGGCGACTATCCCGTGTTGGTAGACGGTCAGATGCATCAGTACCATTCCATGCCGGTAAGTAGGGACCGAGGCGAGTTTCTGTGACTCTCGTGTCACAACCTAAGTTGAATTAGAACGAGATATGACTTAATAATAATAAGATAATAAACCGGATTGGTGTGCTTTTAAGCATGTTATGTGTTATGTTGATGTATGTGTGTATGTGCCTTTCCCATTGATTCTAATGCTTCGAATATGAGCTAACGGTTTTATACCGATTGTTGTAGATTGCCTTGCAGGTTAGGAATGCGGCCAAGAGATCCGGAAGAGTGGGCAGCCGGGGTCCGTACATTTTAGGAAGGGTTTTTTTTGGGTAGAGTTGAGTTGTGTTTTGTCCTTCGATAGTTGTGTTTTGTATGCCGTGTATTTGGCATTCGGGTTTTGTGTTGTATCTCGGCTGAAGTCTTTTGTTTGTATAGTTTCGGGTTTCATTACATTGCATAAAAATATATTTCGTTTTGGCCTTTATTTGTGCCTTGTTGTAAGATCCGGTGAAATTGTTGTCAAGCTAAGGGTCGGGACCCATTGTGAGGTCCCAACCCGTGGCATCCCGAGTCCCGCGAATTCGGGGTGTTACACCCAACTTCATGTCAGCCTTGCCTCAACCCAGATTGCAATGACCACCTTACCTCATCGCAGTCCAGAAGGCCCAGATGGCCGATTTGCACGTCAGGGGCCAGCTGCTACATTTGGACCGGCCCAGCCATAGGAAGGAACAGCGGAAGCCAGCCGTTACAACCCTTAATTCCCTATTAACTCTCCCTCTCTCCTATCTTACGTAACTGGCATTAGCAACAAATCTCTCCCCCTAACTGCACAAATCACGCCGGCCTTCACTCCATTCTTCACATGATCTGCTGAGCGAGTTTTTGAGTGATCTGTTTACCTCAACTGCCCACGATCACGTGCAGCCTCGTCGATCTACAAAAGCACACCCAGGGCTACGCAGCTGCAGCTATCTTCTTTCTCCCTTCTGTACGAGAGCCTCTGCTTCATCCTTTCCTGAGCACGCTTGTCCTCCTCGTTCTTCAACCTTCTGATGCTATAAACATTTGCCTCCCTCCTGTACACGAGCGACTTCTCCCTCCGCTAGACAGACGACAACCCAAGAGATGAGCCTATATGTCCTCTTCCCTTATTTGTTTCCGACCTCCCAGCCTTCTCACTCCCTTGCTGTCTACAGCCAGACGAGAGGACGTTCTTGCACTTGCAACAGGCGTGAAGTGCGTAGTGGCCAACTCTCTTACAGTCTCTCTCGATCCTATTGTGTCCAACCGGGTAAGGACCTATGTATACTTCGATATGCATCTTCGTTTTTTTGTCATCTCCTTACTAGCATAATCTGCATCTCTCACACCTTCCTTCTCTGTGCCGGACTAATTCCACATCGGTGCAGCAGTGAGATAGACTAGAGTCGCCCATTGGGGTCAACAGTGAAACCGAGCCAAGCCTGACCCCAGTCCGGTAAGAGGTCAGCTTCCTCTTGCTCCTATTTATGACATAGATGCAACTTGTGTATATGTGCATAGTGACCTCCATGGGAATAGAACCTAGGATGTGTAAACTAGAGTATATAGATTAGTGTGTTCGGTGAGAGTCAAACTAGAGACCTATAGGAAGGTTGGATGTCTGTAAAAATGAGCAATAGAAATAGAAGTGAAATACCCTTGTTTTAATCTCAGTTTGTAAGTTGGAAATGGGCACTGTTGTAGACCAATGTTAAAGAGTTATGTAGAAGATCCACTGTTGAAATTTTAATAGATAATATGTAGATATATGTAGTTTACCGTGTTAAAATTTGAGAAGAAATGAACGGTCGGATTAGAAGTTATAAGCTCCCAAAGTGGGGTAGTTAAGCTGTTTTCCAGCAATGAAATTTTGGCTAAGTATAAGAAATTTAAGTGTTGTAACCAACTTTGGGAATTTTTATAGAAATGATGGTTGAATAGTTTTGAGAAATTCTTGCTCCTAGGAGTAGATGGGATGTCATAGATGATCTCGTGAATTATTTCAAAATTTTTATAATTTTATTCGAATTTCTTATTTGAAGCCGAAGTTGGACCGTAATGACCTTTCGGAAAGTAGGAAAATGTGGAATTTGCTAGTTTGTAACCAAACTCGCCTTTAGGAGTTAGAATATGACATTATAGTCTCAATTAAGAGTTTAAGCATAAATTATGGGATTTCTGGAAGTTTTGGGACCAAGGGTAAAATAGTCATTTTACCATAAATTAGCATTGTAATCAATTATGTTCTAATAGGATCTACTATCTTAGAAGTCTTAGAGTTCTAATTACCTAGGAAGTGTGCTGACACACTTGCCTCCTTTGATAGGCCACTGAATTCCTACAATTACATATCGTTTTGCGAATTAGAGAGTCGAACTCTATTTCAGGTAAGTCCTTTGGGCTTACTTAACTAGTTGATAGATAAGAGAATGAATGATGATAGTGGTGTTTGAGTGATATGTGTACTAATGTATTCCATAGTAATCATCGACCGACTTATTTATCTGGCCTAAGAGTAACGGGCGGTAGCATTCTGCTCAGTTAGCCCGAGGGCGCTGGTGGTTACTTTCGGGACTAGTCCATATTTGGTTTGCGGGGACGCCACCGGTGGAGGTGTGCCAAACCATCACCAGTTGGATAAGGAACGGGGGCGAGAATCTTGAGATTTCTTGTGCTACAACTTTTAAAACCGGATGAAGTGAATCACATAAGTCGTCAGATAATAACCGGATTGTGTGCCAGCATGTTGAGTGCTTATATTCTTCTTCTGTGTGTTTGTGCTATTTATCTTTCTACTTATAATTGATTAGTTAGCTATTGTTTATCGTTGTTTAGACTTGCCACAGGTTAGAGCAGATGCCGAGTGATCCGGATGGTAGTGGACAGCCGGGTGTCGTACTCCTTAGGATGGGGTGCAGTTTCTTTTATTGGTCTTTCAGTTATGACTGTACTTTTTCTAAGTTTATGAGACTTTGTTGTTTTCGGCTGTCAGTTTCTGGTCACATTCATTGTTTTGTTAAAACCTACTTTATGATTTATGAATTTCCTTATATGTGCCTTGTTGTAAGATCTAGTTAAGTTGTTGTCAAACTAAGGTCGGGACCCACTGTGAGGTCCTAACTAGTAGCTCCCCGAGTTGTGAAATGTAATAGCTAGGATTTTCGAATTCTAATTAATGTTGATTAACTTAATCAGTGATAGTAATTGACATATAACTCGCGAAGATTGCGTAAGTGTCCAGTATAAGTCCCACCGTTATGTTCCCGGCGTAATTTTGGGTTATGGTGAAATTTTCAGTTTTTTTCCCCGGGTAATTATTTTTACCCTCCGGTATTATTTGGAGCATTTGGGAGCTCCAATTAATAAAAATGTAGTTGAGAGAAATGATCAGGACATCGGACATGTCCTAGATATGAAATAACATTGAAAGGCAAAATGGTCAAAAGAGTCGTTATTTCGTTTCTTAACGGCTAAGAAAGACGGCTTAGGAATACACGTTTTCCGAGACAATTGTGGAATAAGTATCCCTACAATATTCAAGATTTATTGTTCCAATTTCGAGAAGTTTGGAGAAGGGGGTTCAACCCGCCATTGGATCGATTAAAGGATGATTATCGTCTTCACTATAAATAGCGGAAAATCGTTTATTAATTCATTTCCTTTCACGTTTCCTCGTAAAAGCTCTGATTTCTCTCAAACTTCAAACTCAAATCTACTCTCCGTTTCTAATCCGATTTCAATTCCGTATGAGTTTCTGGATTCCTCTCTTCATTCTCTTCATATCGGTACCAAGTTTCTGCATTTCCGAGCAGATGAAAACCTGGTCGAGCATATATGTCACCGGGACAGTTCCATCGCTCTGATTCCGGTGAATTTGATGTTGTACATGCGTAACCTGCGTCGTTGTGATTCCGAATCTTCTTTCAAATCGTCAATCGGGTTAGTAACGAATAAGTTATGAATTTATTCGTTTTCCGTGCTGTGATTTGACCTAAATTGACCTTAGACTTTTCAAAATGGATAATTAGAAATTCCATTATAATCATTATATTATTCTGGTGTTATGGGTTGTTTGTTTGATGAAATCTGATGACAGGTGGGTTTAGAAATGGCCTGCGGGCAAAACGTTATTATGGTGAAATTTAATTAATTAATTAAAGGTTAATTGATTCAATTAGGATTAAATTTGAGATTGAGGACTACTGATTAGATGCATGCTAGGTGTCAGAATGAGTTGAGGATCATGATGATGTTATGGATATCGGTTATGGCTTTGAGGTTTAGTATGTGTACGAGTATGATGAGATGTTATGTTGAGGATATGCCTTAGGCATTTATGAATGTGTTGAGGATCTGAGGTTTAGATTTGAGATATAGGTTGGTTGTGGTTAGTGAGACGAGTCTCCTAACCTTTGTAGTATGTGATTGTGTGTGCAGTTGTGGATTGTATGATTGTGATGGTTGTGTGTGTTCATATGATTGTGCATTTATAACCTAAACCGGACTAGGATGACCATTTATTACATTTATTTGACCCAAGTGTATTATAACGGGCGGTAACCACCGGTCTCCGCTTGCTGGTGAGGAGGAGGTGCCTGGAAGCCAGTAACACAGGGGGGGACGAGTGACGATCACCCCCAATGCAAACCCCTGTGTTAACGGGGAAAGGGACGAGGTTCTTTAGGTTCCTCGTGTTACAAAAGAAGTTGAATTAGTAACGAAATAACGTAATGAAAGATAATAAATGAATGTGTGTGGCATTGCATGTATGAGATGTTGATGTGTGGTTGTGCTATTACCTTTATGCTTTTCATTGCTGTAGCTAACGGTTTCATACCGTGTTGTAGATGATCTGCAGGTTAGGAAGGCTGCAGGGTGAGACAGATGGTGTGGCCAGCCGAGGATTTCTGTACATTAGGATGCGTGGGATATGGGATCTTTTGTATCAGATGTTGTGGTTTGATGTTTTGTACTCGTCTCTGAGTTTGTAAACACTTTTGATGTATCATATATAGCTTTTATGTATTTGGTTTTAATCTACCTGTGCTTTGTTGTAAGATCCCGTGAACTTGTTGTCAGGCTAGGGTCAGGATCCATTGTGAGATCCTAGCCCAATGTGACACTCCAAGTCCCGTGGATTTGGGGTATTATAGAGTTGGTATCAGAGCTTAGGTTGACAACAATGGCACTTGCTATCTGCAATAAAGGTAGATTGGATAAATAAACAGAACCCACATGGGGTCTGACTTTTTAAAGGATTTTGGTTTTAAAGTGAGTACAGATGTTTTGGGATAGTGTGTACAGAAGTCGTCACCCATCTGAGGATCTTGACAGTGTAGATATATATATATATATATATATATATATATATATATATAGATATCTTTTATGTGTTGATGTGTATACATGTAATAATGAATATTATATATATATATATATATATATATATATATATATATATATATATATATATATATATATCGATACATATGGCATATATATATAGCCTTATAAGTTAGGAGCGTATATTCTACAGATGGCTCAGACTAGAGCAGTATCTGTAGTGGGACGAGATAGGGGTACACCCCCTCTTCCTCCAGTAGCGTCAAGTCAGGGACTAGTATCCGCTGTTGTGTTGCCTATGGCAGAGAACGAGTTTGAAGAGGCTGATCGTATCTCCAAGAGTAGATTCGAGTTTCAAGAGTATATGCAGCAAGTATATGAGGTGGTGATAGCGGGTAGATCTACACCGGATTTACCAACATCTGTGAGATTGACTGAAGCTTCTGGATTTGAGAAGAAACAACGGGTTGAATCAGTGAAAGATGAGGTTGGATATCCGGGTTGCAAACCGAGCCCGACTTGTGGACGTTTGAGTACTTCTCGTTCACACGGACTTTTGGTGAAACGACGACTTTTTACAATTGTGGGAAGCCTGAACATGTACGACCACAGTGTCCAAGATCGCTAGTGACTTGCTTTACATGTGGTAGACAGGGTCACTGAGCTGTTTTCTGTAAGCAAACTGGAGTGGCATCACGACAGGGTTTTATTTCTACTAGTGTGACGGGAGGTGGTCAGAAGACACCTCAACAGCTGACGTCGGGGTAGCAGAGAGTCCTAGATCATTCGCCTACTCAGGAATCCATTCCCAGGCTGAGTAGAGGTAAGGGTCGTGGTAGGAGTACCACGAATACTAGAAGAGCTCAAGGTAGAGCCTTTTGAGCTAGGCGGTGTAGAGGAGCCACCCGTACTAGTGGCAGGGATGAGACGTATATGTCTCAACAGTGGTTATCCAGATCATGTGCGCTCTGAGTGCCCCATGACACCGATAGCTTGCTTCACCTGTGGTGAACTAGGCCATCTGACCCCTTTCTATCAGCAAGGTAGTGTTTCTTCTCATCAAGATCTTCCTCTTTCCGATGCAGAAAGAGTGGAAGTGGAGGCTATGGCGATGACCTCAGTGATACCTGAGGAGCCTAGGTCTGAGATTGAGTAATGATATGCAGTAGAGCTTCGGGTGTTAGCTGTTACAGGTACCATTCTTGTTAATGGTTTACCTAGTGGAGTTTTGTTTGTTGTGAGTGCTATGCACCTCTTGTTTTTCAATGCATGTGTTAATAGTTAACTGTGGATACAGTAGAAGATAGATCTTCCTTTATAGGATTACGAGTTACGGGTCTTAGGTACCCGCGAGATATGTGGTTGTTCCCTTTGTTCAGGGACTTGTGTATGGCTTGAAGACTTCTTTGTCATGCCTTAGGTGCATGAGAAGGTCTTTATGTGTGTGGTGGACGAATATATATCATGTTGGTTTAGATAGTAGTAGGAGGACTATTATAGTCTCTACTGAGATCGACTAAGTAGAGGTTTTCCGAGGTTATGACCTTTGAGGAGGTGAGTTGTCTTTAGATCCGTATGAGCAGCGAGGTTGATAACACCAGAGGGTGATGTTTTTTTTAATGTTGTGCTATGAAGGAAAGAGATAGTTCCACATTGAAGAGTATTCCAGTGGTATATGATCTTATAGACGTGTTACTGAACCGTCTAATCTATCGCCTCAACGGAATGAGGACTTTGATATTGCGTTAAAGTATGGTACGAGACTGGTTGGGAGAAGGCATATGAGGTATATGGCTTGTTGAGTTGTTAGAAATTGAAGAAGCAATTTGAAGAGTGGTTTGAGATGGGCTCCGTTCGCCCTAGCACGTTCATTGCTACGTATGGACGACTTGTTGGATCGACTAAGAGAAGCAATTGTGTTTTTAAGATTTCCGTATGCTTAGGATATCATCAGCTAAGGATGAGAGAGCAGCGTGGGCATAGGACAACATTCCATACCCGTTATGGACACTACGAGTTGTAGTGCTGTCATCTGAGTTGAGGAACGTCCTAGTAGTCGTTATAGGAGTTGATGAACAGTGTCTTCATCTACTTCCTTGATCAGTTGGTGGTAGACCTTATTGATGACGTTTTGGTGTACTCTCACAACAGAGAGGAACGTACCGGTTATTTGAGGACGGTTTTGCAGAATCCGAGGGATAGAAGCCAGTGTGCTATGCTCCCTAAATGTGAATTGAGATGCCAAAAGTAACCTTCAAGGTCATGTTGTTCCGCTAGTAGGATCATGATTGATGTGACGAGGAGTAAGTATGAAGTCTTATGGATGATACTGATGAACGTTAAGGGAATACATAGTTCTCGGCCCAACCGATTGCTACCAACGCTTTGAGGAAGGATTCTATGTGATTGTGCATCCATTTACGAGTCTTCAGAGGAAGACCACCATAACTGCGTGGTTGAAGTAGTATGTCGAGGTTTTGAAAAGTAGAAGAAGCACTTGACCTCTGCTTCTATTCGGTGATAATCAGAAGATTCTGGAAATCATGGGATTACAGTGGTACATTCCAGTTAAGTTTAAGACGTGTATATATACAGTGGAGTAGATAATATGTGTGTTATTGCTGAGAACGTATGAGGAGAACTGCCCGACTCATGATTTCGAGTTAGTGGTGGTAGTTCAAGTTCCAAGATTTGAAGACAATACCTGTGTGACATTTTATGTCAGAGTTTCACAGATCATAGGAGTTGAAGCATATTTTTATGCAATAAAGGTTGAATAACTGCCAGCGTCGATGGTTTGAGTTAATCAAGGACGCTGACCTTGAGATTTGAACCATTCTGGCAAGGAGAATGTGGTCACTAATGCCTTGAATAAGAAGACGCCTCGAGAGAAGGCGATTGTTGGAATTGTTGTACAGTCTCGGTTTCAAAATGATCTAGCTTGGTTAGAGTTGGACCTACAACTGCTGATAAGGATGTTAATTTTATGTTTAGGGATTTTACCTGGTTTGTTGGATGAGGTCCAACAAAAACAGGGGACTTGCCTGACTCTGAGGGAACTTGATGGAAGGATGCCTCATGGCAAGGCACCACAGTTCTTTAATGGAACAGAAGGAGTATGAGGCGCCACAACTGCGTCAGTATAACCGCTTATGCGGAGTCGAGTGGAGAAGATTACAATACACTCATAGTACACCTTCTTTAGTACATCTTTGTACGAATAAGAGGTACCACGAAGTAGTAAATCAGGTTAAAGTGTTACTGACCTGGAGATGAGCTCATCCACTACCAGTGCTGTAGTGGAAGTGAGATGACTTTTTTTGTGGACTTGTGATGGGATTGAGACCTAGTAAGAGTTTTGGTGTTATCCAGATTATTAGTAACAGATTTACGAAGTCGACACGTTCCATCTCTATAGTGAGACGTGACCAATGAATGAAGTAACAAAGGAGTACACTAGACAGATGGTGGGACTCCATAAGTGTACCGAGGACGATCGACTATGATTGTAGTAGACGGTTTACTTTGAAGTTTTGATAGCAGATTCAGACTGCTTGGAGAACGCGTCCACATATCATGATTGAGTTTTACCTCAGACAGACGTTCAGTCTGAGAGAACCCTCTAGACCGTAGAGGACATGTTATGAGCTTGTGGGATGGATTGAGAACAGGGACGATCTGTTTATCTCCCACTCGTTGAGTTCTTATACCACCACCGTTGGTATGCTTCTATGGGGATGGCCCCTATGAGGCGTTGTGTAGACATAGGTGTCATACAACTTTATGTTGGGAGGAGCCTAGCAGTACTAGTGGGATAGCGCCAGAACAGATTCAGGATGCTATGGCTCGAGTAACGTTGATCAGAGAGAGGATGTTGGCTGCATAGAGTCGCTAGAAGTTGTATGCAGATAGGAGGTGTCGACCTCTAGAGTTCAGGGTAGGAGCTCATGTCTGGTTGAGAATAACTCTGACGCGAGGCGTCAGACGTTATGGCATAAAGGGGAAGTTGAGTCTCCGATATGTCAGTCCTTTTTTCGAGATACTGGATAGAGTTGGGAGAGCAGTGCACAGATTGGCTTTGCCACCGAAGTTAGAGGGTGTTCACCCTATGTTTCATGTGTCTCAACTGAGGGAGTACATACCAAACCTGAGGCACATTGTGAGTTATGATGATCTAGTGGTTGAGCCGGACCATACTTTTGTAGAACAACCTTTTGCAATTCTAGAAAGAGAGGTGTGAGACGCCTGCATTCGAAGGATATTCCTATGATGATGATACAGTAGTCGAGACGAGGACCGGATGAGGCTACCTGGGAGACAGAGGATAGTATCCAGAGGAACTATCCAGATTTCTATGTAGAGTTAGAGGCACCCGTAGGATCCACGAGTAGATCTTAGTGCCTTTTTGGTGAGTGCTTGTATGCTATGTGCTTATGTGATATGATGTGTTTTCATGCTAGATTTGATATGTGCATCTAATCTGTTAGATCTTGTTTGCTAGCACGATATAGGTATAGCTGGAGATGGTTCTTTCCTCCATGCTATTGTAATATGTTTAGGATTAGTTGGAGATGGTTCTTTCCTCCATGCTATTATTGATGGACATAGTGTGAGTGGATACGGTTTTCCTCCACATAGTTGTGTTACAAGTACGATTGGATGGAGACGGCTTTCCTCCATGTCTTGTGACGTGGTTAGTAGTTGGCTAGAGATTATTTTTCCTCTATGCCTTTGGATAGCGTTATGATCTTGTTGCTGGAGTTGGTGATTCCTCCATGCTGTGTTTTGAGGTTATATAGTGTTATAGGTTGATACATTTGAACGGAGATGTGATATCTCCGATAGAGAGAGTGTCTATACCTCGGCGTATGGGTCCGAGAGGATTTGAGAATTGTTCAAGTTTCGGGATGAAACTTTTTATTAAGGGGTTTGTGATGTAATAGCTAGGATTTCCGAATTCTAATTAATGTTGATTAACTTAATCAGTGATAGTAAATGACATATAACTTGCGAAGATTGCGTAAGTGTTGAGTATAAGTCCCACCGTTATGTTCCTGGCGTAATTTTGGGCTTATGGTGAAATTTATGACTTTTTCCCCCGGGTAATTATTTTTACCCTCCGGTATTATTTGGAACATTTGGGAGCTCCAATTAATAAAAATGCAGTTGAGGGAAATGATCAGGACATCGGACATGTCCCAGATATGAAATAACATGGAAAGGCAAAACGGCCAAAAGAGTCATTATTTAGTTTCTTAACGGCTAAAAAAGACGGCTTAGAAATACACGTTTTCCGAGGCAATTGTGGAATAATTATCCCTACAATATTCAAGATTTATTTTTCCAATTTCGATAAGTTTGGAGAAGGGGGTTCAACCGGCCATTGGACGGTTAAAGGATAATTATCGACTTCGCTGAAGGATAATTATCGTCTTCACTATAAATAGCGGAAAATCGTTTATTAATTTATTTTCCTTTCACGTTTCCTCGTAAAAGCTCTAATTTCTCTCAAACTTCAAACTCTGATCTACTCTCCATTTCTAATCCGATTTCAATTCCGTTTGAGTTTCTGAATTGCTCTCTTCATTCTCTGCATATCGGTACCAAGTTTCTGCATTTCCGAGCAGATGAAGACCTGGTCGAGCATATATGTCACCGGGACAGTTCCGTCGCTCAGATTCCGGTGAATTTGATGTTGTACATGCGTAGCCTGCGTCGTTGTGATTCCGAATCTTCTTTCAATCGTCAATCGGGTTAGTAACGAATAAGTTATGAATTTATTCGTTTTCCGTACTGCAATTTGGCCTAAATTGACCTTAGGCTTTTTAAAATGGATAATTAGAAATTCCATTATGATCATTATATTATTCTGGTGTTATGGGTTGTTTGTTTGATGAAATCTGATGACAGGTGGGTTTAGAAATGATCTGCGGGCAAAACGTCATTCTGGTGAAATTTAATTAATTAATTAAAGGTTAATTAATTAAATTAGGATTAAATTTGAGATTGAGGACTACTAATTAGATGCATACTAGGTATCAGAATGAGTTGAGGATCATGATGATGTTATGGATATCGGTTATGGCTTTAAGGTTTAGTATGTGTACGAGTATGATGAGATGTTATGTTGAGGATATGCCTTAGGCATTTATGAATGTGTTGAGCATCTGAGGTTTAGATTTGAGATATAGGTTGGTTCTAACCTTTGTAGTATGTGATTGTGTGTGCCTTGCTATTGCAGGCGTTGATTACTTCCTCAAGGGGAAGCTGTGACGTGGTACAGGTTACGAGTATATCAGGTAAGTCCATAAGACTTACTTAGCGTGCAGTTGTGGATTGTATGATTGTGATGGTTGTGCGTGTTCATATGATTGTGCATTTATAACCTAAACCGGACTAGGATGATCATTTATTACATTTATTTGGCCCAAGTATATTATAACGGGCGGTAACCACCGGTCTCCGTCTGCTGGTTAGGAGGAGGTGCCTGGAAGCCAGTAACATAGGGGGGACGAGTGATGATCACCCCCAATGCAAACCCCTGTGTTAACGGGGAAAGAGACGAGGTTATTTAGGTTCCTTGTGTTACAAAAGAAGTTGAATTAGTAATGGAATAACGTAATGAAAGATAATAAATGAATGTGTGTGGCATTGCATGTATGAGATGTTGATGTGTGGTTGTGCTATTACCTTCATGCTTTTCATTGTTGTAGCTAACGGTTTCATACCGTGTTGTAGATGATCTGCAGGTTAGGAAGACTGCAAGGTGAGACAGATGGTGTGGCCAGCCGAGGACTTCTGTACATTAGGATGTGCGGGATATGGGATCTTTTGTATCAGATGTTGTGGTTTGATGTTTTGTACTCGGCTCTGAGTTTGTAAACTCTTTTGATGTATCATATATAGCTTTTATGTATTTGGTTTTAATCTACCTGTGCCTTGTTGTAACATCCAGTGAACTTGTTGTCAGGCTAGGGTCAGGATCCATTGTGAGATCCTAGCCCAATGTGACACTCCAAGTCCCGTGAATTTGGGGTGTTACATGAAACTTGGGGTGTTACAAGGAAAAAGGCGCTCTTTTATGTAAAGTAAAATTTATTTTTATCAAAATGCATTAAAAATGTTTATCTTGTAACGCCCCATTTATTGGGCGCGTTTTTTATATTTATTTTTTTCGGCTTTTTTCGATATTTTATTAGCTATTTTTATTTTTTGTGTTATGTTAAAACTATTTTGACGTAAAATAATTCGGAAAGTTTTCGGGTTCGGGAATCCCGTTCCGAACTCTTTTGGATCCGATTCATTCTTACTCTCCTTTCTTTATTTTATTTACCTTTTTTTTCTTTTGTTTTGCTTTTTCTCCTTTTCCCGCTTCTCTTCCCAGTGATGTAGCCGACTCCTCGTTTGCAGCCTGCAACAGTGACCTCTCAATCTTCTTCCTCCCTTCTCTTCCCTTGGGTCTTTCACGCAAGCCTGCCTCAACCTCTCATACCTCTCAATCTCTTTCTGTTTTTCCAGTCAGGCCAGGAGCCACAACAACCAACCTCCTCAACCCTCCATCTCTTCGAGTCTTCCTCTACAGCCGCACAGATTCTCCAACGCCTTTATGCATCACGCTGGAAGAGAAGCCCCACAGATTCTGCAGCTGCACATATCCAAACTGGATCTGCCTTGACTCGCTCTGTAGCCGTCGGAGAGCCCTGCCGCCACTCGAAGCCGGAGAAGTGCCCTGAGCCGCCTTCGTCTCGGATGAAGCCCCACTGCGGACTCAGTCTCTTTCCCCCTTTTTTCCTTCTTCTGTTACAGCGGTTGCCAACCTCGCCTCGCCGCCGGACCCAGCCTCGCCTCGCCGCCGGATCCACGCAGTCACGCTGCCGCGGCCTCTCAGCCTTACTTCCCCCTTCTGCGTTGTTCAAAGGTTGAAGAAACCTATTTCATTGTTTAAAATACAGCCCCATACTTATGACTTAATTGCAAAGTGTACCCACTTCCTTATGTATTACAATTTTGAACCCCCCTCTTGGAAATTGTTGTGTATACCATGCTGAATTGTATTATTGTAGTCTTGACATTATATTCTTAAAATGTGTAGCTTTTGCTCTTGGGTATGAATTATAATTGTGACCCAAAGCTATTTCGGAAATGGCCGATTTTTGTGAGTTTCCTTGTTGCCGGAAAAGTTGACTTCGGATTTTATCCATAGTTATAAATTTTGTATGGATCCTCTTGGAAAGCGTTTTTGCGAGTTTTAATCCTTGTTTTAAAAGCGGAACTTTCCTTATATTTTATTCCCTCGTTGGATTAATTTTGAGTTATGACTCAAGGGTTTAATTGCGGGTTTTTAGCGTTTGCTTTTGAAAATGAGTTTACCTTAGAATATTATATTATATATATTACGATCAAATTTAGCGTATTAGCTAAATTTGTGTAGCTTTGGTTTTAGGTCCGAAAGCGTCCCGATAAAGGCCTAACGAGTCCAAGCTCGACATCCGTCTTTTGACGTCGTGTGAGTATTCTCTTCCTCGATCTAGTTATGTTTAGTAATATCATGCTAGGTTGGATATAACATAACTTAGAGTGAATGTCAAGTAGTGGCTTCGAACCTTAGGAGAATTGGTTGAGCATATTGGACCTTCTGGGCTAGAATATCGTTCCTTAGGTTAGGGTTCGTGATCTTATAAGGTATATGATGTAATGAGTTCTAGCATGTGTTTGAGAGAGTGAGTTGTGGGTAGATCTCCTCATGCGTAGAGTGAGAGGTGAGTGTAGGAATTCTAGGATGCGGTCCTAGAATTGAGAGTCAAATGGTATTGCGTAGATCATTTGTATAGAAGTCTAAGACTTCTTGTGTGAATGGGTTATTGACATATATCCTCTTGTGAGCAGGTTGTGGGCTTCTTCCCAAGGGAAGCGAGAGTGTTGTAAGTTGAGAGTGGAGACGAGGTAAGTCTCTGGACTTACTTAGCTCGTATTCGTCGTATTAGTTTTGATGTGTGTTTGGTGGTGTTTGTTTATCGTTTATTGTATAACAATTAAATCGGAAATAGGATTACCGAGCTTATTTATTATTGGCCCAAGTGTATGATAACGGGCGGTGACAACAGTGCCTAGCTCTTGCTGGGAGCTAGGGGTTCTCGGCTGTAACGCCCCAGATTTTGGCGCGTTTTCGATTTATTTGTTCCGACTTTTATCGATATTTTATTAGCTTAATATTTTAAAAAGGGTATTTTTATGACGTAAAATATTGTTTCCGAGTGTATTATTATTATTTTTATTTTTGTATTTTTTTTATTTGGATACGTGTACGTACTCCATATTATATTTGTCGGAAAGACCGGGAATTTTCCCTGATTCGCAAGTCCCGTTCCGATTCATTGTGATCGAGTTACTAAAATCCCGGTTTACTAACTTTTATTTTATTTTATTTATCTTACTTTTCTTTTCTCTCCTTTTTTATTTTCTTTCATGTACTATCTTTTCTTTTCCCCTTCCCGCTCACCTGCCCATCAGAGGACAATGCCCAGCTTCAGCGTGCACGCAAGCTTTCCGGCCCCTCGTTCTCACCAACTTCCAGCTGCAACTCGACCCCTCAACATTCACGCTCAAGCAACAGCTTCTCACATGTGAAGTCCTACCTCAATCTCATTCCCTCACTCTCTAACCTTGCAAACTCAACCTCTGCATTCATCAGCAAGCTGCAGCCTCAATTTCCCCTATGTTCTCATGCTAGCGAAGCTCGGCGTCCCTTCCTCACCCTCTGGAACCGGAAACCAGACGCCGGAGACTACGCCGCCACTGAACCCAAGGCCGCCAAGCCCAAGCAACAGACACTTTGAGTTCTTCCCTCCCCTTCGTTTGTTGTCAACCTCGCAGATAATCGTGCAGTCGCCCGGGGAGAGACGCACTGCAACTCCTTCGAGCCTCGCCGGAGGCCAGAGCCACCAGAAGAGCCACCTTTGTCCGCCTCGACCCATCTCCACCTCTTGCAGCCATCGATTTAGAACTGCCTTGGATCTCTTTCAACTTCCGCAACCACCAGTGACCCGGCGCTTTGCCTCGCCTTGTTCCTCGCCATCGGAGCCTTGCGCAGTCCCTCCGCCGCCGCTTCTCTCCTTTGCTTTGCCCTAGCCGGAGCCCAGCAAAGATCGCCGTCAGCTCCTCTGCCGCCGCTTCTCTCTCGCAGCAATTGGATTGGGTTACACAAAAACCCTATTTCCTTTATTTAAATCGGGGCCCCTGATTTTGGGTATAATTGCAAATGTGACCCCGTACTTTGTATTTTACGTTTTTGACCCAAGTTTTGTGAAATTTGAAAATGTATCCCTGCAGAATTATTCACAGTTTTGGCCCCAGAAATTTATTTACAGATTATGACACATGTTTTTATAAGTGTATAATTTGTTCGGAAAATGTTGAGCGCTTTTGTTTATCCTTGGATTTGAGAACGAGTTTTACCATTGGGTTTATGATGTTGTTTAGATTGCCCGGAAAATATAATTACGGATTTTAAATTCGATTTATGGTTCAAGTTGTAATTTCGGGTTTACGACCAAGTGGTTTGATTTCATATTTTCGCCCGTAAGGGTTTAACGAGTTTTAACGTTGGCTATTGAAAACGGGTTTTCCTTAGAATATTTATATTATACATTCCGTTCAAGTTTAGCGTATGAGCTAAACTTGCTTAGTTTTGGTGTTAGGTCGGAAGCGTCTCGATAAAGACCTAACAAGTCCAAGTTGACATCCGTTGATCGATTTCCGTCTTTTGACGTCGTGTGAGTATCCTTTCCCTCGATCTAGTTATGTTTAGTAGTATTATGCTAGGTTGGATATAACATAACTTAAGAGTGAATACCAAGTAGTGGCTATGGACCTTAGGTGAGTGTTTGAGGATTGTGAAATGTTTTATGACTTGAGGTGTTAATGTTATCTTGTGAGGCTTGTGAGGTTTGAGAATTGGAGTATATGGTTGTTGAGTTTATGGGCTAGGATATGCGTATCCTAACATGGTGTTGTTACCATTGCGTTTGTTTGGACTAGGCATGTTTATCCTAGTATGTACTATGGGTTATGATCCTGTGAGATCATATGGTCTAGAAGTCTAAGGACTTCTAGCTTGTGTTGAGTGGGATGTGAGCATGAGGGATTCTAGGATGCGGTCCTAGAATGTGAGTCAAATGATCTCGCGTAGATCATTTGTGTAGAAGTCTTAGACTTCTTGAGTTGAACGAGTTGTTGATATAGTTATCTTCTTGTGAGCAGGTTGTGGACTCCTTCCCAAGGGAAGCGAGAGTGTTGTGAGTTGAGTGTGGCGATAAGGTAAGTCTTTGGACTTACTTAGCACGTATTCCTTGTATTAGCATTGATGTGTGTTTGGTGGTGTGTGATTATTCTTTCTTGTTAGAACAACTAAACCGGAAATAGGATTACTGACCTTTATATATTATTTGGCCCAAGTGTATGATAACGGGCGGTGACAACTTGCCTAGCTCTCACGAGAGCTAGGATGTTCTTGGCGACTAGCCCGTGCTGGTTAGACTGTTGGATGCATCCGTACCGTTCCACGCCGGTAAGTAGGGACCGAGGCGGGATCACGGTGGTCTCGTGTCACAAACCTAAGTTGAATTAGAACGGGATACGACCAAATAATAACAAAGATAATAAACCGGATCGGTATGCTTTATGTATGTTGTATGCTTGTGATGAGATTACTTGTGTATGTGCCTTTCCCATTGATTCTAATGCTTCGAACATGAGCTAAAGGTTTTATACTGATTATTGTAGATTTCCTTGCAAGTTAGGAATGCGGCCGAGAGATCCAGAAGAGCGGGCAGCCGGGGTCCGTACATTTTAGGAAGGGTTTTTGGTTGGGGTTGAGTTGTGTTTTGTCCTTCGATTGTTGTGTTTTGTATGCCGTGTATTTGGCGTTCGGTTTTTGTGTTGTATCTCGGCTGAAGTTTTTTGTTGTTTTCCTTCGGGTTTCTTATCATTTGCATTAAAAGGAATTTCGGTTTTGCCTTTATTTGTGCCATGTTGGAAAGGTCCGGTGAAATTGTTGTCAAGCTAAGGGTCGGGACCCATTGTGAGGTCCCAACTCTTAGCATCCTGAGTCCCGCGGATCCGGGGTGTTACATCGGCGACTAGCCCGGGCAGGTAGACGGCGAGATACATCAATGCCATTCCTTGATGGTGAGTAGGGACCGAGGCGAGATCATGCGTTGATTTTCGTATCACAACCGGAAATTGAATTAGTAACGGTATATGACTTAATAAATAAAAAGATAATGAACCGGACTTGTGTGTTTTGACCATGTTTAGTGTTTTGTTTATTTCCGTGTGTTTGTGCCATCACCTTGTTTCTAATACTTTGACTATTAGCTAACGGTTTTAAACCGATTGTGTAGATGCCTTGCAGGTTAGGGATGTCGACGAGAGAGGTGGAGGAGTGGACAACCGGGGTCTCCGTACATTATAGGACGGGGACGTTTTTGGGGTTATGTCTTTGCTATGTTAGTTTGTGTTTATGTTGTATGTTTCGGATATCATTTTAGGGTTGTGTTGTTTTGAGGACTCGGCTGAGTTTCCAAGTTGTACCTTTCTTTACGAATTGTTTGCATTGCATTAAAAACGTTTTCGATATTTGCCTTTATTTGTGCCATGTTGGAAAGATCCGGTGAAATTGTTGTCAAGCTAAGGGTCGGTGTTACGCTTAGGATGTGTGCACGCAAAAGCTTTAAATTTATAACTCGTTATATTTCTCCTAACTCCTAGCGAACCCGCAGTGTACGGGACGTTTGTAGTAGGGATAGTATTCCGAGGTCAAACACAAAGACTGAGGGGAGATTGAATCGATTAGTGACTAAGTTTAGTGAAGATCTAGGTTAAGAAAAAGAAATAAAGAAATGAAAATCTCAATGTTTTTGGTTTGGTTTTTAGATGATCAATCAAAGATCATAAATCATGCAAAGTAACAATCAACTAAACTAACAATTCAACACACACAAACAAGGAAAGCACGAGATGTGAAATCAAAAAGAGAGAAGAGCGGATTCTAGGGGTTGGAAATTCCGGTTATGGCATTGGACTCAAGCTATCTAATCATTCCTTGGATTACCTATAATATGTTGGGAGTGAGTGTTTCTATATTGAGATCAATCACCGGGTAGGTCTCATGGTCCGCTAGTCCGTTCCTAAGATCTCATCACCGGGTAAGTCTCAAAGAGTCTAAGGAATGGAATTATACACAAACCGGATGGTATTCTAGGGATCTAACCTCTCTTTACCGGGTAAGTCTCGGAAATGCAAGTTTAAAACACCTAATCCTAGCACACTCAGTCCAATAGCGGCTTATGAGGCTCACTACTACCTAAGGTTTGTCATCTTCGGTATCTAAGAGTAAGAATTACCGGGGAGGTCTCTTCTAACACTTAGTTGCTAACACTAGGTCACCCTAGGATAGTTTTAACTCAACAAACACTAGGATTTCAACATCCTAACATTCTAGAACTTAGACTCATCTAATCAAACGAATCAGGCAAACCACGGGTTGTTCTACCACTTCCACGGCCGTGGACTGGCAAGAACAAACCGTGGACTCCAATAGTGGCTCGGTTTAAGTAGATGAATCATCCAAAGGCAAATCTAAGTCCATCCTATCATAGTCCAGCCATAACCCTCCTTTCCTTACCCTAGAATCACATCTCTTTAGCCAACAATATTTATCATCACAATCAAAATCATCAAACATAAAATCATGGCTTCCATTTGCAAGATAATGAAGAGAAAGAGATGAACAAGTGAATCAAGTAAAACCAAGATCAAAAGGAGATTAGAAAGACTCACAACCCTTCAAAAGAAGGTTCAATTGATTCTTACAACTCTAGAAAACGATTCCGATAATCTTCACTACAAAACCTATCAAAGACTAGCAATGGTGTGTTCTTCTCTTCTTTTCCAATGGAGCTTTTCTCCTCCTCCAATGGTAGCTCTTCTCCAATCTTCCTCTTGAGAGAATCTTCTTGTTGAGAATATGCTAGAGAGTGTGGATTTTTGGTTCTGAAATTTGATACCCTCTCAGCCTTGCAGGACCACTTTTTATACACAACTTTGCAAGAGTCAGCCATGAGAATCGTGGCACAGCTGTAACAACCGTTTGGCAAAAACCACGGTCCATTTCCACGGCCGTGGAAGTGCCAGTGACCGTGGTTTTGGTGCCTCAGCCTGCTTTGGATCATTGAGTCACGATTTGGTGCATGGCTTGCACCAACAAGGTCCCATGGGTCTTCCTTAGCCTCTAGCTTGCATCCCAATGAGTCCGAGGGTGTGTCATCTTGATGAACGATCTTCAAACGTATCGGTTAAGCTCCTAAATCTCCCAAAATACCTACAAAGCAACGCAAAAGTCCGTGTAGACGTCTATCTCGACAAAATGCGTGAATTGAGTGCAAATGTCGTGAACTAATGCTAAACCATGCATGGATGAGTGAAAAATCTATCTAAATGATTACCTAAACCTAAGTCATAAATAGTGTTATCAAAAATACCCCATACTTAAGGTTTGCTCGTCCCCGAGCAAGCCCCAACTATAGACTAAGAGATGACATGATTTATGCATGCAGAAAAACGACAAAATCTTTTTGGATTTGTGCTTCTAATATTGGATCACCTTCATAGTCATGTTTAGGTGGGGATTTTTCTAGGCTATGTGATGCTAATCCGGGAACGGAACTAACTCCACAATCTTGTCCTTGATCAACTTCCCACAAGTGTATATTTTCTCCATCTTTTCTTTCTTTTCTTTTTGTTACGCTCAAGATGTGTGTGATACGCAATAGGTTTTAAATTTATACTCGTTATATTTATCCTAACTCCTAGCGAACCCGCAGTGTACGGGACGTTTGTAGTAGGGATAGTATTCCGAGGTGGAACACAAAGACTAAGGTGAAATCAAGTCAAACAATGGTCATAGATAGTGTGGATCTAGTTTAAGAAAAGAGAAAGGAACAAAGAAATGAAAAACTCGATATTTTTGGTTGGTTTTTGTGGTGATCAAGCAAGGATCACAAATCAAGCAAGGTAATAAAACAAACTAACGTCTCAAGCTAGCAAAATAAACAAGTGACACAAACACAAGTATATGATCAAGAGAGAAAAGTGGATTCTAGAGGTCAAGATTTCCGGTTATGTCATTGGACTCAAGGTTCTAAGGATTCTAAGGACAAGCTGCGGTATTGGGGAAGAGTGTTTAACTAATGGAAGCAATTACCGGGTAGGTCTCTCACTTCACTAGTCCCGCATCAAACTCCTATTACCAGGTAGGTCTCAAGGGGTTAAATTAGGGAATTCTACACAAACCGGATACTACTCAAGGGGTAACCCTCTCCTTACCGGGTAAGTCTCGGAATAGGGAAGTCTCAAGCAACAATCCTAGCACACTCGATCCAATAGCGGCTTATGAGGATCACTACTACCTAGTATTCATGATCTTAGGTATCTAAGGTCGGAAATCATCGGGTAGATCTCTTCCCTCACTTAGATTGATAGCATTAGGTGATCCTAAGCTAAATTAGGCTTAATAAACACTAGGATTTAAACAACCAAACACCCTAAAATACAGATTCATCATTTAAAGAGTAACAGGAGAATAAATCGGATGGATCTTGGCTAAATCGACCGATCTGGCTGATGATCAGGGCGATTTTTCCTCCTGGTTTGGGTTTCATGCATACAAATCATCCTAAACTAACATATAAGTCCATTCTATCATCACCCTAGCCATAACCATCAATCTATCACTCCAGAATCACAATAAACTAGCCAATAGTATGCATATTAAGATCCAAAATCATCACACAAGCACAAATGGTTTTCATAGATGGCTGATGAAAGATGAGCAAGTTAAATTAATAAATCTCAGCTGAATCTAAGTTTACCAAGACTTACAACCCTTAAAACGAAGTTCCAAAATGTTCCTAACAATCCTTGCAATAGTTCTTCAATCCAAGACTCCAAAAATCACTCAAAATCACTCAAAACCTCACTATCACTCTATGTTTGGTGTTCTTCTTCTTCCTTCAATTTGAGAGAGTTTTTCTTCCTCCAAATCTTGCCTCCTATCCAATGAGCTGTGAATGAGAATGTGGGAGAGGAGAGATGCTCAGCAACAGCTTGAAGGACCACTTATATTCTCCACCAAGAGCAAGGCCGGATCAAGAGATCGTGGGATACGTGGCTTAAGCTGTCAAAGGCAGGAAAATCGACCCAGAGGAATAAATCGGCCGATTTTCTTGGCAGTTGGTCCGATTTTCTTCAGCAGAAGCATGCTATGATCGTCTATCCATGAGTTGCTCCATTGCTTGCACCAATAGTGGTCTTTGTGTCCTTTGTTGCTCCAATTATGCTCCTTCAAAGCTTTGGATGTGTACCACCATGAGGCTTGCCCCTCGAATGTATCGATTAATGTCCAATAGATCCCCGAATTACCTACAAAACCGATAAAAGGTCGTGTAGACGTCTTTTCTAGAAATATGCATGAATTGAGCGAAAACGTCGTAAACCAATGTCAAACCGTGCATGAATAACGGGAAAAACTATCTAATTAAGTGCCTAAACTAACGTCATAAATCACGTTAGGACTACCGGTTTATTTGACTTTGGCAAGGCACAAACACCCGATTATGTGAATGGTGCCGAGTTACTCGTCATTTAAACCAACGTCCCCAAACCTATATTTTTGTCTACACTTTCACAACAATTTCAGCATTTCATTCGTAACATTCTTTCATCAACATCTTCACCCCACACTTGCTTTTCACACACTCAACACACTAACATGCTCCTATTCCCGGATGGGTCAAAAGAGGTCAAAATTTATATCAATTGAGGTGCTCAAACATCATGATCAAGATGAGAAGTAGAGAAAGATGAATTGCCTCATTCATTCCTAGATGATGTGTAAGAACTAGCATGTAATTTTGACTTTCAATCCTCAATCCAATCAAGGCAAGCATCATAATCACAAACCATTCATGGGATTCAAGATAAGTACTTCAAGTCCACATATGCATTCATCTATTCAACACACAAGGCTATCCATAGCCAATTCACAAGATAATTTCATCATAAGGATCATTCCCAAGCTTAGAAGCACTAAATTTTTTTTAAATTTTCTGATTTTTTTTGGAATTTTCGAAATATCTATGTACAATGCAAGACATGTGATAATATTAAACTATCCTAGATGCTAATCATGCAAACCCCACCCCATACTTAGAAACACATTGTCCCCAATGTGGCATTCAAGTAAAGAAGAGTGAAAGAGGGTTCTCACAATGTAAAAATGATTTGCTTTGGTATTTGGGATTACTCGAGTGGATTGATGGTGGATGATCCTATCAACAATGGTAGAGAGCTCTAAGTGTTCATCATGGCGTCGGGACCCGCGCTAGGCACCGCTAGCCGTCCAAGTTCCGCGTCCGCTCCACCCATAATTGATGAGGGACTCATCATCATCATTTACATACCATGCAAGGTTTCCATGCTACCAAGAGTCTAGCACACACACAAAGCACACCAAACACACAAAAACACACAAATCAAAACAAAAACAAAAACGAAAAGGGAAAAAATTTACCAATGGGTTGCCTCCCATCAAGCGCTTCTTTAAGGTCATTAGCTTGACCAAACTCGAGGGCGTCTCACTCAAGGTGAAGTGGGGTAATCATGTCCACCGGAGCTCCCAGGATATACTTCTTCAACCGGTGCCCATTCACCTTAAAGTCTCCACAATGCTCCCCTCCTATCTCTACCGCTCCATGGGGAAATATCTTCTTCACCACATAGGGACCGGTCCACCTGGACTTTAGCTTTCCGGGGAAGAGCCGCAGCCTTGAGTTGAAGAGAAGGACAAGGTCTCCTTCACTCAACTCCTTTGGGATGAGGCGCTTGTCATGCCAACGTTTCGTCCTCTTCTTGTAGATCCGGGCGTTTTCATAAGCATCCAACCGGATCTCCTCAAGAGCGTTCATGTCTAGCAACCTCTTCTCTCCGGCCTCCTTGAGGTCAAAATTCAACCACCTTATAGCCCAATAGGCTCTATGCTCCATCTCTAACTAAGTGCCTAAATTAACGTCAAGAGCGGATCTCCTCAAGAGCGTTCATGTCTTTTCTAGAAATATGCATGAATTGAGCGAAAACGTCGTGAACCAATGTCAAACCGTGCATGAATAACGGGAAAAACTATCTAATTAAGTGCCTAAACTAATGTCATAAATCACGTTATCAAAATACCCCATACTTAAGATTTGCTCGTCCCCGAGCAAGATCCAACTATAGACTAAGAGATGACATGATTTATGTATGCAGAAAAACAACAAAATCTTTTTGGAATTGTGCTTCTAACATTGGATCACCTTCATAGTCATGTTCATAGCAATGGACAAGCAACCATGCATGAGATAAATGAAGGTATGGAAAGACAATTATACTTAACTAGAAGTCATGCATGAGAGGTGAAAATGAAGAAGTCAAGATGATCATGAGCATGTCCAATCTAGATCACTAAGCCTTACACACATGCAATTAGGTCACAAGGACTTAGGAAAGAAGAGGCCAAGAAACGTGATGATAAGGTGGGAATTTTCTAAGGCCATGTGGTGCAAATCCGGGAAAGGAACTAAACAACCACAACTTTTACATTTATACTTCATCCACCAAAGTGTATTTTTCTCCTTCTTTTCTTTTCTTTTCACTTATTTTTGAGACAATGACATTGGTGTACAAAAGCCGAAACCTTGGTGATTAGCCGTCCTCGGGCTTTTTCTATTTTTCGAGGTGCATCCACACCGGGCACACATACCAAAGCTCGTTAGGACTATCGGTTTATTTGACTTTGGCAAGGCACCAACACCCGATTATGTGAAGTGTGCCGAGTTACTTGTCATTTAAACCAACGTCCCCAAACCTATATTTTTGTCTACACTTTCACATCAAATTCAGCATTTCATCCACAATATTCTTTCATCAACGACTTCACCCCACATTTGCTTTTCACACACATCAACACACTAGCATGCTCCTAGTCCTGGATGGGTCAAAAGAGGTAAATTTTTTCATCAATTGAGGTGCTCAAACAACATGATCAAGATGAGAAGTAGAGAAAGATGAATTGCCTCGATCACTCCTAAATGATGTGCAAGAACTAGCATGTAATTTCGACTTTCAATCCTCAATTCAATCAAGGCAAACATTCATGATCACAATTCACACATGGGATTCAAGATAAGTACTTCAAATCCACATATGCATACATCAATTCAACACATAAGGCTATCCATAGCCAATTCACACGACAATTTCATCATAAGGGTCATTCCCAAGCTTTAGAAGCACTAAAATTTTTAAAATTTTCTGATTTTTTTGATTTTTCGAAATATGTATGTACAATGCAAGACATAATGAAACATGTGACAATATTAAACTATCCTAGATGCTAATCATGCAAGTGATCATGAAAACCCCACCCCATACTTAGAAACACATTGTCCCCAATGTGGAAACTAAATAAAGAAGTGAAAGAGAGTCCTCACAATGCAAAATTGGTGATGCTTTGGTATTTCGGTTCACATTGAATGATGATGGTGGATGATCAATCAAGGATGGTAGAGAGCTCTTGATGTCCATTATGGTGTCGGAACCCGCGCTTGGCACCGCAAGCCGTCCAAGTTCCACGTCCGCTCCATCCATGCTTGATTTGAGATCATCACTTTCCTTTACAAAAGGAAAAATCGCCCCTGTTGCCCAGGAAAATCGGCCGATCTGGCTGAAGAACAGGCCGATTTTTCTGGGTGATTTCCTCCTCGTCCATGTGCTTGGATCTTGTACCTTCAACAGTTCCATGAGGTTTTCACATGACCTCCAATATCTCATCACACATGACAATCAACAAGATCTAGCACTCAAAAACACAAAAGAAAAACAAAGCACACCAAGAGTAAGATCAAACAAAAGCAAGAATAAGAAAGGGAAAAATATGTATCAATGGGTTGCCTCCCATTAAGCGCTTCTTTAAGGTCATTAGCTTGACTAAATCCAGGAGTGTTTCACTCAAGGTGAAGCGGGGCGATCACTTCCACCGGGGCTTCCGGGATATACTTCTTCAAACGGTGCCCGTTCACCTTGAAGTTACCACAATGATCTCCTCCTATCTCTACCGCTCCATGAGGAAAGACTTTCTTCACAACATAGGGACCCGTCCATCTTGACTTGAGCTTTCCAGGGAAGAGCCGCAGCCTCGAGTTGAAAAGAAGCACCAAGTCACCCTCATTCAACTCCTTTGGGATGAGGCGCTTGTCATGCCAACGCTTGGTCCTTTCCTTGTAGATCCGGGCATTCTCATAAGCATCCAACCGGATCTCCTCAAGGGCGTTCATGTCTAGCAACCGCTTCTCACCGGCCTCCTTGAGATCAAAATTCAACCACCTTATAGCCTAATATGCTCTATGCTCCATCTCTACCGGAAGGTGGCAAGACTTGCCATAAACTAGCTTGTAAGGAGTGGTGCCGATTGGTGTCTTGAAAGCGGTTCTATATGCCCACAAAGCATCATCGAGCTTCATAGCCCAATCTTTTCTCGTTCTAGAGACCGTCTTCTCAAGTATCCCTTTTATCTCCCGGTTGGAGATCTCCACTTGGCCACTAGTTTGGGGATGGTAAGGTGTTGCCACCTTATGAGTCACCCCATACTTAGCCAAAAGTGCCCCAAAGTTTCTATTAGTGAAGTGCTTCCCTCCATCACTTATGATCACCCTTGGTGTTCCAAACCTAGGGAAGATCACTCGGTTGAAGAACCGCACCACCATCTTGGCATCATTTGTGGGAGAGGCGATTGCCTCCACCCATCTCGAAACATAGTCTACCGCCAATAGGATGTAGAGGTTGCCACATGACGAAGAGAATGGTCCCATGAAGTCCACACCCCACACATCAAATATCTCTACCTCTTGTATGTTGTTCAAGGGCATCTCATTTCTCCTTGAGATGTTGCCCGTCCTTTGGCAAGCATCACAAGCTACCACAAAGTTTTGCACATCCTTGAACAAACTTGGCCAAAAGAAGCCCGATTGCAACACCTTAGCACATGTCTTGTGTGAGCTAGCATGCCCTCCACATGGCAAAGAATGACAATGGCGGATCACACTCTCCACTTCATCCTCCGGTATGCATCTTCTAAACATTCCATCCGGCCCTCTCTTGAACAAAAGTGGTTCACTCCAATAGTAGTGCCTCACATCTTTGAAGAACTTCTTTCTTTGGGCATATGTCAATCCGGGAGGAACTTCCTCACACACAAGATAGTTCACAATGTTGGCATACCATGGCTCACTTCCTCTAGACACTTGGAACAAGCATTCTTCCACCATTTGCAATTGCTCATTCCGGAATGAGTCATCACTCGGGATGTCATCTTTATCAAGCTCCAATGGTGGAAGTCTACTAAGGTGATCCGCCACGGAGTTCTCGGATCCCTTCTTGTCCCGTATTTCCAAATCAAACTCTTGAAGAAGAAGGATCCACCGAATTAACCTAGGCTTGACATCCTTCTTTGTAAGGAGATAACGGATCGCAGCATGATCCGTATACACTATGACCTTCGCTCCAACAAGATATGAGCGGAACTTCTCAAATGCATACACAACCGCTAGCAACTCTTTCTCGGTTGTGGCATAGTTAAGTTGGGCATCATCTAGCGTCTTGCTAGCATAATAAATGGCATGAGTGCGCCCATCTTTCCTTTGCCCCAAAACAGCCCCAACGGCTACATCACTTGCGTCACACATCACTTCAAATGGTAAGCTCCAATCCGGAGGTTGCATGATAGGTGCGGAGATCAAAGCATTCTTCAACCTACAAAATGCTTCAAGGCAATCTTTGGAGAAAACAAATTCAACGTCTTTCATTAGTAGGTTAGTAAGAGGCTTAGAAATTTTAGAGAAATCTTGAATAAACCTCCGGTAAAAACCGGCATGCCCTAAAAAGCTCCTTACCCCCTTCACCGAGGTAGGTGGTGGCAACTTCTCTATCGTTTCAATCTTAGCTCTATCAACCTCAATGCCACGGTTGGACACCAAGTGTCCCAACACAATACCTTCACTTACCATGAAGTGGCATTTTTCCCAATTTAAGACAAGATTTGTCTCCTCACATCTTTGCAATACTAATGACAAGTTAGCCAAGCAATTATCAAAGGCAGAACCATAAACAGAGAAATCATCCATGAACACTTCCATGATATTTTCAATGTATTCCAAAAAGATAGCCATCATACACCTTTGGAAGGTGACGGGTGCATTACACAACCCAAATGGCATTCTCCTATATGCAAAAGTTCCCCATGGACATGTAAATGTGGTTTTCTCTTGGTCATCGGGGTGGATAGGGATTTGGAAGAATCCACTATAGCCATCTAAATAACAAAAATGAGAATGTTGAGCTAACCTCTCTAGCATTTGGTCAATGAAAGGGAGAGGGAAGTGATCTTTCCTAGAGGCCATGTTCAACTTCCTATAGTCAATGCACATCCTCCATCCCGTGACCGTCCTAGTTGGGATTAGTTCATTGTTCTCATTGGTCACTACAGTCATCCCACCCTTCTTAGGTACTACATGAACGGGACTAACCCACTTACTATCCGAGATAGGGTAGATAATTCCCGCATCTAGCAACTTAATGATCTCTTTCTTGACTACCTCTTTCATTATAGGATTCAATCTTCTTTGATGTTTAATAGAGGGTTTATGGTTATCTTCCATCATTATCTTATGCATGCACAAAGAGGGCTTAATGCCAACAAGGTCATCAATGGTGTATCCTATTGCCTTTCTATGCAATTTCAATTCATTCAACAATCTATTAAGCTCATCATCATTTAAAGATGTATTCACAATCACCGGATAAGTAGAATTTGAACCAAGGAAAGCATACTTTAAATGAGAAGGAAGAGGCTTAAGATCAAGTTGAGGAGGACCTTTTTCGGTTGGAGCTGATCCATACAATGTAGGTTGAGATGATTGCAAAGCCATGGAAGCCTCCTTGAAGTCCCTTGATGATTGCTCACAATCAATTGGTTGATGCTGAAAAGACTCAGGAAAATCGGCCCAGTCAGAAAAATCGGCCGATTTTCCTGAGGGTAGGTCGATCTGAGTTTCTGTTTTTGCAGAACTGGACGAAACTTCAGCACAAGGCCAAAAATCGGGCGATTTAGCCCCTCCAGTCCGATTTTTCTGCCTGCTTCTCTCTTCCTCTAGCACTTCAAATCCAACACTTGGTAGCTCGTCCAATGCATTCAAAGCCTTGATTACTTCATTGCTACTCTCCTCAACTCCTTCCTCCATCAAGTTTGAGCTAAGAACCTTCTCAAGTGGATCCTTGAGCAAGATTGAGCTCACAACCTCTCTAGACTCCTCTTCCTCAACTATGTTGAATACATCTTCATCAAGGGTTGGCCCTTTCATCATTGTGGACAGCTTGAACTTGATGTTTTCTTCTCCAATGTTGAAGGAGAGAGTCCTATTCTTGCAATCTACTAGACATCCGGAAGTAGCTAGGAAAGGTCTCCCCAAGATGATAGGAACCGGATAGTCCGCCGGGATGTCCAAAACAACGAAGTCTATGGGCACATAGAACTTCCCTAGTTGCACCGGAATGTCTTCCAATATTCCAACCGGATGAGTGATTGAGCGGTCCGCCATGTAAAGGGTCATCTTGACCGGCTTTGGCTCTCCTAGCCCAACCTTGTTGCAAAGTGCAAGCGGGATGATGCTTACACTTGCCCCAAGATCACATAGGGCATCATACTTTACTTCTCCTACTCCGATTGGCACACAAAAGGATCCTGGATCTCTTAGCTTAGGAGGCATCTCCTCCTTCATCATTTGAATCAACTCCGAGGATCTCTTTGTCATCCTTATCTCCCCATACTCCTCCAACTTCCTTTTGTTGGAGAGTATCTCCTTCAAGAACTTGCCATATGCCGGCATTCCTAAAATAGCATCCATGAACGGAATGTTAATATGCAATTTAGACATAAGTTCAAGGAATTTACCAAAGTGATTGTCCAAGCAAGCTCTTGCTCGTGATTGTAGGAACGGTAGTGGCGGTTTGTATGGAGGCGGTGCCACATAAGTTGGCTCAACATCCTTGCTCTTGCCTCCATCTTCTTGCAATACCTCTTCTTCATTCACCACTTGCTTCCCTTTAGCATTCTCCTTGGGCAAAGGATCCTTCATGCTCAGCCCACTCCTTGTTGTAATAGCCAACACTTGGCCTCTTGGGTTTTCTTCGGTTCTTCCCGGAAGCTTCCCCGGATCTCTATGAGCTTCACCCGCCTTTTGCAACACTTGTGCTTCCAAAACCTTTTGAGCCTTGAAAATAGAAGTCACCGTGCTCTCAAGACCACTCAACCTTCCAAGCAATTGCTCAAACATCATTTCGGTTCTATCCTTTGGAGGTTGAGTAAATCCGGATGGAGGTTCTTGTGAAGCTTTTGGTGGTGGAGTTGTGCTTGTGGAAGCGGGAGGGTTCAAGGCTCCATCCGGGTTAGAGTAGGAAAACCCGGGATGGTTGTGGTTGGGCCGGTAATTGTTGAATTGCCGGTTGTTGTTGAAGTTCCTTGGGCCTTGGTAGTTGTTGTAATTGCCCCTTCCCATGTAATTGACATCTTCCTCTTTGGAAGACAAATTAGCTTGCACTTGCACTTGAGGAGTTGCTTGGTTCTTCAAAGTTGTAGCACACAACTCTCTCAAAGACTTCAATTCATTATTGATGGCATCAAGCTTGAAGTTGCTCATGGTGACTTCCACAAACTCCCAAGCATCATCTACATTCTTCTCCATAAAAGTCCCACCGGAAAGAGATTGGAGCTTGAATTGGCTATCTTCATCAAGTCCTTTGAAGTAGATCTCCAATAGCTCAATTTTTGGTATACCATGGTGTGGACAATCTAGGAGAAGATCTTTGAATCTCTCCCAAGACTTGAACAAGCTCTCTCTATCCTTCATCACGAAGGCATTTATCTTCCCTCTTAACTCGGTAGTCTTGGAAGGTGGGAAGAACTTAGTCAAAAACTCAGTTGTCATCTCCTCCCAAGTACTAACTCGCACTTGTGGAATAGATTGATACCAAGCCAAGGCTTTGTCCTTAAGAGAGAAGGAAAAAGCCCTAAGCTTATGGTTGTTGCTCTCCAATCTTGGCGGTCTAAGAGTCTCCATCAAAATCTCATAGTTCGTCAAATGTTGATGAGGAGACTCTCCTTCCATCCCTCCAAATTGATTATGCCGGATCATTTGTAGAACTTGAGGGCGGAGCTCGTAGTTGTGGGTTGCGGGATCTCCTAAGTTCACACCCGGACGGTGTTCTCTTTGTGCCGGATCCATACGTCTCCCTAATGTTTGTGGCTCTTCAATAGCAATGGGCACAACCCTAACATTCGCCGCCGGCTGCGGTTGTGGTGGTGGAGGAGGTGGAGGTTGTTGACGATTAAGCTCTCCTTGTACAAGGGCTTGCCTAATCTCATCAATCTCCCTCCTACTTGCTTCTTGCCTCTCATTGGCAAGTCTCCTTTCTTCCTCCAAGAGCTCATCTCTTAGCCTTATTTACTCTAAAGCCTCATCCAATTCAGCTTGGAGATCTCTTCCGGCCATCTCTTTTCCCTTTTTAATGCTCTTGGATCTAGATCTAAGGGTTTTCTCCGGTTCGGGATCGAATGGAGCTAAATCCTTGCCACGAGATCTTCGCATACACCTAAAGAGTAAGAGATGTCCTGAAAAGCAAAGACACACATCAAAAGAGATCAAAAGCAACAAGAAAGATCTACACTATAAACAATCACAAAATAGACTCAATCTAGACCTAATCCCCGGCAACGGCGCCAAAAACTTGTTACGCTCAGGATGTGTGTGATACGCAATAGGTTTTAAATTTATACTCGTTATATTTATCCTAACTCCTAGTGAACCCGCAGTGTACGGGACGTTTGTAGTAGGGATAGTATTCCGAGGTCGAACACAAAGACTAAGGTGAAATCAAGTCAAACAATGGTCATAGATAGTGTGGATCTAGTTTAAGAAAAGAGAAAGGAACAAAGAAATGAAAATCTCGATATTTTTGGTTGGTTTTTGTGGTGATCAAGCAAGGATCACAAATCAAGCAAGGTAATAAAACAAACTAACGTCTCAAGGTAGCAAAATAAACAAGTGACACAAACACAAGTATATGATCAAGAGAGAAAAGTGGATTCTAGAGGTCAAGATTTCCGGTTATGACATTGGACTCAAGGTTCTAAGGATTCTAAGGACAAGCTGCGGTGTTGGGGAAGAGTGTTTAACTAATGGAAGCAATTACCGGGTAGGTCTCTCACTTCACTAGTCCCGCATCAAACTCCTATTACCGGGTAGGTCTCAAGGGGTTAAATTAGGGAATTCTACATAAACCGGATACTACTCAAGGGGTAACCCTCTCCTTACCGGGTAAGTCTCGGAATAGGGAAGTCTCAAGCAACAATCCTAGCACACTCGATCCAATAGCGGCTTATGAGGCTCACTACTACCTAGTATTCATGATCTTAGGTATCTAAGGTCGGAAATCATCGGGTAGATCTCTTCCCTCACTTAGATTGATAGCATTAGGTGATCCTAAGCTAAATTAGGCTTAATAAACACTAGGATTTAAACAACCAAATACCCTAACATACAGATTCATCATTTAAAGAGCAACAGGAGAATAAATCGGATGGATCTTGGCTAAATCGGCCGATCTGGCTGATGATCAGGGCGATTTTTCCTCCTAGTTTGGGTTTCATGCATACAAATTATCCTAAACTAACATATAAGTCCATTCTATTATCACCCTAGCCATAACCATCAATCCATCACTCCAGAATCACAATAAACTAGCCAATAGTATGCATATTAAGATCCAAAATCATCACACAAGCACAAATGGTTTTCATAGATGGCTGATGAAAGATGAGCAAGTTAAATCAATAAATCTCAGCTGAATCTAAGTTTAGCAAGACTTACAACCCTTAAAACGAAGTTCCAAAACGTTCCTAACAATCCTTGCAATAGTTCTTCAATCCAAGACTCCAAAAATCACTCAAAATCACTCAAAACCTTTCTATCACTCTATGTTTGGTGTTCTTCTTCTTCCTTCAATTTGAGAGAGTTTTTCTTCCTCCAAATCTTGCCTCCTATCCAATGAGCTGTGAATGAGAATGTGGGAGAGGAGAGATGCTCAGCAACAGCTTGCAGGACCACTTATATTCTCCACCAAGAGCAAGGCAGGATCAAGAGATCGTGGGACACGTGGCTTAAGCTGTCAAAGGCAGGAAAATCGACCCAGAGGAATAAAACGGCCGATTTTCCTGGCAGTTGGTCCGATTTTCTTCAGCAGAAGCATGCTATGATCGTCTAGCCATGAGTTGCTCCATTGCTTGCACCAATAGTGGTCTTTGTGTCCTTTGTTGCTCCAATTATGCTCCTTCAAAGCTTTGGATGTGTACCACCATGAGGCTTGCCCCTCGAATGTATCGATTAATGTCCAATAGATCCCCGAATTACCTACAAAACCGATAAAAGGTCGTGTAGACGTCTTTTCTAGAAATATGCATGAATTGAGCGAAAACGTCGTGAACCAATGTCAAACCGTCCATGAATAACGGGAAAAACTATCTAATTAAGTGCCTAAACTAACGTCATAAATCACGTTATCACTTTTCTTTCACTTATTTTTGATACAATGGCATTGGTGTACATAAGCCGAAACCTTGGTGATTAGCCGTCCTCGGGCTTTTTCTATTTTTCGAGGTGCATCCACACCGGGCACACATACCAAAGCTCGTTAGGACTATCGGTTTATTTGACTTTGGCAAGGCACAAACACCCGATTATGTGAATGGTGCCGAGTTACTCGTCATTTAAACCAACGTCCCCAAACCTATATTTTTGTCTACACTTTCACAACAATTTCAGCATTTCATTCGTAACATTCTTTCATCAACATCTTCACCCCACACTTGCTTTTCACACACTCAACACACTAACATGCTCCTATTCCCGGATGGGTCAAAAGAGGTCAAAATTTATATCAATTGAGGTGCTCAAACATCATGATCAAGATGAGAAGTAGAGAAAGATGAATTGCCTCATTCATTCCTAGATGATGTGTAAGAACTAGCATGTAATTTTGACTTTCAATCCTCAATCTAATCAAGGCAAGCATCATAATCACAAATCATTCATGGGATTCAAGATAAGTACTTCAAGTCCACATATGCATTCATCTATTCAACACACAAGGCTATCCATAGCCAATTCACAAGACAATTTCATCATAAGGATCATTCCCAAGCTTAGAAGCACTAAATTTTTTTAAAATTTTCTCATTTTTTTTGGAATTTTCGAAATATCTATGTACAATGCAAGACATGTGACAATATTAAACTATCCTAGATGCTAATCATGCAAACCCCACCCCATACTTAGAAACACATTGTCCCCAATGTGGCATTCAAGTAAAGAAGAGTGAAAGAGGGTTCTCACAATGTAAAAATGGTTTGCTTTGGTATTTGGGATTACTCGAGTGGATTGATGGTGGATGATCCTATCAACAATGGTAGAGAACTCTAAGTGTTCATCATGGCGTCGGGACCCGCGCTAGGCACCGCTAGCCGTCCAAGTTCCGCGTCCGCTCCACCCATAATTGATGAGGGACTCATCATCATCATTTACATACCATGCAAGGTTTCCATGCTACCAAGAGTCTAGCATACACACAAAGCACACCAAACACACAAACACACACAAATCAAAACAAAAACAAAAACGAAAAGGGAAAAACGTTACCAATGGGTTGCCTCCCATCAAGCGCTTCTTTAAGGTCATTAGCTTGACCAAACTCGGGGGTGTCTCACTCAAGGTGAAGTGGGGCAATCATGTCCACCGGAGCTCCCGGGATATACTTCTTCAACCGGTGCCCATTCACCTTAAAGTCTCCACAATGCTCCCCTCCTATCTCTACCGCTCCATGGGAAAATATCTTCTTCATCACATAGGGACCGGTCCACCTGGACTTTAGCTTTCCGGGGAAGAGCCGCAGCCTTGAGTTGAAGAGAAGGACAAGGTCGCCTTCACTCAACTCCTTTGGGATGAGGCGCTTGTCATGCCAACGTTTGGTCCTGTCCTTGTAGATCCGGGCGTTTTCATAAGCATCCAACCGGATCTCCTCAAGAGCGTTCATGTCTAGCAACCTCTTCTCTCCGGCCTCCTTGAGGTCAAAATTCAACCACCTTATAGCCCAATATGCTCTATGCTCCATCTCTACCGGAAGGTGGCAAGACTTGCCATAGACTATCTTGTAAGGAGTGGTGCCAATCGGTGTCTTGAAAGCGGTTCTATAAGCCCACAAAGCATCATCGAGCTTCATAGCCCAATCCTTTCTCGTCCTAGAAACCGTCTTCTCAAGAATCCCCTTTATCTCCTGGTTGGAGATCTCCACTTGGCCACTAGTTTGGGGATGGTAAGGTGTTGCCACCTTATGAGTCACCCCATACTTAGCCAAAAGTGTCCCAAAATTCCAATTGGTGAAGTGCTTCCCTCCATCACTTATGATCACCCTTGGTTTTCCAAACCTAGGGAAGATCACTCGGTTGAAGAACCGCACCACAACCTTGGCATCATTTGTGGGAGAGGCGATTGCCTCCACCCACCTCGAAACATAGTCAACCGCCAATAGGATGTAGAGGTTACCACAAGAAGAGGGGAATGGTCCCATGAAGTCCACACCCCACACATCAAATATCTCTACCTCTTGTATGTTGTTCAAGGGCATCTCATTCCTCCTCGAGATGTTGCCCGTCCTTTGGCAAGCATCACAAGCTACCACAAAGCTTTGCACATCCTTGAACAAACTTGGCCAAAAGAAGCCCGATTGCAACACCTTAGCACATGTCTTGTGTGAGCTAGCATGCCCTCCACATGGCAAGGAATGGCAATGGCGGATCACACTCTCTACCTCATCTTCCGGTATGCACCTTCTAAAGATTCCATCCGGCCCTCTCTTGAATAAAAGTGGTTCACTCCAGTAGTAGTGCCTCACATCTTTGAAGAACTTCTTCCTTTGGGCATATGACAAACCGGGAGGCACTTCCTCACACACAACATAGTTCACAATGTCGGCATACCGTGGCTCACTTCCTCTAGACACTTGGAATAAGCACTCCTCCACCATTTGCAATTGCTCATCCCGGAATGAGTCATCAATCGGGATGTCATCTCTCTCAAGTTCCAATGGAGGTAGTCTACTAAGGTGGTCCGCCATAGAGTTTTCGGACCCCTTCTTGTCCCGGATTTTCAAATCAAACTCTTGAAGAAGAAGGATCCACCGAATCAACCTAGGTTTGACATTCTTCTTTGTAATGAGATAACGGATCGCAGCATGATCCGTATAAACAATGACCTTCACTCCAACAAGATATGAGCAGAACTTCTCAAACGCATACACAACCGCTAGCAATTCCTTCTCGGTGGTAGCATAATTGAGTTGGGCATCATCTAGCGTCTTGCTAGTATAATAAATGGCATTTGTACGCCCATCTTTCCTTTGCCCCAAAACAGCCCCAACGGCTACATCACTCGCGTCACACATGATCTCAAACGGTAAACGCCAATCCGGAGGTTGCATGATAGGTGCGGAGATCAAAGCATTCTTCAACCTACAAAAAGCTTCAAGGCAATCCTTGGAGAAAACAAACTCAACATCTTTCATTAGTAGGTTAGTAAGAGGCTTAGAAATTTTAGAGAAATCTTTAATAAACCTCCGGTAAAAACCGGCATGCCCTAGAAAACTCCTTACCCCCTTCACCGAGGTAGGTGGTGGCAACTTCTCTATCGTTTCAATCTTGGCCCTATCAACCTCAATGCCACGGTTGGACACCAAGTGTCCCAACACAATACCTTCACTTACCATGAAGTGGCATTTTTCCCAATTCAAGACAAGATTTGTCTCCTCACATCTTTTAAGCACTAAAGACAAGTTAGCTAAGCAATCATCAAAGGAAGATCCATAAACAGAAAAATCATCCATAAACACTTCCATGATATTCTCAATGTATTCAGAAAAGATAGCCATCATACACCTTTGAAAGGTGGCGGGTGCATTGCACAACCCAAATGGCATTCTCCTATATGCAAAAGTACCCCATGGACATGTAAATGTGGTTTTTTCTTGGTCATCGGGGTGGATAGGGATTTGGAAGAATCCACTATAGCCATCTAAGTAGCAAAAGTGAGAATGTTGAGCTAACCTCTCTAGCATTTGGTCAATGAAAGGAAGGGGGAAGTGATCTTTCCTAGAGGCCATGTTCAATTTCCTATAGTCAATACACATCCTCCTTCCCGTAACCGTTCTAGTTGGGATTAGTTCATTGTTCTCATTCGTCACTACGGTCATCCCACCTTTCTTAGGAACCACATGCACGGGACTAACCCACTTACTATCCGAAATAGGGTAGATGATTCCCGCATCTAGCAACTTAATGATCTCTTTCTTGACTACCTCTTTCATTATAGGATTCAATCTTCTTTGATGTTCAATAGAGGGTTTATGGTCATCTTCCATCAAGATCTTATGCATGCACAAAGAGGGCTTAATGCCAAAAAGGTCATCAATAGTATAGCCAATGGCTTTTCTATGCAATCTTAGCTCATGCAACAACCTAGCAAGTTCATCATCATTCATGCATGCATTTACAATCACCGGATATGTAGAATTATCTCCAAGAAAAGCATACTTCAAATGAGAGGGGAGGGGTTTGAGTTCGAGTTTAGGAGGACCTTTATCGAGTGGAGATGATCCAAATAACATTGGTTGAGATGAATCCAAAGCAAATGAAGGCTCTCCAAGGCTCCTTGAAGCTTGATCAACAACAAGGGTTGCTTCTGGGGAAACCACGGCCAACTCCACGGATCCTGGCACATCCACGGCCGTGGACCTTGCAAAGCTTGCTCTTCGGAGCATTCCAGAGAGTTCCACGGCCGTGGAAGCATCTCCACGACCGTGGTTCCTACAGGAACTCAACATACCCTCGTGGACTTCAAATTCAGCTCTTGTCTCCTTTTCTAATGCTTCCAAGGCCTTGATTTCTTCATTGCAAGCCTCCTCAACACCTTCCTCCATCAAACTTAAGCTAAGAACCTTCTCCAAGGGGTCCTTGATCAAGATCGAGCTAACAACTTCTCTAGACTCCTCTTGCTCGACAATGTTGAATACATCTTCATCAAGGGTTGGCCCTTTCATCATTGTGGACAGCTTGAACTTGATATTCTCCTCTCCAATGTTGAAGGAGAGAATTCCATTTTTACAATCCACCAAGCATCCAGAAGTGGCTAGGAAAGGTCTCCCTAAGATGATGGGAACCGGATAGTCCGCCGGGATGTCCAAGACAACAAAATCAATCGGCACATAGAACTTCCCGAGTTGCACCGGTATGTCTTCCAATATCCCAACCGGGTGAGTGATAGAACGGTCCGCCATGTAGAGGGTCATCTTGACCGGTTTAGGCTCTCCTAGCCCAACCTTGTTGCAAAGTGCAAGCGGTATGATGCTCACACTCGCCCCAAGATCACAAAGAGCTTCATACTTCACTTCTCCCACCCCGATTGGCACGCAAAAAGATCCCGGATCTCTTAGCTTAGGAGGCATCTCCTCCTTCATTGTTTGGATCAATTCCGAGGACCTCTTGGTCATTCTTACTTCTCCATACTCCTCCAACTTCCTCTTGTTGGAGAGTATTTCTTTCAAGAATTTGCCATATGCCGGCATACCTAAGATAGCATCCATGAACGGAATGTTAATATGCAATTTAGACATAAGTTCAAGGAATTTACCAAAGTGTTTGTCCAAACGAGCTCTTGCTCGTGATTGAGGGAACGGTAGTGGTGGTTTGTATGGAGGTGGCGCCACATATGATGGCTCATCATCCTTGCTCTTCCCTCCATCTTCTTGCAATTGCTCTTCTTCATTCACCACTTGCTTCCCTTTGTCATTTCCCTTAGGTAAGGGATCCTTCATACTCAACCCACTCCTAGTTGTTATGGCCAACACTTGGCCTCTTGGGTTGTCTTCGGTTCTTCCAAGAAGCTTTCCCGGATCTCTATGAGCTTCACCCGCCTTTTGGAACACTTGTGCTTCCAAAACCTTTTGAGCCTTAAAAATAGAAGTCACGGTGCTCTCAAGACCATTCAACCTTCCAAGCAATTGCTCAAACATCATTTCGGTTCTATCCTTTGGAGGTTGAGTAAATCCGGGTGGAGGTTCTTATGAAGCCTTTGGTGGTGGTGCTGCGCTTGTGGAAGCGGGAGGGTTCAAGGCACCATCCGGGTTAGAATAGGAGAACCCGGGATGGTTGTGATTAGGCTGGTAATTGTTGAATTGCCGGTTGTTGTTGAAGTTCCTTGGGCCTTGATAGTTGTTGTAATTGCCCCTTCCCATGTAGTTCACATCTTCCTCCTTGGAAGACAAGTTTGCATGCACTTGCACTTGAGGGGTTGCTTGATTCTTCAAAGTTGTGGCACACAACTCCCTCAAAGACTTTAGCTCGTTGTTGATGGCGTCAAGCTTGAAATTGCTCATGGTGACTTCACTCACCTCATATGCTCCCGTCTTTCTCACATCACTCTTCCTATGGGAGTACTTCTCAATCACTAAAGCTTGTTTCTCTACAAACTCCCAAGCTTCATCCACATGCTTTTCCATGAAAGTCCCACCAGAAAGAGATTGGAGCTTGAGTTGGCTATCTTCATCAAGTCCTTTGAAGTAGATCTCCAATAGCTCAATTTTTGGTATACCATGGTGTGGACAATCTAGGAGAAGATCTTTGAATCTCTCCCAAGACTTGAACAAGCTCTCTCTATCCTTCATCACGAAGGCATTGATCTTCCCTCTCAACTCGGTAGTCTTGGAAGGTGGGAAGAACTTAGTCAAAAACTCGGTTGTCATCTCCTCCCAAGTACTCACTCGCCCTTGTGAAATAGATTGATACCAAGCCAAAGCTTTATCCTTAAGTGAGAAGGAGAAAGCCCTAAGCTTATGGTTGTTGCTCTCCAATCTAGGTGGTCTAAGAGTCTCCATCAAGATCTCATAGTTCATCAAGTGTTGATGAGGAGACTCTCCTTCCATCCCTACAAATTGATTATGCCGGATCATTTGTAGAACTTGAGGGTGGAGCTCGTAATCATGGGCTGTGGGATCTCCTAAGTTCACACCCGGTCGGTGTGCTCTTTGTGCCGGATCCATACGTTGCCCTAACGTTTGTGGCTCTTCAATAGCAATGGGAACAACCCGTATATTAACCGCCGCCGGCTGCGGTTGTGGTGGAGGTGGAGGTTGTTGACGATTAAGTTCTCTTTGCACAAGAGCTTTCCTAATCTCTTCAATCTCCCTCCTAGTTGCCTCTTGCCTCTCATTGGCAAGTCTCCTTTCATTCTCCAAAGCTTCATCCCTTATCCTAATTTGCTCTAAAGCCTCATCCAACTCAGCTTGGAGATCTCTTCCGGCCATCTCTTTCTCTTTTCGAATGCTCTTGGATCTAGATCTAAGGGTTTTCTCCGATTCGGGATCGAATGGAGCTAAATCCTTGCCACGAGATTTTCGCATACACCTAAAGAGTGAGAGATGTCCTGAAAAGCAAAGACACAAACCAAAAAGAGATCAAAAGCAACAAGAAAGACCTACACTATAAACAATCACAAATAACGACTCAATCTAGACCTAGTTCCCCGGCAACGGCGCCAAAAACTTGTTTCGCTTAGGATGTGTGCACGCAAAAGCTTTAAATTTATAACTCGTTATATTTCTCCTAACTCCTAGCGAACCCGCAGTGTACGAGACGTTTGTAGTAGGGATAGTATTCCAAGGTCGAACACAAAGACTGAGGTGAGATTGAATCGATTAGTGACTAAGTTTAGTGAAGATCTAGGTTAAGAAAAAGAAATAAAGAAATGAAAATCTCAATGTTTTTGGTTTGGTTTTTAGATGATCAATCAAAGATCATAAATCATGCAAAGTAACAATCAACTAAACTAACAATTCAACACACACAAACAAGGTAAGCACGAGATGTGAAATCAAAAAGAGAGAAGAGCGGATTCTAGGGGTTGGAAATTCCGGTTATGGCATTGGACTCAAGCTATCTAATCATTCCTTGGATTACCTATAATATGTTGGGAGTGAGTGTTTCTATATTGGGATCAATCACCGGGTAGGTCTCATGGTCCGCTAGTCCGTTCCTAAGATCTCATCACCGGGTAAGTCTCAAAGAGTCTAAGGAATGGAATTATACACAAACCGGATGGTATTCTAGGGATCTAACCTCTCTTTACCGGGTAAGTCTCGGAAAGGCAAGTTTAAAACACCTAATCCTAGCACACTCAGTCCAATAGCGGCTTATGAGGCTCACTACTACCTAAGGTTTGTCATCTTCGGTATCTAAGAGTAAGAATTACCGGGGAGGTCTCTTCTAACACTTAGTTGCTAACAATAGGTCACCCTAGGATAGTTTTAACTCAATAAACACTAGGATTTCAACATCCTAACACTCTAGAACTTAGACTCATCTAATCAAACGAATCAGGCAAACCACGGGTTGTTCTACCACTTCCACGGCCGTGGACTGGCAAGAACAAACTGTGGACTCCAATAGTGGCTCGGTTCAAGTAGATGAATCATCCAAAGGCAAATCTAAGTCCATCCTATCATAGTCCAGCCATAACCCTCCTTTCCTTACCCTAGAATCACATCTATTTAGCCAACAACATTTATGATCACAATCGAAATCATCAAACATAAAATTATGGCTTCCATTTGCAAGATAATGAAGAGAAAGAGATGAACAAGTGAATCAAGTAAAACCAAGCTGAAAAGGAGATTAGAAAGACTCACAACCCTTCAAAAGAAGGTTCAATTGATTCTTACAACTCTAGAAAACGATTCCAATAATCTTCACTACAAAACCTATCAAAGACTAGCAATGGTGTGCTCTTCTCTTCTTCTCCAATGGAGCTTTTCTCCTCCTCCAATGGTAGCTCTTCTCCAAGCTTCCTCTTGAGACAATCTTCTTGTTGAGAATATGCTAGAGAGTGTGGATTTTTGGTTCTGAAATTTGATACTCTCTCAGCCTTGCAGGACCACTTTTTATACACAACTTTGCAAGAGTCGGCCATGAGAATCGTGGCACAGCTATCACAACCGTTTGGCAAAAACCATGGTCCATTTCCACGGCCGTGGAAGTGCCAGTGATCGTGGTTTTGGTGCCTCGACCTGCTTTGGATCATTGAGTCACGATTTGGTGCATGGCTTGCACCAACAAGGTCCCATGGGTCTTCCTTAGCCTCTAGCTTGCATCCCAATGAGTCCGAGGGTGTGTCATCTTGATGAACGATCTTCAAACGTATCGGTTAAGCTCCTAAATCTCCCAAAATACCTACAAAGCAACGCAAAAGTCCGTGTAGACATCTATCTCGACAAAATGCGTGAATTGAGTGCAAACGTCGTGAACTAGTGCTAAACCATGCATGGATGAGTGAAAAATCTATCTAAATGATTACCTAAACCTAAGTCATAAATCGTGTTATCATTCGGGACCCATTGTGAGGTCCCAACCCGTAACATTCCGAGTACCGCGGAATCGGGGTGTTACAAAAGTGGTATCAGAGCCCTAGGTTGACAACAATGGCACTCACAATCTTCTAAGGGCCGAATTAGGAATAAACGGAACCCCACGGGTTCTGACTTTTCGTTTTTGAAATCATATGCATGAGTCGGGATGGGATAGAATGTACGGGACCACCACTCCTTCCGCATACCTCGGCGACGTAGATTTCTGGATTTTATATATGCATATACTTATATAGTTATATATCTATATATGGCCTTAGGATGTTTTGGACTTGTATGTATCTAGTTATGTATATGGCCTTAGGATGTTTTGGGCTTATATGCCTTGGATGTATAGGTGATCATGCTTATCTTCATGCTTTTGGAAATTCTATTATATAAAAATTTTAAGTATTACATACCTTTTCATATATAAATAAATGCCATACGCTATCAGATGGCATGTACGAGAGCTACCGTATACGTAGGACCCGCCAGGGGTAGACCTCCTCTTCCTCCTGCCGCCCCGAGACGGGGATGAGTAGGGAGATATCCAGGCACGAGAGGTCGGGGATGTATCCCCATTGAGGACCTACCAATTATGAATCCGCCAGCAGCTGAGGTTCCCGTAGAGGACGTTGTAACACCCCAAATCCGCGGGACTCGGGATGCTACGGGTTGGGACCTCACAATGGGCCCCGACCCTTAGCTTGATAAAAATTTCATCGGATCTTGCAACAAGGCACAAATAAAGGCCAAAACAAAATACATTTTTGATGCAATGATAAGAAACCCGAAAGACAACAATAACAACGGACTTCATCCGAAACACAACTCCAAAGACCATAAGCCATACACACGGCCAACAAAAATACAACATACAAACTTCAAACATAAAATCAACCAAAAACCCTTCCTAAAATGTACAGACCCCGGCTACCAACTCTTCCGGATCTCTCGGCCGCGTTCCTAACCTACAAGACAATCTACAACAATCGGTATAAAACCGTTAGTTCATATTCGAAGCATTAGAATTAATGGGAAAGGCAGATGCACAACTAGAACACCGCAAGCACACAGCATACTTAAAAGCACACCAATCCGGTTTATTATTTTTATTATTATTAAGTCGTATCCCGTTCTAATTCAACTTAGGTTGTGACACGAGAGTCATCGAAACTCGCCTCGGTCCCTACTTACCGGCATTGAATGGTACTGATGCATCCAATCGTCTACCAGCACGGGATAGTCGCCGAGAACCTCCTAGATCTCGCGGGAGCTAGGCAAGTTGTCACCGCCCGTTATCATACACTTGGAACAAAATAATATAAAGGTCGGTATTCCTAATTCTAGTTTAGTTGTTATAAACAATAAACAATAAACACACCACCAAACACACATCAATGCTAATACAAGGAATACGAGCTAAGTAAGTCCGGAGACTTATCTCGTCACCCCACTCAACTCACAACACTCTCGCTTCCTTAGGGGAGGAAACCCATAACCTGCTCACAAGAAGATAACTATTTCAACAACAACCAACTCACAATAGAAGTCTTAAACTTCTATACAAATGATCTACGCAAGACCATTTGACTCTCAATTCTAGGACTGTATCCTAGAATTCCTCATGCTCACATCACACTCAACAGAAGCTAGAAGTCCTAAGACTTCTAAACCCTCGGATCTCGCAAGATCATAACTCACAACACCACTAGGATAACATGCCTAGTCCCAACAAACTCAACGGTAACAACACCATGCTAGGATAAGCATATCCTAGCTCATAACTCAACAACCATATACTCCAATTCTCAAACCTCACAAGCTTCACAAGATGACCTTAACACCTTAAGTCATAAAATATTTCACAATCCTAAAACACTCACCTAAGGTCCAAAGCCACTACTTGGCATTCTCACTAAGATTATGCTAGATCAGATGGAAATCGATCAACTGATGTCGACTTGGACTCGTTCGGCCCTTACGAGGTCGCTTCCAAACTTAATACCAAAACTAAGCAAGTTTAGTTCATACGCTAAACTTGAACGGAATATAGAATATAAATAAATCTAATGAAAACCCGTTTTCAAAAGCCAACGTTAAGACTCGTTAAACCCTTCCGGGGCAAAAAATATGAAATCAAACCACTTGGTCGTAAACCCGAAATTACAACTTGAATCATAAACCGAATTTAGAATTCGTAAATATATATTCCGGGCAATCTAAACAACATCATAAACTCAATGATAAAACTCGTTCTCAAAGCCAAGGATAACCAAACCGTTCAAATATTTTCCGGGAAAATTATACCAGTTTATAAATATGGGTCATCCTCAGCAAGTAAAATTCTGGGCCAATTCAATAATTAATTCCAGCAGGGTTAAGTTTGTAAATTTCCAAAACCAAGGCCAGAAAATGTAAATACATAATATGGGTTGATTTTTGCAATTAAACCAAAAGTAAGGGGGCCCGATTACAATTTTCAAAAGAGTTCTTCAACCCCGTAACAATGGTTGCTCAAGGAACAGAGGAGGCGGCGGCCTTGGCTGTTGGTGCCTCCGGTAAGGCAAATCAGGGGCGGCGTGGGTTCTCCTCCGACGACCTTAACAGGACGAGTCGAGGCGGAGCTCCAGGCCGGTCATTGCAGCAATCACAGTCTGCAGAGGAAGGAGATCGACGGACCCGGTCGGCACCGGAGATAGTAGCCAACAACGGAAAAGAAACCCTAGCGGAGCGGAGGCGGCATCGGAAAAAGGAATGAAGGAAAAAGGAGGAAAAGGATAAAATAAATAAATAAATAAATAAATAAGTAATAGAGGAGTGTATATATAAAAAAAATAATAACTCGATTAAACATTCGGAACGGGATCCCAGAATCGGAAATTTCCGAGTAAAATAAAATACGGAAAATACGTATATGTACACCAAAACAAATAAACACCCGGAAACATATTTTTATGTCGAGAGATATTTTTAAATAATAATAAAAAGAAATCTCGTGTTACGAAAGAATCAAAAATAGGAAGAAATAAAAACAGAGCGCACCCAAAAGAACGGGACGTTACAACAGGTCCTTCTAAAAATAAGTTTCGTCCCAAAACTTGCTAAACGCGGAACTCTCAACCCAACTCGTCTCGATAACCTCTCAAAACACTATAACGTGATAATTACGGCCCTCTAATCCAAAGTCTACAAACACATCAAGACTCGCAAGACATACGCATAAGAAACACACACATCATATCATGTCACAAATCAGATAAGTACAACCAAAGAAAGATCTTGGGACTAACCCGACGGTCCTATAGGTGTCGTTAAACATGCGTAAAACTCGACCAAAGATACTATCCTACGTCTTCCAGTTAGCCTCATCGGCTCCTCGTCTCGACTAGATCATCACAACGGACCACATGTCTCGAGTCATGTATGTACTACCTCGACTGATGCACCTGAACCCCGGGTGAACACCCTCTACTATCGGCGGTCACGCCTACCGGTAAACCACTTTCCCAACTCGCGCTAAGATTTAAAAAAGGTCCGATATATCAGCAACTCAACTTCCTTCTCGGGACTTTCACAATGCACCATTTAAATTATGTTTGTCTTTGATTTTCTCTAACAAAGAAGATCGAACTTCCAGCTTACACCGTCGGCTTTGCTTCTAGTCAAACCAAACTTTGATGCTACGTTTTCTCAATTCTTGTTGCAAGTTCTAAGTAATAAAGGAAGAACTTTACTTCACACTACTTCTACTAACAAGACACGTACGTTATTACTTTTAAATCGTTCCTCAATACTCAACAAGATCTTGTCTTGGCGAATCACTTTTACACTTCAAATCCATAATATATCGAGGCAATTTCAAAATAGTTGCACCAATGAATCTCTTCTTAACTCTTAACAACTCCATTGTCAATTCTCGTTCCACTCAAACTTCTTTGTCTTCCAAAGTAGGTTAGTCATAGATGGTGTTACCTTGGAGAATATCTCCACAAATCCGGTAATGACCAACACCTCTTAGAAAACTTTTAACTTCTTCCACGTCCTTCGGGGTTGCTGTTAGCATGAAATATTGTGATATTTTAGGCACGTTTTCTAAACGTATTTGATTCATATTGATAGTCTTTGATTGAACTTTGTGCATATGAGAGCTAGTATTACCTATATTGTCGATATGGATGTCTACACTAGTTCTATGTTGATTATAGGTGATTTGGAGCTATTTCCGAACGAAATCGAGCAAAGGAGAGTTGAGTTGATATGTCCATAGATTAAGGACATTCTTTGGAAGCAATTTGGAGTCTTAGATTGAGGAATGCACGAGTTAGGGAAGAATCACGTTCTTGCCCTAAATTACGCCCTAAAATACGGCCGTATTACAAACCACGTTCAGAATTACGGCCGTGGATTTGGAGTCAGAAATTCATGTTCATTCCAGGGGATTACACGGCCGTGGAACATATGTTGCAAACCGTAATTGTTTCCACGCCCTAAATTACGGTCGTGGAACACTTCCACGACCGTGATCTTGGCGAATCTTTTCGCCACACTTTGAAGCCACGGTCTTTTAAAGATTGGGCCGGGCCGACATTTGCCCTACACTATAAAAAGACGGACGAAGCAAGTTTCCGTCATCTTCGCTTAGCGGCATTTATCACCGCATACACCCCGTTTACCCTCATTCTTCGCCGCTTAGACACGAAGACGTTTTGCTTAGCTTGCTTGGAAGCAAGTGACATCTCTTTGAAGAGATCGAAGTTCGTGTTTGGAACCTCTCGAATCTCGCACTTTTGGTGGAGATTGTCGTGGAGATTTCCAAGAATTGCGGAAGATTGAAGTTCTTGGAAGATTTTGCAAGAAGATCTCTCTTCTTGATTAGGTTCGATTTGGAAAACGGATTGACATCCCGTTTTCTTTTCTTTCCTAGGGTTACGATTATTCGTTCTATTGTGAATCTTTGGACATCGCTTATTCTCTTTGTGACTTTGAGATTGAATTGAAGATTATTGAAAGTTCTTGAAAGTTTTCATCTTTTTATCTTTTAATTTTTGAATTGATATCAACATGACTATTATTGGCTAAAAACCCTTAACAATTCTAAGGTGAAGGGTTGATAGTTGTGGCTTAGATGATGATAGATCGATCGTAAACAGATTAGACCCTGAGAAGTTAGAGAATTATCGCCGACAAACCCTAAATTACGGGCTGTTCTTGAGTCCACGGCCGTGGAACCTCAAGAACTAACCGTGATTTTACTTCAGTTTACGAATCTGCTTTTACTTTAGTCTAAAGTTCAAGATTTGCTTTAGCTTAGTTTAGACTTGTCTTTTCTAGGTGGTAGTGAAGCCTCAACAACCTTTACCTCGATTGTGAGCCTCAACAACCTCAATCGGTTAAGTTAGTCTTGATCCTTGGATTATAAGTTTGGGTATTTGACACTAATTCTCGCCTCTAGAACCCTTCTATATTGAGCCTCAACAACCTGTATAGAGAGTGTCTTGTAGGTGAGTTATATAAGGTTTTTGGAACTTCACCGTACGATTACCTTACATTAGTATACCTTTGCATATCTCAACTCTGTCTTTATATCATTTAGTATATCTTGAATCGATTGCCACAATTAGATACCTGGATCTTTAGGATTGTTGTTTTCCCAATAATTTGCAAAACTCTCACATTTACTTGCTTGATAATCTGCAATCGAGTTCGTTCCCCCCAAATCCCTGTGTTCGATACTCTGGAATTCTTGCTTAACTATATCGATCCGTACACTGCGGGTTCGCTGCGGATTGTCTACACGGATCATGCTGCGATCCGGTACCTCCTTGCAAAGAAAGACGCGAAGCCAAGGCTAATTAGATGGATTCTTCTCCTACAAGAATTCGATCTTGAGATCCGCGACAAGAAAGGTTCAGAAAATTCTGTTGCGGATCATTTGAGTCGCCTCACACATCTAGAGGACGACCATCTACCCATTGATGACTCCTTTCCAGACGAACATCTACACATCATAGAGGAGTGCATCAACGAGATCTCCAAAGGTAACGAACCATGGTTTGCTGACTTTGTTAACTATTTGGTTTGCCAGGAGATACCGCCCGGACTATCCTACGCACAAAGGAAGAAGTTCTTTAAGGACGTCCGGGAATACTATTGGAACGAGCCTCTCCTCTTCAAGAGAGGTCCGGATGGCATCATTCGGCGATGTGTGCCGGAAGATGAGATGCAAAGTGTCATCCGCCATTGTCATTCACTACCTTGTGGAGGACACGCTAGTTCAAACAAGACTAGCGCAAAGGTATTGCAATCTGGATTCTATTGGCCTACTTTATTTAGAGATGTGCAATCCTTTGTTTCTTGCTGCGATGCTTGTCAAAGAACAGGCAATATTTCTAGAAGGAACGAGATGCCCCTCAACAACATCCAAGAGGTGGAGATTTTCGACGTTTGGGGAGTCGATTTCATGGGACCATTCCCATCTTCTTGTGGAAACCAATACATACTATTGGCGGTGGACTACGTTTCTAGATGGGTGGAAGCAATTGCTTCTCCCACAAATGATGCCATGGTGGTGGTTAAGTTCTTCAACAAGACCATCTTTCCGCGATTTGGAACACCAAGGACAATCATTAGTGATGGAGGTTCTCACTTCATAGCCCGTCGATTTGAAGCTCTTCTAGCTAAGTATGGGGTTACTCACAAGATCGCCACCCCTTACCATCCACAAACGAGTGGACAAGTTGAGATCTCAAATAGGGAGATCAAGGGAATTCTAGAGAAGACGGTTTCAAGGACTAGGAAGGATTGGTCCTTGAAGCTAGATGATGCATTATGGGCGTACCGGACTGCGTACAAGACTCCCATAGGAACCACACCATACAACCTTGTGTATGGGAAGTCTTGTCATTTGCCGGTAGAGCTGGAGCACAAAGCGTTTTGGGCTATCAAGTGGCTGAATTTCGGCATGAAGGAAGCGGGAGAGAAGCGTCTCCTAGACATCAACAAGCTGGATGAACTTCGCTTGAACGCCTATGAGAACGCTAAGATCTACAAGGAAAGGGCAAAGCGTTGGCATGATAAGCATATCATTCCAAAGGACTTCAAAGAAGGAGATCAAGTTCTCCTCTTCAATTCAAGACTTCGCCTCTTTCCGGGTAAGCTTAAATCCCGTTGGGCCGGACCTTTTCTAATTAAGCGTATTTTCCCCCATGGTGCAGTTGAAGTATGGGGTGAAGCTAGCGGAAGTTTTAAGGTGAACGGCCAACGACTCAAGAAGTACACGCCGGAACTCCAAGCTGAGGAGTTTGCGCCTACCGCACTCGAATAAGTGCGAGTTTGGTCTAGCTACGGACCTTAAACAAAGCGCTTCTTGGGAGGCAACCCAAGGTATTGCATTCTTATTTTTGTCTTCAATTCATAGACTAGTTTAGAATAGACGTTTTTGCTTTATTTTGCGTCGATTTCTTCCGGTATGTTCGTGTTTTTGGTTGTAGGATCGATGGAAAAGGAGAAAGGGAAGATAATGTCGAAGAAAAGTGACGAAATTTGGACTTTGAAGCTTTACAGAAGGTTCCACGGTCTAAATTACGGTCGTCATAGCTACAGTGGCCGTAATTCTCAAAAGCCTTTGAAAAATCACCAAAACCACGGGTCCGTACACTTCCACGGCCGTGGAACACCCCGACAGACCGTAATTTTTGGAAATTTTGCCGGCCACTATAAAACCCACATTCTTCACAAACTTAACCAAAATTTTCCCCATTTCCACGACCTAGAAACCGAAAACCCTCCACCTCTCTCAATTCCTCGTTTTCTAATCGTTTTCAACGATTCTTCGTCCTAAACTGCAGCAAATCCAACCACGAACAGAATCCAAGCAACAAATCGAGTGGAAATCGATCAACAAACATGCATTTTGGATTTTTCAATCCGAAAAAGAGGTTATTTCTTTCTTCTTGATTTTCGCGGATTTGGTTCGTTTTTGCTATAGTTTTTTAGGAAGAATTGATAAAAACCGGAAGGAATTAGATTAGGACTGCTTGTTGTGGTGATTGTTGGTGAATTTGCTTAGATTCACGAGTTTCTGAGACGAACCACGGTCTCTGGGTAAACCACGGCCGTAATTTCCCAAGAACAGACCGTAATTTTTCTGAAAAATGGACTTTGTGAGGAGAATGTCGGGAAGGATAAAGGAGAAGAAAGGAGAGCAAAGTAAGAAAAGGAAAGGAAATCCCTCCACCTCTAGGGCACCACCACCCTCATCTCCCTCACTACCATCCTCTCCTTCACCTCCATCCTCACCCCCTCACCCTAGCATTCCGACCATACACGAAAACCACCTTGCTGCATTTGAGAAGATACAGAAGAGGACAGTGATAGGTCCTAGGTACTTGTTGTTGGAGGATCTACATCCTCTCAACATTGTGGATGATCTTACATGGCTCTTGGATAGAGCCGGGTTGCTTGTCTTCACGAACATTCGTGAAGACGCCTATGAGGAGATTACCCGAGAGGTTGTGACATCCTTTGAGCACAGCCACGTTGATAGGACCGTCTCCTTCCGTCTCATGGAACAGGACTATCAGTTGAGCATTGTTGAGTTTGGGACCATTTTCGGGTTCCATGAGACCTATAACGGTCGATTTCCGAGCGGAGTTTACCCCAAGGATTTTTGGGAGGAAGTAGCCATGATTTACGCCGACGAGGACCGTTGGCAACCCGCCGATACCAAGGCTAGATTGATGTACCATCTAGCCTTGAAGATAGATCACCGTGTTCTTTCGGAGTGTCTCTTTCCTAGGACGGAGACGCCCCAAAAGATCAAGACGGATGAGCTATTCTTGCTCTATTGTATGCTTTACGGTCGCCGTGCAGATTGTGCCACTCTTTTGGCGGCTACGATGAGTAAACTGAAGAACAAGAAGAAGGGGAACATTGGATATGGTGGGATAGTGACCCACATTGCTAGGACGTTCGGTGTTGATTTTTCTGCTTGCACCCGTATACCGGCGGTTCCCTTAGGGCTACATGCTTTTATGGTTAGGGGACTCATCTTCCCCACACATGGAGGTCCGCCTTATGCGGGCATGCCTTGGGAGACTAGGACGGGTAGAGGGATTGAGTGGCTGCCGGAGTATTCCATTGTGGCGGGACGCCACAATTGGAAGGAGACGTTCGCTGCGATGCATGCGAACAGGCTAGTAGCTCCCCCTTACGTTCCACCACCGGTTGTGGATGAGGAGGACATGGGAGATCAGTACGAGAGTGGTGGAGGAGCGGAGCAGGAGTTCGGCACGTTTCCGGATCAGCCGGAGGCGGCCCCGGATGTACCTAGGCGCTCTCCACGTCCAGCTAGAGCTTCAGGCTCGTCATCTCGCCGCGCCAGCGTGAGTGAGAGGCCCACGTGAATGACTACACCTCCCACTTGGTACGACACCCCCCCCTGCATGGTCCACGGCGCAGCCAGCAGCACCACCACCGCCACCAGCACCAGCACCATCCGATGCTCCATCATGGTACAGTCACGCCCCGGGATGGTACGAGCAGATGCCGGATTGGGCTACCGGACTTTCGGAGAGAGTCGGAGCGCTAGAGATCCGGGCGGATGCTAGAGATGGACGCTTGGACGACCTTGACCACATGATGAGGGACGTCTACCGCCAGCAGTTTGGGCGGTTCTATGATCCGAGTTTCTCTCCATTCCCACCCCCGCCGGCGCCGCAGTGATTGATGCATGATCGTTGTTTTAGACATTCCCGCCACCATTTGTGAGTTTCCTTTTTCTTTTCTTTCTTTTGTTCTTTCTTTTGAACATTAGGGACAATGTTCGTCCTAAGTATGGGGTGGGATGTACTAAATGTTTGTAATAACTCTACTCTCTATGTTTGCTTCATTTGAGACTATCGTTGCATCTTCATTATGTGTTACACGTTTCCTTATTGCATTGCATGAAAAAGAACTTGAAAAAACCATAAAAATTGAAAAATTTTGAAAAATTTTGTGCTTCTAATGAATTGAGATGATTTCCATGATAATCACTACTTGTGAATTGAGTTTGATGACAATTGCATGCTTAAAAGGATTGTGAATTGAAAAGAACTTGAATGAATGAATTTTACCTCTTTTGCAAGTTTTATAATGTGAAGATGTTACCTAAATCATGCTAGAAAATTGAAGTTGAAATCACATCATAAGTTCCTATACTTCTTGTTGAAATGATTAAGGCAATTCGATACTTTCTTTCTTCTTTCTTTGATCATCTAGCTCCTCATTGAAATATTAGCCTCCCTTACCTATCCGGGAATTTGGAGAAGTGAATGAGAAAAAGGCATGTTTGATGTGGGAGGGCCATGAGAGCAATTATTTGCAATCAATTGAATAGAAAGAAATTATAGGTTTGGGGAAGTCAATCATGACGATGAGTAACTCGGCACCATTCACATAGCCGGGTGTTTGTGTCTTGCCAAAGTTGGATTGAGCGATATTCCTAGCGGATTATGGTATGTGCGCTAAGGGTTTGAGGCATCTCTTGAAAAAAATTGAGAAACGCCGATCTCCTAGGCTTCGGTTTTTGTGCACCTCTATCCATAACTCCAAAAGTAAAGTCGAAAAAGAAGAGAGCGAAGCTCTAAGTTGAAGTGTTGCGGGAACCGCATAAGAAGAAGAAGGTAGTTGTCCACTTTCCCGGATTTATGCACCACTTCCCCTTAAAGTTTTCCCTTTCCTTCCATATTCTAGACCTTTTCTTTGGAAGTCCTTAAGAACAAAAGAATGTTATATGACTTGGTGATCTAAATTGAAGTTTCTTGAGATTGATTTTGTTAATGTTTGAAGGTTATAATGCTTGTTTAGAAGTTAAGTTGGTTCATGAATTCTCTTTGCTTTTTACTCTTTGATTAAGTGTGTGAAAGTTTGAAAAACGATTGAAGCAAGGTTTGAGAATGATCTATTCTTTAGAAGTCACATTCATCCAAAAGAAGGTACACATATTTCATCCTAACTCTTGTTTAAAGCTTTTTGAAAGACCTTGCTTAGGGACAAGCAAGTGTTAAGTATGGGGTTATTTGTTAGCATGAAATATTGTGATATTTTAGGCACGTTTTCTAAACGTATTTGATTCATATTGATAGTCTTTGATTGAACTTTGTGCATATGAGAGCTAGTATTACCTATATTGTCGATATGGATGTCTACACTAGTTCTATGTTGATTATAGGTGATTTGGAGCTATTTCCGAACGGAATCGAGCAAAGGAGAGTTGAGTTGATATGTCCATAGATTAAGGACATTCTTTGGAAGCAATTTGGAGTCTTAGATTGAGGAATGCACGAGTTAGGGAAGAATCACGTTCTTGCCCTAAATTACGCCCTAAAATACGGCCGTATTACAAACCACGTTCAGAATTACGGCCGTGGATTTGGAGTCAGAAATTCATGTTCATTCCAGGGGATTACACGGCCGTGGAACATATGTTGCAAACCGTAATTGTTTCCACGCCCTAAATTACGGTCGTGGAACACTTCCACGACCGTGATCTTGGCGAATCTTTTCGCCACACTTTGAAGCCACGATCTTTTAAAGATTGGGCCGGGCCGACATTTGCCCTACACTATAAAAAGACGGACGAAGCAAGTTTCCGTCATCTTCGCTTAGCGGCATTTATCACCGCATACACCCCGTTTACCCTCATTCTTCGCCGCTTAGACACGAAGACGTTTTGCTTAGCTTGCTTGGAAGCAAGTGACATCTCTTTGAAGAGATCGAAGTTCGTGTTTGGAACCTCTCGAATCTCGCACTTTTGGTGGAGATTGTCGTGGAGATTTCCAGGAATTGCGGAAGATTGAAGTTCTTGGAAGATTTTGCAAGAAGATCTCTCTTCTTGATTAGGTTCGATTTGGAAAACGGATTGACATCCCGTTTTCTTTTCTTTCCTAGGGTTACGATTATTCGTTCTATTGTGAATCTTTGGACATCGCTTATTCTCTTTGTGACTTTGAGATTGAATTGAATATTATTGAAAGTTCTTGAAAGTTTTCATCTTTTTATCTTTTAATTCTTGAATTGATATCAACATGACTGTTATTGGCTAAAAACCCTTAACAATTCTAAGGTGAAGGGTTGATAGTTGTGGCTTAGATGATGATAGATCGATCGTAAACAGATTAGACCTTGAGAAGTTAGAGAATTATCGCCGACAAACCCTAAATTACGGGCTGTTCTTGAGTCCACGGCCGTGGAACCTCAAGAACTAACCGTGATTTTACTTCAGTTTACGAATCTGCTTTTACTTTAGTCTAAAGTTCAAGATTTGCTTTAGCTTAGTTTAGACTTGTCTTTTCTAGGTGGTAGTGAAGCCTCAACAACCTTTACCTCGATTGTGAGCCTCAACAACCTCAATCGGTTAAGTTAGTCTTGATCCTTGGATTATAAGTTTGGGTATTTGACACTAATTCTCGCCTCTAGAACCCTTCTATATTGAGCCTCAACAACCTGTATAGAGAGTGTCTTGTAGGTGAGTTATATAAGGTTTTTGGAACTTCACCGTACGATTACCTTACATTAGTATACCTTTACATATCTCAACTCTGTCTTTATATCATTTAGTATATCTTGAATCGATTGCCACAATTAGATACCTGGATCTTTAGGATTGTTGTTTTCCCAATAATTTGCAAAACTCTCACATTTACTTGCTTGATAATCTGCAATCGAGTTCGTTCCCCCCAAATCCCTGTGTTCGATACTCTGGAATTCTTGCTTAACTATATCGATCCGTACACTGCGGGTTTGCTGCTTGATTCTAGTTTTATAAATTTAAAACTTATTTGCACACACCTCTAGGGGCGAACAGTTGCCATCCCAAGATAACTTGTCATACAACTCCTCTCTTCTTCGAGAGTAGACCAAAACATCTTATCCGGGCATTAGTAAGCCCATAGAGAATCTCTACAACTCGTAGTATCCATGCTTCGTCGGAAATGTCGTATTTGCAATATCCGCATCGATTCTCAATTTGTGACGAATTGACCATAAATCATTCTTAGAAGAGACTACCGACCCTTGTAACCGATCGAGTAGATCATCTATCTGTTGTGAGGGATACTTATTTTTCATTGTTATCTTGTTCGGCTCATTGTAATCGATGTACAAACGAAAATAACCGTCTCTCTTTTCGCAAACTGGTGTTCTCCATAAAAACTTCAAATCAAGAGTTTAAGATAATGTCTAGCATTCTCTATGGCATTTCACTAATTCTAATGAAATCTTATCACTAAGTTCTTGCAATGGCTCCTTCACTTGCTTCCACAACTCATGTCTCTACACAAGTGTTATTCCATACGGCGCCTTAGACATCAGAATTAAATCAAGCTCGACCTTAGTGGAAAAATCCACATTCTGACGTATTGGAATCCATGATATCTCAGGTTTTCGTCTCCCTTCTTTCGTCCTATAACATAAGACCGACACAACCTTGTCTTAAAACTTGGCAGGTGGTCATGGTACTAATGATCTACCCTGATTTGTTGGGGTGACATCCTTTAAACACGTGTATTGTTCCATATGTGGCTACAATGTCGACCGTCCTCTTTCAAAGATCCTTCATCTCCTATACTCGAGGGACTTGCTCGAGCCTTTTGACTCTTGAAGCAATGGCTTAAGCAATATTTCAGCTTAATCCCCCTTTTTACTTCGAAGGAATGGCGATAATATAATATTTCTTGGTCTCGCACATATGTTCAGTCACAAGGGTCTTAACTATAAGACTTAATCATGCCTCATAACCCTAAGCTTGCAGCGTTGCCCTAATCTAGGTCCTCCCTTTCACGCCATAGCCATCATGGCTCTTCCATGTGAGTCTAGAAACTTGGCTTATCTCTTGTCCGCGGTAACATATCTTCCGTTTCATACCACGCATTCTCCATATACTCCCGTTTACGTACCACCTCCATGAAACCTTACCTTCTTCTTGATTCACTACTTCCCTTTTACCGTGGTCAAACTTTAAAACCTCTAATCCGTGTCGTTCTCCCATATGCCAATTCCATGACCTGCAAATGTAGCATAAGGTCATCTGAATCCCTCTCTAAAAGGTCCGCTAGAGTTGCTTGAATTCATTCAACATTATTTGATTTAAGACTAATGCCCTTCCGTTGACGTCCTTCCTTACCATAGACATTGATCCACCGCGAATACTTTAAGCTCTTGTTTTCGATCCTCTAAATGCCCATAATCTTGTTTACTCATCCCCTCTACACTCACCAATAGACAACTCGCACCTGTGCGTTCTTAGTTGTCACCGCTTAACTTGTAATTGACCTACTCCGAAGTCAACGACTTATTATTCTACTACACTTCTCATGTTACCATTCTCATGAAGGCTACCCTCCTTGGGGTACTTTAACTTAAAATCTGTTAGTACTTTCCCCGTTCCATGCTTTCTTCCTCTTCCATAAGGTAACTATACTCTTTCAGGCCTTGGTGTTTTATATAACTCCATTTCAAAGGCTTAACCATTTTTTCCACGATGTCCTTTAAGTGCACCTTCTCATGTATTCTGACCTTAGTTATCATCCACCCGCGTTCCTGTTGGTTGGTATCTTAAGTCTTTCGATTAAAGCTCCTTGTTTCCTCTTTCACCTTCTTAAACCATCTTCTATATGCACTTCCTTCTTCTTGATGTTGCTTTTCCTTTTTACCATAACGAAAAACGGTTGACCCTCTTAAAGGCATTCTATTATGTGAACCTTCACCACATGATTCTTCTCGTAGTCTCACATATCCGAAGAAAGTCACCCACTTGGAATCTCGTAAAAATAGACGCTTCATCCTCTGATACCTCCATAAGCTTAACTTACGGGTCTCTTAAATCTTTTGTGATTGGTTCATCCACACCTCTCATCTCGACTCCCACGCCTAGGAGCTTCTAAAGAAAGCTTCACTTCTCGTAGTAGTGGAACACCGCCTTTAACCTTGTTAGAATGCACCTATCTCCTCCTCGATTCACATCTTTAGTTGTCCACGCGTCTTATTGAGGAACTTAAGTTTGTTATCTCTAATGGTCTCATTGTCATTCAATCATGGCTTCTTTAGAACCACTTCTACACTTTAATGTTGCTCCCGTCTACTTGTATTGCTTCCATCTTGATTCCTCTTAAGTTGTCTCGTGGTGTTCTTTTACTTGGTTGTCCTTCATTTACGTCATCTCTAATCCTCTTTTTCGACATCCTTTCAAAGGAATGTGAGAAACGCCATGGTACTCGTCCGAACGTAGCGCTCAAACTCGATACTTGAGCTTATTCTTCCTCGTATGAACGTTATCCCATGCCAACAATATCGTCCTAAAGGTGATGATATCTTACTATCATCTTTTCTATAAGGTCTCATACATCTATGTGCTACTATATATAATAAGTATCCATATATAAGACTATATAAGTCCTATGTCCACATTACTAGTAATACAACACATCCAGAAATCCATTACAACAATACAAGGTCCAAACATGCACTAAGGTCCACAAATATAACTATACATATAAATCAAGTTCATCATGCAACTACAATCTACATATACAATACATATCTACATATATACATATCCATATCAAACATCCAATAAACTAAGCTCCCGAGATCCTCGGAAGTAGTGGTGGTCCGTGCATTCTACCCCGACTCATGCATGTGATTTTGAAAACGAAAAATCATTATAAACTTAGAACCCTTGAGGGTTCTATTTCCCTCTATTCGGCCTTTAGAAGATTGCGAGTGCCATTGTTGTCAACCTAGGGCTCTGATACCACTTTTGTAACACCCTAAATCCATGGGACTCGGGATGCTACGGGTTGGGACCTCGCAATGGGCCCCGATCCTTAGCTTGACAACAATTTCACCGGATCTTGCAACAAGGCACAAATAAAGGCCAAAACAAAATGCATTTTTGATGCAATGATAAGAAAGCCGAAAGACAACAACAACAACGGACTTCAGCCGAAACACAACTTCAAAGACCATAAGCCATACACACGGCCAACAAAAATACAACATACAAACTCCAAACATAAAACCAACCAAAAACCTTTCCTAAAATGTACGGACCCCGGCTTCCCACTCTTCCGGATCTCTCGGCCGCATTCCTAACCTACAAGACAATCTACAACAATCGGTATAAAACCGTTAGCTCATATTCGAAGCATTAGAATTAATAGGAAAGGCACATACACAACTAGAACACTACAAGCACACAACATACTTAAAAGCACACCAATCCGGTTTATTATCTTTATTATTATTAAGTCGTATCCCGTTCTAATTCAACTTAGGTTGTGACATGAGAGTCACCAAAATTCGCCTTGGTCCCTACTTACCGGCATGGAATGGTACTGATGCATCCAACCGTCTACCAGCACGGGATAGTCGCCGAGAACCTCATAGCTCTTGCGGGAGCTAGGCAAGTTGTCACCACCCGTTATCATACACTTGGGCCAAAATAATATAAAGGTCGGTAATCCTAATTCCAGTTTAGTTGTAATAAACAATAAACAATAAACACACACCACCAAACACACATCAATGCTAATACAAGGAATACGAGCTATGTAAGTCCGGAGACTTACCTCGTCACCCCCACTCAACTCACAACACTCTCGCTTCCTTAGGGGAGGAAACCTGTAACCTGCTCACAAGAAGATAACTATATCAACAAAAACCAAATCACAATAGAAGTCTTAGACTTCTATACAAATGATCTACGCAAGACCATTTGACTCACAGTTCTAGGACCGCATCCTAGAATTCCTCATTCTCACATCACACTCAACAGAAGCTAGAAGTGCTAAGACTTCTAAACCCACGGATCTCGCAAGACCTTAACTCACAACACCACTAGGGTAACATGCCTAGTTCCAACAAACTCAATGGTAACAACACCATGCTAGGATAAGCATATCCTAGCTCATAACTCAATAACCATACACTCCAATTTTCAAACCTCACAAGCTTCACAAGATGACCTCAACACTTTAAGTCATAAAACATTTCACAATCCTCAAACACTCACCTAAGGTCCAAAGCCACTACTTGGCATTCTCACTAGATTACACTAGATCCGACCTAACATGATACTAATACTAAACATAACTAAATCGAGGGAAGAGATAATTACACGACGTCAAAAGACGGAAATCGATCAACGGATGTCGACTTGGACTCGTTCGGCCTTTACGAGGTCGCTTCCAAACCTAATACCAAAATAAACAAGTTTAGCTCATACGCTAAACTTGACGGACCCGGTCGGCACCGGAGATAGCAGCCAACAATGTAAAAGAAACCCTAGCGGACCAGAGGCAACATCGGAATCCGAGCGGCGGCGGCGTCTTCTTCCTTCGCGTCGGGTTGAGGTGACATCGAGGCGTTTCTCCTGAAGTCGGCTTGAGGCGGCAGCGAGATTTCAGAGGGGAAAGAGCCAATGGATTATTCAGAGAAGGAAAGGCGGCGGGAGCAGGTTTAGGGAGGAAGGAATGGCGTTCGGCTTGTTGGTGCTCCGGTCGATCGAGGCGGCTTCCTCCTTGATCCGGTGGTCCCTGGTGATGAAATCTTCAATCGATCCACGTAAAAATAGAGAATGGAAAAGAATGAGGAGAGAAGAGAGCTGAAGAGGGGAAGTAACAGAGCGAGATAGAGGTGAGATAGGCGGCTTGGGTAATCACCAGGTGAGGGAGGGCGAGGAGTCGGCCTGCGAGGCTAGGCGGTAGGCTGCAGATGGAGGGGAACAAGGGGGCGTGCAGGCTGTGGATGGAGGGGAAACGAGGAGTCGGCCGTCCTCCTTTCCTCTGTTGAGCGCATCACGCCAACACAGGAGGAAAAAAAACAGAAATAGAAAGAAATGAAGGAAAAAGGAGGAAAAGGATAAAAAAAATAAATAAATAAGTAATAGAGGAGTGTATATATCAAAAAAAATAACTCGGTTAAACATTCGGAACGGGATCCCCAAATCGGAAATTTCCGACTAAAATAAAATACGGAAAATACGTATATGTACACCAAAACAAATAAATAACCGGAAACATATTTTTATGTCGAGAGATATTTTTAAATAATAATAAAAAGAAATCTCGTGTTACAAAAGAATCAAAAATAGGGAGAAATAAAAATGGAGCGCACCCAAAAGAATGGGACTTTACACATGTCACGGAAAGCATCATTCCCGAGGCTAGGGGTAGGACAGTTGTGAGGTCCAGGGCATGTAGTTCCCCATCTACTAGGACCTATTGGAGCTGATGTGTTTTGAGGACTATGTATGTCGAGTTGAGGAGGCATTTAGGACGGGAGCACCACCTCCCGTACCACCAGCACTTGTACTTGCATCAGCGAGATCAGCTGAGGTCTCATAGAGGGTGACTATGGTTAGGGCCGCACCAGAGGTTGTTGCACCAGCATTAGTTGCACCCGAGCTAGTTGATGTTGTTAGGGCGAGAGATGAGCTGAGGTCTTTGAGACCTGATTCATGGTTGAAGGCTTTCAACCAGCAGCATGTACCCTACTTCGACATGAAAGTAGGATTAGAGGTGGAGCATTGGATTGGGCACGTAGAGTCCGCTTTAGAGGCCATCCATTGCCCGGAGGAGAGGCAGGTTGAGGTAGTCCAGACGCTATTCTAGGATCAGGCCCAATATTTGTGGAGGACAGTTAGAGGAGGTGTGACCAGGATGGATCAGCTATTGAGCCTCGTTAGGGAGACCTTTTGCCCGGATTCACTAAGGAGAGACAAATTCCAGGACTTCTTAGAGGCGGGATTTGAGGATGATCCAGTCATTGAGGCGATTAGACGATTTCGGTCAGAGTTAGCTTTGATAGGACCCGATGCACCTCCAGCAGACCATCATGTCTATCTCTTTTCCAAGAGACTAAGGGAGTCCACCCGCGCGTACCTTGCGGGATTCTGCTGTGACTCATTGGTGGAGTATCAGGACCGAGCTTCGGCATATGAGAGAGACCACCGGGTCCTAAGAGAGTTGCTCGGTCCGAGGGGCCGGACAAGAGACGGAGGGCAGAGCCCGCTAGTTCAAGAGTAGGAGCCCCAGGACATGGGGCATAGCCAGGTGCAAAGCCGTTCTAGTTCACAGGCTACCGCCCCGACATCTGATCGGGGACGCCAGTATTTCAATTGTAGAGGGTATGGATACATTAGGAATGCATGTAGGAAGCCACCCGTGGCTTGTTTCACTTGTGGCCAGGTGGGTCACCGAACTACTTTCTACCGTCAGGGCAAGACACAGTCACAACAGGGTTCTTCACCTGCTAGCGTGACAGAAGGTGTGCAGAGGCCGCGTCAATATCAGCCGTTGAGCCACCATCAGAGATTCCAGGGTCAGACTCATTCGCAGGGATCAGCCTAGAGTCAGGGCCTAGGTAGGGGGCATGGTGGAGGCACCACATAGGCTAGAGACACTCAGGCCAGGGTTTTCGAGCTGAGGAGCGTCGTTGATCCAGCGGCGTTGGTTGACACAAGTACTATTTAGATTCACGACTTTACTATCGGGTACTGTTTTATACGATATGCACCCTTCTTTTACCGTTGTTTGTGTAGCTAGGATTGACCTTAGTTACGTTAGAGGGGAGACCCTTCACTATAGGGTTACCCGACTAGTGTAAGGTTAGTGGTACCCGAGAGGTACCCGGTTGTTCCATTTGCTTGGAAAATCGTAATTGGTGAGTAGACTTCTATATCATGCACTTCGAGTGCATGAAGAAGACATCGAAGAGACGGAGAAAGGGGACCTCCATCTACCTTTTGGACATTAGTAGGAAGACCGCGATGGCCACCCCAAAGACGAGACGAGGTGACCTTTCCAAGGCGGGACAAGAGGAAGCAGAACTTCTATCGTGATCAAGAGAAGATGCATGGTAAGTTTGTACTAACAAATCGGATGTTGCATTCTTAGGACTCACATGGAGAAGCTATGCTAGTGATGACATTAAACGGGGAACTTGGATAGTAGTAACACGGCAAGCTTTGAGCTTATGACGTTAAATTGAAAAGAAACGAGCAAGATATTTCAATGGTTTTGAAGTGAAGAATTTCAACTAGAGTCCCCTACGAAGCATGCCGGCACGATGGTGAGGTTGTTCTTGTAATGCCAAGAGATGCATAAGGTGACCAACAAGAGGAAGAGAAGACCGAAGCTTGAAGTTGAAGGCCGACTTGAGAAGCACGGGAGGTATATGTAGTTAAGGATGTTAAAACCCTTACGATCAGATTGATGTTAAAGTAAGTCCTCCACCTACTCGGAGGAAGGGTACAAGCTTACATAAATTACAAACAACGATTCCCACATGTGGTCATGTCCTGGAAGGTAAAGAAGAGGATATCGCTTTATTTAGAGGCATGATTACGCCCTACATTCTGAACGCTTATAACAACCCCCGAGGGATGTGAAAGAGGTTTCAAGTTGCAGGATGTGCGGGTCTTTATCGGACTTGTGGAGAGTGATAGCATGTATTATAGTCTATATTTTGGGACTGGTTTAGACATTTTATCTTCATAAATCTGCATGTATGAATGTATATTCTTTCATTATATTGTTGTTTTGTTTACCTTTGCGGGAATCGAGATCTACACCTAGTTTCGTTGTAATTGTAGGTAAAATGGCACGTTTTGGACCGAAATGGAGCTAAGGAAGCTAAGGAGTCATTGGAGCTACATTCTAGAGCTTTGAGAAGATCTCAGGAAGCATGGAAATGATTAAGAAGATTGATTTTGGACCAAATTCGAGATGATTTACATTCAGCTGAGATTCACCTTGGTCAGCTACAGTACCACCTCGACCGAGGTGATCTTGAAGAGCGTCCCGACCGAGGCGAACACCCTGTCGCAGGCGAGATCTTTATTTTTATCTGAGATCTTTTATTTTTGGAAGGATGATAAGGAAGATATTATATTTGGCTGATTTATTTTAAGAGAGATGGATATATTTTCTAGGAAATTATCTTTTTAAGATATTTTATCTTTGGAAGATAAAAGGGTTGGATTTTCCACAATTCAGTCATCCTGAAATCTACGGATCACATGCTAAGAGTATCCAGCAATTGAGGGATTTTATGGAGTTTTGAAGGAAGTTTGAAGGAAGTATTGAAGGATTGAAGTTCAAGGAAGGAAGGAATCATAGTTGGAGTTGGCTTTTGAAGGAGTTTGTAAGACTTTCTTCGATTACTTTTGGTTTGTTGTCTTTGCTGATTTGTGACTGAGGAACGCTTGTTTGCTGATTGTTTGATTCAGTTACTGAGACCTTTTTCTTAAGGTTTTCTTGTTCGAATATTGATTCCTTTCCAATTAATTTGATTATTGTTATCATGATGATTGTTGGCTAAGTTTCTTATGCGATTCTAGGGTGATTGGCTGAAAGTTGTGGGAAAGACGATGATAGAATGATCTTAATCCCAGCAGGACCCTGAAAGCTCGAGTCTTTACCTTAACCCTAGAACACCTCGCTCAGTCATTGAACATTTCGGCCGGGGTGGAATATAACTGAGCGAGGTGACCTTTCCTGAACCTATTCTGAGTTAAGAATTTAAGTTTGCCAAATCCTATCCTTGTTATACCTTTCCTGGTTCAATGCAAACCTAGGATAAGACTTACCCGGTGATTCCTTTGTTTGTTTACCTAAGATCATAAGTGTAGGTAATAAAGGGTTAACCTTTATTGGGGTTTGAGTGTGCCTTCATCCCATCTTTGTGAGTTAGCTTGAGACTTACCCGGTAAAGGTTGATTCTATTCCCTTGGGTGGTGTGTTGGTTTGAGATTATAGTTCATTTCCTTAGTACCTTGAGACTTACTCGGTAATAGGAGCTTCGGTTTGGGATAGTGAGTAGTGAGACTTACCCGATAATCTATTCCCACCTTAGAAACACCTTCCCTTTGCAAACCTCAGCTTTGTCCGCGTTATCCTTTGAGATCTTGAGTCGGAACCACAATTAGATGCTTTAATCCCTAAAATCCGCATTTTCCCTTACTTGACTTTTACATCATCTTTGATTGCTTTAATTATAGTTATTTGTAATATTTGACAACCTGATTCCGTGCTTTGTTTCACCATAGTCCTTGTGTTCGACCCCTGGAATTCTTGCTTTTATTACAATTGATTCGTACACTGTGGGTTCGCATGTTGTTCAAGCATACTTCTTGGTATAAATTATTAAAGCTTGCACACACCTTTTGGAGCGAACAAAGAGATTCTCCAAAGTTACGCCATCAATGGCTAACCGATGCTAGAAGACGGAGGGTAGTATCTTTAGTCGAGTTTTACGCGGATCTAGTAGTATCGATAGAATCGAAGGGCTAGACCTAGTTCTTTCCATAGTTGAGATATGTGCATGTGTGATGTTATGTGTAGTTTGTGCCCCGCACGGGAATATGCTATAGGACCGGCTATATCTTGCGGGGTAGTCTGAGTAGTTGGTGTGTTTAGATTAGAAGGTTTAAGCCTTCTTAGTTTGCGAGTTAATACCTTGGCCTTCGGGATCGAGAAGTCCGAAAGTTTTCGGCTTTTTCTCCTTTCTTAATTTTATTTCCCTTTTGAGAGTTAATACCTTAGTTTGAGAGTTAATACCTTGAGAGTTAAAACGCGCCCCGTTTATTGGGCGCGTTTTTATATTTATTTTTTTCGGCTTTTATCGATATTCTATTAGTTATTTTTATTTTTTGTGTTATATTAAAACTATTTTGACATAAAATAGCTTCCCAAGTATATTTATATTTTTCTTTGGCTGATTTTCGGAAAAAGTCGGAAAGTTTTCGGGTTCGGGAATCCCGTTCCGAACTCTTTTGGATCGGATTAATTCTTACTCTCCTTTCTTTATTTTATTTCCCTTTTTTCTTTTGTTTGCTTTTTCTCCTTTTCCCGCTTCTCTTCCCAGTGATGTAGCCGACTCCTCATTTGCAGCCTGCAGCAGTGACCTCTCAATCTTCTGCCTCCCTTCTCTTCCCTTGGGTCTTTCACACAAGCCTACCTCAACCTCTCATACCTCTCAATCTCTTTCTGTTTTCCCAGTCAGGCCAGGAGCCACAACAACCAACCTCCTCAACCCTCCATCTCTTCGAGTCTTCCTTCGCAGCCGCACATATTCTCCAACGCCTCTGTGCATCACACTGGAAGAGAAGCCGCATAGATTTTGCAGCCGCATAGATCCAAACTAGATCTGCCTTGACTCGCTCTATCGCCGTCGGAGAGCCCTGCCACCACTCGAAGCCGGAGAAGCGCCCTGAGCCGCCTTCGTCTCGGCCTGTAAGATCCTAGATTTTTGCCTTCACCGCCCCTGCGCTGAAGAGTGCCGCCCCGCGGCCAGCCGCCTTTGCGGCTGTGAGATCCGCCCCTACGGATCGTGGGACATATCGCGCCGATCTGTTTTCGTCGTTTTATCTTTCTTCCATAGATAGAATATCCGATATTCTATCTTATGGGCCGGTTTCCTTGTTTTCTTTCTCACCCTAGAAGCCCTTTCCGTCTAGCGTTCCAGCCCTCCCTATATATTCTCTTTCTACTCTCCTTTTTCTAGTTCCTAGCTATCACCTTCAAACCCTAGAGAGTTGTAGCCGTCCTTGCTTCCTACAATCCCGCTGAACGTGTAAGTCATCTTTTTTGGTTCTTCCTCACGTTCCTTTAGCGCTGCATGCCTTCCCTTCTGTTTTGGTTTCTTCCTTTCGTTCTTTTCTTTCCTTCTTCTCCAAGGATCAAGCATGAGCCTTGATTCTTGTGGAGTGTTCCGTTGTTGACCCTTCGTTGTTCTCAGGCTCTCTGGAGTGGAGTCTCGACGTGTTGGAACCAAAGGTTCGAGCTTTGGTTGCCCTTGCTGTGAGATCTGTCAAAGAGAAGTCCGACAGTAGCTTCTAACGAAGATCCGCCCCTGCGCCTGCACAGAGCCGCCCATGCGCCTCTGTCACAGCCGCCCCTGCGCCTCTATTAAGCCGCCCTTGCGCATCTATCTAACCGCCCTTGTGGTTTCTCTGTTGTGACTCCCGTCTTTGGTCAGTTGCTTCCTTCCTTCCTTTCTTCGTTCCTTCCTTGGTTCCTTATGTTATTCCTTGTTCCCTTGAGTTGTTGTAAGACTAAGGTTGAGCCCTTAGCATGGGTTGATCTCTTAGAGATCGTTGAGACTAGAAGCTATAGACTTCTAGCAACCGTTTCGTTCCTGATTCGTGTTTCTTGTTCGTACAGGCTTTCCTTGCTCCTTTCCTAAGGGAAACTGAGTTTCCTTGTGTGTCGTCTGAGTTGTTGTTGAGCCTTTTGGGTTACCTTCGTGTGAGGTAAGTCCCTTGGACTTACTTAGCTTTATTTTGCGCACTATTTGAATTGTATTGGCTTGTTTGTGTTGTTTATCATGTTTATAATGGATAATTGGAAATAGGATTCACCCTTTGATAACCTTAACTGGCCCAAGTGTATTATAATCGGCGGTGACCACTTGTCTAGTTCTACAGGAGACTAGAATGTGCTCTTGCAACCCAGACCCGTAGGTAACGGATAGTACTGATCTATTCCTATTGGTACATGGAAGCAGAGGCGAGTTTCAGAAGATTCTCGTGTGACAAAAGAAGTTGAATTAGTAATGGATAACCTTAATGAAAGATAATAACCGGTTGATGTGTGAGCATGCTATGTGTTTTCTGTACCTTATGTGTGTTTGTGCCTTTACACTCTTGCTTATACCTAGAATGTTAGCTAACGGTTTATACCGTAGTTGTAGATGTTCCGCAGGTTCAGGATGCTGCTGAGTGATCCGGATGGTGTGGTCAGCCGGGGTTCCCGTACATTATAGGACGGGATTGGGTTTTGTTTCGTTTATTGTTTCCCTTTTGTTTTGACCCAATTGTGGAGCTTTTGTGTTTTCTTCAGTTTGAACCTTTGGTTTTATATTAAGTTTTGGTTTTCATTCGTTTGTGCCTTTGTTGTAAGATCCATTTGTTATTGCTACTCTAAGGGTTGGGACCCATTGTGCGGTCCTAGCCCGTAGCGCTTCAAGTTCTCAGAACTTGGGGTGTTACAATATGGTATCAGAGCTCTAGGTTGGCAACAATGGCACTCGAAATCTTCTACAAGTCGGATGAATAAATAAATAGAACCCGCAAGGGGTCTAACATTTTCAAAAGGGGGTTTTATTTTTAACCTTTTGGTCTGGGATAGATGTACGGGCGACCATCACTACATCCGCGGATCTCAACAGTGTAGTTTCTTTTGTGTTGGTCTTTATATGTGCTTTCTCTGGACTTCAGCTTTAGCTGTAGCGTAGCCTTATATCTATATATGTAGTCTTATATATCTATCCTTATAGCAGATGGCGCGTACTATAACTACATCTGCTATGGGGCGAGGAAGGGGTCGACCACCACTTCCACCTGCCTCCGTGGACGAGGGCGTGCAGGAAGACCTCCACTAGCTAGAGGTCGGGGCCAAGCCTCAGTTGCTGATCCGCCTATCGATGAGGCGTTTGCTGAAGAGGTTGCCGAGAGCAATATTCCTGAGGCTGGAAATGGGACCGCTGCTAGGTCTGGAGCACAAAGAGCGCCATCAAAAAAGTCCGCACGAGTGTCTATCAGAGCTTCTGCATTTCGCGACTATGTGCAGAGGGTTGAGGAGGCTATCAGGACTGGAGGACCAGCACCAGTGCCGCCAGTTCCTACGAGATCAGCTGAGGTTTCGTAGAGAGTTACACAAGTTGTTGCCCCACCTGCTGGAGTTGTTGAGGTTGTTAGAGCGCCGGCTGAGGGAAAAGAGTCAAAGCCTGACAGTTGGTTGAAGGCTTTCGACCAGCTGAAGGTTCCCGTCTTCGTGGGAAGAATTGGCTTGGAGGTGGAGCAGTGGCTAGGACAAGTGGATTCTGCCATGGAGACTATCGGTTGCCCTGAGGGACGTCAAGTTAACATAGCACAGACATTGCTGAAGGATCAGGCTCATTTTTTGGTGGAGAACCATTCGTAGTAAGGTCACCGGTTATGAGCAGATGAAGACAGTGATCAGGGATCGCTATTGCCCTGCAACCATGAGGAGGAATCATCTTCAGGATTTCCTTGAGGCTAGATTCGACACTGTCTTGGAGGGCAATAGTGATCCTTTGATGGACGGACCTAGCATGTTTGGTGGTGCGGACGGAATAGCGATCCGTCCGGAATCGTCTTCAGGATCGCTATTGCCCTGCAAACATGCTAATCCTTTGGTGGTGCGGACGGATCGCTATTGCCCTCCAAGAGAAAAGGTAAACATGCAAGAAGCCAGCAGTGACTTGTTTTTCTTGTGGCAAGCCCGGACACAGATCTGCGTTTTGCCGTCAGGGCAAGGCGCTATCTCAGCAGGTTTCTTCACCTGCCAGTGTTGCTGGAGGAGGACAGAGACCTCAGTACTAACAGCAGCAGCAGCAGCAGAGAGTTTTAGGTTCTGCCGCTCCTCAAGATTCCACTCCGGGACAAGGGAGAGGTAGAGGACGTGTTGGTGGATTTGTAGATACCAGAGATGCACCAGCCAGAGTTTATGAGTTGAGGAGTGTTGTAGAGCCGACAACGCCAGCAGCTACAGGTACCATTCACATTAATGGTTTTCCTGTCAGAGTTCTTTTTGATATTGGTGTTACGTATTCTTTTATATCTGATACATGTGTAGATAGATTGGCCTTAGTTACTGTAGAGGGTAGACCCTTCTTTATAGGAATACCCGATGGGGGTAAGATACGAGGTACGCGAGAGGTTTGTGATTGCCTATTAGATTGGGAGGTCGCGATTGGCCAGCTAACTTCTTCGTCATGTACTTAGTACATGAAGAAGTTATTCTGGGCATGGATTGGATGGAACGACATCGAGCAGTTCTGGACATCGGCAAGAGGACAGTGACAGTAACTATAGATGCAGGCCATGTTGAGATCTTCCGAGGATGGGATCTCGGGAAGACCGGTACAGTCATCAGTGCAGTACGAGCTGCGAGACTTATCAGTCAGGGATGCGAGGCTTTTTGGTGCTATTTCATAAAGGATACTACTAGTCCAGCTTTGGAGGAGATTCCAGTAGCTTGCGAGTTTGTTGACATCTTTGGAGAGCCATCAGGTTTACCTCCACAACGGAGTGTAGACTTTGGCATTGATCTAGAGCCCGGTACGAGACCGATCTCTAAGGCTCCTTACCGCATGGCGCCTATTGAGATGCTTGAGTTGAAGAAGAAGCTTGAGGAGTTAGCAGAGAAGGGCTTCATCCGCCCTAATGTATCTCCTTGGGGTGCACCAGTTCTCTTCGTCAGGAAGAAAGATGGGTCAATGAGGTTATGTATCGACTACCGAGAGCTGAACAAGGTGACGATCAAGAACAAGTACCCATTGCCCCGTATCGATGATCTTTTAGATCAGCTGCATGGAGCTTTAGTGTTTTCGAGGATCGATCTGAGATCAAGATATCACTAGCTGAGGGTGAGAGAGCAGGATGTAGCCAAGACGGCATTTCGGACTAGATATGGACACTACGAGTTTGTAGTGATGCCATTTGGGCTCACGAATGCGCCCGTAGTCTTCATGGAGTTGATGAACAGCATCTTCATCGACTTTCTAGACCAGTTTATAGTTGTCTTCATCGATGACATTTTGGTTTACTCCCGCAGTAGAGAGGAACATGTTGGACACTTGAGGATCGTTCTTCAGGTCTTACAGGATAGAGAGCTTCACGCAAGCTCTCTAAGTGCGAGTTTTGGATGTCCGAGGTAGCATTCCTTGGTCACATTGTTTCAGCAGAAGGAATCAAGGTGGATCCGGCAAATATTGAGTCAGTAGGTTCCTGGCCGCCACCTAAGAACGTCAAGGAGGTTTGTAGCTTCTTATGATTGGAAAAATACTATAGGCGTTTTGTTGAGGGCTTTTCAGTTATCGTCCGACCGCTCACTTCCTTGTTGCGGAAGTCTACGAGGTTTGTATGGTCCGAGTCGTGCCTGTAGAGTTTCAAGGAGCTGAAGAAGAAGAAGAGGTTGACCTCTGCTCCTATCCTAGCTCAGTCAGAAGGCATTGAGGATTTTGTGGTTTACAACGACGCATCGAAGTTGGGCTTGGGATGTGTTTTGATGCAGAGGGGAAATGTGATTGCTTATGCGTCTCGACAACTGAAGACGTACGAGGAGAATTACCCTACCCATGATCTTGAGTTAGCTGTTGTTGTTCATGCTTTAAAGATTTGGAGACACTATCTGTACGGAGCCACGTGTCAGATTTTCACAAACCATAAGAGTCTGAAGTACATATTCACTCAGCGGGAGTTGAATAACCGCCAACGCAGATGGTTAGAGTTGATCAAGGACTTTGATCTTGAGATCTTATGCCACCCAGGAAAGGCTAATGTGGTAGCAGATGCCCTTAGTAGGAAGACTCCCCGGGAGATGGCGATCGCTAGGCTGACAGCTCAGCCATAGTTACAGCGAGATTTGGCATGGCTAGAGATGGAAATCTACTTCCTAGATTCCGACATCCAGTTGTCCACCTTAGAGATAGTACCTGATCTATTGGCCGAAATCCGACATAAGCAGGAGAGCTGCCCAAATTTGACACAGATCCGAGACCGGATGTCTCGAGGAGAGGCACCACAGTTTACAGTTGGTGCTGACGGAATTTTGAGACGCCAGGAGCGTGTTTGTGTGCCGTCAGATCGAGAGTTGAGACAGAGGATCCTTCAGGAGGCTCACTCTTCACCTTACTCAGTACACCTTAGTGCGAGTAAGATGTATCATGATATGAGACGCTCTTTCTGCTGGGGAGGTCTGAAACCAGATGTGACGAGATACGTAGCTCAGTGTGCCACCTGTCAGCAGGTCAAGATCGAGCATCACAAACCAGGAGGCGAGCTACACCCACTTCCCGTCCCTCAGTGGAAGTGAGAAGACATCTCTATGGATTTTGTGACCGGTTTGAGACCGAGTCGTGGTTTTGATGCTATCTGGGTCATAGTAGATCGACTGACAAAGACCACACGTTTCATTCCAATCAAGGAAACGTGGCCGGTAAGTCGATTGGCAGAGGAGTTCACGAGACAGATAGTGAGACTTCATGGCGTACCTAGGACTATAGTCTCTGACAAAGACGGACGGTTCACTTCGAGGTTCTGGCAACAAGTTCATGCCGCCCTAGGTACGAGTCTACAGTTCACGACTGCTTATCATCCTCAGACCGATGGTCAGTCTGAGCGGACTATCCAGACTTTGGAGGACATCTTACGAGCCTGTGTGTTAGATTGGGGACAGGTGTGGCCAGATCACCTTCCCTTAGTGGAGTTTTCATATAACAACAGTTGGCACGCATCGATCAGGATGGCTCCTTATGAGGCTTTATATGGACAGAGATGTCGTACACCGCTATGTTGGGACGAGCCTAGTAGTGTCAGCGGAGTAGCACCTGAGCAGATTCAGGATGACATGGCTCGAGTAGCGGTGATCCGAGAGCGGATGTTAGCAGCACAGAGCCGACAAAAGTCTTATGCAGATAAGAGGCGCAGACCTCTGGAGTTCAGAGTTGGAGCTCATGCTTGGTTGAGAGTATCCCCGACACGAGGCGTCAGACGTTTTGGTGTCAAGGGGAAGTTGAGTCCCAGATATGTTGGACCGTTCGAGATTCTTGAGCGAGTTGGAGAGGCAGCTTACAGACTTGCGTTGCCACTGAGACTCGAGGGTGTTCACCTAGTTTTCCATGTGTCTCAGCTATGGGAGTACATACCTGACCCGAGACACATCGTCAGTGATGAGGATCTAGTGATCGAGCCAGATCACACGTTCGTAGAGCACCCGGTGGCTGTCTTAGAGCGTAGTACGAGACGCTTGCGTTCGAAGGACATCTTGATGATGAAGATACAGTGGTCGATGCGAGGAGCTGATGAGGCAACTTGGGAGACAGAGGATAGTATCCAAAGGAACTATCCGGAGTTTTACACTGAGCTTGTTGTACCTTTAGCTTAGTCGGTTGGTTGGTTTTTTTTGTTGCGTTGTGAACGCTTTTGTGTGACGTTTTGTGTTACGTGCCCCGAGTGGGAATATAAGAGCTCAGTTCTGTTTTTGTGTGTTGTTGTGATCGTTTGGCTTTTGCAAGTTTCGGGACGAAACTTCTTTTTAGGGGGATCTGATGTAAGATCCTAGGTTTTTGCCTTCACCGCCCCTGCGGTGAAGAGTGTCGCCCCGCGGCCAGCCGCCCTTGCGGCTATGAGATCCGCCCCTACGGATCGTGGGACATATCGCGCCGATCTGTTTTCGTCGTTTTATCTTTCTTCCATAGATAGAATACCCGATATTCTATCTTATGGGCCGGTTTCCTTGTTTTCTTTTTAACCCTAGACGCCCTTTCCGTCTAGCGTTCCAGCCCTCCCTATATATTCTCTTTCTTCTCTCCTTTTTTTTGTTCCTTGCTATCGCCTTCAAACTCTAGAGAGCTGCAGCCGTCCTTGCTTCCTATAATCCCGCTGAACGTGTAAGTGCATCTTTTCTAGTTCTTCTTCATGTTCCTTTAGCGGTATGCCTTCCCTTCTGTTTTGGTTTCTTCCTTTCGTTCTTTTCTTTTCTTCTTCTCCAAGGATCAAGCATGAGCCTTGATTCTTGTGCAGTGTTCCGTTGTTGACCCTTCGTTGTTCTCAGGCTCTCTGGAGTGGAGTCTCGACGTGTTGGAACCAAAGGTTCGAGCTTTGGTTGCCCCTGTTGTGAGATCTGTCGAAGAGAAGCCCGACAGTAGCTTCTGACGAAGATCTGCCCCTGCGCCTACATAGAGCCGCCCCTGCACCTCTGTCACAGCCGCCCCTGTGCCGGCACAGAGACGCCCTTGCGCCTCTGTTAAGCCGCCCCTGCGCATCTGTCTAACCGCCCCTGTGGTTTCTCTGTTGTGACTCCCGTCTTTGGTGAGTTGCTTCCTTCTTTCCTTTATTCGTTCCTTCCTTGGTTCCTTATGTTATTCCTTGTTCCCCCGAGTTGTTGTCAGACTAAGGTTGAGCCCTTAGCTTGTGTTGATCTCTTAGAGATCGTTGAGACTAGAAGTCATAGACTTCTAGCAACCGTTTCGTTCTTGATTCGTGTTGCTTGTTCGTACAGGCTTTCCTTGCTCCTTTTCTAAGGGAAACTGAGTTTCCTTGTGTGTCCTTAGAGTTGTTGTTGAGCCTTTTGAGTTACCTTCGTGTGAGGTAAGTCCCTTGGACTTACTTAGCTTCATTCCACGTACTAGTTGGATTGTATTGGCTTGTTTTTGTTGTTTATCATGTTTATAATGGATAATTGGAAATAGGATTCACCCTTTGATAACCTTAACTGGCCCAAGTGTATTATAATAGGGCGGTGACCACTTGTCTAGTTCTACAAGAGACTAGAATGTGCTCTTGCAACCCAGACCCGTAGGTAACGGATAGTACTGATCTATTCCTATTGGTAGACGGAAGCAGAGGCGAGTTTTGGGAGATTCTCGTGTGACAAAAGAAGTTGAATTAGTAATGGATAACCTTAATGAAAGATAATAACCGGTTGATGTGTGAGCATGCTATGTGTTTTTTGTACCTTATGTGTGTTTGTGCCTTTACACTTTTGCTTATACCTAGAATGTTAGCTAACGGTTTATACCATCGTTGTAGATGTTCCGCAGGTTTAGGATGCTGCTGAGTGATCCGGATGGTGTGGTCAGTCGGGGTTCCCGTACATTATAGGATGGGATTGGGTTTTTGTTTTGTTTGTTGTTTCCCTTTTGTTTGGACCCGGCTGTGGAGCTTTTGTGTTTTCTTCAATTTGAACATTTGGTTTTATATTAAGTTTTGGTTTTCATTAGTCTGTGCCTTATTGTAAGATCCGTTTGTTGTTGCTACTCTGAGGGTTGGGACTCATTATGCGGTTCTAGCCCGTAGCACTTCAAGTTCTCAGAACTTGGGGTGTTACACGGCCGAAGCCCCACTGCGGACTCAGTCTCTTTCCCCCTTTTTTCCCCTTCTTCTGTTGCAGCGGTTGCCAGCCTCGCCTCGCCGCCGGACCCACGCAGTCACGCCGCCGCGGCCTCTCAGCCTTACTTCCCCCTTTTACGCTGTTCAAAGGTTGAAGAAACCTAATTTCATTGTTTAAAATCTAGCCCCATACTTATGGCTTAATTGCATAGTGTACCCACTTCCTTATGTATTACAATTTTTACCCCCCCCCCCTCTTGGAAAATGTTGTGTATACCCTGCTGAATTGTATTATTGTAGTCTTGACATTATATTCTTAAATTGTGTAGCTTTTGCCCTTGGGTATGAATTATAATTTTGACCCAAAGCTATTTCGGAAATGGCCGAGTTTTGTGAGTTTCCTTGTTGCTGGAAAAGTTGACTTCGGATTTTATCCATGTTTATAAATTTTGTATGAATCGTCTCGGAAAGCGTTTTTGCAAGTTTTAATCCTTATTTTAAAAGCGGGACTTCCTTATATTTTATGCCCTCGTTGGATTAATTTCGAGTTATGACTCAAGGGTTTAATTGCGGGTTTTTAGCGTTTGCTTTTGAAAATGAGTTTACCTTAGAATATTATATCTTATATATTATGATCAAATTTAGCGTATTAGCTAAATTTGTGTAGCTTTGGTTTTAGGTCCGGAAGCGCCCCAATAAAGGCCTAACGAGTCCAAGCTCGACATCCGTCTTTTAATGTCGTGTGAGTATTCTCTTCCTCGATCTAGTTATATTTAGTAATATCATGCTAGGTTGGATATAGCATAACTTAGAGTGAATGTCAAGTAGTGGCTTTAACCCTTAGGAGAATTGGTTGAGCATGTTGGACCTTCTGGGCTAGATTATCGTTCCTTAGTGGGGGTTCATGATCTTGTGAGGTATATGCTGTAATGAGTTCTAGCATGTGTTTGAGAGAGTGAGTTGTGGGTAGATCTCCTCATGCGTTGAGTGAGAGGTGAGTGTAAGAATTCTAGGATGCGGTCCTAGAATTGAGAGTCAAATGGTCTTGCGTAGATCATTTGTATAGAAGTCTAAGACTTCTTGTGTGAGTGGGTTGTTGACATATATCCTCTTGTGAGCAGGTTGTAGGCTTCTTTCCAAGGGAAGCGAGAGTGTTGTAAGTTGAGAGTGGAGACGAGGTAAGTCTCCAGACTTACTTAGCTCGTATTCGTCGTATTAGTTCCGATGTGTGTTTGGTGGTGTTTGTTTATCGTTTATTTAACAGTTAAACCGGAAATAGGATTACCGACTTTATGTATTATTGGCCCAAGTGTATGATAACGGGCGGTGACAACACTGTCTAGCTCTTGCGGAGAGCTAGGGGGTTCTCGGCGACTAGCCCGTCAAGTAGACGGCCAGATGCATCAGTGTCATTCCTTGACGGTGAGTAGGGACCGAGGCGAGATCATGCGGTGATTCTCGTGTCACAACCGGAAATTGAATTAGTAACAGGATATGACTTAATAAATAAAAAGATAATGAACCGGACTTGTGTGTTTTGACCATGTTGAGTGTTTTGTATATTTTCGTGTGTTTGTGTCATCACCTTGTTTCTAATGCTTTGAATATTAGCTAACGGTTTTAAACCGATTGTGTAGATGCCTTGCAGGTTAGGGATGCCGTCGAGTGAGGTGGAGGAGTGGATAGTCAGGGTCTCCGTACATTATAGGACGGGAACGTTTTTGGAGTTTTGTCTTTGCTATGCTAGTTTATGTTTATGTTGTACGTTTCAGATATCATTTTAGGGTTGTGTTGTTTTGAGGACTCGGCTGAGTTTCCAAGTTGTACCTTTCTTTACGAATTGTTTGCATTGCATTAAAAACGTTTTCGATATTTGCCTTTATTTGTGCCATGTTGGAAAGATCCGGTGAAATTGTTGTCAAGCTAAGGTTCGGGACCCATTGTGAGGTCTCACCCATAACATCCCGAGTCTCGCGGAATCGGGGTGTTACAAATCCCGGTTAATCTCGTCCCGGCCCGATTCCGCCGGAATTTGAAGTAAAAATGTGTATCCCGTCCCGTCATGTCCCGGAAAAAGTTTGCGGTACGGAACGCGGGACAGAAACTTCTCATCCCGGTTAATCTCGTCTTGTCCCGCATATATAAATAGTATTTTTATATATTTATGAATATTATACAGATAAATAATATACATAAATTATAGTTTTATATTAATAAGAATTATAAAAGTAATAAAATACTACAAGAATGTTATCTTTTGTAAATTATTTGTTGTGATTGACATGTTATCATTGAAAAAATTTGGCCTACTAGGCTCTTTTTGGTTTTTGTTAAAGAAATTATACCCCATATTTTTTTACCACTTTCATTTAATGGTAGGTAAAACTATTTAACCTTTCTATTAAAAAAAATATTTGTTATTTGTTATTTAAGTGTAAGTTTTAATTTTTAAAAACTGAATTTATTTTTTTATTTCTTATATTATTTTTTTCTCTTTTTTATTTTCTTTATTTTTTTTATTATCTAGAATGAAGAATTTTTTACATACCGGAATTTTCACATACCGGAATATCCAATACCGGAATTTCACATACCGAAATTTCACATACCGGAATTTTTACATACCGGAATTTTCACATATCGGAATTTCCAATACCAAAATTTCACATACCGGAATTTCACATACCGGAATTTCACATACCGGAACTTCACATACCGGAAGTTCACATACCGGAAGTTATCATATCATACCAGAAGTTATCATAGCATACCGGACGTTATCATATCATACCGGAAGTTATCATACCGGAAGTTATCATATCATATCGGAAGTTATCATACCGGAATTTTTTTTTTTTTCTTTTATTTTTTTGTCTTTTTTATTTTCTTTATTTATTTTTTTGGAATGCATACTGGAGTTTCACATACCGGAGTTTCACATACCGGAAGTTCACATACCGGAAGTTCACATGCCGGAGCTTCACATACCGGAAGTTATCACACTGGAAGTTATCATATCATACCGGAAGTTATCATATCATACCGGAAGTTATAATACTAGAAGTTATCATACTGGAAGTTATACCAAACAAACTGATTTTATGTCATAGTTTAGAATTAAGAATTACATACCGGAGAATTACATACCGGAAGTTATAAAAATGGTATGAACAAAAACGCAACATTCAGGTATCAACCTTGAAGCAACAAAAATGTCTCTAAAAATGGTATAACCTTCTTCTTTGCCCATAGACGATCAAGACCATTGTCAACATCACCCTGAGCGAGCAAAGATTGTAAATTCACCAATGTAAACATCATTGGCATCCGGCATGAACTTCCGGCATAAAAAAATTTCGGTATGAACTTCCGGTATGAAAAATTATGTTATGAACATCAGGTATGAACTTTCGGTATGAACTTCCGGTATGAACTTCCGGTATGAACGGTATGAACTTCCGGTATAAAGAATTTCGGCATGAACTTCCGGTATGAAAAACTTTGTTATGAACTTCCGATATGAACTTTCGGTATGAACTTCCAGTATAAACTTCCGGTATAAAAAATTTCGGTTTGAACTTCCGGAATGAAAAACTTCGTTATGAACTTCCAGTATGAACTTTCGGTATGAACTTCCGGTATGAACTTCCGGTATGAACGTTCGGTATGAACTTCCGGTATAAAAAATTTCGGTGTGAACTTTTGGTATGAACTTCTGGTATAAAAAATTTCGGTATGAACTTCCGGTATGAAAATTTCGTTATGAACTTCCAGTATGAACTTCCGGTATGAACTTTTGGTATGAACTTCCGGTATAAAAAATTTCAGTATGAACTTTCGGTATGAAAAACTTCGTTAAGAACTTCCGGTATGAACTTTCGGTATGAACTTCCGGAATGAACTTCCGGTATGAACTTTTGGTGTGAACTTCCGGTATGAACTTCCGGTATAAAAAATTTCGGTATGAACTTCAGGTATGAAAAACTTCGTTATGAACTTCCCGTATGAACTTTCGGTATGAACTTCCGGCATAAAAAATTTCGGTATGAACTTCTGGTATGAACTTCCGGTATAAAAAATTTCGGTATGAACTTCGATATGAACTTCCGGTATGAACTTCCGGCATAAAAAATTTCGGTATGAACTTCCAGTATGAAAAATTTCATTATGAACTTCCGGTATGTAAAATGTCTGGTATGTAAATATGCGGTATATAAAATATCTGGTATGTAAATAACCGGTATGTAAAATTTCCGGTAGGTTAATGTCTGGTATGTAAATGTCCGGTATGAAAATAGAAAATAAAAAGGGAAATAAAATAAAAAAATAAATTCAGTAATTAAAATCAAAATTTACATAACAAAAAAAATTATTTTCTTTTTTAATAGAAGGGTTAATTAGTTTACCTTACCATTAAATGAAAGTGGTAAAAAAAATAATGGGGTATATTTACTAAATAGAAAACTAGAAAAGGCCTAGTTAGTATACAATAAAATAAAAAAGCCTACTTACCTAATTAGCCCGTTATCATTAGTGTAGTGCGGTGCTAGATTTTTTTAATGTGATTCGGTAAGACACACTTTTGTTGTAACTTGTATTCATTTTGAATTTACTACCATGTAATGTAGGTCTCTTGAATCTGTAATTCGGTATCAAGTTGTTTTAATAATTTGTGTCTTTAAACATGAAGAAAACAAGAACAATTGTTGAATATAACCGGTGCATAATTCTTGCGGGATTAGGCCCGTCCCTTGTGAGACAGGGTCCGCGTGGGACGACGAAAAAAAACTATAAATCTCGTCCCGCTTATAATTTGCGGGACGACCCCAATCTCATCCCGTCCCGTCCCATGCCCAGCCCTATTTTATGAGCATGATTAAGCCCTCAATGATGTAAATTTTCCACGTCCAGCCAAACGACCCTTAGCAAAATTTACTAATGGGCTTACGATGTTCAGTCAAAACACTTAATTGGGCCAGTAGTAGCCCATATACATGTATATTTTTAAATTCATCAATCTTAAGTCCTCATTGCTTGTAACAAAAAAATAGAGTCTTTAACTTTCTAGATTATCTACATCCTAGACTCCTAGTCTTTATAAACTCATAGAACAAAAAGGATATATTTTTATTATCAATTTATTAATGATTGAGGATAGCTTTAACATCAAGATAAGCTCCGATTCTACTTGCCGGATAATTCTTTCTTCTACACAGCCCGACCCATAATCTTCCGGATATTCTTCTCTCCAAAATCTTGTCAACCCACATCGGCCGTCAATTAACGTCATTAACCTTTTGGTATATGACTATAAAGCCATACACTTTTCAAATTATTACAAATTGCCCACTCTTTGCTAAATATATCCTTAATTATAAAAATATATATTCTTTTGGTTCTTCGAGTTTATACAGGCTATGATGCAAATAATCTAGAAAGTTAAGACTTTATTTTTTTAACTATACGGTAAACAATTTAGGTATGGTCAACGTCTATTAATGTACTATCTTATTTTATCCTTTTGAAGAGGACTACAATTTTTTTTCCTGAAATTCCTCCATCGGCTGCAAGAGTGTATTGGCCTAAGTGTGCGAGTTTGTCCGCAACGTCGTTGACTTCCCTGGAAATATGAAAAACTTTGATTTGCGTGAAATGCATGAGGATAATAGATATATCGGATATAATAATGTCAAATTTCCACGGAGGTTTCCAAACTTGATTGATTAATTTAACAATAGTGAGGTTGTCTTCCTCAATCTCATATTTTGATAGGTTCATAACTCAAACTCTTAGTAGCCTGTAGCGTAGTGCAAAGACTTCCGTATGCAACACTGAAGAGACCTCAAAATGTCCATAGTCATATGCAATGGTTGTTCCATTGTGGTCTCTTAATATGTAGTCAAATGCACTCTTACTACTGATATTTTTTTATACATCGAAGTTGAGTTTAAAGGTTCCAAATGCACTTTTAGTGGCGAGCCGACAATGCAGATTACTTAAGTCGAAAGCCGTTGGTGCAAAGAAGTGATTGAGCATTCAAATTGAGCGACGACACCCAACCCTAATTTTTGGAACTATCATAGCTTATATCGCAAAAAATTAGGGCCTAGAATGCCGGCGCCCAAGATTTTTTAAAAAAAAGCGTCCGTTAATAATCTTCACAAAGGCCACAATAGAAGCTAGTACCAAAATTCTATCGACTTTAATTAACTATTGTGATGCTTCGGGACAGGTAATAAATTATCATAAATCGGCATTCCAAACTACCGCGAACATTGACCAGAACATCAAAAGAAGAATTCAGTCACATCTTCGCATCAACGCTACCACTAACCTCGAACAATATCTCGGATGCCCTATCAGTAATGGTAGAGTAAACAAGGACATTTATAATATGAGAAAATTGGATGAAATGCCCCCATCATAAAATTCATTAACTAAATAACATAGGCTTATAATTTATTAACAAAGTAACACCTTTAAATCTCTAATACCTGATTTGCCCCTATTAATATATCTCATTTCAATTTCAATTAGTTACAAGAGAATCTGCTAATTGATTATACAATAATTCTAATTTAAGAAGGTAAATAATATATAGAATCATTTTCTTAATATCATTAATAAGAAAACACAACATCGTTGAACGTCATTTCAACAAAGAAGTTGAAGCGTCAACTTGTCTTCCTTCTTTTTCCTTCTTTGCTTGAGTAGTTGAATCATTGCTTCCGATTTCTTTCTAGAGAGGAGTGTACAAGACATCACCATTCTTGTAAAACTAGCATGTTACATGAAAAGAAGCCAGTACAAGAGATTAATCCAATACTATAGATATCAAGTCTTACAAGAAACTTTTATATACAAAAGAAAGATGCATGATTTCAAATACAAGATTTACATGAAACTATCAGATTATCAAACGCCATTTACAAGAATCTCAAAAGTTTACAGAAACTAGACTCGTGGACTATGCAGTATGGATCTTTCAAATTTGGACGAAAGAAATACAATAATTCCCATTTAGTTGTAGGAATAGTACAAGATTTACATGGAACTATCAGATTACCTCAAGCAATTTATAGGAATCTCAAAAGTTTACGGAAACTTGACTCGTAGAAAATGCAGTATAGATCTTTCAAATTTGGAAGAAAGAAATACAATAATTCCGATTTAGTATAGGCATAGTACAAGAATTACCTTCATTCAAATTCATTTGTAGAACTCACAAAGTATGCAACAGACCTTTTTGATCGAGAAAATGAACGTCGACGATGCAGACTTGTAGAAGAAAGTAGTAGTTACGATTCCAGTCTATAAAATCAACATTTAATTTTATAATATGTTAATTGCTAATTGATTACGCTGATTAAAAATGGTAACTCCTACAAAATGCACCTTCTTCAATTAGGGATTGTAAGGTAATTACTAGTGTGATACCCGTGCCCTGCACGGGTTGTGATCGATAAAAATGAGCTTAAACAATACGGTTTGACGCAAATATATATAATAAAATTTATACTTCAAGGACAATACAAATATTTAAGAAGTATGACAGTCATAATTTTGATTATATTAAAACAAAATGTGTATTCATGACCAACAATATAAGGAGAAAAACAATGATAGTTGTTGTAAATATGAGGGGAATGAAAACTGAACTCGGATAAAGAGAGATAACGTATTCAAATCTAGAAAATAATGGGCAATTAGGTTTTGAGTTTTGTATGTTTAGAGTTTGGGGAAGATGAAGGAGAGAGATGAATTAAATTTAAGATATTGGTATAAGTGAGGGTAAGAGTGTAATTTACAATTTTATTAATATTGGTAAAAGGAAAATGGGTAAAGGTTTGGGACTCAATATGATTGGTTGTAGGCTCTGTAGGCACATTTTTATTGAATGCCTTTTCTGTATATAAAATGAAGTTCAATGAAGTTCCAACAGTGCTTATAGTTGAAAGAATATGTATACTTACCAAGGCGTGGCAGACAACTTTTGAAGTTATATAGAAGGAAAACCTCTATTGATGTTAGTTGTTTATGGCACATTCTTCCCGCAGGAGGATAAGCAAGGAAAGCAACTCATCTCTTTTGAAGAGTTCCAAATTGTGAAGTTAGCTGTTCACAAAAATATATGGTTTTTGGTAAATATTGTGATTGCAAAATCAAGGCAAAGGAAACCTGATTGTGTATCTATTTGATGTTTTAAGATGAAGAGGGAGAAATGGCTATGATTTATTTCAATGAAATTAAACCCAATTACATCAAAAAGGTATAAAATAAACAAATTTATTCATTGCGTATTACATCTTCCCAATTTGAAAACTCATTTAGTGTTTAGTTTATCACACAATTTGTATCTAACTCTATTTTGTGTTTCTTCACAAGCAGCAGAGACGCACCACATCCTTTCATGACAATTTCAGCCCTTTTGCAATCGATGGTCGCATTTTCATCGTCAATCACCATAAAAGTTGCCAGCCCGGAAGTAGCCTTCTCTTGAAACATCATCCTGGGAGCTCTGCATCAAACTTAACAGCCCCTTTGAATACATCAGCAAAAATGGTAAGCAACATCTTACCTTCGACAACCCTAACAGCTGAGCTCCCTTCTAATTCAAGAATAGGACAATGAAGCAGAAAAGAAACCAAATATATAACATAGCCATTTATTGATTACCAGATGATATCAAAGCAATGCTAAAAACCAAAAATAGTATAACCATGTTTAAAATAAACCTATAAAATAGATATGCTAATACGGTTCAATGAAAATATGGCTATGATAATATAATAGATTAACAACTCTCAGTCATCCAGCTTCTCTATTTTGACTTCCTTAAGCATCTTGGTATTGGACATTTGCGTCTTGACAACATCCCCTTCTACGTCTACGATTTCAAGAGAGCGTTTTTGGGGTGTTATCATTTCATTTGCAACACTCACGGTGGAATGATTTTCCGAATCGCATATCTCTGAATTTGTATACTAAATTACCAACAACAACTTATTCATACGAATACGACTAAAAAGACATTAACATCTATGATAAACATGAAAAAGATACCTGCATATAGCAGCTTTAAATTGTTCGATGATAGTCTCATCACCCGTCATCTTCTTAATAGTGTGGGACTTCTTCCCTTTATTCGAGTAGTATGTTGATATCTCAAATCGAAATAGGAATGTCTTATTGAGCAAACAATTCAAAACTTCTGGGAATGAGTCCACATCTTCATCTTGTAGTTGGTGTAATAAAAAATGATGTATAAAAATCAGTCAGAATAAAATACTGATCAACTTCAAGTGATGAATTATAGAAATAAGATTAAATATCATATTAATACCTTCATTTGTTCCTCCCGCAGATTTGTGAGCGTCTTATTGATTAGAGATTGAACATCATGATCAAACATGACAAAGGATTCATTCCTAGAAGTTTTGAAATGTTTGCTCAATATAAATACAAAAAGTTTGATAATAAATATATTTTCAAAAAGGATGTATATAAATTGAGTTTTGGCAACATATATTTATCGTGTAAATATATTACCTGCATTCGAATCAACAATAATACTATGCTATATACTTATTATGTAAAAGGAAATAGGATTATCTTGTTATGTTAGTAAATACACTAAATAAAGATAATAATTGAAATAATTAGGTTATTTTGTGTATAAATTAGATAAAAATTAGATTTGTGTTGCTCTTTCACAATCGTTTGTATATCTAAATTGCCTAAATAATAAAATTTACAACCTTATTTATCTATAATACAGATTCCATAAATAAATAGGTAGAAACTCAATATAGTTATAAGGAGAAAAAATGAGAGAAATTGTGTTCTTACCTTGAAAATATACAGATATATGATTTTTAGATCCAATGACATCCATAACCGTGATGATAAGGATTCCAAAAACAACAAGTATACATACAAATGGAATGGGATTTTAATTTTGAAAAAAAATGGGGCAAAGTGAATTTAAAGAAATGGTGAGTTGTTATTCGAATTTCCAATCAGATCTAATGACAAACCTGAAATGAAGATTCGATTGTGATACCAAAGGATCCAAAGCAGCAAATATACATAGGATGGAATGAGATCTAAAATTTGTGAAAATATGAGGAAAGTGATTTTCAGGAAAATGGCGTTGGTATGCTACTGAACGATGAAGGAGAGAAATGAAGCTCCTGTTACCCTAAAAAATTGGGAAAGAAGATAATTAATTTAATTATTAATAAATATATTAATAGATGAAAGGGCCCGCTGTTCTATTACCATTTGCTAGAATGTACGGTTTCCTTACAAAAGTTAGAGATAAATAGAGAAAGAAAATCAATTAATTAAAATTAAAAGATGAGATGGCCCACTATCCCATTTCCATTTGCCAGAAGTATAGATGTTACGGATCTCTAAAAATTGAAAAGATAAATGCTTATGACAACTATATATATATATATATATGATTTTTTTAAAAAAAATGAAAATTCTAAGAAAATGCCACATGACACATAATAACTTAGGATTAACCACGTTGAAGTAAATGCTTTGGCTTTTAATATATGTATATAGATAAGGCAATAATCATTGTGGGTCAATTAAAAGGCAGTAACCAATTAAGAATATTTTAGATTCTTGTATAAAGGTAAGTTTGTCTACAAAATCTAAAAGAGGTCATTTACTAACAAAATTATTGAGCTGCACAATTACTAATCAAAATTAGTGAACTAGGGCTACATAGCAAATTCACTATTATAATATTGTCATACTAAAGTCTAAACAACAACTTACAAAATGGAAGCATCATCTTTGTATCAAGAATGTAGAATTATGCTAATATAAGAAAACTTGAATGCAAAACCAAGTTACTTTATGCAGGTATTTATGCTGCCAATAAGCATCCACCATGAATTAGACCAAATAAACAAAAATTTATCTTGGAATAAGGGACCCAATTTTCATCCGCTAATTAGTTGGGATAAAATTTTGTAAACCAAGAAACCTTGGTGTCACGGGAATTAGGAAAATAGAAGACATGGATAAATCATTACAAATGAAACTTTTGTGGAAAATTATGGTCGACCCGGATAACATCTGGGTTAAAGTAGTCGAACAAAAATAGCTTAAAGATTTCTGCCTCTGGAATTACACATGTGAAAAAAACACAGCGTGACAATGGAGAAATCTAATAAAATTGAAATAAGATTTCGACAAAGGTCTCCGGTGGAAGGTAGGAGATGGAAAAACGGCGAGATTTTGAAAAGACACATGAAATTCCGACAAACCACTTCAAGATCTTGTGACTAACAAAGCACCAAGAAATTCAACAAAACTCACCGCCTCGTACATTACAGATAAAAAAATGGAATCACCAAAATGTAAATCGGTAAGGTACACTCATGCCTAACAACATTATCGAAAGTATCAAAAAGTATAATGTTCCTATGAACGATATTAAAGATAGGTTATATTGGGCGACCAATGACGAAGGATGGTACTCAACTAAATCGACAATGGAAATGATTAAAAAACGGAATGTGGGGGTAGCTACAAACTAAACGTGGATTTGAAAAATCAACATAATACCCAAAAATAAAATTTTATTGTGGAAATTGGCATTAGAAGGATTGCCGACCAAACAAAATCTAAACAAACAAAAAAATTCTCATAGTGATGAAGAGAAAATTGTCTAAACAATACCCATCTTTTGGGCTGACTAAACTTTAGTACCCCATCGTTTAAAGTATCAGAACGGTACCTCACCTATTGAGCCCAACCAAAGATTAATACCTCGATCACTGTTCACACGTTAAACCATCTGAACGGTGTTAAATATCAGAGGCAAAGTTGTCCGTGTACTATTTCATTTTTAATTTCCCTTTTTCGAGGGCCTTCTTTGTAGAGTATCCATGGCTTCTCTCAATGAACCACCATATATTACATTTTGTGCTTGGAATCAACATATTAAACTACAAGTAAGAAGAACAAAAGAGGTTAGAATTTAAAAAAAAGAGAAGCAGAAAGAAAGCAACCCATCTCATACAAATCCCACCAACTCAATATCTCTTTTCAGTCTTCTTCTCCATCTCCCCTAATTTTCTTCTTTGATCAATAACTCAAGCCAAAAAACTGTAATGGCGGTGAAAGAGGTTGGAATTTTCTTCTCCATCTCATACAAAAGAGGTTGTGTTGGGAATGCGACTAAAGGTCCATTCGGCTAATTTTCTGGTGGAGAGACACACAAGGATGGAGCTCTATCACGTTTTCCATTGTCTAACGTCATGGAAAGCCTCTGGTGTCAAGCATGGTCGGATTGTGACCGTTTGTGATTATTGTGTTGCCAGATCTAATGGTGTTGGAGGTGGATGTGTTGAATCTCTATATGGAGAAGAGCTTGATGATGATTGTTGGGATTACGACGACGGCGATAATAGTAGCGACGATGAAGAGAATCAGGTGGTTCCATGGACTTCAACACGTCCGCCGGCGACTAGCACTTCATGTAGCAAAGAAGAAGAGTCCTCCAGTGACGCCGTCAGTGAATCGACGAACCATCACGAACTTTTCGATCAATAAACCTCAAGATCTGAAGCAAGATGAAAACACTATCCGGTTAATCGTACGGACTGGTGGAGACAAATCGGAGAGAAGTAGAAGGAGAAGCTAAGGAAATCGAAGAAGAGGGGATACATAGATTTGAGAGGCGGTGGAGTTGAGGAGAGAGAAAATTAGGGTTTGGAGAAAATTTTGGGAATTTTGCAAAAAAAAGCCCTCGAAAAAGGGAAAATTAAATAAAAAAAAATAGAACAATACATTATCTAAGGTAATAGGACAACTTTGTCCCTGATACTTAACACCGTTCAGATGGTTTAACGTGTGGACAATGATCGAGGTACTAATCTTTGGCCGGGGTCAATAGGTGAGGTACCGTTCTAATAGTTTAAACGATGGGGTACTAAAGTTTAGTTAGTCCAAAAGATGAGGTATTGTTTAGACAATTTTCTCTAGTGATGAATTGTGAATTATGTAATCACCATACAGAAAGCACCATCGAAATAGAACTAGAACAAAATAACCTGAAAATTGAACAGGCACCATCGAAATTTGTCAATAATGAGCAAACTCGAGAGATTTTAAGCTTTACGAAGAACAACAAATTCATTAAAGTTTTATAAGAAGCTTTTGGACGATAGATTGTATATTTGTATTTATATACCACCATCTCTCAAAAGCTATGGCTCTCAAACGCTTCAAAATTTACTATCTCCATCAACCCATATTATCTCCATAAGCCCCCATCGGCTCCCAAACAGACCCATAGAAACTTCTAGATATCACTCATACGGATGGCGTTATATTTCTCGAGTCTCCGGTTGGACTTGGGCATATTCACCAAATTTTTTTAAAGAGAATGTGTTCCATGCATTAAACATGCTTATTTGTTTATGTTGTATTTATAAAAAAGGTAATATAAATGAATAAGTATAAAATCCATTATACAATATATTAGACAATTTCCATTTAGAACAATATCAGCCCTTTAGCAATTTTTCATGTCCATTAGGTTATTTCAACTGCTTCCAACTGTTTCACATGGTGTGTTCGGCGACCCGTTTTGCTTAGGTAGGTGTGCTAGGCCAGAAGCTTTTCCCCCGTTGCTTCAATTCGTGTCTAACAACCTCTTGAATATGTTGCTTCTCTCATGCCTTCAACACAATAGCATTTGTCTAGATGTTTCATGTCAACTACGTATTCTCCGCCACTTCAATCCGTCTCTAAAAACATCTTGAATCTATGACTGTTCACATTTATCCAATTTCCATTATTCGAATCGTTTTCTTCGATTTCTTCGTTTTCTAATTTCTAATGTATGTTGCCTTAATTTATTTCCTTTAAATTGAATTTCAAGTTCAATTATATTTTTTTGCATAAACGGAGTAGGACAGCGTCCTTGATGGACAAGGCAGACATGAATGGTCACGCTCAACACCTGCAAGTTCCCTTTTGTTCACCCTTATTATCGATGGTCTTGAGGGACTCTACAACCTCCATTAACCTTCTTCGGTTCTCTTAATTCAACCTAGATTGGATTTGGTTGTCTTTATATGCCTAATATTAACTTCTTATTTGGATTTTGCTTGCAAATTGGAGGTTCGGCTTGCATTGGTGCAGGAAAGCCGATGTCGAATCTCAAAGGAATCGCCTTCATCAAGAGCATTATTTGATCTGGAAACCGTCTCCACTGTCTCTAGCATCTTAGGTAACCTCTTCAACTTCCGGACCGGCTTGTCTGGGTCACAAGCGTTGTCCATGTCCACCGACGTAAAAAGCGGACGGGCTGCCGATCCGGCCCAGATGGCCCGTATGTACTTGATTGTGCTTTTTTTCGGGTTTTCTTGTTCAAAACAAGTAATATAATGTATTTAACACAAATTTTCAATCCACTTATACCTGCATAGCACTACCAAAGAGTTTCATAACAATCAACACACAAAAATGAATAAATCCAAAAACCTAAAAAATAATAAGTATCGATCATTACAATCAAGTTATCCCTGCAATCTTGTATAACAAACGAGTATAACTCGTCAAAATACTCCAAACAAACTAAATGAAAAATCAAATTATGTGAAACTCAAAACAATCTAAATTATATATATATATATATATATATATATATATATATATATATATATATATATATGTATATATATGTATATATATATATGTATATATATATGTGTATATATATATATATATATATATATATATATATACATATATATATATATATACGTGTGTATATATATATATATATATATATATATAGAGGGTGTGGTTCCCATGGGAACACCCCTAACGTGAGAACATGAGAACAATCGTACACCGTTGGATGTGAGTATTAAGGGTTAAGATTTAGAGTAGATATCAAAAATAATAATGACTAAGAATAATAATAATTAGGAATCCAACAATAATTACGAATAATTCACTCAACCAACAATAACTACGAATAATACATTAAACGATATGACACATTCTTAACAAAACTAATAATAATTACGAATCTGTTCTCATGTTCTCACGTTAGGGGGTTCTCATAGGATCTATACTATATATATATATATATATATATATATATATATTTATATGTATAAATCTATATACGGGTCGGGTTGACCCACGAGCCAAAACTGTTTACCCATACACGTCCCACCAAAATACGGGTCGGGCGGGTCATGCTTGAGCATGCCAAACTAGTTGTCCATACTCATTTTTGTCCCCGGGCGGACTGGACGGCCCGGCCTGAATTTATCTAGTTTTCACCCTTTTTTCGTTGGATCGTAGGGCTGTTATATGAGCCGGACGAGCCGAACCTTAGCATGCTCAAGCTCGGCTCGTTTAAAAACGAGACAAGTTAGAGCCGAGCTTTTGACGAGCCGAGCTCGAGTAGCTTGTCTAAAATCATGCTCATATAGTGTTATTTTAGCCGAACGAGCCGAGCTTTACCCGAACGAGCCGAACATTGACATGCTCAATTCGACTGCCCGAGTCGAACTTTTGACGAGCCAAATGCGAGCAGAACTTTTGACAAATTGAACGCGAACCGAGTCCGAGAAGCTTCAAAATGTAAAGGTGTATCGGATGTATCAGCCCTATTGTCATCCTAGATGCAATAAAGCATGTTGTTAGATTGCTTTTTTACGCTTGTACATTTACATAGAGAAAATTGTACGATTAACATCAGTTTGTACCTTACATCTTAGGGTTCTCTCCTGCGGAAGCAATCAAAGCATCTCCCAAATGCCTATGCTCTCCATTTGAAAAGGCTTCTAGATCCGATCGCATGGACTTCGTGGAATTGGAAGCAATCGAGGGACTCCGATGGACATGGAATTCATGGCCACCGACTCCCCCGAAGTCGTATCAGCTCGTAGTCCCACTCGGCATCATGTGCACGCCATTGATGGACGCCCCTGACCTTCCAGTCCTCCCTTACGATCCCATCGTCTGCCTCAAATGCGGAGCTGTTTTGAACCCCTACGCTCGAGTCGATTACCAGTCCAAGATCTGGATTTGCCCCTTCTGCTTCCATCGCAACCACTTCCCCAAATCACACTTTGCCATCGGCGAGAACAACCTCCCGGCCGAGCTCTTTCCCACTCACAGTGCTGTCGAGTACCGCCCTCCCCGCTCCCTCCCCCCTTGTCCGGGTCCCGGTCCAGCCCTCAATCTCAAGCCTATTCGGGCGGTTTCATCTTCCTCAGTTTCGTCACTCGTTTCGCTGTCCAGCGGCGGTGGCTCGTCGAATTCGATGGCGGATATGAAAGGAGGGGGAGGGTTGGGCCCTGGATTTGTGTTTTTGGTGGATCTTTGCACGGAGGAGGATGAGCTCCGGGCGCTAAAGAACGAGCTGCTGTTAGTAATCTCAAGGTTACCGGAGAATGCGATGGTGGGGCTCATCACTTTTGATTCTATGGTCAGGGTTCATGATCTAGGGTTTCATGAATGTGAGAGGGTTGTGTTGTTTCGTGGTGATCGGGAGCTCAGTTTGAATAAGGTACGTGCAAAAAACTCCTACTTTAGAATGATTATGGATGCTTTAGGTTTGTAGTGTCTCAGTGTGTTCTTTTGAAAGTAAATATTTGTCTTAATTTGGTTTCAATTGTTAGCTGAATTGTGGTATTGATTTTTGGAGCTTTTATGATTTATTTGGAGCTGATGCAGATTGAATTTCAGGCTTTGCTTTTAGACTGATAATTAAAACGTTAGACGCGTAATGTCTCAGTAGGCTTGATTGAAAGTGAAAGTTCTTCTTTGGTTTGCAATTAGTAGAGTTGTGGTCCTGTGGTCTGCATTTTTGGAGCCCTTATGATTTAGTTAATGGAGGTGATGTAGATTAAATATTATGCAGTGTTCCTAGGGTTATGGTTTGTATACATTAACTAGAATAGATTTTATACTGCGCGTATTTGGCTGGCATTGGTAAAAAGGTCCTGATAATGGGTGTCTTGATTTTGGAATCAAATTGGTTTAGGTTAGTTGCCTTAAATGGATCATATCCACCTCGTAGGCTAGGCATCAAGGTATGAGTATGAGCCCATGGTGGATTGAATTTCACACTAATACTAACCCATCCAACGTCCATTCCGAACTGATACCTTAATGATACCAAACATGCCCTTGAACCATTTGTTCTCTATGCAATATTACACTTTCTATAAAACCACCCATTAACAACTAACATTTCCATGTTCAATAGTGTTAGAAGTCCATTCAAAAATAATAAAACTGCTTTAGCACCTTTCGCAGAAAATTGGCATGGGTGGTTGAATGCTAATTGGTGTGTGAAACCTTGTGGCTTCATATGACCTTGTTCATAAAGGGGGGTGAAGTGCAAAGTCCACTTAAGTGAAACTTAACTGTACGTTTACTATGAAACTAAAATGAATGGTAGAAGGATTCACTAAATGTGTAGAGGATTGTAATTTTGCACCACTAACTAACTGGCCAGTGTTGCCATTATTTGTTAATTAATCCTTCACTGTTGTTCATTATCATCAGGTCCAACACTTTCTCGGTCTTCGCGGTGTGAAGCAAATCCACCATGGGAGGGCAATGCCCATCCCGAGGCAGGGCTTTTTCTTGCCTGTAGCAGAATGCGAGTTCAATATTACGACAATGATCGAGGAAATGCATTCTTTCGGACAGGCATTGCCCGGTCTCCGGCCTGAAAGGGCAACTGGTACAGCAATATCAGTTGCTGTTGGACTTCTAGAAGGATGCTCGGCTAACACCGGTTCAAGGGTCTTAGTCTTCACATCTGGGCCTGCAACTTTAGGTCCTGGGATTGTCGTAGACACAGATCGTAGCCACTCGATAAGGAACCATCACGACCTCATTAATGGGCGTGTACCCAATTTTGACAAGTCATGTGACTTCTACAAGCAGCTCATTGAACATCTGTCTGAAGGGTCGATTGTTCTGGATTTGTTTGCGTGTTCGCTAGATCAAGTTGGTGCCGCTGAACTGAAAGCTGCTGTTGAGAGTTCAGGTGGTTTTATGTTGCTTGGAGAAATGTTCGAGTCTGATCAGTTCAAGCAATGTTTACGTCAACTCTTTAGTATTGATGAGGATGGGCACCTGAAGATGTGTTTTGATGCAACAATTGAGATAGTGACAACAAATGATGTGAGAATTTGTGGGGCTCTTGGCCCTTGCGTCTCTTTAGGAAAAACCAACAATTTGGTTAGCACTAACAAGATTGGAGAGGGCGGTACCTACATGTGGAAGTTGAGTGCTCTTACACCGAAAACATGCATTGCGTTCCTCTTTCAAGTAAGTGATGATCCCAAGGTTGAACCTGGGTCTGCATTCTTTATTCAGTTCATAACCCGGTATCGGTACGGGACTATGGGTATACGGAGAAGAGTGACTACAGTTGCCAGAAGGTGGGTGGCAAAGAACTCACCAGAAATTTCTGCTGGTTTTGATCAAGAAGCAGCAGCCGCTATTATGGCCAGACTTGCAATAAACCGAGCAGAGACGCATTATGCTCGAGACGTCATCAGATGGCTAGATGATAGCCTGATTAAGTTTGCTTCCAAGTTTGGAGACTATATTAAGGAAGACCCATCATCATTCCGTTTGTCATCTACCTTCTCTCTTTACCCACAATTTATGTATTATTTAAGAAGATCACAGTTCATTGACGTCTTCAACAGCTCACCAGACGAGACTGCTTTCTTTAGAGTGATGTTGAATCGTGAAGGAGTAGTCGGTTCTCTTATCATGATCCAACCTACGCTTCTCCAGTATTCTTTTGACGGCCCCCCTGTGCCAGTTCTCTTAGACGTATGCTCAATATCTCCTGACGTGATTTTGCTTTTTGATTCTTACTTTTATGTGGTTGTCCACTACGGGTCCAAGATTGCTCAGTGGCGGAAACTAGGCTACCACAAGCACTCAAATCATGAGAACTTCCGGAATCTTCTGGAAGCGCCAGAGGTTGATGCTGAGCAGCTTGTTGGTGACCGGCTTCCCCCGCCCAAGCTCATCAAGTGTGACCAGCATAGTAGTCAGGCCAGGTTTCTTCTTGCCAAGTTGAATCCTTCTGTCACGCAAAAATCAACTTACAGAGCAGATGGATCCGAGATAATCTTCACTGATGATGTGAGTTTGCAAGTGTTTTTAGATCACTTGCAGGAGTTAGCAGTGCAAGGTTGACCATTTTTTCATGTGTGTTCTCTTGTACATCATGGATACCTTGGTCAAGTCATGAGGCCCAGCAAGTCAAACAAAATACCAGGCGTATGTTACTTCAAAGATAGTGAATACTCTTTCCCAAAATTTATATTGAATATAATTTTTTCGCTTGATTTTCATTGTTTCTCTAAAGGAGCAGAACCAAATCTTGAGTTGAATCTGTGGAATTTTGATACAAGTCAGATGATTGTTCCCTTAGTTTGACACTAGCAGTGAAGCCAGATGTTTCTGATCTCGGTAAGAAGACTTGTTTTCATTCAGGCTGTTAGTTTTGATGTATAAGTATTACACCTTAAAGCAAAAATATTCTAATCAAGTTCTCTTGCTTCTATATGAAATGCTACCCAACAAAATGCTATAGAAAATGATGCTTTCTTCTGTAAAGTGGCTGTTAGGGATCGCTCTTGTACTGTATGGTAACATGACTGTTGCTTGCAGATATGGTCTACTGAGCTTTACAGGCAACATGAGAGGTATCAGGTATGTGCAACTAGAAATAATTGAACTGAATTGTGTGGAATTGCATCCTCTGATTCAATGTTTTCGGTCTGAGTTCATTATCTTATCTGCGTTCTTAGTTCAATATCTCATATGTAGAATGTCTTGTTTTACTCTGATTTCCAGGATCACACTGAGGGTATATTTATCTTTCCTCTTTGGATATTCTCCGAGTCCAACTTAATAATAAGAAATTTCACTCAGGTTCAAAGTTCAAACAATTGAAAATTTTGTAACCAGAAACGAAATGTCTAACCTGTATGATGTAGTTCACAAGTTTGCTATAACTATCAAAGAAGGTTATTGGCTAACCTTTTTTTTACTCTTCGCCTGTTTATGATGCCTAATTTCATGCATCTAAATCTAGTTTAGGACAGCTAATAAGCTAGTACAATATTTGTTGCAGTTTGATGGTCACTGTTTTGCTCTAACCGAAATGGAATGAATAATGCACCATTAGGGCCTTCTTTGTTCCCTCATTCGGGTAAGTTTGCTTTTCTATTTTGGTGTAACGAATAGAACTTAGGATTGTTGTATGCATCTACTATGTAGTTTTTGTGAAGAAATGATGATATGCAGAGTTTCTTGTATCATCATCAATGCTTGAATGTTGACATGGCTAATCATGCGCCTATGCAGTTTGATTCCCTATCCAATCTGGGAATCACACTCGGGAGGGTACACGATATTGTCTTATCCGCCGAGCATCTAGATGGGCCGCCATTGTTGGCGATATTGTCTCCTCTCCAACAAGGTCATTATATCTGATATGAGCAGGCTTTCTTCCTTGCCACATTTCAGTATTAGTAAATTAGAGAGACGGATGGAGAAAGCAAGATTGATTGAAGAGATGGCCTCACATTGTAATTAGTGTTCTTACATTTCTTCTTGACTATATATTTGATGGTTGATGCAACCGGAAGCATTATGTGAGTGAGTTATAGACTATTTGAATCCACACATTGCCTTTAATTAATTCATATGTTGAAGTGGACTTTCTAAGGTGTGATCAGACGGTTCTAGTTAAGTAACACATCCCATTTAGCAATGTCAGGTGGATTATGTATGTCCGGGTAACCTAATATGCCATTATTTATTAAATTAACAAAGGAATCCCTCGCATTAAGAAAGTAATCTGAATATTAAAAAGCGGTGGTCCAAGGAGGTCTGAGTAATTAAACAAGACACTAACGGATTCGGATAATATAAATCCATGTATCTAGATAAACGGCATCATTATTTGTATACTTCATTCCTTATTTGTACACTTCGTGCATCTTAGATACGAGAGACAATAAACCACAGAGTGTGAGATAATCAAAAGAAAATATGGTATCAATTGGGTTCGTGCTTTGAAAAGTCATAATTTAAAGACACCCTTACATTTTGTGCTTTGTACATATTAGATATGATAGGACCGCGAATATAATATCGGCTCGTGATCCAAGTGACGAAAAAAGGTAGGCTTACGACATCCGCAAACATATAAGCTCGTGAAAAGTGACAAAAATATCATACCCCGAATAAAATCGGCTCGTGATCCAAGTGACGAGACAAAAAAAAGTGTTGGTTCAAGAGGTCCGGGTAACCGAGGCACTAACGGATCTAGGCTGCACCGACTCGTAATCCTTCCACTGACAAGTGAGCCCAGCCTGGCGCTATGCCCTCCACTTTAGGAGCCAAGTGACCCAGAGCTTACGCTCAAGCCACATGACTCAGCTCCCTACTTGGAGAGGGCGAGCCAGAAATCGCAACCATAGACCCGACCTGGTGAACCGAGACCCAGTCCCAACACCTTAATGTCCCCGCTTGGGTTACAAGCCCACACTACTGAGCTCGACGTTAACATATGCCACGATGTACATTTATAAAGGGCATGTGGGTATGTAGAAATTCCGATGTGGGAAGCTTTGTATTGAACTTTCCAAGTGGCTGAAGCTGGAGAGAGGGCAAAAGGAAGGTGATTTGAAACCAGGAAGAGATTTAAGACTGTTTTTTGCTCAAATCCTACTGTTTTATCTTCAATCAAGCAGATCTGGTTGTAATATTGTAATTTGGGATGTAGATTGAAGTTGGTACTTCAAATCTGAGCACATACATCTTTCTCCCATTGGGTTGAGGATGCATTAAATTTTGCTGTGTTACTGAACATTTGAACTAGCTGGTAAAACTTCATCGTCAAAAGGTATGCTTTAGCATAGTCTAGGTTAACTCAATCTCTTTCAGAATGATAATGCATGGTAATTATGCCTCAGTCATCTCGCCTAGCAAACTACCATATCCACGTGCTTATGAGAACTACAAGCCGGATCATCTGCAGAGTGCTTTTCACAAAGAAACAACTTGATAATAAGCATCTTGTCGTGTCATAGATTAGGATTGAATAATTAAGAAAGGAAAAGATGGGGTTATAAGGAATTAGAAGATGGGATTAGTGAAGAAAATACAGAGAAATGTATAATCGGGGAAGAAGGAAAGTAGGAGAGAGAAAGCTTTTATATTATATTTCCATAAAAATCCCACAATTACACTCATATGGGTATATACACCCGAGACTTCCAAGCATTTACAATTAGGACCAATTAATTGCACAAAGAATCCTCCCATAAATGACTATATTTTATGATTTATAGCCTTTAAATTTTTTCAAAATAACGTACAACACATTTTTTTTAATTTTAGTGGATTTAGTAGTTTGTGGATTTAGTAGACGGTCAATGGAGGAATATCCGAATATATACATCACATACTTTCTATTTTAAAAGTTCCGGTCCAGGACTGTAGTTTTACGAACCGGACCGGGATGGTGTACCTTAATCCTTATTCCGTTTTATGATGAACCGGTGAAGTAGTGTAGCCTGTGTAGTGAACCCAGTAACCCTAAATTATTCTACCAGTTTCGTTCTTGTCTGTTTTTACTCCCTCCCCGACACCAGTCAACTCCGGCTCAGGTTGCTATCCCGATCCCACTGCCATCAAAAATATCCTTCTCTGTCGTCTGATCGTCTGCCAACCTACTGGCTGGTTGCTGACTGTTGAGGACGGATCTCAGGTAAGCCCATAATCTAGTATTGCTCTGGAAGTTTGAAATTAGACGAGTTTGAATTGTTGCGGTTGATGAGATATATTTCAACTGCTGCTCGAAATCTATACATTGTTGATTGTTCTCTACGTAATTGTCAGATTCAGTTCATTAATTGCATTCAATAAGAACGATTATGATGTCTACTTGATTCAAAATTGAACCCTGATTTTGAATTTTCCTATGGTTCAGAGGATGCGTTTTGTAGAAATTGTTATTTATTTGACATCTTCTGTTGTTTCTGATATGCCTTCAGAGGCTTCATTTGTTTGAATAGCTCTATCACATGAGATAAATGATAAATCAAGAGTCTTTTCGTTTGATGTCTCAAATTAGCACGAATATGTTAAAGTACCAAAACCCTAGGTCAGGAATAAGAACAAGCGATCCAATTCAACTTTATGATTCTTTGTTTGGAGTTTCCTTTTGTCTTCACCTGTTGGATTCATTGATTAGCATTGCTCGACCCTAGCTCAGGAAGGCGATTACCATAAAGGAATCAGAACAAGAGAAGTATATTATCAGCAATAGAATGGGGTTGGAAGCTTTGCATGCTGTGAAAAATTACCGTCATCTTCTGAAGTCTGTTAAGAAACACATTGGGACCGAAGACTACAAGAGGCACTTTACTGACTTCATAAAAGAGGAGTTCAAGAAAAGCCGTGGCTTGTCAGATCCAGCATCTGTTCAAAACAAATTGAAGCTTGCGCGTGATTATGCTTTCTTGCTTAACAATATCCACAATCAGAAGGTGATGCCTTGTTGACATATTCTGTCATTGCTATAATCTCTTTTGGCAAAGTTATTGTCACTTACAAAACCGTCTGATGGATTGAAGGGTTTTTATAAGTGAATATCCTCATATGTTTTTACTGTGTGATGTTTATGATATTCTCCATGTTGTGGAATCATGTTCATTCATGTTCAACGAATCTGTACAGTTTGTTTCAAAGCACGTATCTCATGTTCCTGTACATTGACCGTTTTACATAATCGCCTATGCTACAGTTCTGAGTTTGTGTCTGATTCGTGCTCGTTTTGCAGGAGTTGCTCTTCTCTTACAACATTGCAGTAGACAGATCAGAGGAGATGAAAAGGATACTCGGCAAGTCTGCTTCCAGTGTAGGACTCCAGCTTCCTGAAGTTTACCAACCTTGAGGATCGTCGAGGGTTTCAGCAAGGAATCATGTAAGCTGATTTGGAGAATAAGGAGATTGCACATAGCCAAACAAATGGTTGTAAGTGTTGAGTTAGAAGTGTTTATTCAGATACATTCTCGCGTATACATCCATAATTTGCAAGTTTTAACTGGCTGTGTAACTAGGTTTTCGGGTTTCAGTTTACCAATCGTCATTACAATGTTCATCATGTATTATTGTGGGTTTGCGCTCCGTATATTTACGTTTCCTCTAAAGCAATTGTACCACCTCTCTAATTTATCTTAGATAAACTACAACCAACAAAATAAATCAAAGGGAATGATAAAAGTGGGATGCGTTTCAAATCAACCTGATAATTGTAATCTCAAGTGATTTAAATAGGCTTGAAATTAACTAGTGTAATACCCGTGCCATGCACGGATACATTTAATAAAATTTTAATATAAATATAAATATATATATATATATATATATATATATATATATATAATATTTTTAGGATAATATTTACAAACAAAATTAATATAAAAATATATGGAACCATTAACGGTTTATGTAATTATATACTTTTATTTATAAAATAAAGATATTTGATGTATAACAAAGATAAAGTGGGTTGGAAGATAATATTATAAGAGAAAATAAAAGATAATAAAAACTGAAAGGGATATTTTAAATAAAAGATAGTTTACATGTTCTTAATAAAAAAGGTCTTAAATGAAACTGAACGTTAAAACAACCCGTGATGAAATGCACTATAAAAGGACATCTGAGCTTAAGGGTTGTTTTTCTAATATATATATATATATCGATATATCGTTAGTTTATATAATTTTTTAATTATTTTTTAAAAAAATGAGAGTGTGTTTTGAAATTACATGTGACAAAAAGAACGAAAAAATAACACGTGGCATTAAATGCTTCTACTTTATTATTAGTATATAGATATATATTTTAACACTAATAGTGTGATATTATTTACGTATATATTAAACAATAAAATTGTAAATTTAGATTCTAGATGACCAATTTTTTTTCTTAATGTACATACGCAAAACAATAACAACTTAATTTTAATATAAATAGTTTAATTATAATGTTTAAATTTGATTGTATTAGTTAAAAAAGGCAAAAGAGCCGATAGTGAATTAATATTAGTATATAGATATTGTAAGTTTGGTAAGTATTTATTTGTAAACTAATCCTAATATTTAGGAAAATATTTTTGTTTAAATCGTTATTTGTAAACAAATATCAGCAAATACTGTTGGACATAGATTTTTTTTTAAATAAAAATATAAAACTTTTTGAGCCAATCCTTCAGTTTTTTAATTTAAATAATTTATTAAAATGTTTAATTCTTGGACGGACACGTGGCAAAAAAACGTCTACCTTAATATAAATACTAGTGCATATCTCGCACCTTGTGCGGGTATATATAGATATCAAATCTTTTAAATAATATGACATGAGTCCTGCGAACTAAAGTTATATTTATGACACATTGTAATAATAATTCGCCTTTCATTATTCTCAAAATGATAAAATATTCACAAATTTTTTTCTTATTATAAAATTATACACTTTGTAAATTTAATCACGGACAATTTTTTTTTTTTTAAAAATTAAATACAATGCATTACTTCTAACTAACTTACTTTAATATATTGTGATTATCTAAATGGAACCTGAAAATTTTAATTTTGTAAAAAAATTTTTTTTTAAAAAGAGTACTAAATAATAAAATGAAAATTAAAAGTTTAATTTTCTATAAAAAAAAGACAAATATTGAAATGATATATAAAAATACAAACAAAAACATGAGCGAAATTATTGGATGAGCGAAATTTAGAATCTGAAATTTTATTCTTGTAAAGCCCACGTAATATCAAAAGAAATACATAAAAAAATACTTGTATTTTATGATTAAAAAACAAAATAGATCAACAAAAAAAACTTAGATAAAAAGAATATCTATAAAAATTATTTTTATTTAAAAAACATACATTTTCAGTAAACTGTTTGGATTTAAAAAATCAAAATATGAAACTTTGTAAATTAAAAAAATAAAAAGTTTAGAGATGACAATATTTATATTAAAAAAAATTAATTTGTTACTTTAATTTTTAAACAATAAACACAATATATACCAAAATATACGGATAACAAAATAAAATATTAAGATTTTGAACCTAATATATTGTGAATATGTAAATGGAACCTGAAAGTTTTTTTTAAAAAAGGAAATAATTTGAAACAAAATATGTAGTCAATAGTAAAATGAAAATGGAAAGTTTTTTCAATCAACATACCGATTTAAAGAACCGGTATAAAATTGTATAATTTAGAAAATAAACAAAATCGCATACGATATCGCTTTGAAAAATCGGTACAAAAATCTAAATAATCAAAATCATATAATAATTGAAAGATGATCAAACAACCGGGCTAGAAACTTCATAAAAAATCGGTTTATAAATGAGCATTAATTAGATAAAAAAAATCGTTTTATTATAGGGAAAAAGTTCAATAATGATTTGAATGTAATAAATTTAATAGTGTTGAACTACTATAATTTTAGATAATATTATTGTTCTGAAAAAGAACTCAAAATAATATCAAATATCAACACTGAACTCAAAATAATAAAATTTTTAAAAATTAATGGGAATGATATAAGCTATCAACATATATAAAAAAAATACGATTTGTCTTTCCGCAAAATTCAAACTCTAGCGATGACATGATAACTAATTTTTTACATGTCATAAAAAAAAAGTAGGAATAGTTGTATGATGTAGAATTTTTTTCTTAAAAATAAATAAATATGATTTAATATGATACAAATTTATAATTAGTACTTGGGAAATACCTTATTTTCTCTCTCGAAGTTTTTGATTTTTTTTTTCTGGATTTTGTTTCTCCATACTTTTGTTTAAAAGAAATTTATTTTGCATTAAATTTTTTTAAAATTTTCATTTTTTAACTTAATCCCTAATAAAAATAAAGAAAGTTTTTTATATAAACCTTTCGGATTTTTTTCTGTATATTTTTTAAATGATTTTCTTTTATGAAACTGATAAAGTAAAATAAAAAAACTTTCACAAAAATTTAAAAATCGATTTAAAAAAATTTGTCATTCAATAAAAAAAATTCAGTAAAAATCGAAATAGGCTAACAAATAAATTTACTTGTAAAAATTAAGATGAAAACAATAAGACGTTTTAAAAAAGATTACTAAATTTTAGTATTAAAAGTAAATTCTAGATTTGAAAACTAAATAGTAAATTAGTTAAGTCAATTCACAATTACGTCACAAATATTGATAAGAAAAAGGTTAAACAATATTTCATAAATTAATTTATTATTTAATAACAAACCGTAATTAAACAAAAACTGTGAGATTTGATTAGCCAAAATTCGAGTTTGTTAAAATTTGTAACTTATTTTATGATATTTAAAAAATCAAAAAGCTAGTTAACATTTAAACTAATAAAAATTTTTTTCATTGTAACCTTTTTAATTTTTCGTTGGAGTAAATTGAAAAAGGTGGACAATAACGGAGTTGTTACCTTGATGATCGAAGATCGGGAAGGTGGACAATATCAGTGATTGCAAAAGGGCCGTAACCTCATAATCACAAAAAGTTAATGCGCAAAAACACTAGTCCCAATTAATGTAAATACCAAATATGAATTACCCGGGGTAGCAATTCTTCCAAGTGCCTAAAAATCGGAACATACCAGTTTGTTACTCAATGATGTGTCACTCGTACTCGAAAGCGATTCCAGTCCAGGGAAGCGCATGTGAACTTTGAAGAGGTAGGAATAACGGCGATTCTGAATCCCCATCAGTTGGAAGGCGTTTATTGACGATTATAAACAATAGAAGTTTCCAAACCTATATAAACTAAAGCAAAAGGGAGTAATTGGTAACATACCGCGTTAATGAGCAATAGTCGTTCATCTTATGGAAGAAGATGATCCTGTTGATCAACACCTGCAAATAAGAAGAGGTAAAAGATTAGTATATGAAGTCAGGTAAACCCTATTAGATTAGTATATATAGATAGAGTAATGAGAAAACTAACAACTTGAAATCTTTCGATACACGTTCAGCTGAAAAAATATATTAATAAAATCTTTTTTTTCTAAACTAACATACTGCTCTTTAAAATTTTACGTAACTTTTTTTTTCGAGATTCTCCAAGATTTTATAGGTCAATAAATCTTTATTTTTTGTGCCAGAAAATATTTTTTACTAAACTAACCTACTGCTATTCAAAATTGTACATAACTTGTACATAACTTTTTTTTTTGTTGGAGATTCTCCAAGATTTTATAGATTATAGTCAAATCTCCTTTTTATTATTTAGAATAATTATTAATCAATATCAAAAATCTACCCAAATCTACATTTTTTTACGTTTTTATTTATCAGATCAGATCCTTGAAAATTCCACAACACACTTCCTACGATTTCTATTCTATATATACTCTACTCCATAACGTAAAATTGTATCCGCTACTTTCTTATTCTTCTCTTAACATGTTATCGTATTATCGGATGTTTTGCTATTCTTCTCATAACTTATTATCGGTTGCTTTACTATTCTTCTCTTAACCTATTATCATTCTCATTGATTCGTTCTCATAGAGGTATGTGCTTGATTTACTTTGTTTATATATAAATAGTTTGTCTCAGCTTATCATAATTGTTTCTCCTTTTCTTTATATCATATCTATCTGCATTTTCAACAAGTTCATTCAATTCACAAGTAAATATTCTATCAACTTTCTGCACAATATCTTATATTCTCAATTTTTGGTCACTGGCTATATTGTACAGTACGTAGTAAAAAGTATTTTAAGATATGATCGCACAACGTAGGGTCATATAGGAAAAGTCTATCGTTTTTTTAACTAATTTATATTCTAAAAATTAATGGATTTATTTTTTAAAATATAATTAACTACTTCAAAATTTTAATCGATAATAGTGTTTTTAAATTGAGTTTTTTATCCGATCTGTCAGAAAAGTCTTTGGTGTATGTACGTGGAAAGTCTTGGTATAATTTATGAACTTTTTAATGTTATTTTTTAATTTATTATAATGTATATTATCTATTGCTACTTATTATTATTATTGCAATTGCAGGGTAACAGAATATTTGCTACTATTCGAAACGAGGAAATTGATCAGTATTCCTTTTTACGTGTGGGATCAAGTTATTCGATTACCAATTTTGGTATATTGAATAAACATGGTCAATTTTTATATTCTCCTTTGCCCCACAAGATAATATTCTTCTGGAACACATCTTGTATTCCGGTAGATAAGCCTGAAATTTCAAAGAATGTATTTTATTTAACTGATTTTCAGACAATTTTGAAAAAAAGAAGTAAAATCGATTTTTAAAAAATGAGTTTTTTCAGTAAAAAAAGAGCTTTGATTATTTGTGTGACGATTTTTTTTCAAATATCTTTAACTGTTTTTTGAAAAGATTGATTCTTTATTTTGAAAGAAAAAGTTGCATATTTTTTATAACGATGTTTAAATTTTTTTTATCTACTGTTACTAAAAATTTATCTAATGTTCGAAAATCGGTGGTTGTTTTTTTCGTATACTAAAAACATGTTTAAAAAAGGTTATTCGTATTTTTTTAAAAACTAGATGATTTCAAATATCTACTTTTACTAAAAAACGATTTTAGAAACTGTTCGAAGAGAAATCAAAATTTTGAATTTTGTTTTCAAATATCTCTTACTGTTTTTTTTATAAAAAATTGATTTTTTTAAAGAACAAATTGATTTTTTTTTCTAATACACTCTTTTAATATTAAGAGTTTTAAAAAAAACAGTTGATTCGTTTTTTTAAATTAAGAAAATGGATTGCTTTACTTCGCGTACTATTAAAAAAAAAAATTTATCCATTTTTATTTTTTTAAAAAATAGATGATTCTCGTATATCTACTGTTATTGAAATAAATTTAGAAATCATTCATATTCATATGTATATTTTTAAAGATAAAAAAGATAATGAATTTATAATTATTAATATTTATTTAAATATTTTATAAAAAGTTTAGAAATCAATTTACAATTTATATTAATATTTAAAAATTATTTTTTAGCGTTAACCGTGGTAAAAGAGGTGGCTTTAATAGATATAAGATAGATTAGATGTTTGTTTTTTGAATAAATCTTTTGCTTTAAAAGAGTTTACTAAAAATTGATTTTTTTTAAAAAACTAAGAAATGGATGGTTTTTCCGAATACTAATAAGAGGTTTAAAATTTTGTAAAAATAAATTAAAAGTTTAGTCTATATTATTTTCAAATAGCTTTCTTTTATCACCACTACCCTCAGATAATGTGATTTACTTATTGTTATGGATATTTCATATATGTGAATGAATATTTTATGTTAGACACATTGAGTAAGTTCGATGCGACCATTCTTTTCGGGGTCAATTTCTCCAAATACAATTTTTTTTTGCATGCACTTGAATGAAAGGTATGTCCGATAGTTTTACAAGTTATACTCCATATTATCGAATCACATTTTACTTTATTACTCAACTTTTAAATAAAAATTCCGACCATTTTTCTTAAACAGCTTATCATCAATGTCATTGTTTAACTAAAAACTTTCAAAACTGATTAATTTGTAATTTTAGATATTGGTACAATAATTGTTAGTATTTTATTTTTATATAATTTTAAAATAATTTAATTTTATCATAATCTTTATTTTTATCTAAATTTTAGGATTTTTTGGTAAATTCTTAAATATTTTGTAATATCTACTATTATACTTTTTAAAATAAGAATTTTTAAATTTCAAATTTATAAACAAGGCTCCTCTCTATTTTATATTTCCAATTTTTTTTATTTGTACAAAAATTAGTTAATCCATTTTTAACTTAAATTTTAAAAACTTGATTTGAAAAAAAAATAGATTTAAATCTCAATTGATTGATTTATGATTTAACGATTTACAATTATATTTTTTAAAATAAAAAATTTTAAAATTCATACTATTAAACAAAATTCCTCATCAATTTATATTTACTTTTTAAATTTTATAATCAACAGTTATTCAACTTTTGAATTAATTTTTTAAAAATTGAACTAAAAACAAACTAGATTTTAAAGCATTCGGAAATTTTTTTTTTTAAAAAAGGTCATAAAATAAAGGAAACAATAAAATTCGGATATTTTTTAAATCAAAAATTTTAAAATTCATATTATTAAACAAAATTCCTCACAAATTGCGACTAGGTTAAGACATTCATTCCATATACTCATTTACAAAATTAAAATTGTTTAAAGAAAAAATACTTGAAAAAATAAATTGTGATAGTAAATGTAATGTAATCATTCATATTCTTATATTTCAAAACACACATGTTATTTTATAAGTGTTCATGTGTTTTTTTATAAATATACCCGCACAAGGTGCGGGATATAAACTAGTTTTTATTTAACTATTTGCACGGAGAAAATGCATGGGATGTAGAAAGTTGTTTTAGATAGGAGTGTAAAATTTAACCTTTTGATTAAGGATGTAGATAATCTAAACGTGATAAGAAAGTAAGATCAAATGAGACCTAAAAATCACAAAAGTTTATTCAAGGGGCATTATTTTATATTTTTTTTTAACAATTTGTGTCTTTTAATGATTAACATTAAATTTGAAAGTTTAAAATAATTATTAATAATATTATATCTTATTATTTGATAAATAAATTTAACAAATTATTATCAATATACTAGAAATTTTTTTAAAACTTCTTATAGAAAGCATTATATAGATTATTGAAAATTATCGATCTTGATCTCTTCCATTCTCCCCATCTCTCACCAAAGGGGTTCTTAGTTCAATGCTACATAAAATTAAAATCACACAATATTATCATGCTACACATGATTGACATATGCATGGTTACAAATTTACACTATTGTATCGTTTTTCCCTATATACACGTTTGAATCTACCGGGTCAAAAATGGCCACGTCCAACCCCAATATACATGTTAGCACGCCATAAGTGAATCTACGCACATTAACCTTCGGGATTCCATCCTAAAATCAATTGGCCATAGGAGGAGTAACCTTGGGCTTATATGTTAGGTTCACATTATTCATTTAGTCGACGTGGGACACAATAATCCACACGTCTCAACACTCCCCCTCAAGTTCAACTATCCTGGACTAGTTGCACTTGACACAAACGGGCGGATAGCATATTTCGCTAATCGCAACCGACAAAGCCTTAAGGCCGGCTTAGCCAAACACAGGATAACGAGACCCGGTTCCGAACCCTGAGAGGTAATTCTTGTTGAATTTGACGAGGCAGATTGAATAACAAATTTGGATTTTGAGTTCAAAATCTGTTGATGTGTATCTTGAAACCAGTTGAGACATTTGCAAAATTAGAGTCTGCAATGAGTCCAGTCGATATATTTGCAAATATTAGAGCCTGCAACGACAAGACAGTAGTGGAGGATTTCTTTCACATTGAGTACAGTATGAAGTACAAAAAGAATGTGAAAGAAATCCTCCACTACTGTCTTGTCGTTGCAGGCTCTAATATTTGCAAATATATCGACTGGACTCATTGCAGACTCTAATTTTGCAAATGTCTCAACTGGTTTCAAGATACACATCAACAAATTTTGAACTCAAAATCCAAATTTGTTATTCAATCTGCCTCGTCAAATTCAACAAGAATTACCTCTCAGGGTTCGGAACCGGGTCTCGTTATCCTGTGTTTGGCTAAGCCGGCCTTAAGGCTTTGTCGGTTGCGATTAGCGAAATATGCTATCCGCCCGTTTGTGTCAAGTGCAACTAGTCTAGGATATAGTTGAATTTGAGGGGGAGTGTTGAGATGTGTGGATTATTGTGTCCCACATCGACGACTAAGTGAATAATGTGAACCTAACATATAAACTCAAGGGTTACTCCTCCTATTTACTTAACTAGTGTATTACCCGCACCTTGTGCGGGTTGAGTTTTAGTAAATTCTTTATACTTAAAAATTTATATGTATACTTATTAATATAAAAATTCGGCGAATGAAATTATAATAGTTATTATTATTTTTAAATTAAATTTAATTTTTTTTTCTTATAAGGAAGTTTATAAATATACCATATCAATACTTAGAGTTTTCTTTTATGTTTTTTTCTTAGAAAAATTATATTACAAATCACAAATTTTAAGTAAAAGAACGTGGCAAATAACCAAATAATAACTTTGAAGAAAAATAAATATGTTTAGAATTTAATTAAAAGATTTACTGGATTTCTAAAAATTAGTAAGATTTTAAAAAATTAATTATAGATTTGGGGATTTATTTTTATTATTTTCTATAAAAAACAACCACAATAATAACCTTTTAAAAATATTTTTGGGAGCTGCGTGAATTGTGGCGTTGACACGTGACAAAGAAGGTCTCTCCTTTAATACATATACTAGTGTACTACCGTGCAATGCACGGATGTTCTTTTTAGTTATTTTGCTATAAAATATGTGATATTTGCTTATAAAAGTATTACCGAATGACATTATGTGTATTAAATTTAAAACTTCTCAAATTTTATCATGCATTATTTTATAATATTATCAATTTAAAATATTTTATAACTTATTAATACATGGTAAGCAAACCGACCTGCTCGCATGAACCCTATTTCCGTTGGCAACTTGAAGATAGCCATAGGCTTGTTCCTGAGCAAATCTCTGTTGTTGCAAGCAGTATACTTGTAGATGAATCTCGCAAGAAAACTCCATACCAAACCACTCCGTTAACAATGTCTTTATAGGTTTAACAACTACAACTACCAGAGATTCAAAAACACATGGTAGCATACTCTCGTACCAAACACCGGAACCTTTTATATTACGGGTCGTGTTAACGTTCAGTTTCATTTAAAACCTTTTTTTTATCAAGAACATGTAAACTATCATTTATTTAAAAATATTCCTTTCTGTTTTTATTATCTTTTACTTTCCCTTATAATATTATCTTCCAACTTAATTTAATTAATAATTAGATTTGTTTTACAATTTATTAAAGCTAATCCCGCACACGGTGCGGGTATTAGACTAGTTCTTTTAAAATCGAACAAAAAAAATTCATTTAAAAAAATAGAAATCGAGATTGTTTGTTGATATTGCAAGAGGTTTAATAGATACTAGTTTAAGACCCGTGCCTTGCACGGGTATTGAAAAAAATATATATGTATATACGTGGACATTGTTATAAGAGTAATTTATTTGTTAATAATACATGGATAATATTTTTCATGTAATGCTGACTTGTAATTAAAGCAAAAATTAACAACATAATTGTTGATTCAGTTCGCCATATAAATATTATTACATCTGAAGGCATACCAGGCCAGGAGTGTTCACTATATAAGTGTTAAAGTTTTTATAAGCCAAAACCAAAAATTGAAAATGAACAAAAAAATTACAAAAATATCCTAAACAAATTACATAGTAATAATAATAATAATGCATATATAATATAATGAGTATTCCGCAACAAATCAAGAAGATATAGGTCGTGAGCAGTCTTGAATCACCTGCTCTGGAAAAAAAATATATCTCAACAACTAATATTTTATGCTTTTTTATAACTTTTACTATACATATATAACTATATTCCATATACAAATATTTTGAAATTATTCGATTTACTATGTAAAAATAATTATAAAATAAGTACCTCAATCAATGTTACGGAACACTTTGTTATAGACCACGTTATTTGTAGTATGTTCCAATTTGCTTGTATGGTCACATATCATAATCCTCAAAACGTCCCTACTTGTAACCCTTAAAACATCCACATAAAATTGCCCGTGACTGAACACCGGTTTAGGCAAATATAATCCAACATGTGCAAACGATTGCCCTTGACTTTTGTTTATAGTCATAGCAAAACACACCATAATAGGGAATTGCCTCCTTTGAAACTTAAATGGAATTTCGAATTTGAAGGAGAAAGAACCGTCCGCGGAATGAAGACTTTAAGTCCAATGTTGTTCCCGGATAATATTTCTGCCTCGATGATATGTTTTTCAAGCCTCTTAACTATCAACCTGGTGCCATTACACAAACCGGCAAACTGGTCAATGTTCCTCATTAACAAAATTGGAATCCCGACTTTCAGCTTCAAAACGTGGTTGGGAAATCCAAAAATCTTGATGATGTTCAGGAACTCACTGGAGAAGAACCCACCATCAACAAATCCCTCAGTCGGACAAATACGATCAGAACTCAAGTAAACGGTCTCGTCTCCGGGTATCAACGATAAAATATGATCATTAACATTCTCAATAATTTCATTGGTGGGGAAATGATAGCTCTTTCTTAGAAGCATGTTGTTGCATCTTCAACATAAAGGTTCTAGGATACACATAGTCAACAATGGTAGAAATTGGGTCGCTATTAGAACGAAGTAATAGATCTTCTGGGATTTCAATAACTGTTTCATCGTTATCACCATCGTCTTCTTTGCCATCTCCAATGCTCAATACCCAATCAGAAAACTTTTTGGCCTTTTGCGCTTCTATTGCTGTTGTTCCACGTAAAACCTTCATGTTTTTTTGTCAACCTAAAAGCCTTGCAGTGATCCCACAAATACGATGCATTGATTGTAACAAATAAAATATCAATCCTACTTCCACCGGTAACAACGGGCAATATTTGTCTAAAGTCACCACCAAATACGATCACCTTTCCACCAAAGGGCATGTTAGAGTTAACGTAACTATAAGATCGCATGACATCTCTCAAACTCCTATCAAGAGCCTCGAAACAAAACTTATTGACCATTGGTGCTTCATCCCATATTATTAGTTTAGCCCTTGATACCATTCAGCCAGTTTTGTGCCTAATACAAAATAATTTTCATTAAAAAGTAAAATGCTACATGAATGTGGTATGTAATGGGGCGTATAAAAGTTTAGACAATAAAGATACATACATGCATGGATGTTACACGTTGAAGTTTCGTCAACTTCTACGGGAATACCAAATCTTGAATGAGCGGTCCTACCGCCAGGCAACAAAAGAGCGACATTACCACTGGAAGCAACCGTAAGTACAATCTCACCTTTAGATCTGATAGTATCTGAAAGGGATCTCCAAATAAAAGTTTTTCCAGTCCCACCATAGCTATATAAGAAGTATACCCTTCCTTTTTCAGCTGACACAAAAGACATAATCTGATCATACACATCTCTTGTATTTGTATTTATTACTGTCTACATCAAGCTTCGATTTGCATGTTTACACGAATTGTAGAACCAACCAAATAAATCATCAATGCTCTCCACATTTGCATTAGTAACACATGATCATGCCTAAAAAAACCAAATATGTTCAAATATCCAACAGTTAATTTATCACAAAATTATAAATCAAAACGCGATCTCTATTACCTCAGTTGTATCCATAATCTCCTTAATTGTCTTTCTAGAATGGAGAGTTCAAAAATGATCACTTAGAGTGTAAGATGGTCCAATTTGTGGTGGGGAAATTGGAAGAAGGCTACCCGATTTATTGAGAACATTGATTGTGAAGATAACAATGCCATATAGTAAGAAAATAGATAATTCATGTATTAGAAAAATCGAAAATGTTATTAATAATATACCTTTGTTTGAATTCAAAAATCTCCGGGATTTGAACATCATCGATAAATATTTTGGTAGCACCAACAACATTTGAGATATAATTTTTTCCTGCATCCGTCAATTTTCAAAATTAAGAAAGAATATATGATAATGCATATATACTCAAACTGTTTTAAACAATTTATATGTCACATTGCATACTTACCGCTCCATTCTTTAACCATAGCATATTGAACGATAATGGCTAATTTATCACTCGGTTGTTCATCAACCACAATATTGTCGAACTGGTAGCAGTATGGTTCCTACATTGTACATTTCAAAGAGTCGTTGTTGGATAAAGATAAATATAAAACATGATTAGGATTTATAAGTTGTATGCATAAAAATATTCAAAAGATCATATTATTAACCTTGCATTTCGAATATATATATATCTCTCCTTTTGTATTGATGATTGATCGGACCAATGGAAACCAACTGTCCAACCACATCTGTAATATATAATATACTATCAGATAAATCTAAAAATAATTAAAGAACACAAATTATACAATCAAAATGAAACATATACAACTTACAAACCAATCGACGTTTGTCCACATCTTTATCCCATATAGCTTGGTATTCAAAAAGGTGAAACACATTTTTTGGAATTGCAGCCCGATCCATCGGAATACAAGATGTGTTCGGAAAGAATAGTATTTTATAAGGAAGAGAAGAGTATGTAAATTGGTCATGCCTATTGGAAATACCGAAATTGGTAATCAAGTAAGCTGATCCCACACACAAAAATGTGAATTCATCGATATCCTTCTTGTGAATAGTAGCAAGCATCCTATTTCTCTGCGTAGTGCAAAATATAGTTACGTTAATGTACTTCTTACTATTTAAAAAGGTTTAGTTAGCATGTTTACAATATACCTTATTATCAACAAATATCATATCCGTTGAGTATGTGTCGTTGGGTTTCCCTCTAGGGAAACTGTTCCACAAGTTACTAACAACAATTTCGATCTTCCATTTAACACGATAGTTAATCGTTAGATCATCTAAGAAATGATAGTCGGTTATTGTTTTGATTGGATACTGCAAAACTCAATAAAACATTTTAGTATAGTATTCAAAATGGATTATTCTATAATTAGAATAGAAATGTAACACCCCAAATCCGCGGGACTCGGGATGCTACGGGTTGGGACCTCACAATTGGTCCCGACCCTTAGCTTGACAACAATTTCACCGAATCTTGCAACAAGGCACAAATAAAGGCCAATGTAACGCCCCATTTATTCGGGTGCGTTCCGACTTCGTTTTCTTCCCCTTCTAGTATTTTGTTATTAGCTTGAATTTTAATGAAAGTATTTATATATATATATTAAAATTACCTTTTCCGTATTTTATTAATCTATTTTAGTCGGAGAGTCGGGATTTATCGATCCGGAAAATCTTGTTCCGATCGTTTAATCGAATTTTTGCCCTAACCCTTTTCTTTATTCTTTTATTTTTCTTTTTTCACTTCTTTCCCTCTCCCCCCTTTTGGCCTCTTGCGTGAGAGATGGTTATCTGTAGCAGCGACCGTTTGGCTCCCTACCTCTGCAGCCTAGGCCGACCTCTGGTTTCCCCTACCCAGCCTGCTCAGACCTCTTGGAACCCGCCTCAAGTGATGACCCCTAGCAGCAGCCATCTCCTTCACTCAACCTCACTCTACCCTCCCATCTATCTCTCGTACCTCTCTCTCTCTCTCTCTCGTATCTCTCTCTCGATACCCTGTTGCAACCAGCCGGTTTGAAGGCGGGCTTCCTACGGCCGCTTCAGCCCACAGGAGCGCCCCGCTTCAGCCACCGGAGCGCCGCGCTTCAGCCCACCGGAGACGCCGGCCTGGTTAGCCTCCTATCTCCCTTCTCGTTCTCTTTTTCTTCCTTCCCTGCTGCTTAACCATGGTGGCCGGATTTGTGCCCTAATTGTTGTAGCAACCGCCGGAGTCAGGGCTGCCGCAGACCGCCGCCGGAGTCTCCGCCTGCGCGCCGACCTCCTTCTCCCCCTCTCCTCCGCCTTACAACCGCCGCAGCTTCCCTGCCTTCTTCTCCTCCAGCGATCGTTTACAGTAGGGTGAAAGGGTTTTGGAAATTAATTGTACATGTGCCCCTCTTATTGCACCTAATTCCTGTTGTGACCCCATTATTTATGGATAATTACAGTTTGTGCACATTTTGTGTGTAATTGCAGTTTTGACCCAATAAATTTGGAAAAAGAACTTTTATACCCTACAGTAAATTATTAATATTATTAAACCCCAAATTTTGTTAAGTTTTGTGACCCAACTCCTTTACAAATTATTTTGGTGTCTTAGATGGTTTAAAAATCTGATTGTTGGATAATTTGAAATTCGGTTTTCAATCAACTTTCCCTTTTTGGATGTCTTGCCTGGAATTTGTTTTAACGAGTTTAAAATCGGCTTTGGAAAACGGAGTTTTCATTGGAAAATCTTTTTGCGCTAAACCCTCCTTTCAAAATTAGCGTTTAAGCTAATTTCGCTTAGTTTTGTCCTTAGGTCCGGAAGCGCCCAATAGAAGCAACCGAACTCGTTCTTGACTCCGTAGACCGTGCTTCACTTTGGATCTCGTGTGAGTACTTCTCCTTCGTTAGTTCGGTTATGGTAGTATAACTTGTTAGAGGAACTTAGCATAACGTAGAGCAAATGCCATGTAGTGGCCATGAACCCTAGGTATTGGTTATTGGATATGGAACTTGTTGCGTTACCTTCTTTACGATCTTATGATGATCCTCGAGATAATAGGTTGGACCTAGCATGCTAGAGTTAGATATCATATATATATGTTGGAGACTAGAAGTCCGAGAACTTCTAGCTTTTTAGTTGGTTATTGATAGAGTGCTTCACTTGGTCAGGCTTAGAGCGTTTTCCTGCGGGAAGTTGAGAGTGGTTTCGAGTTACCTTGAGAGAGGTAAGTCTCCGGACTTACTTAGCTCGTATTCTATGTATTAGATTCGATGCGTGTTTGGTGGTGTGTGTTTATCGCTTTCATTATAACTTATAAAACCGGAATTAGGATTACCGACCTTTATATATTATTTGGCCCAAGTGTATGATAACGGGCGGTGACAACTTGTCTAGCTCTTGCGTAGAGTTAGGAGGTTCTTGGCGACTAGCCCGTGTGGTTAGACGGTCGGAGGCATCCACCGTTCCATGCGGTAAGTGGGGACCGAGGCGAGTTTCGGGAGATTCTCGTGTCACAAAAGAAGTTGAATTAGAACGGGATACGACCTAATAAATAAAGATAATAAACCGGACTTGTATGTTGAGCATGATTATGTGATGTTATGATGTATGAGTGTGTTTGTGCCTTCACCATGTTCCTAATGCTTGGAATAGAGCTAACGGTTTTAAACCGCTTGTGTAGATGCCCCACAGGTTAGGGACGCCGCCGAGTGAGGTGGAGGAGTGGACAGTGTTCGCCCCTAAAGGTGTGTGCAAATAAGCTTTAAATTTATAAAACTAGAATCAAGCAGCGAACCCGCAGTGTACGGATCGACGTAGCTAAGCAAGAATTCCAGAGTATCGAACACAGGGATTTGGGTGGGAACGAACTCGATTGCAGGTTATCAAGCAAGTAAATGTGAGAGTTTTGCAAATATTGGAAAAACAACAATCCTAAAGATCCAAGTATCCAGCTGTGGCAATCGATTCAAGATATACTTAATGATGTAAAGACAGAGTTGAGATATGCGAAGGTATACTAATGTAAGGTAATCGTACGGTGAAGTTCCAAAAACCTTATATAACTCACCTACAAGGCACTCTCTATACAGGTTGTTGAGGCTCAATATAGAAAGATTCTAAAGATGAGAATTAGTGTCAAATACCCAAACTTATAATCCAAGGATCAAGACTAACTTAGCCGATTGAGGTTGTGACACTCACAATCGAGGTAGAGGTTGTTGAGGCTTCACTACCACCTAGAAAAGACAAGTCTAAACTAAGCTAAAGCGAATCTTTAACTTTAGATTAAAGTAAAAGCAAGTTCGTGGACTTAAAGGAAATCACGGTTAGTTCTTGAGGTTCCACGGCCGTGGACTCAAGAACATGCCGTAATTTAGGGTTGTCGGCGATTCTCTCTAACTCTCAGGGTCTAATCTGTTTGCAATCGATTTATCATTATCTAAGCCACAACTATCAACCCTTCACCTTAGAATTGTTAAGGGTTTTTAGCCAATAACAGTCATGTTGATATCAATTCAAGAATTTAAAAGATAAAAAGATGAAAACTTTCAAGAACTTTCAATAATCTTCAATTCAATCTCAAAGTCACAATCAAGAACGAATGTTGTCAAAAGATTCACAATAGAACAAGCAATCGTAATCTTAAGAAAGAAAGGGAAACGGAATGTCAATTCGTTTTCCGAATCAAACCTAAACAAGAAGAGAGATCTTCTTGCAAAATCTTCCCAAACTTCGATCCTCCGCCAATCCGGAGATCTCAACAGCAATCTCCACCAAAAGTGCGAGATTAGGGCAATTCCCAAACACGAACTTCAATCTCCAAAGGGATGTCGATGCTTCCAAGCAAGGGCTAAACGAGGTGTAGCCGGCCTACGCGTCGATCTCAGCGAGCGTAAATGAGGGTAAGCGGGGATAAGCGATGATGACGGATTCTTGCTTCGTCCGTCTTTTTATAGTGCAGGGCAAAATGTCGGCCCGACCCAATCTTTAAAAGATCGTGGCTTCAAAGTGTGGCGAAAAGATTCGCCAAGATCACGGTCGTGGAAGTGCTCCACGACCGTAATTTAGAACGTGGATATAAATACGGTTTGCACCATATGTTCCACGGCCGTGTAATCCACTGGAATGAACTTCAATTTCTGACTCCAAATCCACGGTCGTGGAATTGAACGTGGAATGTGATACGGTCGTATTTTAGAGCGTGGTTTAGGGCAAGAACGTAATTCTTCCCTAACCTCGTGCATTCCTCAAGCTAAAACTCCAATTTGCTTCCAAAGAATGTCCTCAATCTATGGACATACTCAATCAACTCTCCTTTGCTCGATTCCGTTCGGAAATAGCTCCAAATCACCTAAAATCAACATAGAACTAGTGTAGACATCCATATCGACAATATAGGTAATACTAGCTTACATATGCACAAAGCTCAATCAAAGACTATCAATATGAATCAAATACGTTTAGAAAACGTGCCTAAAATATCACAATATTTCATGCTAACAAATAACCCCATACTTAACACTTGCTTGTCCCTAAGCAAGGTCTTTCAAAAAGCTTTAAACAAGAGTTAGGATGAAATATGTGTACCTTCTTTTGGATGAATGTGACTTCTAAAGAATAGATCATTCTCAAACCTTGCTTCAATCGTTTATTAAACTTTCACACACTTAATTAAAGAGTAAAAGGCAAAGAAAATTCATGAACCAATTTAACTTCAAAACAAGCATTATAACCTTCAAACATTATCAAAATCAATCACAAGAAACTTCAATTTAGATCACCAAGTCATATAACATTCTTTTGATCTTAAGGACTTTCAAAGAAAAGGTCTAGAATATGGAAGGGAAGGGAAAACTTTAAGGGAAAGTGGTGCATAAATCCGGGAAAGTGGACAACTACCTTCTTCTTCTTATGCGGTTCCCGCAACACTTCAACTTAGAGCTTCGCTCTCTTCTTTTCATTTTTGGACTTTACTTTTGGAGTTATGGACAGAGGTGCACAAAAACCGAAGCCTAGGAGATCGGCGTTTCTCAAATTTTCAAGAGATGCCTCAAACCCTTAGCGCACATACCATAATCCGCTAGGAATATCGCTCAATCCGACTTTGGCAAGACACAAACACCCGGCTATGTGAATGGTGCCGAGTTACTCATCGTCATGATTGACTTCCCCAAACCTATAATTTCTTTCTATTCAATTGATTGCAAATAATTGCTCTCATGGCCCTCCCACATCAAACATGCCTTTTTCTCATTCACTTCTCCAAATTCCCGGATAGGTAAAGGAGGCTAATATTTCAATGAGGAGCTAGATGATCAAAGAAAGAAGAAAGAAAGTATCGAATTGCCTTAATCATTTCAACAAGAAGTATAGGAACTTATAACGTGATTTCAACTTCAATTTCCTAGCATGATTTAGGTAACATTTTCACATTATAAAACTTGCAAAAGAGGTGAAATTCATTCATTCAAATTCTTTTCAATTCACAATCCTTTTAAGCATGCAATTGTCATCAAACTCAATTCACAAGTAGTGATTATCATGGAAATCATCTCAATTCATTAGAAGCACAAAATTTTCTGAAAATTTTTAAATTTTATGGGTTTTTCAAATTATTTTTCATGCAATGCAATAAGGAAACGTGCAACACATAATGAACATGCAACGATAGTCTCAAATGAAAGCGAACATAGTAAGTAGAGTTATTACAAACTTTTTAGTACATCCCACCCCATACTTAGGACGAACATTGTCCCTAATGTTCAAAAGAAAGAAAGAAAAGAAAGAAAAGGAAAAGAAACTCACAAAATGGTGGCGGGAATGTCTAAACGAACGATCATGCATCAATCATTGTGGCGCCGGCGGAGGTGGGAATGGGGAGAAATTCGGATCATAGAACCGCCCAAACTGCTGGCGGTAGACGTCCCTCATCATGTGGTCAAGGTCGTCTAAGCGTCCGTCTCTAGCATCCGCCCGGATCTCCAATGCTCCAACTCTCTCTGAAAGTCCGGTAGCCCAATCCGGCATCTGCTCGTACCATCCCGGGGCGTGACTGTACCATGCTGGGGCATCGGATGGTGCTGGTGCTGGTGGTGGTGCTGCTGGCTGCTCCGTGGACCAAGGAGGTGGGGTGGAATACCATGTGGGAGGCGTGGTCATCCACGTGGGTCTCTCACTCACGCTAGCGCGGCGAGATGACGAGCCTGAGGCTCTAGCTGGACGTGGAGAGCGTCTAGGTACATCGGGGGCCGCTTCCGGCTGATCCGGAAACGTGCCAAACTCCTGCTCCGCTCCTCCTCCACTCTCGAACTGATCTCCCATATCCTCCTCTACAACCGGCGGTGGGACGTAAGGGGGAGCTACTATCCTGTTCGCATGCATCGCAGCGAACGTCTCCTTCCAATTATGGCGTCCCGCCATAATGGAATACTCCGGCAGCCACTCTATACCCCTACCCGTCCTACTCTCCCAAGGCATGCCCGCATAAGGCGGACCTCTATGTGTGGGGAAAATGAGACCCCTAACCATGAAAGCATATAGCCCTAAGGGAACGGCCGGTATGCGGGTGCAAGCAAAAAAATCTACACCAAAACTCCGAGCAATGTGGGTAACTATCCCACCATATCCAATGTTCCCCTTCTTCTTGTTCTTGAGCTTGCTCATCGTAGCAGCCAAGAGAGTAGCACAATCTGCACGGCGTCCATAGAGCATGCAATAGAGCAAGAATAGCTCATCCGTCTTGATCTTTTGGGGCGTCTCCGTCCTAGGAAAGAGACACTCCGAAAGAACACGGTGAGCTATCTTCAAGGCTAGATGGTACATAAATCTAGCCTTGGTATCGGCGGGTTGCCAACGGTCCTCGTCGGCGTATATCATCGCAACTTCCTCCCAAAAGTTCTTGGGGTAAACTCCGCTCGGAAATCGACCATTAAAGGTCTCATGGAACCCGAAAATGGTCCCAAACTCGACAATACTCAAATGATAGTCCTTTTCCATGAGACGGAAAGAGACGGTCCTATCGACGTGGCTGTGCTCGAAAGACGTCACAACCTCCCGGGTGATCTCCTCATAGGCGTCTTCACGAATGTTCGTGAAGACAAGCAATCCGGCTCTATCCAAGAGCCATGTGAGATCATCAACTATGTTGAGAGGATGTAGATCCTCCAACAGCAAATACCTAGGACCAATCACTGTCCTCTCCGTGATCCTCTCAAATGCAGCAAGGTGGTTCTCATGTATGGTCGGGATGCTAGGGTGAGGAGGTGAAGATGGAGGTGAAGGTGAAGATGGTAGTGAAGGAGATGAGGGTGGTGGTGCCCTAGAGGTGGAGGGATTGCCCTTTCTTTTCTTATTCTGCTCTCCCTTCTTCTCTTTTATCCTTCCTGACACTCTCCTTACGAAATCCATTTTTCACCAAAAATTACGGTCTGTTCTTGGGGAAATTACGGCCGTGGTTTACCCAGAGACCGTGATTCGTCTCAGAATTTCACGAATCTCAGCAAATTCACCAACAATCACCACAACAAGCAGTCCTAATCTAATTCCTTCCAGTCTTTGTCAGTTCTTCCTAAAAATCTATAGCAAAAACGAACCAAATCCGCGAAAATCAAGAAGAAAGAATAAACCTCTTTTTCGGATTGAAAAACCCGAAATGCGCGTTTTTCGATGGATTTCCGCTCGGTTTGTCGCTTGGATCTTGTTCATGGTTGGATTTGCTGCAGTTTAGGACGAAGAATCGTTGAAAACGATTAGAAAACGAAGATTTGGAGGAGGTCGTGGGGTTTCGGCGTTTAGGTCGTGGAAAGAGGAAAATTTTGGGTAAGTTTGTGAAGAATGTGGCTTATATAGTCGCAGGCAAAATTTCGAAAATCACGGTCTGTCGGGGTGTTCCACGGCTGTGGAAGTGTACGGAACCGTGGTTTTGGTGATTTTTCAAAGGCCTTTGAGAATTACGGCCACTGTAGCTAGGACGACCGTAATTTAGACCGTGAAACCTTCTGTAAAGCTTCAAAGTCCAAATTTCGTCACTCTTCTTCGACATTATTCTCCTTTTTTCCTTTTCCGTTGATCCTACAACCAAAAACACGAACATACCGGAAGAAATCGAGGCAAAATAAAGCGAAAACGTCTATTCTAAGCTAAACTATGAATCGAAAACAAAAATAAAAATGCAATACCTTGGGTTGCCTCCCAAGAAGCGCTTTGTTTAAGGTCCGTAGCTAGACCATTCTCGCACTTATTCGAGTGCGGTAGGCGCAAACTCCTCAGCTTGGAGTTCCGGCGTATACTTCTTGAGTCGTTGGCCGTTCACCTTAAAACTTCCGCTAGATTCACCCCATACTTCAACTGCACCATGGGGGAAAATACGCTTAATTAGAAAAGGTCCGGTCCAACGGGATTTAAGCTTACCTGGAAAGAGGCGAAGTCTTGAATTGAAGAGGAGAACTTGATCCCCTTCTTTGAAGTCCTTTGGAATGATATGCTTATCATGCCAACGCTTTGCTCTTTCCTTGTAGATCTTAGCGTTTTCATAGGCGTTCAAGCGAAGTTCATCCAGCTTGTTGATGTCTAGGAGACGCTTCTCTCCCGCTTCCTTCATGCCGAAATTCAGCCACTTGATAGCCCAAAACGCTTTGTGCTCCAGCTCCACCGGCAAGTGACAAGACTTCCCATACACAAGGTTGTATGGTGTGGTTCCTATGGGAGTCTTGTACGCAGTCCGGTACGCCCATAACGCATCATCTAGCTTCAAGGACCAATCCTTCCTAGTCCTTGAAACCGTTTTCTCTAGAATTCCCTTGATCTCCCTATTTGAGATCTCAACTTGTCCACTCGTTTGTGGATGGTAAGGGGTAGCGATCTTGTGAGTAACCCCATACTTAGCTAGAAGAGCTTCAAAGCGACGGGCTATGAAGTGAGAACCTCCATCACTAATGATCGTCCTTGGTGTTCCAAATCGCGGAAAGATGGTCTTGTTGAAGAACTTAACCACCACCATGGCATCATTTGTGGGAGAGGCAATTGCTTCCACCCATCTAGAAACGTAGTCTACCGCCAATAGTATGTATTGGTTTCCACAAGAAGATGGGAATGGTCCCATGAAATCAACTCCCCAAACGTCGAAAATCTCCACCTCTTGGATGTTGTTGAGGGGCATCTCGTTCCTTCTAGAAATATTGCCTGTTCTTTGACAAGCATCGCAACAAGAAACAAAGGATTGCACATCTCTAAATAAAGTAGGCCAATAGAATCCAGATTGCAATACCTTTGCGCTAGTCTTGTTCGAACTAGCGTGTCCTCCACAAGGTAGTGAATGACAATGGCGGATGACACTTTGCATCTCATCTTCCGGCACACATCGCCGGATGATGCCATCCGGACCTCTCTTTAAGAGGAGAGGCTCGTTCCAATAGTATTCCCGGACGTCCTTAAAGAACTTCTTCCTTTGTGCGTAGGATAGTCCGGGCGGTGTCTCTTGACAAACCAAATAGTTAACATAATCAGCAAACCATGGTTCGTTACCTTTGGGGATCACGTTGTTGCACTCCTCTATGATGTGTAGGTGTTCGTCTGGAAAGGAGTCATCAATGGGTAGATGGTCGTCCTCTAGATGTGTTAGACGACTCAAATGATCCGCGACAGAATTTTCTGAACCTTTCTTGTCGCGGATCTCAAGATCGAATTCTTGTAGGAGAAGAATCCATCTAATTAGCCTTGGCTTCGCGTCTTTCTTTGCAAGGAGGTACCGGATCGCGGCATGATCTGTGTAGACAATCACCTTTGCACCTACAAGATAAGAGCGAAACTTGTCAATAGCGTAGACAATGGCTAGAAACTCCTTCTCTGTAGTGGCGTAGTTGAGCTGCGCTTCGTCTAGCGTTTTGCTAGCGTAGTATATGGCATGGGTTCGCCCTTCCTTTCGTTGTCCAAGAACAGCTCCAATAGCTACGTCACTAGCATAGCACATAATCTCGAAGGGGAGAGTCCAATCCGGAGGTTGGATAATAGGTGCTGAAATTAGAGCTTGCCGAATGGTATTAAACGCATCCAAACATTCCTGCGAAAACTCAAAAACCGCATCCTTCATCAATAGATTAGTGAGAGGTTTTGATATCTTAGAAAAGTCCTTAATGAAACGTCTATAAAACCCAGCATGTCCTAGGAAACTTCTTATCCCTTTCACCGAAATTGGGGGAGGAAGTTTCTCTATGGTCTCTATCTTAGCCTTGTCTACCTCTATCCCTCTACTAGAGACTAAGTGACCTAATACGATTCCTTCCTTAACCATGAATTGACACTTCTCCCAATTAAGAACTAGGTTAGTGTCTTCACAACGTTGTAAAACAAGAGAAAGGTTAGAAAGGCAATCGTTAAAAGAGGAACCGTATACGGAGAAGTCGTCCATGAAGACTTCCATGATTTCCTCTACGTACTCGGAGAAGAAGGCCATCATGCACCGTTGAAAGGTGGCTGGGGCGTTGCAAAGCCCGAACGGCATTCTCCTATAGGCGAACGTACCCCAAGGGCACGTGAATGTGGTCTTCTCCTGATCGTCCGGATGTATCGGGATCTGAAAGAAACCACTATAACCGTCAAGGTAGCAAAAATGTGAATGTTGTGCTAACCTTTCAAGCATTTGATCGATGAATGGCAAGGGAAAGTGATCCTTCCGCATTGCGTTGTTGAGCTTGCGGTAGTCTATGCACATTCGCCATCCAGTCACGGTTCGGGTAGGAATGAGTTCGTTGTTCTTGTTGGTGATGACCGTCATTCCTCCCTTCTTCGGAACTACTTGAACTGGACTCACCCACTTGCTATCGGAGATAGGATAGATGATACCTGCATCAAGAAGTTTAAGAATTTCCTTCTTGACAACCTCCTTCATGGTCGGATTCAACCGCCTTTGAGGTTGTCTTGAAGTTCTAAAGTCCTCCTCCATTAGTATCTTATGCATGCATAGGGAGGGTTTAATTCCTACTAAGTCCTCGATAGTGTAGCCTATGGCTTTTCTATGTTTCCTAAGGACAATCATGAGCTGTTCATGTTCATCTATGCTTAGTTCGGAGCTAACAATGACCGGAAAGGTAGAATTAGATCCAAGAAAAGCGTACCTTAGATGAGTAGGAAGTGGTTTGAGTTCCATCACTTTCGGAGCTTCCAATGGTCCTTGGGGAGCATCCGACGTTTCCTTAGAAGTTTCTAAGGGTGTTGAGTGAGTTGGAGAAGAATCAGGAGAAGTTGAAGAAGTATGCCGATCACCCTCTTCCACGGTCAGAATTACGGGCCCTCCAGATGTTCCACGGCCGTGTAATCCACTGGAATGGAGGTTGATTTTGGTGGTGAAATCCACGGTCGTGGAATACAGAGTATGACCGTGGATTCTAATATTCTCAGCCTCATCGTGGAGTTTCTCAAACTCCACTTCATGCATCTCTTCTTGTGCTTCTAAGGCTTCAATTGCCTCTTTGCACTCTTCTTCTTCCCCTACATTGGTTAGACTCATAGTGATAACCTTTTGTAAAGGATCGTTAAAGAGAATCGCACTTACCTCTTCTCTAGATAAACCTTCTTCATCTTGGATATCGTAAATATCCTCATCAAAGATTGGCTCCTTTACTAGAGTGGAAAGAACGAACTCTACTTTCTCTTCTCTGATATCAAAAGCGAGTCTTCCATTCTTGCAATCGACCATGCAGCCGGAAGTTGCAAGAAATGGTCTTCCGAGTATGATCGGGACCGGACTATCTGCAGGAATGTCAAGCACGACAAAATCAATGGGGACAAAGAATTTACCTAGCTTGACCGGGACGTCTTCTACAATACCGACGGGGCGAGTGATGGATCGATCCGCCATGTATAACGTCATCTTTACCGGTTTAGGATCGCCTAAACCGATCTTCCTACATAATGCAAGTGGTATGATGCTCACACTTGCTCCCAAGTCACATAAAGCGTCATATGTGACATCTCCCACTCCAATGGAAATGCAAAATGACCCCGGATCCTTCAACTTTGGGGGCATTTTCTCCTTCATAGTCTTGATGAGATCCGAAGAATCCGAACTCATCTTGACCTCTCCGAAATCTTCTAGCTTCCTCTTGTTAGAGAGAAGCTCTTTCAAGAACTTGCCATAAGCCGACATACCTACAATAGCATCAATGAAGGGTATATTAATATGCAGCTTGCTCATGAGTTCTATGAACTTACCGAATTGTTTGTCTAGGCGCGCTCGCGCTCTAGATTGAGGGAATGGTAGGGGAGGTTTGTAAGCTGGAGGAGGAACATAGACATCTTCCTTCTCCTTCCCTTTTCCTTTGTCCTTCTCTACGGGGACTTCAACGAACGTAGGCTGCGGATCGGTAGTAGTCACTCCGCTCCTAGTTGTAATCGCCATCACCCTTCCCTTAGGGTTGTCCTCCGTCTTTCCTGGAAGTTTCCCTTGATTTCTAGGAACTTCCTCCGCGTGGTTGAACAATTGGTTTTCTAAAACCTTTTGAGCTTTGTCAACCTTAGAGACTTGATCATCAACCTTGATGAGGCGGTTCTCCAACCCTTGAAGCTTTCCCAAGATCGTTTCCAACATGGGATCGGGCTTCTCCTTTCCCGTATTGTTTCCTCCATTAGATGATTGCCCCTGGCTTTTCAAAGGAGTAGAGGAAGAGGAAGGTGGAGTTAGTGAATTAGAATTGGAAGGATAGGAGTTACTGAAATTTTGTTGATTGGAGCGCCAATTGTTGTTGTTTGAACCCCTATTGTTGTTCCAATTGTTGTTCCGATTGTTGTTGTTTCCATTCCAATTGTTATTCCGGTTGTTGTTCCGGTTATTGTTGTTGCGGTTGGTGTTATCACCGCCATTGTTGTTGCCCAAATAGCCAACATCCTTCTCTTGTTGCTTTGGGAAGTTGGTCTTGATAGTCTCCTTCAACTCTTTGATCTCATTGTTGAGGGAGAAAATTTGATTTTGAGCTTCATGTGTGAGCTTCGCTCCTTGCTCCACACGATTTCCCTCCGCTTTCCGGTGGGAATACTTCTCTATGACTCTTGCTTGCTTCTCAATGAAGTCCCAAGCGTTATCTTCTCTCATGTCCATGAACGTTCCGCATGAGAGGGATTGGAGGTTGAATTGCGTTCCCGCATCCAGCCCCTTGTAGTAGATCTCCAGCAAGGCAAGTTTGGATATGCCATGATGAGGGCAATCCAAGAGCAAGTCCTGAAACCTTTCCCAAGATTGAAACAAACTTTCGTTAGGTCTCATTGAAAAAGCATTAATCTTACCTCTAAGTTCCGCCGTTTTGGAGGGCGGAAAGAATTTGGTGAGAAACTCCGCGGAAAGGTCTTCCCACGTGTCTAGTTTCCCATTGGGAAGAGCTTGGTACCAAGACAACGCTTTCCCTTTCAAAGAGAAAAAGAAAGGTTTGAGCTTATAGCTGTTGGTAGTAGCGTTCTTCGGTCTCATCGTCTCCATCATACACTCAAAGTTTTGCAAGTGTTGGTGTGGAGATTCAGCGCTTGTACCGCCAAATTGGCTTTGGCGAACAAGAGTGATAACTTGAGGGTTAAAGCTAAACCCTTGCACATCTTCAGCATCAAATTTCACACCCAAGCGGCGTGGTTGTTGTGTTGGATCCATCCGCTGGCCAAGAGTTCTTGGCTCATTATCCACACGTTCGACTCTCACATTCCTAGGTGGAATGCGGCGATTAGCAGCTCCTTGTGGATGGAAAGGATTCATATTGATCGTGGGATCAATCTCTTCTAACGGTGGCATGGAAGAGTCACTATCATCAGCGGATGAGTGACTTTTTCTTCTAGACCTTGATCTCCTTCTTGAGGATTTCTTGCTTCCCTTATTCTTAAGGTCGCTCATCTCTATCCTCATTTGGAAGATCATGTCTTGTAGACTGTTAACTTGAGATTGATGACGATCCATCTCATCCTGGCGGAGAGTCTCATTCCATCGGAGTTGAGCTTCCTTCTCCGCCAACTCCGTTTGAAGATCACGTTCGTGTTCTTCAGCCATTTTCTTTTCCTTGCGCTTTTGCCTCAAGGTTTTCTCTAGCTCTTGATCAAGAGGTAAGAGATCTTCGGTGTTCCTAGACCTGCGCATGCACTCAAAGAGATATCAAACAACGAGAGCAAGCTCCCAAGCTTGACAACCGGCTACCGGATTCGGCCGAAACCAAATCCCCGGCAACGGCGCCAAAAACTTGTTCGCCCCTAAAGGTGTGTGCGCCAAAAACTTGTTCACTCAACCTCACTCTACCCTCCCATCTATCTCTCGTACCTCTCTCTCTCTCTCGTATCTCTCTCTCGATACCCTGTTGCAACCAGCCGGTTTGAAGGCGGGCTTCCTACTGCCGCTTCAGCCCACAGGAGCGCCCCGCTTCAGCCACCGGAGCGCCGCGCTTCAGCCCACCGGAGACGCCGGCCTGGTTAGCCTCCTATCTCCCTTCTCGTTCTCTTTTTCTTCCTTCCCTGCTGCTTAACCATGGTGGCCGGATTTGTTCCCTAATTGTTGTAGCAACCGCCGGAGTCAGGGCTGCCGCAGACCGCCGCCGGAGTCTCCGCCTGCGCGCCGACCTCCTTCTCCCCCTCTCCTCCGCCTTACAACCGCCGCAGCTTCCCTGCCTTCTTCTCCTCCAGCGATCGTTTACAGTAGGGTGAAAGGGTTTTGTAAATTAATTGTACATGTGCCCCTCTTATTGCACCTAATTCCTGTTGTGACCCCATTATTTATGGATAATTACAGTTTGTGCACATTTTGTGTGTAATTGCAGTTTTGACCCAATAAATTTGGAAAAAGAACTTTTATACCCTGCAGTAAATTATTAATATTATTAAACCCCAAATTTTGTTAAGTTTTGTGACCCAACTCCTTTACAAATTATTTTGGTGTCTTAGATGGTTTAAAAATCCGATTGTTGGATAATTTGAAATTCGGTTTTCAATCAACTTTCCCTTTTTGGATGTCTTGCCTGGAATTGGTTTTAACGAGTTTAAAATCGGCTTTGGAAAACGGAGTTTTCATTGGAAAATCTTTTTGCGCTAAACCCTCCTTTCAAAATTAGCGTTTAAGCTAATTTCGCTTAGTTTTGTCCTTAGGTCCGGAAGCGCCCAATAGAAGCAATCGAACTCGTTCTTGACTCCGTAGACCGTGCTTCACTTTGGATCTCGTGTGAGTACTTCTCCTTCGTTAGTTCGGTTATGGTAGTATAACTTGTTAGAGGAACTTAGCATAACGTAGAGCAAATGCCATGTAGTGGCCATGAACCCTAGGTATTGGTTATTGGATATGGAACTTGTTGCGTTACCTTCTTTACGATCTTATGATGATCCTCGAGATAATAGGTTGGACCTAGCATGCTAGAGTTAGATATCATATATATATGTTGGATACTAGAAGTCCGAGAACTTCTAGCTTTTTAGTTGGTTATTGATAGAGTGCTTCACTTGGTCAGGCTTAGAGCGTTTTCCTGCGGGAAGTTGAGAGTGGTTTCGAGTTACCTTGAGAGAGGTAAGTTTCCGGACTTACTTAGCTCGTATTCTATGTATTAGATTCGATGCGTGTTTGGTGGTGTGTGTTTATCGCTTTCATTATAACTTATAAAACCGGAATTAGGATTACCGACCTTTATATATTATTTGGCCCAAGTGTATGATAACGGGCGGTGACAACTTGTCTAGCTCTTGCGTAGAGTTAGGAGGTTCTTGGCGACTAGCCCGTGTGGTTAGACGGTCGGAGGCATCCACCGTTCTATGCGGTAAGTGGGGACCGAGGCGAGTTTCGGGAGATTCTCGTGTCACAAAAGAAGTTGAATTAGAACGGGATACGACCTAATAAATAAAGATAATAAACCGGACTTGTATGTTGAGCATGATTATGTGATGTTATGATGTATGAGTGTGTTTGTGCCTTCACCATGTTCCTAATGCTTGGAATAGAGCTAACGGTTTTAAACCGCTTGTGTAGATGCCCCACAGGTTAGGGACGCCGCCGAGTGAGGTGGAGGAGTGGACAGCCGAGGGTCGCCGTACATTATAGGACGGGGGCGTTTTAGGTTTCTTTTGTTATGTTCGGACTTGTGGTTTCGGATTTATCCTTTGAGATTGTGTCGTTTTGAGGACTCGGCTGAGTTTCCACTTTGTACTTTTACTTCCAGTTTCTCGCATACACTATAAACCATTTGAGTTTTTGCCTTTATTTGTGCCATGTTGGAAAGGTCCGGTGAAATTGTTGTCAAGCTAAGGGTCGGGACCCATTGTGAGGTCTCGCCCGTAGCATCCCGATATCCCGCGGATTCGGGGTGTTACAAAAGTGGTATCAGAGCCCTAGGTTGACAACAATGGCACTCGCAACCTTCTAAAGGCCGAATGAGGTATAAACAGAACCCCACGGGTTCTGACTTTTTCGTTTTCAAAATTCATATGCATGAGTCGGGATTGGGATAGAATGTACGGGACCACCACTCCTCACGCAAACCTCGGCGACATAGATTCTTGGATTTGATTGATGTATGTATATATATATATATATATTATTATTACATAGTCATATATATATATATATGTACGGCCTTAGGATGTTTTGTGGACTTGTATGTATCTAGTTATGTATATGACCTTAGGGTGATTGGGCTTATACGCCATGGTTGTACATTTGTATTTTGGCTATCACCATGCTTTTATGAATTAGTATCATAATAATTTCATAAGTATTACTAAATATTTAAATAAATATACGCCATACACTATCAGATGGCACGTACGAGAGCCACCGCTTACGTAGGACCCGCCAGGGGTAGACCCCCTCTCCCACCTACCGCCCAGAGACGGGGACGGGTAGGGAGACCTCCAGGCACGAGAGGTCGGGGACGTATCCCCATTGTGGACCCACCCATTGTGGATTTGCCAGCAGCAGAGATTCCAGTAGAGGACGTAGCTGAGAGCGTCATTCCCGAGGTTAGAGATAGGACAGTTGTGAGGTCTGGGGTGCATAGTTCCCCATCTGCTAGGACCGGGGGACCATCTATTGGAGCTACTGTATTTGCAGACTACGTACGCCGAGTGGAGGAGGCATTCAGGACAGGAGCACCACCTCCCACACCACCGGTACTTACACCTGCACCTGCACCTGCGAGATCAGCTGAGGTCTCACAGAGAGTTACTCCCATTAGGGCCGCACCAGAGATTGTTGCACCAGCGGCAGTTGCACCCGAGCCGGTTGTAGAGGTCGCTAGAGCTAGAGAGGAGTCGAGATCTCCTAGACCTGATTCATGGTTGAAGGCTTTCAACCAGCAGCATGTACCCTACTTCGACGGGAAGGTAGGGTTAGAGGTCGAGCACTGGATTGGGCACGTGGAGTCTGCACTAGAGGCAATCCGCTGTCCAGAGGAGAGACAGGTGGAGATAGTCCAAACGTTATTCCGAGAGGAGGCCCAGTATTGGTGGAGGACTGTTAGGGGAGGTGTGACTAGGATGGAGCAGCTGTTGAGCCTCGTTAGAGAGACTTTTTGCCCGGATTCACTGAGGAGAGACAGAGTCCAGGATTTTCTAGAGGCAGGATTTGAGGACGTCCCAGTCATTGAGGCGATTAGACGTTTTCGGGCGGAGTTAGCCTTGTTGGGTCCCGCTGCACCTCCGGCGGACCAGCATGTCTATCTCTTCTCCAGGAGATTGAGGGAGTCCACCCGTGCTTACTTGGCAGGATTTCGTTGTGTTTCGTTGACAGAGTACCAGGACCGAGCTTCGGCCTATGAGAGAGATCGCCCTGGGTTCAGGAGAGCAGCACAGTCCGGAGGGCCGGACAAGAGGCAGAGGACATGGTCAGCTAGTGCAGGGGCAGGAGCCTCAGGACATGGGCGTAGCCAGACACAGGGACGTCCCGGTCCCCAGCACTCGACTCAGACACCAGACTGGGGCCGACAGTGCCACAACTGTGGAGAGTTTGGGCACATTCGTACGGCATGTAAGAGGCCGCCCGTGACGTGTTTCACTTGTGGATAGGTGGGTCACCGAGCCTCTTTTTGCCGCCAGGGCAAGGCCCAGTCACAGCAGGGTTCTTCACCTGCTACCAGGGCAGGAGGGGGGCAGAGGCCACCTCAGTTTCCGGCCCAGGGATTTCAGCAGAGAGGTCAGAGTCAGACTCGTACACAGGGGTCAGCCCAGGGCCGAGGTAGAGGCCGTGGTGGGGGTACCCAGGAGACTAGAGGCACTCATGCTAGGGTATTCGAGTTGAGGAGTGCCGTTGAGCCAGCAGCGCCGGCAACCACATGTACCATTCAGATTCACGGTCTCCCAGTTCGAGTTTTGTTTGATACGGGTGCTACGCACTCCTTTATATCTGATGATTGTGTAGCTAGGTTGGCCTTAGTTACGGTAGAGGGGAGACCCTTCATTGTGGGGTTACCCGATGGGGGTAGGGTTAGCGGTACCCGCGAGGTACGCGGTTGTCCCATTCGTTTGGGAAACCGTGATTGGTTAGCCGACTTCTATGTCATGCACTTAGTGCATGAGGAAGTCATCTTAGGGATGGATTGGATGGACCGCCACCGAGCCGTTCTAGACATCAGCCGGAGGACTGTGACGGTCACTACAGAGATGGGACATGAGGTGATTTTCCGAGGATGGGACCTCGGAAAGACCGGTACAGTCATTAGCGCGGTCCGAGCCGCGAGACTTATTGGGCAGGGATGCGAGGCCTTCTGGTGCTATGCCATGAAGGAGGAGACGGGACCATCGCTGGAGGAGATTCCCGTAGCATGTGAGTTTGAGGATGTTTTCGGGGAGCCACCCGGATTGCCACCGTAGAGGAGCGTTGATTTTTCTATTGAGTTGGAGCCCGGCACGAGGCCGATCTCCAAGGCTCCATACCGCATGGCGCCGATCGAGATGCTGGAGCTGAAGAAGCAGCTCGAGGAGTTAGCCGATAGGGGTTTCATACGCCCGAGCGTTTCCCCTTGGGGTGCACCGGTCCTCTTCGTCAAGAAGAAGGACGGATCTTTGAGGCTATGCATTGATTACCGGGAATTGAACAAAGTCACCATCAAGAACAAGTACCCTCTACCGCGCATAGATGACTTACTAGACCAGTTGCAGGGAGCCTCCGTGTTTTCACGTACGACTTGAGGTCGGGATACCACCAGCTGAGGGTGAGAGAGGAGGACGTGCCGAAGACGGCATTTAGGACGAGATACGGTCATTATGAGTTTGTCGTGATGCCCTTCGGGCTCACGAATGCACCTGCCGTCTTCATGGAGTTGATGAACGGCATTTTCATCGACTTCTTAGACCAGTTTGTGGTGGTGTTCATAGACGACATCTTGGTATACTCTCGGAGTAGAGAGGAGCATGCAGGACACTTGAGGACGGTGCTTCGAGTCCTACAGGATAGAGAGCTTTATGCAAAGCTCTCTAAGTGCGAGTTTTGGATGTCCGAGGTGGCATTCCTAGGTCACATAGTTTCCGCCGAGGGTGTCATGGTTGACCCGGCGAAGATAGAGACCGTTTCCTCATGGCCACCTCCTAGGACGGTCAAGGAGGTGCGCAGTTTCTTGGGCTTAGCGGGATATTACCGCCGGTTTGTTGAGGGTTTCTCCGTGATTGCGCGGCCACTTACTTCCTTGCTGAGGAAGTCTACCAGGTTTGCCTGGTCCGAGCCTTGTCAGTGCAGCTTTGAGGAGCTGAAGTGGAGGTTGACCTCCGCTCCTGTTTTAGCCCAGCCAGAGGGCGTAGAGGATTTTGTAGTGTATAGTGACGCCTCCAAGCTAGGCTTGGGGTGCGTTTTGATGCAGAGGGGTAGGGTTATTGCGTACGCTTCACGGCAGCTGAAGCCGTACGAGGAGAATTATCCTACCCATGATCTTGAGCTAGCGGCAGTGGTTCATGCCCTGAAGATCTGGCGACACTACTTGTATGGGGTCACGTGCCAGATCTTCACAGACCATAAGAGTCTGAAGTACATATTCACTCAGCGGGAGTTGAATAACCGCCAGAGGAGATGGTTAGAGTTGATTAAGGACTTCGATTTGGAGATTTTGTACCATCCGGGGAAGGCGAACTCAGTTGCCGATGCCTTGAGTAGGAGGACATCTCGAGAGGAGGCGATAGCTCGGCTTACGGTTCAGCCTCAGTTACAGAGGGATTTGATAGAGTTGGAGATGGATATCCGGTTTTCGGATACGGGTTGTCACTTGTCCGAGTTAGAGATATTACCTGACCTGTCCGGAGAGATCCGACGGAAGCAGGAGGGATGTCCCATTTTGATGAGGATTCGGGACAGGATGGTCCGAGGGGAGGCACCACAGTTTTTCACAGGAGCAGATGGGCTGTTGAGACGTCAGGGACGTATTTGTGTGCCGTCAGACCCAGAGTTAAGAGAGCGGATCTTGCAGGAGGCACATTCTACTCCTTACTCGGTGCATCCAGGCACGAGTAAGATGTACCAGGATATCAGGAGATCTTATTGGTGGGGCGGGCTTAAGCCCGATGTAGCTAGATATGTGGCTAGATGCGCGACCTGCCAGCAGGTCAAGATCGAGCACCAGAGACTAGGGGGAGAGCTCCACCCACTGCCTGTACCACAGTGGAAGTGGGAGGATATATCCATGGATTTTGTCACCGGTTTGCGACCGAGTAGGAGCTTTGATGCAATTTGAGTGGTAGTGGATCGGCTGACGAAGACCGCACGTTTCATTCCTATTCGGGAGACGTGGCCGGTGAGTCGTCTAGCTGAGGAGTTTACTCGTCAGATTGTGAGGTTACATGGAGTTCCGAGGACTATCATCTCGGATAGGGATGGACGTTTTACTTCGAGGTTCTGGCAGCAGGTACACGCCGCCCTAGGCTCGAGTCTGCATTTCACCACCGCATATCATCCACAGACCGACGGTCAGTCCGAGCGGACTATTCAGACCTTAGAGGACATGTTACGGGCATGTGTGTTAGACTGGGGGCATGTATGGTCAGACCACCTTCCGTTGGTGGAATTCTCGTATAATAACAGTTGGCACGCATCGATTGGGATGTCACCGTATGAGGCATTATATGGACGGAGATGTCGTACTCCCTTGTGTTGGGACGAGCCGGGCAGTTCTAGTGTTGTAGCTCCAGCCCAGATACAGGATGACATGGCTAGGGTTGCTTTGATTCGAGAGAGGATGTTGGTTGCGCAGAGCCGTCAGAGATCGTATGCAGATAGGAGGCGTAGGCCCCTAGAGTTCAGAGTAGGAGCTCAGGTCTGGTTGAGGGTATCACCGACACGGGGTGTCAGGCGATTTGGCATTAAGGGGAAGTTAAGCCCCCGATATGTCGGCCCCTTTGAGATTTTAGAGAGAGTCGGAGAGGTGGCATATAGGTCAGCGTTACCACCGAGGTTGGAGGGTATTCACCCGGTGTTCCATGTATCTCAGTTGAGAGAGTACATACATGACCCGAGGCACGTCATTAGCCACGAGGACCTGGTGGTCGAGCCGGACCATACTTTCGCGGAGCATCCGATTGCGGTTTTGGAGCGTAGTACAAGACGACTTCGGTCGAAGGAGATACCGATGCTGAGAGAACAGTGGTCGAGGCGAGGAGCCGATGAGGCCACTTGGGAGACGGAGGATAGTATCCGTAGGAACTATCCCGAGTTTTACGCAGGATTAGCCACATCTATAGGACCGTCGGGTTAGTCCCGAGATCTATCCTTGGTTATTCTTATGTGATTTGTGACGTGATGTGTTATGTGTGTTTCATATGTGTATATCTTGCGAATCTAGGCATGTAGACTTTGGATTAGAAGGGCCATAGTTACCACGTATAGTGTTCCGAGAGAATATTGAGGCACGTTTGTTTGAGAGTTCCGCGTGTAGCAAGTTTCGGGACGAAACTTTTCTTTAGGAGGACCTGATGTAACGCCCCGTTTATTCGGGTGCGTTCCGACTTCGTTTTCTTTCCCTTCTAGTGTTTTGTTATTAGCTTGAATTTTAATAAAAGTATATATATATATAGATTAAAATTACCTTTTCCGTATTTTATTAATCTATTTTAGTCGGAGAGTCGGGATTTATCGATCCGGAAAATCTTGTTCCGATCGTTTAATCGAATTTTTGCCCTAACCCTTTTCTTTATTATTTTATTTTTCTTTTTTCACTTCTTTCCCTCTCTCCCCTTTTGGCCTCTTGCGTGAGAGATGGTTATCTGTAGCAGCGACCGTTTGGCTCCCTACCTCTGCAGCCTAGGCCGACCTCTGGTTTCCCGTACCCAGCCTGCTCCGACCTCTTGGAACCCGCCTCAAGTGATGACCCCTAGCAGCAGCCATCTCCTTCACTCAACCTCACTCTACCCTCCCATCTATCTCTCGTACCTCTCTCTCTCTCTCGTATCTCTCTCTCGATACCCTGTTGCAACCAGCCGGTTTGAAGGCGGGCTTCCTACTGCCGCTTCAGCCCACAGGAGCGCCCCGCTTCAGCCACCGGAGCGCCGCGCTTCAGCCCACCGGAGACGCCGGCCTGGTTAGCCTCCTATCTCCCTTCTCGTTCTCTTTTTCTTCCTTCCCTGCTGCTTAACCATGGTGGCCGGATTTGTGCCCTAATTGTTGTAGCAACCGCCGGAGTCAGGGCTGCCGTAGACCGCCGCCGGAGTCTCCGCCTGCGCGCCGACCTCCTTCTCCCCCTCTCCTCCGCCTCACAACCGCCGCAGCTTCCCTGCCTTCTTCTCCTCCAGCGATCGTTTACAGTAGGGTGAAAGGGTTTTGGAAATTAATTGTACATGTGCCCCTCTTATTGCACCTAATTCCTGTTGTGACCCCATTATTTATGGATAATTACAGTTTGTGCACATTTTGTGTGTAATTGCAGTTTTGACCCAATAAATTTGGAAAAAGAACTTTTATACCCTGCAGTAAATTATTAATATTATTAAACCCCAAATTTTGTTAAGTTTTGTGACCCAACTCCTTTACAAATTATTTTGGTGTCTTAGATGGTTTAAAAATCCGATTGTTGGATAATTTGAAATTCGGTTTTCAATCAACTTTCCCTTTTTGGATGTCTTGCCTGGAATTGGTTTTAACGAGTTTAAAATCGGCTTTGGAAAACGGAGTTTTCATTGGAAAATCTTTTTGCGCTAAACCCTCCTTTCAAAATTAGCGTTTAAGCTAATTTCGCTTAGTTTTGTCCTTAGGTCCGGAAGCGCCCAATAGAAGCAATCGAACTCGTTCTTGACTCCGTAGACCGTGCTTCACTTTGGATCTCGTGTGAGTACTTCTCCTTCGTTAGTTCGGTTATGGTAGTATAACTTGTTAGAGGAACTTAGCATAACGTAGAGCAAATGCCATGTAGTGGCCATGAACCCTAGGTATTGGTTATTGGATATGGAACTTGTTGCGTTACCTTCTTTACGAACTTATGATGATCCTCGAGATAATAGGTTGGACCTAGCATGCTAGAGTTAGATATCATATATATATGTTGGAGACTAGAAGTCCGAGAACTTCTAGCTTTTTAGTTGGTTATTGATAGAGTGCTTCACTTGGTCAGGCTTAGAGCGTTTTCCTGCGGGAAGTTGAGAGTGGTTTCGAGTTACCTTGAGAGAGGTAAGTCTCCGGACTTACTTAGCTCGTATTCTATGTATTAGATTCGATGCGTGTTTGGTGGTGTGTGTTTATCGCTTTCATTATAACTTATAAAACCGGAATTAGGATTACCGACCTTTATATATTATTTGGCCCAAGTGTATGATAACGGGCGGTGACAACTTGTCTAGCTCTTGCGTAGAGTTAGGAGGTTCTTGGCGACTAGCCCGTGTGGTTAGACGGTCGGAGGCATCCACCGTTCCATGCGGTAAGTGGGGACCGAGGCGAGTTTCGGGAGATTCTCGTGTCACAAAAGAAGTTGAATTAGAACGGGATACGACCTAATAAATAAAGATAATAAACCGGACTTGTATGTTGAGCATGATTATGTGATGTTATGATGTATGAGTGTGTTTGTGCCTTCACCATGTTCCTAATGCTTGGAATAGAGCTAACGGTTTTAAACCGCTTGTGTAGATGCCCCACAGGTTAGGGACGCCGCCGAGTGAGGTGGAGGAGTGGACAGCCGAGGGTCGCCGTACATTATAGGACGGGGGCGTTTTAGGTTTCTTTTGTTATGTTCGGACTTGTGGTTTCGGATTTATCCTTTGAGATTGTGTCGTTTTGAGGACTCGGCTGAGTTTCCACTTTGTACTTTTACTTCCAGTTTCTCGCATACACTATAAACCATTTGAGTTTTTGCCTTTATTTGTGCCATGTTGGAAAGGTCCGGTGAAATTGTTGTCAAGCTAAGGGTCGGGACCCATTGTGAGGTCTCGCCCGTAGCATCCCGATATCCCGCGGATTCGGGGTGGTACAGCCAAAACCGAAATACATTTTTATGCAATGAAAAGAAAAACCCGAAAGAATACAACAAAGTACTTCAGCCGAAAATACAACCCCAAAGGCTAGCGCCATAAAACATACAATAATTACAATACTCAAACTCGACTCCACCCAAAATCCAATCCTAAAATGTACGGAACCCCGGCTGCCCACTCTTCCGGATCTCTCAGCCGCAATCCTAACTTGCAATGCAATCTACAATAGTCGGTATAAAACCGTTAGCTCATATTCGAAGCATTAGAATCAATGGGAAAGGCACAAACACAAGTAAATCATCATAAACACACAACATTCTCAAAGCACACAATTCCGGTTTATTATCTTTTTATTATTAAGTCATATCCCGTTCTAATTCAACTTAGTTTTGTGACACGAGACCACCGTGGTCCCGCCTCGGTCCCTGCTTACCGGCATGGAACGGTGCGGATGCCTCCGACCGTCTAACCAGCACGGGCTAGTCGCCAAGAACCTCCTAGACTCTCGCAAGAGCTAGGCAGATGATGTCACCGCCCGTTATCATACACTTGGGCCAAAATAATATATAAAGGTCGGTAATCCTATTTCCGGTTTAGTTGTTATAACATAAACAATAAACACACACCACCAAACACACATCAACGCTAATACAAGGAATACGAGCTAAGTAAGTCCGGAGACTTACCTCGTCACCACACTCAACTCACAACACTCTCGCTTCCTTAGGGAGGAAGCCCATAACATGCTCACAAGAAGATAACTATATCAACAACAACCCACTCACAATAGAAGTCTTAGACTTCTATACAAATGATCTACGCAAGACCATTTGACTCTCAATTCTAGGACCGCATCCTAGAATCTCTCATGCTCACATCACACTCAACACAAGCTAGAAGTCCTAAGACTTCTAAACCCTCGGATCTCGCAAGATCATAACTCACAACGCAACTAGGATAAGCCAAGCCTAACTCCAAAATCCATAAGATCATACAACCACACCTCGACCCTCAAAACGCTCACAAGATCAACCATATAACTTAAAGTCTTATAACAACCTCACAAGATAACCAACACCTCAAGCATAGAAGCAACATCAATACATCACACAATACCAAATCCTCGAAACTCACCTAAGGTTCAAAGCCACTACTTGGCATTAACTCTAAGTTATGCTAGATCCATCCTAGCATGATACTAAAACTTAACATAACTAGATCAAGGGGAGGGAATACTCACACGACGTCAAAAGACGGAAGTCGTTCAACGGATGTCGACTTGGACTCGTTAGGCCTTTATCGGGGCGCTCCCGAACCTAGTACCAAACTAAACAAATTTTGCTTATAAGCTAAATTTGAACGAAATAAAGAACATATATAATCTAAGGAAAACCCCACTTTTAAAAACCCAAGTTAAAACCGTAAATATAAACTCCGGGCAAATTGTATAACATCATAAACCCAAGGTAAAACTCGTTTTCAAAGCCAACGTTAAAATCCCGTAATTTAATCTTTGAGTCATAACCAGAAATTAATCCAATATGAGCATAACATATATGGTATATATAAATAAGAATATAATTCAAGTAAATCCCAAATTTAAAACCCATAAATACATTTTCCGAAAATAAAACCTTGGGCCATAATATGTAATTAAATTCCTGCAGGGGCATAATTATCAAATTCCAGAAACTGTGGGTCCAAAACTGAGATTATATAAAATATGTGTCCATTTTATAATTATACCAAATATTAGAGTAAAATTTGTAATTAACCATAAATGGGGGGCGCCGATTTAATTTGTTGGACAGGGTTTGTTTAAACCGATCCTTCTCTGAGTTCTCTTGTTGGGGAATACACGCAGAGGCGGAAGCAGAGGGCGAGATAGGGCTCCCTAGAGGCGGCACCGGCTAGGGCGAAGCAAGGGGGGTTGGCACTCCTCCGGCACGGCTTCAATCCGGCGGCGGGGACGCAGTTCAGAAGAGGTACACGAGGAGCAGAGGTGGTGGTGCAGAGGCGGAGAGAACGCAGGGGGAAAACATTGCTGGGGCGCTCGGGTTGCTCCTCTCGGCCTGGAGACGACGGCAGAAAGCCGGTGGTTGCTGTTGGTGGTTGCGACGAGGGACAAACAAAGGGGTGAAGATCTCCAGCGGTGGTCACCAACGAGAGAGAGAGAGAGAGACGAAGGTGCAGAGGCTCCGGCAGGCCAACGACAGGGCTCTCTCAGGCGCGGTGGTGGTGAGCGAGAGGTAGCTCAATCGGGGCTTCCTAGTCCGGTTATTGCTTGCTCCGATCTCCGGCGAAGACGGTGTTAGCATGAAATATTGTGATAATTTAGGCACGTTTTCTAAGTGTATTTGATTCATAATGATAGTCTTTGATTGAGCATTGTTGCATTTGTGAGCTAGTTTGCCTATATTGTCGATATGGATGTCTACACAAGATTTATGTTGATTATAGGTGATTGAGAGCCATTTCCGAACGGAATTTAGCATAGAAGAGTTGATTGAGTATGTTCATGGATTGAGGGCATTCTTAGGAGCCAAAAGAGAGCCAACTTGAGGAATGCACGAGGCTAGGGAAGAATCACGTTCTTGCCCTAAACCACGCTCTAAAATACGGCCGTACTACATTCCACGTTCAGTTCCACGGCCGTGGAACCCTGCAGGAGAAGCGTGGTTCATTCCAGAAGCTTTTACGGTCGTGGAATCCATGGTTCAAACCGTGTTGATTTCCACGCTCTAAATTACGGTCGTGGAACCTTCCACGACCGTGATCTTGGCGATCTTTTTCGCCACACTTTAAGCCACGATCTTTTAAAAGATTGGGCCGGGCCGCTACTTCATCATACCCTATAAAAGGACGGACGAAGAGAGATTCCGTCACCTTGGTTTAGACGTGTTTCCGACCTTGGCTTAGACGTGTTTCCGACCCCCGCTTAGAGACTTTGCGACCTCGCTTTACACGTGTTTTTACACCGCGGCTTAGAGATCTTTGCGACTCTTGCAAAAGACGGATTTTGCGTTCATCTTTGGAGTTGTCCTAATCTCGCACTTTGGTGGAGATTGTGATTGAGATTTCCAGATTTACGGAAGATTGAAGATTTGGAAGATTATTCGCAAGAAGATTTCTCTTCTTGTTTAGGTTTGATTTAGAAGACGGATTGACATCCCGTTCTTCCTTCTTTCCTAAGATTGTGTTTGTTTGTTCTATTCTGAATATATTGGCGATATTCGTTCTTGATTGTGACTTCGAAATTGGTTTGAAGTTTATTGGAAGTTTTCGGAAGTTTTCATCTTTCAATCCTTTAATCTTTGAATTTGATATCATAATGATGATTGTTGGCTAAAAACCCTTAACAATTCTAAGGTGAAGGGTTGATAGTTGTGGCTTAGATGATGATAGATCGATCGTAAACAGATTGGACCCTGAGAGTTAGAGAGAATCGCCGACAACCTTAAATTACGGCCTGTTCTTGAGTCCACGGCCGTGGAACCTCAAGAACTAACCGTGATTTCCCTTAAGTCTACGAACTTGCTTTTACTTTGATCCAAAGTTAAAGATTTGCTTTAACTTAGTTTAGGCTTGCCTTTTCTAGGTGGTAGTGAAGCCTCAACAACCTCTACCTCAATTGTGAGTGTCACAACCGTAATCGGTTTAGTTAGTCTTGATCCTTGGGTTACAAGTTTGGGTATTTGACATTAATTCTCATCTTTAGAACCTTTCTATATTGAAGCCTCAACAACCTGTATAGAGAGTGTTGTAACACCCCGAATTCTCAGAACTCGAGACATTACTGGTTAGGACCTCACAATGGGTCCCGACCTCAGTTTGACAATAACATTACTAGGATCTTGCAACAAGACACAAATAGAGAAAACCGAAATTCATAAAAATAGTATTTTTAGGGTATTGAATGCAACACTGTCTAGCAGTCTAAAGTAGTTAAACAAAGGAAACGAACAACTGTCTTAACCAAAAGAAAGGAAAGACAAAAACAACCCCCAACCCCCACTCTAAGGAGTACGGAGACCCGGCTGACCACTACTTCCAGATCACTCAGTTGCTGATCTAACCTGCGGTAAATCTAAAAACAACAACAAGAAGAACCGTTAGCTAGTTATCTAAATATTAGCAGAATAATAGCAGCACAAACACACACATAAAAATATAAACACCCATCATGCTTTCAAACAAGTCCGTTTTATTATCTTGATTTAGGTTACTCTTTCACTCTAGTGATACTTATTTTGTGACACGAGGGATTCCCAAACCTCGCCTCCGCCCCCGTGTAACCATCAGGAATGGATCCGATGCATCTCACCTTGTACCTGCCTGGTCTGGGTATAGAGAACCTCCCAGTCTCCTGTCAGAGGTGGGAAGTGATGTCACGGCCCGTTATACATACACTTGAGCCTTAAACGTAATAATAACAGTCGTCCTAGCAAGTTATTATTATTAAAACACGCACATAGCACACACAACCACTATCACTCAACTAACATCCAGAAACTGGCTAAGTAAGTCGCAAGGACTTACTTGAGTCGAAACACACTCTACCATGTCTCAAAAATAGTCCCTACTCGTGGTAACTCAAACGCCTGTCAAAAGGCATGTGGGTCAAAATCACATCCAACTGTCCAACCTCATGCGAAGGAATTACGGAGAAAGCTCTCTTACGGTAAAAGACTATTTTACCCTTAGTGCCGAAACTCCTAGATTTGTCTATATCTTAGTTTCAAACTCTCCTTTGGAACCCATTTCCCCAATCTAGTTGTTGCGGAAATGTTTGGTAAGGATTCATAAAAGTTACACAAAATTCTAGATTTTCACAAAAAGTCGTTAAGGTCCGACTTTGGGTTAAGATATGAGGCTCGAACAAAAGTATAAAAATTTCCGAAATAAAACTCTAGGTCATCTATGATATACATACTATTCATAGGAGCAAAGATCTCTCAAAACTATCCAGCCACAACTCTTACATAAATTCTTAAACTTGGTTAAAATATCCAAGACTTCTATACTTAGCCAAATTCTGAGTTCTTTCAAAAACAGTACGGTCAGCCCACTTTGGGCTCCTATAAATCCAGATCCGACCGTTGGATCGTTCCGATATTTTAATACATCATACTATGCATATCCCTCTATATCATACTAAAATTTGAACGGTGAATTATGTTTTTAAGGTATAGAAATAGAGGCTCAAAGTCAGCAGTTTCAAACCTACAATCTGAAATTTACCAAGAAGCTCATTACTTCAATTTCTATGACAGCCTGAATAACCCTTATTGCCATCCAGTGTTCATGAGTTGACACTCCAGGAGGCCCTCCAGAAGGTTCATATACTACCCCCACTTCTCTGGTTTGGACTCCCCTCACAGCAACACCATCACTACTTAGAACCTATGCCAAATTTGTGCAACTACGTGCCCGCCTACATCCAGGAAGCAAAGTGCTGAACTGCAGAAGAGAGAAGAGTTTACCTCCTTCAGTAGCGACTGGTCGGAGGCGCCTTCGATCGGTTTTTGGAGGAGGGCTCTTCTATTTTTCCCCGGGTCAGCGTCACCAAGCTAGCGTCTTCCTTAATACGAGGGTAGAGGGGACGGAGGTAAGGCCAACAGGGCTGAGTCGACAGGGACAGAAGAGTACTAAGGAGAAGTGTTGCACTCACCTTCGGGAAGGATGGCTACTGGGTCCGGCTCTTGCGCAGGAGTACCTCGAATGGGACGGTGTCGAAGAGGCCACTCAGTCCTACCTGCTCGCGCACAGAAAGTCAAGGAGGAGGTGGTTATGGTTCGAGTCGAAGAAAGCGAAGGGGGAAGGTGACGTTGCTTACCCGTCTTCCAACTGGTGCCGGAGATCTCTGTGCGGCCTCCTTGGTGCTGTCTAGAGGGCGAGGCGTCGGCTGTATTGGCGTGAAGTTCGTCTGGACGAGAAGGGCAGGCTGAGCGGTGAAGACGGCTGGTTGCAGGCAGTTAGAGGCGGCGTCGGATCCGGTAGTGAGTGGGGCTCAGCGGCGAGGCTCTAGTGTCCAGTGCAGAAGGTGGTAGGGAAGGGACTGCGGGTGGCGTCTGTTGATTCGGAACTGGTGGGTTGCTGCGCAGGGTCGAAGACGGAAGGCGGCAGTACGTCTCACAGGATAGGTAAAGAGAGGTTTAGCTTAGAGTGTAAATTAGGGTTAGGTTAATTAGATTTTAATTACACAATTAAGGATGAGCTGGATTAAGAAGTTATTGGGCCTGCAGAAGGATTTTCAAATGGGCCTGCTCTTCTAATCAAGAAACAAAGCTGAAACTATTACTCGTTACTCGCCCCGGATTTCCGGCTATGCGCGGGAATTTATATAGTACGGAATTATATTCCGTTTTGTATAAATTATTGTTTAATTTTAACGTGCGTAAAATTTATTTCCAGTTACATAGTCTCATCATTTTATGTGAATTAAGGCCACATAAAATGATAGAACCTAAAACTCGTTTTATTTTATTTATTTATTTATTTATTTAAGATTGACATAGTCTCATCATTTTATGTCTTGTAGGTGAGTCATATAAGGTTTTTGGAACTTCACCGTACGATTACCTTACATTAGTATACCTTTGCATATCTCAACTCTGTCTTTATATCACTAAGTATATCTTGAATCGATTGCCACAGCTGGATACTTGGATCTTTAGGATTGTTGTTTTCCTAATAATTTGCAAAGCTCTTACATTCACTTGCTTGATAACCTACGATCGAATTTATTCTCCCCAAATCCCTGTGTTTGGTACTCTGGAATTCTTGCTTAACTACGTCGATCCGTACACTGCGGGTTCGCTTGCTTGATTCTAGTTTTATAAATTTAAAGCTTATTTGCACGCACGTTTAGGGGCGAACAAGTTTTTGGCGCCGTTGCCGGGGATTTGGTTTAGACCGAATTTGGTAGCCGGTTATCAAGCTTGAGAGCTTGCTCTCGTTATTTGATATTTCTTTGAGTGCATGCGCAGGTCTAGGAACACCGAAGATCTCTTACCTCTTGATCAAGAGCTTGAGAGAACTTTAAGGCAAAAGCGCAAGGAAAAGAAGATGGCTGAAGAACACGAACGTGATCTTCAAGCGGAGTTGGCGGAGAAAGAAGCTCAACTCCAATGGAATGAGAACATCCGTCGGGATGAAATGGATCGTCATCAATCTCAAGTTAACAATCTACAGGATATGATTTTCCAAATGAGGATAGAACTAAGCGACCTTAAGAATAAGGGAAGCAAGAAATCCTCAAGAAGGGCATCAAGATCTAGGAGAAGAAGTCACTCATCCGCTGATGATAGTGATTCTTCCATGCCACCGCTAGAGGAGATTGATCCCACGATCAATGTGAATCCTTTCCATCCACGGGGAGCTGCTAATCGCCGCATTCCGCCTAGGAATGCGAGGATCGAACGTGTAGATGATGAGCCAAGAACTCTTGGCCAAAGGATGGATCCAACACAACAACCGCGCCGTTTGGGCGTGAATTTTGATGCTGAGAATGTACAAGGGTTTAGCTTCAACCCTCAAGTTATTACTCTTGTTCGCCAAAACCAATTTGGCGGGACAAGCGCTGAATCTCCACACCAACACTTGCAAAACTTTGAGTGTATGATGGAGACAATGAGGCCGAAGAGTGCTACTACCAACAACTATAAGCTCAAGCCTTTCTTCTTCTCCTTGAAGGGGAAAGCGTTGTCTTGGTATCAAGCTCTTCCTAGGGGGAAACTAGACACGTGGGAAGACCTTTCCGCGGAGTTCCTCACCAAATTCTTTCCGCCATCCAAAACGGCGGAACTTAGAGGTAAGATCAATGCATTTTCCATGAGGTCTAACGAAAATTTGTTTCAATCATGGAAAAGGTTTCAGGACTTGTTATTGGATTGCCCTCATCATGGCATATCCAAGCTTGCATTATTGGAGATTTACTACAAGGGGCTGGATGCGGGGACGCAATTCAACCTCCAATCCCTCTCATGTGGAACATTCATGGACATGAGAGAAGATGACGCTTGGGACTTCATTGAGAAGCAAGCAAGGGTCATAGAGAAGTATTCCCACCGGAAAGTGGAGGGAAATCGTGTGGAGCAAGGAGCAAAGCTCACACATGAAGCTCAAAATCAGATTTTCTCCCTCAACAATGAGATCAAAGAGTTGAAGGAGGCTACCAAGACCAACTTTCCAAAGCAACGAGGCAAGGATGTTGGATATTTGGGCAACAACAACAATGGCGGTGATAACACAAACCGCAACAATAACAACAACAATAACCGGAATAACAACCGGAATAACAATTGGAATGGAAACAACAACAACCGGAACAACAATTGGAACAACAATAGGGGTTCAAACAACAACAATTGGCGCTCCAATCAACAAAATTCCGGTAACTCTTATCCTTCCAATTCTAATTCACTAACTCCACCTTCCTCTTCCTCTACTCCTTTGAAAAGCCAGGGGCAATCATCTAATGGAGGAAACAGTTCGGGGAAGGAGAAAACCGATCCCATGTTGGAAACGATTGCATCATTAAGGTTGATGATCAAATTTCTAAGGTTGATAAAGCTCAAAAGGTTTTAGAAAACCAAATGTTCAGCCATGCGGAGGAAGTTCCTAGGAATCAAGGGAAACTTCCAGGAAAGACGGAGGACAACCCTAAGGGAAGGGTGATGGCAATCACAACTAGGAGCGGAGTGACTACCACCGATCCGCAGCCTAAGTTTGTTGAAGTCCCCGTAGAGAAAGACAAAGAGAAGGGGAAGGAGAAGGAAGATGTCTACGTTCCTCCTCCAGCTTACAAACCTCCCTTACCATTCCCTCAATCTAGAGCGAGAGCGCGCCTAGATAAACAATTTGATAAGTTTATAGAACTCATGAGCAAGCTGCATATTAATATACCCTTTATCGATGCTATTGTAGGTATGCCGGCTTATGGCAAGTTCTTGAAGGAGCTCCTCTCTAACAAGAGGAAGCTAGAAGATTTCGGAGAGGTTAAGATGAGTTCAGATTCTTCGGATCTTATCAAAACCATGAAGGAGAAAATGCCCCCAAAGCTAAAGGATCCGGGGTCATTTTGCATTCCCATAGGAGTGGGAGATGTCACATACGATGCGTTATGTGACTTGGGAGCAAGTGTGAGCATCATACCACTTGCGTTGTGTAGGAGGATCGGTTTAGGCGACCCTAAACCGCTGAAGATGACGTTGTACATGGCGGATCGATCCATCACTCGCCCCGTCGGTATTGTAGAAGACGTCCCGGTCAAGCTAGGTAAATTCTTTGTTCCCATTAATTTTGTCGTGCTTGATATTCCTGCAGATAGTCCGGTCCCGATCATACTCGGAAGACCGTTTCTTGCAACTTCCGGCTGCATAGTCGATTGCAAGAATGGTAGACTCGCTTTTGATATAGGAGAAGAGAAAGTAGAGTTCGTTCTTTCCACTCTAGTGAAGGAGCCAATCTTTGATGAAGATATATTCGATATCCAAGATGAAGAAGGGTTGTCTAGGGAAGAGGTAAGTGCGATTCTCTTTAACGATCCTTTACAAAAAGTTATCATTATGAGTCTAACAAATATAGGGGAAGAAGAGGAGTGCAATGAGGCAATTGAAGCCTTAGAAGCACAAGAAGAGATGCATGAAGTGGAGTTTAAAAAACTCCACGATGAGGCAGAAAACGTGAGAATCCACGGCCACACACTATATTCCACGGCCGTGGATTTCACAACCAAAACCGTGTCCCACTCCAGAGGGTTATACGGTCGTGGAGAAGGTATGACAACCGTATTTCCTTTCCACACCCTAAACCACGGCCGTGGAGGACATGAGGAACCCGTAATTTTGGGCGTGGAAAGGGGTGATCGAGACACTTCTTCAACTTCTCCCGATTCTTCTCCCACATATTCAACACCCTTAGAAACTTCTAAGGAGACATCGGATGCTTCTCAAGGATCATTGGAAGCTCCGAAAGCAATGGAACTCAAACCACTTCCTACTCATCTAAGGTACGCTTTTCTAGGATCTAATTCTACCTTTCCAGTTATTGTTAGTTCCGATCTAAGCATAGTTGAACATGATCAGCTCATGATTGTCCTTAGGAAACATAGGAAAGCTTTAGGCTATACTATTGAGGACTTAGTAGGAATTAAACCCTCCCTATGCATGCATAAGATACTAATGGAGGAAGATTTTAGAACTTCAAGACAACCTCAAAGGCGGTTAAATCCGACCATGAAGGAGGTTATCAAGAAGGAAATTCTTAAGCTTCTTGATGCAAGTATCATCTACCCTATCTCCGATAGTAAGTGGGTGAGTCCGGTTCAAGTAGTTCTGAAGAAGGGAGGAATGACGGTCATAACCAACAAAAACAACGAACTCATTCCTACCCGAACCGTGACGGGATGGCGGATGTGCATAGACTACCGCAAGCTCAACAATGCAACGAGGAAGGATCACTTCCCATTGCCATTCATCGATCAAATGCTTGAAAGGTTAGCGCAACATTCACATTTTTGCTATCTTGACGGTTATAGTGGTTTCTTTCAGATTCCGATACACCCGGATGATCAAGAGAAGACCACATTCACGTGCCCATGGGGTACGTTTGCTTATAGGAGAATGCCGTTCGGGCTTTGCAACGCCCCAGCCACCTTTCAACGGTGCATGATGGCCATCTTCTCCGAATACATAGAGGAAATCATGGAAGTCTTCATGGACGACTTCTCCGTATACGGTTCCTCTTTTAACGATTGCCTTTCTAACCTTTCTCTTGTTTTGCAAAGGTGTGAAGACACTAACCTAGTTCTTAATTGGGAGAAGTGTCAATTTATGGTTAAGAAAGGAATTGTATTAGGTCACTTAGTCTCTAGTAGAGGGATAGAAGTAGATAAAGCTAAGATAGAGACCATAGAGAAACTTCCTCCCCCAACTTTTGTGAAAGGGATAAGGAGTTTTCTAGGACATGCTGGATTCTATAGACGCTTCATTAAAGACTTTTCTAAGATATCGAAACCGCTCACTAATCTATTGATGAAGGATGCAGTTTTTGAGTTTTCGCAGGAATGTTTGGATGCGTTTAACACAATTCGGCAAGCTCTAATTTCAGCACCTATTATCCAACCTCCGGATTGGACAACGAAAGGAAGGGAGAACCCATGCCATATACTATGCTAGCAAGACGCTAGATGAAGCGCAGCTCAACTACGCCACTACCGAGAAAGAGTTTTTAGCCATTGTCTATGCTATTGACAAGTTTCGCTCTTATCTTGTAGGTGCAAAGGTGATTGTCTACACGAATCATGCTGCGATCCGGTACCTCCTTGCGAAGAAAGATGCGAAGCCAAGGCTAATTAGATGGATTCTTCTCCTACAAGAATTCGATCTTGAGATCCGCGACAAGAAAGGTTCAGAAAATTTTGTTGCGGATCACTTGAGTCGCCTAACACATCTAGAGGACGACCATTTACCCATCGACGACTCCTTCCCGGACGAACACCTACACCTTATTGAGGAGTGCATCGATGTGATCTCCAAAGGTAACGAACCATGGTTTGCTGATTTTGTTAACTATTTGGTTTGTCAGGAGATACCGCCCGGATTATCCTACGCACAAAGAAAGAAGTTATGTAAGGATGTCCGGGAATACTTTTGGAACGAGCCTCTCCTCTTCAAGAGAGGTCCGGATGGCATCATTCGGCGATGTGTGCCGGAAGATGAGATGCAAAGTGTCATCCGCCATTGTCATTCACTACCTTGTGGAGGACACGCTAGTTCAAACAAGACTAGCGCAAAGGTATTGCAATCTGGATTCTTTTGGCCTACTTTGTTTAGAGATGTGCAATCCTTTGTTTCTTGCTGCGATGCTTGTCAAAGAACGGGTAATATCTCTAGGAGGAATGAGATGCCCCTCAACAACATCCAAGAGGTGGAGATTTTCGACGTTTGGGGAGTTGACTTCATGGGACCGTTCCCATCCTCTTGTGGAAACCAATACATACTATTGATGGTGGATTACGTTTCTAGATGGGTGGAAGCAATTGCCTCTCCCACCAATGATGCCATGGTGGTGGTTAAGTTCTTTAACAAGACCATCTTCCCGCGATTTGGGACGCCAAGGACTATCATTAGTGATGAAGGTTCTCACTTCATTGCCCGGCGCTTTGAAGCTCTTCTAGCTAAGTATGGGGTTACTCACAAGGTCGCTACCCCTTATCATCCACAAACAAGTGGACAAGTTGAGATCTCAAATAGGGAGATCAAAGGAATCTTAGAGAAGACGGTTTCAAGGACTAGGAAGGATTGGTCCTTGAAGCTTGACGATGCATTGTGGGCGTACCGGACTGCGTACAAGACTCCCATAGGAACCACACCATACAACCTTGTGTATGGGAATTCTTATTACTTACCGGTAGAGTTGGAGCACAAAGCGTTTTGGGCTATCAAGTGGTTGAATTTCAGCATGAAGGAAGCGGGAGAGAAGCGTCTCCTAGACCTTAATGAGCTGGACGAACTCCGCTTGAACGCTTATGAAAACACTAAGATCTATAAGGAGAGAGCTAAGCGTTGGCATGATAAGCATATCATTCCAAAGGACTTCAAAGAAGGAGATCAAGTTCTCCTCTTCAATTCAAGGCTTCGTCTCTTTCCAGGTAAGCTTAAATCTCGTTGGACCGGACCCTTTCTAATTAAGCGTATTTTCCCCCATGGTGCAGTTGAAGTATGGGGTGAAACGGGCGGAAGCTTTAAGGTGAACGGCCAACGACTCAAGAAGTATACGCCGGAACTCCAAACTGAAGAGTTCGCGCCTACCGCACTCGAATAAGTGCGAGATTGGTCTAGCTACGGACCTTAAACAAAGCGCTTCTTGGGAGGCAACCCAAGGTATTGCATTTTTCTTTTTGCTTTCGATTCATAGTTTAGCTTAGTTTAGACGTTTTTCGCTTTGTTTTTGCCCTCGATCCCTTCCGGTATGTTCGTGTTTTTGGATGTAGGAACGATGGAAAAGGAAAAGGGAAGGATAATGTTGAAGAAAAGTGACGAAATTTGGACTTTGGAGCTTTACAGAGAGTTCCATAGCCTAAACCACGGTCGTGACAGCTACAGTGACCGTAATTTTCAAAAGCCTTTGAAAAATCACCAAAACCACGGTTCCGTACAGTTCCACGGCCGTGGAACACCCCGACAGACCGTGATTTTCAAAATTTTGCTTGTGACTATATAAACCACGTTCTTCACAAAAATCACTCCAAAAATCCCCCTTCCACGACCTAAACGCCGAATCCAATCGTTTTTAACGATTCTTCTTCCCAAATTGAAGCAATTTCGACCACCAACAAGATCCAAGCGACGAATCGAGCGGAAATTCACCAAGGAACGCACAATTTGGATTTTTAAATCCGAAAAATAGGTTTTTCCACTCTTCTTGATCTTTGTCGATTTGGTTCGTTTTTGTTAGAGATTTTAGGAAGAACTGATTGAAATTGGAAGAAATTAGACTAAGGCTGATTGATTGTTGAGATTGAGTGTTGAATTCTGAGATTTGCGAAAAACTGAGACAAACCACGGTTCCTGGAAGAACCATGGCCGTGGAAAGGCAAGATCCACCCGTAATTTTGGACAGTTATGGATTTCATAAGGAGAGTTTCAGGAAGGATTAAGGAGAAAAAGAATGATCAGAACAAGAAGAGGAAGGGTAATCCCTCTTCTTCCTCATCCTCTAGAGCACCACCACCCTCTTCCCCTTCACCTCCATCATCACCTTCATCACCCTCACCTCCTAGTCCTAGAGTCCCGACCATTCATGAGGATCACCTCGATGCATTCGAGAGGATCCACGAGAGAGCTGTGATTGGACCTAGGTACTTGTTGTTAGAGGATCTAGCTCCTCTTAACATCATAGAGGACCTTACTTGGGTCTTGGATAGAGCCGGACTAGTTGTCTTCTCGGCTATCCGAGAAGACGCGTATGAGGAGATTACGAGGGAGGTTGTGACGTCTTTTCAGCACAGCCATGTAGACAGGACCGTTTCTTTCCGTCTTATGGAAAGAAACTATGACTTTTCCATCCGTGAGTTCGGGACTTTCTTCGGGTTTCATGAGACCTTTAACGGTCGCTTTCCTAGTGGCGTTTACGCCAAGGACTTTTGGGAGGAGGTAGCTATGATATACGCCAGCGAGGACCGCTGGCAACCTGCTAACACCAAGGCTAAGTTGATGTACCACTTAGCCTTGAAGATTGCTCATCGTGTTCTTTCGGAGTGTCTCTTTCCTAGGACAGAGACGCCCCAAAAGATCAAGACGGATGAGCTCTTTTTGCTATACTCCATGCTGTATGGGCGCCGAGCTAAACTGTGCCACCCTCTTGGCTGCTACTATGAGCAAGCTCAAGAACAAGAGGAAGGGCAACATTGGATATGGTAGGATAGTTACCCACCTTGCTAGGAGTTTGGGAGTTGACTTTTCTGCGTGTACCCGTATACCAGCCGTTCCCTTAGGACTTCATGCCTTCATGACTAGAGGGCTCATCTTCCCCACACATAGAGGTCCGCCTTATGCGGCCATGCCTTGGGAGAGCAGGACAGGTAGGGGTATTGAGTGGCTACAGGAGTATTCCATTATGGCAGGACGCCATAATTGGAAGGAGACGTTCGCTGCCATGCATGCGAACAGGATTGCAGCCCCCCCATATGTCCCACCACCAGTAGTTGAGGAGGAGGAGATGAGAGATCAGTTTGAGGATGGAGGAGGAGCCGAGCAGGAGTTTGGCACGTTTCCGGATCAGCCGGATGCGGCCCCCGATGTGCCTAGACGTTCTCCACGTCCAGCTAGAGCTTCAGGCTCGTCTTCTCGCCGCGCCAGCGTGAGTGAGAGACCTACGTGGATGACTACGCCTCTTGCATGGTATGGAGTTCCACCTCCATGGTCCACAGAGCAGACATCAGCACCAGCACCAGTACCAGCACCATCCGACGCTCCAGCATGGTACAGTCAGGCTCCGGGATGGTATGAGCAGATGCCGGATTGGGCTACTGGCCTTTCGGAGAGAGTATGAGCATTGGAGATTCGAGCCGATGCTAGAGATGGACGCTTGGACGACCTCGATCACATGATGAGGGATATCTACCGCCAGTAGTTTGGGCGGTTTTATGATCCTAGCTTCTCTCCATTCCCGCCTCCACCAGCGCCGCAGTGATTGATTGCATGACCGTTTGCTTTAGCCGCTCCACCGCCACTTTGTGAGTTTCTTTTTCTTTTCTTTATTTTCTTTCTTACTTTTGAACATTAGGGACAATGTTCGTCCCAAGTATGGGGTGGGGTGTGACTAAAAGTTTGTAATAACTCTTACTCACTATGTTTGCTTCTATTCGAGACTATCATTGCATGTTCATTATATTGTTTGCTTCTAAAAGTTTGTAATAACTCTTACTCACTATGTTTGCTTCTATTCGAGACTATCATTGCATGTTCATTATATTGTTGTATGTTTCGTTATTGCATTGCATGAAAAAGAACTTGAAAAACCCATAAAAATTGAAAAATTTTGAAAATTTTGTGCTTCTAAGGAATTGAGATGATTTCTATGATAATCACTACTTGTGAATTGAGTTTGATGACAATTGCATGCTTAAAAGAATAGTGAATTGAAAAGGAAATAAATGAGTTGATTATACCTCTTTTGCAAGTTTCATAATGTGATGAATGTTACTTAAATCATGTTGGGAAATTGAAGTTGAAATCACACTATAAGTTCTTATACTTCTTGTTGAGATGATTAAGGCAATTCGATTTTTCTTTCTTCTTTCTTTGATCATTTAGCTCCTCATTGAAATATTGACCTCCTTTACCTATCCGGGAATTTGGAGAAGTGAATGAAAAAGGCATGTTTGATGTGGGAGGGCCATGAGAGCAATTATTTGCAATCAAAAGAATAGAAAGAAATTGTAGGTTTGGGGAAGTCAATCATGATGATGAGTAACTCGGCACCATTCACATAGCTGGGTGTTTGTGTCTTGCCAAAGTCGGATTGAGCGATATTCCTAGCGGATTATGGTATGTGCGCTAAGGGTTTGAGGCATCTCATAAAAATTGAGAAACGCCAATCTCCTAGGCTTCGGTTTTTGTGCACCTCTGTCCATAACTCCAAAAGTAAAGTCGAAAAATGAAAAGAAGAGAGTGAAGCTCTAAGTTGAAGGTGTTGCGGAAACCGCAAAAGAAGAAGAAGGAGTAGTTGTCCACTTTCCCGGATTCATGCACCACATTCCTTAAAGTTTCCTTCCCTCTCCACATTCTAGACCTTTTTCTTTGAAAGTCCTTAAGATCAAAAGAATGTTATATGACTTGGTGATCTAAATTGAAGTTTCTTATGATTGATTTTGATAATGTTTAAGGGTTATGATGTTTGTATGGAAGTTTGATTGATTCATGAGTTTTCTTTACTTTTTACTCTTTGATTAAGTGTATGAAAGTCTTATAAACGATTGAAGCAAGATTTGAGAATGATCTATTCTTTAGAAGGCACATTCATCCAAAAGAAGTATTGCTTTGAGAAGGTACACATATTTCATCCTAACTCTTGTTTTAAAGCTTTTGAAAGACCTTGCTTAGGGACAAGCAAGTTGCAAGTATGGGGTTATTTGTTAGCATGAAATATTGTGATAATTTAGGCACGTTTTCTAAGTGTATTTGATTCATATTGATAGTCTTTGATTGAGCATTGTTGCATTTGTGAGCTAGTTTGCCTATATTGTCGATATGGATGTCTACACAAGATTTATGTTGATTATAGGTGATTGAGAGCCATTTCCGAACGGAATTTAGCATAGAAGAGTTGATTGAGTATGTTCATGGATTGAGGGCATTCTTAGGAGCCAAAAGAGAGCCAACTTGAGGAATGCACGAGGCTAGGGAAGAATCACGTTCTTGCCCTAAACCACGCTCTAAAATACGGCCGTACTACATTCCACGTTCAGTTCCACGGCCGTGGAACCCTGCAGGAGAAGCGTGGTTCATTCCAGAAGCTTTTACGGTCGTGGAATCCATGGTTCAAACCGTGTTGATTTCCACGCTCTAAATTACGGTCGTGGAACCTTCCACGACCGTGATCTTGGCGATCTTTTTCGCCACACTTTAAGCCACGATCTTTTAAAAGATTGGGCCGGGCCGCTACTTCATCATACCCTATAAAAGGACGGACGAAGAGAGATTCCGTCACCTTTGTTTAGACGTGTTTCCGACCTTGGCTTAGACGTGTTTCCGACCCCCGCTTAGAGACTTTGCGACCTCGCTTTACACGTGTTTTTACACCGCAGCTTAGAGATCTTTGCGACTCTTGCAAAAGACGGATTTTGCGTTCATCTTTGGAGTTGCCCTAATCTCGCACTTTGGTGGAGATTGTGATTGAGATTTCCAGATTTACGGAAGATTGAAGATTTGGAAGATTATTCGCAAGAAGATTTCTCTTCTTGTTTAGGTTTGATTTAGAAGACGGATTGACATCCCGTTCTTCCTTCTTTCCTAAGATTGTGTTTGTTTGTTCTATTCTGAATATATTGGCGATATTCGTTCTTGATTGTGACTTCGAAATTGGTTTGAAGTTTATTGGAAGTTTTCGGAAGTTTTCATCTTTCAATCCTTTAATCTTTGAATTTGATATCATAATGATGATTGTTGGCTAAAAACCCTTAACAATTCTAAGGTGAAGGGTTGATAGTTGTGGCTTAGATGATGATAGATCGATCGTAAATAGATTGGAGCCCTGAGAGTTAGAGAGAATCGCCGACAACCTTAAATTACGGCCTGTTCTTGAGTCCACGGCCGTGGAACCTCAAGAACTACCCGTGATTTCCCTTAAGTCTACGAACTTGCTTTTACTTTGATCCAAAGTTAAAGATTTGCTTTAACTTAGTTTAGGCTTGCCTTTTCTAGGTGGTAGTGAAGCCTCAACAACCTCTACCTCGATTGTGAGTGTCACAACCGTAATCGGTTTAGTTAGTCTTGATCCTTGGATTACAAGTTTGGGTATTTGACATTAATTCTCATCTTTAGAACCTTTCTATATTGAAGCCTCAACAACCTGTATAGAGAGTGTCTTGTAGGTGAGTCATATAAGGTTTTTGGAACTTCACCGTACGATTACCTTACATTAGTATACCTTTGCATATCTCAACTCTGTCTTTATATCATTAAGTATATCTTGAATCGATTGCCACAGCTGGATACTTGGATCTTTAGGATTGTTGTTTTCCTAATAATTTGCAAAGCTCTTACATTCACTTGCTTGATAACCTACGATCGAATTTATTCTCCCCAAATCCCTGTGTTCGATACTCTGGAATTCTTGCTTAACTACGTCGATCCGTACACTGCGGGTTCGCTTGCTTGATTCTAGTTTTATAAATTTAAAGCTTATTTGCACGCACGTTTAGGGGCGAACAGACGGGCAGCAATAGGTGCGAGGGATGTGTGAGGTTGATGGAGTGTCGTGTTGAGGTTTCTCGATCCCGGAAATGAAGAGGAGCAGAAGAGAGACATGAGTGATGGTTGCGGCTCCTAGTGTCAAAGAAGGGGCTGTTGGGAGAGATGTAGAGAGGACTAGTTGCTGGAGAGAGGAGATTGAGAAGAGTGAGATGTGTGGGGAAAGAACAGTAGTTAAGAGACGAGTGAGGGGATATGGGGAAGATTGCGTGAGAAAAGGAAAAGAGACATCCAAAGGGTGCAACGAGGGGTCTAAAGCTGCGCAGCATCAAGGAGGGTTGCTCCTTCAAAAGGTCCAGAGGGGGAAAGGTCGGGAAGAAAAAAAAGAAATGAAAAGAAAATGAAAGATAAAGTAAACTCGATTAAAACAAGACTAAATGAGGAAAATAGGGCTCCTAAAATTTTACTTTTGCAAAGTGGGCTCCTAGTATAATTTAGGGCTGCAAAAAAATTAATAGGTGTATTTATGAGCTGTATAGAAAAGATGAATGATTGGGCTGCCAAAAAAAATTGAATTTTAAATGACTGTTGGTATTATTTGGAGAGAAGAAAGAGAAAACATTCATTCTCTTTGTAAAGAGAGAGAAAACAGATTTAGAAAGGAACGAAAGAGAGGAAGGAGAAATAGAGGATGAAACGGAGATCTGCCGGAGTTTCAACGACAGGGAGCACTATTTCGCCGCCAGGACATTTAACCACCAAGCCGACACCGAAGGGTGAGCGAGAGATCTAGGGTTTCCTTCGAGCGGGAGTAGGGCAAGCGAGAGATCCAGGGTTTCACCGTCAAGGTTGACACGAGGAGGGGCTACGCCACTGGTTTCCGGCGCCGGCGCCGCTGTCTAATCGTCGTTCCGTCACCAACCCTCCTCTCTCTCACCGTTGTATGCTCCGTCATTACCGGAAACCAAATCTGTATTTTTTGGGTAAGCTATTTTTACTAGATTTTTGGTATGCATTTGGTTCGTTTTAGTAATTAGTAGTGGGTATGTGTTTGATTTTGTGTATGCAGTTTGAGTATGTATTATGAAAAAGATTAATTACTTAATGTTTGCATTTTTTGGGTATTGTTTTAAATTGAGTCTATGTGTATGCATTTTGGGTATGCATCATTGAAGATATGCTTTTGTTGTTTGGGGTATGTATTTGTTATTGAAGATAGATTTTTTTTGGGTATTGATTATTGAGTATATGTGTGTGCAGTTTAGGTATGCATTTTTTAGTATATGTGTGTGCAATTTTGGGTATTTGCTTATTGAGTGATTGATATGCATTTTTTTGGGTATGCATTTTTTGGGTATTGCTTATTGAGGGATTGATATATATTTTTTGGGTATTGCTTATAAAGTATGTGTGTGCAGTTTGGGTATGCATTTTTTAGTATATGTGTGTGCAGTTTTGAATATTGCTTATTGAGTGATTGATATGCATACTTTTGGATATGCATATTTTTGGGTATGCATTTTTGGGTATTGCTTATTGAGTGATTATTGATATGCATTTTTTTATATTGCTTATTGAGTATATGCGTGTGCAGTTTGGGTATGCAGTTTTGGATATTGCTTATCCAAAAACAAACGTTGCTGCTTACCCAGAAATAAAACTGGGGATTGGTTCCAGATTCCGGTGAAGGGAAGAAGAAAGGACCTGCGTTTGGAAGAATTTGAGCTATGGAAGAAGAAAGGACCTGTATTTAAAGGGAAGAAGAAGGGACTTGAGTTTATAAATAGGGAAGAAAAAGGGTTGCATTTATTTGGCACAAATTCCTTGTAAAATGTCCATCAACATTGTCACCAATCAAATCAATGACTATCACTTTTTTGTACTTTTTTTTATTTCATCTAGTATATAGGAGCCCATTTTCTAAATGAATAATTGGGAGGCCCTAAATTCAAACTCTACATTGTAAAAGGCCTACATTGCAAATTCAGCCTTCAAACAATACCCGGAATGGGATTTTCGAATCGAAAAATTTTCTCGATCATTCCGATAAGATTAATACGGATAGACGTGCACATATCCAAAATTAAAAAAAATATACTTGGAAAAACTATATTTTACGTCGTAAAATGCTTTTAATAAAATATTTAATCTAATAATATATCGATAGAAGTAAAATGCTTGTAATAACCGAAAATTTTACTTCCGATTAATTCCGAGCCAAACCGAGTTTTAGAGACCGTTGACCTCTTTAAGATACCTAACTTTATGACTAGAATTATTTTATCATTTTATGTAAGTATTATAACCACATAAAATAATGAAAAATACACCAAACCCTAGTTATATATATCTAAGTCTTTTGACGAGTTTTGACGAAGTCATGACGAGATCCAGACGAAGTCATGACTACTTTTGACAAAGTCAGGACATGAGTTTGACAAGCCCATTTTCAGCCCTGAACCTTACCATCCGGGCCCGTTTTCGAGTAAGCCCGCTGGACAGTTATGTCTCCTATCCGCACCTCATTGTCATGCGTCTCCTTGCCCTAAGCCGCTTCTCTCTCCACGCCTCTCCTCATCGCGCAGCAGCCGCTCCTCTCCGCCTTCGCCTCCACGCCGGTGAGTCGCAGTCACCTTCGACCGAGCAGCAACCGTCTTCGACTGGAGCAGCAGTGCCGCTACTGTCCTCCCGAATGCAACACCATCTCTTCCGCCTTCCAGCCGCTACTCCTCTACGCGCACCCTGTCCCTTCCCGTGACCACCAGCGGCGAGCTTCCAACCCTTGCACCGTCGACTCGAAGCAACCAGCAGCCCCAGACCGGCGCAGATCTCGCAAGCAAACAGTAGCCCAGTCCGGCGCAGATCTCACAAGCAAGCAGTAGATCTCGCAAGTAAACAGCAGCCACAACAGGCCCTTCTACACGTCCAGACCGGCGCCTACTACACAGAGACGTAGCACCAGTGGCTCGCCCTCCTCTCTGTCGACTTCAGCGCGCTACAATCGACCCATCCTTTTTGCCTTTGGTCGAGTGTGCAACTGAGTAAGATACCCCTCCTCCTCCTTGTCTTCCTTGGTGTATTCTAGGTCTGATGCTTACTTCCAACCTTGTACAGACTCACAGCAGTAACGAGAATGGTTCTGTAATTTCGAGTTTTTCGGAAATGTCAAGCAGTGAGTTTCGAGTCCAAGTTTGGGTAAGTTAGACTCCTTCTCTTTGGCTGGTTTTTGGATATGTTGTTGTTGGTATTGCAGTGTAGAACATACTGAAATTTGAGCCTATTCTGAATTATAGTTTAGGAGATATGAGTTTATCAAGTTGGCTTCTCATGCAGTTTTCTAAATGTGCTGAGTTTGTGGAAGTTTGCTTGAGATGCAGTTTTGTAGAATAAATTTGGAGGGGTTATTAAATTCTGTTAGACTTGAATTTTGGACACGTTATAGTTGATATAGTATAGTAGATCATACTAAAATTTCAGAGGAATCCATGTTACGGTTTGAGAGATATGGGATTTCAAAGTTCAGTTTTATAAATGTGCCGAGTTGAGAAAAACAGCATGGGATGCTGTTTTGTGAGATAGTTTTGAATAGGCTTTTGACCTCTGTTAGGCTTGAATTTTTGATATGATATAGTTGATATCTTGCTGGAGATCATATTAAAATTTGGGAAGAATCGGAGTTACGGGTTGAGAGTTATTGTGTTTCAAAGTTGACGTTTTTATATACGTGCTGAGTGTTGGGGAAAACAGCAAGTGATGCTGTTTTGTGAGATGATTTTGAATAAGCTCTTGATATCCGTTGGACTTGAATTTTTGATGTGATATAGTTTACATATTGTTGTAGAACATATTAAAATTTGAGAGGCATCCAGCGAGTGGTTTGGGATTTACGATTTTTCCAAGATTGAGTCGTAAGCAGTTTTTCTGTTGTGCTGAAATTCGGTTTTGGGAGATAGTTTTAAATAGGATTTTGATCTCCTTTGCAGCTAAATTTTGGATATATTATAGATAAGATTTTATAGTAGAACATATTAAAATTTGGGATAAATCCAGTGAGTGGTTTAGGAGTTATGTTTTTTTTAAAGTCTACTCAGATTTGGGCTAAGTATAGAATTTGTAAAGGGAGTAGTCAACTTTAGGAATTTTTATAAAACTGTTGAATGAACAGTTTGGAGAAATTCTTTCTCCTAAAGTTAGATAGAACCTCATAGATGATCTAGAGATTTAATTCGGAATTATTATAAGCTGTTAAGAATTTTATATTTAGAACCGAAGTAAGACCTTTACAATTCTTCCGGAAAATAGAAACATAGAAAAAATGTCAGTTTGGAACCAAATAAAATTTTAGGAGTTAGGAAATAAATTTAGAACCTCAAATAGGAGATTAGACATGAATTCTAGATTTTTCGAGAATTTCGGGACCAAGGGTAAAATGGTCATTTTACCCTAAATTAACACTGTAACTAGTTATGTCTTAATACATCATTCGATCTTAGAAGTTTTAGACTTCTAACTACGTGAGAGTGTGCTAATACACTTATCGCCTTTGACAGGCAACTGAGTTGCTACAGTTTACAGAACGAGTGGTTTACAAAGAGTCGAGCTGTATATCAGGTAAGTCCTTTGGGCTTACTTAGCTGACTTCTAAATATGAGTATAAATGATGATGGTGGTGTGTGATTGAAATGTTTATGGAGATAGGTTGTGATATATAATTACCGACCTATATTTTGGCCTAAGAGTAACGGGCGGTGGCATTCTGCTCAGTAGCTCGCGGGGCGCTGGGGGTTTCTTTCGGGACTAGTCCATACGTGGTTTGTAGTGATGCTACCAGTGGAAGTCAGCTAGACCTACACCAGTTGGATAAGGAACGGAGGCGAGAACTAATAATAATTCTCGTGCCACAACTTAAATTGAATAATGTGAATCACTTAAATAATAGATAATAAACGGTTGAGTGCCAGCATGATGTTTGTTTATTTTGTTTCTGCTTGTGTTTGTGTTGTTATCATTTTTGCTTATATTTGGATAGTTAGCTAACGGTTTATCCGTGTTGTAGACCTGTAGAGATAGACAGTTGCAGAGAGATCCGGAACAGATGGTCAGCCGGGTCCACGTACTCATTAGATGGGGAAGGGGGAGTCTTCCATCCGTCATGCACGTTATGTATCTGTATATATGTTTGTAAGGCTGTCACATGTGTACTTTCATACCATTAAAATTATTATGTTTTTGAAATTTTTTTAAATACATTTGTGCCTTGTTGTAAGATCCTAGTAAAGTTGTTGTTAAACCAAGGTCGGGACCCATTGTGAGGTCCTAACCAGTAGCTCCCCGAGTTCCGAGAATTTGGGGTGTTACAACATGGTATCAGAGCTCTGGGTTGGCAACAATGGCACTTGAAATCTTCTAAAAGACCGAATGTATAAAATAACTAGAACCCGAAAGGGGTCTAAGATTTTCAAAACGGATTTCTGTTTTTACACACGTGCATAGTCGGGTTGTTGGGTTAGTAGTACGTCGGACCACCATCGTTCTCCGTGGATCTCTGCAGCTTAGTAGATGAGAAATAGTTTGTGGACTTATAGTATTGTATGTTTGTGTAAGTTATATGTATATCTATACGCATGTAACTTTTTAGTACCTTAAAGGATAGGAAATATACTTTAGTTGAGTTAATATCATGCGATCATCGCCTTATGATAAAATTTTAGTAGATCGTAAAGAGTATCTCTATAGGAAAATAATGGACTCCGACCTCGGAGTAAAGTAATGTGTCCTGACGTACATTCTGGCGATTCCTACAATCATTTGAAGAACGAGTTGACATAAAGTGAAGATTAAAAGATGATTCTTAACCACGAGAATAATTAGATAAGAAAGAATATCAAATAAACTCAGATAGAAGTGATAGAAGTCCATACAAGGAATTTAGCGGTGGGAAGACGACAGATGAAACTCAAGAATATACGTAAGGACTGATAAGAAGCGCAAATTGAAGCGGACAAAATCGGAATACAAATTAAGTGGTGTCGAGTACAACTACACTTGGCGGGTTAAATGACAGTGCAACAAAGGTGGACGGCGCCATAGGCAAGTATGGGCATGAGAGTGCAAAGAGGATAGGGTGTTGACCCAGATGTGAGAGATTAAAGGTTACAAAGATAGAGAGTGAGTTTAATGACGATAAATAGACTGTGTAACCATGGAAGCAAGTGGAGTCCTCCAAGATACGGGAATTTTGAAAGAAACTTCGACATCATAAGTATCAAAGAAACTAGAAGACTAAAACTGTGACAACGAATTTCCATAAGGGTATCATGGTCAAAACAAAACCAATTAAGAGGAAGAATGTGGGAAAGATAATTTGGTGGATTAGAGAGTCCATAATAACTTCTCATTCACATAAAGATCTAAGTTACCAACATTAACGGTCATATCAGGGAAACACGAACAAACGATGAACAAAGTAGGAAGAATTGTGAAGACACGCTTACAAGTTATCGTGGAAGACATGACAAACTCATCGACGGCAAATGAATGTTGGGACTAGACTCAAAAGAGTATAGTGATCTCATAAGAGAACCAGAGAGGTGTAGATTGCGGAAGGAGCTAAAGAGTTTTAACAAAGAAGCTGGAGAAAATAGATTTCACCAACTGTATCAAACGTCGAAAGAGATAGAAGAACAATAAGTCCGTGGTCTTATTGAAGGTCAACTACCGACTAGTTGGTAATGACTGAGACATAACACGTGCGGGTCAACTAGTGGTAACTGATTAGCAGATAAGGAGGATAACCCTAGACTTATGAAAGAATTTCATAGATATTTGGAGGACCCTCCAAGAGATCAACGACGACAGATGTGAAGCTAAATTGATACGCGTGCTAGTACCCTTAATAATAACATGGAGTGAGTTCGAGCCAAGAACCCTAATTAAGAACTTAAGAAGAAAGACGAGACGGCCCGGAATAACCCCCTTATGTCATGTGAGACCAAGGAAATTGTGTGAGTGATGTACTACCTATTGGCTAGGAAAAAGGTACATGTCACAGCTAGTACCGATGGCTGGTACAAGAAGAACTAGAGGAGTAAGAAGTATACACTTTTGATTAGGTTCTATGTCAGTCAAGACACAATGTGCGTAGCATTCCATACAAGGGAGAACGATGATTCTATTCCGATATTTACGGAAGAAACCCTTGTGACTAAGAGGTGCAAGGAATGAAGACCTGCAATTGAGTGTAAGAGCGAAGATAGACCTCCCAAGTGTAGAGAAGTTTTGATCTCGTCAGAGGTATAAGAAGTTGAAAGGAATCACGACGCCAATATTAAAAAGAGTAAAGGGCCGGTAGTAGAGTCAATGGAGTTCAACAAAGCGATAGTATAAACAACGGTACGGAAGGAGCAGGTGAGAATGACCTAGGGGACTCGAGAAAGAGAGTTGGCCCTAAGGGTAAGGAAGTGGGGAAGATAGAACGAACTAAAGAAGGGGAAAAGGGATTAACCGAGTAGTTGTTACTTACCAGAAATTTTATGCCAATGGAGGTACGAGAAGAGCGAGTACGAGATATCGAGGTAAGTCAACTATAGACTAACCAATATCCATGGAGGATGTGCAAATGTTGCTGGTATTGATGAGTTATGTGCCGCCAAGAAGAGATATTTGTGAATGTGGATTACGAAGTAGCTTTACCGATGCCTTGGAAGATTTCTTCCAATAGGCAACGACAACCTTCTTGGATGAACTAAAGGTATAAAGAGAACCATGTTAGAGATTTCGTATTGGTTGGTTAGATCAAACTCGGTCGAATCAAAGAGTTTGAATCCGTGTTAGAAGAATTCCACAAAATGAACGGGAGAGGTTGTCTTCTAACCGTTATCTTATATCCTTTAAGCAAGTAAGGAAAGTTCTTGATACTTCATCCGTATAGGACTTGTGGTCGAATCGGGAGGAAGAGTTTTGGGGTCAATCATTTTAGACTCAAGGAAAATGTCCTTATGGTTAACGGGTGACAACATAATTATCAAAGTAACACAACGGAAGCGTGATGGGTCCTAACCCACATAACAAGAAATTCGAGAGTACAGAAAATGACGTGTCGAGTGTAAGACGGTGATAATTGGTAAAATGCATTTCGTTTAGAAAGAACGTGAAATAGGCTACGTGGAATGACAGGAAATTTTGTAGAGGAATTGTATCACCATCTAGATAGATGAGAAAGTATGTGCACATAGAAGTATAGAAAGAGAGTGGTACCCCATTATAGATACAAGTGAAGCATGCCGACCTCGTCACATGTCGGCATACAAGTAAATTGGGAACTTAATACCTAGCAGGGTACTTTAGAATGACTTTCTTGATGGAATGAAAAAGGAAGCTACGGGAGTGTACTTACAGACCAGTACTCGTACATATAGAAAACATAATCTCAAGAGTGGAATATAAGAAGAATTTTATACTAGAACAGATCCGAGTTGCGTTGCATGTCAGAGAAATATTATCGGTCTGATAGACGTGAGGGATATAAGAGTAGAATGTTGATGGTGTGTTAGCAGTTATCAAGAAATTATGATCAAACGATGGTGAGGTAAGATTACCTTGTGCCTAGTGTCGTCATCGTGAATACATTCTATATCACCTAAGATTTCGATACTGCGTAAGAAGCTTGAGTGGAACTAGAGATCTATAAAATAATATGATGACGTCGATAGAATACAAAGATCGTGAATACATTCTTTAATGGAGGAACCATATGACGGAGTCATATTGACATAAGACCAAGTGAGTTATGATACAACTAGCCTTAAACACTTAGTAAAGTACCGGGAGATGTATAAGGGGGATATCCTAGATCGGATACCCGGAACCTTCAGAAGATCATAAATAAAATAATTGGAATAAAATTACCTCAGGAAGGTCATCAAAAGATTTAGAGGCGAGCTAGGTAAGACAACCTTGTGAGACCTTACAAGCGGAGTTGAAAGTGAGTGAAGGACTACTATTCCTCACCCTATTGAGGAGAACAACCCCATTGATCAACATATTTAGTTAGAAGGAATACCTACTAGACACGAGTTAGGTCCCCAGAATAGAGGATCGGACAGTTGGGCCGAATGATACCGGTGAGATATTCGATAACCAATCTAGAACGTGGTAGCAAGCGCTTATGATGTATGTACATGAAAAGATTTGCGGAGAAATGGGTTTTATGAAAAGCCGACGAGGCTACTTGAGATATTGTGGATAGTATGAGACGTCATAACCTTTCAGAGATCTATACAAAGATAGTGGTAACCTTGAAAACAACTAGTTAGGGCTTGAACCTGCATGTGTGTGCTATTGTTTGACTACTTGTTTATTTCATGCTTGAGTGTCTAGTCTTGTGTGTTATATTGATGACCTTTGGTGTCTGAGTACTTAGATGTGGAATCGATGAGGCTTTTGTGTAGTGATTTGATACACCCGACTGGTGCCTTAAAGGCCAATCATGATTATCTAACCCTAAGTTTCGGGACGAAACTTATTTTTAGGGGGTACTGATGTAATAACCGAAAATTTTACTTCCGATTAATTCCGAGCCAAACTGAGTTTTAGAGACCGTTGACCTCTTTAAGATACCTAACTTTATGACTAGAATTATTTTATCATTTTATGTAAGTATTATAACCACATAAAATAATGAAAAATACACCAAACCCTAGTTATATATATATCTAAGTCTTTTGACGAGTTTTAACGAAGTCATGACGAGATCCAGACGAAGTCATGACTACTTTTGACAAAGTCAGGACATGAGTTTGACAAGCCCATTTTCAGCCCTGAACCTTACCATCCGGGCCCGTTTTCGAGTAAGCCCGCTGGACAGTTATGTCTCCTATCCGCACCTCATTGTCATGCGTCTCCTTGCCCTAAGCCGCTTCTCTCTCCACGCCTCTCCTCATCGCGCAGCAGCCGCTCCTCTCCGCCTTCGCCTCCACGCCGGTGAGTCGCAGTCACCTTCGACCGAGCAGCAACCGTCTTCGACTGGAGCAGCAGTGCCGCTACTGTCCTCCCGAACGCAACACCATCTCTTCCGCCTTCCAGCAACCGTCTTCGATTTGTTAAAGAGATATTGTAGGTGATTAGTTTTAAAAAATTTATATAGGTAATTTAAAAAAGGTTTGTGACTTTTAATGAGAGAGTTCTTTTTTAGTATCTATAACTAGTATAATACCCGCACCTTGTGCGGGTTTTGAAAAAAATGAGAAAGAATATTGTGAAATAGATTTTTTTTACGTGCTTTTGTTTTGTATACTTCTCTAATCTAATCTTGCGTCCACAGCGCGCCACGTCATTAACCCGTGCTCTGTTTTAGTAAGTATAATAGATTTGGTTTCAATAAAATTATTATTTTAATAATAAAAGATTTTATGGTTTAAAAAATAGTGTAAAAAATAAAGATTTATTGGCTTTAATTGTGGGAGCTCAATTTCAAAAATCATGCGTCCACAGCGCGTCACGTCATCAACTCGTGCTCTGTTTTAGTAAGTATAATAGATTTGGTTTCTATAAAATTATTATTTTAATAATAAAAGATTTTATGGTTTAAAAAATAGTGTAAAAAATAAAGATTTATTGGCTTTAATTGTGAGAGCTCAATTTCAAAAATCATGCGTCCACAACGCGCCACGTCATCAACCCGTGCTCTGTTTTAGTAAGTATATAATAGATTTGGTTTCTATAAAATTATTATTTTAATAATAAAAGATTTTATGGTTTAAAAAATAGTGTAAAAAGATTTGGTTTCTAGTTATAGATACTAAAAAAGAAAAAGAAGAGATTTGTTAAAGAGATATTGTAGGTGATTAGTTTTAAAAAATTTATATAGGTAATTTAAAAAAGGTTTGTGACTTTTAATGAGAGAGTTCTTTTTTAGTATCTATAACTAGTATAATACCCGCACCTTGTGCGGGTTTTGAAAAAAATGAGAAAGAATATTGTGAAATAGATTTTTTTTACGTGCTTTTGTTTTGTATACTTCTCTAATCTAATCTTGCGTCCACAGCGCGCCACGTCATTAACCCGTGCTCTGTTTTAGTAAGTATAATAGATTTGGTTTCAATAAAATTATTATTTTAATAATAAAAGATTTTATGGTTTAAAAAATAGTGTAAAAAATAAAGATTTATTGGCTTTAATTGTGGGAGCTCAATTTCAAAAATCATGCGTCCACAGCGCGTCACGTCATCAACTCGTGCTCTGTTTTAGTAAGTATAATAGATTTGGTTTCTATAAAATTATTATTTTAATAATAAAAGATTTTATGGTTTAAAAAATAGTGTAAAAAATAAAGATTTATTGGCTTTAATTGTGAGAGCACAATTTCAAAAATCATGCGTCCACAACGCGCCACGTCATCAACCCGTGCTCTGTTTTAGTAAGTATATAATAGATTTGGTTTCTATAAAATTATTATTTTAATAATAAAAGATTTTATGGTTTAAAAAATAGTGTAAAAAATAAAGATTTATTGGCTTTAATTGTGGGAGCTCAATTTCAAAAATCCTGCGTCCACAGCGCGCCACGTCACCAACCCGTACTCTGTTTTAGTAAGTATAATAGATTTGGTTTCTATAAAATTATTATTTTAATAATAAAAGATTTTATGGTTTAAAGATAGTGTAAAAAATAAAGATTTATTGGCTTTAATTGTGGGAGCTCAATTTCAAAAATCCTGCGTCCACAGCGCTCCACGTCATCAACTCGTGCTCTGTTTTAGTAAGTATAATAGATTTGGTTTCTATAAAATTATTATTTTAATAATAAAAGATTTTATGGTTTAAAAAATAGTGTAAAAAATAAAGATTTATTGGCTTTAATTGTGGGAGCTCAATTTCAAAAATCCTGCGTTCACAGCGCGCCACGTCATCAACCCGTGCTCTGTTTTAGTAAGTATAATGGATTTGGTTTCTATAAAATTATTATTTTAATAATAAAATATTTTATGGTTTAAAAAATAGTGTAAAAAATAAAGATTTATTGGCTTTAATTGTGAGACCTCAATTTCAAAAATCCTGCGTCCACAGCGCGCCACGTCATCAACCCGTGCTCTGTTTTAGTAAGTATATATAATAGATTTGGTTTCTATAAAATTATTATTTTAATAATAAAAGATTTTATGGTTTAAAAAATAGTGTAAAAAATAAAGATTTATTGGCTTTAATTGTGGGAACTCAATTTTAAAAATCCTGCGTCCACAGCGCGCCACGTCACCAACCCGTGCTCTGTTTTAGTAAGTATAATAGATTTGGTTTCTATAAAATTATTATTTTAATAATAAAAGATTTTATGGTTTAAAGATAGTGTAAAAAATAAAGATTTATTGGCTTTAATTGTGGGACCTCAATTTCAAAAATCCTGCGTCCACAGCGCTCCACGTCATCAACTCGTGCTCTGTTTTAGTAAGTATAATGGATTTGGTTTCTATAAAATTATTATTTCAATAATAAAAGATTTTATGGTTTAAAAAATAGTGTAAAAAATAAAGATTTATTGGCTTTAATTGTGGGAGCTCAATTTCAAAAATCCTGCGTCCACAGCGCGCCACGTCACCAACCCGTACTCTGTTTTAGTAAGTATAATAGATTTGGTTTCTATAAAATTATTATTTTAATAATAAAAGATTTTATGGTTTAAAGATAGTGTAAAAAATAAAGATTTATTGGCTTTAATTGTGGGAGCTCAATTTCAAAAATTCTGCGTCCACAGCGCTCCACGTCATCAACTCGTGCTCTATTTTAGTAAGTACAATAGATTTGGTTTCTATAAAGTTATTATTTTAATAATAAAAGATTTTATGGTTTAAAAAATAGTGTAAAAAATAAAGATTTATTGGCTTTAATTGTGGGAGCTCAATTTCAAAAATCCTGCGTTCACAGCGCGCCACGTCATCAACCCGTGCCCTGTTTTAGTAAGTATAATGGATTTGGTTTCTATAAAATTATTATTTTAATAATAAAAGATTTTATGGTTTAAAAAATAGTGTAAAAAATAAAGATTTATTGGCTTTAATTGTGAGACCTCAATTTCAAAAATCCTGCGTCCACAGCGCGCCACGTCATCAACCCGTGCTCTGTTTTAGTAAGTATATAATAGATTTGGTTTCTATAAAATTATTATTTTAATAATAAAAGATTTAATGGTTTAATAAATAGTGTAAAAAATAAAGATTTATTGGCTTTAATTGTGGGAACTCAATTTCAAAAATCCTGCGTCCACAGCGCGCCACGTCACCAACCCGTGCTGTGTTTTAGTAAGTATAATAGATTTGGTTTCTATAAAATTATTATTTTAATAATAAAAGATTTTATGGTTTAAAGATAGTGTAAAAAATAAAGATTTATTGGCTTTAATTGTGGGAGCTCAATTTCAAAAATCTTGCGTCCACAGCGCGCCACGTCATCAACCCGTGCTCTGGTTTAGTAAGTATAATAATAGATTTGGTTTCTATAAAATTATTATTTTAATAATAAAAGATTTTATGGTTTAAAAAATAGTGTAAAAAATAAAGATTTATTGGCTTTAATTGTGGGAGCTCAATTTCAAAAATCTTGTGTCCACAGTGCGCTAGGTCACCAACCCGTGCTCTGTTTTAGTAAGTATAATAGATTTGGTTTCTATAAAATTATTATTTTAATAATAAAAGATTTTATGGTTTAAAGATAGTGTAAAAAATAAAGATTTATTGGCTTTAATTGTGGGAGCTCAATTTCAAAAATCCTGCGTCCACAGCGCTCCACGTCATCAACTCGTGCTCTGTTTTAGTAAGTGTATATAATAGATTTGGTTTCTATAAAATTATTATTTTAATAATAAAAGATTTTATGGTTTAAAAAATAGTGTAAAAAATAAAGATTTATTGGCTTTAATTGTGGGAACTCAATTTCAAAAATCCTGCGTCCACAGCGCGCCACGTCACCAACCCGTGCTCTGTTTTAGTAAGTATAATAGATTTGGTTTCTATAAAATTATTATTTTAATAATAAAAGATTTTATGGTTTAAAGATAGTGTAAAAAATAAAGATTTATTGGCTTTAATTGTGGGACCTCAATTTCAAAAATCCTGCGTCCACAGCGCTCCACGTCATCAACTCGTGCTCTGTTTTAGTAAGTATAATGGATTTGGTTTCTATAAAATTATTATTTTAATAATAAAAGATTTTATGGTTTAAAAAATAGTGTAAAAAATAAATATTTATTGCCTTTAATTGTGGGAGCTCAATTTCAAAAATCCTGCGTCCACAGCGCGCCACGTCACCAACCCGTACTCTGTTTTAGTAAGTATAATAGATTTGGTTTCTATAAAATTATTATTTTAATAATAAAAGATTTTATGGTTTAAAGATAGTGTAAAAAATAAAGATTTATTGGCTTTAATTGTGGGAGCTCAATTTCAAAAATCCTGCGTCCACAGCGCTCCACGTCATCAACTCGTGCTCTGTTTTAGTAAGTACAATAGATTTGGTTTCTATAAAGTTATTATTTTAATAATAAAAGATTTTATGGTTTAAAAAATAGTGTAAAAAATAAAGATTTATTGGCTTTAATTGTGGGAGCTCAATTTCAAAAATCCTGCGTTCACAGCGCGCCACGTCATCAACCCGTACTCTGTTTTAGTAAGTATAATGGATTTGGTTTCTATAAAATTATTATTTTAATAATAAAAGATTTTATGGTTTAAAAAATAGTGTAAAAAATAAAGATTTATTGGCTTTAATTGTGAGACCTCAATTTCAAAAATCCTGCGTCCACAGCGCGCCACGTCATCAACCCGTGCTCTGTTTTAGTAAGTATATAATAGATTTGGTTTCTATAAAATTATTATTTTAATAATAAAAGATTTTATGGTTTAAAAAATAGTGTAAAAAATAAAGATTTATTGGCTTTAATTGTGGGAACTCAATTTCAAAAATCCTGCGTCCACAGCGCGCCACGTCACCAACCCGTGTTGTGTTTTAGTAAGTATAATAGATTTGGTTTCTATAAAATTATTATTTTAATAATAAAAGATTTTATGGTTTAAAGATAGTGTAAAAAATAAAGATTTATTGGCTTTAATTGTGGGAGCTCAATTTCAAAAATCCTGCGTCCACAGCGCTCCACGTCATCAACTCGTGCTCTGTTTTAGTAAGTATAATGGATTTGGTTTCTATAAAATTATTATTTTAATAATAAAAGATTTTATGGTTTAAAAAATAGTGTAAAAAATAAAGATTTATTGGCTTTAATTGTGGGAGCTCAATTTCAAAAATCCTGCGTCCACAGCGCTGCACGTCATCAACTCGTGCTCTGTTTTAGTAAGTATAATAGATTTGGTTTCTATAAAATTATTATTTTAATAATAAAAGATTTTATGGTTTAAAAAATAGTGTAAAAATAAAGATTTATTGGCTTTAATTGTGGGACCTCAATTTCAAAAATTCTGCGTCCACAGCGCGCCACGTCACCAACCCGTACTCTGTTTTAGTAAGTATAATAGATTTGGTTTCTATAAAATTATTATTTTAATAATAAAAGATTTTATGGTTTAAAGATAGTGTAAAAAATAAAGATTTATTGGCTTTAATTGTGGGACCTCAATTTCAAAAATCCTGCGTCCACAGCGCTCCACGTCATCAACTCGTGCTCTGTTTTAGTAAGTATAATGGATTTGGTTTCTATAAAATTATTATTTCAATAATAAAAGATTTTATGGTTTAAAAAATAGTGTAAAAAATAAAGATTTATTGGCTTTAATTGTGGGAGCTCAATTTCAAAAATCCTGCGTCCACAGCGCGCCACGTCACCAACCCGTACTCTGTTTTAGTAAGTATAATAGATTTGGTTTCTATAAAATTATTATTTTAATAATAAAAGATTTTATGGTTTAAAGATAGTGTAAAAAATAAAGATTTATTGGCTTTAATTGTGGGAGCTCAATTTCAAAAATTCTGCGTCCACAGCGCTCCACGTCATCAACTCGTGCTCTATTTTAGTAAGTACAATAGATTTGGTTTCTATAAAGTTATTATTTTAATAATAAAAGATTTTATGGTTTAAAAAATAGTGTAAAAAATAAAGATTTATTGGCTTTAATTGTGGGAGCTCAATTTCAAAAATCCTGCGTTCACAGCGCGCCACGTCATCAACCCGTGCCCTGTTTTAGTAAGTATAATGGATTTGGTTTCTATAAAATTATTATTTTAATAATAAAAGATTTTATGGTTTAAAAAATAGTGTAAAAAATAAAGATTTATTGGCTTTAATTGTGAGACCTCAATTTCAAAAATCCTGCGTCCACAGCGCGCCACGTCATCAACCCGTGCTCTGTTTTAGTAAGTATATAATAGATTTGGTTTCTATAAAATTATTATTTTAATAATAAAAGATTTAATGGTTTAATAAATAGTGTAAAAAATAAAGATTTATTGGCTTTAATTGTGGGAACTCAATTTCAAAAATCCTGCGTCCACAGCGCGCCACGTCACCAACCCGTGCTGTGTTTTAGTAAGTATAATAGATTTGGTTTCTATAAAATTATTATTTTAATAATAAAAGATTTTATGGTTTAAAGATAGTGTAAAAAATAAAGATTTATTGGCTTTAATTGTGGGAGCTCAATTTCAAAAATCTTGCGTCCACAGCGCGCCACGTCATCAACCCGTGCTCTGGTTTAGTAAGTATAATAATAGATTTGGTTTCTATAAAATTATTATTTTAATAATAAAAGATTTTATGGTTTAAAAAATAGTGTAAAAAATAAAGATTTATTGGCTTTAATTGTGGGAGCTCAATTTCAAAAATCTTGTGTCCACAGTGCGCTAGGTCACCAACCCGTGCTCTGTTTTAGTAAGTATAATAGATTTGGTTTCTATAAAATTATTATTTTAATAATAAAAGATTTTATGGTTTAAAGATAGTGTAAAAAATAAAGATTTATTGGCTTTAATTGTGGGAGCTCAATTTCAAAAATCCTGCGTCCACAGCGCTCCACGTCATCAACTCGTGCTCTGTTTTAGTAAGTGTATATAATAGATTTGGTTTCTATAAAATTATTATTTTAATAATAAAAGATTTTATGGTTTAAAAAATAGTGTAAAAAATAAAGATTTATTGGCTTTAATTGTGGGAACTCAATTTCAAAAATCCTGCGTCCACAGCGCGCCACGTCACCAACCCGTGCTCTGTTTTAGTAAGTATAATAGATTTGGTTTCTATAAAATTATTATTTTAATAATAAAAGATTTTATGGTTTAAAGATAGTGTAAAAAATAAAGATTTATTGGCTTTAATTGTGGGACCTCAATTTCAAAAATCCTGCGTCCACAGCGCTCCACGTCATCAACTCGTGCTCTGTTTTAGTAAGTATAATGGATTTGGTTTCTATAAAATTATTATTTTAATAATAAAAGATTTTATGGTTTAAAAAATAGTGTAAAAAATAAATATTTATTGCCTTTAATTGTGGGAGCTCAATTTCAAAAATCCTGCGTCCACAGCGCGCCACGTCACCAACCCGTACTCTGTTTTAGTAAGTATAATAGATTTGGTTTCTATAAAATTATTATTTTAATAATAAAAGATTTTATGGTTTAAAGATAGTGTAAAAAATAAAGATTTATTGGCTTTAATTGTGGGAGCTCAATTTCAAAAATCCTGCGTCCACAGCGCTCCACGTCATCAACTCGTGCTCTGTTTTAGTAAGTACAATAGATTTGGTTTCTATAAAGTTATTATTTTAATAATAAAAGATTTTATGGTTTAAAAAATAGTGTAAAAAATAAAGATTTATTGGCTTTAATTGTGGGAGCTCAATTTCAAAAATCCTGCGTTCACAGCGCGCCACGTCATCAACCCGTACTCTGTTTTAGTAAGTATAATGGATTTGGTTTCTATAAAATTATTATTTTAATAATAAAAGATTTTATGGTTTAAAAAATAGTGTAAAAAATAAAGATTTATTGGCTTTAATTGTGAGACCTCAATTTCAAAAATCCTGCGTCCACAGCGCGCCACGTCATCAACCCGTGCTCTGTTTTAGTAAGTATATAATAGATTTGGTTTCTATAAAATTATTATTTTAATAATAAAAGATTTTATGGTTTAAAAAATAGTGTAAAAAATAAAGATTTATTGGCTTTAATTGTGGGAACTCAATTTCAAAAATCCTGCGTCCACAGCGCGCCACGTCACCAACCCGTGTTGTGTTTTAGTAAGTATAATAGATTTGGTTTCTATAAAATTATTATTTTAATAATAAAAGATTTTATGGTTTAAAGATAGTGTAAAAAATAAAGATTTATTGGCTTTAATTGTGGGAGCTCAATTTCAAAAATCCTGCGTCCACAGCGCTCCACGTCATCAACTCGTGCTCTGTTTTAGTAAGTATAATGGATTTGGTTTCTATAAAATTATTATTTTAATAATAAAAGATTTTATGGTTTAAAAAATAGTGTAAAAAATAAAGATTTATTGGCTTTAATTGTGGGAGCTCAATTTCAAAAATCCTGCGTCCACAGCGCTGCACGTCATCAACTCGTGCTCTGTTTTAGTAAGTATAATAGATTTGGTTTCTATAAAATTATTATTTTAATAATAAAAGATTTTATGGTTTAAAAAATAGTGTAAAAATAAAGATTTATTGGCTTTAATTGTGGGACCTCAATTTCAAAAATCCTGCGTCCACAGCGCGCCACGTCATCAACCCGTGCTCTGTTTTAGTAAGTATATAATAGATTTGGTTTCTATAAAATTATTATTTTAATAATAAAAGATTTTATGGTTTAAAAAATAGTGTAAAAAATAAAGATTTATTGGCTTTAATTGTGGGAACTCAATTTCAAAAATCCTGCGTCCACAGCGCGCCACGTCACCAACCCGTGTTGTGTTTTAGTAAGTATAATAGATTTGGTTTCTATAAAATTATTATTTTAATAATAAAAGATTTTATGGTTTAAAGATAGTGTAAAAAATAAAGATTTATTGGCTTTAATTGTGGGAGCTCAATTTCAAAAATCCTGCGTCCACAGCGCTCCACGTCATCAACTCGTGCTCTGTTTTAGTAAGTATAATGGATTTGGTTTCTATAAAATTATTATTTTAATAATAAAAGATTTTATGGTTTAAAAAATAGTGTAAAAAATAAAGATTTATTGCCTTTAATTGTGGGAGCTCAATTTCAAAAATCCTGCGTCCACAGCGCGCCACGTCACCAACCCGTACTCTGTTTTAGTAAGTATAATAGATTTGGTTTCTATAAAATTATTATTTTAATAATAAAAGATTTTATGGTTTAAAGATAGTGTAAAAAATAAAGATTTATTGGCTTTAATTGTGGGAGCTCAATTTCAAAAATCCTGCGTCCACAGCGCTCCACGTCATCAACTCGTGCTCAGTTTTAGTAAGTACAATAGATTTGGTTTCTATAAAGTTATTATTTTAATAATAAAAGATTTTATGGTTTAAAAAATAGTGTAAAAAATAAAGATTTATTGGCTTTAATTGTGGGAGCTCAATTTCAAAAATCCTGCGTTCACAGCGCGCCACGTCATCAACCCGTGCTCTGTTTTAGTAAGTATAATGGATTTGGTTTCTACAAAATTATTATTTTAATAATAAAAGATTTTATGGTTTAAAAAATAGTGTAAAAAATAAAGATTTATTCGCTTTAATTGTGAGACCTCAATTTCAAAAATCCTGCGTCCACAGCGCGCCACGTCATCAACCCGTGCTCTGTTTTAGTAAGTATATATAATAGATTTGGTTTCTATAAAATTATTATTTTAATAATAAAAGATTTTATGGTTTAAAAAATAGTGTAAAAAATAAAGATTTATTGGCTTTAATTGTGGGAACTCAATTTCAAAAATCCTGCGTCCACAGCGCGCCACGTCACCAACCCGTGCTTTGTTTTAGTAAGTATAATAGATTTGGTTTCTATAAAATTATTATTTTAATAATAAAAGATTTTATGGTTTAAAGATAGTGTAAAAAATAAAGATTTATTGGCTTTAATTGTGGGACCTCAATTTCAAAAATCCTGCGTCCACAGCGCTCCACGTCATCAACTCGTGCTCTGTTTTAGTAAGTATAATGGATTTGGTTTCTATAAAATTATTATTTTAATAATAAAAGATTTTATGGTTTAAAAAATAGTGTAAAAAATAAAGATTTATTGCCTTTAATTGTGGGAGCTCAATTTCAAAAATCCTGCGTCCACAGCGCGCCACGTCACCAACCCGTACTCTGTTTTAGTAAGTATAATAGATTTGGTTTCTATAAAATTATTATTTTAATAATAAAAGATTTTATGGTTTAAAGATAGTGTAAAAAATAAAGATTTATTGGCTTTAATTGTGGGAGCTCAATTTCAAAAATCCTGCGTCCACAGCGCTCCACGTCATCAACTCGTGCTCAGTTTTAGTAAGTACAATAGATTTGGTTTCTATAAAGTTATTATTTTAATAATAAAAGATTTTATGGTTTAAAAAATAGTGTAAAAAATAAAGATTTATTGGCTTTAATTGTGGGAGCTCAATTTCAAAAATCCTGCGTTCACAGCGCGCCACGTCATCAACCCGTGCTCTGTTTTAGTAAGTATAATGGATTTGGTTTCTATAAAATTATTATTTTAATAATAAAAGATTTTATGGTTTAAAAAATATTGTAAAAATAAAGATTTATTGGCTTTAATTGTGAGACCTCAATTTCAAAAATCCTGCGTCCACAGCGCGCCACGTCATCAACCCGTGCTCTGTTTTAGTAAGTATATAATAGATTTGGTTTCTATAAAATTATTATTTTAATAATAAAAGATTTTATGGTTTAAAAAATAGTGTAAAAAATAAAGATTTATTGGCTTTAATTGTGGGAGCTCAATTTTAAAAATCCTGCGTCCACAGCGCGCCACGTCACCAACCCGTACTCTGTTTTAGTAAGTATAATAGATTTGGTTTCTATAAAATTATTATTTTAATAATAAAAGATTTTATGGTTTAAAGATAGTGTAAAAAATAAAGATTTATTGGCTTTAATTGTGGGAGCTCAATTTCAAAAATCCTGCGTCCACAGCGCTCCACGTCATCAACTCGTGCTCTGTTTTAGTAAGTATAATAGATTTGGTTTCTATAAAATTATTATTTTAATAATAAAAGATTTTATGGTTTAAAAAATAGTGTAAAAAATAAAAGATTTTATGGTTTGAAGTGATTCTTTAAGACCAGGTCTTGATCGAGTATTGAGGAGCGGTGTAAAAGTAATAGCATGCGTGTCTTGTTAGTAGAAATAGTATGGAGTAAAGTGATTCCTTCGCTACTTGGAATTTCAACAAGAATTCAGGAAACATAACATCAAAGTTTGGTTTGAAAAGAACCAAAGCCAGCAGTGTAGTTTGGAAGTTCGATCTTCTCTGGTGCTGCATTGAGAATGACCCGAGAAGGAAGTTGAGTTTCATTATATCGACCTTTTTGAGATCTTAGCGCGAGTTGGAGAAGTGTCTTAAAAGTTGGCGTTCCCGCCAATAGTAGAGAGTGTTCACCCGGTGTTTCATGTGTATCAATCTAGGAAGTACAGGTATGACTCGAGAAGTTTTGCCGGTCTTGATGAGTTAGTGGTGTCGTAGAACCAATGAGGCTAATAGGAGGTCGGAGGATAATATCTTTGGTTGAGTTTTACGCTGAGCTAGTAGCATTGATAGATCGAAGGGTTGGACATAGTTCTTCCCTTAGTTGTGTATATGTGTGGTGTTATATGTTGTTGTGCCCCGTACGGGAATAGGTTTTATGACCGGTTATAGTTATATTGCGATGGTGGTTGGAGCAGTTTTAGTGTATATAGATTAAAAGGGTTAGGCCTCCTTAGTTTGAGAGTTCTTACCTCGGCCTTAGGGACTGAGAAGTTCGGCGTGTGAAAAGTTTCGGGACGAAACTTGTTTTTATGGGGATTTGATGTAACGCCCAAAAATTTTGGCGCGTTTGCGTTTTGTATTTTCTCGGACTTTATCGATATTTTAATAGCCTAAATATTTTTTGGCGAGTATTTCTACGTCGTAGTTTAAGTTATTGTATTATTATCGAGAATATTTTTACGAGAACGATTTCTATATCATAGATTATATTTTTATAAGTATATTTGAATATATTTGATACATATAATATATATAGTCCGTATTTTATTTTAATTTTCTTCTCCTTCCCTATTTCTTTACCCACGCCAAGGATGGCGTGTTGCCTACTGCTGGACCTTTCCTTGCCTCACTAGTCACTACCTCTGCAACAACCTATTTCTGTGCCCCATCCTTGCCGCCCAGCTACCTTTCAAACCTATCCTAGCCGCCTCTTGGATTGCACACTACACCAGTGCACCTATCCTACTCAACCCTCCTTTGCCTCTCTTCTCTTCATGCAACCAAGTAGCCACACCTCCCTCCTTCATCCTCTGCCTTGCTCTCTTTGTCTCTCCCTCTGTAACTCCTTTCTTCACCTGCAACAACTGAAACAGTAGAGACGGCAGCAGCAATCTACGGGAGCTGAGGCGCCTTGTCGATTCACCCTCGAGCAAGCCAAGCCAACAATCCTCTCCACCCCTCCTGCTCTCTTGTTAGCATTCACGAAATCGGGCGACAGGACCTGCTTAGCCCCCTCGACACAGCCGCTCTTTCCCGTCCGTCCGCTGCAACCTTCGCCGGAACCGGGAGAACTAGAGCAACTGTCTTTGGCATCCTCTCGAGCCCTCTTCTGTCGATGTCCATGCCGGAAGCACCACTCAACAACACCGCCGGAGATGGCCCTGTCTTGCCTTCGTCTTCACCTATGGAACGAGCCACAACCGCCAGCATTGTTCCACCGCGCCGTCGCTAACGGGCCACCAGAAGCCGGAGAGGCCTCTGTGCAGCCCTCCTCCGCCGCTCTGCTCTGTTCTTTGGTGTCGCAAGGAGTCAACCGTTGCCGCCGGATTGAAGCCGTGCCGGAGGGAGCTGTGGCCGCCGCCTGCGAATCTCGCACCCCCTCTGCCGCCTTCTCCTCCAGCGTGCTGCCTTCGATCACCAGTAGGTTAAAGGAAACCCTTTTGGGTTATTTGCAAACGGGCCCCTCTGAATCTAGTGTAATTACAGATTTTTTTAACCATATTTTATAATTGAAGAATTGACCCAAATTTGTGAATTTAACAAAAGTGCCCTCTGCATGTGTAATTACAGAAATGGCCCAAGGTTTGATTTACAGAAAATGTCCCAAGTTTCTAGAATTGTATATTACCCGGAAAATGTTTTTACGATTTTAAATTTGGGTCTCACTTGAGTTATATTCTTATTTATATATACCATATATATTATGCTCATGTTCGATTAATTCCGGGTTATGACTCGAAGATTAATTTACGGGATTTTAATGTTGGCTTGGAAAACGAGTTTTACCTTGGGTTTATGATGTTATACATTTTGTCCGGAATATATATTTACGGTTTTAACTTGGGTTTTAAAAGTGGGGTTTTCCTTAAATTTATATATGTTATTATTCCGTTCAAGTTTAGCGTATGAGCTAAACTTGCTTAGTTTTGGTATTAGGTTGTGAAGCGTCCCGATAAAGGCCTAACAAGTCCAAGTTCGACATCCATCCATCGTCTTCCGCCTTTTCGGCATCATGTGAGTTACCTTTCCCTCGATCTAGTTATGACTATTATTAATAGCATGCTAGGTTGGATCTAGCATAACTTAGAGTGAATACCAAGTAGTGGTTATGGACCTTAGGCGAGTGCTTGAGGATTGTGAAATGTTTTATGACTTGAGGTGTTGATGTTATCTTGTGAGGCTTGTTAGGTTTGACAATTGGAGTATATGGTTGTTGAGTTATGGGCTAGGATCTTCTTATCCTAACATGGTGTTGTTCCCGTTGAGTTTGTTTGGACTAGGCATGTTATCCTAGTGGTGTTGTGAGTTATGATCTTGCGAGATCCGTGGGTTTAGAAGTCTTAGGACTTCTAGCTTATGGTGAGTGTGATGTGAGCATGAGGGATTCTAGGATGCGGTCCTAGAATTGAGAGTCAAATGGTCTTGCGTAGATCATTTGTATAGAAGTCTAAGATTTCTATTGTGAGTGAGTTGTTGTTGACATAGTATCTTCTTGTGAGCAAGTTATGGGCTTCCTCCCTAAGGAAGCGAGAGTGTTGTGAGTTGAGTGTGGTGACGAGGTAAGTCTCCGGACTTACTTAGCTCGTATTCCTTGTATTAGCGTTGATGTGTGTTTGGTGGTGTGTGTTTATTGTTTATGTTATAACAACTAAACCGGAAATAGGATTACCGACCTTTATATATTATTTTGGCCCAAGTGTATGATAACGGGCGGTGACATCATCTGCCTAGCTCTTGCGAGAGTCTAGGAGGTTCTTGGCGACTAGCCCGTGCTGGTTAGACGGTCGGAGGCATCCGCACCGTTCCATGCCGGTAAGTAGGGACCGAGGCGGGACCACGGTGGTCTCGTGTCACAAAACTAAGTTGAATTAGAACGGGATATGACTTAATAATAAAAAGATAATAAACCGGAATTGTGTGCTTTGAGAATGTTGTGTGTTTATGATGATTTACTTGTGTTTGTGCCTTTCCCATTTATTCTAATGCTTCGAATATGAGCTAACAGTTTTATACCGACTGTTGTAGATTGCATTGCAGGTTAGGATTGCGGTCGAGAGATCTGGAAGAGTGGGCAGCCGGGGTTCCGTACATTTTTAGGATTGGGTTTTGGGTGGAGTCGAGTTTGAGTATTGTAATTATTGTATGTTTTATGGCGTTAGCCTTTGGGGTTGTATTTCGGCTGAAGTCCTTTGTTGTATTCTTTCGGGTTTTTCTTTTCATTGCATAAAAATGTATTTCGGTTTTGGCCTTTATTTGTGCCATGTTGCAAGATCCGGTGAAATTGTTGTCAAGCTAAGGGTCGGGACCCATTGTGAGGTCCCAACCCGTAGCATCCCGAGTCCCGCGGATTTGGGGTGTTACAAAAGTGGTATCAGAGCCCTAGGTTGACAACAATGGCACTCGCAATCTTCTAAAGGACGAATAAGGAATAAACAGAACCCCGCGGGTTCTGAGTTTTTGTTTTCAAAATCACATGTATGAGTCGGGGTAGAATGTACGGACCACCACTCCTTCCGCAGATCTCGGCAGCATAGCTTATTGGATTTTGATATGTATATATATGTATATATAGATATGAATATGAGGTTTGTAGTTATGCATGATGAAATTGATGTGTATCTTTGTGATTGTAAGTTGCATGATGAAATGAATATATGTGTGTAGTTATATATGTGGACTATTATACATGTTAGACCTTGTTTTGTTGTAATGAATTACCGGATGTGTTATATTAGTAGTTATGTGGACATAGGACATATATAGGCTTATATAGGGACTCTTATTATATAGTAGCATATTAATACACGAGACCTTATAGTTAGGATGATAGTATGTTATCAACGCCCGTAGACGACGTTGATGGCTTGCGATAACATTCGTAAATGGAAGAGTACGCTCAAGTATCGAGTTGAATATTTCGTGCTAACGAACACCAAGGAGGTTATTAGATTCCCCTAAAAGGATGTCGAAGAGGAATAGAGATGACATAAACGAAGGAAAAAAAAAAAGGTAGAAAGAAGAACTCGAGACGATTAAAGAGAGATCGAGATGGAGAAATACAAGTAAAGAGAGCAACGTTAAGGTATATAAGTGGTTATAAAGAAACCGGGATTGTACGACAACGAGAACAATAGTGAAAACAAACTTAAGTTCTTCTAGAAGACGCGTGGACAACTAGAGATACGAATCGAGAAGGAGATGGATACATTATAGCAAGGTTAAAAGTGGTGTTCTACTAAGAGGTGAAGTTTTCTTTTGGCGCTCCTAAGCATTTGAGTCAAGATGGGAAGAGGGATCGAACCATTTGCTAAAGAGTTAAGATACCGTAAGTTAAGCTTACGAGGTACCAATAAGTGAAGTGTTAACATTACTAGAGATGTGAGAAGAAGGGCATGGTGGGGATTCACGTGGAGTTGATCGGTTTCTTTTATGATGATAAGGCTAAGAAACGTCAAGAAGGATGAAGTGTGTATAAATGATGATCCCAAGAAGATGAAAGAAGAAACAAGAAACTTTTATTGAAGGAATTAAGATACTGACCAAGAGAAATGCGAGAGGATAATGACTAACATTAGAGATGTTGAGAATACACATTTACAAGATATTACGAGAAAAAAAAAATTAAGCCTATGTAAGCGGAGCGTGTGAAACAACAAGGCCAAGAAGGTATAGTTATCATACAAAAGCAGAAGAAAAAGAGGAGCATAATAGGAGCTAACGAAGTCGGAAGTATAGTAAGGTGAGCTAGTGAAGTTAAGGTGGAATACCCCGAGAAGGTATCCTTTAGGATTATGGTGTGGCAGGAGGGTAAGTCTTTGATCTTGGAGAGGGTCATCAATGAGTTAATCGGTGACCGCCGAGAGCCCGAGAATGCACAGGTGCAGGTTGTATACTGGTGACGGTAAGTGGGAAGAGTAAACCAGAAGTTGGGATCATGAAAAGGGGTGACAAGAACGTGAAAATTTGTGGTGGTTGAATGTCGGCAACAAAGAGGTATATCAAGGGAAACGCAAATATCTTAATCATGTAACAATTTACCGACTCATACAAGTGATGGTAATGTACCTTGTTGAGAGGGATTGTAACGATCTGGTGCGACCTTCTTAGGTCATGAGATTTTCATATGGAGGAATGACATGGATCAAGGTAAAGGAAACTAGAAGAACAAAAAGGGAAGGGAGTCTTCTATGGTTGTGGTGCGTAAATGGAGGATATATAAGGGGATGTATGGTATGTTTATTCTAAAGTGATGATGTCATGGTTTCGCGAGCAAAAGCTAAGTCAAAGTTTTGGGACTCGCATGGCGAACCATAGTGGTTGCGACGTGAAATAAGGAATCTAGATTAGGGTAACGCTTCAAGTTTAGAGTAATGATGTGAGTGTTTGATGGAGTTATGAGTGGATCTTCAGTTATTATGGTTGGGAAATATTGCCTAAAGGAATTCTAGTACGGTTGTGAAGTTGTTCGTGAATACCAAGAGAAACATAAGGTGGCCAATAAGAATAAGAGAAGACTGAGGTTTTGGAAGTTTGATGTCTATAAAGGGATGGACAAGAAGTACATGAAAAATTGAGGTCAGAGCCTTTGCGGTCGTCTGACTCTACGCCTACTTGAAGAAATAATGTCTATGGTGAAAGTTGATCAAGGATACAGAGAGCTCCTTCCATAGGGTGGGATGTCGGAGAAAGCAAATAAGATTGTATCGATTCGTTATATGGCATGCTTGAGTCTTGAAGTTAGGACTTTCGTGACTGAACATATGTGCGAGATCAAGAATATTATTATCGCCATTCCTTCGAAGTGAAAAGGGGGATTAAGTTGAAATATTGCTTAACCAAGGCTTCGAGAGTTAGAAAACTCAAGCAAGTCCCTCGAGTTCAGGAGATGAAAGATCTGTGAAAGAGGACGGTTGACATTGTAGCTGAAGATGGAACAATACACGAGTCTTAAAGAAGTCACATCAATAGATCGAGGTAGATTAACTATGTCATGACCACTTGTGAAGTGATAAGACAAGATTGTGTCGGTTATTACGATATGTGACGGGAAGAGAAAAGATGGAACCTGAGATACCACAGAGTCTTAATACGTCAAAATGTGGATTTGTTTTCTTTTTTTTTTCCACTAAGGTCAAGCTCGACTCTATTCCGCTATCTAAGACGCCGTATGGAATAACACTTGTGCAGAGACATGAGTTGTTGAAGCAAGTAAAGGAGAAATTGCAAGAACTTAGTGATAAGATTTCATTAGAATTAATGAAATGCCATAGAAAACACCAGACGTTATCTTGAACTCTTGATTTGAAGTTCATATTGGAATATATCTTAAACTCTTGATTTGAAGTTGTTATGGAGAACACGGTTTGCGAAAAGAAAGATGGTTATCTCCGTTTGTGCATCGATTACAATGAGTCGAACAAGATAACAATGAAGAACAAGTATCCCTCACCACTGATAGATGATCTACTCGACCAGTTGCAAGGGTCGGTAGTATCTACTAAGAATGATTTACTGTCAGATTGTCACCAATTGAGAATCCGAGACAGGGGTATTGCAAATACGGCATTCCGGACAAACCATGGTCACCATGAGTTGTAGTGATTCTATATGGGCTTACCATGCCCCGGACAAGATATTCTGGTCTACTCTCGAAGAAGAGAGATGTTGTATGACAAGTTGTCTCGGGATGGCAACCCCGAAGGATGTGAAAAAAAGTTACAAGTTTTCTTGGATGTGCCGGTCATTCCCGGATTTGTGGAGAGATTATCCAAAGTAACACCATATATGGCTAGCCTACTCCGGATGACAATGAAGTATTGAGTGAGATGAAATTTGACAATGAAGTTGTTAAGAGGAGATTCATTTGCTGCAACTATTTTGAAGTTGCCTCGAGGTATGATGGTTTGAAGTGATTCTTTAAGACCAGGTCTTGATCGAGTATTGAGGAGCGGTGTAAAAGTAATAGCATGCGTGTCTTGTTAGTAGAAATAGTATGGAGTAAAGTGATTCCTTCGCTACTTGGAATTTCAACAAGAATTCAGGAAACATAACATCAAAGTTTGGTTTGAAAAGAACCAAAGCCAGCAGTGTAGTTTGGAAGTTCGATCTTCTCTGGTGCTGCATTGAGAATGACCCGAGAAGGAAGTTGAGTTTCATTATATCGACCTTTTTGAGATCTTAGCGCGAGTTGGAGAAGTGTCTTAAAAGTTGGCGTTCCCGCCAATAGTAGAGAGTGTTCACCCGGTGTTTCATGTGTATCAATCTAGGAAGTACAGGTATGACTCGAGAAGTTTTGCCGGTCTTGATGAGTTAGTGGTGTCGTAGAACCAATGAGGCTAATAGGAGGTCGGAGGATAATATCTTTGGTTGAGTTTTACGCTGAGCTAGTAGCATTGATAGATCGAAGGGTTGGACATAGTTCTTCCCTTAGTTGTGTATATGTGTGGTGTTATATGTTGTTGTGCCCCGTACGGGAATAGGTTTTATGACCGGTTATAGTTATATTGCGATGGTGGTTGGAGCAGTTTTAGTGTATATAGATTAAAAGGGTTAGGCCTCCTTAGTTTGAGAGTTCTTACCTCGGCCTTAGGGACTGAGAAGTTCGGCGTGTGAAAAGTTTCGGGACGAAACTTGTTTTTATGGGGATTTGATGTAACGCCCAAAAATTTTGGCGCGTTTGCGTTTTGTATTTTCTCGGACTTTATCGATATTTTAATAGCCTAAATATTTTTTGGCGAGTATTTCTACGTCGTAGTTTAAGTTATTGTATTATTATCGAGAATATTTTTACGAGAACGATTTCTATATCATAGATTATATTTTTATAAGTATATTTGAATATATTTGATACATATAATATATATAGTCCGTATTTTATTTTAATTTTCTTCTCCTTCCCTATTTCTTTACCCACGCCAAGGATGGCGTGTTGCCTACTGCTGGACCTTTCCTTGCCTCACTAGTCACTACCTCTGCAACAACCTATTTCTGTGCCCCATCCTTGCCGCCCAGCTACCTTTCAAACCTATCCTAGCCGCCTCTTGGATTGCACACTACACCAGTGCACCTATCCTACTCAACCCTCCTTTGCCTCTCTTCTCTTCATGCAACCAAGTAGCCACACCTCCCTCCTTCATCCTCTGCCTTGCTCTCTTTGTCTCTCCCTCTGTAACTCCTTTCTTCACCTGCAACAACTGAAACAGTAGAGACGGCAGCAGCAATCTACGGGAGCTGAGGCGCCTTGTCGATTCACCCTCGAGCAAGCCAAGCCAACAATCCTCTCCACCCCTCCTGCTCTCTTGTTAGCATTCACGAAATCGGGCGACAGGACCTGCTTAGCCCCCTCGACACAGCCGCTCTTTCCCGTCCGTCCGCTGCAACCTTCGCCGGAACCGGGAGAACTAGAGCAACTGTCTTTGGCATCCTCTCGAGCCCTCTTCTGTCGATGTCCATGCCGGAAGCACCACTCAACAACACCGCCGGAGATGGCCCTGTCTTGCCTTCGTCTTCACCTATGGAACGAGCCACAACCGCCAGCATTGTTCCACCGCGCCGTCGCTAACGGGCCACCAGAAGCCGGAGAGGCCTCTGTGCAGCCCTCCTCCGCCGCTCTGCTCTGTTCTTTGGTGTCGCAAGGAGTCAACCGTTGCCGCCGGATTGAAGCCGTGCCGGAGGGAGCTGTGGCCGCCGCCTGCGAATCTCGCACCCCCTCTGCCGCCTTCTCCTCCAGCGTGCTGCCTTCGATCACCAGTAGGTTAAAGGAAACCCTTTTGGGTTATTTGCAAACGGGCCCCTCTGAATCTAGTGTAATTACAGATTTTTTTAACCATATTTTATAATTGAAGAATTGACCCAAATTTGTGAATTTAACAAAAGTGCCCTCTGCATGTGTAATTACAGAAATGGCCCAAGGTTTGATTTACAGAAAATGTCCCAAGTTTCTAGAATTGTATATTACCCGGAAAATGTTTTTACGATTTTAAATTTGGGTCTCACTTGAGTTATATTCTTATTTATATATACCATATATATTATGCTCATGTTCGATTAATTCCGGGTTATGACTCGAAGATTAATTTACGGGATTTTAATGTTGGCTTGGAAAACGAGTTTTACCTTGGGTTTATGATGTTATACATTTTGTCCGGAATATATATTTACGGTTTTAACTTGGGTTTTAAAAGTGGGGTTTTCCTTAAATTTATATATGTTATTATTCCGTTCAAGTTTAGCGTATGAGCTAAACTTGCTTAGTTTTGGTATTAGGTTGTGAAGCGTCCCGATAAAGGCCTAACAAGTCCAAGTTCGACATCCATCCATCGTCTTCCGCCTTTTCGGCATCATGTGAGTTACCTTTCCCTCGATCTAGTTATGACTATTATTAATAGCATGCTAGGTTGGATCTAGCATAACTTAGAGTGAATACCAAGTAGTGGTTATGGACCTTAGGCGAGTGCTTGAGGATTGTGAAATGTTTTATGACTTGAGGTGTTGATGTTATCTTGTGAGGCTTGTTAGGTTTGACAATTGGAGTATATGGTTGTTGAGTTATGGGCTAGGATCTTCTTATCCTAACATGGTGTTGTTCCCGTTGAGTTTGTTTGGACTAGGCATGTTATCCTAGTGGTGTTGTGAGTTATGATCTTGCGAGATCCGTGGGTTTAGAAGTCTTAGGACTTCTAGCTTATGGTGAGTGTGATGTGAGCATGAGGGATTCTAGGATGCGGTCCTAGAATTGAGAGTCAAATGGTCTTGCGTAGATCATTTGTATAGAAGTCTAAGATTTCTATTGTGAGTGAGTTGTTGTTGACATAGTATCTTCTTGTGAGCAGGTTATGGGCTTCCTCCCTAAGGAAGCGAGAGTGTTGTGAGTTGAGTGTGGTGACGAGGTAAGTCTCCGGACTTACTTAGCTCGTATTCCTTGTATTAGCGTTGATGTGTGTTTGGTGGTGTGTGTTTATTGTTTATGTTATAACAACTAAACCGGAAATAGGATTACCGACCTTTATATATTATTTTGGCCCAAGTGTATGATAACGGGCGGTGACATCATCTGCCTAGCTCTTGCGAGAGTCTAGGAGGTTCTTGGCGACTAGCCCGTGCTGGTTAGACGGTCGGAGGCATCCGCACCGTTCCATGCCGGTAAGTAGGGACCGAGGCGGGACCACGGTGGTCTCGTGTCACAAAACTAAGTTGAATTAGAACGGGATATGACTTAATAATAAAAAGATAATAAACCGGAATTGTGTGCTTTGAGAATGTTGTGTGTTTATGATGATTTACTTGTGTTTGTGCCTTTCCCATTTATTCTAATGCTTCGAATATGAGCTAACAGTTTTATACCGACTGTTGTAGATTGCATTGCAGGTTAGGATTGCGGTCGAGAGATCTGGAAGAGTGGGCAGCCGGGGTTCCGTACATTTTTAGGATTGGGTTTTGGGTGGAGTCGAGTTTGAGTATTGTAATTATTGTATGTTTTATGGCGTTAGCCTTTGGGGTTGTATTTCGGCTGAAGTCCTTTGTTGTATTCTTTCGGGTTTTTCTTTTCATTGCATAAAAATGTATTTCGGTTTTGGCCTTTATTTGTGCCATGTTGCAAGATCCGGTGAAATTGTTGTCAAGCTAAGGGTCGGGACCCATTGTGAGGTCCCAACCCGTAGCATCCCGAGTCCCGCGGATTTGGGGTGTTACAAAAGTGGTATCAGAGCCCTAGGTTGACAACAATGGCACTCGCAATCTTCTAAAGGACGAATAAGGAATAAACAGAACCCCGCGGGTTCTGAGTTTTTGTTTTCAAAATCACATGCATGAGTCGGGGTAGAATGTACGGACCACCACGTCATCAACTCGTCATCAACTCGTGCTCAATTTCAAAAATCCTGCGTCCACAGCGCTGCACGTCATCAACTCGTGCTCTGTTTTAGTAAGTATAATAGATTTGGTTTCTATAAAATTATTATTTTAATAATAAAAGATTTTATGGTTTAAAAAATAGTGTAAAAATAAAGATTTATTGGCTTTAATTGTGAGACCTCAATTTCAAAAATCCTGCGTCCACAGCGCGCCACGTCATCAACCCGTGCTCTGTTTTAGTAAGTATATAATAGATTTGGTTTCTATAAAATTATTATTTTAATAATAAAAGATTTTATGGTTTAAAAAATAGTGTAAAAAATAAAGATTTATTGGCTTTAATTGTGGGAACTCAATTTCAAAAATCCTGCGTCCACAGCGCGCCACGTCACCAACCCGTGTTGTGTTTTAGTAAGTATAATAGATTTGGTTTCTATAAAATTATTATTTTAATAATAAAAGATTTTATGGTTTAAAGATAGTGTAAAAAATAAAGATTTATTGGCTTTAATTGTGGGAGCTCAATTTCAAAAATCCTGCGTCCACAGCGCTCCACGTCATCAACTCGTGCTCTGTTTTAGTAAGTATAATGGATTTGGTTTCAATAAAATTATTATTTTAATAATAAAAGATTTTATGGTTTAAAAAATAGTGTAAAAAATAAAGATTTATTGGCTTTAATTGTGGGAGCTCAATTTCAAAAATCCTGCGTCCACAGCGCTGCACGTCATCAACTCGTGCTCTGTTTTAGTAAGTATAATAGATTTGGTTTCTATAAAATTATTATTTTAATAATAAAAGATTTTATGGTTTAAAAAATAGTGTAAAAAATAAAGATTTATTGACTTTAATTGTGGGAGCTCAAATTCAAAAATCCTGCGTTCACAGCGCGCCACGTCATCAACCCGTGCTCTGTTTTAGTAAGTATAATGGATTTGGTTTCTATAAAATTATTATTTTAATAATAAAAGATTTTATGGTTTAAAAAATAGTGTAAAAAATAAAGATTTATTGGCTTTAATTGTGGGAGCTCAATTTCAAAAATCTTGCGTCCACAGCGCGCCACGTCATCAACCCGTGCTCTGTTTTAGTAAGTATAATAATAGATTTGGTTTCTATAAAATTATTATTTTAATAATAAAAGATTTTATGGTTTAAAAAATATAAAAAATAAAGATTTATTGGCTTTAATTGTGGGAGCTCAATTTCAAAAATCTTGTGTCCACAGTGCGCCAGGTCATCAACCCGTGCTCTGTTTTAGTAAGTATAATGGATTTGGTTTCCATAAAATTATTATTTTAATAATAAAAGATTTTATGGTTTAAAAAATAGTGTAAAAATAAAGATTTATTGGCTTTAATTGTGGGAGCTCAATGTCAAAAATCCTGCGTCCACAGCGCGCCACGTCATTAACCCGTGCTCTGTTTTAGTAAGTATAATTGATTTGGTTTCAATAAAATTATTATTTTAATAATAAAAGATTTTATGGTTTAAAAAATAGTGTAAAAAATAAAGATTTATTGGCTTTAATTGTGGGAGCTCAATTTCAAAAATCATGCGTCCACAGCACGCCACGTCATCAACTCGTGCTCTGTTTTAGTAAGTATAATAGATTTGGTTTCTATAAAATTATTATTTTAATAATAAAAGATTTTATGGTTTAAAAAATAGTGTAAAAAATAAAGATTTATTGGCTTTAATTGTGAGAGCTCAATTTCAAAAATCCTGCGTCCACAGCGCGCCACGTCATCAACCCGTGCTCTGTTTTAGTAAGTATATAATAGATTTGGTTTCTATAAAATTATTATTTTAATAATAAAAGATTTTATGGTTTAAAAAATAGTGTAAAAAATAAAGATTTATTGGCTTTAATTGTGGGAGCTCAATTTCAAAAATCCTGCGTCCACAGCGCGCCACGTCACCAACCCGTACTCTGTTTTAGTAAGTATAATAGATTTGGTTTCTATAAAATTATTATTTTAATAATAAAAGATTTTATGGTTTAAAGATAGTGTAAAAAATAAAGATTTATTGGCTTTAATTGTGGGAGCTCAATTTCAAAAATCCTGCGTCCACAGCGCTCCACGTCATCAACTCGTGCTCTGTTTTAGTAAGTATAATAGATTTGGTTTCTATAAAATTATTATTTTAATAATAAAAGATTTTATGGTTTAAAAAATAGTGTAAAAAATAAAGATTTATTGGCTTTAATTGTGGGAGCTCAATTTCAAAAATCCTGCGTTCACAGCGCGCCACGTCATCAACCCGTGCTCTGTTTTAGTAAGTATAATGGATTTGGTTTCTATAAAATTATTATTTTAATAATAAAAGATTTTATGGTTTAAAAAATAGTGTAAAAAATAAAGATTTATTGGCTTTAATTGTGAGACCTCAATTTCAAAAATCCTGCGTCCACAGCGCGCCACGTCATCAACCCGTGCTCTGTTTTAGTAAGTATATATAATAGATTTGGTTTCTATAAAATTAATATTTTAATAATAAAAGATTTTATGGTTTAAAAAATAGTGTAAAAAATAAAGATTTATTGGCTTTAATTGTGGGAACTCAATTTCAAAAATCCTGCGTCCACAGCGCGCCACGTCACCAACCCGTGCTCTGTTTTAGTAAGTATAATAGATTTGATTTCTATAAAATTATTATTTTAATAATAAAAGATTTTATGGTTTAAAGATAGTGTAAAAAATAAAGATTTATTGGCTTTAATTGTGGGACCTCAATTTCAAAAATCCTGTATCCACAGCGCTCCACGTCATCAACTCGTGCTCTGTTTTAGTAAGTATAATGGATTTGGTTTCTATAAAATTATTATTTTAATAATAAAAGATTTTATGGTTTAAAAAATAGTGTAAAAAATAAAGATTTATTGCCTTTAATTGTGGGAGCTCAATTTCAAAATCCTGCATCCACAGCGCGCCACGTCACCAAACCGTACTCTGTTTTAGTAAGTATAATAGATTTGGTTTCTATAAAATTATTATTTTAATAATAAAAGATTTTATGGTTTAAAGATAGTGTAAAAAATAAAGATTTATTGGCTTTAATTGTGGGAGCTCAATTTCAAAAATCCTGCGTCCACAGCGCTCCACGTCATCAACTCGTGCTCTGTTTTAGTAAGTACAATAGATTTGGTTTCTATAAAGTTATTATTTTAATAATAAAAAATTTTATGGTTTAAAAAATAGTGTAAAAAATAAAGATTTATTGGCTTTAATTGTGGGAGCTCAATTTCAAAAATCCTGCGTTCACAGCGCGCCACGTCATCAACCCGTGCTCTGTTTTAGTAAGTATAATGGATTTGGTTTCTATAAAATTATTATTTTAATAATAAAAGATTTTATGGTTTAAAAAATAGTGTAAAAAATAAAGATTTATTGGCTTTAATTGTGAGACCTCAATTTCAAAAATCCTGCGTCCACAGCGCGCCACGTCATCAACCCGTGCTCTGTTTTAGTAAGTATATAATAGATTTGGTTTCTATAAAATTATTATTTTAATAATAAAAGATTTTATGGTTTAATAAATAGTGTAAAAAATAAAGATTTATTGGCTTTAATTGTGGGAACTCAATTTCAAAAATCCTGCGTCCACAGCGCGCCACGTCACCAACCCGTGCTGTGTTTTAGTAAGTATAATAGATTTGGTTTCTATAAAATTATTATTTTAATAATAAAAGATTTTATGGTTTAAAGATAGTGTAAAAAATAAAGATTTATTGGCTTTAATTGTGGGAGCTCAATTTCAAAAATCTTGCGTCCACAGCGCGCCACGTCATCAACCCGTGCTCTGTTTTAGTAAGTATAATAATAGATTTGGTTTCTATAAAATTATTATTTTAATAATAAAAGATTTTATGGTTTAAAAAATAGTGTAAAAAATAAAGATTTATTGGCTTTAATTGTGGGAGCTCAATTTCAAAAATCTTGTGTCCACAGTGCGCCAGGTCATCAACCCGTGCTCTGTTTTAGTAAGTATAATAGATTTGGTTTCTATAAAATTATTATTTTAATAATAAAAGATTTTATGGTTTAAAGATAGTGTAAAAAATAAAGATTTATTGGCTTTAATTGTGGGAGCTCAATTTCAAAAATCCTGCGTCCACAGCGCTCCACGTCATCAACTCGTGCTCTGTTTTAGTAAGTATATATAATAGATTTGGTTTCTATAAAATTATTATTTTAATAATAAAAGATTTTATGGTTTAAAAAATAGTGTAAAAAATAAAGATTTATTGGCTTTAATTGTGGGAACTCAATTTCAAAAATCCTGCGTCCACTGCGCGCCACGTCACCAACCCGTGCTCTGTTTTAGTAAGTATAATAGATTTGGTTTCTATAAAATTATTATTTTAATAATAAAAGATTTTATGGTTTAAAGATAGTGTAAAAAATAAAGATTTATTGGCTTTAATTGTGGGACCTCAATTTCAAAAATCCTGCGTCCACAGCGCTCCACGTCATCAACTCGTGCTCTGTTTTAGTAAGTATAATGGATTTGGTTTCTATAAAATTATTATTTTAATAATAAAAGATTTTATGGTTTAAAAAATAGTGTAAAAAATAAAGATTTATTGCCTTTAATTGTGGGAGCTCAATTTCAAAAATCCTGCGTCCACAACGCGCCACGTCACCAACCCGTACTCTGTTTTAGTAAGTATAATAGATTTGGTTTCTATAAAATTATTATTTTAATAATAAAAGATTTTATGGTTTAAAGATAGTGTAAAAAATAAAGATTTATTGGCTTTAATTGTGGGAGCTCAATTTCAAAAATCCTGCGTCCACAGCGCTCCACGTCATCAACTCGTGCTCTGTTTTAGTAAGTACAATAGATTTCGTTTCTATAAAGTTATTATTTTAATAATAAAAGATTTTATAGTTTAAAAAATAGTGTAAAAAATAAAGATTTATTGGCTTTAATTGTGGGAGCTCAATTTCAAAAATCCTGCGTTCACAGCGCGCCACGTCATCAACCCGTGCTCTGTTTTAGTAAGTATAATGGATTTGGTTTCTATAAAATTATTATTTTAATAATAAAAGATTTTATGGTTTAAAAAATAGTGTAAAAAATAAAGATTTATTGGCTTTAATTGTGAGACCTCAATTTCAAAAATTCTGCGTCCACAGCGCGCCACGTCATCAACCCGTGCTCTGTTTTAGTAAGTATATAATAGATTTGGTTTCTATAAAATTATTATTTTAATAATAAAAGATTTTATGGTTTAAAAAATAGTGTAAAAATAAAGATTTATTGGCTTTAATTGTGGGAACTCAATTTCAAAAATCCTGCGTCCACAGCGCGCCACGTCACCAACCCGTGTTGTGTTTTAGTAAGTATAATAGATTTGGTTTCTATAAAATTATTATTTTAATAATAAAAGATTTTATGGTTTAAAGATAGTGTAAAAAATAAAGATTTATTGGCTTTAATTGTGGGAGCTCAATTTCAAAAATCCTGCGTCCACAGCGCTCCACGTCATCAACTCGTGCTCTGTTTTAGTAAGTATAATGGATTTGGTTTCTATAAAATTATTATTTTATTAATAAAAGATTTTATGGTTTAAAAAATAGTGTAAAAAATAAAGATTTATTGGCTTTAATTGTGGGAGTTCAATTTCAAAAATCCTGCGTCCACAGCGCTGCACGTCATCAACTCGTGCTCTGTTTTAGTAAGTATAATAGATTTGGTTTCTATAAAATTATTATTTTAATAATAAAAGATTTTATGGTTTAAAAAATAGTGTAAAAATAAAGATTTATTGGCTTTAATTGTGAGACCTCAATTTCAAAAATCCTGCGTCCACAGCGCGCCACGTCATCAACCCGTGCTCTGTTTTAGTAAGTATATAATAGATTTGGTTTCTATAAAATTATTATTTTAATAATAAAAGATTTTATGGTTTAAAAAATAGTGTAAAAAATAAAGATTTATTGGCTTTAATTGTGGGAACTCAATTTCAAAAATCCTGCGTCCACAGCGCGCCACGTCACCAACCCGTGTTGTGTTTTAGTAAGTATAATAGATTTGGTTTCTATAAAATTATTATTTTAATAATAAAAGATTTTATGGTTTAAAGATAGTGTAAAAAATAAAGATTTATTAGCTTTAATTGTGGGAGCTCAATTTCAAAAATCCTGCGTCCACAGCGCTCCACGTCATCAACTCGTGCTCTGTTTTAGTAAGTATAATGGATTTGGTTTCTATAAAATTATTATTTTAATAATAAAAGATTTTATGGTTTAAAAAATAGTGTAAAAAATAAAGATTTATTGGCTTTAATTGTGGGAGCTCAATTTCAAAAATCCTGCGTCCACAGCGCTGCACGTCATCAACTCGTGCTCTGTTTTAGTAAGTATAATAGATTTGGTTTCTATAAAATTATTATTTTAATAATAAAAGATTTTATGATTTAAAAAATAGTGTAAAAAATAAAGATTTATTGACTTTAATTGTGGGAGCTCAAATTCAAAAATCCTGCGTTCACAGCGCGCCACGTCATCAACCCGTGCTCTGTTTTAGTAAGTATAATGGATTTGGTTTCTATAAAATTATTATTTTAATAATAAAAGATTTTATGGTTTAAAAAATAGTGTAAAAAATAAAGATTTATTGGCTTTAATTGTGGGAGCTCAATTTCAAAAATCTTGCGTCCACAGCGCGCCACGTCATCAACCCGTGCTCTGTTTTAGTAAGTATAATAATAGATTTGGTTTCTATAAAATTATTATTTTAATAATAAAAGATTTTATGGTTTAAAAAATAGTGTAAAAAATAAAGATTTATTGGCTTTAATTGTGGGAGCTCAATTTCAAAAATCTTGTGTCCACAGTGCGCCAGGTCATCAACCCGTGCTCTATTTTAGTAAGTATAATGGATTTGGTTTCCATAAAATTATTATTTTAATAATAAAAGATTTTATGGTTTAAAAAATAGTGTAAAAATAAAGATTTATTGGCTTTAATTGTGGGAGCTCAATGTCAAAAATCCTGCGTCCACAGCGCGCCACGTCATTAACCCGTGCTCTGTTTTAGTAAGTATAATAGATTTGGTTTCAATAAAATTATTATTTTAATAATAAAAGATTTTATGGTTTAAAAAATAGTGTAAAAAATAAAGATTTATTGGCTTTAATTGTGGGAGCTCAATTTCAAAAATCATGCGTCCACAGCACGCCACGTCATCAACTCGTGCTCTGTTTTAGTAAGTATAATAGATTTGGTTTCTATAAAATTATTATTTTAATAATAAAAGATTTTATGGTTTAAAAAATAGTGTAAAAAATAAAGATTTATTGGCTTTAATTGTGAGAGCTCAATTTCAAAAATCCTGCGTCCACAGCGCGCCACGTCATCAACCCGTGCTCTGTTTTAGTAAGTATATAATAGATTTGGTTTCTATAAAATTATTATTTTAATAATAAAAGATTTTATGGTTTAAAAAATAGTGTAAAAAATAAAGATTTATTGGCTTTAATTGTGGGAGCTCAATTTCAAAAATCCTGCGTCCACAGCGCGCCACGTCACCAACCCGTACTCTGTTTTAGTAAGTATAATAGATTTGGTTTCTATAAAATTATTATTTTAATAATAAAAGATTTTATGGTTTAAAGATAGTGTAAAAAATAAAGATTTATTGGCTTTAATTGTGGGAGCTCAATTTCAAAAATCCTGCGTCCACAGCGCTCCACGTCATCAACTCGTGCTCTGTTTTAGTAAGTATAATAGATTTGGTTTCTATAAAATTATTATTTTAATAATAAAAGATTTTATGGTTTAAAAAATAGTGTAAAAAATAAAGATTTATTGGCTTTAATTGTGGGAGCTCAACGTCATCAACCCGTGCTCTGTTTTAGTAAGTATAATGGATTTGGTTTCTATAAAATTATTATTTTAATAATAAAAGATTTTATGGTTTAAAAAATAGTGTAAAAAATAAAGATTTATTCGCTTTAATTGTGAGACCTCAATTTCAAAAATTCTGCGTCCACAGCGCGCCACGTCATCAACCCGTGCTCTGTTTTAGTAAGTATATATAATAGATTTGGTTTCTATAAAATTATTATTTTAATAATAAAAGATTTTATGGTTTAAAAAATAGTGTAAAAAATAAAGATTTATTGGCTTTAATTGTGGGAACTCAATTTCAAAAATCCTGCGTCCACAGCGCGCCACGTCACCAACCCGTGCTCTGTTTTAGTAAGTATAATAGATTTGGTTTCTATAAAATTATTATTTTAATAATAAAAGATTTTATGGTTTAAAGATAGTGTAAAAAATAAAGATTTATTGGCTTTAATTGTGGGACCTCAATTTCAAAAATCCTGCGTCCACAGCGCTCCACGTCATCAACTCGTGCTCTGTTTTAGTAAGTATAATGGATTTGGTTTCTATAAAATTATTATTTTAATAATAAAAGATTTTATGGTTTAAAAAATAGTGTAAAAAATAAAGATTTATTGCCTTTAATTGTGGGAGCTCAATTTCAAAAATCCTGCGTCCACAGCGCGCCACGTCACCAACCCGTACTCTGTTTTAGTAAGTATAATAGATTTGGTTTCTATAAAATTATTATTTTAATAATAAAAGATTTTATGGTTTAAAGATAGTGTAAAAAATAAAGATTTATTGGCTTTAATTGTGGGAGCTCAATTTCAAAAATCTTGCGTCCACAACGCTCCACGTCATCAACTCGTGCTCTGTTTTAGTAAGTACAATAGATTTGGTTTCTATAAAGTTATTATTTTAATAATAAAAGATTTTATGGTTTAAAAAATAGTGTAAAAAATAAAGATTTATTGGCTTTAATTGTGGGAGCTCAATTTCAAAAATCCTGCGTTCACAGCGCGCCACGTCATCAACCCGTGCTCTGTTTTAGTAAGTATAATGGATTTGGTTTCTATAAAATTATTATTTTAATAATAAAAGATTTTATGGTTTAAAAAATAGTGTAAAAAATAAAGATTTATTGGCTTTAATTGTGAGACCTCAATTTCAAAAATCCTGCGTCCACAGCGCGCCACGTCATCAACCCGTGCTCTGTTTTAGTAACTATATAATAGATTTGGTTTCTATAAAATTATTATTTTAATAATAAAAGATTTTATGGTTTAATAAATAGTGTAAAAAATAAAGATTTATTGGCTTTAATTGTGGGAACTCAATTTCAAAAATCCTGCGTCCACAGCGCGCCACGTCATCAACCCGTGCTCTGTTTTAGTAAGTATAATGGATTTGGTTTCTATAAAATTATTATTTTAATAATAAAAGATTTTATGGTTTAAAAAATAGTGTAAAAAATAAAGATTTATTGGCTTTAATTGTGAGACCTCAATTTCAAAAATCATGCGTCCACAGCACGCCACGTCATCAACTCGTGCTCTGTTTTAGTAAGTATAATAGATTTGGTTTCTATAAAATTATTATTTTAATAATAAAAGATTTTATGGTTTAAAAAATAGTGTAAAAAATAAAGATTTATTGGCTTTAATTGTGGGAGCTCAATTTCAAAAATCCTGCGTCCACAGCGCGTCACGTCATCAACCCGTGCTCTATTTTAGTAAGTATAATGGATTTGGTTTCTATAAAATTATTATTTTAATAATAAAAGATTTTATGGTTCAAAAAATAGTGTAAAAATAAAGATTTATTGGCTTTAATTGTGGGACCTCAATTTCAAAAATCCTGCGTCCACAGCGCGCCACGTCATTAACCCGTGCTCTGTTTTAGTAAGTATAATAGATTTGGTTTCAATAAAATTATTATTTTAATAATAAAAGATTTTATGGTTTAAAAAATAGTGTAAAAAATAAAGATTTATTGGCTTTAATTGTGGGAGCTCAATTTCAAAAATCATGCGTCCACAGCACGCCACGTCATCAACTCGTGCTCTGTTTTAGTAAGTATAATAGATTTGGTTTCTATAAAATTATTATTTTAATAATAAAAGATTTTATGGTTTAAAAAATAGTGTAAAAAATAAAGATTTATTGGCTTTAATTGTGGGAGCTCAATTTCAAAAATCCTGCGTCCACAGCGCGTCACGTCATCAACCCGTGCTCTATTTTAGTAAGTATAATGGATTTGGTTTCTATAAAATTATTATTTTAATAATAAAAGATTTTATGGTTTAAAAAATAGTGTAAAAAATAAAGATTTATTGCCTTTAATTGTGGGAGCTCAATTTCAAAAATTCTGCGTCCACAGCGCGCCACGTCACCAACCCGTACTCTGTTTTAGTAAGTATAATAGATTTGGTTTCTATAAAATTATTATTTTAATAATAAAAGATTTTATGGTTTAATAAATAGTGTAAAAAATAAAGATTTATTGGCTTTAATTGTGGGAACTCAATTTCAAAAATCCTGCGTCCACAGCGCGCCACGTCACCAACCCGTGCTGTGTTTTAGTAAGTATAATAGATTTGGTTTCTATAAAATTATTATTTTAATAATAAAAGATTTTATGGTTTAAAGATAGTGTAAAAAATAAAGATTTATTGGCTTTAATTGTGGGAGCTCAATTTCAAAAATCTTGCGTCCACAGCGCACCACGTCATCAACCCGTGCTCTGTTTTAGTAAGTATAATAATAGATTTGGTTTCTATAAAATTATTATTTTAATAATAAAAGATTTTATGGTTTAAAAAATAGTGTAAAAAATAAAGATTTATTGGCTTTAATTGTGGGAGCTCAATTTCAAAAATCTTGTGTCCACAGTGCGCCAGGTCATCAACCCGTGCTCTGTTTTAGTAAGTATAATAGATTTGGTTTCTATAAAATTATTATTTTAATAATAAAAGATTTTATGGTTTAAAGATAGTGTAAAAAATAAAGATTTATTGGCTTTAATTGTGGGAGCTCAATTTCAAAAATCCTGCGTCCACAGCGCTCCACGTCATCAACTCGTGCTCTGTTTTAGTAAGTACAATAGATTTGGTTTCTATAAAGTTATTATTTTAATAATAAAAGATTTTATGGTTTAAAAAATAGTGTAAAAAATAATGATTTATTGGCTTTAATTGTGGGAGCTCAATTTCAAAAATCCTGCGTTCACAGCGCGCCACGTCATCAACCCGTGCTCTGTTTTAGTAAGTATAATGGATTTGGTTTCTATAAAATTATTATTTTAATAATAAAAGATTTTATGGTTTAAAAAGTAGTGTAAAAAATAAAGATTTATTGGCTTTAATTGTGGGAGCTCAATTTCAAAAATCCTGCGTCCACAGCGCGCCACGTCATCAACCCGTGCTTTGTTTTAGTAAGTATAATAGATTTGGTTTCTATAAAATTATTATTTTAATAATAAAAGATTTTATGGTTTAAAAAATAGTGTAAAAAATAAAGATTTATTGGCTTTAATTGTGGGAGCTCAATTTCAAAAATCCTGCGTCCACAGCGCGTCACGTCATCAACCCGTGCTCTATTTTAGTAAGTATAATGGATTTGGTTTCTATAAAATTATTATTTTAATAATAAAAGATTTTATGGTTTAAAAAATAGTGTAAAAATAAAGATTTATTGGCTTTAATTGTGGGAACTCAATTTCAAAAATCCTGCGTCCACAGCGCGCCACGTCATTAACCCGTGCTCTGTTTTAGTAAGTATAATAGATTTGGTTTCAATAAAATTATTATTTTAATAATAAAAGATTTTATGGTTTAAAAAATAGTGTAAAAAATAAAGATTTATTGGCTTTAATTGTGGGAGCTCAATTTCAAAAATCATGCGTCCACAGCACGCCACGTCATCAACTCGTGCTCTGTTTTAGTAAGTATAATAGATTTGGTTTCTATAAAATTATTATTTTAATAATAAAAGATTTTATGGTTTAAAAAATAGTGTAAAAAATAAAGATTTATTGGCTTTAATTGTGAGAGCTCAATTTCAAAAATCCTGCGTCCACAGCGCGCCACGTCATCAACCCGTGCTCTGTTTTAGTAAGTATATAATAGATTTGGTTTCTATAAAATTATTATTTTAATAATAAAAGATTTTATGGTTTAAAAAATAGTGTAAAAAATAAAGATTTATTGGCTTTAATTGTGGGAGCTCAATTTCAAAAATCCTGCGTCCACAGCGCGCCACGTCACCAACCCGTACTCTGTTTTAGTAAGTATAATAGATTTGGTTTCTATAAAATTATTATTTTAATAATAAAAGATTTTATGGTTTAAAAAATAGTGTAAAAAATAAAGATTTATTGGCTTTAATTGTGAGAGCTCAATTTCAAAAATCCTGCGTCCACAGCGCGCCACGTCATCAACCCGTGCTCTGTTTTAGTAAGTATATAATAGATTTGGTTTCTATAAAATTATTATTTTAATAATAAAAGATTTTATGGTTTAAAAAATAGTGTAAAAAATAAAGATTTATTGGCTTTAATTGTGGGAGCTCAATTTCAAAAATCCTGCGTCCACAGCGCGCCACGTCACCAACCCGTACTCTGTTTTAGTAAGTATAATAGATTTGGTTTCTATAAAATTATTATTTTAATAATAAAAGATTTTATGGTTTAAAGATAGTGTAAAAAATAAAGATTTATTGGCTTTAATTGTGGGAGCTCAATTTCAAAAATTCTGCGTCCACAGCGCTCCACGTCATCAACTCGTGCTCTGTTTTAGTAAGTATAATAGATTTGGTTTCTATAAAATTATTATTTTAATAATAAAAGATTTTATGGTTTAAAAAATAGTGTAAAAAATAAAGATTTATTGGCTTTAATTGTGGGAGCTCAATTTCAAAAATCCTGCGTCCACAGCGCGCCACGTCACCAACCCGTGCTGTGTTTTAGTAAGTATAATAGATTTGGTTTCTATAAAATTATTATTTTAATAATAAAAGATTTTATGGTTTAAAGATAGTGTAAAAAATAAAGATTTATTGGCTTTAATTGTGGGAGCTCAATTTCAAAAATCTTGCGTCCACAGCGCGCCACGTCATCAACCCGTGCTCTGTTTTAGTAAGTATAATAATAGATTTGGTTTCTATAAAATTATTATTTTAATAATAAAAGATTTTATGGTTTAAAAAATAGTGTAAAAAATAAAGATTTATTGGCTTTAATTGTGGGAGCTCAATTTCAAAAATCTTGTGTCCACAGTGCGCCAGGTCATCAACCCGTGCTCTGTTTTAGTAAGTATAATAGATTTGGTTTCTATAAAATTATTATTTTAATAATAAAAGATTTTATGGTTTAAAGATAGTGTAAAAAATAAAGATTTATTGGCTTTAATTGTGGGAGCTCAATTTCAAAAATTCTGCGTCCACAGCGCTCCACGTCATCAACTCGTGCTCTGTTTTAGTAAGTATAATAGATTTGGTTTCTATAAAATTATTATTTTAATAATAAAAGATTTTATGGTTTAAAAAATAGTGTAAAAAATAAAGATTTATTGGCTTTAATTGTGGGAGCTCAATTTCAAAAATCCTGCGTCCACAGCGCGCCACGTCACCAACCCGTGCTGTGTTTTAGTAAGTATAATAGATTTGGTTTCTATAAAATTATTATTTTAATAATAAAAGATTTTATGGTTTAAAGATAGTGTAAAAAATAAAGATTTATTGGCTTTAATTGTGGGAGCTCAATTTCAAAAATCTTGCGTCCACAGCGCGCCACGTCATCAACCCGTGCTCTGTTTTAGTAAGTATAATAATAGATTTGGTTTCTATAAAATTATTATTTTAATAATAAAAGATTTTATGGTTTAAAAAATAGTGTAAAAAATAAAGATTTATTGGCTTTAATTGTGGGAGCTCAATTTCAAAAATCTTGTGTCCACAGTGCGCCAGGTCATCAACCCGTGCTCTGTTTTAGTAAGTATAATAGATTTGGTTTCTATAAAATTATTATTTTAATAATAAAAGATTTTATGGTTTAAAGATAGTGTAAAAAATAAAGATTTATTGGCTTTAATTGTGGTAGCTCAATTTCAAAAATCCTGCGTCCACAGCGCTCCACGTCATCAACTCGTGCTCTGTTTTAGTAAGTACAATAGATTTGGTTTCTATAAAGTTATTATTTTAATAATAAAAGATTTTATGGTTTAAAAAATAGTGTAAAAAATAAAGATTTATTGGCTTTAATTGTGGGAGCTCAATTTCAAAAATCCTGCGTTCACAGCGCGCCACGTCATCAACCCGTGCTCTGTTTTAGTAAGTATAATGGATTTGGTTTCTATAAAATTATTATTTTAATAATAAAAGATTTTATGGTTTAAAAAGTAGTGTAAAAAATAAAGATTTATTGGCTTTAATTGTGGGAGCTCAATTTCAAAAATCCTGCGTCCACAGCGCGCCACGTCATCAACCCGTGCTTTGTTTTAGTAAGTATAATAGATTTGGTTTTTATAAAATTATTATTTTAATAATAAAAGATTTTATGGTTTAAAAAATAGTGTAAAAAATAAAGATTTATTGGCTTTAATTGTGGGAGCTCAATTTCAAAAATCCTGCGTCCACAGCGCGTCACGTCATCAACCCGTGCTCTATTTTAGTAAGTATAATGGATTTGGTTTCTATAAAATTATTATTTTAATAATAAAAGATTTCATGGTTTAAAAAATAGTGTAAAAATAAAGATTTATTGGCTTTAATTGTGGGAACTCAATTTCAAAAATCCTGCGTCCACATCGCGCCACGTCATTAACCCGTGCTCTGTTTTAGTAAGTATAATAGATTTGGTTTCAATAAAATTATTATTTTAATAATAAAAGATTTTATGGTTTAAAAAATAGTGTAAAAAATAAAGATTTATTGGCTTTAATTGTGAGAGCTCAATTTCAAAAATCCTGCGTCCACAGCGCGCCACGTCATCAACCCGTGCTCTGTTTTAGTAAGTATATAATAGATTTGGTTTCTATAAAATTATTATTTTAATAATAAAAGATTTTATGGTTTAAAAAATAGTGTAAAAAATAAAGATTTATTGGCTTTAATTGTGGGAGCTCAATTTCAAAAATCCTGCGTCCACAGCGCGCCACGTCACCAACCCGTACTCTGTTTTAGTAAGTATAATAGATTTGGTTTCTATAAAATTATTATTTTAATAATAAAAGATTTTATGGTTTAAAAAATAGTGTAAAAAATAAAGATTTATTGGCTTTAATTGTGAGAGCTCAATTTCAAAAATCCTGCGTCCACAGCGCGCCACGTCATCAACCCGTGCTCTGTTTTAGTAAGTATATAATAGATTTGGTTTCTATAAAATTATTATTTTAATAATAAAAGATTTTATGGTTTAAAAAATAGTGTAAAAAATAAAGATTTATTGGCTTTAATTGTGGGAGCTCAATTTCAAAAATCCTGCGTCCATAGCGCGCCACGTCACCAACCCGTACTCTGTTTTAGTAAGTATAATAGATTTGGTTTCTATAAAATTATTATTTTAATAATAAAAGATTTTATGGTTTAAAGATAGTGTAAAAAATAAAGATTTATTGGCTTTAATTGTGGGAGCTCAATTTCAAAAATCCTGCGTCCACAGCGCTCCACGTCATCAACTCGTGCTCTGTTTTAGTAAGTATAATAGATTTGGTTTCTATAAAATTATTATTTTAATAATAAAAGATTTTATGGTTTAAAAAATAGTGTAAAAAATAAAGATTTATTGGCTTTAATTGTGGGAGCTCAATTTCAAAAATCCTGCGTTCACAACGCGCCACGTCATCAACCCGTGCTCTGTTTTAGTAAGTATAATGGATTTGGTTTCTATAAAATTATTATTTTAATAATAAAAGATTTTATGGTTTAAAAAATAGTGTAAAAAATAAAGATTTATTGGCTTTAATTGTGAGACCTCAATTTCAAAAATCTTGCGTCCACAGCGCGCCACGTCATCAACCCGTGCTCTGTTTTAGTAAGTATAATAGATTTGGTTTCTATAAAATTATTATTTTAATAATAAAAGATTTTATGGTTTAAAAAATAGTGTAAAAAATAAAGATTTATTGGCTTTAATTGTGGGAGCTCAATTTCAAAAATCCTGCGTCCACAGCGCGTCACGTCATCAACCCGTGCTCTGTTTTAGTAAGTATAATGGATTTGGTTTCTATAAAATTATTATTTTAATAATAAAAGATTTTATGGTTTAAAAAATAGTGTAAAAATAAAGATTTATTGGCTTTAATTGTGGGAGCTCAATTTTAAAAATCCTGCGTCCACAGCGCGCCACGTCATCAACCCGGGCTCTGTTTTAGTAAGTATATAATAGATTTGGTTTCTATAAAATTATTATTTTAATAATAAAAGATTTTATGGTTTAAAAAATAGTGTAAAAAATAAAGATTTATTGGCTTTAATTGTGGGAGCTCAATTTCAAAAATCCTGCGTTCACAGCGCGCCACGTCATCAACCCGTGCTCTGTTTTAGTAAGTATAATGGATTTGGTTTCTATAAAATTATTATTTTAATAATAAAAGATTTTATGGTTTAAAAAATAGTGTAAAAAATAAAGATTTATTGGCTTTAATTGTGAGACCTCAATTTCAAAAATCCTGCGTCCACAGCGCGCCACGTCATCAACCCGTGCTCTGTTTTAGTAAGTATATAATAGATTTGGTTTCTATAAAATTATTATTTTAATAATAAAAGATTTTATGGTTTAATAAATAGTGTAAAAAATAAAGATTTATTGGCTTTAATTGTGGGAACTCAATTTCAAAAATCCTGCGTCCACAGCGCGCCACGTCACCAACCCGTGCTGTGTTTTAGTAAGTATAATAGATTTGGTTTCTATAAAATTATTATTTTAATAATAAAAGATTTTATGGTTTAAAGATAGTGTAAAAAATAAAGATTTATTGGCTTTAATTGTGGGAGCTCAATTTCAAAAATCTTGCGTCCACAGCGCGCCACGTCATCAACCCGTGCTCTGTTTTAGTAAGTATAATAATAGATTTGGTTTCTATAAAATTATTATTTTAATAATAAAAGATTTTATGGTTTAAAAAATAGTGTAAAAAATAAAGATTTATTGGCTTTAATTGTGGGAGCTCAATTTCAAAAATCTTGTGTCCACAGTGCGCCAGGTCATCAACCCGTGCTTTGTTTTAGTAAGTATAATAGATTTGGTTTCTATAAAATTATTATTTTAATAATAAAAGATTTTATGGTTTAAAGATAGTGTAAAAAATAAAGATTTATTGGCTTTAATTGTGGGAGCTCAATTTCAAAAATCCTGCGTCCACAGCGCTCCACGTCATCAACTCGTGCTCTGTTTTAGTAAGTATATATAATAGATTTGGTTTCTATAAAATTATTATTTTAATAATAAAAGATTTTATGGTTTAAAAAATAGTGTAAAAAATAAAGATTTATTGGCTTTAATTGTGGGAACTCAATTTCAAAAATCCTGCGTCCACTGCGCGCCACGTCACCAACTCGTGCTCTGTTTTAGTAAGTATAATAGATTTGGTTTCTATAAAATTATTATTTTAATAATAAAAGATTTTATGGTTTAAAGATAGTGTAAAAAATAAAGATTTATTGGCTTTAATTGTGGGACCTCAATTTCAAAAATCCTGCGTCCACAGCGCTCCACGTCATCAACTCGTGCTCTGTTTTAGTAAGTATAATGGATTTGGTTTCTATAAAATTATTATTTTAATAATAAAAGATTTTATGGTTTAAAAAATAGTGTAAAAAATAAAGATTTATTGCCTTTAATTGTGGGAGCTCAATTTCAAAAATCCTGCGTCCACAGCGCGCCACGTCACCAACCCGTACTCTGTTTTAGTAAGTATAATAGATTTGGTTTCTATAAAATTATTATTTTAATAATAAAAGATTTTATGGTTTAAAGATAGTGTAAAAAATAAAGATTTATTGGCTTTAATTGTGGGAGCTCAATTTCAAAAATCCTGCGTCCACAGCGCTCCACGTCATCAACTCGTGCTCTGTTTTAGTAAGTACAATAGATTTCGTTTCTATAAAGTTATTATTTTAATAATAAAAGATTTTATAGTTTAAAAAATAGTGTAAAAAATAAAGATTTATTGGCTTTAATTGTGGGAGCTCAATTTCAAAAATCCTGCGTTCACAGCGCACCACGTCATCAACCCGTGCTCTGTTTTAGTAAGTATAATGGATTTGGTTTCTATAAAATTATTATTTTAATAATAAAAGATTTTATGGTTTAAAAAATAGTGTAAAAAATAAAGATTTATTGGCTTTAATTGTGAGACCTCAATTTCAAAAATTCTGCGTCCACAGCGCGCCACGTCATCAACCCGTGCTCTGTTTTAGTAAGTATATAATAGATTTGGTTTCTATAAAATTATTATTTTAATAATAAAAGATTTTATGGTTTAAAAAATAGTGTAAAAATAAAGATTTATTGGCTTTAATTGTGGGAACTCAATTTCAAAAATCCTGCGTCCACAGCGCGCCACGTCACCAACCCGTGTTGTGTTTTAGTAAGTATAATAGATTTGGTTTCTATAAAATTATTATTTTAATAATAAAAGATTTTATGGTTTAAAGATAGTGTAAAAAATAAAGATTTATTGGCTTTAATTGTGGGAGCTCAATTTCAAAAATCCTGCGTCCACAGCGCTCCACGTCATCAACTCGTGCTCTGTTTTAGTAAGTATAATGGATTTGGTTTCTATAAAATTATTATTTTAATAATAAAAGATTTTATGGTTTAAAAAATAGTGTAAAAAATAAAGATTTATTGGCTTTAATTGTGGGAGTTCAATTTCAAAAATCCTGCGTCCACAGCGCTGCACGTCATCAACTCGTGCTCTGTTTTAGTAAGTATAATAGATTTGGTTTCTATAAAATTATTATTTTAATAATAAAAGATTTTATGGTTTAAAAAATAGTGTAAAAATAAAGATTTATTGGCTTTAATTGTGAGACCTCAATTTCAAAAATCCTGCGTCCACAGCGCGCCACGTCATCAACCCGTGCTCTGTTTTAGTAAGTATATAATAGATTTGGTTTCTATAAAATTATTATTTTAATAATAAAAGATTTTATGGTTTAAAAAATAGTGTAAAAAATAAAGATTTATTGGCTTTAATTGTGGGAACTCAATTTCAAAAATCCTGCGTCCACAGCGCGCCACGTCACCAACCCGTGTTGTGTTTTAGTAAGTATAATAGATTTGGTTTCTATAAAATTATTATTTTAATAATAAAAGATTTTATGGTTTAAAGATAGTGTAAAAAATAAAGATTTATTAGCTTTAATTGTGGGAGCTCAATTTCAAAAATCCTGCGTCCACAGCGCTCCACGTCATCAACTCGTGCTCTGTTTTAGTAAGTATAATGGATTTGGTTTCTATAAAATTATTATTTTAATAATAAAAGATTTTATGGTTTAAAAAATAGTGTAAAAAATAAAGATTTATTGGCTTTAATTGTGGGAGCTCAATTTCAAAAATCCTGCGTCCACAGCGCTGCACGTCATCAACTCGTGCTCTGTTTTAGTAAGTATAATAGATTTGGTTTCTATAAAATTATTATTTTAATAATAAAAGATTTTATGGTTTAAAAAATAGTGTAAAAAATAAAGATTTATTGACTTTAATTGTGGGAGCTCAAATTCAAAAATCCTGCGTTCACAGCGCGCCACGTCATCAACCCGTGCTCTGTTTTAGTAAGTATAATGGATTTGGTTTCTATAAAATTATTATTTTAATAATAAAAGATTTTATGGTTTAAAAAATAGTGTAAAAAATAAAGATTTATTGGCTTTAATTGTGGGAGCTCAATTTCAAAAATCTTGCGTCCACAGCGCGCCACGTCATCAACCCGTGCTCTGTTTTAGTAAGTATAATAATAGATTTGGTTTCTATAAAATTATTATTTTAATAATAAAAGATTTTATGGTTTAAAAAATAGTGTAAAAAATAAAGATTTATTGGCTTTAATTGTGGGAGCTCAATTTCAAAAATCTTGTGCGCCAGGTCATCAACCCGTGCTCTATTTTAGTAAGTATAATGGATTTGGTTTCCATAAAATTATTATTTTAATAATAAAAGATTTTATGGTTTAAAAAATAGTGTAAAAATAAAGATTTATTGGCTTTAATTGTGGGAGCTCAATGTCAAAAATCCTGCGTCCACAGCGCGCCACGTCATTAACCCGTGCTCTGTTTTAGTAAGTATAATAGATTTGGTTTCAATAAAATTATTATTTTAATAATAAAAGATTTTATGGTTTAAAAAATAGTGTAAAAAATAAAGATTTATTGGCTTTAATTGTGGGAGCTCAATTTCAAAAATCATGCGTCCACAGCACGCCACGTCATCAACTCGTGCTCTGTTTTAGTAAGTATAATAGATTTGGTTTCTATAAAATTATTATTTTAATAATAAAAGATTTTATGGTTTAAAAAATAGTGTAAAAAATAAAGATTTATTGGCTTTAATTGTGAGAGCTCAATTTCAAAAATCCTGCGTCCACAGCGCGCCACGTCATCAACCCGTGCTCTGTTTTAGTAAGTATATAATAGATTTGGTTTCTATAAAATTATTATTTTAATAATAAAAGATTTTATGGTTTAAAAAATAGTGTAAAAAATAAAGATTTATTGGCTTTAATTGTGGGAGCTCAATTTCAAAAATCCTGCGTCCACAGCGCGCCACGTCACCAACCCGTACTCTGTTTTAGTAAGTATAATAGATTTGGTTTCTATAAAATTATTATTTTAATAATAAAAGATTTTATGGTTTAAAGATAGTGTAAAAAATAAAGATTTATTGGCTTTAATTGTGGGAGCTCAATTTCAAAAATCCTGCGTCCACAGCGCTCCACGTCATCAACTCGTGCTCTGTTTTAGTAAGTATAATAGATTTGGTTTCTATAAAATTATTATTTTAATAATAAAAGATTTTATGGTTTAAAAAATAGTGTAAAAAATAAAGATTTATTGGCTTTAATTGTGGGAGCTCAACGTCATCAACCCGTGCTCTGTTTTAGTAAGTATAATGGATTTGGTTTCTATAAAATTATTATTTTAATAATAAAAGATTTTATGGTTTAAAAAATAGTGTAAAAAATAAAGATTTATTCGCTTTAATTGTGAGACCTCAATTTCAAAAATCCTGCGTCCACAGCGCGCCACGTCATCAACCCGTGCTCTGTTTTAGTAAGTATATATAATAGATTTGGTTTCTATAAAATTATTATTTTAATAATAAAAGATTTTATGGTTTAAAAAATAGTGTAAAAAATAAAGATTTATTGGCTTTAATTGTGGGAACTCAATTTCAAAAATCCTGCGTCCACAGCGCGCCACGTCACCAACCCGTGCTCTGTTTTAGTAAGTATAATAGATTTGGTTTCTATAAAATTATTATTTTAATAATAAAAGATTTTATGGTTTAAAGATAGTGTAAAAAATAAAGATTTATTGGCTTTAATTGTGGGACCTCAATTTCAAAAATCCTGCGTCCACAGCGCTCCACGTCATCAACTCGTGCTCTGTTTTAGTAAGTATAATGGATTTGGTTTCTATAAAATTATTATTTTAATAATAAAAGATTTTATGGTTTAAAAAATAGTGTAAAAAATAAAGATTTATTGCCTTTAATTGTGGGAGCTCAATTTCAAAAATCCTGCGTCCACAGCGCGCCACGTCACCAACCCGTACTCTGTTTTAGTAAGTATAATAGATTTGGTTTCTATAAAATTATTATTTTAATAATAAAAGATTTTATGGTTTAAAGATAGTGTAAAAAATAAAGATTTATTGGCTTTAATTGTGGGAGCTCAATTTCAAAAATCTTGCGTCCACAACGCTCCACGTCATCAACTCGTGCTCTGTTTTAGTAAGTACAATAGATTTGGTTTCTATAAAGTTATTATTTTAATAATAAAAGATTTTATGGTTTAAAAAATAGTGTAAAAAATAAAGATTTATTGGCTTTAATTGTGGGAGCTCAATTTCAAAAATCCTGCGTTCACAGCGCGCCACGTCATCAACCCGTGCTCTGTTTTAGTAAGTATAATGGATTTGGTTTCTATAAAATTATTATTTTAATAATAAAAGATTTTATGGTTTAAAAAATAGTGTAAAAAATAAAGATTTATTGGCTTTAATTGTGAGACCTCAATTTCAAAAATCCTGCGTCCACAGCGCGCCACGTCATCAACCCGTGCTCTGTTTTAGTAACTATATAATAGATTTGGTTTCTATAAAATTATTATTTTAATAATAAAAGATTTTATGGTTTAATAAATAGTGTAAAAAATAAAGATTTATTGGCTTTAATTGTGGGAACTCAATTTCAAAAATCCTGCGTCCACAGCGCGCCACGTCATCAACCCGTGCTCTGTTTTAGTAAGTATAATGGATTTGGTTTCTATAAAATTATTATTTTAATAATAAAAGATTTTATGGTTTAAAAAATAGTGTAAAAAATAAAGATTTATTGGCTTTAATTGTGAGACCTCAATTTCAAAAATCATGCGTCCACAGCACGCCACGTCATCAACTCGTGCTCTGTTTTAGTAAGTATAATAGATTTGGTTTCTATAAAATTATTATTTTAATAATAAAAGATTTTATGGTTTAAAAAATAGTGTAAAAAATAAAGATTTATTGGCTTTAATTGTGGGAGCTCAATTTCAAAAATCCTGCGTCCACAGCGCGTCACGTCATCAACCCGTGCTCTATTTTAGTAAGTATAATGGATTTGGTTTCTATAAAATTATTATTTTAATAATAAAAGATTTTATGGTTCAAAAAATAGTGTAAAAATAAAGATTTATTGGCTTTAATTGTGGGACCTCAATTTCAAAAATCCTGCGTCCACAGCGCGCCACGTCATTAACCCGTGCTCTGTTTTAGTAAGTATAATAGATTTGGTTTCAATAAAATTATTATTTTAATAATAAAAGATTTTATGGTTTAAAAAATAGTGTAAAAAATAAAGATTTATTGGCTTTAATTGTGGGAGCTCAATTTCAAAAATCATGCGTCCACAGCACGCCACGTCATCAACTCGTGCTCTGTTTTAGTAAGTATAATAGATTTGGTTTCTATAAAATTATTATTTTAATAATAAAAGATTTTATGGTTTAAAAAATAGTGTAAAAAATAAAGATTTATTGGCTTTAATTGTGGGAGCTCAATTTCAAAAATCCTGCGTCCACAGCGCGTCACGTCATCAACCCGTGCTCTATTTTAGTAAGTATAATGGATTTGGTTTCTATAAAATTATTATTTTAATAATAAAAGATTTTATGGTTTAAAAAATAGTGTAAAAAATAAAGATTTATTGCCTTTAATTGTGGGAGCTCAATTTCAAAAATTCTGCGTCCACAGCGCGCCACGTCACCAACCCGTACTCTGTTTTAGTAAGTATAATAGATTTGGTTTCTATAAAATTATTATTTTAATAATAAAAGATTTTATGGTTTAATAAATAGTGTAAAAAATAAAGATTTATTGGCTTTAATTGTGGGAGCTCAATTTCAAAAATCCTGCGTCCACAGCGCGCCACGTCACCAACCCGTGCTGTGTTTTAGTAAGTATAATAGATTTGGTTTCTATAAAATTATTATTTTAATAATAAAAGATTTTATGGTTTAAAGATAGTGTAAAAAATAAAGATTTATTGGCTTTAATTGTGGGAGCTCAATTTCAAAAATCTTGCGTCCACAGCGCACCACGTCATCAACCCGTGCTCTGTTTTAGTAAGTATAATAATAGATTTGGTTTCTATAAAATTATTATTTTAATAATAAAAGATTTTATGGTTTAAAAAATAGTGTAAAAAATAAAGATTTATTGGCTTTAATTGTGGGAGCTCAATTTCAAAAATCTTGTGTCCACAGTGCGCCAGGTCATCAACCCGTGCTCTGTTTTAGTAAGTATAATAGATTTGGTTTCTATAAAATTATTATTTTAATAATAAAAGATTTTATGGTTTAAAGATAGTGTAAAAAATAAAGATTTATTGGCTTTAATTGTGGGAGCTCAATTTCAAAAATCCTGCGTCCACAGCGCTCCACGTCATCAACTCGTGCTCTGTTTTAGTAAGTACAATAGATTTGGTTTCTATAAAGTTATTATTTTAATAATAAAAGATTTTATGGTTTAAAAAATAGTGTAAAAAATAAAGATTTATTGGCTTTAATTGTGGGAGCTCAATTTCAAAAATCCTGCGTTCACAGCGCGCCACGTCATCAACCCGTGCTCTGTTTTAGTAAGTATAATGGATTTGGTTTCTATAAAATTATTATTTTAATAATAAAAGATTTTATGGTTTAAAAAGTAGTGTAAAAAATAAAGATTTATTGGCTTTAATTGTGGGAGCTCAATTTCAAAAATCCTGCGTCCACAGCGCGCCACGTCATCAACCCGTGCTTTGTTTTAGTAAGTATAATAGATTTGGTTTCTATAAAATTATTATTTTAATAATAAAAGATTTTATGGTTTAAAAAATAGTGTAAAAAATAAAGATTTATTGGCTTTAATTGTGGGAGCTCAATTTCAAAAATCCTGCGTCCACAGCGCGTCACGTCATCAACCCGTGCTCTATTTTAGTAAGTATAATGGATTTGGTTTCTATAAAATTATTATTTTAATAATAAAAGATTTTATGGTTTAAAAAATAGTGTAAAAATAAAGATTTATTGGCTTTAATTGTGGGAACTCAATTTCAAAAATCCTGCGTCCACAGCGCGCCACGTCATTAACCCGTGCTCTGTTTTAGTAAGTATAATAGATTTGGTTTCAATAAAATTATTATTTTAATAATAAAAGATTTTATGGTTTAAAAAATAGTGTAAAAAATAAAGATTTATTGGCTTTAATTGTGGGAGCTCAATTTCAAAAATCATGCGTCCACAGCACGCCACGTCATCAACTCGTGCTCTGTTTTAGTAAGTATAATAGATTTGGTTTCTATAAAATTATTATTTTAATAATAAAAGATTTTATGGTTTAAAAAATAGTGTAAAAAATAAAGATTTATTGGCTTTAATTGTGAGAGCTCAATTTCAAAAATCCTGCGTCCACAGCGCGCCACGTCATCAACCCGTGCTCTGTTTTAGTAAGTATATAATAGATTTGGTTTCTATAAAATTATTATTTTAATAATAAAAGATTTTATGGTTTAAAAAATAGTGTAAAAAATAAAGATTTATTGGCTTTAATTGTGGGAGCTCAATTTCAAAAATCCTGCGTCCACAGCGCGCCACGTCACCAACCCGTACTCTGTTTTAGTAAGTATAATAGATTTGGTTTCTATAAAATTATTATTTTAATAATAAAAGATTTTATGGTTTAAAAAATAGTGTAAAAAATAAAGATTTATTGGCTTTAATTGTGAGAGCTCAATTTCAAAAATCCTGCGTCCACAGCGCGCCACGTCATCAACCCGTGCTCTGTTTTAGTAAGTATATAATAGATTTGGTTTCTATAAAATTATTATTTTAATAATAAAAGATTTTATGGTTTAAAAAATAGTGTAAAAAATAAAGATTTATTGGCTTTAATTGTGGGAGCTCAATTTCAAAAATCCTGCGTCCACAGCGCGCCACGTCACCAACCCGTACTCTGTTTTAGTAAGTATAATAGATTTGGTTTCTATAAAATTATTATTTTAATAATAAAAGATTTTATGGTTTAAAGATAGTGTAAAAAATAAAGATTTATTGGCTTTAATTGTGGGAGCTCAATTTCAAAAATTCTGCGTCCACAGCGCTCCACGTCATCAACTCGTGCTCTGTTTTAGTAAGTATAATAGATTTGGTTTCTATAAAATTATTATTTTAATAATAAAAGATTTTATGGTTTAAAAAATAGTGTAAAAAATAAAGATTTATTGGCTTTAATTGTGGGAGCTCAATTTCAAAAATCCTGCGTCCACAGCGCGCCACGTCACCAACCCGTGCTGTGTTTTAGTAAGTATAATAGATTTGGTTTCTATAAAATTATTATTTTAATAATAAAAGATTTTATGGTTTAAAGATAGTGTAAAAAATAAAGATTTATTGGCTTTAATTGTGGGAGCTCAATTTCAAAAATCTTGCGTCCACAGCGCGCCACGTCATCAACCCGTGCTCTGTTTTAGTAAGTATAATAATAGATTTGGTTTCTATAAAATTATTATTTTAATAATAAAAGATTTTATGGTTTAAAAAATAGTGTAAAAAATAAAGATTTATTGGCTTTAATTGTGGGAGCTCAATTTCAAAAATCTTGTGTCCACAGTGCGCCAGGTCATCAACCCGTGCTCTGTTTTAGTAAGTATAATAGATTTGGTTTCTATAAAATTATTATTTTAATAATAAAAGATTTTATGGTTTAAAGATAGTGTAAAAAATAAAGATTTATTGGCTTTAATTGTGGGAGCTCAATTTCAAAAATCCTGCGTCCACAGCGCTCCACGTCATCAACTCGTGCTCTGTTTTAGTAAGTACAATAGATTTGGTTTCTATAAAGTTATTATTTTAATAATAAAAGATTTTATGGTTTAAAAAATAGTGTAAAAAATAAAGATTTATTGGCTTTAATTGTGGGAGCTCAATTTCAAAAATCCTGCGTTCACAGCGCGCCACGTCATCAACCCGTGCTCTGTTTTAGTAAGTATAATGGATTTGGTTTCTATAAAATTATTATTTTAATAATAAAAGATTTTATGGTTTAAAAAGTAGTGTAAAAAATAAAGATTTATTGGCTTTAATTGTGGGAGCTCAATTTCAAAAATCCTGCGTCCACAGCGCGCCACGTCATCAACCCGTGCTTTGTTTTAGTAAGTATAATAGATTTGGTTTTTATAAAATTATTATTTTAATAATAAAAGATTTTATGGTTTAAAAAATAGTGTAAAAAATAAAGATTTATTGGCTTTAATTGTGGGAGCTCAATTTCAAAAATCCTGCGTCCACAGCGCGTCACGTCATCAACCCGTGCTCTATTTTAGTAAGTATAATGGATTTGGTTTCTATAAAATTATTATTTTAATAATAAAAGATTTTATGGTTTAAAAAATAGTGTAAAAATAAAGATTTATTGGCTTTAATTGTGGGAACTCAATTTCAAAAATCCTGCGTCCACATCGCGCCACGTCATTAACCCGTGCTCTGTTTTAGTAAGTATAATAGATTTGGTTTCAATAAAATTATTATTTTAATAATAAAAGATTTTATGGTTTAAAAAATAGTGTAAAAAATAAAGATTTATTAGCTTTAATTGTGGGAGCTCAATTTCAAAAATCATGCGTCCACAGCACGCCACGTCATCAACTCGTGCTCTGTTTTAGTAAGTATAATAGATTTGGTTTCTATAAAATTATTATTTTAATAATAAAAGATTTTATGGTTTAAAAAATAGTGTAAAAAATAAAGATTTATTGGCTTTAATTGTGAGAGCTCAATTTCAAAAATCCTGCGTCCACAGCGCGCCACGTCATCAACCCGTGCTCTGTTTTAGTAAGTATATAATAGATTTGGTTTCTATAAAATTATTATTTTAATAATAAAAGATTTTATGGTTTAAAAAATAGTGTAAAAAATAAAGATTTATTGGCTTTAATTGTGGGAGCTCAATTTCAAAAATCCTGCGTCCACAGCGCGCCACGTCACCAACCCGTACTCTGTTTTAGTAAGTATAATAGATTTGGTTTCTATAAAATTATTATTTTAATAATAAAAGATTTTATGGTTTAAAAAATAGTGTAAAAAATAAAGATTTATTGGCTTTAATTGTGAGAGCTCAATTTCAAAAATCCTGCGTCCACAGCGCGCCACGTCATCAACCCGTGCTCTGTTTTAGTAAGTATATAATAGATTTGGTTTCTATAAAATTATTATTTTAATAATAAAAGATTTTATGGTTTAAAAAATAGTGTAAAAAATAAAGATTTATTGGCTTTAATTGTGGGAGCTCAATTTCAAAAATCCTGCGTCCACAGCGCGCCACGTCACCAACCCGTACTCTGTTTTAGTAAGTATAATAGATTTGGTTTCTATAAAATTATTATTTTAATAATAAAAGATTTTATGGTTTAAAGATAGTGTAAAAAATAAAGATTTATTGGCTTTAATTGTGGGAGCTCAATTTCAAAAATCCTGCGTCCACAGCGCTCCACGTCATCAACTCGTGCTCTGTTTTAGTAAGTATAATAGATTTGGTTTCTATAAAATTATTATTTTAATAATAAAAGATTTTATGGTTTAAAAAATAGTGTAAAAAATAAAGATTTATTGGCTTTAATTGTGGGAGCTCAATTTCAAAAATCCTGCGTTCACAACGCGCCACGTTATCAACCCGTGCTCTGTTTTAGTAAGTATAATGGATTTGGTTTCTATAAAATTATTATTTTAATAATAAAAGATTTTATGGTTTAAAAAATAGTGTAAAAAATAAAGATTTATTGGCTTTAATTGTGAGACCTCAATTTCAAAAATCTTGCGTCCACAGCGCGCCACGTCATCAACCCGTGCTCTGTTTTAGTAAGTATAATAGATTTGGTTTCTATAAAATTATTATTTTAATAATAAAAGATTTTATGGTTTAAAAAATAGTGTAAAAAATAAAGATTTATTGGCTTTAATTGTGGGAGCTCAATTTCAAAAATCCTGCGTCCACAGCGCGTCACGTCATCAACCCGTGCTCTGTTTTAGTAAGTATAATGGATTTGGTTTCTATAAAATTATTATTTTAATAATAAAAGATTTTATGGTTTAAAAAATAGTGTAAAAATAAAGATTTATTGGCTTTAATTGTGGGAGCTCAATTTTAAAAATCCTGCGTCCACAGCGCGCCACGTCATCAACCCGGGCTCTGTTTTAGTAAGTATAATAGATTTGGTTTCTATAAAATTATTATTTTAATAATATAAGATTTTATGGTTTAAAAAATAGTGTAAAAAATAAAGATTTATTGGCTTTAATTGTGGGAGCTCAATTTCAAAAATCCTACGTCCACAGCGCGCCACGTCATCAACCCGTGCTCTGTTTTAGTAAGTATAATGGATTTGGTTTCTATAAAATTATTATTTTAATAATAAAAGATTTTATGGTTTAAAAAATAGTGTAAAAAATAAATATTTATTGGCTTTAATTGTGGGAGCTCAATTTCAAAAATCCTGCGTTCACAGCGCGCCACGTCATCAACCCGTTCTCTGTGTTAGTAAGTATAATGGATTTGGTTTCTATAAAATTATTATTTTAATAATAAAAGATTTTATGGTTTAAAAAATAGTGTAAAAAATAAAGATTTATTGGCTTTAATTGTGGGAGCTCAATTTCAAAAATCCTGCGTCCACAGCGCGCCACGTCATCAACCCGTGCTCTGTTTTAGTAAGTATAATAGATTTGGTTTCTATAAAATTATTATTTTAATAATAAAAGATTTTATGGTTTAAAAAATAGTATAAAAAATAAAGATTTATTGGCTTTAATTATGGGAGCTCAATTTCAAAAATCCTGCGTCCACAGCGCGCCACGTTATCAACCCGTGCTCTGTTTTAGTAAGTATAATGGATTTGGTTTCTATAAAATTATTATTTTAATAATAAAAGATTTTATGGTTTAAAAAATAGTGTAAAAATAAAGATTTATTGGCTTTAATTGTGGGAGCTCAATTTCAAAAATCCTGCGTCCACAGCGCGCCACGTCATCAACCCGTGCTCTGTTTTAGTAAGTATAACTAGTGTAATACCCGCACCTTGTGCGGGTTTACATTTTAAATTTAATTTTATAATACATATTATAATATGCTAAATATAAGGTTCAAATACAACAATAAAATATTAAAATGTGTAATAGTATTCATGCATTCAGTTCAATTATCTGATTTATAAGTAGTATAATTATATGTATTCTCTATTGTATTCATTTTTAGGTATGTTACTATCATTATCACACATAGTTTTATATCAATTAAAAAAAACGACATATATTGTACAATGAAAATGGCAAGAGCGTTGGTTGCCAAAATATATAGAATGTGGTGATTATAAAATGCAGATGTATGTGATGGTAAATCATGCTAAATATATATTTATAAATAAAATTATTAAAATAATAATTATAAAACATTAACATGTACGTCATAAAATAAAATAATCGGAATATCTCATAGTATAAATTAACCTCTTTTGAAAAAAAATCCTAGTTGAGAATAACCCTGATCATTATGAATTAATGAGAATTTACTGGTGATAATTTCTCGTTGGAATCTCTTGTGTGAATAATCCCATCAAAATTTTAGGTCGAAATTCCCTAAAACTTTTCAATCCAAATACCTAGTCGAGATAATTAAGCAATATACCAAATTAATCTACATTTGAATTTAAATTATTCTAGAGAGCGAAAAATCTATAAGAAATATCAAAAAATAAGTGTTGTCATATAAAAATATTGTCAATTTCTGTAAAAGATAGACATATTCATATTATTATCATATTTTAAAAAGTAAATTAGAAGACACAAAGGGATAAACCTTCACATTTGGTTGTAGTTATTACTATATTATTTTTAAAGACATTTTAAAATTTTGATTTTATGTATTAAGCTCTCTATTTTTTATTTTTTTAAAGTAACGGTTGCTACATTTTCTATAAAATAACATAAAACTTTAATGAATAGTTAAATTAAATCTTAATAATAAAAAAATTATATCGAATATAAATCAATAGCATATAAATTCCATTAGTAATGAAATAATGATATAACATATTAGTGTAATAACCGGAAAATTTAAACTCCGTTTAATACTGAATTTAACCGAATTCCGATCCGCCAATCTTTAACTTTTAAATAAATATGAAACGAGATTTAATTTATATCATGTTATGTGACCTTAACATAAAATGATAAATTATGTAACCGGAAATAATTCCGTACCTTAAAAAAAATATATATATATATATAATAATAAAATGATAACTTACATAATACAGTAAATAATTCCGTAAGTAATTCCGAAATTAAGTTCCGTAATTTCTAACGATTCCGGGCAAATAACGAACCTTCCTTCAGCCCATTTATTTTATGAGCAGGCCCAATTAGATCCGGCCCAATCATATATGCAGCCAGCCCATTAATTCTAACCCTCACCTTAAACCTAATTAATTAACTCTAACCTAATCCTAACCCTAAACTATCGTTAACGCTGCACCTCTCCTGATGAAACATACGGCCGCTCCACAGCAAATCTTCCCAGCGTCTGAAGGAGCTTGAACCAGTGCCGACCGCGAGCCGCCAGTTCCACCGACTCAGGACTGCCGCCGCCGGCCTGTCGACCGCCAGTTGCGAGTCACGCCGGTGAGGACGATCAACACAGACGAAGATTTCGAGCGCTGCAACAGGCGCCAGTAGGAAGAGCAGGCAGCGTGAAGAGTACAGGCAAATTGGTTCCGAACCCTGCAGCCAGTCGCGAGTTACGGTGAGTCCTCGTCTCTCTCCTCTGTCTATCTCTCCTCCTTCTACGCTGAAGCTCGTCTCGATCCACAGGCTGTAACCGGGGACGACGCGAGCCTGTACTGGGTCGACGAGCGGGTTAAGGGCGGGTTGTGGTTGGCTTCGTCTTCTCCAGCGGAATGGAACCGACCCTCGCAGGACTGTGTTGCTGCTGCACGCCTTGCCGCCTGGGACTGTGTTGCTGCTCACCAATGCCTTGCCGCCTGGGCTGCTGCTGCTGCTCACTAGCTTCTGCATAGGCCGCCTGAGACTTCTGCACACCAACCTCTGCACTGGACAACCATCCACTACACGCGTCTTCAGAAAAACTCGCAAGAGTCGATCTTGCCAAGCTGTTGTAGAAGAAGACCGGCCATCAGTAACCACCCACCTAACTGAGTACAGCACACCGGATCTACTCGTGGTTCATCAACGGCACGGTGCCTTCCTTGCTGTGGTGAGTAACCATTGCCCTCCTACCTGCTGTAATGCATAGAGACTGGTTGTGTTTGGTATTGCTGCTGAGGGTGTGTAACTGTATATGATAAGTTGGGTTTAACCTTGATAAATGTAGGATAGGAGTTTCGAACTCAGGATGTATGAGTAGCTGGAAAAAAAAAACAGAGTGTGTTACCAGTGAGAATCGAAATAGGGACCTCCTACATGACTTCTTAATTTTCCAGAATTTTGTTGGTAAACTGCTGACTTTGGGAATGAGTTTCAATCCATTCTAGTAATCATCCACCGTTGAATTTTTGATATGATGTAGATGAAAATATGTAGTTTACTGTGTTAAAATTTGGAAGAAAGTTAACGGTCGGATTAGAACTTATAAGGACTCAAAGTAGGACAGTTGGGCTGTTTTTACAGCAAGGGAAAATAGACTAAGTATGGAAAATTTCATCTTTTAGCTCAACTTTGGGGATTTATGGGAGGATTATGGTTAAGTATTTTGGAGAGATCTCTAACCCTATGTTTTTATGTATATCATAGGGAACCTAGGATTTTTATATCGGAATTTTATACCTTACCCAAGCCGTGTATATGAACCCAAAGTCGAACCGTAACGACTTTTGTGTAAACGAAGAATGTTGGATAACTCTTATAAAACCTTTACTAAATCCTTACCAAACTTTCAATGAGAACTAAATTATGGACATAGGTTCTAAAAGAAAATATTAGAACTAAATGATAGACTTTGAGAATTTTCGGCACTAAGGGTAAAATGGTCTTTTACCGTAAGAAAGCTTTTTCCGTAATTCCTTCGCATGAGGTTGGACATCTAGATGTGATTTTGACCCGCATGCCTTAATTGACAGGCGTTTGAGTTTCTACGGTTGCAGACCGAGTTGAGATTTTGAGAGCTGTGGTGTGATTCAAGTAAGTCCTTGCGACTTACTTAGTTGGTTTCTGGATATTAGTTGAGTGATGATGGTTGTGTGTGTGCAAAGTGTGTTATAATAAAAATAATAACTTGTTAGGACGACCGTGGTTATTATTGTGTTAAGGCCCAAGTGTATGTATAACGGGCCGTGACATCACTGCCCAGCTCTGCCAGGAGACTGGGAGGTTCTCTATACCCAGACCATCCAGGTACACGGTGAGATGCATCGGATCCACTCCTGATGGGTACACGGGGGCGGAGGCGAGGTTTGGGAATCCCTCGTGTCACAAAATAAGTATCATTAGAGTGAATGACCTAAATGAAGATAATAAAGGAATTGTTTGAAAGCATGATGAGTGTTATTATTTCTATGTGTGTGTGTGCTATTATTATTCTCCTAATGTTTAGATAACTAGCTAATGGTTGTTTTGTTGTGTTATTAGAATTACCGCAGGTTAGAGCAGCAGCTGAGTGATCCGGAAGTAGTGGTCAGCCGGGTCTCCGTACTCTTTAGAGTGGGGGTTTGGGTTATCGCTTGTTGTCTTTCCCTTTTGTTAAGACAGTTAGTCTTTTCCGTTGTTTAAGTACGATAGGCTGTTAGACTTTGTTGCATTCATACTTTTTCAAATACATTTTTATGAATTTCGGTTTTTCTTATTTGTGTCTTGTTGCAAGATCCTCGTAATATTGTTGTCAAACTGAGGTCGGGACCCATTGTGAGGTCCTAACCAGTAATACTCCGAGTTCTGAGAATTCGGGGTGTTACAATTAGAATGTTCATATATTTTATAATAAAGGGATTAATTATTGTGATGTAAAATGACTTCACATATTAAAATATACCTTAAAAATAGTATATCATTAAATATAAAGTATTTTCAAATATAAGGTTAGACATTACATAATATTTGGTAAAAATGGCAATATAATTTTCATCGTTTATAATCATTAAAAAATAATAAATTATATATATATATATATATATATAGAATTTTAAATACGTGATTTCACAAACTTTATGCACCCTTATTTATGTTGGGATTTGAATTTATCAGATTATATATATATTTTTAAATCCAACCATATGAACTTTGATTGATAAATTTATATAGCAACCAATATTGTTGTTTGTTGTTTTCATTTTTTAAAAAAATAAAAAAGTTGATGTTAGATCTTAATCTTATCACCAAAGAAATGTAACAAAGTAGGAAAATTTTTTGATGAATTTTCGTATTTTAATATTGTAAATGTGAGAATTAAAGTAACATCTTCTCGATATTATTAAATTTAAAAAAGTAATCTCAATAAGACTTAATGGGGTTAAACTTTTTCAGTTAGTAGTTTGTTGTTATTTTATAAAATTAACCTTTTTTGAAAATTTTCACTAACAATTTTTAAAATTATTATATTAAATCAATTTTCTAATAAAAAGTTGAAAAACATTATTATGTCCGAAGAAGATAAAGAAACGTGTACTTAAAAAAAGGTTTTATCTTTTATTAATAAATTTAATGTCAATAGTTTATTGCAAATGTGGGTTCAAAAAAAGATTTGGTAATATCTCAAAATAATTTACTTTTGATTAAACTGTTAACAAATATTTTTTCTATGAGTTTTTGAAAAATAACAATATTTCACATCAATTATAAGAATATTATAGGAAAAGTTTAGATTAAAATAAATTAGTAATTAATTAGAATTCAAAATTGACAATTTAAAAGTATGTGTGGCGCTTGAACTTCCGATTCTAATATTCCTATTTATTTAGATATTTATTTGAATGAGATTTCAAAAAAAGAAACTTTTGTTTAGACGGAATTTAGTAATTTATCAAACACGGAGCTTTGCGTGTCAAAGCACATAAAATCTTAAACCGTCTAACAACATCATGCGAGCAAGGAAGCCCTGAAGGGAAGAGTTTATCATGTGTTACATACCATGAGTTGACTTTCGGGATGTGACAGAGAGAAAGAACATCATTCGCACTTGATAGGATAGTAGAACCGGATAACAAAGAGCAATAGAAGTAATTGAGTTGAGGAAAAATGCATAACAAATGCAGGTAGCATAGCCTAAGAAGAAAGACAACTACACCACCGCGTTTCTATCCGATCTGCAATAGAAGTAATTGAGTTGAGGAACATAAAAACCAAGGTTGTCCCACCACGTATTCAACAGATTGTTTCCGAAGATGAACCTTGTAATAGCTAGGATTTCCGAATTCTAATTAATGTTGATTAACTTAATCGTTGATAGTAATTGACATATAACTTGCGAAGATTTCCCAAGTGATGAATATGAGTCCCACCGTTATGTTCCTCGCGTAATTTTGGACGTTTGGGGAAATTTTTACTTTTTCCCCCGGGTAATTATTTTTACCCTCCGGTGTTATTTGGAGCATTTGGGAGCTCCAATTAATAAAAATGCAGTTGAGAGAAATGATCAGGACATCGGATATGTCCTAGATATGAAATAACATGGAGAGGCAAAACGACCAAAAGAGTCGTTATTTCGTTTCTTAATGGCTAAGAAAGACGGCTTAGGAATACACGTTTTTCGAGACAGTTGTGGAATAATTATCCCTACAATTTTCCAGATTTAATGTTCCAAATTCGAGAAGTTTGGAGAAAGAGGTTCGACCCGCCTTTGGATCGGTTAAAGGATAATTATCGACTTTACTAAAGGATAATTATCGTCTTCACTATAAATAGCGGAAAATCCTTTATTAATTCATTTCATTTCACGTTTTCTCGTAAAAGCTCTGATTTCTCTCAACCTTCAAACTCAGATCTACTCTCCGTTTCTAATCCGATTTCAATTCCGTTTGAGTTTCTGGATTCCTCTCTTCATTCTCTTCATATCGGTACCGAGTTTCTACATTTCCGAGTATATGAAGGGCTGGTCGAGCATATATGTCACCAGGACGGTTCCGTCGCTCAGATTCCTATGAATTTGATGTTGTCCATGCGTAGCCTGCGTCGTTGTGATTCTGAATCTTCTTTCAGATCGTCAATCGGGTTAGTAACGAATAAGTTATGAATTTATTCGTTTTCCGTACTGCAATTTGGCCTAAATTGACTTTAGGCTTGTCAAATAGGACAATTAGAAATTCTATTATGGTCGTTATATTATTCTGGTGATTATGGGTTCTTGTTTGATGAAATCTGATGACAGGGGGTTTAGAAATTGCCTGCGGGCAAAACGTTATTCTGGCGAAATTTAATTAATTAATTAAAGGTTAATTAATTAAATTAGGATTAAAATTGAGATTGAGGAATGTTGATTAGATACTACCTTGAGATTTGAGGAATTGTGAGTTATGTTGAGATATTGAGGTTTAGTTGGTTGTGAGGCTCATAGATTGAATATGATCCTTATGGATCCCTTTGGGTCTAGGTGTGACCCCTTTGATGAATAGAGGTTGATATATCTCTTTATGCCTTGTTTATAGGCCGTGTTGTCCCTCCAGTGTAGAGGTGATCGTGGTTGAGTTTGTACAAGGTTGAGGTAAGTCCGTAGGACTTACTTAGCTACCATCCCTATATTGGGTGTTTGCATGAGTGGTGTGTGCTTTATATGTTTGCTATGATAGCATGAGTTGTCGTTTTTATCGACCTATGTTCTATTGACTGCCCCACTGCGTGGTTGTGATAACCTTTCCCTTTCATCCCGCCGTGGAGTCTGGGAGGTTCTCTGATGTCGGGCCAGACTGGTTTACAGGAAGGGCGCAATCCACTCCCATAGGGTACACGGATTGTGTGACCGATACTCGTACAGCTGGACATTGTACTCAGAGGCGGGGATGTATCGGTCCTCGTGTCACATACTTTCATCTATCTATATCTATATATACGGTTTTTGAGTGAATGGTTATTATATAAAGATAATAAATGGGTAAATGTGTGATAGCATGCTGATGTGTTTATCTTTCATGATTGTGCTTGTGCTTATGCATTACCTCATATATGTATGGTTAGCTAACGGTTTCATACCGTGTTGTAGATGTTTACAGGTTAGACGCTACTGGGTGATCTGGCAGGGTGACAGGCCGAGGACTCTCGTACATTAGGTGGTTGGTTTTGGGGTTGTTTATGTTTTCCCTCCTACGTGAGGATGATGTCTTGTTTTCCCTCCAATGTGAGGATGTCGTTTCATACTCGGCTATGTTGTCTTTACCTTTATGTTATACTGTTTATGTCGTTTTATGTATTTGTTTTATATCTGTCAGTGCCATGTTGTAAGGTCCAGTGAACTTGTTGTCAAGCTAGGGCCAGGATCCATTGTGAGATCCTAGCCCAATGTGACATCCCGAGTCCCGCGGATTCGGGGTGTTACAGAGTTGGTATCAGAGCCCAGGTTGACAACAATGGCACTTGCTACCTACAATGAGGTTTGATAGGTAAAATAAACAGAGCCCACATGGGATCTGACGTTTTCAAAGGTTTTGGTTTTAAGTGTGGTTTTGGGATAGAATGTACGAAAAGTCGTCACCTCTGCCATGGATCTCTGCAGCGTAGATATGTATATATATATCTGTGTGTACTATGGATTATGTGGATTTATTATATACATATCGATACCTATGGCATATATATAGCCTTATAAGATTAGGTCCGTATATCCTACAGATGACTCAGACTAGAGTAGTATCTGTAGTGGGATGAGGTAGGGGTACACCCCCTCTTCCTCCAGTGGTGATAAGTCAGGACCAGTTTCCGCTGTTGTTTTGCCTATGGCAGAGAACGAGTTTGAAGAGGCTGATCGTGTCTCCATGAGTAGATCCGAGTTTCAAGAATATATGCAGCAAGTATATGAGGAGGTGATAGCGGGTAGATCCACACCGGATTTACCAACAATTGTGAGATCAACTGAAGCTTCTGGGTCCGGAAAGAAGCAATGGACTGAATCAGTTACTAGAGAAGCAAAGATGATGAATCGGGAACCAAGTCCGATATCAGGACAATCTAGTGATCCTTTGGCCATGAAGATGACTGGCAAGGGACTACGGTGTTTTAATTACGTGGAAGTTGGGACACTGGCGAGTTGTGTGCCCAAAGGCGCCCATAATATGCTTTACGTGTGGTAAAGCAGGGCATAGAGCGAAGTTTTGTCGACAGGGCAAGGCGTTGCCTTTACGAGTTCCCTCTCAGAATAAGATCATTCAAGGTGGACGACGAAGATCGAGTTACCCTTCAGTTGCACAGGTTGCAAGAATGGGACAATTATGTTACAATTGTGGCTATCCAGATCATTTGCGTTCTGAGTGCCCTTTGGCACCGATAGCTTGTTTCATCTGTGGTGAGCTAGGCCATCTGGCCCTTTCTGTCAGCACGGTGGTGTTTCTTCCCAGCAAGACCTTCCTCTTTCCGGTGCAGAAAGAGTGGAAGTGGAGGCTATAGTAATGATCTCAGTGATACCTGAGGAGCATGGATCTGACATTGAGTGATGATATGTAGTGGAGCTATGAGTGTTAGCTGTTATAGGTACCATTCTCGTTAATGGTTTACCTGGTGGAGTTTTGCTTGTTGTGAGTGCTATGCACTTCATGTCTTTCGATGCATGCGTTAATGGTTGACTTTTTGTATATAGTAGAAGGTGGATTTTCCTTTACAAGATTACCTTTTTGGGTCTGAGATACCCGTGAGATGCGTGTTTGTTCCCTTATTTCAGGGACCCGTGTATGGTTGCAGACTTCTTTGTCATGTCGTAGGTGCATGAGGAAGTCATTATGTGTATGGTTTGGATGAATAGATATCATGTGGTGTTAGCTTTTAATAGTAAGACTATTATAGTCTTTACTGAGTTGAGTTAAATAGAGGTCTTCTGAGGTTAAGACCTTTGAAGAGACGGGTTTTTCATCAGGACTGTACGAGCAGCGAGTTGATAGCACAGGGATGTGACGCCTTCTAGTATTATACCATGAAGGAGCGAGATAGTCCAACATTGGAAGTTATTCCAGTTGTTTATGAGTTTATAGACGTGTTACTGAACCGTCTAGTTGCCACCTCAGCGGAGTGTGGACATTGTTATTGAGTTGAAGTATGATACAAGATTGAATGATAAAGCCACACTTTATGGTGCTTGTTGAGATATTATACTGATAACTTGAAAAGTTTATTGAAACGGGTTTACCCTAGTGGGTTTCATGTTCCGTATTGACGACCTGATGAGTTAGCTTTAAGAAGCAATTGTGTTTTCAGGATTCCTTTGTGCTCAAGATATCCCTAGTCATGGATGAGAGAGCAGCATGTGTATGAGATAGCATCCCATACCCGTTATGGACACTACGAGTTTGTAATGATGTCATTTGGATTGACGAATGTTTTAGTAGTTTTTATGGAGTTGATGAATAGTATCTTCATCGACTTCCTTGATTAGTTGGTGGTGGACTCCATGGATGACATGTCGGTATATTCTCATAGCAGAGAATAGTAGACCGATCGTCTGAGGACTGTTCTGCAGATTTCGAGAGATAGAGGGTTGTATGCTACGCTCTCTAAGTGTAAGTTGAGATGCCAGTGGTAGCCTTTTTAGGCCATGTTGTCTCCACCAGTGGGATCATGGTTGACCTGGCGAGAATTAAGTATGTTGTAACATGGGAGATACTAATGAACATTAAGGAATACGTAGTTTTCTTGGCTCAGCCGATTGCTATCAATGCTTAGAGGAAGGATTTTATATGATTACATATTCATTTGGGAGTCTTTTGAGAAGATCACCATAACTACGTGATGAAAGCAGTGTGTCTATGTTCTGAAGAGTTGAGGAGGCATTTGACCTCTACTTCCATTTTGTTTTAGTGAGAAGATTTTTGGGATCCCGTGATTTACGGTGATACATCCCAGCTAAGTCTGAGATGTGTATTACTACAGAGGAGTAGGGTTATTGATATGTGTATTTACAGCTGAGAACGTATGATGAGAACTACCCGATTCATGATTTAGAGTTAGTAGTGGTAGTTTAAGCCTTTAAGTTTTGAAGACCGTACCGGTGTGATCTTCATGTCAGATTTCTATAGATCATAGAAATCTGAAGTATATTTTATGCAACAGGGATTGAATAACCGCTAGTGTTAAGAGCTTAAGTTGATCAAGACTTTGACTTGAAGATTCCATATCATTCAGAGAAGTTGAATGTTGTCGCCGATAACTTGAATGGAAAGACGCTCCAAGAGAAGATGATTGTGAGACTGATAGTTCAACCTCAGCTTCAGAGAGATCTAGCTTGGCTAGAGTTGGACAATCAGTTCCTTGATGAGGATACCCAGTTATACCTCAAAGGTTCTACCTGGTCTGTTGGATGAGGTCCAACAGAAGCAGGACACCTGCCCGGCCTGGACAAGATTTAGAGAAAGGATGTCTCTCACTGAGGCACCATAGTTCCCCATGGGAGTAGATGGACTGATGAAGAGTCATGACCACTTTTGTGTACCTGCTGATGCAGATGGAGACATAGAATATTATGGTATACCCACTGTACGCCTTATTCAGTACATTCAGGTACGAGTAAGATGTACCACGAGATGAGATGATTATGTTGTATGAAGCCGATATAACCAGATTTGTGATACAGTGTGTGACTTGTTAGCAGGTCCAGATAGAGTATTTCCGGTCTAGAGATAAGCCCCACCCACTACCAGTGCAGTAGTAGAATTTGGGAGGACATCTCTATGGACTTTTTTATGGGATTGTGACCCAGTAGAATATTTATGTTATTTGGATTGTTGGTAACAAATTAATGAAACCGGCACGCTTCATTTCTATCAGAAGGACGTGGCTAGTGAATAAATTGGCTCAGGAGTACACTAGATAGATAGTGAGACTCCATGGTATACCGAGAACGATCATTTCTGATCGAGATGGATGTTTTTACTTTGAGATTTTAGGCAGCAGATTCAGACTACTTTGGGGACGAGTCTGTACCTCATGACTACACTTCACCCCTGACAGATGGTCAGTTAGAGAGGATCATCTAGATCTTAAAGATCTATTATAAGTTGTAAGTCGAATGGGAAACGTGGATGGTTATATTACCTTCCATTAATGAGTTTATTATATAACAATGAAGGACGTGCATCTTTCTGGGATGACCCTATGAGGCAATATATATAGACATAGATGTCGTATATCCTTATGCTAGAAGTGATCTAGCAATAGTAGTAGAAATAACACATGACCAGACTCAGGATTTTATAGTTCAAGTAACGATGATTAAAGAAAGAGTGTTGGCTCTACATAGTCGCCAGATTGTGTGTGTAGACAAGAGGTGTTAACCTCTAAAGTTCAAGTGAAAGTTCATGTCCGGCTGTAAGTATCTCATCTACTAGACGTTAGACGTGTTAATATGGAAGGGAACTGAGTTTCCAATATGATGGTTTATTTGAGATCGACCAGTACGGAGAAGGCAGCATGATGTTTAGCTTTGCCTCTGAGATTAGAGGATATCCACCCAGTGTTCTTATGTCTCAACTGAGGAAGTATATACCAGACTCAAGACACCTTGTGAGTTATGATGATTTGATGGTTGAGTCCAACCACACTTTTGTTGAGCATTCGATTACATTCTTGGAATGAGATATGAAACGCTTGCATTCGAAAGACATTCCCATATTGAGGATATAATGGTCGAGATGAAGAACTGAAGAGGCTATGTAAGAGACTGAGGATAGTGTCCTGAGGAACTATCTAGAGTATATGTTGGGACAGACCCATTTGTGGGAGCACGAGTAGATCTTAGTGTTATCTTGATGAATGTTGTGCTTATGTGCTTATATGCCCTGATGTGTTATTCCATGCTAGTTGTGATGTGATTTATGATCTTAGTAGATCTTGATGTGCTAGCGTGATGTATGTTATAGCTGGAGATGATTACTTCCTCCACGCTACCCGAGTATGATTATATTTATAGCTGGAGATGGTTCTTTCCTTCATGCTATTTGAGTGTGATTAGGATTCAGCTGGAGATGGTTCTTTCCTCCACGCTACCTTGATGGACATAGTTTTAGTGGAGATGTGATTCCTCCATACGATATATATGATTATGGTTTGCTAGAGACGTATTTCCTCTATGCTTGTGATATGTTTGGGCTAGAGATGTGCTTCCTCTATGCCTTGTGATGTGGTATGGCGAGAGACGTGATTCCTCTACGCCTGTGGGTAGCGTTATGACCCTGTTTCCTGGAGTGATGATTCCTCCATGTTTATACTTGATGTTATAGATTGTTATAGGTTGTGATCTTTTGAACGGAGATGTGATACCTCCGATAGAAAGAGTGAGAGTTATACCTCGGCGTATGGGTCCGAGAGGATTTGGGAATTGTTCAAGTTTCGGGACGAAACTTTTTTTTAGGGGTGTGTGATGTAATAGCTAGGATTTCCGAATTCTAATTAATGTTGATTAACTTAATCGTTGATAGTAATTGACATATAACTTGCGAAGATTTCCCAAGTGATGAATATGAGTCCCACCGTTATGTTCCTCGCGTAATTTTGGACGTTTGGGGAAATTTTTACTTTTTCCCCCGGGTAATTATTTTTACCCTCCGGTGTTATTTGGAGCATTTGGGAGCTCCAATTAATAAAAATGCAGTTGAGAGAAATGATCAGGACATCGGATATGTCCTAGATATGAAATAACATGGAGAGGCAAAACGACCAAAAGAGTCGTTATTTCGTTTCTTAATGGCTAAGAAAGACGGCTTAGGAATACACGTTTTCCGAGACAGTTGTGGAATAATTATCCCTACAATATTCCAGATTTAATGTTCCAAATTCGAGAAGTTTGGAGAAAGAGGTTCGACCCGCCTTTGGATCGGTTAAAGGATAATTATCGACTTTACTAAAGGATAATTATCGTCTTCACTATAAATAGCGGAAAATCCTTTATTAATTCATTTCATTTCACGTTTTCTCGTAAAAGCTCTGATTTCTCTCAACCTTCAAACTCAGATCTACTCTCCGTTTCTAATCCGATTTCAATTCCGTTTGAGTTTCTGGATTCCTCTCTTCATTCTCTTCATATCGGTACCGAGTTTCTACATTTCCGAGTATATGAAGGGCTGGTCGAGCATATATGTCACCAGGACGGTTCCGTCGCTCAGATTCCTATGAATTTGATGTTGTCCATGCGTAGCCTGCGTCGTTGTGATTCTGAATCTTCTTTCAGATCGTCAATCGGGTTAGTAACGAATAAGTTATGAATTTATTCGTTTTCCGTACTGCAATTTGGCCTAAATTGACTTTAGGCTTGTCAAATAGGACAATTAGAAATTCTATTATGGTCGTTATATTATTCTGGTGATTATGGGTTCTTGTTTGATGAAATCTGATGACAGGGGGTTTAGAAATTGCCTGCGGGCAAAACGTTATTCTGGCGAAATTTAATTAATTAATTAAAGGTTAATTAATTAAATTAGGATTAAAATTGAGATTGAGGAATGTTGATTAGATACTACCTTGAGATTTGAGGAATTGTGAGTTATGTTGAGATATTGAGGTTTAGTTGGTTGTGAGGCTCATAGATTGAATATGATCCTTATGGATCCCTTTGGGTATAGGTGTGACCCCTTTGATGAATAGAGGTTGATATATCTCTTTATGCCTTGTTTATAGGCCGTGTTGTCCCTCCAGTGTAGAGGTGATCGTGGTTGAGTTTGTACAAGGTTGAGGTAAGTCCGTAGGACTTACTTAGCTACCATCCCTATATTGGGTGTTTGCATGAGTGGTGTGTGCTTTATATGTTTGCTATGATAGCATGAGTTGTCGTTTTTATCGACCTATGTTCTATTGACTGCCCCACTGCGTGGTTGTGATAACCTTTCCCTTTCATCCCGCCGTGGAGTCTGGGAGGTTCTCTGATGTCGGGCCAGACTGGTTTACAGGAAGGGCGCAATCCACTCCCATAGGGTACACGGATTGTGTGACCGATACTCGTACAGCTGGACATTGTACTCAGAGGCGGGGATGTATCGGTCCTCGTGTCACATACTTTCATCTATCTATATCTATATATACGGTTTTTGAGTGAATGGTTATTATATAAAGATAATAAATGGGTAAATGTGTGATAGCATGCTGATGTGTTTATCTTTCATGATTGTGCTTGTGCTTATGCATTACCTCATATATGTATGGTTAGCTAACGGTTTCATACCGTGTTGTAGATGTTTACAGGTTAGACGCTACTGGGTGATCTGGCAGGGTGACAGGCCGAGGACTCTCGTACATTAGGTGGTTGGTTTTGGGGTTGTTTATGTTTTCCCTCCTACGTGAGGATGATGTCTTGTTTTCCCTCCAATGTGAGGATGTCGTTTCATACTCGGCTATGTTGTCTTTACCTTTATGTTATACTGTTTATGTCGTTTTATGTATTTGTTTTATATCTGTCAGTGCCATGTTGTAAGGTCCAGTGAACTTGTTGTCAAGCTAGGGCCAGGATCCATTGTGAGATCCTAGCCCAATGTGACATCCCGAGTCCCGCGGATTCGGGGTGTTACAGACCTCACCCAAAAGAAATCTCATGGGAGTTGCGTAGCCTAAATTTGATTTTTGGTTGAACCTGACCACAATTTGTTAAATTTGTTAAATTAACTAATTAGGGCTATCAAAAAGTGAAAAAAGTTGAGAGATGGATGTGGAAGTCTTGTATGAATATATATAGAAAACTATTAGGGTTATCAAAAACCTGTTACAGAATTTTAAAGTCTAAAACTAAAAAAAAAAGATAATATTCAAATTTGTTGAGATTTTCTGTTTTAAGATTAGTCGATTTTAAGATCCGGGAATCGTAGTTAATATCCGGAAATTTGTAGATAAACTCGATAGTATAGAAAATCACGAAACTTGTAGTTAAAAAATAATTAAAAAGTAACTTTACATTTTGACTTTTTAAAAATACTTGTTTAAATAATTTTTGGGAGCATTCTCCTCTTTTCACCGAAATCTGTTTAGATTTACCATTTAAAATTATATATTTAAACTACAGTGATTGGTTACATAATTTGAATGATAAATTGTTGATTTAAAAAACAACAATAATGTCAGGTAAAGTAATTTTTTATTTTTTTTGAATTCAAAGCAGCTTATGTATCAACTTTTCTTATTCCTAAGTAAAGTAATCCGATTGTGAAACAAATCCTACAGCTAACAAAAAAGTTGAGATTTACCTTTTTCTATTTAAATGGAGATATCTTCTAATTCAAACAGAATTCCGTAACAAAAATTTTGCGACAAAAACTTAATTTAAATTGCTGAAAAATATTGTTGATTAAAATAAAAAAGTTTTGTTGAGGCTAATTTCTGGAGGACACGTTGCAAAAAAAACGCTTCTTCCTTAATATACATAAGATAAGATAAGATATCATAAATAAATAAAAATTAATATAAATGAAAACAAAATTTGTTAACTAACGTTATCATTTGTTGGCTTAATTTAAATGAAAACAAAATTTGCTAACAACTTTGAGAGATATTATTATTTCTTTTACAAACAAAATTTGTTAAAAACTTTTCTTATAAAATCCAATTTGACAGATAATATCACAATTTTTATTTTCTATAATATAAATTTTAACAACTTTTTATATAAATTTTTTGACTGACGTTAATTCTGTGAGCGACACGTGGCATTAAAAAATTTTTGGGCTGAGGTTAATCGTGGGGACGACATGTGGCAATAGAGGCTTCTGCTTTAATATATATAAGATAGATTTGATTTCTATAAAATTATTATTTTAATAATAAAAGATTTTATGGTTTAAAAAATAGTGTAAAAAATAAAGATTTATTGGCTTTAATTGTGGGAGCTCAATTTCAAAAATTCTGCGTCCACAACGCGCCACGTCATCAACTCGTGCTCTGTTTTAGTAAGTATAATGGAATTGGTTTCTATAAAATTATTATTTTAATAATAAAAGATTTTATGGTTTAAAAAATAGTGTAAAAAATAAAGATTTATTGGCTTTAATTGTGGGAGCTCAATTTCAAAAATCTTGCGTTCACAACGCGCCACGTCATCAACCCGTGCTCTGTTTTAGTAAGTATAATGGATTTTTATTTATTCAATGTATTTTGAATAAAATTATAAATATTTTCAATTTAAAAAACAAAAATATAAAAAAAAAATAAATAAATATTAAATCAAAATAAAAATATAATTATTTTCAATTAAATAAAAAATTAAAAAAATATCTCGAAATAAATTATAACTATTTTCACAACTTTTTTTTTAACTATTTTACATTACAATTAACCTTTTTAAAATAATTTTTTATATATTTTTTTTGCATTATATAAGTTTCTCATTTCGAATAAAAATTTTGTAACTTATTTCGATATTAAAAATGTAATTACTTATCTTATTTTATTTATTTTATAAATCTAATCATCTTAATATATCATATTTTATGTTTTACGTTTTTTTTATATATTTTATTTGCATTATATTTTCATATTTCGAATATAAATTTTTTACGAATTTTGATTTAAACATTGTGATTTTTTTTATCTTATTTCGATTATGTATTGTATAAATAATAATCATTATAATATATCATAGTTTATACTATTTCACCCTTATAATTTTTTTTAACTTATTCCGATTATTTATAAAAACTATAATAATCTCAACCGAATTTAAACCAAATTCATCCTTTTTTTTCTTTTACAAGTATAACAAATCAAAGTATTTTTTTAAGAAAGTTTTTTATTTTTTTTTTAATTTATTTTTGAAGGATTATAAGCTCAATCTATTTACGTTAAATATTTTTAAAATTTTGCTATCCTACATCGATTATCAAGTAAGACTGATAGTTTGATAACTTATATAAATATAGAATTTGAAGATTAATCAAATCACACATTTCTTGGCCTTTTTGGCTAAGTTGAAGTATAATTTTTAGTCATAATGGATTAAAATCTACTTTGTTGATCGTTGACCTACCACTTTGTTGGTCGTTAACCTAATGTTTTGTGGTTGTTAATATTTTTAATCTCACGTCAATTATCAAGTAAGACTGATAGTTTGATAACTTGTACAAATATAGGGTTTGAAGATTAAACAAATCAAACATTTTTGACCTTCTTGCTAAGTTCAAGTATAATTTCGGATTAATATATGCTTTGTGGGTCGTTGACCAATTGTTTTATGGGTCACTGATCAACTGTTTTGTAGATCTTTGACCTTGTGGGTTGCTAAATATTTTCAATCCCACATTGATTATCAAGTAAGGCTGATAGTTTTATAACTTGTATAAATATAAGGTTTGAAGATTAAAAAATCAAAATTTGTTGACCTTATAGATAAGTTGAAGTAAAATTTTTATTCATAACGGATTAATATCTACTTTGTTGATCATTGACCTACATGTTTTGTGGGTCGTTAAGCTAATGATTTGTGGGTTGCTAAATATTTTTAATCTCATATCGATTATCAAGTAATGTTGATAGTTTGATAACTTGTATAAATAAAGGGTTTGAAGATTATACAAATCATACATTTTTTGACCTTTCGACTAAGTTGAAGTATAATTTTTATTCATAACGGATTAATATTTGTTTTGTGGGCCGTTGACCTAATGTTTTGTGGGTTGCTAAATATTTTCAACCCCACATCGATTATCAAGTAAGGTTGATAGTTTGATAGCTTATATAAATAGAGTGTTTGAAGATTAAACAAACCATACATTTCTTGGCCTTTTGGCTAGCTTGAAGTATAGCTTTTATTTATAATAAGTATTTGTGTGTTGTTGACTTACAACTTTGTGAGCCGTTGACCTAATGTTTTGTGGGTTGATAAATATTAAACAAATCAAACATTTCTTGAACTTCTAGGTAAGTTGAAGTACAATTTTTACTCATAACGAATTAATATCAGCTTTGTGGGTCGTTGTCCTACTACTTTGTGGGTCGTTGACCTAATGTTTTGAAGGTTGGTAAATATTTTCAATCTCACATCGACTATCAAGTAAGACTGATAGTTTGATAACTTGTATAAATAGAGGGTTTGAAGATTAAACAAATCAAATATTTCTTAGCCTTCTCACTAAGTTGAAGTATAATTTTTTATTCATAACGGATTAATATCAGCTTTGTGGGTCATTGACCTAATATTTTGTGGGTTGTTAAATATTTTCAATCTCACGTCGATTATCAAGTAAAGCTGCTAGTATGATAACATTTCTTACTCTTTTGGTTAAGTTGAAGTATAGTTTTTATTCATAATTGATTAATATCTACTTTTTTGGTCGTTGACCTACTACTTTATGGGTCGTTGACCAAATGTTTTGTGGGTTTATTGGTTGTTGACTTAATATATTGTGGGTTGTTAAATATTTTCAATCCCACATCGATTATCAAGTAAGACTGATAGTTTGATAAATTGTATAAATAGATGATTTGAAGATTGAACAAAAAATACATTTATTGGCCTTATTTTCAATCCACATCGTGTAACGCCCAAATTTTAGGCGTGTTCTCGATAAGTATCTTTCCGTATATTTATTGATATTTTAATAGCCTAAATATATTTTCCGAGTATTTTACGTCGTAATTTGAATTACAAGTTTTGATATATATATATATATATATATTATCCGTAGTTATATCATTATATTATTATCAAGAAAATTTTATGGAAGTAATTATATAGCGTAAAACAATATTTATACGAGTATATATTTTTGTTTATATTTTCAGTATATTATTTTGCGGAAAAAGTTCGAAAAAGTTTTCGATCCGAGAATCCCGTTCCGTTTGTTTTGGTCGGGATTATTTTAATTCCCCACTCTTTTGGTTCTTTCTTTGTCCTCTACACCAAGATGATGTTCCTGCCTATGCCTCTTGAGTAGGCCTTGCGTGTACCCAGCCCCAACTCAGTCTAGCTTATGGCTACTGCTAGAACTCTCGACCTCCCTACCCGAGCTCTGCTTCTCGGCAACCTCACAGCCCTATCTCTCTCTCTCCATCTCACTTCTCCAGCCTGAGACTCTCTTCACCTCGCCTCAGCCCTGCTCTCTGTTCCTTGCCAGTGATACTCGACCCTCTGTCATCTACTCCCTCTCTTCACGCAGCCAGCACTCAGATCTTCAACTTCCCTCCTCCTAGCATCGAATCAACACCAGCAGTGACACCCACCCGTCGGCCTCCATCTCCTTCACCTTTGCCTCTCTCTCGAGCTCCCCAGCAACTTAGGTCGACAACAGCCTCAATTTGGGGCTCCCTCCTCACCAGTGCAACAGTCGCCGGGAACAATGGAACCAACCTCGCACTTCTTCTCTCGTCAACATCTCCCCTCGTTCGCCCTTCTCCTCGCTGTTTCTTCGCCGCTGCCGCCTGGAAGCTCGATCGGAGGAGATCTGGCGGTCGAAGCCAGCCGTCGTTCTCTCTCGCACCTATATCATGGAAGCCTCCTCTGCTGCGCCTCCACCAATAGCCAAGGGAAGAGTCGCCGCCCTGATTGTCTCCATCGCCCCTCAGAGTTTCTGTCACCACCAGTTGAAATGCCTCCACACACCAGCAAGCTAGCCTTCGTCTGGAGCCGGAAGAGTCCCGCTCGAGCCCTGCCGGAGACCAGGAGCCAAGCAGCCTTCGCCTGACGCCGGAAGAGCCCCTTCCCCCTCCATTGCTGCCCTCTCGCCTCTGAAGCGCCGCCGTCTTCTTCCCTTTTCTTTTCAAAGCAGCGTATGAATCGAATAAGGATGAAGCTTTTAGGGTTTTAAAATCGGGCCCCTCACTTCTGGTATAATTACAAATGTGACCCACTCTTTTGTATTTGCAATATTGACCAAGGTTTTCGGGATTTTAGTATTATGCCCTCTATTGGATATTTTCAAAATGGCCCAAAGTTTAATTATGGATAATGACCCAAGTTTTCAAAATTACATATTTGTCCCGGAAAATATTTAAGCGGTTTTAACCTTGGTTTTGAAAACGAGTTTTACCTTAGATGTTTATATAAGTTATATACTCCGTTCAAATTTAGCGTATAAGCTAAATTTGTTTAGCTTTGGTGTTAGGAACGGAAGCGCCCCGATAAAGGCCAACGATTCCAAACTCGACATTTGTAGACCGGCTTCCGTCTTTTAACGTCGTGTGAGTATTCTTTTCCTCGACCTTTTTATGTTTAGTAGTAGTATCATGTTAGGTTGGATCTAGCATAACCTAGTGAGAATGCCAAGTAGTGGCCATGAAACTTAGGTGAGTTTTGAGGAATTATGATCGTTATAAAGCTTGAGGTGCTATTATCTTGTGAGGATTGTAAGACTTTGAGTGTTTGGTTGATCTTGTGAGCGTTATGAGGCTCGAGGTTGGGATTGTATGATCTTGTGGATTTTAGAGCTTATGATTGACTTATCCTAGCACGGTGTTGCTACCGTTGAGTTTGTTGGGACTAGGCATGTTTATCCTAGTATGTGTAATGAGTTATGATCCTACGAGATCATAGGGTCTAGAAGTCTAAGGACTTCTAGCTGGTGTTGAGTGGGATGTGAGCATGAGAGGTTCTAGGATGCAGTCCTAGAATGAGAGTCAAATGATCTCGTGTAGATCATTTGTGTAGAAGTCTTAGACTTCTTGAGTTGAGCGAGTTGTTGATATAGATATCTTTTTGTGAGCAGGTGTAGACTTCTTCCCGAGGGAAGCGAGAGTGTTGCGTGAGTTAGCGTTTGGGACGAGGTAAGTCTCCGGACTTACTTAGCTCGTATTCCTTGTATTAGCATCTATGTGTGTTGGGTGGTGTGTGTTTATTCCTTATCGTTTATAACAACTAAACCGGTAATAGGGCCACCGACCTTATATTATTTTGGCCCAAGTGTATGATAACGGGCGGTGACATCATCTGCCTAGCTCTTGCGAGAGTCTAGGAGGTTCTTGGCGACTAGCCCGTGCTGGTTAGACGGTCGGAGGCATCCGCACCGTTCCATGCCGGTAAGTAGGGACCGAGGCGGGACCACGGTGGTCTCGTGTCACAAAACTAAGTTGAATTAGAACGGGATATGACTTAATAATAATAAAGATAATAAACCGGAATTGTGTGCTTTGAGAATGTTGTGTGTTTATGATGATTTACTTGTGTTTGTGCCTTTCACCTTGATTCTAATGCTTCGAATATTAGCTAACGGTTTTATACCGATTGTTGTAGATTGTCTTGCAGGTTAGGAATGCGGCCGAGAGATCCGGAAGAGTGGGCAGCCGGGGTTCCGTACATTTTAGGAGTGGGTTTTGGTTAGAGTCGGGTTGTGTTTTATTCTTTGTTTATTATGTTGGTATGCCGCGTGTATGGCGTTTTGGTCTTTGGTGTTGTTTATCGGCTGAAGTCTTTTGTTGTTTTCCTTCGGGTTTCTTATCATTTGCATTAAAAGGAATTTCGTTTTTGCCTTTATTTGTGCCATGTTGAAAGATCCGGTGAAATTGTTGTCAGGCTAAGGGCCGGGACCCATTGTGAGGTCCCAACCCGTAGCATCCCGAGTCCCGCGGATTCGGGGTGTTACAAAAGTGGTATCAGAGCCCTAGGTTGACAACAATGGCACTCGCAATCTTTTAAAGGCCGAATAGAGAGAAATAGAACCCTCAAGGGTTCTAAGTTTAAATGATTTTTTTTGTTTTTAAAATCACATGCATGAGTCGGGGTAGAATGTACGGACCATCACTTCTTCCGCGGATCTCGGCAGCTTAGTTTATTGGATTTATATAGATATGTATATATGTAGATATGTATATATCGATTGTAGCTGCATGTTGGACTTGATTTATATGTATAGTGAATATATGTGGACTATATTACATGTTTGGACCTTGTATTGGATTTCCGGAATTGATATATTAGTAGTAATGTGAATATAGGACTTATATATATATAGTTATATGTACATACACATATGGTATGCTAGTATTATTTTAGTAGTAGTGGACCTTATAGTTAAGATGATAGAAAGCTATCATCGCCCTTGGACAAACGCCTTTTGGGATTAGGATAGTATATATACGATGATGAGTATGCTCAAGTACCGAGTTGAGCATCACTTTCTGGCGAACACCCTGGCGATTCATCGGACTCCTTTTGGGGACGTCAAAGAAACCATTTGAAGGATAAAGAGGACATTAGCGGCAAGGACGAACAAATAGAAGGGAACTTTGAGTCAACTTAAAAGAATTCGAGATGGAAGCAATGCAAGTAAAAAGAGCAACGTTAAGGTGTATAAGTCGTTATAAAGTAAGTCATGATTGAACGACAACGAGACCAATAGAGATAACGAACTTATGGTTCTTCAAGAAGACGCGTGGACAACTAAAGATGCGAATCAAGGAGGAGGGGGATACATTCTAGTAAGGGTAGAAGTAGTATTCCATTAAGATGTAAAAGTCCTCCCTAGGCGCTCCTAGGTATAGGAGTCGAGATGAGAGATGTGGATGAACCAATCACAAAAGACTTAAGATACCGTAAGTTAAGCTTACGAGGTACCAATAAGTGAAGTGTCAACTTTAGTAGAGTTATGAGAAGAAGAGCATGGTGGAGATTCACGTGGAGTTGACCGATTTCGGTTATGATGATAAGGCTAAGAAACACCAAGAAGGAGGAAGTGTGTATAAATGATGACCCTAAGAAGATGAAACACGAAACGAAGAGCTTTGATCGAGAGACTTAAGCTATCAACTAAGAGGAACGCGAGTGGATGCTAGCTAGGGCTATAATATTTGGGAAGGGCACCTGAAAGACATCAAGGAAGAATGGTTGAACCTATAAAGGGAGTTATGTGAAACAACAAGGGAAATAAAATATAGTTACCTTATAAAGAAGAGGAAGCATGGAATGAAGAAGGAACTAGAGGAGTTTAAGGTAGAGTACCTCGAGGAGGGTAGCTTTCAGGAGAATGGTAACATGGAAGGTAAGAAGAATGGTAAGTCATTGACATGGGAGAAGGTCAGTTATAAGTTAATTGGTGACAACCAAGAACGCACGCGTGCGGGTTGTCTATTGGTGAGTGAAGAGGGGATGAGTGAACAAGATTATGGACATACAGAGGGATTTGGTTGACCTTATGCGACCTTTGTAGGTCATGCAATTGTCATATGGGAGAACAACACGAATTAGAGGTTTAAAAGTTTGACCACGGAAAAAGGGAAAGTAGTGAATCAAGAAGAAGGTAAGGTGTCATGGAGGTGGTACGTAAACGGGAGTATATAGAGGATGTAGGGTATGAAATAGATGATATGTTACCGCAGGCAAGAGATAAGTCAAGTTTCTAGACTCACACGGAAGAGACATGGTGGCTATGGCGTGAAAGAGAGGACCTAGATTTGGGCAACGCTGTAAGCTTAGAGTTATGATGTTAGTACTTGGAGATGTAATGAGTTTGATATTTTGGTGGTTTTGGATGGGGAGTTTCTTCTAGCATTTTCCATGGGGCATACTAGTACAGTTGTGAAGTTGTTCATGGAATACCGAGAGACACATAAGGTGACCAACAAGAATAAGAGAAGATCGAAGTTTTGAAGTTTGATGTCGACAAGAGACGTACAAGAAGTACATGAAAGATTGAGGTTAGAGCCTCTATGGTCGGTTAGACGTTACATAAGAAAATGAAGTGTAAAGTTCTGCACCTACTTGAAGAAAGGACGTCTATGGTGAAAGCTTACGAAGAATACGAAGAGCTCCTCCCATAGGTTGGGATGTCCGAGGAAGCGAAGGAGATTGTATCGGTTTGTTATAAGGCATGAACGAGTCTTGTAGTTTAGACCTTTGTAATTGAACACATGCGCGAGATCAAGAGATGCTATTATAACGCCTTTCTATTGAAAGTGAAAAGAGGGATTAAGCTGAAACTATTGCTTAACCAAGGCTTCAAGAATTGGAAGACTCGAGCAAGTTCCACAAGTTTGGGAAATGAATGATTTGTAAAAGAAAGACGATCGACATGGTATCTACGGATGGAACATTATGCGTGTTGATGGACGTCGCCCCAAGAAGATCGGGGTGGACCACTTGTCAAGCGTTAGGACCAGGTTGTGTCGGTCATTACGATATGAGATGGGTAGAGAAAAGATAGAACCCGATATAGAAAGGATTCCAATTGATCGGAATGTTAATTTTGCCACTAAGGTTGATCTTGGCCCAACCCCAATTTTCAAAGCACCGTACAAATGATATCAATAAATGACCTTACTAAGAGACGTGAGTTGTGGATACAATTGAATGAGTAATTGCAAGAACTTATTTATAAGAGTTCATTAGAATTAGTGAAATGCTATGGAGAACTCAGAATATTATCTTGAACTCTTTATTTGAAGTTTATATTGGAATATATCTTAAACTCTTAATTTGAAGTTGTTATGGAGAACCCCAGTTTGCGAAAAGTGAGACGGTTATCTCCGTTGTACATCGATTACCGTGAGTTGAACAAGATAACAATGAAGAACAAATATCCCTCACCAAGGATAAATGATCTACTCAACCAGTTGTAAGGGTCAGTAGTCTCTTCTAAAAAAATGATTTAAGGTCAGATTGTCACCAATTGAGAATCCGAGACTGGGATAACGCAAATACGGCATCCCGAACAAATCATGGTCACTATGAGTTGTAGTGAATCCATACGGGCTTACTAATGCCCCGGATAAGATATTTCGGTCTACTCTCGAAGAAGAGAGAAGTTGTATGCAAAGTTATCTCGGGATGCCAACACCGAAGGACGTGGAAGAAGTTACAAGTTTTCTTCGATGTGTCGGTCATTACCGGATAAGATGTTTCGGAAGACAAAGAGGTTGAGGGGGATGAAATTTGACAATGGAGTTGTTGAGGGTTAATAAGAGTAGATTCATTGGTGAAATGTTTGAAATTTCCTCGAGGTATGATGGGTTTGAAGAGGACAAGTGATTCTCCAAGACAAGTCTTGATTGAGTATTCAGGAACAAGGTAAAGGTAGTACCATATGTGTCTCGTTAGTGGTAGCAGTGTGATGTAAAGTACTTCCTTCGTTACTTGGAACTTGCAACAAGAATTGAGGAAACGTAACATCAAAGTTTGGTTTGATTAGAACCAAAGCCAACGGTATAAATTGGAGGTTCGATCTTCTTGGTTAGAGACAAGCAAAGAAGAAACATAATGAAAATGCCGCTTTGAGAAAGACCCGAGAAAGAAGTTGAGTTTCCGATATATTTGACCCTTTTAAGATCTTAGCGCGAGTTGGAAAAGTGTCTTATAAGTTGGCGTTGCCGCCAAGAGTGGAGAATTTTCACCCGGTGTTTCATATGTATCAGTCGAGAGGGTACATGCATGATACGAGACGTGTGGTCAATTATGGTGATTTAGTCGCAGACGAAGAACCGAAGAGGCTAAAAGGAAGACGGAGTATAGTATCTTTGGTTGAGTTTTACGCCGAGTTAGTAGCTTTATAGAATCGATAGGTTAGACCTAGTTCTTCCCTTGGTTGAGTTATGTATAGTTTGTGCCTTCTGTGTGAATGTGTTATATGACCTGTAATATCTTGTAATGGTAGTTTGAGCAGTTTGTGTATATAGATTAGAAGGTTTAAGCCTTCCTAGTTGTGAGTTTATACCTCGGCCTTAGGGACTGAGAAGTTCGACGCATAGCAAGTTTCGGGACGAAACTTGTTTTTAGGGGATCTAATGTAACGCCCAAATTTTAGGCGTGTTCTCGATAAGTATCTTTCCGTATATTTATTGATATTTTAATAGCCTAAATATATTTTCCGAGTATTTTACGTCGTAATTTGAATTACAAGTTTTGATATATATATATATATATATATATATATATATATTATCCGTAGTTATATCATTATATTATTATCAAGAAAATTTTATGGAAGTAATTATATAGCGTAAAACAATATTTATACGAGTATATATTTTTGTTTATATTTTCAGTATATTATTTTGCGGAAAAAGTTCGAAAAAGTTTTCGATCCGAGAATCCCGTTCCGTTTGTTTTGGTCGGGATTATTTTAATTCCCCACTCTTTTGGTTCTTTCTTTGTCCTCTACACCAAGATGATGTTCCTGCCTATGCCTCTTGAGTAGGCCTTGCGTGTACCCAGCCCCAACTCACTCTAGCTTATGGCTACTGCTAGAACTATCGACCTCCCTACCCGAGCTCTGCTTCTCGGCAACCTCACAGCCCTATCTCTCTCTCTCCATCTCACTTCTCCAGCCTGAGACTCTCTTCACCTCGCCTCAGCCCTGCTCTCTGTTCCTTGCCAGTGATACTCGACCCTCTGTCCTCTACTCCCTCTCTTCACGCAGCCAGCACTCAGATCTTCAACTTCCCTCCTCCTAGCATCGAATCAACACCAGCAGTGACACCCACCCGTCGGCCTCCATCTCCTTCACCTTTGCCTCTCTCTCGAGCTCCCCAGCAACTTAGGTCGACAGCAGCCTCAATTTGGGGCTCCCTCCTCACCAGTGCAACAGTCGCCGGGAACAATGGAACCAACCTCGCACTTCTTCTCTCGTCAACATCTCCCCTCGTTCGCCCTTCTCCTCGCTGTTTCTTCGCCGCTGCCGCCTGGAAGCTCGATCGGAGGAGATCTGGCGGTCGAAGCCAGCCGTCGTTCTCTCTCGCACCTATATCATGGAAGCCTCCTCTGCTGCGCCTCCACCAATAGCCAAGGGAAGAGTCGCCGCCCTGATTGTCTCCATCGCCCCTCAGAGTTTCTGTCACCACCAGTTGAAATGCCTCCACACACCAGCAAGCTAGCCTTCGTCTGGAGCCGGAAGAGTCCCGCTCGAGCCCTGCCGGAGACCAGGAGCCAAGCAGCCTTCGCCTGACGCCGGAAGAGCCCCTTCCCCCTCCATTGCTGCCCTCTCGCCTCTGAAGCGCCGCCGTCTGCTTCCCTTTTCTTTTCAAAGCAGCGTATGAATCGAATAAGGATGAAGCTTTTAGGGTTTTAAAATCGGGCCCCTCACTTCTGGTATAATTACAAATGTGACCCACTCTTTTGTATTTGCAATATTGACCAAGGTTTTCGGGATTTTAGTATTATGCCCTCTATTGGATATTTTCAAAATGGCCCAAAGTTTAATTATGGATAATGACCCAAGTTTTCAAAATTACATATTTGTCCCGGAAAATATTTAAGCGGTTTTAACCTTGGTTTTGAAAACGAGTTTTACCTTAGATGTTTATATAAGTTATATACTCCGTTCAAATTTAGCGTATAAGCTAAATTTGTTTAGCTTTGGTGTTAGGAACGGAAGCGCCCCGATAAAGGCCAACGATTCCAAACTCGACATCTGTAGACCGGCTTCCGTCTTTTAACGTCGTGTGAGTATTCTTTTCCTCGACCTTTTTATGTTTAGTAGTAGTATCATGTTAGGTTGGATCTAGCATAACCTAGTGAGAATGCCAAGTAGTGGCCATGAAACTTAGGTGAGTTTTGAGGAATTATGATCGTTATAAAGCTTGAGGTGCTATTATCTTGTGAGGATTGTAAGACTTTGAGTGTTTGGTTGATCTTGTGAGCGTTATGAGGCTCGAGGTTGGGATTGTATGATCTTGTGGATTTTAGAGCTTATGATTGACTCATCCTAGCACGGTGTTGCTACCGTTGAGTTTGTTGGGACTAGGCATGTTTATCCTAGTATGTGTAATGAGTTATGATCCTGCGAGATCATAGGGTCTAGAAGTCTAAGGACTTCTAGCTGGTGTTGAGTGGGATGTGAGCATGAGAGGTTCTAGGATGCAGTCCTAGAATGAGAGTCAAATGATCTCGTGTAGATCATTTGTGTAGAAGTCTTAGACTTCTTGAGTTGAGCGAGTTGTTGATATAGATATCTTTTTGTGAGCAGGTGTAGACTTCTTCCCGAGGGAAGCGAGAGTGTTGCGTGAGTTAGCGTTTGGGACGAGGTAAGTCTCCGGACTTACTTAGCTCGTATTCCTTGTATTAGCATCTATGTGTGTTGGGTGGTGTGTGTTTATTCCTTATCGTTTATAACAACTAAACCGGTAATAGGGCCACCGACCTTATATTATTTTGGCCCAAGTGTATGATAACGGGCGGTGACATCATCTGCCTAGCTCTTGCGAGAGTCTAGGAGGTTCTTGGCGACTAGCCCGTGCTGGTTAGACGGTCGGAGGCATCCGCATCGTTCCATGCCGGTAAGTAGGGACCGAGGCGGGACCACGGTGGTCTCGTGTCACAAAACTAAGTTGAATTAGAACGGGATATGACTTAATAATAATAAAGATAATAAACCGGAATTGTGTGCTTTGAGAATGTTGTGTGTTTATGATGATTTACTTGTGTTTGTGCCTTTCACCTTGATTCTAATGCTTCGAATATTAGCTAACGGTTTTATACCGATTGTTGTAGATTGTCTTGCAGGTTAGGAATGCGGCCGAGAGATCCGGAAGAGTGGGCAACCGGGGTTCCGTACATTTTAGGAGTGGGTTTTGGTTAGAGTCGGGTTGTGTTTTATTCTTTGTTTATTATGTTGGTATGCCGCGTGTATGGCGTTTTGGTCTTTGGTGTTGTTTATCGGCTGAAGTCTTTTGTTGTTTTCCTTCGGGTTTCTTATCATTTGCATTAAAAGGAATTTCGTTTTTGCCTTTATTTGTGCCATGTTGAAAGATCCGGTGAAATTGTTGTCAGGCTAAGGGCCGGGACCCATTGTGAGGTCTCAACCCGTAGCATCCCGAGTCCCGCGGATTCGGGGTGTTACACATCGATTATCAACTAAGACTGTTAGTTTGATAACTTGTATAAATAGAGGGTTTGAAGATTAATTAAATCAACATTTATTGGCCTTCTGACTAAGTTGTAACACCCCAAATTTTACAACTTAGGGAGTTACTGGTTAGGACCGCACAGTGGGTCCCGATCTTAGTTTGACAACAACTTAACATGATCTTACAACAAGGCACGGATAAGGAAAAACCAGAAATCATAAAATAGTTTTTAACAATGCATGAATGTGACCAGATCAACTACAGCCGGAAAAGTAATATATCACAGTACGAAAGGAAACAGTATTCAACTGCAAAACCCACAAATGCAAAACCTGCAAAACGTCCTAAAGTACGACACCCCGGCTGACCACTACCATCTGGATTACTCGGCATCTGCTCTAACCTGTGTCAAGTCTAAACAACATATCAACAGTTAGCTAACTATCCAAATATAAGCAAAAAGATAACAGCACAAACACAAGCAGAAACAAAAAAATAAACAAACATCATGCTGGCACTCAACCAATTATTATCTATTATTTTAGTGATTCACATTATTCAATTTAAGTTGTGGCACGAGAACTATTATTAGTTCTCGCCTCCGTTCCTTATCCAACTGGTGTAGGTCTAGCTGACTTCCTTTGGTAGCATCACTACAAACCATGTGTGGACTAGTCCCGAAAGAAACCCCCAGCGCCCCGCGAGCTACTGAGCGGAATGCCACCGCCCGTTACTCTTAGGCCAAAACATAGGTCGGTAATTATATATCACAACCTAGCTCTCTAACATGTCAATCACACACCACCATCATCATTTATACTCATATTTAGTAGTCAGCTAAGTAAGCCCAAAGGACTTACCTGTTATAACGCTCGACTCTTTAATAACCACTCGCTCTGTAAACTGTACCCACTCAGTTGCCTGTCAAAGGCGATAAGTGTATTAGCACACTTTCACGTAGATAGAAGTCTAAAACTTCTAAGATCAAATAAGTATTAAGACGTACTAGTTACAGTATTAGTTTTAGGGTAAAATGACCATTTTACCCTTGGTTCCGATTTTCTCGAAAACCCTAAAATTCATGTCCAAACTCCTATTTGAAGTTCTTAAAATTATATCCTAACTCTTAGAATTTTATTTGGTTCGAAACTGACATTTTTCCTATGTTTCTATTTTCCGGAAGAACGAAAAAGGTTTAACTTCGGCTCTAAATATAAAATTCTTAACAGCTTATAAAATTTCCGAATTAAATCTCTAGATCATCTATGAGGTTCTATCTAACCTTAGAAGAAAGAATTTCTCCAAACTGTTCAGCCGATATTTTTATAATAATTCCCAAAGTCGGTTCTTCACTCTACTTTCCTATACTTAGCCAAATTTTAAGTTTACCAAAACTGCTCAACTACCTAACTTCGGGAGCTCATAACTTTCAATCCGACCGTTCATTTCTCCCCAAATTTTAATATGCTAAACTACATATATCTGTCTACAACATATCAAAAATTCAACGGTGGATCTTTATCCAAACGTTTTATAATTGATCGACAAGATGGGCTGTTGGTAACCTAGAAGCTGAAGGATGTAAAATGAATTTACAGCAGCCATTTTATTTCCATTGTTCATAAAATACAGCAGTCCTTTATTCTTCTCTTTAGATCTATATGCTCAGCAGCTACACAACATTTTTATGACAGTGAAATTGAAAGGTGGAGGAGCCAGCTTACGGAACTGCAGTCCGGCGGTAAGGGGTTGGCGTTCCGGCGGCAAAGGCTGGCGTTCCGGCGGCGAAGGCTGGCGTTCCGGCGGCGAAGGGCTGGTTGTGCAAGAAGGCGGTTATTGCTCTCGGAATCGCAACAGAAGCGGAAGGAAGGCGGATGGACAGAAGAGGGAGGTCGGAACTTACCGGCCCTACTGGAGGTAGACAGCGGCGGCGGCGGCGCAGTGGTTCCGAAGGAGGACGAAGGCGGAGCAGTGTATCGGTGGCGGCTCCAGCGTGCGCGCTACTGCGGCTGTCCGTCGCGCACAGAGAAAGGTAAGCAGGTGGCGGTTACACTCGGAGGAAGGAAGGAAAGAGGGAGGAGGTATCTTACCGGACTGGCGGCGGCGAGCGGCGGCGCGGCGGTTGCAGTGCTTCCGGCGGCAGCACAGCCTTTGTGAGATGCAGTGGGTTGCGAGAGAGGGAAGCAGTATCGATTTTGCGAGAGAGAGGGAAGCGGCATGTCATTAGCGTAGGATTAGGTTATTAGGGTAATTAGATTAGGTTAAATTTTTGGGCTTAGTATAATGGGCTGGCTGCTTGGGCCCAATTGGAACAATTGAGCGGTTAGCTCCTAAAACAATTTGCGGAACTCGTAACCCGTTAATTTTGTGCGGAAATTTATATAATACGGAATTAAATTCCGTATTTATAAATTATAATTATTTTTATTTTAACAACGTAAAATTATTTTCGGTCATTTAATTTATCATTTTATGTGAATCTAGGTCACATAAAATGATAGAACTAAACTCGTTTTACCTTACTTATTTATTTATTTACGATGGTCTCATCGGACTTTGTTTAATTTCACTTTACCGGAAACTTAAAATTTTCGGTTATTACAAGTAAGACTGTTAGTTTGATAACTTGTATAAATAGATGATTTGAAGATTGAACAAAAAATACATTTATTGGCCTTATTTTCAATCCACATCGATTATCAAGTAAGACTGTTAGTTTGATAACTTGTATAAATAGAGGGTTTGAAGATTAATTAAATCAACATTTATTGGCCTTCTGACTAAGTTGAAGTATAATTTTATTCATAACTGTTTTTTTTCTGCTTTGTGGGTCGTTGACTACTGCTTTGTGGGTTATTGACCTAATGGTTTGTGGGTTGCTAAATATTTTCAATCCACATCGATTATCAAGTGTGAATGATAGTTTGATAACTTATATAAATAGAGGATTTGAAAATTAAACAAATCATACATTTTTTAGTCTTTTGGCTAAGTTGAAGTATAATGTTTAGTTTGATGAATTAGGTTCCGTGTCTCTTTTGAAATCAACCCGATCATAATTTTTCCAATATATCCTTTCTATTTTAACTAACGGTTTCAATTTTTATCAATTGCTGAATGAATTTTGTTTATTTTTAAATTTTAAACTCGGTTAAAAATAAATCTTTTTCTCTCTCTATATATTTCTTATAAAGTCCGTACATTCTTTTTTTTCTTATGGATTATAATAAAAGGGATTAAAAACTGATGACTACTATTTTTTATGAAAATTAAATTGGTAATTTTTTTTGTTTTTCGAAACCGTATCGGTTGAAGATAAGAAAGTAATCAAATTAATATTAATCTCCTCAAATATCTCCGGGCGATTATGGACGCTGAGTATATAATTGGATACGAGTCAACCAACTAAGTATTGTCTTTATATTATACATTCAATAATTATATGGTAATTAATACTCGACGTATATTGACGTATATTATCAATGTACTTAAAATTAGTATATATTTTTAAATACCCGTGCAAGGCACGGGTCCTAAACTAGTAATCATCAAAAATACTAATCATTATGGTAAAGTCATGAAACTGTAAGATTAAACTGGTTTGAAATCAGATTAGTAGTTCTTTTCGTGCTAGGGTATTGAATCTAAAAAGCAGCTAGAGAAAATATAAGATGTTTAATCAAAACAGTTTTGAAAACAGTCATGAAACTGTAAGATTAAACTCATATTTTGAAACAACTCGATTTGTCAAGTCGGAGAAATCAAGTATTAGTTTTGAAAAGCTCTAAGATTAAATTGAATTAAGGAAATTAAATTAAGAAACCTGGACATACAAGCTTTGATGGAAAGTTGTTGCTGAACACTTCACAAATCGAGTTGTTTCAGTTATTGCACGAATGTACCGCTTCAATTAACCTGATAAGGATGGACAACATAGGCATATGATGGAGCAAAGTAATATACATTGATATTACGGATTATGAACAAAGAAGCTTCCAAACCTAATAGCAGAAGAAGGAAGATATGAAGATATCTGCAGAGATTATTAGGGTATGTATATATAGATAGACGATCACAAATATCATCGTACAAATAGGAAATCTTATCCTGAGGATTTAAATCAGTTGGAATCGAGATTTGTGGTGTAGAAGACTTAAAATTTTAATTCTATATATTTACTTGTTAATTAGTTATGATTTACATATTTTTAATAAATTTAAAGTTTTTTTTATAAACAATTTAATGTATTAGTAATTCAAAAAATAAAGGTTTTTATAGCTTTAAGGAGGGAGCTGTATTTTAAAAATTTTGATTTTGGGAGTGTCATGTCAGCAGGTTAGAACTCTACTTTAGTAGTATATATTGATGATTGATGATTAACTTAGTTTGTTTTAAGAAAAAAAATTTTTAGTAAAAAAGATTTTATGGCTTAATTTGTTATTTAATAAAAAAATTAATTTGAAAAAAATTGTGAACGTGTCACGTCAGCATTATTGACGTCTGCTTTAGTAGATTATATAGAAGGCCGTTGTTATTTAGCGCATCAATATTTTACTAATAGCGCACATTTGTCCGTGACGGACAAATGTGCGCTATTTAGTATTTTGATTAATGCTTGTTTGTCACGGACAAGCATTAATCTATTTCAAAATTATTTTATTTTATTTTTCGGATAAGTAATTTCTTTATTTTATTTTTGATTAAATAAAACAAATTATTTTCGGATAAATAATATCTTTATTTCCATAATTTAACAAGCATAAATCTTATTTACGGATAGATAAATAATATATTTATTTACATAAATTAAAAACCATAAAACTTATTTTTGGATAAATTATATTTTTGGATAAATAATATATTTATTTCCATAATTTAACAAGCATAAATCTTATTTACGGTTAGATAAATAATATCTTTATTTCCATAAATAAAAAAACTATAAATTTTATTTTTGGATAAATAATATCTTTGTTTCCATAATTTAACAACCCTAAATCAATATTTTTCATCCTATAAAAACCGTAGTCAATCCCCTCCAACCTTCATTCAACCATCTCCTCGTAAAGTCTATTCTTTTTGAAAAAGCAACTTAACAATGTCATACGAGGAAGATTATGATATTGATGATGAAGAAATATCTTTGAGTTTTGAGAACGAAGACGAAGATAATGTTGAGGTAGTTTTGTTTATTTTGATCATTAAAGTTGAAACCCAAAACAAACAAAGATATTTTATTCAAAAGATTAACACTTTCTTTCAATAAAGAAACCAAACTTACTTACAAACATAACAATTACAAAGGAATCAAAGTTTCAAGATCAATGTTATATTTTTAAACATGACGTTGAACTTCAAACATAAATACGATCAAATCAAAATGACGTTATTGAAAACATTTAAACTTTCTGTTAACAAAATACAATCAAATTAAATTTTTGTTATTCAAAGGATTACAAATTTCTTTCAAACAAACCAAATTTTATAACTTTAATCCATAAAATAGACTTAGTAAATTGATTTCATTTGTCCGTGACGGACAAATGCCATTTGTCCGTCACGGACAATTGGAATCAATTTACTAAGTCATGCCCATTTGTCCGTAACGGACAAATGGGCATGACTTAGTAAATTGACATGCGCCAAATAGTCTGGACTTTATTAAAAAAGTATATTTATGTGTTTTATGATAAATGTAATATATTTTTCTAATTTAAAATAAAATTTATCAAATCTATTATATTAGGAAATAAATACATGAGATTTTATTTTATTAGAATTAAAATATATTTAGATTATAAAGATTTCATATAATTATATATTGCCTTTTTAGATTAGTATGATTTTATTTTATCTTGACTTATAAGATAAAAATAACTACATTGTAGTTAATGAAGTATATATAATTAAATATTAAAATAAATATAATAGATAAAATATTAATATTAAAATGTAAATTATTAGAAAATGACACGTGTTATCCAATTTATAAGAAAATAACACGTGTTATCCAATGTATAAGAAATTGACATGTGACTTCGAGATATTTTGCTTTTTTTTTTTTGAGAAATTCGAGATATTTTGCTTTAATATACTATATAGATATATAGATATAGATATATATAAATGCATATCATCATTACACACATATTAATTACATCAATAAAATTGTTTATATATAAGATATTATTTTTTGAATTATATGATTTTAACACATATAGTATAATAGAAATTTAAAGAGTAAATTTGGTATGTATATATATTACGTATTATAGGATGATTATTATAATAGGTAGGATGTCAACTATATCTGTATATATTTTTTTCCGAAAAATAAAAATTATGAAAAAATGATTGTGGCAACGAAGAGATTAGAAAGTGACACATAGGATTAAGTGTTTTGGCTTTAATATAGTATATATAAATATAGATTAAAAGAAAAGTAGTCACCCTTAGTATGTGCAATTTTAATATACTACTAAAGTATTATATTTAAAAAAATAAGGAAATAAAATCTATTATTTACACCTTTTTTACTTAAAAAAATATATTAATTGATAGAAGTTTAATAAAAATAATCTCTTCAATTTTTTAATAAAACTAAAATACATTAGCATCTATACATAAATTAAAAAAGTACGTTTAGTATAGATAAATATATGTATAACTATATATATAAAGTTATTTTGGTATAATTTTTATCATAGAATAATAAATCTATTAGTATGATTTTAACTATGTTTATGTATATGTGTAGATATATAAAAAGACATGTATGGTAAGTAGATAAATATAACTCATATTATAGGATAATTATACTATTACATTATTGACTAATTTAAATACGGTAAATATATATATATGATTTTTTTAGAAAAATCAAAATTCTAAGAAAATGACACGTGGCATAATATAAGTTAGAATGAACCACGTTGAAGGAAATGCTTTGGCTTTATATAATACTAGTATAATACCCGCACCTTGTGCGGGATTATAATTTAATTTTATCATTATTAAACATTTTAAAAATAAATAATAATTAGTCTATTAATCAATAAAAGCTAAGTATTAATTAGTTTTCAATAAATATTTTTGAATCTAAAAATCAAAAAAGTTAAAATTGGTATAAAGAATTAAAATTTTCAAAAAAAAAATTACTTACTAAAAAATATTTAAAATTTTTAAGGCATTTATTTAAAATAATATTTTAAAAACTTCGATTTTCAAAAATATATTAAAATTTCATTCGAATTCGATTGCATGATTTTAATAAAATAATTCAGAATTAAAGATTCTAATTTTGAAAATAAAATTAAATTTTGATTATTAAAAAAATTTGTACATACTTATAAAAATATCACGTACAAAATTAAAAATATAATGTTTGATAAAATTTATTTATATAATTTGGTAAACTTATTTTTTTTGAATAATTATAAATTTTTGATTTTATTTATTTATATTTCTAAAGAGATATTGGTATGTATTTTAATAATTATTTTTTTTAAATTCATTTTTATTTTTTTTAAAATTTATTTTTGAAGAGATATTATTGGATTAAAAAAAAAGGTTGAGATAATTTTTTTAAATTAAGTGTTTTAATTATCTTTGATAAGATAAGATTTATAAAAAATAGAGTGACGTTAATTCTGTGGGTGATACGTGGCAATAAAAAAATTTCGAGTTGAAGTTAAATTCGGGAGCGAAATGTGACAATAGAGGCTTCTGCTTTAATATATATAAGATAAGATAAGATATAGATAACACGTGATTTTAACTATTAATATGGGAGTTATTTGTGCTGCTTTGTATTAATGTTATGCAAAAATGTCCAACAATTATTTAGTTGAAACAACAAAAATTACTATTATTTTGAATAATGAAACCAATTTTGATTTAAAATATTATGACAATAGAGTCAAATAAACTCTTATTGATACTATAGTAATTCGTATTTAGATAACATTCATCAATAATCTATTTTAGATGATTGCGTATCTGTTAATCAATGCTCATATATACATATTAATTGATCTTTATTTGTTGTAATACTAATTATTTAAGGCAAAATTGGCAAACTAGCCTTTTAAGCAAATAAATTGAGAAAGAAGACTCATACTATTTGGGATTGGTATTTTGACCCCCTATAAAATAGAATAGAGGAAATAGAGTACAAAAGAGGGCAAAGTTTGACAACCCATCGGATGTGACATGTTGTACTATCTCACATGTCACATCAATCAGAAAAAGGAATTTCCAACATTCTTACTTTATCAACTATTACCCAAAAATCCGCTTACCCAAATAATGTCACAATCATACCCAAAAATAAATTTGTCAAAGTACATAGACATACTCGAAAACAACATACCCAAAAAATCAAATATCAAAATAAAATCATATCCATAAATTGGATAATATTTTATATTTATACCCAATTTAAATATCACTTAATACAAAAACCATACCCAATTTAAATTTGTCATACCCAAAATTTTCAAAACTCGATATTATACACAAACATCAATATCAAATGACATTTGATCATTACCCAAAAATTCGCTTGAATTTGATTATTATAACACAGTTTGGGTAACCATAAAACATACCCACGATATCACTTTAAAAATATACTTAATAATAAGAAATATACTACAAAGCCAATACACATATAAAAGCATACCAAAAACCCATTTACCCAAATAATGTCATAATCATACCCAAAAATAAATTTGTCAAGAAATATATTGCCTCTATTTTCACAATCATACCCAAAATCATACCCAAGAAATATACTACAAAACCAATCCATATAAAAAAGATACTTAAATCAAAAGTAAACATCTAATCACCATCATTTCAATTAGAGAAATTATTACCCCTATTTTTTAGTTTTCATACCTATTTTTTCTTCCTTTTGTATAGAGACCTAGTTTGCAAAAGAGAATTTCAAGGGGTCTTATTTCCCTAATTAATTCATTATTTAATCAAGGGTATTAATGAGTCTTAAATAAAAGATCACTGCTGTGTTGTCTGCTATAATTTAAAAAACTAGTTTATAGCCCGCACCTTGTGCGGGTTTGTTAACAATTTTATTAAGTATATATTGAGTAATTTTTAACTTATATGAGAGTTTTTGACATATAAAACTCAAATGATTTTATTAGTGATGGATTTATCAAGGATTTGAAATCAGTTTATATCTTAGTGTTATAATTCTAAATGAAATACATACGTAAATAATCATACAAAAATACTATTAAACATTTTAATAATATTTATATTTTGAAATATATCAAAAAGACACTATTAATCATTTTAATGATAATCAAAAAAATAAGTTTTAATATTAGTAAATACTATTAAACATTTTGATGATAATAAAAATAATATTAATCATTTTAGTATTATAAGAAAATAATGATAAAAAATAAGCTAGTTGAATTTACGATACTACTAAGTTGTCATTGAGGTGCAAGTTTTTATTTCTTTTTTTTGTATAAATGCAAAATAAAATTTATATTATTTTTGTAAGATACTTAGATACATGTTTAATTTTAATTTAACCATTTCACACAATATATATATATATATATATATATATATATATATATATATATATATATATATATATATATTATATATTAAAATATATTAAATAGAAAAAATGTATACATCAAATTAACTTCTTAATTAATTCGTATTATGTCATATGGTTAACATTGATTGTCCAATCATGTTAATGAATCTATACAAATTCCACTCACATAATTAATAATACTTAAATAAATTAATCTATTTTCTTGAACCCACTAATTTATGTTACATAAAAAATAAAAAGAGATTTAAAGATCATTTGTTAATCATCAAAGTATAATAATGGAGGTTTTCTAGTAAATTGGAGCTTCAACCCAAATCTACCATTATACTCGTGCACATTTTTGTTGTAGCGTGAGTCTATATTATTGGACAAAACTATCTAAATCATTGCTCAACCTCTTTAATAAGAGTACAATTAAATAAAACACAACAAATAAGAGAAGAGAAGCAGGCAACTGTGAACTAACCGAGCAAATACACCGAAAAATAGCACAAAAACATGAAACAAATTCATAAATAAAACTTAGGACTTTCGTAGAATGAAAAAAGAAGAAGTTATGTTGATAACGTCTATTGAAATAGGAATCACATTCTCATAAAGAAGAAAGATTACAATCGTTGAATGGTCTCATATTAGTACTGCAAATACATTGAAACAAATACGAGAATATATATATATATATATATATATATATATATATATATATATATATATATATATATATATATATATATGGTGGCCAACGAATAAGACTTATGCTGACAGATAGGGCTATTGTTGACTCGAATACCTTTAAACTTCTCCTGGACGGTTTTGTTCGGTCAAGCCCGTACAATTCTTCTCTTGATCGAGCTTCTGGATCGAATGGAGAAGCTAGGTGCAAGCTTGAGCCCCCACATGTATAACTTTTCCTTGTTACTCTTGGTCGGAAAAACCAGGTGGGCTTGGCTCTGGATATTGTTCACCAAGTTTCTAGATACTTCTGGTTGTGATGTAGCTTCTTTTTACCAGCCCATCATTTGCATCTCGTACATCAATTGTATCCGTCAAAGCTTGACGTTATCATCATCCTCGGTTGTTTCGTTTTTTCATCTCGCCGTCACCTGATTGAAGCCCTGACCCTAATCATCATCCTAGGAGTTTGTGAATTTAGATGATGCTTTCCAATTTGAGTTGATGACTCATCAAGAACAACCAATTCCTGCAAATCGATCTATATTTACATATAAAATGAGCAATTGAATGAAGAACAAATACTCAAATCCATCATTACTCAAAAAAAAAATAACTCAAATCCATCATATTCAACTTTGAAAATGCAAATAGAAGAAGTAGACGTGAATGATGGTAAACTTGCAAGTTCATCTATATTTATATACGCATGTTCTAACTAATTTTGTTACTCTCTCCCTCATATCTTTGTAAAATATAAACTGAATAGTTCGAATCTTGAAATTATCTAATTATTTATAATGAAAAAAGATTTTGATTGTTGAACTTACCTGCACAGGGAGTTTCGTATCTTATCTTCAAGTTTTTAAATTTTTAAAAAGTCAAATTGGGTAATTCCAATTTTTACATGTAATTTTAAAAAACTATCGTATTAGATAATATAAAATTGTTAAATTTATAAGTATTTAGTTGAGTTGAACAATCTAAATTTTCTAATCGTATTTTTAAATTAATTAAAAAAAATTGTCTATCTAATTCTTCTAACAAACATAAATTTCATTTGAGAAATATAAAAAAAAAACATAATAAGACCGTAAAAATAAATCTAAAATAATATCGTATTAGATACTTTTTTTATATTTTTTTAAAATAAAATTAATTTAAATTATTGCATAGATATTATTGGATTTGTTTTTTTTACTGGCGTTAATTATGGCAATAATACGGTTAGAAAATATTTAGATAATAATTAAAGTAGGTACCAACTTTTTTTAAGTTTCAATTATAAATTTTTTTATTAAATTACATATTTAAAATAAGTTTGGGCTGAAGTTGATTGTGAACGCGACACGTGGCAATAGAAAAAATTTAGGCTGAGGTTAATTCTGGAGACGACACGTGGCAATAGAGGCTTCTGCTTTAATATATATTAGTATATTAGTATATTACCCGCACCTTGTGCGGGATTGCGTTTTAATATATTGTAAATATTTATACTTTATTAAAAATAATTTGCGGAGAATAAAATTACATTTATTATTATACTAAGAGTTAATTTGTTGGATAATAAATATCGACAGAAATATTTTTACTTATATAATAGATATTGTTTTGACAATTACACCTAAATCTAGATTTTATATTAGAGAATAAAACTTATTTAAAATTATTTACAATTAAAAATTCAACAAATTCTATATCTAAATGGATTTTGTTAGATCAAAAAAATTTACGATAGAGAAGGTTATCGAGCGGGGATAGCTCATCATAGATTGACGATCAACATCACTCATGACCTTGCTTCTTTCTATTTTTGTTAGCATCCATCCATAAAATCTCTTCGATAATCTTTCTTCCTTCATCTTCCTGACATTAGAAAAAATAAAATAAATTTAAACATCAACAAAGAATCGAATGGAATAGATGAAACTAAAATAAAGAAATAATCAAGAGGGATGAGAAGAAGAAAGGTTGGACGATAACCTTCTGAAAAAGTTGAACGAATTTATAAAACTTAATAATAAAGATTAGTATGGTTTTGGAAACAAACTTATACTAATCTAAAATTTTAATAATTAATATTTTTTTTAAATCATTAAATATGGTTTTTAGTCCACGTTTGTTGCAAAAAATTTATAAAAAAAAACAATAAATGAAAATAAAAAATCTATATTTCAAGCAAAATTGTAATTTTCAAATCAAATAGAAATTAAACAGTCATATAAAAACAATATTTATAATCAACACAATATTTTGAAAACCTACTATATGATGATATTTTTAGAAAAATAATAAATAAAAACAAAAAATAAGATATTTCTCGAGAAAAAAAATCAATGTTTTGAAAACCTGTTGTATGATGAAAATATTAATAATATACGTACTTATACTAAAAAATATGATTTTTAATCTGCTCAAAAAAATAATAAAATTTTTAATTCAAACAATATTTTGAAAATATTTTTTATTTAATAAAAAATTAAACAGTTCGAAAAGTTTTTTATTTAATAAAAATTAAGCAGTGCACGGGTAGTTATTACATTTTCAATTAAACGTAAGATATAATAATACCCAAAATTTTGAAAACCTTTTGTATGATAAAAAAAATTAAAAAAAAAAAGAGAAAACAGAAAATATAATTTTTAAACAGCTCGAAACGTTTTTTTATAAATTTTTTAATGAGAAATGAATGTAAAACATATTGAAACCGAAAATTTTTTAATAATTTATAATTTTTTCTTAAATCAGAAAATCTGATTTCCAAAGCAAATTGAAATCAAACAGTGATTTAAAAAACAATGTTTTTAATCACCACAATATTTTCAAATCAAATATAAAGCTTCTCTGTGGTTGTGGATGATTCATCGATGAAACATAATTTTTGTGGAAACATTGTTGCACAGAGGGTTTCAAACCGGAGGGTTTCAAACCGGAGGGTTTCAAACCGGAAAACAATAATTTTCTTTAAAAAATAAATAAAACGAACCAAATAGATCGAAAGCAACAAAAAATCACTATTTTCATAAAAAAATCAAACGAAAGCAATACAACAGAAGGTTTCAAACCGAGAGAAATGCAACATAAAGCAATACAACGAAAGCAACCGAAGTTTACATCAAACCAAATAAAAGAGAACTCTGCAAAAAAACCGAAGCCGAAAAGCATATGCTTTAAATTGAAAAATAAAATTCTTGCTGGTTATTGGAATCAATACAACGAAAAAACAAAAAGTTGAAATACGGACATACAAATAGCAAATGAATACAGTGCGAGGAAGAATTTCCTCCGGAGTTTGGAGTAATGTAAAGATGGAATGAAGAAACCATAGAACAACGGATGAGTTGATGAGAGAGAACATATGACGGGTGAAGGGTGAAGGGTGAAGAATGATTTGTATTTATAATGGGGTCGTGGTTTAGTATTGTGTGAGAATTATCTTTTTTGAATTTTAAATTACCAAATTAAAAATAATTATAACAGCAATTAGTTAGGATAGAGATCATTGATTGAATTATAATGATTTAAATTTCGATTGATTATGAGAAATTTTAATTGAATGATTTAGTGTGTATTCGGTTGGGAATAATTAATTGTTGATATTAGGATTAATAGTTAGTTTTAACAAAAGGTTTCTTTGTATCTTAATGAATTCAAATCTAAACTGAATCAAATACGGTTAACAAAAACAAATTTGTTTTTTTTTAATATAAATAAAAACAAATTTGTTAACAACTTTGAGAGAAATTATCATTTATTTTAAAAAAAAAATTTGTAAAAGCTTTTCTTATAAATTTTTTTTGTTTGACGTTAATTCTATGGGCGACACATGGCATTAAAATTTCGTTGGGCTGAGGTTAATCGTGGGGGTGACATGTGGCAATAGAGGCTTCTGCTTTAATATATATATAAGATAAGATATTTAGTGAGTCTTAAATAAACAAATTTGTTTGGATTTTGGCTAATATTTCATTTTTTCTGGAAATTAATCACATACGTACGACTAAATTAATTTTTTAAATTTTAGAATGTTTTTTTCGAAATGGGAAGAAAAGATCACTAAATATCAGTACAAAACGGTCAAACCTAAATCTCACAGAGATTTTGCGCAACAATAACAAAGTCAAAAGCCACGTGGCAGAAGCAGAACAAATGGCCATTCGCTTTCCACTACCCTCAGTCGCCACCCGCGCTGCACTCTTAGCGGTTAAGCATATCCAAAATTCCCATCACAAATCCTCACACTACCCTTCTTATCATCACCTGGTACCAACAGAGATTCATTATTAGGGATTTCGACGTCATGGGTGGCGGGAGAAGATCATCTTGGTCCCTTAGCTCTTCAGCTGGTGCATACCCTTCTTCTACCTACATTCAAATTTCTTCATTTTTGATACGTCTGCGCATCAGATCCATAACAGAAACCCCCTAATTAATCTAAGAATGTATATATATTCGTGTTTAGATGGTCAGTCATCGCTTGATGAAGATGATTCGCAACGAAGCAGGTACAGAGTTGTTATCCCCTTCTTATCCTTTGTGATTAGGACGTTTGTTTTGATGTGGGTTTTGGGTTTAGTGATGGTTTAGGGTTTGAATTCGTGAAAGAATCTGTGAATTCAAGTGGGTTTGATTTTGTGAAGCTTCCCCAAATGGATCATCATAGAAACCCCTCTTTTAGCTCTTCACCTGGTACAAACCCCTCTCCTACACATATTCAAATTTCTTCACCTTTTTCATCTTTTTTTTTATAAAATATATGTACGCATCAGATCTATAACAGAAGCCCTGATTAATCTACGAATGTTTATATTCGTGTTTAGATGGTCAGTCATCGCTTGATGAAGATGACTCGCAACGAAGCAGGTACAGAGTTTTGATCCTCTTCTTATCCTTTGTAATTAAGACGTTTGTTTTGATGAGGGTCTTGGGTTTAGTGATGGCTTACGGTTTGAACTCGTGGAAGAATCTGTGAATTCAAGTGGGTTTGATTTGGAAGAGTTTCCCCAAATGGATCATCATAGAAACCCCTCTGTTATCTCTTCACCCGGTACAAACCCCTCTTCTAGATATATTCAAATTTCTTCATTTCTTCATCTTTTAATACATGTAAGCATCAGATCCATAACAGAAGCCCTAGTTAATCTACGTTTGTTTATGTTCGTGTTTAGGTGACCAGTCATCGCTTGATGGTGATGGTTCGCAAGGAAGCAGGTATGGAACTTTTGACCCCCTTCTTATCCTTGTGTGAATTCAAGTGGATTTGACTTTGAAGAGTTTCACCAAATCGATCATCATAGAAGTTCATCCAACCATGTTCAATTGGAGAATTTGAGGAGGCAGGATGGGCCTGAAACTCATATCATCAACAGCTACAAAGATTCTTTGGCTCAAATGGAAACACTCAACGAAGCCAAAAGACTAATTTTGAGGTATGATTTAAAGCCTCTCAATCAAGCCAACAGCTCTAAAATTTTCGCAACAAGACTAGCAATTGCTTGCGTATATTTGCAGTTATACGCCTGGTTCATGGGTTGATAAGGATGAAGACGAAAAGCTGAGTGACTTTGATGTTCCAAAAGCAACAACATTGTTACTTGTTGGTTTTAACGGATCTGGAAAAAGCAGTCTTATTAATAGGATATCTCGGGTTTTCGAAGATGAAAAGTTAGCTTCAGATAGAGCTCAAGTTTCATGTACTTGTTGCTTCACTTCTTCTATAAAATTTGTTACTGCTGTATACAACCTGTTGAAATTGACCTTCTACTAGCAGATTGCTCGTCTTTGGGAAATGGAACCTACTTTCTCCGAGGGTATATGATTCCAAAAAAGTCAAGTTCAGTTTGCTTGTTTGACACCCGAAGCTTGTCAAATGAAGTACATGATAATGATGATTTGATTAAAAGCTGGGTGACGGATGGGGTTTGCAATGGGGAGTTAGTTATCAGGTTTGATCACACAGTAAATTCTCTTGAACTTTTCTTTGGGTTTGAAGGAACTTGTGGAAAGTTTATTTTGCTTTGATGGTTATGTTTTAGGGATTCAGATGATTCCAGCCTGAGGGCTGGGCTGCAATGCAAGATTCCAGATGATTACACACTTGCTGAGCCAATTAGGAAGGTTAATTTTGTTATATTTGTCGTTGATGGACTCTCGGTGCTTAGATACATGAACAGCGACAAAGAGGAATATATACAGCATGCTGAAATGTTAACTCAGACTTACAATTGCCCATATCTATCATTTAGAGGCATGAGATATCCTGAACTTCATTTTTCTCCTACTGTTCTTATTTTTGGTTATAGGATTCTTAGGCTTGTTTGACATTTGATGTCAAGTATGATCGTGTTACTGTGCTTTATTATTGTAGATGACAAGCCTGTCATTGTAGTCAGACGGGGGGATTTGATGTCACTTGAAGAACGAGCTAAAGTAAGAATCCACTTGGGCGAGGTGCTGGGTGTTCCACCCACAACGCAGATTTTTGACATCCCAGGTGATGAGAATAGCAAAGAATTCGTTCAGCATACAAGATTAAATTACCTGCCAACCAGTTATAATCTATGTTCTTGGTCTAATTTTACTTATGCTCGTTTTTAAAATTAATTTACACATAGTCATGAATAGGGGTGACATTTTCCCTTTGCTATCAGTGTATCACTGTAGTATTTTGTTGTCTGTTGAGTTCAAAGACAGTTCTTATAATTTTCAGATTGTTAGGGTCATTTGGATTTATAAACCGAATCCTAACATGATTGTGCAGAAAGTAGTGATCCCGTAACTGAGTTGGCCATATTAAAGATGTTGAAATATGCCCTTGAGCATGCTGATAAAAATCTCCCTCATAGGAGCTGGGTGTGTCGAAATCTCTATCCTGTAAAATCGTTACTGGGACAGGTTCGTGTTGTTACCTTCATTTGACACTCATTTGCTGCCTAATAAGTGTACTAATCTCCTCTACAGTTTGACATGACAACCTAAGTTCCGTGTTTAGTTATTTATATGATATTCTTATTCCGTTTACCCCGTCATGCCTCTCTTTATTATTCAAAATGGCCCCTAAAAAATTTGTTGAATGATCATTTTTTCTCACATTCATTCAGTGTAATCTTCCAATGCACTATTTATTTACAGGTTTTCAAAATTTATTTCATTGCGTTAATATTTCTGGGGCTAGCCTTGGGGATGAATGTGGCCATTGAAGGGAGTCGGAGGCTTAGTTATCAACCTTCATGTTGTAAGTCGCATCTTGATCACCCAGTTCAACCCCAGTTCAATTCAACTACTCAGCCAACATCATTCTTGGATCATACTCATTACGAATCATTGGTCAACGGAACTACTGACTATCTAGCTCAAACACCGTCCAGTTCAACCGTCCAAGATCAAGAACACCCAGAAACCACAACAGAGACTAATGAAACTGTCATTCTTGAGAATTCAAATTCAATCACTGAGCCCAATTCATGTCAGGCAGCCAGCAGTGAGACTACTACTGAGCTTCATCCTTCACAAGCGCAGCCGACACCAAGCCAGAAAGTCTCAGATAAGCCTCAAGTGCAACCGACACCAAAGAAGGTCAGAGATAAGCCTCAAGTAAAACCGACACCAAGCCAGAAGGGCACAGATAAGGTTCGTATATCACTGTCCCGGTTTGCCAAACACGAGCAACGTAAGTCAGCTGTCTCAGAACCCGAACCAACTATAAGCTGGAAGGCGAGGCAACGGTTGTGGCTGGAGGAATAATAGAAGATGAAAAGGTTGAAGCATGGTCCCTTGTTGCCTAGAGGAGTCATCAGCACAATGAGTCTGGCTTAAAAATACACTTCTCTTTTGCATGTCTATTTTTGATAAAGGTGACTGCCTTCTGTTTATTTTTTGATAAGGTTCAAGTCTGGCTTAAACATACACTACCAAGTGTGAAGCTTCTGTTTTTGTGAAGGAAAGTAAATTGTGAAAGGCAAATCTTCATAAGAATCATACGATATGCAAACTGAAAAGTAGATTGTGAAAATCCTAATTCTTCAAAATGATACTTTATGGAGGGGCATTTGGCACAACATGTACAGGATTATCTACTGAATGAACGACAATAAACACTACAATATTTCCTCCCAAAAAGACTATGGACATCGTGCAAACATCAAAAAGCACTTAATGCTATTAAACGCAAGAAAATCAATTTTAAGTAGAAAAATTGAAATAGGTTCTTACAAATTGTTGATGTTTACATAATAGAAATGAGAGAGCTGATTTTTACATAATGAAAGCTTGTGTATTATTCAATGTAATGAGATGTAATTTATACATTTGTTATGTAACTAATTTAGTTACAACTTTATCTCCAACACCCCCCCCCTCAAACGAGGAAGAATAGACATTCCTAGTTTGCTAAGCAATCGATTCTGTTGTGGTGAGTGAACGATCTTGGTCATTACATCGGCAAGTTGATCGACGGTAGGGACATGACGAAGCTGCAATAAGCCTTCCATGACCTTGTCCCTAGTAAAGTGACAATCGGTTTCAATATGCTTGGTACGTTCGTGGAAGACAGGATTCTTACTAATTTGAATTGTAGAGTTGTTATCACAGTGAAGAGTGATTGGACGTTGTGAGGACATATTCAGTTCTTGCAGAAGATGAAGTAACCATGTAACTTCAGCTGCAACATGGGTCATGACACGATCTTCTGCCTCAGCAGAGCTTCTAGACTCAGTGGTCTGCTTCTTTAGTTTCCAACTAATGGGAGAGTTGCACAGTTAAAAACATAACCACTCACACTTCTAGTAAAGGGACACGAAGTCCAATCGGAATCAGTATATGCTAGGAGTTGTGGTTGATGAGAATTGTTAAGCAATATGCCATGACCTATGGTCCCTTGGACATACCTCAGAGTATGATGAAGAGCAGTCATGAAGATGAAAACGGTTCTTGCATAAACTGGCTTAAACTCTGTACATCAAATGAAAGGTTTGGACGCGTGTTAATGAGGAAATTGAGTTTACCCACAAGTGAACGATATAAGGAAATATCTAAAATAGGAGTGCCTTCACGTGGTAGGAGCTTTTGGTTTAAGGGAAAAGGAGTAGAAGTTGGTCTTCCAAGTAATAAGTTAGCTTCATCCAGAAGTTCTAAAGTGAACTTTCGTTGGGCAAGAATAATGCTAGAAGGTGTATGAGCAACTTCAAGTCCTAGAAAGAAATGTAGAATACCAAGATCTTTGATGTTGAATGTGTTATCCAGGAACGTTTTGAGGGAGGATATGACAACCTTACTGGACCTAGTAACTAACAAATCGTCCACATAAATGGCTACAATTGTAATGTCATGCCCAATGTGCTTAAGGAACAACGAATAGTCATTCTTAGATTGACTGAAGCCTTGATCAAGTAGAGAAGTTGTCAGGCGATAGAACCACTGTCGAGAAGCTTGCTTTAACCCATATAAGGACATTTTCAATTTGCAAACAAGAGAGTTAGGATTAGGTATCCCAGGAGGCAATATCATGTGCACATCTTCATACAAGTTGCCATGAAGAAAGGCATTGTTTACATCCATTTGATGGAGTATCCAACCTTTAGAAGCGGCTATAGCAAGGATGGTACGTATAATGGTCATCTTAACCACCGGAGAGAATGTCTCATGATAGTCGATACCCGCTTTTTGATTGAAACCTTTAGCGACCCTATACATGCTTTGTATCGTTCTAAAGTACCATCAACTTTCAATTTTACCTTGAAAATCCACTTGCAACCGATTGCCTTCTTTTCATGAGGTAAAGGAGTGAGATCCCACGTGTGGTTACTTTGTAAAGCTTGATCCTCTTTGTCCATAGCCTCAACCCACTTAGGATCTTTAGAAGCTTCGGTGTAGGTGGTGGGTTCAACAAATGAATGTAATGATGAAAGCAAGGCAATATGAGATGGAGGTAAAGAAAGAGATAGAGAGTTACCTGGTGATGAAGAGCAAGAGCTATACGTGCATATGTAGTCGGAAAGGTAAGTTGTTTGTTTGAGGGGTCGAGTAGAACGACGACTGTGGGAGGGAATAGATGTGGAATTTGGAGAACTAGATGGTATGTTGTGGCCGTGAGGAGAAGCTATATAATGATCACGATGAATGGGATTAGTAGTGAAAGGGGGGATGATAGGAGTTTTATGAGGTTCTGTTGAGAGAGAGTTAGCGTTTGCATGAGGAACATCACTGGAGAAAGGAGGAGAAAATATAAAAGACTTGATAGAAGAGGTGGTATGTAGAATAGGGAAGGGTGAAGAAGATGTAGGCAAAATATGGTGGAATGGGAGGTTTGGAAACTATGATTTCCCTAGTATAAAGGGTAAGAACCTTTTACCCTGGCCTTTTTGAGCATATGGGTAACCGATGAATTCACATGGTTGTGAACAAGGCTCAAACTTATCCCGAGATACTTTCGGTGTATGGGCAAAACACAAGCATCCAAAAACCCTAAGATGATCATAAGTGGGTTTCTTGTGAAACAAGACTTCATAAGGAGTTTTGTGAGAAAGAATGGGAGCGGGTCGTCTATTGATCAAGTAGGTTATGGTTTAGATGCAATCACCCCAATAAGAAGAAGGTAATTTGGATTGAAAGGAAAGAGATCTAGCCACCTCTAGAAGGTGTCTATGTTTATGCTCAACTACGCCGTTTTGTTAAGGTGTATATACACATGAAGTTTGATGAACAATTCCTTGGATAGAGTTGCTTCTTTGCTTGAGAACTCAAGAGCATTATCCGAATGGATGGTTTTGATGGAGGTTTGAGATTGTGTTTGGATCTTGGAAACAAAGGATTTCAATATGGATAAGGCATTGCTTTTGTGTGACATAAAGTATGTCCATGTACATCTTGAGTGATTGTCAACAATGGTAAGAAAATAGGAAAGGCCATTGTGAGTTTGGTGCTTATATGGTCCCCGTGTGTCAACGTGTATAAGATCAAAGATGTGAATGAATCGTGTAGAGGAAATGGGAAAATGGCGTCTATGTTGGCATGCTTGTGGACATATAGTACATATAGGATGAACCTATGGAACTAACAAGATTGTCATTAATACATGACATAGTATCAAATGGCATATGGCCTAAACAGCAGTGCCATAATTCAATTGAAGAATCAATAAGAGTAAGATGCATAGAAAAACAATTGTTGGTTGAATTATTACAACTTGAAGGGATAGATGGTGAACTAATAGTAGAGGATGATTCACATGAGTTATCGACCACATATAACCCATTAATTGCTCGTCCAACCACTAGAGGCCTCTTCATCAAATGGTCCTGAATAATGCACTCATTAGAGGTAAATAAAACATGAGAGTTTAAGTCATGAGATAGTTTATGAACAAAGATAAGATTGAATTGGAAATCGGGGACATGAAGAGCATGGGATAATGTGATATGACTACTAATATTGACAATACCATAGTGAGCGATAGGTGCACGTTTACCGTTTGGCATGGTGATGTAGGAAGGATGAAGGATGACAGTGTATGAGGTGAAAATATCAAGATGAGGGGTGATATGGTCGGTAGCACCACTATCTAAGATCCATCGTGAGTTGAGATTAGAAGACATAAAGCAAGAAGCCTTACCAACAAGAAGAGTCGTGGGATCATATGTCGGGCCTGGAGATTGCTTCTTTTCCAAGAGAGCAAGAATCGATGTCATTTGTTTTGGAGTAAAAGAATTATGAATCGAATAAGCAACAAGCTTGAGTCCTGCAGGATATCCAATGATCTTCCAACATTTGTTGCTATCATGGCCAACAATCTTACAGTGAGAACACCAAGGAAGACCTAGAATATGAGATGTTAGATAGCCAACTTCCAGCACTTGTCAGTGGTATGTCCTCGAATCTTGCAATGATCACAGTAAGGTCGATTGTTTGAGGTTGAACTGGTTCTTGACTCAAGAAATTGGAATAACCCCGAGGTTGCTTGGAAGATTTATTACGATGTTGTGAATAGAGTGCTGAAGCATTGTCATCGAATGTGGAATTGTTGGAAAGATTCCTCTGACTTTCTTCTTGAAGAAGAAGCTTGTACACCTCATTAAGAGTTGGACTCGGATGAAGCATTAGGATATGAGATCGAACAAGATTGAACGAATCATTAAAAGACCAATTAAGAACTGTATAATTTGTTGATCATGAATCATGGCAAGAGTAGTAGCATTGGATCCACACTTGCAAACATGGTGAGTTAGAGCAAGTGCATAATCATCCCAAATTGGCTTCAGATGAGTAAAATAAGAGGTAATTGACTGATTACCTTGAGAGATAGTCGATAATTCTTTCTGGATCTGATATAAATTGGTGTGATTGGACTTCCCAAACCTAATTGTCAGTTCCGTCCAGGTTTGTGCTGCAGTGTTACAAAACAACACTGAATCGCCAATTTCTTTTTCCATAGAATGCAAGAGCCACGGAATCAACATATTATTGCACTGATCCAACTTGGCACTTAATTTGGGATCAGATCTAGGTCTCTCGCATTCTCCATTGACAAAAGAAATTTTGTTCTTGGCGGAGAGGGAGACTTCGACAACGCGCTTCCACCTAGAATAATTTGCGTTGTTGAGGAGAGTAGTTGAGAGCTTAAGGGACGGAGCATCAGAATAATGCAATTGAAGTTGAAGCATAAAAGCATTATCCATGACAGGATCAGTATCAAACGTTCTTGTGTATTCGCCATTGTTGGAGGACTGTGTGAGCTTGCGATGGTTGAGGCTTAACCAACCTCTGATACCATGTTGATGTTTACAGAATAGAAACGAGAGAGAATGAGAGAGCTGATTGTAGCAGAATGAAAGCTTGTGTATTATTCAATGTAATGAGTTGTTATTTATACATCTGTATGTAACTAATTCAGTTACAAATTTATCTCCAACACAAATTATATTTCAATGGACATAGACTTGTTTCTAGAGAAACGGGTATGTTATTTGAGATTATAATGACAAAACGACTAGTCTTGAAACACATAAAAACAATAATAATGTTTGTTATCATTGCACAAGCCTAAGCATTAAAATAGTTGGATTATAAGAAGCTACCAAAACTACATATATATTCATTTGTAATAGATATTGGAGAAAGTGATTTAATCTAACCATTGTTATACAAAAAAGTGGGAAAAAAACATCATGGCCTGAGCGAAAAATTTGTCAAAACTAAAAGAATTTTTCCTCTTGGTGTCCTCAAGGTTTGGACTTTTCCTTTTAATATCCACTAAGTTTCAAAATTCCTTTTGGTATCCTTATGGTTTTATTTAATTTCTCTTTATACCCATTTTTAGAGTATCACATTAAAAATTCATTATATAATAATAAAAAAAATTAGAAAAATAAATATAAAACAAATTATGACCTTATTAAATTTAAATTAATAAATTTATAATAGAAATAGTTTTTTATATATATGTTTTTTGTAATAAAGATATTTTTAATTTTGAATTAAAATATTTTATTAGTTTTTACTTTCAATTTTAAACATATTAATAAAATTAAATTGATAATAATTTTTAAAATTTTATTAAGAGTCTAGAATTTTAAAAAAATAATAAAATTTTATTTATTTTTTAATTTAATTTTATAAAAATTTTATTCATTCGAAAAAATTATGTTTTTTGAATTTAAAAAATATATAAATTTTTTTGAATTAGTATAAATTAAAAAATCGAATTAATATAAATTATATAAAATTAAATTTAAAAAGAAATAAAATTTTATTATATTTTTAAATTTCTTGCATCTTAATAAATTAAATTTTTTTTTTTTAATTTAATGTTATATTTATTTTTAAAAATGAAAGTAAAAAGTAAAAAAAAGAATATTTTAATTCAAAAATAAAAATATCTTTATTTCAAAATATAAAAAATATATATATATATATATATATATATATATATATATATATATATATATAAACTATTACTATTATAAATTTATTAATTTATATTTAATAATGTCATATTTTGTTTTAAATTTATTTATTTATTATTTTATAATAAATTTTTAATGTAATATATTAAGAATGAGTTCAAAGAGGAATCAAATAAAACTATCAAGAGAAATTTTAAAACTTAGTGGATACCAAAAAAAAAATTCCAAACCTGACACCTAGAGAAAAAATCCAAACTAAAATGTGAAACTCTAGTTTTTCGAACAATATGAATTTTCTCACATTTACATGTAAAATTGAGCTTCGCCAGGAAGCAAGTATCTCGTTGAATTTCATCGTTGCTTTAAAGCCAAGCAATCAATGGCTTCGAACCCAAGAAAACAATAACGATTGCATACTGCAATTACATCCTTCTTTACCATAGCTTGCGACAAACAAGTCTATATCATCCAGACATCCGCTGACGGCTAGCTGTGAGTAAACGGATAAAAGCACGGGTGGTCCTTTTCTCAATGTCAGTATGTAAGTCGTCATACATATCTAGTATCTCCATTGATATATTCTCCACCTACAGAATTACCATTGGAAGTTCATATTTAAGCATTCAAGACATATAGTGCAACTTTGGAGAGAAGGCTATACCACATTCATATCAACATGAAGCTCTTCAAACCATGAAGTAGTGTCTTTCTCTTTCATTTCACTCGCGATGATTATGCAAGCTAATGTTATCAGATGTGGAGGATGAATGAGTATAAGATCCATCTTGTATGTGTCGTTGACAATCCCCCTGCAGAGCTTGCAGTGTCAAAAATCTGTTAATGCTAGCTAATTTTAGCCATTATAATGAGCCTTACCAAGTGAACTGAACGCTGTCTTCATCACCCATGCCAGCATCCTGAAGCATGCTGCAAAGAATTGGAGTCAGTTGTCGTAAACCAATGGAGGATAAGGTAAGTTAACTTACTCGGTCAAAGAACGATATGGATGGAAAACAACTAGATAGTAATTGAGGACTTTTAAGATCACCAGTTCCATTCTATAAACTTCTGTGGCTTCATAAATGTAGTTCGTATCAGGTTCTGAAGGAATTATATGGAAGCATGTCAGACAGCAATTTAAGTTAATAATTCAAGCTAAAAATCAAAGTTCTAGGAGCGCCTTACCGTAAAATTTGTTGTAGTTTACGAGATTCGTAGCGTGTATGGGGGTTTCTTCTGCTTTTGATGCCAAATACAAGCAGGATGGAGCCACTACCCGCGGCTCACATTGATAGATACTCACACTGTAATCAGAACATGATCAACATGCTTTTTGATTCAGATTACTCATTCACAATGCAAAAGTGTAGCCTCATGTATGTGATTGTTGTAGCCATGTTGACTACACATATTGGTGATATCTTGAGTACCTGGTGTAAACACGCCTCATGTATGTGATTGCTGTAGCTACAACTCTGAAAGGAAACAATGTAAAACTTTTTAGTATCTACAAAAAAAAATAAAAAAGTGAATGGATGAGAGTATAAGTGATGTACATGATATAAATGTATCCACATAGCTCATTAGTACAGCAATAATCACTTGACAAGGAACTCATCTTTTTGGCTTAAGTACACTATGGTCTATGTGGTTGGGTTGAACTGAGATGCTACAAGTCAGCTAGTGCTTAAATATGCACTTCCCTTCAAGTTTTTAAGGCATCTATCTAAACATCATTGAATAACAAACCCAACTTAGAAGAATATTTGGGCCACTTAAGAGAGAATTATTGAGAAAAATCAGCAGTAAGGGCTTGTCTGGATGCCATGACTAAGTTGATTATGTTAGGAGTTAGTAAAATATGTAACACTTGTTTTATAAAGCAATGGGTGAGCTCTTGCAAAATATAAAAGACAGATTAAACAACCATACCTTTGCCTCAATTTTAAGAGTTTGGCCATCTTTGAAATATCTGGAAACCAAAATGGGAAGATTGTAATTTCAAATTACGCAGAAGAGATGTTTATTGGACTCGTTCTTCACAAGGCCATAGTGTAGAAGAATCAATACTTACATAAGGCAAAGCCCCATTGACGGATCTTGAAACAATTTATGAACTTCATTTCAAGAACAACAGAAAGATTTTCCAAACAAACAAACACTAGTAATGAAAGATGAAAACCCCTCAACTTTCCCAAAGATAAAGCACCAGGACCAATTATATCAGATCCCTAATGAACCAACACACAGCCCAGAGACAACAACCAATACAAACTATTCAAATTCCATCATAAAGAAAGCAAACAGACAACGTAGCAGATTTAATGTAGAAGAATCAATACTTACATTCGGACATGTTCATCTTAATGAGTTTGAAATCATCAAGGGTGATACAAGGGTTACTATCCGCAGGGTGCACAACATTCACTTGTTCTGCTTTCAACAGCCGTTTACTGCGCGCAAACACAAAATAAAAAATAAGAAAAATTGTGATTTTCAAAATTAAACACAAGAACGTCAAGATCAAAACCTAAATATTGAGCACAAAGAGGAAAATTAACGGATGAATCGACATTGGAAGAGCGAGAAAACTTAACTATTGAGAGGAGGACCAGAAATCAGCAGACATTATTGGGCAAGGAGGTTGGTGGTGGTGGTGGTGGTGGCGGCGGTGAGAAGAAGAGAATCGGATGAATCTTTGTTTGTTATCTTATGCAGATTCTTGCAGAATCTTTCTCCAACTGAGTATTGGTATCTTTCTCCAATTTACTCCTTCTGCAGTTCCAAGTTAGCTTTGCAATCTCAATTTACAATTCCCGCCTATTCAATACAGGGGTTGGTTTTCTTTTTATGTATTTATAATTGGGTTCCGGTTTAGGGCATGACTAAATAATTGTTTGATCCATAAAAAGAAAAAAAGTTGTTTGATTGTTCAGATTGAGGATGTAATGAAAATTATGAAAATCTAAACAACTAATTGACCAAACTGAATAACGAAATCTATTATACATACTTCAGCAATCAAATGGAGCTCCCACAATTTTTGATCAATAAATCTTTATTTTTTTAAGACAAAAAATCTTTTTTATTAAACTAACACATTGCTATTCAAAATTATACGTAATTTTTTTTGGAGATTCTCCAAGATCTTATAGGCCAATTAATCTTTATTTTTTGTACCAGAAAACAAACTGGTCAAAAAAAATCTTTTTTATTAAAGTATATAAATTTTATAAAACAAATTGGTAAACACTTTTCCGGCACAAATAATTAAGAATATTAAAAAAAAAAAATCCTTCTTTTATGTTTTTAAAAGATTTGTTTAAAAGATAGCCGGAATCTTTGATTATTTTGTAAAAAAGAAATTAAGACTCTATATTTTTATCGGATTAAATTTTTTTACTGAATCTCGAATTAAGCCAATAACTTTTTTTACTAAACCTTAATTATTTTGTAAAATATGAATTTTGTTATCCCACATCGGTTATCAGAGAAGGATGACACTTTTGATCTAATTATTTTGTATGTGGAGTGGATTGTTGTGACCTACTAATTCGTAGGTCCTTTTGACCTAATGATTTTTTGATCGTTTTGACCTACAGATTTTTGGATCGTTTTGACCTATAGATTTTTGGGTCGATTTGACCTAATAATTTGTGGGTCGTTGTGACTCACTGATTTGTGGGTCGTTGTGACCCAATAATTTGTAACCTATTGATTCGTGGGTCGTTGTAACCTACTGATTCGTGGGTCGTTGTAACCTACTGATTCGTGGGTCATTGTGACCTACTAATTTGTGGTCCTTGTGACCTACTGATTTATGGGTTGTTTGTGACCTACTAATTTGTGGACCGTTGAACTATTAAATTCGTAATTCTTATTTTATCAATATAATAAATATACATCTATATACTTTACTAAAACAAAAAACACTAATTCTTGATGTGCCACCCCACGTTTTTTCTCTAATTAAACTTTTTATTAAATCACGAATTAAGCTAATAAATCCTTTTTTTACTAAACCATAATTAGCCTAAATCTTTTTTAATTAGTTCCAATTTTAAAGTATTTTATTTGGATTACTAACTAATTCCGATTACAATAACATTTCCTCTTCTTTTAATTTTTTTTTTCCAAATATTTAAAATTAAAAGATATTGTTCATAAGCCTATCTCATACCCGTAAGCTTAACTTCCTTCCTATCTATATACTTTATTAAAACAGAAGATACTAATGCTGACGTGACGCTCTACATTTTTATCGGATTAAATCTTTTACTAAATCACGAATTAAGCCAATAACTTTTTTTTACTAAACCTTAATTATTTTGTATAATATGAATTTTGTTATCTCACATCGGTTATCAGAGAAGGATGACACTTTGACAACATGTATAAATAGACCTACAAGGTTTGAAGATTATACAAATCATACATTTCTAGACTTTTTGAGTCGTTGTAACCTACTGATTTTTGGGTCGTTGTAACCTACTGATTTATAGTTCGTTTTAACCTAATGATTTGTGGGTCGATTTGATCTAATAATTTGTGGGTCGTTGTGACGCACTGATTTGTGGGTCGTTGTGACCTATGAATTTGTGGGTCGTTGTGACCTATGAATTTGAGGGTAATTGTGACCTATGAATTTGTGGGTCGTTGTGACCTATGAATTTGTGGGTTGTTGTGACCTACTGATTTGTGGGTCGTTGTGACCTACTGATTCGTGGGTCGTTGTGACCTACTGATTCGTGGGTCGTTGTGACCTACTGATTCGTGGGTCGTTGTAACCTACTGATTTGTGGTCGTTTGTGACCTACTGATTTGTGGATCGTTGAACTATTAAATTCGTAATTCTTATTTTATTAATATTCTAAATATACATCAATATAATTTACTAAAACAAAAGACAATAATTCTGACGTGGCGCCCCACGTTTTTTCTCGGATTAAAATTTTTACTAAGTCACGAATTAAGCTAATAAATCCTTTTATTACTAAACCATAATTATTTTGTAAAATATAAATTTTGTTATCCCACATCGGTTATTAGAGAAATATGATAGTTTGACAACATTTATAAATAGACATATATGGTTTGAAGATTATACAAAGCATACATTTCTGGACCTTTTGGTCAGAATCAAGTATAAAACTTATTCATACCGGATTAGTATTTGAATGTGGATTGTTGTTACCTACTAATTCGTAGATCATTTTAACCTAATGATTTGTGGGTCGTTTTAATCTAATACTTTGTGTGTCGTTTGTGACCTATTGATATGTGGGTCGTTTGTGACATACTGAGCTACTGATTTTTGAATCGTTGTGACCTACTTATTTGTGGATCGTTGTGACCTACTTATTTGTGAGTCGTTGTGAGTTGTGATCTACTAATTTGTGGGGGTCATTGTGATCTACTAATTTTCGTTGTGACCTACTGATTTGTGGGTCGTTTGTGACCTACTGATTTGTGGGTCGTTTGTGACCTTCTAATTTGTGGACCGTTGAACTATTAAATTTGTAATTTTTATTTTATTAATATACTAATTATACATATATATTCTATATACTTTACTAAAATAAAAGACACTAATTCTGACGTGGCGCCCCCACGTTTTTTCTCGGATTAAACTTTTTACTAAATCACGAATTAAGCTAATAAATCTTTTTTTTTAATTAAACCATAGTTATTTTGTAAAATATGATTTTTGTTCTTCCACATCAATTATGAGGAAAGGATGACACTTCGAAAACATGTATAAATAGATGTAGAGTGTTTGAGGCTTATAAAATTCATACATTTCTGAACCTTTTGTTCAGAGTCAAATATAATACTTACTCATATCGGATTAGTATTTGTATGTAATCATTGTGACCTACTAATTTTTTGGTCGTTTTGACCTAATGATTTTTGGGTCGTTGTGACCTAATGATTTATGGGACGTTGTGCTCTTGTGGGTCCTTGTGATCTACTAATTTGTGGGTCCTTGTAACCTACTGATTCGTAGACCGTTGAACTATTAAATTCGTAATTCTTATTTTATCAATATACTAAATATACATCTATATTTTGCATATTTTACTAAAACATACGAAACTAATGCTGATGTGGCGCTCCTATGTTTTTTCTCGGATTAAATTTTTTTACTAAACCACAAATTAAGCCAATTAATTTTTTTTACTAATTGAATTCGTATCAGATTATGGTATTTTTAAATTATATGATTATGCTTTTTCTTTAAATTATTATTTATTAAATAATAAATTAGATTTTTAAAAAAGTTTATTAGTATAAAACTTATTACTTAATGATCAACACATGGGTTACGTGGTCTCATTTACTATGTAACACTTGACGCGTTATTTATACGAGCTCATAACATATAACTAATAAAGTTAACAACATATAATATAGTAAAAAAATGTAATATGATAAGCTATTTTATTAACATACCCGCACAAGGTGCGAGATATACACTAGTTAAGGAAATAAAACACATCAGTGATAGACAAAAAAAATTCTCGATTATAGACTTTTGCAGAACCATATCATGAAATATCTCATTTCTAGTCTAAAATTCTCTCAATTACGAATCTTTTGTATTGTTCCCGATTTGTATTCCTAATCCTTCAAATCCTAATAATTTGGAAATCACTTCGAACTCGTCTAACTCTTGGTTGAATTTGCAGGATTTCATCAATTGTATCAAAGATCTCTTTCCTCTTACGTTCCGAGATGACGAAGATTGACGAGGTTCACTCTTGTACACAATGTATCTTTCAACAACTTTAATTGTGTGTGGACTCAATCCTGAAAAGTTTATCAAACCGAATAGAAACCAATATAATATATGAAACCAAAATTAAAGGGCTTGAAAACTACTCTCTATTTCGTAATAGATGAATACATGACATTATAGGTACATTTAATGTGCAAACCTTCTACAAATAAATTTCATATTACTTTTGCATTTATTGCTTATATTTTTAAAATTTGTCTTCTTAGCTCTCTATCAATATTTATATTTAAAACTAAAACTCTTCAAATTGAAATCGTCCAAATTAACATCACGTTGTACTAAATTAATGAACTATTTTTAGGTGAATGTATCAAATTACATCGAAAAAGTAAATATTAGTATTTGTTATCTGAATAATAAATATTTTATATTTCTATTTTTAGGTTTCTTAATTTGTGTGTTTTTAGCTCTAATGACATCTATTAGGAAACAGAGGGAGTAATATTTTATGCATTTGTTGTCCACGTGTCGAAATGAAGATACATGTCACATCAAGATCGAGTGAAAGATTGCCTCCTTGAACATAGTCAACCATGCCCCCTCAAGTATGGGAATTTTGATCGGTAACGAAGACTTTGTCCATATCAAAAAATGTTTCAAACCCGGATGGATTGAGTTCTTCTTTGTCACGAATACAAAACCCTTAATTAAAATAGGATTCGAAACATTTGTTGAGCCATATTTGGAGGATCAATATTTGAAGGATTTTGTGATGTTACGTGTGTTTAGTTCCATTTTGCACTTCCAAACTGCCCCTCAGCCTATTAGCTCACTCGTTTGTCGCGTATGTCTGTGTATATGACGATGACATGAGGAAATATGGCTCAACAAATGTTTCAAACCCGGATTTGAGATAAATAAATTAAAGACTTTGTCCATATAAAAAAATCTCCTAGAATCGATATTATAATTCATTTCTTCCGGGTAACAGAGTGCTTGTTGCATTGACCTCGTCCTTCGGCGACCTCCTTTCTCATTTTCAACCCGATATTGTAAATCAGTTGGATAGACGTGACATTGTGTGGGTCATCCAACTTTAGGGTTCATAAAATATCCCTGGTTTGATACCCGAACCGAGTTCTTGGACCACATTTCGATATTGCACGGGTTTCAACCTACCATCAAATACATTGCCCCTTTTAAGGGTCTTTGGAAGAGTGTGGTTATGTACTCCACATAGAACCCTCGATGCCCAATTCTCGTGACCATTCTACATACCCTCCAATTAGCCGAACAACCGATATTTCTCGACCTATTGACTCAACTACTAGATATCTCCATATCGGGATCAACATCTTTCTTCTTCTTAGGTTGACCATGACGTTCACATGTTAGCCGAAACGTATAAAACCTATTTTTGTTTAATCGTGATGTCTTTGTGACTAAATTCATATTATTTGATCTTCCCATAAACTGTGTCCATTTGACTAGATTTTCTCTATCGTGGAAAAACTGTGAAGTTGAAACATGGCAAAATAATTTGTGTCGGCATCAATCGGATAGTCCGGTAGACCCTAATTACAAACAAATTATCTAATGTTAAGTTCTACAATAACATTTCAATTCACTAGTTTCTCCCTATTTAGAATTTTGCTAATAACAATTAATCATTTATAGATGACCGTGTATGAAACAACTAATATTTCAAGTATATTAAAAACTTATTTGGATATGAGAGACAAATTCATCGGAAAAATTATATCTTGAATCATCGAACGGAAACGCAACTTCGTCTTCACTATCGGACATTTTCGTTAATTCAAACTAAATTTGCGTAAGGAAGATTGGGGACGATATTTTCTAGCCATCGGATACCCTGCATAGTTGCATTTATAGTGTGTTAAGCAAAGTTCAACTCCAATGGTATAATATTTTTTTTGGTCGGAGGAGAGTCGGTGGTCTCCGCGCATCTAGACGCGCTTTCAATAAATAAAATATAGGCTAAGTGTTCCGCAAACGGTGATAGTCTGACCCCTTACATCACGACATAAAAAAAAGTTTTGGCACTGAAGTACCAGATTGAAGAGCGGGTGGTGCCGGGAAATGGGACGTTGAAGGAGAGTAAGCCCAAGTTGTGAATCTATTTCCAGAACCACGCTAACCTTATACCATATAACATTCCCCATATGTGTATATATATATATATATATATATATATATATATATATATATATATATATATATATATATATATATATATATATATATATTATTTTAATAGTTATAAGAAAAGAATTTTTGTCAAAAACTAAAAACTGACATTCACGATGATACTAAACATCCACGTAGAATTCGGAGCAATATGAATTTCTTCTCACATTTACATGTAAGCTATGCTTCACCAGAGTGCGTATACAAGAAGAATAAACAGAAAATAAATCTTTTAAAAAAAAAAGGAATAAATAGAGCAAAGTCTCTTGTTAAATTTCATCGTTGCTTCATAAGTCGAGCAGTCAATGGCTTCTACCCCAAAATGACAATTCTGATTGCATACTATAACTTCGACACAAAAGGGGGTTACGGGTTCTTCACCATAGCTTGCAACAGGACCAAGGGTGAGTTTCCCTGGATCCACGACCATAAACTAGTCTGACTGAACCAATTAGCGCCTAAGGAGTAGCTTGCTAAAAGCCGAGCTGGTCCTTTCCTCAAAGTTAGTTTCTATGCTATCATATAAATCTAGCATCTCCATTGATATATTCTTCACCTATCAGAATGACCATTAGAAGTTCATAACCATTCAAGACAGATAATTAACGGAATTAGTGCAGTTCTGGAGAGAAGACTATACCACAATCATATCAACATGCAGCTCTTCAAACCACGCAATAGTGTCTGTCTCTTTGAATACACTCGCGATGTATATGCAAGCTAATGTTATCAGATGTGGAGGATGAGTGAGTATAAGATCAGTCTTGTATGTGTCATTGACAACCCCCCTGCGGAGTTTGCACTGTCAAAATTAGTCCAACCTTAACCTTCTTTTCCCATGGAATAATTCGAGACTTTGCAGGCAGACAAATATTTCGGAAGCAAAAGTCTGTTAATGCTAGCTAACTTTAGGCATAATTTTCCAATAGAGTATGCTTTGACTAATAAATCTACCCTGTTAACTGAATAACATCAAAAACCATTATTCTAGAAATTGAAGGGCTATGGATAAGCCTTACCAAGTGAACTGGACGGTGTCTTTATCACCCATTCCAGCATCCTCAAGCAATCTGCAAAGTATAGGTAAAAGGATCCGAAAGTTATAGTCAGTTTATCGTAAACCAATGGAGGATAAGGTATATATAACAGCATGATCAGAATTTACTTACTCGGACAAAGAACGATATGGATGGAAAACAACTAAATAGTAATCGAGGGCTTCTAAGATCTTCATTTCCATTTGAAGAACTTCTTTGACTTCATATCGGTACTTCATATCAGGGTCTTAAGGAATTATATGGAAGCATATCAGACAGCGATTAAAGTTAATAATACAAGCTACAAAGATAGTTCTAGAACGCCTTACTTACAGTTTCTTTTATTGTAGCTTACGAGATGCCTAGCCTGTATGGTGGTTTCTTCTGCTTTTGATGCCAAATACAAGCAGGCTGGAGCCAGTACACGCGGCTCACATTCGGTCATACTTTTCCTGTAATTAAGATATGATGATCAGCGTGTTTTTTTATTCAGATTACTCATTCACAATGCAAAAGTTTAGCCTTCTCTAAACCACAAAAAAAGGCATTGCACATGCTAAAATATAATAATATGACTACGATTTCACTAAATAGTTCCAAGATACCATGCTTTAGCAAAGAAAAAAGGCAAAGCCATTCCCAATAATCTGTATATGGAAAAAAAATTCCAATGCACAGGTTAGCCACGTTGACTACTCATATTGGTGATATCTTGAGTACCTGGTGTAAACACGCCTCATGTATGTGATTGCTGTAGCTACAACCCTAAATGAAAACAATGTAAAACTTTTTAGTATCTAAGAAAAAAAAAAAAAAGTGAATGGATGAGAGTATAAGTCGTGTACATGATATAAATGTACTCCACATAGCTCATTATTGCAACAATAATCACTTGACAAGGAACTCATCTTTTGGCTCAAGTATACAATGGTCAATGTGGTCAGGGGACAGCTAGTGCTTAAATAAACCCTTCCCTTCTAGTTTTTTTTCCTTTTCAGATCATTGCAAGGGTGAGGGACATTCGCTTATGGGTTAAAAATTGTGTAACCGCACCTTCCCTTATATACTCCCATCCTATGAAGAGAACAGGTATCTATCTAGAATTCTAGATAGTATTGAACAATAGGAGCAACTTAGAAGAACTTTTATCGCCACTTAGAGAATTATCAAAAACGAGAATTATCAAAAACGAGAATTATCAAAAACAAACAGCAGTAAGACCTTGCTTGGAGTCATGACTATGCAGTATTGAGAGTAAAATGCAGTATAAATATTCATGTACTGTTTACAAGTGGTGTTTGTCGATACACCATTATTAATGCAATGCATCAAAACACCCTTAAGCAAAATTTATAATAGGCCATAACACTTGCTTTATAAAGCAATGAGTGAACTCTTGTAAAAGATAAACGCTTAGACAGATCAAACAGCTATTTGATGCTAAGAGTAATAATTTAGACAATAAAAACAGAAGCATAAATGGAACAGCTAAATACCTTTGCCTCAATTTAAAGGAGCTGGCCAGCTTTAAAATATCTGGAAACCAAAATGGGAAGCTTGTAATTTCAAAATAATCAGAAGAGAAGTTTATTGCACTTGTTCTTCACAAGGGCATGGTGTTATGATCTCAACAACTTGAAAGTCTGTTCGACACTAATGTAACATAAACTACAAAGCTCCTTACACAGCTTCCACACAGGCTAGGCAAGTATCCTAGGAAAAGAAAACGAGAACATTTCCGTGTAGCATAGGTTATATCATGATTGAAACAAACCATTGAACAATCTTTTTTGCAGAATGCACTTCATCCAGTTTCGGCATACTAATGTCTCCAACCAGTAAAGATAAATTCACCATGAACTTCATTGCAGAACAGCAGAAAAACTATTTTCCGAACACACCAAGTAACACTAGTAATAAAAAGATTAAAAAAAACCCGTCAACTTTCACAGAAATAAAGTAAGCATCACAACCAATTAAATCAGATTGCTAATTGACCAAAACACATTATAGAGAGAACATCCAATACAAGCTATTCAAATTCCATAATCAGGAAAGCAAGCAAACAATGCAGCAGCTTCAATGTAGAAGAACTGATCGTTTGATACTTACAATTGGCCATGTTCATCTTAATGAGCTTGAAATCATCAAGGGTGAAACCACGAGCTCTATCCATAGGGTGCACAGCATTCACCTGTGCTGCTTCCAACAGATGTTTACTGCGCCCAAACGCAAGAGAAAAAAAAAAGAAGAAAAAAAATTGCAATTTTAAAAATCAAACACAAAATTTCAGGATCAAAACCTAAGTACTGAGCACAAAGAGGGAAATCAACAGATGAATCGACACTGAGAGAGCGAGAAAACCTAACTATTGAGAGGAGGACCAGAAATTAGCAGACATTGTTGAGCAAGGAGGTTCGTCGGGGCGGTGGTGACTAGCGGAGGGTGAGAAGAAGAGAATCGGATGAATCTTTAATTGTTATACGTCCAAAAAGATCTTTCAGTTTCCAAAAATTCCGCAATCTTTAATCGGATGAATCTTTAATCTTCAATAGACATTACTGCTACCAGATCAAATGGATTTTCTTACAGTCCACGTCTGCAACATAGGCCCCACTCTCGTTTGGGCTCGAGAAACCCAATAGCCCTAGCCTAGCCCAGCCCAGCCCAATTACTCCGACTCTGTCAATTGCAGTTAAGAAAGATCTTTCACTTCTGTATTCGGGACTCCATGTTTCATGCTTGTGACTCTTGTGAGGAGTGTTACGCTAAGATTGGTAGCACAAAAAGCTTTATATTTATAAACTCGAATTAAAATCCTAAACTACCTAGCTAAATCCGCATTGTACGGATCGTTTTGTAGAAAGGAAAGTATTCCGAGGTTGAACACAAGGATTGAGGTGAAATCAAGTCATTCAATGATCAAAGATAGTGTAAATCTAAACTAAGATGAGATGAGGAATAAAGAAAGTGCAAAACACAATATTTTTGGTTGGTTTTTGGGTGATCAAACAAGGATCACGAATATATCAACACAATCAAGCAACACGAACACTCAAACACAAAGATAAAAGATGAGAGATAAGAGGTAAGAAAGCGGATTCTAGAGATTTGGAATTCCGATTATGACAATGGACTCATGCTATCTAAAGATCAAAGGAAGGTTGTGGTTGTTCGGAGTTGGGTGTTTCTCAAATGGGAGCAATTACCGGGTAAATCTCATGCTCCACTAATCTCGCACCTATGGTCCTATTACCGGGTAAGTCTCAAGAAACCTAAGGACGGGAATTCTACACAAACCGGCCACTACCTAAGGGTCAAACCCCTCCTTACCGGGTAAGTCTCGGAAAAAGGTAAGTCTTAGGCAACGATCCTAGCACACCCAATCCAATAGCGGCTTTTTTGGCTCACTACTACCTAGAGTTCATCATCTTATGTATCTAAGAGAGGAAATTACCGGGTAAGTCTCATTCCTCAAAAAGGTTGCTAACATTAGGTCACCCTAAGCTAGATTAAGCTCAACAAACACTAGGATTTCAACACATCTACATCCTAACATCAAGATTCATCAACATAAGCACAACAAAACAAAACACGGGTGAATCGTGCAAAACCACGGCCGTGGAGGCATGAAGAACAGGCCGTGGTTTGGGTCTGAGTTGGGATTTCGAACACAAATCGATCCTAAGCTAACATGGAAGTCCATACAATCATAGTCCAAAGCATAAACATCATTCCTTCACCCTAGAATCGCATCTATTCAGCCAACAACATACATTTCAAGATCGAACTTTGCAAATAAAGCATGCTTGCAAGTCATGGATAGATGATGAAGAATAATCCAAAGAAAAGACATTAAGAGCTAGAATAGAAGTTACCAATTCTTACAAAGGCTCCAAGAGCTGTTCCAAGTTGTCAACAATGGAAACCTCACTCAAAACCACTCTAATCTTACTCTAAAATGAAAATCTACACTAATCTCTTCCAAGAACACCCACAATGGGTGCTTGGAAGAGAGGCTACAATGGAGAAGTGTTTTGGGGAAGAAGCTAGGTCAAAAGGAAGGAGAGAGTTTTTTTCAATTACAGCGTGCAAGATCATTTAAATACCCACCAAGAGCAAGAGTCATCCAAAGAGATCGTGGGACACGTGTCAACGTGGTCCAGACAAAAACCACGGGTATATTCCACGGTCATGGTTCTGGTCTCTGGCCGTGGTTTTGCTCCAGAAGCTCTCCTTGGATCTTTTAGCCATGAGTTGGTGCAAGGCATGCACCAACTAGGTCCTATGTGTTCTCCTTTGCTCCTAGCTTGCTCCTTAACGAGCCCGGAGGTGTGCAATCACGAGGAACGATCCTCGAATGTGTCGATTGAGTCCAAAAGCTCCCCAAAATACCTACAAAACTGACAAAAGTCCGTGTAGACGTCTATCTCGACAATATGCATGAATTAAGCGCAAACGTCATGAATTAATACGGAAACATGCATGAATGAAAAGGAAAACTATCTAAAAGAGTGCCTAAACTAGTGTCATAAATCGTGTCATCACAATACCCCATACTTAGCACTTGCTCGTCCCCGAGCAAGGTCCAACGGGACGAGCAAGGTCCAACTATAGGCTACAAGATGGCATGATTTATGAATGCAGAAAAAAAAAAGAAAAATATTTTTGAAATTTTGCTTCCAAAATTGGATCACCTTCACAGTCATGTTTCATGGCAATGGACAAGCAATCGTGTATTAAATTAATGAAGGCACAGAAAGACAATCATACTTAACTCGAAAGCATGCATGAAAGGTAAAAAATGATGAAGTCAAGATGATCATGAGAATATCCAATCTAGATCACTAAGTCATACACATAAGCAAATAGGTCTTAAGGACTTGAGAAAGAAGAGGCCAAGAAACGTGATGATAAGGTGGGAATTTTCTAAGGTCATGTGGTGCAAATCCGGGAAAGGAACTAAACAGCCACAACTTTACATTTATACTTCATCCACCAAAGTGTATTTTTCTCTTTCTTTTCTTTCTTTTTTTTTTCTTTTTCATTTTCCTTTTCTTTCACTTATTTTTGAGACAATGACATTGGTGTACAAAAGCCTAAACCTTGATGATTAGCGAGCCTCAGGCTTTTTTTTATTTTATTTTTCGAGGTGCCTCACACCGGGCACACATACCAAGGCTCGTTAGGACATTCGGTTTATCCAACTTTGGCAAGGCACAAACACCCGATCATGTGAATGGTGCCGAGTTACTCGTCATCAAAACCAAAGTTTCCAAACCTATATTTTTTTCTACACTTTTCACAACACATTTTCAACAACTTCGTTCACAAAATTCAAACACCAACTTCACCACCCCATACTTGCTTTTCACACACTCAACACACTAGCATGCTCCTATTTCCGGATGGGTCAAAAGAGGTCATATTTTGATCAAGTGAGGTGCTCAAACAACATGATCAAGATGAGAAGAAGAGAGATGAATCGCCTTAATCATTCCTAGATGATGTGCAAAAACTAGAATGTAATTTCGACCATCAATCCTCAATCCAATCAAGGCAAACATCATAATCACAATTCATACATAGGATTCAAGAGAAGTATTTCAAGTCCAATGCATAAATCCATTCAACACACAAGGCCATCCATAGCCTATTCACAAAACAATCTCATTATAAGGGTCATATCCAACTAGGAAGCATAAATTATTTTTTTTAAAATTTTTCGATTTTTTGATTTTTTGAATTTTTGAAATGTATATGTACAATGTAAAAACATGATAAGAAACGTGTGACAATAAAACGAAACTATCCTAGATGCGATCATGCCATGTTAAGAATCATGATAACCCCACCCCATACTTAAAAACACATTGTCCCAATGTGCAAATCAAGTAAAGAAGAGTGAAAGAAGTCCTCACAATGTAAAAATGTAGTGTCTTCGGTATTTGGGTTAACTCGTGTGGAGTGGTGGTGATGGATGATCGATCAAGCATGGTAGAGAGCTCTTCATAGTCATTCCGGCGTCGAGACCCGCGCCAAGGTGTATGCGAGATGAGAGCTCTTCCATCCAACAAAGACACCTCAAGCCGTCTAAGTCTCACGTCCGCTCCACCCATGGTTGAAAACGGGATCATCGTCATCAACTCACCTTGCAAGGCTTACTCATTACCTAAAATCTACCACACAAACACAAAACACAAAAACACACAAAAACAAAAACAAAAGCAAAAACGAAAACAAAAGAGAAAAGGGAAAGAGTTGTACCAATGGGTTGCCTCCCATTAAGCGCTTCTTTTAGGTCATTAGCTTGACCGAACTTCGTGGATATGTCAATCCACCTCGAATACCATGGTTTGCTTGAGGAGTCCAAGCAACCATCTTTTACCGGAATCCATGATGACAAGCAAGGGCCACTTGATGCCCAAATAAGCTTTAAGTTCTCTCTTCACCGGTGAGTAGTAGACTCCTTCATCACCGCTCCCTTGATGATAGTACGGAGTTGCAACCATAGGTGCCACCCCATACTTAGGCAATTTGTACTCCGGGTCCCACTGGTGAAATGCTTGTCATCCTCATCCTCTATGATCTAAAGAAAGCCGATTCTTGGAAAGAATCCTTCATTGAAGTGCTTCATAACCATCATGGATCCATCATGCTTGCCCCCTTCATTCAATAACGGATACTCCTTAGGAAAGGGGTTCCAATCTTCGTATGTACTCCGGGCAAGCAAGGAAGGATTGAAAAAAATTGAAGTTAGCTTAGGGTTCTCAACAACAGAGGTTTCCACGGTTGAAATCACGGTCGTGGTTCTGCCAGGTAGACCGTTGAACCCTCTGTTTCCCTAATCTCTTGTGAGCTCTTCAAATGTGGTTCCGGGGTTGATGGCAAGGTGTCCGGGGGTGAGAGAACTTCATTGCACTCCTCCAAAGGTGAAGGAGGTGGAGGTAAATCTTGAAAGATGGTAGGATCTCCTAGGATAAGAGCATTCCTAATCTCCTCAATCTCCCTCCTCATTTGTTCCTCTCTCTCGACATTCAATCTTCTTTCATCCTTCAGGGCCAAATCCCTTAGCCTCACTTGCTCCCAAGCTTCATCCAACTCTTCTTGAAGTTCCTTAATGATCATGGTTGATTCTGGCAATTTTTGGATCTCCTCACGGTGAACCTCTTCTTGTTGAAGTACTTTCGCTTCAAGCACCATGTGGGAACTCGAAGTGGAGGCAAGGTTACTCTCTAGATTATCCATCTTCCTCAACATTTCTTCTAGCATTGATTCCGATCGATCTTCATGAAGTTGATGGTGAGGTTCCTCATGAGGTAATGTATTCACGTGAGCTTGATCATGGGACTCATGATATGCATTAAACTCCTCCCAATACTCAAGCTCATCATGGAGAGGTCCTAGATCTTGGCTTGTCATCCATCCCTCATACTCCATGTTGTCAAGGTTGTCTTGGAAGTACAATCCGTCCATGGCAAAATGAAAAAGGCAAAGACAAAAACAACACAAGATCAAAAGTAACAAGAAAGATAAACACTATAAACAATCAAAAATCAAATGACTTAATCTTAACCTAGTTCCCGGCAACGGCGCCAAAAACTTGTTACGCTAAGATTGGTAGCACAAAAAGCTTTACATTTATAAACTCGAATTAAAATTCTAAAATACCTAGCGAAACCCGCAGTGTACGGATCGTTTTGTAGAAAGGAAAGTATTCCGAGGTCGAACACAAGGACTGAGGTGAAATCAAGTCATTCAATGATCAAAGATAGTGTAAATCTAAACTAAGATGAGATGAGGAATAAAGAAAGTACAAAACACAATATTTTTGGTTGGTTTTTGGGTGATCAAACAAGGATCACGAATATATCAACACAATCAAGCAACACGAACACTCAAACACAAAGATAAAAGATGAGAGATAAGAGGTAAGAAAGCGGATTCTAGAGATTTGGAATTCCGATTATGACAATGGACTCATGCTATCTAAAGATCAAAGGAAGGTTGTGGTTGTTCGGAGTTGGGTGTTTCTCAAATGGGAGCAATTACCGGGTAAGTCTCATGCTCCACTAATCTCGCACCTAAAGTCCTATTACCGGGTAAGTCTCAAGAAACCTAAGGACGGGAATTCTATACAAACTGGCCACTACCTAAGGGTCAAACCCCTCCTTACCGGGTAAGTCTCGGAAAAGATAAGTCTTAGGCAACGATCCTAGCACACTCAATCCAATAGCGGCTTTTTTTGGCTCACTACTACCTAGAGTTCATCATCTTATGTATCTAAGAGAGGAAATTACTGGGTAAGTCTCATTCCTCAAAAAAGGTTGCTAACATTAGGTCACCCTAAGCTAGATTTAAGCTCAACAAACACTAGGATTTCAACACATCTACATCCTAACATCCAGATTCATCAACATAAGCACAACAGAACAAAACACGGGTAGATCATGCAAAACCACGGCCGTGGAGGCATGAAGAACAGGCCGTGGTTTGGGTCTGAGTTGGGATTTCGAACACAAATCGATCCTAAGCTAACATGGAAGTCCATACAATCATAGTCCAAAGCATAAACATCATTCCTTCACCCTAGAATCGCATCTATTCAGCCAACAACATACATTTCAAGATCGAACTTCACAAATAAAGCATGCTTGCAAGTCATGGATAGATGATGAAGAATAATCCAAAGAAAAGACATTAAGAGCTAGAATAGAAGTTACCAATTCTTACAAAGGCTCCAAGAGCTGTTCCAAGTTGTCAACAATGGAAACCTCACTCAAAACCACTCTAATCTCACTCTAAAATGAAAATCTACACTAATCTCTTCCAAGAACACCCACAATGGGTGCTTGGAAGAGAGGCTACAATGGAGAAGTGTTTTGGGGAAGAAGCTAGGTCAAAAGGAAGGAGAGAGTTTTTTTCAATTACAGCGTGCAAGATCATTTAAATACCCACCAAGAGCAAGAGTCATCCAAAGAGATCGTGGGACACGTGTCAACGTGGTCCAGACAAAAACCACGGGTATATTCCACGGTCATGGTTCTGATCTCTGGCCGTGGTTTTGCTCCAGAAGCTCTCCTTGGATCTTTTAGCCATGAGTTGGTGCAAGGCATGCACCAACTAGGTCCTATGTGTTCTCCTTTGCTCCTAGCTTGCTCCTTAACGAGCCCGGAGGTGTGCAATCACGAGGAATGATCCTCGAATGTGTCGATTGAGTCCAAAAGCTCCCCAAAATACCTACAAAACTGACAAAAGTCCGTATAGACGTCTAACTTGACAATATGCATGAATTAAGCGCAAACGTCATGAACTAATACGGAAACATGCATGAATGGAAAGGAAAACTATCTAAAAGAGTGCCTAAGCTAGTTTCATAAATCGTGTCATCAAGGAGAACCATACAAACCGATCATATAGCAAACATGTCAATCATTCCATTCTCGCGCCATTCTACCATAATATATATGTTTGGATAAATTGGAAATAAGAGAGTAGTTTTTCACATGGAAAAGTTTTGTCCCGCATCACCTCCCTTCGGCGAATCCCAGTTGATTGGTCCCCATCGTCATCGGCATCACATTCATCTTTATCGGCGTCGAGATTAGTATTCCGGCGGGTGGATCGACAAGCAGGTGACTAGCAATGAGGAGGAGGTAGGCGTTCTGGTAGAATACACAATCCATAATATCTATAAAGCCCATAGCACACTATACAAATCTATATACATCCGATCATGCAATGTAATAGCGTTAAGGAATACAAAATCATTTCAAACATTTCTCTGATTTGTCCACTCTTAGTATGATATCAGAGCCATAGAAAAGGACAAACGTTCATTAAGTTTTGTCTCCCTCAACAATGTCGAAAGACACCTCCTCAGCCTCTCCAAACAACAACCCCTCCTCACCACCACCACCTCTAGACATCTTACCTCTAGCTATTTCCCGTCCTACACCCCTCCCGGGTTTTTCAAGCTTCATCAACATCAAGCTATCTTCTAGCAACTATCCACTTTGGAAAACGCAGGTTATCCCTGTTCTTCGAGCCTACAATTTATTGGTCATGTTGACGGTAATCTCCCATACCCTCCTTCATCTTCCGATACTTCAAACCAACCCAACCCCAGCTTGATTGGCTGACTTGAGACCACCTTGTCTTGGTCTTACTCACTTCATCCCTCACTGAGGAAGTTGTTCTTACCCAGGTGAGAAACTGCACAACCTCTCGGCATGTGTGGCAAACCCTACATGAGCTCTACACCGCTCGTTCTAGTGCTCACGTTCTTCAAACTCGCCTTCAACTTGCTTCTGTAAACAAAGGAGGTGACTCTATTACATCTTTCTTTAACATAGTACAATCCCTAGAATCTTCCTTTCAAACAACATGCCAACTTGTTTCAGACTCGAAATTCGCTGCATCCTTGTTTGCTAGCCTCCTACCAGAATATGATCCCATAATCACCTCTCTCAGTCTTCAACCTTTTTTACCCACATCCAACATGATACTCTCTCATCTTCTTAACCATGAAGCACACATTCTTCATGATTCTACATCCTCCCCACACCTTCCTAATATGTGTGCCAACTCTTCCTACACAACCAACACGCCACATAACAACTCAACCAACAACAAAAATCGTGGCAGAGGAAATCAAAATAACAATTATACCAGAATCCCCAACAATCAAAACTATCAGGGTCGAGGAAGAGGCAACAACACCAATCCCAACGCTTACTCAACTCCCAACAGAGGTGTATCTTCTAGAAAAAACAACAACAATTTCACATGCCAACGAGACACACGTCATGTCTGTCAAGTTTGTACAAAACTAGGTCACACAACCTTGCAGTGTTGGCACCGATTCAATAAGTCTTACAAAGCTCCTACTCCTACTTCATTTCAAGCTCATAATTTGTCTTTTCAATGGACTCCAGACACTGTTGCAACAAACCATTTCACACTTGACTAACACAATCTTCCATTTGACACACAGTCATATAATGGCACCGATACTGTATCAATTTGTGATGGCTCTGCCTTGCCCATTCAACATTACTTTTCTAACTACTTCTCTTCTCTTCAATCTCTTGCTTTTTCCTTCTCTTCCAAAAATACTCTCCATGTTCCTTCAATTAACAAAAATCTTCTCTTTGTCTGTCAATTTTGCATTGATAATCTTGTATTCTTTGAATTTCATTGTGATTGTTTCTTTGTGAAGGATCGACGTTCGCTGACAACATTTCTTTGAGGAACCATTGAGGATGGTTGTATGTTCTTCCTTTGACTGCTAACAAGACTTCACCACAAGCAAACCTTTCCACACTCTCCAATTTCCACCTCTAGCATTCACGCTTTAGTCACCCTTCTTCTCGCATCAATCAATAAATGTTACAATCTATAGTTGTTCCATGCCATAATTCCTCTGTCGCCCATTTTCGTTGTGTCTCCTGTTCGAGAGCAAAAGCTCACATAGTCCCTCACCCGCCTTCCTCAAACCGGGCAGCTCACGCTTTTAGACTTTTGTTTTCGGATCTTTGGGGCCCAGCCCACACCACTTCATCAAGAGGGAACCGTTTTTACTTATCTATCTTGGATGATTTTACAAACTATTTGTGCATTTTTCCTATGTCTAGTAAATCAACCACCGCTTCCTATGTGCAAGCTTTCATTTATTTTGTTACCAATTACTTTTCATCTAAAGTAAAGTCAATCCAAAGATGGTGGCATCGAGTTTAAACCGCTTAAATCATTCTTTGTCCCATTCTTATTTTAGGATTACGCCTTTGAAACCGCGGTTTACCTAATCATCCGTCTACCCACCCCCACATTGAACAAATCTTCACCCTACCATGCTCTCCACAATCATGCTCCTAATCTCAAACATCTCAAAACCTTTGGCTCTCCTTGCTTCCCAAATCTTCGCCCATTCAACTTACACAAACTAAATTTCCGGTCCAAACCTTGTGTCTTCTTGATTACATTTCCATTAGACTCTACTTGTCTCGAGATGTTATCTTTCATGAATCTCAATTTCCATACAAAATATCTTCCCGTTCCAATCCTAATAGGTCTGACCCATCACTACAACAATCCACTTTTGCTTGCAACTTGCATCCCATACTATTTCAAGCTTTCTCACAAGCCCACATACAACAAAGCCCACTTTCCAATAAAATCCCACTTTCAAACCAAATCCCATCTTCACCTCAGTCCACTACCTCCCTCAACCAACATCAATCCACAAACGATGCCTCACTCTCTATACAACCCAATAACTCGCTGAGTCTAGTGTCGGACTCAACAAGCCCACCTTCTCCACCTTCTAAATCATGTCTCGTCCTTGCTAGGAAAATCTCCACTCGATCTCAAAATCACATTTTTAAACATATAGTGGGAACACTCTTCTTATCCCAGAGCAACCCATCTCCTTTACCCAGGCTTCTATGTTCCTTGAATGGCGAGATGTCATGTTTAACGAATTTCATGCTCTTCTATCTACCCATACTTGGTCGATAATCCCAACGAATCCTCATTTAAACCCTCTTGGTGTTAAATGGGTCTACAAGACCAAACAGAACGCTAATGGAACACTAGAATGCAAGAAAGCCCGCCTAGTTGCTAAAGGCTTTAGGCAGATCCTTGGCATTGATTTCACAGAGACCATTAGCCTAGTTATCAAACCCTTGACTGTTCGCCTTGTTCTCTCGCTTGTTGCGATGAAGAATTGGACAGTCAAATAGATAGACATGCCTTCCTCCATGGTGAATTGAATGAAGATGTTTACATCAATCAACGGCCACGGTTCGTTCACCCTCAATTCCCCAATTACATCTGTAAGTTACACAAGGCTTTCTATGGACTCCGCCAAGCTCCTCGAGCATGGTACTCCAAGCTTAGTGACATCTTTCTCTATCTTGGTTTTACTTTGTCCAAAGCTTAGTGACATCTTGGTTTAACTAGTAATTGCATCATCCACCTCTCTTGCCACCAAATTCATCTCTTCTCTATCCTCTCACTTTGTTGTTATAGATTTGGGTGATTTTCATTACTTTCTAGGTGTTGAGGTCTCCCATTCTTTTTCTGGTTTCAACCTGTCTCAAGCCAAATGCATTCGTTCTCTCCTTCAATCCACAAAAATGCACAACTCCAAACCAGTTTCCACTCCAATGGCCACCAATTGTGATCTCACTCCCACAAACTCACCTCTCTTCCCTGACGCTTCTTTATACATGAGTGTTATAGGGAGTCTTCAATATTGGTCCTTTACCCGTCATGGTATTTCATTTGCTGCCAACAAGGTTTTTGGGTTTATGCATAATCCTCGTCTAATCCATTGGCAAACCATCAAGCGAATTCTTCGTGTAAGATCTCAATTTTTACCTTAACCGCCCCCGCGGTGAAGGAGGCCGCCCCAACGGCCTTGGTGTCTGTCACCGCCCCCGCGGTGACAAGGGGCCGCCCTTGCGACTGAGGCGATCCGCTGCAGAACATGCCCGATCTGTTTTTGTTTGTTTTATCTTCCTTCCATAGATAGAATATTCAATCTTCTATCTTATGGGCCGGCTTCCTTATCTTCTTCTTAACCCTAGACGTCCTTTCCATCTATCTTTCAGCCTCTTCTATATAATCCCGTCTTTTCTTCTTTTTCCCGTTTCTAGCTTATGTCTTTTCCAACCGTAGAACGCTGTAACATTGCTTCTTGTGATCTTGCTGAACGTGCAAGTTATTCCTCCCTTGTTCTTCATCACGTTCATGTGCTGCTGCACCTTGCTTCTCTTCTATATCGGTTCTCTCTTTGTTTCCCCTTTAATTCTTCTCCAAGAATCAAGTTTCATCCTTGATTCTTTTGGAGTGTTCCTTTGATGTTCACAAGCTCCGTTGGTTGAGTTGTGAATTGTGAAAGTGTTGGAAGTACAAGTGTTGGCCTTTGTCGTGGTTCTTCTGTCGTCGAGAAGTCGACAGACGCCTCTGTCGAGGATCCGCCCCGTGCCTGCTCAGGGACTCCCCTGCGGATTTCCTCTCTGGCGCCCCTGTGCCTTTACCCAGCCGCCCCCGCGGTTTCCTCTATATTAACTCCCGTTCTTGTGAGTTGCTTTCTTTATTGCTTTCCTCGTTCATTTCCTTAGTTTTTATGGTTGTTCTTTTCCCTTGAGTGTTCTGTAAGACTAAGGTTGAGACTTTAGCTTGTGGAGATCTCTTAGAGATCATTGAGGCTAGAAGTTATAGACTTCTAGCAATCGTTTCGTTCCTGATTCTTAATGCTTGTGTAAACAAGCTTTCCTTCCTCCTTTCATGAAGGAAACTGAGCTATTCATTGAGTATTTCCTGAGTTTTAGATTACCTTCGAGTGAGGTAAGTCCCTTGGACTTACTTAGCTTCTTTCCACGTATTAGTTTGATTGTATTGGCTTGTTTGTGTTGTTTACCATGTTATAACTAATAACCGGAATATAATTGACCTTGTTATACCTTAATTGGCCCAAATTTATTATAACTGGGCGGTTACCGCTTGTCCAGTTCAGAATGGGGAAACTGGGAGGTGCTCTCGCGACCAGTCCAACAGGTGACAGAAGGATGCACACGTTCTATTCTTGTTGGTGAAAGGACGGAGGCGAGATCGTAGCGATCCTCGTGTAGCAACCATAAGTTGAATTAGTAATTGGATAACATAATGAAAGATAATAATCGACTGAGTGTGAGAATGCTATGTGTTTACTATACCTTAGGTGTGTTTGTGCCTTACTGTCATTCTGATATCTAAAATGTTAGCTAACGGTTTATACCGATGTTGTAGATGTTCCACAGATTGAGGATGCTGTTGAGTGATCCGGATGGTGTGGTCAGCCGGGTTTCCCGTACATTATAGGACGGGATCGGGTTTGTGTTTTTGTTGTTGCTTTCCCTTTTGTTTTGAACTCGGTTGCAAGTCTTTTAAGTTTTCCTCTATTCAAACCTTTGGTTTTATATTGAGTTTTGGTTTTCATTTGTTTGTGCCTTGTTGTAATATCCTTTGTGTCGTTGCTACTTTGAAGGTTGGGATCCATTGTGAGGTCCTAGCCCGTAACGCTTCAAGTTCCCAGAACTTGGGGTGTTACAATATGGTATCTGGGGGAGGTTGACAACAATGACACTCGAAATCTTCTAAAGGTTGGATAGATAAATAAATAGAACCCGCAAGGGGTCTACATTTTCCAAAGGGGGTTTTGTTTTTAAACTTGTGGGTTTGGAATAGATGTACGGGTGACCACCACTATCTCTACGGATCTCAGCAGTGTAGTTTCTTTGATGTTGGCCTTTATCCGCTTTTTTGGAATTCTTCTTTAGCTATAACGTGATCTTATAACTTATATATCTATATCCCTATCGCAGATGACGCGTACTAGAGCTACATCTGCTATGGGGCGAGGAAGGGGTCGACCACCTCTTCCACCTGCCGTCCGTGGATGAGGACATGCAGGAAGACCTCCACTAGATAGAGGTCGGGGCCAGGCCCAGTTGCTGATCCGCCTATCGCTTAGGAATTCGATGAAGAAGTTGCTGAGAGCGTTGTTCCTGAGGCTTGGAACGGGTCCACTGCTAGTTCCAGAGCATATCGAGCGTAGTCGACCGAGTCTGGACGAGTATCCATTGGTGTCTCTACATACCGCGACTACATGCATAGAGTTGAGGAGGCTATTAGGCTTGGAGGACCTGCACCAGCACCTCCAGTTCTTGCGAGATTAGCTGAGGTTTCGTAGAGAGTTACACATATCGTTGCCCCGCCTGCTAGAGTTGTTGAGGTTGTTAGAGCGTCGGTTGAGGTGAGAGAGCCAAAGCCCAACAGTTGATTGAAGGCTTTTGACCAGCTGAAGGTTCCTTGTTTCATGGAGAAGACTGGATTGGAGGTGGAGTAGTGGTTAAGACAGTTGGATTTTGCTATGGAGGCTATCAGTTGCCTAGAGGGATGTCGGGTCAACATAGCACAAACGCTGTTGAAGGATCATGCTCATTCCTGGTGGAGGACCATGCACAGTAAGGTCACCTGCTATGAGCATATGAAGACGGTGATCAGGAAGACCTCCACTAGATAGAGGTCGGGGCTAGGCCCAATTGCTGATCCGCCTATCGCTTAGGAGTTTGATGAAGAAGTTGTTGAGAGCATTGTTCCTGAGGCTTGGAACGGGACCGCTTTTAGGTCCGGAGCATATCGAGCGTAGTCGACTGAGTCTGGACAAGTATCCATTGGTGTCTCTACATACCGCGGCTACATGTGTTACGCTAAGAAAGTGTGCACGCAATAAGCCTTAAATTTATACTCGTTATATTTTTCCTAACTCCTAGCGCACCCGCAGTGTACGGGACGTTCGTAGTATGGATAGTATTCCAAGGTCGAACACAAAGACTAAGGTGAGATTGATTCGGTTTATGATTGAGTTTAGTGAAAATCTAGGTTAAGAAAAGAGAGAAATAAAGAAATGAAAATCTCAATTGTTTTTGGTTGGTTTTTAGTGATCAATCAAAGATCACAATTCATGCAAAGTAAACAATCAACTAAACTATAAATCAACACAAATAAATAAGCTAAACAAGATATGGATCAAAGAAAGAAAAGACGGATTCTAGGGGTTGGAAGTTCCGGTTATGGCATAGGACTCAAGCTATCTATTCATTCCTTGGATTAACTGTGTTGGGGTTAAGTGCTTCTAGATTGGGATCAATCACCGGGTAGGTCTCATGATCCACTAGTCCATTCCCTAGATCTCATCACCGGGTAAGTCTCTAAGAACCTAAGGGACGGAATTCTACACAAACCGGATCGTTACCTAAAGATCTTATCCTATCCTTACCGGGTAAGTCTTGGAAAGGGAAGTCCTAAACAACTATCCTAGCACACTTAATCCAAATGGCGGCTTATTAGGCTCACCACTACCTAAGGTTTGTTATCTTTGGAATCTAAGAGTAAGGATTACCGGGTAAGTCTCTCCTAATGCTTAGTTGCTAACACTAGGTAACCCTAGGATAGATTTAACTCAACAAACACTTAGGATTTCAACATTCTAACAATCTAAGACAAGATCCATCGAACCAAGGAAAATCACGGTTTGTTCTACCTAAACCACTGCCGTGGTTATGCAAGAACTACCCGTGATTTCTAACAGCAGCTACGTTCATGCACACAAGTCATCCAAAGATAAATCTAATCCGTCCTATCATAGCCCTAGCCATAACCATCCTTTCCTTACCCTAGAACCACATCTATTTAGCCTACAACGTTCATAATAGAAATCGAAACAAACAAACATAAAATCATGACATCCATTTGCAAGATGATGAAGGAAGAGAGATGAACAAGTGAACTAAAACAAAACCAAGCTGTAAATAGAATTAGAGTAACTCACAATACTTCCAAAAGAAGGTTCAATTGGTTGATACAACTCTAGAAATAGAATCCGGAATTCTTCACTACAAAAACTATCAAGGTGTGGTAATGGTGTTTGTTCTTCTTCTCCTCTTCAATGGAGCTCTTCTTCTTCCTCTTTGACACTTTCCTTCCTAGAAAGACTTCTTGTTGAGAGAATATTTTTGTTAGAGGATAATGGATAATGGAAAGCTGCTCCAAGATGCCTTTCTCAGCCAATGAAGGACCACTTTTATAACAAATTTTGCATGAGCTGGCCATGAGAGTCGTGGCACAGCTGTCACAAGAATTTGGCAAAATCCACGGGTGATTCCACGGCCGTGGAGTGTCAGAGAACCGTGATTTGCTCCAGAAACTTCGCTTTGGATCATTAAGCTGTGATTTGGTGCATGGCTTGTGTTGGCAAGGCTCCATGAGTCCTCCTTAGCCTTTAGCTTGTGTCCTAATGAGTCCGAGGGTGTGTCATCTAGATGAACGATCCTTAAACACATCGTTTTAGCTCCTAAATCTCCCGAAATACCTACAAAGCAACGCACAAGTCCGTGTAGACGTCTATCTCGACAAAGTACGTGAATTGAGTGCAAAACGTCGTGAACTAGTGCTAAACTATGCATGAATGAGTGAGAAATCTATCTAAATGATTACTTAAAACTAAGTCATAAATCGTGTTATCAAAATACCCCATACTTAAGGTTTGCTCGTCCCCGAGCAAATTCCCAACTATAGACTAAGAGATGACATGATTTATGCATGCAGAAAAATGGCAAAATCTTTTTGGGTTTGTGCTTCTATTGTTGAATCACCTTCAAAGTCATGTTTCATGGCAAAGGATAAGCAATCATGCATCAAACAAATGAAAACATGGAAAGACAATTGTACTTAACTCAAAAGTATGCATGAAATGTAAAGATGAAGAAGTCAAGAAGATCAAGGGTACATCCAATCTAAATCACTAAGTCTTACAAACATGCAAATAGGTCATAAGGTCTTGTGAAATAAAAGGGCCAAGAAATGTAGTGATTGGGTGGGGATTTCTAGGTTATGTGATGCTAATCCGGGAACGGAACTAACTCCACAATCTTGTCCTCGATCAACTTCCCTCAAGTGTATATTTTTCTCTATCTTTTCTTTCTTTTCTTTTTCTTTTTCTTGTTTTTGAGACAATGGCATTGGTGTACAAAAGCCGAAACTTTGGTGATTAGCCGTCTTCGGGCTTTTTCTTAGTTTTCGAGGTGCATCCACACCGGGCACACATACCAAAACTCGTTAGGACTATTGGTTTATTTGACTTTGGCAAGGCACCAACACCCGATTATGTGAAGTGTACCGAGTTACTTGTCATTTAAGCCAACGTCCCCAAGCCTATATTTTTGGCTACACTTTCACAACAAATTCAGCATTTTATGCATGATATTCTTTCTTTAACATCTTCACCCCACACTTGCTTTTTATACACATCAACACACTAACATGCTCATATTCCCGGATGGGTTAAAGGAGGTCAAATTTATCTCAATTGAGGTGCTTAAACAATTATGATCAAGATGAGAAGTAGAGAAGATGAATTGCCTCATTCATTCCTAGATGGTATGCAAGAACTATCATGTAATTTCGATCTTCAATACTCAATCATTTCTAGGCAAACATCATGATCACAAATCATTCATAGAATTTCAAGAGAAGTAATTCAAGTCCACATATGCGTTCATCAATCCTAACACATGAGGCCATCCATAGCCAATTCACAAGACAAGATTCATCATTAGGATCATATCCAAGACTAGAAAGCACAAATTTTTTTTAAATTTTCTGATTTTTATGGTATTTTCGATTTAAGTATGTACAATGCCAGACATGTGAAGATTTTAAACTATCCTAGATGCTCATCATGCAAAGGATCATGCAAACCCCACCCCATACTTAGAAACACATTGTCCCCAATGTGTAAATGAAGTAAAGAAGAGTGAAAGAGGGTTCTCACAATGTAAAAGTGGTTTGCTACGGTATTTGGGATTTCTCAAGTGAATCGATGTTGGATGATCCTATCAACCATGGTAGAGAGCTCTAAGCATCCATCAAAGCTTCGGGACCCGCGCTAGGCACCGCTAGCCGTCCAAGTTCCGCGTCCGCTCCACCCATAATTGATGAGGGGTTCATCATCATCATTCCTATGTCAAGCAAGGCTTCCAATGCCACTAATGTTCTAGCACACACACAAAGTAGACAAAACACACACAAAGATAGAAAAATCTAAAAACGAAAACAAAACGAAAAAAGGAAAAATGTTACCAATGGGTTGCCTCCCACCAAGCGCTTCTTTAAGGTCATTAGCTTGACCAAACTCGGGGGCGTCTATTCAAGGTGAAGTGGGGCAATCATGTCCACCGGAGCTCCCGGAATATACTTCTTCAAGCGGTGCCCATTCACTTTGAAATTCCCACAATGCTCCCCTCCTATCTCAATAGCTCCATGGGGAAAGATCTTCTTCACCACATATGGCCCGGTCCATCTTGATTTGAGCTTTCCGGGAAAGAGCCTTAGTCTTGAGTTGAAGAGAAGGACAAGATCTCCTTCACTCAACTCCTTGGGGATGATCCTCTTGTCATGCCATCTTTTGGTTCTCTCCTTGTAGATCCGGGCATTCTCATAAGCTTCCAACCGGATCTCCTCAAGGGCGTTTATATCAAGCAACCTCTTCTCTCCCGCCTCTTTGAGGTCAAAATTTAGCCACTTAATTGCCCAATAAGCTCTATGCTCCATTTCCACCGGAAGATGGCAAGACTTTCCATAGACCAACTTGTAAGGAGTGGTTCCAATTGGTGTCTTGAAGGCGGTCCTATATGCCCATAATGCGTTATTGAGCTTCATAGCCCAATCCTTTCTAGTCCTAGACACCGTCTTCTCAAGGATGGCCTTGATCTCCCGGTTGGAGATCTCCACTTGGCCACTAGTTTGGGGATGGTAAGGTGTTGCCACCTTATGAGTCACCCCATACTTGGCCAAAAGCGCCCCAAAATTCCTATTGGTGAAGTGCTTTCCTCCATCACTAATGATCACCCTTGGTGTTCCAAACCTAGGGAAGATCACCCGGTTGAAGAACCGCACCACCACCTTGGCATCATTTGTAGGAGAGGCGATTGCCTCCACCCATCTTGACACATAGTCTACCGCCAATAGGATGTAGAGATTGCCACATGAAGAAGGGAATGGTCCCATGAAGTCCACACCCCACACATCAAATATTTCGACTTCTTGGATGTTGTTCAAGGGCATCTCATTCCTCCTTGAGATGTTGCCCGTCCTTTGGCAAGCATCACATGCCGCTACAAAACCTTGCACATCTCTAAACAAGTTAGGCCAATAAAAACCGGATTGTAATACCTTTGCACACGTTTTGTGTGAGCTAGCATGGCCTCCACATGGTAAGGAGTGACAATGCCGGATCACACTTTCTACTTCATCTTCCGGTATGCATCTTCTAAACATTCCATCCGGCCCTCTCTTGAATAGAAGTGGTTCACTCCAATAGTAGTGCCTCACATCGTTGAAGAACTTCTTCCTTTGTGCATATGTTAATCCGGGAGGCACTTCCTCACACACTAAGTAGTTCATGATGTCGGCAAACCATGGCTCACTTCCTCTAGACACTTGGAACAAGCATTCCTCCACCATTTGTAATTGCTCATCCCAGAATGAGTCATCAATTGGGATGTCATCTCTTTCAAGCTCTAATGGTGGGAGTCTACTAAGATGATCCGCCACCGAGTTCTCGGATCCCTTCTTGTCCCGTATTTCTAAATCAAATTCTTGTAGAAGAAGGATCCACCGAATCAACCTAGGCTTGGCATCCTTCTTGGTAAGTAGATAACGGATTGCAGCATGATCCGTATAAACTATGACCTTCGCTCCAACAAGATATGAGCGGAACTTCTCAAATGCATACACCACCGCTAACAACTCTTTCTCGGTGGTAGCATAATTGAGTTGGGCATCATCTAGCGTCTTGCTAGCATAATAAATGGCATGAGTGCGCCCATCTTTCCTTTTTCCCAAAACAGCCCCTACGGCTACATCGCTTGCATCACACATGATCTCAAATGGTAGACTCCAATCCGGAGGTTGCATGATAGGTGCGGAGATCAAGGCGTTCTTCAACCTACAAAAAGCCTCAAGACAATCTTTGGAAAAGACAAAATCAACATCTTTCATTAGTAGGTTAGTGAGAGGCTTAGAAATTTTAGAGAAGTCTTGAATAAACCTCCAGTAAAAACCGGCATGCCCTAAGAAACTCCTTACCCCCTTCACCGAGGTAGGTGGCGGCAACTTCTCTATCGTTTCAATCTTGGCCCTATCAACCTCAATGCCGCGGTTAGACACCAAGTGTTCTAACACAATTCCTTCACTTACCATGAAGTGGGATTTTTCCCATTTGAAGACAAGATTTGTCTCCTCACATCTTTGCAATACTAATGACAAGTTAGCCAAGCAATTATCAAAGGAAGAACCATAAACAGAGAAATCATCCATAAACACTTCCATGATATTTTCTATGTATTCCGAAAAGATAGCCATCATACACCTTTGGAAGGTGGCGGGTGCATTACACAACCCAAATGGCATTCTCCTATATGCAAAAGTACCCCATGGACATGTAAAGGTTGTTTTCTCTTGGTCATCGGGGTGGATAGGGATTTGGAAGAATCCACTATAGCCATCTAGATAGCAAAAATGAGAGTGTTGAGCTAACCTCTCTAGCATTTGGTCAATGAAGGGGAGAGGGAAGTGATCTTTCCTAGAGGCCATGTTCAACTTCCTATAATCGATGCACATTCTCCACCCCGTAACCGTCCGAGTCGGGATTAGTTCATTGTTCTCATTAGTCACTACGGTCATCCCACCCTTCTTAGGAACTACATGAACTGGACTAACCCACTTACTATCCGAGATAGGGTAGATAATTCCCGCATCTAGCAACTTAATGATTTCCTTTTTGACTACCTCTTTCATTATAGGATTCAATCTCCTTTGATGTTCAATAGAGGGTTTATGATTATCTTCCATCATTATCTTATGCATGCACAAAGAAGATTTTATGCCAACCAAATCATCAATAGTATAACCAATGGCTTTCCTATGCAATCTTAGTTCATGCAACAACTTAGCAAGTTCATCATTACTTAAGCATGCATTAACAATCACAGGATATGTAGAGTTTTCACCAAGAAATGCATACTTCAAATGAGAGGGGAGGGGTTTAAGTTCAAGTGAAGGAGGACCTTTATCGGTTGAAGACGATCCAAATAAGGTTGGATGAGATGAGTCCAAAGCAAATGAAGGCTCTCCATGGTTCCTAGAAGCTTGATCATCATCAAGAGCTGATCCAGGGAAAATCACGGCTGGAACCACGGTTTGCTCAACTTCCACGGCCGTGGTTCTTGCCAAGCTTGTTTCCCGGAGTTGTCCAGAGAGTTTGACGGCCGTGGAACATGAATCTCGACCGTGGAACTTGCAGCTGTTCAAGACCTCTTCGTGGCCTTCAAATCCAACTCTTGGCTCCTCTTCCAAGGCTTCCAAGGCCTTGATCTCTTCATTGCAAGCCTCCTCAACACCTTCTTCCATCATACTTAAGGTAAGAACCTTCTCCAAGGTGTTGAAGACATCCTCATCGAGGGCTGGCCCTTTCGTCATTGTGGACAACTTGAACTTGATGTTCTCTTCTCCAATGTTGAAGGAGAGAGTCCCATTCTTGCAATCCACTAGGCATCCGGAAGTGGCGAGGAAGGGCCTTCCTAAGATGATGGGAACCGGATAGTCCGCCGGAATGTCCAAGACTACAAAATCAATTGGCACATAGAATCCTCCTAGTTGCACCGGGATGTCCTCTAAGATCCCAACCGGATGAGTGATAGAACGGTCCGCCATATAGAGGGTCATCTTGACCGGTTTTGGCTCTCCTAGCCCCACTTTGTTGCAAAGTGCAAGCGGTATGATGCTTACACTCGCTCCAAGATCACAAAGGACCTCGTACTTCACATCTCCCACTCCAATTGGGACACAAAAAGAGCCCGGATCCCTTAGCTTGGGAGGCATCTCCTCCTTCATTGTTTGGATCAATTCCGAGGATCTCTTGGTCATTCTTATCTCCCCATACTCCTCCAACTTCCTTTTGTTGGCGAGTATTTCTTTCAAAAACTTGCCATATGCCGGCATTCCTAAAATGGCATCCATGAACGGAATGTTAATATGTAATTTGGACATTAGTTCAAGGAACTTACCAAAGTGATTGTCCAAACGAGCTCTTGCTCTTGATTGTGGGAACGGTAGTGGTGGCTTGTATGGAGGCGGTGCCACATAGGTTGGCTCTACATCCTTGCTCTTGCCTCCATCTTCTTGCAACTTTCCCTCTTCTACCACTACTTGCTTTCCCTTAGCATTGTCCTTGGGCAAATGATCTTTCACACACAACCCACTCCTTGTTGTGATAGCCAATACTTGGCCTCTTGGGTTGTCTTCGGTTCTTCCGGGAAGCTTTCCCGGGTCTCTATGGGCTTCACCCGCCTTTTGGAACACTTGTGCTTCCAAAACCTTTTGAGCCTTAGAAATTGAAGTCACCGTGCTCTCAAGACCACTCAACCTTCCAAGCAATTGCTCAAACATCAATTCGGTCCTATCCTTTGGAGGTTGAGTGAATCCGGGTGGAGGTTCTTGTGAAGCTCTTGGTGGTGGAGTCGTGCTTGTGGAAGCGGGAGGGTTCAAGGCTCCATCCGGGTTAGAGTAAGAGAACCCGGGGTGGTTGTGGTTGGGCCGGTAATTGTTGAATTGCCGGTTGTTGTTGAAGTTCCTTGGGCCTTGATAATTGTTAAAGTTGTCCCTTCCCATATAATTCACATCCTCCTCCTTGGAAGACAAGTTGGCTTGTGGAAGCACTTGAGGAGTTGCTTGGTTCTTCAAAGTTGTAGCACACAACTCCCTTAAGGACTTCAACTCATTGTTGATGGCGTCAAGCTTGAAATTGCTCATGGTGACCTCACTCACCTCATATGCTCCCGCCTTTCTCCCTTCACTCTTCCTATGGGAGTATTTCTCAATCACTAGGGCTTGCTTCTCCACAAACTCCCACGCTTCATCTACATGCTTCTCCATAAAAGTCCCACCGGAAAGAGATTGGAGCTTGAATTGGCTATCTTCATCAAGTCCCTTGAAGTAGATCTCCAGTAGCTCAATTTTCGGTATCCCATGGTGTGGACAATCTAGGAGAAGGTCTTTGAATCTCTCCCAAGACTTGAACAAACTCTCTCTATCCTTCATCACGAAGGCATTGATCTTCCCTCTTAATTCGGTAGTCTTGGAAGGTGGGAAGAACTTAGTCAAAAACTCGGTTGTCATCTCCTCCCAAGTACCAACTCGCCCTTGTGGAATAGATTGATACCAAGCCAAGGCTTTATCCTTGAGAGAGAAGGAGAAAACCCTTAGCTTATGGTTGTTGCTCTCCAATCTTGGCGGTCTAAGAGTCTCCATCAAGATCTCATAATTCATCAAGTGTTGATGAGGAGACTCTCCTTCCATCCCTCCAAATTGATTATGCCGGATCATTTGTAGGACTTGAGGGCGGAGCTCATAGTTGTGGGTAGCGGGATCTCCTAAGTTCACACCCGGACGGTGTGCTCTTTGTGCCGTATCCATACGTCTCCCTAGGGTTTGTGGCTCTTCAATGGCAATGGGCTCGACCCTAACATTAACCGCCGGCTGCGGTTGTATCACCGGTGGTGGAGGTTGTTGACGATTAAGCTCTCCTTGAACAAGGGCTTGCCTAATCTCATCAATCTCCCTCCTAGTTGCCTCTTGCCTCTCATTGGCAAGTCTCCTTTCTTCCTCCAAGAGCTCATCTCTTAGCCTAATTTGATCTAAAGCCTCATCCAATTCAGCTTGGAGGTTTCTTCCGGCCATCTCCTTCTCTTTTCGAATGCTCTTTGATCTTGATCTAAGGGTTTTCTCCGGTTCGGGATCGAATGGAGCTAAATCCTTTCCACGAGATCTTCGCATAAACCTAAAGAGTAAGAAATGTCCTGAAAAGCAAAGACACACACCAAAGAGAGATCAAAAGCAACAAGAAAGATCTACCCTAATAACAATCACAAAATAGACTCAATCTAGACCTAGTCCCCGGCAACGGCGCCAAAAACTTGTTACGCTAAGAAAGTGTGCACGCAATAAGCCTTAAATTTATACTCGTTATATTTTTCCTAACTCCTAGCGCACCCGCAGTGTACGGGACGTTCGTAGTATGGATAGTATTCCGAGGTCGAACACAAAGACTAAGGTGAGATTGATTCGGTTTATGATTGAGTTTAGTGAAAATCTAGGTTAAGAAAAGAGAGAAATAAAGAAATGAAAATCTCAATTGTTTTTGGTTGGTTTTTAGTGATCAATCAAAGATCACAATTCATGCAAAGTAAACAATCAACTAAACTATAAATCAACACAAATAAACAAGCTAAACAAGATATGGATCAAAGAAAGAAAAGACGGATTCTAGGGGTTGGAAGTTCCGGTTATGGCATAGGACTCAAGCTATCTATTCATTCCTTGGATTAACTGTGTTGGGGTTAAGTGCTTCTAGATTGGGATCAATCACCGGGTAGGTCTCATGATCCACTAGTCCATTCCCTAGATCTCATCACCGGGTAAGTCTCTAAGAACCTAAGGGACGGAATTCTACACAAACCGGATCGTTAACTAGAGATCTTATCCTATCCTTACCGGGTAAGTCTTGGAAAGGGAAGTCCTAAACAACTATCCTAGCACACTTAATCCAAATGGCGGCTTATTAGGCTCACCACTACCTAAGGTTTGTTATCTTTGGAATCTAAGAGTAAGGATTACCGGGTAAGTCTCTCCTAACGCTTAGTTGCTAACACTAGGTAACCCTAGGATAGATTTAACTCAACAAACACTTAGGATTTCAACATTCTAACAATCTAAGACAAGATCCATCGAACCAGGGAAAATCACGGTTTGTTCTACCTAAACCACGGCCGTGGTTAGGCAAGAACTACCCGTGATTTCTAACAGCAGCTACGTTCATGCACACAAGTCATCCAAAGATAAATCTAAGTCCGTCCTATCATAGCCCTAGCCATAACCATCCTTTCCTTACCCTAGAACCACATCTATTTAGCCTACAACGTTCATAATAGAAATCGAAACAAACAAACATAAAATCATGACATCCATTTGCAAGATGATGAAGGAAGATAGATGAACAAGTGAACTAAAACAAAACCAAGCTGTAAATAGAATTAGAGTAACTCACAATCCTTCCAAAAGAAGGTTCAATTGGTTCATACAACTCTAGAAATAAAATCCGGAATTCTTCACTACAAAAACTATCAAGGTGTGGTAATGGTGTGTGTTCTTCTTCTCCTCTTCAATGGAGCTCTTCTTCTTCCTCTTTGACACTTTCCTTCCTAGAAAGACTTCTTGTTGAGAGAATATTTTTGTTAGAGGATAATGGATAATGGAGAGCTGCTCCAAGATGCCTTTCTCAGCCAATGAAGGACCACTTTTATAACAAATTTTGCATGAGCTGGCCATGAGAGTCGTGGCACAGCTGTCACAAGAATCTGGCAAAATCCACGGGTGATTCCACGGCCGTGGAGTGTCAAAGAACCGTGATTTGCTCCAGAAACTTCGCTTTGGATCATTAAGCTGTGATTTGGTGCATGGCTTGTGTTGGCAAGGCTCCATGAGTCCTCCTTAGCCTTTAGCTTGTGTCCTAATGAGTCCGAGGGTGTGTCATCTAGATGAACGATCCTTAAACGCATCGTTTTAGCTCCTAAATCTCCCGAAATACCTACAAAGCAACGCACAAGTCCGTGTAGACGTCTATCTCGACAAAGTACGTGAATTGAGTGCAAAACGTCGTGAACTAGTACTAAACTATGCATGAATGAGTGAGAAATCTATCTAAATGATTACTTAAAACTAAGTCATAAATCGTGTTATCAACATGCATAGAGTTGAGGAGGCTATCAGGCCTGGAGGACCCGCACCAGCACCGCCAGTTCCTGCGAGATCAGCTGAGGTTTCGCAAAGAGTTACACATATCATTGCCCCGCCTGCTAGAGTTGTTGAGGTTGTTAGAGCGCCGGTTGAGGTGAGAAAGCCGAAGCCCAACAGTTGGTTGAAGGCTTTTGACCAGCTGAAGGTTCCTTGTTTCATGGAGAAGACTGGATTGGAGGTGGAGTAGTGGTTAAGACAGTTGGATTCTGCTATGGAGGCTATCAGTTGCCTAGAGGGATGTCGGGTCAACATAGCACAAACGCTGCTGAAGGATCATGCTCATTCCTGGTGGAGGACCATGCACAGTAAGGTCACCTGCTATGAGCATATGAAGACGGTGATCAAGGATCGCTACTGCCCTGCAGCTATGAGGAGGGATTGTCTTCAGGATTTTCTAGAAGCTGGATTCGAGGATTTGCCTATTGATGAGATCATCAACAAGTTTCAAGAAGATCTATCTTTGCTGGGTCCGTATGCACCAACTGAGGATCAACATGTTTACTTGTTCTCTCGGAGATTGGGAGAGTCGACATGCTCTTATCTTATTGGTTTCCATTGTGATTCTTTGACGGACTATTAAGATAGAACTTCTGCTAATGAGAGAGACCAACCGGGTCAGAGGAGAGCTTCTCAAACAGGGGGTCCTGAGAAGAGGCAGAGCATTGGATCAGCTAGTGCTAGAGCTAGAACATCGGGCTTTGGGCGTAGTCAAACGCCGGGACATTTTGGTTTTCAGCAGTCTGTACAGAGTTCCAACAGAGGACGGTAGTGCTTTAACTACAGAGGTGTCGGACACATGAGAGCTGATTGTAAGAAGACTGTTGTGACTTGCTTCTTTTGTGGAAAGCCAGGACACAAGGTTGTGCTTTGCCGTCAGGACAAGACGCCATCTCAGCAGGGATCTTCACCTACTAGCGTTGTACAAAGACCTCAGTACCACCAGCAGCAACAGAGAGTTCCTAGTTCTACCGCTCCTTAGGGTTCCACTCCGGGTCAGGCCAGAGGATGAGGAGGTACTTCTGACACCAGATGTGCTTCAGCTAGAATCTATGAGCTGAATAGTGCAGTGGAGCCGACCGCTCCAGCGACCACAGGTACCATTCATATTAATGGTTTTCCTGTCAGAGTTCTTTTCGATACCGGTGCTACACATTCCTTTATATCTAATGCATGTGTACATAGATTGGCGTTACTTACCGTAGAGGGTATACCCTTCTTCATAGGATTACCTGACATGGGTAAGATCAGAGATACCCGAGAGGTTTGCGATTGCCCTATTAGATTGGGAGGTCGCGATTGGTCAACTGACTTCTTCGTCATATACTTAGTACATGAATAAGTTATTTTGGGCATGGATTGGAGGGATCGATATCGAGCAGTTTTTGACATCGGCAAGAGGACAGTGACCGTAACTACAGATGCAGGCTATGTTGAGATCTTCAGAGGATGGGATCTAGGGAAGACTGGTACATTCATCAGTGTAGTCCGAGCTGCGAGACTTATCAGACAGGGTTACGAAGATTTTTGGTGCTATGCCATGAAGGATAGTAGGAGCCCAACTTTGGAGGAGATTCCAGTAGCTAACGAGTTTTCAGATGTTTTCGGAGAGCCATCAGTTTTACTTCCACAAAGGAGTGTAGACTTTGACATTGATTTAGAGCCCGATACGAGACCGATCTCTAAGGCTCCTTACCGTATGGTGCCTATCGAGATGCTAGAGTTAAAGAAGCAGCTCGTGGAGTTAACAAAGAGGGGCTTCATCCACCCTTGTGTATCTCCTTGGGACGCACCAGTACTCTTCGTCAGGAAGAAAGACGGGTCAATGAGGTTATGTATTGACTACCGAGAGCTTAACAAGGTGACGATCAAGAATAAGTACCCATTGCCCCGTATCGACGAACTTTTGGATCAGCTGCATGGAGCTTCAGTGTTTTCACGAATCGATATGAGATCTGGATATCACCAACTGAGGGTGAGAGAGCAGGACATAGCCAAGACGGCATTTCGGACCAGATATGGACACTACGAGTTTGTAGTGATGCTATTCGGGCTTACGAATGCGCCCACAGTTTTTATGGAGTTGATGAACAACATCTTCATCGACTTCCTAGACCAATTTGTAGTTGTCTTCATAGAAGACATTCTGGTGTACTCTCGCAATAGAGAGGAGCATGTAGGCCACTTAAGGATCGTACTCCAAGTCCTTTAGGATAGAGAGCTTTATGCTAAGCTCTCTAAGTGTGAGTTTTGGATGTCCGAGGTAGCATTCCTTGGTCACATCGTTTCAGCTAAAGGGATCAAGGTAGATCCGGCGAAGATCGAATCAGTAGCATCATGGCCGCCTCCTAAGAATGTCAAGGAAGTACACAACTTCTTAGGATTGGCAGGATACTACCGTCTCTTTGTTGAGGGCTTTTCTGTTTTTGCCCGACCGCTCACTTCCTTGCTGAAGAAGTCTTTGAGGTTCGTATGGTTTGAGCCGTGCCTGCAGAGCTTTAAGGAGTTGAAGAAGAGGTTGACCTCTTCTCCTATCTTAGCTCAGTGAGAGGGCATTGAGGATTTTGTGGTTTACAGTGATGCATCCAAGCTAGACTTGGGATGTGTTCTGATGTAGAGGGGTAAGGTGATTGCTTACGCGTCTAGACAACTGAAGACGTATGAGGAGAGTTACCCTACCCATGATCTGAAGTTGGTTGTTGTGGTTCACGCCTTGAATATTTGGAGGCATTATTTGTATGGAGCTACGTGTCAAATATTCACAGACCATAAGAGTTTGAAATACATCTTCACTCAGCGGGAGTTGAATAACCGCCAGAACAGATGACTGAAGTTGATCAAGGATTTTGATCTTGAGATCTTATACCACCCGGGGAAGGCTAATGTGGTAGGTGATGCCCTTAGTAGGAAGACTCCCCGGGAGATGGCGATCGATAGGCTTACAACTCAACCACAATTACAACGAGACCTTGCATGGATAGAGATGGATATCTGATAGGTGATGGAATCACTATCATTTAGGATAGTTTTTAGAGTCTTTTTATTGCATTTGTGTCGGTTTATGCTACTAACTCCTTGGTCCAGAAGAAGAAGACTAAAAGAAGCTAAGGAAGGAGTTATAAGCACTTAGGAGTGAAGTTCGATCACGAAGCAAAGCTTCTGTTGTCTCACCGCCCCAGCAGAGTCTTGCCACCGCCCCTGCGGGTGACGCCTTACACCAAAGCGTCCCTTGCGCCTTCACCACCGCCAGCCATGAAGTGTGTCACCGCCCTTGCGCCACTCCTTGGCGCCCCTGCGGTGACCTGCCTTGAAGAGACGAAGACCAGCTCCCCTGCGCCTCCCACTGCGCCCCTGCCTACGCCTCAACCTGGGAGCTGGAAGACGAAGAGGCTATGTCACCGCCCCTGCGTTGACATAGGGACGCCCCGGCGGCTTGGCATCAGAAACGTCAGGAAGTCGAAGGGTCAGACGTTTGAAGAGCATTGAAGATCCGCCTCAACGAAATTACCCAGCCGCCCCTGCGGCCATGAAGAAGATCAAGCGTTTTTTCCTTCACCTCCCCTGCGGACCTGAAGGCTGCCCCTGCGGTTTAACGCCAGAAGCTTTACTCCGGCTGTTTACACCACCTTTATGGCATTAAAGGTGGCTGTTTTAGGCCCGCCATTTACTCCTATTTAGTGTCTTTTGTAGTATAAATAGTCCTTGGTTGATGGCTAGAATCATCCATCTTGTTATCCAATAAATTATCCACTTAGATTATCTTGCTACCTTCGTAATGAGTTGCTAACTCCCTTGCTACATTGGGTTGGTTTGAAGCTGCGTTGTTACTTTGGTTGTAAGTTATTTTTAATATAAGTTTTCATTCAGTAATACTTTGTGTTTCCTTGATCTCCATTGTCTAATTGCATGTTTACTATTGCTTGAGATTGATCACCTTAGGTTCTAAAGTGCATGCAAACAACTAGGATTAATAGGTTCCGGGTTCGGGTCTTTAATCTAGTAGCAACTTTAAGTAATAACGGGTTGTAATTACTTAAAGAAAAGGAACACAAATATACAGATAAGTTTAACGCTTTTAATCTTCTCTTTATATCCCTTAGTCTTTGTTTGAAAGCTAACTTGTTATTTGTTCTTGTAGGTTTACGGAACACTAACCTGTTAAGTTGTGTTGATGCCGGTTGGCTCAACACATATATATGATCGAGACGGGAGATTACTTGAAGACTTGTAAAAGGAACTCACCAAAGTAGCAATTGTATGCTTAGAATCAACCTAGTGTAGATTCATCCATCATTGTCTTACTTGTCGCATTAATCGTTTTCATAAGTTTTTGTGCGCATCAATTCAACTAAAACCCCCCCTTTTGTTACTTGTCACTATAATCGATAATTGCATCTAAAACACCTTAACTCTCTTGTATTCGACCCTTACTACATCACTATACTTGTTTTTAGTGCTAAGTCGGGATTTACTTTTGATTGGGTATAGACGACCATAGAAATACCTTCGGTCAAATTTTGGCGCCGTTGCCGGGGAGTTTTAGTGTTTTATTGTTATTATTGATTATTGGTTTGAACCATTTTTATGGTTCAAACCCGTGCTACTAATTCCGGCTTTGCTTCATTTGATCCAGAAATTGAGAGGACGCACATCCGGCAACGAAGACAACAACAACTTCAACAAGAGATGGCTGACCGTACTCTTCGTCAACTTACGCAGCCCACCCTGGCTCAAAACCTTCTTGCGGTCACTATACCGGCATTAGGGGAAGGAGTCAACTTTGAGCTCAAGCCGGGCCTCATTCACTTGCTTCCATCCTTCCATGGGCTAAGTGGTGAAGACCCCATCAAGCAGCTTGAGAAGTTCCATACCGTGTGTATGAGCATGAAGCCGGCCAACATTACCGAATAACAAATCAAGATGAGGGCATTCGGCTTCACACTCAAAGATTCCGCGGAAGATTGGTATTACCACCTTCCATCCGGGAGTATCGACACTTGGGAGAACCTTCACAAGGCGTTTTTGGAGAAATACTTTCCAGCTAAGAAGGCCAACAACTTGAAGAAAGCTATAAGCAACATCGAGCAAGAGGCAAATGAAACTCTCTACGAGTACTTCGAAAGGTTTGCACGCCTACGATCCAGTTGTCTTTTTCACGGGTATTCAACTCAAGATCTAGTCTTGTACTTGTACAACGGCTTGCTAGACAATGAAAGGAGGATCGTCGATGCGGCTTGCAGAGGTAATATTCTTAACTCTACTCCTGACCTTGCTTTGGAAAAGATACATGAACTAGCGGAAGGTACTCGGAACTTTGAAAGGACCCCGGCTAAGAAAGGAGTTCATGTTGTGAGTTCCGGGAAGAGCAAGATTTCCACTGAGCTCGCGGAGTTGAAGGAAATGGTGAAGAGACTAACACTTATGGGAACCCCACAACAGCTCAAAGCTTGTGGAGTATGTGCGGACTCATACCATCCAACGGACATGTGTCCACAAGTCCAGGATGATGATGCTGAGGTGAACACAATTGGTTATGGACAATCACAGCAGCAAAAGCCTAGGAACGATCCCTATGCACAAAATTTCATGCCAAGCTGGCGTGACCAACAGAACTTTCGTTGGAGGGATCAACAAAACCAACAACAGCAGCCCCGTCAAGGTAAGTATCACTCAACTGAAGATATGTTGCAGGTTTTGACTAAACACTTTGCTACTCATGTCCAAACAACATAATCTAGCATCAAGAACCTTGAGCAACTGGTTAGTCAAATGGCGGAAGCCATTTCAAGGACCTAATCAAGACTTTCTGGAGGATTGCCTTCCCAGACGTTTATAAACCCCAAGGAGAATGTTAGTGCCCTAACATTAAGGAGTGGGAAGCAAATCCAACAAAAACCAGCAAAAGAATCACAAAGCAAACCTTTTGTCGATTTTACCGCACCCACAGCCGCCCCTGCGGCTGCAACTGCGCCCAGCACAGAGCAGACGATGCCCCTGCGGCTGGATTCCCCGCCCCAGCGGTGACAACCCCTGAGCTGCCCCTGCACTTACAAGATGACGCCACTGCGGAAAACACAACAGAAGGCTCTGATGAAAGGGATACTTACGTCCGGCCTAACTTTCCGCCACTGTACTCTGAGAAACCACCAACTCCTTTTCCTGAGGCTTTGAAGGAGAGAAGAATCATTAAGGACTAGGACCTCTTTGAGACTTTCTCCAAATGCAAGGTAAACATTCCCCTCCTTAAGTTGGTGAAAAATATTCCTAAGTATGCTCGTTTTTTGAAGGAACTTTGCACTATCAAGAGGAATCAGAAGCTAAAGGGGAAACAAAATGTGCAAGTAAGTGAGCATGTGTCGGCAGTTTTCCAACGACGAATGCCCAAGAAATGCAGCGATCCGGGCATGGTAAGCATTCCTTGTGTTATAGGGGAAACCCGCTTTGACAAAGCAATGCTTGATCTCTGTGCTTCTATCAATGTTTTACCATATTCAATTTACAAATCACTTGGCCTTGGGCCATTAATGGAAACTAGGATTGTAGTACAACTTGCTGATAGATCTAATGTGTACCCGAAAGGGATAATTGAAGATGTGTTAGTAATGGTAGACAATCTAATATTTCCTGCTGATTTCTTTGTAATGGATATGGAAAATGATTCACATGCTGCACCCATTCTGTTAGGTAGGCCATTTCTGAAAACGGCTAGGACTAAAATTGATTATGTTAGTGGCAAATTTACCATGGAGTTTGATGGAGAAGTAATGGAATTTGACATCTATGATGCAATGAGATTTCCTAGTGATGATCATTCTTTATGTGCTATTGACATTGTTGAACCTTTTGTGCAAGATGTTTTTGATAACTCTGACGTTGATGAATTGAGAAACGTGATTGAGCATGACATTGATGGTTTCAAATCAGATTATGTATTAACATCCAGCATGAAAGAAGTCCTAGCCCAATTAGATGGGCATAAAAGGCTACCTATCTCCAATTTAGCCATTGAGCTTTACTAACCCCAAGCGAGAAGCTTGTTCTGTCCATAGTTCAGGAACCTGAAATAGAATTGAAGGACCTTCCATCACACCTCAAGTACGTCTTCATTGGAGAACACAATACCTTGCCGGTAATCATCTCCAACAAGTTGAGTACCGGTCAAGAAGACAAGTTGGTGAAGGTACTAAAAGAGCACAAGATGACCCTTCGATGGACCATTGTGGACATTAAATGGATAAGCCCTTCAACTTGCATGCATAGGATTCTACTTGAGGACGAAGCCAAACCCTCTAGGCAACCTCAAAGGAGGTTGAACCCGCCAATGATGGATGTGGTAAAAAAGGAAGTGTTGAAGCTCCTCCAAGCGGATATGATCTTTCCTATATCGGATAGCACTTGGGTTAGCCCAAACCAAGTAGTTCCAAAGAAGGGAGGCATTACCATGGTGGAAAATCAACATGGAGAGATGCTTCCAAGCAAAACACAAACCGGATGGAGAGTTTGCATTGACTACCGCAAGCTCAATAAGGTAACACGAAAAGACCATTTCCCATTACCTTTTATTGATCAAATGTTGGAACGTCTTGCAGGTCATCAGTACTACTGTTTCCTGGATGGATATTCAGGCTATTTCCAAATAGCCATCGCACCAGAAGATCAAGAGAAGACGACGTTCACTTGCCCATTTGGCACTTTTGCATACCGCAGAATGCCATTTGGACTTTGCAACACACCCGGCACTTTCCAACGGTGCATGATAAGTATTTTCTCCGAATACATAGAAAATTTCATTGAAGTCTTCATGGATGATTTTACCGTCCATGGAGATAGTTTTGACGCATGTTTAGGACATTTGAAACTTGTTCTTGAAAAATGTGTTGAAACCAATTTGGTTCTTAATTCGAAAAAATGTCATTTCATGGTCGAACAAGGAATTGTGCTAGGACATGGAATATCCTCAAAAGGGATAGAGGTAGATAGGGAAAAGGTTGATGTAATTCAAAATTTACCTTATCCTACTAATGTTCGGAAAATCCGATCTTTTCTTGGTCATGTAGGTTTCTACCGACGTTTCATCAAAGATTTTTCAAAGATCTCGGCACCCCTATGTGAATTGCTCAAGAAAGACGTCACCTTCATAGTGGATGAGGATTGTAAGAAAGCTTTCGACACTTTGAACGCATGTCTTACCACCGCACCAATCATCCGTTCCCCGGATTGGGAAAAACCTTTTGAAATCATATGTGACGCCAGTGACTACGCCGTTGGAGCTGTCTTAGGACAAAAAGACGGACGGGCCTTCCATGTAATCCATTATGCGTCTATGACACTCAATGGAGCACAAAGGAATTACTCTACCACCGAGAAGGAAATGTTGGCGGTGGTTTTTGCCCTTGAGAAATTCCGGCAGTACCTACTTGGGGTAAAGGTAATTATCTTCACTGACCATGCAGCTTTTAGGTACCTCATGGCAAAGAAGGAGGCAAAGCCACGATTGATCCTATGGGTGCTCCTTCTAAGTGAGTTTAATCTAGAGATAAGGGACAAGAAGGGGGCTGAGAACCTGGTGGCCGATCATTTGAGCAGACTAGTGCAAGAGAAGGAGGATCCAGGAAAAGGAAGAGAGATAGCCAGAAGTTTTCCAGACGATACATTTTACACAACTCTCTGTTGTGTAACCGCCCCTGCGCCTCACACCAGCCGCCCCTGCGGCTCAGTCTAGGCGCCCCTACGGAATTGTCGACAGAGGTTTGTCTTCAACTCCAATCTTTTAAGTCTTGGTTTGCTGACATTGTGAACTTCATTGTCAGGAAGGAGTATCCTCCAGACTTCACCAAGGCACAACGAGAGAAGGTAAAGGCTGAAGCTCGACACTACGTTTGGGACGATCCTTACCTTTGGAAGCATTGTAGTGACCAAGTGATCCGACGTTGCATTCCGGACAATGAGGTACAATCTGTCCTAACTTTCTGTCATTCTGAAGCATGTGGGGGGCACTTTGGGGCAAACAAAACTGCAAGAAAAGTTTTGGACGCCGGTTTATTTTGGCCACACATTTTTCGAGACGCTTTTGCGTTTTGCAAAGTGTGTGATAAATGCCAAAGAGTAGGAAATCTTTCAAGGAGACATGAAATGTCCCAATCCTCTCTTATATTTTGTGAAATATTTGACGTTTGGGGAATTGATTTCATGGGGCCGTTTCCTACTTCATTCGGGAACACATATATTTTGCTTGCGGTGGACTATGTTTCCAAGTGGGTGGAAGCAAAGGCTACAAAAACTGATGATTCAAAAGTAGTTGCAGCTTTTCTTAATAAAAATATCTTTGCAAGATTTGGAATTCCAAAAGTCTTAATCAGTGATAGGGGTACCCATTTCTGCAACAAGACGATCACGGCTCTCCTTAAGAAGTACCACGTTCACCAAAGAGCATCAACAGCTTATCATCCACAAACAAACGGCCAAGCCGAGGTGTCAAACCGGGAAATAAAGACCATCCTTGAAAAGACGGTTTCTCCCGGACGGAAGGATTGGAGTGCAAGGCTAAATGACGCCCTATGGGCATATCGGACAGCCTACAAAACTCCTATCGGGATGTCTCCTTTTAGGCTCGTGTTTGGGAAAGCTTGCCACCTACGGGTGGAGCTAGAGCACAAGGCTTGGTGGGCGGTAAAGAAGTGCAACATGAACATAGAGGAAGTGGGAGAATTCCGGAAGCTCCAATTGCAAGAGTTGGAGGAACTGAGGCTAGATGCATATGACCATGCTACCACATACAAAGAAAAGACCAAAGCATGGCATGACCGGAACATTCTCCGGAAGGACTTCAAGGTAGGTAATAAGGTACTTCTCTTTCAATCACGTTTGAAACTCTTTGTAGGTAAGCTACGTTCAAGATGGACAGGGCCGTTTGTAGTAGCCAAAGTATACCATCACGGTGCTGTGGATCTTTATGATCCCCAAACGCACAAGGTGTTCAAGGTAAACGGACAAAGGCTAAAGCTTTACCTTGAAGGAGTCAAGAACGATCCGATTGACGACATGGTGCTGGAGGAAGCACATTCAGAGAAGTAAAGATCTTACGTCGAGCCAATGACGTAAAACAAAGGCGCTTCTCGGGAGGCAACCCGAAGGAATAAGAAGAGGAGCCTTTGTCAAGAAACCGCCCCTGCGGCTTTGTATCCCTGCCCCTGCGGTGACACTCATGCCCAGTGCCGCCCCGGTGCTGGGCCTGCGCCTGCGACAAGCTTGTCACCGCCCCCGCGGTTACACCCATACGCCCCTGTGGCGGCCATTCTTGACACGCATCCTCGGCACCGCCCCCGGCGCTGAGCCTGCTTGACCCCTCTCCCTTGTCACCGCCCCCGCGGCGACATTCTCCCGCCCCTGCGGGTTTACCCAGAAAAGAAAAAAAATTGGATCTCGAAAATGCCTATACCTACCACACACCACCCACCAACCTTTTTCACCAAACACACGAACCCTCCAAACCCTACTCCCTCAAACCACTCTCACGCTCTTGCGCCCCTTTGCTCACCAACCACCTCTTCGACACCCCTGCGCCTCCTCCGACAACCAGCCACCAGACGCGACGCCCCTGCGCCACCCTCTCCTACTACCTCCTTACTCTCTCACATCCCTACAACCTTCATCCTCACCCACTTCGCACATTCCACTCCAGCTAAACCGTCGGCGACGACTACACCACCAAGGAAGTCACTTGAGCGGCCTCAGCAACACCACTTCCATCGCTCCCTAGAAATCTCCTCTGCACTTCTTCCGCCCATGCTCCTGCAAGAACCCGCACCTACGCCTTGCCGCCCCTGCGCCTGCACAGCCGTCCCTGCGGAAATCACACCAGAAAGGTCGTTTTCTTTTCCATGTTTCGACATTTACTAATCTTTTGCTTCAATCATCTTCAAGAATGGAAGCACCAAGGAAATACAAGATGACCGAAGTAGAGAAGGAGCGTTACAGGATTGTGCAGGATCAAGTTGTGTATGCAACTCAATTTTTGCATATTCCTACTTTGGAGAAACTAGGCATGTTGGAGAGCATGCAAGCTTTTTTGGCGAATGCTGGGCTTGGAGACTTCCTACAGAAGAGTGCTCCAACATATCCCGAGCTCAGCAGATAGTTCATCTCCACTTTCACAATGGAGAAGGAAGATCATGTGTGTATCGGCCTCACATTCAAGTTCAACAAGGTGAAATACACACTTGATTTCGCCGATCTACAAGAGGCCTTTGGGGTAACTCTCAACCCCTCTACAAACTGGTAGGATCCAGTCCCGACCCCGGACCTGTGTGAGTTTTGGCAGGCAGCTACAAGGTCAGAATTCCATGCTGGGGGTGAGTACTCCAACAAACTCACTCACCCCAACTTGAGGCTCATCTCCAAGATCCTCATGAGTGTCTTCTGTGGACACAAAGAGGAAAACAAGGTCGCGCTCAAGGACCTCCCATAATCTACTCCTGCCTTCCACAAAGCGAGAAGGTGATGGATTGGCCGTCTCTCTTCCTTGCCGCTTTGAAGCGGATTAGGAGGGACGTGCCAAGGGATATTGTCGGCGGTGGGGTGATCTCCTTGATCGCCTCACAGGTGATGGACCTGTCCGAGTTAAACGACGGGTTGACGGCTCCTCTCTACACTGAGAGGATGCTTAGGAGGTGCAAGCTCCTCCGGCGGGACGGGGAGAACCTATTTTGGATCTCCCTTGCAGATGAGAGCCACCTTACCTACCTCCCTCGGCCTTTACCATTAGGAAGTGAGCTCTCCGAGCTCTACATTCCGACAAATCCTTTTATGCCGAGGAGGCCACTAGTGGCAATTGTGGAGAGGCATGTTGCCAGCTCCAGCCGGGCTCATTAGGAGGAGCACCTGCCCATTCCCGATGAAGACGAGGAGATGCCCACAGCGGCACCAGAGGAGGACCAGGCCCTAGCGAGCCTTCAGGCTCAGATGGCGGCTATGACCACCCAGCACCAGAGCTGGCAGTCCGACTACCAGAAGACTATGCTGGGGCAGTAGCAGAGCTGGCAGACAAGATTTGCCGCCTCCATGTCCTTTCACTTCGACCAGAGGCAGGAGGCTTGGCAGGCAGCCCAACAGCAGCAGTTGGAGGCTCAACAGCTGGCTTGACAGACCAGTTTTAAGACCTTCTTTGGCCGCCGGATGTCAGCTCAGCAGGACCGCATAGATGACATCTACCGCCGGCAGGAGCACTTTTTCCACCATTTTCCTTACCCACCGGAGGAGGGTCTTGGTGGTCCATCCGGACCACCCCACTGAGGGGTAGATTTCTCTTCCCTTCTCCCACATTTATCTTTGCCTCATTTCCACTTTGAGGACAAAGTGTACTTCAAGTATGGGGGAGGGACATATCATTGCTTGTACAGTTCATTGAGTTTTGGATTTGTTTTGTTTTGCATTGTTTTGAATTCAGATTGAAATTCAGTAAAAAAAAGCCATAGAAAATGAAAAGAGGCATAAAAAATCCTTGGATAAAACGAAAACCCGAAAGGGCGGTTTAGGCAAAAAGAAGGTAGTCCGACCAACCTTAGGTTGGTGCAAAATTGGACTTGAGAGATGTGAGTTAAAGTGAGATCATCAAAAGAAGAAGAGTGGCAAGGTGAAAACCCGAAAGGGCGCCTTGGCAAAATAAGCGACACCGAGTGTAGGATTCCCTTCCGGCGTTTGGCGACATAAGAAGGGGAGTCATAAGAAGGTTGTCCGGGAAGGCCACTCTTGCAGCAATAAGGATGGTAGTCTCTCCCTTTTTTTTCTCACATTTTCTCTCTTTTCCCTCTTCCTTTCTTGGCTTTTCTCTTGTTTTCATTGTCTTTCTTGCTTACCCATGCTTCCTGAGGCCTTTGAGTCTAATTGCTGTCATTTGTTTTACTCGGTACGAGTAAAAGGTCTAAGTATGGATGAGTTTGATAGGTTATGGAATCACTATCATTTAGGATAGTTTTTAGAGTCTTTTTATTGCATTTGTGTCAGTTTATGCTACCAACTCCTTGGTCCAGAAGAAGAAGACTAAAAGAAGCTAAGGAAGGAGTTATAAGCACTTAGGAGTGAAGTTCGATCACGAAGCAAAGTTTCTGTTGCCTCACCGCCCCAGCAGAGCCTTGCCACCGCCCGTGCGGGTGACGCCTTACACCGGAGCGCCCCTTGCGCCTTCACCAGCGCCAGCCATGAAGCGTGTCACGGCCCCTGCGCCACTCTTTGGCGCCCCTGCGGTGACCTGCCTTGAAGAGACGAAGACTAGCTCCTTGCGCCTCCCACTACGCCCCTGCCTACGCCTCAACCTGGGAGCTGGAAGATGAAGAGGCCGTGTCACCGCCCCTGTGTTGACATAGGGACGCCCCGGAAGAAGTATAAGTTTTCAGAAGAAGTATAAGTTTTCAAAAGCCGAGACGTCACGGTATAGGATTGCACAAAGTCGGGATGTGTATGCAACCCGATTTCTGGATGTTCCTACTATGGAACATTTAGGCATGTTGGAGAGCATGCAGGAATTTCTCAACAACTCCGGGCTCGGGGATTTTCTGACAACGACCGCCCCAACATACCCCGAGCTCAGTCGCCAGTTCATTGCCATCTTTAAAATGGAAACGGTGGACCATGGGTGTGTTGGACTTACATTCAAGTTCAACAAAAGAAAGTACACATTGGACTACACCTAGCTGTAGGAGGCATTAAGGGTGACTATAGCTGCTTCCGACGACTGGTGGGAACCTATCCCGACACCTGATTTGATGGAGTTTTGGCAGGCCGCCACCAGGTCTGAGTTTAATGCAAGGGGTGAGTACTCCAACAAATTCACTCACCCCTGTTTGAGGCTCATATCGAAGGTATTCATGAGTGTCTTCTGTGGACACAAGGAGGAGAATAAGGTTGCTCTTAAGGACCTTCCACTGTATACGCCTGCCTCTCCATGAATGACTGGGTTCTGGATTGGCCATACCTCTTCCTTACTACTCTGAAGCGAATTAGGAAGAATGAGCCACGTGACATTGTGGGAGGAGGGATCATCTCCTTATTGGCTGCACAGGTGATGGATCTCTCTACTTTAGAGGACGGATTAGAAGCCCCCACTTTATACGGAGGGTATGTTGAGGAGGTGCAGGCTCCTCAGGAGAGACGGGGAGCATTGTTTTTAGCTCTCTTTAGCAAATGGGAGTCACATCACATACCTCCCCCGACGACTTCCATTGGGAGACGAGCTCTCCGATCTGTATGTACCAACTGACCCAGCCACTGATGAGGAGATGCCGACGACAACACACGACAGTCAGACCATGGAGAGTCTGCAGGCTCAGATGGCAGCCTTGACTACACAACACCAGACATGGCAGACCGAGTACCAACGATCCATGCTTGAGCAGCAGCAGGCGTGGTAGTCCAGCTTCGCCTCTTCCATGACCACTCACTTCGACCGCCGTCAAGATGCTTGGCAAGCGGCTCATCAGCAACAGTTGGAGACTCAGCAGCTGGCTTGGAAAGCTAGCTATGAGACTTCATTTAGAGAGAGGATGGAGGCTCAAGAGGGCCGTATCGACACGCTCCACCGCCGGCAGGAGCACTTCTTCTGCCATTTTCCTTACCCACTAGAGGAGGGTCCTGGTGGTCCATCCGGACCACCCCACTGAGGGGTACATTTCTCTTCCCTTCTCCCACATTTATCTTTGCCTCATTTCCACTTTGAGGACAAAGTGTACTTCAAGTATGAGGGAGGGATATATCATTGCTTGTACAGTTCATTTGAGTTTTTATTTAATTTGTTTTGCATCTTTGAATTCAGATTGAAATTCACAAAAAAAAAAAGAAGAAAAAGCCAAAGAAAATGAAAAAAGGCATGAAAATCCTTGGATAAACCGAAAACCCAAAAGGGCGGTTTAGGCAAAAAGGAGGTAGTCCGACCAACTTTAGGTTGGTGCAAAATTGGACTTGAGGGATGTGAGTTCAAGTGAGAAAAGAAGAAGAGTGGCAAGGTGAAAACCCGAAAGGGCGCCTTGGCAAAATGAGCGACACCGAGTGTAGGTTTCCCTTCCGGCGTTTGGCGACATAAGAAGGGGAGTCATAAGGAGGTTGTCCGGGTAGGCCACTCTTGGAGCAATAAGTGTGGTAGTTTCTCCCTTTTCCTCACATTCCCTCTCTTTTCATTCTTTCTTTCTTGGTTTTTCTCTTGTTCTCATTGTCTTTCTTGCTTACCCATGCTTCCTGAGGCCTTTGAGTCTAGTTGCTGTCATTTGTTTTACTCGGGACGAGTAAAATGTCTAAGTATGGGGGAGTTTGATAGGTGATGGAATCACTATCGGTTAGGGTAGTTTTTAGAGTCTTTTTATTGCATTTGTGTCGGTTTATGCTACTAACTCCTTGGTCCAGAAGAAGAAGACTAAAAGAAGCTAAGGAAGGAGTTATAAGCACTTAGGAGTGAAGATCGATTACGAAGCAAAGCTTCTGTTGCCTTACCGCCCCAGCGGAACCTTGCCACCGCCCCTGCGGGTGACGCCTTACACCGGAGCGCTCCCTGCGCCTTCGCCAGCGCCGGCCATGAAGTGTGTCACCGCCTCTGCGCCACTCCTTGGCGCCCCTGCGGTGACATGCCCTGAAGAGACGAAGACCAGCTCCCCTGCGCCTCCCACTGCGCCCCTGCCTGCGCTTCAACTTGGGAGTTGGAAGGCGAAGAGGCTGTGTCACCGCCCCTGCGTCGACATAGGGACGCCCCAGCGGTTTGGCATCAGAAACATCTGGAAGTCGAAGGGTCAGACGTTTGAAGAGCATTGAAGATCCACACCAGCGGAATTGCCTAGCCGCCCCTGCGGCCATTTAGAAGATCAAGCGTTTTTGCCTTCACCGCCCTTGCGGAGCTGAAGGCCGCCCCTGTGGAGCTGAAGGCCGCCCCTGCGGCTTAATGTCGGAAGCTTTACTCCGGCTGTTTACACCACCTTTATGGCATTAAAGGTGGCTGTTTTTGGCCGGTCATTTACTCCTATTTAGTGTCTTTTGTAGTATAAATAGTCCTTGGTTGATTGCTAGAATCATGCACCTTATCCATCTTGTAAGCCAACAAATTATCCACTTAGATTGTCTTGCTACCTTTGTAATGAGTTGCTAACTCCCTTGCTATATTGGGTTGGTTTGAAGCTGCATTGTTACTTTGGTTGTAAGTTCTTTTTAATATAAGTTTTCATTCAGTAATACTTTGTGCTTCCTTGATCTCCATTGTCTAATTGCATGTTTACTATTGCTTGAGATTGATCACCTTAGGTTCTAAAGTGCATGTAAACAACTAGGATTAATAGGTTCCGGGTTCGGGTCTTTAATCTAGTAGCAACGTTAAGTAATAACGGATTGTAATTACTTAAAGAAAAGGAACACAAATATAAAGATAAGTTTAACGGTTTTAATCTTCTCTTTATATCCCTTAGTCTTTGTTTGAAAGCTAACTTGTTATTTGTTCTTGTAGGTTTACGGAACACTAACCTGTTAAGTTGTGTTGATGCCGGTTGGCTCAACACATATATATGATCGAGACGGGAGATTACTTGAAAACTTGTAAAAGGAACTCACCAAAGTAGCAATTGCATGCTTAGAATCAACCTAGTGTAGATTCATCCATCATTGTCTTACTTGTCACATTAATCGTTTTCATAAGTTTTTGTTGCAACAATTCAACCAAACCCCCCCTTTGTTACTTGTCACTATAATCGATAATTCCATCTAAAACACCTTAACTCTCTTGGGTTCGACCCTTACTTAATCACTATACTTGTTCTTAGTGCTAAGTCGGGATTTACTTTTGATTGGGTATAGACGACCATAGAAATACCGTCGGTCATGTAGATTCATCCATCATTGTCTTACTTGTCGCATTAATCGTTTTCATAAGTTTTTGTGCGCATCAATTCAACCAAAACCCCCCCTATTGTTACTTGTCACTATAATCGATAATTGCATCTAAAACACCAACTCTCTTGGGTTCGACCCTTACTTAATCACTATACTTGTTTTTAGTGCTAAGTCGGGATTTACTTTTGATTGGGAATAGACGACCATAGAAATACCTTCGGTCAATATCCACTTCTCGGATTCTGACAACCAGTTATCCACCATGGAGATGGTACCTAACCTGTTGGTTGAGATCCGACAAAAGCAGGAGGGTTGTCCAACTTTGACACAAATCCGAGACCGGATGTCTCGAGGAGAGGCGCCACAGTTTGCAGTTGGTGCTGATGGGATCTTGAGACTCCAAGAGCGTGTATGCGTGCCGTCAGATCGAGAGTTGAGACAGAGGATCTTACGGGAGGCTCATTCTTCACCTTACTCAATGCATCCTGGTGTGAGTAAGATGTATCAGGATATCAGACGCTCTTTCTAGTGGGGAGGTCTGAAGCTCGACGTGACGAGATATGTAGCTTAGTGTGCTACTTGTCAACAGGTCAAGATCGAGCATCATCGACCAGGAGGAGAGCTACACCCACTTCCCATCCCTCAATGGAAGTGGGAGGAAATCTCTATGGATTTTGTGACCGGTTTGAGACCGAGTCGAGGTTTTGATGCTATCTGGATCATCGTAGATCAACTAACGAGACCACACGTTTTATTCCGATCAAGGAAACGTGGCCGGTAAGTCGATTGGCAGAGGAGTTCACTAGACAAATAGTGAGACTTCATAGAGTACCTAGGACTATAGTCTCTGACGAAGACAGACGGTTCACCTCGAGGTTCTAGCAGCAAGTGCATGCCGCCCTAGGTACGAGTCTGCAATTCACGACTGCCTATCATCCTCAAACCGATGGTCAGTCAGAGTGGACCATCCAAACTCTGGAGGATATGATGAGAGCCTATGTGTTAGACTAGGGACAAGTGTGGCCAAATCACCTTCCCTTAGTGGAGTTTTCGTATAACAACAGTTGACACGCATCGATCAGGATGACTCCTTATAAGGCTTTAGACACTTAAGTTGATCAAGCTAAGTGGTAAGAAACATGCAATTGAAAGTTAAAGCACAAGGAATATAAAACATATGACTTAATACTTATATTACTAAAGACTAACAACCAAAGCAGTAATGCAGCTTCAAAACAACCCAATGTAGCAAGGAGATTAGAAACACATTACACAAAGGAAGTAAGGGAAAATAGAGAGAAAATCGGAAAAATGGTGGATGATTCTAGCAATCAGACATGGACCTATTTATACTAGAATTGACAGTAAAAGGGAGTAAATGGCCGTCCTAAACAACCACCTTCAATGCCATAAAGGTGGTACAAACAGCCGGAGTAAAGTCTTTGGCGCTAAACCGCGGCGGCGGGCTTCAGGGCTGCAGGGGCGGTTTAGGCCAAAATGCTTGGTGTTATTCATGACCACAGGGGCGGCCTGGCAATCCTGCGGGGGCGGATCTTTAATGCTCTTCAAACGTATGACTCTTCATCTTTCTGTCGCTTCTAATGTCAAGCCGCAAGGGCGGCCCAATGTCACCGCAGGGGCGGTGACACTAGCTCTTCGGCTTCACAGCTCCGCAGGTTGGTCCGCAGGCAGAGGCGCAGGGGCGCCGGCTACACTTCTTCAAGGTGAGTTACCGTAGAGGCATCCAGAGGTGGCCGCAGGGGCGGTGACTTGCTTCATTCCGGGCGCTGGCAAAGGCGCAAGATGCGTTCCGGAGTGCAGTGCCACCCACAGGGGCGGTGACACTGCTCCGCGTGGGCGGTATGGAAACAAAGGCTTGTCTTCGTGGATGATCTTCAACTCCCAAGTGCTTCTAACATCTCTTTTGCTTCTTTTAGACTTCTTCTGGATTAAGATGTTAGCAACACAAACCGACTCTAATACAGAAAGGCGCTAAAAACTAACATAAAAGATAGTGATTCCATCACCTATCAACAGAGTCGATAGAATTCTTATGCAGATAAGAGGCGCATAACTTTGGAGTTCAAAGTTGGGGTTCAGGATTGGTTGAGGGTATCCCCGACACGAGGCGTCAGACATTTCGGTGTCAATGGGAAGCCGAGTCCTAGATACGTCGGACCATTCGAGATCTTGGATCTTGTTGGAGAGGTAGCATACAGACTTGCTTTGCCACCAAGGCTTGAGGGTATTCACCCCATCTTCCATGTGTCTCAGTTACGAGAGTACATACTGGACCCGAGATAAATCGTCAGTCATGAGGATCTAGTGGTCGAGCCAGACCACACGTTCATTGAGCATTTGGTAGCTGTCTAAGAGCGTAGTACGAGACGCTTGCGTTCGTCGGACATACCGATGATGAAGATTTAGTGGTCAATGCGAGGAGCTTATGAGGTGACTTGGAGACAGAGAATAGTATCCAGAGGAACTATCCGGAGTTTTACGCTGAGCTTGATTCATTTTTAGCGTAGTTGTTATGTTTGGTTTTTCCTTTGTTGCATTGCGCACGCTTTTTGTGAAGTTCTAAGTTACGTTCCCCGTGTGGGAATATATGAGTTGTGTTCAGCGTTATGTGTTGTTATGTGATTGTTTGGAATGTTGCAAGTTTCGGGACAAACTTCTTTTTAGGGGATGTGATGTAAGATCCCAATTTCACCTTCACCGCCCCCGCGGTGAAGGAGGCTGCGCCAACGGCCTTGGTGTCTATCACCGCCCCCACGGTGACAAGGGGCCGCCCCCGCGACCGTCCGCCTCTGCGACTGAGGCGATCCACCCTTGCGGATACGCTGGAGATCATGCCCGATCTGTTTTCGTTCGTTTTGTCTCCTTTCCATAGATAGAATATCCGATCTTCTATCTTATGGGCCGACTTCCTTATTTTATTCTTAATCCTAGACGTCCTTTCCATCTATCATTCCGCCTCTTCTTTATAATCCCGTCTTTTCTTCTTTTTCTCATTTCTTGCTTACGTCTTCTCCAACCCTAGAGCGCTACAACCTTGCTTCTTGTGATCTTGCTGAACGTGTAAGTTCTTTCTCCCTTGTTCTTTATCACATTCATGTGTTGCTGCACCTTGCTTCTCTTATGTTTCGTTTCTCTCTTCGTTTCCCCTTTTATTCTTTTCTAAGAATCAAGTTTGATCATTGATTCTTGTGGAGCGTTCATTTGATGATCCTTTGATTTTCACTGGCTCCCTTGGTTGAGTTTTGAAGTGTGAAAGTGTTGGAAGTACAAGTGTTGGCCTTTGTCGTGGTTCCGTCTTTGTCGAGAAGTCGACAGACGCCTCTGTCGAGGATCCGCCCCCACGCTTGCTCAGAGCCGTCTCTGTGGATTTTCTCCCTGCCGCCCCTGCGCCTTTACCCATCTGCCCCCGCAGTTTCCTCTATAGTAACTCCCGTTCTTGTGAGTTGCTTCCTTCTTTGCTTTCCTCGTTCCTTTCCTTGGTTTTTATGGTTGTTATTTTCCCCTTAGTGTTCTGTAAGACTAAGTTTGAGACCTTAGCTTATGGAGATCTCTTAGAGATCATTGAGGCTAGAAGTTATAAACTTCTAGCACTCTTGTCGTTCCTGATTCTTGATGCTTGTGTGAACAAGCTTTCCTTGCTTCTTTCTTGAAGGAAACTGAGTCGTTCTCTGAGTGTTGGCTGAGTTTTAGATTACCTTCGAGTGAGGTAAGTCGCTTGGACTTACTTAGATTCTTTGCGCGTATTGGTTTGAATGTATTGACTTGTTTGTGTTGTTTATCATGTTATAACTGATAACTGAAATATGATTGACCTTGTTATACCTTAATTGGCCCAAGCGTATTATTACCGGACGGTTACCGCTTGTCCATTTCAGAATGGGAAAATTGGGAGGTGCTCTCGCGACTAGTCGAGCAAGTGACAAAAGGATGCATACATTTTATTCTTGTTGGTGAAAGGGGACGGATGCGAGATTGTAGCGATCCACGTGTAACAACCATAAGTTGAATTAATAATTGGATAACATAATGAAAGATAATAACCAGCTGAGTGTGAGCATGCTAGGTTTTTACCTTACCTTATGTGTTTGTGCTTTTAATATCTTTCTTATATCTAGAATGTTAGCTAACGGTTTATACCGATGTTGTAGATGCTCCACAAGTTTAGGATGCTGCTGAGTGATCCGGATGGTGTGGTCAGCCGGGGTTACCGTACATTATAGGACGGGATCAGTTTATGTTTATGTGGTTGCTTTCCCCTTTATTTTGAACTCGGCTACGAGTCTTTTAAGTTTTCCTTTGTTTAAAACTTTGGTTTTATATTGAGTTTTGGTTTACATTTGTCTGTGCCTTATTGTAAGATCCATTGTGTCGTTGCTACTCTGAGGGTCGGGATCCATTGTGAGATCCTAGCCCGTAACGCTTCGAGTTTCCAGAACTTGGGGTGTTACACTTCGCTACCTCAATTCCACCACATCCCTATCCCTTCATATTTCCTCTAATTCTTCTCCTACTCTATATAGCCTTTGTGATGCTGATTGGGAAGATGACCACACTGATCGTTGATCCACTGCCGCTTATTGTGTCTATTTTGGATCCTCACTCGTATCCTGGTTGTAAGAGCCTTAGTCTTTTAGAGGTCCCACGCTTGTGCCTCAGCTGAGACGCAGATGCTGAGCCTTGCCTGAGCCGCCCCTGCGGCCAAACCACCCCACCCAGCGCCTTGTTGGCCGCCCCTGCGGATTCTGGTGGACTGCAACCGCTTTTGTTGACCTTGACCCGTGCTTTACTCTTTTCTTCCCCTATAAGTTTCCTCCTTTGCTTCTGAGTGAGGGTTTCCATCTTCTCCAACCCCTCACATTCTTCATTTCTTTTTCTTTTCCCCTTGGATCTTCTTCTTGGTTTCTTTGATTTTTGCAAGAGAGTTGGCTTGGTTTTGAGCCTTGTGAATGATGAGATATTGTTGCTGAGATAAGAGAGCCAGCTGTGTGTGTTTTTGGGTTGCTTTGCCTCTGCTAGGTTTCAGCTGAGTGAATTCTTCCTCACCTCTTTTCTCCTTCTTCTTTCTTTCTTCTTTTCTTCTTCTTTCCCTCTCTTTAACTTATGATTTCACAAGGTTGATATTGTGATGATCTTCCTAGGCTCGTTTTGATGCTTATATGTATGTATATGTATGTATATGGTTGCTTGCTGGTGAAGATTTGAAGAGAATTGAGTGAAGGATCGAAGAGAAGTCGAAGACGTTCTCACTGCTGTCTAACCGCCCCTGCGCCTGGTGAGCCACCGCTCCTGCATGTGGAACCGCCACCTCTGTGCCTCCCTATGTCCATCTCATGCGTCTTCCTTGTCACGCAAGTACGTCTTATTCAGGGCTTGCCTAGGATTACATGAACCCTTTCCTTTCCTAGTGTGGGTGGCTTAGTACCATGCTAGGTATGTGTATGAGGATAGAATGAGGATGATCATGATATCGATATATGACGGTTCTGGCTTTGAGGTTTAGTAGGTTGTGAGACTTATAGGTTGATTATGATCCTTATGAATCCCTTGGGTCTAGGTGTGACCCCTTTGATTGATAGGAGATTTGATATCTCTTTATGCCTTATTATTAGGCAGTGTTGTTATCCGGATTGAGGTTGATTGTGGTTGAGAGTATCAGAGGTTGAGGTAAGTCCGTAGGACTTACTTAGCTGAATTCCTATATTGGGTGTATGCATGAGTGGTGTTTGATTATATGCTTGATGGATGCGATATTTGATTATTACCGACCTATGTTTTATCGGATAGCCCCCTTGTAGTAGCAGTGATAACCTTTCCCTTTCATCTTGTAAGGAGTCTGGGAGGTTCTCTTAGTTCAGTCCATAATGGTATATGGGATGGGCACTTAAGCACTCTCATAGGGTACACGTGTAGTGCGCCGATACTACTCCAGCTGGCTATATCACCCAGAGGTGAGGATGATACGTTCCTCATGTCACATAGTTTCATATACATACATACATACATATATATATATATATATATATATATATAAACACGATTTGAGTGGATGACTAATTATATAAAGATGATTAAAACAGGTAAATGTGTGATAGCATGATTGAGTGTTTACCTTCTATGACTTGTGTTTGTGCTTATGCATTATCTTATATATGAATGGTTAGCTAACGATTTTATTCCGTGTTGTATATGCTTTGCAGGATAGGAGGACTACATGGTGATCCGACAGGGTGAGTAGCCGAGGACTTCCGTACATAGGTGTTGCATGGGTTTTGGAGGATGTTTGTATATGTTGGATATGATGTTGTTGTTTTGTACTCGGCTATGGTATTGTATACCCTTTTGACATACATTTGTATCGTTTTATGTATTTGTTTTTATATCTGTCGGTGCCTTGTTGTAAGGTCTAGTGAACTAGTTGTCAGGCTAGGGTCAGGATCCATTGTGATATCCTAGCCCACGTGATGCCCCGAGTCCCGCGAATCCGGGGTGTTACACTGGTCTTCAAGAAATATCCCACAGTTTCCCGCTTATCCACTGAAGTTGAGTATCGTGCTCTTGGATAAACAACTTGTGAGCTTATATGGTTGCAACATCTTCTTGTTGAGCTGGGTGTCTTCCTACATCATCCACCGATACTCTGGTATGATAACTTGGGTTCGACATACCTTGTGGATAACCCAATTTTCCATCAAAGAACAAAATATATTGAGTTGGACTATCATTTTTTGTGAGAGAGAAGGTGGTTGTCAAAACTCTTCAAGTTGCCTTTATCACCTCAAAGGATCAATTGTGGATGCTCTCACCTAGCCACTCACTACGGCTCATTTCCAACTACTTCAATCTAAACTTTCACTTTGTGGGGTTCAGCTCGAGGGGGCATGATAAAATACACAACCCGTAATATATGTAAAGCCCATAGCCCAATATTGTAACACCCCAAATCCATGGGACTTGGAGTGTCACATTGGGCTAGGATCTCACAATGGATCTTGACCCTAACTTGACAACAAGTTCACTGGATCTTACAATAAGGCACAGATAGATTAAAACCAAATACATAAAAACTGCATATGATACATCAAAAGAGTTTACAAACTAAGAGCCGAGTACAAAACATCAAACCACAACATCTGATACAAAAGATCCCATATCCCATGCATCCTAATGTATAGAAGTCCTCGGCTGGCCACACCATCTGTCTCACCCTGAAGTCTTCCTAACCTGCAGATCATCTACAACACGGTATGAAACCGTTAGCTACATCAATGAAAAACATGAAGGTAATAGCACAACCACATATCAACATCTTATGCATGCAATGCCACACACATTCATTTATTATCTTTCATTACGTTATTCCGTTACTAATTTAACTTCTTTTGTAACACGAGGAACCTAAAGAACCTCGTCCCATTCCCCGTTAACACAGGGGTTTGCATTGGGGGTGATCGTCACTCATCCCCCCTGTGTTACTGGCTTCCAGGCACCTCCTCCTAACCAGCAGACGGAGACCGGTGGTTACCGCCCGTTATAATACACTTGGGGCAAATAAATGTAATAAATGGTCATCCTAGTCCGGTTTAGGTTATAAATGCACAATCATATGAACACACACAACCATCACAATCATACAATCCACAACTGCACGCTAAGTAAGTCCTATGGACTTACCTAATATACTCGTAACCTGTACCACGTCACAGCTTCCCCTTGGGGAAGTAATCAACACCTGCAATAGCAAGGCACACACAATCACATACTGCAAAGGTTAGGAGACTCGTCTCACTAACCACAACAAACCTATATCTCAAATCTAAACCTCAGATCCATAACACATTCATAAATGCCTAAGGCATATCCTCAACATAACATCTCATCATATTCGTACACATGCTAAACCTTAAAGCCATAACCGATATCCATAACATCATCATGATCCTCAACTCATTCTGACACCTAACATGCATCTAATTAGTATTCCTCAATCTCAAATTTAATCCTAATTTAATTAATTAACCTTTAATTAATTAATTAAATTCCACCAGAATAACGTTTTGCCCACAAGCCATTTCTAAACCCACCTGTCATCAGATTTCATCAAACAAACAACCCATGAACACCAGAATAATATAATGATCATAATGGAATTTCTAATTATCCATTTTGAAAAGCTTAAGGTCAATTTAGGCCAAATCGCAATACGGAAAAAGAATAAATTCATAACTTATTCGTTACTAACCCGATTGACGATCTGAAAAAAAATTCAGAATCACAACGACGCAGGCTACACATGTACAACATCAAATTCATCGGAATCTGAGCGACGGAACTGTCCTGGTGACCTATATGCTCGACCAGGTCTTCATCTGCTCGGAAATGCAGAAACTTAGTACCGATATGAAGAGAATGAAGAGAGGAATCCAGAAACTCAAACGGAATTGAAATCGGATTAGAAACGGAGAGTAGATCTGAGTTTGAAGTTTGAGAGAAATCAGAGCTTTTACGAGGAAACGTGAAAGGAAATGAATTAAAAAAAGATTTTCCGCTATTTATAGTGAAGTCGATAATTATCCTTTAGCGAAGTCGATAATTATCCTTTAACCGATCCAATGGCGGGTTGAACCCCCTTCTCCAAACTTCTCGAAATTGGAACAATAAATCTTGAATATTGTAGGGATAATTATTCCACAATTTCCTCGGAAAACGAGTATACCTAAGCCGTCTTTCTTAGCCGTTAAGAAACAAAATAGCGACTCTTTTGACCGTTTTGCCTTTCCATGTTATTTCATATCTAGGATATGCCCGATGTCCTGATCATTTCTCCCAAATACATTTTTATTAATTGGAGCTCCCAAATGCTCCAAATAATACCGGAGGGTAAAAATAATTACCCAGGGGAAAAAGTGAAAATCCCAAAATTACGCCAGGAACATAACGGTGGGACTTATACTCAACACTTACGCAATCTTCGCGAGTTATATGTCAATTACTATCACTGATTAAGTTAATCAACATTAATTAGAATTCGGAAATCCTAGCTATTACATCACACACCCCTTAAGAAAGAGTTTCGTCCTGAAACTTGAACAATTCTCAAATCCTCTCGGACCCATACGCCGAGGTATAGACACTATTACATATCCGTTCAAACGTATCAACCTATAACACTCTATAACCTCAAAACACAACATGTAGGAATCACCAACTCCAGTAACAAGATCATAACGCTATCCAAAGGCGTAGAGGATAAATCATCTCTATCCAACTACTAACCACGTCACAAGGCATGAAGGAAAGCCGTCTCCAGCCAATCGTACTCGTAACACAACTATGTGGAGGAAAACCGTCTCCACTCACACTATGTCCATCAATAATAGCATGGAGGAAAGAACCATCTCCAACTAATCCTTAACATATTACAATAGCATGGAGGAAAGAACCATCTCCAGCTATACCTATATCGTGCTAACAAACAAGATCTAACAGATCAAATGCACATATCAAAGCTAGTACGAAAACACATCATATCACATAAGCACATAGCATACAACCACTCACCAAAAAGGCACTAAGATCTACTCGTGGATCCTACGGGTGCCTCTAACTCCGCATAGAACTCTGGATAGTTCCTCTGGATACTATCCTCTGTCTCCCAGGTAGCCTCATCCGGTCCTCGTCTCGACCACTGTATTCTCATCATAGGAATATCTTTGAATGCAGGCGTCTCACACCTCTCTTTCTAGAACTGCAAAAGGTTGTTCTGCACAAGTGTGGTCCGGCTCAACCACTAGATCATCATAACTCACAATGTGCCTCAGGTCTGGTATGTACTCCCTCAGCTGAGACACTTGAAACATAGGGTGAACACCCTCTAACTTCGGTCGCAAAGCCAATCTGTGCAGTGCTCTCCCAACTCTATCCAGTATCTCGAAAGGACTGACATATCGGAGAGTTAGCTTCCCCTTTATGCCATAACGTCTGACGCCTCGCGTCAGAGTTACTCTCAACCAGACATGAGCTCCTACCCTGAACTCTAGAGGTCGACGCCTTCTATCTGCATACAACTTCTGGCGACTCTGTGCAGCCAACATCCTCTCTCTGATCAGCGTTACTCGAGCCATATCATCCTGAATCTGTTCTGGCGCTATCCCACTGGTACTGCTAGGCTCCTCCCAACATAAAGGTGTATGACACCTATGTATACACAACGCCTCATAGGGGCCATCCCTATAGATGCATACCAATGGTGGTGGTATAAGAACTCAACGAGTGGGAGATAAACAAATCGTCCCTGTTTCTAATCCATCCCACAAGCTCACAACATGTCCTCTACGGTCTGGAGGGTTCTCTCAGACTGACCGTCTATCTGAGGTAAAACTCAATCATGATATGTGGATGCGTTCCCCAATCAGTCTGAATCTGCTATCAAAACCTCAAAGTAAACCGTCTACTACAATCATAGTCGATCGTCCTCGGTACACTTATGGAGTCCCACCATCTGTCTAATGTACTCCTTTGTTACTTCATTCACTGGCCACGTCTCTCTGTAGAGATGGAACGTGTCGACTTCGTAAATTTGTTACTAATAATCTGGATAACACCAAAACTCTTACTGGGTCTCAATCCCATCACAAGTCCACAAAAAAATCCTCTCACTTCCACTACAGCACTGGTAGTGGATGAGCTCATCTCCAGGTTAGTAACACTTTAACTTGATTTATTACTTCGTGGTACCTCTTATTCGTACATTGATGTACTAAAGTGTACTATGAGTGTACTGTAATCTTCTCCACTCGACTCCGCATAAGCGGTTATACTAACGCAGTTGCGGCGCCTCATACTCCTTTTGTTCCATTAAAGAACTGTGGTGCCTGGCCATGAGGCATCCTTCCATCAAGTTCCCTCAGGGTCAGGCAAGTCCCCTGTTTTTGTTGGACCTCATCCAACAAACCAGGTAAAATCCCTAAACATGAAACTAACATCCTTATCAGCAATTGTAGGTCCAACTCTAACCAAGCTAGATCATTTTGAAACCGAGACTGTACAACAATTCCAACAATCGCCTTCTCTCAAGGCGTCTTCTTATTCAAGGCATCAGTGACCACATTCTACTTGCCAAAATAGTACAAATCTCAAGGTCAACGTCCTTGATCAACTCAAACCATCGACGCTGGCAGTTATTCAACCTTTATTGCATAAAAATATGCTTCAACCTCCTATGATCTGTGAAACTCTGACACGAAATGTCACACAAGTATTGTCTTCAAATCTTGGAACTTGAACTACCACCACTAACTCGAAATCATGAGTCGGACAGTTCTCCTCATACGTTCTCAGCACCGTAGTGACGTGGTTCCCAGAATATTCTGATTATCACCGAATTGAAGCAGAGGTCAAATGCTTCCTCTACTCTTCAGAGCTTTGACATACTACTTCAACCACACAATTATGGTGGTCTTCCTCATAAGACTCATAAATGGATGCACAATCACATAGAATCCTTCCTCAAAGCGTTGGTAGCAGTCGGCTGGGCCGAGAACTACGCATTCCCTTAAAGTTCATCAGTATCATCCATAAGACTTCATACTTACTCCTCGTCACATCAATCATGATCCTACTGGCGGAACAACATGACCTTGAAGGTTAGTTCTGGCATCTCAATTCACATTTAGGGAGCATAGCACATTGGCCTCTATCCCTCGGATTCTGCAAAACCGTCCTCAAATAACTGGTACGTTCCTCTCCATTGTGAGAGTACACCAAACGTCATCAATAAGGTCTACCACCAATTGATCAAGGAAGTAGATGAAAACACTGTTCATCAACTCCTATAACGACTACTAGGACATTCCTCAACTCAGATGACAGCACTACAACTTGTAGTGTCCATAACGGGTATGGAATGCTGTCCAATGCCCACACTGCTCTCTCATCCTTAGCTGATGATATCCTAAGCATAAGGAAATCTTAAAAACACAATTGCTTCTCTTAGTTGATCCAACAAGTCGTCCATACGTAGCAATGAACGTGCTAGGGCGAACGGAGCCCGTCTCAAACCACTCTTCAAATTGCTTCTTCAATTTCTAACAACTCAACAAGCCATATACCTCATAGGCCTTCTCCCAACCAGTCTCGTACCATACTTTAACGCAATATCAAAGTCCTCATTCCGTTGAGGCGATAGATTAGACGGTTCAGTAACACATCTATAAGATCATATACCACCGGAATACTCTTCAGCGTGGAACTATCTCTTTCCTTCATGGCACAACATTAAAAAAACATCACCCTCTGGTGTTATCAACCTCGCTGCTCATACGACACTAAAGACAACTCACCTCCTCAAACGTCATAACCTCGGAAAACCTCTACTTAGTCGATCTCAGTAGAGACTATAATAGTCCTCCTACTGCTATCTAAACCAACATGATATCTATTCGTCCACCACACACATAAAGACCTTCTCATTCACCTAAGGCATGACAAAGAAGTCTTCAAGCCATACACAAGTCCCTGAACAAAAGGAACAACCATATAACTCGCGGGTACCTAAGACCCATAACTCATAATCCTATAAAGGAAGATCTATCTTCTATTGTATCCACAGTTAACTATTAACACATGCATTGAAAGACAAAAGGTGCATAGCACTCACAACAAACAAAACTCCACTAGGTAAACCATTAACAAGAATGGTACCTGTAACAGCTAACGCCCGAAGCTCTACTGCATATCATTACTCAATCTCAGACCTATGCTCCTCAGGTATCACTGAGGTCATCGCCATAGACTCCACTTCCAGTCTTTCTGCATCAGAAAGAGGAAGGTCTTGATGAGAAGAAGCACTACCTTGCTGACAGAAAGGGGCTAGATGGCCTAGTTCACCACAGGTGAAGCAAGCTATCGGTGCCATGGGGCACTCAGAGCGCACATGATTTGGATAACCACAATTGAGACATATACGTCTCATCCCTGCCACTAGTACGGGTGGCTCCTCTGCACTGCCCAACTCAAAGGCTCTACCTTGAGCTCTTCTAGTATCCGTGGTACTCCTACCATGACCCTTACCTCTACTCAGCTTAGGAACGGATTCCTAAGTAGGCGAATGATCTAGGACTCTCTGCTGCCCCGTGTTTGCTGCTGAGGTGTCTTCTGACCACCTCCCGTTACACTAGTAGAAATAAAACCCTGTCGTGATGCCACTTTAGTTTGCTTACAAAAAACAGCTCTATGACCCTGTCTACCACAGGTAAAGCAAGTGGCGATCCTGGACACTGTGGTCGTACATGTCCAGGCTTCCCACAATTGTAACAAGTCCTCGTTTCACTAGAAGTCCGTGTGAACGAGAAGTACTCAAACGTCCACAAGTCGGGCTCGGTTTGCAACCCGGATAACCAACCTCATCTTTCACTGATTCAACTCGTTGTTTGTTCTCTAATCCAGAAGCTTCAGTCGATCTCACAGATATTGGTAAATCCGGTGTAGATCTACCCGCTATCACCACCTCATATACTTGTTGCATATACTCTTCAAACTCGAATCTACTCATGGAGACACGATCAACCTCTTCAAACTCGTTCTCTGCCATAGGCAACACAGCAACGGATACTGGTCCATGACTTGACGCTACTGGAGGAAGAGAGGGTGTACCCCTATCTCGTCCCACTACAAATACTGCTCTAGTTTGAGCCATCTATAGAATATACGCTCCTAACTTATAAGGCTATATATATATACTCATTATTACATGAATACACATCAACACATAAAAGATATCTATATATATATATATATCTACACTGTCGAGATCCTCAGATGGGTGACGACTTCTGTACATACTATCCCAAAACATCTGTACTCGCTTTAAAACTAAAATCCTTTAAAAAGTCAGACCCATGTGGGTTCTGTTTATTTATCCACTCTACCTTTATTGTAGATAGCAAGTGCCATTGTTGTCAACCTAAGGCTCTGATACCAACTTTGTCACCCCAAATCCACAGGACTTGGAGTGTCACATTGGGCTAGGATCTCACAATGGATCCTGACCCTAGACTGACAACAAGTTCACTGGATCTTACAACAAGGCACATGTAGATTAAAACCAAATACATAAAAGTTGTATATGATACATCAAAAGAGTTTACAAACTCAGAGCCGAGTGCAAAACATCAAACCACAACATCTGATACAAAAGATCCCATATCCCACGCATCCTAATGTACAGAAGTCCTCGGCTGGCCACACCATCTGTCTCACCCTGTAGTCTTCCTAACCTGCAGATCATCTACAATACGGTATGAAACCGTTAGCTACAACAATGAAAAACATGAAGGTAATAGCACAACCAAACATCAACATCTCATACATGCAATGCCACACACATTCATTTATTATCTTTCATTACGTTATTCCATTACTAATTCAACTTCTTTTGTAACACGAGGAACCTAAAGAACCTCGTCCCTTTCCCCGTTAACACAAGGGTTTGCATTGGGGGTGATCGTTACTCGTCCCCCCCTATGTTACTGGCTTCCAGGCACCTCCTCCTAAATAGCAGGCGGAGACCGGTGGTTACCGCCCGTTATAATACACTTGGGGCAAATAAATGTAATAAATGGTCATCCTAGTCCGGTTTAGGTTATAAATGCACAATCATATGAACACACACAACCATCACAATCATACAATCCACACTAAGTAAGTCCTATGGACTTACTTGATATACTCGTAACCTGTACCATGTCACAGCTTCCCCTTGGGGAAGTAATCAACACCTGCAATAGCAAGGCACACACAATCACATACTGCAAAGGTTAGGAGACACGTCTCACTAACCACAACCAACCTATATCTTAAATCTAAACCTCAGATCCACAACACATTCATAAATGCCTAAGGCATATCCTCAACCTAACATCTCATCATATTCGTAGACATACTAAATCTTAAAGCCAAAACCGATATCCATAACATCATCATGATCCTCAACTCATTCTGACACCTAGCATGCATCTAATCAGTATTCCTCAATCTCAAATTTAATCCTAATTTAATTAATTAACCTTTAATTAATTAATTAAATTTTACCAAAATAACGTTTTGCCCGCAAGCCATTTCTAAACCCCCTGTCAGCAGATTTCATCAAACAAACAACCCATAAACACCAGAATAATATAATGATCATAATGGAATTTCTAATTATCCATTTTGAAAAGCCTAAGGTCAATTTAGGCCAAATCGCATTACAAAAAACGAATAAATTCATAACTTATTTGTTACTAACCCGATTGACGATCTGAAAAAAGATTCGGAATTACAACGACGCAGGCTACGCATGTACAACATCAAATTCACCGGAATCTGAGCGACGGAACTGTCCTGGTGACCTATATGCTCGACCAAGTCTTCATCTGCTCGGAAATGCAGAAACTTGGTACCAATATGAAGAGAATGAAGGGAGGAATCCAGAAACTCAAACGGAATTGAAATCGGATTAGAAACGGAGAGTAGATCTGAGTTTGAAGTTTGAGAGAAATCAGAGCTTTTACGAGGAAACGTGAAACGAAATGAATTAAAAAACGATTTTCCGCTATTTATAGTGAAGTCGATAATTATCCTCTAGCGAAGTCAATAATTATCCTTTAACCGATCTAATGGCGGGTTGAACCCCCTTCTCCAAACTTCTCGAAATTGGAACAATAAATCTTGAATATTGTAGGGATAATTATTACACAATTCCCTCGGAAAACGAGTATTCCTAAGCCGTCTTTCTTAGCCGTTAAGAAACGAAATAGCGACTCTTTTGACCGTTTTGCCTTTCCATGTTATTTCATATCTAGGACATGTCCGATGTCCTGATCATTTCTCCCAAATACATTTTTATTAATTGGAGTTCCCAAATGCTCCAAATAATACCGAAGGGTAAAAATAATTACCCAAGGGAAAAAGTAAAAATTTCACCATAAGCCCAAAATTACCTCAAGAACATAACGGTGAGACTTATACTGAACACTTACGCAATCTTCGCGAGTTATATGTCAATTACTATCACTGATTAAGTTAATCAACATTAATTAGAATTTGGAAATCCTAGCTATTACAAATATATATATATATCCAATCATGCAATGTAACAGTGTTAAGGTATACAAAAATCATTTCAAATGTTTCTCCGATTGTCCACTCTTAGTACGTCCCGTTCTACGAACAAAGACAAACAATGGAAGAAGGTCAGCTGGGGCTGCTTCTAAACAAATTGCAAAAACTGGGTTGAAGGTTGCCCAGAAACCAACAGTTAGTGGGGGTGAAAACTGAGAGAGATAAAGTTTAAAAGAAAAAAAAGGAGACAAGTTGTATGCACGAATCGATTCAACTTCCTTCTTTAGTATAGTATTATGCCGCCAATTGTTTTTTTGTTTGTCCGAAAGAGAAAACTATCGTTGGACATGAAAAAAAGATATTATGACAACGGAGGAAAATGCATAATTGTCGCAATAAAATATATAAATTTTATTTGTGACGGTGAGCTAAGGTCTTATATGACGACAAAGGGAAATAGCTTTCTTTGTTGTCCACTTAGTTCCTTCCATAGGTGTGGTAGTGGTAGTAGGGAAGGAAGTAGAGGTTTCTCTTGTATGATAATTCGTTTGAAAAGACAACACTTATTTGCGATTGAGCGTAAGAATGAGGGTTGGGGCATGATTGAGTGTGACCTTGGTGTTTTTGTGGCGTTTGTGGAGGTTTTGGCTATTCTCAGGATTTGGTTTTTTGACTAGTGTATGAGTCTTCATGCTTTTAGTTATAAGAGTTGTCACCTTAATGGCTATGTTTTATGCTTTTGGTGAGGATGGTGGATAACTTGTGGGTATTTTGAGGTCGATTGCTGCAAAGCAGATTGTATTTGATGATAGGGCTATGGTGTTTGATGCAGGTTTGTTGGAGAGGGTTATGCGAGTTCCTATTACTATTGTGAAAAGCATCCCTCAGAGTTGTCATATAGGCTTCTCTCAAATGTTGTTGGGTGCTTTTATGAAGGTGGCCGGTGAGCCAAGTTACGTGGCTTCTTGGGTTAGGTTGTTTTTTCTTCCTCATTGCACGTTACAAGTGTTCAGGCCAATGAGCAGGCAAGACAAATATTGAGAGGTAGAAATTTGATCCAAAATCAACGGATTTTGTAGGCCTTGATTAATTGGGGAGATGATGATGGTTTTTTTACTTTCTAGTCTTGTGTAGGCGTTGTTGAAGAACCGAGTAGAGGATAGAATAAGGATAAAGATATTCTAGGAGGGGGGGGTTGAATAGAGTATGAAAACTTTTTGCAATCGCAAATATCAAGGCTTTGAAATGAATCTCAAGGCCTTGAAGTCGATCTTTGTAATCTATGACAAAACAGTTTCTCAAGGCCTTGAAGTGAATCTCAAGGTATTGACTTGGAAACCAGCTAAAGTTGTTAGTCACAATATAAATAATAGAGCGTGCGGAAATGAAAAGATCAACACACGATATGTTTACGAAGTTCAACTCTAAAAGCATACGTCTCCGCCTAGGGTTTCCGACCCTAGGATTTAACTATCTATTATCTGCTTTGTTTGAGTCCGAGATACAACCTAGAAGAACTACCCTTCTCCTCTCAATGTAGCCTCACCGCTACGATATAGTCAACTCATGTCTCGCAATAATAGCCTAGTTACTTCGTAGAGTAACACTTAGTATAAAATCATAATGACATGTCAATGTAGCTCTGTGTATTTATCTAATTCTCTCAACTAAAACAAAGTACGCTCTTGAGAATGATAAACTTTTGATCGACCAAGAAGACTTGGAATGTTCACTTGTAAGCTCGTGTCTTTCTTCATTGTTGATGGATTCTTTTATAGTTTGTGGAGGCAGCTTCTTCTGACCGTTGTAACGTTGTCAATATCTCCACAAAATCCATAGTCTTCAGAATCTTTGTTTATTGGACGTTCAAAATTTACTCCAACAACTTCTTGTTATCTTGCTCTTTGTAGCCGTTTGGAAGATCTTCTTGCTATCCTTGATTTGAATGAAGATCTTCTTGTTATTGTTGAAGTTGTTCGAAATTCGTTGAAGATCTTGGTCTCCAAATGTGAATATTTTAAGATCTTCTTGTAATATCCGGAATTTTATTCCGTTTATTTTCGAATCAATTCGGACTTCGAGCCGTTGACGGTTCCCATTCTATCTAATATTTCTTTCTTCACAAATTTTATCATTTTATGTAGAATTTAATTTAATTCAAATAAAATAATAGAATTATATCAAACCCTAATTCTTATAACTATTTATCATTTTATGTAGAATTTAATTCACATAAAATGATAGAATTATATCAAACCCTAATTCTTATAATTATTTATCATTTTATGTAGAATTTAATTCACATAATTTGATAGAATTATATCAAGCCCTAATTCTTGTAATTAATCCTTAACGACGACTTTAGACGAGATCATGACAAGGCTGAGACGAGACTGTGACAAATCTATGACGAGACCATGACGAGTTATGACGAGGCCATGACAAATCCGTGACAAGGCCATGCATGGGCTTGACAAGGCCATGACGAGTTTTGACGAGTTTCGACAACCCAACCCACCTTTGCTTTTTACAACTTCAGCTCACCTTTATTCAGCCCAACACTCATGTCAGCCTCTCCTTAGCCCATTTCTGTGCATGCCTCCAGCCATCCCATATCACTCCCAAGCCCAGAGAGAAGGCGGCCTGCAGTCCGTAACCCTCGCAGCCAGAAGCCCAGCGGATGAGATCTTGTGTAGATGTTACACCGTTCCCTTCTTTCCCTCTAACCCTAGTTCTATCTTCACGTTTGGAACCTGCCGTCACCCTCCTTCCTTGGGCAGCAGCCGGCGCGCAACCCCCTACCGCCACCAGTAGCACTGACCAGTGTCGGCCTCCCCCGCCGCTGTCGACGCTGAACCGGAAGCTGTTCCTATTTGCTTCTCGTGCAAACCGAACCTCAACCTAGCTTCTGCCTTCAACCATCGTGACCTCCTTGCCGTCCGCCTCTAGCCCACACTGGAGGACCGTTCGCCTCGAGCCCACACAGGATGGCCGTCCCCCGTAGCCGGGTCGTCCATCTGCAACCACCGCTGTTCCTCGTCCTCCTAGTCGCGCAGCAATCGATCGCAGGAACGGCGTCTACAACCCTTGGTTTCAGCCATTCCCTAGGCCGCCGGTGCTACTGGAGTAGGCCGCTGGTGTGCCTACTGGGATCTTGTCGAGCCTCCAACCTACTGCAGTAGCGGACTCAAGTGACGGCAACCGGTGTTGTTCCCTTCACCCCTTCGAAACACGGAATCGAGTAAGATCCATATCGTCCTTCCTATCCCTTCTCTTTGCGTTAATCTTAATATATATATGCTGATGTGAGCACTCGTTGTGTCTCCAAGCTGACCTTAACAGCCTTAGAAGATTTACTTGGACAGCTGAGGTGTTTGCTGAGTTTTCGAAAGTGAAGAATAGTCAACTTCGGCTCCAGTTTTGGGTAGGTTAGACTCCACCTTTACTGCTGATTTTCGGATATGTTTTAGTCGATATTGTATAGTATAACATACTAATATTTTAGAGGAATCCGAGCTACGGTTTAAGAGTTATTGTGTTCCAAAGTTGACGCCTCATGCAGTTTGTATATATGTGCTGAGTGAGCAAGTGATGCTGTTTTGTGAGATGGTTTTGAATAAGCTCTTGATCTCCGTTGGGCTTGAATTTTGGATATAATATATTTGACATATTTTTGTAGAACATATTAAAATTTGAGAAGCATCCAGCTAGTGGTTTGGGATTTATGATTTTTCAAAGATTTAGTCATAAGCAGTTTTTCTGTTGTGCTGAAATTCGGTTTTGTGGGATAGTTTTAAATAGGATTTTGATCTCCTTTGCGGCTGAATTTTGGATATATTATAGATAAGATTTTATAGTAGAACATATCAAAATTTGGGCTGAATCCAGCGAGTAGTTTAAGAGTTATGATTTTTCAAAGTTAAGACAGTGTGTAGTTTGTTAAGTGTTGTAACCAACTTTGGAAATTTTTGTGGAAGTGATGGTTGAACAGTTTTAAGAAATTCTTTCTCCTAGGAGTAGATGAGATATCATAGATAATATAGGGAATATTTCGGAATTTTTATAAGATTATTCGAATTTTATATTTGAAGCCGAAGTTGGACCTTAACGAACTTTCCGAAAATAGGGAAATGGGTAAATTGCCAGTTTGTAACCAAACTCATCTTTAGAAGTTAAAATATGACTCTTTAGTCTCAAATAAGGGTTTAGGCATGAATTAGGGAATTTTTGGAAGTTTCGAGACCAAGGGTAAAATAGTCATTTTACCATAAATTAATACTGTGATCAATTTCGTTCTATTAAGACCTACTATCTTAAAGTCTTAGACTTCTAATCACCCAGAAAGTGGGCTAACACACTTGCCTCCTTTGACAGGCCACTGAATTCCTACTGTACAGATTGATTTGCAAATTAGAAAGTCGAGATCTGATTCAGGTAAGTCCACGGACTTACTTAGCTCGCTTTCTTGTATGAGTGTAATGTGTATGAGTGGTGTTTGCTAGTTATGATAAACAACGAAACCGGATTAGGCCGACTTTATTATTTACGTAATTGACCCAAGTGTATGATAACGGGTCGTGACATCATCTGCCTAGCTCTTGCGAGAGTCTAGGAGGTTCCCTACGACCAGCCCAGTCCCGTAGACGGTCAGATGCATTAGTACCAATCCGCGTTGGTAAACGGGGACAGGGGCGAGGTTTGGGAATCCCTGGTGTCACAAAATAAGTATCATTAGTAATGACCTATCACCTAATTAAAGATAATAAAAGGATTGAGTGTTGCATGTTGATTGTGTATGATGTGTGATTGTGCTTTTACCTTTATACTTATGCATAGAATGTTAGCTAACGGTTTTATACCGCTTGTAGATGCCTTGCAGGTTAAGACAATTGTAGAGAGATCCGGAGGAAATGGTCAGCCGGGTCCACGTACTCTTTTAGTTGGGGACGGGGATGTCTTCTGTTCTTCATATGCATCATTTTAGTAGCATTTCTTGTAAGGCTGATACATATTCTCCATGTATATATTGTTTACAGTTTTCAAATGTTTTAAATACTTTTGTGCCTTGTTGTAAGATCCAAGTAAAGTTGTTGTCAAACTATGGTCAGGACCCATTGTGAGGTCCTAACTAGTAGCTCCCCGAGTTCTCAGAATTTGGGGTGTTACAATATGGTATCAGAGCCTGGGTTGGCAACAAAGGCACTTGAAATCTTCTGAAAGACCAAATGTATAAAATAACTAGAACCCGAAAGGGGTCTAAAATTTTCAAAACGGATTTATGTTTTCACACGCGCGCATAGTCGGGTTGTTGGGTTAGTAGTACGTTGGACCACCATCGCTCTCCGTGGATCTCTACAACTTGGATCGATATGAGTTAGCATATGGATTTATTATGATGAGTATTAATGTATGTTATATATATGTGTATGTGTAATATGTTAGTATCCTAAAGGATATATTATATCCTTTAGTTGTGATATCATGAAGCGATTATCGCCTCATGATAAATCGGTAGCAGACTTGAAGAGTTTTCAACACAAGACAAAGGACTCGGACCTTGGATCAAGTATTAGACTCGGGTGGGCGTCCTAGTAACCCTTGTTATCCATCCAAAGAACAAGTGAGCAAGGAAGTAAAGTTGTGAAGATAAATTTTACCACAAGCACAATCAGATGAGGAAGAAATTCTTGAGTTAGTTCAGTTAGAAAGAATAGAAGGTCGTACAAGAAACTCGGCATACGAGGCCGAGAGACGGAATTTGAAGGGCCATGCAAGAGACTATAAGAGTGTGGAGTAGAGATAACAATATTGGAACAGGACAAGTAGAATTGAGTACAACCAAGATTACGGAATCAAGGACATTATAATCAAGGCGGATGCCGCATAGACCATTAGGGGCATGAGAAACCAAAAGAGACAAAGTGTCAATCCGGGGGTGAGAATCTAAGGTGCACAGAATGAAGACCTACAATTGAGTGTAAAAGCGAAAAGGCAGACCCCAAAAACGTGGGGAGGTTTTGACCTCCTCGAAGATATATGAAGTTGAAAGAAGTCGCGACGCCAATATCCAAAGAATGGAGGCTGTAGCAGGGTCAACAAGGTTTCATGAAGGCGGTATTACTACCAATACCAGTGAAGAAATGGGTACGTAAGAACGACCTTGGTGGACTCGAGAAGCGAAGCTAGCCCAAAGGAAGAGGAAGAATGGAAGATAAAACGAACTAAAGAAGTATAAAAGGATTGTGGTGAGCGACTGTTTACCTACTAGCTAAGGAAAGTTTGACAGATCACAATTTACACGGAAGAGAGACTTACAACTTAATGTAAGAGCGAAGGGTAGACTTCACAAGCCTGGAGACATTTTGTCTTCTTTAAAGATAAGAATTATAAGAGGAATCTCAACGCCAGAGTCGAAAGGATCGAAGCCCGTAACATAGTCAACAGAGATTTGGAAGGAAATATTACAAACAACGCCGATTAAGGAACCTGTGCTTGTGAGAATCGTGCGGTGGAATCAAGAGTCCAGGGTAACCCCCATTTATAACAGAACATATGTCATCAACACAGACGGTCCCTGTAAAAGGACTACAATTGGGAGGTAATTAAAAGTCATCGGAACTACAAGACGCTTACCATCTATCGTGGAGTGTTAAGAACGACTTTTGACGTTAGGCGAATGGCACAGTGAGACTTGAGAAAGAGAGTTGTCCCAAAGGAAGTAGAAGAGTGAAAGATAAGACGAACTGAAGAAGGATAAAAGGATTAATCTAGTAGATGATGTTCACCAAAAGTTTAATATCAGTAGAGGTATGGAATTGAGATAAGTCAGTTATAGACTGACCGATGTCAACCAAGGACGTGCAAGTATGGTTTGGTATTGACGAGTTATGTGCCGTTAAGAAAAGATATTTGTGATTGTGGATCTATGGAGTAGCTTTACCGACGCCTTAGAGGATTTCCTCAAGCAGGCAACGACAACCTTCTTGGATAAATTAAAGGTATAAGGAGGAACGTTTTAAGGGTTACTACTTGGCTCGTTAAGATTAAACTCCGGTCAAGTCAGGGAGTTGGATCCGTGGTAGAAGAACTAAGGAAGTAAGCGGAAGAAGTTGTTTTTCAATCGTCGCTTTATTTTCTTAAGGCAAGTAAAGAAGGTACTTGGTACTTCATCAGCATAAGACTCATGGTGTGATTAGAAGAAAGAGTTTTGGGGTCAATCATTTTATACTTCCAGAAAAGGTCCTTAGGATTAATGGGTGACATCAAAATAACCAGAGTAGCGCAGCGGAAGCGTGGTGGGTCCTAACCCACAGAGCAAGAAGCTCAAGGGTGTTGATGGATGTCGTGTCGAGTTTAAGATGGTGATAGTTGGTGAAATGTATTCTAATTGGAAGGAACGTGAGATAGGCTATGTGGAGTTACTGAAAATATTGTACGGAAACTTATGTGCATGTAGAGGTAAAAGAAGGAGGCTGGTACCCTATTATGGATCCGAGTGAAGAGTGATGGCTTTGTTACATGTTGCCAGACAAGTAGTTTTGGAATTTTATACCTAACGAAGTACGTTAGAGTGAGTTTCTTGATGAATTGAGAAAAGAATTAACGATGTAATAAAAGTATTGTGCATGGTCTGCACTAGAAAGCTCAAAGTGAGTAATTACCACTCTGAGTCAAAGATACATAAGAAAGAGAAGCGACAGGAGTATACTTGCAACCTAGTAACCGTGCTGAAAGAAAGCATGATCTCGGAGTAGATTTTATGTGTAATATTATATCGGACCAGAGCATAGTTGCGTTTTGAGTCAGAGGGATATTATCGGTCTGAGAACCATGGTGGAGAAAAGAGTGCACTACTGATGGTATGTTAACACTTATTGAGTAGTCAGAACCTTTTCAGAAGGCCGGAAGCAAGTGGTCATAACAGAGGGAAGAAAGTTGAATAGATCATTTTTCCGTAGGGTCATCAAAGGATCTAGAAGTGATTTGTGTAAGGAAAACCATTGGAAGTTTTAAAGCGGTTTAAAAGTGACTGAGGGACTAGTTTTCCTCACCCTATTGGAGAGGGTAGCTTTAGTTTTCCACGAAGACTAAGTTTGGGAACTGAGTTTGTGAATTTCAGTGGGAAGATACCTACCAGACACGGGTTAGGTTATCATATTAGAGGATCAAACAGTTGAGCCGGATGATACCGGTGAGATATCCGGTAACCACTATAGAACGTGGTAACATACGCTTGTGATCTAAGTACCTGAAAAGATTTAAGATTTAGTGGTTTTATGAAAAACCGATAAGGCTACCTAAGATTGGAGATAGTAAGAGACGTAACCTTTCAATGACCCATGTAGCGATAGTTGTAACCTCGGGAGTGACGAGTTAGGGCTTGACCTTGTATGTGTGATATTGTTTGACTGCTTGTTTATTTCATGATTGAGTGTTAGTCAGTGATGTGTTCTTTTGGTAACCTTGATGTGCGGGATACTTAGATGTGGAAATGACGAGACTTTTGAATAGTGATCAAACACACCCAGTTGGTGCCTTAAAGGCCGATCAGGATTGTCTTACCCTAAGTTTCGGGACGAAACTTATTTTGAGGGGGATCTGATGTAACGACCGGATTTTTTTTTCGTTACGCTTTAACAAGGTTAGAGGGGTTTAGAAAACGAAATTAAAATTTAGTGAAACTAGGATAAACAAGTTTATGTAGGGAAGTCATTTGATTAAATACCTTGTTCTAAGTTTCGGGACAAAACTTATTTTAAGGGGGTACTGATGTAATATCCGGAATTTTATTCCGTTTATTTCCAAATCAATTCGGACTTCGAGCCGTTGACGGTTCCCATTCTATCTAATATTTCTTTCTTCACAAATTTTATCAATTTATGTAGAATTTAATTTAATTCATATAAAATGATAGAATTATATCAAACCCTAATTCTTATAATTATTTATCATTTTATGTAGAATTTAACTCACATAAAATGATAGAATTATATCAAACCCTAATTCTTATAATTATTTTTCATTTTATGTAGAATTTAATTCACATAAAATGATAGAATTATATCAAACCCTAATTCTTGTAATTAATCCTTAACGCCGACTTTAGACGAGATCATGACAAGGCTGAGACGAGACTGTGACAAATCTGTGACGAGACCATGACGAGTTATGACGAGGCCATGACAAATCCGTGACAAGGCCATGCATGGGCTTGACAAGGCCATGACGAGTTTTGACGAGTTTCGACAACCCAACCCACTTTTGCTTTTTACAACTTCAGCTCACCTTTATTCAGCCCAACACTCATGCCAGCCTCTCCTCAGCCCATTTCTGGGCGTGCCTCCAACCAACCCAGATCACTCCCGGCCCAGAGAGAAGGCAGCCTGCACTCCGTAACTCTCACAGCCAGAAGCCCAACGGATGAGATCTTGTGCAAATGTTACACCGTTCCCTTCTTTCCCACTAACCCTAGTTCTATCTTCACGTTTGGAACCTGCCGTCACCCTCCTTCCTTGGGCAGCAGCCGGCGTGCAACCCCCTACCGCCACTAGTAGCGCTGACCAGTGTCGGCCTCCTCCGCCGCTGTCGACGCTGAACCAGAAGGTGTTCCTATTTGCTTCTCGTGCAAACCGAACCTCAACCCTAGCTTCTGCCTTCAACCATCGTGACCTCCTTGCCGTCCGCCTCTAGCCCACACTGGAGGACCGTTCGCCTCGAGCCCACACAGGAGGGCCGTCCCCCGTAGCCGGGTCGTCCATCTGCAACCACCGCTGTTCCTCGTCCTCCTAGTCGCGCAGCAATCGATCGCAGGAACGGCGTCCACAACCCTTGGGTTCGGCCATTCCCTAGGCCGCCGGTGCTACTGGACTAGGCCGCTGGTGTGCCTCCTGGGATCTTGTCGAGCCTCCAACCTACTGCAGTAGCGGACTCCAGTGACGGCAACCGGTGTTGTTCCCTTCACCCCTTCGAAACACGGAATCGAGTAAGATCCATATCGTCCTTCCTATCCCTTCTCTTTGCGTTAACCTTAATATATATATGCTGATGTGAGCACTCGTTGTGTCTCCAAGCTGACCTTAACAGCCTCAGAAGATTTACTTGGACAGCTGAGGTGTTTGCTGAGTTTTCGAAAGTGAAGAATAGTCAACTTCGGCTCCAGTTTTGGGTAGGTTAGACTCCACCTTTACTGCTGATTTTCGGATATGTTTTAGTCGATATTGTATAGTATAACATACTAAAATTTAGAGGAACCCGAGCTACGCTTTGAGAGTTTATGTGTTCCAAAGTTGACGCCTCATGCAGTTTTTATATATGTGTTGAGTGAGCAAGTGATACTGTTTTGTGAGATGGTTTTGAATAAGCTCTTGATCTCCGTTGGGCTTGAATTTTGGATATAATATAGTTGACATATTTTTGTAGAACATATTAAAATTTTTCAAAGATTTAGTCATAAGCAGGCCACTGAATTCCTACTGTACATATCGATTTGCAAATTATAAAGTGTAGATCTGATTCAGGTAAGTCCACGGACTTACTTAGCTGGCTTTCTTGTATGAGTGTAATGTGTATGAGTGGTGTTTGCTAGTTATGATAAACAACGAAACCGGATTAGGCCGACTTTATTATTTACGTAATTGACCCAAGTGTATGATAACGGGTCGTGACATCATCTGCCTAGCTCTTGCGAGAGTCTAGGAGGTTCCCCGCTACCAGCCCAGTCCGGTAGACGGTCACATGCATTAGTACCATTCCGCGTTGGTTAACGGGGACAGGGGCGAGGTTTGGGAATCCCTGGTGTCACAAAATAAGTATCATTAGTAATGACCTATCACCTAATTAAAGATAATAAAAGGATTGAGTGTTGCATGTTGATTGTGTATGATGTGTGATTGTGCTTTTACCTTTATACTTATGCATAGAATGTTAGCTAACGGTTTTATACCGCTTGTAGATGCCTTGCAGGTTAAGACAATTGTAGAGAGATCCGGAGGAAATGGTCAGTCGGGTATGCATCATTTTAGTAGCGTTTCTTGTAAGGCTGATACATATTCTCCATGTATATATTGTTTACAATTTTCATGTGTTTTAAATACTTTTGTGCCTTGTTGTAAGATTCAAGTAAAGTTGTTGTCAAACTATGGTCGGGACCCATTGTGAGGTCCTGACCAGTAGCTCCCCGAGTTCTCAGAATTTGGGGTGTTACACTTCTCTCTCTCTCTCTCTCTCTCTCTCCCTCTTCCTTAGATCTGATTTTTGTTAACTCATGCCCTAACAACCTCCATTACACGTGTAACAACCCAAAACAAGATATCTAGAAAATATAAACGATATTTGTTAGTTTATAAAAACACATTTATGTTAAGTCTTCCATCATCCTAAATATAACATTAAATTTCAAGGTGGAGTTATCAATCTCCCCTTGATGGAATGCAAAAGAAATATCGTACCTACATTAAATATTAAAAGACATGCGTGCATAAATAATATTCGAAAAAAATGCAGAATGCAAAAATATCGGATCGTATTTCTCCCCCCTTTTGCCTTTCGATAAGGGAGGGTAAAAATTCAAGTACGAGCGTTAAAATATTACAGACCCAAAGTTTTTAAAACGCAAGCACAAAAGAGTTTCAAAGGCACACAAAACAGTTTCAAGGCCTTTAAATATAAAAACAAGAAAATTTTGAAGATCATGTCAAGGTCGTGACATCCGCTTTCAAGACCTTAAAATCTACTTTTAATACCACTGGTTGTTCCTCTTTCCACGAACGTCGTTCTAACATTTGCTTTTCCACCTTCGATGGGCATCCGCCATGGTTTCGCTTTTCAGTTGCTTATAAAGTCAACATTGTTTCTCTTCATTTTGATACTTCTTCACAAATCCATACTCATCAATGGTGAGTATGGTTGGTTCTTGATGAGTGGGTCTAAGAATCAGTTGATTCTTCACACTCTTGTAGCAGTTTAGCAACACATTTGCCGCTTTTTCCCTCACATGTTCATCTGCATCCTCATTCAGTGACATAACACTCCCTATTGCACTGATAGGTAAGGGCATTCAATTAGAACATCTAGTTTACCTTTGAATGCACAATGGATAACAACTCGTGAGTTCCATCCATTTTGTCGGATATCTCGGATCGAAAGTCGGTCATGTCTCTTCTGAGATTGTCAAGCCCGAACTTTAGATCCTCTAGCCGTTGTTCTGGAAAAGTAGGAGCAAAGGATGACAAATCCACAACCTTCTCATTGAGTTTTCATTCCCCAGCCAGCTTTTTGACGACCCCTAGTCTTTCAAAGTAGTCCTTATCAATTTTTTCATTCAACACCTGTTGGTCCTCATTTAAGGTGTCAATACAAAAATAGGGAAAGATTTTGGGGAGGAGTGTTCGCTCAAAAGTGTGTGCCTCAAAGTCTTAAATTTATATCTAGAATTTAAGCAAAAGCGAATCCGCAATGTACACATCATCTGTAGTAAGGCAAGAAATTCCAGAGTCGAACTGAAGGATTTAGTGAGAACAAAATCGGTTCCAAAAATCGTCTAGCAAAGAGTAAAAGGTTTTGTAAATATGTTAAGAGACAAATGATTCCAAGGATTCAAGTATCCAACTGCGTCTTTCGATTCAAAACACTCTAAAGATCAAAGGACAGAGATGGCATTGCCAAGGTTATGTGTTTCGAAGAAAGGAATAATGTACGGTGAAGTTCCACCACTCACTTATCCCAACTTAGAATTAAGCTCTCAACTCGAAGGATGGTTAGTCTCATCAAGAAGAGTACTCAAATCAAGGATTAACACTCAAACCACTCACTAAAACCCAAGGATATGACTCTCGAAGGTAAAGGTGAAAGGCGCACTCAAACCTTAATAGAGGATGTTGAGTCTCTCTATTACCCGAATCTTGCGAACTTTGGTTACCAAGTAAAGAATCAATGATGAAGTCTCTTCTTACACTTGGATAAGGGTTAAAAAGGTTAGGCAAGGCTAGGATTTAGGTAAGGTTTATCTTTGGTTAAAGGATAAAACAATTAAGAAATGTCAGAGCAAAAAACCGGACTGTTCTAGGGAAAATCGGCCGCTTTTATCAAGAACACCACGATTTTTCGCAATCGCAAAGATTAAATCTCAACTCTCAGGATCCAAATGGTTAAATGAGTTCAGTCTATCATCATCTAAGACTCAATCAACAACTATTCTCCCTAGAATCAAAAGTTTTTTAGCCAATCATTTTCATTTTTGAATCAAAATCAAGATTGAATAAAGAAAACCAAATAAAAACAAACTTTGCATAAAACTCAATAAATCTCCAAAATCTGTAATCAATCCTTCAAAACTTCAAAAGAATCTCTCAAAGCACTTAGAAATATGTGTTCACAAATCACAATAACGAACAACAATAAAAGATCTCACAACTTTCTTAAATCTTCAACTCTATCTCCCTTCCGCAAATCTTTCTCTCCAAGAATCTCTAATCTCTATCGTATGCCGTCAATCTCGCACTGTGCGACCGTCCCGATTTCGTTCCTAGGGTTCCAATATAACCCCACTCACTAATGGGTTGCAAGACATTTCACTTCCCTGGCCCAAAGAAGCTTTGGGCTTTCGAACGTAATATTTTTAGACGGTTACAAGTTAAAATCGGTCGATCTAATACATAACTCGTCCAATTTTTCCTACAGGAAAATTGTCCGATTTAGGAAACAAGTCACCTGATTTTCCATAATAGAAAGTGCTCGTCTCTTGACTTGTTTTCCATATTCTTTGTATGACCCTTCCACGACTTTCCTTGCTTCTCATGGCTCCTCAAAAGTTCGTTATGCTTCCTCATTGACCTTAGCTACTCCTTGCTCCATTTTTGCTTCCAATTCCATTGAATTCACCTACAATTCAACCAAAACTCGTGTAGACCTCTATTCCCGAAATATATATGAAATAAATCTTATAGGTACACAAATCTCCTTGAATGTAAGGGAAACTAAGATAAAACATCCACAATATGCATGATTATAATGGCATATAATTCATGTCATCAAGGAGATTAGCATATGACAGTGGGATGGCACGGGTGGAGTTAATGGTATGAAGCATGTGGTTGAGGATGAGGTTTAGCAAGTCGACATCAAGGCCATTCATTACCTGGTAGATCAACTCTAGGGTTTGATCGGTCAAAAGCTCCCTAGAGTTTTCTCGAGGAACAACACATCTAACCAACAACATAAACACTATTTTGGCTTCTAGGGTTAGAGAGGTGTGAGTGAGTTGGCGTGATGTGGAGGAATGGATGGGGAATTTTTTTCTTAGCAAACCGAACACTCTCAGTTCTTTATGGGTGAAGGTAGGAGTTGAAGGTGGGAAGGTTGAGAATTTGAGCTATAATAGTGGGATTGATAAAGCACTAGTACAGATATACCTTTCCATGACGTTTGAAAACCATCATGGAAATAATACCATTACGTTTTCAAACGCCATGGTCTAACGCCGTCTTTATAGACGTCATGCTTTTGTTCAGATCTTGAGGGTGTTTTGGGACACACCATGAAATATAAATTTAATGACGTTGTTAACTGCCATAGATTGCATTTTAATGGCGTTTGACAAATATCATTAAGCTGATTTTCAGGACGTTCTCCAAATGTCATCGCTTTTATTTTTATGACGTGTGCTAAACACCATGGATTTAGTTTCCACGACACGTGTTAAACGTCATGGAAGAGTATTTCATGGCGTTTAAGAGCCGCCTTAAGTTCTATCTCCAGATCGTTTAATGTCACTAATTTTTATTAGCCTGTTTTCATTTAGAAATCCAAATAAACTACTTTCATACACACAAAATCCACCGAACTTTCTAATATCACAATATAATTATGCTTTCATTCACAAATGTGAATGATAGAATCTATATTGCATAATCAAAGATGACAATTCTTACAGAAATATTCTCGATGAACACAATTTTTGACAATTACAAAAGTTGTTCCACAATTCTCAAAATCAAAACATAGTGTACCCAAGTTGACATAATACTATTTAGATGAACGGCAACCATTAATTTAGCAAACCATAGGAAAACGTATTTGACTACAAATCAGCATAGAATTACTCATCCTCAAGAGTAAAAATGTCTAGACATTAACAGTCAGATATGGCCAGAAAACTGACAAAAAGAAAATGATAGAAACAAGGGTATAAGGGAGTGTGGTAAAAAGAGGCGTTACCCATCATGTGATGTAGATAAAATCCCTAAACCATGCATTTCGGTTAAACCCCGCACAATATCTGGATCATAATAGGGAGCAATAAGAACATAAAAAGTAGTAGAAGAAGCAAATGATTTCCTGGACATCCAGAGCTTGCTTCACAATATACCATAATAAATAACGACCAAATATCATGAACCAAAGTTTATGATCATATAGAAAAAGGTGATTAGAAAATAAATGAGAAGTTTTAAATGGTACAATTAAGATTTTTACTAATCTATGTGGCGCTCAAAGTTCTTTTCGAAATCCATATAATGTCCCTCTAATTTGGGAATCTATCTCCTTTGTCAAACATTACTAGTGCTTCTATGCCGAGGGTAATTTGAATCGTAAATTAAGGAATAATTCCAATGCACTCGAAAAAAATGAAAATCCAAGTACGATAATCTATGATATTTTATTTTGATACTTGTGCAACTTAAATAGTGAATGTATAGTAATTAAAAATATAGGGCATAGTAACACTTCATTTAATAAAGAAAGTATAATAACAAAAATATATCATATTGATGGCATACACAAGTCCGAGGATGGGACACCACTTTGATTCCAAAAAGAAATTGGGCACCACATGAAAAGGTAAAATTAAGTCAAAGGTACTGTATAGAAATTTCCAAAAGAATTGAAGGAATATCATCAAACATGTATGTCCAACAAATGTGTGTTTACATGTCTTTTTCTTCCAAAGTTTGAGTAGGAATATCATCACTATCATCCATTTTCTTTTTATCTTAATATAAAGCTGTAGTTTTTCAAAAGCCAAGCTGTTGTCTACCACAAGAAAAAATAAAAATAAAAATAAAGATACAGCCCCCAATATGGATCAAACTGGATTACAAATAAACAAACCAACAATTATGGAGTGACGTACCCAATATTCTTCATCAAGAAAAGCCTATCAAGCGACAAAATCACCGAATTCCCTCCTATGATGATAGATATCTCGATCTGAAGGCTTGAGGCGGGTGAATTGAAGATCAGAGGGCCTTAAATCATTTTCCTCGATGGGAAGAACAAATTGAACATGCTCTAATACTCGGGGTTGCTCGTCCTTCTCCCTGATTGTTTCATAGGATTTTCGTTGCATATTCTTGGAATTCGCATATGGAAGAATCGCGAATCAAACAAACTAATTATTACTATTGAGATAAATTTAAATTGAAAAAAAGGATAAAGCAGGGGGTTGCATCCTCCAACAAATTCGGCGAGGTGCGTAGAGACTGAGGGGATCACGAGCGCCACTGGAGGCGAGTGACGTGGTCAACAAAGCGGGTTAGGGCAAATAAACCCTTGACGACATTCCCACCCGAACAAAGCGTTTTCTATCGATTACAGTTGAACGTACAAAATAAAGAAGGAGAAGAAGAGTGGTTATACACTAGTACAAAAAAGCACATTGGTTACGGTACATTTAACACGGTTCCGTGTTTTTGCGTGGTAAATATGCAAAATCAACTTTTTTACCACGGTTGTCCAAAAAACCGTGTTAAAAAGCACACTGGTTATGGTACATTTAACACGGTTCCGCGTTTTTGCGTGGTAAATATACAAAATCAACTTTTTTTTACCACGGTTGTCGAAAAAACCGTGTTAAAAAGCACAATGGTTACGGTACATTTAACACGGTTCCGTGTTTTTGCGTGGTAAATATACAAAATCAACTTTTTTTTACCACGGTTGTCCAAAAAACCGTGTTAAAAATACTTATAATTTACCTCGGTTTACCGGATAACCGTGGTAAATTTATAGAATCACCCATTTTAACACGGTTATCCTGCGAACCGTGTTAAATTTTTTTATAATATAACGGTTACTTGTAATCGTGTTAAACTTGTGTATCATTTATCACGGTTCTCTTTGAAACCGTAGTAAAAATGTTTACAATTTACAACGGTTACCCTCTAAACCGTGTTAAATAAGCGTATGAACACAATTTACCACGTCTTTCCATCAACCGTGTTAAATATTCACTAGTACAAAAAAGCACATTGATTACTATATATTTAACACGGTTCCGTATTTTTGCGTGATAAATATGCAAATTCAACATTTTTACCACGGTTGTCCAAAAAGCCGTGTTAAAAATACTGATAATTTACCTCGGTTATCCGAGTAACTGTGGAAAATTTATAGAATCACCCATTTTAGATTTTAACTTTAAATTAATATTTAAATAAAAAATTTAATATCCAATATTTGAGACGGGGCCTCGATAATTCATTGGCCGGCCCTGCTGTTTCATTGCTTTCGACGCCACACTAGGAGAACCAAGGGAACCTCATTCACCCTTGACCCTCCTTCTTGTAAAGTCGCATCTTATATCGATCTATTAAAGCAAAATCCTCTTTTGACACGTATCAACGCCACATTTCTCGAAGCCTCAAAATTTTATGTTAAAAAATTATTTCTAAATATTGATGTAAATTGAAATGTGATTTCTAATTTTTTATTTGTAAAAATATTATTTCTATTATTTTTATAAACTTCTATTTTTTTTCCATTAATTTTACCAACAATCATATCTTAACAAATCTTTTTAGTTTTATTTTAAGATAAAAAAAAAAGTTTTAAATATTTGTTAAAAAATAGATTTTTCAATAAAAAATCTACTATTCAGTTTTATTTTAGGATAAAAAAAGTTTTAAATATTTGTTAAAAAAATATATTTTTCAATATGTCACATTGTCATGTGATTTTGTTAACTATAAAAATAAAAATATTCATAAAAATTACATTATTTAGTTATTTATCAAATCTACAATTCAGTTTTAAAAATAAATATTTGAGTTTTTATTGAATTTTTATAGTTCAAATTTATTAAAAACAATATTATATATATATATAATATATATATAATATTTACAATTTATTAAAATACAATCCCGTACCTACCCGCACAAGTGCGAAAAATATACTAGTTGTAATTTAATTTGGTTATATTGATAGGTAGATTTTATTTTAATTTTTTCTCTTCGTCGGAAATTCGAGTTTTAAACGGGTCAAGATTTTAGTAATACGGGTCCGTAAAATTCCGTAATAAACTTGATTCCGTACTCACCTTTTAACCCTAGCCATCCTAAACTATCCCTCCCACACTCCTGATTCATCTCTCTCACACGCCACAGATCTCACCAATCCTCTCCTTTCCCAATCTCCCTCTCCTTCTCTGGATTCTTGCTCAAAGCTAACCCGCCACCAATCGATCGGATCTCGCCAAGCAGCAACGGCAACACGGCCGGGAAGGAAGATCTCGCCAAGCAGTAGTGGGCCTCCAGTTCCGACGGCCGACGCTGAGGAAGGTTCGTGTAGGAGATTCGCCGCCACCCGCGAAGGAGACGCCGCTAGGGCTCTTGCCACCGCCGCCTCCAGTTCCGATGCTCATGAAGAAGGGCACCGTCGTCGTCTTCGCCGCTGCTCGCAAAGGTATGCGCTAGGGTTTTGTTCCGCTTTTGGCCACCGCTTCCTGCTGCCGGCTGCTTCCCGTTTCCGGCACCGTCCGATTAGTGTTTCCGTCCCCATCCTCCATCGTTTACCTTGCCTGTCTTGTGCAAATTCCGCATTTGAGTCCTCTTTGGGTGAGGGTTTCGTTCTGCAGTAAGCCCTAACTCGATATTTTGGGAATTTTTGTGTGTTTATGTGTTGATTTGTAATTATAGGTGTATTTGTGTGTTATGTGCTTGTGGGATGTGGTGAGCGTAATATCGGTTTAGTTTTATGGATTTAGAGGTTATTAGTATTAAGTGTTTTGTGATTGAGAGAATTCTTTGAATAATTTTAATTAGTTGTTGATTGGTGAAAATTGTGTGTTCCTATAAGTAATATGTATTTTCTTTTGGTTTTTGTTGAGCTCGTCGGGTATTTTGATTTCTATTAATGATTGTACGACAAGTTCGCTGGGAATAATATTAGTTAGTATGAAGGTCTCTAGATAGAGATAAGTATGTGACGTTGACAAATGATTTGTGTTTGTATGTGAGGATTGTTTGATGTGTGTTGAGCTTGTCATGTATATTATAGAAAATGAATCTTGTAGATTGTGATGTGTTGGGTGTGTAACCATGGAACGACTCTTGTAGTTTACATGTTGATACAAATGCGTCATTTGTGTTTACTTTCGAGGTTGGGTTGAGACTTTTGTAGAGGAATCGTTTGGAGTGTGCTTGTGACCTACGAGGTGAGTCTCCGGACTTAATTAGTTAGTATGAAGGTCTCTAGTTAGAGAAGCTTCGTCAGGACATTATTGATACGAAGAGGTGCAAATCATCTATTTTTATTGCACTTGACAAGAAGGTGCATTAGCAGATGTGATTGATTTCCTGTTTGATGTTTAATTTACTACTTAACTGAATTTTTGTAAAATCTTTGCTTGCAGGGAAGTTGATTTCTAATGCTCAAGCTAGAATTGTTCGAATTAGAGGAAATATTTCTGCTAAAAGAGTCGAGATTGGAACTGAACTTGTTGATCACTTGGCAACAGAAGAAATAAATCTTCAAATCAAAGATATGAAAAAAGAACTGATTGCATGCAGGACTGAACGAGGAAGGCCGGAACTAAGATAGTTGAGCTTGAGAATAATCTTTCAACTAATCTTTTCCCGCACAAAGAGGAGCTGGAAAAAATGATAGTTATGTACTAATTGAGTCTTTACAAGCTGAATATGAGTTGAAGGAAAAGGAACTTGAGGATGATGTAGTTGTTGTTAAGGAATCAACACATGAATTGCAAAGTGAGCATTGGGTGATACCTTGATATGCTACAGTTTAAAGTCTTTGTTATAATGTTCTTTATGATAGTAGTTTCAAGGGATGTGTATAACATCAGCAAACAATTTAAAGAGATTAAGGATCAGAAGGATAAGTATATTGTAACTAGCTATCTTATGAAATACTTATCAGAAGGATAAGTATATTACAATATTACTCCGGTTGTAGATGAAATCGTGATAAACACATTTATTTCGGTCAGATTCACATTTAACACACACTACTAAGGCTGTGTTTGCTAGGACCCAGAAACAATTGTTTTTAGTATGTTTAGTGTATATGTCCAAAAACTATCCGTTTGGTATGCAAAAACACTAGCGTGTTTGTGGTTTTGGGCTGTGTTTTTGAAACACCGAAAAATATAACGGTTTCCGTTTATGAAATTGTGTTTTTGAGATTAAAAAGACAAATATAACCCTCGCTTTTTTATCTTATTACACAATGGCATAGGGTATTTAAACCCTCACTCCTCTTTTTTTCCACTTGCCGCTGTATTGCCTCTCTCGATAACTTGTTCGACATTTTCACAGAGGAAGACCTTCAAATCTACACAGCCATTGTTACAGGTTAGCATCATTCGAGCTTGTTCGTTATTGATGTTATATTTGGTTCTTTTCTCATCTATAACCTCTTCTTTCACTTTTAGTTTGCTTAAGATCTAAAAAGAGGGGTAATAAAAATTAGGGTTTATAAAAATTAGGGTTTATTTCGATTTGGATTTTATATTATTGACTAGAAAGAATTGCACGAGTCATATAGTGTGTTTAGTGTATTTGTCCAAATCGAAATCGAAATCGAAATAAACCAAGGTGCAATTTGAGATGAAATCTCATCAACAGAGAGTTGTTGCCTAAGAAGGCCATGAATGTACTGAACCATTTCAATTTACAATATTAGCACATCAAGAAAGAATAGAGTGGTTGCCCTCCGAGATTAGTTGTATGCTTTCGCTTTGGATTTCTCTCATCTATAACCTCTTCTTTGGATTTGGATTAGGATTAGTTGTATGCTGAGATTAGTTGTACGATGAGATTAGTTGTATGCTCAGATTATTTGTATGCCCATATTAGTTGTAGCATGATTTCGATTTGGATTTCGATTTGGAGTTGTTCATGCTCAGATTAATAGTTGTATGCTTAGGTATGTTTTGTGGTCAGATTAGTTGTAGTATGAGTTGTTGTTCTATGCTTGTAGTGTATATAGTGAATTTCAATAGTTTGGGAATCAGCTGGATGTGTAGGCTGAGTTGTTGGTTGTGTTTGCTTTGTTTATGATGTGTATAGCATGGATAACAATGGATCCCAAAGTCGTCCTAGGGTTCCTAATTTCATATGGACTGATGATTTGGTAAGAATCCTGGTTGATGTCATCATTGAGCACCAAAAAAAAAATGGATCAAGACAGTCATACAATTGGAAAGAAATCGGTGCTACTTTTGGGAGAGTGAGTGGAAAAACTACTACTGCCAAGGATGTTTGTAGGAACAAGTATGAGTCCATGAAGAAAGAATACAAGGCTTGGCATTTGCTGAGAAATGCAGAAACGGGTCTAGGTTGGGATCCTAACACTCGTAAGATTACAGCATCTGAAGAATGGTGGGACAGAAAGATGAAGGTAATGAAAGTCATTCAGATTAACATATGATTTTAAGTTTAGGTTTGGTTTATGTTGGAAGTTGAATGATTGTTGATATCATAATATTGCACAGGAGGATTCAAATTGCAAGAAATTCAAGAATAAAGGAATGGATGCAGAATATGAGGAGTTACTAAATAGGCTATTTGTTGGGAATGTAGCAACTGGACGATTAGCTACGGCTGCCGGTATGGACCCTCCTAAAAGCCCCCAACAAGAAGTCAGGCTTGATGATGATCTGAATTATGAACAAGGGGACGCAGATAACTTTTTTAGGGATTTCATTGGTTCAGTTCATGATGATGGCACTTCTGGCAACTCTTATGGTGGTGTTAGGGTAGATTTGACAGATTATCAAGTTGAGGGAGAAGTAGCAACTGTAACACCAACACCACAAACTGGAGTGACCACTGATAAGGTTCAAAAGAAGAGAAGGAGACAATCAGTGGGGTCTTCAAGATTTGAGGAACACTTGGCTCATACTAGGGCTAACAGTGACAAGATAGTTGCTCTATTCCAAGAAGAGGTGTCATCAAGAGACAAAGAAAGAGATGCTCCGGTTATAAAGAGTTTAGACATTATTGCAGAGATGGTTGAACAAGGGAGTCTGACGGATGGAAGCCCTTTGTGGTGCTTTGCTGTGAGCCTAAACAAGTCGAAGAAGGATATGTCAATATTTATGAACTTGGCTACTAATGCTCAAAGGGCTAATTGGTTGAAGTGGGAGTTCGAGAAAAGTGAAAGGAGCAGCAGCAGTGTTTAGAGCAGCAACAATGTCTGGGGTCTTGAAGTTGTCTTATTTGTTGTGACACTCTTAAGTTGTGTTATTTGTGCTTTGCCAATTTGTATTTTCAGTTTGTGTAATTTACAGGATTTGAAGTTGTGTTAGTTGTGCTTGTATTGAACAAGGGTGTCCTTTGCCCATTTATATTTGTTGTTATGTTATTTAAGAAGGATTTTAAATTGTGTTACTTGCGCTTGTATTGAACTAGGGTGTGCTTTGTCCAATTGTGTTTCAATAATAATTCAACATCTTTGTGCATTTCTGTGAGTAATGTTGTGCTATATATTTTTTTGTTCAGGTTGAGCTGTGTAATATGTCTAGTGATAGTGATGATGATGGGCAATCACATTGTCATCGTCGTCGTTTACAAAACCTCATTCGTTCACATCAACAATTGGAGGAAGAGGTTGACGAGATGGCAGAACACTACTACAAACACATGCACAAGGAGGCTTGTTATACGGAATATCATAGAGGCCAGGAGTGGATGGAGAAGCTTATGAGTGGGCACCATATTCGACCAGTGAACTTGTTCAGGATGGACAAGGACGTTCTACTTCGTCTGTGTAGCGAACTAGAACAAAACTACGGTCTTAGCGCATCGACTGAGGTGTCGGTTCTAGAGAAAGTCGGGATATTTCTATATATTCTTGCACAAGGGTGCTCGATGCGTGTTGCTGCAGAGCATTTTCAGAGGTCAACTGAGACTATACATCGATCCTTCCACGAAGTGTTGGACTCCATCACTGGACGCTATATGGGTTTAAATGGTTTAGCACGCGAGATGATTCGGCCTCGAAACAATCAATTCCCTCGGACACCATCCCATATCGCAGCTGATCCGAGGTATAAAGACTTCTTCAAGGATTGCATTGGATGCATTGATGGAACTCATATTAGTGCATGCATACCTGTGAAAGATCAAGGGCCTTATAGAGGACGTAAACAAGACGTCACGTTCAATATCCTTGCGGTATGTGATTTCAATATGCTATTTACATTTGTTTTATCTGGTTGGGAAGGGTCCGCACATGATGCCAAGGTTTTGGACAACGCAATATGTACCCCTAGAATGAACTTCCCGCATTTGTGTGACAAAGGTTATGCAGATAGACCAGGTTATCTCGTTCCGTATTCAAGAACTCGATATCACTTGAATCAGTTCGACAATGAACCTCCATCAAACAAAAAAGAAGCGTTCAATCGGGCACACTCGTCACTTCGTAGTTGTATTGAGCGTTGCTTTGGCGTACTAAAGAAGAGATGGAAGTTGCTGGATAAAATGCCATGTTACCCGGACAACATACAAGTTGACATTCACATGGCGTGTTTCGCTCTTCATAATTTCATTCGCTTGTATTCCGGATACGATGACTTGTCAGAAGATGAGGAAGAATCACATCATATGCCCCGAGGTGAAGAAGTTCAAGGCGAGGATAATGCACAAGGAGGAATGAGTTCGCTTCGTGATGAAATAGCAACTATGATATGGAACACAAGGAGGAATGTGTAAGCCATGAAAAGTTACATTTGAATGTTCTAAACTTTATTTTGATTAGTATCCATTCGCTTGTAACGAATTATTTTCTTCAAAATTATTGGCATTTTGGTTAGTATCCATTCGATTGTGCATTCAGATACTTTTATGTGCTTAAGAATAAGGATTTAACATAACATAAAACATTCAGATACTTAAATATATATAAAATGCATACCATAAGTGTTCAATGAAGTATATAATCCACTAGCAATAGGCATAGATGACATTCATAATTATATAAAACACAACCGAACTGTTCAGTGATGAATAACATATGCAAATAACAAGATCCGTATTATCATTCCAACCATGAAAGCATATATCTTCTCCGATTTCTCTTTTCCCAAGTCCTGTTTGAGTTGAGTTACTTCTTCTGTTAAAATTGCAATATCAGCATCTTTTTGTTCCTTCTCCCCTTTGAGTTGATCGACTTGGAGTTAAGGTTGCCTTACTTCTTTCAGGTCCAATTCTGTTGTGTATAGCAGAAGAAGCTTTGATTGCATTTCTGCATTCTTCCTGCGTATCGGGTCAATAATGGCTCGCAATTTTGTAGAGCGTGGGCTGTCAGTGAACATGTAATCGAACATCTCCTCATCAATGGTATCATCTTCCGGCATAGATATTCCGGATCTCCACTATCACAGCTAGAGTCATCTGACATATCCCTAAACATAATTCCAGAAACAACATTCACGAATCAAGCTCAAAAACCAACATTCACAAACTAGCAACATTAAAAATCCATAAGCAGAATGCTCTAAACCAAGCTCACAAACCATCTTCACAGCTCATGTATACTAGAATCAGACATCAACATTTCATACGAGTGCTACTTCTTTATGTTGGAGATGCACAAGGGTGATCTTACTCTTAAAAAAAAAAGAACTGAAACTACACCTGATGAAGAGCAGCAACCTTTGCTCTAAAAAATGCCTCAAGAAATTCAGCCTCCAATTAACCATGAAAACCAAATTCTACTAAACCAAAGCAAATATAAATTCACAACAAGTAACCATAGAAACCAAATTAACAAACCAAATTCACCCACTATAAATTCACAACTCAGCTCAACTAAATTCAGGATATTAACTTGTAAAAGTTCAGCAACTAAATTCAAGATATTACCTGTTTGCTGTCATCAACATTTCGAACTAAACCCTAACCCTAATTCATAAGCATTTCGAACTAAACTCTAATTATGGATATGAAAGGCATCAACAATGTCAATATCATAAGCATTTCGAACTAACCCTGAACCTTAATCGGTCCTATTACAGATTCAAATTGAAATAGTTTATAGAGTTTTTACCTGTTTTCGTTGAAGGAGGATAGAGCGAATGACGAGACTTGGATCACTAGTTGGCACTCCTTGCTACTGATGAGAGGAAAGAAGAAGAGAACGAGCGACCTAGCTCATGGAGTAGTGAAGAAGAAGAACGAGACGCAAATGGGTTTACCTGGAGATGCAGCGAGAAGTATCGAAAGGACTCTAAAAAAAATCAAATGAAACGCTGCGTATTGACCAAAAACACTAACACACTAATTTGGTTTAACAAACACAGTTTTCTGTTTTATAACCACTAAACAAATCAAAACACTAAACACACTTATAAACACTTAAAACTAGTTTTATCCCGGTACCTAGCAAACACAGCCTAATTTACCACACTTTAGTATTATTACCACGATTCTACATTATTACCACTGTTCTATAGCACCGTGTTAAACACGGTTCGAGGAGAACCGTGATAAACACGATTAACACGGTTTGAAGAGAACCGGTAAACACGTTTAACACGACACTTTTAACACGGTTGGGATGGAACCGTGGTAAAACTGCATGTGGTAAACATGTTTACCACGGTCCATCTTAACCGTGTTAAACATGTTTACCACGGTTGAACCATGAAACGTTGTAAACACGTTTAACACGGTTCACGCCGAACCGTGGTAAAACTGCCTGTGGTAAGTTTACCACGGTTCACGTTGAACCGTGTTAAACACTTTTACCACGGTTGAACCATGAACCGTGGTAAATGTGTTTAACACGGTTCTGGCCCAACCGTATTAAACACATTTACCACAGGCAGTTTTAGAACGGTTCATAATCGTGGTAAATAATGCACACGGAACCGTGTTAAATGTGCATTTCTGTAGTAGTGATAGGAAGCAGTAAGTTGCGGAAATACAAGAAGACTGGGAGTAGAAGGGCGCCATGGGCTAGTAGAGAAACGGAAAAGGAAAAGAGGCAGTTTTGGGGACTAGGGCTATTTGGAATGGTGAAGGAAACGAGACTGCCTCGTCGTTCCCGTACACACCAAACGAATAAAAAAATTATTTTCCTTTTGTTTTTTTTCTTTTCAAAACTGGATTTTTAAAACTTGGCTTATATTTTTTGTAAACGAAGTCCGCCAAAATTTTAATGACTCGATATTTACAATAATTTGGTGGGAAAAATGCCCGCAATATTATATGGCGCTTCACAAACATTGTACATCAATATTATATGGCGCTTCACAAACGTTTAGTAAATGTCATAAAGTTAAAGTCGTTTAGAAAATACCATAAAAATATTTATGACGTTTGAAAAACGTCATATAATTTATGGCGTTTCACAAACGTCATCTACAATTTGGAAAAAACAAATTAAATGACAATACTTTGATAAAACATCATTGTAAAAGGATTTTGATGACATTTATAGTAAAAACGTCATCTTTTAAATGTCATTATAATGTCAAGTTGTCGTAGTGAGATCGGTTTACATTTGACGATTAAGTCAAGATACTTCTTCACAACTCTGTCGAGCCATGTTCCGGTGGTCTTGAAATTCCGGAACCAACTGCTCGGCATCCCAATGTGGACCTAGGTAGCCAACTCGGCTTGAGTTGTTGGGGGGATGGAGTTGCCGAGTTGGACGAGATGTGGACGGCCACATCCGTTGGTGGTGTCGTGACTCTGTTGGTGGTGCCAATGAAGAACTCTTAGACTTCTTGGCAAAAGAATAAAAGACGGTCCGGTCGGAGAAACGTTTGGGAGCCATGGATGAGTGTTTTGAGAGAGTTTAAAAAGCCGAAGGAGAGAGTTTTGCAAAGAGTGGGTCTGTTGAGCTTTGAAGAAATGGTAAAAGAGATGGATGAGATAGGTGCTTTAAGTAGAGTGTCTTGTCAAATCAAATCAAATCAAAACCTTGAGAATCCCACAAAATTAAAACCAATTTGACTGGGAAATCTCAAAACTTAAAACCTATCCGATTTTCAAGGTAAAATTTGAATTTTGAAATCACAAAATCTTGGTGAAAATCTTTTGAAATCATTTTAAAAAATCTTCTTTAAAATGATTTAATGATCAACATCTAAAAAGATGTTGTCCGTTCTTGTCACTTTCGTCTTTACAATCCGTGTGAAGACCTTGAATTGCATTTCAAGGCCTTGAAATGGAAAACATACTACATTATAAGGAGAAAATAATATGATTTACTCTCCCTAAGATAATGCTTCCATGTTCAACATATCAAGCTCGAATCTAATAAAATTGAATCGATCTTCAGGTAGAGGCTTATTAAATATATCCCCAAGCTATAATTTAATCGAGATAAATGATATCAATACATCACCTTTTCAACATGATCACGAAATATATTCAAATTTAATAGGTATACCTTTGAGATCAAAATTTTCACATGATATTTGGTTATCGCAATAGCACTAATATTATCACATTTAATAGGTATACCTTTGAGATCAAAACAAAGATCACGAAGTTGTTGAGCTATCCATAGAATTTGTGAACAATAGGCTCCAACAGCTATGTATTCGGCCTCATTTATGGATAGGGCAACAAAGTTTTGCTTCTTGGAGGCCAACTTATTAGGGATGACCCTAAGAATTGGCAACATCCAAAAGTGCTCTTTCTATCGACCTTATAGTCTACAAAGTCTGCATTTGAATAGCCAACTAGGTTAAACGAGTTTTGATGTGGATACCAAAGCCCTAGATCCTTAGTACCATTAAGATATCGAAAAATCCTTTTCACAGCTATCAAGTGTGACTCTTTGGGATCAACTTGGAATCTAGCACACATGCACACGGTAAACTTAATGTTAGGTCGACTAGTAGTTAAATATAACAAAAAACCGATCATACCTCGATACTCCTTTTGTACGACATTGTTACCATTCTTGTCTTGATCTAATAAAAGAGTAGAAAACTGACAAAAAGAAAATGATAGAAACAAGGGTATAAGGGAGTGTGGTAAAAAGAGACGTTACCCATCATGTGATGTAGAGAAAATCCCTAAACCATGCATTTCGGTTATACCCCGCACAGTATCTGAATCATAATAGGAAGCAATAAGAACATAAAAAGTAGCAGAAGAAGCAAATGATTTCCTGGACATCCAAAGCTTGCTTCACAATATACCATAATAAATAACGACCAAATATCATGAATCAAAGTTCATGATCATATAGAAAAAGGTGATTAGAAAATAAATGAGAAGTTTTAAATGGTACAATTAAGATTTTTACTAATCTATATGGCGCTCAAAGTTCTTTTCGAAATCCATATAATGTCCCTCTAATTTGGGAATCTATCTCCTTTGTCAAACATTACTAGTGCTTCTATGCCGAGGGTACTTTGAATCGTAAATTAGGGAATAATTCCAATGCACTCGAAAAAAATAAAAATCCAAGTACAATAATCTATGATATTTTATTTTGATACTTGTGCAACTTAAATAGTGAATGTATAGTAATTAAAAATATAGGGCATTGTAACACTTCATTTAATAAAGAAAGTATAATAACAAAAATATATCATATCGATGGCATACACAAGTCCGAGGATGGGACACCACTTTGATTCCAAAAAGAAATTGGGCACCACATGAAAAGGTAAAATTAAGTCAAAGGTACTGTATATGAAAATTTCCAAAGAATTGAAGGAATATCATCAAACATGTATGTCCAACAAATGTGTGTTTACATGTCTTTGTCTTCCAAAGTTTGAGTAGGAAAATCATCACCATCATCCATTTTCTTTTTATCTTAATATAAAGCTGTAGTTTTTTTAAAGCCAAGTTGTTGCCTACCACAAGAAAAAATAAAAATAAAAATAAAGATACAGCCCCCAATATGGATCAAACTGGATTATAAATAAACAAACCAATAAATATGGAGTGACGTACCCAATATTATTCATCAAGAAAAGCCTGTCGAGCGACAAAATCACCGAATTCCCTCCTATGATGATAGATATCTCGATCTGAAGGCTTGAGGCGGGTGAATTGAAGATCAGATGGCCTTAAATCATTTTCCTCGATGGGAAGAACAAATTGAACATGCTCTAATACTCGGGGTTGCTCATCCTCCTCCCTGATTGTTTCATAGGATTTTCGTTGCATATTCTTGGAATTCGCATATGGAAGAATCGCGAATCAAACAAACTAATTATAACTATTGAGATAAATTTAAATTGAAAAAAAAGATAAAGCAGGGGGTTGCATCCTCCAACAAATATTTCGAGTTGCGTAGAGACTGAGGGGATCACGAGCGCTATTGGAGGCGAGTGACGTGGTCAACAAAGCGGGTTGGGGCAAATAAACCCTTGACGACATTCCCACCCGAACAAAGCTTTTTCTATCGATTACAGTTGAACCTATGATGATAGGTATCTCGATCTGAAGGCTTGAGACGGGTGAATTGAAGATCAGATGGCCTTAAATCATTTTCCTCGATGGGAAGAACAAATTGAACATGCTCTAATACTCGGGGTTGCTCGTCCTTCTCCCTGATTGTTTCATAGGATTTTCGTTGCATATTCTTGGAATTCGCATATGGAAGAATCGCGAATCAAACAAACTAATTATTACTATTGAGATAAATTTAAATTGAAAAAAAGGATAAAGCAGGGGGTTGCATCCTCCAACAAATTCGGCGAGGTGCGTAGAGACTGAGGGGATCACGAGCGCCACTGGAGGCGAGTGACGTGGTCAACAAAGCGGGTTAGGGCAAATAAACCCTTGACGACATTCCCACCCGAACAAAGCGTTTTCTATCGATTACAGTTGAACGTACAAAATAAAGAAGGAGAAGAAGAGTGGTTATAGGAAGCAGTAAGTTGCGGAAATACAAGAAGACTGGGAGTAGAAGGGCGCCATGGGCTAGTAGAGAAACGGAAAAGGAAAAGAGGCAGTTTTGGGGACTAGGGCTATTTGGAATGGTGAAGGAAACGAGACTGCCTCGTCGTTCCCGTACACACCAAACGAATAAAAAAATTATTTTTCTTTTGTTTTTTTTCTTTTCAAAACTGGATTTTTAAAACTTGGCTTATATTTTTTGTAAACGAAGTCCGCCAAAATTTTAATGACTCGATATTTACAATAATTTGGTGGGAAAAATGCCCGCAATATTATATGGCGCTTCACAAACATTGTACATCAATATTATATGGCGCTTCACAAACGTTTAGTAAATGTCATAAAGTTAAGGTCGTTTAGAAAATACCATAAAAATATTTATGACGTTTGAAAAACGTCATATAATTTATGGCGTTTCACAAACGTCATCTACAATTTGGAAAAAACAAATTAAATGACAATACTTTGATAAAACATCATTGTAAAAGGATTTTGATGACATTTATAGTAAAAACGTCATCTTTTAAATATCATTATAATGTCAAGTTGTCGTAATGAGATCGGTTTACATTTGACGATTAAGTCAAGATACTTCTTCACAACTCTGTCGAGCCATGTTCCGGTGGTCTTGAAATTCCGGAACCAACTGCTCGGCATCCCAATGTGGACCTAGGTAGCCAACTCGGCTTGAGTTGCTGGGGGGATGGAGTTGCCGAGTTGGACGAGATGTGGACGGCCACATCCGTTGGTGGTGTCGTGACTCTGTTGGTGGTGCCAATGAAGAACTCTTAGCCTTCTTGGCAAAAGAATAAAAGACGGTCCGGTCGGAGAAACGTTTGGGAGCCATGGATGAGTGTTTTGAGAGAGTTTAAAAAGCCGAAGGAGAGAGTTTTGCAAAGAGTGGGTCTGTTGAGCTTTGAAGAAATGGTAAAAGAGATGGATGAGATAGGTGCTTTAAGTAGAGTGTCTTGTCAAATCAAATCAAATCAAAACCTTGAGAATCCCACAAAATTAAAACCAATTTGACTGGGAAATCTCAAAACTTAAAACCTATCCGATTTTCAAGGTAAAATTTGAATTTTGAAATCACAAAATCTTGGTGAAAATCTTTTGAAATCATTTTAAAAAATCTTCTTTAAAATGATTTAATGATCAACATCTAAAAAGATGAAAATCATAAATCGGATCCGTTCTTGTCACTTTCGTCTTTACAATCCGTGTGAAGACCTTGAATTGCATTTCAAGGCCTTGAAATGGAAAACATACTACATTATAAGGAGAAAATAATATGATTTACTCTCCCTAAGATAATGCTTCCATGTTCAACATATCAAGCTCGAATCTAATAAAATTGAATCGATCTTCAGGTAGAGGCTTATTAAATATATCCCCAAGCTATAATTTAATCGAGATAAATGATATCAATACATCACCTTTTCAACATGATCACGAAATATATTCAAATTTAATAGGTATACCTTTGAGATCAAAATTTTCACATGATATTTGGTTATCGCAATAGCACTAATATTATCACATTTAATAGGTATACCTTTGAGATCAAAACAAAGATCACGAAGTTGTTGAGCTATCCATAGAATTTGTGAACAATAGGCTCCAACAGCTATGTATTCGGCCTCATTTATGGATAGGGCAACAAAGTTTTGCTTCTTGGAGGCCAACTTATTAGGGATGACCCTAAGAATTGGCAACATCCAAAAGTGCTCTTTCTATCGACCTTATAGTCTACAAAGTCTGCATTTGAATAGCCAACTAGGTTAAACGAGTTTTGATGTGGATACCAAAGCCCTAGATCCTTAGTACCATTAAGATATCGAAAAATCCTTTTCACAGCTATCAAGTGTGACTCTTTGGGATCAACTTGGAATCTAGCACACATGCACACGGTAAACTTAATGTTAGGTCGACTAGTAGTTAAATATAACAAAAAACCGATCATACCTCGATACTCCTTTTGTACGACATTGTTACCATTCTTGTCTTGATCTAATAAAAGAGTAGAAAACTGACAAAAAGAAAATGATAGAAACAAGGGTATAAGGGAGTGTGGTAAAAAGAGACGTTACCCATCATGTGATGTAGAGAAAATCCCTAAACCATGCATTTCGGTTATACCCCGCACAGTATCTGAATCATAATAGGAAGCAATAAGAACATAAAAAGTAGCAGAAGAAGCAAATGATTTCCTGGACATCCAAAGCTTGCTTCACAATATACCATAATAAATAACGACCAAATATCATGAATCAAAGTTCATGATCATATAGAAAAAGGTGATTAGAAAATAAATGAGAAGTTTTAAATGGTACAATTAAGATTTTTACTAATCTATATGGCGCTCAAAGTTCTTTTCGAAATCCATATAATGTCCCTCTAATTTGGGAATCTATCTCCTTTGTCAAACATTACTAGTGCTTCTATGCCGAGGGTACTTTGAATCGTAAATTAGGGAATAATTCCAATGCACTCGAAAAAAATAAAAATCCAAGTACAATAATCTATGATATTTTATTTTGATACTTGTGCAACTTAAATAGTGAATGTATAGTAATTAAAAATATAGGGCACTGTAACACTTCATTTAATAAAGAAAGTATAATAACAAAAATATATCATATCGATGGCATACACAAGTCCGAGGATGGGACACCACTTTGATTCCAAAAAGAAATTGGGCACCACATGAAAAGGTAAAATTAAGTCAAAGGTACTGTATGAAAATTTCCAAAGAATTGAAGGAATATCATCAAACATGTATGTCCAACAAATGTGTGTTTACATGTCTTTGCCTTCCAAAGTTTGAGTAGGAAAATCATCACCATCATCCATTTTCTTTTTATCTTAATATAAAGCTGTAGTTTTTTTAAAGCCAAGTTGTTGTCTACCACAAGAAAAAATAAAAATAAAAATAAAGATACAGCCCCCAATATGGATCAAACTGGATTACAAATAAACAAACCAATAAATATGGAGTGACGTACCCAATATTATTCATCAAGAAAAGCCTGTCGAGCGACAAAATCACCGAATTCCCTCCTATGATGATAGATATCTCGATCTGAAGGCTTGAGGCGGGTGAATTGAAGATCAGATGGCCTTAAATCATTTTCCTCGATGGGAAGAACAAATTGAACATGCTCTAATACTCGGGGTTGCTCATCCTCCTCCCTGATTGTTTCATAGGATTTTCGTTGCATATTCTTGGAATTCGCATATGGAAGAATCGCGAATCAAACAAACTAATTATAACTATTGAGATAAATTTAAATTGAAAAAAAAGATAAAGCAGGGGGTTGCATCCTCCAACAAATATTTCGAGTTGCGTAGAGACTGAGGGGATCACGAGCGCTATTGGAGGCGAGTGACGTGGTCAACAAAGCGGGTTGGGGCAAATAAACCCTTGACGACATTCCCACCCGAACAAAGCTTTTTCTATCGATTACAGTTGAACCTACAAAATAAAGAAGGAGAAGAAGAGTGGTTATAGGAAGCAGTAAGTTGCGGAATTACAAGAAGATTGAGAGTAGAAGGGCGCCATGGGCTAGTAGAGAAACGGAAAAGGAAAAAAGGCAGTTTTGGGGACTAGGGCTATTTGGAATGGTGAAGGAAACGAGACTCCTCGTCGTTCCCGTACACACCAAACGAATAAAAAAATTATTTTCCTTTCGTTTTTTTTCTTTTCAAAACTAGATTTTTAAAACTTGGCTTATATTTTTTGTAAACGAAGTCCGCCAAAATTTTAATGACTCGATATTTACATTAATTTGGTGGGAAAAATGCCCGCAATATTATATGGCGCTTCACAAACATTGTACATTAATATTATATGGCGCTTCACAAACGTTTAGTAAATGTCATAAATTTCAGGTCGTTTAGAAAATACCATAAAAATATTTATGACGTTTGAAAAATGTCATATAACTTATGGTGTTTCACAAACTTTATCTACAATTTGGAAAAAACAAATTAAATGACAATACTTTGATAAAACATCACTGTAAAGAATTTTGATGACATTTATTGTAAAAACGTCATCTTTTAAATGTCATTGTCATGTCAATTTGTCGTAGTGAGATCGGTTTATATTTGACGATTGAGTCAAGATACTTCTTCACAACTCTATCGAGCCATGTTCCGGTGGTCTTGAAATTCCTGAACCAATTGCTTGGCATCCCAATGTGGACTTAGGTAGCCAACTCGGCTTGAGCTGCCGGGGGATGGAGTTGCCGAGTTGGACGAGATGTGGACGGCCACATCCGTTGGTGGTGTCGTGACTCTGTCGGTGGTGCCGATGAAGAACTCTTAGCCATCTTGGCAAAAAACGAAGAGACAGTCCGGTCGGAGAAACGTTTGGGAGCCATGGATGAGTTTTTTGAGAGAGTTTGAAAAGCCGAAGGAGAGAGTTTTGCGAAGAGTGGGTCTGTTGAGCTTTGAAGAAATGGTAAAAGATATGGATGAGATAGGTGCTTTAAGTAGAGTGTCTTGTCAAATCAAATCAAAACAAAACCTTGAAAATCCCCCAAAATTAAATAATTTGACAGGGAAATATCAAAACTTAAAACCTATCCGATTTTCAAGGTAAAATTTGAATTTTGAAATCACAAAATCTTGGTGAAAATCTTTTGAAATCATTTTAAAAAATCTTATTTAAAATGATTTAATGATCAACATCTAAAAAGATGAAAATCATAAATCGGATCCGTTCTTGTCACTTTCGTCTATACAATCCGTGTGAAAACCTTGAATTGCATTTCAAGGCCTTGAAATGAAAAACAAACGACATTATAAGGAGAAAATAATATTTTTTACTCCCCCTAAGATAATGCTTCCATGTTTAACATATCATGCTCGAATCTAATAAAATTTAATCGATCTTCAGGTAGAGGCTTAGTAAATATATCCGCAAGCTGCAATTTAGTCGAGATAAAAGATATCGATACATCACATTTTAAACATGATCACGAAATATAATCACATTTAATAGGTATACCTTTGAGATCAAATTTTGCACATGATATTTGGTTATCGCAATAGCACTAGTATTATCACATTTAATAGGTATACCTTTGAGATCAAAACAAAGATCACGAAGTTGTTGAGCTATCCATAGAATTTGGGAACAATAGGCTCCAACAGCTATGTATTCGGCCTCATTTATGGATAGGGCGACAAAGTTTTGCTTCTTGGAGGGCCAACTTATTAAGGATGACCCTAAGAATTGGCAACATCCAAAAGTGTTCTTTCTATCGACCTTATAGTCTACAAAGTCTGCATTTGAATAGCCAACTAGGTTAAACGAGTTTTGATGTGGATACCAAAGCCCTAGATCCTTATTACCATTAAGATATCGAAAAATCCTTTTCACAGCTATCAAGTGTAACTCTTTAAGATCAAATTGGAATCTAGCACACATGCACACGGTAAACTTAATGTCAGGTCGACTAGTAGTTAAATATAATAAAGAACAGATCATACCTCGATACTCCTTTTGTACGACACTCTTACCATTCTTGTCTTGATATAATGAAAGAGTAGAACTCAATGGAGTCTTTGCTACCTTGGATTGATCCATTTTATATTTTTTGAGCAAATTCTTGGTATACTTGCTTTGGTTTCGAAAGATTCATTTCTTAGCTTGAGTAACTTGTAGACTAAGAAAGAAATTTAATTCTCCCATTAAGATCATTTTAAATTCTTTGCACATAATATCCGAAAATTGCTTGCATAAAGAATCATTAGTAGCACCAAATAATATATCAACAACATAAATTTGTACTACTAATAAATCGTTGCCTCTTGTTTTGACAAATAAGTGTTTATCAATCAAACATCTTTGAAAACCATTTTCTAAAGATACTTGGAAAATCTTTCATATCAAGCTCGATGAGCTTGTTTAAGACCACAAGAGCTCTGTCCAATTTGTAAACATGATCCGGAAAATCATCATTTTTAAAACCAGGAGGTTGTGAACCGTAAACTTCTTCTTCTAAGAAACCATTAAGAAAAGCACACTTAACATCCATTTGAAAAAGTTTTATGTTCATGAAAGATGCAAATACAAGTAGCATAACTATGGCTTCTAACTTGGCAACAAGAGCAAAGGTATCCTCATAATCAATACCTTCTTCTTGGTTATAGCCATCTGCTACGAGTCGTGCTTTGTTTCGAATAACTTTACCATGTTCATCCGATTTGTTTCAAAACACCCATTTGGTTCCTATGAAGGATTGATGCTTGGGTCTAGACGTTAGAGTCCAGACTTTGTGTCTCTCAAACTCATTTAGCTCGTTTTGCATGAAAACAATCCAATTTGGTCCTCGAAGTGCTTGAACGTAGTTTTTGGGCTCTACAAGAGATACAAAAGCAGAAAAAGCACACAAGTTGTTTAACCTAGATCAAGTTTGCACACTTGATTTTGGATTGGAGATCACATTCTCTTGTGGATGAGATGATGAATATTTTAACTTTCTCCTCTTGGTGTTTGGCACGTTTAAGGTGTATTATGATGAACCTTGAGGTTCGGGTGCTCGACTTGATTCAGGTACCGTAGGATTTGCATCATTATTGCTTATGTCAAGGCCTTGAAGTTGTTGTTCAAGGCCTTGAGATTGATCACCAGTAGTGTTGTTGTTGGTCGTTTCAAGGTCTTAAGATTGTTCTTCGGTATTGATGACATGATTTATGACCCTATTTTATGCATTCATATAGGTAGTTTTTCCCTTTATCCATGCATAGTTTTGCCTTAGTTCGGGACACTTATGCTTAATCGAGTCATGATGCTAGAAAAGACGTCTACACGAGTTTTTATCGGTTTTGTAGGTATTTTGGGGAGCTTTTTGACATTATTGATCACATACGAGGACCAAGCCTCGTGGCGGTTCGAGTTTGAGGTTTCGAAGGAAGCCAGATACGCCCCGGATGGTGACGCCATCCGTGTTTCCGACTAGAAGGACCCGGCACCATTTTGAAGAACTATTAAGTATTTCGGCTATTTAATAATTGGATTTTTATATTCGGAACTTTAATTCCGGAACTTAATTTTGTGGCTTAAATTCCGACCTTTCATATTTTAGGCTTTTCATTTTTGGAACTTTAATTTCGGCTTTAATTTTAGTCATTTATGTTCTGACTCTTTGTATGACCTCCGTCCACTATATAAGGGGATGCTTGACTCATTTGTAAAATATGTGTAAGTTGAATCCAATTATTATGAAGGAAAATCCTCTTACTTGGTTTGGACATCACCTTCTTCTTCCACCCTCTTAAAATTTTATCTTGGATCTAGTCGTTGATCCAAACCTGCATACTCGAGGATCCTTTTCAAAGATCAACTATATCCTACTTCAATTCGTTGATGATTCCATCTAACTAGATCGGATCGACCGAAAGCTTCCGCATCCATTTTTTAAGCTTCCGCTGCTCAAGTTCTACGTTTGATCCAATTTGAAGGATCAAGAAGAAGTAATTGAAGTTTCTCCTTGATCTAGATCGTCCCCATTTCTATCATTGGTATCAGATCAAGGGATCGAGGTCAAGTTCTTTATTTGTGTTCTTGATTGTTCTTTACAATAAAATTTTCTCTTTGGTGTTCATCAAAGATCTTCAAGTATTTTTCGATGTTCTTAGAAGATCTTCGTTGTATTCTTCTGTGTTCTTTATCGTTCATCATGTTCTATGATGATGATGGTGAACATGATGATCAGTTTGATTTGTATGGAGAGTGGTTGCCTTCTCCCCATGAATTAAATCTCAAAGCAGCCATGCATGGGTACCGGCGGTATCAACAAAACCGTTGGCGTTCCCATATCAATGAAGAGGAGTGGTTACCTCCTCCGGACCCACCAAGGCCGACATTTTTTATGGACCGGCACTAACGGTATCCATACCGACAAGCTTATTTTCAGGAACCCTATGCTGCCCCAAGACGGCGTACCCATCATGAGCAAGTTTTCAACGTTGCCTCCGATGGCATGCTAATCCCCAAGAGGAGTATGTTATGCTCAAGGAAAAAAATGATGCTCTAAAGTGTGAGATGTAACACCCCAAATTCTCGGAACTTGGGGAGCTACTGGTTAGGACCTCACAATGGGTCCCGACCTTGGTTTAACAACAACTTTACTAGGATCTTACAACAAGGCACAAATGTATTTGAAACAATTTCTAAAACATAATATTTTTAATGGTATGAACGTACACATGTGACAGCCTTACAAACATATATAAAGATACATAACATGCATGACGTATGGAAGACTCCCCCGTCCCCATCTAATGAGTACGTGGACCCGGCTGACCATCCGTCCCGAATCTCTCTGCAACTATTTATCTCTACAGATCTACAACACGGATAAACCGTTAGCTAACTATCCAAATATAAGTAGAATGACAACAACACAAACACAAGCAGAAACAAAAATTAAACAAACATCATGCTGGCACTCAACCGTTTATTATTTATTATTTAAGTGATTCATCTTATTCAATTTACAGTTGTGGCACGAGAGCTATTAACAGTTCTCGCCTCCGTTCCTTATCCAACTGGATGTAGGTCTAGCTGACCTCCGCCGGTAGCATCACTACAAACCGAGTATGGACTAGTCCCTAAAGAAACCCCAACGCTCGCAAGCTAACTGAGTAGAATGCCACCGCCCGTTACTCTTAGGCCAAGTATAGGTCGGTAAATATATATCACAACCTATCTCTCTAAACATTTCAATCACACACCACTATCATCATTCATGCTCATATTTAGAAGTCATCTAAGTAAGCCCAAAGGACTTACCTGAATTCAAACATAATCTCGTTATCTCGACTCGGTCTGTAACCGTAGGAACTCAACCGCATGTTATAAAAGGCAAGTGGATCAATAATATATCCCACTTAATTAGAAGTCTCTGACTTCTAAGATACTTAACTCTATCATCAGCTAAATTACCAAAATACTCTTATACGGATAAATGACTGTTTTACCCCTGGTCCCGAAACTTTATAAAATTCCATAACAAAGTTCCAAACCATTCTTTGGAACTCAAAACCACACTCAAACTCTCAAAGGAAAGTTTTGCTAAAGATTTAGAAGAGTTAACTAGATTCTTGAATTTCATAAAAAGTCGTCAAGGTCCGACTTTGGCTTAAGATATGAGAACCGAATAAAAATATAAAAAGTCTAACAAAAATCTCTAAGTCTTTTATGCTATGCACTCTATCCATAGTATCCAGAATTTCCCAAAAATACATAATAATCACTTCTACACAAATTCTCAAAGTCGGTTCCAAAACCAAAAATTTTATACTTAACCAATTTCTGAAGGTTTTCGCAAACTGTCCAACTAGCCTACTTTGGGATCTTATGGATCCAAATCCGACCGTTGGATTGGTCTCAAAATTTAACACATTAAACTACATATATCCGCCTACAACATATCAAAAATTGAACGGTGGATGTTCGATCTAAGGTATGTAACTATGGGCTTAAAGTCAACAGCTTAAACCCTAACCTTCTGAAAATAGAAGAGCAAGCCACAGGTCCCTCCTTCGATTCCTGCTGCTCACATAAACCACTCAAAAACTACCCTACAGGTCACAAGTTCGAAACTAGGGAGTGGTAAAATGAGACTTCTCAAACTACTCTACAAAAATGATCTTATATAATAACACAGGTTTGGATCGAGTCAGTTTACCTGTCTCACTTCTCCCTCTTCCTTTGCCTGGATCCGATCAGACTCGACCTTCCTGGACTTAGCCTTGTCCGGCTCGTTCTCCCTGGGTACTTGACGTTAGTGACTACGAGAAACAAGAGTGGCAAGGATAAGGAGGGAGGACCATACTCACCTCTTTTGATCTGGGTTGTGTAATGACGGAGGCCCGACTGGTCTGCTCAACCACGCTCGAGTGCACAAGGGAAAGACGAAGGAGCGCCCCTCTGCCCAGTCGAGATGGAGGATGGGTAATTGGGTCGATCTCCACTCCCGATTTCAGGTGCTGGACAGAAGGGAGACGATACCTGGCGTGATGGTGCTTCAACGTGGCTACTCGGAGGGTCTACTGATGCGTGTGTGTGGCTCGTATGGTGGTACTATATCGCCTCAGGCCTGCTGTACGTGACAAACCCACTCAGACTCGTGTAGCCGAGTGGAGATGGAGAAAGATCAGAAGGCTTACCGTTGAGTCTCTACAAGTGTCTCGAGGAGGAACGACGTCCGGCACATGGTCTGCTCACTGCTTCCACTGGTGGGCAAGGAAGGGATATGCTGCCATTGTCACACTGAGAAGGTAGGAAGTCCTAGAGTTTGTCGAATGAATGTAGACGTGAGGGTAGTCGTGGCTGCACAAGGAAAGAAACCGCTCAATTTGTAACGTGATTTCCGGAGGCTGAAGTTGAAGATCTACTTCCCTCCAGCTCATCATCCTGATGGTGGACGTAGGTTCCTTCCTGGTGGGCTGATGTCTTGATGGGCCTTCCTTGGTTGCTGGCCAACGTACAACAGCAAGGGCCAAAAAAAATGATGGGCTGAAGTAAGGGAGTTGTGGGCTGGAATAAGGGAGGCAAAGGAGTGGCTAAAACTTGTCAAGCCTTGTCAAGAGTTTGTCATGGGTTTGTCAAGAGGTTTTCATGGCTTCGTCTTGGTCTCGTCATAGTCTCGTCTTGGCTTTGTCATGGTCTCGTTAAAAGGCATGAACTACTAGGTGTAAGAATTAGGGTTTGGTGGTATTTCATCATTTTATGTGAGTTTTGCTTACATAAAATGATATAAATTTGTATGGGTAAAAATCTTAGGTATTGTATAAACGATCGACGAGTTGAAAACTGGTTTGACTCGGAAATAAATGGAAATAAAATTCCGGATATTACATGAGATAGAAATTTTGAGGGCACAACTTCTTGCCCACACGAAGTCCGCCCAACAAGAAGAACCTCAGGCGGTGTCACAACCAAGGTGTGCGTTGGTAGTCAACCTTTGTGTGACGAAGTCAAAGACATGGGAAAAATCATCTTCCAAGAGGTCGCCTCGACAACTGCAATTCAATTGGTCAATCCGTTACTTGCCAAGTTCTTTGAAGATGAAAAAGACGAGACCATTTTTGAGAGTGAAAAATAAGGCAACCCCGACGACGGTACCATTACGTTGATGGAAAACCAATTTGAGTCGGCCAATTCGAGGTTTGTCTTTATTATGCCAACTAACTTACCTCTCAACTTGCCGTTCCATCTTTTCGGCATGGCCTCAATGTTCCCCATCAAGGGTCTTGACGGCATGATAGACAAACTCCACATCACCGCCACCTTGAGGGATTACATATTCAACAAATGTCACAAAGCCACAATCTTCAAAGACTACAAGTCCAAGCCGCCCGACTCCGAGAACGTGTATCCGGAGTTGAATTTCAAGGGTCTCATATCGTTCCTAAAGTTACTCCTTTTTTTTTCTAGACAGTGAAACGGGGATGTTTCACATTCAAGAGGAGGAGAATGATACGCCCCCGGATGGTGATGTCATCCGTGTTTCCGGATAGAAGAACCCAACACCATTTTGAAGAACTATTAAGTACTTTGGCTATTTAATAATTGGATTTTTTATATTCACAACTTTAATTTCGGAACTTAATTCCGACCTTTCATATTTTAGGCTTTTCATTTTTGGAACTTTAATTCCGGATTTAATTTCCATCATTTATGTTCTGACTCTTTGTATGACCTCCATCCGCTATATAAGGGGATATTTGGCTTATTTGTAAAATATGTTTAAGTTTAAACCAAGAATTGAGAAGAAAAATCCTCTTACTTGGTTTGGGCATCACCTCTTCTTCTTATCCTCTCAAAGTTCTATCTTGGATCTAGTCTTGGATCCAAGCCTTAATACTCGAGGATCATTTTGGAAGGATCAACTCTATCTACTCTACTTCGTGGATGATTCAATCTACCTATATCGGATCGATCGAACGCTTCCGTGTCCATTTCTAAGCTTCCGCCAGTCAAGTTCTACGTTTGATTCAATTCAAACGATCAAGAAGAAGTAGTTGAAGTTTCTCCTCGATCTAGATCGCCCTTATTTCTATCAGCAAGCTTGGAAGAAAGAAGAACGCACGGACCTTAGTTGGCGCGAGCCATGCACCAGCTAATGGTTAGCCTTGATTCAAGCTTGGCTAGAACTAATCTCAGTCCATGTGCATTCATCTCGGTCGAGATTTTCCAGTAGGCCATCCGAGATTCTTGTGCAGTCAGCTCGACACTTGGCACACATCTCCTATTTTCCAACCCTTGATTTTCCTTGGTTGAGTGTAGGGTTGTATTGCAAGCTGTAGAATTTGGCAGGGGGATCCCCATCTCATTCCATACCATCCATTGTTGGGGAGAAAGAAGGAAAAAAGACTCCCATTGTAGAGAAGAAGAAGAAGTAGAAGAAAAAGAAGAAGAACACACCATTTCATAGACTTAGAGTGAGCTTGAGAGACTTGTAGTGAGAAAATGTAACACCCCAAATTCTCAAAACTCGGGAAATTACTGGTTAGGACCTCACAATGGGTTCCGACCTCAGTTTGACAATAATTTTACTAGGATCTTGCAACAAGACACAAATAAGAAAAAAACCGAAATTTACAAAACAATATCTTAAAGAGATGAATGCAACAACGTCTAATAGTCCAAGTACTTAAAAAAACATAAAAGTCTAACGGTATTAAAACGAAGAAAGAAACAACAAAGCAATCACCCAACCCCACTCTAAGGAGTATGGGGACCCGGCTGACCACTACTTCCGGATCACTCAACTACTGCTCTAACCTGCGGTAAATCTAAGCAACACAACAGAACAACCGTTAGCTCACTATCCAAACGTTAGACAAATGAGAATAGCACACACACACATCATAGCAAAAGTAAACACTCATCATGCTTACAAACAATTCATTTATTATCTTCACTTAGGTCATTCACTCTTACTAATGATACATATTTTGTGACACGAGGGATTCCCAAACCTCGCCTCCGCTCCCGTGTAACCATCAGGAATAGATCTGATGCATCTCACCTTGTACCTGTATGTTCTTGGTATAGAGAACCTCCCAGTCTCCTGTCAGAGCTGGGCAGTGATGTCTCGGCCCGTTATACATACACTTGGGCCTTAAAATAATAATAAAAGTCGTCCTAACAAGTTGTTATTATAAACACACAACACACACACCACTATCGTCATTCGACTAACATCCAAAAACTAGCTAAGTAAGTCGCAAGGACTTACCTGAATCAAATTACACTCTCTCAAATCTCACCTCGGTCTGCACCCGTGGTAACTCAAATGCCTGTCAAACAAGGCATGTGGATCAAAATCACCTCCCATACTCTTAGAAGTTACAAACTCCTAATATGTACAATCTCATGAAGAGAACTTACGGAAAAAGGCTCTCTTAAGGTAAAAAGACTACTTTACCCCTGATCCCGAAACTCCTAAAAAGTCTATCATTTAGTTCTAATATTCTCCTTTAGAACTTATCACCATAATCTGTTTCTCAAAGATATTTTACTAGAGATTTATAAAAGTTAACAAAGTTCTAGTTATTTCATATGGGTTGCTAAGGTCCGACCTTTACACTTAAGATACGAGGACTAAGGTCAAAATCATGATCACACTCGTCAACGAGAACAACGTCATTCCACTCTCATAACACTCCCGAGTTTAGATAACTTCCTCACAATTATTCTACGTAAAAGACCAAGAACCTATACGAGTTTAGCTTATGCTAGCATAATGAGCTTTTAGGATATTCTAACAAGTAGACTCGTTAACATCGCGATAGCCTTGTATACCCATTGAAACAAACAACAACCTACCTACCTAGTACACCCGACTCCGGCCGTACTAAACCCCGGTAAGCTCTAACCCTCACTCGGCTATCTCTAGACTACAAGTACAAAAATATGTATACCACTTCCCATATGTTCCTACATTCGCACTCTACAGATATATATACATATGTATATTTACATAGAAACCACACAGTGGCAAGGAACTCACCCATCCCAGTACAACCCAACGCTCCCCTACAGAGACTTGTGACTAGTTCGATCAGAACAACCATCGAATGGAGCCCAAATAATCCTGCGTAGCACCAGCCAATAATAAGGTCGAAAAAAATATACCCCGATTATACTTGCTGCGTGAAAGGCTTGATGAAAAGGGCACAGAGCACGCTTACCTTCTGCTATGACAAATCAAAGGCGGTAGAAGGCGGCGGTACTTCGGTTGGTGAGAGGAGACACCAGATCGATGTTGTGCCGCTTGGGTCGTGAGAAGAGGGGCGTCGCACAATGGCAGGTTGGTTAGGTACGTGCAGAAGGTTAGGGACGAAAGAGGGGAAATGAGGTAGTCAGGTCGGGACTTACCAAAGGTCCGTCTGCAGCAGGCTGAGCAATCGTCCCCCTCCGGTCTGGTGCAGCGTTCTGGCGCGCCGAGACGAAGGTCCAATATTGCGAGCAGAAGGGGAGGTGTGATCCGGGTGTTTGATGGATGTAGAAAACTGGCTGTGAGATCCCATGGGTTCCCTGTGAGGACGAAGTGGCGGCCCCAGCTGCGTCTCCGGTGAGACGGTGATGGCGGTCGGGCAAGACGTGTGGTGGTGGTGTCGGTTCTCCAGGGACGTGATGGAAGACGTTTTCGGTAGAGGATATAGGTTACGTTTCTCACGTAGCAGCAGGGTTAGAATTTAGGTTTAGGTTAATAAATTAGGTTAAAACAATTAAGGATTAGGGGAGGTTAAGTATGTGGGCCGGTAGAAGGATCACTGGGCCGGCTGTTGGGCCTGCTCATCTAGTTAAAGGATGGGCTGAATATATGCGTCGTTATTCGTACGAAACCGCTCTTCGAGTTTTATATTATACGAAATTCTATTCGGTTTACATTTTTATCATTTTATGTGAATTAAGGTCACAAATAATGATAGAATCTAATATTGTTTTATTTTATTTAAAAAGAATAACGGTTGGCGGATCGGAATCCGGTTTGATCGGGTATTAAATGGAAAATAAAATTTTCCGGGTATTACAGAAAACTTGTAAGAGATTGTTTGGGTCTGTTTGAATCTACTCTTGGAGACTTGTAAGCTTGTTTTAGATTCATTATTCAGCTAAGTCTTGCTTTCATTTGGATTTACTCTTCTTTATCTTGTTATGGAATGCATGTATGTTCACATGATGATGAATGATCTTGAGATGAATGTTATTGGCTAAGTAGCATTTGGTTATAGGGTGATGGATGGAAGGTTATGGCTAGGATGATGATTGAATATACTTGAATATACCTTAGGATAGATTGCATGCTTGAACCCTAGCTCAAATTTCAATATCGGTTTGTTCTTCATGATTTCTCGGCGGAGATTTTCTTGATCGTCCGAGATGTGTTTCTGTTGTTCTTATGATGATGAATCTGCGTGTTAGGATGTTTGAGAGTTGAAATTCTAGTGTTGGTTGAACTTAATCTAGCATTAGGGTAACCTATGTTGGTAAAGTAAGTGAGGGATGAGACTTATCCGGCAATTCCCGCTCTTAGGTATAGAAGATGATGAACTCTAGGTAGTAGTGAGCCAAAAAAGCCGTTAGTGGATTGAGTGTGCTAAATCGTTGCCTATGACTTGCTTTTTCCGAGACTTACCCGGTAAGGAGAGGTTTGACCCCTAGGTAGTGATCCGGTTTGCATAGAATTCCCAACCTAGGTTCTTTGAAACTTACCCGGTAATAGGACCTTGGTGCGGGACTAGTGAACATGAGACTTACCGGTGATTGTTCCCATTAGTGAAACACCCTTTCCCAACATACCGCAACTTGTACTTTGTTGATCAGAAGCTTGAGTCCATGCCATAACCGGCAATCCGAATCTCTAGAATCCGCTTTTCTTACTTTGATCTTACATCCCGTGTTTGAGTTTTTGATTGATTGATAACCTTGCATGATTGTGATCCTTGGTTGATCACCATAAAACCCATCCAAAAACATTATGATTTTCATTTCTTTATTTCCTTCTCTTTTCTTAGTTTAGACGCATACTATCCATGATGATTGCATGATTCAATTTCACATTTGTCTTAGTGTTCGACCACGGAATGCTTTTTATGCTACGAAACGATCCATACATTGTGGATTCACTAGGTAGATTAGGAAAATAGATCGAGTATAAATTGTAAGACTTTTGTGCGCACTATCTAGGGCAAACAGGTATCCTGAATTTGTTCTTGCATATCTCGATCTTGAGCCATAGAAATTTCTTCTTCTCCATCAGAATTTTGATCTCAATGTCGATTCAGATTAAGATCTATAAAGCTTGTGTACAAGTTTTACATAGTTCATCAACCTTGAAGTTCAAGTTTGGTAATCCACGTACCAAATCCTTATAAATAAGTTTCTTCATTGTATGCATGCTTATGTGACCAAGTATTCTATGTCAAAGCCTTGGATCGTCAGTCAAAGCCTTGTGTTCACTCCAAATGGTGTGTGCAAGCTTTAAATTTATATCCCAAGAAATATGCTTAAAACAAGGATGCGAACCCGCAGTGTACGGATCAATTATAGTATAAAGTAAGAATTCCGGGGTGTCGATCTGAGGGACTTAGGTGAAACCTAAGCAAGTATAGGTTGTCAAGGCAACTAATAACCACAAAAGCGATTAAAGCAATCAAAGATGATAATAAGGTCAAATAAGGGAATAATGCAAATTCTAGGGATTAAAGCATCTAGTTGTGGTTCCGACTCAAGATCTCAAGATAAAGTGGACAAAGCTGAGATTTTGCAAAGGGAAAGTGTTTCTAAAGTAGAATAGATCACCGGGTAAGTCTCACTACTCACTAATCCCAAACCAAAGCTCCTATTACCGGGTAAGTCTCAAGGTACTAAGGAAAGGAACTATAATCTCAAACCAATACACCAACTAAGGGAGTAGAATCAACCTTTACCGGATAAGTCTCAGGCAAACTTACAAAGATGGAATGAAGGCACACTCAAACCCTAATAAAGGATAAACCTTTATTACCTACACTTATGATCTTGGGTAAACAAACTAAGGAATCACCGGGTAAGTCTCATCCTAGGCTTGCATTGAACTAGGAAAGGTGTAATAAGAATAGGATTTGGCAAACTCTAACACTTAACTCTCAGTTTCGGATCAGAAAAGGTCACCTCGTTCAGTCAAGTTCCACCCCGGCCGAGATGTTCATCGACTGAACGAGATGTTCTTGGGTTAAGGTTAAAGACTGAAACTTTAAGGGTCCTACTGGGATTAAGATCATTCTATCATTGTCTTTCCCACAACATTCAACCGATCACCCTAGAATCGCACAAGGAAATTAGCCACTCATCATCATGATAACAATAATCAAAAATATAAGAAGGTAATGAATATTTGAACACAAAAACCTTAAGAACAAGGCTTCAATAACTGAATCAAATATCAAACAAATCAGCGTTCCTTGGATCACAAATCCAATAAGACAATAAAACCAAGGGAATCTAAGAAAGTCTTACAAATCCCATCAAAAGCTATCTCAAAGCTATCAACTTCCTTCCTTCAATCTTCAAACTTCCTTCAAACTTCCAAAAATTCTTCCTAACTGTAGTATATTCTCGGCTTCCAGCCTGCGGTGATGGTGAATTATGGAAAATCCAGCCCTTTTTACAGGAGAATTATCTTCCAAAGATAATAATATCTTAAAAAGATAATTTTCTATAAAATATATCTATATCTCTAAATAGATCTCCTAAATATATGATCTTTCTTCCAGAAATCCAGCCCAAAAATATAAGATATCTTCTTTCCATAATTAAAAGATCTCAGCCAAAAAATATATCTCGCCGGCGCCAGGGTCTTCGCCTCGGTCGGGACGCTCCTCAAGATCACCTCGGTCGAGGTGACACTATAGCTGACCGAGGTGAATCTCAGCTGAATGTGAAATCTCTCAAATCTGGTCCAAAGTAAATCTTCTTCATTAATTCCTTGCTCCCTGAGTCCTCTTTTAAGCTCCAAAATGTAGCTCCTATGACTCCTTTGCTCCTTAGGTCCATTTCGATCCAAAACGTGCCATTTTATCTAAGATTACAACGAAAATTGGTGTAGACCTCGATTCCCGTAGAGGTAGATGAAACGACAATATAATCACATAAGATACATCCATACATGCAGATTATTGAAGATAAAACGTCTAAACAAGTCCAAAAATATAGACTATAATACAAGCTATCAAAATACCCCATATTTGTCCCTTGCTTGTCCCCAAGCAAGTTTTAAATCTTAAGTATAAGATAGAATGGATTATAGGTCATAAAGATCAATGAAAAGTATTTCAAAACATTTTAGTGGTGTGCTCCACTCATAGTTCACTCTAAGAGAATGCTTCATGGCAATTAAAATCAAAATATGATCAAAACATTTTATAAATATAAGAAAGTTATTCATCTTTACATAGAATCATAGAATGCATAATAAATCATAATTATCGAAATTAATCATGTATAATCCAGTTTAAACCACCAAATCAACAAGCTCGAGGTCTCAAGCGCTTTCAAAAGAGGTCAAGAAACGTGTGAGGGTGGGATGTATATAGGGAATGTGGTGCTAGAATCCGGGAAAAGGATCTTCACTTCACTTGCTTTTGAACTTCAACATCTTCCACCAATAAGCTTTGCTTATTTTACTTTACTTCTTTGGATGCATGGACAGAGGTGCACAATAACCGAAGCCTAGGAAATCTACAATCATCAATTTCTCGAGATGCCTCAAACCCTTGATGCACATACCATGACCCGTTAGGAATATCTCTCAATCCGACTTTGGCAAGACACAAACACCCGGCTATGTGAATGGTGCCGAGTTACTCATCATCATGATTGACTTCCCCAAACCTATTTTGTTTCTTTCTAAACTTCCAGCCAACATCTCAACTTCACTTTCACTTGCTTTTCACTTGCTTGCTTCCAAATTCCCGGATAGGTAAAGGGAGAAAAATATATATATGAGGGGCTAAGCATGATCAAGAAGAAGAAGAGAAGAGAATGAATTGCGTCAATCATCCCAGGAAGAAAGTGAGAGAACTCATCTTGTGGTGTCAACCTTCAAATTCAACATAATTTGGATTTAAACATGCCAAAATTTCAAACAAAACATTTAGCAACTTAAACATATCATAAAACCTTTCAAACATATAAAGATTTTAAAACCAATCTGCAAACAAAATCATCACTGAGGTCATATCCAGAAAAGAAGCACAAAAATCGTTTCAAAAACTCTCTCAATTAAACCGCCTCGGTCGAGGTGTTCTAAGTGAACCGAGGTACTTGACCTTGTTTGGCAAGAATTATCCCGGTTGAGGTCATTAAAATTTTTTTTCTTAACCAGTTGTTGACGATTTTCTCAATCAAATAACCTGTATGCATGCATGTAATCTCAGATAAGCACATAGAGCCAAATAAGATAACAAGATCATAATATCCAGAAGTAATACAAGTCATACACACATAATGTCAAGTAAGACACATCTAAATACCCCATACTTGGGACACATTGTCCCAATGGGTCAAAATAAGTCTAAAAACAGAATACTCACCGGACATAAGTTGAGCTACATTATAAATAAATAAAAGAAATCCCTACAAGCTCTAATCCTGATTTGCTGGTGGTGGTGGTGGATATGGGACGTAAGGATGTTGGGATGGATCAAAAGGATAACCCATAGTGTGCTGGAGCTGCATCTCCATCATCTTGCGCTGGTAATGCTGGCCCTCTAGCATCTGATGTGTCCAGCCCTCAATCTCTCGGCGCTGATCATCAAAACAATCACAGATGTCAACTGTCAATGCAGCATATGCGTCGATCATCTGATCGGTGAGGTCATCAATCCTCTGATGCTACTGGGTCTCTGACTCTGCGACTGCGGGATCTGCGTTGAGATGGTGGTGGTGGTGGTGCTGCCTCCTCCTCAGTCGCCTCATCGTCTAAGTCGAAAACTAGCACACTAGGACCAGCTGTATCTGTACCTGTCTCCATGGCAGCACCGCCGTCGTCATACTCCTCCTTCTCTGGTGCAGCATCAGCATCTCGGGCATCCTGAATGTAGGGCAGCCAAGCAGAAGAGCAGTACTGCGGATCGAAAACTGAAAACTGATCAAACCATGGGATACCCTGAGGGGCAGACTGCTCCCAAGGCATAGCCACGTACGGTGTAGTGAGTCCACGAGGAACCATAATCCTCTTCTTGATCATCTCCTGAAGACCAAGCGGCTTTGCAGCCGCCACCAACGTACAAGCACTCAGGTCAAGATCCATGGCTGTAGCAATATGAGTCACTAGTCCTCTACAACAGATATCTCCCTTCCCCTTAGCCTTGATCCGATGCAGATCATCAGCTAACATGGCCCCAAAATCAGGTACCCCTCCAGTCACCATGCAAAATAAACTGAGCAGCTCTCCTTGTCTAATCTTCTGGGGCGTCTCAGTACGCGCTAGAAGGGTCTCACTAAAGATCCGGTGGGCAAGACGGAAAGCAAGGTGGAAAATGATGCTCCTTGGAGTCTCCAGGTCTCCATCTGTCAGCGTGCTCCACCACATGAGCAATATGTCCCCAAAACTGTCGAGCTACGGCTCGAGAAGGAAAGTCGGGAACTGTAGGAGTCGGGAAGCCAAAAATATCTCTAAGCTGGTCCATAGGGACAATGTAGTTCCGGTTCAACAACCGGTACTTGATGGCTTTCCTCTTAGATAGGTGAGTAACAGAACTCACACACTCTAGGGTGGGCTCGAGGTAGGCTGGAGCTCTGATCTCCATAAACTACTCTAGCCCAACCATGGAAATCATCTTCTTCAAGTCATCCACCACGTGGAGGCACTCAAAGGCTGGGATATCTAGGAAACGCGACGCAATGACAGGGCGCGTGCATATGCGGTCAAAGTCTGCCTGATGACGCTCATGGATCACCGGGATGGAAGGTCTAGAGGAAGGGGAAGGGAAAGAACCACTGAGGGTATCTCTCAGGACAAGCTGAAGGTCGGAACGAGAAGTCATAATTTATGCTGACAAGGACACCTCGGTTGCTTTGACAAGGCTGAGGAACACCTCGGTCGAGGCACAAGTCGACTAGACCGAGGCAAAAAACAGTTTGATTTCAACTCTCTGATTTCCAGTTCTTTTCCCCCAATATCACTACCAATTGTTCCTATGGGGTACTTATACCTTTTCCAACAACAATGGATGGCAACCAAAGCCAAATCCAACTGAAATTGGTAAAAATAGAGGAGTTAGGGTTTTCGAATGGTTTACCCAAAAATACGCCAATTCGAGGCGTTTTTGTTGCAGTTTCTTTCTTGCAATCTGATCCTCTTGCCGTTCCTTGCGAGATCGGAGCAAAAATCGTAGAAAACGATCGAAAAATGGAGAAACAAGGTGGAGAATCGCCGTGGTCGAGAGGGTAAATGGGAGGGAAGAGGAAGAAACTGTTTCCCCTTTTATACCTCTTGCCGATTCAGCTGTCACCTCGCTCAAGGTGGTCCTGACTGGACCGAGGTGGATCTTTGTCAGCCCTAGTCGCCTCGGTTGCTCAAGAATCATCTCGGTCGAGGTGCTGTAACAACAACCGAGATGTGTCTCAGTCAAACTCCATCTTCTCGAATTCTCAAACTTCTGTCTTTCCAGTATTGCTCCTGAGTTGTAATCCTTCCTTAGAAAGTACATGGTTTCTGTCTAGGGCGCCAAAACAAAACAAAGCAAAGAAAAAGCAAACTATCTATAACTAGACTAGAAAAAGGGAAAAGAAACAATACCTTGGGTTGCCTCCCAAGAAGCACTTGATTTAAGGTCGCTAGCTGGACCGTATGACATCTCTAAACAAGATATAGTGGTGCAATCTCCTCAACCTGGAGTTCTGGTTGGTATTTCTTAAGCCTATGACCATTGACCTTGAAGCTTCCGCTCGTTTCTCCCCAAATCTCAACTGTACCATAAGGGAAAACATATTTTACAACGTAAGGTCCTGTCCATCTAGATTTCAACTTACCTGGAAAGAGGCGAAGGCGGGAGTTGAAGAGTAGAACTAAATCTCATTCTTTGAACTCCTTAGGAATGATTCACTTGTCACGCCATTTCTTTGTCCTTTCCTTGTAGATCTTGGCATTATTATAAGCATTCAAACGCAGCTCTTCCAGCTCATTGATGTCCAATAGCCTCTTTTCACCGGCTTCCTTGATATCGAAATTCAACCATTTGATCGCCCAATACGCCTTGTGCTCTAACTTAACGGGCAGATGGCAAGACTTCCTACATACCAAATTATAAGGGGTGGTACCAATGGGAGTCTTGAATGCGGTCCTATAAGCCCAAAGAGCGTCGTCCAACTTCATGGACCAATCCTTCCTCGTCCTAGAGACGATCTTCTCCAAGATTGCCTTGATTTCTCTATTCGAGATCTCGACCTGTCCACTAGTTTGAGGGTGATAAGGAGTTGATACCTTGTGGGTTACCCCATACTTTGATAGAAGTGCTTTAAACTTCCGGTTGATGAAATGTGTCCCTCCATCGCTGATGATGATACGTGGTATCCCAAAACGGGGGAAGTTAGTCCGATTGAAGAACTTCACAACCACCATGGCGTCATTAGTAGGGGAGTCAATGGCTTCCACCCATCTAGAGACGTAGTCAACAACTAGGAGAATGTAGAGGTTCCCTGCGGATAATGGGAAGGGTCCCATGAAATCAACTCCCCATACATCAAAAATCTCAACCTCCTGGATGTTGTTGAGTGGCATCTCGTTCCTTCTAGATAAGTTCCCCGTTCTTTGGCATGCATCACAAGAAATAACAAACGTTTGCACATCCTTAAATAATGTAGGCCAAAAGAAACCGGAACGTAATACCTTAGCGCACGTTTTGTGAGCGCTAGCATGTCCTCCACACGGAAGCGAGTGGCAATGCCGTATGACACTAGTAACTTCATCTTCCGGAATGCATCTTCGAAGCATCCCATCCGGACCTCTCTTAAACAGTAGAGGTTCATCCCAGTAGTAGTGGCGTACATCTTTAAAGAATTTCTTCCTTTGAGTGTACGTCAATCCGGGCGGTATTTCCTGGCAAACAAGATAGTTAACAATGTCAACATACCAAGGTTCCTTATTATTAGAAGCTTGGTGGAGCCAGTGCTCCACTAACTGTGAATGAGTTTCAGAAAAAGGGATAAGAAGTTTGTTATTCTCAATTGAAAGCATCTCGCTTGATGTCTCGGTTGGCGCCCGAGGTGGGTGACCCAGATGTTCTTCAGATAAGAACACCTTGCTTGGTCCAAAAGTGCCTCGGTCGAGGTACTAGAACTGGGACCGAAACTGGAGATTCTCCTCTCCTGGATTAGTTTCTCAATCTTAGCTCCTGGATCTTCTTCCAGTGCTTTTAAGCTCCGTATATCTGCGTCATAAGAAGCATCTATACCTTCCTCCATTAAGCTAAAACTAATAACTCTTTCAAGAGGGTTATCAATAAGGATAGAGCTCACTAATTCTCTTGATTCTTCTTCATCATAGATGTTGAAGATATCATCCTCCAACGGCTCTCCTTTCATTGCAGCAAGCAATGCGAACTCCACTTGATCTCCGCCAATGTTGAATTTCAAATTGGCATTCTTACAATCCACATTGAAACCCGAGGTTGCTAGAAATGGTCTCCCGAGAATGATAGGAACGGGATAATATGCGGGTATATCAAGCACAACAAAGTCTATAGGTAAGTAGAAGTTACCTAACTTAACCGGAACATTTTCCAAAATGCCCACGGGATGGGTAATGGAGCGGTCCGCCATGTATAACCTTATCTTCACTGGCTTGGGCTCTCCAAGTCCGATCTTCACACACAGTTCCAGCAGGATGAAGCTCATGCTGGCTCCTAGATCACACAACGTCTCACAAGTTACATCCCCAACTTGAATGGGGATGCAAAATGAGCCGGGATCTCTTAATTTGGGTGGCATCTTTTCCTTCATGATTTGAATGAGCTCCGAGGATTTAGCTGTCATCATTACTTCACCAAAATCTTCCACTTCCTTGATAGAATCTCTTTTAAGAACTTCCCATAGGCAGACATCCCTAGAATAACATCAAGGAAAGGGATGTTAATATGTAGTTTATTCATCAAGTCAAGGAACTTACCAAAGTGCTTGTCTAGATGTGCTCTGGCCCTTGACTGAGGGAATGGGAGTGGTGGTTTATATGTAGGAGGTGGGACATAAACTTCAGTTTTGTCCGTCGCTTTCTGGGACTCCACCTTGGGTGACACCTCGACCGAAGTGTTCCTCGTCTGTACCTGGACCGAGGTGTTCTTCATCTGCACTGGCATCGACCGAGGCACTGGATCTGAAGTTTTCAGTCCACTTCTCGTCGTTATTGAAATAATCTTTCCTTTAGGGTTGCTCTCTGTCCTTGCTTGGAGCTTCCCTAGATCTCTTGGCGCTTCATTCGCCTTATTAAAGAATTATTGCTCTAAGGCTTTTTGTGCCTTTGAAAATGAAGTCATGGACGTCTCCATAACATTGAGCTTGATCAAGATGGCCTCCAGCACTGCATCTTTCTTCTCTGGCTGGGACGAACATGATCCAAGCTTCTGGCTCTTCAATGGAGTAGAAGAAGAAGAAGAGGGATTAAGAGAATTATTAGAATGGCAATTAGAATAAGGATTACCCAAATTTTGATTGTTAGATCTCCAATTGTTGTTGTTGGAGCCTCTATTGTTGTTGTACTTGTTCCGGGAACCATGATTGTTGTTCCTTGAGCCTTGATATCCTCCCTCTTCATTCTTGGTGTGAGCAACCAAAAGGTCCTTCAATTGCTTCACATCATTCTTGGGGGAAATGAGTCGATTATCATTTGATGGAGTTTCCTGGAAATTAACTCTCTTAACTCCATTTTCAGCTCCTTGGTGGGAGTATTTCTCCATGTGCAAAGCTTATTTCTCAATGAACTCCCAAGCTTCATCAATCGGCATATCCATGAATGTGTCGGCGGATAGTAGTTGAAGATTAAATTGGGTAGCTCCATCCAATCCCTTGAAGTATATCTCCAACAACTCTATCTTTGGAATCCCATGATGTGGGCAATCCAAGAGAACATATTTAAATCTCTCCCATGACTTGGACAAACTCTCCTTGTCCTTCATGATGAATGCATTAATCTTCCCTCTCATTTCAGTGGTTTTGGAGGGGGGAAAGAATTTTGTTAAGAACTCCGTCGTCATCTCCTCCCAAGTGTTGATCTTTCCGGGAGGAAGAGACTGATACCAAGTGAGCGCCCTGTCCTTCAAAGAAAAGTAAAAAGGCCTTAGCTTGTAAATATTATTTACCAGCCTTAAAGGTCTCAAGGTCTCCATAAAAATCTCATAGTTTTGCAAATGTTGATGCGGAGACTCCCTCTCTAAACCTCCAAACTGGCATTGGCGGATCATGGATAGAACTTGTGGTCGAAGTTCATAATCATGCTCCGCTGGATCACCTACGTTGACTCTTGAATGCCTCACTTGCTGGTTTGGGTCCATCCGCTGCCCTAGGGTTTGTGGAATACCTGCAAAAAGAACATCTCGGACAGGCATCCGAGGTGGATGTATCTCGGCCGCGACAACTAGAGCGGGGTCCTGCCTCGGTCGATGCAGAATCTGGGCTCGTAGATCAGCCATATCTGCTTCTATCTCTGCAGTTCTGGTGCGAGTCTGCTCCCTCTCGCACTACAGTGCTTCCCTATTGAGGCGCAGCTGTTCCATCGCCTCCTTCAATTCGACCTCAAGATCACGATTGTCTTGGTTGGCCATTTTTGCTTCTTTCAAGCGTCTTTTGTATGTCTTTTCTGGTTCGGGATTGTAAGGAACGATTTCCTTCCCAACACGGGTTCTTTGCATAAACCTAAAAGAAAGAACCTGCGAAAGTCACTCAAGTAGAGTGGTTAGTAGCAACAGGGGCAATTGCCCTGAAAGACAACCGCAACCGGCTCGGTCTAGACCAAGTCCCCGGCAACAGCGCCAAAAACTTGTTCGCTCCAAATGGTGTGTGCAAGCATTAAATTTATATCCCAAGAAATATGCTTAAAACAAGGATGCGAACCCACAGTGTACGAATCACTTATAGTAAAAATCAAGAATTCCGGGGTGTCGATCTCAGGGACTTAGGTGAAACCTAAGCAAGTATAGGTTGTCAAGGCAACTAATAACCACAAAAGCGATTAAAGCAATCAAAGATGATAATAAAGTCAAATAAGGAAATAATGCAAATTTTAGGGATTAAAGCATCTAGTTGTGGTTCCGACTCAAGATCTCAAGATAAAGTGGACAAAGCTGAGATTTTGCATAGGGAAAGTGTTTTTAAAGTAGAATTGATCACCGGGTAAGTCTCACTACTCACTAATCCCAAACAAAAAGCTCCTATTACCGGGTAAGTCTCAAGGTACTAACAAAAGGAACTATAATCTCAAACCAACACACCAACTAAGGGAATAGAATCAACCTTTACCAGATAAGTCTCAAGCTAACTCACAAAGATGGAATGAAGGCACACTCAAACCCTAATAAAGGATAAACCTTTATTACCTACACTTATGATCTTGGGTAAACAAACTAAGGAATCACCGGGTAAGTCTCATCCTATGCTTGCATTGAACCAGGAAAGGTGTAATAAGAATAGGATTTGGCAAACTCGAACACTTAACTCTCAATTTCGGATCAGAAAAGGTCACCTCGTTCAGTCAAGTTCAACCCCGGCCAAGATGTTCATCGACTGAGCGAGATGTTCTTGGGTTAAGGTTAAAGACTCAAACTTTCAGGGTCCTACTGGGATTAAGATCATTCTATCATTGTCTTTCCCACAACTTGTTCGCCCCTAAAGGTGTGTGCAAATAAGCTTTAAATTTATAAAACTAGAATCAAGCAGCGAACCCGCAGTGTACGGATCGACGTAGCTAAGCAAGAATTCCAGAGTATTGAACACAGGGATTTGGGTGGGAACAAATACGATCGCAGATTATCAAGCGAGTAAATATGAGAGTTTGCAAATATATTGGGAAAAGAACAATCCTAAAGATCCAAGTATCCAGCTGTGGCAATCGATTCAAGATGTACTAATGATATAAAGACAGAGTTGAGATATGCAAAGGTATACTAATGTAAGGTAATCGTACGATGAAGTTCCAAAAACCTTATGTGACTCACCTACAAGGCACTCTCTATACAGGTTGTTGAGGCTCAATATAGAAAGGTTCTAAAGGTGAGAATTAGTGTCAAATACCCAAACTTGTAACCCAAGGATCAAGACTAACTTAACCGATTGAGGTTGTGACACTCACAATCGAGGTAGAGGTTGTTGAGGCTTCACTACCACCTAGAAAAGACAAGTCTAAACTAAGTTAAAGCAAATCTTTAACTTTGGATTAAAGTAAAAGCAAGTTCGTAGACTTAAGGGAAATTACGGTTAGTTCTTGAGGTTCCACGGCCGTGGACTCAAGAACAGGCCGTAATTTAGGGTTATCGGTGATTCTCTCTAACTCTCAGGGTCTAATCTGTTTACGATCGATCTATCATCATCTAAACCACAACTATCAACCCTTCACCTTAGAATTGTTAAGGGTTTTTAGCCAATAACAGTCATGTTGATATCAATTCAAGAATTAAAGGATAAAAAGATGAAAACTTTCAAGAACTTTCAATAATCTTCAAATCAATCTCAAAATCACAATCAAGAACGAATGTCGTTAAAAGATTCACAATAAAGTAAACAATCACAACCTTAGGAAAGAAGGGAAAACGGGATGTCAATCCGTTTTCCGAATCGAACCTAAACAAGAAGAGAGATCTTCTTGCAAAATCTTCCAGAAACTTCGATCTTCCGCCAATCCGGAGATCTCCACAACAATCTCCACCAAAAGTGCGAGATTAGGGCAATTCCCAAACACGAACTTCGATCTCCAAAGAGATGTCGATGCTTCCAAGCAAGGGCTAAACGATCCTTAGCGCGGATGACGGGTGTAAGCGTGCCTAAATGAGGGTAAGCGGGGATGACGGAATCTTGCTTTGTCCGTCTTTTTATAGTGCAGGGCAAAATGTCGGCCCGGCCCAATCTTTAAAAGATCGTGGCTTCAAAGTGTGGCAAAAAGATTCGCCAAGATCACGGTCGTGGAAGTGTTCCACGACCGTAATTTAGAGCGTGGATATAAATACGGTTTGCACCATATGTTCCACGGCCGTAATATCCTCTGGAATGAACTTCAATTTCTGACTCCAAATCCACGGTCGTGGAATTGAACGTGGAACGTGATACGGTCGTATTTTAGAGCGTGGTTTAGGGCAAGAACGTAATTCTTCCTTAGCCTCGTGCATTCCTCAAGCTAAAACTCCAATTTGCTTCTAAAGAATGTCCTCAATCTATGGACATACTAAATCAACTCCTCTTTTGCTCGATTCCGTTCGGAAATAGCTCCAAATCACCTATAATCAACATAGAACTAGTGTAGACATCCATATCGAAAATATAGGTAATACTAGCTCACATATGCACAAAGTTCAATCAAAGACTATCAATATGAATCAAATACGTTTAGAAAACGTGCCTAAAATATCACAATATTTCATGCTAACAAATAACCCCATACTTAACACTTGCTTGTCCCTAAGCAAGGTCTTTCAAAAAGCTTTAAACAAGAGTTAGGATGAAATATGTGTACCTTCTTTTGGTTGAATGTGATTTCTAAAGAATAGATCATTCTCAAACCTTGCTTCAATCGTTCTTCAAACTTTTCACACACTCAATCAAAGAGTAAAAAGCAAAGAAAATTCATGAACCAATTTGACTTCCAAGCAAGTATTATAACCTTCAAACATTATCAAAATCAATCACAAGAATCTTCAATTTAGATCACCAAGTCATATAACATTCTTTTGATCTTAAGGACTTTCAAAGAAAAGGTCTAGAATATGGAAGGGAAGGGAAAACTTTAAGGGAAAGTGGTGCATAAATCCGGGAAAGTGGACAACTACCTTCTTCTTCTTATGCGGTTCCCGCAACACTTCAACTTAGAGCTTCACTCTCTTCTTTTCATTTTTCGACTTTACTTTTGGAGTTATGGATAGAGGTGCACAAAAACCGAAGCCTAGGAGATTGGCGTTTCTCAATTCTTCAAGAGATGCCTCAAACCCTTAGCGCACATACCATAATCCGCTAGGAATATCGCTCAATCCAACTTTGGCAAGACACAAACACCCGGCTATGTGAATGGTGCCGAGTTACTCGTCGTCATGATTGACTTCCCCAAACCTACAATTTCTTTCTATTCATTTGATTGCAATTAATTGCTCTCATGGCCCTCCCACATCAAACATGCCTTTTTCTCATTCACTTCTCCAAATTCCCGGATAGGTAAAGGAGGCTAATATTTCAATGAGGAGCTAGATGATCAAAGAAAGGAGAAAGAAAGTATCGAATTGCCTTAATTATTTCAACAAGAAGTATAGGAACTTATAATGTGATTTCAACTTCAATTTCCTAGCATGATTTAGGTAACATTTTCACAATATAAAACTTGCAAAAGAGGTAGAATTCATTCATTCAAGTTCTTTTCGATTCACAATCCTTTTAAGCATGCAATTGTCATCAAACTCAATTCACAAGTAGTGATTATCATAGAAATCATCTCAATTCATTAGAAGCTCAAAATTTTCAAAATTTTTCAATTTTTATGGGTTTTTCAAGTCACTTTTCATGCAATGCAATAAGGAAACGTGCAACACATAATGAACATGCAACGATAGTCTCAATTGAAAGCGAACATAGTAAGTAGAGTTATTACAAACTTTTTAGTACATCCCACCCCATACTTAGGACGAACATTGTCCCTAATGTTCAAAAGAAAGAAGAAAAAGAAAGAAAAAAAAGAAACTCACAAAGTGGTGGCGGGAATGTCTAAAACGAACGGTCATGCATCTAATCACTGCGGCGCCGGCGGAGGCGGGAATGGGGAGAAGCTGGAGTCGTAGTGCCGCCCAAACTACTGGCAGTAGACGTCCCTCATCATGTGGTCGAGGTCGTCGAGGCGTCCGTCTCTAGCGTCGGCCCGGATCTCCAACGCTCCAACTCTCTCTGAAAGTCCGGTAGCCCAATCCGGCATCTGCTCGTACCATCCCGGGGCGTGACTGTACCATGCTGGGGCATCGGATGGTGCTGGTGGTGGTGGTGGTGGTGGTGGTGCTGCTGGCTGCTCCGTGGACCAAGGAGGGGGAACGCCATACCATGTGGGAGGTGTGGTCATCCACGTGGGCCTCTCACTCACGCTAGCGCGGCGAGATGACGAGCCTGAGGCTCTAGCTGGACGTGGAGAGCGTCTAGGTACATCTGGGGCCGCCTCCGGCTGGTCCAGAAACGTGCCAAACTCATGCTCCGCTCCTCCTCCACTCTCGAACTGATCTCCCATATCCTCCTCCTCTACAACCGGCGGTGGGACGTAAGGGGGAGCTACTATCCTGTTCGCATGCATCGCAGCGAACGTCTCCTTCCAGTTATGGCGTCCCGCCATAATGGAATACTCCGGCAGCCACTCTATACCCCTACCCGTCCTGGTCTCCCAAGGCATGCCCGCATAAGGCGGACCTCTATGTGTGGGGAAAATGAGACCCCTAACCATGAAAGCATGCAGCCCTAAGGGAACGGCCGGTATGCGGGTGCAAGCAGAAAAATCCACACCAAAACTCCTAGCAATGTGGGTAACTATCCCACCATATCCAATGTTCCCCTTCTTCTTGTTCTTGAGCTTGCTCATCGTAGCAGCCAAGAGAGTAGCACAATCTGCACGGCGTCCATAGAGCATGCAATAGAGCAAGAATAGCTCATCCGTCTTGATCTTTTGGGGCGTCTCCGTCCTAGGAAAGAGACACTCCGAAAGAACACGGTGAGCTATCTTCAAGGCTAGATGGTACATCAATCTAGCCTTGGTATCGGCGGGTTGCCAACGGTCCTCGTCGGCGTATATCATTGCAACTTCCTTCCAAAAATCCTTAGGGTACACTCCACTCGGAAATCGACCATTGAAGGTCTCATGGAACCCGAAAATGGTCCCAAACTCAACGATACTCAACTGGTAATCTCTCTCCATGAGGCGGAAAGAGACGGTCCTGTCTACGTGGCTGTGCTCGAAAGACGTCACAACCTCCCAGGTGATCTCCTCATAGGCGTCTTCTCGTATAGCCGAGAAGATAACTAATCCGGCTCTATCCAAGAGCCAAGTAAGATCATCAACTATGTTGAGAGGATATAGATCCTCCAACAACAAATACCTAGGGCCAATCACTGCCCTCTCCTTGATCCGGTCAAGTGCATCAAGATGGTCGTCGTGTATGGTCGGGACTCTAGGGTGAGGGGGTGAGGATGGAGGTGAAGGTGAAGATGGAGGTGTAGGAGATGAGGGTGGTGGTGCCCTGGAGGTGGAGGGACGAAATTAGCCACTCATCATCATGATAGAAATAATATAAAATATGAGAAGTTAATGAATATTTGAACACAAAAACCTTAAGAATAAGGTTTCAATAACTGAATCAAATATCAAACAAATCAGCATTCCTTGGATGACAAATCCAACAAGACAATAAAACCAAGGGAATCTAAGAAAGTCTTACAAATCCTCTCAAAAGCTATCTTAAAGCTATCAACTTCCTTCCTTTAATCTTCAAACTTCCTTCAAACTTCCAAAAATTCTTCCTAACTGTAGTACGTTCTCGGCTTCTAGCCTGCAGTGATGGTGTTTTATGGAAAATCCAGCCTTTTTTATAGGAGAATTATCTTCCAAAGATAATAATATCTTAAAAAGATAATTTCCTATAAAATATATCCATATCTCTAAATATATCTCCTAAATATATGATCTTTCTTCCAGAAATCCAGCCCAAAAATATAAGATATCTTCTTTCCATAATTAAAAGGTCTTAGCCAAAAAATATATCTCGCCGGCGCCAGGGTGTTCGCCTCGGTCGGGACGCTCCTCAAGATCACCTCGGTCGAGGTGACACTGTAGCTGACCGAGGTGAATCTCAACTGAATGTGAAATCTCTCAAATCTGGTCCAAAGTAAATCTTCTTCATTAATTCCTTGCTCCCTGAGTTCTCTTTTAAGCTCCAAAATGTAGCTCCTATGACTCCTTTTCTCCTTAGCTCCATTTCCATCCAAAATGTGCCATTTTACCTACGATTACAACGAAACTTGGTGTAGACCTCGATCCCCGTAGAGGTAGATGAAACGACAATATAATCACATAAGATACATCCATACATACAGATTATTGAAGATAAAACATCTAAATAAGTCCGAAAATATAGACTATAATACATGCTATCACCTTGAGACACTTTAAGCTAGTTCTTGAAACTTGGTTAGTGCTCATAGAATATATGTTATTATATCAAGGATCCGTAAGCACCACTCACAAGATATATCATTTAAAAACTTCACATTTTTCTGAATCAAAGATCACCTTATTAACTTTATCACAAATCTGAGAGATACTAAGAAGATTATACTTTAATTCGTCAATAAGATAAACATCAATATAATTAGAAGAATTATAACCAATTTTAACTATACCAATAATGTTGCACTTACCTTTATCACCAAGAGTATTGGTTCCAGTTTTTTGCTTCTTTAAATCTAAAAATAGTGAGCTTTTGCTACTCGTATGTGTTGAGCATCCACTATCTAATATACATTTATGCTCCTTAATCTTGGTGATATCCTGCAAAACAACAAACTTCAACCTTTCCGGCTAGACCACATGACAAATTTTGATCAATAATAGGGATGAACCATGCTTGGATAGTCCTTGTTTGCAAATTGCTTCTTCATTTGTAAAATTCTTGCAAGTTCTCTTAAGATCAAAGTAATTGGATCTTCTTCTTCATCCTCGCTTTCATCATCCTTTGATGAGATGTTTTTCTTTTAGATTCAAGGGTAGGTTCGTAACGTTTGAGGAAGGTTCTCCATCTTCTTCACCAAGAACCATTTCATGAGTGATAAGCTTTCCAAGTAGATCATATAGAGGTAAAGTTGAGATATTCTGAGCTTCCTCAATGGCGGTCACCTTTGGTCCCCACTTAGTTTTAGGTACACTCCTTAGGACTTTTCTTCTTTTGTGAAGACCTTTCCAAGAGAGTCAAGGCTATTCAAAATTTCTGTAAATCTTGTGAACTTCTCCTTAATCGTCTCACTTTGTGTCATTTTAAACAACTCATATTGTTTGAGGAAGATGCTGATCTTGGTCTCCTTAACTTTACTGGTTCCTTCATATGTGATTATCAATTTGTCCCATATTTCCTTTGCACTTTTGCATGATGAGACACGATTGAACTCATTCACATCTGATAGCATGAATTATTGTCTATATTTCGGACATGATTTTGATGCTTTCTCATCATAATTCTGCATGAATATGTATTTATAGTGTTTATGTCATTATTCGGTTACTTCACAAGAATCGAGGTCTACACCACGTTCTGGGTGGAAATGGAGCATAAAGAGCTAAGGAAGCTATGGAGCTACATTTAAGAGCATTAGGAAGGACAAAGAGGAAGGACAAGAACCATGCTGGAAGGAAGGAAGAAAGATCCAGATGAATATACAATTTCATGCACGTAGATCACAACTGATCTCGGATGGACACAGTGATGCATCTCGACCGAGATGGCCCACTGGGCCTAGATCGAGGTCGATGCCCAACATCCCAAGAAGATAAAATATATTTTTGACCTAAATTTCTTCTATAAGAATGGAAGGTGAACATTGAGTTAGATACTCTCGGATGCTAAGAAGTCAAAGACTTTGTTGGACGGCTAATTGGAAGGATTGAAGGGAAGAAGATTCGAAGGAAGGGTTGCTTAGGGTTTAAGGAACCCTAGATTGTGAGTATTCGTTTGGAAATTACTAGTGAGTTGTTATCATCCCTTTTTGGAGCAGATTGCATGATACTCTTTGTTGGTATGTTTGCTTTGATAATTGAGACCTCATTGTTGCTGGCTTTATTCCATTTTCTTGATATTCTTGATATAATTAATATTGCATTGATTATGATGATTATTGGCTAAACACCCTTGCGATTCTAGGGTGATTAGTTGAAGGTTGTGGTGTAGACAATGAAAGAATAGTTCTTTATCCAAGTAGACCCTGAAAGCTTGAGTTAACCCTAAATCAAAACCCGTCTCGGGCTGTTCATTGAGCATCTCGACCGAGATTGATATAGAACAGAACGACATCGCCCACTCTTTTACAAATTCCGAGTTTAGTTTATAGTTTTCCAAATCCTATCCTTGTTGCACCTTACCCGGTTTACACGCAAGCCTAGGATGAGACTTACCCGGTGATTCCTTTGCTTGCACACTGCGGGTTTGCTTATCGTTAGGTTTGTTATTTGGAATATATATTTAAAGCTTTATTTGCACAACACCTTTTGGAGCAAACAAGTTTTTTGCGCCGTTGCCGGGGAATTGGTCAAGACCAATCTAGAGTACGGTTGTCTAACTTGGAAGCTTCTTGCTTTACTATTGATCTTTCTGCTAGATGTGATAATAATGACTATAAACTGCGTGTTTTCTTTTGCTCTTTGAAGGATAAAGCACTTGCATGGTACCATTCTCTTCCAACCGGAAGTGTGAACACATGGGAGGAGATGACCGTAAAGTTTCTCACAAAATTCTTTCCGCCATCAAAGACGGCGGAGTTGAGGGCCAACATAAATGTATTCGTGATGAGGAATGGTGAAAGCCTTTTCAAGTCATGGGAAAGGTTTGAAGACCTTTTGTTGGATTGCCCACATCATGGGATTCCAAAGATTGATTTGTTGGTGATCTATTTCAAGGGTTTGGATGCTGAAGCGCAATTCAAACTACAATCACTCTCAACTAGGACGTTCATGGATAAGCCAGCTGATGAAGCGTGGGATTTTTTTGAGAAACAAACTCTCACTATGGAGAAATACTCCCACCGGAGTACCGAGACGGGAGGTCAAAATTCTAGACCTCGTGAACTGAATCTCACCTCTTCTAGTGTCGAACAAATTAACGCCCTCAACAATGAGATGAATGCTTTGAAGGAGCTCATAAAGGCGAAAACCAACAACACAAAGAGCAAGATGTTGGGTATGTTGGAAGAGGAAACTACCAAGGGAAGAGGAAAAACAACTACAACAACAATAACCGGAACTACAACAATTGGAGATCCAATCAAAACAATACCGGTAATCCTTATTCCCATGCTGAAAATGCTCTAACACCATCTTCTTCTTCTACTCAATTGAAGAGTCAGGAACCATAACCAAGCTCGAGCCAACCGCCAACTTCTAAGTTGGAACCTATGATCGAGGCGATGGCAGGAAATATGAGTGGAATAGAGAGTACCATTACTTTGATTTCTAAGGCATAAAAAGCCTTGAAAAATCAAGTATTTAGCAAGGCCGGAGAAGTGCCTAGAGAACAAGGCAAATTTCTAGGACATACAGAGAACAACCCAAAAGGCCAAATCATGTCGATGACAACAAGGAGCGGCGTGAAGACCGCTGACCCACAACCTAGATCGAATGAAGTTGTGAAGTATAACACCTCGACCGAGGTAAAATATGGACCAATCGAGGAGACCACAACAGGGAGTCACCTCAGAAATGATATCGACCGAGATGCTTCTGGGTCAACCGAAACGAAGGGAAAAGAAGAAATTTACGTACCACCTCCTGCGTACAAGCCGCCACTACCATACCCGCAATCTAGAGCGAGAGCACATCTAGAAAAACACTTCGGTAAGTTTCCAGACCTCATGAGTAAGCTCCATATTAACATACCTTTCATTGATTCTATTCTTGGTATGCCTGCATACGGGAACTTCATAAAACAAATCCTCTCTAACAAGAGGAAGCTGGAAGACTTTGGTGAAGTGAAAATGTCGTCAAGGTCATCAGAACTCATCAAGATCATGAGGGAGAAGATGCCACCCAAACTAAGAGACCCGGTATCGTTCTACATCCTCATCGGAGTTGGAAACGTCACATATGATGCATTATGTGACGTAGGAGCAAGTGTGAGCATCATTCCACTTGCATTGTGAGAAGGCTGGTTTAGGGGAAGCTAAACAAGTTAAGATGACACTTTACATGGCAGATCGATCGATCACTCGAACCATAGGCGTGTTGGAAGACAATCCTGTAAGACTAGGTAAATTCTATATTCCCATAGACTTTGTGTTATTGGATATTCTTGTAGATTATCCGGTCCCGATTATCCTTGGGAGACCATTTCTTGCAACATCCGGTTGCTATGTCGATTGCAAGAATGCCAAGTTATCTTTCAACATTGGAGAAGAACATGTTGAATTCATACTGTCATCCTTGATGGAAAGCCAAGGACTGGAAGAAGACATCTATAACATCTATGATGAAGAGAAATCTCGTGAATTTGCTAGCTCTATCCTTATTACATATCCTCTTGAAAGAGTTCTAAGCTTTAGTATGATAAAGAAAGGTATAAATGTTTCATGTGATGCAAATATACATAACTTGGAAACCTTGGAGGAAGATCCATCATTTGTGTTTTAGAAGTTTGAAGAAGAAACAACATACTGTCTCGACAAAGGGCAAGTCATTTCGACTGAGGCAACTTTTGGACTGGTCGAGGTGAAGGCAACATGGAGTCACCTCGGACTAGACCTCAGTCGAGATACATTTGGGGCAACCAAGGTGATCACAACAGGGAGTCGCCTCGGACCGGACCTTGGTTGTGGTGCATCTGAAGCAAACGAAATCGTTGAAACTTCAGCTCCAACTGATGCAAACACTAGCCTTGACTCCTCCAAAATTCCACAAGATGTTACTAAAGGCATGGAATAACCACCTAAGGAGCCCCCAACATTGGAGCTAAAACCTCTTCCATAACACTTAAGGTACGCATTTCTTGGTTCAAATTCAACGTATCCTGTCATTGTCAGTGCTAACCTTATTGAATTCGAATTGGCCAAACTGATGAATGTGTTGAGAAAACATAGGAAAGCAATTGGCTATACCATTGATGATTTGGTTAGTATTAAACCATCCTTTTATATGCATAAAATTTTGATGGAAAATAATCATAAACCTTCACGGGAACTTCAAAGACGGTTGAATCTGATCATGAAAGAGGTAGTTGTTACACCCCGAATCCGCGGGACTCGGGGCATTACGGGTTGAGACCTCACATTGGGTCCTGACCCTTAGCCTGACAAGAATTTCACCGGATCTTTCCAACATGGCACAAATAAAGGCAAATCGAAATCGTTTCAATGCAATGCAAACAATCCGTAAAGAAAGGTACAACTTGGAAACTAAGCCGAGTCCTCAAAACAACACAACTCCCAAAACGATAATCCGAAAGTACAACCAATACCCGCAACTAACAACACAAGACAAAACCCCAAAAATGTCCCCGTCCTATAATGTACGGAGACCCCGGATGTCCACTCCTCTCCCTCCCTCGGCGGCATCCCTAACTTGCAGGACAATCTACACAATCGTTTTAAAACTGTTAGCTAACATTCAAGACATTAGAAACAAGGTGATAGCACAAACACACATAAATAAACAAAACACTCAAACATGATCCAAACATACAACATGGGCACAACACATAAGTCCAGTTCATTATTTTTTCCATTACGTCATTTCCCGTTAATAATTCATCTTTCATTTTGTGACACGAGAATCAGCGCATGATCTCGCCTTGGTTCCTACTCACCGTCAAAGAATGGCACTAATGCATCTGGCCGTCTACCTACCCGGGCTAGTTACTGAGAACCCCCTAGCTCTCCACAAGAACCAAATAATGTTGTCACCGCCTGTTATCATACACTTGGGCCAAATATCAATATATAAAGGTCGTTCCTATTCCGGTTTCGTGGTTATAAAATAAACAATACTAAAACACACACCACCAAGCACACATCGAATCTAATACAAAGAATACGAGCTAAGTAAGTCCGAAGACTTACCTCGTCTTCACACTCAACTCACAACACTCTCGCTTCCCTTGGGAAGAAGCCCACAACCTGCTCATAAGAGGATAAGTATATCAACAACTCTCTCAACTCAGAAGTATAAGGCATCTTACACAAACGATCTACGCAAGATTGTTTGACTCTCATTCTAGGAACACATCCTAGAATCTATAGCACTCACATCTCCCTCAACGCATGAGGAGATCTCTCGAGAGCCTACAACCTTTCCTAAGATCATACTCAATAGCCAAGAACAATCTACAAGTCTACGAAGTCCAACATGATCATCACACTCACCTAAGGTCTCAAAAGCCACTACATGGCATTCTCATTCATCCTATGTCCAAACCTATCATGATGTTATCATAACACTCTCTAGGATCATCAAAGAACAAAAGCTCAAGGGAGGGCACTCACCACACAAAGGCACGGACTCGGAAGAAGGAAGAACAACCGCAAAAGGGAGAAAAAGACCGCAAGGGCGTGCTGGCTGAGCTAGTGGCCGCCCCTACGGCCTAGAGGTCCGCCCTTGAGGCTCATGCTGGCCGCCCTTGAGGCCCAGGCTGGCTGCCCCGCGGTTCAGTGTAGTGGCCGCCCCTGCGGCTTTGAAGATCCACCCCCGCGGTCGAACTGCAGAAGGTCGTCTTCTTCGTCTTTGATTGTGGATCTTGAGCTCCAATGACCTCCTTCTCTTGATGGGTTTTCTCCAAACATCATCCACTAAATCAAGTTTATCCCTCACGAGCTAATTGATCTTAGAACACATGCATGCAAAGATCAAGAAGAACCCACTTCCAAAGCTTCATCCATGGGAATGGAGAAGGAGAGAAGAAGAAGATGATCTCTAGCAAGGAAGGAGAAGTGGAAAAGGAAGATAAGCTTACCAAACTGGATCCAAGAGCTTCCCACTACTGGCCACCATCCAAGAGATCTAAAGAGAGAAAAGGAAAGAGAGCTCAAGAGAAGGGAAGGAGAGAAAAGAAACCAACGTGAAAGAAGTGTGAGGAGAGAGGAAAAAACCAAGCTGCCAAGGGTGAGGGGAACAAGGGGTCAGCTGAACTCCTTGTCTCCTTGGTGCAAGCAACGAAAGGTCCAAAAGAAAAAAGGCGGGATAAAAGAAGGTCGGAACGAGATTCGAATAATTCCCGTTACTCAGCACCTCGCGCCTGCGGGAAAACTGAGCCGCTTACGCGGGAAGGTCGATAAACCGCTCAAGGATCGGAATAAAAATTCCGGACGTTACAACTAATCTCCCTAAAAACAAGTTTCGTCCTGAAACTTGCGAACGCAAAACTCTCGGAAAACTACCTCGGTAACCACTCAGAAGTGTAACCGTGCCAACTCTCTACTCGACGACCATCCCAACCTCGTATAATCACATTAAGACCTCGCAAGGCCTACAAATATAATCTGATGAACCGTATATCGTATACCAAGGGCAAAATCTAAACAAACACACAACATATTCTCTCTCGGGCACCAAACACATAAGGTTATACATGCACATAAACCTAACTTACCAGCCATATCGATGTAAGTAAATCATTGCAAAAACTCATCCATAGATATCACCCCACGTCTTCCCAGTATCCTCATCGTCTCCTCGTCGGTCACTCGATCAATCACCACTAGCATCATATCTCAAGTCATAAATGTACTCCCTGAACCATTACACGTGAAACCTGGTGAATGTCCCTCACTTCCGGTGGCCATGCCCGCCGGTGAACCACTTCCCAACTCACGCCAATTTCTCAAAAAAGGTCCGTATCGGACTAGCATGTCTCTTCATAACAAGGTATCGACTTCATCATAAATGCATGTGCAAAAGCGCCTTACTCCCGACCCTCCAATGGTCCATTTCTTTATGTGTCCACATCGTCTATTCCGCTTCTATTCAAGCTTGTGCTTCCCAATTGTGAGAGTACAACAAAGCATCCTAAAATCCGAACCTAAGAATCATTCATGCGACTCAAACACCAATAACCGTCATCATCTGCAACTCTATCCCGAAACCCGATGTGGAACCACCTATGAACCATGTGGAACCACAAACCGAACGTGATTACCGCAACTCTATCCCGAAACCCGATGATAGCACGCCAACTCCACAATTGGGCATGCGAGTCCACCACGCTTCACTACAACTTGTAATGACCATACCGGCCCGAAATGCAATCTTCGTTAGGTCCTTAATTCTCTCCACCAAACCCAGGGGGCATCTTGACTGCCATTCGATCATAAACAAATGTTGTAATCACATGTAACTGGTTCAATGAGTCGTCCACCGCGGGACGAAAGTACTTATCCTCCTCGGTACTCTCATGACATTCTCGATAGACAATGTTAAACTTCTCGACTCGTGTCCTTCCTCAAACTCGTACCCGAAAGCCTGGTGGGGAAGGCTCGAAGAAACTACCCACTCAAACCACTGGAACTTCCAACTCGTAAATTCCCAAATGTTATTCTCTTAAGCTTAAGGCTTATAACGTTACTAGATCCTTGGTAGCTCTTCTACTTCTCGCAGCAATATCTCATCTGTTTCATACCATGCATCCTCTATACACTCCTATTTACGTACCACCAAAATGAAACCTTACCTTCTCCTTGATCCACTAGATCATCATATCTTGCTTTAACTTGTAAGGTTCCCATCCACACCATTCCCCAAAATGCTAAATCTCGAGACCTAAGAAGGTCGAAGAAGGGTCAATGCCATCCCTCTCCGGGAGGTCTATTAACATCACTTGCTTTACCTTCTCCTTGAAGAACTAGAATTAACTCCGGAAATTGTGAAGAAGATCGACCTGCACAAAACAAATCGTCTGATTTGTGACAAGGCAACCCGATTTTTGTCAACAGAAAGAAAAATCGACCTGACTAAACTAAATCGTCCGATTTGTGAAAAGGCAACCCGATTTTTTTCAACAGAAAGAAAATTCGTGCCTCAGATCGACCGATTTACTTAAGGGGAGGTCGATCCAGTGGGAAATTTTCTGGATTCTCCAAACTTCACCGCATCTGTTCTCGAATCTAATGATGCATCACCCCCACCTCTAGAGGCCTCTCCCACAACATCCAAAGACCACGATTCATCATCAATCAAGGCACCTCCATCATTAGAATTAAAGCCACTCCCCACACATTTAAGGTATGCATTTCTTGGCATTAATTCCACATATCCGGTCATAGTCAATGCGAAATTGAATGATGCTGAACTAGAGAAACTTATGCATGTTTTGAAGCAACATAGGAGAGCATTAGGCTATACTATTGATGATTTAGTAGGAATAAAGCCTTCCTTATGTATGCACAAAATTTTAATGGAAGAGGATTACAAGCCTTCACGCCAACCTCAAAGACGGTTAAATCCGGCAATGAAAGAGGTTGTGAAGAAAGAAATCCTTAAGCTACTTGATGCAGGTATCATCTTCCCTATCTCCGATAGCAAATGGGTGAGCCCAGTACAGGTAGTACCAAAGAAAGGAGGCATTACCGTTGTTGCCAACAAAAACAACGAACTTATCCCCACACGGACAGTTACAGGGTGGCGAATGTGCATCGACTACCGCAAACTGAACGTGGCCACTAGGAAGGACCACTTCCCCCTTCCTTTTATCGATCAAATGTTGGAAAGGTTAGCCCAACATTCTTACTTTAGTTATCTAGATGGATATAGCGGTCTCTTTCAGATTCCAATTCATCCGGATGATCAAGAGAAGACGACTTTTACGTGCCCATGGGGTACGTTTGCTTATAGAAGAATGCCATTCGGTCTATGCAACACTCCAGCCACCTTCCAAAGGTGTATGATTGCAATCTTCTCCGAATACGTAGAGAATATCATGGAAGTCTTCATGGACGATTTTTCTGTATATGGTTCTTCCTTTGATAACTGTCTCTATAACCTTTCACTAGTTCTTAAGAGATGTGAGGACACTAACTTAGTCTTAAACTGGGAAAAGTGTCATTTCATGGTCACCGAAGGGATTGTGTTAGGTCATCAAGTATCACAAAGGGGAATAGAGGTTGATAGAGCAAAGATAGAAACCATTGAGAAGTTACCTCCCCCTTCTTCGGTGAAAGGAATTAGAAGTTTCTTAGGGCATGCAGGCTTCTATAGGAGATTCATAAAGGATTTTTCTAAGATTTCAAAACCCTTAACTAATCTTTTGATGAAAGACGCAACTTTCGAATTTTCGAAAGATTGTTTAGATGCTTTTTGCAGGATCAAAGAAGCTTTGATTTCAGCACCAATCATTCAACCACTCGATTGGACTCTTCCTTTCGAGGTCATGTGCGACGCAAGCGACGTCGCTATAGGAGCCGTACTTGGACAGAAGAAAGATGGTCGCACTCATGCCATCTACTATGCTAGCAAAACGCTAGATGAGGCTCAATATAATTATGCAACCACAGAAAAGGAACTTTTAGCCGTAGTATACGCTTTTGAGAAATTTCGTTCCTATCTTGTAGGTGCAAAGGTGATCCTCCATACGGACCATTCCACAATTCGCTACTTATTCACGAAGAAGGATGCGAAGCCAAGGCTTCTAAGATGGATCTTACTCTTACAAGAGTTCGATTTGGAGATTCGTGATAAGAAAGGATCGGAAAACTCTGTTGCCGATCATCTTAGTCGTCTTCCGCAACTCACCGGCGAGACGGATGAACTTCCTATAGACGACTCATTCCCTGACGAGCAGCTACACGAGATTGAAGAGTGTCTTCAACACATCTCAAAAGGTAATGATCCATGGTTTGCTGACATTGTGAATTACCTTGTTTGTCAAGAGATTCCACCCGGACTTTCATATGCTCAAAAGAAGAAGTTCTTTAGAGACGTCCGGCATTTCTATTAGAACGAACCTCTTCTATTCAAAAGAGGTCCCGATGGCATTTACAGGAGATGTATCCCCGAAGATGAGGTGGATAGTGTCATCCGCCATTGCCATTCTCTACCATGTGGCGGACATGCTAGTTCCCACAAGACTTGTGCTAAGGTACTTCGCTCCGGCTTCTTTTGGCCTACACTTTTCAAAGAGGTGCAAAAGTTTGTTGTTGCTTGTGATGCTTGTCAAAGGACAGGTAATATATCAAGGAGGAATGAGATGCCTCTCAACAACATACAAGAAGTAGAGATCTTTGATGTATGGGGCATCGATTTTATGGGACCTTTCCCATCTTCATGCGGTAACCAATATATACTTCTTGCCGTAGACTATGTCTCAAGATGGGTAGAGACAATCGCTTCTCCTACTAATGATACAATAGTAGTAGTGAAGTTCTTCAATAGAACGATCTTCCCAAGGTTCGGAACCCCCCGAACCATCATTAGTGACGGAGGAACGCATTTCACAGCCCGTCGATTTGAGACTCTATTGGCTAAGTATGGTGTGACCCATAAGATAGCTACACCTTACCATCCGCAAACCAGCGGACAAGTTGAGATATCCAATAGAGAGATTAAGGGAATTTTAGAGAAAACCGTCTCTAAAACGAGAAAAGATTGGTCAATGAAGCTTGACGATGCACTATGGGCGTACAGGACAGCCTTCAAGACACCAATAGGTACGACTCCCTATAATCTTGTCTATGGTAAATCCTGTCATCTTCCTGTAGAGCTAGAGCATAAAGCCTATTGGGCTATCAAGTGGCTCAACTTCGACATGAAAGAAGCCGGTGAGAAGCGGCTCTTAGACATCAATGAGCTGGATGAGATCCGGCTAAATGCGTATGAGAACGCAAAGATCTACAAGGAACGGACAAAGCGTTGGCATGATAAGCACATCATTCCAAAAGACTTGAAAGAGGGAGACCAAGTCCTTCTATTCAACTCAAGGCTTCGTCTATTTCCAAGTAAGCTTAAATCCCGTTGGACAGGACCTTATGTAATTAAACGAATTTTCCCCCATGGTGCAGTTGAAGTATGGGGTGAACAAAGCGGAAGTTTCAAGGTTAATGGCCAACGGTTGAAGAAATACACACCGGAAACTCCGGTCGAGGAGATATCTCCTATCCTCCTCCATTGAACACAAACCATACACCGTCCAGCTAAAAACGATAAATCAAGCGCTTCTTGGGAGGCAACCCATGATAGTATAGTTTTTCCTTCCTTTCACCACTTAGTTAGAGTAGATTAGTTACTTTGTTTCTTTGTTTTCGCTTTTTATTTTGTTCCTCGATGCACTCTTGGTTTGTCGTGTCATTAATCGTAGGAAATTAGGTCAAAATTGAGAGATCCATGGAGAAAGGGAGCATAAATCAGTTATATCTTCAACTTCCATGAAGAATAAGGAAGGAAATCGAGCTGCACTAAGTTAATCGTTCGATTCAGGAGCAGAGCAAGTTGATTTTTGGCAACAGAAAGAAAAATCGACCTGGAGATCGACCTGCCAAGAAAAATCGTCCGATTTTCTTTGAGTTCAGAGAAAAATTGCCCCGACGATTAAATCGACCTTATAAATCGGCCGATTTTCTTCACAGTTTCTCGACCGTATATAAAGACTCAAACACTCGATCTTCCTCATTCCACAACCTTCCACTCTCGATTTCCCTCTCTCAAGAACTCCGAAAATCGCCCATACCCTACAATCCTCATTCCTTAATCATTTTGAGTAATTCTTGGCTCCAAACTGAAGCATTTTCAACAAGGAACAAGGATCAAACAACAATAAGCACGGCAATCGACTCCTCCGTACGGAATTCAGGTTTTTCATTCCAAAACCTAAGTTTCTAATTCAAAATTGAAGTTTGCTTAGGAAGTGTTTGTTTGCTGAAATTGATTGAGGAATCTGCTTAGGAATCACTATAGGAAACTGTATGTGGTGATTGTTGGAATAGAACTTTACAGAATTGTGAGAATCATAGAAATCGACAGAAAAATCGACCTAACCCAGAAAAATCGGCCGATTTTTGTGAAGAACAGGGTGATTTTTTGCTGCAGAAATGGATATTGTGAAGAGGATAACTACAAATACGGGGAAGAAGAAGGGATATTCTTCCAAAGCCTCTCCCCCACCTCCACCACCACCTCAAAACATTCCTAAGCTTCCCCCTCCCCTATCCAAACACAAGAAATGATATGAACGCATCTTAGATCGCCCATTCACCCCTCCTCGATACATTGTGCTAGATGACTTAGATTCACTGTTTGTTCGAGAGGATGTCGATATGATGCTTGATAGAGTGGGGCTAAGACAGTTTGCTACGATTAGGGAGGATGCCTATACCGAGATCACCTTAGAATTCCTTATTACATTCGAGCATGATCCTAGAGAAAGGATGGTTACCTTCCGCCTTATGAGCCATGATCATACTATGTCTATTGCTGCTTTTGGAGATTTGTTCGGTTTTGCTTATTCAGATGCAGGCACATTTGCGAGAGGTACAATGCTAGTGACTTTTGGGAGGCTATTTCAGTGGGTGAATATGGAGGAGATAAATGGAGACCCGGAAATTCTTAGGAGACTAGTATGTACAACCTCTCCTTTAAGGTAGTACATAGGATTCTTAGTGAGAGCCTATTTCACAAACAGAGACTCCACAGAAGCTCAAGGCTGATGAGCTTTTCATTCTATATTGTATGACATCCACCACCATTCTCGACATCTCTACCATCCCTGCTGACTATCTAGGAAAGATAGCAACAAGCTAAGGGCGATATTTGTGCAGGAGGTCTTGTCACTCATGTGGCTAAGACATTGGGATTAGACTTCTCGGGATGCACTCTAGCTGAGAGTGCCCTTCCATTAGGCTCACAGCGGTTGGTCGTTCGACAGGTTTTGATTCCTCGAGGGAGAGGAACCCTTCATGTGCCCATGCCATGGCACAGAGATCCGAAGAAGAAACCATCCGAGATCATTTGGAAATCCGAATACACTATTCGAAGTAGGAGGAACTGGAAGGAGACGTTCGAGTTGATGCTTGAGGAGTTCTCTCCTCCTACTTACTATGATAATGATGCAGGTGACTCTGAGGAGGAGGATGAGGATGGAGGACAGGAGACCATGCTAGAGTTCGAGAGTGACACCCATAGTGGTCATGCCACGGACACCATGGACACCGATACTCATGGTGCAGGACCTAGCCGGGCTAGCAGAGGCGATGAGGAGACGGAGGATGACATGCAGCCACCTCGCCGCTCATTTGCATGTGCCCCAGGACATGGACGAGGACGTCGACCTCCCCGTCACTTTAGGGAGCTAGTCTCTAGTTTCCAGAGCCTCAGCACCGACTATCACACTCTCCACACCGACTACGACACCCTGAACACTCAGTTCAGGAACTACAGGCAGGAGACGGACGCTAGGCATTCATCCTACGAGGGCCAGATGAGAGATTTATACTACCATCAGTTCGGCCACTTCTACGATCCTAGTGCACCGATGTATCCTTATCCACCACCTCCACTACCGACAAAGGATTGAGCTTCCACTTGTTTTACATTGTAAGTATTTTTCTTCATCTTATGCTTGATTTTCACATTGGGGACAATGTGGATGTTAAGTATGGGGTGGGGGTACTTACAATACCTTTTGTTTCATCTTAACACTTTATGAACTTTGCACTACTCTTGATGATTTGGCTTGTAATAACTCTTGCACTACTTGCTTTCCACTATGACACTTGCATTTGCATGATCGTCTTCAAATCCTATGAATTTTCAAAAATTTTTGTGCTTCTTATGATGAAAATGACCTCTATGATGAGAAATATGTATGTGGATAGGCAAAAAGATGGCATAGTTGTGTTGAGATGTTAATCATATCATGAATGAGTTTACTTTTGTTACTTGAACACATGAATAAGTTATATGATTTAGTTGTTTTGATAAGAGAATGAAATAATAGTCGAAGCTATATTGCAAGTTCTTTTACATCATATATGGATGACTAAGGCAATTCACTTCTTTTCTTTTCTCATATCTTGATCATGCTAGCCCCTCAATGAAATATGTAACCCTCCTTTTACCATCGGGGAATTAGGATAAGTGAAAGAAAAAGGCATGTTTGATGTGGGAGGGCCAAGGAAAATGTATTAAATGAAAGTGTAGAAATTCATATGTTTGGGGACGTTGAACATGAGGATGAGTAACTCGGCACCATTCACATAGCCGGGTGTTTGTGTCTTACCAAAGTCCAATTGAACGACAAGTCCTAACGGGATATGGTATGTGCATCAAGGGTTTGAGGCATCTCGAAATTGAGAAACGCCGATCTCCTGGGCTTCGGTTTTTGTGCACCGCTGTCCATACTCTCAAAAAGTAAAGTATAAAGGAAGCAAAGCTTTCTACATGCGAAGCATGTGCGGTGAAGTAAAATTTTGAAGGTATTATGTGTTCCTCTTTCCCGGATTAGCACCACAATTGCCAAAAAGAATTCCTTCCCTTAATACGTTTCTTGAACCTTTTCTTTGATTAGAAGACCTTGAGACTTTTATGCATGTGTTTAAGGCTTCATGGCTTAGATTTGTTTGACTTTGATTACCTCTACATCTTTATCATGTCCTTTATTTGTGTTTTCAAGAAAGAAAAGGAAGTTAGTTCATCTTATAGTTATCATTGATACATACTTTGCCTTTTTTATGCCTTGAAATATCACTTTGAGGGTGATCCAATAAGAAGAAGCACTACCAAAAGAAAAGTTTTTGAGTTTTCATACATATATAATCCATGACATCTTATATTCTAAATTTGAGTCTTGCTTAGGGACAAACAAGGGGCAAGTATGGGGTATTTTGATGACATGAATTATATACCATTATATTCATGCATATTGTAGAAGATTATCTCAGTTTGCCTTGCATTTAGAGAGATTTTGTGTGCCTTTTATGTTCTATTCAATCATTTGTCAAAAATAGAGGTCTACACGAGTTTTTGATGAATTATAGGTAAATGGAGTGAAATTGAAAGCAAAAGCGGAGCAAGGGGCATCTAAGGATGTTAAGGAAGCTAAAGGAGTCTTAGAGGGATCACAAAGAGCTAAGGAATTGCAAAGGAGAAGCATAGAAGACGAGCCAAAAGAAGATCACTTTCTGTTGAAGAAAATCGTGCCAATATGCACATAAATCGGACGATTTCCCCCCCCCCTAGAAATTGAACGATTTTGTGTATAAATCGACTGGGTCGATTTCCTTTACTTTTCGGCCAAATGAAAAGACGACACAAAGCCCAATTCTTTTGGGTTAGAGGAGAGTTTTGCCAAACGGCCCATTTGCAAGAAACTATAGGTGAGAACCCTAGGAACGAAAACGAGGAGGCCGCAGCGGGAAATCTTTACACGTTTGAGAGAGATTGGAGATTCCTAGAGAAGGATTGAAGGACTTTTTGCCGGGAAGCCAATCTTGATTCTTGTTTGTGAGATTTCTTTATCCATTGAAGCAATTGTGCTTTTTGAACACGTAATTGAGTTACTTAAGAGATACATTGATCAGTTTTGACGATTGTTTACAGATTTGAAGGTTATTGAATTTTTATTCAAGATTCGGTTTTCTTTGCGATATTTCACTCAATCTTTAATTTGATTCGATTTTGAAAATGGTTGGCTAAAACCCTTGTGATTCTGGGGAGAATAGTTGATGATTAAGGCTTAGATGATGATAGACTGAACTCATTCAAACATTAGGACCCTGAGAGTTTAGATTTTAGTTTTGGGATAACAAGAAAATCGGACTGTTCTTGAAGTAAATCGGCCGATTTTCTTATGAACATCACGATTTATTCTTCTGACGGACTTTAATTGAATTAATCTTTAACCAAAACTAATCCTTGCCTAAATCCCAACATTGATTAATCTTTTTAACCTCTAATTGAATGTATGAAGACACTTCAAACCTGATTCTACATTTAATAGATTAGGATTATAAGATTTGGGTAATAAAGAGACTCAACATCCTTTATTAAGATTCTAAGTGTGCTTTCTAATCTTTACTTTGGAGAGTCATATCCTGGAGTTTTAGATAGTTAGTTTGAACATAATTCTTGTCTTTAGATCTTTCTATATTGCAGCCTCAACAACCCTTATAGAGAGAACCTTTAGATTAGTTATATAGGTTTCGGAACTTCACCGTACGATATCTACCTTTGAACATTTAAATCTTGGCAATATAAACTCTGTCCTATATCTATAGAAGTGTCTTGAATCGAAAGCCGAAATCGGATACTTGAATCCTTGGAATCATTTTATCCTTATTTGATCACAAAAGCTTTTCGCACTTTTCGCTAGATAATAGAAATTGAATTTACTCTCACCAAATCCCTGAGTTCGACTCTGGAATTCTTACCTCACTACAGCCGATCCGTACACTGCGGGTTCGCTTTGCTTTGAGTTCTAGATACAAATTAAGACTTTGACGCACATACTTTTTGAACGAACACTATGTCGCCGAGGACCGCGGAAGGAGTGGTGGTCCCGTACATTCTATCCCATCCTGACTCATGCATATGATTTTAAAAACGAAAAGTCAGAACCCGTGGGTTCTGTTTATTCCTCATTCAAACTTTAGAAGATTATCAGTGCCATTGTTGTCAATCTAGGGCTCTCATACCAGTTTGTAACACCCTGAATACGCGGGACTCGGGGCGCTACAGGTTGGGACCTCACAATGGGTCCCGACCCTTAGCCTGACAACAATTTCACCGGATCTTTCCAACATGCACAAATAAATGCAAATCGAAATCATTTTAATGCAATGCAAACAATCCGTAAAGAAAGGTACAACTTGGAAACTCAGCTGAGTCCTCAAAACAACACCACTCCCAAAACGATAATCCGAAAGTACAATCAAAACTCGCAACTAACAACACAAGACAAAACCCCAAAAACGTCCCCGTCCTATAATGTACGGAGACCCCGGCTGTCCACTCCTCCCCCTCCTTCGGTGGCATCCCTAACCTGCAGGACAATCTACACAATCGGTTCAAAACCGTTAGCTAACATTCAAGGCATTAGAAAAAAGGTGATGGCACAAACACACATAAATAAACAAAACACTCAAACATGATCCAAACACATAACATGGGCACAACACATAAGTCCGGTTCATTATCTTTTCCATTGCGTCATTTCCCGTTACTAATTCATCATTTTATTTTGTGACACGAGAATCAGCGCATGATCTCGCCTCGGTTCCTACTCACCGTCAAAGAACGGTACTGATGCATCTGGCCGTCTACCTACCCGGGCTAGTTACCGAGAACCCCCTAGCTCTCCGCAAGAGCTAGACAATGTTGTCACCGCCCGTTATCATACATATGGGCCAAATATCAATATATAAAGGCCGTTCCTATTCCGGTTTCGTGGTTATAAAATAAACAATACTAAAACACACACCACCAAGCACACATCGAATCTAATACAAAGAATACGAGCTAAGTAAGTCCGAAGACTTACCTCGTCTTCACACTCAACTCACAACACTTTCGCTTCCCTTGGGAAGAAGACCACAACCTACTCACAAGAGGATAAATATATCAACAACTCGCTCAACTCAAAAGTCTAAGGCATCTCACACAAACGATCTACACAAGATTATTTGACTCTCATTCTAGGACCGCATCCTAGAATCTGTAGCACTCACATCTCCCTCAATGCATGAGGAGATCTCTCGACAGCCTACAACCTCTCCAAAGATCATACTCAACAGCCAAGAACAATTTACAAGTCTATGAAGTCCAACATGCTCATCACAGTCACCTAAGGTCTCAAAAGCCACTACATGGCATTCTCATTTATCCTATGTCCAAACATATCATGATGCTATCATAACAATCTCTAGGATTATCAAATAACACAAGCTCAAGGGAGGGCACTCACCGCACAAAGGCACGAACTCGGAAGAAGGAAGAACAACTGCGAAAGGGAGAAGAAGACCGCAAGGGTGTGCTGGCTTAGCTAGTGGCCGCCCCTGCGGCCCAGGCTGGCCGCCCTTGTGGTTCAGTGTAATGGCCGCCCCGGCGGCTCTAAAGATCCGCCCCGCGGTCAAACTGCAGAAGGTCGTCTTCTTCGTCTTCGATTGTGGATCTTGAGCTCCAATGGCCTCCTTCTCTTGATGGGTCTTCTCCAAACATCATCGATTAAATCAAGGTTCTCCCTTACGACCTAATCAAGCTTAGAACACATGCATGCAAAGATTAGGAAGAACGCACTTCCAAAGATTCATCCATGGCAATGGACCAAGAGAGAAGAAGAAGATGATCTCTAGCAAGGAAGGAGAAGAGGGAAAGGAAGAGAAGCTTACCAAACTGGATCCAAGAGCTTCCCACTACTGGTAACCATCCAAGAGATCCAAAGAGAGAAAAGGAAAGAGAGCTTAAGAGAAGGGAAGGAGAGAGAAGAAACCAACGTGAAAGAAGTGTTAGGGGAGAAAGAAAAACCAAGCTGCCAAGGGTGAGGGGAACAAGGGGTTAGCTGACCTCCTTGTCTCCTTGGTGCAAGCAACGAAAGGTCCAAAAGCAAAAAGGCGGGATAACAGAAGGTCAGAACGAGATTCAGATAATTCCCGTTGCTCAGCACCTCGCGCCTGCGGGAAAACTGAGCCGCTTACGCGGGAAGGTCGATAAACCGCTCATGGATCGGAATAAAAATTTCGGACGTTACAACTAATCTCCCTAAAAACAAGTTTCGTCCCGAAACTTGCGAACGCAAAACTCTCGGAAAACTACCTCGGTAAACACTCAGAAGTGTAACCGTGCCAACTCTCTACTCGACGACCATCCCAACCTCGTATAATCACATCAAGACCTCGAAAGGCCTACAAACATAATCTGATGAACCGTATATCGTATACCAAGGGCAAAATCTAACCAAACACACAACATATTCTCTCTCGGACACCAAACACATAAGGTTATACATGCACATAAACCTAACTCACCAGCCATATCGATGTAAGTAAATCATTGCAAAAACTCATCCATAGATATCACCCCATGTCTTCCCAGTATCCTCATCGTCTCCTCGTCGGTCACTCGATCAATCACCACTAGCATCATATCTCAAGTCATAAATGTACTCCCTGAACCATTACACGTGAAACCTAGTGAACGTCCCTCACTTCCGGTGGCCATGCCCGCCGGTGAACCACTTCCCAACTCACGCCAATTTCTCCAAAAAGGTCCGTATCGGACTAGCATGTCTCTTCATAACAAGGTATCGACTTCATCATAAATGCATGTGCAAAAGCGCCTTACTCCCGACCCTCCAATGGTCCATTTCTTTATGTGTCCACATCGTCTATTCCGCTTCTATTCAAGCTTGTGCTTCCCAATTGTGAGAGTACAACAAAGCATCCTAAAATCCGAACCTAAGAATCATTCATGCGACTCAAACACCAATAACTGTCATCATCTAGCGCTCGATTACGGTCCACCCTATTCAACATCGCTTATTAATCTGCAACACTTAGCATAAGCTTAAGGTCCACCTATGAACCACGCGGAACCACAAACCGAACGTGATTACCGCAACTCTATCCCGAAACCCGATGATAGCATGCCAACTCCACAATTGGGCATGCGAGTCCACCACGCTTCACTACAACTTGTAATGACCATACCGGCCCGAAATGCCATCTTAGTTAGGTCCTTAGTTCTCTCCACCAAACCAAGGGGGCATCTTGACTGCAATTCGATCATAAACAAACGTTGTAATCACATGTAACTGGTTCAATGAGTCGTCCACCGCGGGACAAAAGTACTTATCCTCCTCGATACTCTCATGACATTCTCGATAGACAATGTTAAACTTCTCGACTCGTGTCCTTCCTCAAACTCGTACCCGAAAGCCTGGTGGGGAAGGCTAGAAGAAACTACCCACTCAAACCATTGGAACTTCCAACTCGTAAATTCCCAACTGTTATTCTCTTAAGCTTAAGGCTTATAACGTTACTAGATCCTTGGTAGCTCTTCCGGTGGGTCTAGAAACTTGGCTCATCTACTTCTCGCAGCAATATCTCATCTGTTTCATACCATGCATCCTCTATACACTCCTGTTTACGTACCACCAAAATGAAACCTTACCTTCTCCTTGATCCACTAGATCATCATATCTTTCTTTAACCTGTAAGATTCCCATCCACACCATTCCCCAAAATGCTAAATCTCGAGACCTAAGAAGGTCGAAGAAGGGTCAATGCCATCCCTCTCCGGGAGGTCTATTACCGTCACTTGCTTTACCATTTAACGTTATAGTACTTACGACAATCACGCCTTTCTGATGTACTTCTTTACTTTCGCCATTGAACAATCCGGAATCTTCAAGCTCTTGTTACAATTAATTTATATTCTCCTCTCGAGGTCATACTTCCCGTCTACCATTCCTTAACAGGCAACCCGCACCTTATGTGTTCTTGGTTGTCCCTGGTCCGCTTATAGTAGACCACCCTGGAATGAACCACGGCCGTAGATGTACCACCCTGGAGCATCTGACGGTGTTGGTGCTGGTGCTGGTGGCTGCTGTGCGGACCATGGAGGTGGAGCTCCGTACCATGCAGGAGGTGTCTCCATCCAAGTAGGTCTCTCGCTCACGCTGGCGCGGCGAGAAGATGAACCTGAAGCTCTGGTTGGGCGTGGAGAACGTCTAGGCACATCAGAAGCAATGTCCGGCTGATCCGGAAACGTGCCAAACTTCTGCTATGCTCCTCCTCCTCCCTCATACTGATCCCTCATCTCCTCCTCCTCAACTACGGAGGTGGTGGGACATATGGGGAGCTGCAATCCTGTTCGCATGCATAGCTGCGAATGTCGCCTTCCAATTATGGCGTCCAGCCATAATGGAGTACTCCGGGAGCCACTCAATGCCCCTCCCCGTCCTGCTCTCCCAAGGCATAGCTGCGTAAGGCGGACCTCTATGGGTAGGGAAGATAAGGCCTCTAGTCATGAAGGCCTGGAGTCCTAGGGGTACAGCCGGTATGCGTGTGCATGCAGAGAAATCAACCCCCAATATCCTAGCAAGGTGGGTGACTATCCCACCGTATCCGATGTTGCCCGCCCTCTTGTTCTTAAGCTTGCTCATCGTAGCAGCTAAGAGAGTGGCGCAGTCAGCAGGGCGCCCATAGAGCATAGAGTACAGAAGGAAGAGCTCATCCGTCTTGATCTTCTGAGGTGTCTCCGTCCTAGGGAAGAGACATTCAGAAAGAACACGGTGAGCAATCTTCAAGGCTAAGTGATACATCAACTTAGCCTTGGTATCAACTGGTTGCCAGCGGTCCTCGCTGGCGTAAATCATAGCAACCTCCTCCCAAAAATCTTTGGCGTAAACGCCACTAGAAAAACGACCATTGAAGGTCTCTTGGAACCCAAAGAAGGCTCCAAACTCTCGGATGGTAGTTTCTTTCCATAAGACAGAAAGAAACGGTCCTATCCACATGGTTGTGCTCAAACGACGTCACAACCTCTCTCGTGATCTCCTCATAAGCGCCTTCTCGGATAGCCGAGAAGACAACAAGTCCGGCTCTATCCAAGAGCCATGTAAGGTCATCTATGATGTTAAGAGGAGCTAGATCCTCCAACAATAGGTACCTAGGTCCTATCACAACCCTCTTATGGATCCTCTCGAGTGCATCGAGGTGATCCTCATGAATGGTCGGTACTCTAGGGCTAGGAGGTGCGGGTGATGAAGGTGATGATGGAGGTGAAGGGGAGGAAGGTGGTGGTGCTCTAGAGGATGAAGAGGAAGAGGGGTTACCCTTCCTCTTTTTGTTCTTGTCCTGTCCATTCTTCTTCTCCTTAATCCTCCCAGAAACTCTCCTAACAAAATCCATCACTGTTCAAAACCACGGTCTGTTCTTGGTGTTTCACGGCCGTGGAATTGCAAGAGACCGTGATTCGTCTCGTTCTTTCACAAATCTCAGCAAACAACAGTCAAACTCAGCAATTAGGCAACCCTAGTCTAATTCCTTCCAATTTCAATAAGTTCTCCTATAATTTCTAGCAAAAACGAACCCAAATTGACGAAGATAGAGAAGAGCGAAAAAAACCTAGGTTTCGGATTTTAAAATCCGAATTCTACGTTCCTTGGTGATTTGCCGCTCGATTCGTTGCTTGGATCTTGTTGGTGGTCGAATTTGCTTCAGTTTGGAACGAAGAATCGTTGAAAACGATTAACGAACGGAGATTTGAGGTGAAGGGCGTGGAATCGGCGAAGAGGGTCGTGGAATTGGGTTTTTTTTGTGTGTTTTTGTGAAGAACGTGGTTTATATAGTGGCCGGCAAAATTTTTGAAAATCACGGTCTGTCGGGGGGTTCCACGGCCGTGGAAATGTACGGAACCATGGTTTTTGTGATTTTTCAAAGGCTTTTGGAAATTACGGTCACTGTAGCTGTCACGACCGTGGTTTAGACCGTGGAACTCTCTGTAATGCTCCAAAGTCCAAGTTTCGTCACTTTTCTTCAAAATTACTCTTCCCCTTTCCTTTTCCACCGTTCCTACATCCAAAAACACGAACATACCGGAAGGAATCAAAGGCAAAACAAAGCAAAAACGTCTAAACTAAGCTAAACTATGAATCGAAAATAAAAACGTAAATGCAATACCTTGGGTTGCCTCCCAAGAAGCGCTTTGTTTAAGGTCCGTAGCTAGACCAAACTCGCACTTATTCGAGTGCGGTGGGCGTGAATCTTCGGCTTGGAGTTCCGGCGTATACTTCTTGAGTCGTTGACCGTTCACCTTAAAGCTTCCGCCCGATTCACCCCATACTTCAACTGCACCATGGGGGAAAATCCGTTTGATTAGAAAAGGTCCGGTCCAACGAGATTTAAGCTTACCTGGAAAGAGACGAAGCCTTGAGTTAAAGAGGAGAACTTGATCTCCTTCTTTGAAGTCCTTTGGAATGATATGCTTATCATGCCAACGCTTTGCTCTCTCCTTATAAATCTTGGCGTTCTCATAGGCGTTCAAGCGGAGTTCTTCAAGCTCATTAAGGTTTAAGAAACTCTTCTCTCCCGCTTTCTTCATGCTGAAATTCAACCACTTGATAGCCCAAAACGCCTTGTGCTCCAACTCTATCGGTAAGTGGCAAGACTTCCCATACACAAGGTTGTATGGTGTGGTTCCTATGGGGGTCTTGTACGCAGTCCGGTACGCCCATAATGCATCGTCAAGCTTCAAAGACCAATCCTTCCTAGTCCTTGAAACCGTCTTCTCTAAGATTCCTTTGATCTCCCGATTTGAGATCTTAACTTGTCCACTAGTTTGTGGATGATAAAGGGTGGCGATCTTGTGAGTAACCCCATACTTAGCTAGAAGAGCTTCAAAGCGCCGGGCAATGAAGTGAGAGCCTCCATCACTAATGATAGTCCTTGGTGTCCCAAATCGTGAAAAGATGGTCTTGTTAAAGAACTTAACCACCACCATGGCATCATTGGTGAGAGAGGCAATCGCTCCCACCCATCTAGAAACGTAATCCACCGCCAAGAGTATGTATTGGTTTCCACAAGATGATGGGAACGGTCCCATAAAATCTACTCCCCAAACGTCGAAAATCTCCACCTCTTGGATGTTATTGAGAGGCATCTCATTCCTCCTAGAGATATTTCCTGTTCTTTGACAAGCATCGTAGCAGGAAACAAAGGATTGCACATCTCTAAATAAAGTAGGCCAAAAATATCCAGATTGCAATACCTTTGCGCTAGTCTTGTTCGAACTAGCGTGTCCTCCACAAGGTAGTGAATGACAATGGCGGATGACACTTTGCATTTCATCTTCCGGCACACATCGCCGAATGATGCCATCCGGACCTCCCTTGAAGAGGAGAGGTTCATTCCAAAAGTATTCCCGGACATCTTTAAAGAACTTCTTTCTTTGTGCGCAGGATAGTCCGGGTGGTATCTCTTGATAAACCAAATAGTTAACAAAATCAGCAAACCATGGTTCGTTACCTTTGGAGATCACATCGATGCACTCTTCAATGATATGTAGGTGTTCGTCCGGGAAGGAGTCATCTATAGGTAAGTGGTCGTCTTCTAGATGTGTTAGGCGACTCAAATGATCCGCAACAGAATTTTCCGAACCCTTCTTGTCGCGGATCTCTAGATCAAATTCTTTTAGGAGAAGAATCCATCTAATTAGCCTTGGCTTCGCATCCTTCTTTGCAAGGAGGTACCGGATCGCAGCATGATCCGTGTAGACAATCACCTTTGCACCTACAAGATAGGAGCGAAACTTGTCAATAGCATAAACAATGGCTAAAAATTCCTTTTCCGTAGTGGCGTAGTTGAGCTGCGCTTCATCTAGCGTCTTGCTAGCATAGTATATGGCATGGGTTCACCCTTCCTTTCGTTGTCCAAGAACAACTCCTATAGCTACGTCACTAGCATCGCACATAACCTCAAAGGGAAGAGTCCAATCCGGAGGTTGGATAATAGGTGCTGAAATTAGAGCTTGCCGAATTGTGTTGAACGCATCTAAACATTCTTGTGAAAACTCAAAAACTGCATCCTTCATCAATAGATTAGTGAGCGGTTTTGATATTTTAGAAAAGTCTTTAATGAAACGTCTATAAAATCCAGCATGTCCTAGGAAACTTCTTATCCCTTTCACCGAAGTTGGGGGAGGAAGCTTCTCTATAGTCTCTATTTTTGCCTTATCCATCTCTATCCCTCTACTAGAGATTAGGTGTCCTAATATAATTCCTTCCTTTACCATAAATTGACACTTCTCCCAATTAAGAACTAGGTTAGTGTCTTCACACCTTTGTAAAACAAGAGCAAGGTTAGAAAGGCAATTGTCAAAAGAGGAACCGTATACGGAGAAGTCATCCATGAAGACCTCCATGATTTCCTCAATGTATTCGGAGAAGATGGCCATCATGCACCTTTGAAAGGTGGCTGGGGTGTTGCAAAGCCCGAACGGCATTCTCCTATAAGCGAACGTACCCCATGGGCACGTGAATGTGGTCTTCTCCTGATCATCCGGGTGTATCGGAATCTGAAAGAAACCACTATAACCGTCAAGATAGCAAAAGTGCGAATGTTGCGCTAACCTTTCAAGCATTTGATCGATGAAGGGTAGTGGGAAGTGATCCTTCCTCGTCGCGTTGTTAAGCTTGCGGTAGTCTATGCACATCCACCATCCTGTTACGGTTCGGGTAGGAATGAGTTCGTTATTCTTGTTGGTGATGACCGTCATTCCTCCCTTCTTCGGAACTACTTGAACCGGACTCACCCACTTACTATCGGAGATAGGATATATGATACCTGCATCAAGAAGTTTAAGAATTTCCTTCTTGACAACCTCCTTCATGGTCGGATTCAACCGCCTTTGAGGTTGTCTTGAAGTCCTAAAGTCTTCCTCCATTAATATTTTATGCATGCATAGGGAGGGTTTAATTCCTACTAAGTCTTCTATAGTATAGCCTAAAGCTTTCCTATGTTTCCTAAGGACAACCATAAGCTTACTATGTTCATCTATGGTTAGATCGGAACTAACAATAACCGGATAAGTAGAGTTAGGTCCTAGAAAAGCGTACCTTAGATGTGTAGGAAGTTGTTTCAATTCCGTTTCTTTTGGAGCTTTCAATGGCTCTTGAGGAGCATCCGATGCCTCCTTAGAAGTGTCTAAGGGTGTAGAGGGTGTGGGAGAAGATTCAAAAGAAGTTGAAGAAGTGGCACGATCACCTTCGTCCACGGTCTGAATCACGGTTTCCATACATCTGCCACGGCCGTGGTTTAGGGCGTGGAAGGTGGTTACTGTTAGCATGAAATATTGTGATATTTTAGGCACGTTTTCTAAGCGTATTTGATTCATATTGATAGTCATTGATTGAGCATTGTTGCATTTGTGAGCTAGTTTGCCTATATTGTCGATATGGATGTCTACACAAGCTTTATGTTGATTATAGGTGATTGAGAGCTATTTTCGAACGGAATCGAGCAAGGACGAAATTGTTTGAATTGTCCATGGATTGAGGACATTCTTAGGAGCAAAAGGAGTGCCAACTTGAGGAATGCACGAGTCTAGGGAAGAATCACGTTCTTGCCCTAAACCACGCTCTAAAATACGGCCGTACTACTTTCCACGTTCAGTTCCACGGCCGTGGAACCCTAGCAAGTGAAGCGTGATTCATTCCAGTGGCTTCTACGGTCATGGAATCATGTGTTTAAACCGTGTTGATTCCCACGCTCTAAATTACGGTCGTGGAACCTTCCACGACCGTGATCTTGGCGATCTTTTTCGCCACACTTTAAGCCACGATCTTTTAAAAGATTGGGCCGGGCCGCTACTTCATGATACGTTATAAAAGGACGGACGAAGAGAGATTCCGTCACCTCGGCTTAGAGACTTTGCGACCTCGCTTTAGGCTTACGCTTACAACCCCGCTTGACGCACTTTCGCCCACGCCGCGACTTAGAGATCTTTGTGATTCTTGCAAAAGACTACTTGCGCTCATCTTTGGAGTTGCCCTAATCTCGCACTTTGGTGGAGATTGTGATCGAGATTTTCGGATTGACGGAAGATCGAAGATTCGGAAGATTGTCCGCAAGAAGATTTCTCTTCTTACTTAGGTTTGATTTAGAAGATGGATTGACATCCCGTTCTTCCTTCTTATCTAAGATTGTGTTTTTCTTGATCTTTCCGAATCTAGTGACGATATTTGTTCTTGATTGTGACATTGAGATTGATTTGAATTTTATTGAAGGTTTTCGGAAGTTTTCATCTTTCAATCTTTTAAACCTTGAATTTGATATCATTATGACTATTGTTGGCTAAAAACCCTTAACAATTCTAAGGTGAAGGGTTGATAGTTGTAGCTTAGATGATGATAGATCGATCGTAAACAGATTGGACCCTGGGAGTTAGAGAGAATTGCCAACAACCTTAAATTACGGCCTGTTCTTGAGTCCACGGCCGTGGAACCTCAAGAACTAACCGTGATTTCCCTTAAGTCTACGAACTTGCTTTTACTTTGATCCAAAGTTAAAGATTTGCTTTAACTTAGTTTAGGCTTGTCTTTTCTAGGTTGTAGTGAAGCCTCAACAACCTCTACCTCGATTGTGAGTGTCATAACCTTAATCGATTTAGTTAGTCTTGATCCTTGGATTACAAGTTCGGGTATTTGACGTTAATTCTCATCTTTAGAACCTTTCTATATTGAAGCCTCAACAACCTTTATAGAGAGTGTCTTGTAGGTGAGTCATATAAGGTTTTTGAAACTTCACCGTACGATTACCTTACATTAGCATACCTTTGCATATCTTAACTCTGTCCTTATATCATTAGTATATCTTGAATCGATTGCCACAGCTGGATACTTGGAACTTTAGGATTGTTGTTTTCCCAATAATTTGCAAAGCTCTTACATTTACTTGCTTGATAATCTGAAATCGAATTTGTTCCCCCCAAATCCCTGTGTTCGATACTCTGGAATTCTTGCTTAACTACGTCGATCCGTACACTGCGGGTTCGCTTGCTTGATTCTAGTTTTATAAATTTAAAGCTTATTTGCACGCACGCTAAGTGGCGAACAGTTACGGTTGCTCTGCCTCCTCCACAACCGTGTAACCCTCTGGAGTGAGCCACTCTTTGGTTGGTGAAATCCACGGCCGTGGAATATAGTGTATGGCCGTGGATTCTCACGTTTTCTGCCTCGTCGTGGAGCTTCTCAAATTCCTCTTCATCTACCTCTTCTTGTGCTTCTAAGGCTTCAATTGCCTCATTGCACTCCTCTTCTTCCCCTACATTCGTTAGACTCATAGAAATAACCTTTTGCAAAGGATCTTTGAAGAGAATAGCACTTACCTCCTCTCTAGACAACCCTTCTTCATCTTGGATATTGAATATATCCTCATCAAAGATTGGCTCCTTCACTAGAGCGGAAAGAACGAACTCTACCTTCTCCTCTCCTATGTCAAAGGCGAGTCTAGCATTCTTGCAATCGACTATGCAGCCGGAGGTTGCAAGAAACGGTCTTCCGAGTATGATCGGGACCGGACTATCTGCAGGAATGTCAAGCACAACAAAATCAATGGGAACAAAGAATTTACCTAGCTTGACTGGGACGTCTTCTACAATGCCGACGGGGCGAGTGATGGATCGATCCGCCATGTACAACGTCATCTTCACCGGTTTGGGGTCGCCTAAACCGATCTTCCTACATAATGCAAGTGGTATGATGCTCACACTTGCTCCTAAGTCACATAATGCATCGTATGAGACATCTCCCACTCCTATGGGAATACAAAATGACCCCGAATCCTTTAGCTTTGGGGGCATTTTCTCCTTCATGGTCTTGATGAGATCCGAAGAATCCGAACTCATCTTAACCTCTCCAAAATCCTCTAGCTTCCTCTTGTTGGAGAGGACCTCCTTTAAGAACTTTCCATAAGCCGGCATACCTACAATAGCATCAATGAAAGGTATATTAATATGCAGCTTGCTCATGAGTTCTATAAACTTACCAAATTGTTTATCTAGGCGTGCTCTCGCTCTAGATTGAGGGAATGGTAGGGGAGGTTTGTAAGCTGGAGGAGGAACGTAGACATCTTCCTTCTCCTTCCCCTTCTCTTTGTCTTTCTCAACGGGAACTTCAACAAACTTAAGCTGCGGATCGGTGGTAGTCATTCCGCTCCTAGTTGTGATGGCCATCACCCTTCCCTTAGGGTTGTCCTCCGTCTTTCCTGGAAATTTCCCTTGATTCCTAGGAACTTCCTCCGCATGGCTGAACATTTGGTTTTCTAAAACCTTTTGGGCATTATCAACCTTAGAAATTTGATCATCAACCTTAATGATGCGGTTCTCCAAACCTTGAAGCTTTCCCAAAATCGTTTTCAACATGGGATCGGGTTTCTCCTTCCCCGAAGTGTTTCCTCCATTAGATGTTTTCCCCTGGCTTTTCAAAGGAGTAGAGGAAGATGAAGGTGGAGTTAGTGAATTCGAATTGGAAGGATAAGAGTTACCGGAGTTTTGTTGATTGGAGCGCCAATTGTTGTTGTTTGAACCCCTATTGTTGTTCCAATTGTTGTTCCGGTTGTTGTTGTTGCCATTCCAATTATTCCGGTTGTTGTTCCGGTTATTGTTGTTGTTCCGGTTTGTATTCTCACCACCATTGTTGTTGTTCCCCAAGTAGCCAATATCCTTTCCTTGCTGCTTTGGGAAGTTGGTCTTGATCGCCTCCTTCAACTCTTTGATTTCATTGTTGAGGGAGAAAATTTGATTTTGAGCTTCATGTGTGAGCTTTACTCCTTGCTCCACACGATTTCCTTCAACTTTCCCGTGGGAATACTTCTCTATGACTCTTTCTTGTTTCTCAATGAAGTCCCAAGCGTCATCTTCTCTCATGTCCATGAATGTACCACATGAGAGGGATTGGAGCTTGAATTGTGTCTCCACATCCAGCCCCTTATAGTATATCTCTAGCAATGCAAGCTTGGATATGCCATGATGAGGACAATCCAAGAGCAAATCCTGAAACCTTTCCCAAGATTGAAACAAACTTTCGTTAGATCTCATGGAAAATGCATTAATCTTACCTCTAAGTTCCGCCGTTTTGGATGGCGGAAAGAACTTAGTGAGGAACTCCCCGGAAAAGTCTTCCCATGTGTCTATTTTCCCACTAGGAAGAGCTTGATACCAAGACAATGCTTTCCCCTTCAAGGAGAAGAAGAAAGGCTTGAGCTTATAGTTGTTGGTAGTCGCGTTCTTCGGCCTCATTGTCTCCATCATACACTCAAAGTTTTGCAAGTGTTGGTGTGGAGATTCAGCGCTTGTTCCGCCAAATTAGTTTTGGCAAACAAGAGTAATAACTTGAGGGTTGAAACTAAACCCTTGTACATCGTCAGCGTCAAAGTTCACACCTAAACGGCGTGGTTGCTGCGTTGGATCCATTCTTTGGCCAAGAGTTCTTGGCTCATCATCTACACGTTGAATCCTAGCATTCCTGGGTGGAACACGGTGATTAGCAGCTGCCCGTGGGTGGAATGGATTCACGTTGATCGTGGGATCAATTTCCTCTAGCGGTGGCATGGAGGAGTCGCTATCATCAGCGGATGATTGACCCCTATTCGACCTTAAAGATCTCCTTGAGGATTTCTTGCTCCCCTTATTCTTAAGGTTGCTTAGTTCTATCCTCATCTAGAACATCATATCTTTTAGATCTTCAACTTGAGATTGATGACGATCCATTTCATCTCGGCGAATCTTCTCATTTCATTGGAGTTGAGCTTCTTTCTCCGTTAACTCCGATTGAAGATCACGTTCGTGTTCTTCAGCCATTTTCTTTTCCTTTCGCTTTTGCCTTAAGGTTCTCTCAAGCTCTTGATCAAGAGGTAAGAGATCCTCGGTGTTCCTAGACCTACGCATGCACTCAAAGAGATATCAAATAACAAGGGAGAAGCTCCCAAGCTTGACAACCGAAAACCGAATTCGGCCTAGACCAAATCCCCAACAACGGCGCCAAAAACTTGTTCGCAACTTAGTGTGCATGCAAATAAGCTTTAAATTTATAAAACTTGCTAATCTACGCCGATCCGTACACTGCGGGTTCGCTTGCTTGATTCTAGTTTTATAAATTTAAAGCTTATTTGTACGCACACTAAGTGGCGAACATCTACCATTCCTTAACAGGCAACCCGCACCTTATGTGTTCTTGGTTGTCCCTGGTCCGCTTATAGTAGACCTTCTCCAAGGTCATCAACTTACCATTCTTATACACTCCATGTTACTATTCTCCTGAAGGTTACCATAACTTCGTTGGCTATTTCCACCTTATGCGTTTCCTTGGGGTACTCCACCTTAACTTCGTTAGCCATTTCTACGTTCCGCGGTTTCTTCTTCTTCTTCCACATGGTAACCATACCCTTTTCGGGGTCGCGCTCTGTATAAGTCGGTTTCCTCGGCTTAACCGCGCCTCATGATATCTTGTAAGCGTGTCTACTCAAAATTTCTAACGTTTACTCAAAAGCCTCTCGCGCTTCTCTTGATAGTCGTCTTACATCTTTTCACAACTAAAGCTCTTAGTTGCGTCACTCTTCTTCTTGTATGGTTCCCATCTCGGTTTCTCTTAGTTAACTCGAGTCTTCCTTCAACTTGTTCGTCCTAGGTTTATGTCATCTCCACTCCTTCTCTTCGACACCCTTCTAAAGGAATCCGGGAACGCCATGGTGTTCGTCTGCATGAAATGCTCAACTCGATACTTGAGCGTACTCCACATATGAACGTCATCCCAAGCCACGACGTTGTTTTAACAATGATGACATCTTACTATCATCTTTTCTATAAGGTCCTAAAACTTCATATGCTACTATATATAATAAGAATAGGTATAACTGACTATGTAAGTCCTATGTCTATATTATAATACATCCGGCATTCCATTTTAAACATACAAGGTCCAAAACATGCAACCTACAACATAATATAATTATACACATATATCAAGTTCATCAGGCAACTTACAATCCACAAATAAATTACATATCTACATATCTACATATATATATATATATATATATATATATATATATATATATATGCCAAAATTCATAAACTATGTCGCCGAGGTCCGCGGAAGGAGTGGTGGCCCCGTACATTCTATCCCTTCCTGACTCATGCATATGATTTTAAAAACGAAAAGTCAGAACCCGTGGGGTTCTGTTTATTCCTCATTCAGCCTTTAGAAGATTGTGAGTGCCATTGTTGTCAATCTAGGGCTCTGATACCACTTTGTAACACCCTGAATCCACAAGACTCGGGGCGCTACGGGTTGGGACCTCACAATGGGTCCCGACCCTTAGCCTGACAACAATTTCACCGGATCTTTCCAACATGGCACAAATAAATGCAAATTGAAATCGTTTTAATGCAAACAATCCGTAAAGAAAGGTACAACTTGGAAACTCAGCCGAGTCCTCAAAACAACACAACTCCCAAAACGATAATCCGAAAGTACAGTCAAAACTCGCAACTAACAACACAAGACAAAACCCCAAAAACTTCCCCGTCCTATAATGTACGGAGACCCCGGTTGTCCACTCCTCCCCCTCCCTCGGTGTCATCCCTAACCTGCAGGACAATCTACACAATCGGTTCAAAACCGTTAGCTAACATTCAAGGCATTAGAAACAAGGTGATGGCACAAACACACATAAATAAACAAAACACTCAAACATGATCCAAACACACAACATGGGCACAACACATAAGTCCGGTTCATTATCTTTTCCATTGCGTCATTTCCCATTACTAATTCATCATTTTATTTTGTGACACGAAAATCAGCGCATGATCTCGCCTCGGTTCCTACTCACCGTCAAAGAATGGCACTGATGCATCTGGCCGTCTACCTGCCCGGGCTAGTTACCGAGAACCCCCTAGCTCTCCGCAAGAGCCAGACAATGTTGTCACCGCCCGTTATCATACATATGGGCCAAATATCAATATATAAAGGCCGTTCCTATTCCGGTTTCGTGGTTATAAAAAAAACAATACTAAAACACACACCACCAAGCACACATCAAATCTAATACAAAGAATACGAGCTAAGTAAATCCGAAGACTTACCTCGTCTTCACACTCAACTCACAACACTCTCGCTTCCCTTGGGAAGAAGCCCACAACCTACTCACAAGAGGATAAATATCTCAACAACTCGCTCAACTCAAAAGTCTAAGGCATCTCACACAAACGATCTACACAAGATTATTTGATTCTCATTCTAGGACCGCATCCTAGAATCTGTAGCACTAACATCTCCCTCAATGCATGAGGAGATCTCTCGACAGCCTACAACCTCTCCAAAGATCATATTCAACAGCCAAGAACAATTTACAAGTCTACGAAGTCCAACATGCTCATCACACTCACCTAAGGTCTCAAAAGCCACTACATGGCATTCTCATTCATCCTATGTCCAAACCTATCATGATGCTATCATAACACTCTCTAGGATTATCAAATAACACAAGCTCAAGGGAGGGCACTCACCGCACAAAGGCACGAACTCGGAAGAAGGAAGAACAACTGCGAAAGGGAGAAGAAGACCGCAAGGGTGTGCTGGCTTAGCCAGTGGCCGCCCCTGCGGCTCTAAAGATCCGCCCCGCGGTCGAACTGCAGAAGGTCGTCTTCTTCGTCTTCGATTGTGGATCTTGAGCTCCAATGGCCTCCTTCTCTCGATGGGTCTTCTCCAAACATCATCCACTGAATCAAGGTTCTCCCTTACGACCTAATCAAGCTTAGAACACATGCATGCAAAGATTAAGAAGAACCCACTTCCAAAGCTTCATCCATGGCAACGGAGAAGGAGAGAAGAAGAAGATGATCTCTAGCAAGGAAGGAGAAGAGGGAAAGGAAGAGAAGCTTACCAAACTGGATCCAAGAGCTTCCCACTACTGGTCACCATCCAAGAGATCCAAAGAGAGAAAAGGAAAGAGAGCTCAAGAGAAGGGAAGGACAGAGAAGAAACCAACGTGAAAGAAGTGTTAGGGGAGAAAGAAAAACCAAGCTGCCAAGGGTGAGGGGAACAAGGGGTCAGCTGACCTCCTTGTCTCCTTGGTGCAAGCAACGAAAGGTCCAAAAGCAAAAAGGCGGGATAATAGAAGGTCGGAACGAGATTCGGATAATTCCCGTTGCTCAGCACCTCGCGCCTGCGGGAAAACTGAGCCGCTAACGCGGGAAGGTCGATAAACCGCTCAAGGATCGGAATAAAAATTCCGGACGTTACAGTAGTGAAGAAAGAAGTGCTTAAGTTACTTGATGTAGGAATTATCTTCCCTATCTCGGATAGAAAATGGGTGAGCCCAGTGCATGGAGTACCAAAGAAGGGTAGGATGACCGTTGTTACCAATAAGAACAATGAGTTAATTCCAACAAGAACCATGGTTGGTTGGAGAATGTGCATTGACTATCGGAAGCTGAATGTTGCGACAAGGAAGGACAATTTTCCCCTCCCATTAATTGATCAAATGCTTGAAAGGTTAGCACAATACTCCCATTTCTGTTATTTGGATGGTTATAGTGGTTTCTTTCAGATCCCCATTCACCCGGACGATCAAGAGAAAACCACCTTCACGTGCCCGTGTGGTACGTTTGCCTATCGAAGGATGCCATTTGGATTATGTAACGCTCCAGCCACTTTCCAACGTTGTATGATGGTTATTTTCTCCGAATATATCAAAGAGACCATGGAGGTATTCATGGATGATTTTTCTGTGTATGGCTCCTCTTTCGATATTGCTTAGCTAACCTCTCTCTTGTGTTACAACGGTGTGAGGATTCTAATCTCGTTCTAAACTGGGAAAAATGTCACTTCATGGTTAGTGAGGGGATTGTGCTAGGACACCTCGTTCCAAACCGAGGTATAGAAGTTGATCGAGCTAAGATCGAGACTATAGAAAAACTCCCTCCACCTTGTTCTGTTAAAGGTGTGCGGAGTTTTCTAGGGCATACAGGTTTTTGAAGGAGGTTCTGTTCGCTCCAAACGGTGTGTGCAAGCTTTAAATTTATAACCCAAGAAGTATGCTTAAAACAAGGATGCGAACCCGCAGTGTACGGATCAATTGTAATAAAAAGCAAGAATGTCAAGGGTCGATCTCAGGGACTTAGGTGAAACTAAGCAAGAATAGGTTGTCAAATATTGCAAATAACCAAGCAATCAAAGTAATCAAAGATGACAATAAGGTCAAATAAGGGGAAATGCGGATTCTAGGGATTATAGCATCTAGTTGTGGTTCCGACTCAAGATCTCAAAGGATAACGCGGACAAAGCTGAGGTTTTGCAAAGGGAAGTTGTTTCTAAGGTGGGAATAGATTACCGGTAAGTGTCACTACTCACTATCAAACCAAAGCTCCTATTACCGGGTAAGTCTCAAGATACTAAGAAAAGGAACTATAATCTCAAACAAACACACCATCTAAGGAATAGAATCAACCTTTACCGGGTAAGTCTCAGGCTAACTCACAAAGATGGGATGAAGGCACACTCAAACCCCAATAAAGGATAGACCTTTATTACCTACAATTATGATCTTGGGTAAACAAACAAAGGAATCACCGGGTAAGTCTCATCCTAGGCTTGCATCTAACGAGGAAAGGTATAATAAGGATAGGATTTGGGAAACTAGAACTCTTAACTCTCAGTTTCGGATCAGAAAAGGTTCACCTCGTTCTGTCAAGTTCCACCCCGGCCGAGATGTTCATCGACTGAGCGTGGTGTTCTAGGGTTAAGGTTAAAGGCTCGAACTTTCAGGGTCCTGCTGGGATTAAGATCATTCTATCATCGTCTTTCCCACAACTCTCATCCAATCACCCTAGAATCGCACAAGAAATTTAGCCACTCATCATCATGATAACAATAATACAATATATGGAAAGGAATGAATATTTGAACAAGTAAACCTTCAGAAAAAGGCCTCAATAACTGAATCAAATATCAAACAAATCAGCGTTCCTCAAATCACAAGTCGAACAAGACAACAAACCAAAAGGGAATCTAAGAAAGTCTTACAAACTCCCTCTAAAGCTAACTCCAAACTATGAATCCTTCCTTGATTGATCTTCAATCCTTCCTTCAAGCTTCCAGAAAATCTTCTAACTGCTGTGTGTACAATATGGTGTCGAGGATGGCTGAATTATGGAAAATCCAATCCTTTATATAGGAGAATTATCTTCCAAAGTGTAACACCCCAAATTCTGAGAACTCGGGAAGCTACTGGTTAGGACCTCACAATGGGTCCCGACCATAGTTTGACAACAATTTTACTTGGATCTTACAACAAGGCACAAAAGTATTTAAAACATTTGAAAATTGTAAACAATATATACATGGAGAATATGTATCAGCCTTACAAGAAAAGCTACTAAAATTATGCATATGAAGAACAGAAGACATCCCCGTCCGCAACTAAATCAGTACGTGGACCCGGCTAACCACTTCCTCCGGATCTCTCTACAACTGTCTTAACCTGCAAGGCATCTACAAGCGGTATAAAACCGTTAGCTAACATTCTATGCATAAGGATAAAGGTAAAAGCACATACACACCACATACACAATCAACATGCAACACTCAATCCTTTTATTATCTTTAATTAGGTGATAGGTCATTACTAATGATACTTAATTTGTGACACGAGGGATTCCCAAACCTCGCCCTTGTCCCCGTTTACCAACACGGAATGGTACTAATGCATATGACCGTCTATCGGACTGGGCTGGTCGCAGAGAACCTCCTAGACTCTCGCAAGAGCTAGGCAGATGATGTCACGACCCGTTATCATACACTTGGGTCAATTACGTAAATAATAAAGTCGGCCTATCTGGTTTCGTTGTTTATCATAACTAACAAACACCACTCATACACATTACACTCATACAAGAAAGCCAGCTAAGTAAGTCCGTGGACTTACCAGAATCCAATCTTGTCTCTCTTAACAACACTCAATCAGTAACGGCAGGAACTCAGTTGCTTGTCAAAGAAGGCACGTGGGTCAACACATTATCCCGGGGTACTTAGAAGTATAAAACTCCTAAGATTTACGATTCCATGTGCAGAAGTTATTACAGTGTTTATTTAAGGTAAAATGACTATTTTACCCTTAGTCCCGGAACTTCCAAAAACTAGGAATATGTAGTTAAATTATAATTTGAGGCTAACTAACCATGTTCTACTCCCTAGGATGATTTTAGGTAACAACTAGAAAAACTACCTATTTTCTATTTCCCGAAAAGTCACTAAAGTCCAACTACAGCTTCAAATATAAAATTCGAATAATCTTATAAAAATTCCGAAATAATTCTCTAGATCATCTATGATACCTCATCTACTCCTAGAAGCAATAATTTCTTAAAACTATTCACCCTTCACTTCTACAAAAATTTCCAAAGTTGGTTACAACACTTGAAGTTTCCTATACTTAGCCAAAATCTAAGTACACTTTGAAAAATCATAACTCCTAAACCACTCGCTGGATTTATCCCAAATTTTGATATGTTCTACTATAATACGTCAACTAAATCATATCCAAAATTCAAGTCAAAAAGAGATCAAAATTATATTCAGAACTATCTCCCAAAACAGCATCCCATGCTGTTTTTCTCAACTCAGCACATTTATAAAAAAAACTGCATGAGGAGTCACTTTGCAACATCATAACTCTCAAACCGTAACTCTGATTCTTCCCAATTTTTAGTATGATCTACTATGTACTACTGACTACAACATATCCAAAATTCAGCCAAAAAGAAGAAGTAAAACTTACCCAAATCTGGAACCGAAGTTGACTGCTCGTCACTTCCGAAAACTGAGAAAAACGTAACAGCTCTCTGCTGTTGTTTTCTTGACTGAAATACATGGTTCCAAGATGGTTTAGCATCAGCTATAAGTACACATATGATTGAAGGAAATCAAGGTTGAAAGAGTATGGTTACACTCAACTATAAAACTCGCCCACGAGGCTCACGAGGTTGCAAGGGATGTGCAGAAGGGTAAACGCTCCTGCTCCTGCTCCTGACTGTTGGTCTTGCCGGCTCCTATGCGCAGAACGACGCCCAGGTGCTGCTTGTGCACGACTCCAGGGCTGGAAGGCGACTGGAGAGGAGGGTCGACAGAGAAGGTTGCAGTGGGGCTGCTGAAGTTGTTGCGAGATTTCCTGTCTATTGCTACACAACCCAGATCAGAGGCGGAAGTAGGAGGCTTCAACAGCTCGTCATTTGGAGGTGCATTCCGGTTGATTGCTGGTTGCAGAAGGCTCGTCCAGGGGCAGATCGGTGGGTGATGTTTGCACTGGCTAGACGTGAAGAGGGGAGCAAGGATCTGTTACACAAGGAGGAAGGCGCATCGTGCAAGTAGACGGAGAGGACGGAGAAGAAGTGTCCCTAGCTGTGTGCAGAAGGAGGCGTCTGGCTGCTTGCTGCTGCGATTGTGGTAAGAGTGTAGAGAAGATCTTATGGTTATGGAAGGTATCAACAGAGGGAGTAAAGGGAGGCGTGAAACGTGGGCAATTACGTTCATTTGTAACGTCTACATAGGACGTGGTAGCTGCAAGGGAGATGGAGCGCTCTTGGGCTGGCGATTGATGACCTGCTTCTCTCTTCACTTGCTGGGCTGGATATGCTGCTGGGCCGGCACACTCACCATACAGACGGGCTGCAACAGGGCAAGGACTGGCTGAAAAATTAAAGGAGGAAGTGGGCTGGAGCTGTTAAAATTAAGGGTGGGCTGAGTTGTCAAAACTCGTCAAAACTCGTCATGGCCTTGTCAAGCCCATGCATGGCCTTGTCACAGATTTGTCATGACCTCGTCATAACTCGTCATGGTCTCGTCACAGCTTTGTCATAGTCTCGTCTCAGCCTTGTCATGATCTCGTCTAAAGTCGTCGTTAAGGATTAATTATAAGAATTAGGGTTTGATATAAATCTATCATTTTATGTGAATTAAATTCTACATAAAATAATACATAATTATAAGAATTAGAGCTTGATATAATTTTATCATTTTATGGGAATTAAATTCTACATAAAATAATAAAATTTGTGAAGGAAGAAATACTAGATAGAATGGAAAACCATCAACGGCTCGAAGTCCGATTTGATTCGGAATTAAACGGAAATAAAAATTCCGGATATTACACAAAGATAATAATATCTTAAAAAGATAATTTTCTATAAAATATATCCATATCTCTAAAATAGATCTCCCTAAAATAAGATCTTCCTTCTAGAAATCCAGCCCAAAAATATAAGATATCTTTTTTCCATAATTAAAAGATCTAAGGCAAAAATATGATCTCGCCGGCGGCAGGGTGTTCGCCTCGGTCGGGACGCTCCTCAAGATCACCTCGGTCGAGGTGACACTGTAGCTGACCGAGGTGAATCTCAACTGAATGTGAAATCTCTCGAATTTGGTCCAAAGTAAATCTTCTTCATTAAGTCCATGCTTTCTGAGTTCTCTTTTGAGCTCCAGAATGTAGCTCCAATGACTCCTTAGCTCCTTAGCTCCATTTCGATCCAAAACGTGCGATTTTACCTACGATTACAACGAAACTTGGTGTAGACCTCGATTCCCGTAAAGGTAGATGAAACAACAATATAATCACATAATATACATCCATACATGCAGATTATTGAAGATAAAACGTCCAAACAAGTCCCAAAATATAGACTATAATACATTCTATCAAAATACCCCATACTTATCCCTTGCTTGTCCCGAAGCAAGTTCCAAATCTTAAGTACAAGATAGAATGGACTATAGGTCATAAAGATCAATGAAAAGTATTTCAAAACATTTTTGGTGGTGTGCTCTACTCACAGATCACTCTAAGAGAATGCTTCATGGCAAATAAAATCAAAACATGATCAAAACATTTTAAAATATAAGAAAGTTGTTCATCTTTGCATAAAATCATAGAATGCATAATAAATTATATTTATCAAAATTAATCATGTATAATCCAGTTTAAACCACCAAGTCAATCAACAAGCTCGAGGTCTCAAGGGCTTCAAAAAGAGGTCAAGAAACGTGTGAGGGTGGGATGTATATAGGGAATGTGGTGCTAGAATCCGGGAAAAGGATCTTACTTCACTTTCTTTGAATCTCAACATCTTCCACCAATAAGCTTTGCTTATTTTTACTTTACTTTTTGGGATGCATGGATAAAGGTGAACTATAACCGAAGCCTGGGAGATCAACAATCATCAATTTCTCGAGATGCCTCAAACCCTTGATGCACATACCATGACCCGTTAGGAATATCGCTCAATCCGACTTTGGCAAGACACAAACACCCGGCTATGTGAATGGTGCCGAGTTACTCATCATCATGATTGACTTCCCCAAACCTAATTGTTTCTTTCTAACACTTTCAGCCAACATCTCAACTTCACTTTCACTTGCTTTTCACTTGCTTGCTTCCAAATTCCCAGAAAGGTAAAGGGAGGCAAATACGTATATGAGGGTCTAAGCTTGATCAAGAAGAAGAAGAGAAGAGAATGAATTGCCTTAATCATCCCAGGAAGAATGTCATAGAACTCATCATGTGGTGTCAACCTTCAAATTCAACATAATTTTGATAAAAATAAAGAATTAAACATGCTAAAGCTTCAAACAAAGCATTTTGTAACTTAAACATATCATAAAACCTTTCGAGCATATAAAGATTTCAAAGCCAATCTGCAAACAAAATCATCACTGAGGTCATATCTAGAAAAGAAGCACAAAAATCGTTTCGAAAAATCTCTCAGTTAAACCGCCTCGGTCGAGGTGTTCTAAGTCATCTGAGGTGCTTTGCCTTGTTTGGCCAGAATCATCCCGGTCGAGGTCATAAATTTTTTTTCTTAAGCCAGTTTTTGACGTTTTTCTCAAACAAAAACCTGTATGCATGCATGTAATCTCAGATAAATACATAGAGCATAAATAAAATCATAAATATCCAACTCGAGTCATACAAGCATACACAATGTCAAATCATACATATAAATACCCCATACTTGGGACACATTGTCCCAATGGGTCAAAATAAGTCTAAAATAAGAGAACTCACCGGACATAGCTGAGCTGCATAATAAATAAAGAAAAGAAATCCATGCAAGCTCTAGTCCTGATCTACCGGTGATGGTGGATATGGGATGATGAAGGGATGTTGGGATGGGTCAAACGGATAACCCATAGTGTGCTGAAATTGGATCTCCATCATCCTCAGCTGGTAGTGTTGGCTCTCTCTAAGCCCATCATCTGTATTGATAAGGCTGCGTAAGAGTCCATCATCTGGTCCGTCAGCTCGTCAATCCGTCGGTGAGCTACTGGATCTCTCTGTCTGCGGACTCTACGCCGGGCAGGTCGTGATGGTGCAACTGCCTCCTCCTTTGTAGCCTCGTCGTCTAAATCGACAACTAGGACACTAGGACCAGCGGTATCTGTATCAGTCTTCATGGCAGCTCCACCATGATCATAATGTTCCTCCTCCACAGCTGGTGCAACATCTCTCGCATCCTCTATATAGGGCAGCCAAGCGGAAGACCAGTACTACGGATCGAGCACTGCTCCGAAAGGAAAGTCGGGAACTGTCGGGGTCAGGAAGGCAAAAATGTCTCTGAACTGGTCCATAGGCACTATGTAGTTCCGGTTCAGCAACCGGTACTTGATGTTGTTCCTCTCTGTAATGTGAGTGACAAAACTCACAAACTCCATGGTCGGCTCAAGGTAGGCTGGAGCTCGGATCTCCATAAATGCTCCAGCCCTACCATAGAAATCATCTTCTTCAAGTCCTCGACCATGTAGAGGCACTCGAAGGCTGGAACATCCAAGAACCGCAGGGAAACTATGGGGTGCCCGCAAATGCGATCAAAATCTGCCTGGTGACGCTCATGAATCACCGGGATAGAAGGTCGAGAAGAAGGGGAAGGTGAAGAGCCACTGGGAGCATCCCTCAAAGCAAGCTCACGATCAGATCGAGAACTCATGATTTTTGCTGACAAGATCACCTCGGTTGGTCTGACAGGCTGAAGAACACCTCAGCCGAGACACTGCTCGATTGGACCGAGGCAAAGTGCTGTTCGATTTCTTCTCTCTGATTTTCAGTTCTTTTCCCCCAAAATCACTACCAATTGCTTCCTATGGGGTACTTATACTCTTTTCAGCAATAAAAGATGGCAACCAAAGCCAAATCTTGCCCAAATCAGTAAAGAGAGAAGAGTTTAGGGTTTTCAACAATTTACCTCAAATTAAGCCGATTCGAGGCGTTCATCCTGCAGTTTGTTGCTTGCAATCTAATCCTTGTGCTTTTCTTTGCGAGATCGAAGAAGAAATCGTGAAAAACGGTTGAAAAACAAAGAAAACGAGGTGATATTGCGCCGCGGTCGAGAAGGGAGTTGGGAGGGAAGAGAGAGAAATATGTTCGCCTTTTATACCCCTTGCCGATTCTGATATCACCTCGGTCGAGGTGGTCCCGACCGGACCGAGGTGGCTGACTGGATTGTCGAACCTAGTCGCCTCGGTTGCCTCAAGAACATCTCGGTCGAGGTGTTGTGACAGCAACCGAGATGTGTCTCAGTCAAACTCCGTCTTCTCAATTTCTCGAACTTTTGTCCTTCCAGTGTTGCTCCTGAGTTGTAATCCTTCCTTAGAGAGTACCTACTTTTTGTCTAGGACGCTAAAAACAAAATAAAGCAAAGCAAAAGCAAACTATCTAAAACTAAGCTAGAAAAAGGGAAAAGAAAGCAATACCTTGGGTTGCCTCCCAAGAAGCGCTTGATTTAAGGTTGCTAGCTGGGCCGTACGGCATCCCTAAACAAGGTATAGTGGTGCAATCTCCTCAAGCTAAACTTCCAGTTGGTACTTCTTAAACCTATGACTATTGACCTTGAAGCTTCCGCTTGTTTCTCCCCAAATCTCAACTACACCATAAGGAAAAACATGTTTCACAACGTAAGGTCCTGTCCATCTAGATTTGAACTTACCTGGAAAGAGGCGAAGATGGGAGTTGAAGAGTAGAACTAAATCTCCTTCTTTGATTTCCTTAGGAATGATATGCTTGTCATGCCATCTCTTTGTTCTTTCCTTGTAGATTTTGGCATTGTCATAAGCGTTTAAGCGCAACTCTTCCAACTCGTTGATGTCCAATAGCCTCTTCTCTCCGGCTTCTTTGATATCGAAATTCAACCACTTGATTGCCCAATATGACTTGTGCTCTAACTCAACGGGTAGATGGAAAGACTTCCCATATACCAAATTGTAAGGAGTGGTACCAATGGGAGTCTTGAATGCGGTCCTATAAGCCCAACGAGCGTCGTCCAACTTCATGGACCAACCCTTCCTCGTCCTAGAGACGGTCCTCTCCAAAATTGTCTTGATTTCTCTATTCGAGATCTCGACCAGTCCACTAGTTTGAGGGTGATAAGGGGTTGCTACCTTGTAGGTTAACCCATACTTCGATAGAAGTGCTTTAAACTTCTGGTTGATCAAATGCGTTCCTCCATCGCTGATGATGATACGTGGTGTCCCAAAACGTGAGAAGATAGTCCGGTTGAAGAACATCACTACCACCATGGCATCATTATTGGGAGAGGCAACGACTTCCACCCATCTAGAGACGTAATCGACAACTAGGAGAATGTAGAGGTTTCCTCCGGATGATGGGAAAGGTCCCATGAAATCAACTCCCCATACATAAAAAATCTCAACCTCTTGAATATTGTTGAGTGGCATCTCGTTCCTTCTAGACAAATTCCCTGTTCTTTGGCATGCATCACAAGAAACAACAAACGTTTGCACATCCTTAAATAATGTAGGCCAAAAGAAACCAGAACACAATACCTTAGTGCACGTTTTATGAGCGCTAGCATGTTCTCCACAAGGAAGCGAGTGGCAATGCTGTATAACACTAGTAACTTCATCTTCTAGAATGCATCGTCGAAGCATCCCATCCGGACCTCTCTTAAACAATAGAGGTTCATCCCAGTAGTAGTGGCGTACATCCTTGAAGAATTTCTTCCTTTGAGCGTACGTCAATCCGGGTGGTATTTCCTGGCAAACAAGATAATTAACAATGTTAACATACGAAGGTTCTTTATTATCAGAAGCTTGGTGGAGCCAGTGCTCCACCAACTGTAAATGAGTATCAGAAAAGGGTGTAGGAAGTTTGTTGTCCTCAGTTGACAACATCTCACTTGTTGTCTCGGTTGGTGTCCGAGGTGGGTGACCGAGATGTTCTTCAGATAAGAACACCTCGCTTGGTCCAGAAAGTGCTTCGGTCGAGGTAGTGGATCTGGGACCGAAACTTGAATTTCTCCTCTCCTGGATCAGTTTCTCAATCTTAGCTCCTGGATCTGCTTCCAGTGCCTTTAAGCTCCGTATATCTGCATCACAAGAAACATCTATACCTTCCTCCATTAAGCTAAAACTAATAACTCTTTCGAGAGGGTCATTAATAACGATAGAGCTCACCAATTCTCTCGATTCTTCTTCATCATAGATGTTGAAGATATCATCCTCCAGTGGCTCTCCTTTCATTGCAGCAAGCAATGCGAACTCCACTTGATCTCCGCCAATGTTGAATATCAACTTGGCATTCTTACAATCCACATTTCAACCCGAAGTTGCTAGAAATGGTCTCCCAAGAATGATAGGAACGGGATAATCTGCGGGTATATCAAGTACAACAAAGTCTATAGGTAAATAGAAGTTACCTAACTTAACGGGAACGTCTTCCAAAATGCCCACAGGATGGGTAATGGAGCGATCCGCAATTTACAACCTTATCTTCACAGGCTTGGGCTCTCCAAGTCCAATCCTTTCACATAGCTCCAGCGGGATGATGCTCACGCTGGCTCCTAGGTCACACAATGCTTCACAAGTCACATCCCCAATTTGAATGGGAATGCAAAATGAGCCGGGATCTCTCAACTTGGGTGGCATCTTTTCCTTCATGATTTGAATGAGATCCGAGGATTTAGATGTCATCCTTACTTCTCCAAAGTCTTCTAGCTTCCTCTTCCTTGATAGAATATCTTTTAAGAACTTCCCGTAGGCGGGCATCCCTAGAATAGCATCAAGGAAAGGGATGTTAATGTGTAGTTTATTCATCAAGTCAAGGAACTTACCAAAATGCTTGTCTAGATGTGCTCTGGCCCTTGACTGAGGGAATGGAAGTGGTGGTTTATAAGCAGGAGGTGGGACAAAAACTTCAGATTTGTCCTTCGCTTTCTGGGACTCCACCTCGGGTGGCACCTCGACCGAAGTGTTCCTCGTCTGTACCTGGACCGAGGTGTCCTTCGTCTGCACTGGCACCGACCGAGGTATTGGATATGCCTTTTTCAGTCCACTTCTCGTCGTTATTGCCATGATCTGTCCTTTGGGGTTGCTCTTTGTCCTTGCTGGGAGCTTCCCTGGATCTCTTGGCGCTTCATTCGCCTTATTAAAGAATTGTTGTTCTAAGGCCTTTTGTGCCTTCGAAAATGAAGTCATGGACGTCTCCATAGCGTTGAGCTTGATCAAGATGGCCTCCAGCACTGCATATTTCTCTGGCTGGGACGAACTCGCTCCAGGCTCCTGGTTCTTCAATGGAGTAGAACAAGAAGAAGAGGGGTTAAAAGAATTATTAGAATTAGAAATAGAAATAGTGTTACCCGGATTTTATTGATTAGATCTCCAATTGTTGCTGTTGGAGCCTCTATTGTTATTGTAATTGTTGTTCCTGGACCCTTGGTTGTTGTTTCTCCCTTGATATCCTCCATCTTCCTTCTTCGTGTGAGCTACCAAAAGGTCCTTCAATTGCTTCACATCGTTCTTAAGGGAGATGAGTTGATTGTCATTTGATGGAGTGTCTTGGAAATTAACTCTCTTAACTCCATTTTTGGCTCCTTGATGGGAGTGTTTCTCCATATGCAAAGCTTTCTTTTCAATGAACTCCCAAGTTTTGTCTATCGGCATATCCATGAATGTGCCGGCGGAAAGTAGCTGAAGATTGAATTGAGTAGCTCCATCCAATCCCTTGAAGTATATCTCCAGCAACTCTATCTTTGGAATCCCATGATGTCGGCAATCCAATAGAACATCTTTAAATCTCTCCCATGACTTGGACAAACTCTTTTTGTCCTTCATGATAAATGCATTAATCTTCCCTCTCATTTTAGCGGTTTTGGAGGGGGGAAAGAATTTTGTTAGAAACTCCGTCGTCATCTCTTCCCAAGGGTTGATCTTTCCGGGTGGAAGAGATTGATACCAAGTAAGTGCCCTGTCCTTCAAAGAGAATTCGAAAGGTCTTAGCTTGTAGTTGTTGTTTTCCAGCCTTGAAGTTCTCAAGGTCTCCATTAGAATCTCGTAGTTTTGCAAATGCTGATGTAGAGACTCCCTCTCTAAACCTCCAAACTGGCATTGGCGGATCATGGATAGAACTTGCGGTCGAAGTTCGTAATCATGCTCCGCTGGATCACCTAGGTTGACTCCTGGATGCCTCACTTGCTGATTAGGGTCCTCCTGTTCAAGCGCCTCCTTCGATTCGGAGAGTGATCGCGATTGTCTTGGTTGGCCATCTTAGCTTCTTTCAGTCGTCGTTTGTATGTCTTTTCTAGTTCGGGATCGTAGGGAACGATTTCCTTCCCAGCATGAGTTCTTCACATAAACCTATGAAAAAGATCCTGCGATAAAACTCAAGTAGAGTGGTTAGTAACAACAAGGGCAATTGCCCTGAAAGACAACTGCAACCGGCTCGGTCTAGACCAAGTCCCCGGCTACGGCGCCAAAAACTTGTTCGCTCCAAACGGTGTGTGCGAGCTTTAAATTTATAACCAAGAAGTATGCTTAAAACAAGGATGCAAACCCGTAGTGTACGGATCAATTGTAATAAAAAGCAAGAATTTCAGGGGTCGATCTCAGGGACTTAGGTGAAACTAAGCAAGAATAGGTTGTCAAATATTGCAAATAACCAAGCAATCAAAGTAATCAAAGATGATAATAAGGGGAAATGCGGATTCTAGGGATTAAAGCATCTAGTTGTGATTCCGACTCAAGATCTCAAAGGATAACGCGGACAAAGCTGAGGTTTTGCAAAGGGAAGGTGTTTCTAAGGTGGGAATAGATTTCCGGGTAAGTCTCACTACTCACTATCAAACCAAAGCTCCTATTACCGGGTAAGTCTCAAGATACTAAGGAAAGGAACTATAATCTCAAACCAAGACACCATCTAAGGGAATAGAATCAACCTTTACCTGGTAAGTCTTAGGCTAACTCACAAAGATGTGATGAAGGCACACTCAAACCCTAATAAAGGATAGACCTCTATTACCTACACTTGTGATCTTGGATAAACAAACAAAGGAACCACCGGGTAAGTCTCATCCTAGGCTTGCATTGAACCAAGAAAAGTATAATAAGAATAGAATTTGGCAAACTAGAACTCTTAACTCTCAGTTTCGGATCAGAAAAGGTTCACCTCGTTCAGTCAAGTTCCACCCTGGCTGAGATGTTCATCGAGTGAGCGAGGTGTTCTAGGGCTAAGGTTAAAGGCTCGAACTTTCAGGTTCCTGCTGGGAGTAAGATCATTCTATCATCGTCTTTCCCACAACTCTCAGCCAATCACCCTAGAATCGCACAAGAAATTTAGCCACTCATCATCATGATAACAATAATCAAATATATGGGAAAGGAATGAATATTCGAACAAGTAAACCTTAAGAAAAAGGCCTCAATAACTGAATCAAATATCAAACAAATCAGCGTTCCTCAAATCACAAGTCGAACAAGACAACAAACCAAAAGAAAATCTAATAAAGTCTTACAAACTCCCTCTACAACTAACTCCAAACTATGAATCCTTCCTTGATTGATCTTCAATCCTTCCTTCAAGCTTCCGGAAAATCTTCTAACTGTTGTGTGTAGAATATGGTGTCGAGGATGGCTGAATTGTGGAAAATTCAATCCTTTATATAGGAAAATTATCTTTCAAAGATAATAATATCTTAAAAAGATAATTTCCTATAAAATATATCCATATCCCTAAAATAGATCTCCCTAAAATAAGATCTTCCTTCCAGAAATTCAGCCTAAAAATATAAGATATCTTCTTTCCATAATTAAAAGAGCTCAGCCAAAAATATGATCTCGCCGGCGGCAAGGTGTTCGCCTCGGTTGGGACGCTCCTCAAGATCACCTCGGTCGAGGTGACACTGTAGCTGACCGAGGTAAATCTCAACACAATGTGAAATCTCTCGAATCTGGTCCAAGGTAAATCTTCTTCATTAATTCCATGCTTCCTGAGTTCTCTTTTGAGCTCCAGAATGTAGCTCCAATGACTCCTTAGCTCCATTTCGATCCAAAACGTGCCATTTTACCTACCATTACAATGAAACTTGGTGTAGACTTCGATTCCCGTAAAGGTAGATCAAACAACAATATGATCACATAATATACATCCATACATGCAGATTACTGAAGATAAAACGTCCAAACAAGTCCCAAAATATAGACTATAATACATGCTATCAGGTTCATCAAAGACTTTTCTAAGATCTTTAAACCACTACTAACCATTTTTTTGAACAAAGATACGGTTTTTGAGTTTTCGCAGGAATTCTAGATACTTTTCACAAGCTAAAGGAAGCGAAAACTCCACCTTGATTATATATTTGTTTAGGTGATGATGGAAGACTTAACACAAATAAAGTGGTTATTATACTAACAAAAATATCGATTGTATTTCTAGTTTGCTTGGTTTGTTTTGGTGTTCTTCTAGAATGTATGTAGGCCTTGAAAAGCATTTCAAAGGACAGAAGAAGGCCTTGAAATAAGATACAAGGGACGGACGGAGAGTTTGAAGAAGTTCAACACGGAGGCTTTGAAAGCCATTTCAAGGGATCCGAAGACGAAGCCTTGAAATCAGTTTCAAAGGACGAAGCGGCTCGAAGGATTCAAATCTCTTAACAAGCAAATCAAAGAAGTTCTTCCTAGAAGATACGCTCAAAGAAGATCTTAACAACCAAGTATGACCAAGCGGATTTGATTCAAAACAAGATCTCGCAAAGATCCTTACCCAAAAGCGCAAGATCTCTTCTCAACGGATTTCGAATATCTTCACAATAAGATCTGAAGATCTCAAGACAAAAATCTTCAACAAGTATGAGAAGATTACGGACAAGAAAGATCAACGTGATTTAAAGAGATGAAGACGATAGAAGATCTACAACGTCTATCTCATCTCAACCAAGAAGCATTTTTCATGGAGAAGAAGAATCATCTTCAACGGTCATCTTCCCAATGGTTAGAAGATCTCTCCATCGAAGATTATAAATGAAGATGTCGATTGAAGAAGAAGAAAAAAAAAGCTTACACGGAAACATTCGAAGTCTTCAAGCGATTCAATGCATCTTCATTCGATCAAACAAATTTTTCTTTCTCTCTTTTACAAAAAGCTTTATTCCCTAGAGAGAGAGATAAAACTCGAGAGCTCCATTGGAATATCTAAAAAGTGTTATACTAGAGTGTGTGTTACTTTGTGAAGTAACTAGGCTATTATAGCAAGGTGAAAGAGTTGGAGCTAGATCATAGCGTTGGCTACAGTGAGAGAAGAAGGGGATTTCTTCTAGTTTGTATCTAGGACTCTTTGAAGTTGATAATAGATAGTTAGATCTTACGGCTATACCCTGGGACGGAGAGTAGGCAATTTAGAGCCAAACTTCGTAAACATATCCTCGTGTCGATCTTTTACATTCCGTACTTTATTTGTTTTATTGTGACTAACTTTGTTTTGCAGGTGAACAAAGTCAAGGCCCTTGAAATCAGTTTCAAACCCTTGAAATCAAAGTGCGTCACAAAGATCTTAGATCGACATCAAGGCCTTTGAAATTAGTTTCAAAGCCTTGAGATAAGTTTTTGCAAAAAGTTCCCATACTCTATTCAACCCCCCTTCTAGAGTATCTTTTATCCTTTATATTCACCTAATGGTTCTTCAATTGGTATCACAACTAGACTCACGTATATTGATTTAACCATTAGTGAGACTAATCATGAATCTTGTAGGTGATGGAGGATTTTCTCAAGGAAGATCCTCATCTCGACCACCACTTTTCTATAGCAACAACTTTGCCCATCGAAGAGCACTAATGCATGTTCATTATTGATCAAGACATGGAACTATGGAACATTATTCAAAATGGTCCCAAAGTCCCAACTACCACAGTTGAAGGTGTCCAAGTCGCACAGAAGGAAGCAAACTTCATACAAGCTGACCTAGATAGTGTTTCAAAGAACTACAAAGCAATGAAACTGATCTACTATGGATTAGATGCAAATGAATTCAACCTCTTCCCATCATTTAAGAGTGCAAAAGAAATATGGGACAAACTTGTCGTCACATACGAAGCAACAAGTCAAGTCAAGGAAACAAAGATCAGCATCTTCCTCAGACAATATGAGATATTCAAGATGAATCCAAATGAACCAGTTAAAGAAATGTTCACAAGATTTACTGAGATCGTGAACAACTTGGACTCACTTGGAAAGGTCTTCACAAACGAAGAAAAAGATAGGAAGGTTCTAAGGAGCTTACCTAAAGCCAAGTGGGGACCAAAGATGACTGTCATCGAAGAAGCTCAAAATCTTTCAACTATTCCTCTTGACGACCTCCTTGGAAAACTCATCACACATGAGATGGTTTTTGGTGAAGAAGATGGAGAGCTTTCATTCAACACAAAGACTTTGGCATTAAGATTGAAAAAGGATGAGTTACCATCTGAAGAGGAAGACAGTGATGATGAATAATGACATGATTTATGACGTTAGTTTAGGCATTCATTTAGATAGTTTTCCCGTTATTCATGCATGGTTTGGCATTAGTTCATGACGTTTACGCTTAATTCATGCATATTGTCGAAATAGACATCTACACGAACTCTTGTCGGTTTTGTAGGTATTTTGGGGGGCTTTTGGAGCTTAATTGATATATTTGAGGATCATTCCTCGTGATGGCACACTTTTGGATTCATTCAGGAGCAAGCTAGGAGTAAAGGAGAACACAAAACACCTTGTTGGTGCATGCCTTGCGCCAACTCATGACTTGGTGATCCAAAGAGGGCTGAACAGAGAGAACCACGGCCCAGAGGCCAAAATCTCGACCGTGGTTTTGGCCGTGGTTTCTTCTGGACCACTTTGACACGTGTCCCACGATCTCTTTGTCCGTCCCTTGCTTTTTGGTGGAGTATTTAAGTGGATCTGCAGGCTGATTTAAGGATCTTCTCTCCTTTTTGGACCCTTCTCCTCTAGCATCTTCCCCAACACTCCTCCATTGGAGCTTCTCTTCCAAGCACGCTTGTGGGTGTTCTTGGGAGAGATTAGTGTAGATTTTAGTTTTAAGGTGAGATTTTAGTGGTTTTGAGTGAGGTTTCATTTGTTGATACCTTGGAGCTGCATCTCGGAACCTTTGTAAGATTTGGTAACTTCTATTTTTGCTTTATAATGTCTTTCTTTGGTTCATTCTTCATTTTCTAGCTATGACATGCAAGCATGCTCTATTTATGAAGTTTGATCTAGATTTGTATGTTGTTGGCTGAATAGTAGTGATTCTAGGGTGAAGGAATGATGTTTATGCTTTGGACTATGATTGTATGGACTTCCATGTTAGCTTAGGATGGATTCGTGTTCGAAACCCTAACTCAGACCCAAAACCACGGCATGTTCATCCAAAATCTAGACCGTGGTTTTGGCCGTGGTTTTCTCTGTTGTGCTTTTATTGATTAATCTAAATGTTAGGATGTAGATGTGTTGAAATCCTAGTGTTAGTTGAGCCTAATCTAGCTTAGGGTGACATAATGTTAGCAAGCATTTTGAGGGATGAGACTTACCCCGTATTTTCCTCTCTTAGATACATAAGATGATGAACTCTAGGTAGTAGTGAGTCAAAAAAGCCGCTATTGGATTAAGTGTGCTAGGATCGTTGCCTAAGACTTACCTTTTCCGAGACTTACCCGGTAAGGAGGGATCTGACCCTTAGGTAGTGGCTGGTTTGTGTAGAATTCCCGTCCTTAGGTTCCTTGAGACTTACCCGGTAATAGGACTTTAGGTGCGAGACTAGTGGAGCATGAGACTTACCCGGTAATTGCTCCCATTAGAGAAACACCCAACTCCAAACAACCACAACTTTCCTTTGATATTTAGAAGCATGAGTCCATTGTCATAATCGGAATTCCGAATCTCTAGAATCCGCTTTCTTACCTCTTATCTCCTATCTTTGTGTTTGTGTGTTTGTTTTGCTTGTTTGTGTTGATATATTTCTGATCCTTGTTTCATCATCCAAAACCATCCAAAAATATTGTGTTTTGCACTTTCTTTATTCCTCATCTCATCTTAGTTTAGATTTACACTATCTTTGATCATTGAATAACTTGATTTCACCTCTGTTCTTGTGTTTGACCTCGGAATACTTTCCTTCCTACATAACAATCCGAACACTGCGGGTTTTGCTAGGTAGTTTAGGATTTTAGATCGAGTTATAAATTGTAAGACTTTTGTGCTATATGTTTCTAGCTTAACAAGTTTTTGGCACCGTTGCCAGGGACTAGGTCTAGATTAAGTCATTTGTGTTTGATTGTTTTTGTTGTATATCTTTCTTGTTACTTTAGATCTTGTGTTGTTTTTGTCTTTGTCTTTTCATGTTTGCCATAGACGGATTGTACTTCCAAGACGACCTTGACAACATGGAGTACGAGGAGTGGATGGAATACCAAGATCTAGGACCTCTCCATGATGAGTTTTAGTATTGGGAGGAGTTTAATGCCTATCATGAGTCCCATGATCAAGCTCACATGACTACATTGTCTTATATGGAACCTCACCATCAACCTCACAATGACCGAGTGGAGTCAATGCTAGAAGAAATGTTGAGGAAGATGGATGATCTAGAGAGCAACCTTGTTTCCATTTCGAGTTCTCACATAGAGCTTGAAGCGGAAGTGTTACGACAAGAAGAGGTTCGCCATGAGGAGATCCAAGAAGTGCCCGATTCAACCGTGATCATTAAGGAACTTCAAGAAGAGTTGGATGAAGCTTGGGAGCAAGTAAGGCTAAGGTATTTGGCCCTGAAGGATTAAATAAGATTGAATTTCGAGAGAGAAGAACAAATGAGGAGGGAGATTGAGGAGATTAGGCATGCTCTTATGCTAGGAGATCCTACCATCCTTCAAGGCTTACCTCCACCTCCTTCACCTTTGATGGAGTGCAATGAAGTGCTCTCACCCCTGGACATCCTTGCCATCAACCCCGGAACCACACTTGAAGAGCTCACGAGAGAACCACGGCCTATTTGACACAACCACGCCCGTGGTTTTGCCCGTGGAGAGCTCTGTTGTTGAGAGCCCTAAGTTAACTCCAACTCCTTCCAATCCTTTCTTGCTTGCCCAGAGTACATACGAAGATTGGAGTCCCTTTCCTAAGGAGTCTCCCATATTGAATGATGGAGGCAAGATGATGGGTCCATGATGGTTATGAAGCACTACAATGAAGAATTCTTTCCAAGAATCGGCTTTCTTCAGATCATAGAGGATGAAGATGGCAAGCATTTCACCGGTGTGACCGCGGAGTACCTATTGTCTAAGTATGGGGTGGCACCTATGGTTGCAACTCCATACTATCATCAAGGGAGCGGTGATGAAGGAGTCTACTACTCACCGGTGAAGAGAGAACTTAAAGCTTATTTAGGCATCAAGTGGCCCGTGCTTGTCATCATGGATGCTAGAAAGCGATGGTTGCTTGGACTCCTCAAGCAAACCATGGTATTTGAGGTTGATTGACATATCCACGGAGTTTGGTCAAGCTAATGACCTAAAAGAAGCGCTTCTTGGGAGGCAACCCAAGGGTAACAACTCTTTCCCTTTTCTCTTTCGTTTTTGTTTTTGCTTTTGTTTTTGTTTTTATGTGTTTTTGTGTTTTGTGTTTTATGTGCTAAAGTCTAGGTAACAAAGAAGCCTTGCACGGCGAGTTGATGATGATGATCCCGTTTTCAATCATGGGTGGAGCAGATGTGAGGCTTGGACGGCTTGAGGTGTCTTTGTTGGATGGAAGAGCTCCCATCTCGCATACACCTTAGCGCAGGTCTCGACGCCGGAATGACTAAGAAGTGCTCTCTACCATGCTTGATTGACCATCTATCACCACCACTCCACATGAGTGAACCAAAATACCAAAAACGCTACATTTTTACATTGTGAGGACTCTCTTTCACTCTTCTTTACTTAATTTGCACAGTGGGGACAATGTGTTTTTAAGTATGGGGTGGGGTTTTCATGATTCTTAGCATGGCATGATCGCATCTAGGATAGTTTAATATTATTGTCACATGTTTCATTATGCTTTGCATTGCACATATTTATCTCGAAAATTCCAAAAAAATCAAAAAATTTTAAAATTTTGTGCTTCCTAGTTTGGATATGAACCTTATGATGAGATTGTTTTGTGAATTGGCTATGGATGACCTTGTGTGTTGAATGAATTTATGCATATGTGGACTTGAAATACTTCTCTTGAATCCTATGTATGAATTGTGATTATGTTATTTGCCTTGATTGGATTGAGAATTGATAGTCGAAATTACATTCTAGTTCTTGCACATCATCTAGGAATGATTAAGGCGATTCATCTCTCTCTTCTTCTCATCTTGATCATGTTGTTTGAGCACCTCACTTAATTAAAAATTTGACCTCTTTTGACCCATCCAGGAACAGGAGCATGCTAGTGTGTTGAGTGTGTGAAAAGCAAGTATGGGGTGGTGAAGTTGGTGTATGAATGTTGAGAATGAAGTTGTTGAAAATGTGTTGTTAAAAGTGTAGAAAAAAATATAGGTTTGGGGACTTTGGTTTTGATGACGAGTAACTCGGCACCATTCACATAATCGGGTGTTTGTGCCTTGCCAAAGTCGGATAAACCGAATGTCCTAACGAGCCTTGGTATGTGTGCCCGGTGTGAGGCACCTCGGAAAAATCCCGAGGACCGCTAATCACCAAGGTTTCGGCTTTTGTACACCAATGTCATTGTCTCAAAAATAAGTGAAAGAAAATGAAAAAGAAAAAAGAAAAGAAAAGAGAGAAAAGAAGGACAAAAAATACACTTTGGTGGATGAAGTATAAATGTGAAGTTGTGGTTGTTTAGTTCCTTTCCCGGATTTGCACCACATCACCCTAGAAAATTCCCACCTTATCATCACGTTTCTTGCTTATGTGTATGACTTAGTGATTAAAATTGCATATTCTCATGATCAACTTGACTTCTTCATTTTCACCTTTCATGCATGCTTTCGGCTTAAGTATGATTGTCTTTCCATGCCTTCATTCATTTAATACAGGATGTTCATTGCCATGAAACATGACTATGAAGGTGATCCATCTTTAGAAGCACAATCCCAAAAAGATTTTATGTTTTTACGCACTCATAAATCATGTCATCTCGTAGCCTATAGTTGAACCTTGCTCGGGGACGAGCAAGTGGCAAGTATGGGGTATTTTGATGACATGATTTATGACGTTAGTTTAGGCATTCATTTAGATAGTTTTTCCCGTTATTCATGCATGGTTTGGCATTAGTTCATGACTTTACGCTTAATTCATGCATATTGTCGAAATAGACGTCTACACGAACTCTTGTCGGTTTTGTAGGTATTTTGGGGAGCTTTTGGAGCTTAATCGATACATTCGAGGATCATTCCTCGTGATGGCACACTTCCGGACTCATTAAGGAGCAAGCTAGGAGCAAAGGAGAACACAAAAGACCTTGTTGGTGCATGCCTTGCACCAACTCATGACTTGGTGATCCAAAGAGGGATGAACGGAGAGAACCACGGCCGAGAGGCCAAAATATCGACCGTGGTTTTGGCCGTGGTTTCTTCTGGACCACTTTGACACATGTCCCACGATCTCTTTGTCTGACCCTTGCTTTTTGGTGGAGTATTTAAGTGGACCTGCAGGCTGATTTGAGGATCTTATCTCCTTTTTGGACCCTTCTCCTCTAGCATCTTCCCCAACACTCCTCCATTGGAGCTTCTCTTCTAAGCACCCTTGTGGGTGTTCTTGGGAGAGGTTAGTGTAGATTTTTGTTAAGGTGAGATTTTAGTGGTTTTGAATGAGGTTTCCTTTGTTGATACCTTGGAGCTGCATCTTGGAACCTTTGTAAGATTTGGTAACTTCTACTCTAGCTTTATAATGTCTTTTCTTAGGTTCATTCTTCATTTTCTAGCTATGACTTGCAAGCATGCTCTATTTATGAAGTTTGATCTAGATTTGTATGTTGTTGGCTGAATATTGGTGATTCTAGGGTGAAGGAATGATGTTTATGCTTTGGACTATGATTGTATGGACTTCCATATTAGCTTAGGATGGATTCGTGTTCGAAACCCTAACTCATACAAAACCACGGCCTGTTCATCCAAAAATCTAGACCGTGGTTTTGGCCGTGGTATTCTCTATTGTGCTTGTATTGATGAATCTGGATGTTAGGATGTAGATGTGTTGAAATCCTAGTGTTTGTTGAGCCTAATCTAGCTTAGGGTGACCTAATGTTAGCAACATTTTTGAGGGATGAGACTTACCCGGTAATTTCCTCTCTTAGATACATAAGATGATGAACTCTAGGTAGTAGTGAGCCAAAAAAGCTGCTATTGGATTGAGTGTGCTAGGATCGTTGCCTAAGAGTTACCTTTTCCGAGACTTACCCAGTAAGGAGGGGTTTGACCCTTAGGTAGTGGCCGGTTTGTGTAGAATTCCCGTCCTTAGGTTCCTTGAGACTTACCCGGTAATAGGACTTTAGGTGCGAGACTAGTGGAGCATGAGACTTACCCGGTAATTGCTCCCATTAGACAAACATCCAACTCCGAACAACCACAACTTTCCTTTGATCTTTAGAAGCATGAGTCCATTGTCATAATCGGAATTCCGAATCTCTAGAATCCGCTTTCGTACCTCTTATCTCCTATCTTTGTGTTTGTGTGTTTGTGTTGCTTGTTTGTATTGATATATTTGTGATCCTTGATTGATCACCCAAAACCATCCAAAAATATTGTGTTTTCCACTTTCTTTATTCCTCATCTCATCTTAGTTTAGATTTACACTATCTTTGATCATTGAATGACTTGATTTCACCTCAGTCCTTGTGTTCGACCTCGGAATACTCTCCTTCCTACGTAACGATCCGTACACTGCGGGTTTTGCTAGGTAGGTCAGGATTTTAGATATAGTTATAAATTGTTAGACTTTTTTGCTATACGTTTCTAGCGTAATAATGAAGAAGATGCAATTGCCATAATCTTTAAGGATCTTGCGAGAATTCTCAAAATAAAGAAACAGTCTGCAATCAATAGAGAATATCTGCGAACATCAAGACCTCGAGGTATGTTTTCTAACTCTAACAAGGAAACTAAAGTTCTGACTTGTTTTGAATATGGTGAAACAGATCATCTCGTTAAGGACTGTCAACAAAAGAAGAGGACTAACTTTAAGACGAATGATCGAAAGCAGAAAGTTACGGTTGCTTCATGGAGTGATTCAGATTCCTTGAATGAATCAGAAGACGAAAACGAATAGGCAAACCTTTGTCTTGTGGCCGATCATGACAAAGATCCAAATCTCTATGTTGATAATGTGGTAAGTACCACCATGTCCCAACCTGAATCTGAACTCACGCAATTCCTAAAAACAATATTATATGTGATAAAGAACATAGGACAAGGATAAGTTACATGAGAGAAAAGTTTCTCAAACAAGAGAAAAGGTTAAGTGATATGCATTTGGAGTTTGAAAAGCTTAACACTGAAAAGTTATACCTTGATATCAATATCAAGGCCTTGGAATCAGAAAATGTGATTCTCAAGGAAAACATTTCTTCTTTCCATCGAGAATATCTCGATTTAGAGAAAGAAATGGATGATCTAACTGCGACGTGTCAAGACCAGAAAGCTGCACTTATCCAGCTAACTCGTTTGAAAGCCAACCTCGAAAGAATAATTGTGAGAAACAATCTTCTCTTAACAAAAATGGTTTAGGCTATCACGTCAATTTTCTTAGAAAAACAACTACCACTTTTGTCAAGGCTAAAGGAAGTGTTCATATGCCCACATGTTTCTATTGTTTTAAAAAGGGTCATGTTAAATCAACATGTCCATATAGAAGAAATGATCCTTACATCATTAGAAATACTTATCCTCTATGTTTAAGGAAACAGGTTAAGCAAATAAGGGTTCCTAAAAGTACTAGACCTCCAAACATGATTGAGCCTCAATATGGACCAAAATATGTCATTTGGTCTACCCGAAAAGGTTGATGCTTGTTTTACAGGATATCACCAAGGTAAAGGAGTATAAATGGATATTAGATAGTGGTTGCTCAAGACATATGAGTGGAAAAACCTCACTATTCTCAGATCTAAAGAATCAATCATCCGGAACCATTACGCTTGGTGATAAAGGAAAGTGTGACATTATTGGCATTGGTAAAATTTGTTATAATTCATCTAACTTTATTGATTATGTATATCTTGTTGACGGATTGAAGTATAACTTGCTTAGCATCTCTCAAATATGTGATAAAGGCAACAAGGTTATATTTGATTCAGAAAAATGTGAAGTTCAAGACAAGACGTCGGGTGATATTGTGCTTACTGCTTCTAGATGTAACAATATTTATTCTTTGAGTACTAACCAAGTTTCAGGAACTAAGATAAAGTGTCTCAAGGCCTTCACTGATGATCCAAGGCTTTGGCATAGAAGACTTGGCCACCTTGTACACAAGTTTTGCAGATCTTAATTTGAATCAACGTGAAGATCACAATTCTGATGAAGTGGAAGATCTTAAGACTCAAGAAAAGAATATGCAAGAAAAGATTCAAGATACCAGAGAAAATCCTCAAGACCTTGAAACGAATCTTCAAGACCTTGAAACAGAAAACTGCAACCATTTCAAGGCCTTAAAACCCAACTTCAAGGCCTTGAGATAGAATTCAAGGGCAACACTCCAAAAGTCCATGAATCAAGTCAAGCATATGAGCCTCAATCTTCAGGATATGTTCCCTCTTACAAAAGAAGGAAGTTTCAACATTCTTCATACCATCCACAAGAGAATGTGATCTCAGATCCAAACGCAGGAGTTCAAACTCGATTCAAAGTGAACAACCTATGTGCGTTCTCTGTGTTCATGTCCCTAATTGAGCCCAAGAATTATGTTCAAGGTCTTCAAGAACCCGATTGGATCATTTCCATGTAAAATGAGCTAAATGAGTTTGAGAGAAACAAGGTATGGACTCTTACAACAAATCCAAAGCATCAATCCGTCATTGGCACGAAATGGGTTTTTCGAAACAAGTTGAATGAAAATGGTAAAGTCATTCGAAATAAAGCACGATTTGTAGCTCAAGGTTATAACCAAGAGGAAGATATTGATTATGAGGAGACTTTTGCTCCGGTTGCCAGGTTAGAAGCCATTCGTATGCTACTTACATTTGCATCTTTCATGAGCATAAAGTTATTTCAAATGGATGTAAAATGTGCTTTTCTAAAACAGCTTCTTAGGAGAAGAAGTATACGTTGCTCAATCACTTGGCTTTGAAAATGATGAATTTCCTGATCATGTTTTTAAATTGGACAAAGCTCTTTACGGTCTTAAGCAAGATCCTCGAGCTTGGAATGAAAGATTGTTCAAGTATCTTCTTGAAAACAATTTCAAAAGAGTTTTGATTGATAAAACTTTATTTATCAAAACTAGAGGCAACGATATTTTAGTAGTACAAATCTATGTTGATGATATATTATTCGGTGCTACTAATGATTCCTTATGCAAGGAATTTTTAGATATTATGTGCAGGAAATTCGAAATGAGCCTAATGCGTGAGCTACATTTCTTTCTTGGACTTCAAGTTACACAAGAAAAGAAAGGAATTTTTCTTAATCAAAGCAAGTATACCAAGGACTTGCTTAAGAAGTATAAGATGGATCAATCCAAGGTCACAAAGACTCCTATGAGTTCAACACTTTCGCTTGACCATGACAAAAACGGCAAAAGTGTTGTACAAAGGAGTATCGAGCGTGTGCATGTGTGCAAGATTTCAAGCTGATCCTAAAGAGTCACACTTGATAGTTGTGAAAAGGATATTTCGGTATCTCAATGGCACTAAGGATTTAGGGTTATGGTACCCACGTTAAAGCTTGTTTCACCTCGTTGGCTATTCAGATGCAGAGTTTGCTGGTTATAAGGTCGATAGAAAAAGCACTTTTGGATGTTGTCAATTCTTAGGGGCATCCCTAATTAGTTGGCACTCCAAAAAGCAAAACTTTGTCGCCCTATCCACAGCTGCAGCCGGATATATAGTTGTGGGAGCCTGTTCTGCACAAATTCTATGGATAGCTCAACAACTTCGTGATCTTGACTTTGATTTGAAATGTATCCCGATAAAATGTGATAATGCTAGTGCTATTTCGATTACTAAAAATCCTGTGCAGCATTCAAGAGCAAAGCATATCGATGTAAGACATCAGTTCATACGTGATCATGTTGAAAAAGGTGATGTTTTGATTTCTTTTATATCAATTGACTTGCAACTTGCAAATATCTTTACTAAGCCTCTACCTGAAGATCAATTCAATTTTATTCATTTAGAGCTTGGTAGTTGAACAAAGAAGCATTAACCTAGGGGGAGTAAATCGTTTTATTTTCTCCTTCGTATACAGCCCACTCTTCGTTTTCAAAGGCCTTGAAATGCAATTCAAGGGCCTTGAAACGATTTTCAATGGCAAAATTGAATATTACGGATCTAATTGGGGATTAATATCTTTTAGATATTTTAATTTCTAAAAGCGGTTACAAAATTTATGGAAAGAAAGAGTTTTAAAAGGGATTTCAAAAGCTTTTAATTTCATATTCAAAGAATTTTAAAAAGTGGTTACAAAACTTATGGAAAGTATTCTAATCAAGATTGATTCTCCCAAAATTTTGACTCTCTCAAGATCCTAGTGAACTAACATTGATGTGACTTCTTCCCTTAAATACCACCTTTCTTCTTCCTTTATTTCTTACGCTTCATCTTCTCTTTGCCAAAACTTTGCTTTACTCTTTCTCTTTCACAAACTGCTTCCACTTCTTTCAAAAATTATCCATGGCTTCCAAGAGATCTTTGGTCGACGACGTATCATCCTCTGCCCCCAAGCTCCAGAGGTTCGTTCAACTCTTCTAAGACTCTGACTCCGAATCAAGCTCAAATTCCTCATTCCTTATGGGCGACGCAAAAATCTGTACCAAAACTGGTCTTCCTTCACACTGGTTTGGAAGCCAAACCGCCGTCAAAAAATGGATTGTTGGGTTCAACGAACCGGAGTCATGCATGTGGGAATTAGTTGATCGAGAGCTCTTCCCTTCTCTTTCTCTATCAGGTCTCAGCGTGCTTCAAGCCAGTTCAATCTGGATAATTCTCAATCCCGGGGAGACATCATATTCAAGGTTAACTAGGTTGTTCTATGTCAACCTGACAGCTCAGAGAGAACAAGGAGAACTATTTCTGGAATCAGTGGTTAAAGGTAAGAAAATAGTTCTTTCCTCTTCAATAATTGCTGATATTCTAGGGCTTCCTTCCTTCAACTCTTTTGACCATCCCACTCCCTCTAGAATTGTTAAAATTGCCAAAGAGAAATTTCTTCTTTTCAACTCTCTACCACAACCTACCACTACCTATTTAACTCTTGAAGCCAAAATTGTGTGTACCTTGCTGGTGAGATGTGTGGTGCCAAGGATTAACAATAGGGATGTGCTTACAAACCAGTTGCTTGCTTTTCTGTACCATGTGCTGAATGGGTTGGATGTTAACCTTCCTGAAATTATTTTGTCTCATATGCTTCACTCCATCAACTCTCGCACTGATTCCCATTTGCCCTATGGAAAGTTGCTCCCTAAAATTTTTTGATATTTTTCTATTGATTACACTGATGAGAAACAAGAGCTTGATGTTGGAGAACTAGATGAAATTTTTTTTACTGCATGGGCATTAAATGAACAGTAACAGGGGAGTGGGTTTTGAAAGAGCAACCAACTTGGAATTATACAACGGTACAAAGACTGGAGGCTGTAGAAAGAGGCCTGGACTCCATGTGACATGATCTCATAACCTTCAGATATGCAGTCATTGATCGTCTAGATGAGTCTCAGGACTTACTTGGGATCTTAAATAAGAAGACCAACCAAATGTTTCACGTGAACGCCTTGTCTCTCACAAGTGCTAGTAGTATTGAGCCGCTATCAGAAGAAGATGGTCAAGCCACCACCAAAGATGCTGAAAAGGTCATGACTCAGTGTTACAAGACTATCAAGGATCGTCCTATTGGTCAACCTTCATCTGAGGACCCATACATTTTACAAATTGAAGAGTTTGGGGTTGTGAAAAGGTACAAAGATGCCTCTGACCAAAGACGGACCGACATGTCCCTTAAAAATCATGACATCTCGAATGCTACCGACCGCTGGAGAAGGATGTGCATGAAGGATCACTTCGGGAAGGGGTGTCTTACTCCACGGTGGTATCATGAATGAAGACTCTCAAGCTAACCATGGATTACAAGGCCCTTGATATTGATTTCCAGACTCTTTGGTTTTGATATCAAGGCCTTGTATGTGTTTTTGAAAGACTTGGTTTCACTGTGGTATTTGAAATACATTTTCTGGGTTTGTAATCGTTTAAAACTTCCGTGCTTTAAATATTTTTCTCCCTTGTTGAAAGACAAAGGGGGAAATTAAATCATCCGACATTTCGATATTTCTATATTCTGCATTTTAAGTTGTTTTTGATATTCATATATGCATCGCTAACTCTACAATGTAGGTACGATATTTGTGTTGTCTTCCGTCAAGGAGGAGATTGAAAACTCCTCCTTGATTATATATTTGTTTAGGTGATGATGGAAGACTTAACACAAATAAAGTGGTTATTATACTAACAAAAATATCGATTGTATTTCTAGTTTGCTTGGTTTGTTTTGGTGTTTGTCTAGAATGTATGCAGGCCTTGGAAAGCATTTCAAAGGACAGAAGAACGCCTTGAAATCATATACAAGGGACATACGAAGAGTTTGAAGAAGTTTAACACGGAGGTTTTAAAAGCCATTTCAAGGGATCAGAAGACGAAGCCTTGAAATAAGTTTCAAAGGACAAAGCGGCTAGAAGGATTCAAATCTCTTAACAAACAAATCAAAGAAGATCTTCCTAGAAGATATGCTCAAAGAAGATCTTAACAACCAAGTACGACCAAGCGGATTTGATTCAAAATAGGATCTCACAAAGATCCTCAACCAAAAGCGCAAGATCTCTTCTCAATGGATTTTGGATATCTTCACATCAAGATCGGAAGATCTCGAGACAAAAAACTTCAACAAGTATGAGAAGATTATGGACAAGAAAGATCAACGTTCTTTAAGGAGATGAAGACGATAGAAGTTCTACAACGTCTATCTCATCTCAACCAAGAAGCGTTTTTCATGGAGAAGAAAAATCATCTTCAACGGTCATATTCCCAACAGAGAGAAGATCTCTCCATCGAAGACTATAAATGAAGATGTCGATTGAAGAAGAAAAAAAACAAGCTTACATGGAAATATTCGAAGTCTTCAAGTTATTCAAAGCATCTTCATTCAATCAAACAAGTTTTTCTTTCTCTCTTTTACAAAAAGCTTTATTCCCTAGAAAGAGATAAAACTCAAGAGCTCCATTGGAATATCTAAAAAGTGTTATACTAGAGTGTGTGTGTTACTCTGCGAAGTAACTAGGCTATTATAGCAAGGTGAAAGAGTTGGAGCTACATCGTAGTTTTGGCTACAGTGAGAGAAGAAGGGGATTTCTTCTAGTTTGTATCTAGGACTCTTTGAAGCTGATAACAGATAGTTAGATCCTACGGCTATACCCTGTGACGGAGAGTAGGCTATTTAGAGGCAAACTTCGTAAACATATCCCCGTGTCGATCTTTTACATTCCGCACTTTATCTGCTTTATTGTGACTAACTTTGTTTTGCATGTGAACAAAGTCAATGCCATTGAAATCAGTTTCAAAGCCCTTGAAATCAAACTGTGTCACAAAGAGGTCAGATCGACATCAAGGCCTTTGAAATTAGTTTCAAAGCCTTGAGATAGATTTTTGCGAAAAGTTCTCATACTCTATTCGACCACCCTTCTAGAGTATCTTTTATCCTTTATATTCACTTAGCGGTTCTTCAGGAAGCATTGATATCATCTTCCATTATTGAACCTCTTGATTGGGAATTACCCTTTGAAAATATGTGTGATGCAAGTGATGTGGTAGTAGGAGCAGTTCTTGGACAAAAGAAAGATGGGCGAACCTACCCCATCTACTACACTAGCAAGACACTAGATGAAGCTCAGCTGAATTACGCCACCACCGAAAAAGAGCTATTGGCGGTCGTTTACGCTTTGAGAAGTTTCGTTCTTATCTTGTAGGAGCGAAAGTCATTGTCTATACCGACCACGTTGCCATTTGGTACCTGCTCACCAAGAAGGATACAAATCCGCGCCTCATTCGTTGGATTCTCCTACTTCAAGAATTTTACATGGAAATCCGCGATAAGAAAGGATTCGAAAATTCTGTAGCGGATCACCTTAGCCGGCTACCCCCAATTGCTTTAGAGGGAGATGACATGCCCATCAATGACTCCTTTCCCGATGAGCAACTTTAATGGATGGAGCATTGTCTTCACCAAAATTCGGAAGGTAACAAACCTTGGTATGCTGATATTGTCAATTATCTTGTTTGTCAAGAAATACCTCCCGGGCTATCATACGCACAAAGGAAAAAATTCTTTAAAGATGTGCGCCACTACTTTTGGAATGAACCTCTACTCTTCAAAAGAGGTCCAGATGGGATGTTGCGGAGATGCATTCCATAAGATGAGACGGAGAGTGTCATGAGGCATTGTCATTCATTACCATGTGGAGGACATGCTAGCGCTCACAAAACGTGTGCCAAGGTATTACGTTCCGGTTTCTTTTGGCCTACATTATTCAAGGATGTGCAAACGTTTGTTGCTTCTTGTGATGCATGTCAAAGAACATGTAGCTTGTCTAGACGGAACGAGATGCCACTCAAAAACATTCAGGAAGTCGAGATATTCGATGTTTTGGGAGTGGACTTTATGGGACCATTCCCATCTTTAGGAGAGAATCTATACATTCTACTCGACAGTTGACTACGTGTCTAGATGGGTAGAAGCCATTTCTTCCCCCACCAATGACGCCACTGTGGTCGTGAAGTTCTTCAACCAGACGATATTTCCACGATTTGGGACTCCTCGAATAATCATAAGTGACGGAGGAACACACTTCACAGCCCGGAATTTTGAAGCACTTTTATCAAAGTATGGGGTAACCCACAAGGTAGCAACTCCCTATCACCCTCAAATTAGTGGACATGTTAAATTTTCAAATAGAGAAATCAAGGAAATACTGGAGAAGACCGTCTCTAGGACAAGGAAGGATTGGTCCATGAGACTGGACAACGCTCTATGGGCATATAGGACAGCTTTCAAGACTCCCATTGGAACCACGCCTTACAACTTGGTTTATAGGAAGTCTTGTCCCCTTCTAGTGGAGCTAGAACATAAGGCGTATTGGGCGATCAAATGACTCAACTTTGATATCAAGGAAGATGGGGAGAAAAGGATCTTATACATCAATGAGTTGGAAGAATTGCGCTTGAATGCTTACGAGAATGCTAACATCTACAAAGAGAGAACGGAGAAGTGGCATGACAAGCACATCATCTCAAAAGAATTCAAAGAAGGAGATCTCGTCCTCCTCTTCAATTCCCGACTCCGCCTCTTTCCCGGTAAGCTAAAATTCTAGATGCACTAGACCTTTTACTGTGAAACACATTTTCCCTCATGGTGCAGTTGAAGTATGGGGTGAACATAGTGGAAGCTTTAAGGTAAACGGTCACCGTCTGAAGAAGTATACACCAGAAGTTCCGACTGAGGAGATTGCACTGTTGCATCTCATATAAATCAAGGAATTACATGGTTCAGCTAGCGACCTTAAAACAAGCGCTTTTTGGAGGTAACCCAAGATATTGCTTTCTTTGTTGCTTTCTAGTTTAGATTAGTGTAGTTTGCGTTTTTCTGTCCATGATAACAGGTCCTAGGTACTACTATAAGGAAACCACCAAAGAAGCAACACGAGCAGCACTATAGATCGAGAAACTGAGAAGAAAACGGAATTTGGAGATCATTTCGGAAGCTATCTCGACCGATACACAATGAGGTCAACCGAGGTGAGAACAACAGGGAGTCACCTCGGTTACTCACCTCGGTCACTGACACCCATCTCGACCGAGATGCCGTTAAAATCCCTGAAGGGTATAAGAAAATACTGCTAATTCTATTGAGAAATAAAGACGTTACCACGGCTATGGGACAAACGGATAAAAGAAGATCTCCATAGAAGACTATAAATAAATATGCCGAGTGAAGATGAAGAAGAGAGCTTACAAGTGAAAGTAACCAAGTCTTCAAAGCGATCATACAAGAACATCTTCATCGATCCAAAAGTTTATCGTCCTCTTAAGCTTACATTAGTTTATTCCTTAGAGTGAGATAAACACAAGAGCTTCATTGGCATATCATTATAGTGTTATACTGGAGTGTGTTACTCTGCGAAGTAACTAGACTATTATTGCTAGAATAGAGTTGACTAGATCGTAGCATTGAGGTTATATTGAGAGAAGAAGGGAAGTTCTTCTAGGTTGTATCTAGGACTCACAAAAAGCACATAATAGATAGTTAGAATCCTAGGGTCGGAAACCCTAGGTGGAGAGTAGGCTGTTAGGGGAAAACTTCGTAAAATATCGTTGTGTCAATCTTTTACATTCCGCCCTTATTTATTGTAACATCCCGAATCCGCGGGAATCGGAGTGCCACGTGGGCTAGGTTCTCATAATGAATCCTGACCCTAGCCTGACAACAAGTTCACTGGACCTTACAACAAGGCACCGACAGATATAAAAACAAATACATAAAATGATACAATTGTATATATCAAAAGAGTATACAACACCATACGAGTACAAAACAACAACAACAACAACAACATATCCAACGCATACAAACATCCCCAAAAACCTATGCAACACCTATGTATGGAAGTCCTCGGCTAGTCACCCTGCCGGATCACCCTGCAGTCCTCCTATCCTGCAAAGCATCTACAACACGGTATAAAACCGTTAGCTAACCATTGATATATAAGGCAATGCATAAGCACAAGTCATGAAATCATAAACACATAATCATGTTGTCACACATTTACCCGTTTTAATCATCTTTATATAAATAGTTATCCACTCAAATCATATATATATAGATAGATAGATAGATAGATAGATAGATAGATAGATAGATAGATAGATAGATAGATAGATAGATAGATAGATAGATAGATAGATAGATAGATAGATAGATAGATAGATAGATAGATAGATAGATAGATAGATAGATAGATAGATAGATAGATAGATAGATAGATAGATAGATAGATAGATAGATAGATAGATAGATAGATATAGATAGATGAAACTATGTGAGACGAGGAACGTATCATCCTCGCCTTTGGGTGCTATAGCCAGATGGAGTAGTATCGGCGCACTACCCGTGTACTCTATGGGAGTGGTGAAGTGCCCATCCCGTGTACCAGTCTGGCCTCACTTCAGAGAACCTCCCAAACTCCTTACAGGATGAAAGGGAAAGGTTATCATTGTCACTATAAGGGGGCTATCAATAAAAAAATAGGTCGATAATAATCGATATCGCATGTTATCAAGCATATAATACACACCACTCATGCATACACCCAATATAGGAATGCAACTAAGTCCTACGGATTTACCTCAACCTTTGATACTCTCAACCACGATCAACCTCAATCTAGATAACAACACTGCCTAATAATAAGGCGTAAAGAGATATCAGATCTCCTATCAATCAAAGGGGTCACACCTAGACCAAAGGGATCCATAAGGATCATAACCAACTTAAAAGCCTCAACCATCTACTAAGCCTCAAAGTCATAACCGGCATATATCGATATCATGATCATCCTCATTCCATCCTCATACACATACCTAGCATGGTACTAAGCCACTCACACTAGGAATTGAAAGGGTCCATGCCAACCTAGGCAAGCCCTGACTAAGACGCAGCTGAGTGATATGGAAGATGCAGGAGTTGGACACAATGAGGTGCACGGGTGGCGGCACACCCGGCGCAGGGGCGGTCCAGGAATGGCACAGGGGCGGCTAGACAACAGTGAGCACGTCTTTGACTTTTCTTTGCTCCTTTACTCGTCTCTCTTCACTTCTTCATCATCCAGCAACCAGATACATACATATATATACATATAGACATCAACACGTGCCTAGGACGGTCCAACATAAGATTCAACTTGTGGAATCCTAAGCTAGAGGAAGGAAGAAGAAGAAGAAGAAGAAGAAGAAGAAGAAGAAGAAGAAGAAGAAGAAGAAGAAGAAGAAGAAGAAGAAGAAGAAGAAGAAGAAGAAGAAGTAGAAGGAAAGAAAGAAAGAAAGAAGGAAGAGGAAGGATTACCACAGCTGTAACCTAACCAGAGGAAGAGATCCACACCAACCCAAGCTCAACTGGCTCTTACAGCGCATCAGCAAAAACATCCAACATCATCATCATCATCCAAAGCAACACAACTATCAAACAAGAGCAAGAATCTCAAGAAGAAGATCAAAGAAAGAAGGAGAAGAGGAGAAGAACATAGGGACCTGGAGAATGAAGGAAACCCTCATTCAGAAGCAAAGGAGGAAACTTATAAGGGACGAGAGGGTAAAGAATGGGTCAAGAGGTCAACAAAAGCGGTTGCAGCACACTAGAGTCCGCAGGGGCGGATCTAGGAGGCGCAGGGGTGGCCAACAGGACGTTGGGGCGGCTGGTTTGGCCGCAGGGGCGGCTCAGGCAAGCTCAGCACGGCTCAGCACCTGCGTCTCAGTTGAGGCGCAAGCCCGTGATCTCTAAAAGACTAAGGCTCTTATATCTCACCCCCCTAAAAACAAGTTTTGTCCCGAAACTTGCATAATCCCAAGTCCTCTCAGACCCATATGTTGAGGTATAACTCTCTATCGGATGTATCACATCTCCGCTCAAAAAGGTCACAACCTATATCATTCTATAACCTCAAAACACAAGCATGGATGAATCACCATCTCCAACAATAACATCACTATACTATCCAAGGCATAGAGGAAAAACCATCTCTAGCCAGACTATAACACATCACAAGGCATAGAGGAATCACATCTCTTACCATACTCACATCACAGGGCATAGAGGAAACACATCTCCAACCAGATCATACTCATACACAAGGCATGGAGGAAAAACATCTCTAGTGAAACTATGTCCATCAAAGTAGCGTGGAGGAATAACCATCTCTAGCTAAATCTTAATCGCATCCAGATAGCATGGAGGAAAGAACCGCCTCCAGCTATAATCATAAATCGCGCTAGCACATCAAGATCTAATAAGATCATATATCACATCATAGCTAGCACGAAAATAAACACATCTGAGCACATAAGCACATAAACACAACACTCACCAAGATAGCACTAAGATCTACTCATCGATCCTACAGGTGCATCTATATCGGCATAAAACTCTGGATAGTTCCTCTAGATACTATCCTCAGTCTCCCATTAGCCTCATCAGGTCCTCGTCTCGACCACTATATCCTCATCATGGGAATGTCCTTCGAACGCAAGCGTCTCATACCTCGCTCTAGGACTGCAATCGGATGCTCAACAAAAGTGTGGTCCGGCTCAACCACCAAATCATCATAACTCACAATGTGCCTTGGATCTGGTATGTACTCCTTCAGCTGAGACACGTGAAATACAGGGTGAACACTCTCTAACCTCAAAGGTAAAGCCAATCTGTATGTTGTCCTCCCAACTATGTCCAGTATCTCAAAAGGACCAACATATCGGGGACTCAACTTCCCCTTTATGTCAAAAGGTCTAACGCCTCGCATCGGAGATAATCTCATCCATACATGAACTCCAACTCTGAACTCTAGAGGTCGACGCTTCTTGTTTACATATGAATTCTAGCGACTTTGTACAGCCAGCATCCTCACTATGATCAACGCTACTCGAGCCATATCATCTTGAACCTGATCATGTGCTAAACCACTAACACTGCTAGGCTCATCCCAACATAACGGTGTATGGCATCTACGCCCATACAGTGCCTCATGTGGGGTCACCCCAATCGATGCATGTCAATTGTTGTTGTTTGAGAACTCAACTAGTAGGAGATGATCCGTCCACACTTGTCCCCAATCAAACACACAAGCTCGCAACATATCCTCAAGGGTCTATATTTTCCTCTTTGACTGACCATCTGTCTGAGGATGGAACGCAGTCGTAAAATGTAGACTCATCCCTAGAGCGGCCTAAATTTGCTGCCAAAACCTCGAGGTAAATCGCCTATCTCAATCTGAGATGTTCGTCCTCGGTATACCATGGAGTCTCACTATCTGCCTAGTTTACTCCTCAGCCAATCTGCTCACTGGCCACGTTTCCCGAATAGGGATGAAACGTGCAGTTTGCGTTAGTCTATCAACCATAACCCAAATAGCATCAAAACTCCTACTAGGTCTCAATCCAGTCACAAAGTCCATGGAGACGTCCTCTCACTTCCACTAGGGTACTAGCAATGGATGAAGCTCACCTCCAAGTCTGCAATGCTCCATCTTGACCTACTGACATGTCGCATACTATGCCACAAATCTGGACACATCGGGCTTTCAGCCCTCCCCACCAATATAATCATCTCACATCATGGTACATCTTACTCGTACCTGGATGTACTGAGTAAGGTATAAAGTAAGCCTCCTATAAAATCCCTTGTCTCAGCTTCACATCAGCGGTTACACAAACGCGGTTGCGGTGTCTCATCACTCCATCTGCTCCTGTGGAGAATTGTGGTGCCTCACCATGAGACATCCTCTCTCGAATCCTCATCAAGGTAGGGCAGGTCCTCTGCTTCTGTTGGATCTCACCCAAAAGATCAGGTAGAACCTCTAAAGTGTACAACTGGGCATCCTCATCAGGATACCGGATGTCCAGCTCTAGCCAAGCTAGATCTCTTTGCAGCTGAGGCTGAAATGTCAGTCTCACAATTGCCTTCTCTCGAGGCATCTTCCTACTTGGGGTTCTGCAACAACATTCGCCTTCCTTGGATTATACAGAATCTCAAGGTCAAAGTCCATAATCAACTCAAGCCACCTACGATGGCGGTTATTCAACTCCCGCTGCGTAAAAATATACTACAGACTCTTATGGTCTGTGAAGATCTGACATGTAGCACCATACAGGTAATGTCTCCAAATCTTCAAAGCATGAACTACCGCTGCCAACTCCAGATCATGAGTCGGGTAGTTCTCCTCAATATTTGCCGGATTAAACTTGATCCCATCGGAGGAGACAACATGACCCATAAATGCTACCTCTGGCATCCAGATTTCGCACTTAGGGAGCTTAGCATACAACTCTCTATTTGGCAAAACTCGCAGCACGATCCTTAGGTGTTCTGCAAGTTCCTCTCTGCTGCGAGAGTACACCAAGATATCGTCTATGAAGACCACCACAAACTAATCCAGGAAGTCGATGAATATGTTGTTCATCAACTCCATGAAGACCGATGGGGCATTCCTAAGCCCAAATGGCATCACTACAAACTCGTAGTGTCCATATCAGGTCCGAAATGTCGTCTTGCGCACATCTTGGTCTCTCACCCTCAACTGGTGATATCCTGAGTGCAAATCGATCCGAGAGAACACAATCGCTCCCTGAAGCTGATCCAACAAATCATCAATACGGGGCAATGGATACTTGTTCTTGATGGTCACCTTGTTCAGCTCTCCATAGTCGATGCACAATCTCAACAATCTGTCCTTCTTCCCCAACAAGAGGACAGGTTCTCCCCACGGGGATACGCTAGGGAGGATGAAGCCCTTCTCAGCCAACTTGTTCGCTCCAAATGGTGTGTGCAAGCTTTAAATTTATATCCCAAGAAATATGCTTAAAACAAGGATGCGAACCCGCAGTGTACGGATCAATTATAGTAAAAGCAAGAATTCCGGGGTGTCGATCTCAGGGACTTAGGTGACATAAAGAAAATATAGGTCGTCAATGCAACTAATAACTACAAAAGCGATTAAAGCAATCAAAGAGATGATAATAAGGTCAATTAAAGGGAATATGCAAATTCTAGGGATTAAAGCATCTAGTTGTGGTTCCAACTCAAGATCTCAAGATAAGCGAACAAAGCTGAGATTTAGCAAAGGGAAGGTGTTTCTAAAGTGGAATAGATCACCGGGTAAGTCTCACTACTCACAAATCCCAAACCAAAAGCTCCTATTACCGGGTAAGTCTCAAGGTACTAAGGAAAGGAATTATAATCTCAAACCAACACACCAACTAGGGGAACAGAATCAACCTTTACCGGGTAAGTCTCAGGCTAACTCACAAAGAAGGGATGAATGCACACTCAAACCCCAATAAAGGATAAACCTTTATTACCTAAACTTATTATCTTGGGTAAACAAACAAAGGAATCACCGGGTAAGTCTCATCCTAGGCTTGTATTGAACCAGGAAAGGTGTAATAAGAATAGGATTTGGCAAACTCTAACACTTAACTCTCAGTTTTGGATCAGAAAAGGTCACCTCGGTCAGTCCAGTTCTACCCCGGCCGAGATGTTCATCGACTGAACGAGATGTTCTAGGGTTAAGGATAAAGACTCGAGCTTTCAGGGTCCTACTGGGATTAAGATTATTCTATCATTGTCTTTCCCACAACTTTCAGCCAATCACCCTAGAACCGCACAAGGAAATTAGCCACTCACCATCATGAAAGCAATAATCAAATATATGAGAAGGGAATGAATATTTGAACACAAAAACCTTAAGAACAAGGCTTCAATAACTGAATCAAATATCAAACCAATCAGCGTTCCTTAGAATCACAAATTCAACAAAGACAACAAACCAAAGGGAATCTAAGAAAGTCTTACAAATCCCCTCAAAAGCTATCACAAGATATGAACTTACTTCCTTCAATCTTCCTTCAAACTTCCAAAAATCCTTCCTAACTGCAGCTTCTTCAATCTCCAAATATGCCATGAGAGCGGGTTGCTCAATTTGTGAAAAATTTAACCCTTTATATAGGAGAATTATCTTCCAAAGATAATAATATCTTAAAAAGATAATATCCTAATAAAATATATCCATATCTCTTCTTAAGCTCCTGAATGTAGCTCCTATGACTCCTTTGCTCCTTAGCTCCATTTCGATGCAAAATGTGCCATTTTACCTACGATTACAACGAAACTTGGTGTAGACCTCGATTTCCGTAAAGGTAGATGAAACGACAATATAATCACATAATATACATCAAACATGCAGATTAATGAAGATAAAATGTCTAAACAAGTCCCTAAAATATAGACTATAATACATGTTATCAACTTCTCAAAGGCATACACTACTGCAAGCAACTCCTTCTCGGTTGTGACATAGTTGAGTTGGGCATCATCTATCATCTTGCTAGCGTAGTAGATGGCATGTGTAAGCCCATCTTTCTTTTGTCCTAAAACAGCCCCAACGGCCACATCACTCGCATCACACATTATTTCAAATGGTAAGCTCCAATCCGGAGGTTGCATGATAGGGGCGGAGATCAAAGCATCCTTCAACTTCTCTATCGTTTCTATCTTTGCTCTATCAACCTCAATGCCACGGTGGGATACCAAGTGTCCCAACACTATGCCTTCACTCACCATGAAGTGGCATTTCTCCCAATTCAACACAAGATTAGTTTTCTCACATCTATTCAACACCAAAGATAAATTAGCCAAGAAATTATCAAATGAATAGCCATACACCGAGAAATCATCCATAAACACTTCCATAATGTTCTCAATATATTCATAAAAAATAGCCATCATACACCTTTGAAAGGTGGCGGATGCATTACACAACCCAAATTAAGCATGTCCATGGGTCGGACCCGCCGGGTCGACGGGTCCGACCCGCCGGGTCAAGGGTCCGGGAAGGGTGACCCGGACCCGGACCCGTATAAATGGCCGACCCGCTGGGTCACGGGTCAGACCCGGCGGGTCGGCCCTTTTATTTTAAAAGCCATTTAAAAAAAAAAAAAAAAAGATGACCCGCCGGGTCGACCCTTTTAGGCATTGGGTTACATTTTTTTTATAAAAAAAATTGAGGTTTCGCGGGTCGACCCGCCTGGTCACGGGTAAGGATCACCTCGACCCTTACTCGTACCCGTAACCCGGCGGGTCAAATGACCCGTGACCCGTGGACATGCTTAACCCAAATGGCATCCTCCTATATGCAAATGTTCCCCAAGGACAAGTAAATGTTATTTTCTCTTGGTCATCCGGGTGAATAGGAATTTGGAAAAACCCACTATAACCATCTAGGTAACAAAAATGTGAATGTTGAGCTAACCTTTCTAGCATTTGGTCAATAAAGGGGAAAGGGAAGTGATCTTTCCTAGAGGCCACATTAAGTTTCCTATAGTCAATACACATTCTCCACCCTGTAACCGTCCTAGTTGGGATTAGTTCATTGTTCTCATTAGTTACTACGGTCATACCACCCTTCTTAGGAACAACATGAACGGGACTAACCCATTTACTATCCGAAATCGGGAAAATGATTCCCGTATCTAGAAATTTTAGGATCTCTTTCTTGACTACCTATTTCATAATAAGGTTCAATCTTCTTTGAGGTTCAATTGAAGGTTTATGGTTGTCTTCCATGAAGATTTTATACATGCACAAGGATGGTTTAATACCAACTAAGTCATCAATGGTGTATCCAATAGCTCTCCTATGCAATTTCAATTTATTCAACAATCTATCAAGATCATCATCATTCAAAGATGCATTCACGATCACGGGATAAGTAGAATTTGAACCAAGGAAAGCATACTTTAAATGAGAAGGGAGAGGTTTGAGATCAAGTTTAGGAGGACCTTTATCGGTTGGATCTAATCCATATAGCTCCACATTAGATGAATCCAAAGCCATTGAAGACTCTCCAAGACTCCTTGAAGCTTGATCAACAACTAAGGGGCTTTCTGGAGAAACCACGGGCAAAACCACGACCTCTGGCACAACCACGGGCGTGGAATTGGAGAAACTGGCACAATTGGACATTACAGAGAGTTCCACGGTTGGAACCATGGGCGTGGTTCTTGGTGTCAGGCCGTGGTTTTCTCTGTATTTCAGCACTCCTTCGTGCACTTCAATTTTAGCACTTGTCTCCTTTTCTAATGCATCCAAAGCTCGGATTTCTTCATTGCAAGCTTCCTCAACTCCTTCCTCCATGATGATCATGCTAAGAACCTTTTCAAGTGGATCCTTGATCAAGATTAAGCTCACAACTCTTCTAGACTCCTCTTCCTCAACAATGTTGAAGACATCTTCACCAAGGGCTGACCCCTTCATCATTGTGGACAACTTGAATTTGATATTCTCTTCTCCTATGTTGAAGGAGAGGATCCCATTTTTGCAATCCACTAAGCATCCGGATGTGGCTAAGAATGGCCTCCCTAAAATGATAGGAACCGGGTAGTCCACCGGGATGTCCAAAACAACAAAATCGATTGGCACATACAACTTCCCAAGCTGAACCGGTATGTCCTCTAGGATTCCTACGGGGTGAGTGATTGAACGGTCCGCCATGTAGAGGGTCATCTTGACCGGCTTCGGTTCTCCTAGCCCAACCTTGTTGCAAAGTGCAAGGGGGATAATGCTTACACTTGCTCCAAGGTCACATAGGGCCTCGTATTGCACTTCTTCAACTCCAATTGGCACACAAAAAGGCCCCTGATCTCGCAGCTTAGAAGGCATCTCCTCCCTCATGGTTTGAATCAACTCGGATGATCTGTCTGTCATTCTCACTTCTCCATACTCCTCCAACTTCCTCTTGTTAGAGAGTATCTCCTTCAAAAACTTTCCATAGCCCGGCATACCTAGAATTGCATCCATGAACGGAATGTTAATATGTAACTTAGACATGAGTTCAAGGAATTTACCGAAATGTTTATCTAAGCGAGCTCTTGCTCGTGATTATGGGAATGGTAGTGGTGGCTTGTATGGAGGAGGTGCCACATATGTTTGCTCATCATCTTTGCTCTTGCCTCCTTCTTCTTTCAATGGTTCTTCCTCCACTACTACTTGCTTACCCTTGTCATTCTCACTTGGTGAGGGATCCTTCATGCTCAGCCCACTCCTTGTGGTAATGGCCAACACTTGGCCTCTTGGATTGTCCTCGGTCCTTCCGGGAAGCTTTCCCGGATCCCTTTGTGCTTCACCCGCCTTTTGGAACACTTGTGCTTCTATCACCTTTTGAGCGTTAGTAATGGATGTCACCGCGCTCTCAAGTCCACTCAACCTTCCAAGCAATTGTTCAAACATCATTTTGGTTCTATCCTTTGGAGGTTGAGCAAAACCGGGTGGAGACTCTTGTGAAGCCTTAGGTGGGGCTGCACTTGTGGAAGCGGGAAGGTTCAAGGCACCATCCGGGTTAGAATAGGAGAACCCGGGATGGTTGTGATTAGGCCGGTAATTGTTGTATTGCCGGCTGTTGTTGTTGAATTTCCTAGGGCCTTGATAATTGTTGAAGTTACCCCTCCCTATGTAGTTATTATCATCCTCTTTGGAAGCCAAGTTGGCCTGCCCTTGCACTTGAGGACTTGCTTGATTCTTTAAGGTTGTGGCACACAACTCTCTCAAAGACTTAAGCTCATTGTTGATTACATCAAGTTTGTAGTTGCTCATGGTGACTTCACTTACTTCATATACTCCCGGTTTCCTCCCATCACTCTTCCTATGGGAGTACTTCTCTATCACTAAGGCTTGCTTCTCTACAAACTCCCAAGCCTCATCCACATTCTTTTCCATGAATGTTCCCCAGAAAGTGATTGGAGCTTGAATTGACTATCCTCATCAAGCCCCTTGAAATAAATCTCCAATAGCTCTATCTTCGGTATCCCATGGTGTGGACAATCTAGGAGGAGGTCCTTGAACCTTTCCTAAGATTTGAATAGGCTCTCCTTATCCTTCATCATGAAGGCATTGATCTTCCCTCTTAGCTCGGTTGTCCTGGAAGGTGGGAAGAACTTTGTTAAAAACTCGGTTGTCATCTCCTCCCAAGTACCCACACGTCCTAGTGGAATGGATTGGTACCAAGCTAAATCTTTATCCTTAAGCGAGAACGAAAAAGCCCTAAGCTTGTGGTTGTTGCTCTCCAATCTAGGTGGCCTTAGACTGTCCATCAAGATCTCATAGTTCATCAAGTGTTGGTGAGGAGACTCTCCTTCCATCCCTCCAAATTGATTTTTCCGGATCATTTGTAGCACTTGAGGGTGGAGCTCGTAGTCATGGGTTGCGGGATCTCCTAAGTTTACACCCGGGCGGTGCACTCTTTGGGCTGGATCCATACGTTGCCCTAGCGTTTGTGGCTCCTCAATGATGATCGGCTCAACCCGAACATTGACCGCCGGCTGCGGTGGCGGTGGTGGTGGAGGTTGTTGACGATTAAGCTCCCTTTACACAAGAGTTTGCCTAATCTCTTCAATATCCCTCCTAGTTGCTTCTTGCCTCTCATTTGCAAGTCTCCTCTCATTCTCCAAGAGTTCATCCCTTAGCCTAATTTGCTCTAAGGCATCATCCAACTCATCTTGAAGATATCTTTCGGCCATCTCCTTCTTCTTCTTAACGCTCTTGGATCTAGTCTTAAGGGTTTTCTCCGGTTCGGGATCGAATGGAGCTAAATCCTTGCCACAATATCTTCGCATGCACCTAAAGAATGAGAGATGTCCTGAAAATTCAAAGACACAAACCAAACAAGATCAAAAGTAACAAGAAAGATCTACACTATAAACAATCACAAACAATGATTCAATCTAGACCTAGTCCCCGGCAACGGCGCCAAAAACTTCTTACGCTAGAAATGTATAGCACAAAAGTCTTACAATTTATAACTCAATATAATTTCCTAACTCCTAGGGAACCCACAGTGTATGGGTCGTTTTGTAGCAAGGATAGTATTCCGAGGTCGAACACGAAAACTAAGGTGAAATCAAATCAAACAAGTGATCATGGATAGTGCAAATCTAGTCTATGAAATAGAATGAAATAAAGAAATGAAAATCATGATATTTTTGGATTTGGTTTTTGTGGTGATCAAGCAAAGATCACAAATCATGCAATATTATAAATCAAACTAACAAATCAAGCTAGCAACACAAATAAGCAACACAAACACAAGATATGTGATCAAAGAGAGAAAAGCGGATTCTAGGGGTTAGGACTTCCGGTTATGGCTTTGGTCTCAAGCTTCTAATCAATCATTGGACAAGCTACGGTATATTGGGAAAGGGTGTTTCTCAAATGGGATCAATCACCGGGTAGGTCTCATGGTCCACTAATCCCGCACCTAAGGTCCTATTACCGAGTAAGTCTCTAGGAGCCTAAGGTTGGGAATTCTACACAAACCGGATTTCTATCTAGGGGTCAAACTTCTCCTTACCGGGTAAGTCTCAGGAAGGCAAGTCCTAAGCATCAATCCTAGTACACTCATTCCAATAGCGGCTTGTGAGGCTCACTACTACCTAGAGTTCATCATCTTTGGTATCTAAGATCAAGAATTACCGGGTAAGTCTCTTCCCTCACTTAGTTTGCTAGCATTAGGTCACCCTAGGCTAGATTATGCTTAACAAACACTAGGATTTCAATAATCTAACATCCTAACATTCAGATTCATCAAAGCAAGCATAACAGAGAAAACCACGGGCTGATCATACAGAACCACGGTCGAGATTCTGCAAGAACGGACAGTGATTTTGGGTCTGGGTCAATATTCGAACAAGCAAATCATCTAAGGGTACACTCAAGTCTATTCTATCATAGTCCAAGCCATAACCATCATTCCATCACCCTAGAATCACAACTACTTAGCCAACAACATGCATTTTAAGATTCAAATTCAAAAAGCAAACATTCATGGCTTCCATAGCAAGTAAATGAAATGATAGTGAAAAGAAACAAGTAGTCTTAGCTGAATATGAAATTTAAACAAGACTTACAACCCTTCAAACACAACTCCAAAACGTTCCTTACAATACCTTCAAATGTTCTCAACAAAAGTCACTCAAAAGCTCAATCTAAATCTCTATCGTTGTGTGTTTTTCTTCCTCCAAAATGAGAGTGTTTCCCTTCTCCTCCAAGAATTCCCAAAATGTGGATGATGATAATGTGTGAGAGAATATGGGAGTATCCCCTAGCAACAACCTGCAGGACAACTTATATTCTCCACCAAGAGCAAGGGTCGGGCAAGGAGATCGTGGGACAGCTGTCACAGTTGTCCAGAGAAAACCACGGCCAAAATTACGGGCGTGGTTCTGCCTTCTGAACCGCGGAATTCCATGTTCAGCTCTCTTTGGATCATTAAGCCATGAGTTGGTACAAGGGATGCACCAACAAGGTCCTATGTGTTCTCCTTTGCTCCTAGCTTGCTCCTTAATGAGTCCGGAAGTGTGCCATCACGAGGAATGATCCTCGAATGTATCGATTAAGCTCCAAAATACCTAAAAACCCGACAAAAGCCCGTGTAGATGTCTATCTCGACAATATGCATGAATTAAGCGTAAACATCACGAATTAATGCCAAACCATGCATGAAAAACGGGAAAAACTATGTAAATGAATGCCTAAACTAACGTCATAAATCGTGTCATCAAGACGGTCTGAGAAGAGACAGTGGATTGGACAGACTAGTGGCGTTGGTGGAGCTTCAGGTTCTAGGCGGAGCCAGAGACGCTAGAGTTACCCCTCATCTGCACCGGTTGTAGAGAAGGGACGACAATGCTTCAACTGTGGCGATCCTAGACATATATGACCAGAGTGTACGAGACCGCCAGTGACTTGCTTCACTTGTGGAAGACCGGGTCATAGAGCTGCCTTTTGTAGGCCGGATGGAGCTACTTTGCATCAGGGTTCTTCCCCTCCTAGTGTGGCAGGAGGTGGGTAGAGGCCACCTCAGCAACATATACAGGGACAATAGAGGATCCTAGATCGTCCTTCTACTCAGGAATCTGCTCCCGGGTCGAGTAGAGGTAGAGGTCGTAGTGGGAGTACCACTGACACTAGATGAGATCAGGGTAGAGTTTTTGAGTTGAGGAGTGATGAGGAGCCGCAAGCACCAGCTTCTATATGTACCATTCTGATTCATTGTTTACCTGTTGGAGTTTTATTTGATACGGGTGTTACGCATTCATTTATTTCTGATGTATGTGTTGAGCGTTTGGGTTTAGCTACGATAGAGGAGATACCCTTTATTATAGGGTTACCTGAAGGTAGTAGGGTTAGAGTTACTCATGAGATACGTCATTACTCCATTTGTTTAGGGACTCGTGTGCTGCTTGTAGACTTCTTTATCATGTCATTGGTGCATGAGGAAGAAATTTTGGGTATGGATTGGATGCGTAGACATCGCGTAGTATTAGATGTAGGTAGAAGGACTGTGACAGTCTCTACTAGGTTAGGTCAGATAGTGGTCTTCCGAGGTTGGGACCTTGGGAAGACAGTATGGTGCGTGCAGCGAGATTGATCGCCCAAGGTTGTGAGGCCTTTTGGTGTTATGCGATGAAGGATGGGGAGAGTCCAGCATTGAAGGATATTCTAGTGGTCTATGAGTTTACAAATGTGTTTGCTGAGCCGTCCAGTTTGCCGCCTCAGAGGAGTGTGGACTTCGGCATCGAGTTGGAGCCTAGTACGAGACCGATCTCGAAGGCACTATATCGTATGGCGCCTGTCGAGATGTTGGAGCTGAAGAAGCAAATCGAGGAGTTGTGATAGCATGTATTATAGTCTATATTTTAGGGACTTGTTTAGACATTTTATCTTCAATAATGTGCATGTTTGATGTATATTATGTGATTATATTGTCGTTTCATCTACCTTTATGGGAATTGAGGTCTACACCAAGTTTCGTTGTAATCGTAGGTAAAATGGAACATTTTGCATCGAAATGGAGCTAAGGAGCAAAGGAATCGTAGGAGCAACATTCAGGAGCTTAAAAGAGAACTCAGGGAGCAAGGAATTAACAAAGAAGATTTACTTTGGACCAGATTTAAGAGATTTCACATTTAGCTGAGATTCACCTCGGTCAACTACAGTACCACCTCGACCGAGGTAATCTTGAGGAGCGCCCCGATCGAGGCGAACACCCTGGTGCTGGCGAGATATATTTTATTGGCTGAGATCTTTTATTTTTGGAAGGAGAGATCTTGTATTTTTGGGCTGGATTTCTGAAAGGAAGATCATATATTTGGGAGATCTATTTTAGAGATATGGATATATTTTATTAGGATATTATCTTTTTAAGATATTATTATCTTTGTAAGATAATTCTCCTATATAAAGGGTTGGATTTTTCACAAATTAAGCAACCCGCTATCGTGGCATATTTGGAGATTGAAGAAGCTGCAGTTAGGAAGGATTTTTGGAAGTTTGAAGGAAGATTGAAGGAAGGAAGTTCATAGCTTGTGATAGCTTTTGAGGGGATTTGTAAGACTTTTTTAGATTCCCTTTGGTTTGTTGTCTTTGTTGAATTTATGATTCTAAGGAACGCTGATTTGTTTGATATTTGATTCAGTTATTGAAGCCTTATTCTTAAGGTTTTTGTGTTCAAATATTCATTCCCTTCTCATATATTTGATTATTGCTTTCATGATGATGAGTGGCTGATTTCCTTGTGCGATTCTATGGTGATTGGCTGAAAGTTGTGGGAAAGACAATGATAGAATAATCTTAATCCCAGTAGGACCCTGAAAGCTCGAGTCTTTATCCTTAACCCTAGAACATCTCGTTCAGTCGATGAACATCTCGGCCGGGGTGGAACTTGATTGACCAAGGTGACCTTTTCTGATCCGAAACTGAGAGTTAAGTGTTAGAGTTTGCCAAATCCTATTCTTATTACACCTTTCCTGGTTCAATGCAAGCCTAGGATGAGGCTTACCCGGTGATTCCTTTGTTTGTTGATAACACGATTTATGACACTAATTTAGGCACTCTTTTAGATAGTTTTCCTTTCCATTCATGCATGGTTTGGCATTAGTTCATGACGTCTACACGGACTTTTGTCGGTTTTGTAGGAATTTTGGGGAGCTTTTGGACTTAATCGAAACATTCGAGGATCATTCCTCGTGATGGCACACTTCTGGACTCGTTAAGGAGCAAGCTAGGAGCAAAGGAGAACACATAGGACCAAGTTGGTGCATGCCTTGCACCAACTCATGGCTAAATAATCCAAGGAGAGTTTCTGGAGCAAAACCACGGCCAAAGACCAGAACCACGGCTGTGGAATCTACCCGTGGTTTCTGTCTGGACCACGTTGACACGTGTCCCACGATCTCTTTGGATGACTCTTGCTCTTGGTGGTTATTTAAATGATCTTGCAGGTTGTAATCCGATAGAGTCTCTTCCTTCTTTTTGACCTAGCTTCTTCCCCAAAACACTTCTTCATTGTTGCCTCTCTTCCAAGCACCCATTGTGGGTGTTCTTGGAAGAGATTAGTGTAGGTTTTCGTTTTAAAGTGAGATTAGAGTGGTTTTGAGTGAGGTTTCCATTGTTGACAACTTGGAACAGCTCTTGGAGCCTTTGTAAGATTTGGTAACTTCTATTCTAGCTTTTAATGTCTTTTCTTTGGATTATTCTTCATTATCTAGCCATGAATTGCAAGCATGCTTTATTTGTGAAGTTTGATCTCGAAATATATGTTATTGGCTGAATAGTTGTAATTCTAGGGTGAAGGAATGATGTTTATGCTTTGGACTATGTTTGTATGGACTTCCATGTTAGCTTAGGATCGATTCGTGTTCGAAACCCCAACTCAGTGGAGAATCACGGCCTATTCTTCATGGTTCCACGGCCGTGGTTTCCATAATCCACCCGTGATTCTCTCTGTTGTGCTTGTATTGATGAATCTGGATGTTAGGATGTAGATGTGTTGAAATCCTAGTGTTTGTTGAGCTTAATCTAGCTTAGGGTGACCTAATGTTAGCAACCTTTTTGAGGAATGAGACTTACCCGGTAATTTCCTCTCTTAGATACATAAGATGATGAACTCTAGGTAGTAGTAAGCCAAAAAAGCCGCTATTGGATTGAGTGTGCTAGGATCGTTGCCTAAGACTTGCCTTTTCCGAGACTTACCCGGTAAGGAGGGGTTCGACCCTTAGGTAATGGCCGGTTTGTGTAGAATTTCCGTCTTTAGGTTCCTTGAGACTTACCCGGTAATAGGACCTTAGGTTCGAGACTAGTGGAGCATGAGACTTACCCGGTAATTGCTCCCATTAGAGAAACACCCAACTCCGAACAACCGCAACTTTCATTTGACCTTTAGAAGCATGAATCCATTGTCATAATCGAAATTCCGAATCTCTAGAATCTGCTCTCTTACCTCTTATCTCCTAGCTTTGTATTTGTGTGTTTGTGTTGCTTGTTTGTGTTGATATATTTTTGATCCTTGTTTGATCACCCAAAACCATCCAAAAATATTGTGTTTTGCACTTTCTTTACTCCTCATCTCATCTTAGTTTAGATTTACACTATCTTTGATCATTGAATAACTTGATTTCACCTCAGTCCTTGTGTTCGACCTCGGAATACTATCCTTACCACAAAACGACCCATACACTGTGGGTTTTGCTAGATAGTTTAGGAATTTAGATCGAGTTTATAAATGTAAAGCTTTTGTGCTACCATCCTAGCGTAACATTTGTTTACCCAAGATCATAAGTGTAGGTAATAAAGGTTTATCCTTTATTGGGGTTTGAGTGTGCCTTCATCCCTTCTTTATGAGTTAGCCTGAGACTTACCCAGTAAATGTTGATTATGTTCCCTTAGTTGGTGTGTTGGTTTGAGATTATAATTCCTTTCCTTAGTACCTTGAGACTTACCCGGTAATAGGAGCTTTTGGTTTGGGATTATTGAGTAGTGAGACTTACCCGGTGATCTATTCCACTTTAGAAACACCTTCCCTTTCCTAAATCTCAGCTGTGTCCACTTATCTTGAGATCTTGAGTTGAAACCACAACTAGATGTTTTAATCCCTAGAATTTGCATATTCCTTTTAATTGACCGTATTATCATCTCTTTGATTGCTTTAATCGCTTTTGTGGTTATTAGTTGCATTGACGACCTATATTTGCTTTGCTTAACCTAAATCCCTGAGATCGACACCCCGGAATTCTTACTTTTACTATAATTGATCCGTACACTGCGGGTTCGCATCCTTGTTTTAAGCATATTTCTTGGGATATAAATTTAAAGCTTGCACACACCATTTGGAGCGAACAAGTTTTTGGCACCGTTGCTGGGGATCGAACCCGGGTCACCTGCGTGACAGGCGGGAATACTTACCACTATACTACACCGACTTTCGCAGGTTCTTTCTTTTAGGTTTATGCGAAGAACCCGTGTTGGGAAGGAAATCGTTCCTTACGATCCCGAACCAGAAAAGACATACAAAAGACGATGGAACAACTGCGCCTCAATAGGGAAGAACTGCAGCGCGAGAGGGAGCAAACTCGCACCAGTTCTGCAGAGATTGAAGCAGATATGGCTGAGCTACAAGCCCATATTCGGCATCGACCAGAACCTCGACCGAGGCAAAACCCCGCTCCAGTTGCCCCGGCCGAGATACTTCCACCTCGGATGCCTGTCCGAGATGTTCTTTTTGCAGGTATGCTACAGACCCTAGGGCAGAGGATGGACCCAAACCAGCAAGTGAGGCGTCCAGGAGTCAACCTAGGTGATCCAGCGGAGCATGATTATGAACTTCGACCACAAGTTCTATCCATGATCCGCCAATGCCAGTTTGGAGGTTTAGAGAGGGAGTCTCCGCATCAACATTTACAAAACTACGAGATTTTGATGGAGACCTTGAGACCTTCAAGACTGGAAAATAATAATTACAAGCTAAGGCCTTTTTACTTTTTTTTGAAGGACAGGGCACTTACTTGGTATTAGTCTCTTCCTCCCGGAAAGATCAATACTTGGAAGGAGATGACGACGGAGTTCTTAACAAAATTTTGTCCCCCCTCCAAAACCGCTGAAATGAGAGGGAAGATCAATTCATTCATCATGAAGGACAAGGAGAGTTTGTCCAAGTCATGGGAGAGGTTTAAAGATGTTCACTTGGATTACCCACATCATGGGATTCCAAAGATAGAGTTGTTGGAGATATACTTCAAGGGATTGGAAGGAGCTACCCAATTCAACCTTCAACTACTATCCGCCGCCACATTCATGGACATGCCGATTGATGAAGCTTGGGAGTTCATTGAGAAACAAGCTTTGTATATGAAAAAATACTCCCACCAAGGAGCTGAAAATGGAGTTAAGAGAGTTAATTTCCAAGAAGCTCCATCAAATGATAATCAACTCATCTCCCTCAAGAATGATGTGAAGCAATTGAATAACCTTTTGGTTGCTCACACCAAGAAAGAGGAGGGATGATATCAAGGATCAAGGAACAACAATCATGGTTCCCGGAACAACAACTACAACAGCAATAGAGGCTCCAATAGCAACAATTGGAGATCCAACAATCAAAATCCGGGTAACCCTTGTTCTAATTTCAATTCTAATAATTCCTCTAACCCTTTCTCTTCTTCTTCTACTCCATTGAAGAGCCAGGAGCCTGGATCAAGTTCGTCCCAGCCAGAGAAGAAATATGCAGTGCTGGAGGCCATCTTGATCAAGCACAACGCTATGGAGACGTCCATGACTTCATTTTCGAAGGCACAAAAAGCCTTAGAGCAACAATTCTTTAATAAGGCAAATGAAGTGCCAAGAGATCCAAGGAAGCTCCCAACAAGGACAGAGAGCAACCCAAAAGGACAGATCATGGCAATAACGACGAGAAGTGGACTAAAAACTGCAGATTCAGTGCCTCGGTCGATGACAGTGCAGACGAAGAACACCTCGGTTCAGGTACAGACGAAGAACACTTCGGTCGAGGTACCATCGGAGGTGGAGTCCCAGAAGGCGACGGACAAAACTAAAGTTTACGTCCCACCTCCTGCATATAAACCACCACTTCGATTCCCCCAGTCAAGGGCTAGAGCACATCTAGACAAGCACTTTGGTAAGTTTCTTGACTTGATGAATAAATTACATATTAACATCCCTTTCCTTGATGCTATTCTAGGGATGCCCGCATATGGGAAGCTCTTAAAGGAGATTCTATCAAGGAAGAGGAAGCTGGAAGATTTAGGTGAAGTAAGGAAGACATCTAAATCCTCGGAGCTCATTCAAATCATGAAGGAGAAGATGCCACCAAAGTTGAGACATCCAGGCTTATTTTGCATTCCCATTCAAGTTGGGGATGTTACTTGTGAGGCGTTGTGTGATCTAGGAGCCAGCGTGAGCATCATCCCGCTGGAGCTATGTGTGAAGATCGGACTTGGAGAACCCAAGCCGGTGAAGATAAGGTTATACATGGCGTACCGCTCCATTACCCATCCCGTGGGCATTTTGGAAGATGTTCCAGTTAAGTTAGGTAACTTCTATTTACCTATATACTTTGTTGTTCTTGATATTCCCGCAGATTATCCCGTTCCTATCATTCTCGGGAGGCCATTTCTAGCAACTTCGGGTTGCAAGGTAGATTGTAAGAACGCCAAGTTGAAATTCAACATTGGCGGAGATCAAGTGGAGTTTGCATTGCTTGCTGCAATGAAAGGAGAGCCGCAGGAGGATGATATCTTCAACATCTATGATGAAGAAGAATCAAGAGAATTGGTGAGCTCTATCCTTATTAATGACCCTCTTGAAAGAGTTATTAGTTTTAGCTTAATGGAGGAAGGTATAGATGCTTCTTGTGATGTAGATATACGGAGCTTAAAGGCACTTGAAGAAGATCCAGGAGCTAAGATTGAAAGACTAATCTAGGAGAAGAGAATCTCCAGTTTCGGTCCCAGTTGTAGTACCTCGACCGATGCACTTTCTGGACCAAGCGAGGTGTTCTTATCTGAAGAACATCTCGGTCACCCACTCTGGACCTCGATAGAGGTCGAAAGCGAGTTGATGTCAACTGAGACTTCTGAAAGTTCAGTTCATCGTTCTAAGTCTACTCCACTGGAAGGAGGAAGCAAGGATCCCCCTCAGAAAGTGATAGCATGAATTATAGTCTATATTTTGGGGTTTGTTTGGACGTTTTATCTTTCATAATCTGCATGATTGCATGTATAATATGTGATTATATTACCATTTCATCTACCTTTGCGGGAATCGAGGTCTACACCTAGTTTTGTTGTAATTGTAGGTAAAATGGCACGTTTTGCATCAAAAAGGAACAGAAGGAGCTATGGAGTCATTGGAGCTACGTTGAGGAGCATAAGGAACCATCCGGGAAGCATAGCCATGGATTAAGATTCACTTTGGACCAGTTTTGAGAGATTTCACATTCAGTTATGACTCACCTCGGTTGACCAGAGATTCATCTCGACCGAGGTGATCCAGAGACGCCGACTCGACCGAGGCGAACACCTAGGACGCGGCGAGAATATTTTATTCTTGGCTGAGATCTTTTATCTTTGGAAGGTGATCTTATATTTTTGGGCTTGGCTCCTGGAAGGAAGAAGATCTTATATTTTACCTATTTTTATGGGAGAAGATCTTTCTAGGATATTTTATCTTTGGAGGGTTATTTTCCTATAAAAAGGGTTGGATTTCCACAAATCTATCATCATGCTATACCATCGATCAGGGTTTATAGCACGCAGCAGCCATACTCCAGTGGGGAGTTTTGAAGAACCTTTTTAAAGGTTGAAGGAAGATTGAAGATCATAGCTTTTATAGCTTTTTGGAGGGTTTTGTAAGATTGTCTTTAATTCCCTTCCTTGTTGTCTTGTCTTGTTGGATTGCTATCCAAGGAACGCTTTTGTTGTGATATTTGATTCAGTTATTGAAGTCTTTTCATTAAATTCTTCTTGTTCAAATATTCACCTTCTTCCCATATATTTAATACTTTCATAATGATGATGAGTGGCTAATTTCCTTGTGTGATTCTAGGGTGATTGGCTGAAGGTTGTGGGAAAGACAATGATAGAATAGTCTTAGATTCCAGTAGGACCCTGAAATTTCGAGTCTTTAACCTTAACCCTAAGCATCTCGCTCAGTCGATGAACATCTCGGCCGGGGTGGAATTTGGCTAACCGAGGTGACTTATCTGATCCTAAACTGAGAGTTAAGTGTTAGAGTTTGCCAAATCCTATTCTTATTACACCTTTCCTGGTTCAAAGCAAGCTTAGGATGAGACTTTCCCGGTAATTCCTTAGTTTGTGTACCAACGATCATAAGTGTAGGTAATAAAGGTTTATCCTTTGATGGGGTTTGAGTGTGCTTTCATCCCATCTTTGTGAGTCAGCTTGAGACTTACCCGGTAAAGGTTGATTCTATCCCCTTAGATGGTGTGTTAGTTTGTGGTTATAGTTCTTTATCTTAATTCCTTGAGACTTACCCGGTAATAGGAGTTACGGTTTTGGATTAGTGAGTAGTGAGACTTACCCGGTGATCTACTCCACTTTAGTAACACCTTCTCCTTGCAAAAATCTCAGCTTTGTCCGCTTATCTTTAGATCTTGAGTTGGAACCACAACTAGAAGCTTTAAACCCTAGAATTGCATGTTTGCTTTATTGACTTCTTATTCATCTTTGATTGTGTTAATTGCTCTTTGTGGTTAGTATTTACGAAGTTTACCGTTATCGACTTTGTTTCACCGAGTCCCTGTGATCGACCCCTGGAATTCCTTGCTTTTACTACGATTGACCCGTACACTGCGGGTTCGCATCCTTGTTTTAAGCTTAAATCTAGGGTTATAAATTTAAAGCTTGCACACACCGTTTGGAGCGAACAGAAAGCACCCCCAGTTGTGGATCTTAAACCGCTTCCAAGTCACTTGAGGTATGTTTTCCTTGGACCAGATTCTGCTTATCCCGTTATTGTTAGTGCTTCCGTTTCCGAAACTGAATTATCTAAACTGATGCATGTCCTGAGAAAACATCAAAATGCTTTGGGTTATACTATTGATGATCTAATTGGTATTAAACCTTCTTTATGCATGCATAGAATATTAATGGAGGATGATCATAAGACTTCACGAGAACCTCAAAGATGGTTAAATCCGATCATGAAAGAGGTAGTGAAGAAAGAAATTCTTAAGTTGTTGGATGTAGGTATCATATTTCCTATCTCGGATAGCAAGTGGGTGAGTGTCACGCTAAGTTTGTGTAGCACAAAAAGCTTTACATTTATAAACTCGATCTAATCTCCTAAACTACCTAGCGAAACCCGCAGTGTACGGATCGTTATGTAGGAAGGAAAGTATTCCGAGGTCGAACACAAGGACTGAGGCGAAATCAATTCATTCAATGATCAAAGATAGTGTGAATCTAAACTAAGAAAAGAGAAAGAAATAAATAAATGAAAATCTTGATATTTTTGGTTGGTTTTTGTGGTGATCAAGCAAAGATCACAAATCAAGCAAGATAATAAATCAAACTAACAACTCAAGCTAGCAAAATAAACAAGCAACACAAGCACAAAATATGTGATAAAAGAGAGAAGAGTGGATTCTAGAGGTCAAGATTTCCGGTTATGGCATTGGACTCAAGGTTCTAAAGATTCTAAGGACAAGGCTGCGGTGTTGGGAAAGGGTGTTTCTCTAATAGAAGCAATTACGGGGTAAGTCTCATGCTTCACTAATCCCGCACCAAACTCCTATTACCGGGTAAGTCTCAAGGAGGTAAAGTTGGGAATTCTACACAAACCGGACACTACTTAAGGGGCAAACCTCTCCTTACCGGTTAAGTCTCGGAAAAGGTAAGTCTCAAGCAACAATCCTAGCACACTCAGTCCAATAGCGGCTTATGAGGCTCACTACTACCTAGAGTTCATCATCTTTGGTATCTAAGATCGGAAATCACCGGGTAGGTATCTTTCCTTACTTAGTTTGCTAGCATTAGGTCACCTAAGCTAAATTATGCTCAACAAACACTAGGATTTCAACAATCTAATATCCTAACATACAGATTCATCCATTAAAGAGCAACAGAAGGAAAAATTGGGTGGATCATAGCAAAAATCGGCCGATTTGCCTGAAGAACAGGCCGATTTTTCTTCATGGGTTAGGTTTTATGCATACAAATCATCCTAAACTAACATATAAGTCCATTCTATCACCACCCAAGCTATAACTATCAATCCATCACTCCAGAATCACAATAAACTAGCCAACAACATGCATTTCAAGATCTAAAATCATCATACAAGCATACATGAAATCCATAGCAAGAAGATGAAGTAAGGAAATAAAAGCAATGAAACTTAGCTAGATTTGAGCTCAAAACAAGTCTTTCAACACACCAAATGTAGCTCCAAGTCGGATCTTACAACCTTCAACAAGCTTCTTCACAAAAATCACTCAAATCTCACTACAAAATTGAAATCTACACTAATCTCCCTCAAGAACACCCACAAGGGTGTCTTGAAGAGAGCTCCCAATTGGAAGAGTCTTTGGGAAGATGCTAGAGGATGTGGGAGAGGGAGATTCTCAGCAACAGCTTGCAGGACCACTTATATTCTCCACCAAGAGCAAGGCCAGACAAAGAGATCGTGGGACACGTGGCTTAAGTTGTCAAAGGCCAAAAATCGACCCAGTCAAATAAATCGGCCGATTTTCCTGAGTGTTGGTCCGATTTTCTTTAACAGAGACTTGTTATGATCATCTAGCCATGAGTTGCTCCATTGCTTGCACCAATAAGGGTCCTTGTGTCCTTCATTGCTCCAATTATGTTCCTTCAAACCCTTGGATGTGTACCACCATGAGGCTTGACCCTCGAATGTATCGATTAATGTCCAAAAGATTCCCGAAATACCTACAAAACCGACAAAAGCTCGTGTAGACGTCTTTTTAAGAAATATGCATGAAATGAGTGTAAATGTCGTGAACTAATGCCAAACCGTGCATGAATAATGGGAAAAACTATCTAAATGTATGCCTATACTAACGTCATAAATCACGTTATCAGTGAGCCCAGTGCATGTAGTTCCGAAGAAAGAAGGGATGACCGTTGTGACGATTAAGAACAATGAGTTGATCCCAACTAGGACCGTTACGGGCTGGAGGGTGTGCATCAATTATAGGAAGCTGAACGTGGCCACTCGGAAGGACCATTTTCCACTCCCCTTCATCGATCAAATGCTCGAACGGTTAGCCCAGCATTCACATTTTTGCTATTTAGATGGTTATAGTGGCTTCTTTCAGATTCCTATCCATCCGGATGATCAAGAGAAGACCACTTTCACTTGTCCATGGGGGACATTCGCTTATAGGAGGATGCCATTTGGATTATGTAATGCACCCGCTACCTTCTAGCGATGCATGATGGCTATCTTTTCCGAGTACATAGAGGAGATCATGAAGGTATTTATGGATGATTTTTTAGTATGTGGTTCTTCTTTTGATGATCGCCTATCTAACCTTTCTTTAGTTCTAAAAAGATGTGAAGACACTAATCTCGTTTTGAATTGGGAGAAGTGTCATTTTATGGTTAATGAAGGCATTGTGCTAGGACACCTCGTTTCCAACCGAGGTATTGAGGTCGATCGAGCTAAGATCGAGACTATTGAGAAACTTCCTCCCCCTTGTTCTGTTAAGGGTGTGCGGAGTTTTCTCGGGCATGCAGGTTTCTATAGGAGGTTCATTAAGGATTTCTTGAAGATTTCTAAACCACTAACTAAACTCTTGAATAAAGATGTTGTTTTTGAGTTTTTGCAGGAATTCCTTGAGGCATTTTACAGGATAAAGGAAGCATTGATTTCGCTCCCATTATTCAACCTCCGGATTGGACCTTGCCCTTTGAGATCATGTGTGATGCTAGTGACATGGCCGCAGGAGCGGTGCTTGGACAAAAGAAGGATGGCCGGACCAACGCCATTTACCATGCTAGCAAGACGCTAGATGAAGCACAACTAAACTACGCCACCACCGAAAAAGAGCTTTTGGCGGTTGTATATGCATTTGAGAAATTTCGCTCTTACTCAGTGGGGGCAAAAGTAATTGTTTACACTGACCATGCAGCTATTCGTTACTTGCTTGCTAAGAAGGATGCAAAGCCGAGTCTTATTCGATGGATTCTCTTGCTTCAAGAGTTTGAACTAGAGATTCGCGATAAGAAGGGATCCGAAAATTCTGTTGCGGGTCACCTCAGCCGGCTACCTCCCTCTTCACACGAGAAGGACGACCCACCCATCGATGACTCATTCCCCGATGAACACTTGCATTTGCTGGAACGTTTGATAGACTTCTTTATTTCACCCCATGATGAAGGTGAAGTATGGGGTGAGGACACCTTCCAGCATGTTTAGGGATGTCGTACGGTCCAGCTAGCGACCTTAAATCAAGCGCTTCTTGGGAGGCAACTCAAGGTATTGCTTTCTTTTTCCCTTTTTCTCGTCTAGCTTTAGATAGTTTGCTTTTGCTTTGCTTTGCTTTGTTTTTGGCGTTCTAGACAGAAACCATGTACTTTCTAAGGAAGGATTACAACTCAGGAGCAACACTGGAAGGACAAAAGTTCGAGAAATTGAGAAGACGGAGTTTGACTGAGACACATCTCGATTGCTGTCATAGCACCTCGATCGAGATGATTCTTGAGCAATCAAGGCAACTAGGGCTGACAACGATCCACTTCGGTCCAGACACCTCGGTCCAGTCGGGACCATCTCGACCGAGGTGACAGCAGAATCGGTGAGGGGTATAAAAGGGGAACAGTTTCTCTCTCTTTCCCACCCATCCCTCTCTCGACCACGGCGCTTAAATCACCTCGTTTCCCCATTTCTCGATCGTTTTCTACGATTCTTGCTCCAATCTCGCAAGGAAAGCTACAGGAACAGATTGTAAGCGAGAAACTGCAACAAAAACATCTCGAATCGATCGAATCTGGGGTAAAAAGTCGAAAACCTTAGCTCTTTCTCTTTTCACAAATTTTAGAGATTAGTGGCTTTGGTTGCCATAGATTCTTGTTGGAAAAAGCTTAAGTACCCATAGGAACAATCGGTATTGATATTGGGGGAAAAGAACTGAAATTCAGAGAGTTGGAATCGAGCAATTTATCGCCTTGGTCCAGTCCACTTGCGCCTCGGCCGAGGTGTTCTTAAGACCTGTCAGAGCAACCGAGGTGATCTGTCAACAACAGTATGAGTTCTCGTTCTGATCGCCAGCTAGTTCTGAGGGATAGATCCTCACCTTCTTCTTCTTCCCGACCTTCTATCCCAGTGATTCACGAGCGTCACCAGGCTGATTTCGACCGCATATGCGCGCACCCTGTGATTGCGCCGCATTTTTTAGATATTTCTGCTTTTGATTGCCTCCATGTAGCTGATGATCTTAGGAGGATGGTTTCCATGGTGGGACTGGAGTAGTTCATGGAGATTAGAGCTCCAACCTACCTCGAGCCCACGTTAGAGTTTGTGAGTTATGTTACTCACTTGCCTGAGGAGAGAGCCATCAAGTACCGGTTGTTGAACCGGAATTACTTAGTTCCCATGGACCAGTGGAGAGACATCTTTGGCTTCCCGACCCCCACAGTTACCGACTTCCCTTCTCGAGCCATGGCTCGACAGTTTTGGGGACAGATTGCTCACGTGGTAGAGCATGCTGATAGGTGGAGACCTGGAGACTCCAGGGAGCGCATCATCTTCCACCTTGCTTTCTGACTAGCCCACCGGATCTTCAGTAAGACCCTTCTGGCGCGTACTAAGATGCCCCAAAAGATTAGACAGGTGGAGCTTCTGAGTCTATTCTGTATGGTGACTGGGGGAGTGCCTGATTTTGGGGCGATGCTAGCTGAGGATCTGCACAGGATCAAGGCTAAGGGGAAGGGAGATATCTGATGTGGCGGCCTAGTGACTCACATAGCGACGGTTATGGATCTGGATCTGGGTGCTTGTACACTGGTGGCGGCTGCCAAGCCGCTAGGATTGCATGAGATAATCACGAGGAGGATTCTGGTTCCTCGTGGACTCACAACACCATACATGGCGATGTCTTGGGAGCAGACTGCTCCTCAGGGTATCAGGTGGTCAGCTCAGTTCTCAGTCTACAATCCACAGTATTGGTCCACCGCATGGATAACTTACATTGAGGATGCTAGAGACGCGGCAGCAGCTCAGGTGCAGGAGGAGGATGAGGATGATGATGGTGGTGCTGCCATGGAGACAAGGACAGACACAACGGGCCCCAGTGTGCCAGTTGTCGACTTAGATGACGAGGCTACAGATGAGGAGGCAGCTGCAGCACCATCACGTCCTGCTAGGTGCAGAGTCGGTAGACAAAGCGATCCCGTAGCTCACCGATGAATTGACGAGCTGACGGACCAGATGATTGACTCTTACGCCGCCTTATCAGTGGATATGTTGGAGATGAGGGAGAGTCAGTACTACCAGCCCCGTATGATGGAGATACAGTTCCAGCATACCATGGGCTACCCTTTTGATCCATCCCAGCATCCTTTTGTCCCGTATCCACCACCACCACCAGCAGATCAGGATTAGAGCTTGCAGGGATTTCTTTTCTTTATTTATTATGCAGTTCAGCCTATGTCCAGTGAGTACTCTGTTTTCTAGACTTATTTTGACCCATTAGGACAATGTGTCCCAAGTATGGGGTATTGATGTATCTTATTTGACATTATGTATGCTTGTATGACTATGACTTTCTATTTATGATTTTCTTATGCTCTATGTGCTTATCTGAGACTACATGCATGCATACAGGTTATTTGATTGAGAAAAACGTCGAAAACTGGTTAAGAAAAAAAAATTTATGACCTCGACCGGGGTGATTCTTGCCAGACGAGGTCAAGTACCTCGGTTGACCTAGAACATCTTGACCGAGGCGGTTTAACTGAAAGAGTTTTCGAAACAATTTTTGTGCTTCCTTTCGGGATATGACCTTAGTGATGATTTTGTTTGCAGATTGGTTTTGAAATCTTCATATGTTTGAAAGGTTTTATGATATGTTTAAGTTGCAAAATGCTTTGTTTGAAATTTTGACATGTTTAATACTTTATTTTTATCAAAATTATGTTGAATTTGAAGGTTGACACCACATGATGAGTTCTATCACTTTCTTCCTGGGATGATTAAGGCAATTCATTCTCTTCTCTTCTTCTTCTTGATCATGCTTAGCCCCTCATATATATATTTGCCTCCATTTACCTATCCGGGAATTCGGAAGCAAGCAAGTGAAAAGAAAGCGAAAAAAAAGTTGAGATGTTGGCTGGAAATTTAGAAAGAAACAAATAGGTTTGGGAAAGTCAATCATGATGATGAGTAACTCGACACCATTCACATAGCCGGATGTTTGTGTCTTGCCAAAGTCGGATTGAGCGATATTCCTAACAGGTCATGGTATGTGCATCAAGGGTTTGAGGCATCTCGAGAAATTGATGATTGCTGATCTCCTAGGCTTCGGTTATTGTGCACCTTTGTCCATGCATCCCAAAAAGTAAAGTAAAAAGTAAATAAGCAAAGCTTATTGGTGGAAGATATTGAAGCTCAAAGGAAGTGAAGTAAGATCCTTTTCCCGGATTCTAGCACCACATTCCCTATATACATCCCACCCTCACATGTTTTTTGACCTTCTCTTGAAAAGCCCTTGAGACCTCGAGCTTGTTGATTGACTTAGTGGTTTAAACTGGATTATACATGATTAATTTAGATAATTATGATTTATTATTCATTCTATGATTTTATGCAAAGATGAACAACTTTCCTATATTTATAAAATGTTTTGATCATGTTTTGATTTTAAACACCATGAAGCATTCTCTTAGAGTGATCTATAAGTGGAGCACACCACCAAAAATGTTTTGAAATACTTTTCATTGATCTTAATGACTTATAATCCATCCTATCTTGTACTTAAGATTTAGAACGTGCTTGGAGAGGTTTAAAGATGTTCTCTTGATTGCCCACATCATGGGATTCCAAAGATAGAGTTGTTGGAGATATACTTCAAGGGATTGGATGGAGCTACCCAATTCAACCTTCAACTACTATCCGCCGGCACATTCATGGACATGCCGATTGATGGAGCTTGGGAGTTTATTGAGAAACAAGCTTTGCACATGGAGAAATACTCCCACCAAGGAGCTGAAAATGGAGTTAAGAGAGTTAATTTCCAGGAAGCTCCATCAAATGATAATCAACTCATCTCCCTCAAGAATGATGTAAAGCAATTGAAGGACCTTTTGGTTGCTCACACCAAGAAAGAGGAGGGAGGATATCAAGGTTCAAGGAACAACAATCATGGTTCCCGGAACAACAACTACAACAATAATAGAGGCTCCAACAGCAACAATTGGAGATCCAACAATCAAAATCCGGGTAACCCTTATTCTAATTCCAATTCTAATAATTCCTTTAACACTTTCTCTTCTTCTTCTACTCCATTGAAGAGCCAGGAGCATGGATCAAGTTCGTCCCAGCCAGAGAAGAAAGATGCAGTACTGGAGGCCATCTTGATCAAGCTCAACACTATGGAGACGTCCATGACTTCATTTTCGAAGGCACAAAAAGGCTTAGAGAAACCCGCTATCGTGGCATATTTGGAGATTCAAGAAGCTGCAGTTAGGAAGAATTTTTGGAAGTTTGAAGGAAGATTGAAGGAAGGAAGTTAATAGCTTGTGATAGCTTTTGAGGGGATTTGTAAGACTTTCTTAGATTCCCTTTGGTTTGTTGTCTTTGTTGAATTTCTGATTCTAAGGAACGCTGATTTGTTTGATATTTGATTCAGTTATTAAAGCCTTGTTCTTAAGGTTTTTGTGTTCAAATATTCATTCCCTTCTCATATATTTGATTATTGCTTTCATGATGATGAGTGGCTGATTTCCTTGTGCGATTCTAGGGTGATTGGCTGAAAGTTGTGGGAAAGACAATGATAGAATAATCTTAATCCCAGTAGGACCCTGAAAGCTCGACTCTTTATCCTTAACCCTAGAATATCTCGTTCAATCGATGAACATCTCGGCCGAGGTGGAACTTGACTGACCGAGGTGACCTTTTCTGATCCGAAATGGAGAGTTAAGTGTTAGAGTTTGCCAAATCCTATTCTTATTACACATTTCCTGGTTCAATGCAAGCCTAGGATGAGACTTACCCGGTGATTCCTTTGTTTGTTTACCAAAGATCGTAAGTGTAGGTAATAAAGGTTTATCCTTTATTGGGGTTTGAGTGTGCCTTCATCCCTTCTTTGTGAGTTAGCCTGAGACTTACCGGTAAAGGTTAATTCTGTTCCCTTAGTTGGTGTGTTAGTTTGAGATTATAATTTGTTTCCTTAGTACCTTGAGACTTACCCGGTAATAGGAGCTTTTAGTTTGGGATTAGTGAGTAGTGAGACTTACCCGGTAATCTATTCCCACTTTAGAAACACCTTCCCTTTGCAAAATCTCAGCTTTGTCCGCTTTATCTTGAGATCTTGAGTCGAAACCACAACTAGATGCTTTAATCCCTAGAATTTGCATTTTCCCCTTATTTCACCTTATTATCATTTTTTATTGCTTTAATCGCTTTTGTGGTTATTAGTTGCATTGACAACCTATACTTGCTTAGTTTCACCTAAGTCCCAGAAATCGACACCCCAGAATTCTTTCTTTTACTATAATTGATCCGTACACTGCGGGTTCGCATCCTTGTTTTAAGCATATTTCTTGGGATATAAATTTAAAGATTGCACACACCGTTTGAAGTGAACAAGTTTTTGGCGCCGTTTCCGAGGACCCGGGTTCGATCCCCGGCAACGGTGCTAAAAACATGTTCGCTCCTAACGGTGTGTGCAAGCTTTAAATTTATATCCCAAGAAATATGCTTAAAACAAGGATGTGAATCCGTAGTGTACGGATCAATTATAGTAAAAGAAAGAATTTCGGGGTGTCGATCTCAGGGACTTAGGTGAAACAAAGCAAATATAGGTCGTCAATGCAACTAATAGCCACAAAAGCGATTAAAGTAATCAAAGAGATGATAATAAGGTCAATTAAAGGGAATATGCAAATTCTAGGGATTAAAGCATCTAGTTGTGGTTCCAACTCAAGATCTCAAGATAAGCGGACAAAGCTGAGTTTTTGCAAAGGGAAGGTGTTTCTAAAGTGGAATAGATTACCGGGTAAGTCTCCCTACTCACTAATCCCAAACCAAAACCTCCTATTACCGGGTAAGTCTCAAGGTACTAAGGAAACGAATTATAATCTCAAACCAACACACCAACTAAGGGAACAGAATCAACCTTTACCGGGTAAGTCTCAGGCTAACTCACAAAGAAGGGATGAAGGCACACTCAAACCCCAATAAAGGATAAACCTTTATTACCTACACTTATGATCTTGGGTAAACAAACAAAGGAATCACCGGGTAAGTCTCATCCTAGGCTTGCATTAAACCAGGAAAGGTGTAATAAGAATTGGATTTTGCAAACTCTAACACTTAACTCTCCGTTTCGGATCAGAAAAGGTCGCCTCGGTCAGTCAAGTTCCACCCCGGCCGAGATGTTCATCGACTGAACGAGATGTTCTAGGGTTAAGGATAAAGACTCGAGCTTTCAGGGTCCTACTGGGATTAAGATTATTCTATCATTGTCTTTCCCATAACTTTCAGCCAATCACCCTAGAATCGCACAAGGAAATTATTCACTCATCATCATGAAAGCAATAATCAAATATATGAGAAGGGAATGAATATTTGAACACAAAAACCTTAAGAACAAGGCTTCAATAACTAAATCAAATATCAAATAAATCAGCGTTCCTTTGAATCACAAATTCAACAAAGACAAAAGTCTTACAAATCCCCTCAAAAGCTATCACAAGCTATGAACTTCCTTCCTTCAATCTTCCTTCAAACTTCCAAAAATCCTTCCTAGCTGCAGCTTCTTCAATCTCCAAATATGCCACGATAGCGGGTTGCCGAATTTGTGAAAAATCCAACCCTTTATATAGGAGAATTATCTTCCAAAGATAATAATTCCGAGGTAAGTATTCCCGCCTGTCACGCGGGTGACCCGGGTTCGATCCCCGGCAACGGCGCCAAAAACATGTTCGCTCCAAACGGTGTGTGCAAGTTTTAAATTTATATTCCAAGAAATATGCTTAAAACAAGGATGAGAACCCGCAGTGTACGGATCAATTATAGTAAAAGCAAGAATTCCGGGGTGTCGATCTCATGGACTTAGGTGAAACAAAGCAAATATAGGTCGTCAATGCAACTAATAACCACAAAAGCGATTAAAGTAATCAAAGAGATGATAATAAGGTTAATTAAAGGGAATATGCAAATTCTAGGGATTAAAGATCTAGTTGTGGTTCCAACTCAAGATCTCAAGATAAGCGGACAAATAAGTTTTGCTTATTTACTTTTTACTTCCTTTGAGCTTCAACATCTCACACCAATAAGTTTTGCTTATTTACTTTTTACTTTACTTTTTGGGATGCATGGACAGAGGTGCACAATAACCGAAGCCTAAGAGATCAGCAATCATCAATTTCTCGAGATGCCTCAAACCCTTGATGCACATACCATGACCCGTTAGGAATATCGTTCAATCCGACTTTGGCAAGACACAAACACCCGGCTATGTTAATGGTGCCGAGTTACTCATCATCATGATTGACTTCCCCAAACCTATTTGTTTATTTCTAAATTTCCAGCCAATATCTCAACTTTTCTTTCGCTTGGTTTTCACTTGCTTGCTTCCAAATTCCCGGATAGGTAAAGGGAGGCAAATATATATATGAGGGGCTAAGCATGATCAAGAAGAAGAAGAGAAGAGAATGAATTGCCTTAATCATCCCAGGAAGAAAGTGATAGAACTCATCATGTGGTGTCAACCTTCAAATTCAACATAATTTTGATAAAAATAAAGTATTAAACATGCCAAAATTTCAAACAAAGCATTTTGCAACTTAAACATATCATAAAACCTTTCAAACATATGAAGATTTCAAAACCAATCTGCAAACAAAATCATCACGGAGGTCATATCCAGAAAGGAAGCACAAAATTTGTTTCGAAAACTCTTTCAGTTAAACCGCCTCGATCGAGATGTTCTAGGTCAACCGAGGTACTTGACCTCGTCTAGCAAGAATCACCCCGGTCGAGGTCATAAAAAAAATTTCTTAACCAGTTTTTGACGTATTTCTCAATCAAATAACCTGTATGCATGCATGTAGTCTCAGATAAGCACATAGAGCATAAGAAAATCATAAATAGAAAGTCATTGTCATACAAGCATACATAATGTCAAATAAGATACATCAGAAGTTCCGCTCAGATCTTGTTGGAGCAAAGGTTATTGTGTACACGGATCATGTTGTGATCCGTTATCTCCTCACAAAGAAGGAATCCAAGCCTCGCCTCATTCGGTGGATCCTTCTCCTCCAAGAATTTGACTTGGAGATTCGGGACAAGAAGGGCTCCTAAAATTCAGTAGCGGACCACCTTAGTAGGCTACCACCATTGGAGATTGGAAGAGATGACATCCCGATTGATGACTCATTCCGGGATGAGCAATTGCAAATGATGGAGGAGTGCTTACTTCAAGTGTCTAGAGGGAGTGAGCCATAGTATGCGGATATAGTGAACTACCTTGTGTGTGAAGAGGTGCCACCCGGTTTGTCATATACCCAAAGGAAAAAGTTTTTCAAGGATGTGAGGCATTACTAATGGAGCGAGCCTCTCTTGTTCAAGAGAGGGCCGGATGGAGTATTTAGGAGGTGCATTCCGGAGGATGAGGTGGAGAGTCTAATCTGTCATTTCCATTCCTTGCCATGTGGAGGCCATGCTAGCTCACACAAAACGTGTGCAAAGGTATTGCAATCCGGTTTTTATTGGCCTAACTTGTTCAAGGATGTGCAGAATTTTGTAGTGGCTTGTGACTCTTGCCAAAGGACGGGCAACATCTCAAGAAGGAATGAGATTCCCTTGAACAATATCCAAGAGGTTGAAGTCTATGATTTTTAGGGTGTGGACTTCATGGGGTCATTCCCCGCTTCATGTGGAAACCTCTACATTCTATTGGCAGTGGATTATGTGTCGAGATGGGTGGAGGCAATCGCCTCTCCCACAAATGATGCAAAAGTTGTGGTGAGGTTCTTCAACCGAGTCATCTTCCCTAGGTTTGAAACACCAAGAGTGATCATAAGTGATGGAGGGAAGCATTTCACCAATAGGAACTTTGGGACACTTTTGGCTAAGTATGGGGTGACTCATAAGGTAGCCACACCTTACCATCCCCAAACTAGTGGCCAAGTGGAGATCTCCAACCGGGAGATAAAGGGGATACTTGAGAAGACGGTTTCTAGGAAGAGAAAAGATTGGGCTATGAAGCTTGATGATGCTTTATGGGCTTATAGAACTGCCTTCAAGACACCAATTGGCACCACTCCCTACAAGCTAGTTTATGGCAAGTCTTGCAACCTTCCGGTGGAGATGGAGCATAGGGCGTATTGGACCATACGGTGGCTAAATTTTGACCTCATCGAAGCCGGTGAGAAGAGGTTGCTAGACATTAGTGCTCTTGAGGAGATCCGGTTGTATGCTTATGAAAACGCCCGGATTTACAAGGAAAGGACCAAGCGTTGGCATGACAAACGTCTCATCCCAAAGGAGTTGAGTGAAGGTGACTTAGTCCTTCTCTTCAATTAAAGGTTGCGGCTTTTCCCCGGAAAGCCAAAGTCAAGATGGACGGGTCCTTATGTGGTGAAGAAGGTCTTTCCCCATGGAGCGGTTGAGATAAGTGGGGAGCATTGTGGAGATTTTAAGGTGAATGGGCACCGTTTGAAGAAGTATATCCCGGAAGCTCCGGTGGACATGATTGCCCCACTTAACCTTGAGTGAAACACTCCCGGTTTTTGGTCAAGCTAATGACCTTAAAGAAGCGCTTAATGGGAGGCAACCCATTTGTACATATCTTTCCCTTTTCGTTTTTTGTTTTCGTTTTCGATTTTTGCTTTTGTTTTTGTTTTGGTGTGTTTGTGTGTGCTTGGTGTTTGTGTGCTAGAGTCTAGGTAACATGGAGGTCTTGCAAGGTATGAGGATGATGATGATGATCCCGCATCAAACGTGGGTGGAGCGGACGTGGGACTTGGACGGCTTGTGGTGCTTAGCGCGGGTCCCGACGCCATAATAAACATCAAGAGCTCTCTACCACCTTTGGTTGATCATCTACCATCACTCCACATGAGTACACCAAAATACCATTTTTACATTGTGAGGACTCTCTTTCACTTCCTTATTTAATTTGCACATTGGGGACAATGTGGTTTTAAGTATGGGGTGGGGTTTTCATAATCATTTGCATGATTGTATCTAGGATAGTTTAATATTATTGTCACATGTTTCATTAGCTTTTGCATTGTACATATTCATCTCAAAAAAATCAAAAAAAATAGAGAATTTAAAAAAAAAAATTGTGCTTCTTAGTTTGGATATGACCCTTATGACGAGATTGTTTTGTGAATTGGCTATGGATGGCCTTGTGTGTTGAATGGATTCATGCATATGTGGACTTGAAATACTTCTCTTGAATCCTATGTATGAATTGTGATTATGATGCTTGCCTTGATTGGATTGAGGATTGATGGTCGAAATCACATGCTAGTTCTTGCACATCATCTAGGAATGACTAAGGCAATTCATCTCTCTTCTTCTCATCTTGATCATGTTGTTTGAGCACCTCACTTGATATAAAATTTGACCTCTTTTGACCCATTCGGGAATAGGAGCATGCTAGTGTGTTGAGCGTGTGAAAAGCAAGTGTGGGGTGAAGTTGTTGATGAATGAATGTTGTGAATGAAGTGCTGAATTTGTTGTGAAGGTGTAGAAAAAAAATATAGGTTTGGGGACTTTGGTTTTGATGACGAGTAACTCGGCACCATTCACATAATCAGATGTTTGTACCTTGCCAATGTCGGATAAACCCAATGTCCTAACGAGCCTTGGTATGTGTGCCCGGTGTGAGGCACCTCGGAAAAATCATGAGGTCCGCTAATCACCAAGGTTTCGGCTTTTGTACACCAATGCCATTGTCTCAAAAATAAGTGAAACAAAAAGAAAATGAAAAAGAAAAGAAAAGAAAGAAAAAATGGAGAAAAATATACACTTGTGGGGAAGTTGATCAAAAATGAAATTGTGGATTTAGTTCCTTTCCCGGATTAGCATCACATGACCTAAAAAAATTCCCACCTATAAAAACGTTTCTTGGCCTCTTCTTTCCTAAGTCCTTGTGACCTATTTGCATATGTGTATGACTTAGTGATCTAGATTGGATATTCTCATTATCATCTTGACTTCTTGATTTTCACCTTTCATGCATGCTTTCGAGTTAAGTATAATTATTTTTCCATGCCTTCATTCATTTTATACATGATTGCTTGTCCATTGCCATGAAACATGACTATGAAGGTGATCCAATTTTAGAAGCACAATACCAAAAATATTTTCTGTTTTTCCGCATTCATAAATCATGCCATCTCGTAGCCTATAGTTGGACCTTGCTCGGGGACGAGCAAGCGGCAAGTATGGGGTATTTTGATGACATGATTTATGACGTTAGTTTAGGCATTCATTTAGATAGTTTTTCCCGTTTTTTATGCATGGTTTGGCATTAGTTCGTGACGTTTACGCTTAATTCATGCATATTGTCGAGATAGACGTCTACACGGGCTTTTGTCGGTTTTTTAGGTATTTTGGGGAGCTTTTGGAGCTTAATCGATACATTCGAGGATCATTCCTCGTGATGGCACACTTCCGGACTCATTAAGGAGCAAGCTAGGAGCAAAGGAAAATACATAGGACCTTGTTGGTGCATGTCTTGCACCAACTCATGGCTTAATGATCCAAAGAGAGCTGAACAGGGAATTCCACGGTCCAGAAGCCAGAGTCACGCCCGTAATTTTGGCCGTGATTTTCTCTGGACAGCTGTTCCACGATCTCCTTGCCCGACCCTTGCTCTTGGTGGAGAATATAAGTGGTCTTGCAGGTTGTTGCTAGGGGATCCTCCCACATTCTCTCACACATTATCATCATCCACATTTTGGGAATTCTTGGAGGAGAAGGGAAGCACTCTCATTTTGGAGGAAGAAAACACACAAAGATAGAGATTTAGAGTGAGCTTTTGAGTGATTTTTGAGTGACTTTTGTTGAGAACTTTTAAAGGCATTGTAAGGAACGTTTTGGAGCTGTGTTTGAAGGGTTGTAAGTCTTGTTTAAATTTTATATTTAGATAAGACTACTTATTTCTTTTCACTATCGTTTCATTTACTTGCTATGGAAGCCATGAATGTTTGCTTGTTGAATTTGAATCTTAAAATGCATGTTGTTGGCAAAGTAGTTGTGATTCTAGGGTGATGGAATGATGGTTATGGCTTGGACTATGATATAATAGACTTGAGTGTACCCCTGGATTATTTGCTTGTTCGAATATTGACCCAGACCCAAAATCACAATCAGTTCTTGCAGAATCTTGACCATGGTTCTGTATGATCAGCCCGTGGTTTTCTCTGTTATGCTTGCTTTGATGAATCTGAATGTTAGGATGTTAGATTGTTGAAATCCTAGTGTTTGTTAAGCATAATCTAGCCTAGGGTGACCTAATGCTAGCAAACTAAGTGAGGGAAGAGACTTACCCGGTAATTCTTGATCTTAGATACCAAAGATGATGAACTCTAGGTAGTTGTGAGCCTCACAAGACGCTATTGGACTGAGTGTGCTAGGATTGATGCTTAGGACTTACCTTCCCGAGACTTACCCGGTAAGGAGAGGTTTGACCCCTAGATAGAAATCCGGTTTGTGTAGAATTCCCAACCTTAGGCTCCTAGAGACTTACCAGGTAATAGGACCTTAGGTGCGGGATTAGTGGACCATGAGACCTACCCGGTGATTGATCTCATTTGAGAAACACCCTTTCCCAACATATTGTAGCTTGTCCAAGGATTGATTAGAAGCTTGAGTCCAAAGCCATAACCGGAAGTCCTAACCCCTAGAATCCGCTTTTCTCTCTTTGATCACATATCATGTGTTTGTGTTGCTTATTTGTGTTGCTAGCTTGATTTGTTAGTTTGATTTATAATATTGCATGATTTGTGATCTTTGCTTGATCACCACAAAAACCAAATCCAAAAATATCATGATTTTCATTTCTTTATTTCCTTCTCTTTCTTAGACTAGATTTGCACTATCCATGATCACTTGTTTGATTTGATTTCACCTTAGTCTTCGTGTTCGACCTCGGAATACTATCCTTGCTACAAAACGACCCATACACTGTGGGTTCGACCTCAGAATACTATCCTTTGACTAGCCCGCTCACGCTCATAAGCTAAGGCCCAATCCTGATAATCTGTCAAAGACTCACAATGAAAACCCGCCATGTAAGAATGGGTACTCTCCCTAAGTTGGCGGGAGAACAGATACACGTGTTGGTCCTTAAAAGGTGCAGCTGGACCCAGTAATGCTAGCTCCGTCTGAAAACAACGGATGGCATCAGCTATCGGCACGTCCTCGAAGCCTGCCTCTAGAAAGTCCTGCAGTTTCTCCCTCCTCAATGAGGCAGGGCAGAAACGCTCTCTAATCATGCTCCTCATCTGGTCATAGCTAGTGGCTCAAACCCGCATGGTCCTCCGCCACTGCTGAACGAGGTCACGGAATAGAGTCTGTACTACCTCTATTTGTGTGTCCTCTCGACATTTGATAGACTCAAGAGTTGAGTCCACGTGTCCAATCCCGACCTCTGTCTCCAATCCCACCTTCCTAGAGAAAGGTGGTAGTCCTAGCTGATGGAATGCCTTCAACCAAGTGTCTGGTCGAGGCCCTATGTACTCCTATGGAGCTCTAACAGTCTCAACAGCACGTGACGGTATCACTGGCACCTGAGTAGCTTATTGGGACATCTCAGAAGATCCCTCATGTGCTGGCAGATCCGGGGCACGTCTACCCGCTCTAACAGCCTCCTCCACTCGTCTGATACACGCGCGGAACTCAAAGTCATAACTGCATATATCGATATCATGGTCATCCTCATACACATAGCTAGCATGGTACTAAGCCACTCACACTAGGAAAAGAAAGGGTCCATGCCAACCTAGCAAGCCTGACTAAGATGCACCTGCGTGACAAGAAAGACGCATGAGCTGGACACAGGGAGGCGCACGGGCGGCGGCCCATCAGGCGCAGGGGCGGTCCAGGAGTGGCGCAGGGGCGGCTAGACAGCAGTGAGCACGTCTTCGACTTCTCTTCGATCCTTTACTCGTCTCTCTTCACTTCTTCATCATCCAGCAGCCAAATACATACATATATATACATATAGACATCAACACATGTCTAGGAAGGTCCAACACAAGATTCAACCTGTGGAATCATAAGCTAGAGGAAGGAAGACGAAGAAAAGAAGAAGGAAAGAAAGAAAGAAGGAAGAGGAAGGCTTACCACAGCTGTAACCTAACCAAAGGAAGAGATTCACACCAACCCAAGCTCAGTTGGCTCTCACAACACAACAGCAACAACATCCAACATCATCATCATCATCCAAAGCCACACAACTCTCAAACAAGAGCAAGAATCTCAAGAAGAAGATCAAAGAAAGAAGGAGAAGAGGAGAAGAACGTATGGAGCTAGAGAATGAAGGAAACCCTCATTCAGAAGCAAAGGAGGAAACTTATGGGGGAGAGAGGGTAAAGCACGGTTCAAGAGGTCAACAAAAGCAGTTGCAGCACACTAGAATCCGCAGGGGCGGATCCAGGAGGCGCAGGGGCGGCCAACCAAACGTTGGGGGCGGCTGGTCTGGCCGCAGGGATGGCTCAGGCAAGCCTGCGTCTCAGCTGAGGCGTATGCGCGGGATCTCTAAAAGACTAAGGCTCTTACATTTATTGCGTTTTATTGTGACTAACAACTCTCTACAGGTTTCGAAGTCAAGCCCTTGAAATTCACTTCAAAGCCTTAAGAAACGGTTTTGTCACTAAGCGCAGAGATCGACTTCAAGGCCTTGAGATCAATTTCAAAGCCTTGATATATGATATTGCGAAAAGTTCTCATACTCTATCCAACCCTCCTTCTAGAGTATTTATATCCTTGTTATTCACCTATTTGGTTATTCAAAGGGGACCCTTTTGGGCCACTTCTTTTTTCCCTTGTCTTGCACCTACTTCTTCATAGGATCATAGACACTTTCACGCCTCTTATACATGCTTGGTATCTTGACGATGGTACTATTATTGGACGGTCAAAGGAAGTGGCTAGAGCGCTTGATATCATTTGAGAGGTTGACCCAAGTTTTAGCCTCGAGTTGAATGTTTGCAGGACTGAGCTCGTTTGGCCTTCGTGCGATGGAATGAAGCTTAGATATGGACTATTCCCTCATGGCAGTGTGAGGCCGGTATTGGATGTTAAGTTGTTGTGTCGGGCAATGAGTAAAGACGACGAGTTTGTTAGAGAGCTAGTCATGAAGAGAGTTGTTAATGTGGTTGAGTTGATGCACCTTCTTACACAGTTCGGGGACCTACAAAGTGAGCTTTATTTGCTTCATTCTTGTATAGGTGTTGTTAAAATGTATTTTAGCCTGAGGATCTATCTGCCACAGCATGGGGAGTGTGCAGCATCTTATTTTGGTTTTGGACTTTGTGGATCGGTCGAGAATATTGTGGTTTGCGGGGTCCTTTTTTTGGTATCTTCAATGGAGGATTGCTTCTTTGCCTATTCGGTTTGGGAGTCTTGGTTTATACTTGGCTATGGAGACCTCTTATTTTGCTTTTGTGCCTCTAGGGCCCAGTCTTGGACCCTTCAAGACCACATATTGTGGGACAGTGGAGTGGTTGATATGGGCTTCGAGTTTTTTGGGGCATTGGGAAAACTTCAAGCTTTAATTCCTAGTTTTGATCTTTCTGGTTTTACTATCAAGAACACCGTCCCCCCTAAATCCCAACATGTTTTGGCGAGTGCTCTTTTCGGTAAGACAAGGCAGACGATTGAAGAGACTTTTGATTTTACACTTAGACGGAAAGCGATTTTTAAGTGTATGCAGTCAGCGTATAGCCAAGACTTCTTTCTTTCCATACCCATTGATGGACTTGAATTGTGTATGTCTCATGTTGATTATCGCATGATCCTTAAGTATCGTCTTATGATTCATTTGTTCCTGGTTGATGCGATTTGTCCTATGTCCATTTATCGGAGGGTTTTGGATGATTGTGCGGAGCATGCAGTTCATTGTAAAGAACTCTCTGGCTTCAAATATAGGCATGATATGTTTTGTGATGTTTTATATAACATGTTTAGGAGAGAAGGATTTTCGGCTAAGAAGGAGGCATATGTGACCATCTTGACTGGTTCACGTGAAGGAAGGTTAACGTTAAGGTCGGCGGATGTGTTAGTGTTTGGATGGGTGGGTGGAAAACATGCTTATATTGATTTGACAGGGGTCTCTCCTCTATTTGTTTGTGTAGCGGGACTATTGTAGTGGGTAAGAGGGTCCTCAACACATCCTCTACGAAGGTGACTACGCATGAAAGAGCTTGCATCAAAAATCAACATGTGTGTCATCCGTTCGCTTTTGACACGTTTGGTTTTCTTGCGCCAGATGCCGCCGAGATTCTCAAGAGGGTGCAAACGGGTCTTGCATGATAATGTTGTGTCGCCAAGGTCTTTAGACGCAATTTTTAGGAGGATTGAGTTTGTTATTCAGAAGGGGTTGGCGGCACATCTTGTTGTCCGCCTACCATCTACGTCGATGTAAATATTATTATCCTAATTAATATGAGATTTGGGACGTGTTTGGTTGAACACGATTATTTGGTAGCTTAAACTTTTTGGGTAGTTTAAACTTCTTCTTTTTTGTAGTTTTTTTAATAGAATATTGAGTAGTTTTATAAAATATGAAATTAAAATCACTAAAAAGGGTTCAGTAAGTGGAGATTTATGGTAGATTTGTATGGTGAATTCACCAAAAATACCAAGTGATAATGATAATAATAAAAATATGTAAATGGGTTTGAGAATAAATTGGACTAAAATTATGAAAAGCTATCCAAAAAACTAAGTAAGAGAGTTACAAAAACCTCCTCAAAAACCTCCTCAATAATCTAACAAAACTCTAATCTACCAAACAAACTAACATTATCAAACACTAGATAGCTTTTGATTTTTTCAAAACTACACAAAAACCTCTATAAAAAGCTCTACCAAACACCCCCTTAGTTTAACATATGTAAAAATGGCACGACCCTTTTCTTTAGGATCTATAATGACTATTGTATATGGGTACCTTACGCTATAAGCTCCACAAGAACATCGACGAATGTTGAGAATAAACCCTTTCGTATATAACGAACTAAATATATATAATCGAACATTCAATCACGATAGACTCTAAAGAGTACAGATACTTTCATAAGTAAAAATGATACCACTTTAGCTGAAGTACTCAACAACTACTGCTTGATATGAAATATTGGTTTGCTCATGGGCGGACATTCAATCTTGCGTTGTGTAATATCCGGAATTTTATTCCGTTTAATTCCGTAACAAACCGGATTTTGATCCGTTGATCTTTCCTCGTTCTACACCATCTTAAATTTCTATCATTTTATGTAACTTCACTTCACATAAAATGATAGAATTTTATATCAAACCCTAATCTATCAAACCCTAGTTTATATCATGACATATCCTTGACAAAGTCATGACGACCTTTTGACGAGACCAAGACGAGATCATGACGAGATTTGACGAGATCATGACAAGGTCATGCATGGGCTTGACAAAGCCATGACACGTTTTGACAAGGTTGTGACAAAGCCTTGACAACATCAGCCACTATTATTCTTACCTTGTTTCAGCCACCCCTTCTTGCCTTGCTCCAGCCCACACCGGACCTATTGCTGCCTTCAGCAGCCCATGCTTTCTGCCGCCTAGAGTGCGTTGCTACAGCCCAGAAATGCTCTTGTCCCCAGCCCAGAACTCGATCAGACGCGGGCAGCCCAGGGAGAAGACGGGCTTGTTGCTACTCACCTCGCAGCCCATGAAGCTGATAGGAACAGCCGGCCTTCCCTCTCCCTCCTTTCCATATGTAACGGTTGCTGAGTGAATGAAGACTCCTGTAACTGCTCTTGGATTTGCACAGAGAAAGGAGCCAATCCAGCCGTGAACCACGTTCCCCTCTTCTGTCCACCTTCAGCGCTGCACCCTACCCGTTTGGCCTTCTACAAAGGATCCTCTCTCTCGATCAATCTCTATACACAGCACGCACATCCTCGTCTCTCGCCCTTGCTGTGTGAAGCAGTACCGTGCGCCACACCCACCACACCAGTGGTCATGCCCACATCTATCACCCACGCAGTAACAACAAGTAAGCCTTTGGTCTCCTCCTTCTCTTCGTCCCTTGCTACAACATGTCGGACATGTAATCATGTAGTGCAACCACAAAGATCTTAGTCGACGTAAAAGACAACCCCACCCTCCTGAAGCCAAGGGCCCTTCGATCTGGACAACTCCCTTCAACTACTTCCCTATTCTGATGTGTCGTGGTGTAGCAGCTTGGTCCCTCCTAGTAGACGTTGCAGAAGACTTGGCCGGCTCCCTCTCTTCTGTCGACAACCAACAACAAGCCTCAAAGCTTTGGTGAGCCTCCTTCTTTCATCACTTTCACTTCCCTTCAATCGGACACAAAGGCACTGACGGGTTGCTACTGTTGTCCTCTCAGCTCGTGCAGTTACCATCGTCAAGCCCCCTCACACTCTTCTCAGGCATCGTAACAACCTCTACGGCCATCGGATATCTAGGTGATCGAGAACTCTAGTCTTCTCTTGCTCCTCTTTAGTTACATGGGAAGAAGTAGACTTGAGCTGTGTTTTGCCAACCACAGGGATCGAACCTTGAACCTGTGGCCTCCCTTGTTTCTGATACAATATGTTGCAGGTCAGTCTCGAAGCTATGACCACTTGTACTCTGTTTTTATTTCCAGAAAATCAGTGTTGAGTAGCCATCTTTAAGACTAGATTTCGATGCCTTACAGTAACTATTTACCGTTCAATTTTTAGTATGAGATAGAAGGACATGCATAGTATGATATATTAAAAGTTTAGGCCGATCCAATGGTGGGAGCTGGATCTATAAGAGCTCAAAGTAGTCTAGTTGGGTTGTTTGGGAAAGAACTCGGAATTTGGCTAAGTATAGATTTCCGGATTTTTGGAACCATCCTTAGAGATTTATGTAGGAGTGTTGATTGAGTATTTGTGAGAGATCTTTACCCCTATGTCTAGTATGCATATCATAGAGTATCTAGAAATTTATTTTGGAATTTTTATCTTTTTATTAAAGCCTTGGATCTTAACCCCAAAGTCGGACCTTAACGACTTTTTGTGAAAATCTAGAATATTGTGTAAACCTTGTAAATCTATATTAAACTTTTCCGTAAGAACTAGATTGTGGAAATAGGTTCCAAAGGAGAGTTGAAACTAAGTTATAGAAAAATCTTGGAGTTTCGGGACTGGGGGTAAAATGGACATTTTACCTTAGGAGGGCTTTTTAGTCATTTTCTCTTGATGAGTTGGTGCACCTTAGAAGTTATAGACTTCTAAGATTATGAGATGTATTTTTGATTCCCGTGCCTTGTTTGACAGGCGATTGAGTTTCTACGGTTGCGGATCGAGTTGGAATTTAGAGAGTTGTGATTTGAGTCAAGTAAGTCCTTTGGGCTTACTTAGCTAGTTTCTAGATATGACTGTGGATAATGATAGTGGTGTTTGGATGAGGTGTTTATAGTCGTATTTAGTAGTAATTATATACCGACCTATACATTGGCATAAGAGTAACGGACGGTGGCATTCTGCTCAGTTAGCCTGAGGGCGCTAGGGGTTTCTTTAAGGACTAGTCCACACTCGGTTTGTAGTGATGCTACCGGCGGAGGTAAGCTAGACCTACACCCAGTTGGATAAGGAACGGAGGCGAGAACTCTTAAGATTCTCGTGCCACAACTTTAAAACGGAATAAAGTGAATCACCTAAGCTATCAAATAATAACCGAAATGTGCGACAACATGATGGGTGTTTATGTTACCTTGTTTGTGTTTGTGCTATCTTTATTCTACTTATATTTAGATTGTTAGCTAACAGTTTATCCGTGTTGTAGATTTGTTGAGATAGACAGTTGCAGAGAGATATGGGACGGATGGTCAGTCGGGTCCACGTACTCATTAGATGGGGACGGGGGAGTCTTCCTTTCGGCATGCATGTTATATAAATATATAGATGTTTTGTAAGGCAGTCACTTGTGTATATTCATACAATAAAATATTATGTTTTGAAATTGTTTTAAATACATTTGTGTCTTATTGTAAGATCCTAAGTAAAGTTGTTAAACCAAGGTCGGGACCCATTGTGAGGTCCTAACCAATAACTCCCCGAATTCCGAAAATTTGAGGTGTTACACGTTGATCGTCAAACGTCTTCATCCTTGCAATAAAACGTTGGTCCCATCCATTAATATATATAAAATTGACAAAGGTTCTAAGGTGGGTTCGAAGGGAAATGTGTATTATGGAATGGGTCATGGAGCGTGTCGTATACATTCTTGATGAGACTCACATTGTTTTGTGAACACTCACTTAGAAATACAAAAAAAACAATAATTAGCTAAAATACCGAACTCGAAAATGATCACGATAAATAGTATATAAGAGACATTGTTGTATAGTGTTTCCACTTCCCGCAATTTCATAGCTAAATCACTCTAGATCGTCAAATGGCAATGCCCTTCGAGTAACTTGAAACCAAAGCAACAGTTCGGTATCCATACCGTCTCCGAGAACATCCTTGGCCAAAAGGACATAGGGTAACATAGACTTATGAATATCTTTGTCACCTCCACGTGTATGCTCATTCACATCCTCGGCCACGACCTTGTCCTTAACCGGATGGTCAACATCGGGAATGATTGGTTGGAGACAAATCCACCGGTTCACCCTCATATTGGATATTCCCATCATGGGTCCCTCTACCACGTCTTGAACTCTATGGACGGCCGCATGGATAACTTCGTTGAGTTGGTCGTGAACTTGATTTATGCTCAAATGCACTCGGTTCTCTCCTTGTTGGTTGTATACCCATAGGTATTTCTTTAGTTTTGGTATGTGTTGGCTCCTTGGTGTTGTCGGGATTCACTCTGTCCTCATATGTTGAAGTCATCCACTCAAGTTGATCATTATTAAGCAAATTTGAGTTCATCTTCTCTCTAAAGTTGTTCAAGTAGACTATGTTCAGGTTAATGTGTATCATGTCATCGCCGTCATCATCTGGATGGATAAGTCTCAAAACACTTGTTTAAAAAAAGGATCGAGTGATCCAAACTTAATGGTATGAGAGTTTGCATAACCTGAAGAAACTCGTGATCACATGGTAATCCATATGAATCCCTCCAATGGGAATCTAAACGAATGGCATTTTCCTTAGGCTTATTGGCATTCTCATAAATTTCTAACCATAAATCAAAACGCTTGTTGGTAACTCTATCACGGAGGGCATCAAATATTGAGATGCAAACAAACAACTTAATCATCTTTTATGGAGTCTTAAATGAAGTTTGTATCTTCAAAATCTAATCATCGATCATCAAGTCGATGTTGTCGACCAACAACTAAAATCCTCCATAAGCTCGGACTGAAAAGTATAATTCATTATAAACCGAGAATATAGGGGGTGAGTATTGAAATAAAATTGCAGGGCTTGCGCGTTTGTTGTCCTCGTGCTGAAATGGAGATACAATGTGATCATTTATAAGCTTTTTTCATGTAACTTATGAAATAAAGAAAATGTAAACTTCCATAAGCTCGGACTCTCGAACACCCATTTCGTAGCTTATGTTTTTTTCTCATAAGTTTTATAAGGTCCTATAAAAGCTTGTAGAAATGGTCTCCAAAACGGACCTTTTGTCTTCGTTTTCGAACATCTTCACTAAATGAAACAAATTTTGGTTTTGAAATGAAATGGAGTGTATATTCATGTACATTGGATCACAATCATACCTATAGTGTTATTTAACTTCAAAGGTTCAAGTCCAACGTATATGATTATGTATGTTGGCAACATTCGAATAAAAGAGTCTTGTCTTGAACTTAGATGTCATCAACGTGCGTTGACGCTCAAATTATTGGACGAAAGAGTCTTGTCTTGAACTTAGATGTCATCAACGTGCGTTGACGCTCAAATTATTGGACGAAAGAGTCTTGTCTTGAACTTAGATGTCATCAACGTGCGTTGACGCTCAAATTATTGGACGACGTCATTGCGCTAAAGTTGATAAATCTCAAAGGTCCTTGCAATGTGCACTTTGTAATTTCTTCTTTATACCCTTATAAATCCCCTTGGATAAATATGACAATATTAAAGGCACTATGACAATATTCAATAAAATCATTTATTAGGCAAAATTGTTGTTTGACATGTAGATAAATATAATTGTTAACCGTACATACCTTACAAGACAGCTTTAACTAGTTACTTCCCTAACTTGCACGTCAAAACAACTAATTCATTGTCAACTAGTAATGTTGCATTTGCATCATCAATCATCATACATCAAGCAAAAGTGATAATTTGTTTCACCGGCAATGTTTGGCATCAAAAGATATTACATGGTATAAAGGACCCAGACCAGCTGATCTTTCTCTCCTCCGAGCAAAAAGGAATTAGATGACACCTCCTTAAAAATGCAGGTCAATCTCGAGCACTTCTTTTCAAAAATATTTTAAGTCGATTTTGCCATCAGCGGAAACAATCCACATAAGATAATTATTGAAGCTTGAAGCCAAGGACGTGGTTCACGGCCAAGTCTATTGTTTGAGCCAGCTGCGCAGCCGTTCCAATGTATGTATGAGGAGTCATTTCCAAGAGCTGAGCTTTCGCTTCTTGAGGCAACTCCAAGCCAATAATGAAATCTCTCATACTATCTTGGGTGACTGCTCTTCCCCTGGTTAACTCCTTCAGTTTCTCGTATGGTTCCGGCACCCCGTATCTTCGCATCACCTTTGAATTACAAAAGAAAGTTGAGATTCAGATGAATTAGTAGGATGGCTTCATATGAGCACAAACACTAGGGAGCTAGTCAAGATAGATACTGTTTGAATGGGTTCTGCAAGCACTTCCCATGTTTGATTCAAGTCTTCATCCAAACGGGCTGTATTGACCTATATATCAGACCAATGTTATTCGGCATATATTGCAACTCTATATCTTGGATTTGCAGCAATCAAATAGAGAAGCTCAATTTGGAATATAACAAGGCAGAAATTGCAGCACAAAAGAAACCAATAGTCTACATCAAAATAACCATTACCTAAGTTCTTCACTGCATTTCAATAACAAGAGCAAAGCACACCTTTAAAGTCCATAAAAAGGGTCATGTGTGGTTCTTTGAAAAATATGATCTAATCAATAATTAGATATGTGAATTTTCCAAATTTGAGATTGGTTCTGTGAAAAGTGTTTAATGTCATGGGTGATTTTGTCAAAAAAATTGGAGAATAAAATGAAACAAAGAAGTTTGAGGGCCCTTTTAAAACTCAAATAATAGACACACAAATAATGCTCTACTAATGACAGCTTGATAAAATAGCTCACCTGAAGTTTGCCAATACCCTGTAGTGTACTTTTGTAGGCAAGAAGTGAATGCCCTAACCCTTCGCCCATATTCCTCAGAACAGTGGAATCAGTCAAGTCCCGCTGCACCATAAACAGAATGCTGAAGCTAGTGAATATAATTGTCAGGACAGTGAGATATGACACAAGCAAGGATGTTTCACCGAATTAGTTAATCAATGTGAATGTGGAGATAAAATGCATCAAAAAACTCACGAGTAACAATTTCACTACAAGCAACATGGCCACAATGTAGAGCTACCACGTGACTTTTATAAGTTGTTAGGATTTTAAAAGTCACTGATAGTGAGCATAATTGATAACAAAGGTTCAGATAACATGGTCTCTGTTATGAGATCCTGCTCACAAGTCATACACAGCTGAGTTAATTCCTTTATATGCTAAGATACATGTTTAGGAAGCAGATAGTTTACGAAGGAGGAGAAGGACCGTAAAGCTACGTGACACTTTTGTTGGATTTACCATGTATTTATGTCAATGTGAGAAAAAAAATGTTTGACCACCAATCCGATAATAATCTTTCAGTAAGATAAGGACCATAACTCTACTTTCTTTCAGATTTGATTGACAGTATGGTAAAAAAAAAAGAAGCAAATCTCATAAGACGATCCAAGTAAATAAGATACCTGCCAACGTGAGATAGGCAACTTTGTCCCAAGAAATGATAGTCCTGCATTAGCCTTCCCAAGGTTTCCTTCACTATTCTCAAAATCAATGGGATTCACTTTATGAGGCATAGTTGAGGATCCAATTTCACCAGCCTTTGTTATCTGACAACGGGCAAGTAGTAAGTAACATTCACTTTACAACAAAAGAAATTAACAGGAACTTTATAATGCAGAAAAGTTTGACTACTAACCTGCTTGAAGTAACCCAGTGAGATATAGCCCCATATGTCCCTATCAAAATCGATCAATATATTGTTGAACTGTACAATTCCATCGAAGAGACTAGCCATATAGTCATGAGGCTCAATCTGCATCATCAGCATTCAAAAGTACAATAAGTCAGTAGTTCACAAATGTGCAAAGTGGAAACCATTCAAGTCTCAAAACTAGCAGCCATTTTTTGTAATAATTGATTACTGATAACGAAGAAAAGGGGGATAAACAATAATTCCAACAAAAAAGTCACCCACAACAGAGTGAATAGACAGCAATCACATGTATATATTTCATGGATGAGCTGTTTTAGGACCTCCTACTTCATTTCTTATTAACTTATTATTGCTAGGTGTATTAATATCCAGAAGTACCTGGGTCACGTAAGGATTGAAACTTAATCCTAGAGATATCACAAAGTCTTCCGCAATCTGAGGCCAGTTGATATGTGGATATGCTGAAAGATGTGCATTGTAATTTCCAACAGCACCAGCAAATTTTCCTAACAACTTAACTTCAGAAATGTCCTTCCTTATAGTGCTTAACCTGTAAGCAAATACTGCCATCTCCTTACCCAATGTAGTGGGTGAAGCTGGCTACAAGATAATCAACGGAAACATGAGCAAACAACCTATAGAGCTTATATTAAGCTTAATATGCAAACTGAAGAAGAAATGCCACAAATAAGTCGCCTAACAAACCAAGAAAAATGCATTTGAGACTGACTTATAAAAAGTTTCTTCCTTTTTCTTTTTTTTTTTTTCTCCCAGAACAATATGAGCATATTTAAAGGGTAAAAATGAGAGAATAACAAAAGTAATGATTCAGTAAAACAGTTGAGGAGTCTACCTGGCCATGTGTACGAGAAAGCATGGGGATGTGGGCATAATCTTTAGCCATGTTACAGATTGCCCCCATCACCTTATCCATTACCGGGAAAAATACATTGCTTAGTGCTTCTTTGAGCATCAGTGCATGGGCAAGATTGTTGATATCCTCAGATGTGCATGCAAAATGGAAAAACTCAAGAACCTGACACAAAAATGATATCATTGTTGAGAAAATAATGATACTCATTGAGTCCTAGTCATCAGAGAATGGCATATACTCTTCAAGATGCCAATTCAAGCAACTGAAATACGTAAACTAAACCTTAGAAATCTCGGAATGAGACTGGCACTTCTGCTTGAGGAAGTATTCTACAGCCTTCACATCATGGTTGGTCACTCTTTCAATACTCTTAACTTCCATAGCATCAGCAATACTGAATCCGTCAATCAGCCCTTGTAGATTACTTAGAGCATCAGGGCTAAAGAGCGGGACTTCAGCAACTTCAGGGATTTTTGATAGCATTATCAGCCATTTGATCTGTGTCGTGGCTAATTGTAAGAGCACTTAAACCAAAATGCTTCTTTTTTCATTACTTATTATAGGCACAAAGAGACAAATCAACATAGAGTAAGAGGATCCAAATCAGGTCTCCTCAATGGAAACAAAAAGTAGAAAACAGATTTCATTCTCCTTGTCTTATTCCTCAAAATATTTTTAAATAAGTTGAACAAAATGCAAGTCAACCTCATTTCATGAATTTACCTCAACCAGGACCCGATAGCGAATTAAGCCATATTCACTCATAAAGGGCGCCAAGTCCTTTACTTTACTCCAATATCGACCATCCAGAGGAGACAATGCTGTTAAACTTGAGAGCTCAAATACACTAGAATGTCCATCATCCATCTTCTTCACCTGACACGTGAATGAAAATTGGAACGAACTTCAGTTAATTCCCATGCATCAGGTGGCGCATAACTGAAGCAAAAGTATAAGGAAATTGAATCCAATCTCAGAAGGCATGTCAATTGTCAAGTTCTTAAACCCTACACAAATAGTATTTCAAAAAAGAGCTAATTATGTCAGGTTGCTATATTTAAAAGTTAGAACGAACCATATTGACTATTCAGTCCTATCAAATACAATTAAAAACCATCAAAGCACACTAAACTAGCACTTTAACAACGATTAAGCAGAACAAACACAAATAAAGTATCCGTTTACATCTGAAAATCAACAATAGAAGAAGACAGAGAAGTGGGTGAGGAGTTGATCATATGAAAAACCTCGAAAGCAGAGATGGCGTCGTTCAAAACGGCCTTGCAACGGCAGCTTGTAGAGACAGCCACCGGTAAGCGACCAGGCATGGACGGAGGGAGCGATATGGAAGAGGAGGTGCGAGGGAAGAGGATGCGGAGGTGATTGGGAGTCGAAACCCTAGCATGAGAAGCTGTTCCGAGGAGCTCCATCGGGGTTGCGTAGTCTGTGTTGAGAATCTCCTCTTTGTGGTTTTGGTTCAGTATAACCCTGTGGTTTGCCACTTTGCGCTTCCTCTTGCTCCATTTTTCTCAGTATAAAATAGACACCCAAAGTTGTACAATTATAAAGGTAAAAGTTGTAAAGTTTTTATTATATTTGTTGTATTAGTATATATATGTAAAAAGAAAGTACACTTGTGCATAATATTACGAATTTCCACTATATTTATTCACACAATATCAAAAAATCAAAAAACAATTACGAATTAGGTGTGAATGGTCTTTTGTGATTAACATTATATAAAACTATTCGAGAATTCCACTATTATTAAGAATTATATTTTAAAAAACGTATAATGTATCTATATATCTATTTTTATATATCTTACTAAAACATAATCTAAAACAGAACTCACTTCGTTCATATGGCGCGTGTTAAACTAGCCACATTAGTTTTTTTTCAATTTATTTACAATGTTGTTACAAGATATTTACGGATTTGTCATAATATCTTTTATAATAAAAATAATAATAAAAAGTCAGCATGCCAAATCATCTTTAATCTAATAAATCATCCTGTCACATCAATTACTCAAAGATTAATTAAAACAAAAAAAAATTGTATAAAAAACATAATAAAAACATATCCACATTTTATTTTTATAGTTTTTAAAAAATAATGTAGGCACATTTTAATGAAAATTTATTTTTGCATTTATTTTATAATTTCGAATTTTATATATCATATTTTGTTTTCTTATTTTAAATTTTTTAAAATTTTATTTTATTTAATTTTTTAACTTTGAACTTTACATATATATATATATATACTAAAAGACGCAGTTCTCGAACAATTATTTTTCCAATTTACCCTTTTAGTTTTTGAATTTCCTTTTATACACATGTCATTATATCAATCTTCTGCCTTCACGTGTCATTTCCTTATTGCTCTCAACCAATGTCCTCGTCTTTCTTCTTCTTTGGCATCTTTGGCTTCTCCGGCTCTCCCATTCCGTCGCCTCCTTCTTCGGTATGGTTCGAACCCGTCCTTAATGACTATGGCCTCTCAGGTATGCTCTTCAACTTCCTCTTTTTCATTTCCTTCCATGCCCTCGCCTCTTTCTTCTTCTATCGCTTGAGTTTCTTGATTTTCTTGTGTAGGAATTCGGTGTTGAGCTTTCTCTTGATGCTCTCAGTAGGTGTCTCTTTTGAGTTACTGAAGCTTTGATTGGCTTGGTCACTACTTCAATTCATCTTCTACTCTTCATCAATTTGTTTTTCTTGGGTTGCCTCTTCTACCTCCTTTTTCATCTCGTATGTTTTTGTCGATTACATATTCTTAATCCATAGTTGGCGTATTTAATTTTCTTGTTGTTCGGTTTCCTTCTCGATTTTCTTGAAACAGGTTTTCTAATTGTGTACAAACCTAAGCAGGTTGGTATTCTTCGTTCAGATTAGGACTTCGATTTTTTTTCCTTTCTAATTGTGTACAAACTTGAGCAGGTTGGTGTTCTATCAACATAGTGTTGATCGACAATGACGTTTTTCCCAACTCACATGTAGTTAAGGTAATCATTCATATCCCTATACCATTTACACGGTCTAGTATTTAAAGATTAGTCATGAGTTTGTGTTGCAAAGTTCTAGGGTTTGGATTCTAAGTTTAAACAATTGTGGCTAATTGTTTTGTCAAATTGATAGTGCTATAAAGCATGGAATACATATGGCGGCAATTCAGGTGCTCACGGACTTGAACCTTTGAATCAAGAAAGCCTACATTTCTTTCAATGGAAGGTGATTCATGGATGGTGAGTAATTTTATCCTTGTGGTTTATAGACTCTGAACCTTTTGCTTCTTATACTTCCCTTTGCTTCTATTGGTTTCCTTGTTTTCTTTGTTTCCCGTAAAATAGGGTTGCATGTACTGCCGGTTTCGTCTTCTTTATTTATGGATTTCCCCTCACTGGTTTCCTACTTTTTTGATTCATTCAGTCTTTGCATGTACCTATCTGCAACTGAGGAGGTCTTTGTTATCACCTTCTCCTTTGTTGCTCATCTGATTATCAAGCGCTCATATGTTTTTTTTTCGTCTCAGGTTTGTAATCGGCATTGGTTCCACCTAGTTTTTATTTGGTCTGGTGGTGATGTGGGATCATCTCCAACACAATGACTAGTTACACGCTCAATGCTAAGGCATTGAAGAATAAACCAGCAACCCCTTCACCTTTTTCGGATTCAATCATGGATGGAGCGATCACAAGGTCAAGAGCAAAGGCGATTCAAGATGAAGTTGCAGACATGCTCGTGACATGTACACTCAAGGAAACTCTCCTCACTCTCAAGAGTTCCTTGGTGACGTTACTGACTGTTATAGAAGAGTCAAGCCACGACCAAGAAGATCTATCAAACGAAGAAGAAGAAGAATAAGAGCAAGGAAGAGTCTCAAAGAGGAAAAATCGACCGTTTCCTGTAGGATTGTTCGATCGATCTTGCAATCCGATTTTCCTCACTGAGACGAGTTTCTGCAAAGATCCGGCCATGATGTGTTATCTTTTGGCAAATATATCCTATTATAATTACTTAAAGCTCTCAGACTATCTTAAGGGATTATAGTTAAGATCATGTCTTTTTAGTTTTTATATTTTTATATATCTTAAAGATATCTTTACAAGATAATCTTTAATATATAAGTGGGGGAGATTTTTGGGAGATTAGATTTAATATATTCACATATTGTGTAAACTTGCAGCTTCGCTTACGGAGTTTGTATTTTATTCATTGTCATTCAATTAAAGGAGAGTTTGGTTGAATTGTTGTGACGTTCTTGCTAGATTGTGCTTGTGTGTGTAAATTTTATTGAAGGTTGGTGCTCCTGGTCAATACTAATCCCTCCTTGTGCTTGTCTTAATTAGAAGACTTGTGTGAGGTTAAATAAGTGTCAGTTAAGGTAATCTTCTCATTTAAGAGTTTTGACACATCATTGGTCAAGGTTATTTTGCGGAACTATCTTAGTTCATATCTTTATATATATCTTTAATTTATCATTCCATATTCATCTTCTTATACATCCATATCATTCACTAATCCATATTCTGAGTTTCCAGAAAAATCAACATGTTCTTGAATACATCGGCCGATTTTCTCTATAAAACAACCCGATTTTTATCTTAGTTAAGGACTTTCAATCTAGATCGGAATTGTAGCTTATCCCCGCATCACGTGGCTACAATTTCTTATATCCCATTAGCAATTTCTCTTCATTATGTAATACCTAAGACTGGTTTTTTTCTCTTTTTTGTCACTACAATCGTCTTCAAGCTTTGGATTGTGTTTGGTTTGGGTAAGCTTTCATTTGGTATAACTATAAAGGAAAGCAATTAAATTACAACTTGCAAGTGAAAGTGAACCATGAATATCTCAAGAAAATATTAGAGCTTAATTTTAGGTAATAATATGATCTAATTTTAGGTGGACAAATCATCTATTTTTGTTAACCATGTCTTTGTACCTATTTAGTCGCAAAGTTGTCTGTATGATGCTATTGGAAATTTGAGGATTTTTCAGTATGCATCAAATTCATGTTTCTCATATGTTTTTTAGGATTTTTCAGTATGTTTTTTGAATTGCTCTTCGTTTTACTAATTGAATCACTTTTGAGAAGTTTGGTTATTCATGATCATTTAATTTTTTTTCTCTTAGCTAAGGATAGGTTACTCCACATTTATGACCTTCAAACTAGACAATGGAAAACAAGTTTCCAAGCCGCTTCACGTAATATTGTCTTTTAAAATCAATCCAATTGTTTTAGCCGGCAACAACTATTGCCTTTAGAGAAGTTTTGTTTCTCACTGTTTTATTGGGCTACAAATACTATAAATGGTTTCACTTTCCATCCTTATTTACCAATGGCTGCTTCTTTATCTGGACACCGGAGATACGGGATTTTGGCAAATGATCATGATTGGGATTTCAGATTTAGTTGTATACGCAAAACCTTGACTTTTGAAGTAAACACTCCTTGCTTTGCTAATGAGATATTAACTATACTATGATAAGACTTATGCAACGTGAATTGTGTTTCTGTGTGGAGCTTCCCTTATAGCACAACAACTGCAAACGATTGCAACTTGAATCCTGACGATACATCTAAGACTACGAAAGAGAATTTTGAATATAACAATATATAACTGAGCAGGTCTTGTATTCAGCTATTTTAGCAAGTTTAAGTGTTTGCTTCTTAGCCTGCGCTCGAGATAAACAATCAAGCACATTCATGTCCTGCCATTCTTTAAATTTTACAAGGGCTCAAAAAACGTTGTGGAGACGAGGAATTGGATGTTTACCTACCATTAAATGAAGCACATGCGAGTAAGTAGAACGGCCACATCCCTCACCAATTATAGGGTTGCTATGCAAATTTGAGTTGATTCAAAACAATTGTTAATTGATTGAATGCTTTCATTTTTTTGTGAGATTTGAAATTGGAGTTGAACATTCTTGCCTCAAGATTGGGGTTTCGGTAGTTATACACTTTATCTTTACTCGAGAGGTAATTTTATGCTACATTTCGAAACACAACATCACTCCCAAAGGACGGTCAATCTTTTCCCCCTTCTTCCCGATCCGTGTCGCCTAAATAGTTGGAGGGTAGTACTACCAAATGAGTTAAAGATCCTTATTAACCCATCAATAATCATACTCTGAATAAATAATTGTTTTGTAAATAGCAAGTACAACATAATCATGTCAGTAAGTGGTTATTCACCTTAGTTTCAAGGCTTGTCTTCATCAATTGGGCAAATAGGTCATTCTTCTTGTTCTTAAATGAAAATTGCAATCTTCGTCTCTCTTCCCCATTCTCAAATTGCAGTTTTAAGAACAAGAAGAATGACATCTCTGCTCTATACATGAAGAACGTGAAACATATCTCCCTCCTTCAAGCCCGCGTGTTGTGAATTGAAGATTTTCAGCAAGCGTTTCTTTTAGAAGTATGAAACACAACTTTTTAATTGAGTTTTTTTTAATAATTTGGTTCAATATTAATTAAACAAATCATGTCCATTCATTTAATTTAAGGGATGAGATAAATATATTAGGTAAATATAAGGAGTAAAATGAGAAAATGGGTGAAATGAGACATCTTTTGTAACTTGTAGGTTAACTAGATAAAAACTGAGTGGATATGGCCGAAAATAAGGAAAGAAGTTATGGTAGTTATGTAATATTATTAATTGGTAACTATCCAATTAATGGTAACCGTTTGGAAAAAAAAGGAAACCGTATTGTGAAGATTCTGTAAATATATTACTACCCAATTAACTAATTATTCATATCTATCCTCTTAGTTATAATAAATAAAAGATCGTATCAATTGTAGGATGTGAACTCTGGAGGAGTTGGCCCTCCCTCCCACCCACCCTTATACTAGCTGGACTAATTAAACTTTGTGTATTCTTTTGATGATACACAATAATAATACACAATTTCAATTACACAATGTTAATACATAATTTCAATTACACAAAATGACATACTTGTGTACATGACATAAACAAACGGAACTTGTGTAATTAAAAAATGACCGAATGTGTTAACTACATAAATTGACATAACAAATGAAATCCTGTAACCAAACATTGTGTAAATGACGGACTTGTGTAACCAAACATTGTGTAAATAGCAGACTTGTGTAACCAAACCTTGTGTAAATGACAAACTTGTGTACATGACATAATTCATATGAGCTTTCTTTATGTATTACTTCATTTTTTAACGATTTAAATTTATTATTTCCGTAAAAAAATGCTGAGAATATCACAACCCAAGATATCCTGATCATTATAGACTACTTCATTATTTAACGATTTAGGATATTGATTAACATCTTTAATTGGGCAGAATATTAAAATTAAATAGGAGAGATAAGGATAACAAATTAGGTATGATCTTTAATTATTTACATATAAATCTTTTTTTTTGTGAAAATAGGAAGTGCCTAGTTTGTCTACACATAACAAAAAGTGTTTAGTTTATACTACATGTTACATAAACTACTTACTTAACCAACTCATCCGTAAAATATAGGGAGAGGATTCGGATTCCCAATTGATTATGGATTTGCGCAATTCATCGGTTAATCCGACAACAATTGTCCATATTCGTTTATCCAAATCGGAACTATTATACTAAAGATACCCAAGCCAAATTATTTCTAATTAATATCAATTCTCCTCGTCAATGTCGATGCTCTTGTAATGACTCCTCCGTTTACAAGTTGTGAGGAAGTGTTTGATGCTTGTTTGTCCGTGGTAATCCGTGATTTGTCATGTTCCGATTAAAAGCTTGTTAGGCATTGTATTCTAGGAGATTCATTTAGATTCTTTTTTTACGGGATTCTTGGGGATGGAAAAAATAGATTCGTTTGGTATGAGTTGGAGCTTCGGGATTGTACTCTTTTACAAGATTCTTTTGGCTAAAAAATCCCGTAAAACACAATCTTGCCCACCCAAGCTTCTTGGGGATATATTCTTTACATTTCCACACATACCCTTAATTCCATTGCTGATCTATGGTGTTCGCTCTCAGACGTGTGTGTAATCGTGAACGAAATAGCTTTAAATTTATAACCTAATATATAAGTCTAAAACAATATGCGAACCCGTAGTGTACGGATCAATTGTAATAACAACAAATGTTCCAAGGTCGAACACAAGGACTATGGTGAAATAAAGCACGGTATATAAGGTTGCCAATCACAAGCAAGCAATAAAACAAAGGCAACAAAGATGATGTAATAATCAGATAAACGAATGTAGATCCTAGAGGTCAAAGCATCCAATTGTGGTTCCGACTCAAGATCTCAAAGGATAACGTGGACAAAGTTGAGGTTTGGAAGGGAAGATATTTCTAAGGTGGGAATAGATCACCGGGTAAGTCTCACTACTCAATATCACAAACCAAAGATCCTCTCACCGGATAAGTCTCAAGGAACTAAGAAAAGAAACTATAATCTCAAACCAACACACCACCTAAGGGAATAGAACTAACATTTACCGGGTAAGTCTCAGGTGAACTCACAAAGGTAGGATGAAGGCACACTCAAACCCCAATAAAGGATAAACCTTTATTACCTAACACTCATCATCATCGGTATACAAGCAAATCACTAGGTAAGTCTCATCCTCGGCTTGCGTATGGACCAGAAAAGGTGTAACAAAGATAGTATTTGGTAAACTAAAACCTAAACTCAGGTAAGAATCAAATCCGGGATGCATCTCGCTCGGTTCATACCGACCTTGGTCGAGGTGTTCTATGAACCAACTGAGATGAGGTTCAGCTAAGGTTTGGCTCGAGCTTTAAGGGTCCACTAAGGTAAAGGATCATTCTTTCACCGTCTTTCCCACAACCTTCAGCCAATCACCCTAGAATCCACAAGAATATAGCCAATAACCATCATGATAACAATAATCAAATATATGAGAAAAGAAGCAATATCCAAACAAGAAAAGCTTAACACAAAGATCTCAATAATCACTCAATCAAACAATCAAACAATCAAACAAACAACAAACTGTGTTCCTCAACCACAAACCAAAAGACAACAATCAAAGAATCTAAGAAAACCTTACAACTTCCTTCAAAGCCTTCAATCTTCACCTTCAAACTATCTTCCTCCTTTCAATCTTCCAAAACTCTCAACTAACTAGACTTTTCTGATCTTTTTCAGATCCCCTCCATCCAGAAAATACATCCCTATATATAGGAAAATCACTTTCCTAAAATAAAATATCACATGGCCAAAAATAAAAGATCTTATGGGACGTGGGCCGCACGTCTCGATCCAGCTCAGCGGGATCACCTCGGTCGAGGTGATATTGTAGCCAACCAAGGTGCTCCTCAACTACGTGCAAATCTCTCTCAAAATTAATCCAAACTCAAACTTTTGTCCAACTTCCATGGTTCCTATGCTTTCCTTTATGCTCCTCAATGTCCCAAAATGTAGCTCCAATGACTCCTTAGATCCTTTAGCTCCATATTGCTCCAAAACGTGCATTTTCTCTACAATTACAACAAAATTAAGTGTAGACCTAGATTCTTGCAAATGTAAACAAATCAACATAATGATCAAGAATATACATCCATGCATGCAGATTTATGAAGATAAAACGTCTAAACCAATCCCAAAACATAGACTATAATACATGTTATCATATGGTTTGCCTCTTCTCCAATTCTCCCTGATTTCTATTTGAAATTGCTTCTTCTTCAGTTCTCCCCGAATCTCTCTCAATCCACTCCCTTTCCTTTCCTTCATCCTTCAACGAGGCTATTCTCCCATTTTTATTTGAGAACTTGTCTAGATTATCATACCTTACTGCATATATTTATTGGGCAACACTATCCATCCACAATATTCTCAAATTAAGTGAGTATGCCCTTTTACTCTGCATATTTTGTGAACAATCAATTCTTTCTTGGGGAAATGGTTTGGTTTTCTTGATAAGAAGCGTGAAATCACTCAACCTCTATGTGCATTCTCGAAGAGTTCGGTCTTGACGTTTGAGCGAAAAATCAAGGAGAGGACGTATTTGTTCGTTCCCGAGTTCAACATCGAGTTGCGCTCCGTGAGTCATCCACAGGTTAGTATTAGCAGCCGTTCAATTCTTAGTTCAGATTCTAGAAAAAAGGCTCTTGATGTTGCAAATGACCCTACAATTCAACCCAAAGGCTAGATGATCAATCTATGGTGAAACCGTTTCAACTCCAAATGTTTCAATGGTGAAAGAAGATGCACAATCCAACAAGGTTGCCGTGTCCGACATCTTCTATCCTGTCAACCTCAAACACAAGCTTCAGTCGAGTATCGTGAAGAAGGTTGAAATATTATCACCAATTCCGCGTAAGAAGGATGAAATATTATCACCAATTCCGCGTAAGAAAGATGATCAGAAGGATAATCAAAAGGATAATAATGATGAATTGGAGTATTCTAGCATCTTTGTAATAGTTAGGATTTCCGAATTCTAATTAATGTTGATTAACTTAATCAGTGATAGTAATTGACATATAACTCGCGAAGATTGTGTAAGTGTTGAGTATAAGTCCCACCGTTATGTTCCTGGCATAATTTTGGGCTTATGGTGAAATTTTCACTTTTTCCCCGGGTAATTATTTTTACCCTCCGGTATTATTGGGAGCATTTGGGAGCTCCAATTAATAAAAATGCAGTTGAGAGAAATAATCAGGACACCGGACATGCCCGAGATATGAAATAACATGGAAAGGCAAAACGGTCAAAAGAGTCGCTATTTCGTTTCTTAACGGCAAAGAAAGACGGCTTAGGAATACACGTTTTCCGAGGCAATTGTGGAATAACTATCCCTACAATATTCAAGATTTATTGTTCCAATTTCAAGAAGTTTGGAGAAGGGGGTTCAATCCGCCATTGGATCGGTTAAAGGATAATTATCGACTTCGCTAAAGGATAATTATCGACTTCACTATAAATAGCGGAAAATCGTTTATTAATTCATTTCCTTTCACGTTTCCTCGTAAAAGCTCTGATTTCTCTCAAACTTTATACTCATATCTACTCTCCGTTTCTAATCCGATTTCAATTCCGTTTGAGTTTCTGGATTCCTCTCTTCATTCTCTTCATATCGGTACCAAGTTTCTGCATTTCCGAGCAGATAAGGACCTAGTCGAGCATATATGTCACCAGGACAGTTCTGTCGCTCAGATTCCGGTGAATTTGATGTTGTACATGCGTAGCCTGCGTCGTTGTGATTCCGAATCTTCTTTCAGATCGTCAATCGGGTTAGTAACGAATAAGTTATGAATTTATTCGTTTTCCGTACTGCGATTTGGCATAAATTGACCTTAGGCTTTTCAAAATGGATAACTAGAAATTCCATTATGATCATTATATTATTCTGGTGTTTATGGGTTGTTTGTTTGATGAAATCTGATGACAAGTGGGTTTAGAAATGGCCTGCGGGCAAAACGTTATTCTGCTGAAATTTAATTAATTTATTTAAAGGTTAATTAATTAAATTAGGATTAAATTTGAGATTGAGGAATACTGATTAGATGCATGCTAGATGTCAGAATGAGTTGAGGATCATGATGATGTTATGGATATCGGTTATGCCTTTAAGGTTTAGTATGTGTACGAGTATGATGAGATGTTATGTTGAGGATATGCCTTAGACATTTATGAATGTGTTGAGGATCTTAGGTTTAGATTTGAGATATAGGTTGGTTGTGGTTATTGAGACGAGTCTCCTAACCTTTGTAGTATGTGATTGTGTGTGCCTTGCTATTGCAGGCGTTGATTACTTCCCCAAGGGGAAGCTGTGACGTGGTACATGTTACGAGTATATCAGGTAAGTCCATAGGACTTACTTAGCGTGCAGTTGTGGATTGTATGATTGTGATGGTTGTGTGTGTTCATATGATTGTGCATTTATAACCTAATCCGGACTAGGATGACCATTTATTACATTTATTTTACCCAAGTGTATTATAACGGGTGGTAACCACCGGTCTCCGCCTGCTGGTTAGGAGGAGGTGCCTGGAAGCCAGTAACACAGGGGGGACGAGTGACGATCACCCCTAATGCAAACCCTTGTGTTAACGGGGAAAGGGGCGAGGTTCTTTAGGTTCCTCGTGTTACAAAAGAATTTGAATTAGTAATGGAATAACGTAATGAATGATAATAAATGAATGTGTGTGGCATTGCATGTATGAGATGTTGATGTGTGGTTGTGCTATTACCTTCATGCTTTTCATTAGTGTAGCTAATGGTGTATACCGTGTTGTAGTTGATCTGCAGGTTAGGAAGACTACAGGGTGAGCCAGATGGTGTGACCAGGCGAGGACTTCTATACATTAGGATGTAGGGGATGGGGTATCTTTTGTGGTGATGGTTTATGATGTTGTTTTGTACTCGGCTTGGAGTTTGTAAACTCTTTTGATGTATCATATACAGCTTTTATGTATTTGGTTTTAATCTACTTGTGCCTTGTTGTAAGATCCAGTGAACTTGTTGTCAGACTAGGGTCAGGATCCATTGTGAGATCCTTGCCCAATGTAGCACTCCAAGTCCCGTGGATTTGGGGTGTTACAGAGTTGGTATCAGAGCCTTAGGTTGACAACATTGACACTTGCTATCTGCAATAAAAGTAGAGTGGATAAATAAACAAAACCCACATGGGGTCTGACTTTTTAAAGGATTTTGTTTTAAAGCGAGTACATATATTTTGGTATAGTATGTACAGAAGTCGTCACACATCTAAGGATCTCGACAGTGTAGATATATATATATATATATGTATATATATATATATATATATATATATATATATATATATATCTTTTATGTGCTGATGTGTATGATGTAATAATGAGTATTATATATATATATATATATATCGATACATATGGCATATATATATACAACCTTATAAGTTAGGAGCGTATATTGTACAGATGACTCAGACTAGAGCAGTATCTGTAGTTGGACGAGATAGGGGTACACCCCCTCTTCCTCCAGTAGCGTCAAGCCAAGGACCAGTGTCCGCTGCTGTGTTGCCTATGAGAAAGAACGAGTTTGAAGAGGCTGATCGTGTCTCCATGAGTTGATTCGAGTTTCAAGAGTATATGCAGCAAGTATATGAGGCGGTGATAGCGGGTAGACCTATACCGGATTTACCAACATCTGTAAGATCAACTGAAGCTTCTAGATTAAAGAAGAAACAACGGGTTGAATCAGTGAAAGAGGAGGTTGGATCTTCGAGTTGCAAACCCAGCCTGACTTGTGGACGTTTGATAGCATGTATTATAGTCTATATTTTGGGACATGTTTAGACGTTTTATCTTCAATAATCTACATGTTTGAATGTATATTATGTGATTATATTGTCGTTTCATCTACCTTTACGGGAATCGAGGTCTACACCAAGTTTCGTTGTAATCGTAGGTAAAATGGCACATTTTGGATCGAAATGGAGCTAAGGAACAAATGAGTATAGGAGCTATATTTTGGAGCTTAAAAGAGAACTCATGAAGCATGAAATTAATAAAGAAGATTTACTTTGGACCAGATTTTAGAGATTTCACATTCAGCTGAGATTCACCTCGGTCAGCTACAGTGTCACCTCGACCGAGGTGATCTTAAGGAGCGTCCCGACCGAGGCGAATACCCTGGCGCGGCGAGATATATTTTATTTGGCTGAGATATTTTATTTTTGGAAGGAAGACATCTTATATTTTTGGGCTGGATTTCTGGAAGGAAGATCATATATTTAGGAGATCTATTTTAGAGATATGAATATATTTTATCGAAAATTATCTTTTTAAGATATTATTCTCTTTGGAAGATAATTCTCCTATATAAAGGGTTGGATTTTTCACAATTAGGCCATCTTTGATCCTCTTTACCATCTTTTGATCAGCAATATTCTCCCCACTACAGTAAGGGATTTTCTAGAAGTCCAAAGGAAGGAAGGATTGAAGATTGAAGGAAGAAAGTTTATAGCTTTGTGATAGCTTTTGAAGGGATTTGTAATATTTTCTTAGATTCCCTTTGTTTTATTGTCTTGTTGGATTTGTGATCCAAGGAACGCTGATTTGTTTGATATTCGATTCAATTATTGAAGCTTTGATCTTAATGTTTTTGTGTTCAAATATTCATTCCCTTCTCATATATTTGATTATTGCTTTCATGATGATGAGTGGCTAATTTCCTTGTGCGATTCTAGGGTGATTGGCTGAAAGTTGTGGGAAAGACGATGATAGAATAATCTTAATCCCAGTAGGAGCCTGAAAGATCGAGTCTTTAACCTTAACCCTAGAACATCTCGTTCAGTCGATAAACATCTCGACCGGGGTGGAACTTGACTGACCGATGTGACCTTTTCTGATCCGAAACTGAGAGTTAAGTGTTAGAGTTTGTCAAATCCTATTCTTATTACACCTTTCCTGGTTCAATGCAAGCCTAGGATGAGACTTACCCGGTGATTCCTTTGTTTGTTTACCCATGATCATAAGTGTAGGTAATAAAGGCTTATCCTTTATTGGGCTTTGTGTGTGCCTTCGTCCCATCTTTGTGAGTTAGCCTAAGACTTACCCGGTAAAGGTTTATTCTATTCCCTTAGTTGGTGTGTTGATTTGAGATTATAGTTCCTTTCCTTAGCGCCTTGAGACTTACCCGGTGATAAGAGCTTTGAGTTGGGATTAGTGAGTAGTGAGACTTACCCGGTAATCTATTCCACCTTAGAAACACCTTATCTTTGTAAAATCTCAGCTTTGTCCGCTTTATCTTTAGATCTTGAGTCAGAACCACAACTGGATGCTTTAATCCCTAAAATTTGCATATTTCCTTTAATTGACCTTATTATCATCTTTTGATTGCTTTAATCGCTTTTGTGGTTATTAGTTGCATTGACGACCTATACTTGCTTTGTTTCACCTAAGTCCCTGAGATCGACACCCCGGAATTCTTGCTTTTACTATAATTGATCTGTACACTGCGGGTTCGCATCCTTGTTTTAAGCATTCTTGGGATATAAATTTAAAGCTTGCACACACCGTTTGGAGGGAACAAGTTTTTGGCACCGTTGCCGGGGACTTGGTCTAGACCGAGCTGGTTGCGGTTGTCTTTCGGGGCAATTGCCCTGTTACTACTAACCACTCTACTTGAGTGACTTTCGTAGGTTCTTTTTCTTAGGTTTATGCGAAGAACCTGTGCTGGGAAGGAAATCGTTCCTTACAATCCCGAACTAGAAAAGACATACAAAAGATGCTTGAAAGAAGCGAAAATGGTCAACCAAGACAATCGCGATCTTGAGGCCGAATTGAAGGAGGCGATGGAACAGCTGCGCCTCAATAGGGAAGAACTGCAGCGCGAGAGGGATCAGACTCGCACCAGAACTGCAAAGATTGAAGCAAATATGGCTGATCTACAATCTCAGATTCTGCATCGACCGAGGCAGGACCCCGCTCTAGTTGCCGCGACCGAGATACATCCACCTCGGATGCCTGTCCGAGATGTTCTTTTTGTAGGTATTCCACAGACCCTAGGAGCATGATTACGAACTTCGACCGCAAGTTCTTTCCATGATCCGCCAATGCCAGTTTGGAGGTTTAGAGAGGGAGTCTCCGCATCAACATTTGCAAAACTATGAGATCTTGATGGAGACCTTGAGACCTTCAAGGCTGGAAAATAATAATTACAAGCTAAGGCCTTTTTACTTTTCTTTGAAGGACAGGGCGCTTACTTGGTATCAGTCTCTTCCTCTCGGAAAGATCAACACTTGGGAGGAGATGACGACGGAGTTATTAACAAAATTCTTTTCCCCCTCCAAAATCGCTGAAATGAGAGGGAAGATTAATGCATTCATCGTGAAGGACAAGGAGAGTTTGTCCAAGTCATGGGAGATATTTAAAGATGTTCTCTTGGATTGCCCACATCATGGGATTCCAAAGATAGCGTTGTTGGAGATATACTTCAAGGATTAGATGGAGCTACCCAATTCAATCTTCAACTACTATCCGCCGGCACATTCATGGACATGCCGATTGATGAAGCTTGGGAGTTCATTGAGAAACAAGCTTTGTACATGAAGAAATAATCCCACCAAGGAGCTGAAAATGAAGTTAAGAGGGTTAATTTCCAGGAAGCTCTATCTAATGACAATCAACTCATCTCCCTCAAGAATGATGTGAAGCAATTGAAGGACCTTTTGGTTGCTCACACCAAGAAGAAATAGGGAGGATATCAAGGCTCAAGGAACAACAATCATGGTTCCCGGAACAACAACTACAACAACAATAGAGGCTCCAATAGCAACAATTGGAGATCTAACAATCAAAATTCGGGTAACCCTTACTCTAATTCCAATTCTAATAATTCTTTTAATCCCTCTTCTTCTTCTTCTTCTTCTTCTTCTTCTTCTTCTTCTTCTTCTTCTTCTTCTTCTACTCCATTAAAAAGCCAGGAGCCTGGATCAAGTTCGTCCCAACCAGAGAAGAAAGATGCAGTGTTGGAGGCCATCTTGATCAAACTCAACGCTATGGAGAAGTCCATGACTTCATTTTCAAAGGCACAAAAAGCCTTAGAGCAACAATTCTTTAATAAGGCAAATGAAGCGCCAAGAGACCCAAGGAAGCTCCCAGCAAGGACAGAGAGCAACCCTAAAGGACAAATTATGGCAATAACGACGAGAAGTGGACTAAAAACTGCAGATCCAGTGCCTCGGTCGATGCCAGTGCAGACAAAGAACACCTCGGTCCAGGTACAGACGAGGAACACTACGGTCGAGGTGCCACCCGAGGTGGAGTCCCAGAAAGTGACGAACAAAACTGAAGTTTATGTCCCACCTCCTACATATAAACCACCACTTCCATTCCCCCAGTCAAGGGCTAGAGCACATCTAGACAAGCACTTTGGTAAGTTCCTTGACTTGATGAATAAGCTACATATTAACATCCCTTTCCTTGATGCTATTTTAGGGATGACCGCCTATGAGAAGTTCTTAAAAGAAATTCTATCAAGTAAGAGGAAACTGGAAGATTTTGGTGAAGTAAGGATGACATCTAAATCCTCGGAGCTCATCCAAATCATGAAGGAGAAGATGCCACCCAAGTTGAGAGATCCCGGCTCATTTTGCATTCCCATTCAAGTTGGTGATGTGACTTGTGAGGCATTGTGTGATCTAGGAGCTAACGTGAGCATCATCCCGCTGGAGCTATGTGTGAAGATCGGACTTGGAGAGCCCAAGCCGGTGAAGATAAGGTTATACATGGTGGACCGCTCTATTACCCATCCATGGGCATTTTGGAAGATGTTCCGGTTAAGTTAGGTAACTTCTACTTACCTATAGAGTTTGTTGTGCTTGATATACCCGCAGATTATCCCGTTCCTATCATTCTCGGGAGACCATTTCTAGCAACTTCGGGTTGTAATGTGGATTGTAAGAACGCCAAGTTGAAATTCAACATTGGCGGAGATCAAGTGGAGTTTGCATTGCTTGCTGCAATGAAACGAGAGCCGCTGGAGGATGATATCTTCAACATCTATGATGAAGAAGAATCAAGAGAATTGGTGAGCTCTATCCTTATTAACGACCCTCTTGAAAGAGTTATTAGTTTTAGCTTAATGGAGGAAGGTATAGATGATGCTTGTGATGTAGATATACGGAGCTTAAAGGCACTGGAAGAAGATCCAGGAGCTAGGATTGAGAAACTAATCCTGGAGAAGAGAATCTCCAGTTTCGGTCCCAGTTCCAGTACCTTGACCGAGGCACTTTCTGGACCAAGCGAGGTGTTCTTATCTGAAGAACATCTCGGTCACCCACTCTGGACCTCGACTGAGGTCGCAAGCGAGATGATGTCAACTGAGACTTCTGAAAGTTCAGTTCTTCGATCTAAGTCTACTCCACTGGAAGGAGGAAGCAAGGATCCCCCTTAGAAGGCACCCCCAGTTGTGGAGCTTAAACCGCTTCCAAGTCACTTGAGGTATGTTTTCCTTGGACCGGATTCTACTTATTCTGTCATTGTTAGTGCTTCCCTTTCCAAAACTGAATTGTATAAACTTATGCATGTTCTGAAAAAACATCAAAAGGCTTTGGGTTATACTAATGATGATCTTATTGGTATTAAGCCTTCTTTCTGCATGCATAGAATACTAATGGAGGATGATAATAAGACTTCACGGGAACCTCAAAGACGGTTAAATCCGATCATGAAAGAGGTTGTGAAAAAAGAAATTCTTAAGTTGTTGGATGCATGTATCATATTTCCTATCTCGGATAGCAAGTGGGTGAGCCCAGTGCATGTAGTTCCGAAAAAAGGAGGGATGACCGTTGTGATGAATAAGAACAACGAGTTGATCCCAACTAGGACCGTTACGGGCTGGAGGGTGTGCATCGATTACAGGAAGCTGAACGTGGCCACTCAGAAGGATCATTTTCCACTTCCCTTCATCGATCAAATGCTCGAACGGTTAGCCCAGCATTCACACTTTTGCTATTTAGATGGTTATAGTGGCTTCTTTCAGATTCCTATCCATCCGGATGATCAAGAGAAGACCACTTTCACTTGTCCATGGGGAACATTCGCTTATAGGAGGATGCCATTTGGATTATGTAATGCACCCGCTACCTTCCAGCGATGCATGATGGCTATCTTTTCCGAGTACATAGAGGAGACCATGGAGGTATTTATGGATGACTTTTCAGTATATGGTTCCTCTTTTGATGATTGCCTATCTAACCTTTCTCTAGTTCTACAAAGATGTGAAGACACTAATCTCGTTTTGAATTGGGAGAAGTGTCATTTTATGGTTAGTGAAGGCATTGTTCTAGGACACCTCGTTTCCAACCGAGGTATTGAGGTCGATCGAGCTAAGATCGAGACTATTGAGAAACTTCCTCCCCCCCTGTTATGTTAAGGGTGTGAGGAGTTTTCTTGGGCATGCAGGTTTTTATAGGAGGTTCATCAAGGATTTCTCGAAGATTTCTAAACCAATAACTAAACTCTTGAATGAGGATGTTGTTTTTGAGTTTTTGCAAAAATGTCTTGATGCATTTTACAAGAAAAAGGAAGCATTGATCTCCACTCCCATTATCCAACCTCCGGATTGGACCTTGCCCTTTGAGATCATGTGTGATGCAAGTGATGTGGCAGTAGGAGCGGTGCTTGGACAAAAGAAGGATGGTCGGACCAACACTATTTATTATGCTAGCAAGACGCTAGATGAAGCCCAACTAAACTACGCCACCACCGAAAAGGAGCTTTTGGCGGTTGTATATGCTTTTGAGAAATTTCACTCTTACTTAGTGGGAGCAAAAGTTATTGTTTACACTGACCATGCAACTATTCGTTACTTGCTTTCTAAGAAGGATGCAAAGCCGCGTCTTATTTGATGGATTCTCTTGCTTCAAGAGTTTGGCCTAGAGATTCGCGATAAGAAGGGATCCGAAAATTCTGTGGCGGATCACCTCAACTGGCTACCTCCCTCTTCACGTGAGAAGGACGACCCACCCATCGATGATTCATTTCCCGATGAACACTTGCATTTGCTGGAACGTTTGATAGACTACTTTATCTCACCCCATGATGAAGACGAAGTATGGGGTGAGGATACCTTCCAACATGTTTAGGGGATGCCGTACGGTCCAGCTAGCGACCTTAAATCAAACGCTTCTTGGGAGGCAATCCAAGGTATTGCTTTCTTTTTCCCTTTTTCTAGTCTAGCTTTAGATAGTTTGCTTTTGCTTTGCTTTGTTTTGTTTTTGACATCCTAGACAGAAACCAAGTACTTTGTAAGGAAGGATTACAACTCAGGAGAAACACTGGAAGGACAGAAGTTCGAGAATTCGAGAAGACGGAGTTTGACTGAGACACATCTCGGTTGCTGTCACAACACCTCGACCGAGATGATTCTTGAGCAACTGAGGCGACTAGGGCTGACAAAGATCCACCTCGGTCCAGACACCTCGGTCCAGTCGGGACCACCTCGACCGAGGTGACAGCAGAATCAGTGAGGGGTATAAAAGGGGAAACAATTTCTCCCTCTTCCCTCCTATTTTCCCCTCGACCGCGGCGCATTCCTCAACCTCGTTTCTTCGTTTCTTGATCGTTTTCTACGATTTTTTCTCCGATCTTACAAAGAAAGGCTAGAGGATCAGATTGCAAGCAAGAATCTGCAACAAAAACGCCTCAAATCTGCGTATTTTTGGATAAACCGTTCGAAAACCCTAACTCTTCTATTTTCACCAATTTTAGAGAGTAGTGGCTTTGGTTGCCATAGATTTGTGTTGGAAAAGGCATAAGTACCCCATAGGAATAATTGGTAGTGATATTGTGGGAAAAGAACTAGAAATCAGAGAGTTGGAATCGAGTAGTTTATCGCCTCGGTCCAGTCGACCTGTGCCTCGGCCGAGGTGTTCTTCAGCCCTGTCAGAGCAACCGAGGTGACTTGTCAGTAGAACCATGACTACCCATTATGATCGCCAGCTTGTTCTGAGGGATGCTCCCAGTAGTTCCTTACCTTCTTCTGCTTTTAGACCTTCCATTCTGGTGATTCACGAGCGTCACCAGGCAGACTTTGACCGCATATGCGCGCGCCCTGTGATTGCGCCGCGTTTCTTAGATGTAGCTGCATTCGATTGCCTCCACGTAGGAGAGGATCTGCGGAGGATGATTTATATGGTAGGACTGGAGAGTTTTATGGAGATTAGAGCTCCAGCCTACCTCGAGCCCACCCTAGAGTTTGTGAGTTCTTTTACTCACCTTCCTGAGAGGAAAGCCATCAAGTACCGGTTGCTAAACCGGAACTACATCGTTCCCATGGACCAGTTTCGATATATCTTTGGCTTCCCGACCCCTATAGTTCCCAACTTCCCTTCTCGAGCCGTAGCTCGACAGTTCTGGGGGCAGATTGCCCATGTTGTAGAGCATGCTGATAGGTGGAGACCTGGAGACTCCAGAGAGAGCATCATCTTCCACCTTGCTTTCCGACTAGACCACCGGATCTTTAGTGAAACCCTTCTGGCGCGTACTGAGATGCCCCAGAAGGTTAGATAGGGGGAGCTTCGGAGTTTTTTCAGTATGGTGACTGGGGGAGTGCCTGATTTTAGGGCCATGTTAGCTGAGGATCTGCACCGGATCAAGGCTAAGGGGAAGAGAGATATCTGCTGTAGAGGACTGGTGACTCATATCGCGACAGTCATGGATCTCGACCTGAGTGCTTGTACGTTGGTGGCGGCTACAAAGCCGCTTGGACTTCAAGAGATGATCACGAGGAGGATTCTGGTTCCTTGTGGACTCACTACACCACACATGGCTATGCCTTGGGAGCAAACTACCCCTCAGGGTATCATGTGGTCGGCCCAGTTCTCAGTCTTCGATCCTTAGTATTGGTCTACCACTTGGATACCCTACATAGAAGATGCTAGAGACGCTGCAGCTGCTCAGGCTCAAGAGGAGGATGAGGATGATGATGGCGGTGCTGCCATGGAGACAGGGACACATACAGCCGGCCCTAGTGTGCCAGTTGTCAACTTAGACGATGAGGCGATAGAGGAGGAGGCGGCTGCAACACCATCACGTCCTTCTAGGCGCAGAGTCCGTAGGGAGAGGGATCCCATAGCTCATTGACGGAATGACGAGTTGACGGACCAGATGATCGACTCTTACACCGCCTTGTCTTTAGAGATGATGGAGATGAGGGAGAGTCATGTAACACCCCAAATTCTGAGAACTCGGGGAGCTACTGGTTAGGACCTCACAATGGGTCCCGACCTTAGTTTGAAAACAATTTTACTAGGATCTTACAACAAGACACAAAAGTATTTAAAACATTTGAAAACTTTAAACAATATATACATGGAGAATATGTATCAGCCTTACAAGAAAAGATAATAAAACGTCGCATATGAAGAACAGAAGACATCCCCGTCCCCAACTAAAAGAGTACGTGGACCCGGCTGACCATTTTCTCCAGATCTCTCTACAACTGTCTTAACCTGCAAGGCATCTACAAGCGGTATAAAACCGTTAGCTAACATTCTATGCATAAATGTAAAGGTAAAAGCACAAACACACAACATACACAATCAACATGCAACACTTAATCTTTTTATTCTCTTTAATTAAGTGATACATCATTACTAAAGATACTTATTTTGTGACATGAGGGATTCCCAAACCTCGCCCCTGTCCCCGTTTACCAACGCAGAATGGTACTAATGCATTTGACCGTCTACCGGACTGGGCTGGTCACAGGGAACCTCCTAGACTCTCGCAAGAGCTAGGCGGATGATGTCACGACCCGTTATCATACACTTGGGTTAATTATACAATATGCTACACTCGACCTATTCCGGTTTCGTTATTTATCTTAACTATCAAACACCACTCATACATATTACACTCATACAAGAAGTCAACTAAGTAAGTCCGTGGACTTACCTGAATCAGATCTCGACTCTCTTAATCACAACTCAATCTGTAACTGTATAACTCGGTTTCCTGTCAAAGGAGGCAAGTGTGTCAACACACTTTCTTGTTAATTAGAAGTCTAAGACTTCTAAGGTAGTAGATCCTATTAGAACAGAATTTAATACAGTACCAATTTATGGTAAAATGACTATTTTACCCTTGGTCCCGAAACTTCCAAAAATTCCATAATTCAAGCCTAAACTCTTATTTGAGACTAAAAAGTCATATTCTAACTCCTAAAGATGATTTTGGTTACAAACTGACAATTTACCCATTTTCCTATTTTCCGAAAGATCGTTAAGGTCCAACTTCGGCATCAAATAAGAAATTCGAATAACCTTATAAAAATTCCGAAATAATTCTCTAGATCATCTATGATATCTCATCTACTCCTAGGAGCAAGAATTTCTTAAAACTGATCACCCTTCACTTCTACAAAAATTTCCAAAGTTGGTTACAACACTTGAAGTTTCCTACACTTAGCCAAAATCTGAGTACACTTTGAAAAATCATAACTCCTAAACCACTCGCTGGATTTATCCCAAATTTTGATATGTTCTACTATAATATGTAAAATATGTCATATCCAAAATTCAAGTCTAACAGAGATCAAAAGCCTATTCAAAACTATCTCCCAAAACAGCATCTCATGCTGTTTTTCTCAACTCAGCACATTTATAAAAAAAAACTGCATGAGGAGTCACTTTGTAACATCATAACTCTCAAACCGTAACTCCGATTCTTCCCAAATTTTAGTATGATCTACTATGTACTGCTGACTACAACATATCCAAAATTCAGCCAAAAAGAAGAAGTATAACTTACCCAAATCTGGACCCGAAGTTGACTGCTCGTCACTTCCGAAAACTGAGAAAAACGTAATAGCTCTCTGCGGTTGTTTTGCAGCAGTGCAGTCCGTCATTGTCAATCAACTTCTCTGCTCGAATCGGAATGAAGGAGCCAGTGTGTGCCGGACACAAGGTGAAGGGATGTGCAGAAGGGTGAACGCTCCTGCTGCTGCTCCTGACTGTTGGTCTTGCCGGCTCCTATGCGCAGAAGGACGCCCAGGTGCTGCTTGTGCACGACTCCAGGGCTGGAAGGCGACTAGAGAGGAGGGTCGACAGAGGAGGTTGCAAGGGCTGCGGTGGGGCTGCTGAAGAGGTCTTCTGTACGCATCAATGAGAGGGAGGATCTTCAGTGCGTGAGATCTGGCTGTTAGGGCACTCTCTCAGCCGTTACGTGAGATAAGGAAGGAGAGGAGTTGGGCTGCTATTACGTGGGAGGTAGGAGGGACAATTGTTGTTCTTCCTGGACTGCGAGATGAGGAGCTACAGGCCCGCATCTGATGGAGTTCTAGGCTGCGAGATGAGGGATAATTTTTGTGCTTCCTGGGCTGCGAGATGCAGCTGAAGACATGGGCTGCTAAAGGCTTGGCTGGCTGGGCAACAGCAGGTCCGTGTGGGCTGGAGGGTTATGGGCAGCTGGGCCATCATAGCAAAGAGATGGGCTGAAACAATTGCAAGAAGGATGGCTGAAATAATTGCAAGAAAGATGGGCTGAATAGTTTGTCAAAAACCTGTCAAAACTCGTCATGGCCTTGTCAGGTCCATGAATGAGTTTGTCACAGGTTTGTCGGGCTTTGTCATGGTCTCGTCTCAGCTTAGTCATGATCTCGTCACAGCTTGTCATGATCTCGTCTAAAGTCATCGATAAGAATGAATTATAATAACTAGGGTATAATATAAATCTATCATTTTATGTGAATTAAATTCTACGTAAAATGATAAATAATTATAAGAACTAGAGCTTGATATAATTTTATCATTTTATGTGAATTAAATTCTACATAAAATGATAAAATTCGTGAAGAAAGAAATACTAGATAGAATGGAAAACCGTCAACGGCTCGAAGTCCGATTTGCTTCGGAATTAAATGGATCGAAAATTCCGGATATTACATCATTACCCCCTTAAAATAAGTTTCGTCCCGAAACTTAGAACAAGGTATTTAATCAGACGACTTCCATACATAAACTTGTTTATCCTAGTTTCACTAATTTTTAATTTCGTTTTCTAAACCCCTCTAACCCTATTAAAGCGTAACGAAAAATCCGGTCGTTACATCAGATCCCCCTCAAAATAAGTTTCGTCCCGAAACTTAGGGTAAGACAATCCTGATCGGCCTTTAAGGCACCAACTGGGTGTGTTTGATCACTATGCAAAAGTCTCGTCGTTTCCACATCTAAGTATCCCGCACATCAAGGTTACCAAAAGAACACATCACTGACTAACACTCAATCATGAAATAAACAAGTAGTCAAATGATAGCATGAATTATAGTCTATATTTTGAGGTTTGTTTGGACGTTTTATCTTCAATAATCTGCATGTTAGCATGTATAATATGTGATTATATTACCATTTCATCTATCTTTGCGGGAATCGAGGTCTACACCTAGTTTTGCTGTAATTGTAGGTAAAATGGCACGTTTTGCATCAAAAAGGAGCAAACGGAGTCATGAGTCATTTGGAGCTACATTGAGGAGCATAAGGAACCATCCAGGGAGCATAGCCATGGATTAAAGATTTACTTTGGACCAGTTTTGAGAGATTTCACATTCAGTTATGACTCACCTCGGTTGACCAGAGATTCATCTCGACCGAGGTGATCCAGAGACGCCGACTCGACCGAGGCGAACACCTAGGACGCGGCGAGAATATTTTATTCTTGGCTGAGATCTTTTATCTTTGGAAGGTGATCTTATATTTTTGGGCTTGGCTCCTGGAAGGAAGAAGATCTTATATTTTACCTATTTTTATGGGAAAAGATCTTTCTAAGATATTTTATCTTTGGAGGGTTATTTTCCTATAAAAAGGGTTGGATTTCCCACAAATCCTGATCCGCTATCACCCCCTCTTATCTAGCATATATCACCGCAGCCATACTCCAGTTGGGAGTTTTGAAGAACCTTTTTAAAGGTTGAAGGAAGATTGAAGATCATAGTTTTTATAGCTTTTTGGAGGGTTTTGTAAGATTGTCTTTAATTCCCTCACTTGTTGTCTTGTCTTGTTGGCTTGTTATCCAAGGAACGCTTTTGTTGTGATATTTGATTCAGTTATTGAAGTATTTTTCATTAAATTCTTCTTGTTCAAATATTCACCTTCTTTCCATATATTTAATACTTTCATAATGATGATGAGTGGCTAATTTCCTTGTGTGATTCTAGGGTGATTGGCTGAAGGTTGTGGGAAAAACAATGATAGAATAATCTTAGATTCCAGTAGGACCCTGAAAGTTCGAGTCTTTAACCTTAACCCTAAGCATCTCGTTCAGTCGATGAACATCTCGGCCGGGGTGGAATTCGTTTGACCGAGGTGACTTGTCTGATCCTAAACTGAGAGTTAAGTGTTAGAGTTTGCCAAATCCTATTCTTATTACACCTTTCCTGGTTCAATGCAAGCTTAGGATGAGACTTACCCGGTAATTCCTTAGTTTGTGTACCATCGATCATAAGTGTAGGTAATAAAGGTTTATCCTTTATTGGGGTTTGAGTGTGCTTCCATCCCATCTTTGTGAGTTAGCCTGAGACTTACCCGGTAAAGGTTGATTCTATTCCCTTAGATGGTGTGTTAGTTTGAGGTAATAGTTCTTTATCTTAATTCCTTGAGACTTACCCGGTAATAGGAGTTACGGTTTTGGATTAGTGAGTAGTGAGACTTACCCGGTGATCTACTCCACTTTAGTAACACCTTCCCCTTGCAAAAATCTCAGCTTTGTCCGCTTATCTTTAGATCTTGAGTTGGAACCACAACTAGATGCTTTAATCCCTAGAATTGCATATTTCCTTAATTGACTTTTTATCATCCTTGATTGTTTTAATTGCTTTTGTGGTTAGTAATTGCTAAAGCTTACCATTATCGACTTTGTTTCACTAAGTCCCTGTGATCGACCCCTGGAATTTCTTGCTTTTTACTACGATTGACCCGTACACTGCGGGTTCGCATCCTTGTTTTAAGCTTACATCTAGGGTTATAAATTTAAAGCTTGCACACACCGTTTGGAGCGAACAAGTTTTTGGCGCCGTTGTCGGGGACTTGGTCTAGACCGAGCCGGTTACGGTTTGCTCTTGAGGCACTTGCCCCCGTGTCTACTAACCACTCTACTTTAGTGACTTTTGCAGGTTCTTTCTTAGGTTTATGCGAAGAACCCGCACTGGGAAGGAAATCGTTCCTTACGATCCCGAACCAGAAAAGACATACAAACGACGCTTACGAGAAGCGAAGATGGCCAACCAAGATAATCGTGATCTTGAGGCCGAGTTGAAAGAGGCGCTAGAGCAGCTACGCCTTAGCAGGGAAGAGCTAAGGCAAGAGAAAGAAGAGAATCGCACCAAGACTGCAGCAATCGAAGCGGAGATAGCAGTCATACGAAATCAGATTCTACCTCGACCAAGGGAAGATCCTCCTGCTGATCCTCGACCGATGCAGGATCCAGTAGTTGACCCTCGACCGAGGCAGGTTCCAGTACCTGACGCCCCGGCCGATGTACTTCCACCTCGGAGACCAGTCCGAGATGTTCTTCTTGCAGGAATCCCGCAAACCCTAGGTCAAAGGATGGATCCTAATCAACAACTGAGGCGTCCAGGAGTCAACCTAGGAGATCCAGCGGACCATGACTACGAACTTCGACCGCAAGTTCTATCCATGATTCGCCAATGCCAATTCGGAGGGATGGAGAAGGAATCACCACATCAACATCTTCAAAACTACGAGATCTTGATGGAAACCTTGCGACCTTCCAGAATTGAAAATAACAACTACAAGCTAAGACCTTTTTACTTTTCTTTAAAAGATAGAGCTCTTACTTGGTATCAATCTCTTCCTCCAGGAAAAATTAGCACATGGGAGGAGATGACGACGGAATTCTTAATCAAATTCTTTCCCCCCTCGAAGACAGCTGAAATGAGAGGGAAGATCAATGCTTTCATTATGAAGGACAAAGAGAGCTTGTCCAAGTCATGGGAGCAGTTCAAGGATATCCTTTTGGATTGCCCACATCATGGGATTCCAAAGATCGAGTTGTTGGAGATCTACTTCAAAGGACTGGACGGAAGCACCCAGTTCAATCTCCAACTACTCTCCGCCGGTACCTTCATGGACATGGCGATTGATGAGGCTTGGGACTTCATTGAGAAGCAAGCCTTGCATATGGAGAAGTACACCCACCAAGGAGCTGAAGGTGGAGTTAAAAGAGTCTACTTTCAAGAGACTCAATCCAACAACAATCAACTCACGTCTTTAAAGAATGACGTGAAGCAATTGAAGGAACTCTTGGTTGCTCAAACCAAGAAGGAAGAGCAAGGACAAAGGAACAACAACAATGGATACCGTAAACAACAACGGTTCCCGGAACAATAACAACAACTACAACAACAACAATAGAGGATCCAATAGCAACAATTGGAGGACGAACAATCAAAACAACCAGAATCCTGGTAACAATTATTCTAACTCCAACTCTAATAATGCCTCTAACCCTTTCCTCTCTTCTCCTTCTTCTTCTTCTTCTACTCCATTAAAGAGCCAAGGGCAAGGATCAAGTTCGTCTCAGCCAGAAAAGAAAGACGCAGTTCTGGAAGCCATCTTGATCAAGCTTAGCGCTATGGAGAATTCTATGACTTCATTTTCTAGGGCCCAAAAGTCCTTCGAACAACAACTTGCGAGTAGAGCGAATGAAGCGCCAAGAGATCCAGGGAAGCTTCCAACAAAGACGGAAAGCAACCCTAAGGGCCAATGCATGGCCATAACGACGGGGAGTGGACTTAAAACTGCAGATCCAGTACCTCGTTCGACGCAGACCACCTCGGTCCAGGTCCAGTCGAAGAACACCTCGACCGAGATGCCAACCGAGGCGGGGCAACAGAAAGAGGAGGGGAAAACTGAAGTTTATGTTCCACCTCCTGCATACAAACCACCACTTCCATTCACTCAGTCCAGAGCCAGAGCACATCTAGACAAGCACTTTGGTAAGTCCCTTGACTTGATGAACAAGCTGCATATTAACATTCCTTTTCTTGATGCTATTCTAGGAATGCCCGCCTATGGGAAATTCTTAAAGGAGATCCTATCAAGGAAAAGGAAATTGGAAGACTTTGGTGAAGTTAGGATGACATCTAAATCCTCGGAGCTTATTAAGATCATGAAGGAGAAGATGCCACCTAAGTTGAGAGATCCCGGCTCATTTAGCATTCCCATTCAAGTTGGGGATGTCACTTGTGAAGCCCTTTGTGATCTAGGAGCCAGCGTGAGCATCATTCCGCTAGAGCTATGTACGAAGATCGGACTTGGAGAGCCCAAGCCGGTCAAGATTCGACTTTATATGGCGGATCGCTCCATCACCCATCCCGTGGGCATCTTGGAGGACGTTCCGGTCAAGTTAGGTAACTTCTATCTACCTATAGATTTTGTCGTGCTTGACATTCCCGCAGATTATCCTGTTCCTATTATTCTCGGGAGGCCATTTCTAGCAACTTCGGGTTGCAATGTGGATTGCAAGAACGCCAAGTTGAAATTCAACATTGGTGGCGATGGGGTGGAGTTCGCACTACTTGCAGCCATGAAAGGGGAGCAGCTAACTGATGATATCTTCAACATCTACGATGAAGAAAAATCAAGAGAATTGGTGAGCTCTATCCTTATTAACGATCCACTCGAAAGAGTTCTAAGTTTTAGTTTAATAGAGGAAGGTATAGATGCTTCTTGTGATGCATATATACGGAGCTTGAAGGCACTGGAAGAAGATCCAGGAGCTAAAACTGAGAAGCTAATCCAGGAGACGAAGATCTCCAGTTTCGGTTCCAGTTGCAGTACCTCGACCGAGGCACTTCCTGGACTGAGCGAGGCGACTGAAGAACATCTCGGTCAACGCCTCTGCGCCTCGACCGAGGTCGATGGCGAGATGATGTCAACTGAGATTACTGAGAATAATAATCTTCTTACTCACTTCTCTGACATTCATCCTCAGTTGGTGGAACATTCCATCCGCCAACTTTCTGATAAGAACGGACCTTGGTATGCTGACATTGTAAATTATCTTGTTTGCCAGGAAACACCGCCCGGATTGACGTACTCCCAAAAGAAGAGATTCTTCAAGGAAGTACGACATTATTACTGGGATGAGCCGCTGTTATTCAAGCGCGGACCGGATGGGATGCTTCGTAGATGCATTCCGGAAGATGAGGTTAATAGCGTTATACGGCATTGCCATTCGCTTCCTTGTGGAGGACATGCTAGCACCGATAAAACATGCGCTAAGGTATTGCGTTCCGGTTTCTTTTGGCCTACATTATTTAAAGATGTACAAGCTTTTGTTGTCTCTTGTGATGCATGCCAAAGAACAGGGAACTTATCGAGGAGGAACGAGATGCCACTTAATAACATCCAAGAGGTGGAAATCTTCGATGTATGGGGGATTGACTTTATGGGACCTTTCCCATCCTCCGGAGGAAACCTCTATATCCTTCTTGCGGTTGACTACGTCTCTAGATGGGTTGAAGCCATTGCTTCCCCCACTAATGACGCCAAGGTGGTGGTAAAATTCCTAAACAGGACTATCTTTCCACGGTTTGGAACTCCGCGCATCATCATCAGCGATGGAGGAACGCATTTCATCAACCGGAAGTTCAAGGCACTTCTATCGAAGTATGGGGTAACCCATAAGGTATCAACCGCTTATCACCCTCAAACTAGCGGACAGGTTGAGATCTCGAATAGAGAAATCAAAGCAATTTTGGAGAAGACCGTCTCTAGAACAAGGAAAGATTGGTCCATGAAATTGGACGATGCTCTTTGGGCGTACAGGACCGCATTTAAGACCCCCATATGTACCACCCCTTACAATTTGGTATATGGGAAGTCTTGCCATTTGCCCGTCGAATTGGAACACAAAGCGTATTGGGGGATCAAATGGTTGAATTTCGACATTAAGGAGGCCGGCGAGAAGCGACTATTGGAACTCAACGAGCTGGAGGAGCTGCGTTTGAACGCTTATGAGAATGCCAAAATCTATAAGGAAAGGACGAAGAGATGGCATGACAAGCGTATCGTCCCAAAGGAGCTCAACGAAGGAGACTTAGTTCTACTCTTCAACTCCCGCCTCCGCCTTTTTCCAGGTAAGTTAAAATCCAGATGGACCGGACCTTATGTTGTGAAACATGTTTTTCCTCATGGTGCAGTTGAGATATGGGGCGAAACTAGCGGAAGCTTCAAGTTCAACGGTCATAGGCTTAAGAAGTACCAGCCAGAAACGCCGGTTGAGGAGGTTGCACCAATATACCTCATTTGAGACGCATTATGGTCCAGCTAGCGACCTTAAACCAAGCGCTTCTTGGGAGGCAACCCAAGGTATTGCTTTCTTTTTCCCGTTTTCTAGTCTAGCTTAGATAGTTTGCTTTTGCTTTGTTTTGTTTGTTTTTGGCGTCCTAGACAGATAACAGGAGACATCTAAGGAAGGAGCATAACTGGAAGTTCAGAAGTTCGAGAATTCGAGAAGACGAAGTTTGACTGAGGCACCTCGATCCAGTCGAGGCCATCTCGACCGAGTTGATTCTTGAGCAACCGAGGCGACTAGGGTTTCTGCAGAACCACCTCGGTCCGTACCACCTCGGTCCAGTCGAGACCATCTCGACCGAGGTGACAGCAGTTCCAGGAACAGTATAAAAAGGAAAAAATTTCTGTTTTCACTTTTTACCTATTTCGACTCGACCGCGGCACTCTTCCACCTCGCTTCCTCCAAATCTTGCTCGTTTTCAAAGATTTCCGCTTCCAAACTGCGATTGAAGGATAGAGGATCCTTTTGCAAGTGCAGATCTGCGAAGAAATCGAACGAATCGACCGAAACGAGGTAAAAACAGTCGAAACCCTAACTCGTTCATTCGTTTCGATTTGGGCTTTGGTTGCCTCTGAATCTGTTGAGAAAAGGCTTAAGTACCCCATAGGAAGCAATTGTAGTGAATTTTGGGGGAAAAGAACTGGATTTCTGAGATTTGAATCGAAAGTTGTTACGCCTCGGTCCAGTCGAACTGCCTCTCGACCGAGGTGATTCTTGAGGATTGTCAGCGACCGAGGTGCTCTGACAGTAGCTGAAAAAAAATGAGTTCCGATCGTCGCCTTGCCCTCAGAGATAGATCCTCACCCTCCCCTCCTTCCTCTTCTTCCCGACCTTACCGCCCGGTGATCCACGAGAGATGCCGGGTAGATTATGAGCGTATAGCTAACCGTCCAGTGATTGCACCACGTTTTCTGGACGTGTCGGCTTTTGATTGCCTAGGAGTAGATGGAGACCTTAGGCGGATGATCACCACAGTCAGGCTGGATCAGTTTACTGAGATCCGAGCCCCAGCTTACTTGGAGCCGACCTTAGAGTTCGTTAGCTCCTTTTCCTACCTTCCCACAGAGCAGTCTGTGAAGTACCGGTTGATGAACCGGAACTTCATAGCTCCCTTAGAGGTTTGGAGAGAGATTTTCGGCTTTCCTGAGCCCACCGCCACTGACTTCCCCTCCCGATCTGTAGCTAGGGAGTTCTGGGGGCAGATTGCCCATATTACTGAGCATGCAGATAGATGGCGCCCTGAAGATTCCAGGGAGAAGGTCATCTTCCACCTTGCCTTCAGATTAGCCCATAGGATATTCAGCGAGACACTTCTGGCGCGTACTGAGACGCCCCAGAAGATCCGACAGGGCGAGCTTTTTAGTCTTTACTGTATGGTTACAGGGGGTTTCCCAGACTTTGGCTTGATCTTGGCAGTGGACCTGCACAAGATCAAGGCCAAAGCGAAGGGAGATATCTGCTGCGGCGGTCTAGTCACCCACATAGCTGCTTTTCATGGGATGGACCTTAGTGCGTGTACGATGGTGGCGGCTCCGAAGCCGCTTGAATTGCAGGAGATGATCACTCGGAGGATTCTAGTTCCCCGAGGTCTGACCACTCCATATGTTGCTATGCCGTGGGAGCGGACTGCGCCACAGGGGATCCGCTGGTCTGCTCAGTTCACAGTCTTCGATCTACATTATTGGCAGACAGCTTGGGCTCCACTGATGGAGGATCATAGGGAGGCAGCAGCCGCCCCAGCTGAGGATGAGGAGGAGGAGGCTGACGATGATGAGGACACTGTAGACGAGAGAGATGGTGGAGTCCCGATGGATACAGGGACAGATACTGCAGGGACGAGCGCACCGCCGATCATAGACTTGGATGATGAGGAGGATATTGAGCCTGCACCTGCTGCACCTCCCGCTAGATCTGCTAGGCGTCGGACACGCCGTCATAGAGATTCTGAGGCTCATCGTCGGATCGACGACCTGACAGATCAGATGATAGATTCTTATGCTGCCCTTACTGTGGACATGCATGAGAGATTTGCTGCCCAGCGCCGACACATTGACAGCTGGACTCATCAGATGTTAGAGGGGCAGCACTATCAGCGCAGGATGATGGAGCTACAGTTCCAGCAGACTATGGGCTATCCGTTCAATCCGACTCAGTATCCGTACGTACCACCACCACCACCACCGGATCAGGACTATTGATGAGCTGCAGGATTTTCTTTATTATATTTTTATGCAGTTCAGCTATTTATCCGGTGAGTACTCTTGTCTCTAGACCTATATTGACCCACTGGGACAGTGTGTCCCAAGTATGGGGTATTTGTATTTATGTGATGACTTTGATGTACTTATTTGATGATTTCGATGTACGCACATTTGATCGGATATTTCATATTGATGCTTCATTTGCCTTTATATGTTTATCTGATATTACATGCATACTTACAGGTTATTTGATTGAGAAAAACGTCGAAACTGAAAAAAAAAGGTTTTAAAAAAATTTTTTTGACCTCGACCGAGTCAGTCTTGGCCAAACGAGGCGTTTCACCTCGGTTGATCAAGAACACCTCGACCGAGGTGGGTTAACTGAGAGTTTTCGAAAATTAATTTTGTGTTACTTATCTGGATATGATCTCAGTGAAGATCTTGTTTACTGACTGGTTTTAAGTTCTTTATGTGTTTGAAAGGTTTTATAATATGTTTAAGTTGCTAAATACTTTGTTTGAAATTATTGGCATGTTTAATAATTTGTTTTTATCCAAATTATGTTGAATTTGAAGGTTGACACCACAAGATAAGTTCTCTCACTTTCTTCCTGGAAAGACCAAGACAATTCATTCTTCTCTCTTCTTCTTCTTGATCATGCTTAACCCCTCATATACATTTTGCCTCCTTTACCTATCCGGGAATTTGGAAGCAAGCGAAGTGGTGAAAGCAAGTGAAGTTAAAGTTGAGAAGTTGGCTGGAAGTGAAAGTGCTAGAAAGTAATAATAGGTTTGGGGAAGTCAATCATGAAGATGAGTAACTCGGCACCATTCACATAGCCGGGTGTTTGTGTCTTGCCAAAGTCGGATTGAGCGATATTCCTAACGGGTCATGGTATGTGCATCAAGGGTTTGATGCATCTCAAGAAATTGATGACTGCTGATTTCCTAGGCTTCGGTTATTGTGCACCTCTGTCCATGCATCCCAAAAAGTAAAGTAAAAAGAAAAAGTGTGAAATAAGCAAAGCTTATTGGTGGAAGATGTTGCAAGTCAAAGTGAAAGTGAAGTTCATCTTTTTTCCCGGATTCTAGCACCACATTACCTTACATACATCCCCACCCTAGACGTTTCTTGACCTTTTCTTTTGGGAAGCCCTTGAGACCTTGAGTTTGTTGATTGACTTAGTGGTTTAAACTGGATTATACATGATTAATTTTGATAATTATGACTTATTATGCATTCTATGGTTTTATGCAAAGATGAACAACTTTCCTATATTTATAAAATGTTTTGAGCATATTGAGTTTTTAATTCCATGAAGTATTCTCTTAGAGTGATCTATGATTGTAACACACCATAAAAATGTTTTTGAAAGACTTTTCATTGATTTTCTTGACTTATAATCCATTCTATCTTGTCTTCTATATGCGGAACTTGCTTGGGGACAAGTAAGGGCTAAGTATGGGGTATTTTGATAGCATGAATTATAGTCTATATTTTGAGGTTTGTTTGGACGTTTTATCTTCAATAATCTGCATGTTAGCATGTATAATATGTGATTATATTACCATTTCATCTACCTTTGCGGGAATCGAGGTCTACACCTAGTTTTGCTGTAATTGTAGGTAAAATGGCACGTTTTGCATCAAAAAGGAGCAAAAGGAGTCATGAGTCATTTGGAGCTACATTGAGGAGCATAAGGAACCATCCAGGGAGCATAGCCATGGATTAAAGATTTACTTTGGACCAGTTTTGAGAGATTTCACATTCAGTTATGACTCACCTCGGTTGACCAGAGATTCATCTCGACCGAGGTGATCCAGAGACGCCGACTCGACCGAGGCGAACACCTAGGACGCGGCGAGAATATTTTATTCTTGGCTGAGATCTTTTATCTTTGGAAGGTGATCTTATATTTTTGGGCTTGGCTCCTGGAAGGAAGAAGATCTTATATTTTACCTATTTTTATGGGAAAAGATCTTTCTAAGATATTTTATCTTTGGAGGGTTATTTTCCTATAAAAAGGGTTGGATTTCCCACAAATCCGGATCCGCTATCACCCCCTCTTATCTAGCATATATCGCCGCAACCATACTCCAGTTGGGAGTTTTGAAGAACCTTTTTAAAGGTTGAAGGAAGATTGAAGATCATAGCTTTTATAGCTTTTTGGAGGGTTTTGTAAGATTGTCTTTAATTCCCTCACTTGTTGTCTTGTCTTGTTGGCTTGTTATCCAAGGAACGCTTTTGTTGTGATATTTGATTCAGTTATTGAAGTCTTTTTCATTAAATTCTTCTTGTTCAAATATTCACCTTCTTTCCATATATTTAATACTTTCATAATGATGATGAGTGGCTAATTTCCTTGTGTGATTCTAGGGTGATTGGCTGAAGGTTGTGGGAAAAACAATGATAGAATAATCTTAGATTCCAGTAGGACCCTGAAAGTTCGAGTCTTTAACCTTAACCCTAAGCATCTCGTTCAGTCGATGAACATCTCGGCCGGGGTGGAATTCGTCTGACCGAGGTGACTTGTCTGATCCTAAACTGAGAGTTAAGTGTTAGAGTTTGCCAAATCCTATTCTTATTACACCTTTCCTGGTTCAATGCAAGCTTAGGATGAGACTTACCCGGTAATTCCTTAGTTTGTGTACCAACGATCAATAGTGTAGGTAATAAAGGTTTATCCTTTATTGGGGTTTGAGTGTGCTTCCATCCCATCTTTGTGAGTTAGCCTGAGACTTACCCGGTAAAGGTTGATTCTATTCCCTTAGATGGTGTGTTAGTTTGAGGTAATAGTTCTTTATCTTAATTCCTTGAGACTTACCCGGTAATAGGAGTTACGGTTTTGGATTAGTGAGTAGTGAGACTTACCCGGTGATCTACTCCACTTTAGTAACACCTTCCCCTTGCAAAAATCTCAGCTTTGTCCGCTTATCTTTAGATCTTGAGTTGGAACCACAACTAGATGCTTTAATCCCTAGAATTGCATGTTTGCTTATTGACTTCTTATTCATCTTTGATTGTGTTAATTGCTCTTTGTGGTTAGTATTCACGAAGCTTACCGTTACTGACTTTGTTTCACCGAGTCCCTGTGATCGACCCCTGGAATTTCTTGCTTTTTACTACGATTGACCCGTACACTGCGGGTTCGCATCCTTGTTTTAAGCTTAAGTCTAGGGTTATAAATTTAAAGCTTGCACACACCGTTTGGAGCGAACATCAAACAATATCACACATACAAGGTCAAGCCCTAACTCGTCACTCCCGAGGTTACAACTATCGCTACATGGGTCTTTGAAAGGTTACGTCTCTTACTATCTCCAATCTTAGGTAGCCTTATCGAATTTTCATAAAACCACTAAATCTTAAATTTTTTCAGGTACTTAGATCACAAGCGTATGTTACCACGTTCTAGAGTGGTTACCGGATATCTCACCGGTATCATCCGGCTCAACTGTCTAATCCTCTAATCTGATGACCTAACTCGTGTCTGGTAGGTATCTCTCCAACTGAAATTCTCAAACTCAGTTCCCAAACTTAGTCTCCGTGGAAAACTGAAGTTCTAGATCCTTTGATGAGCCTACGGAAAATGATCTATTCAACTTTCTTCCCTTCATTATGACCACTTGCTTCGGGCCTTCTAAAAATGTTCTGTCTACACAATCAGGTCAAAGGTCTTGGACATCCACCAACACTTACCAAGTGCTCAATGCTCTTCGTATCACGACCCACTTGGTCTTGTCTTTTAATATTACTCAGTCATCTTATTCCTCAGGTAAGGAATTGCCACCTTTACCCTTTTCAGGTCTAACACTCGAGACAACAAAAAAATCAAATATAGTGGTCATCTTCTTTGTCACTTGGCATTATTATATTATTTATAGATCTCTAATATATCGTTAACTCAAACCTAGGCTTCTCACGCATTTTCCAAGATCTTAAGTGACATAGAATATGTCCGGAATGACGGTATTAGACACAAAGTGATCTCATATCACCGTTATTTGATCATAACTACTCGATTAATGCTAGCACACCATCAACATTGCACTCTTATATCCTCCCCTTTTATCGGACTAGTAATAGCCCTCTAACTCAAAACGCAACTAGGCTTTGTTCCGACATAACATTACACATAAAATCTACTCCGAGATTATGATGTCTTTAAGCACGGTTACTAGGTTGCAAGTATGCTCCTATCGCTTATCTTTCTTATGTATCTTCGACTCAGGATGGTAGTTACTCACTTTGAGCTTTCTAGTGCAGGTCATGCACAATACTTTTATTACATCATTAATTCTTTCCTAATCCATCCAGAAAACTCACAATAGAGTATTCCATTAGTATAGAATTCCAAAATTACTTGTCTGGCAACATGTAACAAAGTCATCACTCTTCACTCGGATCCATAATAGGGTACCAGTCTCCTTCTATTACCTCTACATGCACGTAAGTTTCCGTACAACATTTCCAGTCACTCACATAGCCTATCTCACGTTTCTTCCAACTAGAATGCATTTCTCCAACTATCACCATCTTAAAATCGACACGACATCCATCAGTACCCTTGAGCTTCTTGCTTTGTGGGTTAGGACCCACCACGCTTCCGCTGCGCTACTCTGCTTATCCTGTTGTCACTCATTGATCCTAAGGACCTTTTCTGTAAGTATAAAATGAATGACCCCAAAACTCTTTCTTCCAATTACACCATGAGTCTTATACGGATGTAGTACTATGTACCTTCTTTACTTGCCTTAAGAAAATAAACAACGATTGAAAAACAACTTCTTCCGCTTACTTTCTTAATTCTTCTACCACGGATCCAAACTCCCTGACTTGACCGGAGTTTGATCTTAACTAGCCAAGAAGTAACCCTTAAAACGTTTCTCTTTATACCTTTAATTCATCCAAGAAGGTTGTCGTTGCCTACTTGAGGAAATCCTCTAAGCCGTCGGTAAAGCTACTCCATAGATTCACAGTCACAATTATGTCTTCTTAACGGCACATAATTCGTCAATACCAAACCATACTTGCACGTCCTAGGTTGACATCGGTCAGTCTATATTTAACTTATCTCAATTTTATACCTCTACTGGTATTAAACTTTTGGTGCACATCACCTACTACATTAATCCTTTTATCCTTCTTTAGTTCGTCTTATCTTTCACTCTTCTGCTTCCTTTGGGACAACTCTCTTTCTCTAGTTCGATTGTGTCATTCATCTGACATAAACAGTCGTTTCAAGTCTTCCACGATAGCTTGCAACCGTCTTTGCAATTTTTATGGCCGTAATGATCACCCACTTCTAGTTCCTCTTGCATAGATTGTTTGTGTTGATGGCTTAGGTCCCGTGATAATTGGGGTTACCCTGGACTCTCGAGTCCAGCAAGGTCGTTCTCCCATGCATTTATTTATTTATTTATTTATTTATTTTTTATTTTATTTTTATTTATTTTTATTTTTTTTTCACTGCAGTTAGTAGTAATATCGCCTTCATGAAACTCCGTTGACCCTGCTACAAACTTCCATTCTTTAGATATTGGCGTCTTTCCAAACTTCTTTTATCTCTGAGGAGGTCAAAACCTCCCCACGCTTGTGGGGTCTTCCTTTTCGCTTTTACACACAATTGTAGGTCTTCATTCCGTGTTCTTTAGATTCTCACACCCGGATTGACACTTTGCCTCTTCTAGTTTCTCATGCCCGTAAGGGTCTATGGGCATCCGCCTCGATTGTAATGTCCTTGATTCCACAATGTTTGTTGTACTCAATTCTACTTGCCCCATTCCAATAATGTTATCTCTACTCCGCACTCTTGTAGTCTCTTGCATGGTTCTTCTAATTCCGTCTCTCGGCCTCGTATGCCCGAGTTCCTTCTACGACCTTCTATTCCTTCTAACTGAACTGACTCAGGGATTTCTTCCTCATCTGATTGTGCTTGTCGTAAAAATTTATATTCACAACTTTACTTCCTTGATCACTTGTTCTTTGGATGATTTGTAAGGATCACCAAGCAGCCCACCCGAGTATAATACTCAATTCAAGGTCCGATTCCATTGTCTCGTGTTGAAAACTCTTCAAGTCTGCTACCGATTTATAATGAGGCGATAATCGCTTCATTATATCACAACTAAAGGATACAAAATATCCTTTAGGATACTAACATGCTATACATATACATATATATAATAATACATTAGAACATATCGATATAAGTCTATATACTAACTAACACACCTATCATTCTAAGTTGCAGAGATCCACGGAGAGCGATGGTAGTCCGACGTACTACTAACCCACAACCCGACTATGCTCGTGAAAAAAAAATATAAATCCGTTTTGAAAATTTTAGACCCCTTTCGGGTTCTAGTTATTTTATACAATCGGTCTTTCAGAAGATTTCAAGTGCCATTGTTGCCAACCCAGAGCTCTGATACCATATTGTAACACCCTAAATTCTGAGAACTCGGGGGGCTACTAGTTAGGACCTCACAATGGGTCCTAACCTTAGTTTGACAACAATTTTACTAGAATCTTACAACAAGACACAAAAGTATTTAAAACATTTGAAAACTTTAAACAATATATACATGGAGAATATGTATCAGTCTTACAAGAAAAGATAATAAAACGTCGCATATGAAGAACAGAAGACATCCCCGTCCCCAACTAAAAGAGTACGTGGACCCGGCTGACCATTTTCTCCGGATCTCTCTACAACTGTCTTAACCTGCAAGGCATCTACAAGCGGTATAAAAACCGTTAGCTAACATTCTATGCATAAATGTAAAGGTAAAATCACAAACACACAACATACACAATCAACATGCAACACTCAATCTTTTTATTATCTTTAATTAAGTGATACATCATTACTAATGATACATATTTTGTGACACGAGGGATTACCAAACCTCGCCCCTGTCCCCGTTTACCAACGCGGAATGGTACTAATGTATTTGACCGTTTGTTTGACTGGGTTGGTCGCAGGGAACCTCCTAGACTCTCGCAAGAGCTAGGCAGATGATGTCACGACCCGTTATCATACACTTGGGTCAATTATACAATATACTACAGTCGGCCTATTCCGGTTTCGTTATTTATCTTAACTATCAAACACCACTCATACATATTACACTCATACAAGAAGTCAGCTAAGTAAGTCCGTGGACTAACCTGCATCAGATCTCGACTCTCTTAATCACAACTAAATCTGTAACTGTATAACTCGGTTGTCTGTCAAAGGAGGCAAGTGTGTCAGCACACTTTCTTGGTAATTAGAAGTCTAAGACTTCTAAGGTAGTAGATCCTATTAGAACAGAATTTAATACAGTACCAATTTATGGTAAAATGACTATTTTACCCTTGGTTCCGAAACTTCCAAAAATTCCATAATTCAAACCTAAACTCTTATTTGAGACTAAAAAGTCATATTCTAACTCCTAAAGATGATTTTGGTTACAAACTGGCAATTTACCCATTTTCCTATTTTCCGAAAGATCGTTAAGGTCCAACTTCGGCATCAAATAAGAAATTCGAATAACCTTATAAAAATTCCAAAATAATTCTCTAGATCATCTATGATATCTCATCTACTCCTAGGAGCAAGAATTTCTTAAAACTGTTCACCCTTCACTTCTACAAAAATTTCCAAAGTTGGTTACAACACTTGAAGTTTCCTATACTTAGCCAAAATCTGAGTACACTTTGAAAAATCATAACTCCTAAACCACTCGCTGGATTTATCCCAAATTTTGATATTTTCTACTATAATATGTCAACTATGTCATATCCAAAATTCAAGTCGAACAGAGATCAAAAGCCTATTCAAAACTATCTCCCAAAACAGCATCCCATGCTGTTTTTCTCAACTCAGCACATTTATAAAAAAAACTGCATGAGGAGTCACTTTGCAACATCATAACTCTCAAACCATAACTCCGATTCTTCCCAAATTTTAGTATGATCTACTATGTACTACTGACTACAATATAACCAAAATTCAGCCAAAAAGAAGAAGTCTAACTTACCCAAATCTGGACCTGAAGTTGACTGCTCGTCACTTCCGAAAACTGAGAAAAACGTAATAGCTCTCTGCGGTTGTTTTGCAGCAGTGCAGTCCGTCATTATCATCAACTTCTCTGCTCGAATCGGAATGAAGGAGCCAGTTTGTGCCGGACACAAGGTGAAGGGATGTGCAGAAGGGTGAACGCTCCTGCTGCTGCTCCTGACTATTGGTCTTGCCGGCTCCTATGCGTAGAAGGATGCCCAGGTGCTGCTTGTGCACGACTCCAGGGCTGGAAGGCGACTGGAGAGGAGGGTCGACAGAGGAGGTTGCAAGGGCTGCGGTGGGGCTGCTGAAGAGGTCTTCTGTACGCATCAATGAGAGGGAGGATCTTCAGTGCGTGAGATCTGGCTGTTAGGGCACTCTCTCAGCCGTTACGTGAGATAAGGAAGGAGAGGAGTTGGGCTGCTATTACGTGGGAGGTAGGAGGGACAATTGTTGTGCTTCCTGGACTGCGAGATGAGGAGCTACATGCCCGCATCTGATGGAGTTCTAGGCTGCGAGATGAGGGATAATTTTTGTGCTTCCTGGGCTGCGAGATGCAGCTGAAGACATGGGCTGCTAAAGGCTTGGCTGGCTGGGCAACAACAGGTCCGTGTGGGCTGGAGGGTTATGGGCAGCTGGGCCATCATAGCAAAGAGATGGGCTGAAACAATTGCAAGAAGGATGGCTGAAATAATTGCAAGAAAGATGGGCTGAATAGTTTGTCAAAAACGTGTCAAAACTCATCATGGCCTTGTCAGGTCCATGAATGAGTTTGTCACAGGTTTGTCGGACTTTGTCATGGTCTCGTCTCAGCTTAGTCATGATCTCGTCACAGCTTGTCATGATCTCGTCTAAAGTCATCGATAAGAATGAATTATAATAACTAGGGTTTGATATAAATCTATCATTTTATGTGAATTAAATTCTACATAAAATGATAAATAATTATAAGAATTAGAGCTTGATATAATTTTATCATTTTATGTGAATTAAATTCTACATAAAATGATAAAATTCGTGAAGAAAGAAATACTATATAGAATGGAAAACCGTCAACGGCTCGAAGTCCGATTTGCTTTGGAATTAAACGGATCGAAAATTCCGGATATTACAAGTCAGCACTACCAGCGCCGGATGATGGAGATACAGTTCCAGCACACCATGGGTTATCCGTTTGACCCATCTCAGTATCCCTTTGTCCCGTATCCACCACCACCACCAGTGGATCAAGATTACAGCTAGCAGGAATTTCTTTTCTTTATTTATTATGCAGCTCAGCTTATGTCCGGTGAGTATTTTGCTTTTAGACTTATTTTGACCCATTGGGACAATGTGTCCCAAGTATGGAGTTTTTGGATGTATCTTACTTGACATTATGTGTATGACTTGCATGACTTGTTATTTATGATCCTTCTTATGCTCTATATGCTTATCTGAGACTACATACATGCATACTGGTTATTTGATTGAGAAAAACGTCAAAAACTGGTTAAGAAAAACAAAAATTTTATGACCTCGACCGGGATGATTCTTGCCAGATGAGGTCAAGTACCTCGGTTGACTTAGAACATCTCGACCGAGGCAGTTTAACTGAAAGAGTGTTCGAAAAGGTTTTTGTGCTTCTTTTCTAGATATGACCTCAGTGATGATTTTGTTTGCAGATTGGTTTTAAAATCTCTATATGTTGAAAGGTTTTATGATTTGTTTAAGTTGCTAAATGCTTTGTTTGAAATTTTTTCATGTTTGATACTTTGTTTTTATCAAAATTATGTTGAATTTGAAGGTTGACACCACATGATGAGTTCTATCACTTTCGTCCTGGGATGATTAAGGCAGTTCATTCTCTTCTCTCCATTTTCTTGATCATGCTTAGCCCCTCATATACATATTTGCCTTCCTTTACCTATCCGGGAATTTGGAAGCAAGTGAAAAGCAAGTGAAAGAAAAGTTGAGATGTTGGCTGGAAGTTTAGAAAGAAACAAATAGGTTTTGGGAAGTCAATCATGATGATGAGTAACTCGGCACCATTCACATAGTCGGGTGTTTGTGTCTTGTCAAAGTCGGATTAAGCGATATTCCTAACGGGTCATGGTATGTGCATCAAGAGTTTCAAGCATCTCGAGAAATTGATGATTGTTGATCTCCTAGGCTTCGGTTATTATGCACCTCTGTCCATGCATCCCAAAAAGTAAAAAGTAAAATAAGCAAAGCTTATTGGTGGAAGATGTTGAAGTTCAAAGCAAGTAAAGTGAAGATCATTTTCCCGGATTCTAGTACCACATTTCCTATATACATCCCACCCTCACCCGTTTCTTGACCTTCTCTTGAAAAGTCCTTGAGACCTCAAGCTTGTTGATTGACTTGGTGGTTTAAACTGGATTATACATGATTAATTTCGATAATTATGATTTATTATGCATTCTATGATTTTATGCAAAGATGAACAACTTTCGTATATTTATAAAATGTTTTGATCATATTTTGATTTTAAATACCATGAAGCATTCTCTTAGAGTGATCTATGAGTGGAGCACACCACAAAAATGTTTTGAAATACTTTTCATTCATCTTTATGACTTATAATCCATTCTATCTTGTCCTTAAGATTTGAAACTTGCTTGGGGACAAGCAAGGGACAAGTATGGGGTATTTTGATAGCATGTATTATAGTCTATATTTTGGGACTTGTTTAGACGTTTTATCTTCAATAATCTGCATGTTTGAATGTATATTATGTGATTATATTGTCGTTTCATCTACCATTACGGGAATCGAGGTCTACACCAAGTTTCGTTGTAATCGTAGGTAAAATGGCACATTTTGGATCGAAATGGAGCTAAGGAGCAAATGAGTCATAGGAGCTGCATTCTGGAGCTTAAAAGAGAACTCACGAAGCATGGAATTAATAAAAAAGATTTACTTTGGACCAGATTTAAGAGATTTCACATTCAGCTGAGATTCACCTCGGTCAACTACAGTCTCACCACGACCGAGCTGATCTTAAGGAGCGTCCCGACCGAGGCGAACACCCTGGTGCGGCGAGATATATTTTATTTGGCTGAGATCTTTTATTTTTGGAAGGAAGATATCTTATATTTTTGGGCTGGATTTCTGGAAGGAAGATCATATATTTAGGAGATCTATTTTAGAGATATGAATATATTTTATAGGAAATTATCTTTTTAAGATATTATTATCTTTGGAAGATAATTCTCCTATATAAAGGGTTGGATTTTCCACAATTCAGCCATCTTTGATCCTCTTTACCATCTTTTGATCAGCAATATTCTCCCCACTGCAGTAAGGGAATATCTAAAAGTTCGAAGGAAGGAAGGATTGAAGATTGAAGGAAGGAAGTTCATAGCTTTGTGATAGCTTTTGAAGGAATTTGTAAGATTTTCTTAGATTCCCTTTGTTTTATTGTCTTGTTGGATTTGTGATCCAAGGAACGCGGATTTGTTTGATATTCGATTCAGTTATTGAAGCCTTGATCTTAAGGTTTTTGTGTTCAAATATTCATTCCCTTCTCATATATTTGATTATTGCTTTCATGATGATGAGTGGCTAATTTCCTTGTGTGATTCTAGGGTGATTGGCTGAAAGTTGTGGGAAAGACGATGATAGAATAATCTTAATCCCAATAGGACTCTGAAAGCTCAAGTCTTTAACCTTAACCCTAAAGCATCTCGTTCAGTCGAAGAACATCTCGACCGGGGTGGAACTTGACTAACCGAGGTGACCTTTTCTGATCCGAAACTGAGAGTTAAGTGTTAGAGTTTGCCAAATCCTATTCTTATTACACCTTTCCTGGTTCAATGCAAGCCTAGGATGAGACTTACCCGGTGATTCCTTTGTTTGTTTACCCATGATCATAAGTGTAGGTAATAAAGGTTTATCCTTTATTGGGGTTTGAGTGTGCCTTCATCCCATCTTTGTGAGTTAGCATGAGACTAACCCGGTAAAGGTTGATTCTATTCCCTTAGTTGGTGTGTTGATTTGAGATTATAGTTCCTTTCCTTAGCAGCTTGAGATTTACCCGGTGATAGGAGCTTTGGGTTGGGATTAGTGAGTAGTGAGACTTACCCGGTAATCTATTCCACCTTAGAAACACCTTCCCTTTGCAAAATCTCAGCTTTGTCCGCTTTATCTTTAGATCTTGAGTCGGAACCATAACTGGATGCTTTAATCCCTAGAATTTGCATATTTCCTTTAATTGAGCTTATTATCATCTTTTGATTGCTTTAATCGCTTTTGTGGTTATTAGTTGCATTGACGACCTATACATGCTTTGTTTCACCTAAGTCCCTGAAATCGACACCCCGGAATTCTTGCTTTTACTATAATTGATCCGTACACTGCGGGTTCGCATCCTTATTTTAAGCATACTTCTTGGGATATAAATTTAAAGCTTGCACACACTGTTTGGAGCGAACAACGTCCGAGTACTTCTCATTTCACACGGACTTCTGGTGAGACGAGGACCTGTTATAACTGTGGGAAGCCTGGACATATACGACCACAGTGTCCAAGATCGTCAGTGACTTGCTTTACATGTGGTAGACAGGGTCAAAGAGCTGTCTTCAGTAAGCAAACTAGAGTGGCATCACGACAGGGTTTTACTTTGCTAGTGTGATGGGAGGTGGTCAGAAGACACCTCAGCAACAGATACAGGGACAACAGAGAGTCCCAGATCATCCTTTTACTCAGGGATCCGTTCCCAGTCTAAGTAAAGGTAAGGGTCGTGGTAGGAGTACCACGGATACTAGAAGAGCTCAAGGTAGAGCCTTTGAGCTGGGCAGTGCAGAGGAGCCACCCGTACTAGTGGCAGGGATGAGGCGTAGTGGTGGGTCGCAAACCTAAACCTAAACCGTCAAAATCCAAACTAGCGGTTTAGGTTTAACCTAAACCGCCGGTTTGGTCGGCGGTTTAGCCGGTTTATTAAAAAAAAAAATTGAAAAACTGGGCCAAACCGGACCAAACCGGCGGTTAACCGCCGGTTTAGGGGACCAAACCGACGGTTTGATCTCCAAACCGCCGGTTTGGTCCATTTTTTTTTAAAAAAAAAAAAACCAAACTGCCGGTTTAGGTTTGGTCTAGAGCCAAACCTAAACCTAAACCTAAACCGTGAACCGCCGGTTCGGCGGTTTGGTTTGAACCGGACCCAACTCTAATGAGGCGTATATGTCTCAATTGTGGTTATCCATATCATGTGCGCTCTGAGTGCCCCATGGCACCGATAGCTTGCTTCACCTGTGGTGAACTAGGCCATCTGGTCCCTTTTTGTCAATAAGATAGTGTTTCTTCTCATCAAGACCTTCCTCTTTCCGATGTAGAAAGAGTGGAAGTGGAGGCTATGACGATGACCTCAGTGATACCTGAAGAGCATAGGTCTAAGATTGAGTAATGATATGCAGTAGAGCTTCGGGCATTAGCTGTTACAGGTACCATTCTTGTTAGTGGTTTACCTAGTGGAGTTTTGTTTGTTGTGAGTGCTATGCACCTCTTGTCTTTCGATGCATGTGTTAATAGTTAAATGTGGTTGTTCCCTTTGTTCAGGGACTTGTGTATGGCTTGAAGACTTCTTTGTCATGCCTTAGGTGCATGAGAAGGTCTTTATGTGTGTGGTGGACGAATAGATATCATGTTAGTTTAGATAGCAGTAGGAGGACTATTATAGTCTCTACTAAGATCGAATAAGTAGAGGTTTTCCGAGGTTATGATCTTTGAGGAGGTGAGTTGTCTTTAGTGCCGTATGAGCAGCGAGGTTGATAACACCAGAGGGTGATGTTTTTTTTGATGTTGTGCCATGAAGGAAAGAGATAGTTCCACTGAAGAGTATTCCAGTGGTATATGATCTTATAGACGTGTTACTGAACCGTCTAGTCTATCGCCCCAACGGAATGAGGACTTTGATATTGCGTTAAAGTATGGTACGAGACTGGTAGGGAGAAGGTGTATGAGGTATATGGCTTGTTGAGTTGTTAGAAATTGAAGAAGCAATTTGAAGAGTGGTTTGAGACGGGCTCCGTTCGCCCTAGCACGTTCATTGTTACGTATAGACGACTTGTTGGATCAACTAAGAGAAGCAATTGTGTTTTTAAGATTTCCGTATGCTTAGGATTCATCATCTAAGGATGAGAGAGCAGCGTGGGCCTAGGACAACATTCCATACCCGTTATGGACACTACGAGTTGTAGTGATGTCATTTGAGTTGAGGAACGTCCTAGTAGTCGTTATAGGAGTTGATGAACAGTGTCTTCATCTACTTCCTTGATCAGTTGGTGGTAGACCTTATTGATGACGTTTGGTGTACTCTCACAACGGAGAGGAACGTACCGGTTATTTGAGGACGGTTTTGCAGAATCCGAGGGATAGAAGCCAGTGTGCTATACTCCCTAAATGTGAATTGAGATGCCAGAGGTAACCTTCAAGGTCATGTTGTTCCGCCAGTAGGATCATGATTGATGTGACGAGGAGTAAGTATGGAGTCTTATGGATGATACTGATGAACGCTAAGGGAATGCGTAGTTCTCAGCCCAGCTGATTGCTACCAACGCTTTGAGGAAGGATTCTATGTGATTGTGCATCCATTTACGTGTCTTTTGAGAAAGACCACCATAATTGTGTGGTTGAAGTAGTATGTCGAAGCTCTGAAGAGTAGAGGAAACATTTGACCTCTGCTTCTATTCGGTGATAATCAGAAGATTCTGGGAATCACGTGACTACGGTGCTGAGAACCTATGAGGAGAACTTCCCGAATCATGATTTCGAGTTAGTAGTGGTAGTTCAAGTTCCAAGATTTGAAGACAATACTTGTGTGACATTTCGTGTTAGAGTTTCACAGATCATAGGAGGTTGAAGCATATTTTATGTAATAAAGGTTGAATAACTGCCAACATCGATGTTTGAGTTGATCAAGGACGCTGGCCTTGAGATTTGTACCATTTTGGTAAGGAGAATGTGGTCACTGATGCCTTGAATAAGAAGACGCCTCGAGAGAAGGTGATTGTTGGAATTACTGTACAGTCTCGGTTTCAAAATGATCTAGCTTGGTTAGAGTTGGACCTACAACTGCTGATAAGGACATTAGTTTCATGTTTAGGGATTTTACCTGGTTTGTTGGATGAGGTCTAACAAAAACAGGGGACTTGCCTGACCCTGAGGGAACTTGATGGAAGGATGTCTCATGGCGAGGCACCACAGTTCTTTAATGGAACAGAAGGAGTATGAGGCGCCACAACTGCGTCAATATAACCGCTTATGCGGAGTCGAGTGGAGAAGATTACAGTACACTCATAGTACACCTTCTTTAGTCCATGTACGAGTAAGAGGTATCACGAAGTAGTAAATCAGGTTCAAGTGTTACTGACCTGGAGATGAGCTCATCCACTACCAGTGCTGTAGTGGAAGTGAGAGGACTTTTCTGTGGACTTGTGATGGGATTGAGACCCAGTAAGAGTTTTGGTGTTATCCAGACTATTAGTAACAGATTTACGAAGTCGACACGTTCCATCTCTACAGAGAGACGTGGTCAGTAAATGAAGTAACAAAGGAGTACATTAGACAGATGGTGGGACTCCATAAGTGTACCAAGGACGATCGACTATGATTGTAGTAGACGGTTTACTTTGAGGTTTTGATAGCAGATTTAGACTGCTTGGGGAACGCGTCCACATATTATGATTGAGTTTTACCTCAGACAGACGGTCAGTCTGAGAGAACCCTCCAGACCGTAGAGGACATGTTGTGAGTGTTCGCTCCAAACGGTGTGTGCAAGCTTTAAATTTATAACCCTAGACTTAAGCTTAAAACAAGGATGCGAACCCGTAGTGTACGGGTCAATCGTAGTAAAAAGCAAGAAATTCCAGGGATCGATCACAGGGACTTGGTGAAACAAAGTCAATAACGGTAAGCTTCGTGAATACTAACCACAAGAGAAATTAACACAATCAAAGATGAATAAGAAGTCAATAAAGCAAACATGCAATTCTAGGGATTAAAGCATCTAGTTGTGGTTCCAACTCAAGATCTATAGATAAGCGGACAAAGCTGAGATTTTTGCGTGGGGAAGGTGTTACTAAAGTGGAATAGATCACCGGGTAAGTCTCACTACTCACTAATCCAAAACCGTAACTCCTATTACCGGGTAAGTCTCAAGGAATTAAGATAGAGAACTATTACCTCAAACTAACACATCATCTAAGGGAATAGAATCAACCTTTACCGGGTAAGTCTCAGGCTAACTCACAAAGATGGGATGGAAGCACACTCAAACCCCAATAAAGGATAAACCTTTATTACCTACACTTATGATCGTTGGTATACAAACTAAAGAATTACCGGGTAAGTCTCATCCTAAGCTTGCATTGGACCAGAAAGGTGTAATAAGAATAGGATTTGGCAAACTCTAACACTTAACTCTCAGTTATGGATCAGATAAGTCACCTCGGTCACCCAGTTTCCACCCCGGCCGAGATGTTCATCGACTGAACGAGATGCTTAGGGTTAAGGTCAAAGACTCGAACTTTCAGGATCCTACTGGAATCTAAGATTATTCTATCATTGTTTTTCCCACAACCTTCAGCCAATCACCCTAGAATCACACAAGGAAATTAGCCACTCATCATCATTATGAAAGTATTAAATATATGGGAAGAAGGTGAATATTTGAATAAGAAGAATTTAATGAAAAAGACTTCAATAACTGAATCAAATATCACAACAAAGCGTTCCTTGGATAGCAATCCAACAAGACAAGACAACAAGTGAGGGAATTGAAGACAATCTTACAAAAACCCTCCAAAAAGCTATAAAAGCTATAGACTTCAATCTTCCTTCAACCTTCAAAAAGGTTCTTCGAATCTCTCCAATGAGAGTATGTTGCGGCTGCTGCGTGATAAGCGGGGGTGATAGCGGATGTATGCGGCCTTCAATGGTGTATAACGTGCTAAGCGGCCTTTTCGATTTGTGGAAATCCAACCCTTTTTATAGGAAAATAACCCTTCAAAGATAAGATATCTTAGAAAGATCTCTTCCCATAAAATTAGGTAAAATATAAGATCTAGTATATCTTCTTCCTTCCAGGAGCCAAGCCCAAAAAATAAACGATCACTTTCCAAACTTAAAAGATCTCAGCCAAGAATAAAATACTCTCGCCGCGTCCTAGGTGTTCGCCTCGGTCGAGTCGGCGTCTCTGGATCGCCTCGGTCGAGATGAATCTCTGGTCAACCGAGGTGAGTCACAACTGAATGTGAAATCTCTCAAAACTGGTCCAAAGTAAATCTTTAATCCATGGCTATGCTTCCTGGATGTAGCTCCAAATGACTCATGACTCCTTTTGCTCCTTTTTGATGCGAAACGTGCCATTTTACCTACGATTACAACAAAACTAGGTGTAGACCTTGATTCTCGCAAAGGTAGATGAAATGGTAGTAAAATCACATAATATACATACAAACATGCAGATTATGAAAGATAAAACGTCCAAACAAACCCCAAAATATAGACTATAATTCATGCTATCAAAATACCCCATACTTAGCCCTTGCTTGTCCCCAAGCAAGTTCTGCATATAGAAGACAAGATAGAATGGATTACAAGTCATGAAAATCAATGAAAAAGTCTTTCAAAAACATTTTATGGTGTGCAACTATCATAGATCACTCTAAGAGAATACTTCATAGAATTAAAAACTCAATATGCTTAAAACATTTTATAAATATAGGAAAGTCGTTCATCTTTGCATAAAATCATAGAATGCATAATAAATCATAATTATCAAAATTAATCATGTATAATCCAGTTTAAACCGCTAAGTCAATCAACAAGCTCAAGGTCTCAAGGGCTTCCCAAAAGAAAGGTCAAGAAACGTGTAGGGTAGGGATGTGTGTAAGGTAATGTGGTGCTAGAATCCGGAAAAAGGATGAACTTCACTTCCACTTTGACTTGCAATATCTTCCACCAATAAGCTTTGCTTATTTCACACTTTTTCTTTTTTTTTTACTTTACTTTTTGGAATGCATGGACAGAGGTGCACAATAACCGAAGCCTAGGAAATCTGCAATCATCAATTTCTCGAGATGCATCAAACCCTTGATGCACATACCATGACCCGCTAGGAATATCGCTCAATCCGACTTTGGCAAGACACAAACACCCGGCTATGTGAATGGTGCCGAGTTACTCATCTTCATGATTGACTTCCCCAAACCTAAAATTGCTTTCTAACACTTTCACTTTCAGCCACTTCTCAACTTTAACTCCACTTGCTTTCACCACTTTGCTTGCTTCCAAATTCCCGGATAGGTAAAGGGAGGCAAAATGTATATGAGGGGCTAAGCATGATCAAGAAGAAGAAGAAGAAGAGAAATGAATTGCCTTGGTCTTTCCATGAAGAAAGTGAGAGAACTTAACCTGCGGTGTCAACCTTCAAATTCAACATAATTTGGATAAAAACAAAGTATTAAACATGTTAATAATTTCAAACAAAGCATTTAGCAACTTAGACATATTATAAGACCTTTCAAACACATAAAGAATTTAAAACCAGTCAGTAAACAAGATCTTCACTGAGATCATATCCAGATAAGTAACACAAAAATCGTTTTCGAAAACTCTCAGTTAACACACCTCGGTCGAGATGTTCTTGGTTCAACCGAGGTGAAACGCCTCGTTTGGCCAAAACTGACTCGGTCGAGGTCGAAAATATTTTTTTTTTAAAACCATTTTTTTTTCAGTTTCGACGTTTTTCTCAATCAAATAACCTGTAGGTATGCATGTAGTATCAGATAATCATATAAATGCAGAAGTGAAGCATAAATAAAATATCCGATAAAAGATAATGTCATACATCAAAAGGTAGTCAAATAATACAAACACCCCATACTTGGGACACACTGTCCCAGTGGGTCAAATATAAGTCTGAAATGAGAGTACTCACCGGATAAATAGCTGAACTGCATAAAAATATAATAAGAAAAATCCTGCAGCTCCTCAGTAATCCTGATCCGGCGGTGGTGGTAGTGGTACGTACGGATACTGAGTCGGATCGTACGGATAGCCCATGACATGCTCGAACTGAAGCTGGGCCATGATGTGCTGATGGTGCTGCCGCTCCTGCATCTCGCGGATATCCAGCGATAATGCAGCGTACGTGTCAATAACCTGATCCGTCAGGTCATCGATCCGTCTGTGAGCAGCTCGATCTCTCACTCCATGCCTCCTGCGTCTAGCAGGTCTGACTGGAGAAGTCTCAGCTGGCGCAGGCTCTGTCTCCTCCTCATCGTCCAAGTCGATGATCGGTGGCGCGCTCGGACCTGCAGTATCCGTCCCTGTATCCATCGGGACTCCACCATCTCTCTCGTCCACTGTCTCCTCGTCGTCGTCATCCTCCTCCTCCTCAGCCGGGGCAGCTGCTGCCTCTCTATGATCCTCCATCAGTGGAGCCCAAGCTGTCTGCCAGTAATGCGGATCGAAAACTGTAAACTGAGCAGACCAGCGGATCCCCTGTGGTGTAGTCCGCTCCCAAGGCATAGCAACATAAGGAGTGGTCAAACCACGGGGAACCAAAATCCTCCGTGTGATCATCTCCTGTAATCCAAGCGGCTTCGGAGCCGCCACCATCGTGCAAACACTAAGGTCCATCCCGTGATAGGTAGCAATATGGGTGACTAGACCTCCGCAGCAAATGTCTCCCTTCGCCTTGGCCTTGATCCTGTGCAGGTCCTCTGCCAAGATCAAGCCAAAGTCTGGGAAACCTCCTGTAACCATGCAGGAGAGGCTGAAGAGCTCGCCCTGTCGGATCTTCTGGGGCGTCTCAGTACGCGCCAGAAGTGTCTCGCTAAATATCCTATGGGCTAGTCTGAAGGCTGGGTGGAAGATGACCTTCTCCCTGGAATCTCCAGGGCGCCATCTGTCTGCATGCTCGGTAATATGGGCAATCTGCCCCCAGAACTCCCTAGCTACGGATCGGGAGGGGAAGTCGGTGGCGGTGGGCTCAGAAAAGCCAAAAATCTCTCTCCAGATCTCTAAAGGAACTATGAAGTTCCGGTTCATCAACCGGTACTTCACAGTTCGGTCTGTGGGGAGGTAGGAGAAGGAGCTAACAAACTCTAAGGTCGGCTCCAAATAAGCTGGGGCTCGGATCTCAATAAACTGATCCAGCCCTACAGTGGCAATCATCCTCCTAAGGTCAGCATCTAACCCTAGGCAATCGAAAGCTGACACGTCCAGAAATCGTGGTGCGATAACTGGACGGCTAGCTATGCGCTCATAGTCTACCCGGCATCTCTCGTGGATAACCGGGCGGTAAGGACGGGAAGAAGAGGAGGAAGGGGAAGGTGAGGATCTGTCTCTCAGGGCTAGACGACGATCGGAACTCATTTTCACTCAACACTGTCAGACCACCTCGGTTACTGACAAGACTCAGAAATCACCTCGGTCGAGATGCAGTTCGACCGGACCGAGGCGCAACAGTCGCGATTCCAATTCTCAAAAATTCAGTTCTTTTCCCCCTAAAATCACTACAATTGCTTCCTAAGGGGTACTTAAATCCTTTCTCAGCAGAATCAAGGGCAACCAAAGCCCAAATCGACGAATGAACGAGTTAGGGTTTTGACTTGTTTTACCTCGTTCCGGTCGATTCGTTCGATTTCTTTGCAGATCTGTTGTTGCAATCGGTTCCTCTACCCTTCAATCTCAGTTTAGAAGCGGAAATCTTCGAAAACGAGCAAGAAATGAGAGAGAGCGAAGTAGACTGTTGCCGCGGTCGAGGTGGGTAAAGTAAAAAAGTGAAAAAAATAAGTTTTTCCCCTTTTTATATTGTTCCTGGATCTGTTGTCACCTTGGTCGAGATGGTCTCGACTGGACCGAGGTGGTACGGACCGAGGTGGTTCTGCAGAAAACCCTAGTCGCCTCGGTTGCTCAAGAATCAACTCGGTCGAGATGCTCTGACAGTAACCGAGATGCTTCTGTCTTCTCAAAATCTCGAACTTCTGTCCTTCCAGTTATGCTCCTTCCTTAGATGTTCCCTGTTGTCTGTCCAGAACGCCAAAAACAAGCAAAGCAAAGCAAAAACAAAAACTATCTAAGCTAGACTAGAAAACGGAAAAAGAAAGCAATACCTTGGGTTGCCTCCCAAGAAGCGCTTGGTTTAAGGTCGCTAGCTGGACCATGATGCTTCTCAAACGAGGTGGGAGGTGCCCTCACCCCATACTTCACCTCCATCTTGGGGTGAAGTAAGTAAATCCATCAAACGCTCCAACAAGTGTAAGTGCTCATCGGGGAATGAATCGTCTATGGGTGGGTTATCCGCCTCGCGGGAAGATTCCGGTAGCCGGCTGAGGTGGTCCGCAACTGAGTTCTCGGATCCCTTCTTATCGTGGATCTCTAGGTCAAACTCTTGAAGCAAGAGAATCCATCGAATAAGGCGCGGCTTGGCATCTTTCTTAGCCAACAAGTAACGAATGGCTGCGTGGTCGGTGTAGACAATGACCTTAGCCCCTACTAGATAGGAACGAAACTTCTCGAAAGCATATACAACCGCCAATAACTCCTTCTCGGTGGTAGTGTAGTTGCGTTGTGCTTCATCTAGCGTCTTGCTAGCATAATAAATGGCGGTCGTCCGTCCATCCTTCTTCTGTCCAAGCACCGCTCCTACGGCTACATCACTAGCGTCACACATGACCTCAAAGGGCAAGGTCCAGTCAGGAGGTTGGATAATGGGAGCGGAGATCAACGCTTCCTTAATCCTGTAAAAAGCATCAAGACACTCCTGCGAAAACTCAAAAACAACATCTTTATTCAAGAGGTTAGTTAGAGGTTTAGAAATCTTAGAGAAGTCCTTGATGAATCTCCTGTAGAAACCTGCATGCCCGAGAAAACTCCTCACACCTTTAACAGAACAAGGAGGAGGGAGCTTCTCAATAGTCTCGATCTTAGCTCGATCGACCTCAATTCCTCGATTAGAAACGAGGTGTCCTAGTACAATGCCTTCATTAACCATAAAATGACACTTTTCCCAATTCAGAACAAGGTTAGTGTCTTCACATCTCTTAAGCACTAGAGAAAGGTTAGATAGGCAATCATCAAAAGAGGAACCATATACAGAAAAATCATCCATGAATACCTCCATGATCTCCTCTATGTACTCGGAAAAGATAGCCATCATGCATCGCTGGAAGGTAGCGGGTGCATTGCACAACCCAAATGGCATCCTCCGGTAGGCAAATGTCCCCCATGGACAAGTGAAAGTGGTCTTCTCCTGATCATCCGGATGGATAGGAATCTGGAAGAATCCACTATAGCCGTCCAAGTAACAAAAGTGTGAATGCTGGGCCAGCCGCTCGAGCATCTGATCGATGAAGGGAAGTGGAAAATGGTCCTTCCGTGTGGCCGTGTTCAGCTTCCTGTAATCGATGCAAACCCTCCAGCCCGTAACGGTCCTAGTTGGGATCAACTCGTTGTTCAAATTCGTCACAACGGTCATCCCTCCTTTCTTCGGAACGACATGCACCGGGCTAACCCACTTGCTGTCCGAGATAGGATAAATAATACCTACATCCAACAACTTAAGAACTTCCTTCTTCACAACCTCTTTCATGATCGGATTTAACCGTCTTTGAGGTTCCCGTGAAGTCTTATGATTATCTTCCATTAGAATTCTATGCATGCAGAAAGAAGGTTTAATGCCAATAAGATCATCCGTGGTATAACCTATAGCCTTTCGATGCTTTCTCAGGACATGCATTAATTTAGACAATTCAGATTCGGTAAGGGAAGCACTAACAATAACGGGATAAGTAGAATCCGGTCCAAGAAAGATATACCTCAAGTGACTAGGGAGTTGTTTAAGCTCCACAACAGGGGGTGCTTTCTGAGAGGGATCCTTGCTTCCTCTTTCCAGTGGAGTGGTGTCAGAAACTGGACTCGATGAAGTCTCAGTTAGAATCGTCTCGCCTTCGATCTCGGTCGAGGCGCAGAGGCGTTGACCGAGGTGTTCTTCAGTCGCCTCGCTCAGTCCAGAAAGTGCCTCGGTCGAGGTGCTGCTGCTGGAACCGAGACTGGAGATCTTCGTCTCCTGGATTAGATTCTCAGTTTTAGCTCCTGGATCCTCTTCCAGTGCCTTCAAGCTCCGTATATCTGCATCACAAGAAGCATCTATACCTTCCTCCATTAAACTGAAGCTAATAACTCTTTCGAGTGGATCGTTAATAAGGATAGAGCTCACCAATTCTCTTGATTCTTCTTCATCGTAGATGTTGAAGATATCATCAGTTAGCTGCTCCCCTTTCATGGCTCCAAGTAATGCGAACTCCACCTCATCGCCACCAACGTTGAATTTCAACTTGGCGTTCTTGCAATCCACGTTGCAACCCGAAGTTGCTAGAAATGGCCTCCCGAGAATAATAGGAACAGGATAATCTGCGGGAATGTCAAGTACAACAAAATCTATGGGTAGATAGAAGTTACCTAACTTGACCGGAACGTCCTCCAAGATGCCCACGGGATGGGTAATGGAGCGATCCGCCATATAAAGTCGAATCTTGACCGGCTTGGGCTCTCCAAGACCGATCTTCGTGCATAGCTCCAGCGGGATGATGCTCACGCTGGCTCCTAGATCACAAAGGGCTTCGCAAGTGACATCCCCAACTTGAATGGGAATGCAAAACGAACCGGGATCTCTCAACTTAGGTGGCATCTTTTCCTTCATGATCTTGATAAGCTCCGAAGATTTAGATGTCATCCTAACTTCACCAACATCCTCCAGCTTCTTCTTCCTTGATAAGATCTCTTTTAAGAACTTCCCATAGGCGGGCATACCTAAAATAGCATCAAGGAAAGGGATATTAATATGTAGCTTATTCATCAAGCCAAGAAACTTACCAAAGTGCTTGTCTAGATGTGCTCTGGCTCTGGACTGAGGGAATGGAAGTGGTGGTTTGTATGCAGGAGGTGGAATATAAGTTTCAGTCGTCCCTCATGCTTTCTGTTGCTCCACCTCGGTTGGCATCTCGGTCGAGGTGTTCTTCGACTGGATCTGGACCGAGGTGGTCTGCGTCGATCGAGGTACTGGATCTGCAGTTTTAAGTCCACTCCTCGTCGTTATGGCCATGCACTGGCCCTTAGGGTTAGTTTCCGTCTTTGCTGGAAGCTTCCCTGGGTCTCTTGGCGCTTCATTCGCCCTACTAGCAAGTTGTTGTTCGAAGGACTTTTGGGTCCTCGAAAATGAAGTCATAGAATTCTCCATAGCGCTAAGCTTGATCAAGATAGCCTCCAGAACTGCGTCTTTCTTTTCTGGTTGAGACGAACTTGATCCTTGCCCTTGGCTCTTTAATGGAGTCGAAGAAGAAGAAGGGGAAGAGAGGAAAGGGTTAGAGGAATCGTTAGAGTTGGAGTTTGAATGATTGTTACCGTGATTTTGGTTATTCGCCCTCCAGTTGTTGCTATTGGATCCTCTATTGTTGTTGTTGTAGTTGTTGTTTCGGGGACCGCTGTTGTTGTTACGGTACCCGTTGTTGTTGTTCCTTTGCCCTTGCTCTTCCTTCTTAGTTTGAGCCATCAAGAGTTCCTTCAATTGCTTCACGTCATTCTTCAAAGACGTGAGTTGATTGTTGTTGGATTGAGTCTCTTGAAAGTTGACTCTTTTAACTCCACCTTCAGCTCCTTGGTGGGTATATTTCTCCATGTGCAAGGCTTGCTTCTCAATGAAGTCCCAAGCCTCATCAATCGCCATGTCCATGAAGGTGCCGGCGGAGAGTAGTTGGAGGTTGAACTGGGTGCTTCCATCCAGTCCCTTGAAGTAGATCTCCAACAACTCGATCTTTGGAATCCCATGATGTGGGCAATCCAAAAGGATATCCTTGAACCGCTCCCAAGATTTGGACAAGCTCTCCTTGTCCTTCATAATGAAAGCATTGATCTTCCCTCTCATTTCAGCGGTCTTTGAGGGGGAAAGAATTTGGTCAAGAATTCCGTAGTCATCTCCTCCCATGTGCTAATTTTTCCTGGAGGAAGAAATTGATACCAAGTAAGAGCTCTATCTTTTAAAGAAAAGTAAAAAGGTCTTAGCTTGTAGTTGTTATTTTCAATTCTGGAAGGTCGCAAGGTTTCCATCAAGATCTCGTAGTTTTGAAGATGTTGATGTGGCGACTCCTTCTCTAGCCCTCCGAATTGGCATTGGCGAATCATGGCTAGAACTTACGGTCGAAGTTCGTAGTCATGATCCGCTGGATCTCCTAGGTTCACCCCTGGACGCCTCAGCTGTTGATTAGGGTCCATCCTTTGACCTAGGGTTTGTGGGATTCCTGCAAGAAGAACATCTCGGACTGGACTCCGAGGTGGAGGTACATCGACCGGGGCGTCAGGTACTGGAACCTGCCTCGGTCGAGGATCAGCTACTGGATCCTGCATCGGTCGAGGATCAACAGGAGGATCTTCCCTCGGTCGAAGTAGAATCTGGTCTCGTATGACTGCTATCTCAGCTTCGATTGCTGCAGTCTTGGTGCGATTCTCTTCTTTCTCTTGCCTTAGTTCTTCCTTGCTGAGGCGTAGCAGCTCTAGCGCCTCTTTCAATTCGGCCGCAAGATCGCGATCGTCTTGTTGGGCCATCTTCGCTTCTCTTAAGCGTCGCTTGTATGTCTTTTCCGGTTCGGGATCGTAGGGAACGATTTCCTTCCCAGTGCGGGTTCTTCGCATATACCTAAGAAAGAACCTGCAAAAGTCACTCAAGTAGAGTGGTTAGATGACACGGGGCAAGCGCCCCAAGAGCAAACCGTACCGGCTCGGTCTAGACCAAGTCCCCGGCAACGGCGCCAAAAACTTGTTCGCTCCAAACGGTGTGTGCAAGCTTTAAATTTATAACCCTAGACTTAAGCTTAAAACAAGGATGCGAACCCGCAGTGTACGGGTCAATCGTAGTAAAAAGCAAGAAATTCCAGGGGTCGATCACAGGGACTTGGTGAAACAAAGTCAATAACGGTAAGCTTCGTGAATACTAACCACAAGAGCAATTAACACAATCAAAGATGAATAAGAAGTCAATAAAGCAAACATGCAATTCTAGGGATTAAAGCATCTAGTTGTGGTTCCAACTCAAGATCTATAGATAAGCGGACAAAGCTGAGATTTTTGCGTGGGGAAAGTGTTACTAAAGTGGAATAGATCACCGGGTAAGTCTCACTACTCACTAATCCAAAACCGTAACTCCTATTACCAGGTAAGTCTCAAGGAATTAAGATAGAGAACAATTACCTCAAACTAACACATCATCTAAGGGAATAGAATCAACCTTTACCGGGTAAGTCTCAGGCTAACTCACAAAGATGGGATGGAAGCACACTCAAACCCCAATAAAGGATAAACCTTTAATACCTACACTTATGATCGTTGGTATACAAACTAAGGAATTACCGGGTAAGTCTCATCCTAAACTTGCATTGGACCAGAAAGGTGTAATAAGAATAGGATTTGGCAAACTCTAACACTTAACTCTCAGTTATGGATCAGATAAGTCACCTCGGTTACCCAGTTTCCACCCCGGCCGAGATGTTCATCGACTGAACGAGATGCTTAGGGTTAAGGTCAAAGACTCGAACTTTCAGGATCCTACTGGAATCTAAGATTATTCTATCATTGTTTTTCCCACAACCTTCAGCCAATCACCCTAGAATCACACAAGGAAATTAGCCACTCATCATCATTATGAAAGTATTAAATATATGGGAAGAAGGTGAATATTTGAACAAGAAGAATTTAATGAAAAAGACTTCAATAACTGAATCAAATATCACAACAAAGCGTTCCTTGGATAGCAATCCAACAAGACAAGACAACAAGTGAGGGAATTGAAGACAATCTTACAAAAACCCTCCAAAAAGCTATAAAAGTTATAGACTTCAATCTTCCTTCAACCTTCAAAAAGGTTCTTCGAATCTCTCCAACGAGAGTATGCTGCGGCTGCTGCGTGATAAGTGGGGGTGATAGCGGATGTATGCGGCCTTCAATGGTGTATAACGTGCTAAGCGGCCTTTTCGATTTGTGGAAATCCAACCCTTTTTATAGGAAAATAACCCTCCAAAGATAAGATATCTTAGAAAGATCTCTTCCCATAAAATTAGGTAAAATATAAGATCTAGTATATCTTCTTCCTTCCAGGAGCCAAGCCCAAAAAATATAAGATCACTTTCCAAACTTAAAAGATCTCAGCCAAGAATAAAATACTCTCGCCGCGTCCTAGGTGTTCGCCTCGGTCGAGATGAATCTCTGGTCAACCGAGGTGAGTCACAACTGAATGTGAAATCTCTCAAAACTGGTCCAAAGTAAATCTTTAATCCATGGCTATGCTTCTTGGATGTAGCTCCAAATGACTCATGACTCCTTTTGCTCCTTTTTGATGCGAAACGTGCCATTTTACCTACGATTACAGCAAAACTAGGTGTAGACCTCGATTCTCGCAAAGGTAGATGAAATGGTAGTAAAATCACATAATATACATACAAACATGCAGATTATGAAAGATAAAACGTCCAAACAAACCCCAAAATATAGACTATAATTCATGCTATCAGTGAGCTTGTGGGATGGATTGGGAACAGGGACGATCTGTTTACCTCCCACTCACTGAGTTCTTATACCACCACCGTTGGTATGCATCTATAGGGATGGCCCCTATGAGACGTTGTGTAGATATAGGTGTCATACACCTTTATGATGGGAGGAGCCTAGCAGTACCAGTGGGATAGCTCCAGAACAAATTCAGGATGATATGGCTCGAGTAACGCTGATCAGAGAGAGGATGCTGGCGGCACAGAGTCGCCAGAAGTTGTATGCAGATAGGAGGCGTCGACCTCTAGAGTTCAGGGTAAGAGCTCATGTATGGTTGAGAGTAACTCTAACGTGAGGCATTAGACGTTTTTGCATAAAGGGGAAGCTGAGTCTCCGATATGTCAGTCCTTTCGAGATACTAGATAGAGTTGGGAGAGTAGTGCACAGATTGGCTTTGCCACCGAAGTTAGAGGGTGTTCACCCTATGTTTCATGTGTCTCAGCTGAGGGAGTACATACCAGACCTGAGGCACATTGTGAGTTATGATGGTCTAGTGGTTGAGCCGGACCACACTTTTGCAGAACAACATTTTACAGTTCTAGAAAGAGAGGTGTGAGACGCCTGCATTCGAAGGATATTCCTATGATGAGGATACAGTGGTCAAGACGAGGACCGGATGGTGCTACCTGGGAGACAGAGGATAGTATCCAGAGGAACTATCTAGAGTTCTATGCGGAGTTAGAGGCACCCGTAGGATCCACGAGTAGATCTTAATGCCTTTTTGGTGAGTGCTTGTATGCTATGTGCTTATGTGATATGATGTGTTTTCGTGCTAGCTTTGATATGTGCATCTGATCTGTTAGATCTTGTTTGCTAGCACGATATAGGTATAGCTGGAGATGGTTCTTTCCTCCATGCTATTGTAATATGTTTAGGATTAGCTGGAGATAGTTCTTTCCTCCATGCTATTATTGATGGACATAGTGTGAGTGGAGACGGTTTTCCTCCACATAGTTGTGTTACAAATACGATTGGCTGGAGACGGCTTTCCTCCATGCCTTGTGACGTGGTTAGTAGTTGGCTAGAGATGATTTTTCCTCTACTCCTTTGGATAGCGTTATGATCTTGTTGCAGGAGTTGGTGATTCCTCCATGCTGTGTTTTGAGGTTATAGAGTGTTATAGGTTGATACGTCTGTACGAAGTGTGATATCTCCGATAGAGAGAGTGTCTATACCTCGGCGTATGGGTCCGAGAGGATTTGGGAATTGCTCAAGTTTCGGGCCGAAACTTTTTCTTAAGGGGTGTGTGATGTAATAGCTAGGATTTCCGAATTCTAATTAATGTTGATTAACTTAATAAGTGATAGTAATTGACATATAACTCGCGAAGATTGTGTAAGTGTTGAGTATAAGTCCCACCATTATGTTCACAGCGTAATTTTGGGCTTATGGTGAAATTTCACTTTTTCCCCCAGGTAATTAATTTTACCCTCCGGTATTATTTGGAGCATTTGGGACCTTCAATTAATAAAAATGCAGTTGAGAGAAATGATCAGGACATCGAACATGTCCTAGATATGAAATAACATGGAAAGACAAAACGGCCAAAAGAGTCGTTATTTCGTTTCTTAACGGCTAAGAAAGACGGCTTGGTAATACACGTTTTCCGAGACAATTGTGGAATAATTATCCCTACAATATTCAAGATTTATTGTTCCAATTTCGAGAAGTTTGGAGAAGGGGGTTCAACCCGCCATTGGATCGGTTAAAGGATAATTATCGACTTCGCTAAAGGATAATTATCGACTTCACTATAAATAGCGGAAAATCGTTTATTAATTCATTTCCTTTCACGTTTCCTCGTAAAAGCTCTGATTTCTCTCAAACTTTAAACTCATATCTACTCTCCGTTTCTAATCCGATTTCAATTCCGTTTGAGTTTCTGGCTTCCTCTCTTCATTCTCTTCATATCGGTACCAAGTTTCTACATTTCCGAGCAGATAAGGACCTGGTCGAGCATATATGTCACCAGGACAGTTCCGTCGCTCAGATTCCGGTGAATTTGATGTTGTACATGTGTAGCCTGCGTCGTTGTGATTCCGAATCTTCTTTCAGATCGTCAATCGGGTTAGTAACGAATAAGTTATGAATTTATTCGTTTTCCGTACTGCGATTTGGCCTAAATTGACCTTAGGCTTTTCAAAATGGATAATTAGAAATTCCATTATGATCATTATATTATTCTGGTGTTTATGGGTTGTTTGCTTGATGAAATCTGATGACAGGTGGGTTTAGAAATGGCATGCGGGCAAAACGTTATTCTGGTGAAATTTAATTAATTAATTAAAGGTTAATTAATTAAATTAGGATTAAATTTGAGATTGAGGAATACTGATTAGATGCATGCTAGGTGTCAAAATGAGTTGAGGATCATGATGATATTATGGATATCGGTTATGGCTTTAAGATTTAGTATGTGTACGAGTATGATGAGATGTTATGTTGAGGATATACCTTAGGCATTTATGAATGTGTTGAGGATCTGAGGTTTAGATTTGAGATATAGGTTGGTTGTGGTTAGTGAGACGAGTCTCCTAACCTTTGAAGTATGTGATTGTGTGTGCCTTGCTATTGCGGGCGTTGATTACTTCCCCAAGGGGAAGCTGTGATGTGGTACATGTTACGAGTATATCAAGTAAGTCCATAGGACTTACTTAGCGTGCAGTTGTGGATTGTATGATTGTGATGGTTGTGTGTGTTCATATGATTGTGCATTTATAACCTAATCCGGACTAGGATGACCATTTATTACATTTAATTGGCCCAAGTGTATTATAACGGGCGGTAACCACCGGTCTCCGCCTGCTGGTTAGGAGGAGGTGCCTGGAAGCCAGTAACACAGGGGGGACGAGTGACGATCACCCCCAATGCAAACCCCTGTGTTAACAGGGAAAGGGACGAGGTTCTTTAGGTTCCTCATGTTACAAAAGAAGTTGAATTAGTAATAGAATAACGTAATAAAAGATAATAAATGAATGTGTGTGGCATTGCATGTATGAGATGTTGATGTGTGGTTGTGTTATTACCTTCATGCTTTTTATTACTGTAGCTAACGGTGTATACTGTGTTGTAGTTTATTTGCAAGTTAGGAAGACTGCAGGGTGAGCCAGATGGTGTGACCAGCCGAGGACTTCTGTACATTAGGATGCGTGGGATGAGGTATCTTTTGTGGTTATGGTTTATGATGTTGTTTTGTACTCGGCTTGGAGTTTGTAAACTCTTTTGATGTATCATATACAGCTTTTATGTATTTGATTTTAATCTACTTGTGCCTTGTTGTAAGATCCAGTGAATTGTTGTCAGGCTAGGATCACGATCCATTGTGAGATCCTAGCCCAATGTAGCACTCCAAGTCTCGTGGATTTGGGGTGTTACAATCTTAACTATCTGTTTGCTGGCATATAATGATGAATTGGAGTATATAGAGAAACCGATTATGAACAAACAGTTGATTATTGATTAGGTAAAATCGATTTTGGGGCAAGTTTTACTTAAGAGTCATATTGTAATTTGTCATTAAACAATCTATCCAACAACATCATACCAAATACCGTAAATTAACAAAAATTTAACAAACCACATTAAACTCCATCTCCAACAATCCTCAACAATCTCCATCCCCAAGAATTTGAAAAAAGAATCCCGATAAAATACCAAACATGCCTTAAGTCTAAGATATCAGTAGTTTGTAGTTATATAAAAAAAACAATTCTCAACTGTAAATTTGTATTGTGAGCAAAAGTCTTACTATAATACGATGATAAACTTATAAGAGGGATTATATATGTTTCTGCATGCGTCAAACCCCGAGTAATTTAAGGCTTACATATCATCAATTATTAATTTCATCAAATCATATTTTAAGCATTTTTTAATTCAAATTAATATCATAATTTACAACATTATGATTTTTTACATAATTAAATAATTTGCGAAAATATTAACACTCACTTTTCTAGTAAACTAAAATTAAAAACTAAATATATCTTTTGAATATATGTTGATTTTTATATATATATATATATAGACATTTGCCACAAATTTGTTGGTTGGTATTGGAGTTTAAGCCATTTTGAATTTACCGAAGATTTTATTACTAATTTGTGGGTTGGTATCGGAGTTTCGTGTATTTTTTATGATAGATTTATATACATATCGGATATTTTTTCTAAATAAACATTTGCCACAAATTTTAATTTTTCTTTATTTATTTTAAGAGAAATACTAATCAACTTTACAAACAATTTTATATATTTGCTTTTTTATTAAGATTTTATTTAACTTGTAAAATTATAGTATATTATATAAGTAACTGTGTATGAAGATGCTATTAAATTAAAATAATAATAATAATAACAATAATAATAATAATAATAATTATTATTATTATTATTATTATTATTATTATTATTATTGAGATAGAAAATGGATATTAATAGTTAATTCTTGTGTTAAATATTTTTCTATTTTTAGTTAAGTGAATGCAATATCTAAGTAAACAAAAGCCCCGTGTTATATAAATTAATCAAGTTATTATCACAATATTTGATACACTAATTCTAATCATATGATGAAACAATTGTAACACCCCGAATTTGCGGGACTCGGTATGCTACGGGCGAGACCTCACAATGGGTCCCAACCCTTAGCCACAATAATTTCACCGGACCTTTCCAACAAGGCACAAATAAAGGAAAATCAAAAATCGTTTTGTAAAGTATGCGGGAACAGAAATGTAAAGGTACAATGTGGAAACTCAACCGAATTCTCAAAACGACACAAACTCCGAGAAAGAAAACCAAATTCGTACAATGTAATCCATAAACCAAAACACAACAACATAACCCAAAAACATCCCCGTCCTATAATGTACGGCGACCCTCGGTTGTCCACTCCTCTACCACACTCTGCGGCGTCCCTAACATGCAGGGCATCTACACACCGGTTTAAAACTGTTAGCTCATATTCAAAGCATTAGAAACGAAGTGAAGGCACATACACATATACATCAACAAATAACATGCTCTGAAACACACAAGACCGGTTTATTATCTTTATTTATTAAGTCGTATCCCATTCTAATTCAATTTAGGTTTGTGACACGAGAATCCCTGAAACTCGCCTCGGTCCCTACTTACCGGCATGGAATGGTAATGATGCATCCGACCGTCTACCATCATGGGATAGTCGTCAAGAACCTCCTAGCTCTCGTGGGAGCTAGACAAGTTGTCACCGCCCGTTATCATACACTTGGGCCAAAATAATGCATATAAAGGTCGGTGGTCCTATTAGCGGTTTATTTGTTATAATGAAAGCCATAAAACACACACCACCAAACACGCAACACATCTAATACATAGAATACGAGCAAAGTAAGTCCGAAGACTTACCTCGTCACCACACTCACTCACAACACTCTCGCTTCCTTAGGAAGGAAGCCCACAACCTGCTCATAAGAGGATATACATATCAACACATGCTCACGCTCAAGAAGTCTTAGACTTCACTCTAGTGATCTACACAAGATCACCAAACCCTCAACCTAGGAACGCATCCTAGAAACCAAGAACTCTCATCACATGAAAGCAACTCACAACAACTCCTACCTCACATGATCATACACCACAACCTAGAAGAGACAAACTAGCCAAGAAGGTCCAACATGCTCACCCAACTCAAGGCCATCAACTACATCGAGCCATAAGGGCTCCTAGGTTCACAACCACTAGGTGATATTCTCAAGCTACTCTAGGCCATCCTAAGCATGCTACTAACAAGGTACAACCTCAAATCTAAGCAAGGAACGAAGAGAAAGGGAGGAAGAAGCCTACTGGTGAAGAAAACGCAGCCGCGGAATCAAGCGGGCGCCCCCTGCGTGGCCCTGTCACCGCCCTTGCGGACGCCTAGAGCCGCCCCTGCGTCCTGGTGCTGCCCCTGCGGTGGCTCTGGTCCGCCCCTGTGCCTATGGTGCTCCACCCCCGCGGTCGAGCACTAGAAACTTCGTCTTCTTTGTTTCTTCGATTGTGCCTTTGCTTCAAGTGCTTCCTTCTCTGGCAGGGCCTTCTCAAAACACTATCCACTGGTCTTAGACTCCTCTCCACGACCTAAACGAGCTAAGAAGATGCACATGCAAAGGATTCACAAGAACTCTCTTCAAAAGCTTCCTCCATAGCCATGGAGGTGAAAAGAAGAAGGGGAAGGAAAACAACAAAAAGGAGAAGAGGGGAGGAAGGAAGCTTAAAACAACATATCCAAGTTCTTCAATGTTATAGATTCCTAGCTAAGAGGTTTCAAGGAGGAGGAAGAGGAAAGAGCACAAGAGGGAGAGTGAAGGAGAGAAGTAGCGTGAAATAGAAGAGTGAAGAGAGAGAGAGAGAAGAGCAAAAAGTGAGTTGCACAAAATGGGTGGGGGAACCCAAGGGTCAGCTGTCCCATATGTCCCCTCACTCCAAAGACCAAGGGGTCGAAAAGCAAAAAGGGGAAAAACGGAAGGTCAAAACGGAACATGAATAAAATCCCATCACTCAGCATCCCTTGTCTACGGGAAAACTGAGCCGCTAACGCGGAAAGGTCGATCAAACGCTCCAAGTCCGGAATAGAAATTTCTGATGCTACAACAATAAGGGCTAATAAGGTAAGTAGCCCTTTTTGAGATTTACATCTAGTAACTAGGCCCATTATATTTTAGCATTTAGTAAGTGTACCTTTTTTTACTGTTCAAAAACCTACGTATTACATGCTTCTCTCTCTTTTCCCACAAATTATCGCCTTTGATAGCATGAATTATTGTCTATATTTTGGGACCTGTTTAGACGTTTTATCTTCAATAATCTGCATGTTTGTATGTATATTATGTGATTATATTGTCGTTTCATCTACCTTTGTGGGAATCGAGGTCTACACCTAGTTTTGTTGTAATCGTAGGTAAAATGGCACGTTTTGCATCAAAAAGGAGCAATAGGAGCTATGGAGTCATTGGAGCTACATTCAGGAGCTTAAGGAATAATCCAGGAATCATAGAATTGGATTAAAGATTCACTTTGAACCAGATTTGAGAGATTTCACATTCAGTTGTGATTCACCTCGGTTGACTACAGAGTCACCTCGACCGAGGTGATCCAGAGGAGCCGACTCGACCGAGGCGAACACTTGGGACGCGGCGAGAATATTTTATTCTTGGCTGAGATCTTTTATCTTTGGAAAGAGGATCTTATATTTTTGGGCTGGGTGCCTGGAAGGAAGAAGATAAGTTTGCCCATATATTTTACCTATTTTTATGGGAAGAGATCTTTTTAAGATATCTTATCTTTGGAGAGTAATTTTCCTATAAAAAGGGTTGGATTTTCCACAAATCCATATCATGCTATACCACCGATTGTGTTAAGACATCCGCTGCAGCCATACTCCAGTTGGGAGATTTGAAGAACCTTTTTGAAGGTTGAAGGAAGAAAGTCTATAGCTTTTATAGCTTTTGAAGGTTTTTTGTAAGATCATCTTAGATTCCCTTCTTTGTTGATTGTCTTGTTGGATTTCTATCCAAGGAACGCTTGTTGTTTTGATAATTGATTCAGTTATTGAAGCCTTTCTCTTAAGGTTTTCTTGTTCAATTATTCTCTTTCTTCCCATATATTTGATTAATACTTTCATGATGATGAGTGACTAATCTCTTTGTGTGATTCTAGGGTGATTGGCTGAAAGTTGTGGGAAAAACAATGATAGAATAATCTTAATCACAGTAGGACCCTGAAAGCTCGAGTCTTTACCTTAACCCTAAGCATCTCGCTCAGTCGATGAACATCTCGGCCGGGGTGGAATTCTTCTGACCGAGGTGACTTATCTGATCCGAAACTGAGAGTTAGGTGTTAGAGTTTGCCAAATCTTATTCTTATTACACCTTTCCTGGTTCAATGCAAGCCTAGGATGAGACTTACCCGGTAATTCCTTTGTTTGTTTACCTAAGATCATAAGTATAGGTAATAAAGGTTTATCCTTTATTGGGGTTTGAGTGTGCTTTCATCCCATCTTTGTGAGTTAGCCTGAGACCTACCCGGTAAAGGTTGATTCTATTCCCTTAGATGGTGTGTTAATTTGAGGTTATAGTTCTTTATCTTAATTCCTTGAGACTTACCCGGTAATAGGAGTTACGGTTTGGGATTAGTGAGTAGTGAGACTTACCCGGTGATCTATTCCACTTTAGTAATACCTTCCCTATGAAAAAACCTCAGCTTTGTCCGCTTATCTTTAGATCTTGAGTTGGAACCACAACTAGATGCTTTAATCCCTAGAATTGCATATTTCCTTTATTGACTTTTTATCATCCTTGATTGTTTTAATTGCTTTTGTGGTTAGTAATTGCTAAAGCTTACCTATTCCGACTTTGTTTCACTAAGTCCCTGTGATCGACCCCTGGAATTCCTTGCTTTTACTACGATTGACCCGTACACTGCGGGTTCGCATCCTTGTTTTAAGCTTACATCTAGGGTTATAAATTTAAAGCTTGCACACACCGTTTGGAGCGAACAAGTTTTTAGCACCGTTGCCGGGGACTTGGTCTAGACCGAGCCGGTGGCGGTTTGCTTTCGGGGCACTTGCCCCTGCTGCTACTAACTACTCTTTCTATGAGTTTTGTAGTTTTCAGGATTTCCGATGACTACATTTGATCCAGCCTGGATAGCAAGACAAAGTGCTAGGGCAGACCATTATGAATACTTGGAGGAGAAGTACTCCTTTTATTGGTTCAACAATGAATGGGAAAGAGAAGAGGCCATTAAGCATGAACTTGCGATGTGGGATGAACTGAATGTCCCTAAAAAGATTTGTGAGCAACCCCTTGAAGATTCTCTTGAATCAAGATGGGAGAGATTGATGAAGAAGGTGGAGGAGCTCAAGGAAAGCACCCTATCCTATGCTAAGCCGGAAGAGGAGCATAAGGAAGTGCTGCAAGTTCCAAGCACCCCTCCAATCAAACCAGAAGTTTCTCCTGAAGCTTTTGAGGGAGAAGAAGATTTGGAAGATTTCGATCTAGCTGTTGAGACCTCGGCCGAGGTGAAAGAGAGATCGGCCGAGGTGGAGGAAAAATCTGTAGAAATGGAAGATACGGAGAACCTTGGCCAAATTACTGAGACTATGGTCAAGGTGGAAGAAAGACCAGCTGAGTTGGGAGGAATTTTGTGCGTGGATTATCAACCCAACATGAAACTTGTCTCAAGCTTTGGAGAACTTTACAAGGTACATTCTCCTACTTCATTTGAAATCCCTCTTAAAATTTCTGAATTTCTCAAGAATGCACCAGAGAGTTGGAGGTCTCTTCCGAAAGAACCTCCTAAGTTCAAGATGAAACCTCCCTTGAAACATAGGAAGAAGATACTCCTTGGATTATAAGGAGTGGAGTTTGCAAGCACTACACCGTTAAGGCGATGAAGTGTCTCTTGTTCAAGTATGGGGTCCCTCGCATGCTAACGACCTTGTACCATCCCCAAGCTAAAGATGGGGAAGCTACTAGGATTCTCGAGAAGCTGTTTTCTCGATCAAGGAAAGGATGAGACGAAAGACTAAGTTATGTCCCACGGAAAAAGAGGAAGACCGGTAGGATTCCGGTGAGGACCAAACCGTACAAGCTTGTACGTAGGGGATCCTACCATTTTCCGGTAAAGTTAGGAACCGTAACCTTTTTGGGAGAGTTTCATTATGGATCCAATGAGCACTTGCACTTGTTGGAGCGTTTGATAGACTTACTTATCTCACCCCATGAGGAAGGTGAAGCATGGGGTGAGGATACCTCCCACCTTGTTTAAGAGATGCCATATGGTCCAGCTAGCGACCTTAAATCAAGCGCTTCTTGGGAGGCAACCCAAGGTATTGCTTTCTTTTCCTTTTTTCTAGTCTAGCTTAGATAGTTTGCTTTTGCTTTGCTTTGTTTTGTTTTTGGCTTCCTAGACAGACAACAGGTGAAATCTAAGGAAGGAATACAACCCAGAACACAACTGGAAGGACAGAAGTTCAAGAATTTAAGAAGACGGAGTTTGACTGAGGTACATCTCGGTTGCTGTCACAGCACCTCGACCGAGATGATTTTTGAACAACCGAGGCGATTAGGGCTTTTGACAACTCACCTCGGTCCATATTACCTTGGTCCATTCGGGACCATCTCGACCAAGGTGACAGCAGTTTTAGAAAAGGGTATAAAAGGGGGATCGAATTCTCTCTCTTCCCTCTCTCACTTTTTCGATCGCGGCACAGTTTCACCTCACTTTCCCGTTCTTCGATCGATTTCGACGATTCTTGCTTTCAAATTACTAAGAAAGAGTAGAGGATCGGACTTCATGCAGCTCAGCTATGTCCGGTGAGTACTTTATTCCTCTAGACTTATTTTGACCCACTAGGACAGTGTGTCCCAAGTATGGGGTGTTGATGTATTATTTGACTTATGTGATGTATGACTCGACTTTATCGGATATTTATGCTTTATTTTGCTTCTATGGTTTCATCTGAGATTACATGCATGCATACAGGGTATTTGATTGAGAAAAACGTCAAAACCTGGACAGAAAAAAAAAAAAAATTTTGACCTCGACCGGGATGGTTCTGGCCAAACGAGGTACTTCACCTCGGTTGACTTAGAACACCTCGACCGAGGTGGTTTAACTGAGAGTTTTTGAAACGTTTTGTGCTTCCTATCTGGATATGATCTCAGTGAAGATCTTGTTTACTGACTGGTTTTGAAATCTTTATATGTTTGAAAGGTTCTATAGTATGTTTAAGATGCTAAATGCTTTGTTTGAAATTTTTGGCATGTTTAATACTTTATTTTTATCCAAATTATGTTGAATTTGAAGGTTGACACCACATTATGAGTTCTCTCACTTTCTTCCTGGAAAGACCAAGGCAATTCATTCTTCTCTCTTCTTCTTGATCATGCTTAGCCCCTCATATACATTTTTGCCTCCCTTTACATATCCGGAAATTTGGAAGCAAGCAAAGTGGTGAAAGCAAGTGAAGCAAAAGTTGAGAAGTTGGCTGGAAGTGAAAGTATTAGAAAGCAATAAATAGGTTTGGGGAAGTCAATCATGATGATGAGTAACTCGGCACCATTAAATAGCCGGATGTTTGTGTCTTGACAAAGTCGGATTGAGCGATATTCCTAACGGGTCATGGTATGTGCATCAAGGGTTTAATGCATCTCAAGAAATTGATGATTGCTGATTTCCTAAGCTTCGGTTATTGTGCACCTCTGTCCATGCATCCCAAAAAGTAAAGTAAAAAAAGAAAAAGTGTGAAATAAGCAAAGCTTATTGGTGGAAGATGTTGAAGTTCAAGTAAAGTGAAGAAAGATCCTATTCCCGGATGCTAGCACCACATTACCTTATATACATCCCTACCCTACACGTTTCTTCACCTTTCTTTTGGGAAGCCCTTGAGACCTCGAGCTTGTTGATTGACTTAGTGGTTTAAACTGGATTATGCATGATTAATTTCGATGATTACGATTTATTATGCATTCTATGATTTTATGCAAAGATGAACAACTTTCTTATATTTATAAAATGTTTTAAACATGTTTTGATTTTAAATTCCATGAAGTATTCTCTTAGAGTGATCTATGATTGTAGCACACCATAAAAATGTTTTTAAAAGACTTTTTCAATGATCTTTATGACTTATAATCCATTCTATCTTGTAGTTTATATGCGGAACTTGCTTGGGGACAAGCAAGGGCTAAGTATGGGGTATTTTGATAGCATGAATTATTGTCTATATTTTGGGACCTGTTTAGACGTTTTATCTTCAATAATCTTCATATTTGTATGTATATTATGTGATTATATTGTCGTTTCATCTACCTTTGCGGGAATCGAGGTCTACACCTAGTTTTGTTGTAATCGTAGGTAAAATGGCACGTTTTGCATCAAAAAGGAGCAAAAGGAGCTATGGAGTCATTGGAGCTACATTCAGGAGCTTAAGGAATAATCCAGGAATCATAGAATTGGATTAAAGATTCACTTTGGACCAGATTTGAGAGATTTCACATTCAGTTGTGATTCACCTCGGTTGACTACAGAGTCACCTCGACCGAGGTGATCCAGAGGAGCCGACTCGACCGAGGCGAACACCTGGGACGCGGTGAGAATATTTTATTCTTGGCTGAGATCTTTTATCTTTGGAAAGAGGATCTTATATTTTTAGGCTGGGTTCCTGGAAGGAAGAAGATAAGTTTGCCCATATATTTTACCTATTTTTATGGGAAGAGATCTTTTTAAGATATCTTATCTTTGGAGAGTAATTTTTCTATAAAAAGGGTTGGATTTTCCACAAATCCATATCATGTTATACCACCGATTGTGTTTAGACATCCGCTGCAGCCATACTCCAGTTGGGAGATTTGAAGAAACTTTTTGAAGGTTGAAGGAAGAAAGTCTATAGCTTTTATAGCTTTTGAAGGGTTTTTGTAAGATCATCTTAGATTCCCTTCTTTGTTGATTGTCTTGTTGGATTTCTATCCAAGGAACGCTTGTTGTTTTGATAATTGATTCAGTTATTGAAGTCTTTCTCTTAAGGTTTTCTTGTTCAATTATTCTCTTTCTTCCCATATATTTGATTAATACTTTCATGATGATGAATGGCTAATCTCTTTGTGTGATTCTAGGGTGATTGGCTGAAAGTTGTGGGAAAAACAATGATAGAATAATCTTAATCACAGTAGGACCCTGAAAGCTCGAGTCTTTACCTTAACCCTAAGCATCTTGCTCAGTCGATGAACATCTCGGCCGGGGTGGAATTCTTCTGACCGAGGTGACTTATCTGATCCGAAACTGAGAGTTAGGTGTTAGAGTTTGCCAAATCCTATTATTATTACACATTTCCTGGTTGAATGCAAGCCTAGGATGAGACTTACCCGGTAATTCCTTTGTTTGTTTACCTAAGATCATAAGTGTAGGTAATAAAGGTTTATCCTTTATTGGGGTTTGAGTGTGCTTTCATCCCATCTTTGTGAGTTAGCCTGAGACTTACCCGGTAAAGGTTGGTTCTATTCCCTTAGATGGTGTGTTAGTTTGAGGTTATAGTTCTTTATCTTAATTCCTTGAGACTTACCCGGTAATAGGAGTTACGGTTTGGGATTAGTGAGTAGTGAGACTTACCCGGTGATCTATTCCACTTTAGTAATATCTTCCCTATGCAAAAACCTTAGCTTGTCCGCTTATCTTTAGATCTTGAGTTGGAACCACAACTAGATGCTTTAATCCCTAGAATTGCATATTTCCTTTATTGACTTTTTATCATCCTTGATTGTTTTAATTGCTTTTGTGATTAGTAATTGCTAAAGCTTACCTATTCCGACTTTGTTTCACAAAGTCTCTGTGATCGACCCCTGGAATTCCTTGCTTTTACTATGATTAACCCGTACACTGCGGGTTCGCATCCTTGTTTTAAGCTTACATCTAGGGTTATAAATTTAAAGCTTGCACACACCGTTTGGAGCGAACAGCCTTCCTACAAGAGCAAGGGAGGGGCCTTCCCTTTCCTCCTCCACACACTAGTGAGGCCTTCAGGGCGGCGGCTTATGTGGCTCGATCTTCCTGTTCTTCTGAAAACAAGGCAAGTCCGGTTGGGGAGTCCTTCCGACGGGAGCAAGGCCTTCAGGGTGGCGGCCTTGAAGGCAACTGCTACTTGCTCATTGCTCTCCTTCTTTGATAAGCTCATTGCTCTCAGATTGTAACATGTCATTGCAATGTATGCCCAATATTGAAGCTATAATACACGCTCATTGCTCTCTCCTTCTTTATCGTCTTTCTCTTTGAGGGTTGCATATCATCTCTTCCTTTTACCCTTCTTGTAAAGACTATTAACTCTTACTTCTCTTTCATATTTGTTTTCCATTATTTTTAGTATGTTTGGCTGCAAATTCTTATGAAATTCATCTTTCTTGATGCTTGGGATCTGAAAGTAGCTTCTATTTTGTTTTAGTTTATTTAAAGATTTCAAACAATGAATAGCTCAATGCCTATTAAGCTAGATTTTCGCAATACTGATTTAAGCAGAAGAATTGTGAAGATGCCAGAAATTTGTATACCAAAAAATTTATAGACCAGATTGTAGTTGTTTGTACACCAAAAATCTCCAAATAACCGATCTAGGTGGAGAAGTGAGCTAGATATTTGAGTACGTGTTCGCTCCAAAACGTGTTCAGAATAATTCTTAAATTTATACCAAGAATAAAAGCAAATAAGCGAACCCGCAGTGTACGGATCAATACAAGCAAGTATTTTAGAGTCGAACACAAGGATTATGGCAAAATCAAGCAACGGTATATAACTTCAGGTTATTTATGCAAAAACTCGAGCAACAAGAAAAATTAATGATAATTAGATAAGGGAATGCAAATTCTAGAGATCAAAGTATTCAGTTGTGGTTTTGACTCAAGATTTCTAAGGATAAACGTGGATAAAGCTGAGGTTGCGAAGGGAAGGTATTTCTACGATGGGGATAGATCACCGGGTAAGTCTCACTATCCACTTTCCCAAACCAAAGATCCTATCACCGGGTAAGTCTCAAGGAACTAAGGAAAGTTATCAGCACTCAAACCAACATCACTCACCTAAGGGAATAGAACTAACTATCACTGGGTAAGTCTCAGGTTAACTTTCAAAGGTATGATGAAGGCACACTCTAACCCTAACAAAGGATAAACCTTTGTTACCTAACACTCATCATCATTGGTAAACAAGCAAAGGAATCACCGGGTAAGTCTCTTCCAAGGCTTGAATATAAACTAGGTGTTCGCTCCAAAAGGTGTAACACCCCGAATTCTCAAAACTCGGGACATTACTGGTTAGGACCTCACCATGGGTCCCGACCTCAGTTTGACAACAATATTACTAGGATCTTGCAACAAGACACAAATAAGGAAAACCGAAATTCATAAAGTAGTATTTTAAGGTAATGAATGCGACACGGTCTAGCAGCCTAAAGTACTTAAAAGGGAAAAACAACAACTGTCTTAACAAAAGAAACCACAACAACCAACAACCCCAACCCTAAGGAGTACGGAGACCCGGCTGACCACTACTTCCGGATCACTCAGCTGCTGGTCTAACCTGCGGTAAAACTAAAAACACAACAGAACAACCATTAGCTAGTTATCTAAAAATTACGAGAATAATAATAGCACACACACACATAAAAATAATAAACACTCATCATGCTTTCAAACAATCCATTTATTATCTTCATTTAAGTCATTCACTCTAATGATACTTATTTTGTGACACGAGGGATTCCCAAACCTCGCCTCCGCCCCCGTGTACCCATCAGGAGTGGATCCGATGCATCTCACCGTGTACCTGGATGGTCTGGGTATAGAGAACCTCCCAGTCTCCTAGCAAAGCTGGGCAGTGATGTCACGGCCCGTTATACATACACTTGGGCCTTAACACATAATAACCACGGTCGTCCTAACAAGTTATTTTTATTATAACACACATTGCACACACACAACCATTATCACCCAACCAATATCCAGAAACCGGCTAAGTAAGTCGCAAGGACTTACCTGAGTCAAAACACACTCTAACACGTCTCAAAATAGTCTGTACTCGTGGTAACTCAAACGCCTGTCAAATAAGGCATGTGGATCAAAATCTCATCCAGATGTCCAACCTCATACGAAGGAATTACGGAAAAAGCTCTCTTACGGTAAAATGACTATTTTACCCCCGGTTCCGAAACTCCCAGATTTGTTTATATCTTAGTTTCAAATTCTCCTTTGGAACCCATTTCCACAATCTAGTTCTTACAGAAAAGTTTGGTAAAGATTTACAAGAGTTATACAAAATTCTAGAGTTTCATTAAACGGTCATTAAGGTCCGATTTGAGTTAGAATTCAAGACTTAGGTTAAAGGATAAGAATTCCGGAATTCATCAAAAGTCTATCTTTAACTTCTAATATTTCCTCTTAGAACTTACTTCCAAAAATCTGGTTATTTCAGGACAGTTTACTAGAGTTTATAAGGTTAATCTCAAACTCTCATCAAAACGAACCACCTTATCCTTTTTCCCGGTTACTCTACTTTATACATATATGTGCGTACGTATATTATACGGTACACTTACCTATCTATGTATGAATACTTTTGTATATATACACTCTACCTATTCATATATCTACGTTTATATATATATCTTACACTTATACCTAACATATATATCCTTTCGTATATATATACTATACCTATAATATATATATATATATATATATATATATCTTTTATATACACTTTCCTATCCAAATATATTTAACTCTTCCAACTTAGTATAAACTCTTCTACTGCAGCAAATTGTTTTTCGTAAGTAGCTGAAGGAACGCAGGAGAGGGTAGAATGTAAGACTCACCAACGGCTCACTTCGTTCCGACACAACGATAGTCTTCTTGACGAGACGAGATATGGACCAAACGAGGGATGGGCTCAGCGTCTAGCTCCTGTCTACCGTAATGAGGAGATAGATCTTTACAGGGATCGTGATTAGACTCGGCTCTAATCGATCTCCCGGTTCGCATCTAGTGGATCAAGATGAGGTTTATCCGGCAACAAGAGAAAAGAGTGAGTTACTGTAAGTATTCAGTAATAGAAGATGAGGATGAAATGTACAGACCCTACCCGTGGCTATAGAAAGGATCTGAAGGCTCGATCGATCGACGAGAGGATACTATGGCTCGGTTTTGCGAACGATGATCTTGACGGTCCTTGCCGGTGATAGAAGCGTCTTTGTCCTGCTACGTTTACCGGCTTTCGAAGAGGGCTCGTTGAGGGCTCCGCACACCTTGGCTAGTCACTGCAGCGGCACACTACCGGACCGCAGGTCTACCGCACGGTACCGTTCGGGTTGTTGTGTCACCGCTTGGCCGAAGAGGGCATGCACAGTCCGGCGTTGGGGAGGAGCGTCGGGTTTCGCTAGCGGCGTGTTGCTCCCGGCTGACGGCGATGGTGCAGAGGTGGTGTATCTTCTACCGAGATTGAGGCGTGAGGCAAGGCGGTACAGAAGGTGTTGTTGAGGCGTGGATTAGTAAGGAGGTTAGGTTAAATTTGGATCCGGAAGGAGGTTAGGGTAACTAAATTAGAGAGGTGGGCCGGCTGAGTTGCACATCCAACTCTCTTTTCACCACTTGGGCTGGCCGAAAACTGGGCCCAAATTGCTCATGATTTGAATCAAACGAGTTGAAAAAGTATTCGTTATTCGCCCGGCCCGGAACCGTTAAAAAAAATACGGGAAAAATACGGGATTATTTAAGTTATCATTTTATGTGAATTTATTTAAGTTATCATTTAATTCTTTTAAAGGTACGGAATTATTTCTGATTACATAGTTTATCATTTTATGTGAATCTAGGTCACATAAAATGATTATACTAATCTCGTTTTATCTTATGTAAGAAGGATAACAATTTTGGCGGATCGGAATCCGGTTGAACTCCGACTTAAACGGAGTTTAAAATTTTCGGTTATTACATCAATGCCCTCTTAAAAGAAGTTTCGTCCCGAAACTTAGAATCATTGTTTTACTCACACGTTTCCTTTGGTATATTTTAGTTTTCTAAAACATTTTCGTTTGCTACCATGAAACTACTCAATCATCGAAAGTAGTCAGGTATCACATAAAACGTAATCACCCAATTCAATAAAACCTGAAAGGTCAAACAACACAACATTCGAGTACTAACTCGTCAAAACAGGAGTAACCTCTAATCCCGCAAGGAACTCGGATAGTTACGTCTAATACTCTCCTCTCATAGACCACTGGATCCGCATCATAGGTATCTCCTTGGACCGCAGACGTCTAGTACTGCGCTCCAAGACAGCTACTAGGTACTCTACAAAGGTGTGATCGGGCTCAACTGTCAGATCCTCATGGCTAATGACGTGTCTCGGATCCTGGATGTACTCTCCCAACTGAGATACATGGAAGACCGGATGAACACCCTCTAGTCTCGGCGGTAAAGCTAATTTGTAGGCCACCTCTCCAACTCGCTCTAAGATCTCAAAAGGTCCGACATATCGGAAACTCAGCTTCCCCTTAATGCCGAAACACCTGGCTCCCCTCGTAGGTGACACTCTCAGCCACACCTGAGTACCCACTCTAAACTCCAAAGGTCGACGTCTTTTGTCGGCGTAGGACTTCTGACGACTCTGAGCTGCTAACATCCGCCCTCGGACTAGGGCAATCCGAGCGATGTCATCCTGTATCTGATCTGGAGCTACTCCATCAACTCTGATGGCTCATCCCAACATAAGGGCGTACGACACCTCCGCCCGTACAAAGCCTCATAGGGAGCCATCCCAATAGACGCGTGCCATCTGTTATTATACAAAAACTCTACTAGTGGGAGATGATCTGGCCATACTTGTCCCCAATCTAATACACACGCCCGCAGCAAGTCCTTTAAGGTCTGAATGGTCCTCTCAGACTGACCGTCTGTCTGTGGGTGATAGGCAGTGGTAAAGTGGAGACTCATTCCCAAAGCAGTATGCACCTGCTGCCAAAATCTCGAGGTAAAACGTCCATATCTGTCAGAGACGATAGTCCTCGGTACCCCGTGGAGTCTCACAATGTGTCTGGTGAACTCCTCAGCTAGACGACTTACCGGCCACGTTTCCTTAACTTGAGGGCACAATGGACATAACATTGAGTTTCATGTTCTATGGGTTATGGGCCCACCATGCTTCCGTTGCGCTACTCTGATAAATCCATTGTCACCCATTAATCATAATGACGTCTTCCTTTAGTCATGATAATTTGCCAACTCTTCGCATGTAATTTCTCTTCTAATAACGTAAGATCTTGTTCAAACAAATCTTCTGTCCATAGATGATTTATTATAGTAAAGGGAAGACTTGTACTCTACCCGTGAGTACGGGTCGTCCAAAAACCTCGAGATAAACTGTCCATATATATCAACTATCTGACCCCCATACAGCTTCACAAATAGTCTAGATAACCCCTTAGTAACTTAACTCCCCGGTCACTTCTCCTTGGGACGATTGGAACGTGTGTATGTGGAACCTCCCAGAATTCACTTATGTCTTATCAAAACTCCACTTATTACTCGTTAGGACTACTCCATGTGGTGATCCTTCAACAATCCTTTTGACTTTCAACTGAGGAGTACATCACATTGACTTACAAGTCATTACTCTAACCTATTTACCATCTTGACATGTAGTTTTCGGTTTAGCTCCCGATTCTTGAGGTGTGGTCACGCGCTTATTTCAAAACACATCACAATAATAATACTAACTACAGGATGGTCTTTGATGCTTGTCTTGTCACCTATTCTACTAGGTGACTAATCTTATTCATTTTCTTTGTCCGAATTGGTCTCTGACCGTTAGCTGATCGTTACTACTCGTTCAGTGTTGAAACTCCAGTCATCTTGCATTCTTGTAGAGATTTCATAGACGCATCCTCATCTCCACAAGTTATTTTTATTTAGCCAGACTCCTTCTTTGATACATGACTTTTGTTGAACATCTCTTGATATCATTTGTATAGGAACATCACCTGTATGTGACTTCCTCCAAGAATCCGATCTACCGACTCACATCTTACTATGTAGTCCTATACTCCTGCCGCTTATCTTCTCTAAGTCTTCATACTCCTATGAGTACGCGGTTTCACAACTACTCACCCATCTACATATCACTGAGTTATCACGAGTAAGTTGAATTTGCATTGGAATACCACCATTTCTTCCTAAACTCTTATATCAACACTTCTCGGTACCTATCTTACTGACGTGACATCGGATCCGTATAACAACCTTCAGTCATTCAACTTTACTCCTTCTCCTGTTTATACTAGCCAACATGCAGATTCTATCTTCAATCACCTCACGACTCGATGAGACATATTACCAAGGTACTAAGGTCATAATCTCTATGTTGCTGCGTCTCTATAACTGTAGTTATTCTGTGTGACATCTTTAGTCAAAAAGGCTTCCTCTGTAAACCTCGGGAGAGCACCATCAGTCTCATATGTGTGGCATGTTAAGCACCTTCTGTCTTGATTGACGTTGGACATAATCAAAATCATCTGCTTCTTCTTACTCCTCTAGTTCTTCTTACAGGGATCCCTTCCTACTAACTTTGATATGTATCTTTCCCTAGTCAGTAGTAAGCAACTACTCACAACAATTCTCTTTACACCATCACTATCATCAACTGCCATTACCGACCGTCCAGAGCTTCTCTTTAAATTCTTTATTAGAGTTCTCATATTGGACTCATTCTATGTTACCATCAGGGTTACTAGTACTTGTTATTGATTTAACTTCACCATTGTCGCCGTTGATCTCTGGAAGAAATTTTCCAGATGTCGATAAAATTCCTTTATAACCTGTGGTTATTCTTATCTGTCAACCAACCATCACTAGTTAGCCAACACGTGTAAATTCTCTGTTGTTACCAATTAGTCTTTAGTTGACCTTCTATAAGATCGTAGACTTATTTTTCTTCTATCCCTTTTGAGGCTTGATATACTTGGTGAAATATATCTCCTCCAGTCTCTCTGTTCATTCTTCTTTGGCTCCTCCTACAATCTACACTTTTGTAAGATTGTTATACTCTTTCGAGTCCAGTTGTATCATTCTTCTTCCATCAATTTTCAATCCTTCTAGGGTAGCTTGTAGGTACATCTCCGTGATTCTTTTACCTGAGTTATCGTCTATTTTCGGTTCTCTATTATGAACTTGTAGTGTTGTTAGCTTAAATTCCTTTTGAATGAGAAGTTATTGGGCTCCCTCGGGTTCACCAATACTCTTCTCACACACTCTTCTTCCTTGGGTGTTGCTTGTAATGCTGCCTTTACAGAAGCTGGTTATTGTTGTATCACGGTCTATGTCAAAATTCTCCTGTGTTCTATGAGATTACTCCACTTCCACGTTGGTGAAATCCACCTGTCCCTTTCTGGCAATGCGTAAGCTTCCAAGTTGCACCTCTTTAATTCTTCCTATTGGGATGGATAATGTATCTCGTGTTGACTTCCATACTTTTGACTGTCTCGGTTATCAATCTGGATTGTGGTCTCAAGTAAAATGTTGAGAGTGATTATATTCCGCCTTGCTTTTGGCATCAACTTTCACTTCCTAGCCTGTTAGTGAGCTTAAATTTTATATCTCTTTTCTTGATCGCTACTATATCTCCCTTTTTACTTTCATGTATATGGCAATTTCCGACGTCATCCTCTTTGTTTGTGAAGTCACTTTACACAACTTGGAAGAGCCTCTAAGTTGTCGTTCTCAAAATTCCCTAGTTGGCAATCATTCCTTGCTTCTCCGGAATTACTCTCTTGTATATCCTTCATTTGATCCCGTTGAGTTGACTCAGATTCCGCTTGCCATTTTCGTGGGTATTATCTTGTAGTCTTCACTCTTCCATCTCCATGTTCCTCAACAAGTTCACTGGATTGATCGAGTGTTCGCCTAACTTAATGCTCATAAGCTTAGCATACTTAGGTGTGTCAACTGAATGAGGATCTCATTCGGTTATCTCCATTATGGGCATAATATAACTATAAATTTCTACTAATCTTCTGCATATATTTATTTATACTACATATCTTTATTATCAAGTTATCACGTCCAATAAAAGTAAAACCTAAAGTCCATACTAAGCATACTGAGATCCGCGGTAGTAGTGGTGGTCAGCCGTACTTTTCTATCCCCAACCAGACTATGCCTGCATTTGAAAACCAAAAGTCCTTTTTAAAACTCAGATCCCTTTTCGGGTTCTGCTCAAGTACTTATTCGGTCTTTCTGAAGATTTCAAGTGCCATTGTTGCCAACCTAGAGCTCTGATACCATGTTGTAACACCCCGAATTCTCAAAACTCGGGACATTACTAGTTAGGACCTCACCATGGGTCCCGACCTCAGTTTGACAACAATATTACTAGGATCTTGCAACAAGACACAAATAAGGAAAACCGAAATTCATAAAGTAGTATTTTAAGGTAATGAATGCGACACGGTCTAGCAGCCTAAAGTACTTAAAAGGGAAAAACAACAACTGTCTTAACAAAAGAAACCACAACAACCAACAACCCCAACCCTAAGGAGTACGGAGACCCGGCTGACCACTACTTCCGGATCACTCAGCTGCTGGTCTAACCTGCGGTAAAACTAAAAACACAACAGAACAACCATTAGCTAGTTATCTAAAAATTAAGAGAATAATAATAGCACACACACACATAAAAATAATAAACACTCATCATGCTTTCAAACAATCCATTTATTATCTTCATTTAAGTCATTCACTCTAATGATACTTATTTTGTGACACGAGGGATTCCAAAACCTCGCCTCCGCCCCCGTGTACCCATCAGGAGTAGATCCGATGCATCTCACCGTGTACCTGGATGGGCTGGGTATAGAGAACCTCCCAGTCTCCTGGCAGAGCTGGGCAGTGATGTCACGGCCCGTTATACATACACTTGGGCCTTAACACATAATAACCACGGTCGTCCTAACAAGTTATTTTTATTATAACACACATTGCACACACACAACCATTATCACCCAACCAATATCCAGAAACCGGCTAAGTAAGTCGCAAGGACTTACCTGAGTCAAAACACACTCTAACACGTCTCAAAACAGTCTGTACTCGTGGTAACTCAAACGCCTGTCAAATAAGGCATGTGGATCAAAATCCCATCCAGATGTCCAACCTCATACGAAGGAATTACGGAAAAAGCTCTCTTACGGTAAAATGACTATTTTACCCCCGGTTCCGAAACTCCCAGATTTGTTTATATCTTAGTTTCAAATTCTCCTTTGGAACCCATTTCCACAATCTAGTTCTTACAGAAAAGTTTGGTAAAGATTTACAAGAGTTATACAAAATTCTAGAGTTTCATTAAACGGTCATTAAGGTCCGATTTGAGTTAGAATTCAAGACTTAGGTTAAAGGATAAGAATACCGGAATTCATCAAAACTCTATCCTTAACTTCTAATATTTCCTCTTAGAACTTACTTCCAAAAATCTGGTTATTTCAGGACAGTTTACTAGAGTTTATAAGGTTAATCTCAAACTCTCATCAAAACGAACCACCTTATCCTTTTTCCCGGTTACTCTACTTTATACATATATGTGCGTACGTATATTATACGGTACACTTACCTATCTATGTATGAATACTTTTGTATATATACACTCTACCTATTCATATACCTACGTTTATATATATATATCTTACACTTATACCTAACATATATATCCTTTCGTATATATATACTATACCTATAATATATATATATATATATATATATATATATATATATCTTTTATATACACTTTCCTATCCAAATATATTTAACTCTTCCAACTTAGTATAAACTCTTCTACTGCAGCAAATTGTTTTTCGTAAGTAGCTGAAGGAACGCAGGAGAGGGTAGAATGTAAGACTCACCAACGGCTCACTTCGTTCCGGCACAACGATAGTCTTCTTGACGAGACGAGATATGGACCAAACGAGGGATGGGCTCAACGTCTAGCTCTTGTCTACCGTAATGAGGAAATAGATCTTTACAGGGATCGTGATTAGACTCGGCTCTAATCGATCTCCCGGTTCGCATCTAGTGGATCAAGACGAGGTTTATCCGGCAACAAGAGAAAAGAGTGAGTTACTGTAAGTATTCAGTAATAGAAGATGAGGATGAAATGTACAGACCCTACCCGTGGCTATAGAAAGGATCTGAAGGCTCGATCGATCGACGAGAGGATACTATGGCTCGGTTTTGCGAACGACGATCTTGACGGTCCTTGCCGGTGATAGAAGCGTCTTCGTCCTGTTACGTTTACCGGCTTTCGAAGAGGGCTCGTTGAGGGCTCCGCACACCTTGGCTAGTCACTGCAGCGGCACACTACCGGACCGCAGGTCTACCGCACGGTACCGTTCGGGTTGCTGTGTCACCGCTTGGCCGAAGAGGGCGTGCACAGTCCGGCGTTGGGGAGGAGCGTCGGGTTTCGCTAGCGGCGTGTTGCTCCCGGCTGACGGCGATGGTGCAGAGGTGGTGTATCTTCTACCGAGATTGAGGCGTGAGGCAAGGCGGTACAGAAGGTGTTGTTGAGGCGTGGATTAGTAAGGAGGTTAGGTTAAATTTGGATCCGGAAGGAGGTTAGGGTAACTAAATTAGAGAGGTGGGCCGGCTGAGTTGCACATCCAACTCTCTTTTCACCACTTGGGCTGGCCGAAAACTGGGCCCGAATTGCTCATGATTTGAATCAAACGAGTTGAAAAAGTATTCGTTATTCGCCCGGCCCGGAACCGTTAAAAAAAATACGGAAAAAATACGGGATTATTTAAGTTATCATTTTATGTGAATTTATTTAAGTTATCATTTAATTCTTTTAAAGGTACGGAATTATTTCTGATTACATAGTTTATCATTTTATGTGAATCTAGGTCACATAAAATGATTATACTAATCTCGTTTTATCTTATGTAAGAAGGATAACAATTTTGGCGGATCGGAATCCGGTTGAACTCCGACTTAAACGGAGTTTAAAATTTTTGGTTATTACAAAAGGTGTGTGCAAGCTTTAATATTTATACCAAGAATAATTGAAAATAAGCGAACCCGCAGTGTACGGATCGATTGTAATAAAAGCAAGAATTTCAGGGTCGAATACATGGACTATGGTGAAAGAAAGATCGGTAATTCAGGTTGTCAATTAACAAACACGCAACAAGCAAACGTATCAAAGATGATATAAAAGTCAAGTAAAGGAAATGCGGATTCTAAAGATTAAAGCATCCAGTTGTGGTTCCAACTCAAGATCTCAAAAGATAACGTGGACAAAGCAGAGGTTTGCAAAGAAAAGGTGTTTCTAAAGTGGGAATAGATCACCGGGTAAGTCTCACTACTCACTATCCCAAACCAAAGATCCTCTCACCGGGTAAGTCTCAAGGTACTAAGGAAATGAACTATAATCTCAAACCAACACATCACCCAAGGGAATAGAATCAACCTTTACCGGGTAAGTCTCAGGATAACTCTCAAAGATGGGATGAAGGCACACTCAAACCCCAATAAAGGATAAACCCTTTATTACCTACACTCATGATCTTGGGTATACAAACAAAGGAATCACCGGGTAAGTCTCATCCTAGGCTTGCGTTGGACCAAGCAAGGTGTAACAAGGATAGGATTTGGCAAACTGAAACCTCAACTCAAATAAGGATCAGAAAAGGGCTCACCTCGTTCAGTAATATCCCATCCCGGCCGAGATGTTCAATGATTGACCGAGGTGTTCGTCAGTTAAGGTAAAGACTCAAGCTTTCAGCGGGGATAAAGGATCATTCTTATCATCGTCTTTCCCACAACTTTCATCCAATCACCCTAGAATCGCATAAAGAACTTAGCCAACAATCAACATGATAACAATAATCAAATATATGAGAAAGAAATCAATATTCAAACAAGAAAACTTTAACACAAAGGTTTCAATAACTGAATCAAACAAACAAACAAACCGTGTTCCTCAATCACAAATCAGAAAAGACAACAAACCAAACCAAACTAAGAAAGTCTTACAAACTTCCTTCAAAGCCAACTTCAAACTTGATTTCTTCCTTCCTTGAACTTCAACGTTCAAAACTTCCTTCAAACTTCCTTCAGAGAATGGGTGATCCGGAGATTATCCAAGGATGGCTGAATTGTAGAAAATCCAACCCTTTATATAGGAGAATTATCTTCCAAAGATAAAATATCTTAAAAAGATAATTTCCTTAAAATATATCTCCATATCTTCCAAAATATATCACCCAAAAAGATATCTTCCTTTCAGAAATCCAGCCAAAAATATGTGATATTCACTTTCCAAATATAGAAGATCTCATCCTAAAATAAAGATCTCGCGTCTGGTCATCACTTCGCCTCGGTCCAGACGCTCCTGAAGATGACCTCGGTCGAGGTGGTACTGTAGCTGACCGAGGTGAATCTCAGCTGAGAGTGAATCTCTCTAATCTGGTCCAAAATCAATCTTCTAAATCATTTTCATGCTTCCTGAGATCTTCTTATAACTCCTCAATGCTCCAGAATGTAGCTCCAATGACTCCTTAGCTTCCTTAGATCCATTTTGGTCCAACACGTGCCATTTTCCCTACAATTACAACGAAACTAGGTGTAGACCTCGATTCCCGCAAAGGTAGACAAAACAACAATATAATCAAAAAATATACATCCATACATGCAGATTTATGAAGATAAAACGTCTAAACCAATCCCAAAGTATAGACTATAATACATGCGATCACTAGGAAAGGTGTAACAAAGATAGGATTTGGCAAACTATAACATAAACTCAAGATCGGGCAATGCAGAAAGCAATCTGGTGCAGTTCTTATCGATCTCGGTCGAGATGACTCCAAGAACAACCCGAGACGGGCTTCGGTTTAGGGTTAACTCAACTTTCGGGGTCCACTCACAATAAAGGTCTATGCTTTCATCGTCTATACCACAACCTTCAACTAATCAACCTAGAATCGCAAGAGTTTTATCCAATAATTATCATGTTGAAAGCAATCAAATAATATATCAAGAAGTCAAGAAAAGATAATAAAAACACTCAACAAAGGTATCTCAATTATCAAAAGCAAACAATCAAACAAACTATCAATAATGTGTTCCAAAAGAATGACAAAAAACAACTATAAACTTCCCAAGAAAACCTTACGACTTGTCTTCGTTTCTTCCTTGAATCCTAAGCAATCCTTCATTGGATCTCTTCCTTCTGTGAAACCTTTCAATAGCCGTAATGTAAGTGTGGATCCAATAACCCGCCAAACGCGCCGTCTTTTGCTACGGCAATAACCCTCTCTTCTTATAGAAGAATTTTAGGTTAAACTATATTTTATTTTTTCTTGGGCTTGGGCCGTCGACCTCGAGCTAGGCCTAGTTGGTCGTCTCGGTCGAGGTGCATGGCCGTGTCATCCGAGATCACTGGTGAATCACATACTTTTCTTTGTATCTTCAATTGAATCCTTCCTCCATTCTCTTTGTTAGGTTTCTTCTTTCCTTCTTGTGCTTCCAAGTGCTCCATATTGCAGCTCAATGGTCTCCTTAGACTTCCATGTCCAATATTGATCCAAAATATGCCCTCTTTCCTACAATTACAATCAATCGTGGTGTAGACCTTGATTCTTGCAAAGTAGACGAATAATGACATAATCATCAAGAATATATACTCATGCATGAAGAATAATGATGATAAAACGTCAAATCCATATCCGAAATATAGACAATAGTTCATGCTATCAAAATACCTCATACTTGCCTCTTGCTTGTCCGCAAGCAAAGTTCAAATCTTAGATACGAGATGGTAGGAATTATTAATCTTGAAAGCTCAATGAAAACTTTTTAAAAACTTTTGGTTGTGTGCTTCTACTCATAGATCACCCTTAGGAAATGTTTCATAGCTAGTAAGAAACAATACATGAGCGAAACAAGTTATAGACAAAAGAAAGCTAATCATACTTCACATGAGATCATAGAATGTGTAGCAAATCATACTAATCAAAATCAATCATGGATAATCCAGTTTAAACCACAAAGCCAAACATCATACTCAAGGTCTCAAGGACTTTCAATTGAAGGTCAAGAAACATGTTAGGGATGGAATGTATAAAGGATATAGTGGTGCTAAATCCGGGAAGAGTATAGGAACTTCACAACTTTGAACTCAACTCCATCAATAAGCTTTTCTTACTTCTTTTTCGCATCTTTCTTTACGTTCGCTTTTTTTAGAACATGGACAGAGGTGCACAATAACCGAAGCCTTGGAGATCAGCTAATCTCAATTTCTCGAGATGCCTGATGACATGAATTATATACCATTATAATCATGCATATTTTGAATGTTTTACCTCAGTTTCCCCTACATTCGGAGATATTTGTGTGCCTTTAAGCTTTATTTCATATATATTTCGAAAATAGAGGTCTACACGAGTTTTGATTGAATTGTAGGTGAAAACGATGGATTTGGAAGCAATAATGGAGCAAGAAATATCTTGGGATACTAAGGAAGTATAAGAGACCTTTGAGGAGTCATGAGGAGTAAGGAAAGTGCAAAGGAAGAGTCACGCAAGCAGGTGGAAAACAAACAAAAAGACGAGCACTTTCTGTTGTAGAAAATCACGTGATTTATTCTGGATAGACAGATTTTCCTGTAAAAAAATCGGACGAGCCATGTAGAAAATCGGCCGATTTTTACTTGTAACCATCTAAAAATATAACGTTCGAAAGCCCAAAGCATTGGGCAAGAAGAGGGGAATGTCTTGCAGCCCATTAGTGTTTGAGGTTATGTTAGAACCCTAGGAGACGAAAAATGACGTCGCAATAAATCGGAAATTGACGGCAGAGGATAGAGGATTGGAGATTCTTGGAGAGAAAGAAGGTGAAAGGAAGATGAGTTCAAGATTCAAGAAAGTTGTGAGATCTTTGATTATTGTTTGTTATTGTGGTTTGTGAACACATTCTATTGAGTGCTTTGAGAGGTTTTGTTGAAGTTTTAAAAGGTTGATTACAAATTTTGGAGATTTGTGGAGTTTTATGCGAAGTTGTATTCTTTCTTGGTTTTCTTTATTCCATCTTAATTTTAATTCAAAAATAAAAATGATTGGCTAAAACCCTTGTGATTTTGGGAGAATAGTTGATGAATGAGGTATAGATGATGATATACTGAACTCGTTTAACCATTTGGGCCCTGAGAGTGGAGATTTAACTTTTGCGATTGCAAAAAATCGAGGTGTTCTTCAAAGAAAATCGACCGATTTTCTCTTAGAACACCACGATTTTTGGTGCTCACGTTCCTCAATGTTTTATCCTTTAACCAAAGTTAAACCTTGCCTAAATCCTAGTCTTGCTTAACCTTTCTAACCCTTATCCAAGTGTAAGAAGAGACTTCATCATTGATTCTTCACTTGGTAACCAAAGTTTACAAGATTTGGGAAATAGAGAGATTCAACATCCTCTATTAAGGTTGAGTGTGTCTTTCACCTTTACCTTCGAGAGTCACATCCTTGGGTTTTAGTGAATGGTTTGAGTGTTAATCCTTACCTTGAGTACTCTTCTTGATGAGACTCAACATCCTTCGGTTGAGAGCTTCTAAGTTGGGATAAGTGAGTAGTGGAATTTCACCGTACATTATTCCTTTCTCCGAAACACATAACCTTGGCATCGCCAACTCTATCCTTTGATCTTTAGAGTGTCTTGAATCGAAAGCCTCAGTCGGATACTTGAACCCTTGGAATCATTTGTCTCTTTACATTTTTACAAAAGTTTTTACTCTTTGCTAGACGATTTTTGGAATGGATTTTGTTCTTACTAAATCCTTGAGTTCGACTCTGGAATTTCTTGCTTTACTACAACTGATCCGTATACTGCGGGTTCGCTTTTGCTTAAGTTCTGGATATAAATTTAAGACTTTGACGCACAAACTTTTGAGGGAACAAGTTTTTGGCGCTTCCGGGGATTTGGTCAAGACCAAATTCAGTTTCGGTTGTTTGGCTTGGGAGCTTTTGCTCTTGTTATTTGATTTATCTACCTTAGTGATTTTTACATATTTATCTTTAGGCATATGCGAAGGTCTCGATCTGAGAAAAATCTCGTTCCTTTTGACCCTGAACCTGAGAAGACTCTCAAGAAAAGGTTAAGGGAAGCAAAAATGTCTGAACACATTGAAAAGAACCTCCAAGCTGAGTTGGATGAGACTCGAGCTCTCCTTAATATGAGTGAAAGGAAAATTATTGAGGAGAGAGTTGTAGCTCCTTGCTAATAGAGAGCGATTGCAAGATGAAGTGAATGAAATCCGGGCAATGATCCAACAAGTAAACTTGGAGAAAGCCGCGAAAGTTAAGAAAGACGAATCATCCGACGATGATATGCCTGAGCTGGAAGAGATAGTACATAATCCACCACCTAATCTTCGTATCCCAACTAGAGATGCGAGAGTTGCTCCTATCGTAGCTGAACCACGAACTCTAGGGCAACGTATGGATTCGAATCAGCAGCTGTGCCGTTTGGGCGTGAATCTTGGAGATCCGGATGAGCATGACTATGGGTTTCGCCTTCAAGTCACCACTATGATCCGCCAAAGTCGTTTTGTGGAATGGAAACGGAATCTCCACATCAACACCTTCAGAACTATGAGATTCTTATGGAGACCTTGAAGCCTCCAAGAGCGACCAACAATAACTATAAGTTGAGGCCTTTCTTTTTCTCTTTGAAAGACAAGGCCTTAGCTTGGTATCAATCTCTTCCAACTGGAAGAGTTAACCGATGGGAGAAGATGACTTCGGAATTCCTCACCAAGTTCTTTCCACCATCCAAGACAGCGGAGTTGAGAGGTAAAATCAATGCCTTTGCTATGAAACCTAATGAAAGTTTGTTTAGGTCTTGGGAAAGGTTCAAGGACCTTCTATTGGATTGCCCTCACCATGGCATTCCAAAGCTTGAGTTGTTGGAGATCTACTATAAGGAATTGGATGAGGAGACTCAATTCAAACTTCAATCTCTTTCGGTTGGAACTTTTATGGAAATGAGAGATGATGATGCTTGAGAGTTCATTAAAAAGCAAGCTCTAGTGATTGAGAAGTACTCTCATAGGAAGATTGAAGGTGGGAGCCGAAATTTTGGAAATCCGGGATTGAATTTGAAGAAAGCAATTCAAGCTCAAATTTACTCTCTCAATAATGAGATTAAGGAGTTGAAAGCACTTTTGAAGCCCAGCATTCAATCACAAAAGGAACAGGACGTTGGCTATCAAGGAAGAGATAATAATCAAGGGAATAGGAACAACAACCGGCACAACAATTGGAATAATAACAACGACAACAGGAACTTCAACAATAATTGGAGATCCAATCAGCCTAATCCCGGTAATCCTTATTCCCATGCTGAAAATGTACTAATACCTCCTTCTTCTTCTACTACCCCTTTGAAAAGTCAAGGACAAGCTTCATCAAGTTCAAGCCAGCCAGAGAAGGACAAGCTTGAAGCGATGATGGAAGTAATGATGGGGAAGATGCAAGGGTTGGAGAATTCCATCACCTCGATTTCTAAAGCACAAAAAGCTTTAGAGAATCAAGTGTTTAGCAAAGCCGGAGAAGTTTCTAGAGATCAAGGGAAGCTTCCCGGAAGGACGGAGGACAATCCGAAGGGGTGTGTGATGGTGATTACTACAACGAGTGGTGTAACAACCACCGATCCTAAACCCCGCACGGATGACAACGAGAAGAAGCCGGAGTTCACTGAGAACCCAGCCGAAAAGGAGAAAGGAAAAGAGAAGGATGATGTCTATGTTCCTCCTCCAACTTACAAGCCCCCACAACCTTTCCCTCAATCTAGAGCGAGAGCGCGTTTAGACAAGCATTTCGGTAAGTTTATTGATCTCATGAGCAAGCTGAATTTTAACAAACCTTTTGTGGATGCAATTTTAGGTATGCCAGCTTATGGGAAGTTCCTAAAGGAGATCCTCTCAAATAAGAGGAAACTAGAGGATTTCGGTGAAGTTAAATTCAGTTCGGAGTCATCTGAACTTATCAAGACTATGACGGAGAAGATGCCCCATAAACTGCGAGATCCAGGATCATTTTATTACCCATCGGAGTAGGAGAAGTCACATATGATGCCCTTTGTGACCTTGGAGCAAGTGTGAGCATCATTCCACTTGCTTTGTGCAAGAAAGTTGGTTTAGGAGAGCCTAGACCGGTGAAGATGACACTCTATATGGCTTATCGTTCCATCACTAGACCTGTTGGAATTATAGAAGACATTCCCGTAAAACTTGGTAATTTTTACATTTCTATAGATTTTGTTGTGCTTGACATTCCTGCAAGTTCTCCAGTTCCCATCATACTTGGGAAACCATTTGTTGCAACCTCCGGATGCTTGGTAGATTGCAAGAATGGGAAGCTATCATTCAACATAGGAGAAGAGAAAATGGAATTTATACTCTCCTCTTTGATCAAAGAGCCAACTGTAGGAGAAGATGTTTTTAAGATCTTTGATGAAGAAGAGTCTAGAGAAGTAGTAAGTTCGATCTTGATCAAAGATCCACTTCAAAAGGTTCTAAGCATGAGCACCGTTGAGGAAGGGGCGGAACATGATTGTGATGATGAGATTCGAGCATTGGAAGATGTAGAGGAAGAGCTAGAGGCAAAATTTAAAGAGCTGAAGGAAGCTCCGGAAGAAGCTGAAAAAATTGACATACACAAAAGAAATCGGGTGGTTTTTGAAGAAGCAAGTTGATTTTCCACAACAGAAAGAAAAATCGACTCAAAAATCGAATGATTTTCCTTAGAGGAAATTGATTATTCGGCCCTTTCTCCGACTTCTACAAATTCAATTGCAAGTGTTCTTGGTTGTAGTGGCACACTTTCTCAACCTTCAGAGACCTCTCCAATGACAATCCTTGGTCAAGATTCATCAATCAAAGCACCACCATCATTGGAGTTCAAACCACTCCCTACACATCTAAGGTACGCATTTCTTGGACCTAACTCAACATATCCTGTTATAGTTAGTGCGAACTTGATTAATGATGAACTTGAGAAACTTATGAATGTTCTGAAACAACATAGGAAAGCTCTAGGCTATACCATTGATGACTTAGTAGGAATCAAGCCTTTTTTTTGTATGCATAAGATCTTAATGGAAGAAGATTATAAGCCTTCACGACAACCTCAACGACGGTTAAATCCGATCATGAAAGAGGTCGTGAAGAAGGAAATCCTTAAATTACTTGATGTAGGTATCATATTTCATATATCTATTACCAAGTGGGTGAGTCCAATTCAAGTAGTCCTAAAGAAAGGTGGGATGACAATTGTTGCTAACAAGAACAACGAACTCATTCCTACGAGAACAGTTACGGGATGGAGAATGTGCCTTGATTACCGTAAACTGAATATTGCTACGAGGAAGGATCACTTTCCTCTCCCTTTCATAGACCAAATGCTTGAAAGGTTAGCACAACACTCTTACTTTTGTTATATAGACGGATATAGTGGTTTCTTTCAGATTCCCATTCATCCGGACTATCAAGAGAAAACTACCTTTACATGCCCTTGGGGTACGTTTGCCTACAGAAGGATGCCATTCGGTTTATGCAACGCTCCAGCCACCTTCCAAAGGTGTATTATGGCCATCTTTTCGGAGTACATAGAGAACATCATGGAAGTATTCATGGACAACTTTTCGGTATATGGTTCTTCCTTTGATAACTATCTTTCTAACCTTTCCTTAGTTCTTAAGAGATGTGAAGACACTAACCTAGCTTTGAATTGGGAAAAGTGTCACTTTATGGTCACTGAAGGAATTGTATTAGGACATTTGATATCGAACCGCGGAATAGAGGTGGATAGGGCTAAGATTGAAACTATAGAGAAGCTACCTCCTCCAACTTCGGTGAAAGGAGTTAGAAGCTTTTTGGGGCATGCCATATTCTATAGGAGGTTCATAAAGGATTTTTCTAAGATTTCAAAACCTTTGACTAATCTTTTAATGAAGGACATGACTTTCGAGTTTTCGAAAGAATGTTTGGATTCTTTTTACAGGATCAAGGAAGCCTTGATTTCAGCCCCTATCATCCAACCACCTGATTGGACACTTCCATTTGAAGTCATGTGTGACGCAATTGACGTAGCCGTAGGAGCCGTACTTGGATAGAAGAAGGATGAGCATACCCAAGCCATCTACTATGATAGCAAGACGCTAGACAAAGCTCAAATGAACTACGCTGCCACAGAAAAGGAGCTTCTTGTTGTTGTCTATGCATTTGAGAAATTTCGTTCTTATCTTGTAGGTGCAAAGGTGATAGTCTATATAGATCACTCAGCCATTCGCTACCTATTTAACAAGAAGAACGCAAAGCCAAGGCTCCTAAGATGGATCCTACTTCTACAAGAATTTGATCTGGATCCGTGACAAGAAAGGAACGGAGAACTTGGTGGCAGATCATCTTAGCCGTCTCCCACACCTAACTTGCAAGACGGATGAGCTCCCTATTGATGACTCATTTCCAAATGAGCAGCTACACAAGATTGAAGAGTGTCTCCATCAGATTTCGAAAGGTAATGACCCATGGTTTCCTGATATTATCAATTACCTTGTTTTTCAGGAAATCCCACCCGGACTGTTATATGCTCAAAGGAAGAAGTTCTTTAGAGATGTCCGACACTTTTACTGGAATGAACCTCTACTATTCAAGAGAGGTCCTGATGGCATGTTCAGGAGATGCGTTCCGGAGGACGGAGTAGAAAGCATTATCCGTCATTGTCACTCTTTGCCTTGTGGAGGATATGCTAGTTCTCATAAGACATGTGTTAAGGTAATCCTATCTGGCTTCTTTTGGCCCTCGGTATTTAAGGATGTATAGAGCTATGTTGTTGCATGCGATGCTTGTCAAAGGATAAGTAATATTTCAAGGAGGAATGAGATGCCCCTCAACAACATCCAAGAGGTGGAGATATTCGATGTATGGGGAGTAGACTTCATGGGACCATTCCCATCATCTTGTGGTAACCAATATATACTTCTAGCTGTAGACTATGTCTCAAGATGGGTCGAAGTTGTTGCTTCTCCAACTAATGATGCGATGGTAGTGGTAATGTTCTTCAATAGAACGATCTTTTCACGGTTCGGGACCCTCCGAACCATCATTACTGATGGAGGAACGCACTTCACAACTCGTCAATTTGAGGCTCTACTGTCTAAGTATGGGGTAACTCATAAGATCGTCACTCCATACCATCCGCAAACAAGTGGAAAAGTCGAGATTTCCAACAAGGAGATCAAGGAATTCTAGAGAAGATTGTCTCTAGAACAAGGAAAGATTGGGCGATGAAGCTAGATGATGCATTGTGGGCATACAAAACCACCTTCAAGACTCCCATCGGAACAACACCATACAACCTTGTGTATGGGAAGTCTTGTCACCTTCCTGTAGAGCTAGAGCACAAAGCATATTGGGCCGTCAAATGGCTCAACTTCAGCATGAAAGAGGCGGGAGAAAAGCATTTGTTGGATATAAACGAGCTAGAGGAGATCCGTCTGAATGCTACGAGAACGCATGGATTTACAAGGAAAGAACGAAGAAGTGGCATGATAAGCATATCATTCCAAAGGACTTAAAAGAAGGAGATCTTGTTGTTCTATTCAACTCGAGACTTCGACTCTTTCCAGGTAATCTTAAATCTCGTTGGACGGGACCTTTTGTTATTAAGCATGTTTTCCCTCATGGTGCAGTTGAAGTATGGGGTGAAAAGTGTGGAAGTTTTAAAGTAAACAACCAACGTCTGAAGAAGTACATACCGGAAGTTCCGGTTGAGGAGATTGCTCCTATTCTCCTCCATTGATGATCAAAGGAGTAACGTCTAGCTAAAGACTTTAAACGAAGTGCTTCTTGGGAGGCAACCCACGGCAGTTCTAGCTTTCCCCTTTTCCTTTAGTGTAGCTTAGGTTAGTTAGCTTTGTTTGCTTTGTTTTTGTTTTTTCTTCTTCCTCAATGCGCTCTCGGTTTGTTTATGTCATAGATCGTAAGAACTAGGTACAATCTTGAAGTATTGGTGGAAAAACTTAATGCAAGTGTGCTTACGGATGTTTTTCATTGGTGCAAAGGGAAATAAATCGACTTACGATAAGTAAATCGATCGATTCAAGGGTATGAAGGCTTCAAAGCAAGTCGATTTTTGACAATAGAGAGAAAAATCGACTGAAAAATCGACTCATCATAGAAAAATTGGTCGATTTTCCTTTACAGAGAGCAAAAGGGGAAATAAATCGAGCCGATGGAAAAATCGGGCCAGATAATCGGCCGATTTTATTTGAAAATCGTCAGCCTGTATAAAGCCTTCTTCACTCTTCTTCCTCATTCCACACTTAGAAAATTTTTGAGCTTCTTCACTCTCAAAGGCCGAAAATCGCCCTTACTCTAATCTCCTCATTTGGTAACCATTTTGCACGATTCTTGAATCTAAATTGAAGCCCTCACAACGAAAAAGAAGGATCTAGCAACAACAAGTGTGGAAAACAACTCATTCATCCGGAATTCAGGTTTTTCCATCCAAAACCTAAGTATTTCGTTCGATTTTGATTCATACATCTAGGTTGTTGGATTGATGTGTTTGTTAAGAGGTTTTGCTTAGAAACAACCCTAGGAAGCTGCTTGAGGTGTTGCTTTGGTTAGAGCTTTACAGATTTGTGAGTTTGATTGAAATTGAAGAAAAAATCGACCTTGCCCAAAAAAAATCGACCGATTTTTCATAAGAACAGTCCAATTTTTTATTCTGGAAATGGATGCTTTGAGGAGAACCACAAGGAACCTTACCAAGAAGAACGGAGACACCACTGAAGGTCAAGGCGGATGAGCTCTACATCCTTTATTGCATGACTACAAGTACCATACCCAAACACCGCCACTATGCTTGCTGACTATTTTGGGAAGATAGCCAACAAGCAAGTAGGAGACATATGTGTTGGAGGCCTTGTCACTCAAGTGGCCAAGGCACTAGAGCTGAATTTCTCCGATTGTCGTCTAGTTGAGAGTGCACGCCCCCTTGGTTCGTAGAGATTGGTTGCTCGGCATGTTCTTGTTTCTAGAGGTATGGGCACTCTACATGTGGCCATGCCATGGGTGAGGAAGTCGGCTGAGATAGAGTGGAAATCCGAGTACACCATTAGGAATAGAAGCAACTAGAAGGAGACGTTTGAGCACTATTTTGATGGGGCAGCCCCTCCAATCGTGTACTATGAGGAGGAGGAGGAGGAGGAGGAGGAGGAGGAGGAGGAGGAGGAGGAGGAGGAGGAGGAGGAGGAGGAGGAGGATGATGATGATGATGATGATGATGATGATGATGATGATGATGATGATGATGATGATGATGATGATGATGATGATGATGATGATGATGATGATGATGATGATGATGATGATGATGATGATGATGATGATGATGATGATGATGATGATGATGATGATGATGATGATGATGATGATGATGATGATGATGATGATGATGATGATGATGATGATGATGATGATGATGATGATGATGATGATGATGATGATGATGATGATGATGATGATGATGATGATGATGATGATGATGATGATGATGATGATGATGATGATGATGATGATGATGATGATGATGATGATGATGATGATGATGATGATGATGATGATGATGATGATGATGATGATGATGATGATGATGATGATGATGATGATGATGATGATGATGATGATGATGATGATGATGATGATGATGATGATGATGATGATGATGATGATGATGATGATGATGATGATGATGATGATGATGATGATGATGATGATGATGATGATGATGATGATGATGATGATGATGCATACCCTCCATCCATGCTAGATTTTGAGAGTGACACGTACATCGGGCATGTTACAGATGTTATGGACACAAATACACATGGCGTTGGACCTAGCATGACCGGTGGAGGTGAGGCGGAGACCGAGGATGAGATACCGGCTCCACGTCATTCTTTCTCTCACGTACCCAACCATGGGAGAGGACACGGACACAACAGATCTGGACTCCACTAACAGATTGGAGCATTAGTTGTTGGCATTCGGGGTTTACACACGGACTACCAAGGCCTTCGCACTGATTATCATGCCCTTCACACCGATACAAGGCGCTGGACACCTAGTTCACTGAGTACCGTCAAGTGACAGATGCACGGCACTCCTCCTATGATGGACAGATGAGAGACATGTACTACCATACCTTTGGTGCCTTCTATGACCATGGAGCTCCGAGGTATCCATACCTATCGCCGCCGCCACCAGCTGAGGATTGAGATTCCACTTCATTTTACATTGTAAGTATTTTTCTCCATCTTATGGGGTGGGGGTACTTACAATCTCTTTCCTATTATTGCACTTATGTACTCTACATTGCACCTTATGACTTGGTTTGTAATAACTCTTGCATTATCGTTTCCACCATGACATTTGCATTGCATGTTTTCCTTCATAAATTTGTGAAATTTTTGAAATTTTTGTGCTTCTTATGATGGAAATGACCTCTATGATGATGATTGTGATGTGAAAAAGCAAAAGATGACTTGGCTATGTTGAGAAATTTGATGGTGGCATGTATGGATTTGATTGTCTTATTTGAATACATGTATGATTTATATGATGTCGATGCCTTGATAAGAGAATGAAATAATGATCGATGCTATATTATAAGTTCTTATGCATCATGATGGAATAACTAAGGCAGTTCGCTTCTTCTATTTTCACATCTTGTTCATGCTAGCACCTCAATGAAAATTTTAGCCTCCTTTTGACCATTCAGGAATTAGGATAAGTGGTTATGTAAGGCAAGTTTGATGTGGGAGGGTCATTGTAAAAGTGTTAAGTAAAAGTTCAGCAAAAATTGGTTAGGGGACGTTAAACATGAGGATGAGTAACTCAGCATCATTCACATAACCGGGTGTTTGTGTCTTGTCAAAGTCCAAATAAACGACAAGTCCTAACGGGATATGGTATGTGCATCAAGGGTTCTAGGCATCTCGAAATTTGAGAATCTCCGATCTCCTAGGCTTCGGTTTTTGTGCACCGATGTCCATACTCTCAAGAAAGTAAAGTAAAAGAAAAGAAAATTTACATGCAAAGCATGTGTTGGTGGAATTATGTTCTTAATGCTCTTGTTGTGTTGTTCCTCTTTCCCGGATTAGCACCACATTACCTTAAAATTCCCCACCCTTAACACTTTTATTTGGCCTCTTTGTGATTGGAAGACCTTGAGACCTTTGTGCGCGTGTTTAAGACTTCATGGCTTAGATTTGTTTGACTTTGATTATCCCTACATCTTTATCATGTTTCTTATACATGTCTTTGAGTAAGATATGATGATTTGTCCATGGTATGGTTATTATTGGTGCATACTTTGTTTTCCTATGCCTTGAAACATTACTTTGAGGGTGATCCAAAAGAAGAAGCACATTTCAAAAGGTTTTTGAGTTTTTCGCATCATATAATCCATGACATCTTATGTTCAAGATTTGAACCTTGCTTGGGGACAAGCAAGAGGCAAGTATGGGGTATTTTGATGACATGAATTATATACCATTATAATCATGCATATTGTGAATTTTTTACCTCAGTTTCCCCTAAATTCGGAGAGATTTGTGTACCTTTATGCTTTATTTCATATATATTTCGAAAATAGAGGTCTACACGAGTTTTGATTGAATTGTAGGTGAAAACGATGGATTTGGAAGCAATAATGGAGCAAGGAATAGCTTGGGATGCTAAGTAAGTATAAGAGACCTTTGAGGAGTAAGGAAAGTGCAAAGGAAGAGTCACACAAAAAGGTGAAAAACAAGTCAAAAGACGAGCACTTTCTGTTGTAGAAAATCGGGTGATTTATTCTGGATAGACCGATTTTCCTGTAGAAAAATCGGACAAGCCATGTAGAAAATCGACCAATTTTTACATGTAACCTTCTAAAAAATATAACGTTCGAAAGCCCAAATCATTGGGCCAGAAGAGGGAAATGTCTTGCAGTCCATTAGTAGCTGAGGTTATGTTGGAACCCTAGGAGACGAAAAACGACGTCGCAATAGATCGGAGATTGACGGCAGAGGATAGAGGATTGAAGATTTTTGGAGAGAAAGAAGGTGAAAGGAAGATAGAGTTCAAGATTCAAAAAAGTTGTGAGATCTTTGATTATTGTTCGTTATTATGGTTTGTGAACACATTCTATTGAGTGCTTTGAGAGGTTTTGTTGAAGTTTTGAAAGGTTGATTACAGATTTTGGAGATTTGTGGAGTTTTATGCAAAGTTTTATTCTTTCTTGGTTTTCTTTATTCGATCTTAATTTTGATTCAAAAATGAAAATGATTGGCTAAAAACCTTGTGATTCTGGGGAGAATAGTTGATGGTTGAGCCATAGATGATGATAGACTAAACTCGTTTAACCATTTGGACCCTGAGAGTTGAGATTTAACCTTTGCGATTGCGAAAAATCGAGGTATTCTTCAAAGAAAATCGACCGATTTTCTCTTAGAACACCACGATTTTTCTTGCTCACGTTCCTCAATGTTTTATCCTTAACCAAAGTTAAACCTTGCACCTAAATTCTAGTCTTGCTTAACCTTTCTAACCTTTATCCAAGTGTAAGAAGAGACTTCATCATTAATTCTTTACTTGGTAACCAAAGTTTACAAGATTTGGGAAATAGAGAGATTCAACATCCTCTATTAAGGTTGAGCTATGATGCACGGACACTTCTAGAAGGCGGCGTGTCCCGTGTCTTGCCGTGTCGGAAACAGGGACACAACCGGACACGGCTCGGACACGGTCAAGACACGTTTCCAAGGTAGGACATGGTGAGGACGCGGATTGTGTCCGGTCAAGACATGATCAGCGAAATAAAAACTTATATACCGTAATATTTTTACTTCTTTCCCATTTTTTCCGACTAAACCTAACTCGACATGACACCTGCGATATTGTGGTTGTTGGAAGTAGGACACCGATCTTCTTCTCCGACTCTAATGTTGAAATGTTGTTCCGTCGGCCGACTCTTCTCTCCATTTTTCTTATGATTTTATAAATTTAATATGAATCTTTGATTATTAATTTATTTTGTAAATTTTATTTGTTGAATGTTGACTATGCTATTCTAATTCTTTCACTTTTTATAATTCACAAATATTTATTATTATTTTCCTTTGTTGATCATGTTATTCGGTTATGTTGATTTGCAAATGAATGATTCATTCGTCAATTTTGATACTAAGTATGATTATTTCATATTATAAAATTAAATATGTTTATTTCTATGTTTTGTAAGACTGAAAATGTTTGTTTCTAAGCTTTTGTTTCGATTATTTTATTATCATGTTAATATTTTTATCAACTCATATATCATTGATTTTTTTTCATATATATGTGTATCTCATTATGATAATATAGTAATTCTATATTTCAATATCTTTAAAATAATATATTAATTATTTTACTCGCCGTGTCCCCGTTTCCTATATTTTGAAAATTACCGCTTTTCCGTTTCTCGCCGTGTCCTTTTCCCGTATCCGCGTCCGTATCCGTGCATCATAGAGGTTGAGTGTGCCTTTCACCTTTACCTTCGAGAGTCATCCTTGGATTTTAGTGAGTGGTTTCAGTGTTAATCCTTACCTTGAGTACTCTTCTTGATGAGACTCAACATCCTTCTGGTTGAGAGCTTCTAAGCTAGGATAAGTGAGTAGTGGAACTTCACCGTACATTATTCCTTTCTCCGAAACACATAACCTTGGCATCGCCAACTCTGTCCTTTGATCTTTAGAGTGTCTTGAATCGAAAGCCTCAGTCGGATACTTGAACCCTTGGAATCATTTGTCTCTTAACACTTTTACCACACGATTTTTGGAACTGATTTTGTTGTCACTAAATCCTTGAGTTCGACTATGGAATTTCTTGCTTTACTACAACTGATCCGTACAATGCAGGTTTGCTTTTCCTTAAGTTATGGATATAAATTTAAGACTTTGACGCACACACTTTTGAGCGAACAATGCCTCAAACCTTGATACACATACCATGACCCGTTAGGACTATTAATCAATCGGACTTTGGCAAGACATAAACACCCGGCTATGTGAATGGTGCCGAGTTACTCATCCTCATGACTAATATCCCCAAACCTATTGTTTTCTAACACTTCTCCACTTTCAATCATCAACTTTTACTTGCTTTTCCACTTTCTTGTTTCCACGTTCCCGGATAGGTAAAAGGAGGCAAATATATATATATATGTGTGTGTGTGTTAGGTGCTAAAAGCGTGATCAAGAAGAAAAAGAAAGAAAACGAAATGCCTCAATCATTCCAATAAGAATGTGAGAGAACTCATAACGCGGTTTCAACCTTGAAATTCAACATGATTGGGATAAAACAATTCACTAAGCATGCTCAAATTTCAAACAAAGCATTCAAACCTTAAATATACCATAAATTGTTTCAAACACATAAAGATCATAAAAACCATTTAGCAAACAATTGTCATCATTGGGATCATATTCGGCCTAGAAGCACAAAATTTTTGAAAATTCACGTTTTTCAAACCCATTTCGGTTGAGATGCGTATGGACAACCGAGATGCTAGATCGAGGTAAGCTCCTGTTGTCGTCATCTCGTTTGGCCATAAGCATTTCATTCGAGACAAAAAAAAAATTCAAACCAGTTTTGCACGTTTTTTCGATCAAAATCATGATGCAATGCATGTAATATACCAAACAGTTGTAGAGCATACAATGGGAACCATAGAAGAAGTCATAGAACATAAGAATCAGTTATTACAGACCCGAGTATCACAAAGCACTCCATACTTAGGACACATCGTCCCGATGGGTATAAGAAAGTCAAGAGAAAAAGTACTCACAATGTCTAGTGCTGATTCGCAAAATAAGAACGGAAATGAAGGCTACAGCTCTGGAGAATCATGCATCTAGAGGATGAGGAGGATGGAATGGGTACAAGGAGGGTCGAAGGGGTGGCCCATCTACTGCTAGAACTGCAGTTTCATCATCTGACGCTAGTAGTGATGGCTCTCCTGCATCTCATGCCTCATAGCGCCAATCTCTCTAGTCTGAGCATCGAGGCGCCTATCCAAATCAGTGCGCAGATTGCTAAAGGACTCCTCCATCTGACGAGTAAGGTCGCCAATCCTCCTATGTGCCTCGGGGTCGCGGCGGTGGCGACACTGATGACGTGCCTGTTGCGGGATCTACTATGGTGGCATCTGTCGCGGGTGATCACCATCAGTCGCCCCATCATCCATAAGCTCAATCACCGGAGCACTCGGACCAACAGTGTCTGTTCCAGTGTCCATAGGAACTCCTCCCTCATCATCCTTGTCGTTGGTCCCAATCTCAGCAGCTCTCTCTGCCTCCTTTACTAGTGGTTGTCATATGTCATTCTAGTTGCACGGATCGGAGACCGTGAACTGGGAAGACCAAATGATGCCTCTTGGAGCCTTAGTTTCCCAAGGCATGCCCACGTATGGTGGACCACGCCCTCGAGGAACCATGATCCTCCAGTGATGAACTCTTGCAGCCCTAACGGTTTGGCCTCAACGGCCAAGGTACAAGCGGAAAGGTCAATGCCGATGATGTTGGCTATGTGAGTCACCAATCTGTCTACACAAATTTCTCCCTTTTTCTTGCTCCTGATCCGGGGTAGATCATAAGCTAGCATTGCGGTGAAATCCGGGATCTCGCCTACAGTCATACATCAAAGAGTGAACAACTCACCTTGCCGGATTTTCTGTGGTGTCTCGGTACGAGCTAGTAACATCTCACTCAGGATTCGGAGTGCCATCCTAAAGGTAACATGGCTCCCGGTTTCTCGGGCTGTAAATCTTTCCATATGCTTCCCTTAGTTGTTCTCTTAGATTGTACCCAGTTCCTGTCATCATGGACACAAAAACACAAAAACTACACTAAACTAATCTATAAATCAAGAAAGAGGGTGATACCTTGGGTTGCCTCCCAAGAAGCGCTTGATTTAAGGTCGCTAGTTGGACCTAACTGTTTAGAATCATATGAGATGCAATGGTGCAATCTCCTCTACCAGAACTTCCGGTGTATACTTCTTTAGTCGATGACCGTTCACCTTAAAGCTTCCGCTATGTTCACCTCATACTTCAACTGCAACATGAGGAAAAATGTGTTTTACAACATAAGGTCCGGTCCATCGAGATTTTAACTTACCGGGAAAGAGGTGGAGGCGTGAATTGAAGAGAAGAACAAGATCTCCTTCTTTGAACTCCTTTGGAATAATATGCTTGTCATGCCATTTATTTGTCCTTTCCTTGTAGATCTTCGCATTCTCATAGGCATTCAAGTGTAGTTCTTCCAATTTGTTAATATTCAAGAGTCGCTTCTCTCCAGCTTCTTTAATGTCAAAATTGTGCCATTTGATCGCCCAATAAGCCTTATGCTCAAGCTCTACCGGAAGATGCCAAGACTTCCCATAGACCAAATTGTAAGGGGTGGTTTCGATGGGAGTCTTGAATGCAATCTATGTGCCCAAAGAGCATCATCCAACTACATGGACCAATACTTCCTCTTTCTAGAGACGGTCTTTTCAAAGATTCCTTTGATTTCCATGTTCAAGATCTTAACTTGTCCACTAGTTTGAGGGTGATAGGGAGTTGCTACCTTATGGGTTACCCCATACTTCGATAGAAGTGCTTCGAACTTCCGGGCTATGAAATGCGTTCTTCCGTCACTTATGATGACTCGAGATGTCCCAAAGTATGGGAAGATGGTCCGGTTGAAGAAGTTCACAACTACCGTGACGTCATTGGTGGGAGAAGCAATGGTTGTCACCCATCTCGAAACATAGTCAACCGCCAATAGTATGTATAAGATTCCTTGCAGAAGATGGAAATGGTCCCATAAAATCAAATCCCAAACATCGAAGATCTCGACCTTCTAAATGTTATTGAGTGGAATCTCGTTTCGTCTAGACAAATTTCCTATCCTTTGGCATGCATCACAAGAAGCAACAAACGTTTGCACATCCTTAAATAATGAAGGCCAAAAGAAACCAGAACGTAATACCCCAGCACACGTCTTGTGAGCGCTAGGATGTCCTTCACACGGTAATGAATGACAAATCCTCATAACACTTTCCGTCTCATCTTCCGGAATGCATCTCCGTAGCATCCTATATGGACCTCTCTTGAAGATTAGAGGTTCATTCCAAAAGTAGTGATGCACATCTTTAAAGAATTTCTTCCTTTGTGTGTATCACAATTCGGGAGGTACTTCTTGACAAACGAGATAATTTACAATATCGGCATACCAAAGTTCGTTACCTTCAGAAATCTGATGAAGCCAATGCACTGTCCAATGCAGCTGCTCATTGGGAAAAGAATCATCGATGGGCATGTCATCTCCCTCTAAAGCAATGAGAGGTAGCCGGCTGAGGTGATCTGTCACAGAATTTCCGGATCCCTTATTATTGCGGATTTCCAGGTCAAAATCTTAAAGTAAGAGAATCCAACGGATAAGACGTGGTTTCGCATCCTTTTTGGTAAGAAAATATTGAATGGCTGCATGGTTAGTATAGACGATGACCTTTGTATCTACAAGATAAGAACGAAATTTCTCAAAAGTATAAACGACCGCCAAGAGCTCCTTTTCGGTGGTTGTGTAATTCAGTTGAGCCTCATCTAGCGTAATAGATGGCGTAAGTCCGGACATCCTTCTTCTGTCCAAGAACTGCTCCAACTGCCACGTCGCTTGTGTCACACATAATCTTAAAGGGCGAATCACAATGAGGAGGTTGAATGACGGGGGCGGATATCAATGTTTTTTTTAACCTATAGAAAGCATCTAGACATTCCTGCGAAAACTCAAAAACGGCATTTTTATTTAACAAATTGGTTAGTGGTTTAGAGATCTTAGAAAAGTCTTTGATGAACCTCCTGTAAAAACCTGCATGCCCTAGTAAGCTCCGCACACCTTTAGCAGAACAAGGTGGAGGAAGTTTCTCTATATTCTCGATCTTAGCTCGATCGACCTCAATACCTCGGTTGGAAACGAGGTGACCTAACACAATGCCTTCACTAACCATGAAATGACATTTCTCCCAATTCAGAACGAGATTAGTGTCTTCACAACGTTGTAACACAAGCGAAAGGTTAGCCAAGCAGTTATCAAAGGAGGAACCATAAACAGAAAAATCATCCATGAATACAACCATGATCTCCTCAATATACTCGGAGAAAATAGCCATCATACAATGTTGGAACGTAGCTGGAGCGTTACACAATCTGAATGGCATCCTCCGGTAAGCAAATGTACCCCATGAGCGTGTTCGCTCCAAAAGGTGTGTGTGCAAATAAGCTTCAAATTTATATCCAAGAATTAAGTCTATCGATAGTGAACCCGCAGTGAACGGGTCAATAGTAGTATGGCTGATATTCCGGAGTCGATCTAAGGGAATCGGTGAGAACAAAGCAGTAAAGGTAATCCAACTTGGGTAGCAAGCAATGAATGATCACAATAAAGAATATAGAAGCAAGAATAATGGGAATGAAGATTCTAAAGATCCAAGTATCCGGTTGTGGTATTCGATTCAAGATGTCTAAGGATGTGTACGGAGAGAGCTGGAAAGCAAGGTATGTATATCTTCGATAGGAATGTCGTCGGTTTAAGATCCGACTTCCCTTTTGTCCCACCTAAAGGATTCTACTTAATGGATGTTCAGTCTCATCAAGAAGAGGTCGCGAGGATAGGATTAAACTCTCATACCAACCAAAACCCAAGGAAAAGAAAGATAAAGGATAAAGGGCATGACACTCCTCTTCACCTAATAGAGGGGTTTGAATCCTCTATCACCTAGAGCTTGTAAACACTCACAATCAGCAAAGCTAAGGCCAGAAAAGGTTAACAAAGGTAGGATTTATGCAATCTTGAACTTTGGATAAAGGCAAAAGCGAAACGTGCAAGATAAAGGAAACCACGGGCGGATCTTGGGAAACCACGGTCGTGGTTCCTTAAGAACAGCCCGTGGAAATCCTCGTTCGAGGGTTTCATCTCATAACTCTCAGGGTCCGATCTGTGAAGGCTCAATCTATCATCATCTATACCACAACCATCAACCCTTTACCCTAGAATCACGGGAGGGTTTAATTAGCAATCATCATCATAATCAATTCAAGATTAAGAATAGAAATCAAGAAGGATATGCAACCAAGAACACAAAGAAGAATAAAACCAATCTTCAAAGAGTCAATAACTCAATCAATCAAACAATATATAATCCAAGAATGTATTCTCAAAGACAAGAATCAAGGACTAGAACAATCTCACAAGTCTCTAAAGTAGAACCAATGACTTCTTCAATCTCCTCCAATGGTAAAGCAATCCTTTCCGACGTGCGGAAAATGGAATCCAAGAACGTCGTCCTTCTGGCCTAAAGCGTGATCTTCGTCCAAAGCGAGATATCCGGAATGCAACCGTCAACCTTCTTTTATAAAATAAAATTAGGCTAAATGGCTCTTCTCTTTCATGCTGACGTGGCAATTAACGTAACAGACTTTTCAGAAGAAAACCACGGGTGACGTCACAAAACCACGGCCATGGTTTCCCCCGTGGTGACTCTCAACCTTCGTTTCCACGTGTGAAATTCAATTAATTATCAAAACCCCGGCCGTGGAACTCCTTTCTTGGCCGTGTTCTTCCTTTTCGACGCTTTTCACCTTGGCTTGACTTCATACTTCTTCCAATGACGTTTCAATACTTTCCAATGTAATCCTCATTGACCAACACTCAGTGAAAGGCTCCTTTCCACTCCATTCCAGCTCTAAATCACCTAAAATCACAACAAAGATTTTGTAGATCTCGATTCTAAGATAATAGGTGTATATACTCGATAAATGCTACAAATGCATGTCCATGTACTCAAAAGAAAGAGAAAATCTACCTATATGCACATCTAAACCATGTCATATTTCATGTCATCAGAGCACGTGAAGGTGGTCTTCTCTTGATCATCCGGGTGGATAGGAATTTGAAAAAATCCACTATAACCATCTAAATAACAAAAATGGGAGTGTTGTGCTAACCTTTCGAGTATTTGATCAATGAATGGGAGAGGGCAGTGATCCTTCCTTGTTGTCACATTCATCCTTCGATAGTCAATGCACATCCTCCAGCCGGTCATGGTCCTTTTTGGGATCAACTCGTTGTTCTTGTTGGTCATAATGATCATCCCTCCCTTCTTCGGTACCACATGTACCAGGCTCACCCACTTGCTATCCGATATAGGGAAAATAGTTCATGTATCAAGTAATTTTAGCACTTTTTTCTTCACATCCTCTTTCATGATCGGATTTAACCATCTTTGAGGCTCCCGTGAAGGTTTATGATCATCTTACATTAGTATTTTATGCATGCAAAGAGATGGTTTAATTCCAACAAGATCATCGATAGTATATCCAATAAATTTACTATGTTTTCTAAATTCATGCATCAATTTGGATAGCTCAATTTCAGTAAGGTTAGCACTAACTATGACCGGATAAGTGGAATTTGGTCCAAGAAATGCGTACCTTAAGTGTTGTAGAAGAGGTTTAAGCTCCAAGATAGGAGGTTCCTTAGGTGGTGATTCCGTACCTCTGGCATCATCTTGTGAAGCTTCGGAAGCTTCGGAATGGGTAAGGCTAGTACTTGCATTGCTTCCAGTCATTGAATGAGGAGATTTCGATGAATCAGAGATCTCGTTTGCCTTAGAAGTGTCTCGACCGAAGTCTGATCCAAGGTGACTCCATGCTGCTTTCACCTCGGTTGACCTAGAAGTGTCTCGGTCGAGATCCAATCCGAGGTGACTCAATGTTACTTTCACCTCGATTACACCAAAAGTTGCCTCGGTCGAAACGGTTTGTCCGGGGTTGAGACAGTTCTTCGTGTCTTCTTCAAATTCTTCAAAAACAGCCCTCGGATCTTCTTCCAAGGTTTCCAAGCTATGTATATCTGCATCACAAGATACATCTAGACCCTTATCCATCATACTAAAACTCAAAATGCTTTCAAGAGGATCTTTAATAAGGATAGAGCTCACCAATTCTCGCAATTCCTCCTCGTCGTAGATGTTGAAGATATCTTCCCCAAGGTCTTGTTCCTTCATCAAAGCCAAGAGCACAAATTCAACCTGTTCTTCTCCTATGTTGAAAGACATTTTGGCGTTCTTGCAATCCACCAAGCAACCGGAAGTTGCAAGAAACGGCCTCCCAAGGATGATTGAGATTGGATAATCTATAGGAATGTCCAATACCATAAAATCTATAGGAATGTAAAACTTACCAAGATTTACTGGGATGTCTTCCAATATGCCAACGGGTCGAGTAATGGATCGATCCACCATATAAGACATCGTTACCGTACCAAAATCCTCTAGCTTCCTAGATCACATAGTGCATCATATGTGACTTCTCCAACTCCTATGGGGATACAAAATGATCCCGGATCCCGCAGGTTGGGTGGCATGTTCTCCCTCATGATCTTGATGAGTTCCGGTGATCTATAAGACATCGTTACCTCACCAAAATCCTCTAGCTTCCTCTTGTTAGAGAGGATCTCCTTTAAGAACTTCTCATAGGCGGGCATACCTAGAATTGCATCTATGAAAGGTATGTTAATGTGGAGTTTTCTCATAAGGTCTAGAAACTTACCGAAGTGCTTGTCTAGACGCGTTTTCGCTCTAGACTGCGGAAACGATAGTGGATGCTTGTAAGCTGGAGGAGGTATGTATACTTCTTCTTTCTCCTTCTCTTTCTCAGCAAGCACCTCGACCGAGACGGGCTGCTTCACAGCGTTGCTCGACTGAGGTATTGGGTCGGTGGTCTTCACACCACTCCTTGTGGTAATCTCCATCACTTGGCCTTTCGGGTTATTCTCCGTCCTTCCGGGAAGCTTCCCTTGATCTCTAGGAACTTCTCCGGCCTTGCTAAATACTTGATTTCCAAGGCTTTTTGTGCCTTAGAAAGCTAAGTAATCGAACTTTCCAATCTATTCATTTTTCCTATCAAAGTTTCAATCATTTCTTCTAGCTTATCCTTGGGTGGTTGGCTTGAAGATGATTCCTAACTTTTCAATGGAGTAGAAGAAGAAGGTGGAGTTAGAGCATTATCAGCATGGGAATAAGAGTTACCGGAATTATTTTGATTGGATCTCCAGTTGTTGTAGTTCCGGTTGTTGTTGTTGCAGTTGTTGTTCTTATGCCCTTGGTAGTTTTCTCTTCCAACATAGCCAATGTTAGCATGAAATATTGTGATATTTTAGGCACGTTTTCTAAGCGTATTTGATTCATATTGATAGTCATTGATTGAGCATTGTTGCATTTATGAGCTAGTTTGCCTATATTGTCAATATGGATGTCTACACAAGTTTTATGTTGATTATAGGTGATTAAGAGCTATTTCCGAACGGAATCGAGCAAAGATGGAAATGTTGAGCAATGTCCATGGATTGAGGGCATTTCTTAGGAGCAAAAGGAGTGCCAACTTATGGAATACACGAAGCTAGGGAAGAATCACGTTCTTGCCCTAAACCACGCTCTAAAATACGGCTGTACTACTTTTCACGTTCAGTTCCATGGCCGTGGAACCATGGCTAAGGAAACGTGGTTCATTCCAGCAACTTCTACGGCCGTGGAGAAGATGGTTCAAACCGTGTTGATTTCCACGCTCTAAATTACGGTCGTGGAACCTTCCACGACCGTGATCTTGGCGATCTTTTTCGCCACACTTTAAACCACGATCTTTTAAAAGATTGGGCCGGGCCGCTACTTCATCATACACTATAAAAGGACGGACGAAGAGAGATTCCATCACCTCGCTTTAGACCTCGCTTTAGACCTCGCTTTAGACCTCGCTTTAGACCTCGCTTTAGACCTTCGCTTACGCATAGACGCATCCTACGTTTACGCTTGGAATTGTCCTAATCTCGCATTTGGCGGAGATTGTGTTTAGGAGATTTTTGCGCTTTGTCATTGGGATTTCTGTTAGCATGAAATATTGTGATATTTTAGACACGTTTTCTAAACGTATTTGATTCATATTGATAGCCTTTGATTGAGCATCGTTGCATATGTGAGCTAGTATTGCCTATATTATCGATATAGATGTCTACACTAGATTTATGTTGATTATAGGTGATTAAGAGTCATTTCCGAACGGAATCGAGCAAAGAAGAGTTGATTGAATATGTCCATGGATTGAGGGCATTATTAGGAGTAAATTGGAGTTTAACTTGAGGAATGCACGAGGCTAGGGAAGAATCACGTTCTTGCCCTAAACCACGCTCTAAAATACGGCCGTACTACAAACCACGTTTGGTTCCACGGCCGTGGAACACTACAAAGAGAGGCGTGGTGCATTCCAGTAACTATTACGGCCGTGGAACATGTGGTTCAAACCGTGACATAATCCACGCTCTAAATTACGGTCGTGGAATCTTCTACGACCGTGATCTTGGCGATCTTTTTCGCCACATTTTGAAGCCACGATCTTTTGAAGATTGGGCCGGGCCGATATTTTATCTTGCCCTATAAAAAGACGGACGAAGCAAGATTCCGTCATCCTCGCTTAGCGGCATTCATCGACGCATAGGACGGCTTACATCATCGCTTAGGACGTCTCCCACATCTCCGCTTAGAGAATTTCAACACCGTTTGAGCCCTCGCTTGGAAGCATCGACATCTCATTGGAGATCGAAGTCTGCATCTGGGATTTGTCCTAATCTCGCACCTTTGGTGGAGATTGCTGTTGAGATCTCCGGATTGGCGGAAGATCAAAGCTTTTGGAAGATTGTTGCAAGAAGATCTCTCTTCTTGTTTAGGTTTGATTTGGAAAACGGATTGACATCCCGTTCTCCCTTCTTTCCTAAGATTGTGACTGTTTGTTTTATTCTGAATCCATTGACAATATTTGTTCTCGATTGTGACTTTGAGATTGGTTTGAAGATTATTGAAAGTTTTCAGAAGTTTTCATCTTTCTATCTTTTAATCCTTGAATTGATATCAACATGACGGTTGTTGGCTAAAAACCTTTAACAATTCTAAGGTGAAGGGTTGATAGTTGTGGCTTAGATGATGATAGATCAATCGTAAACAGATTAGACCCTGAGAGTTAGAGAGAATCGTTGACGAACCCTAAATTACGGGCTGTTCTTGAGTTCCACGGCCGTGGAGTCTCAAGATCTAACCGTAATTTCCCTTAAGTTTACGAACCTGCTTTTATTTTAATCCAAAGTTAAAGATTTGCTTTAACTTAGTTTAGACTTGTCTTTTCTAGGTGGTAGTGAAGCCTCAACAACCTCTACCTCGATTGTGAGTGTCACAACCTTAATCGATTTAGTTAGTCTTGATCCTTGGATTACAAGTTTGGGTATTTGAAATTAATTCTCACTTTTAGAACCTTCCTATATTGAGCCTCAACAACCTGTATAAGGAGTATCTTGTAGGTGAGTCATATAAGGTTTTTGGAACTTTACCGTACGATTACCTTACATTAGCATACCTTTACATATCTCAACTCTGTCTTTATATCATTAGTATATCTTGAATCGATTGCCACAACTGGACACTTGGATCTTTAGGATTGTTGTTTTCCCAATATTTGCAAAACTCTTATATTTACTCGCTTGATAATCTGCAATTGAATTTGTTCCCACCCAAATCCCTGTGTTCGATACTCTGGAATTCTTGCTTAACTACGTCGATCCGTACACTGCGGGTTCGCTTGCTTGTTCTAGTTTTATAAATTTAAAGCTTATTTGCACACACCTCTAGGGGCGAACAAGTTTTTGGCGCCGTTGCCGGGGATTTGGTTTTGGCCGAATTCGGTAGCCGGTTGTCAAGCTTGGGAGCTTGCTCTCGTTATTTGATATTACTTTGAGTGCATGCGCAGGTCTAGGAACACCGAAGATCTCTTGCCTCTCGATCAAGAGCTAGAGAAAACTTTAAGGCAAAAGCGCAAGGAAAAGAAGATGGCTGAAGGACACGAACGTGATCTTCAAGCGGAGTTGGCGGAGAAGGAAGCTCAACTCCAATGGAATGAGACTCTCCGCCAAGATGAGATAGATCGTCATCAATCTCAAGTTAACAATCTACAAGACATGATCTTCCAGATGAGGGTAGAGATGAGCGACCTTAAGAATAAGGGAAGCAAGAAATCCTCAAGGAAAGCATCAAGGTCTAGAAGAAAAAGTCACTCATCCGCTGATGATAGTGATTCTTCCATGCCACCCCTAGAGGAGATTGATCCCACGATCAATGTAAATCCTTTCCATCCACAAGGAGCTGCTAATCGCCTCATTCCGCCTAGGAATGTGAGGATCGGACGTGTAGATAATGAGCCAAGAACTCTTGGCCAGCGGATGGATCCAACACAACAACCACGTCGCTTGGGCGTGAATTTCGATGCTGAAGATGTGCAAGGGTTTAGCTTCAACCCTCAAGTCATTACTCTTGTTCGCCAAAACCAATTTGGCGGGACAAGCGCTGAATCTCCACACCAACACTTGCAGAACTTTGAGTGTATGATGGAGACAATGAGACCAAAGAGCACTACTACCAACAGCTATAAGCTCAAGCCTTTCTTCTTCTCCTTGAAGGGGAAAGCGTTATCTTGGTATCAAGCTCTTCCTAGTGGGAAACTAGATACGTGGGAAGACCTTTCCGCGGAGTTCCTCACCAAATTCTTTCCGCCATCCAAAACGGCGGAACTTAGAGGTAAGATTAATGCTTTTTCCATGAGACCTAACGAAAGTTTGTTTCAATCTTGGGAAAGGTTTCAGGATTTGCTCTTGGATTGCCCTCATCACGGCATATCCAAACTTGCCTTGCTGGAGATTTACTACAAGGGGCTGGATGCGGGAACGCAATTCAACCTCCAATCCCTCTCATGTGGAACGTTCATGGACATGAGAGAAGATGACGCTTGGGACTTCATTGAGAAGCAAGCAAGAGTCATAGAGAAGTATTCCCACCGGAAAGTGGAGGGAAATCGTGTGGAGCAAGGAGCAAAGCTCACACACGAAGCTCAAAATCAGATTTTCTCCCTCAACAATGAGATCAAAGAGTTAAAGGAGGCTATCAAGACCAACTTCCCAAAGCAACAAGGGAAGGATGTTGGTTATTTGGGCAACCACAATGGCGGCAACAACAATAACCGGAACAATAACCGGAGTAACAATTGGAATGGAAACAACAACAACCGGAACAACGATTGGAACAACAATAGGGGTTCAAACAACAACAATTGGCGCTCCAATCAACAAAATTCCGGTAACTCTTATCCTTCCAACTCAAATCCACTAACTCCACCTTCCTCTTCCTCTACTCCTTTGAAAAGCCAGGGGCAATCATCTAATGGAGGAAACACTTCGGGGAAGAAGAAGCCCGATCCCATATTGGAAACGATTTTGGGAAAGCTTCAAGGGTTGGAGAACCGCCTCATCAAGGTTGATGATCAAGTTTCTAAGGTTGACAAAGCTCAAAAGGTTTTAGAAAACCAAATGTTCAACCACGCGGAGGAAGTTCCTAGAAATCAAGGGAAGCTTCCAGGAAAGACGGAGGACAACCCTAAGGGAAGGGTGATGGCGATTACAACTAGGAGCGGAGTGACAACCACCGATCCGCAACCTACGTTCGTTGAAGTCCCCGTAGAGAAGGGCAAGGAGAAGGGGAAGGAGAAGGAAGACGTTTACGTTCCTCCTCCAGCTTACAAACCTCCCCTTCCATTCCCTCAATCTAGAGCGCGAGCGCGCCTAGACAAACAATTCGGTAAGTTCATAGAACTCATGAGTAAGATGCATATTAACATACCATTCATTGATGCTATTGTAGGTATGCCGGCTTATGGCAAGTTCTTGAAGGAACTCCTCTCTAACAAGAGGAAGCTAGAAGACTTCGGTGAGGTCAAGATGAGTTCGGATTCTTCGGATCTCATCAAGACCATGAAGGAGAAAATGCCCCCAAAGCTGAAGGATCCGGGGTCGTTTTGCATTCCCATTGGAGTGGGAGATGTCACATATGACGCTTTATGTGACATAGGAGCAAGTGTGAGCATCATACCACTTGCATTGTGTAGGAAGATCGGTTTAGGTGACCCTAAACCGGTGAAGATGACGTTATACATGGCGGATCGATCCATCACTCGCCCCGTCGGTATTGTAGAAGACGTCCCGGTCAAGCTAGGTAAATTCTTTGTTCCCATTGATTTCGTCGTGCTTGACATTTCTGCAGATAGTCCGGTCCCGATCATACTCGGAAGACCGTTTCTTGCAACTTCCGGCTGCATAGTCGATTGCAAGAATGGTAGACTCGCTTTTGACATAGGAGAAGAGAAAGTAGAGTTCGTTCTTTCCACTCTAGTGAAGGAGCCAATCTTTGATGAGGATATTTACGATATCCAAGATGAAGAAGGGTTGTCTAGAGAGGAGGTAAGTGCGATTCTCTTTAACGATCCTTTACAAAAAGTTATTACTATGAGTCTAACCAATGTAGGGGAAGATGAAGAGTGCAATGAGGCAATTGAAGCCTTGGAAGCACAAGAAGAGATGCATGAAGAGGAGTTTGAGAAACTCCACGATGAGGCTGAGAATGTCAGAATCCACGGTCATACTCTGTATTCCACGACCGTGGATTCCACAACCAAAATCATACCTCATTCCAGGGGATTACACGGCCGTGGAGAAGATGTGACAACCGTATTTCCCTTCCACGCTCTAAACCACGGCCGTGGAGGACAAGATCCACCCGTAATTCTGGCCGTGGAAGCGAGTGATCGAGACATCTCTTCGACTTCTTCCGATTCTTCTCCAACACACTCATCTATCCTATCTCCGATAGTAAGTGGGTGAGTCCGGTTCAAGTAGTTCCAAAGAAGGGAGGAATGACGGTCATCACCAACAAGAACAACGAACTCATTCCTACCCGAACCGTAACTGGATGGCGGATGTGCATAGACTACCGCAAGCTCAACAACGCAACGCGGAAGGATCATTTTCCATTGCCATTCATTGATCAAATGCTTGAAAGGTTAGCGCAACATTCACATTTTTGCTACCTTGACGGCTATAGTGGTTTCTTTCAGATTCCGATACATCCGGACGATCAGGAGAAGACCACATTCACGTGCCCGTGGGGTACGTTTGCTTATAGGAGAATGCTATTCGGGCTTTGCAACGCCCCAGCCACCTTTCAACGGTGCATGATGGCAATCTTCTCCGAATACGTAGAGGAAATCATGGAAGTCTTCAAGGACGACTTCTCCGTATATGGTTCCTCTTTTAATGATTGCCTTTCTAACCTCTCTCTTATTTTGCAAAGGTGTGAAGACACTAATCTAGTTCTTAATTGGGAGAAGTGTCAATTCATGGTTAAGGAAGGAATCGTATTAGGCCACTTAGTCTCTAGTAGAGGGATAGAAGTAGACAAAGCTAAGATAGAGACCATAGAGAAACTTCCTCCCCCAATTTCGGTGAAAGGGATAAGAAGTTTCCTAGGACATGCTGGATTTTATAGACGTTTCATCAAGGACTTTTCTAAGATATCAAAACCTCTCACTAATCTATTGATGAAGGATGCGGTTTTTGAGTTTTCGCAGGAATGTTTAGATGCGTTCAACACCATTCGGCAAGCTCTAATCTCAGCACCTATTATCCAACCTCCGGATTGGACTCTACCCTTTGAGATTATGTGCGACGCTAGTGACGTAGCTATTGGAGCTGTTCTTGGACAACGAAAGGAAGGGCGAACCCATGCCATATACTATGCTAACAAGACGCTAGATGAAGCGCAGCTCAACTACGCCACTACCGAGAAAGAGTTTTTAGCCATTGTCTATGCTATTGACAAGTTTCGCTCTTATCTTGTAGGTGCAAAGGTGATTGTCTACACGGATCATGCTGAGATCCGGTACCTCCTTGCGAAGAAAGATGCGAAACCAAGGCTGATTAGATGGATTCTTCTCCTACAAGAATTCGATCTTGAGATCCGCGACAAGAAAGGTTCAGAAAATTCTATTGCGGATCATTTGAGTCGTCTAACACATCTAGAGGACGACCATCTACCCATTGATGACTCCTTTCCGGACGAACACCTACATATCATAGAGGAGTGCATCGACGTGATCTCCAAAGGTAACGAACCATGGTTTGCTGATTTTGTTAACTATTTGGTTTGCCAGGAGATACCGCCCGGACTATCCTACGCACAAAGGAAGAAGTTCTTCAAGGACGTCCGGGAATACTATTGGAACGAGCCTCTCCTCTTTAAGAGAGGTCCGGATGGCATCATTCGGCGATGTGTGCCGGAAGATGAGATGCAAAGTGTCATCCGTCATTGTCATTCACTACCTTGTGGAGGACACGCTAGTTCGAACAAGACTAGCGCAAAGGTATTGCAATCTGGATTCTTTTGGCCTACTTTGTTTAGAGATGTGCAATCCTTTGTTTCTTGCTGCGATGCTTGTCAAAGAACAGGCAATATTTCTAGTAGGAACGAGATGCCCCTCAACAACATCCAAGAGGTGGAGATTTTCGACATTTGGGGAGTCGATTTCATGGGACCATTCCCATCTTCTTGTGGAAACCAATACATACTATTGGCGGTAGACTACGTTTCTAGATGGGTGGAAGCAATCGCCTCTCCCACAAATGATGCCATGGTGGTGGTTAAGTTCTTCAACAAGACCATCTTCCCGCGATTTCGGACGCCAAGGACGATCATTAGTGATGGAGGTTCTCACTTCATAGCCCGTCGCTTTGAAGCTCTTCTAGCTAAGTATGGGGTTACCCACAAGATTGCTACCCCTTACCATCCACAAACAAGTGGACAAGTTGAGATCTCAAATAGGGAGATCAAAGGAATCTTAGAGAAGACGGTTTCAAGGACTAGGAAGGATTGGTCCTTGAAGCTTGATGATGCATTATGGGCATACCGGACTGCGTACAAGACCCCCATAGGAACCACACCATACAACCTTGTGTATGGGAAGTCTTGTCACTTGCCGGTGGAGTTAGAACACAAAGCGTTTTGGGCTATCAAGTGGCTGAATTTCGGCATGAAGGAAGCGGGAGAGAAGCGTCTCCTAGACATCAATAAGCTGGATGAACTTCGCTTGAATGCTTATGAAAACGCTAAGATCTACAAGGAGAGAGCAAAGCGTTGGCATGATAAGCATATCATTCCAAAGGACTTCAAAGAAGGAGATCAAGTTCTCCTCTTCAATTCAAGACTTCGCCTCTTTCCAGGTAAGCTCAAATCCCGTTGGACCGGACCTTTTCTAATTAAGCGTATTTTCCCCCATGGTGCAGTTGAAGTATGGGGTGAAGCGAGCGGAAGTTTTAAGGTGAACGGCCAACGACTCAATAAGTACACGCCGGAACTCCAAACTGAGGAGTTTGCGCCTACCGCACTCGAATAAGTGCGAGACTGGTCTAGCTACGGACCTTAAACAAAGCGCTTCTTGGGAGGCAACCCAAGGTATTGCATTTTTGCTTTTGCTTTCGATTCATAGATTAGTTTAGTATATACGTTTTTGCTTTGTTTTTGCCTCGATTTCTTCCGGTATGTTCGTGTTTTTGGATGTAGGACCAATGGAAAAAGAAAAGAGGAGGATGATGTTGAAGAAGAGTGACGAAATTTGGACTTTGGAGCTTTACAGAGGGTTCCACGGTCTAAATTACGGTCGTCATAGCTACAGTGGCCGTAATTTCCAAAAGCCTTTGAAAAATCGTCAAAACCACGGTCCCGTACACTTCCACGGCCGTGGAACACCCCGACAGACCGTGATTTTCAAAATTTTGCCTGCAACTATATAAGCCACATTCTTCACAATTTCATCCCAAAAATCCCTCTTTCCACGACCTAAGTGCCGAAACACCACGACCCCCTCTCAAATCTTCGTTTCCTAATCGTTTTCAACGATTCTTCTTCCCAAACTGCAGCAAATTCAACCACAAACACGATCCAAGCGACGAATCGAACGGAAATTCACTAACAAACGCGCATTTCGGATTTTTCAATCCAAAAAAGAGGTTTTCTTTTCCCTTCTTGATTCTTGTTGATTCGGTTGTTTTTGTTAGAGATTTTTAGGAAGAACTGATTGAGAATTGAGGAAATTAGACTAGGACAGCCTGTTGTGGAGATTGATTGTGAAATTGCTGAGTTTTGTGATTTTCTGAGACGAACCACGGTCACTGGGTGAATTACGGCCGTGGTTTTGGACGAACAGACCGTAATTTTTGAGCAGAATGGACTTCGTAAGGAGAGTTTCGGGGAGGATAAAGGAGAAGAAAAATGAGCAGAATAAGAAGAGGAAGGGTAATCCCTCCTCCTCCTCATCCTCTAGGGCACCACCACCCTCTTCACCTTCACCTCCATCCTCACCTTCACCTCCATCTTCACCCCCTCACCCTAGAGTCCCGACCATACACGACGACCATCTTGCTGCACTTGATAGGATCAAGGAGAGGCCAGTGATTGGCCCTAGGTATTTGTTGTTGGAGGATCTAGTTCCTCTCAACATTGTTGATGACCTCACTTGGCTCTTGGATAGAGCCGGATTAGTTGTCTTCTCGGCTATCCGAGAAGACACATATGAGGAGATTACACAAGAGGTTGTGACGTCCTTTGAGCACAGCCACGTCGATAGGACCGTCTCTTTCCGCCTTATGGAGAGAGATTATCAGTTGAGTATCCGTGAGTTTGGGACGATTTTCGGGTTCCACGAGACCTTCAATGGTCGATTTCCGAGTGGTGTTTACCCCAAGGACTTTTGGGAGGAGGTTGCAATGATTTATGCCGACGAGGACCGTTGGCAACCCGCTGATACCAAGGCTAGATTGATGTACCATCTAGCCTTGAAGATAGCTCACCGTGTTCTTTCGGAGTGTCTCTTTCCTAGGACGGAGACGCCCCAAAAGATCAAGACGGATGAGCTGTTCTTGCTCTATTGCATGCTTTATGGACGCCGTGCAGATTGTGCTACTCTCTTGGCTGCTACGATGAGCAAGCTCAAGAACAAGAAGAAGGGGAACATTGGATATGGTAGGATAGTTACCCACATTACTAGGAGTTTTGGTGTCGACTTTTCTGCTTGCACCCGCATACCGGCCGTACCTCTAGGGCTACATGCTTTCATGGTTAGGGGTCTCATTTTCCCCACACATAGAGGTCCGCCTTATGCGGGCATGCCTTGGGAGACTAGGACGGGCAGGGGTATAGAGTGGCTGCCAGAGTACTCCATTATGGCGGGACGCCATAATTGGAAGGAGACGTTCGCTGCGATGCATGCGAACAGGATAGTAGCTCCCCCTTATGACCCACCACCGGTTGTCGAGGAGGAGGATATGGGAGATCAGTTTGAGAGTGGAGGAGGAGCCAAGCAGGAGTTTGGCACGTTTCCGGACCAGCCAGAGGCGGCCCCAGATGTACCTAGACGCTCTCCACGTCCAGCTAGAGCCTCAGGCTCGTCATCTCGCCGCGCTAGCGTGAGTGAGAGGCCCACGTGGATGACCACACCTCCCACATGGTATGGCGTTCCCCCTCCTTGGTCCACCGAGCAGCCAGCAGCACCAGCACCAGCACCATCCGACGCCCCAGCATGGTACAGTCAGGCCCCGGGATGGTACGAGCAGATGCCGGATTGGGCTACCGGACTTTCAGAGAGAGTAGGAGCGCTAGAGATCCGGGCGGATGCTAGAGACGGACGTTTAGACGACCTTGACCACATGATGAGGGACGTCTACCGCCAGCAGTTTGGGCGGTTCTACGATCCGAGCTTCTCTCCATTCCCACCGCCGCCAGCACCGCAGTGATATGATGCATGACCGTTCGTTTTAGACATTTCCGCCACCACTTTGTGAGTTTCTTTTTCTTTTCTTCTTTTCTTTCTTTCTTTTGAACATTAGGGACAATGTTCGTCCTAAGTATGGGGTGGGATGTACTAAAAGTTTGTAATAACTCTACTTACTATGCTTGCTTTCATTCGAGACTATCATTGCATGTTCATTATGTGTTTCACGTTTCATTATCGCATTGCATGAAAAAGAACTTGAAAAACCCATAAAAATTGAAAATTTTGAAAAATTATGTGCTTCTAATGAATTGAGATGATTTCTATGATAATCACTACTTGTGAATTGAGTTTGATGACAATTGCATGCTTAAAAGAATTGTGAATTGAAAAGAATTTGAATGAATGAATTTTACCTCTTTTGCAAGTTTTATAATGTGAAAAATGTTACCTAAATCATGTTGAGAAATTGAAGTTGAAATCACACTATAAGTTCTTATACTTCTTGTTGAAATGATTAAGGCAATTCGAATTTTCTTTCTTCTTTCTTTTTGACCATTTCAGCTCCTCATTGAAATATTAGCCTCCTTTACCTATCCGGGAATTTGGAGAAGTGAATGAAAAAGGCATGCTTGATGTGGGAGGGCCATGAGAGCAAAATTTTTGCAATCAAAAGAATAGAAAGAAATTCTAGGTTTGGGGAAGTCAATCATGATGATGAGTAACTCGGCACCATTCACATAGCCGGGTGTTTGTGTCTTGCCAAAGTCGGATTGAGCGATATTCCTAGCGGATTATGGTATGTGCGCTAAGGGTTTGAGGCATCTCTTAAAAATTGAGAAACGCCAATCTCCTAGGCTTCGGTTTTTGTGCACCTCTGTCCATAACTCCAAAAGTAAAGTCGAAAAATGAAAAGAAGAGAGCGAAGCTCTAAGTTGAAGTGTTGCGGGAACCGCAAAAGAAGAAGAAGGTAGTTGTCCACTTTTCCGGATTCATGCACCACATTCCCTTAAAGTTTTCCCTTCCCTTCCATATTCTAGACCTTTTCTTTGGAAGTCCTTAAGATCAAAAGAATGTTATATGACTTGGTGATCTAAATTGAAGTTACTTATGATTGATTTTGATAATGTTTAAAGGTTATGATGCTTGTTTAGAAGTTGAATTGATTCATGAATTTTCTTTGCTTTTTACTTTTTGATTGAGTGTGTAAAAGTTTGATAAACAATTGAAGCAAGGTTTGAGAATGATCTATTCTTTAGAAGGCATATTCATCCAAAAGAAGGTACACATATTTCATCCTAACTCTTGTTTAAAGCTTTTTGAAAGACCTTGCTTAGGGACAAGCAAGTGTTAAGTATGGGGTTATTTGTTAGCATGAAATATTGTGATATTTTAGGCACGTTTTCTAAACGTATTTGATTCATATTGATAGCCTTTGATTGAGCATCGTTGCATATGTGAGCTAGTATTGCCTATATTGTCGATATGGATGTCTACACTAGCTTTATGTTGATTATAGGTGATTAAGAGTCATTTCCGAACGGAATCGAGCAAAGAAGAGTTGATTGAATATGTCCATGGATTGAGGGCATTATTAGGAGTAAATTGGAGTTCAACTTGAGGAATGCACGAGGCTAGGGAAGAATCACGTTCTTGCCCTAAACCACGCTCTAAAATACGGCCGTACTACAAACCACGTTTGGTTCCACGGCCGTGGAACACTGCAAAGAGAGGCGTGGTGCATTCCAGTAACTATTACGGCCGTGGAACATGTGGTTCAAACCGTGACATAATCCACGCTCTAAATTACGGTCGTGGAATCTTCCACGACCGTGATCTTGGCGATCTTTTTCGCCACATTTTGAAGCCACGATCTTTTGAAGATTGGGCCGGGCCGATATTTTATCTTGCCCTATAAAAAGACGGACGAAGCAAGATTCCGTCATCCTCGCTTAGCGGCATTCATAGACGCATAGGACGGCTTACATCATCGCTTAGGACGTCTCCCACATCTCCGCTTAGAGAATTTCAACGCCGTTTGAGCCCTCGCTTGGAAGCATCGACATCTCATTGGAGATCGAAGTCCGCATCTGGGATTTGCCCTAATCTCGCACCTTTGGTGGAGATTGCTGTTGAGATCTCCGGATTGGCGGAAGATCGAAGCTTTTGGAAGATTGTTGCAAGAAGATCTCTCTTCTTGTTTAGGTTTGATTTGGAAAACGGATTGACATCCCGTTCTCCCTTCTTTCCTAAGATTGTGACTGTTTGCTTTATTCTGAATCCATTGACAATATTTGTTCTCGATTGTGACTTTGAGATTGGTTTGAAGATTATTGAAAGTTTTCGGAAGTTTTCATCTTTCTATCTTTTAATCCTTGAATTGATATCAACATGACGGTTGTTGGCTAAAAACCTTTAACAATTCTAAGGTGAAGGGTTGATAGTTGTGGCTTAGATGATGATAGATCGATCGTAAACAGATTAGACCCTGAGAGTTAGAGAGAATCGTTGACGAACCCTAAATTACGGGTTGTTCTTGAGTTCCACGGCCGTGGAGTCTCAAGATCTAACCGTAATTTCCCTTAAGTTTACGAACCTGCTTTTATTTTAATCCAAAGTTAAAGATTTGCTTTAACTTAGTTTAGACTTGTCTTTTCTAGGTGGTAGTGAAGCCTCAACAACCTCTACCTCGATTGTGAGTGTCACAACCTTAATCAATTTAGTTAGTCTTGATCCTTGGATTACAAGTTTGGGTATTTGACATTAATTCTCACTTTTAGAACCTTCCTATATTGAGTCTCAACAACCTGTATAAGGAGTATCTTGTAGGTGAGTCATATAAGGTTTTTGGAACTTCACCGTACGATTACCTTACATTAGCATACCTTTGCATATCTCAACTCTGTCTTTATATTATTAGTATATCTTGAATCGATTGCCACAGCTGGACACCTGGATCTTTAGGATTGTTGTTTTCCCAATATTTGCAAAACTCTCATATTTACTCGCTTGATAATCTGCAATTGAATTTGTTCCCACCCAAATCCCTGTGTTTGATACTCTGGAATTCTTGCTTAACTACGTCGATCCGTACACTGCGGGTTCGCTTGCTTGATTTTAGTTTTATAAATTTAAAGCTTATTTGCACACACCTCTAGGGGCGAACAATTTTTGGATTGACGGAAGATCGAAGATTCGGAAGATTGTTAGAAAGAAGATTTCTCTTCTTGTTTAGGTTTGATTTAGAAGACGGATTGACATCCCGTTCTTCCTTCTTATCTAAGATTGTGTTTGTGTGTTCTATTCCGAATCTAGTGACGATATTTGTTCTTGATTGTGACATTGAGATTGGTTTGAAGTTTATCGAAAGTTTTCGGAAGTTTTCATCTTTCAATCTTTTAACCCTTGAATTTGATATCATTATGACTACTGTTGGCTAAAAACCCTTAACAATTCTAAGGTGAAGGGTTGATAGTTGTGGCTTAGATGATGATAGATCGATCGTAAACAGATTAGACCCTGAGAGTTAGAGAGAATCGTTGACGAACCCTAAATTACGGGCTGTTCTTGAGTTCCACGGCCGTGGAGTCTCAAGATCTAACCGTAATTTCCCTTAAGTTTACGAACCTGCTTTTATTTTAATCCAAAGTTAAAGATTTGCTTTAACTTAGTTTAGACTTGTCTTTTCTAGGTGGTAGTGAAGCCTCAACAACCTCTACCTCGATTGTGAGTGTCACAACCTTAATCGATTTAGTTAGTCTTGATCCTTGGATTACAAGTTTGGGTATTTGACATTAATTCTCACTTTTAGAACCTTCCTATATTGAGCCTCAACAACCTGTATAAGGAGTATCTTGTAGGTGAGTCATATAAGGTTTTTGGAACTTCACCGTACGATTACCTTACATTAGCATACCTTTGCATATCTCAACTCTGTCTTTATATCATTAGTATATCTTGAATCGATTGCCACAGCTGGACACCTGGATCTTTAGGATTGTTGTTTTCCCAATATTTGCAAAACTCTCATATTTACTCGCTTGATAATCTGCAATTGAATTTGTTCCCACCCAAATCCCTGTGTTCGATACTCTGGAATTCTTGCTTAACTACGTCGATCCGTACACTGCGGGTTCGCTTGCTTGATTCTAGTTTTATAAATTTAAAGCTTATTTGCACACACCTCTAGGGGCGAACAAGTTTTTGGCGCCGTTGCCGGGGATTTGGTTTCGGCCGAATTCGGTAGCCGGTTGTCAAGCTTGGGAGCTTGCTCTCGTTATTTGATATCTTTTTGAGTGCATGCGCAGGTCTAGGAACACCGGAGACCTCTTACCTCTTGATCAAGAGCTTGGGAGGACTTTAAGGCAAAAGCGTAAGGAAAAGAAGATGGCTGAAGAACACGAACGTGATCTTCAAGCGGAGTTAGCGGAGAAAAAAGCTCAACTCCAATGGAATGAGAATATGCGCCGGGATGAGATGGATCGTCATCAATCCCAAGTCAATGATCTAAAGGACATGATGTTCCAGATGAGGATAGAAATAAGCAACCTTAAGAATAAGGGAAGCAAGAAATCCTCAAAGAGATCATTAAGGTCGAATAAGGGTCATTCATCCGCTGATGATAGCGACTCTTCCATGCCACCGTTAGAGGAGATTGATCCAAGGATCAATGTGAATCCATTTTCTCCACGGGCGACCGCAAACCGACGCATTCCACCTAGGAATGTAAGGGTGAACCGTGTAGATGATGAGCCAAGAACTCTTGGTCAAAGGATGGATCCAACGCAGCAACCACGCCGTCTAGGTGTGAACTTTGATGCTGAAGATGTGCAAGGGTTTAGCTTAAACCCTCAAGTTATTACTCTTGTTCGCCAAAACCAATTTGGCGGGACAAGCGCTGAATCTCCACACCAACACTTGCAAAACTTTGAGTGTATGATGGAGACAATGAGGCCGAAGAACGCTACTACCAACAACTATAAGCTCAAGCCTTTCTTCTTCTCCTTGAAGGGGAAAGCGTTGTCTTGGTACCAAGCTCTTCCTAGTGGGAAACTAGACACGTGGGAAGACCTTTCCGTGGAGTTCCTCGCCAAATTCTTTCCGCCATCCAAAACAGCGGAACTTAGAGGTAAGATTAATGCATTTTCCATGAGATCTAACGAGAGTTTGTTTTAATCATGGGAAAGGTTTCAGGACTTGTTATTGGATTGCCCTCATCATGGCATATCCAAGCTTGCATTGCTGGAAATTTACTATAAGGGGCTGGATGCGGGGACGTAATTCAACCTCCAATCCCTCTCATGTGGAACATTCATGGACATGAGGGAAAATGACGCTTGGGACTTCATTGAGAAGCAAGCAAGGGTCATAGAGAAGTATTCCCACCGGAAAGCGGAGGGAAATCGTGTGGAGCAAGGAGCAAAGCTCACACACGAAGCTCAAAATCAGATTTTCTCCCTCAACAATGAGATCAAAGAGTTGAAGGAGGCTATCAAGACCAACTTCCCAAAGCAACAAGGCAAGGATGTTGGCTATTTGGGCAACAACAACAATGGCGGTGAGAACACAAACCGCAACAACAACAATAACCGGAATAATAACCGGAACAATTGGAATGGCAACAACAACAACAACCGGAACAATAATTGGAACAACAATAGGGGTTCAAACAACAACAATTGGCGCTCCAATCAACAAAATTCCGGTAACTCTTATCCTTCCAATTCGAATTCACTAACTCCACCTTCCTCTTCCTCTACTCCTTTGAAAAGCCAGAGGCAAACATCTAATGGAGAAAACACTTCGGGGAAGGAGAAGCCCGATCCCATGTTGGAAACGATCTTGGGAAAGCTTCAAGGTTTGGAGAACCGCATCATTAAGGTTGATGATCAAATTTCTAAGGTTGATAAAGCCCAAAAGGTTTTAGAAAACCAAATGTTCAGCCATGCGGAGGAAGTTCCTAGGAACCAAGGGAAACTTCCAGGAAAGACGGAGGACAACCCTAAGGGAAGGGTGATGGCAATCACAACTAGAAGCGGAGTGACTACCACCGATCCGCAACCTAAGTTCGTTGAAGTCCCTGTAGAGAAAGACAAAGAGATGGGGAAGGAGAAGGAAGATGTCTACGTTCCTCCGGCTTACAAACCTCCCCTACCATTCCCTCAATCTAGAGCGAGAGCGCGCCTAGATAAACAGTTTGGTAAGTTTATAGAACTCATGAGCAAGCTGCATATTAATATACCCTTTATTGATGCTATTGTAGGTATGCCGACTTATGGCAAGTTCTTGAAGGAGCTCCTCTCCAACAAGAGGAAGCTAGAAGATTTCGGTGAGGTTAAGATGAGTTCGGATTCTTCGGATCTCATCAAAACCATGAAGGAGAAAATGCCCCCAAAGCTAAAGGATCCGGGGTCATTTTGCATTCCCATAGGAGCGGGAGATGTCACATACGATGCACTATGTGACTTGGGAGCAAGTGTGAGCATCATACCACTTGCATTGTGCAGGAAGATCGGTTTAGGCGACCCTAAACCGTTGAAGATGACGTTGTACATGGCGGATCGATCCATTACTTGCCCCGTCGGTATTGTATAAGACGTCCCGGTCAAGCTAGGTAAATTCTTTGTTCCCATTGATTTTGTTGTGCTTGACATTCCTGCAGATAGTCCGGTCCCGATCATACTCGGAAGACCGTTTCTTGCAACTTCCGGCTGCATAGTCGATTGCAAGAATGGTAGACTCGCTTTTGATATAGGAGAAGAGAAAGTAGAGTTCGTTCTTTCCACTCTACTAAAGGAGCCCATCTTTGATGAGGATATATTCGATATCCAAGATGAAGAAGGGTTGTCTAGGGAAGAGGTAAGTGCTATTCTCTTCAACGATCCTTTACAAAAGGTTATTACTATGAGTCTAACAAATGTAGGGGAAGAAGAAGAGTGCAATGAGGCAATTGAAGCCTTAGAAGCACAAGAAGAAGTGAGTGAAGTGGAATTTGAGATGCTCCACGACGAGGCAGAAAACGTGAGAATCCACGGCCATACACTATATTCCACGGCCGTGGATTTCACCAACAAAACCGTGTCCCACTCCAGAGGGTTATACGGTCGTGGAGAAAGCAGAGAGACCGTATTTCCCTTCCACGCCCTAAACCACGGCCGTGGAGAACATAGGGAAACCGTAATTTTGGGCGTGGAAAGGGGTGATCGAGACACTTCTTCAGCTTCTTCCGATTCTTCTCCCACACATTCAACACCCTTAGAAAATTCTAAGGAGACATCGGATGCTCCTCAAGGATCGTTGGAAGCTCCTAAAGCAATGGAACTAAAGCCGCTTCCTACTCATCTAAGGTACGCTTTCCTATGACCTAATTCCACCTTTCCGGTTATTGTTAGTTCCGATCTAAGCATAGATGAACATAATCAGCTCATGATTGTCCTTAGGAAACATAGGAAAGCTTTAGGCTACACTATTGAGGACTTAGTAGGAATTAAACCCTCCCTATGCATGCATAAGATATTAATGGAGGAAGACTTTAGGACTTCAAGACAACCTCAAAGGCGGTTGAATCCGACCATGAAGGAGGTTGTCAAGAAGGAAATTCTTAAACTTCTTGATGCAGGTATCATCTATCCTATCTCCGATAGTAAGTGGGTGAGTCCGGTTCAAGTAGTTCCGAAGAAGGGAGGAATGACGGTCATCACCAACAAGAACAACAAACTCATTCCTACCCGAACCGTAACGGGATGGCGGATGTGCATTGACTACCGCAAGCTTAACAATGCAACGAGGAAGGATCACTTCCCATTTCCATTCATTGATCAAATGCTTGAAAGGTTAGCACAACATTCACATTTTTGCTACCTTGACGGTTATAGTGGTTTCTTTCAGATTCCGATACACCCGGATGATCAAGAGAAGACCATATTCACGTGCCCATGGGGTACGTTTGCCTATAGGAGAATTCCGTTCGGGCTTTGCAACGCCCCAGCCACCTTTCAACGGTGCATGATGGCCATCTTCTCCGAATACATAGAGGAAATCATGGAGGTCTTCATGGACGATTTCTCCGTATACGGTTCCTCTTTTAACTATTGCCTTTCTAACCTTTCTCTTGTTTTACAAAGGTGTGAAGACACTAACCTAGTTCTTAATTGGGAGAAGTGTCAATTTATGGTTAAGGAAAGAATTGTATTAGGACACCTAATCTCTAGTAGAGGGATAGAGGTGGATAAGGCTAAGATAGAGACCATAGAAAAGCTTCCTCCCCCAACTTCGGTGAAAGGGATAAGAAGTTTTCTAGGACATGCTGGATTCTATAGACGCTTCATTAAAGACTTTTCTAAAATATCAAAACCGCTCACTAATCTATTGATGAAGGATGCAGTTTTTGAATTTTCGCAGGAATGTTTGGATGCATTTAACACCATTCGGCAAGCTCTAATTTCAGCACCTATTATCCAACCTCCGGATTGGACTCTTCCCTTTGAGGTTATGTGCGATGCTAGTGACGTAGCTATAGGAGCTGTTCTTGGACAACGAAAGGAAGGGCGAACCCATGCCATATACTATGCTAGCAAGACGCTAGATGAAGCGCAGCTCAACTACGCCACTACCGAAAAAGAGTTTTTAGCCATTGTCTATGCTATTGACAAGTTTTGCTCTTATCTTGTAGGTGCAAAGGTGATTGTCTACACGGATCATGTTGCGATCCGGTACCTCCTTGCGAAGAAAGATGCGAAGCCAAGGCTAATTAGATGGATTCTTCTCCTACAAGAATTCGATCTAGAGATCCGCGACAAGAAAGGTTCAGAAAATTTTGTTGCGGATCATTTGAGTCGTCTAACACATCTAGAGAACGACCATTTACCTATCGATGACTCCTTCCCGGACGAACACCTACACATTATTGAGGAGTGCATCGATGTGATCTCCAAAGGTAACGAACCATGGTTTGCTGATTTTGTTAACTATTTGGTTTGTCAGGAGATACCACCCGGATTATCCTACGCACAAAGGAAGAAGTTCTTTAAGGATATCCGGGAATACTTTTGGAACGAGCCTCTCCTCTTTAAGAGAGGTCCGGATGGCATCATTCGGCGATGTGTGCCGGAAGATGAGATGCAAAGTGTCATCCGCCATTGTCATTCACTACCTTGTGGAGGACACGCTAGTTCGAACAAGACTAGCGCAAAGTTGAAGTATGGGGTGAAGCGGGCGGAAGTTTTAAGGTAAACGGCCAACGACTCAAGAAGTATACGCCGGAACTCCAAGCTGAAGAGTTCGCGCCTACCGCACTCGAATAAGTGCGAGATTGGTCTAGCTACGGACCTTAAACAAAGCGCTTCTTGGGAGGCAACCCAAGGTATTGCATTTTTGTTTTTTGTTTTTTTCGATTCATAGTTTAGCTTAGTTTAGACGTTTTTCGCTTTATTTTGCCTCGATTTCTTCCAGTATGTTCGTGTTTTTGGATGTAGGAACGATGGAAAAGGAAAAGAGAAGGATAATGTTGAAGAAAAGTGACGAAACTTGGACTTTGGAGCATTACAGAGAGTTCCACGGCCTAAACCACGGTCGTGACAGCTACAGTGACCGTAATTTCCAAAAGCCTTTGAAAAATCACCAAAACCACGGTTCCGTACAATTCCACGGCCGTGGAACACCCCGACAGACCGTGATTTTCAAAATTTTGCTTGTGACTATATAAACCACGTTCTTCACAAAAACACTCACAAAAACCCCTTCCACGACCCAAATCGCCGATTCCACGTCCCTACTCCCAAATCTTCGTTCGTTAATCGTTTTCGACGATTCTTCTTCCCAAATTGAAGCAAATTCAACCACCAACAAGATCCAAGCAACGAATCGAGCGGCAATTCACCAAGGAACGCACGCTAAGTGGTGAACAGCCAACATCTTGCTCCTTTGACTGTTGTGTTTGTGTCTTCAAGAGCTCTTTCAAAGCTTCAACCTCATTGTTAAGAGTGGTGATTTGAGCAACACTAGAGGAAGTCAGATTCAGCTCTTGAGTATTGGGTCTTGGACTTCTAACATCAACCCTCCGATGGGAGTATTTCTCAATAGTTAGAGCTTGTTTTTCAACAAACCCCCATGCTTCATCAACGGGTTTGTCCATAAAAGTTCCAGCAGAAAGAGATTATAGTTTGAATTGAGTTTCCTCATCCAAACCCTTGAAGTAAATTACTAGCAAATCGATCTTGGGAATCCCACGGTGAGGGAAATCCAACAAAAGGTCTTTGAACCTTTCCCATGACTTAAAAATACTTTCATCATTCCACATCACAAATGCATTGATTTTACCTCTCAACTCCGCCGTTTTTTATGGCGGAAAGAATTTTGTGAGAAACTCTGCAGTCATCTCCTCCCATGTGTTAACCATTCCAGTTGGAAGAGATTGATATCAAGCAAGTGATTTATCCTTCAAAGAGAAAGACAAAGCACGCAGTTTATAGTTATTATTTCCCACTCTCGAAGGTCTCAAAGTTTCCATGAGAATTTCATAGTTTTGTAAGTGTTGATGTGGTGATTCTCTCTTCATTCCTCCAAAACGATTTTGTTGAATCATTGTAATAACTTGAAGTCGAACTCATACTCATGATCAGTCGGATCTCCTAAATTAACGCCGGGATGGTGTGCTTGTTGGACGGGATCCATCATTTGACCAAGTGTTTGTGGTATACCCACAAACGGGTCAACTCTCTCAATCCCCACCGGAGGGTGAGGTGCAGGTGGTGGCACAACAACGGGTGTCGGTGGGTTTACTACAACTCTAGCTTCTCTTTCTCTTTCTTCATTTATCCGCCGAATGGATTCTCGTAATATGGCCATGTCGGCTAGAAGTTGTTCCTGTCTAGCAAGTGATTTAGCTCTCTCTCTAATTAGAGCATCATCTCGCAACTTTAATTGGTCCAGAGCATCGTCCAACTCAGTTCGGAAATCTCTATCTTCTTCATTATTTGCAGCCATTTTAGCTTTCTTAAGTCTTCTTCTGTAAGTCTTTTCTGGTTCGGGATCGTCCAGAACGATTTATTCACCAACTCGAGACCTTCGCATAGACCTAAAGAAGGGTCCTGCAAGAACACTCAAGTAGAATGATCAATAGCAGCAAGGGCAGCAGCCCTAAGACAACCAAATACCGGCTTGGTCTAAACCAAGTCCCCGACAACGGTGCCAAAAATTTGTTCGCTCCAAAACGTGTGCAGAATAAGTCTTAAGTTTATACCAAAAATAAAAGCAAATAAGCAAACCCGCAGTGTATTGATCAATACAAGCAAGTATTCTAGGGTCGAACACAAGGATTATGGAAAAACAAGCAACGGTATATAACTTCAGGTTGTTTATGCAAAAACTCGAGTAGCAAGAACAATTAATGATAATCAGATAAGGGAATGTAGATTCTAGAGATCAAAGTATCCAGTTGTGGTTTCGACTCAAGATTTCTAAGGATAAACGTGAACAAAGCTGAGGTTGTGAAGGGAAGGTATTTCTACGATGGGGATAGATCACCGAGTAAGTCTCACTATCCACTTTCCCAAACCAAAGATCCTATCACCACGTAAGTCTCGGGGAACTAAGGAAAGGTATCAGCACTCAAACCAACATCACTCACCTAAGGGAATAGAACTAACTATCACCGGTTAAATATCAGGTTAACTCTCAAAGGTAGGATGAAGGCACACTCAAACCCTAACAAAGGATAAACCTTTGTTACCTAACACTCATCATCATCGGTAAACAAGTAAAGGAATCATCGCGTAAGTCTCTTCCTAGACTTGAATATAAACCGGGAAAGATGCAACAAGGATAGGATTTGGCAAACTATAACCTAAACTCAAGATCGGGCAATGCAGTAGGCAATCTCGTGTAGTTCTTATCGATCTCGGTCGAGATGACTCCAAGAACAGCCTGAGACGGGTTTCGGTTTAGGGTTAACTCAACTTTCAAGGTCCACTCACAATAAAGGTCTATACTTTCATCGTCTATACCACAACCTTCAACTAATCACCCTAGAATCGTAAGGGTTTTAGTCAACAATCATCATGTTCAAAGTAATCAAATAATATATCAAGAAGTCAAGAAAAGAGAATAAAACACTCAACAAAGGCATCTCAATTATCAAAAGCAAACAATCAAACAAACTATCAATAATGTGTTCCAAAAGAATGACAACAATCAACTATAAACTTCCCAAGAAAACCTTACAACTTGTCTTTCTTTCTTCCTTTAATCCTAATCAATCGTTCCTTGGATCTCTTCCTTCCGTGAATCCTTTCAATAGCTGTAATGTAAGCGTGGATCCAATAATCCGTCAAACACGCCGTCTTTTGCTGCGGAAATAACCCTCTATTCTTATTGAAGAATTTTAGGTTAAACTATATTTTATTTCTTCTTGGGCTTGGGCCATGGACCTCGAGCTAGGCCTAGTTGGCCGTCTCGGTCGAGGTGCATGGATGTGTCATTCGAGATCAGTGGTGAATCACGTACTTTTTTTCGTATCTTCAATTGAATCCTTCCTCCATTCTCTTCCTTAGGTTTCTTCTTTCCTTCTTGTGCTTCCAAGTGCTCCATACTGCAGCTCAATGGTCTCCTTAGACTTCCATGTCCAATATTGATCCAAAATATGCCTTTTTTCCTACAATTACAATCAAACGTGGTATAGACCTTGATTCTTGCAAAGTAGACGAATAATGACATAATCATCAAGAATATATACTCATGCATGCAGAATAATGATGATAAAACGTCAAAACCATATCCGAAATATAGACAATAATCCATGCTATCAGTACGGGAAGGCATAAATCATTACTCAACTTGTGACTTCAAACTTGAACTGTTAAAAATAAATTAAACAATAAAGCAGAGGGTTCTAATCCATAGAAGATTCCCTTTTCATTTATAACTTTTTTTAGTGAGACTTGTAGTCTCTTGATAAGCTCAAACTTCAACTGTTTATGATTATATTACTTGACGACTATCATCACTTACATTTGATGTTCTTATTGAAAATTGACAACTATTTATATATCTTCCAGCCGGTTCCAACGCTTAGTGAGCTTACAATAGCTTAGCTGATGTACTTTCAATATGTTGATGGGAAGAAGGAGCCAAGGCGAATCCGTAAGCCTCTAATTAGTTTGCTTATGTCGGTTATCTCTTTGATTGTTATTCATATTAACTTTTCTTGTTTTTTCTTTCCAGCTGCCATGGTAATAGTATTTTTGTTTAAGGAAGTACAGTCTCTACTGAATTTTAGATAGTCTCTACTGTAAGAAAAAGTATTTAGTTACTGTAATTCATTTGTTGTCTTAAACAAATCAAAATGCAGTAAAAAAAATATTCAGTTTCATGAACCTTAGTGTAGAGCATAACATTGTGTCTTTACATAATCCAAACAAAAAGCATAGAAAGAAACAATTTAAAGTAGATGAGAGTGAAGAGACCGAAAACTCAAGTAATTAGACAGAAACAACATGAAGAGCAAATTCTCATCGCTACTCTTTAATGGCATCACTGAGAGGTTCCAACACCTCTTTATGCCACAAATTATTATACTTCTTAGACTTGGCTTTCCTCTCAATCTTCTTGATAAATTTCTGATATGAATTTCTGGTATGAAAAATCTAGTACACATTTCTGGTATATGAAAATTTTTGGTATGTAAATTACTAGTATGAATTTCTGATATGAAAATTACTGGTATGAATTTCTATACGAATTTCTAGTATGTAAATTAATGGTTGAAATTTCATACCAGAAAATAAAATAAAATAAAATAATACAAAATAAAATAAAATAAAAAGGGTAAAAATAATAAAAATAAAAAAAATAAAAAAACAAAATCAGGAATTAACTTACGTAACAAATTATGTATTATCTTTTTTAAAAATAGTGAGGTTAATTAATTTTACCTACCATTAATGAAAGTGATAAAAACTAAAGGGGTATACAAACTTACAAAAAATAGAAAAGGGTCTATGTGACCAAATTCTTTCAAACAATAATAATAATATATTAAATATAATATAAAAATTAATGTGCGGATATTACCTAGCTATATATAATTAAGTTAAAGTATTTAATGTCATTATTTAAAGATTACATGTCAATCATTTATTAATTTCACCAAATCATATTTCAAGCCATTTTTAATTCATTTAATATCAAATAATTTGCACATTTATTATTTTTCACAAAATATTCTTGAAATGAAATCTTATTTTAATATTATGACTTAAATTCAATTTTATTTTTTTATATTTAATAAATTTATGGAATTCATATCTTTTGAAAAAATTTAATTGATGAGTTTTTATTGTTTTTAAAATAGATAATTGAGGTAGTAAAGCCCCTTTTTATTTAGTGAGAAAAAATAAGGGTCCTATTTAACAACTAATTAAGAAAAGGATATTAAGAATAACTAAATGACATTCCCACACGATTCCTTGTCTTCTCTTCTCCTGACGACGGACGACGAGTGTTCTTCCCGTCAATAGTTAAGCTCGACGGACGGCAAGCGGCGTCTGCCATCAAGATTTGGACAAGGAAGAGGCAAATCTTCCTGACAACGGTGTTGCCCACCGTCTTTGACTGCCTTCCGGAGGCTGCAATATCTAGAGCTTGCGAAGAGGCGTAACTTCCCGATTGCAAGCGCGATCCTCTCGTCTTCTCCGGCATCCTTCGTCGACATCTCTTGCCGAGCCCGTACGAGGAAGAAGATGCAATGTTACGGTTTTAACAACCAATTTCAGATTTAATTTATAATTTTGAAGACAAAAAAAAAAAAACCAATTTTAGAAATTAATTATAGAAAAGCCCCCATATTGTTATTTATGTTAATGACCGAATCTTTTAGAACTTTGAAATATGCTCCAAACAAAATAATTCGGGTAATTGAAATTTTTTAACTATGTTTTTAAAGAAGACTATTTTGTCAAAGTTAGACATAAACGGACATTAGAGCAAGGGTCATGTGCATACGAATGCACGCGAGTGTTAGGTCCAAATGCAAGACATAAGTCCAATGGAGATATCATGTCAAAGTCAAACACCGACAGACCATAGAGCGAGAGTCATGTGTATACGAGTGAACATGCGCGTTACCTCTTAGAACCAATTGACAATATGAGGACTAGTACACCGACTGATATACTAGGCTCAAAATGTCTCACTTTCTCCGACACATATTTTTGTTTTATTAATATACTAAAACAGAGGTAATAAAACTTAGGTGTCAAGCCAACGTTCCTTTTGTATACGTATCGTGTTGAGAATTAAAGCCACCAAAAAGAGCTTAGTAGGCCAAATTCTTTCATTTTTTTATTTAAATTAAAAAAAATTCTATTCGGATTATATTTTATTTCCATTACAGTTAAAATAAAATAAAATAATTTATATTTATATTAAAATATAATTTTTATATTAGACAAATTTTATTTAAGAATACCTTACTCTATTTTTATCGCAGCTTTTATTTAAATTATATTTGACTTTCATTATAATCTCATTCTTTTTATAAAAAAAAAAGTATACACAAACTTTAATTTTAAAAAAAATAAATTGTTTAGAATTAAACCAGTACTAGTATAATACCTGCACCTTGTGCGGGTTTTGAAAAAAATGAGAAAGAATATTGTGAAATTGGTTCTTTTACGTGCTTTTGTTTTGTATACTTCTCTAATCTAATCGACTTACCAACATTACTTTATTAAGGATAAATTTACTAAATGAGATTATACTATGAACATACTTAATAGAATAATAATATTATTATATATATATAACAACATTTTTGTTTTTTTTCCGACTATGTAATGAGTTTGAGGATTTTTTTCTTGGTCAATGGTAACAATTTAATTTTACAATTTTTTTTTTATTTAACAACTCTTTTGTTTTTTTTTTTTGGATTATAATGCTTATTGGTGTATTAAAAATTTTATTTTAATTAATTATTTTTCGACTATAAATCTATTAGTTAATTAGTTAATTTTATTTTTAATTATTAAAATTACAAAAGATTAATGTGATCTACAAGTTAAGAAACTTAACATAATTAAACAAAAATTTAATTAATATAATGCGGTCTATATCTACAAGCTAAAAAAGTTTTACAAAAATTTAATTTAATTCAAAATTAACTTCAAAGTCCGATAACTATTATCTAAAAATAACTTATTTGTTGATGGGTGGAAGAAAATCAATAAATAAATAAAATTAACATAAAAAAAAGTGTACACGTCAATTTTTTTTTAATAACTTGAAAATAGATCAGATACACGGGGTTACGGTTAAAAATCAAATCAAGGGATGAAACAATAGAAAAACGATTGTTAATTATACAATTTCAAAAAAAAATTGTGGGAGCTTCATTTCGAAATACTACTCTCACAACGCACCACGTAAATTGTCATGTATACTGCTCTAGTAGTAGATATAGACTCGCCCATAACGTAAAAATTTTAGTTCCAAAAAATTAATTTTTTTTCGACAAATTTGTAAAACATAAAAAGTTCTAAGGGAACCATGAAAAAAAATCACATGGAACGTTCGGAAAAAAAATTCGTTCGAATAAAAATCCTAATAGAAAATATAACTAAAATGGAAATGAAATCGAAACCAATTTAATTAAAATCCATAATAAAAAGATATAACAACAATGGAATTCAATTTACCGTCAAAATGGAAATCAATTTTGTTGATTAAATGGAACTTTTTATTTAAAAAACTATCAAAAAAATCCAATGGAATCATGTAAATATTTATTATATATTTATAGGTATTTTTCAAAAAAAAACAACGTAAATTTTGATGGATTTTATCAAAAAATAATTGTTCGCTTAAAATCTGATGGAACATTTCGAAAATAAAATTCAATTCAAAATCAATTTAATTAAAACTCGCACATAACGTAAAGTTTTAGTTTCAAAAAAATAAATTTTGTTCGACAAATTTGTAAAACATAAAAGTTCTAAGCGAACCATGGAAAAATCTGATGGAACGTTCGGAAAAAAATCTGTCGAATAAAAATCCTAACCGAAAATATAATTAAAAGGGAAATCAAAATCGCAATATCTTTTAATATATTTTTATAAATATTTATTTATTAAAAAAATGATTTGGTTGTTAAGGTGATTTGATTATTAAAGCTAATTTGATTAATTTTTTTATTATTATTAAAAAATTGATTTGGTTTCTATAAAATTATTATTTTAATAATAAAAGATTTTATTGTTTAAAAAATAGTGTAAAAAATAAAAATTTATTGGCTTTAATTGTGGGAGCTCAATTTCAAAAATCCTACGTTTACAGCGCGTCACGTCATCAAACCGTGTTCTGTTTTAGTAAGTATAATAGATAATAGATTAAACTAAACCAGAATAAAATATAATATATATTTAAGGAAATTCCAAGCAAAAGTCAATGCTCACTTTTCAATTTGGATAAATAAAAGTCAAACTTAAAAAAAAATGTCAAACTTGGTCGTTTCGTTCTTCTCAGCTCGCTGTTTTCGTTTTCCCACCCAGGGGAAAAAATTAAAAGGAAAAAAAAAAACAGAGTTTACAAACATTTACATCGTCCAACCGTGGATCCGTGTAACACCGGGAAAAAACTCTCTGCACATGAGCGTTCACGCACTCGCCACTTCGCATAAGAAAAACAGATTACGCAATCAAAATCCTCCCAAAAAAGGAACAAAATTATCCTCAATAAACCCTTGAATCTTCACATGCACCCCCAATTTTCGCCTTCATTGTCTTCCGATACGTAATCTTTCAACCCACCGATTCAATCAGAACCTACAATACCAAAAGCACATTCTTTTGGGTTTCCAGAGTCTGAATCTTTGAAGAAGATGGGTAGGAAAAGAGGATCTTCTACTTTGAATTACCTCTTCTTATGGGTTCGAAGACAATCGGTGAAGGTTAAGGTTTTTCTGGGTTTCCTAATTTCTCTGTGTGCTCTCGTGGCTCTTAAGTACACTGTTAAGCAACAAACGCATTTCTTTGTTGCCTCTGAAGCTATTCATGCTGCTGGTATCATGGTTCTTGTTTATAAGCTCACTACCCAGAAGACTTGTTCTGGTAATTTGTCAAATTTTCCCTTCTTTTGATGGGTTTTATTTGCTGTTCTGTGATCTGGGTTTGATTTCACATGGATTGGAACTTCGCATGCAATTCAAACTCCCTGTTTACCATTTTTTGATTTAGGTTTTGAAAACAAATTTTAATTTGATAGTATTTCTTATTGCTTTCCAACCATTTATCTGAAACTTGCTAATTTCGTGTGCATGATTGGTTCAGATTATGATTCTGAGACTGAAATTTCAGATAACTTAATTATCCAAATATCCAATACGGCAGCACTTGGTTTGCCATAAACAGATTTGTTGCTTCTAGGGGAGTTGTGTGGAACATGAATCAGTATCAGGTCAAAGCACAAAAGGACTATTTGGATGAGGACTATAGGATTGATTCAGATTATGATTCGGATCTTTTATTCGTTTATGGATCGTGATGTCGTGAGAATCGTGGATCCGGATTGGGATGAAGTGTTTTTTGTTATGAGTGACCTGTGATTTCTTAATTGTGACTTGTGGCTCCTTAAGGTTTAGACTCACTGGGGTTATTTCTTTGCAACTCCGGATTATGTGGTGCATTTAGCATGACACAGTTTACATTATGGTGCATTTGTACATTTTCGCCTGAGCAGTCACCTCGATTAACCTTATCAAATACTTTATGAGCAACACTTATATTATGAAAATGTGGTATCAAACACACCCAAATAGCACCTTATTGTTTGAATAACCGATCGCCTTAGCAGTCACCTTAATTACCGAGGGCTTGTTTTGTCTTACAGGCCTCTCTTTAAAGATGCAGGAGCTCACAGCCATATTTCTAGGGGTGAGGGTTGGTTTGAGCTTTCTCATGGAAGGTGACATCCATACCGTGCTTGATTTGGCAACACTTGTGTCCACTTTATGGGTCATCTACATGATCCGGTTCAAGTTGAAATCTACCTATATCAAAGAGCTGGATAGTATGCCTCTATATAAAGTGGTAATTCCCTATTCACATGTTCTTATTTGCTTCTGTTATGATTATTTTGTCTTTTCTTATTTGGTTTCGTTATGTTTACTTACGGTATCGCAGATAGTACCGTGTGCAATCCTTGCATTAATTGTCCACCCGAGCTCTAACTATCCACTCTATATCCGAGTACTTTGGGCCTTTTGTGTGTACTTGGAATCCGTCTCAGTCCTTCCTCAGCTCCGTATGATGCAGAATACAAAGGTAGGCTTTCTTTCTCTAACCGATTCCCTCATCGTCGCTGCTTTTATGTAACCTTAAATCAATGACATATATCATGTTATTGGGCACCTTCTTTTCAGATGGTTGAACCCTTTACAGCACGTTACGTGTTTGCCTTAGGCCTCGCAAGGTTCCTCGGCTGTGCACATTGGATCCTTTCGGTTAGCATACTATCATCACCTCGCTTATTCAACATCTATATATATATATATCATATTAAAGCGAAGCTCTTGAAGCCGCGTGTCATTCTCTTAAACATCAGATGACACGTGTTATTTTCTCACAATTTACCTTTTACTGTTTATTATTAGTTTATCCATTATATCTCTTTTAATAATTAAACAGAGATTTTGCATCAACTAAAATTTAGCAATTTTTACCATATAAGTCAAGATGAAAGAAAATACTAGTAAATTACAAAGGCAATATCTAACTAATTGATAATTAATTTATTTGAAACAATTTGGTTTCTAAATACATTTTCACTTTGATAAAAAAGAATTTCATTTATTCGTTTCCTAATATAATTGATTCTAGTATATTTTCTTTTGAGATTATTTTATAAATTACCGAAAATTACAATATATTATCTTTACAATAAACCAAATAGAAATGTACTTTTTAATTATAATAATTAAAAAATATTTTTAGAAATGTATTTCACATTAATTTTTTTTTAAAAATATCCGTGCTTTATACACTCATTCTCCTGTAGATTATGCATCTCCACAATTAACATTATTGCAACGGGTGTCCTAGGTTTACGAGAGCAGCGGCCAATACATACTACTTGTAGGAAAGGGCTATATATGGCTGCCCATGGTTTTGCTAGCAGAAATCGTCCAAACCGGAATTTTGGCAGATTTTTGCTACTACTATGTCAAAAGGTAAAGAGTATCATATAATGCATTAGAAAAAGAATGTTGTGAACCGGACATCAGAACAGATCCTTGTTCCTTTTGTGTCCCGAACTCCAGTCTATGAAAACTAGGTCTGCCGCTGATTCTCCTTCGCTGCTTTTGTGTTAACAGTGTCATGGATGGCCAGCTCGTGATGTCGATGAACTCGCTAGTCTAAGGAGTTGAAATGCTGCGGCTCATGAATGATTTTCACTCAAGAAAGTGCAACCAGGGAGAGCTAAAGAGGGAAAGACTGATTTTTGTTTTGTTTTTATGTTATTGTTTTTTTTTACTTGGATTTTTTACGTTACTGTGTGAAGTATAACTTGATCTAGGTAACTTCTAAGGGGGCCTTCGAGTAGTGTTAAGTTAAAATTGCTGTACTCGACGAAAAGCAATGTACAATTTCGATCAAGTTAGGCTCTTTTGACACAGTTCACCCCACAATAAAAGAAGCTCAATTTCACTAGCAAGGTTATTCTCTAATCGAAAATTTTTATAAAAATAAGATTAAAAAATAATCTATTCACGGTTTGGTCTAGGTTTGGATCGGTTTGTAATGAACCAATATAATATTATAAAAAAAAAAAAGGGTCATTATGGTCCGAGTCCCAGGTCGTATTGGACCAGACCATCCGTTGATCTAGCAGTTGTTCTCAACGACAGGGTGTTCATTATCAAATATCCTACTTTATCATATTGGTTAACCAATGACCAAAATTTCTTAACATGTGAATTTTGAATCCAATTTGAAATTTCCGAATATCCGATCCGGAATCCGGATACAAAACTAGTGAAACATTTTTGCTCGGCTTATCTAAATAGCCCATGAACTCAGCAATCAAAAGCTCCTTATAAAAGCCCAAAATAATCCTTCACAGCCCATCAAAATAATCCTTATAAAAGCCCAAAAAAATGCTTCACAGCCCACAAAGCCGTTCACAAGCCATTTCGCCAGTTCGTAATGGACCGGACTTCGAAATGGGCTTCGACAAAGTCTTCTGCAACAATGATATCATTGAAACGGCTTCCATACGGTCTTCAAGGCCATTTCGCTTAGCCATTTGACTTCATTATTGCTTCAAATCGTAGAAGTTCACTTTAAGGTATATTCAGGGGATTTGTGTTGCAGTTCTTCAATTCTGACTTCAGATGATGCATTTCGGGTACAATTGATACCGCAAATGTCTGAAATGTATAAAAATTAAGGTAGATACCGGAATACGGAAAATGAACGCATTCGATACAAATATTGATGTACGATAGAGCAAAATAGGAATGAAATGCTTGAATCTTATGTCTAAAAGAGTTACATTTAACTCTCATCACTAACTAAACATAACGAGTCAACCTTTTATATGATCATGTTCGGCTCGTTTAAAACAGAGATGACATCGAATGGAAGTTGAGTAGTTTACTAACATCCTTATCGTTTGAGCCATGGTAGCAAAAGCCCGTTGAAGCCCCACAAATGCCAAATGCCGAAATGGGAAACACATTATTAAGTGGTACCCTGATGAGCTTTGTCACGTGACGAAGAAGCTGAACTGTAAGTCGTCCAGTTCCGACACCTGTCGATCATGCATAAATAACGCCCGAGGTGTGCCCATGCGTTTACGCTTTTGTTCAGCAACGGGCCCCACTTTCAACACTCCCTAACACCTGTCGATTGTGTATTCATCCCCACCTTTTTAATTTATTCCAAGGCTAGTTGCTCTCCTTCCAACAGCCTTCAGCCACGTGCTAACGTCATTACAATTTTACAAAACTTATTGGATATTTTTCGCATACTAATCCTGATTCTTACACTTTTCATTTCATACCCAATGTTTTGCCAAATTCAAAATGTGGTAGTTTGACTTTTATTTATTGATAAGCTTAAGGGTTTGGTATGTTACGACTGAAATTGAAACTGAAATTTAATGAAACTGAAATTGAAATTGAAACTAAAAAAATGTGAATGAAATTTAATGGAACGGGATGAATTAGGTATTAAATGATCAAAATGTACTTTTATAAAAAATCAGTATTAGTATTTTTAATACAATAATATCTAACAATAAGTGAAGATATTAAAAAGGATTAGTATTATGAAAAAATAATTTTAAAATTTGTGTAAATATATTTATATTTAGGATCATTAATGAAATTAAAAAGGATTAGTAACATTAAAAAAGCTATTGTAAGTTTTTGATAATTATATTTATATTAGGATTATTAATGTAATTATAATTTTTTAACCCTAATTAGACCATAGCCGCCGAATGGTTATTTTCCTTCTCTTCCCCGCTTAAAAAATTCATACTCAACTAGTTTATATCCCGCACCTTGTGCGGGTATATTTATAAAAAATACATTAACACTTATAAAATAACATGTGTGTTTTGAAATATAAGGATATGAATGATTAAATTACATTTACTATCACAATTTATTTTTTCAAGTATTTTTTCTTTAAACAATTTTAATTTTGTAAATGAGTATATGGAATGAATGTCTTAACCTAGTCGTAATTGATGAGGAATTTTGTTTAATAATATGAATTTTAAAATTTTTGATTTAAAAAAATATCCGAATTTTATTGTTTCCTTTATTTTGTGACCTTTTAAAAAAAAATTCCGAATGCTTTAAAATCTAGTTTGTTTTTAATTCAATTTTTAAAAAGTTAATTCAAAAGTTGAATAATGTTGATTCTAAAATTTAAAAAGTAAATATAAATTGATGAGGAATTTTGTTTAATAATATGAATTTTAAAATTTTTTATTTAAAAATATATAATTGTAAATCGTTAAATCATAAATCAATCAGTTGAGATTTAAATCTATTTTGTTTTCAAATCAAGTTTTTAAAATTTAAGGTAAAAACGGATTAACTAATTGTTGTACAAATAAAAAAATTGGAAATATAAAATAGTGAGGAACCTTGTTTATAAATTTGAAATTTAGAAATTCTTATTTTAAAAAATATAACAGTAGATATTACAAAATATTTAAGAATTTACCAAAAAATCCTAAAAATTAGATAGAAATAAAGATTATGAGAAAATTAAATTATTTTAAAATTATATAAAAATAAAATACTAACAATTATTGTACGAATATCTAAAATACAAATTAATCAGTTTTGAAAGTTTTTAGTTAAACAATAATTATGATAAGCTGAGAATCAAACTATTTATATATAAACAAAGTAAATCAAGCACATACCTCTATGAGAACGAATCAATGAGGATGATAATAGGTTAAGAGAAGAATAGTAAAGCAGTCGATAATAGGTTAAGAGAAGAATAGCAAAGCAGCCGATAATAGGTTAAGAGAAGAATAAGAAAGTAGCGGATACAATTTTACGTTATGGAGTAATAGAATAGAAATTGTAGGAAGTGTGTTGTGGAATTTTCAAGGATCTGAGAAGAACGTAAAAATGTAGATTTGGGTAGATTTTTTATATTGATTAATAATAATTCTAAATAATAAAAAGATATAATCTATAAAATCTTGGAGAATCTCCAACAAAAAAAGTTAAGTACAATTTTGAATAGCAGTATGTTAGTTTAGTAAAAAATAATTTGTCACAAAAAATAAAGATTTATTGCCCTATAAAATCTTGGAGAATCTTCAACAAAAAAAAGTTACGTAAAATTTTGAAGAGCAGTACGTTAGTTTAGGAAAAAAAAGATTTTCTGACTTAAAAAATAAAGATTTATTGGCCACAAAATTGTGGGAGCTCCATTTGATCGTTGCTTCCACAACGTGTCACGTCATCCAATCATGCACTCTCTTTTAGTATGTATAATAGATTGATAATAGATTCCTCTTCTTCCTTCAAAACCAGAGATTGCTCGACGATACAAATCACAAGGCAATAGGAACCGTCGTTGGGTCACCGCTCTCCACTCGCATACACTCCAACAGCGAATTCGAGGTTTAGATGGTCATGAACGGTTCGAGTTCGGCATTTAGGTTGGGGAAGGAGACGGATGCGAGGTTGAAGGTACATACTTATCAATGATAGTACAAAATTCAAATTCTTTGCTTGTTAATCAAGCTTATCCTTGGGTTTAATGGAAATTGAGCAGCATCGAATCCATATGGGTGAATCAAAGGAACCTATATTCTATTTTTGTTCTCTGTTTCCATGTCTCTTTTATGCGATATGCTATGTTAATGGAATTTTATAGGGAGAAGAAATAAGAGATATCAGAAAAAAAAAAAAAAAAAAAAAAAAAAAAAAAAAAGTGTGCTTGTAAATGATAGGAAGAGAGGAATGAGTATGAGGAGGGGTCGAAATGAAATTGAGGGTTGAAGGTTTTTTAGTTCAGTTGAGTTGACTCAACCTTTATGGAGTAGTTGAATCATTCATTCGATTCAGTTCATAAATTCAATCGACTGAAATTTTGCCTCGAATTGCTACCGAACAGGTTGAAACCTCATTCAGTCGATTAAGTCCGACTTAATGAGGGATACCGAACGCACCCTAAGTTTTGAGTCTTTAGCCATGAACGAAGGGACATAAATTTAAGGTGTATCTAGTGGAACGAGATTTTTTTAATAGTAGAAGTTTTTTTTAGATAATTTTAGCTTATTAAGCGGTTATTTGGTTAGTGTTTTGTAAAGTTTTATACGGTATAAAAATGTAAAGAAAATTTTAGTCAAAGGTGTTTGGTAAAAGGGGTTTTTGTGTAACAACTCCAACATATATATTATAATATAAATAATGTTGCTAGACCAATCCAAATGTAGTATGTAGAATAGAAATTCAACGTTTATAGTTTTTATATATATTTTTACGGTTGTGGCTGCCGAAATTGAAGATTCCTTCTTTTAATCGATCTTTTACAATTTGGTTTTGGATTCAGGGTGCGAAATGTTTCGTTTTGGGAATCAGGTCCTGCATTAATGAGATTTAACCGACTTCGAAACGACTTCTATACATGTCAAATGCGGAATCAACTTTCATTACGCAGGTCAAATGCGGAATTGACATTTAACTTACTACGCAACTCGATCGCCGATCGGATGTGCAATTAAGGATAAGAATATATAATTTATATAAATTTGCTTAAATTTTAGAAATGGAAAGCTGCTAATTAGTTTTTTTTTAAAAAAATCTTTCACAAAATATTAAAAAAACTAATGAAAAAACTCTTTTTGTAAAAAAAGAAAGAAAATCACATCGAACGGCCGGAACGGGATCTAAATCTATTAATAGAAATAAAAAGAAGGTTGGTTTAGGCCCTTTTCGGTAAAGCGAGATTTTTTAGTAGTTTAAGCTTTTTCAATAACTTTAGCTTTTTGGGGTGATTTGTTAGAGCATCTTCATCCCAGAAACTATTTTTGAGTTTCTTAATACATTTTTACAATTTTATCTCTCCTCCACCTCATCTAAAGAAACTCAATTCTCCATCCCATATTTGCATTATAGTTTCTTAACTTACACCATACTTACTTTATGTAGCCTATATTCTTTTATTTATGTGTATGTATGTATTATTATTATTATTATTATTATTATTATTATTATTATTTTAATTATTATTATTATTATTATTTTAATAATTATTATTATTATTGTTACTATTATTATATTAATAATTATTATAATAATAATTACTATTATAATTATTATTATCATCAATTGATATAACTAATATTATTATTATTTATTTATATATTATCATTTTTAATTAACAATATAGATTAAAAGACAAGTTTTATTGAAAATTAACTTACACCCTTCTTAAAGTATTAATATTTTAAAAAAGATTTATTAAAATATAATCAATATTAATGTCTATAGATAGATAAAAATATTTTCTAACTAAACATAAAATTTTTAATTTTATTTTTATTATTTTTAGTATATATTTTAAACCTTAAAATTTTATGTCTAATATTTGAATTAAAGTTTTAAATAACTCATCTACTTCCCTATTTTATAACAAAACTTAAAATATAAAAAAATAACAAAAAAAACTAACAATTAAAATAAGAGAAAAATATTAAAAACAAAATAAAAACTTACTTTGATTTTTGTGCTTTGTGCAGGAAATTGGCAGAATTCATCTCTTGAAGAAGAATCTTCTCTCCACTTATTGTCTCTATTCCCACACCATCTTCTGACATTAATTTTTATTTTTTGAAAATTAATTAGAGAAGAAACTTTGAGTGTGTGGGCTGAAGATGCTCTTAGTAGAGTTTCAAATAGCTTTGTAAATATTAAAAATCTAATAAATAAGTTAATTGAAGTTTGGTAAAAGCATATTTGTGGATAAATTTGTAAGGTAGATTTACCATAAAAAAAAACAAATAGGACGAAAATGTACAAATTATTAAAGAGGTTAAAGAGGGATACAATTGTAAAAAATTTTGATAATCTACCCAAAAACCTATCCTTGAAAGTTTTTTCAAGTTCCGCAAAAAAGCTCTTCAAAAATCTAATCTTTTCAAAAATCTATAATGTCAAACACCATATACCTTTCAAAAAATACAAAACTCTAATAATCTACGCGATAATTTTCGCCGAAGAGGGCTTAAGAGCATTTTCAACCCATATATTGAGAGTTTATTTAGCTATTTCTTAACATAAAAATAAAGATTAATGTCAGAATGGGTTAAATAATCAATATCATGAGTGGAAAGAAGTTTCTCTGGAAAAAAATGAATCTTGACAAGTTCCTGCCTGATTCACACAAATCAAAGAAATTGTGGATTTTTATTTTTGTTTGCCCAATTATAGAAAAGTAAGATTTGTTCTATTAGAGTTACGTAATTTAAATAAATATAAATTTTTTTAAAAATTTTGGGATAGAAGATAGATTTCTTAAATAATTTTAAGGATATAAAATAATTTAAAAAACTGATAAGAAATATTTTGAAGAGTTCCCAGGATAAAAATGTTGGGATGAGGAGTACTTAGAACTTCGAAAAAGCTTGACATAAAATGCAAAATTATAATTTATTTTTTGTGAATTTAACCGAAAATATCCATTAACTCTACCAGCTGGCAGGTGGACCCTGGAGCAGAGACGTGTCATTCCTGACGCGGACCCAAAACAGCTAGTTTTATAGCAGACTGTATGCATGTGAGGTGGGACCCGTGGATTGTTAGATACCAACGTGGCCTTATTTCTGTCGTGCAACGTGGCGTAATTCCGCTGGGGCCTCTTGGGATTTTGTGAAAGTAGAGGGTGCTGAAAGCGACGGTGGAGATTTGCGAGAAGATCTCTCGACACGTGTCGTTGCTTGGCAATACGCTCCAAGGGGTGTTCAAAATTCCGGAACAGACACACATCTACGAAGTATTTTTACCACGCGTCCTATTTTGGCGCCTTTTATAACCTATCGTAATCTTCCACGTATCTCTACACTCTGTTAACTTATCAAAATCAAATCCAACCAAATCCTTCAACTTGCATACCGGAAAAATAAGTTGCTAAATTATTCAACTAAACCTTACTAATAAATGATTTTGAGAAAAACCTATTTTATCCATTCGACTCCTCTATGATTTGTCTATTATGTTTTTTTTATAAATATTTTTGTTCTTTTTATCCCTTTGCATTGTTGCATTATTGGTGTTTGATTTCTTGACGTATCTCTTAAAATATCATTAAAAACCTATTTTGCTGAAATTTTGTATATATTGTCTCCTTTCAATGTTTTTAATTTGAGTTGGATATACTAAAATACAAGTCATCTTGCATGCAACAAAATGACTTGTATGGCCTTCATTGCGTGCTTGTCAATGTTCTCTCCTTCCTCATTTTCATTGTCGGACCGGTAGAGTCCTCTCTTTGGTTTGTCTTCCGAGTTCCGACCTTACGAAAGACAGAGATCGGGCCAAAGTTGGGAGTTTTAAACTACTCTTGGAGGGTCTATAAAGATTGACTTCATGATACTTGAGAGATGTTTGTAGATGTCTTACATATAACAAGATAAGATACATAGGCCATATTTGTTTTTACAGTTTATACCTATTTTTTGTTAGATATAGCACAAAAGTTTTTGGATTTTCCGTTAGCCAAAATTCCGAAATTTTGGTCAATATAACTACATTGTCAAAATTAATTTTAGCGCAACAAAATGTGTAATGTAACTTTGTTTATTTTAGTATAATATATTTGTTACAAGTCTAATAGTTCACTAATTTGATTTTTTAGGTAAATGTGTATTTTTAAAGTCCGGTTGATGTATTAGAAATATTAGTTTTGTTTTTTTGATAAAGGGTAAGGTAAAAAGGAAGTTAGTCTCTAGAGAATGTCCTTCCCAAAACATCCGACTGGATAAGGTCTTCAACGTTTTCTGGTAGCACATCGTCACCCATAACCTGGTCTAAGCCGTGTTTTGCGAGTCGGTTTGCTACGGTGTTGATTTCCCTAAAAATGAGAAGAGTGTTGAACTGTTCAAAATCACAGATCAGTGTGGAGATGTCCGAGATGATCATATCAGTTTCCCATGCGGCTTCCAGATTTGGTTGATTGCATTGATGAACATAAATTTATCACCTTCAATCTCTATGGTTCTAACCTTTTGAAGGCCCTCGCGCAGTGCAAATGCTTCTGCTTCTATAACCGATTCTGCAAAACATCTTCCTTTCTCTAATGCCAAGGTATAGTTAAGTTGTCTTTGAGGATGTATCCATAGACAAATTGGTTAAAATAATTTTTGATGCATCAAAATTGAGCTTAGAAAATCCTTCTCTTAGTCTTCTGCTTACAGAAATATTCGTTCTTACATTTTCACAAATATTTTATTTATTAATTAAGTTACGAGGCACAGTTTTGGACTTTTCCATTGGCCAATAATATTGACTTTATTGATATGATTCATCGCAACAAAATGTGTAGGTAACTTGAGAAATTTTGAGTTAAATAAATTTGTAGTCAAGTGTAATAATTCACTAATGTGTAAAAAAAAATCCAATGATTGTGTACTTTTAAAACGGTATTAAATTATTATTTATCCTTTTCAATTTACAAACATTCCAATAAAATATTTAGAATATTTTTATTATATATTGGAATAAAATACCATAAATATGTATATATAATTTAAATCAATGATTGTTATTTTATAAGATAGTTATTAAAATAAAATTATAGAAAACAATTTGTCAAAACTACGTAATTGATTTTTTTTATAATGGAAAGCGGTTCAAAACACTGGATGACATACCATATAATGGACCAAAAGACCGAAAAAAATCGACAGACGGACTAACCGTCACGAAGAACCATAACAAACAAAAAGAAACACACAAAAATTCATCAATAAAAGCAAATAGATCTTCAAGATCAAGAAAGATAATTCAATAAGAAGAAGCGGCGAGCACAAAATTTGTCTTCGAATGAAGTACACATGTAGGGAGCATGACGAGCAACTGTGGACACCTCATATATTGACTTTAAACAGAGTTATCAGAAGTCGATCACAAATACACGCACCCTCTTAGACAAAACACTCAAAACGCCACAAAAAAAACAACATCAAATAAAGAAGACAATACTGCAAAATAGGGGGACTTGACATACATGTGTAACTTTGATGGTAATTTTTGGGGTTTTTTTTTAGAGGAAAGACTTTGAGATTATATTTGAGTACAAATCACTCGATTCACTAGTTATAAATTTTTTTTAGTTGTTTAGAAAAATTCAAGTCCTTTTAACTTTCCTTTTTTTACTACTTAACATATATCAAGGATATACAAATAAACTTGTTTTTGATTGCCGGCGTTGCTTTGGTTTGAAGAAGAGAATCAAGGATTGCCGAAATTCGGGATTGTCGGCGGGTTCTGGGGTTGCCAGAGAGATCCGAGGTCATCGGAGTTCAGAGATATGACCTCTTCCCTTTTGAGATTTTGCTATGATAGGGATGTTTCAGGCATAATTTTTTCCGTTTTGATTATTTTCTTTTATGGTTTTAATTTCTAAATTTTGATGTTATTTCATTTTTAATTCAATTTTTAAAAAGAAATAAAACTAGACAGTTTTGATTCAATTGTGGAAAATAGGATTTTTGAACTGAGGTTTTTGGGTTGTGGCTTGGCTTGTAATGATATATATTTTTGTAAACACGCGCCGTGAGGGAATGAGGTTCCGGAGGTGACAAATAACTTATTTAATTAATATGAACATGCTATTGAAATTTAGATGCATGTCACCAAACGCATCATAAATTTTGGATTTGAACTAAATAAAATCGTATAAAATGCATTAATGAACAAAAGTTATAGATATTTTCATATTTTATATATTTTGAATATTAAAATGCTAAGATATGCTCATGTGAATGTGATACATATAGTTGATGGATAATACTTATGACTTGTTTGGTAATGAAAGAGGACTTCTTTGGTATTGTAATGTTTGATACAAATAATTAACTTTCTCATTCTAATAATAAATATGTTATTTAATTTTTGATGGATGTCAAGTTAACCCTTAAGGTTCTACTTCTACCATATAAAATTACGATTAGATTAAACAATAAAATCTTGCGTTAAGGAAAGATTAAAAAAAAAAAAAAGAGTCCAAACAAAGCCTTAAAACCTAGGAAATCACGAGAAAATCTTTGTTAAATGGGCAATTAGAATACGTTAATACCTCTTATAAACCTGATTAATTGATTGAACAGCCATGGCTTACGTGTCCCCACGCAACCGTTCTTTCCCGCTTTGATCGTCCCACCACGTGTCCATCTCCTCCCTCTCCCTCTTCACCCTCGCTTCCTCTTTTCTTCATTTCTTTTAATTTAAAATTAAAATATAACCTTTAAAATATAACCTTCAAACCCTCTCTCATCGTTCGTATCTTTTTCCATGGAGTTCTTGCTCTAAACTCTAACAGAAACTTAAACCTCTGGTTCGTTTCTCACAAATTTAATCGTAAACAAATTCGTAAAAAAGATATTTAGATTCGCGTTCGGTAATGGAGGATCAAGATAGGGCCGCCATTGAAGAGGAGCAGAATTGTTTGAAAGAGGAAGAGTTAGAACTCAGTCTAGGGTTACGTCCGTCGTCAATTTGCCGCCATTTCCACCCTAAAACTCAGGTTTCTGAAGGCTCCGGCGATTTATGCCTAAACGTGCCGATTTGGGGAAAGGGAGTAGTGGGATCGGAACAGGAAATGGAAGGATTAGGGTTCGAACTTGAAGCGAAGAAGGAAGCGCAAGCATTGAGAAGACAAGAGGCGAGGAAGAAGCGGGAAGGGAAGCGGAAATCGAAGGCGAATGTGGTCATCGGAAATTCAAACGAGAGGTTGTTGTGGTTTGAGAAGCAGAGGGCAGCAGGAAGGGAAAACGAAGACGATTTATTGGAACGACGTCGGAAAGGAGAACGAAACTGCAAGAACAATGGGGTTGAAGGGACGCCTTTTTTGGCGAGACCACAAGGTTTGATTAATGGAAACCAGTTGAACGGGTTGCCTAATTATTATATGATGATGCCTGGCTTGGTTGGGAGCGATGGTAACGCGCTTCAGCCGATTGCTGGTGTTGGAGCCGGCGGATTTCGGCCGTACCAAGCTGTGGAGAAGAATTCCGGCAACCTAAAACAGTCGGTTTCAGGCTGTTCAAGAGGAAGTTCCCCTGATGTTTCAGATCACCGAAGCACCTCCGGCCAAGGTAATCAAATACTCCGTATCACTTAATTGAGATTAATTAACAATGCAATGTGGTAAGCCAATTGAAGCAGATCAAGAGGTTTGGATACGATTAGATATTTAATTTTCTCAAGGGTCCTTGCTGCCAACTTTCAATCATCTTTTTCTTTGTTAGGTTTAGCTCCCATTTGCCCAAGTTGCAACTAAAATAAGGATCAATTTGTCGGCCACAAGTCCTAATTGACAACGATCTTATGTAGAATTGGGAAATTAAGTATGATATTTTCCAGTATCAACGTTACAAGGAATCTCTAAACTTAGCTTCTTTAATTTCCAGGATGCTGAATGAAATGCCTGTTCTTTTTGTGTTTCCAACCCCTTCTTCTAGTACTACTTTAGTGCAAAGGATTAGAGTATTTGCAATTGCAACTTTTCCAGCACTTAAAAAGTTTTCCTGGCCCTACAAGACATGATATTCAAATTAAAAAAATCAAGCACTTTTAACTTCAATTCCATTTGAGTAAAGAGGTGGAATAGTTACAGGAAGCAAAAGCCAAGTTGAAATAGTTTAAAAAAAAGTCTGGGATGCATTGGTGGCCATGGTCGTAAACTCAAATTACTGCACGTGTCTGTCGCCATTGACACTGCTAGCCAAGTGCAATCAAATAGTAAGATCTGAGATTGAATGTGAAAATTTGCTGTTGTATATATGTATGCATAGTAGCCAGGAACTCAGGAAGCAGGTAACTTTGTGTATGAAAATAATTATGCATGCAAGGTTTATATCTGGTTCAATTGATTGTGTTTTCGTGAAAGGAACCACTTGATTTAGCTGAAAGTGCTATACGTTTGAATTTGAGTATCATCCTGTTAATGTATTTCTGTTTTCATGGTTCTTTGCAGGTGGATCTAGTAGTGACGGTGGAAGTCATTCCGGTCATTCTCATCCTGTAGAGCCCGCCACAACAAACGCTCCGACAACGACTGTAACTTCCCAGAAAACAGCACCGGTTAACCCAGGGGAGATGGCCACCACCAGTTCGTCAAACACCGAGTCTTGTCACATTGTGCAAAACCAGAATGTTGCTCAAACCGAAACATCTCCAATCAAGACAACCGAAACCAAAGTAGCAAACCCGGTCAGCAAACCCCCTAAGCCCCCGGCTCAACAGACCAACGACGCCATGCTGCTATCCCAAATGCCATATGTGTCCACCACGGGGAACAGACCAAATGGCAAGAACATCACTGGGTTCTTGTATAAATACACCAACTCAGAGGTGTGCATTGTGTGTGTCTGTCATGGAAGCTCTTTCACCCCAGCTGGGTTCATTGAGCATGCCGGGGGTGTAGACGTAGAGAACCCGCTTAAGCACATAACTGTCGTCCCCTTCGCTTTCACCTGATGCCGTATTCAGGGTACTTAATGAACCGATGGTGTTGATTCATGGGGCATTTTGTAGGAAATCTTCGACTAGAGATTAGAGATTATGTAGCTTTTCCTGCTAAGAATGTGCAGGGGAGGAAACTTCAAACTTCTCAATTCGGGTTTTGTTTTGTTTTGATTCCTCTTCTTTAGTGCTATGACTGCATCTGTGTACAGTGAATGGCTTTAGATGTTAAGTATTCTAACCTATCATGTCTCGTGTTTATGTCATATTGTGACTAGAATAAATCTACCTCTTTAGTTTGTTTGTGTTGAAAACTATTTCATTTATCATCATGAAACAGATAATATCTTACGAACTGGATCCGAAAGAGCTGCATCTTCGGGTTTTATAAAACGTTTATGTAGTATTGTGTGTCTGGATGTGAAGCATATGCAAATTTCAGCATATAAACAATTTAAACACAATTTATGGTAAATGTAGTAAAAATAATAAAAATATAATCTAACATACTATAACAAAAACAAAGAAGACAAATGTAACCACAAAAATCCTAAATCCCCCTAATAGAATGTGCATAACAAATGCCACGCCCAGCTTTCTACATTTTATCCCCTCGCTCAATCCTGACCGATGGTTTGACCACTACCTCCTTGGAGGGAATTGAAGAACCGTTAGGTGAATATAAAAGATAAAGATATTCTAGAAGGCCTCGCTCAATCTGACCGATGGTTTGACCACGACCTCCTTGGAGGGAATTGTAGAACCGTTAGGTGAATATAAAGGATAAAGATATTCTAGAAGGCGTTGAATAGAGTATGAGAACTTTTCGCAAAATCAATCTCAAGGCCTTGAAACCATTTCTAAGGGCCTTGATGTCGATCTCAGTTCTTTGTGAAACTTTGATTTCAAGGGCTTTGAAATAACTTTCAAGGGCCTTGACTTTGAGCTCCTACAAAACAAAGTTAGTCACAATAAACAAGATATAGTGCGGAATGTAAAAGATCGACACAAGAATATGTTTACAAAGTTCGACTCTAAATAGCATACTCTCCGTCCCACGTAGCCTTAGGATCTAACTATCTATTATCAGCTTCAAAGAGTCCTATATACAAACTAGAAGAAATCCCCTTCTTCTCTCACTGTAGCCAATGCTACGATCTAGCTCCAACTCTTCACCTTGCTATAATAGCCTAGTTACTTCGTAGAGTAACACACTCGAGTATAACACTCTTAGATATACCAATGGAGCTCTCGAGTTTTATATCTCTCTAGGGGATAAAGCTTTTTAGAAAAAGAGAGAAAGAAAAACTATTGATCGAGTATAACACTCTTTAGATATACCAATGGTCCTCTTCTTTTGTGGACAATCCTTCACAAGATGATCTGTTTCATCACATTCAAAACAAGTCAACACTCTAGTTTTTTTGTTAGAGTTAGAAAACTTACCTCGGGGTTTTGATGTTCATGGATATTCTCTATTGTTAGCAAATTGTTTCTTTAACTTAAGAATTCTTGCGAGACCCTTAGAGATCATCATCATCATCATCATCATCATCATCATCATCATCATCATCATCATCATCATCATCATCATCATCATCATCATCATCATCATCATCATCATCATCATCATCATCATCATCATCATCATCATCATCATCATCATCATCATCATCATCATCATCATCATCATCATCATCATCATCATCATCATCATCATCATCATCATCATCATCATCATCATCATCATCATCATCATCATCATCATCATCATCATCATCATCATCATCATCATCATCATCATCATCATCATCATCATCATCATCATCATCATCATCATCATCATCATCATCATCATCATCATCATCATCATCATCATCATCATCATCATCATCATCATCATCATCATCATCATCATCATCATCATCATCATCATCATCATCATCATCATCATCATCATCATCATCATCATCATCATCATCATCATCATCATCATCATCATCATCATCATCATCATCATCATCATCATCATCATCATCATCATCATCATCATCATCATCATCATCATCATCATCATCATCATCATCATCATCATCATCATCATCATCATCATCATCATCATCATCATCATCATCATCATCATCATCATCATCATCATCATCATCATCATCATCATCATCATCATCATCATCATCATCATCATCATCATCATCATCATCATCATCATCATCATCATCATCATCATCATCATCATCATCATCATCATCATCATCATCATCATCATCATCATCATCATCATCATCATCATCATCATCATCATCATCATCATCATCATCATCATCATCATCATCATCATCATCATCATCATCATCATCATCATCATCATCATCATCATCATCATCATCATCATCATCATCATCATCATCATCATCATCATCATCATCATCATCATCATCATCATCATCATCATCATCATCATCATCATCATCATCATCATCATCATCATCATCATCATCATCATCATCATCATCATCATCATCATCATCATCATCATCATCATCATCATCATCATCATCATCATCATCATCATCATCATCATCATCATCATCATCATCATCATCATCATCATCATCATCATCATCATCATCATCATCATCATCATCATCATCATCATCATCATCATCATCATCATCATCATCATCACTATCTTCCTCGTCTGATGGTAATTCATCCTTTCTTGATTTTAATGCCAAATTCTTGGAGTTGGATGGAATCTCTCCATCTTCTTCACCAAGAACCATTTCATGTGTGATGAGTTTTCCAAGGAGGTCATCAAGAGGAAGAGTTGAGAGATTATGAGCTTCTTCGATGACAGTCATCTTTGGTCCCCACTTAGCTTTAGGTAAGCTCCTTAGAACCTTCCTAACTTTCTCTTCATTTGTGAAGATCTTTCATAGTGAGTCCAAGTTGTTCACGATCTCAGTGAATCTAGTGAACATTTCCTTGACTGTTTCATTTGGATTCATCTTGAATAGCTCGTATTGTCTGAAAAAAATTCTAATCTTTGTTTCCTTGACTTGACTTGTTCCTTGGTAAGTGACAACGAGTTTGTCCCATATTTCCTTTGCACTCTTGCATGATGAGATGTGGTTGAATTCATTGGCATCTAATCCGCAATAGAGTAGATTCATTGCTTTGTAGTTCTTTGACACACTGTCTAGGTCAGCTTGTGTAAAGTCAGCTTCTTTATTTGGGACTTGGACACCTTCAACTGTTGTAGTTGGGACTTTGGGATCATTCTGAACAATGCTTCGTAGTTAGGACTTTGGTGGTCGAGATGAGGATCTTCCTTGAGCAAATCCTCTATCACCTATAGGATTCATGATTAGTCTCACTGATGGTTAAATAAATATACGTGAGTCTAGCTCTGATACCAATTGAAGAACCGTTAGGTGAATATAAAGGATAAAGATACTCTAGAAGGGGGGGGGAGGGGGTTGAATCGAGTATGAGAACTTTTCGCAAAACCAATCTCAAGGCCTTGAAACCAATTTCAAGGGCCTTGATGTCAATCTCAGTTCTTTGTGAAACTTTGATTTCAAGGGCTTTGAAATACCTTTCAAGGGCCTTGACTTTGAGCTCTTGCAAAACAAAGTTAGTCACAAAAAACAAGATATAGTGCGGAATGTAAAAGATCGACACAAGGATATGTTTATGAAGTTCGGCTCTAAATAGCCTACTCTTTGTCCCAGGGTATAACCTTAGGATCTAACTATCTATTATCAGCTGCAAAGAGTCCTAGATACAAACTAGAAGAAATCCCCTTCTTCTCTTACTGTAGCCAATGCTACGATCTAGCCCCAACTCTTCACCTTGCTATAATAGCCTAGTTATTTCGTAGAGTAACACACACTCGAGTATAACACTCTTTAGATATGCCAATGGAGCTCTCGAGTTTTCTCTCTCTCTAGGGGATAAAGCTTTTTAGAAAAAGAGAGAAAGAAAAACTATTGATCGAATGAAGATGATTTTGGATCGCTTGAAGACTATGGATGTTTCTGTGCAGGCTTGTGTACTTGTTCTTCAAACGCCATCTTCATTTATAACCTTCTATGGAAAAGTCTTCTAGCCATTGGAAAGATGACCGTTTGGAGATCACTCTTCTTCTCCATGAAGATCGCTCTTTGGTTGAGATGAGATAGACGTTGTGGATCTTGATCTCCTGAGAACACGTTGAACTCTCGCTCCTTGATCTTCTCATTTTTGTTGTAACAATATTCAAATCCAGAGGAAAGAATCTTCGTGCTTTTCGGTTAAGGATCTTTGTAAGATCTTCTTTGATGGTCGGTTGAGATCTTCACTATATCATATCTTTTTGTTTGAGCGAATCTCTCGTGGAAGATCTTCTTATTGATTTGTAATCTTTGAACGTACGCCCTTGACTTCTTCGTTCCCTTGGAATTTATTTCAAGGCCTTTGTCGTTTTGAATACTCTAAACTCCTTGTCTTTCAAACTCTTCCAAGGTCCTTTGAAGTCTCTTGCAAAACCTGCATTTTAAATATTCCAAACCACCAAACCAAGCAATACGATATAATAATTCATTGGTTAGTGTATCAAACTACTTCGTTTATGTTTAAGTCTTCCATCAACAACACTTGTAAAACTTTTATAATCAAGGTGGAGTTTTCAAGAATGGTTGGGGAGTTTGTTTCCTTCTTTCAGGGACTTCTCAGAATGGAGAGGGAGGTGGAGGAGACATCGAGGGGTTGGTTTTCGGTGGGACCAAGAGTTGGAGATGAAGACCATCAACGGCTAGTTGGACCGGTATCCAATGCAAAGATTAAGGCAACACTTTGATCGATTGCTGACATAAAGGCTTTGGGGCAAGATGAATTCTCCTCTGAGTTTTTCAATTCCACTTGAAAAAAGACAGGGAGCGAAGTCTGTGCCGCGGTTCACGAGTTTTTCGTCAATGGCTACTGAGGCAGGTGAACCATACCATGGTTTCACTCATTGCCAAAGTAGAATCACCTTCCCGTATGGAGCAGTTTAGGCCGATTGTAATATCCGGAATTTTTATTCCGTTTAATTCCGAATCAAATTGGACTTCGAGTCGTTGACGGTTTTCCATTCTATCTAGTATTTCTTTCATCACAAATTTTATCATTTTATGTAGAATTTAATTCACATAAAATGATAAAATTATATCAAGATCTAATTCTTAAAATTATTTACAATTTTATGTAGAATTTAATTCACATAAAATGATAGAATTATATCAAACCCTAATTATTATAATTCATTCTTAATGACGACTTTAGACGAGATCATGACAAGCTGTGACGAGATCATGACTAAGCTGAGACGAGGCCATGACAAAGCCCGACAACTCTGTGACAAACTCATTCATGGGCCTGACAAGGCCATGACGAGTTTTGACAAGTTTTTGACAAACTATTCAGCCCATCTTCCTTGCATTTGTTTCAACCATCCTTCTTGCATTTGTTTCAGCCCATCGCTTGGCTATGATGGCCCAGCTACCCGTAACCCTCCAGCACACACGGACCTGTTGTCGCCTAGCCATCCTCGCACAGCAGCCCAGCCTGTTTACGAGCCGAGTAGCAGCCCTTCATGTAGCCCGTACAGCTCCCCTCCAGCCCACCTAGGAGAGCAAACGCTCAAGCGTTACAAGAGCTGTAACTCCCGTAATGAACGCTCCTCTTTACTCCCTCTTCTGTTCCGCCTTCACACGAGATCTTCCCTTTCTGCAGACGCTCAGCCGAGTCCTCAGGCGCAGAAAAAACGCAAGAAAAGTAGCCAGCAAGAGCAGCACTCGAAGAGCCGGCCGGAGCTACTACTCCCTCGACCCTAACTGCTTCCGGACCAAGGTAAGTCTAGACTTCCTTCTTCTTCTGTCCTCGCCTCTATCCTCCCTCTGTACGACTCACTCGACTGTCTCCTTCTGGATCTAACCCTTTGTACACACGTTTCCGGAACCAGTAGATAGCAATCGGAAGGGGGCTGAGCTACTCCTTTTCCCGTGTGGACAGAAGAACGATCTTCCCAGAATAGATCCGAGCGGCTGTGCATCCAACCTGCGAGCCATCCTCCTCCCTTCCGGATCTAGAAATCTTCTGCAACCTTAGTACTTGGTAAGTGTTCCCATTCTTAGCCCAATATCTATTAAAGGAGAGGCTAGATGTTGATTATGTGTTGATTGTTTGGTCGAGTGTAGGACTCGAATTTGACCTCGGTGTGGAGCAGCTATCCAGGAAAAACGTGGGAGGTAAAACACATAAAATCATACAGTTTACACATTCAGTTTTGGAATTTCAGAAACTGTGTTACTCAGTCAAGTTTGAGTATAATGTTCGATGCCTTAGAGATAGAATCCACCATTCAAATTTTAGGATGTTATAGAGTGACATGTGACCGAAGGTATTTCTATGGTCGTCTATACCCAATGTAGCAAGGGAGTTAGCAACTCATTACAAGGAAACAAGACAATCTAATTGGAAAATTTGTTGATGACTAACTAGATGATAAGATGGATGATTCTAGCAATCAACCAAGGACTATTTATACTACAAAAGACACTAAATAGGAATAAATGGCCGGCCCAAAACAGCCACCTTAAATGCCATAAAGGTGGTGTAAATAGCCAGAGTAAAGCTTCTGGCGTTAAACCGCAGGGGCGGCCTTCAGGAACCGCAGGGGCGGTTTAGGCAGAATCGGTTGATCTTCTTCAGAGCCGCTGGGGCGGCTAGACAATTCCGCTGGGGCGGATCTTCAATGCTCTTCAACGTCTGACCTTTCGCCTTCCTGACGTTCCTGATGCCAAGCCGCTGGGGCGTCCCTATGTCAACGCAGGGGCGGTGACACAACCTCTTCGTCTTCCAGCTCCCATGTTGAGGTGCAGGCAGTGCCGCGGTGGAAGGCGCAGGGGAGCTGGTCTTCGTTTCGTCAGTGGAGGACACCGCAGGGGCGCCAAGGAGTGGCGCAGGGGCGGTGACACGCTTCATGGTTGGCGCTGGTGAAAGCGCAGGGAGCGCTCCAAAGTAAGGCGCCACCCGCAGGGGTGGCTGCAAGGATCCGCTGGGGCGGTGAGGCAACAGAAGCTTTGCTTTGTGATCGATCTTCACTCCTAAGTGCTTATAACTCCTTCTTTAGCTTCTTTTGATCTTCTTCTTTTGGACCAAGGAGTTAGTAGCATAAACCGACACTAATGCAATAAAAAGACTCTAAAAACTACCCTAAATGATAGTGATTCCATCACCTATCAAACTCCCCCATACTTAGACCTTACTCGTCCCGAGTAAAAACAAATGACCTCAACTAGACTCAAAGGCCTCAGGAAGCATGAGTAAGCAGAAAGATAATGGAAAACAAGAGAAAAGCCAAGAAAGAAAGAAGGAAAAGAGAGGAAATGTGAGAAAAAGAAATACTACCATCCTTATCGCTCCAAGAGTGTCCTACCCGGACAACCTCCTTATGACTCCCCTTCTTATGTCGCCAAAATGCCGGAAGGAAAACCTACACTCGGTGTCACTCATTTTGCCAAGGCGCCCTTTCGGGTTTTTACCTTGCCACTCTTCTTCTTTTCTCACTTTAACTCACATCCCTCAAGTCCAATTTTGCACCAACCTAAGGTTGGTCGGACTACCTTCTTTTTACCTAAACCGCCCGTTCGGTTTTTCGGTTTATCTAAGGATTTCCATGCCTTTTCTTTTTCACTTCTTTGGATCTTTTTTTTTTTACTTTTTGAATATCAAACTGAATTTATCAATGCAAAAACAAATTCTAAAACAACTCAATGAACTGTACAAGCAATGATATGTCCCTCCCCCATACTTGATGTACACTTTGTCCTCAAAGTGGAAATGAGTCAAAGATAAATGCGGGAGAAGGGAAAGAAATGTACCCCTCACTGGGGTGGTCCGGATGGACACCCGGACCCTCCTCCGGTGGGTAAGGGAAGTGGCGGAAGAAGTGCTCCTGCCGGCGGTGAAGGGTGTCGATACGGCCCTCCTGAGCCTCCATCGTCTCTCTAAATGAAGTCTCATAGCTAGCTTGCCAAGCCAGCTGCTGCGTCTCTAATTGCTACTGATGAGCCGCCTGCCAAGCATCCTGACGGCGGTCAAAGTGAGTGGTCATGGAGGAGGCGAAGCTGGACTGCCACACCTGCTGCTGCTCAAGCATGGACCGCTGGTACTCGGTCTACCATGCTTGGTGCTGTGTAGTCAAAGCTGCCATCTGAGCCTGCAGACTCTTTATGGTCTGACTGTCGTGTCCTGCCGTCGGCATCTCTTCATCAGTGGTGTGGGCCCTACTAGAGCCGGCTGCATACCTCTCAATAATATCAACCTGAGGTCGTCTCGGAGGGACTGGGTCAGCCGGTACATATAGATCGGAGAGCTCATCTCCTAATGGAAGTCTTCGGGGGAGGTATGTCATGTGACTCCCGTCTGCTAAAGAGAGCCAAAAACGATGCTCCCCGTCTCTTTTGAGGAGCCTGCACCTCCTCAACATACCCTCCGTATAAAGTGGGGCTTCTAATCCGTCCTCTAAAGTGGAGAGATCCATCACCTGTGCAGCCAACAAGGAGATGATCCCTCCTCCCACAATATCCCGTGGCTCATTCTTCCTAATCCGCTTCAAAGCGGTAAGGAAGAGGTATGGCCAATCCGGTACCCAGTCGTTGGTGGAGAGGCAGGCGTATAGCAGCGGAAGGTCCTTAAGAGCAACCTTGTTCTCCTTCTTGTGTCCACAGAAGACACTCATGAATACCTTCGAGATGAGCCTCAAATAGGGGTGAGTGAATTTATTGGAGTACTCACCCCCTGCGTGAAATTCAGACCTGGTGGCGGCCTGCCAGAACTCCATCAAATCAGGTGTCGGAATAGGTTCCCACCAGTCGTCGGAAGCGGCTATGGTCACCCCTAATGCCTCATGCAGCTGGGTGTGGTCTAATGTGTACTTCTTCCGGTTGAACTTGAATGTGAGTCCAACACACCCATGGTCCTCTGTTTCCATTTTGAAGGTGGCAATAAACTGGCGGCTGAGCTCGGGAAATGTTGGATCGGTTGTTGTCAAAAAATCCCCGAGGCCGGCGTTGTTGAGAAGCTCCTGCATGCTTTTCAACAAACCCAATTGTTCCAAGGTAGGAACGTACAAAAATCGGGTTGCATACACTTCCTGGCTTTGAGCAATCCTATACCGATCCTTCTCTCCTTCTGATAACTTATATTTCTTCTGGTTCTCCATTTCTTGCACTGGATCAAGCAAAGGAGTTAAAAAGTTCAGAAATTGGATTAAGAGACGAACCTACTGTCGTGATTTATGCAGGGGCGGCTGCAATAGGCGCAGGAGCGGCTTAACACAGGGGCGGGAGTTTGCAGGCACAGGGGCGGGCGAAGAGCAGAAGGCAATTTGGACGTTCGACGAAGGTGGTGGCGATGGGGCTTTCCCGACGTCGTCCTTGCTGTCGTAGACGTCGCCGGAGGTGGGACAGTGGAGGAGAATGAAAGGGTTGAGTGTGTGTGTGGTGGAGATGGTTCGTGTTGAAAAAGGGGTGGCGACACTAGGTTGCCGGAGGTGGCGTAGGGGCGCGACGAGGTGGTGGGCGAGAGTTTGCGGATGGCGCAAGGGCGTGGGAGGTGAGGCGGCTAGGTTTCGAAGAATGAATGGAGGGGAAGTGGAGAGGACGGCAGATGTAGGTTATTTTTGGGAAGTGTATTTTTTTTCTTTCCTTAATTGAACCGCAGGGGCGGTGTTTGTCGCCGCGGGGGCGGTGACAAGAAAGAGGGGGTACGCAGCCTCATCGCTGGGGGCAGAACTGAGAATGCGTGTCAAGTGTGGCCGCCACAGGGGCGTAGGGGAGTCACCGCGGGGGCGGTGGTCTACGTGAGCAGACGCAGGCCCAGCGCCGGGGGCGGCACTGGCCAAGGGTGTCACCGCAGAGGTGGGGACTTAGAGCCGCAGGGGCGGTTTTCTTGACAGAAACTCCTCTTTTTATTTCTCCGGGTTGCCTCCCGAGCAGCGCCTTTGTTTTACGTCGTTGGCTCGACGTAGGAATTCTTCCTCTATGATCGAGCCTCTTCCAACATCGCCTTTGGGTTTATAATCGTTTGAGAAGGTAATCCGCCGGAGGCCCTAGTTTCAATTATTGTAATGGCTTCCTCCATTTGACCAACCTGTTTCTCAAGGTTCTTGATGCTAGATTGTGTTGTTTGAACATGAGTAGCAAAGTGTTTATTCAAAAACTGCAACATATCTTCAGTTGAGTGATACTTACCTTGGCGGAGCTGTTGTTGTTGGTTTTGTTGATCCCTCCAACGAAAATTCTGTTGGTCACGCCAATTTGGCATGAAATTCTGTGCATAGGGATCGTTCCTAGGTCTTTGCTGCCGTGGTTGTCCATAACACATTGCGTTTACTTCAGCATCGTCATCCTGAACTTTTGGACACATGTCCGTTGGAGGATACGGGTCAACACAAACTCCACAACTTTGAGCTGTTGCGGTGTTCCCATAAGTGTTAGTCTCTTCACCATTTCCTTCAATTCCACGAGCTCGGTGGAAATCTCACTCTTCCCGGAGCTCACAACATGAACTCCTTTCTTAGCCGGGGTACTTCCAAAGTTCCGAGTTCCTTCTGCTAGTTCCTGTATCTTTTCCAAAGCAAGGTCAGGAGTAGAGTTAAGAATATTACCTCCGCAAGCCGCATCGATGATCCTCCTTTCATTGTCTAGCAAGCCATTGTACAAGTACAAAACTACATCTTGAGTTGAATATCCGTGAAAAGGACAGCTGGATCGGAGACGTGCAAACCTTTCGAAGTACACGTAGAGAGTTTCGGTTGCCTCTTGCTCGATGTTGCTTATAGCTTACTTCAAGCTATTAGCCTTCTTAGCTGGAAAGTATTTCTCCAAGTACGCTTTGTGAAGATTCTCCCAAGTGCCGATACTCCCGGATGGAAGGTGGTAATACCAATCATCCGTGGAATCTTTGAGTGTGAAGCCGAATGCCCTCATCTTGATTTGTTCTTCGGTAATGTTGGCCGGCTTCATGCTCATACACACGGTATGGAACTTCCCAAGGTGTTTAATGGGATCTTCACCACTTAGCCCATGGAAGGACGGGAGCAAGTGGATGAGGCCCGGCTTGAGGTCAAAGTTGACTCCTTCCCCTAATGCCGGTATAGCGACCGCAAGAGGGTTTTGAGCTAAGGTGGGCTGTGTAAGTTGACGAAGAGTACGGTCAACCATCTCTTATTGAAGTTGTTGTTGTCTTCGTTGCCGGATGTGCGTCCTCTCAATTTTTGGATCAAAAGAAGCAAAGCCGGAATTAGTAGCACGGGTTTGAACCATAAAAATGGTTCAAACCAATAATCAATAATAAAAATAAAACACTAAAACTCCCCGGCAACGGCGCCAAAATTTGATCGAAGGTATTTCTATGGTCGTCTATACCCAATCAAAAGTAAATCCCGACTTAGCACTAAGAGCAAGTATAGTGATTAAGTAAGGGTCAAACCTAAGAGAGTTCAGGTGTTTTTAGATGCAATAATCGATTATAGTGACAAATGACACACAAGGGGGGGTGGTTGGTTGAATTGATGCACTAAAACTTATGAAAACGATTAATGCGACAAGTAAGACAATAATGGATGAATCTACACTAGGTTGATTCTAAGCATGCAATTGCTACTTTGGTGAGTTCCTTTTACAAGTTTTCAAGTAATCTCCCGCCTCGATCATATATATGTGTTGAGCCAACCGACATCAACACAACTTAACAGGTTAAAGTTCCGTAAACCTACAAGAATAAATAACAAGTTAGCTTTCAAATAAAGACAAAGGGATATAAAGAGAAGATTAAAACCGTTAAACTTATCTTTATATTTGTGTTCCTTTTCCTCAAGTAATCACTACCCGTTATTACTTAAAGTTGCTACTAGATTAAAGACCCGAACCCAGAACCTATTAATCCTAGTTGTTTACATGCACTTTAGAACCTAAGGTGATCAATCTCAAGCAATAGTAAACATGCAATTTAGACAATGGAGATCAAGGAAACACAAAGTATTACTGAATGAAAACTTAGATTATAAAGAACTTACAACCAAGGTAACAATGCAGCTTCAAACCAACCCAATGTAGCAAGGGAGTTAGCAACTCATTACAAGGAAGCAAGACAATCTAATTGGAAAATTTGTTGACTAACTAGATGATAAGATGGATGATTGATAACACGATTTATGATTTAGGTTTAGGCACTCATTTAGATAGTTTTTCCGCTCATTCATGCATAGTTTGCACTAGTTCGTAACAATTTGCACTCAATTCATGTATTTTGTCGAGATAGACGTCTACACGGACTTTTGCATGCTTTGTAGGTATTTTGGGAGATTTAGGAGCTTAATCGATACATTTGAGGATCACTCCTCGAAGTGACACACCTTCGGACTCATTAGGAAGCAAGTTAGGAGCTAAGGAGGACACATGGGACCTTGTTGGTGCATGTCATGCACCAAATCGTGGCTTAATGATCCAAAACAAGCTGAGGCACCAAAACCACGGCCACTGGGACTTCCACGGGCGTGGAAATAGACCGTGGTTTTCCCCAGACAGCTGTGACAGCTGTCCCACGATCTTCATGGCCGACTCTTGCAAATTTGGAGGATAAAAGGTGGTCCTGCAAGGCTGTTAGGGGTATCTCCCATCACTCCATTCTCTCTCACACTCTCAACAACAATATTCTCTCATTGGAAGATTGGATTGGAGCTACTCTTGGAGGAGAAGAAAAGCTTCCATTGGAGAAGAAGAGAAGAACACACCATTCTTAGCTTTTGATAATTTTGAGTGAGTTTTGTGAAGACGTTTTTGCAAGGTTTTGTAAGAATCGATTGAACCTTCTTTTGAAGGGTTGTAAGTCTTTCTTAAACTCATATTCAGCTTGGTTTTCTTTGTTCTACTTGTTCATCTCTTTCTCTTCATTTTCTTGCTAATGGAAGCCATGATTTTATGCTTGATGACTTTGATTGTGACAATGCATGTTGTTGGCTAAATAGATGCGATTCTAGGGTAAGGGAAAGATGGTTATGGCTTGGGCTATGATAGATTGGACTTAGATGTACCTTTGGATGAATTGTTTGCTCGTACCTAAGTGCTGTTCTAAATCACGGTTTGTTCTAGACAAACCACGGCCGTGGTTCTTGATGAACTACCCGTGATTTAGACTAACTTGCTTGTATTGATAAATCTAAGTGCTAGGTTGTTGATTTGTTGAAATCCTAGTGTTAGTTGAGCTAAATCTATCCTAGGGTGACCTAGTGTTAGCAACTAAGAGTTAGAAGAGACCTACCCGGTGATTCTTACTCTTAGATACCAAAGATGACGAACTCTAGGTAGTAGTGAGCCTCATAAGCCGCTATTGGACTGAGTGTGCTAGGATTGATGTTTAGGACTTGCCTTACCGAGACTTACCTGGTAAGGAGAGGTTAGATCCCTAGATAACCATCCGGTTTGTGTAGAATTCCTATCCTTAGGCTCTTTGAGACTTACCCGGTGATGAGACCTTAGGAACGGACTAGTGGACCATGAGACCTACCCGGTGATTGTTCCCAATCTAGAAATGCTCACTCCCAATATACTATAGTTGATCCAAGGAATGATTAGATAACTTGAGTCCTATGCCATAACCGGAATTTCCAACCCCTAGAATCCGTTTTTCTCCCTTTGATTACATATTTTGTATTTGCTTGTTTACTCGTGGTGATAGCTTAGTTGATTGTTTATTTCACATGATTTGTGATCTTTGATTGATCACCTAAAAACCTACCCAAAAACATTGAGATTTTCATTTCTTTATTCCTTTCTCTTTTCTTAGCCTAGATCTTCACTATCCTTAGTCATTAATCGATTCAATCTCACCTCAGTCTTTGTGTTCGACCTCGGAATACTATCCCTACTACAAAAAGTCCCGTACACAGCGGGTTCGCTAGGAGTTAGGAAAAATATAACGAGTATAAATTTAAGACTTTTTGCATGTCACGTTCTTAGCGTAACAATGATTCTAGCAATCAACCAAGGACTATTTATACTACAAAAGACACTAAATAGGAGTAAATGGCCGGTCCAAAACAGCCACCTTAAATGCCATAAAGGTGGTGTAAACAGCCGGAGTAAAGCTTCTGGCGTTAAACCGCAGGGGCGGCCTTCAGAAATCGCAGGGGTGGTTTAGGCAGAATCGGTTGATCTTCTTCAGAGCCGCTGGGGTGGCTGTTAGCATGAAATACTGTGATATTTTAGGCATGTTTTCTAAGTGTATTTCATCCATATTGATAGTCATTGATGAAGCATTAATGCATTTGTGAGCTAGTTTGTCTATAATGTCGATATAGAGATCTACACAAGCTTTATGTTGATTGTAGGCAATTAAGAGCTATTTCCGAACGGAATCGAGCAAGGATGGAGTTTGATTGAGCATGTCCATGAATTGAGGATATTCCTAGGAGCTAAGGAAGTGCCAACTTGAAGAATGCACGAGACTAAGGGAGAATCACGTTCTAGCCCTAAACCACGCTCTAAAATACGGCCGTACTACATTCCACGTTCAAGTCCACAGCCGTGGAACCTTGGCAAGGGAAGCGTGGTTCATTCCAGCAACTTCTACGGCCGTGGAAGAGTTGTGTCAAACCGTGACACTTTACACGCTCTAAATTACAGCCGTGGAACCCTTCCACGACCGTGATCTTGGCGATCTTTTTCGCCACACTTTAAGCCACGATCTTCTACGTAATTGGGCCGGGCTTATATTTTATCTTACACTATAAAACGACGGACGAAGAGAGATTCCGTCACCTCTGCTTAGACCTTCGCTTACGCTTAGACGCATTTCCGATTGCATCTTGGAATTGCCCTAATTTCACATCTTGCGGAGATTGTGATTGAGAGATTTGCGTTGCTAGTGTGATTTCCGGATTGACGGAAGATTGAAGATTCGGAAGATTGTTCGTAAGAAGATTTAGCTTCTTACTTAGGTTTGATTTAGAAGACGGATTGACATCCCGTTCTTCCTTCTTATCTAGGATTTGTGATTGTTTGTGTTATTCCGAATCTAGTGACGATTATTGTTCTTGATTGTGGATCTGAGATTGATTTGAAAGTTATTGAAAGTTTTTGGAAGTTTTCATCGTTCATTCTTTTAAACCTTGAATTTGATATCAATATGACTATTGTTGGCTAAAACCCTTTAACAATTCTAAGGTGAAGGGTTGATAGTTGTGGCTTAGATGATGATAGATCGATCGTAAACAGATTGGATCCTGAGAGTTAGAGAGAATCGACGACAACCCTAATCCACAGTCTGTTCTTGAGCTTCCACGGCCGTGGAACTCAAGAACTACCCGTAATTTTGTGTTAGTTTACGAACTTGCTTTTACTTTAATCCAAAGTTAAAGATTTGCTTTAACTTAGTCTTGGCTTGCCTTTTCTAGGTGGTAGTGAAGCCTCAACAACCCCTACCTCGATTGTGAGTGTCACAACCTTAATCGGTTTAGTTAGTCTTGATCCTTGGATTACAAGTTTGGGTATTTGACGTTAATTCTTACCCTTAGAACCTTTCTATATTGAAGCCTCAACAACCTTTATAGAGAGTGTCTTGTAGGTGAGTCATATAAGGTTTTTGGAACTTCACCGTACGATTACCTTACATTCGTATACCTTTGCAATATCTTAACTTTGTCCTTATATCTTTAAGTATATCTTGAATCGATTGCCACAGTTGGATTCCTGGATCTTTAGGGTTGTTGTTTTCCCAATAATTCGAAAAGCTCTTACATTTACTCGCTTGATAATCTATAATTGAATTTGTTCCCCCCAAATCCCTGTGTTCGATACTTTGGAATTCTTGCTCAACTATATCGATCCGTACACAGCGGGTTCGCTTGCTTGATTTCTAGTTTTATAATTAAAGCTTATTTGCACGCACGCTAAGTGGCGAACAAGTTTTTGGCGCCGTTGCCGGGGATTTGGTCTAGACCAAATTCGGTTATCGGTTGTCAAGCTTGGGAGCTTCTCCCTTGTTATTTGATATCTCTTTGAGTGCATGCGCAGGTCTAGGAACACCGAGGACCTCTTACCTCTTGATCAAGAGCTTGAGAGAACTTTAAGACAAAAGCGTAAGGAAAAGAAAATGGCTGAAGAACACGAACGTGATCTTCAATCGGAGTTAGCGGAGAAAGAAGCTCAACTCCAATGGAGTGAGAAGACACGTAGAGAAGAAACGGATCGTCATCAAATGAAAGTTGACAATCTAACGGACATGATGTTCCAAATGAGGTTGGAGATAAACAACCTCAAGGAGAAAAAGAGAAGGAGGAGACCGGGAAGATCGGTTAGAGCCAACTCATCCAATGAGGATAACGACTCCTCCATGCCACCGCTAGAGGAAATTGATCCCACGATCAATGTGAATCTATTCCATCCACGGGCAGCTGCAAATCGCCGTGTTCCACCTAGGAATGCTAGGATCAAACTTGTGGATGAGGAGCCAAGAACTCTTGGCCAAAGGATGGATCCAACGCAGCAATCACGCCGTCTAGGTGTGAACTTTGATGCTGATGATGTACAAGGGTTTAGCTTCAACCCTCAAGTTATTACTCTTGTTCGCCAAAACCAATTTGGCGGGACAAGCGCTGAATCTCCACACCAACACTTACAAAACTTTGAGTGTATGATGGAGACAATGAGGCCGAAGAACGCCACTACCAACAACTATAAGCTCAAGCCTTTCTTCTTCTCCTTGAAGGGGAAAGCATTGTCTTGGTACCAAACTCTTCCTAGTGGGAAACTAGACACGTGGGAAGACCTTTCCGCGGAGTTCCTCACTAAGTTCTTTCCGCCATCCAAAACGGCGGAACTTAGAGGTAAGATTAATGCATTTTCCATGAGATCTAACGAAAGTTTGTTTCAATCTTGGGAAAGATTTCAGGATTTGCTATTGGATTGTCCTCATCATGGCATATCCAAGCTTGCATTGTTGGAGATATAATATAAGGGGCTGGATGTGGAGACACAATTCAAGCTCCAATCCCTCTCATGTGGTACATTCATGGACATGAGAGAAGATGACGCTTGGAACTTCATTGAAAAGCAAGCAAGGGTCATAGAGAAGTATTCTCACCGGAAGGTAGAGGGAAATCGTGTGGAGCAAGGAGCAAAGCTCACACATGAAGCTCAAAATCAAATTTTCTCCCTCAACAATGAGATCAAAGAGTTGAAGGAAGCTATCAAGACCAACTTTCCAAAGCAACAAGGAAAACATGTTGGCTACTTGGGCAACAACAACAATGGTTGATAACACGATTTATGACTTAGGTTTAGGTAATCATTTAGATAGATTTCTCCCTCATTCATGCACGTTTTGGCATTGGTTCATGACGTCTTCGCTCAATTCATGCATATTTCTAGAAAAGACGTCTACACGACCTTTTGTCGGTTTTGTAGGTAATTCGGGGATCTATTGGACATTAATCGATACATTTGAGGGTCAAGCCTCATGGTGGTACACATCCAAAGCTCTGAAGGAGCATAATTGGAGCAACAAAGGACACAAAAACCACTATTGGTGCAAGCAATGGAGCAACTCATGGCTAGACGATCATAGCATGCTTCTGCTGAAGAAAATCGGACCAACTGCCAGGAAAATTGGCCGATTTATTCCTCTGGGTCGATTTTCCTGCCTTTGACAGCTTAAGCCACGTGTCCCACGATCTCTTGATCCGGCCTTGCTCTTGGTGGAGAATATAAGTGGTCCTGCAAGCTGTTGCTGAAAAATCTCTCCTCTCCCACATTCTCATTCACATCTCATCCATTGGAGGCAAGATTTGGAGGAGAAAAAAAAAACTCTCAAGGATTGAAGGAAGAAGAAGAACACCATCTTAGGAGTGATAGTGAGGTTTTGAGTGATTTTGAGTTGTTTTTGTAGTCTTGGATTGAAGAACTATTGCAAGGATTGTTAAGAACGTTTTGGATCTTCATTTAAGAGTTTGTAAGTCTTGCTACAACTTAGATTAAGCTGAGATTTATTGATTCTACTTGCTTATCTTTCATTATTCATCTATGAGAACCATGTATGCTTGTATGATGATTTTGGATCTTGATATGCATACTATTGGCTAGTTTATTGTGATTCTGGAGTGATGGATTGATGGTTATGGCTTGGGTGATGATAGGATGGACTAATATGTTAGTTTAGGATGATTTGTATGCACGAAACCCGAACCAGGAAGAAAAATCGCCCTGTTCATCATGCTAAATCGGCCAATTTTTATAAGATCCACCCGATTTCCTTCTCTATTGATCTTAAATTGATGAATCTGTATGTTAGGGTGATAGGTTGTTGAAATCCTAGGGTTTATTAAGCTTAATTTAGCTTAGGATCACCTAATGCTATCAACCTAAGTGAGGAAAGAGATCTACCCGATGATTTCCGATCTTAGATACCTAGAATGATGAATGCTAGGTAGTAGTGAGCCTCATAAGCCGCTATTGGATCGAGTGTGCTAGGATTATTGCTTGAGACTTCCCTATTCCGAGACTTACCCGGTAAGGAGAGGGTTACCCCTTAAGTAGTATCCGGTTTGTGTAGAATTCCCTACTTTAACCCCTTGAGACCTACCCGGTAATAGGAGTTTGATGCGGGAATAGTGAAGTGAGAGACCTACCCGGTAATTGCTTCCATTAGTTTAACACTCTTTCCCAACACCGCAACTTATCCTTAGAATCCTTAGAACCTTGATTCCAATGCCATAACCGGAAATCTTGACCTCTAGAATCCACTCTTCTCTCTTGATCATACACTTGTGTTTTGAGTTACTTGTTTGTTTGCTAGTTGAGTTGTTAGATTGTTCATTGTCTTGCTTGATTTGTGATCCTTTCTTGATCACCACAAAAACCAACCAAAAATATTGAGTTTTTCATTTCTTTATTTCTTTCTCTTTTCTTAGACTAGATCCACACTATCTATGACCTTTGTTTGACTCGATTTCACCTTAGTCTTCGTGTTCGACCTCGGAATACTATCCCTACTACAAACGTCCCGTACACTGCGGGTTCGCTAGGAGTTAGGATAAATATAACCAGTATAAATTTAAAGCTTATTGCGTACACACATCACACGATCTTAGCGTAACAAGTTTTTGGCGCCGTTGCCGGGGACTAGGTCTAGATTGAGTCTATTCGTGATTGTTTATAGTGTAGATCTTTCTTGTTGCTTTTGATCTCTCTTTGGTGTGTGTCTTTGCTTTTCAGGACATCTCTTACTCTTTAGGTGTATGCGAAGATCTCGTGGCAAGGATTTAGCTCCATTCGATCCCGAACCGGAGAAAACCCTTAGATCTAGATCCAAGAGTATTAAGAAGGGGAAAGAGATGGCCGGAAGAGACCTCCAAGCTGAATTGGATGAAGCCTTAGAGCAAATAAGGCTAAGAGATGAGCTCTTGGAGGAAGAAAGGAGACTTGCCAATGAGAGGCAAGAAGCAACTAGGAGGGAGATTGATGAGATTAGGCAAGCCCTTGTACAAGGAGAGCTTAATCGTCATCAACCTCCGTCTCCTCCACCACCACAACCGCAGCCGGCGGCGAATGTTAGGGTTGTGCCCATTGCTATTGAAGAGCCACAAACATTAGGGAGACGTATGGATCCGGCACAAAGAGCACACCATCCGGGTGTGAACTTAGGAGATCCCGCAGCCCACAACTATGAGCTCCGCCCTCAAGTTCTACAAATGATCCGGCATAATCAATTTGGAGGGATGGAAGGAGAGTCTCCTCATCAACACTTGATGAATTATGAGATTTTGATGGAGACACTTAGACCGCCAAGATTGGAGAGCAACAACCATAAGCTTAGGGCTTTCTCCTTCTCTCTTAAGGACAAAGCCCTAGCTTGGTATCAATCTATTCCACAAGGGCGAGTTGGTACTTGGGAGGAGATGACAACCGAGTTTTTGACTAAGTTTTTCCCACCTTCCAAGACTACCGAATTAAGAGGGAAGATCAATGCCTTCGTGATGAAGGATAGAGAGAGTTTGTTCAAGTCTTGGGAGAGATTCAAAGACCTTCTCCTAGATTGTCCACACCATGGCATACCGAAAATTGAGCTATTGGAGATCTACTTCAAGGGACTTGATGAAGATAGCCAATTCAAGCTTCAATCTCTTTCCGGTGGGACTTTCATGGAGAAGCATGTGGATGATGCTTGGGAGTTTGTAGAGAAACAAGCTCTAGTGATTGAGAAATACTCTGATAGGAAGAGTGAAGGGAGAAAGACGGGAGCATATGAGGTGAGTGAGGTCACCATGAGCAATTTCAAGCTTGACGCCATCAACAACGAGCTAAAGTCCTTGAGGGAGTTGTGTGCCACAACTTTGAAGAACCAAGCAACTCCTCAAGTACTCCCACAAGCTAACTTATCTTCCAAGGAGGAGGATGTGAATTACATAGGAAGGGGCAATTACAACAATTATCAAGGCCCAAGGAATTTCAACAACAACCGGCAATTCAACAATTACCGGCCTAACCACAACCATCCCGGATTTTCCTACTCTAACCCGGATGGAGCCTTGAACCCTCCCGCTTCCACAAGCACAACTCCACCACCAAAGGCTTCACAAGAACCTCCACCCGGATTCACTCAACCTCCAAAGGATAGAACCGAAATGATGTTTGAGCAATTGCTTGGAAGGTTGAGTGGTCTTGAGAGCACGGTGACTTCAATTTCTAAAGCTCAAAAGGTTTTGGAAGCACAAGTGTTCCAAAAGGCGGGTGAAACTCATAAAGATCCGGGAAAGCTTCCTGGAAGGACCGAAGACAACCCAAGAGGCCAAGTGTTGGCTATTACAACAAGGAGTGGGTTGAGCATGAAATATCCTTTGCCCAAGTACAATGCTAAAGGGAAACAAGTGGTGATAGAGGAAGAGACTTTGCAAGGAGATGGAGGCAAGAGCAAGGATGTAGAGCCAACTTATGTGGCACCACCTCCATACAAACCACCACTACCGTTCCCTCAATCACGAGAAAGAGCTCGCTTAGACAATCACTTTGGTAAATTCCTTGAACTAATGTCTAAATTGCATATTAACATTCCGTTCATGGATGCTATCCTAGGTATGCCGGCATATGGCAAGTTTTTAAAGGAAATACTCTCCAACAAAAGGAAGTTGGAGGAGTATGGGGAGATAAGAATGACGAAGAGATCCTCGGAGTTGATTCAAACGATGAAGGAGGAGATGCCTCCTAAGCTAAGAGATCCGGGATCCTTTTGTGTGCCAAATCGGAGTAGGAGAAGTGAAGTATGACACCCTATGTGATCTTGGGGCAAGTGTAAGCATCATTCCGCTTGCACTTTGCAACAAGGTTGGGCTAGGGGAGCCAAAGCCGGTCAAGATGACTCTTTACATGGCAGACCGCTCAATCACTCATCCGGTTGGAATCTTGGAAGACATTCCGGTGCAACTAGGAAAGTTCTATGTGCCCATAGACTTCGTTGTTTTGGACATCCCGGCGGACTATCCGGTTCCTATCATCTTGGGGAGACCTTTCCTAGCCACTTCCGGATGTCTAGTAGATTGCAAGAATGGAACCCTCTCCTTCAACATTGGAGAAGAGAACATCAAGTTCAAGCTGTCCACAATGATGAAAGGGCCAACCCTTGATGAAGATGTATTCAACATAGTTGAAGAAGAGGAGTCTAGAGAGGTTGTGAGCTCAATCTTGCTCAAGGATCCACTTGAGAGGGTTCTTAGCTCAAGCTTGATGGAGGAAGGAGTTGAGGAGAGTAGCAATGAAGTAATCAAGGCCTTGAATGCATTGGACGAGCTACCAAGTGTTGGATTTGAAGTCCTAAAAGAAGAGAGAAACAGGCAGAAAAATCGGCATGACTGGGCAAAATCGGCCGATTTTTGGCCTTATGCTGAAATTTCATCAAATTCTGCAAAAACAGAAACTCAGATCGACCCACCCTCAGGAAAATCGGCCGATTTTTCCTCCTGGGTCGATTTTCCTGAGTCTTTTCAGCACCAACCACTTGAATATGAGCAATCATCAAGGGACTTCAAGGAGGCTTCCATGGCTTTGCAATCATCTCAACCTACATTGTATGGATCGTCTCCAACCGAAAAAAGTCCTCCTCAACTTGATCTTAAACCCCTCCCCTCTCATTTGAAGTATGCTTTTCTTGGTGATAATTCAACATATCCGGTGATTGTTAATGCATGCTTGAGTGATGATGAACTTGCTAAGTTGTTGCATGAACTAAGATTGCATAGGAAAGCCATTGGCTATACTATTGATGATTTGGTTGGCATAAAACCCTCTTTGTGCATGCATAAGATATTGATGGAAGATAACCATAAACCCTCTATTGAACATCAAAGAAGACTAAATCCTATAATGAAAGAGGTAGTCAAAAAGGAGATCATTAAGTTGCTAGATGCGGGAATTATCTATCCTATCTCGGATAGTAAGTGGGTTAGTCCCGTTCATGTAGTACCTAAGAAGGGTGGGATAACCGTAGTGACTAATGAGAATAATGAACTAATCCCGACTAGGACGGTTACGGGGTGGAAGATGTGTATTGATTATAGGAAGCTTAGCATGGCCTCTAGGAAAGATCACTTCCCTCTCCCTTTCATTGACCAAATGCTAGAAAGGTTAGCTCAACATTCTCATTTTTGCTATTTAGATGGCTATAGTGGATTCTTCCAAATCCCTATCCACCCCGATGACCAAGAGAAAACCACATTTACATGTCCATGGGGAACCTTTGCATATAGGAGAATGCCATTTGGGTTGTGTAATGCACCCGCCACCTTCCAAAGGTGTATGATGGCTATCTTTTCGGAATACATTGAAAATATCATGGAAGTGTTCATGGATGATTTCTCTGTTTATGGTTCTTCCTTTGATAATTGCTTGGCTAACTTGTCATTAGTATTGCAAAGATGTGAGGAGACAAACCTTGTCTTGAATTGGGAAAAATGCCACTTCATGGTAAGTGAAGGTATTGTGTTAGGACACTTGGTGTCTAACCGTGGCATTGAGGTTGATAGGGCCAAGATTGAAACGATAGAGAAGTTGCCACCACCTACCTCGGTGAAAGGGGTAAGGAGTTTCCTAGGGCATGCCGGTTTTTACCGGAGGTTTATTCAAGACTTCTCTAAAATTTCTAAGCCTCTCACTAACCTACTAATGAAAGATGTTGAATTTGTTTTCTCCAAAGATTTCCTTGAGGCTTTTTGTAGGTTGAAGAACGCTTTGATCTCCGCACCTATCATGCAACCTCCGGATTGGAGCCTACCGTTTGAGATCATGTGTGATGCAAGTGATGTAGCCGTTGGGGCTGTTTTGGGGCAAAGGAAAGATGGGAACACTCATGCTATTTATTATGCTAGCAAGACGCTAGATGATGCCCAACTCAATTATGCTACCACCGAGAAGGAGTTGCTAGCGGTTGTGTATGCTTTTGAGAAGTTTCGGTCATACCTTGTTGGAGCGAAGGTCATTGTTTATACGGATCATGCTGCGATCCGTTACCTCCTTACAAAGAAGGATGCCAAACCTAGGTTGATTCGGTGGATCCTTCTTCTTCAAGAGTTTGATTTGGAAATCCGGGACAAGAAGGGATCCGAGAACTCCGTGGTGGATCACCTTAGTAGACTACCTCCCTTAGAGATTGAGAGAGATGACATCCCGATTGATGACTCATTCCGGGATGAGCAATTACAAATGGTGGAGGAGTGCTTATTCCAAGTATCTAGAGGAAGTGAGCCATGGTTTGCCGACATTGTGAACTACTTAGTGTGTGAGGAAGTGCCTCCCGGTTTGACATATGCCCAAAGAAAGAAGTTCTTCAAAGATGTGAGGCACTACTATTGGAGTGAACCACGTTTGTTCAAAAGAGGGCCGGATGGAATGTTTAGAAGATGCATACCGGAGGATGAGGTGGAGAGTGTGATCCGCCATTGTCATTCCTTGCCATGTGGAGGGCATGCTAGCTCACACAAGACATGTGCTAAAGTGTTGCAATCGGGCTTCTTTTGGCCAAGTTTGTTCAAGGATGTGCAAAGCTTTGTGGTAGCTTGTGATGCTTGCCAAAGGACGGGCAACATCTCAAGGAGAAATGAGATGCCCTTGAACAACATACAAGAAGTGGAAATATTTGATGTGTGGGGTGTGGACTTCATGGGACCATTCCCTTCCTCATGTGGCAACCTCTACATCCTATTGGCGGTTGACTATGTTTCAAGATGGGTGGAGGCAATCGCCTCTCCTACAAATGATGCCAAGGTCGTGATGCGATTCTTCAACCGAGTGATCTTCCCTAGGTTTGGAACACCAAGGGTGATCATAAGTGATGGAGGGAAGCACTTCACTAATAGGAACTTTGGGGCACTTTTGGCTAAGTATGGGGTGACTTATAAGGTAGCAACACCTTACCATCCCCAAACTAGTGGCCAAGTGGAAATCTCCAATCGGGAGTGTTCGCTCCAAACGGTGTGTGCAAGCTTTAAATTTATAACCCTAGACTTGAGCTTAAAACAAGGATGCAAACCCGCAGTGTACGGGTCAATCGTAGTAAAAGCAAGAAAATTCCAGGGGTCGATCACAGGGACTCGGTGAAACAGAGTCAATACGGTGTGCTAATGTTAATACTAACCACAAGAGCGATTTAACACAATCAAAGATGAATAAGATGTCAAATAAAGCAAACATGCAATTCTAGGGATTAAGGCATCTAGTTGTGGTTCCAACTCAAGATCTGTAGATAAGCGGACAAAGCTGAGATTTTTGCGTGGGGAAGGTGTTTCTAAAGTGGAGTAGATCACCGGGTAAGTCTCACTACACACTAATCCCAAACCGTAACTCCTATTACCGGGTAAGTCTCAAGGAATTAAGATAAAGAACTATAACCTCAAACTAACATACCATCTAAGGGAATAGAATCAACCTTTACCGGGTAAGTCTCAGGCTAACTCACAAAGATGGGATGGAAGCACACTCAAACCCCAATAAAGGATAAACCTTTATTACCTACACTTATGATCGTTGGTACACAAACTAAGGAATTACCGGGTAAGTCTCATCCTAAGCTTGCTTTGAACCAGGAAAGGTATAATAAGAATAGGATTTGGCAAACTCTAACACTTAACTCTCAGTTATGGATCAGATAAGTCACCTCGGTCAGCCAGTTTCCACCTCGGCCGAAATGTTCATCGACTGAACGAGGTGCTTAGGGTTAAGGTTAAAGACTCGAACTTTCAGGATCCTACTGGAATCTAAGATTATTCTATCATTGTTTTTCCCACAACCTTCAGCCAATCACCCTAGAATCACACAAGGAAATTAGCCACTCATCATCATTATGAAAGTATTATTTGTAAGGGAAGAAGGTGAATATTTGAACAAAGAAGAATTTAATGAAAAGACTTCAATAACTGAATCAAATATCACAACAAAGCGTTCCTTGGATAACAATCCAAAAAGACAAGACAACAATTGAGGGAATTGAAGACAATCTTACAAAACCCTTCAAAAAGCTATAAAAGCTATGGACTTCTATCTTCCTTCAACCTTCAAAAAGGTTCTTCGAAGACTCCCAAATTGGAGTAGGTTGTGGCTGCTGCGTGTGTAAACCCTGATCGACGGTATAGCGTGATGTTGGAATTGTGGAAATCCAACCCTTTTTATAGGAAAATAAACCTCCAAAGATAATAAATCTTAAGAAGATATTATCCCATAAATATAGGTAAAATATATATTCTGCATATCTCCTTCCTTCTAGAAGCCAAGCCCAAAAATATAAGATCACCTTCCAAAGATAAAAGATCTCAGCTAAGAATAAAATATTCTCGCCGCGTCCTAGGTGTTCGCCTCGGTCGAGTCGGCGTCTCTGGATCACCTCGGTCGAGGTAAATCTGTAGTCAACCGAGGTGAATCTCAACTGGATGTGAAATCTCTCAAAACTGGTCCAAAGTAAATCTTTAATTCATGGCTGTGCTTCCTGGATGTAGCTCCAAATGACTCATGACTCCTTTTGCTCCTTTTTGATGCAAAACGTACCATATTACCTGCAATTACAACGAAACTAGGTGTAGACCTCGATTCTCGCAAAGGTAGATGAAATGGTAGTAAAATCACATAATGTATATACAAACATGCAGATTATGAAAGATAAAACGTCCAAACAAACCCCAAAATATAGACTATAATTCATGCTATCAGGGAGATCAAGGGGATTCTCGAGAAGACGGTCTCAAGGACGAGAAAGAATTGGGCTATGAAGCTCGATGATGCCTAATGGGCATATAGAACCGCCTTCAAAACACCCATTGGCACTACTCCCTACAAGTTAGTCTATGGCAAGTCTTGCCACCTTCCGGTAGAGATGGAGCATAGAGCTTATTGGGCCATTAAGTGGCTAAATTTTGACCTCAAGGAGGCGGGAGAGAAGCGGTTGCTAGACATGAACGCCCTTGAGGAGATCCGGTTGGATGCTTATGAGAATGCCCGGATCTACAAGGAGCGGACCAAGCGTTGGCACGACAAGCGCCTCATCCCAAAGGAGTTAAGTGAAGGCGACCTTGTCCTTCTCTTCAACTCGAGGCTGCGGCTTTTCCCCGGAAAGCTCAAATCAAGATGGACCGGGCCATATGTGGTGAAGAAGATCTTTCCTCATGGAGCGGTAGAGATAGGAGGAGATCATTGTGGTAACTTAAAGGTGAATGGGCACCGTTTGAAGAAGTACATCCCGGAAGCCCCGGTGGAAGTGATTGCCCCGCTTCACCTTGATTGAAACACTCCTGAATTTGGTCAAGCTAATGACCTTAAAGAAGCGCTTAATAGGAGGCAACCCATTGGTACATATTTTTCCTTTTCTTTTTCTTGCTTTTGTTTGATCTCACTCTTGGTGTGCTTTGTTTTTCTTTTGTGTTTTTGGATGCTAGATCTTGTTGATTGTCGTGTGTGACGAGATGTTGGAGGTCATGTGAAGGCCTCATGGAACTGTTGAAGGTACAAGATCCCAGCACATGGACGAGGAGGAAATCACCCAGAAAAATTGGCCTGTTCTTCATCCAGATCGGCCGATTTCCTGGGTGATGGTCCGTTTTTCCTCTGTAAAGGAAAGTGATGATCTCCAATCAAGCATGGGTGGAGCGGACGTGGAACTTGGACAGCTTGCGGAGCCAAGCGCGGGTTCCGACGCCATTAATGAACACCAAGAGCTCTCTACCATCCTTGATCAATCATCCACCATCATCATCCAATGTGAACCGAAATACCAAAGCATCACCAATTTTACATTGTGAGAACTCTCTTTCACTTCTTTATTTAGTTTACACATTAGGGACAATGTGTTTCTAAGTATGGGGTGGGGTTTTCATGATCACTTGCATGATTAGCATCTAAGATAGTTTAATTTTGTCACATGTTTCATTATGTCTTGCATTGTACATACATATTTCGAAAAATCCAAAAAAAATTCAGAAAATTTTAAAATTTTTTAGTGCTTCTAAAACTTGGATATGACCCTAATGATGAATCTTGTCTTGTGGATTGGCTATGGATGGCCTTATGTGTTGAATAGATGAATGCATAAGTGGACTTGAAGTACTTATCTTGAATCCCATAAATGATTTGTGATCATGAATGTTTGCCTTGATTGAATTGAGAATTGAAAGTCGAAATTACATGATAGTTCTTGCACATCATTTAGGAGTGATTAAGGCAATTCATCTTTCTCTACTTCTCATCTTGATCATGTTGTTTGAGCACCTCAATTGATGAAAAATTTGACCTCTTTTGACCCATCCGGGACTAGGAGCATGCTAGTGTGTTGAAGTGTGTGAAAAGCAAGTGTGGGGTGAAGTTGTTGATGAAAGGAATGTCATGAATGAAGTGCTGAAATTGTTGCGAAAGTGTAGTCAAAAATATAGGTTTGGGGACGTTGGCTTAAATGACAAGTAACTCGGTACACTTCACATAATCGGGTGTTGGTGCCTTGCCAAAGTCAAATAAACCAATAGTCCTAACGAGCTTTGGTATGTGTGCCCGGTGTGGATGCAGCTCGAAAAATAGAAAAAGCCCGAGGATGGCTAATCACCAAGGTTTCGGCTTTTGTACACCAATGCCATTGCCTCAAAAATAAGTGAAAGAAAAGAAAAGAAAAAAAAACGATAAAAAAAAATAGAGAAAAAATATACACTTGAAGGAAGTTGATAAGAAATGTGAAGTTGTGGTTGTTTAGTTCCTTTCCCGGATTAGCATCACATAGCCTAGAAAATTCCCACCTAATCACAACGTTTCTTGGCCTTCTATTTTACAAGTCCTTTTGACCTACTTGCATGTGTGTAAGGCTAAGTGATTTAGATTGGATATACTCATGATCATCTTGACTTCTTCATCTTTACATTTCATTGCATGCTATCAAGTTAAGTACAATTGTCTTTCCATGCCTTCATTTATTTGATACATAATTGCTTGTCCATTGCCATAAAACATGACTATGAAGGTGATCCAATATTAGAAGCACAACTCCAAAAAGATTTTGCCATTTTTCTGCATACATAAGTCATGTCATCTCTTAGTCTATAGTTGGGAATTCGCTCGGGGACGAGCAAACCTTAAGTATGGGGTATTTTTGATAACACGATTTATGACTTAGGTTTAGGTAATCATTTAGATAGATTTCTCCCTCATTCATGCACGTTTTGGCATTGGTTCATGACGTCTTCGCTCAATTCATGCATATTTCTAGAAAAGACGTCTACACGACCTTTTGTCGGTTTTGTAGGTAATTCGGGGATCTATTGGACATTAATCGATACATTTGAGGGTCAAGCCTCATGGTGGTACACATCCAAAGCTTTGAAGGAGCATAATTGGAGCAACAAAGGACACAAAGACCACTATTGGTGCAAGCAATGGAGCAACTCATGGCTAGACGATCATAGCATGCTTCTGCTGAAGAAAATCGGACCAACTGCCAGGAAAATTGGCCGATTTATTCCTCTGGGTCGATTTTCCTGCCTTTGACAGCTTAAGCCACGTGTCCCACGATCTCTTGATCCGGCCTTGCTCTTGGTGGAGAATATAAGTGGTCCTGCAAGCTGTTGCTGAAAAATCTCTCCTCTCCCACATTCTCATTCACATCTCATCCATTGGAGGCAAGATTTGGAGGAGAAAAAAAAAACTCTCAAGGATTGAAGGAAGAAGAAGAACACCATCCTAGGAGTGATAGTGAGGTTTTGAGTGATTTTGAGTTGTTTTTGTAGTCTTGGATTGAAGAACTATTGCAAGGATTGTTAAGAACGTTTTGGATCTTCATTTAAGAGTTTGTAAGTCTTGCTACAACTTAGATTAAGCTGAGATTTATTGATTCTACTTGCTTATCTTTCATTATTCATCTATGAGAACCATGTATGCTTGTATGATGATTTTGGATCTTGATATGCATACTATTGGCTAGTTTATTGTGATTCTGGAGTGATGGATTGATGGTTATGGCTTGGGTGATGATAGGATGGACTAATATGTTAGTTTAGGATGATTTGTATGCACGAAACCCGAACCAGGAAGAAAAATCGCCCTGTTCATCATGCTAAATCGGCCAATTTTTATAAGATCCACCCGATTTCCTTCTCTATTGATCTTAAATTGATGAATCTGTATGTTAGGGTGATAGGTTGTTGAAATCCTAGGGTTTATTAAGCTTAATTTAGCTTAGGATCACCTAATGCTATCAACCTAAGTGAGGAAAGAGATCTACCCGATGATTTCCGATCTTAGATACCTAGAATGATGAATGCTAGGTAGTAGTGAGCCTCATAAGCCGCTATTGGATCGAGTGTGCTAGGATTATTGCTTGAGACTTCCCTATTCCGAGACTTACCCGGTAAGGAGAGGGTTACCCCTTAAGTAGTATCCGGTTTGTGTAGAATTCCCTACTTTAACCCCTTGAGACCTACCCGGTAATAGGAGTTTGATGCGGGACTAGTGAAGTGAGAGACCTACCCGGTAATTGCTTACATTAGTTTAACACTCTTTCCCAACACCGAAGCTTATCCTTAGAATCCTTAGAACCTTGATTCCAATGCCATAACCGGAAATCTTGACCTCTAGAATCCACTCTTCTCTCTTGATCATACACTTGTGTTTTGAGTTACTTGTTTGTTTGCTAGTTGAGTTGTTAGATTGTTCATTGTCTTGCTTGATTTGTGATCCTTGCTTGATCACCACAAAAACCAACCAAAAATATTGAGTTTTTCATTTCTTTATTTCTTTCTCTTTTCTTAGACTAGATCCACACTATCTATGACCTTTGTTTGACTCGATTTCACCTTAGTCTTCGTGTTCGACCTCGGAATACTATCCCTACTACAAACGTCCCGTACACTGCGGGTTCGCTAGGAGTTAGGATAAATATAACCAGTATAAATTTAAAGCTTATTGCGTACACACATCACACGATCTTAGCGTAACAATGGTGGTGAGAATACAAACCGCAACAACAACAATAACCGGAACAACAACCGGAATAATTGGAATGGCAACAACAACAACCGGAACAATAATTGGAACAACAATAGGGGTTCAAACAACAACAATCGGCGCTCCAATCAACAAAACTCCGGTAACTCTTATCCTTCCAATTCGAATTCACTAACTCCACCTTCCTCTTCCTCTACTCCTTTGAAAAGCCAGGGGCAAACATCTAATGGAGGAAACACTTCGGGGAAGGAGAAGCCCGATCCCATGTTGGAAACGATTTTGGGAAAGCTTCAAGGTTTGGAGAACCGCATCATTAAGGTTGATGATCAAATTTCTAAGGTTGATAAAGCCCAAAAGGTTTTAGAAAACCAAATGTTCAGCCATGCGGAGGAAGTTCCTAGGAATCAAGGGAAACTTTCAGGAAAAACGGAGGACAACCCAAAGGGAAGGGTGATGACAATCACAACTAGGAGCGGAGTGACTACCACCGATCCGCAACCTAAGTTTGTTGAAGTCTCCGTTGAGAAAGACAAAGAGAAGGGGAAGGAGAATGAAGATGTCTACGTTCCTCCTCCGGCTTACAAACCTCCCCTACTATTCCCTCAATCTAGAGCAAGAGCGCGTCTAGATAAACAATTTGGTAAGTTTATAGAACTCATGAGCTAGCTGCATATTAATATTCATTGATGCTATTGTAGGTATGCCGGCTTATGGAAAGTTCTTGAAGGAAATCCTCTCTAACAAGAGAAAGCTAGAGGATTTTGGAGAGGTTAAGATGAGTTCGGATTCTTCGGATCTCATCAAGACCATGAAGGAGAAAATGCCCCCAAAGCTAAAGGATCCGGGGTCATTTTGTATTCCTATAGGAGTGGGAGATGTCACATATGATGCGTTATGTGACTTGGGAGCAAGTGTGAGCATCATACCACTTGCATTATGTAGGAAGATCGGTTTAGGCGACCCTAAACCGGTGAAGATGACGTTGTACATGGCGGATCGATCCATCACTCGTCCCGTCGGTATTGTAGAAGACGTCCCAGTCAAGCTAGGTAAATTCTTTGTTCCCATTGATTTTGTTGTGCTTGACATTCCTGCAGATAGTCCGGTCCCGATCATACTCGGAAGACCGTTCCTTGCAACTTCCGGCTGCATAGTTGATTGCAAGAATGCTAGACTCGCTTTTGACATAGGAGAAGAGAAGGTAGAGTTCGTTCTTTCCACTCTAGTGAAGGAGCCAATCTTTGATGAGGATATATTCAATATCCAAGATGAAGAAGGGTTGTCTAGAGAGGAGGTAAGTGCTATTCTCTTCAAAGATCGTTTGTAAAAGGTTATTACTATGAGTCTAATGACTGTAGGGGAAGAAGAGGAGTGCAATGAGGCAATTGAAGCCTTAGAAGCACAAGAAGTATGTGGAGAGGAGTTTGAGAAACTCCATGACGAAGCAGAAAACGTGAGAATCCACGGCCATACAATATATTCCACGGCCGTGGATTTCACCAACCAAAGCGTGGCTCACTCCAGAGGGTTACACGGTCGTGGAGGAAACAGAGCAACCGTATTTCCTTTCCACGCCCTAAACCACGGCCGTGGAGGATGCAGGGAAACCGTGATTTTGGCCGTGGAAGAGGGTGATCGTGCCACTTCTTCAACTTCTCTTGATTCTTCTCCTACACCTTTTACTTCCTTAGACACTTATAAGGAGGCATCGGATGCTCCTCAAGAATCATTGGAAGCTCCGAAAGCGATGGAACTAAAGCCACTTCCTACTCATCTAAGGTACGCTTTTCTAGGACCTAATTCTACCTTTCCGGTTATTGTTAGTTCCGATCTAAGTATAGATTAACATAATAAGCTCATGGTTGTCCTTATGAAACATAGAAAAGCTTTAGGATATACTATTGAGGACTTAGTAGGAATCAAACCTTCCCTATGCATGCATAAAATATTAATGGAAGAAGACTTTAGGACTTCAAGACAACCTCAAAGACGGTTGAATCCGACCATGAAGGAGGTTGTCAAGAAGGAAATTCTTAAATTGCTTGATGCAGGTATCATCTACCCTATGTCCGATAGCAAGTGGGTGAGTCCGGTTCAAGTAGTTCCGAAGAAGGGAGGAATGACGGTCATCACCAACAAGAACAACGAACTCATTCCTACCCGAACCGTGACAGGATGGCGGATGTGCATAGACTACCGCAAGCTTAACAACGCGACGAGGAATGATCACTTCCCACTACCCTTCATCGATCAAATGCTTGAAAGGTTAGCGCAACATTTGCACTTTTGCTATCTTGACGGTTATAGTGGTTTCTTTCAGATTCCGATACACCCGGATGATTAGGAGAAGACCACATTCACGTGCCCGTGGGGTACGTTCGCTTATAGGAGGATGCCGTTCGGGCTTTGCAACGCCCCAGCCACCTTTCAAAGGTGCATGATGGCCATCTTCTCCGAATACATTGAGGAAATCATGGAGGTCTTCATGGATGACTTCTCCGTATACGGTTCCTCTTTTGACAATTGCCTTTCTAACCTTTCTCTTGTTTTACAAAGGTGTGAAGACACTAACCTAGTTATTAATTAGGAGAAGTGTCAATTTATGGTAAAGGAAGGAATTGTACTAGGACACTTAATCTCTAGTAGAGGGATAGAGGTAGATAAAGCAAAAATAGAGACTATAGAGAAGCTTCCTCCCCCAACTTCGGTGAAGGGGATAAGAAGTTTCCTAGGACATGCTGGATTCTATAGGCGCTTCATAAAGGATTTCTCTAAAATATCAAAACCGCTAACTAATTAATTGATGAAGGATGCAGTTTTTGAGTTTTCGCAGGAATGCTTGGATGCGTTTAACATGATTCGGGAAGCTCTAATTTCAGCAGCTATTATCCAACCTCCGGATTGGAACCTTCCCTTTGAGGTTATGTGCGATGCTAGTGACGTAGCAATAGGAGCTGTTCTTGGACAAAGAAAGGAAGGGCGAACCCATGCCATATACTATGCTAGCAAGACGCTAGATGAAGCGCAGCTCAACTACGCCACTACGGAAAAGGAATTTTTAGCCATTGTTTATGCTATTGACAAATTTCGCTCTTATCTTGTAGGTGCAAAGGTGATTGTCTATACGGATCATGCTGCGATCCGGTACCTCCTTGCAAAGAAGGATGCGAAGCCAAGGCTAATTAGATGGATTCTTCTCCTACAAGAGTTCGATCTAGAGATCCGCGACAAGAAGGGTTCGGAAAATTCTGTTGCGGATCATTTGAGTCGCCTAACACATCTAGAGGACGATCATTTACCTATAGATGACTCCTTCCCGGACGAACACCTACATATCATTGAGGAGTGCATCGATGTGATCTCTAAAGGTAAGGAACCATGGTTTGCTGATTTTGTTAACTATTTGGTTTGTCAGGAGATACCGCCCGGACTATCCTACGCACAAAGAAAGAAGTTCTTTAAGGATGTCCGGGAATACTTTTCGAATGAACCTCTCCTCTTTAAGAGAGGTCCGGATGGCATCATTCGGCGATGTGTGCCGGAAGATGAGATGCAAAGTGTCATCCGCCATTGTCATTCACTACCATGTGGAGGACACGCTAGTTCGAACAAGACTAGCGCTAAGGTATTGCAATCTGGATTCTTTTGGCCTACTTTATTTAGAGATGTGCAATCCTTTGTTTCCTGCTGCGATGCTTGTCAAAGAACAGGAAATATCTCTAGGAGGAATGAGATGCCTCTCAATAACATCCAAGAGGTGGAGATTTTCGACGTTTGGGGAGTTAACTTCATGGGACCGTTCCCATCATCTTGTGGAAACCAATACATACTCTTAGCGGTGGATTACGTTTCTAGATGGGTGGAAGCAATTGCCTCTCCCACCAATGATGCCATGGTGGTGGTTAAGTTCTTTAACAAGACCATCTTCCCACGATTTGGGACACCAAGGACTATCATTAGTGATGGAGGTTCTCACTTCATTGCCCGGCGCTTTGAAGCTCTTCTAGCTAAGTATGGGGTTACTCACAAGATCGCCACCCCTTATCATCCACAAACTAGTGGACAAGTTGAGATCTCAAATCGGGAGATCAAAGGAATCCTAGAGAAGACGGTTTCAAGGACTAGGAAGGATTGGTCCTTGAAGCTTGATGATGCATTGTGGGCGTACCGGACTGCGTACAAGACTCCCATAGGAACCACACCATACAACCTTGTGTATGGGAAGTCTTGTCACTTACCGGTAGAGTTGGAGCACAAGGCGTTTTGGGCTGTCAAATGGTTGAATTTCAGCATGAAGGAAGCGGGAGAGAAGCGTCTCTTGAACCTTAATGAGCTTGAAGAACTCCGCTTGAACGCCTATGAGAACGCCAAGATTTATAAGGAGAGAGCAAAGCGTTGGCATGATAAGCATATCATTCCAAAGGACTTCAAAGAAGGAGATCAAGTTCTCCTCTTCAATTCAAGGATTCGTCTCTTTCCAGGTAAGCTTAAATCTCGTTGGACCGGACATTTTCTAATCAAACGTATTTTCCCCCATGGTGCAGTTGAAGTATGGGGTGAAGCGGGCGGAAGCTTTAAGGTGAACGGTCAACGACTCAAGAAGTATATGCCGGAACTCCAAGCTGAAGAGTTCGCGCCCACCGCACTCGAATAAGTGCGAGTATGGTCTAGCTACGGACCTTAAACAAAGCACTTCTTGGGAGGCAACCCAAGGTATTGCAATTACATTTTTGTTTTCGATTCGTAGTTTAGCTTAGTTTAGACGTTTTTGCTTTGTTTTGCCTTCGATTCCATCCGGTATGTTCGTGTTTTTGGATGTAGGAACAGTGGAAAAGGAAAGGGGAAGAGTAATTTTGAAGAAAAGTGACGAAACGTGGACTTTGGAGCATTACAGAGAGTTCCACGGCCTAAACCACGGTCGTGACAGCTACAGTGACCGTAATTTCCAAAAGCCTTTGAAAAATCACCAAAACCACGGTTCCGTACAATTCCACGGCCGTGGAACCCCCCGAAAGACCGTGGTTTTCAAAAATTTTGCCGGCCACTATATAAACCACGTTCTTCACAAAAACACACCACAAAACCCAATTCCACGCCCTCTTTCGCCGGAATCACGCCCTTCACCTCAATTCTCCGTTCGTTAATCGTTTTCAACGATTCTTCGACCCAAACTGAATCAAATCCGATCACCAACGAGATCCAAGCAACAAATTGAGCGGCAAATCACCAAGGAACGCAGAATTCGGATTTTAAACTCCGAAACCTAGGTTTTTTCCGCTCTTCTCTATCTTTGTCAATTCGGGTTCGTTTTTGCTAGCATTTATAGGAGAACTGATTGAAATTGGAAGAAATTAGCCTAGGACTGCTTGATTGTGGAATTTGGCTGTTGATTGCTGAGTTTTGAGAAAAGTCGAGACGAACCATGGTCTCTGTCACTTCCACGGCCGTGGAACACCAAGAACAGACCGTGGTTTTCAACAGTAATGGATTTTGTGAGGAGAGTTTCTGGGAGAATTAAGGACAAGAAAAATGAGAAGGATAAGAACAAAAAGAGGAAGGGTAACCCCTCTTCCTCTTCATCCTCTAGAGCACCTCCACCTTCCTCCCCTTCACCTCCATCATCACCTTCATCACCTTCATCTCCTAGCCCTAGGGTACCTACCATTCACGAGGATCATCTCGACGCCTTAGAGAGGATCCACAAGAGAGCTGTTATAGGACCTAGGTACCTATTGTTGGAGGATTTAGCTCCTCTTCACATCATAGATGACCTTACTTGGCTCTTGGATAGAGCCGGATTAGTTGTCTTCTCGGCTATCCGAGAAGACGCTTACGAGGAGATCACAAGAGAGGTTGTAACGTCTTTTGAGCACAACCACGTTGATAGGACAATTTCTTTCCGTCTGATGGAAAGAAACTATGATTTTACCATCCGAGAGTTCGGAGCCTTCTTTGGGTTCCAAGAGACCTTTAATGGTCGTTTCCCCAGCGGCGTTTACGCCAAGAATTTCTGGGAAGAGGTCGCCATGATCTATGCCAGCGAGGACCGCTGGCAACCAGCTGATACCAAGGCTAAGTTGATGTATCACTTAGCCTTGAAGATTGCTCACCGGGTACTTTCTGGGTGTCTCTTCCCTAGGACGGAGACACCTCAGAAGATCAAGACGGATGAGCTCTTTCTTCTGTACTCCATGCTGTATGGACGCCCTGCTGACTGCGCCACCCTCTTAGCTGCTACCATGAGCAAGCTAAAGAACAAGAGGGCGGACAACATTGGATATGGTGGGATAGTCACCCACATTGCTAGGATGTTAGGGGTAGATTTTTTTGCATGTACACGTATTCCTGCCGTACCCCTAGGACTTCAGGCCTTCATGACTAGAGGTCTCATCTTCCCTACCCATAGAGGTCCACCTTATGCAGCTATGCCATGGGAGAGCAGGACGGGGAGGGGCATTGAGTGGCTCCCGGAGTATTCCATTATGGCTGGACGCTATAATTGGAAGGAGACGTTCGCTGCTATGCATGCGAACAGGATTACAACTCCTCCATATGTCCCACCACCACCTGTAGTTGAGGAGGAGGAGATGAGAGATCCATATGAGGGAGGAGGAGGAGCCGAGCAGGATTTTGGCACGTTTCCGGATCAGCCGGACATAGCTTCTGATGTGCCTAGACGTTCTCCATGTCCCGCCAGAGCTTCAGGTTCATCTTCTCGCCGCGCCAGCGTGAGCGAGAGACCCACTTGGATGGAGACCCCTCCTGCGTGGTACGGAGCTCCACCACCATGGTCTACTCAGGCACCACCAGCACCAGCACCAGCACCAGCACCGTCAGATGCACCGGGGTGGTACAGCCAGGCTCCAGGTTGGTATGAGCAGATGCCAGAGTGGGCTACTAGCCTTTCTGATAGAGTGGGAGCATTGGAGATCCGAGCCGACGCTAGAGATGGACGCATGGACGACCTCGACCATATGATGAAAGATGTCTACCGCCAGCAGTTCGGGCGGTACTACGATCCTAGCTTCTCTCCATTCCCGCCTCCACCGCAGTGATGACTTGCAGGACCGATAGTTTAGCCGCTCCACCGCCATTTTGTGAGTTCTTTTTCTTTCTTTCTTTTCTTATTTTCTTTCTTTTATTTGAACATTAGGGACAATGTTTGTTCCAAGTATGGGGTGGGGTGTGACTAAAAGTTTGTAATAACTCTTACTCACTTTAATTGCTTCTATTGAGACTATCTTGCATGTTCATTATATTGTTGCACGTTTCATTATTGCATTGCATGAAAAAGAGTTTGAAAAACCCATAAAAAAAATTGAAAAATTTTGAAAATTTTGTGCTTCTAAGGATAGAGATGATTTCTATGATAATCACTACTTGTGAATTGAGTTTGATGACAATTGCATGCTTAAACGATTAGTGAATTGAAAAGAAATTGAATGAGTTGATTATACCTCTTTTGCAAGTTTCATAATGTGATGAATGTTACTTAAATCATGTTGAAAAAATAAGGTTGAAATCACACTATAAGTTCTTATACTTCTTGTTGAGATGATTAAGGCAATTCGATTTTCTTTCTTCTTTCTTTGATCATTTAGCCCCTCATTGAAATTATGGCCTCCTTTACCTATCCGGGAATTTGAAGGAGTTGATTGATATTGGCATGCATGCCAATATCAATCATGATGATGAGTAACTCGGCACCATTCACATAGCCGGGTGTTTGTGTCTTGCCAAAGTCGGATTGAGCGATATTCCTAGCGGATTATGGTATGTGCGCTAAGGGTTTGAGGCATCTCATAAAAATTGAGAAACGCCAATCTCCTAGGCTTCGGTTTTTGTGCACTTCTATCCATAACTCCAAAAGTAAAGTCGAAAAATGAAAGGAAGAGAGCGAAGCTCTAAGTTGAAAGTGTTGCGGAAACCGCAAGAGAAGAAGAAAAGAGTAGTTATCCACCTTCCCGGATTCATGCACCACATCCCTTAAAGTTTTCCTTCCCTTCCCACATTCTAGACCTTTTTAAAAGTCCTTAAGATCAAAAGAATGTTATATGACTTGGTGATCTAAATTGAAGTTTCTTATGATTGATTTTGATAATGTTTGAAGGTTATGATGTTTGTATGGAAGTTTAATTGATTCATGAGCTTTCTTTACTCTTTACTCTTTGATTAAGTGTATGAAAGTCTTATGAACGAATGAAGCAAGATTTTAGAATGATCTATTGATTAGAAGGCACATTCATCCAAAAGAAGTTTTGCTTTGAGAAGGTACACATATTTCATCCTAACTTTTGCTTTAAAAGCTTTTTGAAAGACCTTGCTTAGGGACAAGCAAGTGGCAAGTATGGGGTTATTTGTTAGCATGAAATATTGGGATATTTTAAGCATGTTTTCTAAGTGTATTTCATCCATATTGATAGTCATTGATGAAACATTAATGCATTTGTGAGCTAGTTTGTCTATAATGTCGATATAGAGATCTACACAAGCTTTATGTTGATTGTAGGCAATTAAGAGCTATTTCCGAACGGAATCGAGCAAGGATGGAGTTTGATTGAGCATGTTCATGAATTGAGGACATTCCTAGGAGCTAAGGAAGTGCCAACTTGAAGAATGCACGAGACTAAGGAAGAATCACGTTCTAGCCCTAAACCACGCTCTAAAATACGGCCGTACTACATTCCACGTTCAAGTCCACAGCCGTGGAACCTTGGCAAGGGAAGCGTGGTTCATTCCAACAACTTCTACGGCCGTGGAAGAGTTGTGTCAAACCGTGACACTTTCCACGCTCTAAATTACGGTCGTGGAACCCTTCCACGACCGTGATCTTGGCGATCTTTTTCGCCACACTTTAAGCCACGATCTTCTACGCAATTGGGCCGGGCTTATATTTTATCTTACACTATAAAAGGACGGATGAAGAGAGATTCCGTCACCTCTGCTTAGACCTTCGCTTACGCTTAGACGCATTTCCGATTGCATCTTGGAATTGCCCTAATTTCACATCTTGCGGATATTGTGATTGAGAGATTTGCGTTTCTAGTGTGATTTCCGGATTGACGGAAGATTGAAGATTCGGAAGATTGTTCGTAAGAAGATTTCGCTTCTTACTTAGGTTTGATTTAGAAGACGGATTGACATCCCGTTCTTCCTTCTTATCTAGGATTTGTGATTGTTTGTGTTATTCCGAATCTAGTGACGATTATTGTTCTTGATTGTGGATCTGAGATTGATTTGAAAGTTATTGAAAGTTTTCGGAAGTTTTCATCTTTCATTCTTTTAAACCTTGAATTTGATATCAATATGACTATTGTTGGCTAAAACCCTTTAACAATTCTAAGGTGAAGGGTTGATAGTTGTGGCTTAGATGATGATAGATCGATCGTAAACAGATTGGATCCTGAGAGTTAGAGAGAATCGACGACAACCCTAATCCACGGTCTGTTCTTGAGCTTCCACGGCCGTGGAACTCAAGAACTACCCCTAATTTTGTGTTAGTTTACGAACTTGCTTTTACTTTAATCCAAAGTTAAAGATTTGCTTTAACTTAGTCTTGGCTTGCCTTTTCTAGGTGGTAGTGAAGCCTCAACAACCTCTACCTCGATTGTGAGTGTCACAACCTTAGTCGGTTTAGTTAGTCTTGATCCTTGGATTACAAGTTTGGGTATTTGACGTTAATTCTTACCCTTAGAACCTTTCTATATTGAAACCTCAACAACCTTTATAGAGAGTGTCTTGTAGGTGAGTCATATAAGGTTTTTGGAACTTCACCGTACGATTACCTTACATTCGTATACCTTTGCAATATCTTAACTCTGTCCTTATATCTTTAAGTATATCTTGAATCGATTGCCACAGCTGGATTTTTGGATCTTTAGGGTTGTTGTTTTCCCAACAATTCGAAAAGCTCTTACATTTACTCGCTTGATAATCTATAATTGAATTTGTTCCCCCCAAATCCCTGTGTTCGATACTCTAGAATTCTTGCTCAACTATATCGATCCATATACTGCGGGTTCGCTTGCTTGATTTCTAGTTTTATAATTAATGCTTATTTGCACGCACGCTAAGTGGCGAACAGCGGCTAGACAATTCCGTTGGGGCGGATCTTCAATGCTCTTCAACGTCTGACCTTTCGCCTTCCTGACGTTCCTCATGCCAAGCCGCTGGGGCGTCCCTATGTCAACGCAGGGACAGTGACACAACCTCTTCGTCTTCCAGCTCCCATGTTGAGGCACAGGCAGTGCCGCGGTGGAAGGCCCAGGGGAGCTGGTCTTCATTTTGTCAGTGGAGGACACCGCAGGGGCGCCAAGGAGTGGCGCAGGGGCGGTGACACGCTTCATGGTTGGCGCTGGTGAAAGCGCAGGGAGCGCTCCGAAGTAAGGTGTCACCCGCAGGGGCGGCTGCAAGGATCCGTTGGGGCGGTGAGGCAACAAAAGCTTTGCTTCGTGATCGATCTTCACTCCTAAGTGCTTATAACTCCTTCTTTAACTTCTTTTGATCTTCTTCTTCTGGACCAAGGAGTTAGTAGCATAAACCGACACTAATGCAATAAAAAGACTCTAAAAACTACCCTAAATGATAGTGATTCCATCATCTATCAAACTCCCTCATACTTAGACCTTTTACTTGTCCCGAGTAAAAACAAATGACCTCAACTAGACTCAAAGGCCTCAAGAAGCATGAGTAAGTAGAAAGATAATGGAAAACAAGAGAAAAGCCAAGAAAGAAAGAAGGAAAAGAGAGGAAATGTGAGAAAAAGAAATACTACCATCCTTATCGCTCCAAGAGTGGCCTACCCGGACAACCTCCTTATGACTCCCCTTCTTATGTCGCCAAAACGCCGGAGGGAAACCTATACTCGGTGTCGCTCATTTTGCCAAGGTGCCCTTTCGGGTTTTTACCTTTCCACTCTTCTTCTTTTCTCACTTTAACTCACATCCCTCAAGTCTAATTTTACACCAACCTAAGGTTGGTCGGACTACCTTCTTTTTACCTAAACCGCCCTTTCGGATTTTCGGTTTATCCAAGGATTTCCATGCCTTTTCTTTTTCACTTCTTTGGCTCTTTAATTTTTTTTTTACTTTTTGAATATCAAACTAAATTTAACAATGCAAAACCAAATTCTAAAACAACTCAATGAACTGTACAAGCAATGATATGTCCCTCCCCCATACTTGAAGTACACTTTGTCCTCAAAGTGGAAATGAGTCAAAGATAAATGCGGGAGAAGGGAAAGAAATGTACCCCTCACTGGGGTGGTCCGGATGGACCACCCGGACCCTCCTCCGGTGGGTAAGGGAAGTGGCGGAATAAGTGCTCCTGCCGGCGGTGAAGGGTGTCGATACGGCCCTCTTGAGCCTCCATCGTCTCTCTCAATGAAGTCTCATAGCTAGCTCGCCAAGCCAGCTTATGCGTCTCTAACTGCTGCTGATGAGCCGCCTACCAAGCATCTTGACGGCGGTCAAAGTGAGTGGTCATGGAGGAGGCGAAGGTGGACTGCCACACCTGCTGCTGCTCAAGCATGGACCGCTGGTACTCGGTCTGCCATGCCTGGTGCTGTGTAGTCAAAGCTGCCATCTGAGCCTGCAGACTCTCCATGGTCTGACTGTCGTGTCTTGCCGTCGGCATGAGTGTTGCATGCTGATTGTGTAAGTTGGTAAACGGGGATAGGGGCGAGGTTGGGGAATCCCTCGTGTCAGAAAATAAGTATCATTAGTAATAACGTATTACTTAATTAAAGATAATAAAAAGGAATGAGTGTTGCATGCTGATTGTGTAAGTTGTGTGTTTGTGCTTTTACCTTTATACTTATGCATGAATTGTTAGCTAACGGTTTTATATCGCTGGTAGATGCCTTGCAGGTTAGGGAGGCGATCTAGTGATCTGGCGGTAGTGGGCAGCCGGGGTTTCGTGCATTATAGGACGGGACTGCTATATTTTATTTGATGACCGTTGAGACTAATGTTGGTATTTTGGTTTTGAGACTTGGCTGTAATGTTTTCAGATTTGGATTTTCATTTCGATCATGATATAAAACTTTATGTTTTGCCTTTTTATTTGTGCCGTGTTGTAAGGTCCGATGAAGTTGTTGCCAAGCTAAGGCCGGGACCCACTGTGAGGTCCCAACTCGTAGCATTTCGAGTCCTCTAGGATTCGGGGTGTTACAATATGGTATCAGAACCCTAGGTTGGCAACAACGACACTCGCTATCTTCAAAAAGGCCGAATAAACAAATAAACGGAAACCGCAAGGGTTCCGAACTTTTAAAATGAATTTTGTTTTCCAAACCATGAGCATAAACAGGTTGGGATAGAATGCACAGACCGCCACTACCTCCGCTAAACTCGATAGCATAGTTTATTGGACTTTTGTTATAACTTGTAATTTTAGTAACGTTGTGACCTTTAGAAGTGACCTAGAGTAATAAGATAGTTATGTCCTTACTAGGAACTAGAGTAGTCTTATATTGATCACGTCTCTACCAGATGGCACGTACGAGAGCGACAACTTACGTTGGAAGAGGAGAGGACCGACCTCCCCTTCCTCCAGGAGCTCAAACACAAGGACGTGTGGGTAGGCCTCAGAGGGGCCGAGGTCGGGAACATGTTCCTGTTGTAGATCCGCCAGCTATGGATGAACCTACTGAGGAGGTGGCTGAGAGTATTGTTCCAGAGGTTAGGGATGGGACCGCTACTAGGTCCGGAGTACGGAGTGCAGGGTTTGCTAATTCTAGCCGTGTATCGATTGGAGCATCGGAGTATCGAGCTTATGTCTAGCAGGTGCAAGAGGCATACAGGGCCGAAGCACCACCTCCAGCACTGCCAATGCCAACTAGGTCAGCAGAGGTCTCTCAGAGGGTGACTCAGGTGGTAGTTCCACCGGTGGTAGCTGCACCAGTGAGGGTTGTCGAGGATGACCGAGTGAGAGACGAGCTGAGGGTACCGAGACCAGATGAATGGTTGAAGACATTCAACCATCAGCGAGTTCCCACCTTCGAGGGGAACGTTGGACTTGTGGTGGAACATTGGATCAGTCATGTGGAGTCCGCGCTAGAGGCAATTCGCTACCCTGAGAGTCGTAAGGTGGAGCTGGTTCAGACATTGTTTCGGGACCAGGCATAGTACTGGTGGAGGACAGTGCGGGGCGGAGTGTCCCGATTTGAGCAGTTGTTGAGTCTCGTAAGAGAGACCTTTTGTCATACCTCATTGAGAAGGGCCGAGTGGAGGACTTCTTGGAGGCAGGTTTTGAGGATGTTCCGATAGCTGAGGCCATTAGGAGGTTTCGGGAGGAGCTGTCACTGTTGGGTCCTGCTGCACCGCCTGTGGACCAGCACGTGTATTTGTTTTCCCAAAAACTGAGGGAGACTACCCTCTCCTATCTAGCAGGGTTCCGCTGTGATTCCTTAGCTGATTATCAGGATCAGGCTTCAGCATATGAGAGGGACCGAATGGGACACAGGAGAGCTATGCAGTCTGGAGGGTCAGACAAGAGGCAGAGGACCGGACCGGTCAACACTGGAGTAGGAAGGTCAGGTAATAGGCGTGGTCAGTCCCAAGGCCGTTCTAGTTACCAGGTGGTACCGCCGATGGGGTCTAGAGTACGTCAGTGCTACAACTGTGGGGAACAAGGACACATTAAGCCGGAGTGTAGGAGGTCACCAGTTACATGTTTTACTTGCGGCCAGCTGGGCCACAGAGCTACCTTTTTCCGACAGGGCAAGGTAACATCACAGTAGGGGTCCTCACCTGCTGGTACCTCAGGAGGAGGACAGAGGCAGTCTCAGTATTAGGCTCGGGGTCAGCAGTAGCGGGCTCCTGGTCAGGTATATTCACAGGGTTTCTCTCAGATTCCAGCTAGAGGTAGAGGGCGTGGTGGAGGCACATCAGAGACTAGGGGTAATCAGGCTCGAGTCTTTGAGTTGAGGAGTGTCGTAGAGCCAGCAGCGCCCGCAGCCACAGGTATTATCATGATTCATGGCTTTCCAGTCCGAGTACTTTTTGATACGGGTGCGACGCACTCTTTCATATCTGATGATTGCATAGATAGGTTGACCTTAGATACAGTAGAGGGGGAACCTTTCCTTATAAGGTTACCCGATGGGAGTAGGGTTCGTGGTACTCGGGAGATTCACGATTGTCCCATCCACTTGGGAGGTCGTGATTGGCTAGCCGACTTTCACGTCATGCACTTAGTGCATGAAGAACTCATACTCGAGATGGACTGGATGGACCGCCATAGAGCTGTCCTGGACGTTAGTATGAGGACAATGACGGTCACTACGGAGTCTGGGCAGGAGGAGGTCTTTCGAGGGTGGGACCTCGGAAAGATCGGGACAGTCATTAGTGCGGTCCGAGCCGCAAAGCTCATAGGTCAGGGATGCGAGACCTTCTAGTGTTACGCCATGAAGGAGGAGACGAGTTCATCATTAGCAGAGACCTTGGTAGCTTGTGAGTTTGAGGATGTCTTTGGCGAGCCACCTGGCTTACCACCGCAGAGGAGCGTAGATTTTGGAATTGAGTTGGAGCCCGGCACGAGGCCGATCTCCAAGGCTCCATACAGCATGACACCAGTCGAGATGCTTGAGCTTAAGAAGCAACTCGAGGATTTGGCAGATAGGGGATTCATTCGACCTAGTGTGTCTCCCTGTGGGGCACCAATCCTCTTCGTCAGGAAGAAGGACGGATCCATGAGGCTTTGTATTGACTATCGGGAGTTGAACAAAGTCACCGTTAAGAAAAAGTATCCGTTGCCGCTTATTGATGATTTGCTGGATCAGTTACAAGGAGCTACGGTGTTTTCACGTATTGACTTGAGGTCAGGATATAATCAGCTGAGAGTACGGGAGGAGGACATACCGAAGACAACATTTCGGACCAGATACGGTCATTATGAGTTCGTGATGATGCCCTTCGGGCTCACCAATGCTCCTACTGTCGTCATGGAGTTGATGAATGACATCTTCATTGACTTCTTAGATCAGTTTGTGGTAGTTTTCATCGACGACATCTTAGTATACTCCCGGAGTAGGGAGGAGCACGCCGGACACCTGAAGACGGTGTTGCGGGTTTTACAGGATAGAGAGCTTTCTGCTAAGCTCTTTAAGTGTGAGTTCTGGATGCCTGAGGTTGCCTTCCTTGGCCATATTGTCTCCGCCGAAGGAGTCAAGTGGACCCGGCAAAGATAGAGTCAGTTGCATCATGGCCACCCTCTAAGACGGTCAAGGAGGTACGCAGTTTTCTAGGACCCGACAAAGATAGAGTCAGTTGCATCAGGGTTTTTCTGTCCTTGGCCGGATACACGGTCAAGGAGGTACGCAGTTTTCATAGGTCAGGGATGCGAGGCCTTCTGCTCCGGTGTTAGCACAGCTAGAGGGCGTTGAGGACTTCGTCGTTTACAGTGATGCATCTAAGCTAGGCTTGGGATGCGTCCTGATGCAGAGGGGTAGGGTCATTGCGTATGCGTCTTGACAGCTGAAGACGTATGAGGAGAATTACCCCACTCACGACCTTGAGCTTGCTGCAGTCATTCATGCCTTGAAGACCTGGCGTCATTACCTCTACGGGGCCACCTGTCAGATCTTCACAGACCACAAGAGTCTGAAGTACATATTCACTCAGCGGGAATTGAATAACCGCCAGAGGAGATGGTTAGAGTTGATTAAGGATTTTGACTTAGAGATCCTTTATCATCCAGGGAAGGCGAATGTGGTCGCCGATGCCCTTAGTAGGAGGACACCTCGCGAGGCTGCAATAGCTAGATTGACCGTGCAGACCCAATTACAAAGAGATTTGATTTGGTTGGAGGTAGACATCCGGTTTCCGGATACTGACGGTCATTTGTCAACGTTAGAGGTTTCACCGGATCTGACGGAAGAGATCCGGCAGAAACAGGAGGGTTGTCCAGCACTGACGAGGATCAAAGATAGGATTTCCAGAGGGGAGGCACCACAGTTTATGGTGGGTGCAGATGGGATTTTGAGGCGCCATGAGCGCATATGTGTACCCTCTGATAGATAGTTGAGGCAGCGTATACTGCAGGAGGCCCATTCCACACCTTACTCCGTCCACCCCGACGCGAGTAAGATGTATCAGGATATACGATAATCTTATTGGTGGGGCGAGCTCAAGCCCGATGTGGCTAGATATGTAGCCCAGTGTGCGACCTTTCAGCAGTTCAAGATCGAGCACCACAGGCCCGGAGGAGAGCTCCAACCACTTCCAATTCCACAGTGGAAGTGGGAGGACATTTCTGTGGACTTCGTTACTGGCTTGAGGTTGAGTAGAGGCTTTGATGCGATATGGGTTGTAGTGGATCGGTTGACAAAGACGGCACGATTCATTCCTATTAAGGAAACGTGGCCGGTGTCTCGTTTAGCCGAGGAGTTTACCCGACAGATTGTGACGTTCCATGGAGTGCCAAAGACGATCATTTCAGATAGAGATGGGCATTTTACCTCGAGGTTCTGGCAACAGGTACACGCCGCCTTAGGCACGAGCTTACAGTTCACCACTGCATACCATCCTCAGACGGACGGACAGTCTGAGAGGACTATCAGACCCTTGAGGACATGTTGAGGGCATGTGTGCTTGATTGGGGTCAGGTATGGCCCGACCACCTTCCTTTGGTGGAGTTTTCTTATAATAATAGTTGGCACGCGACTATTGGGATGGCTCCTTACGAGGCCCTATATGGACGGAGGTGTCGTACACCTTTGTTGGGACGAGCCTGGGAGGATGAGTGGTGTAGCGCCTGAGCAGGTGTAGGATGAGATGGCTCGGGTAACATTGATCCGAGAGCGGATGTTGACCGCACAAAGCCGTCAGAGATCTTATGTTGATAAGAGTCGCAGGCCTCTAGAGTTCAGGGTTGGCGCCAAGGTATGGTTGAAGGTGTCACCGACGAGGGGTGTTCGACGTTTCGGCATTAAAGGGAAGTTAAGTCCCCGATATGTCGGACCCTTTGAGATCCTAGAGCGGATAGGAGAAGTTGCCTATAGATTGGAATTGCCACCCCGATTGGAGGGAGTCCATCCAGTTTTCCATGTGTCTCAGTTGAGAGAGTATGTGCATGACCCGAGACACATAGTGAGCCATGACGACCTAGTGGTCGAGCCGGATCATACATTTCCTGAGCACCCGATAGCAGTTTTGGAGAGAGGTATGAGACGCCTTCGATCGAAGGTAATACCCATGTTGAGAGTGAAGTGGTCGAGACGAGGGATTGACGAGGCCGCTTGGGAGAAGGAGGATAGTATCCGGCGGAACTATCCCGAGTTTTATGCGGATCTAGAGACGTCTATAGGACCGTCAGGTGGTTCTACATCCTTGTTTGTTTGCTTTTATTGATTGTATGTGTGATATGTTGATGTGCTTGTGTGTGAACCATAGGTGGTCTTGATGTAGTAACTTGTTAGTCATAGGGCTTGCTTACGTTTTATGATCTTGGGAACTACCCTAAGTTTCGGGACAAAACTTATTTTGAGGGGGATCTGATGTAACGACCAGTTTTTTTCCGTTACGCTTTGATAAGGTTAGAGAAGTTTTGAAAAGGAAATTAAAATTAAAATTTAGTAAGACTAGGACATACTAGTTTATTTATGGAAGACGGTTAATTAATTACCTTGTCCTAAGTGTCGGGACGAAACTTATTTTAAGGGGGTACTGATGTAATATCCGAAATTTTTATTCCGTTTAATTTCGAATCAAATCGGACTTCGAGCCGTTGACGGTTTTCCATTCTATCTAGTATTTCTTTCTTCACGAATTTTATCATTTTATGTAGAATTTAATTCACATAAAATGATAAAATTATATCAAGCTCTAATTCTTATAATTATTTACCATTTTATGTAGAATTTAATTTACATAAAATGATAGAATTATATCAAACCCTAGTTATTATAATTCATTCTTAACGACGACTTTAGACGAGATCATGGCAAGCTGTGACAAGATCATGACTAAGCTGAGACAAGGCCATGACAAAGCCAAACAACTCTGTGACAAACTCATTCATGGGCCTGACAAGGCCATGACGAGTTTTGACAGGTTTTTGACAAACTATTCAGCCCATCTTCCTTGCATTTGTTTCAACCATCCTTCTTGTAATGTTTCAGCCCATCCTCGCACAACAGCCCAGCCTGTTTACGAGCCCAGTAGCAGCCCTTCATGCAGCCCGTACAACTCCCCTCCAGCCCACCTACGAGAGCAAACGCTCAAATGTTACAAGAGATGTAACTCCCGTAATGAATGCTCGTCTTTACTCCCTCTTCTGTTCCGCCTTCACACGAGATCTTCCCTTTCTACAGACACTCAGCCGAGTCCTCAGGCGTAGAAAAAACGCAAGGAAAGCAGCCAGCAAGAGCAGCACTCGAAGAGCCGGCCGGAGCTGCTACTCCCTCGACCCTAACTGCTTCCGGACCAAGGTGAGTCTAGACTTCCTTCTTCTTCTGTCCTCGCCTCTATCCTCCTTCTGTACGACTCACTCGACTGTCTCCTTCTGGATCTAACCCTTTGTACAAACGTTTCCGGAACCAGTAGATAGCAATCGGAATGGGGCTGAGCTACTCCTTTTCCTGTGTCGACAGTAGAACGATCTTCCCAGAATAGATCCGAGCGGCTGTGCATCCAACCTGCGAGCCATCCTCCTCCCTTCCGGATCTAGCAATCTTCTGCAGCCTTAGTACTTGGTGAGTGTTCCCATTCTTAGCCCAATATCTATGAAAGAAGAGGCTAGATGTTGATTATGTGTTGACTGTTTGGTCGAGTGTAGGACTCGAATTTGACCTCGGTGTGGAGCAGCTATCCAGGAAAAATATGGGAGGTAAAACACATAAAATCATACAGTTTACACATTTAGTTTTGGAATTTCAAAAACTGTGTTCATCAGTCAAGTTTAAGCATAATGTTTGATGCCTTAGAGATGGAATCCACCGTTCAAATTTTAGGATGTTATAGAGTGATATGCATACTGTAAGGTATCAAAAATTGGGACTTAACCAAAGGTTAGATTTAGATCTGTGAAGGTGCAAAATGCACTAGTTAGGCTGTTTGGGAAATGATCCTAGAAAAATGCTAAGTATAGATTTTTGGTTTGAGTTCAACTTTAAAGATTTTTGTAGAAGTAACGGTTACACAGTTTTAAGAAATTCTTGCTCCTATGAATAGATTAGATATCATAGATGTTTTAGAAATTTATTTTAGAATTTTTATAACTTTATTTTAATTTCATATTTGAAGCTGTAGTTGGACTTTAGTGACTTTTCGGGAAATAGAAAATGGGTAGTTTTCTAGTTGTTACCTAAAATCATCCTAGGGAGTAGAATATGGTTAGTTAGCCTCAAATTAGAGTTTAAGTACGTATTTCGGGTTTTGGAAGTTCCGGGACCAAGGGTAAAATAGTCAATTTACCTTAAATAAGCACTGTAATAACTTCTGCAAATAGAATCTTACATCTTAGGAGTTTAGACTTCTAAGTACCCAGGGAAATGTGTTGACCCACGTGCCTCCTTTGACAGGCAATTGAGTTTCTGTAGTTACTGATATAGTGGTGGTTAAGAGAAAGTCGAGATTTGATTCTGGTAAGTCCACGGACTTACTTAGCTGGCTTCTTGCATGTGTGTGATGTGTATGAGTGGTGTTTGATAGTTAAGATAATAACGAAACCGGAATAGGACGACTGTAGTATATTGTATAATTGACCCAAGTGTATGATAACGGGTCGTGACATCATCTGCTTAGCTCTTACGAGAGTCTAGGAGGTTCCCTGCGACCAGCCCAGTCCGGTATACGGTCAAATGCATTAGTACCATTCCGCGTTGGTAAACGGGGACAGGGGCGAGGTTTGGGAATCCCTCGTGTCACAAAATAAGTATCATTAGTAATGACGTATCACTTAATTAAAGATAATAAAAAGGAATGAGTGTTGCATGCTGATTGTGTAAGTTGTGTGTTTGTGCTTTTACCTTTATACTTATGCATAGATTGTTAGCTAACGGTTTTATACCGCTTGTAGATGCCTTGCAGGTTAGGGAGGCGATCGAGTGATCCGGCGGTAGTGGGCAGTCGGGGTTCCGTGCATTATAGGACGGGACTGTTATATTTTATTTTCATGACTGTTGAGACTAATGTTGGTATTTTGGTTTTGAGACTTGGCTGTAATGTTTTCAAATTTGGATTTTCATTTCGCTCATGATATAAAACTTTATGTTTTGCCTTTTTATTTGTGCCGTGTTGTAAGGTCCGATGAAGTTGTTGTCAGACTAAGGGCCGGGACCCACTGTGAGGTCCTAGCTCGTAGCATTTCGAGTCCTCTAGGATTTGGGGTGTTACACCGATATCTTGTTGTAATGTGATTTACAAAGTCATCACCAAGCTGATGGCGAACATATTGGGACCATGCCTTGGGTACCTTATTGACCCAGCCCAATCTGCCTTCGTCCCGGGGAGATTAATGTCAGATAATGTGTTTCTCGTCCAGAAATTGCTAAGGAAATATAATGTACGACGGGATAGTAAAAGATGTTTTATGAAGATTGACCTGGCTAAGGTGTATGACACGATCTCCTAGAGGTTCCTACGCTTTGCCATGATAGAATTTAAGTTCCCGACTAGGTTCATTGATTGGGTGATGGAGTGCGTTACTATGACATCTTACTCCATCCAAGTCAATAAGACCTCACATGGGTTTTTCCAAGGTAGTCGAGGGTTGAGGCAAGATTGTCCGTTGTCACCATTTTTGTTTGTGACATGCATGGAATGGGTGATCTGGGTAGAGACATCCAGACCAGACTTTTGGTTCCATAAGCATTGTGAGAAACTTAGTATTTCACACGTGATGTATGCCGATGATGTGGTATTGTTCCATCGAGGTGATAGAGCGTCTATTGTTAGTATGTTGGAGTGTCTTCGTGGATTTGAGAGGATCTCATGATTGGTTGTCACCCTTCCCAAATCATCTATTTACTTGGCACCCTTGTCTGAGGAGGAGAAGTCTGAGTTGATCCAGTTATCCGGGTTTGCGGTAGGAGAGTTCCCATTCAGATATCTAGGGATCCCTATTTCCCTTATCATTCTTCGATCCAAGTATTAGTCCCCTCTCATGGACAGGATTGGGAGACACCTCAACTCGTGGAACAAACGACATTTGTCGTTTGGTAGCCTTCTGGAGTTGATCAGGTCAGTGTTGCAAGGTACAACAAGCTTTTGGTTATCTCTCCTTCCTGTACCAGCGTCGGTGCTAGACAGACTTACCAGTCTTTATCGGCAATTCCTATAGAATTCACCACGTGTTGCATGGTCTAGAGTTTGCTTGCCAAAGGCAAAGGGATGTCTCAAATTGTTGGACCTCAAGGCTTGATATGTTACATTCATGTGCAAGTACTATTGACACATTCATGCCCAACGGGAAAATATTTGGGCGAGATGGATTCATCACTGATACTTGCACACCACCGAGCCGGAGCAGTGGATTGCCACTCGTTGGGATTCACCTTTGGTGAAGGCGATCCTCCATGATAGAGAGGAAATGATTGCCTTTACTGACTAGACGACATCGTGGATGGAGATATTTGAGTTTTGCTGCCACGGAGAGAGATTCCGAGTGGCCGAGGCCTATGAGTTGATCAGAACTCACGGTGAAGATGTGGATTGGTATAGAGTAGTTTGGAACCCGGGTAATACGTCAAAGCACTGCTTTATCTTATGGATGGTGATCATTGGTCGACTATCTACTCGGAATAGGTTACACTTCTTGGGTATCGACTCTAGTCTCAACTGGTGCACGAGTGAGAGTGAGTCTCATGACCACTTGATCTTCGAAGGCACTACTTGTGAGGTTTGGAGGCAGGTTGGAGAGGACTTTGGGATTCCGAGAGATGTCACCACCAAATCAGAGGTTTTGACTCGATTGTTATGCACTGTATTTGACAAGATTTAGACGGGCAAATCCAGTATATATGCCTTTTCTGCTACGATCTACTATATTTGGCATTCTAGGAATGCCTTAGTGTTTGACCGAACCAGAATTCCGATAGATGTTCTAGTGAGATTGAACAAGACCCATATCTATAGTCTGCTACATGAGACATTTCCTGCCGCTGAGAGAGTTAGACAGAGGATTGCATCTTAGTTATTGGTATTCACTAGAGTTGTGTTCTGCTCCATGTTTTGATGTATTCTTTGATGTATCCATTATTAATGACATGAATTATGACCTATTTTTAGGCATGTATTTATATATATTTTCCCTTTTTTTTGCATGCATAGACATACATTCATGACATTTATGGTTATATTCACCTACTTTGCAAGAATAGAGGTCTACACAGAGTTTTATTGCATTTGTAGGTAAATTGGCGAATTATGGAGCAGAAATAACATATTTATGGATTAAGCCTTGACGCACCAAAGTATTCTCTGATACCGTCTGACGCGGACCAGAGTATTTTCTGATACTAGCGGACTCGACTTCTTTTCAGCCCAAATATTTTAGGGTTTCATCTTTAAACCCTAGTTTTATCCCTACATATATTCGAGAGCCCTCAACATTGAAGTGAAGTCAATTTCTCCAAAGGGAGACTAGAAGAAGTCAGTTTCGGACTAGAAGGAGTTAATTTCTCCAAAGGGAGACTAGAGGGAGCCAAAATCTCCAAAAGACTTGGGACGGTGACAACCCCGAGACTTGGACGCTGGGATTTTGAAGAAAGATTTGGGAAAGACGCACTTTCCTATTTGTGGAGTTGGAAGATTTTAGGGTTTCACTTGAAGGCGGATTGACATCCCGTTCTTCTTTGTTCCTTGAGATTTATGAGAGATTCTTATTCTATCCTACATCTATTGAACGCAAGTTACTTTTGAGTTTTATTGATATTGGTTTTGTGTTTGTTATTGAGATTTCAAGGTTTTACCTTTCCTCCCTTTCATATTTGATATTTGATTTTACAATGATGATTATTGGCTAAAACACTTTAGCAATTCTAAGGTGAAGGGTTGATAGTTGTGGCTTAGATGATGATAGATCGATCGTAATTTGATTTGACCCTGAGAGTATGAGAAATATCGTCGACGCCCTAAATCACGGGCTGTTCTTGGTTTCCACGGCCGTGATTTTCAAGATCTAGCCGTGATTTCCCTTGGTTTACGAACTTTGATTTTGCTTTTATCCAAAGTTAAAGATTAGCTTTAACCTAGCCTTGGCTTGCCTTTCCTAGGTAGTAGTGAGACTCAACATCCTCTATTTCGGTTTCGAGTGCCATAACCTTAACCGTTTTGGCTTGTCTTTGATTCCTTGGGTTTGGGCATGGGTATTTGAGATTAATCCTTATCCTTAGATCCTTTCTATACTGTAGCCTCAACAACCTTTATAGAGATTGTCTTTGGGTGAGTTATATAGGGCTTTGGAACTTCACCGTACATTACTCTACTTTAGTATACCTTTGCAATTCTCAACTCTGTCCTTATATATATAGTATATCTTGAATCGATTGCCACGATTGGATACCTGGATCTTTAGGGTTGCTGTTTTCCTAATTATTTGCAAAAGCTTCTATTTTCATTGCTCGATAATTTGTGAACTGAATTTGATCCCCCAAATCCCTGAGTTCGATACTCTGGAATTCTTGCTTTACTACACCGATCCGTACACTGCGGGTTCGCTTGCTTAATTTCAGTTTTATAAATTTTAAGGCTTTGAGCACACACTTTTGAGCGAACAAGTTTTTGGCGACGTTGCCGGGGATTTGGTCTAGACCAAATTCGGTTTTCGGTTGTCGAGCTTGAGAGCATTTTGCTTTTAATCTTTTCGGTATGAGTTTTTGAGTTTTCAAGTTCACCAATGGCTGCATGGAGCTATGAACCTGCATTTGATCTAGCCTGGACATCATGGCAATGTGCTAGGGCGGACCATTATGAATATTTGGAGGAGAAGTATGCCTATTATTGTGTTAGCGACGAAAGAGAAAGAGAGGAAGCCATTGAGGATGCGCTCACATATTGGGATGAACTTAATCCCCCTCATACGTTTTATGGGCAACCTCATCAAGTGCAGCCTCCACAACAAACATCCGAGGATGGCACACAAATGATGTTGGAAAAGATACTAAAAGTGTTGGACAAGAGGGAAGACAGATTAAATGCCATTTCAAAAGATCAAAAAGCCTTGGAAAAGCATTTATCTAGCAAGGAAGTCCTCATTGGAGAAGAGGAGGGAGTGGAGAACCTTAGCCAAATTACTGAAACTGTGGCCAAGGTTGAAGAGGATCCAGCTGAGTTGGAAGATATTTCATGTGTGGATCATCATCCAAACATGAAATTTGTCCCAAGCCTTGAAGAACTTTACAAGGTACATTCTCTTACTTCTTTTGAAATTCCTATTAAAATTTCTAATTTTTTCAGGAATGCACCGGAGAGTTGGAGGTCTCTTCCAAAAGAACCTCCTAAGGTAAAGATGAAGCCTCCATTAAAATTGCTGGAAGTAGATGCTCCTTGGACTACAAGAAGTAAATTTGGCAAGCGCTTCAACGCTAATGCGAATAAGTGTTTCTTGTTGAAGTATGGGGTCATTCATATGACAAAGACCATACATCATCCCCAAGCTGGAGATGGGGAAGTTAGGAGGATTGTCGAGAAACTGATTTCTCGATCTAGGAAGGATGGGACGCAAGGCTGAATTATGTCCCATTAAAGCATAGGAAAACTAGAAGGATTCCGGTGAGAATCAAACCGTACAAGCTTGTACGTGAGAGATCTTACCACTTGCCGGTGAAATTAGGAACCGGAATCTTTTTTGAGGAATTATATGATGAGTTTGATGAGCAATCCAAGATGTTCAAGGTGCATTGAGTCATCTATGGAGATAGGTCCAGCTAGCGACGTTAAACCAAGCGCTTCTTGGGAGGCAACCCAAGGTACCCTTTTCTTTTTCTTAGGATAGTTAGTTTGTTTGTTTTGTTTTTGCTTTGTTTTTTTTCCCTCCTCGATGCGCTCTCGGTTTGTTTGTGTCATGGATCGTAGGAACTAGGTATAATCTTGAGGAATTGATGAAAAAGGCGATACAAGTGTGCCTAAGGACGTTTTCAAGGAACAAAAGGCAAGAAATCGACTTACAAAAGAAGATCGGTCGATTTAGGCTTCAGAGCAAGTCGATTTTTGGCAACAGGAGGAAAAATCGACCAAAAAATCGACCCCCTCTGAAAAAATCGGTCGATTTTTACCTTAGTGTGCAAAAACAGAAGAAAATCGGGCCGACGAAAAAATCGGGCAGAAAAAATCGGACGATTTTTTTTTTCAAAAAAAAAAATAATAAAAAAAAAAAATTTTCCGAAAATTTGTTTCGGCTGAAAGACGTTCCCCTTCTTCAGTCTTCAACACCGATTGGAGTATTTAGAGTTCCCTATTGAGCTTCTATAGATTCCCACCACCACCGCTAAATGAATGATTCGCCTTGCCTAATTCGCCATCTTACATTGTGAGTACCCTTTTCCATCTTTTCTTTTCTTTCACATTGGAGACAATGTGAGTTTTAAGTATGAGGTGGAGGTATTTGCAATACCATTCGCATGTTTTATGTCTTGCATCATATGATTTGAAAATTTTGAAAATTTTTTAAAATTTTTGTGCTTCTAGGATGGATATGATCTCTATGATGAATATTGTTTTGTGGAATAGCTATGATGATTTTGATATGTTTGAATTGATTTATGACATATGCGGGATTTGTATACTTTGTTAGAATTTCATGCATGTTTGATAATTTGCTTTCATTCTAAATCATATTGAGTATTGAAGGTTGAAACCGCATTATAAGTTCTTACACTTCTTATTGATATAGTTAAGGCACCTCGATTTTTCTTGCTTCTTCTTTATTCATCCAGCCCCTCAATGAAATAATTGTCTCCCTTACCTATCCGGGAACTAGGAAGAGTTGAATTTTGGCATGTTTGATGTGGGAGGGCCATGAAAGCAATTGTTTGCATTCAAAGTATAGAAATTCTAGGTTTGAGGAAGTCAATCTTGATGATGAGTAACTTGGCACCAATCATATAGTTGGGTGTTTGTGTCTTGCCAAAGTCGGATTGAGCGATATTCCTAACGGATTATGGTATGTGCATCAAGGGTTTGAGGCATCTCGAAATTGAGAAACGTCAATCTCCTAGGCTTCGGTTTTTGTGCACCGCTGTCCATATTGCAAATTATGATGCATGTTATGATTTTTTTCCAAAGTGTGATTATCCTTTTCATGATATAGTTCCTTTTGATCATATGATAATTTTCATTAGCTATGAAGCAACCATTTGAGGGTGATCTATGAATAGAAGCACAACCAAAATATTGTGGTTTTTCTTTATTTTTGCATATTCATAACACATATCATCTTGTATCTTAAGTTTGAACATTGCTTGGGGACAAGCAAGAGGCAAGTATGAGGTATTTTGATGACATGAATTATGACCTATTTTTAGGCATGTATTTATATAGATATTCCCTTTTTTGCATGCATAGACATACATTCATGACATTTATGGTTATATTCACCTACTTTGCAAGAATAGAGGTCTACACAGATTTTTATTGCATTTGTAGATAAATTGGCGAATTATGGAGCAGAAATGACATATTTATGGATTAAGCCTTGAAGCGGGACAAAAAGGAGCAATAAAAGGAAGTTAGGACGGCCCAAAGTATCTTCTGATACCGTCTGGCGGCCCAAAGTATCTTCTGATACCGTCGGATGCGCCAAAGTATAGTCTGATACCGTCTGACGCACCAAAGTATTCGCGGCCCAGAGTATTTTCTGATACTAGCGGACTCGACTTCTTTTCAGCCCAAATATTTAGGGTTTCATCTTTAAACCCTAGTTTTATCCCTACATATATTCGAGAGCCTTCAACATTGAAGTGAAGTCAATTTCTCCAAAGGGAGACTAGAAGAAGTCAATTTCGGACTAGAAGGAATCAATTTCTCCAAAGGGAACCTAGAGGGAGCCAAAATCTCCAAAAGACTTGGGACGGTGACTTGCAAATTGGAAGATTTTAGGGTTTCACTTGAAGGCGGATTGACATCCCATTCTTCTTTGTTCCTTGAGATTTGTGAGAGATTCTTATTCTATCCTACATCTATTGAACGCAAGTTACTTTTGAGTTTTATTGATATTGGTTTTGTGTTTGTTATTGAGATTTCAAGGTTTTACTTTCCTCCCTTTCATATTTGATATTTGATTTTACGATGATGATTATTGGCTAAAACCCTTAGCAATTCTAAGGTGAAGGGTTGATAGTTGTGGCTTAGATGATGATAGATCGATCGTAATTTGATTGGACCCTGAGAGTATGAGAAATATCGTCGACGCACTAAATCACGGGCCGTTCTTGGTTTCCACGGCCGTGATTCTCAAGATCTCGCCGTGATTTCCCCTGGTTTACAAACTTTGCTTTTGCTTTGATCCAAAGTTAAAGATTAGCTTTAACCTAGTCTTGGCTTGCCTTTCCTAGGTAGTAGTGAGACTCAACATCCTCTATTTCAGTTTCAAGTGTCACAACCTTAACCGTTTTGGCTTGTCTTTGATTCCTTGGGTTTGGGCATGGGTATTTGAGATTAATCCTTATCCTTAGATCCTTTCTATACTGCAGCCTCAACAACCTTTATAGAGAGTGTCTTTGGGTGGTTTTGGAACTTCACCGTACGTTACTCTACTTTATTATACCTTTGCAATTCTCAACTCTGTCCTTATATATAATATATCTTGAATCGATTGCCACGATTGGATACCTGGATCTTTAGGGTTGCAGTTTTTCCAATTATTTGCAAAAGCTTCTATTTTCATTGCTCGATAATTTGTGAACTGAATTTGATCCCCCAAATCCCTGAGTTCGATACTCTAAAATTCTTGCTTTACTATGCCGATCCGTACACTGCGGGTCCGCTTGCTTAATTTCATTTTATAAATTTTAAGACTTTGACGCACACACTTTTGAGCGAACAATTATCTATGTATGTATCGGGCTTGGTTTAACCTATTGATGGCTTTGCCGAGGGTGGATTGACCACAATTTTGAGGGTAGATTTTTGTTTGTGAGTGTATATATTTGCTGATAGCTTTGCCGAAGGTGGATAAGACTCATGAACAATACCACGGTTGGATACGATTCAGGGTAGTTGAGATATTCAGGAGGAGTACATGCTCCTCTGAAGTGCTAAATGTGTTGTTTTGTGCCGTAGAATATGAGTCGCAGACATGTGCATAGACCATGTTTATTTCTTTTTATATATGAATTTACCTTTTACCAAAAAATAGTAGGCATCTGTCACAAAGACGTTCTCAATCGCTTTATCTCCAATCAATGTTCGAACGAGGTCAAGCATCTTCCATTCTAGGAGTAATACCCTCCCGGCTTCACGCACACACTTATTGTACCGCTTTTTGCTCAAAAAAGAAGAAAGACTTGTAGGAAATCATAGGTTGGTCCAACCAAGAAAGGCATGAGATGGGAAACAAAATGTACCGGATTTTTAGCACGTACAACCATCAAACTAAAGACCAAAGTAGGAGTCATTTAATTTCCAGTAATAGGCCTCTAAGAAGCTCTATAACGAGCTTCGGGCTTTGTTGTACGTACGCAAGGGCTCTGTAGCCGCAAGCACATCAATCTCGGACGCAGATTTAAAATCTATATTTTTGAGTAATCCTAAAAGGTGGACCTCTGATCCAAAATACCGCCGAAATTTCTTTTGAATACTTCCTCATTCCATCAAATACTAAAAGAAAGACATTCTCTAATTTGGGGATAGCATGTATATCCTTATTGGCTTTGATTTTTTTTTTGCTAAATTAGCTATGGATAGTGGTTTTCAATGAGTTTTCATCTCTTCCTCCGAAACCCTAATAAGAACAAGGTGTAGAAGTCGTCTCCTTCTATGGGGCGGACATGATTAGTAGAGATGACAATGTATCGGGCGGTGGCTGAATTGGGTGAGATTTCGAGCGTTCTACGTATTTATTGTAAATCGGTATTAACTCGGATTCGAATATGGAAAATCAATAAAAAAAATTAAACCCGAAAACGTCTTATCCATAAAAAAACATGATAAATCTGAAGCCAACACAAATCATCCAAATAGAAATATTACAACAAGTGTTATAAGTTGACGTTCTTAGAAAAAGAGAAATATGAAGGTCTTTAGTTTTGAAAAGGTAATTCGCACAAGCTTTCTGAAATTTTGAGTGATGCTTGCAACACAACAACAAAAATAATCACGTGAAAATCAAATCTAAAATGGACATATTAATTCCAAAATAACAAAAAAACAGCATGTACATTACATAAAAACAACTCTAAAAATCAAACAATAGCAAAATCCTTACTATACTAAATGTGTGAGTTTGCCCAATGAATAGGGATTTTTCTTTTTTACCCTTACTTATACAGATGTCTCTATATCCTTTACATGAGCATACGTGTTGTTCTTAGTTATACAGATGTCTCTATATCCTTTTCTCTTAGCATACTTGTTATTGTTTATGGCTTCTTCTGTACACCTCTTGATCTTCCAACATCAAATCTCCCGCCTCATCTTCTTTGCTTGGACAAACCCTATGCAAACAAGAATCACATCTCTCAATCTTTCCTCAAATCTCACATTTGTAATCTCGGCTTCTCCTTCTCCCGATGGACTGCATTATCGTGTTTTCTTTTATTCTATTTGTTGCCGTATCTACTTCTCTATCCATTCAATTTCATTCATTTTCTGCTCTTTTTTTTTGCCGTATCTACTTCTTTTGATTTTTTAAAAATAGGTCTTCAACCGGATGGACCTGGAAGTCGTCTTCGGTACGTTATGTACCTCCTTCTCTATCGATTCTTCAGGCTTCAAAATTGGAAACGAATCTCCCGAACTCAGCCTTTCCGGCCGCTTTCAACAGGGGACTCAAAATCCCTTTTTGTTTTCCAATCTCAACTTCCCCCCTTCCCCACTGGCAATCAGGGTAAGCTTCGATTTTCAATCTTTGCTTCTTAAATTTGTCATTCTATTTACATTACCTCCTGATTTTAGTGATCTATATATGCTTTGTATCTAACCCACCATGCTTAGCTTGATTTTGTAAATGTCAGACTTTTCAAATTATAAAATCAACACTACTCTATCTTTTGCTTTCATCTTGATTCAACTTAGGGAGTTGCCCAAATGAGTTTTTTTTGTATTCTTTAATTTAATTAATCCTAAATATGTCCCAATATTTATTCTACTATTTGTATTTTCTCTTTAAAAAACAGACTAAGTAATTGCTAAGAGACACAAGACAAAAATGAAACTACTATTTGTATACGTAAGATGAGATTTTGTATACGTAAGATGAGATTGATCCTTTGTTCTTCTTGATCTAGATGTCTCCTTCTAATGTAGATTTATTTTCGTGGCTAATCTGAGAGGTTTCACAGCCAAAAGTACACATTATGGTTAAAGGTTATACCTTTCATCTATTATTACAACTCAAAAAACGCCTTACCTGAAGAGTAGTAATATCTTCATCTTATTTCAGTCAAACTAATTATGGTTAAAGGTTACAACTTTCGTACTGATGTTGAATTCCAGTTTTCATGAGCAATTTAGTATAATTGTTATGATAAATTTTGAGTAATTATAATTATACATTGAGAATGATGACATGTTTGTGCAGCTTAGTTGTTTTAAATTTTGTTCCCTTTGTTTAACATCTGTTTAACAAATACTAGATATTTATTCATTATACATATTGAATATATAAATGAATGGCAAGCCTCTGCCCATCTCAACCCCAAATGTTTGGATCCAAGTCTACTATGGACGGCTGATAGGAGTTTGACAGTAAATTAGTACAAAGAAAATATGCTTTTAAGTTGATTCTTGTGTACATAAACTATACTTGTTCAAATTAATCCCTAAAAAAATTCTTGTAAGTTCTTTGATTATACCCTATTTTTAAGTGATCTCAAGTATATTTCTTCTTCTGTGCATGTATTTATGAAGCTTATGGTGTGAATTTACAAAGTTAATGATTTTGTAAAATATAAAATCTATTGTAAAAGAAATTTTTGAATGAAGAGAAACCCAAATAAAGACAGTAGACAGAAAAACCAATAGGTATGTAATTTTGTAACTACGAATAAGATTGTGGATGGACTACATCCTTAATAAAAGGCTTTGCCTATTTCAAGAATTCACCAGCAAGAAGAGCAACAGCAGTAGCCCATCAGCAACTTGTGGAAATATAAATATTGAATTAACAAAAGTCCTTGATTCTTTGCTTGCTAATTTTGCTTATTGTTTGGTTATACATGGGCAAGTTGTAGTATCTGAAACCTTCTTCTAAATTTGGTTACTCGAACTTTATAAGTTAATTCCTTGGCCTTGTTGATTGATATAAGGAAAACTCTTATATATGTATATACTTAAGTGATGACACTGGAGTCATCCTTTATTATGTCTTGCTCATCTTGATTCATCCTCCTAATTATATGAATAATTATACTTGAAGCGTGATTAGTGTTGTTGATATAGTGTAGATCCGCTAATTTGATGAATTATAAAGGTGCTTGTGGTCACTTAGCTGACATGGCAGCTTTTCAATCACATAGGTTGTGTGTAATTGGGAAACTTGCTTTGTGCAGATGGGTAAGGTTTCACTTCTTAATGATGCAATAACTCAAATGGATGACCCCTTTTCCTCAACGATGAACAATTGGAAGGAAGATGGATATGGTTTATGTGTATAAATGGTATTAGGTTTTGCAGTCTATTATGTTGATTTGTAGTATTTCGCTACCGGTAAGACGGTGTGTACAATTGATTATCTTCATCATGACTATATTTAGATGGATTGTAATCTCTTTCAGGGAGCTGATTATGTGGTGTGGTTTTTATTAGTTTCTTGGGGTAATCTCTAAAAGCTTTCATCTTTTTGGGTTTTTTTGATTATGTGTCTTTTTGTGGACAATTTGTAGTGATTTCTAAATTTTAAATTTTGGTAGCGGAACAGGAGAAGCAATTGCTTTGGGCTTCCAACACTATATCTTGTCCCTGAATACTGTTGTCATGATTCCTACATTCCTTATCTCTGTAATGGAAGGAACAAATGTGAGTTCTTGTCTATCTCACGTTATGCTCGTCTTCAATTAATAGCTTTATGCCATATTGACATTTTTTTAATTATAAATTGATGTACTATGGACGTGGGGTACTGGATCAGATTGTATATTTTGATGGATAATTATTAAGAGAAGGTATTTGGAAATTGTAATTCAGGATGATAAGGCAAGGGTAGTGCAAACTCTGCTGTTTGTACAAGGACTTAACACCCTTCTCCAAGCTTTATTTGGAACTGGGCTTCTACTGTAACTGTTGCTTCTTATGCCTATATGGTCCCCATAATCTCAATCAACCATAACTTTTTTAATGCTAGCATTCAAGATCCTCATGACATACCTTCTTTAACTTTATTTGACTAGAATTCTTTCATTTCATTTGTTCAACATCTCATTTCGTTTGCTTTTGCAAACACTAATGTCTGGAAGAGGTCCCATCTACACTACATAAAGTTTAGGCCCTTCTTCTTTGTATAGTAATCATATGTCACGCACTCAAGCTATGTGTTTCTCATATGGGTCTTAATTCAATTATAACTCTGCATTTGTTCAACATCTCATTTAGTTTATTTTTCCGATCATGAATTCTCGGCTGATGTAGCTTCTTCTGGATTAGACGATGTGAACCGTACTCTCCCTGCTTTGGAATTGATACATAGTTTTCCTAATATGTTCTTCAATCCAATTCATAACCTTTTCTACATAATTTGGTTTCAGATATAAGGTTTCCCCAAATTCTATCTTCTCTGCACTTCTCAGGTTATCTTCTATCTTTCAATGATACTTTTTGTTCTTTTTTTTGTTTCTTACTTTCTGGGTCTGTGAACTACTAATTGAGTTCTTGAAATGGTGGCTCTTGATTACTATTTGCTTATAATTGTTGATTTTCTTCTTACTCTTTTCATTTCTTGTAAAAATTTGGCTTAGTATGCATAGTTCTTGATCCTTGTGAAAATTTTCTTTTTTGCAAGGAACTATGTTTTCTACAATCCTGCTGGTATTGTGTAATGGATTAATCACTTTTTATTTATATTACCATGGAATCATTTGACATATTTGTTTATTCTTTTTCTGCTAGGAAACGTTAATGTATATTGCAGAATCTTAGTCTTGTGCAACTTTATTGAAGATAAGGCTACAAAAGCATGCCTTGAATCTGTCTGTCAATTGATGTGTACCGTAGAGCTCTCTCTTTGAATTTGTACTGTAGAGTTATCTTGTAATTTTGCTATCCGCTTCCTCGTCCAACCATAGTTTTGTAATTTCTGTGCCAATGGGTTCTAATCACTTCGGCGTTGTTCCCTGGTCCATCCCCATCATCATATAAGAATAGAATTTCATTTGCTTAGTATGAAGTAGGTTGAAATCATTCTTCATTCTAACATTGGTTATTTGGAGGGTTGATCTTGTCCCCTGATGTTGTTTGTGTTTAGGGAATGATCATTTAGATGAGCATGATTTACAGCTGTCGGACGATGATTCAACTCCAGTCGTTTTCGAGGTTACCTGCGTACTCCATATCATTGGAACTTACATCTTCAATTTTGTCATTGTAATTTTCGATTTTATCTACGGCACGCGCGTCCTGACTAGTAAAACAAAATGTACAACAACAAAAAGAAGAAGGTTGGCTAGATTCTTCAAGTGGAATAGGGTTGGAAGATGGGGTTGTTTTCGGCCATTTTAGGGTTGGGGTGTAAGGACTAGGAGATCAGTCTACTAGAGGGCATGAAGGGTCATTATCACTACAAATTACAAACAAACAGTTCAATTTTTGAACAAATATAACTTAGCTTCAACAGGAAAGAGACCAACGTCATAACTACGTCAAAGAGAAATGAATTCAACAATAATTTAGTTCTTCTATTCATCTTATCAACTAACCCAACATAACAAGCAGTAAACAAATAAAACAAACGGAATCAAGCAGTTTAAAACAAGCAACAATAACAACAACAAAATCAACAAAAGGGTAGTAAACAATCTTCAATTTAAAACAAGCCGTAGACAAATAAAACAAGGAGGCATTTATAAGGTGCAGGGAAGCAAGCATGAACATGTAATGAGAATGTCAAGCAAGCCAAATGCCCATAAATGTATTAGTTATACCTCGCGTATTCACGGACATTGTTATTGTATAAATTTAGTAAGTTATAGAAAAATACTTCCATGATTTACAATCTTTATTATTTTTAAAATTGTTGGTAAACTCTTAATTCATCATCTTGTATCTCATTCACAAAAGCTTGAGCCATAGAAGATTAGTAAACAAACTTATCATAAGGCAAGCAGAATGAGGTTAGTAAACAAACTAACAAAAGGACACTTGGTGTTGAAGATTCAATGTGTCTAATAGTTTGTGTGGCCAACGACTAAGAGCATCCACATTAAAGAACATGTAAAATTAATCTTATCTAATTTTTTTATTACTTTTTACTCTTTTTTTATGCCACATCATCTTAAGAACATAACTAGTTTTTTTTACCCACATCAATAGAACACATACATTTTTCTTAGTATATAACTTAGGGATTAAACTTTATAGATAATGATAAAATTTAACTCAAATTACATACCTTATAACATTATTTCATAAATTAAATAAATTTAAATATCACAATATATAATATATCATTAAATTTATGTGTATAATATATATTTTTAAAATATGTAAATATATACAAAATGGATATCTATGGGTAGATATAATTATTTTATAAATGATAAATTATTATTTTTATTTTTATATTTATAAAAAGATAGTTAAAATATATTTCAAATATTTGAAAATAGACTTGTCATGTGGCTTAACCTAATTGGTTAAGCTTTCATTTTGGGGTGTTCTCCTATAAGACCAAATTTTCTTGAACCTATCAAAAAATTGAACCTCTTTCCTACATGGATCTAAGGACATCTTTAAGAACACCCCAATGTGGGTACTCTAAGGAGCAAAGAAAAAGAGATTTGGAGACTACAAATGACGACTGTCTACGTGGATGATATGTGGAGCTGCGAGCCTATAAATATCGATAGAGCAAGAAAATTGTGAGCTTGTAAATATCGACAGAGTGAAGACTGAAGACAAAAGAGTGACTTACAATGTTGGAAGTTCGGAACAGGGAACTAGGAAGACGAGATCTGAAGACTGAGGATGACGATTGGAAAATGGGAAGACGAAAGAGTGACTTGCTGGCCGACGATTGGGAACTGGTTGCAGACCTGTTCATATCCGGGCTTAAGTCGGGTTCAAATCGGGCTTTATAAAATATTAAGTCCGTTTATCCGGGCCGAGCCCGGTTACCGGACCTGAAATGGATGTCGTACCCCCCGGGGCGTGCAGGGCTTGTAGGTACCCGTTTTTCATTTTTTAATTTAAAAAAAAATGTTTTTAATATGATTAAAAAAAAAAGATATTTTATGTAAAATATATTAAAATTATTATAATTATACTAAATATATTATATTTATAATATATATGTTTTTTTAATGTTTTTACACGGGCCAACAGACCGGGCTTTTCGGTCTAGTCGGACCTATTGTAGTGTCTGGTACCGACCCGACAGGCTTGGCGGGCCGGGCTTCTTCCCTTGTTCATACCCACTCATTTTTTCCCGAGCGGACAGGTTTCCCGGATCTGAACAGGTATAAGTTTGGCCGATGAGGTGACGATTGAGGAACGAAGACGAAAATTATTGGGTACCTAGAAAAGATGATTGGTTCTTTACTAAAGCCGCTTTACATCTCTTATATAAATATGAAGGAATTACCCAAAACAACAACACATGGATTTGGAGCCTGAATATCATGTCAAAAATTAAAACTTTTACAAGGAAACTATATATAGATGGACTGGACTTCCAACAAAAAAAAACCTTGAAAACAAAAACTTCCGATCCCCATGAATTGTGTATTATGTCAGCACCCATATGAAAGTGTGAAGCACGTCTTCCTCAAGTATCCATACATCGTCGATTATTAACCTGATATTGAAATACGAGACTATCTTAAAATTTTATATATATATATATATATATATATATATATATATATATATATATATATATATATATTAGAAAACTTTCAAAAATAATATCTCTTATATGGGGAAAATTTGATGATAACACAATTATACGCCTAATCGTTACATGGCAAAATGTGTAGTACTTGAGGAATAAAAATATCTTTGGCGGCAAAATGGTAATGGACATCACCCAACTGATAACTACTCAAATAAAAGAGTGGAACAATTTCAACTCTAAAGATCTTGCCAACAAAACAACCAAGACACAAAAGAGGAAAACCAGAAAAATACGTTGGTCCACACCAATGGTAAGAAGTGTGAAAGTTAGTGATGGGTTAAAAAGGAGCAGCAATTATTGTGCACTTGGATATATCATAAGAGATCATAATGCATCAGTAAACCGCCTATGACTATGGGCAATGTGGGTACACATGTGTCGTGCATGGAAAAACATATACCTTGAGAATTGGACTGCTAAAAGCAAGATAAATGAGAATAAACAATATTGAAATTGAGGAGATAACCTAACAATTATCAACTCAATAAAAAAGAGTTGAAAACCTCCGTGGAAATAGATCGTATCATCTCAAACATACTTCTTATTTTGTCTCGTACATGACTACCATATTTTTAGTGAAGTCAACAGTGTTGCAGGTAAGCTCGCAACATTAGGCTAAGACAAGGTATACATCTTCAACGAAATACTACAAACTTGAACACAAACTAGTGTAATTTTCGTGCAAAGCACGAGTACTTATTTTTAAAAAACATTAGCATGAAATTCATTTTTATAATAACATTTTCTAACAATTATAATTAAACTTATATTTTTTGGTTTATTAAAACATAATATATTGTATTTTTCGGTAATTTAAAAATTAAGTTTGAAAAAAAATCTACTCGAGTATATTAGGAAATGAATATAGAGAAAATAATTTGTTTATCAAAATTAAAATGTATTTCGAAGGTAAAAATATCAATTAGGTAGATATTATATTTTAGATTAGTAATATTTGATTTCATCTTGATTTTGATGGTAAAATAACTAGATTTTAGCTAATAAAAGGTATAATAAAAATAAATAAATAAAAATAGTAAAAAAATAATTTTTGATAAAATGACACGTACCATCGATCCCATGCATAAATGCATGACACGAGATGCTAAGTGTTTTTGCTTTTATATAGTACATAGGTTGTGTTTGGCAGGACGCAAACACTAGTGTTTATGCGTTTTTGATAGTGTTTTTCCTTTTAACGGGTGTTTGGCTTAGAATAAAACATTAGTGTTCGGACTTTGGTTGGTTTTTGAAACACTTCTCCAATCAAGAGTTTCTATCAAACACTAGTGTTCGGACTTTGTAATTGACCCTATTACCCATATCACTTTAACCATATTACGCTAAATACCTACTATATAATAAACAATCTCTCACCTCTCAACAATAATCTCACCTTCAGAAGAAAAGACGAAGAAGCCGAAAAAAGGAGAAAGACAAAGCCCAAAGAAGGGATGGCAAACGAAGAATCTCAAGAGGTAGTGCTCAATAACAAGCAAAAGAAAGAGATTGTGAAATGGTTCCTGTTGAACGCTCCCGCTGAGAAAATCAAATGTGTTGCCAAATGTTAAGATAAATGCTCTCCTTTATGTTCTTACCGATAAGTGATTTATGGTTTGAACCGGTGTTTTATACTCGATTTTTGGCTTCCCTCGCCAAAATCGGTTGTCTAAGTGTGATGATTTTGGCTATTTTGTGTAGATCTCAATACTATTTTGAAGGATGGTGATGTGTATATGAGGCTGCAATGAGTTATTTCTTGTTTTCAACAAAGCTCATATGATCGCGTTTTGGATATGGGCATACAACTTGAGAATTTGAATTCTTCTTCACAACAACCTTACCCAAGTGCAGCCAGGATTTCTGATTCCGCTTGCTATCCTTAATACGCTTCTCTCAATAATATATTCTCTTCTTATCTCTTTCCGTTTCTTCCAAGTTCTTCTTTCAAAATTTAGGGTTTGTGTTGAATGAAAAAATTTCTTGTATATAAATTGAGGGGTTTCACATACTAGCAAAATTTAACCTTTATAGTCGAATAAGAGCTGATTTTTTGTACAAGGATTCAGTTGTAATGTGATGATTGTTGCGATTAACTATAGGTATGGGCTTTGCTTTGATGAACTTGTTTCTAATCATTTTGTTGATGTTGCATCTTGATTTTGAATGCTACATGATGAATTTGTCTAATGAGCTGTTTTGACCTATTCTTTTGCTGTTTAGATATTCAGATTTTTCTGAATCAGGATACAATAACACAAATGTGTCGGTGTATCATGTACAATTTTGCCAATGTGCTTCGAATTTTATCAGTTATGTTCTTTACAAGATGAATGCCTCAACTTATTCTATTGACTTCACGCTACACAAATTAAACTACATGCGAGCCATACAAATGACTTTTTTTGGTTTATTTTGGTGAGGAATTTGGTTACTATTGTGATATATATAGAATTCAAGTTGACTAATTTATAAGAATAACTACATACAAAGGATGTTGAACTGGTCATGTTAAGAATGTAAGTAGTACTAGACAAGGTGTCGTAAAGTGATCAATTAGACTTATATGGATAGCAAAAATCCAATTCGACATCAAATTAGGGCGATTAATGTATCAGATTAGGACGAGTGGGTCGACAACAAACCGAAAACAAGATTGAAAGACGATATAACTGAGCAAGAGAAGACAAAGGCAACCCCCTCCGATCGGAGACGATGGCCAACAACAAGTTCTCAAGCCTTATTAGGCTATGCTTAAAGTGTTTCCGAAACACTTGTGTAGGTTGTAAACACGCAGCCAGACACTCGTTAGTGTTTTTAAGCACTAAACACTAGTGTTTCCCGAAACCATTCAAAAAAACACTTTTAAACACTAAACACTAAACACTAGTGTTCAGTGTTGCATGCCAAACATAGCCGATGGATAAGTGAAATGAGTGTTTGGTAAAATGAGAATGATTGTGGGTAAAATTATTTAGATGAAAAATTAAGGAAATGAAATTGTTTAAGAGGATGAATGTGAAAATAAGTGAAATAAGTGTTGGTAAAATGAGAATGATTGTGGGTAAAATAACGAAAAAGTACTTGTTAATTTTTTTTAATAAATAAAAAAGATGAAAAAAGAGGGGTAAAAATGAGATTTTAGCCTCCATAATCCTTATAATCCCTATAATCGAAGTTTTATTATGACTCCGTTTGGTAACCCATAAATTAAGTAGATTAACATGATGAGAATTAAAAGGGAGAAATAATTTTCGTAATCTCGTTTGGTAAGAGAATTAAGGAAATTAAAGAGGTTATTATGAAGAATAAGTGAATTAGATTATAAGAATTTTGTACTTCTGTAAAACTTTGATTATAAGGATTATGAAGATTATTGAGGCTAAAATCTCACTTTTACCCCTTTGTTTTTTCATCTCTTTTATCCATAAAAGAAATTTAACACGTACTTTTTCGTAAATTTACCCACAATCATATTAATTTTACCAAACACTCATTTCACTTATTTCCATACACATCCTCTTAAACAATTTCATCCCCTTAATTCTTTATCTAAATAACTATATTCATCTTCGTAATCTTACGCTACCAAATTGAACATGATTACAAAATACTCGTAATCTAATTCTCTTAATTTATAATTTCTTACTAAATGAGATTACAAAAATTATTTACCTATTTTAATTTTTATAACATTAATCTCCTTAATTTACAAATTGTCGATGTGAAATTATGCAATTATTGGCTACTTGCTACTTGGTGGATGCAGGAGGAGCACCAATACTTAACCTGCGTCCATTCACATGTGATTCATGCCCTTTCAGTCTCCGTATAAATAAGAGAAAACCCTCTTTTCTCTCTCCTACGCCTCTCTCGCTGATCCTCCATTTCCGTCATCAGCACCGCCTTCGAAACCCTAGCAACCGTCTTATTGCCGGAGACAAGAAGCTCGCCGGAGCTAAAAAGCAGAGAACTAAAGAGGACCGGTCCTATCTCTCACGTCTCACCTCGTTGTTCTCGTCTCAAAACCCTCAAGCAAATCAGTAAGATCGGGTAAATAGTTGATTTAATTCTTCTATAACTTGATTGCTAAATCGACTTCATTGGATCTCCGTTTTCTAGTTTTGAGTTGATTGTTGATCATGCTATTTAATGCACTAGTTTACATTGTATTACGTAATCTTCGTATCCATTTCGCTTTTGTTACCTTTGTGGCTTTAATTAATGGCTTACATTGCGCATGTACAGCAAGATGGCTGTTCCGGCTCAGCAAGAGAAGCCTTCGGCCTTAGTGGTATCTGTCTCCCCCCTTCGATTTTTTCCGTGTTTAATTTTTGTTGTTGTCGTTGAGATTTTGAGGTTTGGTTTATGTATGAATTTTCTGTTCTTTTTTTGGGTGTTAGATTGGTCAAGCGTTCGCAGAGCAGTATTATACAGTTCTACACCAGTCTCCGGAGGTGGTGTTTCGGTTTTACCAGGAGAATAGTAAGCTTGGGCGTCCGCAGGATGGTGGCGGTATGGGCTTGACCACCGGGATGACGGTAATTACTTACATTCTTCAACTTATGTGATAAATTATGGATGCATATTATTCTTTTATGCGAGGCTGCCAGTTTGAGTTCCACTCTTATGATTGGATTGTAGATTGATCACCAAGTATGTCAGAGCTAGGTTTTGTCTATAATCCAGGTTTTGAGAGTGGAAAAGATGTTCAGTGTTTTTGGTGCTTATTGTGGCATTCCCTTTCTAATGTGAGATTGATTCATTCGTAATTGGATCCAGGAAATCAATGATAAGATTACATCTTATGGAAAATTAAAAGCACATATCACATCTGTGGATGCTCAAGAATCTTATGATGGGGGTGTTATTGTCCTCATAACTGGACATATGAATAAGGAGGATGACAGTCGTCAAAGTTTTACTCAGACATTCTTCTTGGCCCCTCAAGAGGTAGGCTACTTTGTCCTCAATGACATATTTAGATATGTGGAAGATGATCATTCAGAAGCACAGAAAGAGGATTTGGCTGACAATGACGTGGAACCTAATGCTCCAGACCAGGGTAACTGTTCTCTTCATAGATTTTGCCAGCTCAAATCCGAATTTGTTGTTTCCTTTTTATTTTTCATTTTGTTTTCTTTATTAATTGGTGCTTCATATTATCAGAAGTACCTCCAGTGCAGGATAATGAGATTGTTGACCAGCCAGAGGAAGTTAATGGAGGTGAAGTGTATGATCCTTCTGACGACGGGGAAGGTTCAGTTGTTGAACAGGAAGAACTCGAACCTGTAGCTGAGGTTGTCAATGAAATTCCAGTTGTGACAGAGGCTGTGTTGGAATCCGAGTCCAAGTCCGAGGAGGGTGCACCTAAGAAGACGTATGCTTCAATTGTAAGTGATGATTAGTTGCAATTTTCTTTGAGGTCTGTGATTATATCGTGGTATTAATTGGATCACTGCTTTTGGTTACTCTATTGTTATCACATGCCTTGTACTCCTGGCTCCTGAGCAATTTGGATGCATAAATTTTATCCATACACACAATGCAACGCTATAATATAAATTTGCTGGTTGTAGGTAAAAGTAATGAAAGTAAATGCTGTGCAAATGCCAGCTCCCGCTCCTGTAAAATCCACACCGAAGGTGCAGCACCAGCAGCAAGTAATTCCTGCACCATCACCTGCATCTGTCACTGAGAATGTAATTGTTAACTCAAACGTGGTGGAGGACGGTAGCAACCAAGACGGGGAAGGTAATTATCACTAAGATTTGTTACCATTGAGTATTTGATTTATTATGCACGGTACACTTGTTTCATCGATGATTTTGTTTATGCTCGTTATATACTCTATTTGTTCGTTAATAGGAGAAGGCTTCTCCATCTATATCAAGAATCTGTCAGCAAATACTGGATCTACTATGGTGGAGGAAGCTTTCATCAAATTTGGTCCTATTAAACGTGGTGGTGTCCAAGTTAGAAACAGCAAGGTAGTTGTGACACCAAATTTAGTGCTCTTGAGTTTTTTTTTTTCAATTTAATGTTTCTCACGAAATCTTGTTGTGGAGTAGGGGTTCTGTTTTGGGTTTGTTGAGTTTGAAGGGCCTGATGCTGCCCAAAGTGCAATTGAGGTATCTCCTTATGCTCTTATTTACCCTCATATGCTCTCTTATTCATACCTAGTGGTTGGTTGGTAACCAGTCAACCTTTATTCTTAACTTCTTGATTCTGTTATATTATTTTCTTGCTTATGCCTTTTTTGTTAATAAAAAAAATAACGTAAAGTTCAAGTTAAGTTTGAACAACCTATTTAGTTAGTATTATTAAGGTGAGCAAAAGTCAGAAACAGTGCAATCATATGAATTTATTTAGGTTCATACACCTTTACGGAACTAAAGGGATCCCAAGGGCAAAATTCTGTAAGTTAAACGCAGAAATTGACACTTGTTTAAAGGAAAGCAAGGCCTATATGACTCAGAATTCCAAACCATAATCAGCCTACAGGCTCAGGCTCTACTCTTCGTATTTATAAACGGGCTGAACCGTTTCTCACAGCCTAACCAAATCGGTTTGAGGGTTCCTGATTGCATCCTAAAACTTTCACATACGAGATACACACTCAAAGTGTTGAGACACAATCCAATTGCATTGTAGTAGCCTCCCCTTGTACTTCATTTTCTAGTTGATGTTGACACGTTAGGAAGATTGGATATATGGATTAAGCACTCAAAAAACACACAATCTTAGGGAACCGCATGGGAATCCACTAAGCCACCAAAAGAGCAATTCTCTAGTCAGTGAAGGCAGATGCCTTTTATAACATAGTTCAGCGTAACTAGAAAAGTGGCTTAGTGCCTCGCTTGTAGCATGCTATTGATCAGGGTAGACGACTCTAGCTAATTTTCTCAGCCTGATGGTTCATTGTACCTGCACATGGCCCTTGTAGAGTAAATAGTTTAATCCCCTTGTATTTTCTACTAGCACACTTTTTCCTAACACTAGGGTCTAGGTTTGAGTCGAGTTTGCACTTTTCTTATGAGTAACCATTACACCAGAGATAGGATGAAGATTTCCAATTGAAGTTCATTATATCCTTCCTTTTACCCTTCCCAATTGAAGGTGGCTGCTGTGTCCCGTTGAATGTATGTGGGAGGAATTCCTTGGCCCCTTACCATGCAAGGATGTGTGGAGCATAAACCTTTTGAATTAATGTAGAGTTAGGTATGCGATTCACATTAGAATTGATATTTAAATTTTAAAGTTACAATGCAAGAAAAAGTGTTGTTGGTTTGCAATGGATTTGTTAGATTCTGCAAAAGTTGCCTCGAGGTTGGTCTACACATAGTTATCTAAACAACCATCCAGAGAATTGTCAGAATGCGGATAAAATTTTTGTTAAAACACAGTGGTGTAAGACGGTTTAAGATCTTCTGAGTGTAATAAAGAGCATGGTGCTTGTCTTGGGTTCAGTCATTCTAGACGGCTGTGTGGTTATCTAAGAGAAGCCCCATCTTTTGTTTTCCCTTTCTCGCAAATGGTTTTTTGGTTTTATCGCTTTTGCTTTTTGTCTTAGTGTTCCATCTCATTCTGAGCTTTTGGTTTCTTGGTCAGGCTGGTTCTGTAATAATTGGTGGTCGCCAAGTTCTCATTGAGGAAAAGAAGTCAACAAATGGAGGTATGTGTTGTGGCTTTTGCAATATGTCCTTTGTCATCTGCGTTCTGTCTGGAGTTTCTTGTGCTTGCTAGCACAGAAAATTCTAACAGCATTAATCCTCAAAACTACACAGTTTCTATTTCCCCCCCTAGAGTATTACAGAATTGTTGACAAGTATTATTCTTGATTGCAGGAGGCAACCGTGGACGGTTTCTTCCTGGAAGAGGCGGATTCAGGAATGAAGGGCCAAGAGGTGGCGGATTCAGGAATGATGGGCCAAGAGGAGGAAGCTATGGAAGAGGAGGGAGAGGTGGATATGGTGGTAGGGGTGAATATGGTGGTGGTAGGGGTGAATTTGGAAGAAATGATTATGGAAACAGAGGTAACGGTAGAGGAGGATACCAACATCGCAACTTTGATGGATACCAGAAGAGTGAAATGGGCAATGGCGGCACGCGGGTTAACCGTGGCGGTGGAGCTGCCCCTAATATTGTGGACAAGGCGCAACGAGTACCTGCAACAGCTTGACAAACCGAGATGTAGAGATCCAGAGCACCAACCTCATTTTTTTGAGTCCGTCCAAGGTTTGAGTATTGGTTATATTTCTTTAATAGAGTGACGAAGAAAGATGTCAAGTTTAGTTGAAATAGCTTGTAGAGTGGCTGATTTGGTGAAGGTGAAATCTTGGCTCTATCTGGTCTCTTGGTTTAACTTGGATATTAGTCGGTGATAACTGGCATATTCTTTTTGAAACTTATTTGCTGCAGAACTACAACTCATCATGCCCAAATTTAGTACAAAGTATTATTTGATAAATCAGCTGTGTTTCTTCTACCTTTTGGCACTAAATGCATTAAATGCTCAGCTTCATTTTTCAGTCTTTTCGTCTTTCACATTAATGTAGGTCAATTAAGGGCGAGAATTGTGATTCTGGCATTATTTCTTTGATCTTTTCAACAAACAATCATTAATCTCGTATTTAGTTCAAGTCATATATCAGTCAGCAAGCACTCTACGGTCTAGTAATTTGATATCTGCACATTTAGGACAGGCAAAAGTCATCTCGTGTAATGGTTTTATTTGAAGGTAAATTATGCAAAGTTATCCTTAAAATACACTTTTAAGATATCGCCCTTAAAATGATTGCATTATTACAAAAAAGGTTGATGCAGAAAATCTTTTAAATAGACCAAAACGTAAATGTCATTTGAATGTGCAAGTGTCATTTGAAAGGTTAGTTGTACATCTAAGGAAAATTTGGTATGATTTTTAAGGGTGGTTACTTTGGTGTAGTCTAGGAGTATGATTTTGCCAACTAATGATATTTAATGGGTGATTTTGTGTAAGGGTTGCAATTTAGGGTTAATTTTGAGTTCACAAAAAAGCTAATTTTTAAAAGGTTGTGGTAATTTATCCTTTTATTTTAGAGCCTTGTACCATAAAATTGCGTTAAAGATGACGTCCAAACATATCCTTAGATATAACCAAAAGATATATTGAATATTGATGTTTTCTTGCAGTTATATCCATTGTCTAGCAAAGTACACGACATTAAGCGTCGATGTGATTCTGATTCTTAGGACATGAGGTTTTCCCCATTAAAATTGCCACACTTGAAATCAACGACTTGGTTTTGAGCTACTTATTTTTTGTGGCGTGATAAAAGAAAGGAAAAAAGATGAACAAACTTAACAGCTCGTGAACAAAAAGAATTGAATGCCATAGGAATGGGTATGGTGGTAATAGTTTATTATCTGGGTAAAAATATACAGTTGCTGAAATACATAACAGTCTCTGAACTATATCCTGAATAAACTTTACCACATGTTGCAAGTAGACCTTTTACTGCAAAAGTGTGTATCAAGTAAAATAACCTAAATTCTACATAAAAATATGACTTGGGTTCAAACAATTGACTTTGATTTTAACCTGTTGACATTGTAGATGAGGGAATCTGAATATGACCATATATGGAATGGTAACGGACCTTAGAAGATGAATGGTTTCTGGGATTATATGATTGTCCAACATTAAAGACCGAAATTGCAGGCTTGTACGTACTCATTTTCGTTGTCAACGTACTTTGTCCAAAGTGGTTTGAACTGACTCATGGCAATATCAAGCCATGGCTTCATGTTGCCATTGAAATGTACGACAGCCGCATTGTTGATCTCAGCCATGCTGATGCTTGGGTTATACCCGAGCCCTAAGACGTGCCATGACTTGTCTAGCGGCTTTGTTGTAGAGTAGAATGTGATTAGACCTGGTGGTAGTGTTCCCAGTTTCCACAGTGTGCGGTTTTCGTTCTGCAATAGTTGCAACAGTTATACTTGGCTACAAATATGATTAGCACGAGTTTGCAGAGGCAACACAGAAGAGTATAATACACTAATACAGTGGGACTAAGCATGTCTCAACTACAATACTTGTTACTTTCGCCATAGTTTGGTTAAACATGAAAAGTAAGCTCATAAGAATGTAGTTTATCATTACGAAACCCATGGGAAGAAAATCTTACACACATAAAAGCATATTAATAAAGCTATTTTATAGAAAGTTACACTTCGTGTGAATTGCACCACGAATCAAACGAGGGCCTATTTAATTGGGAAGATATTAATTCGACCTGTTACGAAGCGTATTGTTTATTTCATTTTCAAGAAATACGCATGTGAACCAAAAAGAACAGGTCAGTGAAGATAGTTTTGTTAATTAAGTCACTTATTGTTCCTAGTACTATGTATTGAGCTATGCATATAAATGAACAACGAAATGCAGGTAAAAGTGCAACTACAAAGAGAAAGATAGTCTTACCAGACTCTGCCAATAGTGATATTGTTCTGTGCATTTCTCTTTTCTCCATGCATCCAAATCAAAGAAGTTCATCCCATAAGCCCACGCACATGCCTTGGGATTAAACTTCGCCTTGATCAGCGGATGAGAGAAATTCATGTATTGAGCATAACGATGGAATGAACCAAAACATGTCTCAACAGCTCCGTTCACCTTGCCATCCATATCTATACTCCATAAGCCAGTCAGATCCTTCTGAACAATGATATCATCATCCAGAAAAAGGATCCTGTGCAACTTAGGATACATTTCCGGCAAGTAAAACCTCAAATGGTTGAGCATGGACAAGTACTTAGGGTTCCTGAATTTCATATTTGTTGTGTCCTTTGTTGCATTTTCCATCTTATTCTCAAAGTAAAACTGCTGCAATTTAGCAGATTCGAGCTGCTTGAGAACTGGGACATAAGAGGAGTTCAAGAATGTGTATTCTTCAAATGCCTTGACTTCAATGTGGGCACCATTATAGTCTTTCACTTTCAGCATTACTTGCATTGCTCCCAGGTTCATCTTATCAGTAACAACATGGAAGACATGTTTCGACGGTTCCTTTGCATTCTTAACAGCCGAGTTGACCACGACAGAAGCTGCAATCACATTATCTGAAAAGATGGCATAATGATAAAGCGTAGGATCTTCCAACTCTGGTGGAAGGCTCTTGCCCTCATCAATATACTTTTCCGGATGAGCAATCCGTTCTTCCATCAATCTCATTGCTAAGCAATTCAAGCTTTTTGGAATTGATTTTGCAGCAATTAAACTCGAAAATGCCCCTTGCTTCTTTGCCTTGATCAACTGCTCATTTAGGCCAAAAATAGTGTCCTTGAGCTTCTGAATCTTCAGCTGGTTATCAAAAGAGTCTTTTGCCTCCGAAATTACTTGTCGGGTCACCTTAATGCGCTCCTTAACTTCCTTCTCAAGCTGCCGCAGGGTATGTTCATCTATCGAAGCTGAATCAGTCTCAAATAAGGCCCGGTAAGGGTGCTTGTTAAGCAGATCCGTATAGTTTGTAGAAAGTTCAGCAAAGATCCGCAGCATCTTTGAGTTCTCGAGTTTGAGTTTACGGGCATATGATGCATATGCAAGCACCAACATCCGGTGATCATCAGCCTGCTTCTTGATTTGATCTAGACGTGGTTTTGATGGGTCGGATTTCAGCGCTAGGACTGACCTCCGAATAGATCCACTGCTAACTAACCCAGGACTGTATCCCTATTCCACGACAAAAAAATGAAAAGTCACAAACAAATGAAAACCACAGCTTTTGATGCGACCACAAACAATAACCCAAAGAAAACAAAATCAAATTTTAAGAAAACGGCAAACCGAGCAAAACAGGAGATCCTAGTGCATTGAAATCGGATTTAAACCAGATCATGTAATCTTAGTGCATTACAATCAGACTTTCACCAAATCTTATATAATCTAGTACAAAAACTACGATCACATTTAAACCAATTCGTGTAACCTACCTAATTATTAATGCTTTCATATTTAAGTATCGTTCGCCGCAATCATTCCAAACCAGAAAACGCACTTATAGCGATATCGCGACTAGAGTTCGGATCTAGATTCAAACACACCGGCAAAGAGAGAAACTATGCCTTCGAAACAGGAATTCAAAACAAATCAAGCAGATACAACACCATATGGTACGGATCTATGAAATAGAAACATCAAATCTATGGGAAAATAAATAGCAGGACTAAATCACCAACTTACATCGGAGTGGAAAGCGGAGAGTGAGTCGGTAGAAGAGGTGAAAAGGAATGACAAAGAGAAGAAGAAAGTGATGGATACGGCAATCGCCGACGCCCAAAACTTGAAGGAGGTGAACACCGACACTCGTCTGGCGGCAGTCGGTGATCTCCGATGAGCCGAAGTTGTCGCCATTGCTGCTTAATTCACATCAAGTGGGAGTATGGGGAGAAATATCAACGTTCTTCTTCTACAAATCCTATTTGTGTATGTATAATTAACGGAATTTAGTCGGTGATTTAGCGGCATGCTTAGTGCAAAAAGTAGAAAACTGGAGAAAAGGAAGGGTGAGTGATGGGGGATGGGCCCACATGCTCTCACTGGGTCCCATCAACTGCAATTAATTTATGATTTTGATAGGCAAGGAGATGGCCTGATGGGGGAGATATTGGGCTAGATGGGCCGACAAATGGGCTATCCGGCCCAATATACTAGTCAGATCCTGGTGGTGACAGGTGACCCACTGACCCCGATAATCGACAGCGGTTAGACTATTTCACTCCACTTGCAAATTGCAGTTTAATGCCACAATTTCTGAAAGTTTAAAAAGTGTTTATTTTTATTAAAATAAATAAATGCCTATGTCTCTAAGGAAATAGAATTGTGTTTTTTACTCATAGTAAGATAATTTAATAGAAATAATTAATACATAATGAACTTTAATTCTTTGAAAAAAATGATGTTTGTTCTTCATTAATACGTTGGCCGACCACTAATAAATTAGTTGAAATACTATATTCATTTAATATTATTTGTCTATATAACCTCAAATATTTTTTTAATAAAAAATCGTTCAAATTTTAAATTTTTAATATCAATACTTTCTAAAAATAAACACAACACATTTAATTTTTTTGGGAGTTTTAGTTATTATTTTCAACCCTTTGTATTTTTCATTAGTTGAAAACATAAGTAAACAAAATCATATAATATAATCCCTTTACTATAATCTAAAAATAACTTTCAATAATCCCTTATCAAGTAGATTACACATTTATTAGATATATAGAAACCCTTACGTCACATCCAATTGACCTATTGTCCGACCTTAAATCAACTCTTTTAGGTATTAATCCATTTTTAGGTTGAAGTTTTGCATTGTTTGCTCTTTGAGCAACTTTCACTATTAGACCCTACAAAAAACTCATATTTCCAAAATGTCATAAACTATTTTAGGGCAAATAGGCTATTTAAAAAAATAGTGATAGTAAGTAGGCTTTTTTGTTTTTCAATTAAGTAAATATACCCCTCTTTTTTTTTCACATACCGGATACCGGAATTTCACATACCAGAATTATCACATACCGGACATTTACATACCGAAATTTACATACCGGAATGAATTTTTAATTGTCTAATATTTAATTTTGCAAATTTTAGGGGGCTCGTTGTAATTTTGTAATTTTTTTATTGTAATTTGCGTATATGATGACGGTTTGCAAAAATGGGTCCATCACCGTCTCCTTTGGTTTCCAAAAAACTTGTTCTTTTTTCCAGTTGACAATGACAAATTGACAAGACGTGGAGGAGTTGAGCATTATTTGAGTGGAGAATTATATGTTAAAATTGTCTCAAAATAAAAGTATTATGTAAACAAAAATAAATAGCGGACAGAAAGCACAAGTATCAAGTGCTGATTGTGCCGCTAGTTTTAATTCAGAAATTTCTGGAATGAAATTTCTGGTATGAACTTTTCGTATGAAATTTCTGGTATGAAAAGTTCTGGTATGAAAAAATTCTAGTATGAAAAAAATTCTGGTATGAAAAAAATTCTGGTATGAAATTTCTGGTATGAACTTTTCGTATGATAATTTCTGGTATGAAATTTTTGGTATGAAAATTCTGGTATGAGAATTTTCGGTATGAGAAATTCAGTCCAAAAAATAAAAAAGAAAATAAAAAAAAAATAAATAAAGGCAAGAAAAATAATAAAAGAAAACAAATTCAGTAATTAAAAATTAAAAATTATACTTATATAACAAATAATAAACATCATTTATTCTTTCTTTCTAATAGAAGGGTTAATAAATTTTAACTACTATTAAATGAAAGTGATAAAAAATTTGGGGTACATTTTTTTAAACAAAAACTAAAAAAAGCCTAGTATGTCAAATTTTCCACTATTTTATCATATGAGAAATGAGACAGAAGGCTAAACCCAAACAAGATAGGAAAATATAAAAACCTTATCCCACACAAACCAAAACCATACAAAACATAAATTTGACTTTTCATAGTTCAACTTCCACCATCGCCACCCACAAATAAACAAATGCACAAAAATATAATATTATCAAATACATGTATATGAAACACATAAGAAATATATACTTTATTGCACCAAGCCAACCTTAAAATTCATTGAATCTAACCAACCAAATCCTCAATTAAACCAAACCATAACTAATCCGTCTTTACAGTCCAACCGGCTTAGATTGGACCGGTTCATATCCAATTTTTAAAGATTTGAAAGTTTACGATCTAATAATTCAGATCCGACTGTTTATTACGATCCATTTCCGATCACCCGTCCCTAATAAAACAGGGATAGACAGCCATTTAAAAAAGAACAATTATAAATTTCAAATAATCACCTAAATTATAACTTTAAGGGTGATTTTTTGTAATTTATGAAGAATGTGAGAGAGGATGAGCAACAGAAAAGGTGGCGGATTGGTGGTAGATGCATGAGCTTTCAAAACCATCGTTCTCCTCTAATAAAACTATTATAATTTATTTTATTTTTCTGTTGCCACCTTCCTTTTCATTTCACTCATTCATCATTCATCACCCCATCTGCCGATATTTTCATCAGATTCCCCTTTTGAATTGATTCTTCTCTTTTTCACTCTGCTTTTTGCCGTCGGCCGCCATCTGCCATCTGGTATACTTTTCTCTTCTCTTTCAATGACCCTTGTTTCGTTTATTTATGGTGATTTAGATTCTGGCTTGTATTTCTTATCATCAGTATGTTAATGGAGATCTTCTCTGTTGGGTTATGAGTTTTTTCTTTCTCATTCTCCATTTACGGGCTTCCTTGAAGGTGGTAAGTCAACTTGGTTGTGGGTAGGTGGAGGGTTGACTTGCAGTGGACTTGTAATGTTCTTTTCTTAATTTTGAATTTTCTTTCATAAGCTCACACCAAGAAGTCGAACACTATCTTGAGTTGATTATATCAGTAAGTAGGAAATTTAGGAGGAGTTATACTGATGTTCATCCTTAATTGAGTTGAAAACTAGTAAAGGTACGATCTTTGTCATCACTTGTCTTTAATTATATCATTGTGCTACTTGCTGTCATATACATCAACACTTATATGCAAATGCATATAGGTGTTGATTATATCAGATTTCAGGATTTAATTTCTTAATTTTGAATTGGTCTTCTGCAATCACAAGCTCACAACAATAAGTCTGAACACTATCTTGAGTTGATTATATCAGTAAGTAGGAAATTTATGAGGATTTATACTGTGCCTTATGCATTTGCTGTATGTTCATCCTTAATTGAGTTTAGAACTTATAAAGGTACGATCTTTGTCATCACTCTTTAGTCTTGATGATCTTCTATGATCTCCAAACCGAACAGTAATCAGAAAGTGAATGAAATTCACTCGTCTTTCTGAACTAGAATAAAGATTTCAGGATTTTGCTGTCATATACATTAACACCTATATGCAATTCGTTTTTTGCCTTCATAATCAAGTTGTGGTTTTGTTATGTCTGTTGTAGGTTAACAATGGTTAGCTTAAGAAGGCTTAGGCTTCTAGGACTACGCTCAGGTAAGAATACTGACAGAAGTATGCTTCTGTATAAGCTTGAATTGCAATAATCACTCACCTTAAGAGGATTTTCACTGTAGGCTTGCCAAACTCTTCAGTTGTGCCTTTTCCTATGTACTTTGACGATGAAGGTGTTGCTCAGTTTGGTACACCACCTGAAAATCAGCTGAATAGATTGGCTTCAGTTGAGAAGAACCAGATCGCAAACTCATCAAGTATGTTAGGATCTAGCTCGTATCAGCAACAGCATGACCCGACATCTCCAGGTTTGTCTTGTTATATACATCTGTTAGGATCATGTTACATGTTACAGCATTGCTGTTTGATTTGTAGATCAAGTGGCGAAAACTAGAAGGCAGCACAGAGGGAAGAATAGACAAGAACAAAGACGGTCCTCGTTGAGAGGAGTGTATTTCAAGAACATGAAGTGGCAAGCGGCAATCAAAGTTGACAAGAAGCAGATTCACCTTGGAACTGTGGGATCACAAGCCGAAGCTGCTCGTCTTTATGACAGGTACATCCTCCAAACATAAGAAATGTTACATGTTTGCAGGGATATGTTGATTCTATAAATGAGATGAACTCAAGGAAACATAAGAACTAGGACTCTGCACACTTGGACCGGACCGGAAAATATGGTTCGGTCCGATCCTGGACCGTGTCTGTTAGATCCGGTCCGGTTTTGTTCTAGAATATTCCGATCCAAGCCGTTTTTTCCTTTTTTTAAAAAGAAATACATGTATACAGTTCGGTCCGGGTTCGGACCCGACCGTGTTGAACCATATAGAAATATATTTTTTGAAAAAAAATAAAACATGGGCCAATATGGTCCGGACCAAACCGTTATGGACCGGACCGTGGTGGATAGGACCGTTATGATCCGGTCCGGTCCATAGACGGTTAGTGTGTAGGAATGCTAACAGTCCGGCCCACTGTGTTACGGTCCGTCCGGACCACTTGCACAACCTTAATAAGAACATATATATGCACGAGGTATTTACTACTATAGGTTGTTCAAATTCCGATCCAGAATTTTGGTTGGACCTGGACCAAAATGCTCTTGTTGGACCGAATATTCAGTTTGATTCATCAGGTTTATAAAAGACCCAATTTTTAGCCCAAAAAAGTTATAATAAAACTTGGCCCAACCGGTCCATGTCCAGTTCAACGAGAGATCTCCGGTTTAGGTTTGATCTTAGACCGATGATAAAACCATCTACTACAAGTAAACATTCGGAGAATCACATATCAATTATTAATAAAATAGTCTAGAATGTAAGTTGATTGACTGCTCATTTTTTTTTGAATTGATTTTAGAAGGAAAACTCATTGAACTTAAGCTAATTAAAATTACCATTACTAATCAATTGGTAGCTAAATGATCATATATCATACCATGGAAGATTGTTGAAATCTGGTAACCTGTTCATCTTTAGTATTAGGAGGTGGATGTTTAAGTTACAGCATAAACAAATAGCCCAACCTTGTTATAATAGAAACTAGAACAAGGCTTTCTTCATTCTTGGCAATTGATTGCTATTACCTTATGTTAGAGCTGCATATATGTGTGGGAGGGAGCCGAATTACGAGCTGCCAGAGGAGGAGAAACGAGATCTCAAACGACTTGAATGGGACGAGTTCTTGGAGAAGACGAGACTCGAAATAAGTAACAAGAGTAAGCCATATGTGTTGTTACTAAAGGTTTGTCTTATCTTGTGACACTACTGATCAAACTTGAATGCAACTTTCAGAGAGGAGAAAGCGACGTTCAGGCGCCGGAGGATTGAACGACAAGTCCGATCATCCGGTTCAAGACTTGCACGAGGAAACTCGAAGAGGAGCCGAATGTGCATTGGTTGCTTCTTCTTCTGAGGTAGTAGAGCTGGAAGAAAGCATGTTTTAAGGGTATTTATTAGGAGCTGTTGGGCTTAGCTATTTATAGCTCAAAATGATGGTCCATTGTTATCACTTATTTTATGGCAAAATTCTATAGAAGTCACTTGAATTGAAGCAAAAGGAATCTAATTCTGAAGTGTAAATGGGGTTTAGGTTGATTTTGTATAAACTATAAGGTAGAATATGTAAAGTAGTAGGTTTATACACATTCCTACCCTTAATCAAATGGACGTATTTCAGCCGCAAAAGCATTGTCATTTGTAAGTTGTAACCTTAACCGAATGGTCATGTTTCAGTTCAACTTATGTGAGTTTATGTACAAAGTTGCTGACCTTCCCAAAAATATGATGGACTCTGACATGTAAATATGATGGACAATGACTTGTAAGAAAATGGATAACATTAGTGAAGTATCTGAATTAATAATGTCGGCTTACCACTTACTATTTGATTGTCGCTATACCAGACAAACAACCAATATCGGAGATAAGAATACTGATATAATACTTGTACAAATAAAACATTAAACCAAAAAAAAAATAATGAAGTTCTACAAAAAGTTAAACAAAAATTAGGTTAAAATGGTCGAGCTAAACTAGCAATATTTACCTAAGAAATAAAACATTTTTCATGATGACTCGGGTGATACTATTCTTAATACCGTCAATTTCATTGACAACCAAATTTTCTGATAGAAAAATGCTCAAATGGACCATGTAACTTTTTTTTTTTTTTTTTTTTTTTTTTTGTGTGTGAAGGAGATGCAACAGTTTCCCATGCATCTAACGTGTTTTTATAAATGAAAAAGGCAAAGTGATCTACAAGGAGAAGATAATCTGATCCCTCATATTTTTAAGGGCAAAATATAAACTACACGCTAGGGAGGATTAACCAATACATTAAAACCAATAGATAGTTCGAAAGAAAAGCTAGCTAAAAAAATCCGCCGCTTTATTCGCATTGTGGTATGCATGACGAGTTTGGATAATCCAATCTATTTTTAAAAAGTCTTGACACTTGAGTACCAAACTAGCATGAGGGTGATGTGACATATATTTTGCCACCGTGCTTATCAAAGTTATATCCTAGTCAAATTTACTAAAAACTAGTATAAAACATAAGTAAGAGTCGAACCCAAGAGAGACTAAACATCAAAATACTATGTGATTAAAACTATCAAATAAATTGTAAACGGCGCGGATGCAAGTAAGGATTTAGAGAGACACACATAAAAGAAACAACCCTTTACTTATAATATGTGGTAAATTTCGCCTCACAAAAGACACTTGCAACCATATATAAATATGTGATAAACTACACCCTAGGGAGGGTCAACCAATACATTAAAGTCAATAGACAGTTCAAAAGAAAAGCTAGCTAAGAAATCTGCCGCTTTATTCGGATTGCGGTAGGCATGATGAGCTTGGATAATCCAATCTCTTTTTAAAAAGTCTTGCCACTTAAGTACCAAACTAGCAGAGGGTGATGTGACATATTTTTGCCACCGTGCTTATCAAAGTAATATCCTAGTCAAATTTACTAAAAACGAGTATAACAAGAGCCGAACCCAAGAGAGACTAAACATCAAAAACTATGTAATTAAAAATTACCAAATAAAATGTAGGGGGGGGTATGTGGGAGAAATACAAAAAAAGAAAATAACAAAAGGTGCTCGCAAATAAAAGTTATTTGCAAAGTTTGGACAAAACACCACACATAACCGTTTACACTCTCGAAAGAGATGGTTGATCCTATTTTCCTTGAAGTTTTCTCAAATATTTTTTCTCATCCCGATCATATATAAATATTGGTTCTACTAGTCCCAATATCACTTATCGTTAAAGCTAATCCGCAAATCTACAAGATTAAATAAAACGATAGCATGCAAGTAAGGATTTAGAGAGACACATATAAAAGAAACAACCCTTTACTTATAATATGTGGTAAAATTCCCCTCACAAAAGACACTTGCAACCAACTTGTGTCAATCTTGTTTGCTATTAGAATTACAACCCAAACCCGGGATTGTTGATTCCTAGCAGTTTGGAAAAGACCGATCTACTAAAGTGATCAAACTAAAGTAGAAGGTGAGATACAAAACAAACATGAGACACAAGACTAATAACACTAATATTCATGAAATTAAAACTTCAAATAACAGAAACAAAAAAACCAAACTCTTGTATGAGAGCTTCAAACGTTAATTAAGTGTAGCTATGGAACTTAACTCTCAATTAAGAGTTTTGAACAAAATAAATAAAGGGAAGAAGAAATGTTTTGGTGTGAGATGAGATGCTCTAAAATAATCCTAACACTTCTATCTTTCCGTTGTAAGGACTATATTGTTAAGTTATTCTCTTTAACTTCTTTTGATCTTATACCGTTGTCTTTTGGGAAGCGAGTAAGTTTTATTTTGCAGGAAAGTTAGTAGCGGATAAGGAAGATAAAATGGACATGACATTGCTGCTTGATCCCAGAGATCTTAAAGAATCACCGCCAGGAGAGAAGGGAATTACAATATACTCTCAGTTAGCATCATCAATAGCGGTGTACGGATACTTAGTAGATATCTCGGCCATTCTTGAAACAAAATCTCGCCCGAGATTTATGTATGATGACCGAGGTTCCTTACTATTGAGTGTTGCACGACTCGTCTTCAAGGCACGAGTTTTACAAACTTCAAGGGATCCTCTAGGAGAGTATACACTATAGTCTCTACCCCAAAAGGATTTGAGTTCTGATGTGATTAGTAACGAGCAAGGTGAAGATTCGAGGTCGAATATTTTCCAAGAAGGGGAGTACGACGTGGGACCATCCTCGACACCACTCATACAAGGACCAATCACAAGATCGAGGGCTAGAAAGATCCGAGAGGAAATGCCAACAAAGAAGATCAAGAAAGAGTTACAGAGAAGAAATCTCGGATGAGCTACAGGAATCTCGACCAAGATTTCCCACCGAGATTTGGTCTGTGACACGCGTTGGAAAATCCGGTCAAGATCTTTAATCTTGGCGACTATTTTTATATTTCTTACCTTAAAAGCTCTCAAACATTCATTAAGGTAGTTGTTAGTTTTTGATCCTATCTTTGAGATTATTTTTATATCTTTCCTAGATTATCTTTTAAAGATATTTTTCGTAGATTATCTTTTAAAGATATCTTTCCTAGATTATTTTTTAAAGATATCTTTCATAGATTATCTTTTAAAAGATATCTTTCCTAGTTTACAAAGGAGATCTCCCTTATAAATAGCCTTAGAAAGGGAGATTATTAGGTAGTTCAGTTTGAATTTGATTTCCACAATATTGTGATACAATTATGACTTCATTCATGAAGTTTACATTTTATCATTTGTTTTCAATCAAAAGGAGAGTTTTTGATTGAAAAGTTGTGAATCCTTGCTAGGTTGTTCTTATATGTGTTAATCTTTTTGAAGGTTGGTGCTACAAGTTAAACTAGTCCCTCCTTGTGCTTGTCTTATTTAGAAGGCTTGCGTAAGGTTAAAGAAGGAAGCTGAAAGGTAATTCTTTGTATCGGGTTTTGACATATAATTAGTCAAGGTTCTTTGCAAGTCTTAACATATTCCTATCTTCCTATACTTATCATATATCATTCCAAGTTTTGCAAGATAAGGAATTATATGACCTATGATAAGGAATTATATGCTTTATTTCAAGTTTTGCAAGACATGGCAACATTATCTTTGGCCTAATGAATTCATCCTTAGAATTAATCGTGAGTCTCTAAAACATTTTAGGAGTCAAGATAAGTTGGATAAGAGGCATGGTAGATGGATGGAGTTTATAGAAACTTTTCCACATATCATTAAGTATAAAAAAGGAAAGGATATTGTAGTTGCTGATGCCCTTTCTAGGAGATGATCACCACTATGGATTATAAGGTCTTAGTTTTCTATTATATTAAGGATCTATACGTGGATGACATTGATTTTGGTGATATTTATACGCAGTGTAAATCTCGACCATATTTCCAAAATTATCGCCCGAGATTCTGACCGAGATTTGCCACTGTTGCGTGATAAATACTATATTTTCGAAGGCTTTTTGTTCCATGAGGATAAAATGTGTATTCCTAGATGTTCTCTTAGACTGTTGCTTGTTGAGGAAGCTCATATTTGAGGTTTAATGAGACATTTTGGTAGAGATAAGACTTATCACATCTTTTTATTGGCCTCATATGCTTAAAGATGTTGAGAAAATGCTAAAGAGATGCATTGTGTGCTTGAAAGCAAAGGCTAGATTGAAAACACATGGTTTGTATACTCCCTTAGCTATACCTACTTCACAGTGGCTTGATATTAGTATCGATTTTGTTGTAGGATTACCTAGGACTAAGAAGGGGAGATATTATATTTTTGTGGTTGTTGACCGTTTTCTAAAATGACTCACTTTATTGCTTGTCATAAGACCGATGATGCTTATAATGCGGATAACTTGTTCTTTAAGGAAGTTGTTAGGTTGCATGGATTACCTCAAACTATTGTGAGCGATAAAGATGTTAAATTCCTTAGTTTCCTTTGGAAGACTCTTTGGGGAAAACTAGGTACAAAGTTGTTATTTTCAACCTCTAGTCATCCTCAAACGGATGGACAAACGGAAGTCACTAATAGGGCTTTAACCATTTTTTGAGGGCTATTTTGAAGAAAAATTTGAATGTTTGGGAGGATGTCTTACCACATGTGGAATTTTCTTATAATCGTACCTTGCATTCATATACCAATCTAATGCCTTTTTGAGTGTGTTTATCAGTTGAATCCTTTTACCCCATTTGATCTTATATCGTTGCCTATAGAAGAGCGAAGAGTTGCATGAAAAGACACGCATAAGGTTGGAAAACAAGGGCAAACACGTAGCGTCCAAGGGCAAATCGGAATCACAAGGAAGTGCTATTCAAACCAAGAGATCTAGTTTGATTGTACCTAACGAAAGAGCGACTTCCGGAGAAAAGGAAGTCTAAGTTGTCTCCAAGAGAAGATGGACCATTCCGTGTGAAGCGTAAGGTTGGCGAAAATGCTTATGTCTTGGATCTCAGAGCTACTTATGGAGTAAGCAAGACCTTCAATGTAGGAGACTTGAGTCCTTTTGAGTCTAGAGATGAGCATGTTGATGATTCGAGGACAAATTTTTTTCAAGAAGGGGAGTATGATGAGGGACCATCCTCAACACCACCTCAAGTACCAAGACATTGAAAGAGAAGGTAACCAACATATCTTTGAGTCTTACCATGGAAGGAGCTATCACTAGAATAAGAGCAAAAACCATCCATGAGGAAACTGCTAGCTTATTGGCAACATATGCACTTATAGAGATCTCACTCATATCTAGGACTCCTTTAGTGACATTATTGACTATTATGGAAGGACCATGCAAGACCCAAGATGATCCAACAAGCATAAAAAGTGGCTAGGATGAAGAAAAAGCTCCACAGAAGAAATCTCGGCCATGAGGACCAAAATCTTGCCCAAAGTTTCTCAAATATTTTGGCTCCTGTTGAAATTATAAAGACAAAGCTACGATCTTATTAGTTATAGATAGTTTTTATTATTTTAATACCTTTAAGGTTCTAAAAAGTTTTTAAAGGTATTTGTTGATCCAATCTTTTAGGATTATCTTTTTGTTAGATTTATTATCTTTCGTAGGAAGATCTCCCCTATAAATAGCCTTTGAGGGTGAAATTATTAGGTAGATTTAATTTGATTAATATTGGATGAGTTGGCTAAGTAGGCAATTTATGTATCAAGGTGTATAAACTAGACCCTTTTGTTTATATGTTGACAAACTAGGCCCCTCCATATTTTCATAAAAAGATTTATTAAAAACAGAAATAAAGATACTCAATAAATCACAATCTTTTTCTCTCCTGTTTATCTTTATTTATTTACATAATTAGGCAATTTCTGATTTTTGAATAATTAACTAACCGAAAATAAAGGCAACTGTATGAAATAAAAAAGGAAAATATTAAAGGAACGATTTTGCAAATCTTCATTGATGGCTCATTTCCATCAATCTTCGTCTCGTCTCCTCTGTCGCCATTTTTACAGCTCGAAGCTTTGAAGAACCGGAAATCATCTTCACCATTTACTACATAAAATGTAACAGATATGTCAAAAATCATAAAAACATATATATTCTTCACGTATGTACATAAAATGCCGTTGAGCATACATATTGTGACAGTTACGTCGAAAGTCATAGAAAAATATGTATTCATCACGGATACACAATCGAAACTTAACACATTAATATATTGATATGTGTACATATTTCATGTCCCAACTACATCGGATGATTCTCCTACATATATTTCCTAAAAAAAGTTACTAACCAACATATGTTCATCCCGTATGTACATAAGACTGAACATATGTACATAATCACATGAAATTATGTACTCATCATAGAACTCAATATCGTACGGATGACTGAAGAACTAGGTTGAGAAGTTTTGAATGTTGGGGATTTTACCACGAATAAACCGAAAAGATGAAATCGAATTCGAATACTTACTTGGTTCGAATTAAACAACAATGGATGAAATACACACCAGGAAACGACGATTGCAAGACGGAGAAGACGACGCTCAACAAAGATACCTTCAATCGCTTCAATGGAGTTGGAGAGAGAGTTGAACGTAATTGTAATTTATAGAAATAGCAGCTATAAAAAGATTTCGAGAATCTTTTATTTAAGGTTTCCATTTTTTTAAAACCGTTTAAAATTTTTTTGGCAGCTTTTTTAATTCGAAAATCAATTAACTACCTAATCTCAATCCTTAATTATAGCATTAATTTCTCTAATTTCTCTTTATTTTTTAATTTAATTTTGTTAGGGGCCTAGTTAGTCTACACTAAACAAAAAGGGCCTATTTCACCAATCTTCTCATTAATATTTCCACTATAATGTGTGAACTCGCATTTATTCAACCCTATTCAATCAAAAGAGAGAACCTTTGATTGAACCGTTGTGAGTCCTTGTTATTGTGCTTGTGTGTGTTAATCTTTTTAAAGTTGGTGCTCCTGGTCAATTCTAGTCCCTCCTTGTGTTTGTCTTACTTAGATGGTTTGTATAAGGTTAAAGAAGTGAAGATTAATGTAAACTCTTTGTTAAAGGGTTTTGAGATATAATTGATCAAGGTTCTTGGCGGGAATATCTTGGTTCGTATCTTCCTATATTTCCATTAATTTCATATTCCATATAATCATCTTTTTATCTTTCCATTATCAATCCATCGGACACGTTCTCTGATTCGAAGTTACATAAATTTTGGCCAATACCAGAATTACGACCGAGATTCTTGATTGAGATTCCTTCTCTGAGACTGTTTGTGAACTTACAATCTAGATCATACTATTGCGGCTTCAATTCCGCATCAGTGTAACCATGTGTAATGAAGAATGAGATATTTTTATTTTCGTTAAAAGTTTGTATTATAAATTTAACCTCTATAAATTTAGGATATTTTAATTAATTTTACCTATTTTTATATTACATGACAGTATGACACTATGATACAAACCTTCCGGCATGAGTAGAAATGATGATAACGTACCTACATCACATTTTTCAAATTACCGGTTTTCGAGTATGAGCATAATTATCTTATATATATTAAAGCAGAAGCCTCTATTGCCACATGTCGCCCCCACGATTAACCTCAACCCAACGAAATTTTAATGCCACGTGTCGCTCACAGAATTAACGTCAGTAAAAAAAATTTATAAGAAAAGTTGTTAGCAAAATTTGTTAAAAATCTTTATTTAAATCTTATATATCCTCATTAATTCTAACAAATAAAAAAATACATTAAACTACTCCGTCAACAACCCACCCAAATCTTCATAACCAAATCTTAACAAAATTCTCTTTTAATAAGATTGATATTATCTACAAAATACCGATAATTTTTCTCAGTACAGTTTACTTTGTACGCCGCAGGCTTTATCATCAATGTGTATATATATAGTTTCTTCAAGAGAAAAACTTGATCGAGTTAATAACTCAACACTGGTGCTTAATTGTACAGGTATTGTTCTTTCTTCTTGCGCATTCATAGTATCAAATATCCGATTTTTATTCACCTGACAACAAGATCCCCATACCCATCGTCAACATCTCCTGCATCTAGATCCCCATACCCATCGTCAACACCATCCATCTGTGCTATGTGATCAACTGTGAGTCCGCTTGCTATTATTTGCTCTCCTGGGATTGATCCTCTCTTGATAAATTCCGGTCTGCTTGCTTCCTACTTTTGAAAAAAATAGATATAGATAAACACGATTTTGTTAAATACCATACAATTATTAGTATCTAAACAAAAAAAATTGATTGTAACTAATTGATCGCATTGGATATTCTCAAATATCAATTGTGTTTTATAAAGTTTGAGTGATTTCTATTATGTAACCAAGGAATACTTATTCTTTATTAAGAATTTATTTTTGTATTGTTAGTTGCTGTTTTTCTTCACACTAGTTTAGTTCCCGTGCCTTGCACGGGTATTTGATAAAAAATAATTTGAATGTAGTTTTTTTTTTTTTTGTTGAGATATTTTCAATATTGATTTCCATCGATGAGATTTGTTGTAGATAATTAAGAATTAATAGCAACAATTAATAATTTGAAGTTAATTGTGACGTTCAAGAACAACTTACCCATGAAATCTCATCTCAATCAATAACATATATATTCAATATTCCAATTGAGCCTAAAAACTTAATATTACATGAAAGATTTTATATGCAACAATTTCATTCATATAATGACCTTATTCATAATTTTGGCCAAAATATTAAATAGCCGATCCTCAAAATATGTATTCAACTATAAAACAGAGTTACTAAACACTTTTTAAAATAGTATATTATACCTTTAACTTGTGGTACTTCTAGTGCAATCTAATAATTGAAAGTGTAAAATCTAAAAACATATTTTCATTAGCCTCCGTAGCAAAAAAATCAGAAAATTAGAAAATGTGTTTTATTAGCGTTGATGTGATTTAAAACTTGACGGTAAATTTAGTATTGTCAATTGTTTAAATAATTTTTTTAAATTGAAAAATGAACCGAAAAATTGTGAGCGTAACGAACTAATTTGATTTGAAATTTTACAATAATAATAATAATAATAATAATAATAATAATAATAATAATAATAAAGGCTTGTTAGGTAAACCACCGTAAGGGTTTAGCAAAATATATTTAATTTTTTTGTTTATAACTTTCATTGACTCATAAAGATTGAAGTATAAATAAAACGAATTTTTAAATATAAAAAATTGTGGGTCATTTAGGTTAGATAATTGTAGAATAATCAAATTTGTTAAGGTAGTTTAAAAAAGTATGATTTTAAAGATTGATTCAAAATAATAAAAAAGAAAAAAAAAATTAAAATTGTGAGATGGTTAGAAAATGTGTTTTTATAAGGGTTTTTTAGGTTAGATAATTGTAGAATAATCATATTAAAAAGAAAAAAAAACTAAATCAAATCTATATAACAACCAAAATTTCATATTAAAAATAAAAGGAAAACTAAACCATATTCAATTATATTAACCGTAAAAGAAATCTCAATTTGATTGGATTTATTGATAACTTCATAATTATTAACTAAATTTCTATAAGCCGTACAGGTAACACGAGATCCCTAGTCTTTTGGCTGTTACAGTTGAAGGCCCTCTCTTTCTTCTATCTTCAACGACCGTCACAAGAACGTCGGGACGTCAACCCTCACCCCTATACTGCCACTATTCTTCACCTTCTTCGGCCGGTCTCGCTTAGGAGCCGCCTCATCTACTCGTCTGCTGCACGCCGTATGCCAGAACACTACCTTGCAGGCAACCAGCCAACCTCACTCTCTTGACTACAGTCACGAGCAGTACCCAAGGAAGCCTCTTTCTCCTTCCACTTCAGCCGCCAGCGAAGCTATCCTCTTCCTTGCTTCAGTCGGGTGACCATGCCCTAGATTGACGCGAAACTAAAGAAAAGGGGCAAAATGATGCGAGAGAAGAAGATAAATTGGCGTAAGTAATCATTTGATGGCTCTTATATTTACAGAGAAGAGACTTACGGGTTTAACCTGAAACTTTCAACAATTGGGCATAAACGAAACTAATTTCTCCACACCTTCTTAAGCTCATCATGGACCATAAGCTCCTAGAAACAAAATGTAAAATCTCTGCATTCAACTGTCAGTAGTATTATTAACAATAAACCTAAAGACAATAGGTAATTAATCTACAAAAAAATCGCAAGCTGCAATACTAATGGAATAGTTAAAGAATGCAATACTTACGGAGTAGTTAAAGAATGAGAAGAATACTTCTTTTACAACAGCAGCTCCAAGGTTTTGCTGATTCAATTGAAGGGGTTTCAGATTTTGCTGATCCAAGGTTTTGCGGCAGATGAGTAGCAGATAATAGGACAGATAATAGGATTCATCGTCGAAGCCGGAAAATCAAAACATGCAAAAAAGATAATAGGATTCATCGTCGAAGCCGGAAAATCAAAACATCAGAATTATGAAATGTTAGACTCAATTGTTTATGTATTTATAGCAAATAGGAAGAAGTTATCAGGATACACAGCTTACGGGATACGCTTATGAATAATCTTTTTGTATTTTAAATATCTGGGAAAAAATAAAAGAAAATGATACTGATAAATGCTAAAAAGATTGAGGCTAAGTCTAACTATAAAAATATTGTAATCAAGATTTAGTTATTGTAATCTGAATTTAAGTTTAATTATCTTTTAAACAACTATTAATATCCAGATTTTTCAATTATCTTTTAAATAAATCTTGATTCAGTAGAGATTTGGAAGATTGAATTTTTTTCATAGTTAGAATTTTTTAAAATCAAAATCGGAACATTCAGTTAATAAATAAATTTGTTTGTTTTTTTATTAATACCCAAATTTTTTAATCAAAATCGGAACATTCAGTTAATAAAGATTTGGGTAGATTTTGGCGGTTATGTTGATAAGATTAGATTTTTGGCTATAATTTATAATTTATTAATTGGTTAAAATTTTGGAGAATCTACAACAAAAAAAAAAGTTACGTACAATTTTGAATAACAGGTTGTTAATTTATTAAAAAAAAATTTATGGCTTAAAAAAATAAAGATTAGTTATAGATATAAATCTTTAATATTTATTTAGTAATTAGTTATAGATATAAATCTTTAATATTTATTTAGTAATTTGGATTCTATTATTTAGGAGTGGTAATTTAGTAATCTCTCATAAATTTTTTAGGAGTGGCATTTCAGTAAATATTTCACAAAAAATCCTAGGTGGCATACCTAGTTGATTGACACGTGGCGGTAGTGTCCTTTGTTTTAGTAAGTTATATAGATTTGTCATAAAAATTTTAGATAAGGGTCGATGAATCACCAAGAGTAACTTCATCTGCCTAATTAAATGTGTTATGATTTTGGGTTTTATATATGTTCTAATTGAAAATAATTAAGATAAATTTAATGAGCTTATATCCAACCAATTATATTTATAAAATAGTATTTTGTCAATACAATTATTGTATGCAACTTTTACAATATTTTTAAAAATACATGTGCAAGACATGGACTATAATGTCCTTCTAGAAATTAACTTCAACTCAAACTTTTTTTAAATTTAGCTTTTTTTAATTTATTTATATTTGTTCAGTTTAGATTTGCCAAAAAAAAAAAAAACCTTATCCCCTTATCCCGTGATTTTCTACAATCCAACAATACGTATCTTCCATAACCGCAAATTTAAAATCGGTAATTATTATCTTAAAAAATTTTGAAAATAAAACCTTATCCCATTAATATTTTGAAAATTTTGTTTTGTTACCTATTTCAATGAAAATTTACAAATTTATTACTAATTTATAACGTCCATGCTTTTTTGTATTTTGAATTTTATTAAAATTGATTTCATTTTTATAGGAACAATTATGTTTAATTATGTAAACAACTTTTTTTTATATACGTTTGAACTTTAGTTGACTTAAAAGTGCAAATGAAAATTTTGTATACTAACAGAGTAATATCTAGATTTTCTAAGATATTGTTGAGATATCATAACAAATTTTGTTACGGCTACGCATGTATAAATGGATGAGTATGGGGTTCATAGAATTTGTCGCTAGGTCTACACAATCCAATAAGAGAATAAGAGATATCGATCAATCAGAATGTTGAAGTTTCGTTTTGTGAGTTTTCAACCTAAAGTTTGTGTTTATTCTTTCAAAGATGACTCTTTTGATTTTATATGTTATGTTTAATATGTTAGATTTTAATTTATTTTCAATTTTAGAACCGTTTTGAGCGACTAATCGTCAAAGGAGTCATGCTTGCTTGATATTTACTGTTCGGATGGTCATAATTTCTTACTATGCATAATCTCTTTTGCTTCTAACTTCATTCCATTGTTTTTGTCGTTGTATGTTTTGTATTATGCAGACGTATTAATGTTCATACTAGCATATATTATTTATCTGTTTAATAATATTAGTAGTCATCAACTTTGAATATATTACTATAGAAAATTATTCAAACAATACCCAATCTTTTAACATACTAAACTTTAGTACCCCATCGTTTAAACTATCAGAACGGTACCTCACCTATTGAGTCCGACCAAATATTGATATCTAAGTTAAACCAAGAAACATAAGAGATAATTCTATGAGCAAAATTATTATGTTAACTTAACGTGTGAAAAGTGATAAGATACTAATATTTGGTCAGACTCAATAGTTACTTTATAATTGATATTTAAACTTACAAATGATGAATAATCAAAATTTTGTTATGGTTTGTGGAGTAAATTGGTCCATTTGCAATATATTCATTTTCAAATTATTTTAATCATTAATAAATATTAAAAAGTCTTTAAGTACCATAATTGAGTTTTACGGTTCAAGTACACGAGTTTTAAATGTGGATTATTAACGTAGGCTAGGCTCAACACCAAGGAAATTAATTAGTTAGTCCGTTTGTTCTAAATTAATTTTTTTTAAAAAATAAAAAACAAACTAGATTTTTAATCTCAACTAAATGATATACAACATTTTGATATTATTTACTATTATATTTTTTAAATCAGAGTTCTAAATTTCTGTAAACAAAACTTTTCATCCTTTTATATTTTTAAAATTTTCAAATTTGCCTGATTGCTTCAACCAATTAGTTGATCTGTTTGTTATTAGCTTAAAAGATTGATTCGAAAAAAACTAGAGTTTTATTCTCAACTAAATAATTTATATATTTAATAAATTATCAATTTGATATTATCTACTATTTTTTTTTATAAACTCATAATTTTAAATTTTTTATCAACAAAAGTTCTATTTTTTTATATATATTTTTGATTGATTAAATTTTAAAAAAGACATTGTTCTGAAGCAAACTAGATTTTCGATCTCAAAAATGATTTATAAATTTAAACATTTGATATTATCTACTATTATACTTTTTATATCAGATTTTAAATTTTTGTATTTATAAACAAATCTTTTTACATGTTTTACTTTTTTTAAGTTTAGGTGGTTCATTTTTTAACTAATTATTTTTTTAAAAAAATTATATTTTTAATCGCGATGATGGTTTGGTAGCCAATTTTTTTTTTCATTTATCCAACAACTATCTCTACTCTCAAACTATGTTATATCTCCACTTTTTCAATCTATAAATTTGTCCAATTTTTCATAAAAAAATTACACATCAATGCATCAAACCCGTTATTATTCAAAACCCGCACAAGGTGCGGGTAGTACACTAGTTTGATTAGTGTACACGTTATTTAGTTAGGTGGCAGGCTTGCAGCTAAATGAGAGGTAGGGGCATACACGTGTGTAGCTGCATGAGAAATGAGTGAGTCGAGTTGATGGTGGCAGCAGCAGATCGATAGTGGAGTACTACAAAATATATATATATATATACAATAAAAATTCTCAGAAGATAACCTACTACAAATTTACTTATTTACCCCTCCTCTCTGTCAATATTACATATTCACATGATTTTGTTTCGTGGGCAAATGATGAAACTATAAAATGCCTATCAACTTGACTCTTTTCTACATGCATTCTCAACTTCAAGAGATTCATCTCAGATTTCACCCTTTTCCCCTCAAATTTCATCTTGGGTTAAAAATTTCAAGCAGTGCTGGTGTATCCGAAACTGTAATCATGGTAACAATGAGGACGAACAAGTAAGTTTTTTTATTTAAAATCTTTTTGAACATCTGTTAATTGTTTGTAGGTAGAAAATCTTTTAATAAACTCAACCCATTTATCCTTTCAAGTCTTTTTCAACGGAAAAGGTTTAATCTGTTTCTAGTTTATTTAACTGAGAAAAGACTAAGATTTTTGCGTTTAACATAAAATATATATTATAATTGTGTTTTTGGTTGATATGACAAATAAAATATTGTGAATGTTCTTTGGCAGATGAGGAGGTCTTCTTTGGAAGCTAATCTTTGTTGCAGTGATTAGATTGTTCAAAAAAGAGGTAAAAATTTCATTTTCGTTCTTGGGTGCTATATTTTTTTAAAATATTTATATTTATTTAAAGAAATTTTAAATTGATTGTTTGGACTGATTTATACTAGAAAAATAACTAAATATAAATGATCTAATACTAGGTGATTTTTAGGACTTGAAAAGGTGACAGTCGTAGTTGTAACGTATATTTTGTTTTACTATTACGTAGTTAATGTTTGGAGGGGGGAAGTCAATGATGATCGGCGCTTCCAAAGAATTATAGAGGCATGTTTATATTATTTAATTATTATTTCATTTAAACTATCAAATACACTACATTACACAACCATATTAATCGTATTTTTAGTTGAAGGGATAACGTATTTTTAGTTGAAGTGATAACTGAGGATTAAATTGATATATTATGTTTATAATTATAGTGAATAAATAATTCATTAACTAAATTGTAATTTTAGATACTTTTTTATACCTAAAAAATTTAATCCTATAACTAGGCAGAAAAAAAGGAAAAAAAATTCTATAAAAAATTTCAGAAAACCAAAATAACTTAAATGAGCAAACAATACTTTTTTTTTTTTTAAAGAAATAACCTAAAGAACTTTAAAACATTTTTTGAGTAAAATCACAATCAATCGGATTTTTCATTAAAGTGATAACTACAAAATCAATTTATATATTATAAATGTACTTGTAATAAACCATTAATTTATAATGTAAATTGATATGTCTATATGTTTATTTAAATAATTTTTTTGTGAAAAACATATAACCTAAGAATTATGTATAAATTTTTTCCTATTAAAAAAATTGACAAAATGAAATATACTTTAAAAAAAAGTAGTAGCTATTTGTAAAATCAAAATGATACAAATGAAAAAAAAGTAGGAGTACTTATGAGTTGTCCTAGGGACATTCCGCGTGTGCGAAGCACGGAGATTGGCTTGAGTTATGTTGTTGATTGGCTTCTATATAGTATATATTGGCGGTTGGGGTATGTATGGATGAGTGCATTGCTTTGCAGTACATGTAGTTGTATGTGAATGTAGTGTGTGAACGTAGCCAGAAATTTTCAATGGAGGGGCAAAATCTAAATAAAAATTCTAATATTTTTAAAATTGGTAATACATTAAATTATTTTAAAAAAATAAAAGTCTAATTTATATAGGCTTACATAGTGTAAATACTAGTTGATTTACAAAACTATCTATAGAAGTAGTAAATAAATAGGAAATTATGAGTGAATATGTATATTAAAGGGATTAGATTTAAATAAATAAAGCAAAAGGGTGTATAGTATAATTTGAAAAAGTAAATAATATGTAGGGTAGATTCTTATTATGCATGCATGTAAACCACGTAACTTTTCAATTCTTAGGCAAAAGGAGAGATGACCACCTATACAAAAAGATTGAAAAGGAAAAGTAAATAAGATTCTTAATCCATAAGGAAATTGTACTATATAAAGAGAAGCTTTTAAGTACAAATGAAATGTACTCCTAAACATAACCCAAAAACAATAGGTACTAAGTTAACGTACGTGCAAATTTCCGAGATAGCAAGAGTCTCCTTTGTTAAAAGACAATTAGGTTATAATTATTTTAAATAACTATTGGAATCGGCAATGCTTATATATTTATATGTGTATTAGAAAAGTAATAATTATAGATATCAATCGAGATATGTAAAATTAAATACATATATATTTTTGTACTAGGCTGATGTATATTTTATTGGTTCAACAGTTACTTGATCGGTAAAGTGATTGTATACGAACCGATGAAAATGTGAAACGTTTGTCATGAAAAGGTGCGAACATAATGTGTAAATAATAATGACAGCTAGGCAGTATTATTAGAAATGTCCGTTCGTGCTTAGTGAACCCTGGGAATTCGGTCGTCTAATTCCGATCTCGTTACCGGAAGGCGAATTTAAGAAGTCATGGATTTACCAAGAGGTTCTCCAAGACTTGCCTTTAGATTGATTAATGGTTAAAATCAGACCTGGTATCCACGGTGAAATTGTTAGCGTAACGCTAACGCAGTTAATTGTTTCCCTTTTAAGTTGATTAAGGATTGAATCTTTAGTATGGTTGAAATTATGAATAACATTTATTATATGATTTTAAAAATATTTTTAAAATTAGGTTAATCAAGCAGGTTAAGGTGAGTACGAGATGAAGTATTGGAAGCACACGGAGTTACACCTGATCACCTTTCACCCTCCCTTTAAAGTTTATATATAACTACCCTTTAAATCTATGTTTTAATATATATATATGAGTGAGTTTAAGTTGATGCATAATAAATCCGTTATTATATAACTCGTTGAAGTCTGTTAATTAGCCTGAGGCGGATTTCAGTAGTAATAAAGAAACCGCTGACGTTGTAGCAGACCTAGTAAGATGTTAGACTAGGGTGTTACAATGGTTGGTATCAGAGTCTAGGTTTTATATGTATAATAAATTAGTGATAGTAATACTAAATAAGTAGTATATATATGAGAAGGTAAACGGACAAGGGTGTGATCAGGTGAACTCCAAGTGCATTCTCTACACCTTAATTGTCTTGATTTTATTTGTTCTATTGTTATTTCATCTTATAATGGTAACAATTATTATGGTATTAAAAAAATTTTCTATGGCTAGATGCCAACTTTCAGTGATCAACGAAGAATCGTGAAGGGAAAGGCCATAAAAGTCGAACCAGATACTCCACCTCCAGCTCAGTGGTAAGAAGAAGGAGATATAGGCCCATTACCTTCATTTTGGGAATTGCCATGCCCAACTCCAATTCGGTCTTATAACATATATGTCCTACCGCAAGATTTTCAGTATGACATAACGGGAAACCCTTATAATATATATCTTGGAGAGAATCAAGGTTATCCTTAAGAGATGTACTATCGTGGACCTCTAATGCCATATACGCTCCTCAGGAGCTAAGATATGATTATGTACAATATTGCGGAATCCTTAGGGATGAAGGTTCAACGCATGAAAGTACACTCTCAGAAGAAGAAGTAACCTCTAAACCAAAACCTGCAACCAAAAGACTCCCAGAACTGTAAGAGAAAAGAAGGGAACTTATAGCTCTTCTGGAGGACGTGGAAAACAAACTCTGAAGATAGTGAAAACCCAAGCTGAGAGAACCCCTTATTCAGAGCCAAACACGGAAATGACCACCAATAAGAAGGGTAATCGCGCCCTTAGGATTAAAAACCCTAAGATGAACTAGGTTAAGGAAAATGGACCAAGTTTGTATAATACTCATGTATATAAATACTAGAAGCGTGGGTGTGTGAATACTATGTAAGTATAGCTTTAAGAGAAGCAAAACCTGAACCTTGAATTTTCCAGATTGTACACAGGGAAGGAAAGGATATCATTGTGTGTAAGGAATTGATGTAAAATAAAATCTTATATGTATGAAATAAGTATATGTTATAAAATGATATGTTTAAGAATGTCACTAACAAGGGCCAAATATTGACATTTAGATGAACGACCAACCACAACATTCACACACGGCAGAAAACCGACCTGAAATGACTACTTATGAACAATCTCACGAAGATATTGAAGGAAATATGAATGCACCACAACAATTAGCGCTACGATCTCAACCACCCCAAATTCCACCGGTTAACGTTCCGGAAAACACAGTAGGACCAGATAGAGGCCTTGTATAATTGTCCTTCAACCTAGCCCATATGATCCTTACTGAAACCATGTTTTCTAGGATCGGGACCCATAAAAGATGAAAGCTGACGAGCTATATATTTTGTGGGGCATGGCCACCGGTGTTACTCCAAACTATGCTACCATGTTGGCTGACTGCTTAGGAAAGATAGGCAACAAGGCTAGAGGTGATATTTGTGTAGGACGCTTGGTGAGTCATGTCGCTAGGACTTTAGATGTTGATTTTTCCCCTTGTACACTAGTTGTAGAGGCGAGACCTCTAGGATTACAGTAGTTTATTACCCGAGGTATTTTGATCCTTCAAGGTCGTGGCGCACCTTATGTGGCCATGTATTTGGAGGGAAAGGGTGCAAGAGGCATTCCTTGGAGTAGAGAGTACACCATTAGGGATCAACAATATTGGAAGATTGCTTTTAAGGAAATGCACTCTCATTCCGAGGATGAGCTAGGTAGAGAGGATGTTGTTGAGGAGGACACAACTACCATTGACATTGGGATGGATGCCGCTCCTAGTGGAGTTTCCGAAGATGATGACGATGAGGCTATTGAGGAGGATCCTATTGTAGGGGATGCGAAGATGGGACCTGGACGGCAGGAGATGCCGGTGAGGAGGGCGAGATAGTCGACCTCCCATTGCTCTCAATTCGGGTCCCAACATAGATCTGAGTTTGATGAGCTCCCAGCTATGATGTGGAGTATTTACAGTAGGATGGGGATCATGTAAACATCAGTCTAGGCTATACAAACCCACGTTAGGCGCATTGATGTGCACCTTGAGACTTTTGAGGCGCAACGCATCAGGCATGCCCGGATGATGGAGGACATCTACCGACAACAGTTTGGACGGGCATTTGATCCAGCTTTCTTTCCATTCCCGCCACCACCACCACCACCGCCGGAGATGTGACTTCACCATGTCTTCTACGATTCCACTCTTATTTTCCTTTTTGTGAGACATTGTGAGTTTTTCTCTCTTTTTCTTTTATTGCACATTGGGGACAATCTGTATTTCAAGTATGGGGTATATGGTTTGTAACTACTGATATATTGTGATACATTGTCTTTTATGTCTATCACATTGCATTACACTTTTATTTTTATGCTACACGTCTAAGTTTGTGTCATGCATTTTATATGGTTTTCGAAAAAGAAAAAAAATTAAAAATTATAAAATTTTTTGTGCTTCTAAGATGGATATGATGTCAATGATGATATTGTTTTGTGAAATAGCTATGATGATCCATATGTACTTGAATTGATTGATGACATATGTGGGGTTTGAATACTTTCCTAGAATTCATGCATGAATGGTAATTTGCTTTTATTCTAAATGATGTTGAGTATTGAAGGTTGAAACCGCATGATCGGTTCTTACACATCTTTTTGGAATGATTAAGGAAATTCGATGTTCATTTTTTTCTTCATCTTGATCATACTTAGCACCTCTTTGAAAAATGTATAAATTGCCTCCCTTTACCTATCTGGGAATTAGGAAGCATGTTAGTGAAAAGCAAAGTTTTGGTCATGATGATGAGTAGCTCGGTACCATTCACATAGCCGGGTATTTGTATTTTTCCAAAGTGATTGATCGATAGTCCTAACGAGTCTTAGTATGTGCATCCGGTTTAAGGCACCTCGAAAAATAAGAGGCTTGCTGATCTCCAAGGTTTCGGCTTTTGTGCACCAATGTCATGTTCTCAAGTGTAAAAAATTAAAAACAATTTTGAAGTGAAGTGAAGAGATTATTTTTGGTGGATGTGTTGTGAAGTTATTTTCTTTTTTCCTGAATTACCGATCTTTTCTTTTTTCCCACGCCTGCGCCTCAGCTGAGATGCAGGTGTTGAGCCCTGCCTGAGCCGCCCCTGCGCCCAGATCATCCGCCCCTGCGCCTCCTGGGTCCGCCCCTTCGGATTCTGGTGGGTTGCAGCCGGCATTGTTGACCCTTGACCCGTGCTTTACCCTTTCTTCCCATATAAGTTTCTTCTCTTACCTTCTGAGTGAGGGTTCCATCTTCTCCAGCTCCCTCACGTTCTTCTTCTCTTCTCCTTCCTCCTTTGATCTTCTTCTTGATTTCTTGTTTTGAAGAGAGTTTGAGTTCTTGGATGATGATGTTGGATGTTGTTGCATCTGTGCTGTGAGAGCCAACTGAGCTTGGGTTGGTGTGGATATCTTCCTCTGTTTAGGTTACAGTTGTGGTAAGCCTTCTTTTCTTCTTTTTCTTCTTTTTCTTCTTTTTCTTCTTTTTCCTTCCTCTAGCTTAGGATTCCACAAGTTGAATCTTGTGTTTGATCTTCCTAGGCATGTGTTGATGTCTATATGTATATATATGTATGTGTGTGGATACTGGATGGTGAAAACTTGAAGAGAGTTGTTCGTTCTCAAACGTGTGTGTATGGTGAATGATATAGCTGTAAATTTATAACCTAAAATATAAGCCTGAAACAATATGTGAACCCGATGTGTACGGATCAATTGTAATAACAACAAATACTTCAACGTGCTTCTAATATAACTTCTGGTATGAGTTTCTGTTTTAGTTTGCTGGTATGAATGATTTGTTACTTTCTGGTACGTGTCTGTTTGTTTCTGGTTTTTGTTTTATCTTAATTCTGGTATAAGTTTTGTCTTACATTCTTGTATTAGTTTTAATATGTTTTCTGGTATGATCTTTTGAATCTTGTTTTCTGTGTATATTGTTATGTTTGGTTTGGTTTCTGTTTCTGGTATGTTTATCATTTACTTAATAATGTGTTTTTTCCTAATGTAGGGCTCCATCTAAGAAGCCTAAGACAGAACAGATTGTTGAGGAAGTTGAATGGTAAACTGAAGTTGAATATGTATTTATATTATCATACCAGAATTCTTAATTTTTACAAAATTTGTTCTATTGTTTTAGCCCCAAAGAAGACATATTGGCATTGGCTACACCCCCAATTGTTGGTGTTGCACCTTCTAGCACTGTTGAGATTGTTGCTACTCCAGAAATGGATACGATTGTCCCTACAGATGCTTTGGTTGTACCACCTCTGCCTGATCCCACCACCTCCAATGCAGAAGCTGTGGTTGCACCACCTCTCCCTGATCCCACCACCTCCAACACAAAAGTTGTGGTTGTACCACCTATCTCTGATCCCACCACCTCCACTATTTCTACCACAAACAGGTAGTTGATATTTTACATACCGTAATTTATTAGTTTCAAATGCTTATTTGATATCGCATTTGTAATCTTTTATTATGTTAATGCATAGGGTGCCTGATTGGGTTGAGGATTTAAAGAAACAACAACAAACCCAAAAGCAATTGATTTCTGAGTTGGTGAAGAAGGTTGAGCAACAAGATGCCACTATCAACCAAGTTGTTATGAGGCAGAAGGCACAAATTATGACACAACACATAATAGAAAGTCAATGTTTCAGGATCGTCACTAATGTTCAAAGGATGACCGGTTCTTCTAAAGGTACCAAAGCCTCTAAAAAGCCGGTCTCCCATCCTCCAGCTGATGCTCCTAAGTTAGAAGTTTTTGGGGTTTCTTCAAGTTCTGAAGAGACGCTATCTATAGAAAAGCCCCAGCCCCAGCCCCAGCCCCAGCCCCAGCCCAAGGAGGAAGCTGAAGTTGATCAGCCAAAGGAAGAAGCAGTGAAAGAGGTATAATACACTACTATTCTTCATGTGTTTTGTTTCCGTGCATATTTGTTAATGTTTGTGTTATGTTGTCGTTCTGGTACAGAAACCAATAGCAGATGTAGATGTGAAAGGGAAGGGGAAAGTTAAAACCAGAGGACCGAGGAGAATGAGTTTACGTGAAAAGAATTTCAGCAACCTTGTTGTATCTCCCTATGTCGTCCTAGTAAAAATCTCCAAGCCACCCAAGCATAATTTCTTGAGCAAGAAGGATATAGATGTTTTTTATGCTTGGTACCTTAACCCAAAGATTAAAAAAGAACTTATTACTGGATTTCAACATGAAGCAAATAAAGAACACTTCAAGCTCTTACTCCAAAAAACTGGCTGGTTGTGGGATTATGTAAGTTAACACTAACCTTACTTTTGTTTACGTTAATAATTTCTGGTATGATGTTTTCTTGTATGACTTTCTAAAACTAGCTACTGATGTGTTTCTGGTAAGATGTTGGGTGTACATTTTGTTTTCAAAATTTCTGGTATGATGTGTTGTACTTCTTTCTAGTATTAGCTAGTTGTATAAGAGTCTGGTATGACTTTATTTTTGCTTCTTTTTTTTCCTGGTATTATGTATTTCATTAGTTTTATGGTATGTCATTCTTTCATTTTGCCATAAATTATCATTTGACTTCCTTAGATGATTTATTGATTGAGCTTTCTGGTATTTGTTTATGTTTTGTGTTTCTGGTATGATGTGTTTTCATGTATGTGTATATTGCCTGATGGTTTTCATGTCTTGAATTCTGGTATGAAATTTTTATGTTTTTCTGGTATTATTCTCATATGAGCTCTAGTATTGAATTATTAGTTTTTTTTTCCTACTTTACAGCAACTGGATGAAATGATTACATACCTCCGAAAAGCTGTAATTGAGTATCCAGAGGTTTATGGACGTATTACCATTCTTCCCGTACCATTTGTCGACTACTTCAACGATGTGCGTTATAAACAATTCTTAGAGTTGAAAGCTACAGGGACTTTTAATTACGGTGAAGAAATTGTAGGTTTTATATTTGGACTTGATCCTCCCTTTTTTAGCAAAAGCTTTTATGGAGTCGATACAATATACACTGCCGTCAACATATGTGGTAAACACTGGATAGCGCTATAGATTGATTTAATTAAATGGTGTGTTGTTGTATATGACTCAATTGTGGAATGTATGTCTGATGGGGACTTGAAAGCTTTGCTCACCTCATTCCTTGTTATCTGGACAACCCAAGGTGATTTCTACAATACTACTCATATGTTTCTGGTATGTTCATTAGTATGATGTTTTGGAAAAAAAATTATATAATCCGTTGTCTACAATTACAGTGGAAGCTGTGGTGTATTCACAATCAATCACATTAAATATTTGTCATCTGGACGAACTGATTTGTCAAACATATGTCAAGAATGGGTCTCATCTTTCAGGGAACAATTTTGTTCTATTTTGTACCATAGGAAGTGGGTGAAATCCCACGAGTCCCTTTGAAACTGAATCTGTCCTAAATGATGTAGTTGACTCTTGATAAACTGATATTTTGGTATTGACTCTGTTGTAATTTATTAACTCTTTTGTAATATGATCTTGTTTATGAATCAATAACAAGTATTCTGTTAATATAGTTTCTTTACCAGAAGTGTTTAAGTTGTGATTTAGGATTATGGTATTTCATTTAAGTCTCTCTAGTATGACTATATCTGGTATGTTTTTGTTATTTGTTATGCTTCTGGTATGATTGGTTTTCATATATGTGCCTTTGGTATGAGTTATTACTTACCAGAAATGTTGATTTTGTGATTTTATGGTATGACTTATTGCATTAGTATTTCTGGTATGTGTTTTTGGTGTGTGTTTCTTGTAGTTTGTTTCATCTATTTGATTTTGGTATGATTATTTGTTTACCATAAACGTTCAATTTGTTATTTTATGGTATGATTTATTGCCTGAGTTTCTGGTATGAATATATATAGCCTGATGGTAATTCTTTTATTGAATTCTGGTATGAGTTTTTTTATTTAGTTTTTTTTATTACCTGTTGTTTTGCTTCTGGTATGAGGACAATTACACATAAAAGAAACATATATTTATATAGTTAGTGTTTTCTACATATCTGATAATGACAAATAATCAAAATTAGTATTTCTAGTATGTGTCTTCATTCCATCTCCATTGGTTGATTTCGGCAAGTTTTTTTTGTTATGGCCTACCCTGCCGCAACAACTGCATTTCTTCTTCTTGCTTCCTTTCATTGATCCCCGTATCCTAACTTTAGGCAATCTTCCGGTTCTCTTCCTCTTTATAGGAGGGTTGCATTCAATAGATGTAATGCAACTTGAAATATTTAAATTCTCATGATCTACGATTGGGTATATTGTCTCCTCATATGCCATCTTCCAAGTTTCGGTGCTGTAATAATTATTTACCAGAGATGTTGGATTCGTTTTTGCCATCTTTGTTGCAGCTATTGCATGAACACACGGTATTTCCTCAATATCAAATTCCTTGCAAGTGCAACTCCTATCCAATAAACATACAACTTCCCTTTCCTGGTTCCATTGTACCTCAAACAACAGCCTTTTCGCATCAAGCATGTAGCATCCATACTTTGTTTCCTCCCCATATTTAGCTTGTATTAGGGCATCGACGTTTGGTGTTGTCATTTCTGTACATGATTCAGCACTTTGCCATCGCGTTGCAAACCATCTACCCACTGTCTATCTGATAACATCAATGAGGGCAAGCACTGGATAATCCCTTGCATCACACAGTACACTATTTATACATTCTGCATTGTTGCTTGTCATAATGTTGTAACGTTTCGCGTTGCAAAAAGCTCGGGACCAAGCAGCAAATCCAATTTCTTCCAACAGCTGCGCAACTACTACTTTCTCCTACAAACATTAGCAGGTACACATGAAGTTATATACAATACCATAAAAAACATACCATACACCTAACATGTTTCAATACTAGAAAAAGGTAAAACCATAATCATTGCTCATCAATAATAATGTTGAATACCAGAAACATATCATGTATGATACCAGAAACGATCACAAAAAGCATACCAAAATTCATACCAGAGATTAAATGTAATACCAGAAATTATAATTTTCATACAACAAACCTAACATGCTTTCATACTAGATTCACTATTAATGAGAGATAAAGGACAATACCGGAAATGAAATAAACCATCAGAATTGAAATACCAGAAGCATAATGTGATTGCATACCAGAAAATAATATAAACCATAATAAACGTACCATCTTTATATTTTCAAACAGTTCAAGACACTTATCCTTTCTGTAGCACCTAGCTGCATCCACGAACATTTGTTGAACTATATTCTTGGTTGATTTTTTCTTGATATTCCCTTTCAAGTGGTACATGCAAACTCCATGAGATGCTTTTGTGTAGTGCTTAGCAATACCATTCTTGATTGACATGTGGTTGTCCGATATAAATAGTTGTTCCTCGGTGTCAGGGACAAACTTGTGTATATTATAGAAGAAGAAATCATACGAGTTATCACATTCACGGTCAACAATGGCAAATGCTAGCGGGTATATTTGTTGGTTTGCATCTTGCTCTGTTGCAAGCAATAACACCCCACCATATCGTCCTTTTAAAAATGTTCCGTCAACTGATATAACCTTTAACAACAACATCACCAATCAATTAGTTTTATGTTATACCAGAAATGGATAATAGTCATACCAGAAACTTAATTGTCCAAATATATATAACTATACCAGAAACTGAGCTTGAAATCAAATCAGAAATGATATTACTAGAAGTACATTTATCTAACAATACTAGACACTGATTATACAAACCAGAAAAGAGCATACCCAAAAGATAATTATGCTGCTTACTAGAACCACAACATTACTACCAGAATTTATATCATTCATGCATAATTGATAATACCAGAACAAGGATAATACCTTTCTCATTACTGAATATCCTTTGATTGATTGTCCCAAAGCAAAGAAGACATACTTGAATTTGTTTTCATCATCCAATTGCAGTGCTACAATAGTGTTCGGATTTGCCTCTTGCAATCGATGTAAGTACACCGGCACACCCTTGTAGTTTTCTTCACTTGTTCCTCTTATATTGTCCTTGATAGCCTCTTGTGCCATCCAACATTTCCAGTAGCTAGCTTCTAAACAATGCTCGTTTCTCAAAATACCAATAATTGTCTTAGGCTCTGGGAGTTTGTGTGTATTAGCATACCTGAATAGCATAAACAATATGATTTTAATGTAGTTCATACCAGAATGGAAGAAAATAATATAAAATTGAATATTATAAGCGATAATAAGCAATGGACTTACATTTTTGCAACTATTTCAGCAACGACAGGATATGAGACCTTTCTGCGATAATTTCTTCTTGTATGGAATGAACAAGTGTGCTCTCTGGTATACTTTGTTAGTGTAAACACTTTCGATTTCTTGATTTTTGAGAACCGCACGCGCCACTTACAATCTTTATCTAGACATTGCGCAAGAATAGCAAGCTTGATAGACTTTGTTATTTTGTATTGTTTACATTCGGCAATAGCATTCAAACACAATGCATTTTTCACTGCGTTTTATCCTTGAACTTTTGACCAAGCTTAAGACCCTATTGAGTTTGTTCAGGTTGAACTTCAGTGATTGCATAGCTATTCTCTGTTTCTATTTCAGTCACACTTGCAGCAGGAACAATGGCAGTGTATGGATGATATTCATTAATTTCTTCAATTTCTGGTATAATAATTGTAGAATTTAATCTCACACACAATGACACACTCCAGCATGGTTGAGTCAATTGATTAACTTCAACAAAATCCTCGAAATTTTCTACCGTCTCAATATCAAATGGTTGCAATGCTTCATTTAAGGTATTCTTGTATGTAAGTTCCAATTTGTTCACTGTCTCATCTACTTGAAAACGTTTGGCAATCAACATCCTAATTTCTGGTATGCTAACTGGATCTCCCACAGTGATGGGTTTGCACACTACTTTATCCTCTATATATGTCCATTCATTTTCCACAGATTTCCATTCTCCTCCACAATAAACTACAATTTGTAATTGAGCCATGGCTAACAAGTTCTGTATATACCAGAAAAAAAATTAGTATAAGTATACCAGAAGTTCGAGTATACCAGAATTATGCACAACACCACAAATACCATAAGTTCAAGTATACCAGAAGTCATTCAATTCATTATACCAGAGAATTAATGATACTAGAAAGACAATTATCATACTAAAAAAGTTATTATACCAGAAATCATTAATTCATACCAGAATTATGCACAACACCACAAATACCAGAAGTTCAAGTATACCAGACGTTCAAGTATACCAAAATTATGGACAACAACATAAATACCAGAAGATCAAATATACCAGAAGTTAGAGTATACCAGAATTATCCACAACACCACAAATACCAGAAGTTCAAGTATATCAGAGTTCATTCAATTCATTATACCAGAGAATTAATGATACCAGAAAGACAATTATGATACTACAAAAGAGATTATACCAGAAATCATTAATTCATATCAGAGTTAAGAAAACAAACTACCAACAATGTTCATACCATAATCGATTATCAAATTGATACCAGAACATAGAAAATCCAAATGTAATGGACAGAACCAAAAATTGAAATAAAAAAACACTCATTCATACCAGAAACATATTTTAAAACAAAACCAAATATGACGATACCTTATACCAAAAATACAAGAATCTGATCAAAATTTCACAATGTTGAACAAAATACCAGAATAATACTTAGGAAGATGGCGAGAGAGAGAGAGTAGATCGATACCTGGTTAGATTGAATCGAATTCTGGCATTTGAAGTGTTGAAATACAATTCGATTGCGTTGTATTCGTTTCTGGTGTTTGATCGATTGATACCAGAGAAGATTGTGAGATCGATGTCGATTGTGAGACATAAGAGAGAAAATAGATCGATTATTGTGATACCAGAGAAGGAGAACTTGCGAGATCGAAGGAGGAGAAGAATGAATTCTGAGATCGAGATTGAGAGGAGTAGAAGGAAATAGATCGCTTTTCTTGGATTGTAACTGAAAAGTGAGAGAAAGAGGAGATTTTACTTAATAATTATGGTAATTAATATCTATTTGAACGGTAAATATTATTTTGGGTATATTTTATTAATGGTTAGTATCTTTGTTTCTTAATAAGCCTACTTACCAAATTTGTCCATAAATATATGTAAAATATATTATTTATTTTAATTTTTGGTTTTAAATCCATATATTCCCATTATATTAACGTTTATAAATTCAGTAGTGTGCGTGTAAAAGAGTTGGGTACGTGGCAGCTAAACGGGAGGCAGTAATGTACACGTTGCATGAGAATCGAGTGAGTGGAGTTAGATGTGGTAGTATTGTACATATAATGACTTATTTACCCTCCCTCTCTCCCAATATTATACATTCATATGACTTTTGTTTCTTGGGTAAATATAAATGCCTATCAGTATCAACCGACTCTTTATCTTGCACATTCTCAACTTAAAGATATTGCTTGTGGTGAGAACGACGACGAACAAGTAAGTTTTTTTTTTTTAAACTATTTTTAAAATGTGTTATTTTCACTTAATAAAATGTAATTGTATTTTGGTTGATATGACAAACAAAACATTGTGAATATTCTTTTGCAGATGACGAAGTCTTTTTAGTTTGTCATTTGCAGCGATTAGATTGTTCCAAAAAAAAAAAGGGTAGATTTTCCTTCTCTCTTGGTTTTTATGCTTTTCTTTATACTTGCATTTATATAAGAAAATTGAAATGGATTGTCTTCGATTCAAATACATATATTTTTCGAACATGTCATATTACGAAAAATAAATTTAGAATAACATTTGCTTATAACAAGATTAAAAGATAGGAATTAGGAAAATTGTGAGTCATGGGATGAGTTTTAAATCAAGGGCTCTAATCCGTTCATTATTAATGGTATTTTTGTAAATTGACTTAAAAATTGGAAAATACCCTTACATTTAGAAATAGGTCATCAATGTTCATGGAGTCAACCTCTCTTTCTCTTTACATTTAAAAATAGTTTTATAGATCCTGACTCATATGTAAACAGCTCTCACCATGTGAACATGTAAACATCGAATATATGTGACCATACCGCCGAATATATAGAGTTAGGTCCGACAAATATTTCTTCCATTAATAACACGATTTTTTTCCTTTCAAAATCGCCTACTCTCAGTCATCTATTTTACGATCTAACGGATACAATTTGTATGTATATATATATATATATATATATATATATATATATATATATAGATTTTAGTTCAAGTGATGAGAGAGCTTGTAGATAGGAATTAGGAGGGCTGTAAGCCATTGGATGGATTTAAATCAAGGGCTCTCACACGCTCATCATTAATGGCATTTTTGTAAATTGACTTAAAATCTGGAAAAATAACCTTACGTTCAAAATAGTCACGGTGTTCATACTTTTATATGTCATTGTTCATGTTTTTATACATCGGTGTTTATAGTATTTTTATTCATTAGAGTGTCATGTCCATTTATTCTTTTGTGTTCATTTTATAATGCATAGATGTTCATTTACAGTATATAACAACAGAAATAAAAAACTCATCACAAAACGTTAAAAGATGATCATAATATGTTATGTATTTGTCAAAGTTTTAGATAAGTCATCGGTGTTCATACTTTTATATGTCATTGTTCATGTTTTTATTTGTCAGTGTTCATACTTTTTATGTCATTGTTCCTGTAAATATTATAAACTATTTTTCTATAAGGCATTTTGTCGTACAGTTTGCGTGCACACTAAAAGGAGCATATAGATTATTCAATTGGAGCTATTAGACCAACTCAACATATGTATATTCATGTATTTTCTTAATCAAACTTATCAAACACAAAATGATACAAACAAATTTGATTTCGAAGACAAACATCAATCATAATAAAACCTAAACCTTAAGAATGGAAATCTAATCAGTGAGAGTAGAAATTCGAAGAAACAAAACCTGAATCGTCTTGTATTCTCTTTGATTTCACAATTTTTATGTAATCGATCTCTGAATATTATCAACACGATTTTAAAGAAAATTATAATTTTCAAAAAAGATGAACATCATATTATAAACACCCTAACTGTAAAAAAAAATGAATACATACTTGTAATAAAATGAACATCATATTTTATTAACACAATTTGAAAGAATAGTATAATTTTCAAAAAAAAAATCCGAAAAAAATGTTTTAAAAAAATACAAAAATGAACAATTAATGTTTAAAAATGAAAAATTAGTGTTGGAAAAAATGAACATTTATTGATAAAATATGAACAATGACTCTTTTAATAATGAACACATACTTATAAAAATATGAACACCAATTTTTATTTACAAAAAGAAAATCTGGAAAAAAAAAACAGTGATGTGGCATGCCACATGTCACCACCCCGGCTCTCCTTATTCCTATCTGTAAGGGTCCTCCTCACCGGAACCAGACCCTATATATATATTATATATATATATATATATATATATATATATAATTCAAGTAAAGAGAGAGCTTGTAGATAGGAATTAGAAAAAATATGAGCCATTGAATGAGGTTTAAATCAATGGCTCCCACACGCTCATCACTAATGAGATTTTTGTAAATTGAGTTAAAATTTGAGAAAATATCCTTACGTTTAAAAATAGTTCATTAGTGTTCATATTTTTATATGTCATTGTTTATGTTTTTATTCGTAGGTGTTCATAGTATTTTTATTCATCAAATTGTCATATTCATTTTTTCTTTGTGTTCATTTTATAATGCATAGATGTTCATTTACAATATAACACAAAAAATAAAATAAAAAAAATCATTACAAAATGTTAAAAGATGATCGTAATATGTTATGTATGTGTAAAAGTTATAAATAAGTCATCGGTGTACATACTTTTATACGTCATTGTCATGTTTTTATTCAACGGTGTTCATACTTTTCTATGTCATTGTTCATGTAACCAGTATACACTATTTTTCTATGAGACATTTTGTCAAACAATTTGCGTACACAATAAAAGCAGTATATAGATTGTTAAATTTGAGCTATTATACCAACTTATCATATATGTTTACATATATTTTTTCAATCAAACGTTTCAACACAAAAATGATTCAAACAAATTTGATTTAAAAAACAAACACCAATCATAATGGAACCTAAACCTTAAGAATGGAAACCTAAACCATGAGAGTAGAAATTCGAAGAAACAATACTTGAATCGTCGTATATTCTTTTTGATTACCATTTTTATGTAATCAATCTCTAATTTGGTTGAAAATTGGAGCAAATATGAAGCTTACTTGCTTGTGTGTTAGCGGCGGGAGGGGGCGAAAAGAGCGTGGGATGAAGAAATGTGAGAGAGGTTTGAATGTTTCTTTCTTTCTTTTTTGGCATAATTTTTTTTTCCAGATTTATTGTAATTATCAAAATGTCGTTAATGATATCTTGTGTGAGAACACTTGATTTAGAACCCATCTGATGGCTCACAACGCTCTTTATTCCTATTTGAAAGCATACTCCTTACCGGAACCGACCCCTCTCTCTATATATATACATCTTGCAAGTTGTGAGTTCATTGTAGTAAGTCAAAAGGTCAATCTACGATTGCATATCTTCCATGTTGTATATGTTGGTGATAGTGAATTCCAAAGTATTGTGATTTGGTTTATCGTCAAAGTCCGATACAGACGGGCCGGTAGAGCGGGGGTGGTATGCATATGGGTGTACATGCGCATTAGGTCCAAGCCAAACACATAAACCCGAATAGCTTCCATCCTAAACCATATTGCGATAGGAGGACTAGACCACCGACCTTATATACTAGGCTCGGAATGTCCCCAATTTTTGATGTGGGAACTTATTATCTCCAACACGCCCCCACAAGTGCAACTAGAGGAAATAGACCGAGTTGCACTTGTCCACAGGTTAGGATCGCGAGCCGAATAGAGGCTAATCGCTATGATACCATGCCAAACTCTGATACAAACGGACCGGTAGAGCGGGATTCGTGTGCATACGAGCACATATGCGCATTAGGACCAAGCTCAACACATAAATCCGATGAGGTTCCATCCTAAAACCAATTGACAATAGAAGGAGTTGTCCACCGCCATTACATGCTAGGCTCGAAATGTCCCAACTTTTAATGTGAGAACTTATTATCTCCAACATTTATGGTTCTAAATAATTGCTAAATTGTGTTGATATGTTAAAAATAAATATCTGTTTTGTTTCGATAAAAGGCAGTTACATATCAAAGAATAGGTCTACTTTATTATATATATATATGCTTGATTTGCTATACATGCTTGTTTATGCTTCAACTTTGTTTGGATAAAAAGCCGTAGAACATAATTGTAGACTTTTACGTGGAAAATATGCTTTCTTAATCTTATACACTATTGTAGAAATTTGTGTTCCAACTTCCAAGTGAGTCCTCCTTGAATGACTATTCTCGTATGTCTACAAGTTAGAAAACATGCTTTTTTTTTTTTTGTCTTCTTCATGCTTGTTTATGCTTTCTTAGTATACTACAATATTGTAGCAAGTTGTGTTCCAACTTCCAAGTGAGTCTTCTGTAAATAATTATTTATGAAACTGTCTTGTAGTTAATGTCCAACCTTTATCTGGGTCACCTGTCAACTTTCGGACATACACTGCATTGTTGAAATCCCATGAGAGAATTATGGCACTTGATATACCTCACGTGATTATCAGGTACGTTTTGTTATAGAAAGAAGTGATAAATATTTAAGTACTAGTTTTAATTTTCTAGCCTCTTCTTTTCTTTATCTTTTTGCAAGCAGAGACGGAAAATATATTTGTTGTTTCAATATTCTTTTAGACTATGTCATACAAATCGATCAAAGCAAGGTATATATTGATTATCACCAAGTATGGTTTCTACGCAGTTTGTTTAATAAATTAGTGTTCCAAAAAATCAACAAAACGATTGCCACTCTCTTTGGAGTAGACATCGATGTGTATGACAAGATTATTAAACGTGAACGGTCTTATGGTATCACAAATGCCATAGTGAAGGATGTGCCTGAGAGATTTGCAACTTTCTAGGGTGAAAAGAAATTGTATTTCATCAAATGAGGTAGGTTGTGCCGATAATGGTGTTAGCAGTAGTGCTTTAGTTAGTCCGTACACTAAAATAGCAAATCTCCCAGGCGACATGTCCAATGACGACCGTTTTGGTTAGTCTCATTCTTATATTGATATTTATGCTTTTAGCACATTATATTATTATTTTACTTATCTTCCTTACGTTGATTCCACTAGAATATGATGATGGTTGTTTTGTGGGTTCATCACGAAATACTATCTCCAGGGGCGATACATGCATTCTAGTACTTGAAACCACGGTCACTAATAGCAAGTACAACCGTATTTTGATTTTCAGACTTCCAGAGTTAGACATCAATTTCTTCGAAATCATCTTTCCATTGCCGTTGAATAGCAATGAACAAGTCATTTTAGTCGCTGCTTTGAACAAGCAGAAAATGACCAAGCTTGGTGTAATCGGAAGTTTGCTATTGGAAAACACTGTTGTTGAGTTTATTGCACTCAAAGTGAGTAGATTCACATGTATGTTATGTGAATTATGTAGGCCAACCAATCTCAATCCTTATTTTTCGCAATACTCCTCCATCTCAACATTCATCTGTTTTGAGTTTCCTTCTCAATGTGTCTCTCTTGTAGGCTTCTCAATGGTTGCTTTTATGTCTACGGAGGTGATCCTCCAGCCTACCAACAATAGTGTTGCTAAATTGTGTTCATGGTAACTATTGTCCCCTTACTTCACTGTTGTATCTCAAATCTTTCTACGGGGATTATTGTTCTCTCCTACTACCATGGTTTTGTGATGATGTAGGATTGTGGCGAGCCCATATGTGATAGATACAAGAGTTGTACGGGCCATTAGTAATGAAACTCCTGGTTCCAACTAAAATTACTAAAGTTGGAGATGCTCTTATAAGGAGAGTATGTACTTGTCTTAGTATTCCATTACAAATGTCAGTTAATGTTTTAAATCTTTTTTATTGCTTGTACTTATTGTTGATGCTTGATTACCTATTGGTAGTGATGTAATAGCTAGGATTTTCGAATTCTAATTAATGTTGATTAACTTAATCAGTGATAGTAATTGACATATAACTCACGAAGATTGCATAAGTGTTGAGTATAAGTCTCACCGTTATGTTCCTGGCGTAATTTTGGGCTTATGATGAAATTTTCACTTTTTCCCCCAGGTAATTATTTTTACCCTCCTGTATTATTTGGAGCATTTGGGAGCTTCAATTAATAAAACTGCAGTTGAGAGAAATGATTAGGACATCAGACATGTCCTAGATATGAAATAACATGGAAAGGCAAAACGGTCAAAAGAGTCGTTATTTCGTTTCTTAACGGCTAAGAAAGACGGCTTAGGAATACACGTTTTCCGAGGCAATTATGGAATAATTATCCCTACAATATTCAGGATTTATTGTTCCAATTTCGAGAAGTTTGGAGAAGGGGGTTCAACCAGCCATTGGATCGGTTAAAGGATAATTATCGACTTCGCTAAAGGATAATTATCGACTTCACTATAAATAGCGGAAAATCGTTTATTAATTCATTTGCTTTCACGTTTCCTAGTAAAAGCTCAGATTTCTCTCAAACTTCAAACTCAGATCTATTCTCCGTTTCTAATCCGATTTCAATTCCGTTTGAGTTTCTGGATTCCTCTCTTCATTCTCTTCATATCGGTACCAAGTTTTTGCATTTCCGAGCAGATGAAGACCTAGTCGAGCATATAGGTCACCAGGACAGTTCCGTCGCTCAGATTCCGGTGAATTTGATGTTGTACATGCGTAGCCTGCATCGTTGTGATTCTGAATCTTCTTTCAGATCGTTAATCGGGTTAGTAACGGATAAGATATGAATTTATTCTTTTTCCGTACTGCGATTTGGCCTAAATTGACCTTAAACTTTTCAAAATGGATAATTAGAGATTCCATTACGATCATTATATTATTCTGGTGTTTATGGGTTGTTTGTTTGTTGAAATCTGATGACATGTGGGTTTAGAAATGGCTTGCGGGCAAAACGTTATTCTGGTGAAATTTAATTAATTAATTAAAGGTTAATTAATTAAATTAGGATTAAATTTGAGATTGAGGAATATTGATTAGATGCATACTAGGTTTTAGAATGAGTTGAGGATCGTGATGATGTTATAGATATCGGTTATGGCTTTAAGGTTTAGTATGTGTACGAGTATGATGAGATGTTATGTTGAGGATATGGCTTAGGCATTTATGTATGTGTTGAGGATCTGAGGTTTAGATTTGAGATATAGGTTGGTTGTGGTTAGTGAGACGAGTCTCCTAACCTTTGCAGTATGTGATTGTGTGTGCCTTGCTATTGTAGGCGTTGATTAATTCCCCAAGGGGAAGCTGTGACGTGGTACATGTTACGAGTATATCAGGTACGTCCATAAGACTTACTTAGCGTGCAGTTGTGGATTGTATGATTGTGATGGTTGTGTATGTTCATATGATTGTGCATTTATAACCTAAACCGGACTAGGATGACCATTATTACATTTATTTGGACCAAGTGTATTATAACGGGCGGTAACCACCGGTCTCCGCCTGCTGGTTAGGAGGAGGTGCCTGGAAGCCAGTAACACGGGGGGACGAGTGACGATCACCCCCAATGCAAACCCCTGTGTTAACGGGGAAAGAGACGAGGTTCTTTAGGTTCCTCGTGTTACCAAAGAAGTTGAATTACTAAAGGAATAATCGATGAAAGATAATAAATGAATCTTTGTGGCATTGCATGTATGAGATGTTGATGTGTGGTTGTGCTATTACCTTCGTGCTTTTCATTGCTGTAGCTAACGATTTCATACCGTGTTGTAGATGATCTGCAGGTTAGGAAGATTGCAGGGTGAGACAGATGGTGTGGCCAGTCTAGGACTTTTGTACATTAGGATGCGCGGGATATGAGATCTTTTATATCAGATGTTGTGGTTTGATATTTTGTACTCGGCTGTGAGTTTGTAAACTCTTTTGATATATCATATACAACTTTTATTTATTTGGTTTTAATCTACCTGTGCCGATTTGTAAGATCCAGTGAACCTGTTGTCAGGCTAGGGTTAGGATCCATTGTGAGATCCTAGCCCAATGTGACACTCCAAGTCCCGTGGATTTGGAGTATTACAGAGTTGGTATCAAAGCCTTAGGTTGACAACAATGACACTTGCTATCTGTAATAAAAGTAGAGTGGATAAATAAACAGAACCCACATGGGGTCTGACTTTTTAAAGAATTTTGGTTTTAAAGCGAGTAAAAATGTTTTGGGATAGTATGTAAAAAAGCCGTCACCCATCTGAGGATCTCGACAGTGTAAATATATATAAATAGATATCTTTTATGTGCTGATATGTATGCATGTAATAATGAGTATTATATATATATATATATATATATATATATATATATATATATATATATATATATATATATATATATATATATTGATACATATGGCATATATGTAGCCTTATAAGTTAGGAGCGTAAATTCTACAGATGGCTCAGACTAGAGCAGTATCTGTAGTGGAACGAGATAGGGGTACACCCTCTCTTCCTTCGGTAGCATCAAGTTAGGGACCAGTATCCGCTGTAGTGTTGCCTATAGCGAAGAACGAGTTTAAAGAGGCTGATCGTGTCTCCATGATTAGATTCGAGTTTCAAGAGTATATGCAACAAGTATATGAGGTGGTGATAGCGGGTAGATCTACACCGGATTTACCAACATCTGTGAGATCGACTGAAGCTTCTGGATTAGAGAAGAAACAACGGGTTGAATTAGTGAATGATGAGGTTGGATATCCGGGTTGCAAACCGAGCCTGACTTGTTGACGTTTGAGTACTTCTCATTCACACGGACTTCTGGTCAGACGAGGACTTTTTACAATTGTGGGAAGCCTGGACATGTACGACCATAGTGTCCAAGATCGCCAGTGACTTGCTTTACCTGTGGTAGACAGGGTCATAGAGTTGTTTTCTGTAAGCAAATTGGAGTAACATCACGACATGGTTTTATTTCTACTAGTGTGACGGGAGGTGGTCAGAAGACACCTCAACAGCAGACGCGGGGGCATCAGAGAGTCCTAGATTATTCGCCTACTCAGGAATCCGTTCCCAGGCTGAGTCGAGGTAAGGGTCGTGGTAGGAGTACCACAGATACTAGAAGAGCTCAAGGTAGAGCCTTTTGAGCTATGTAGTGTAGAGGATCCACCCGTACTAATGGCAGGGATGAGACGTATACGTCTCAACTGTGGTTATCCATATCATGTGCGCTCTGAGTGCCCCATGGCACCGATAGCTTGCTTCACCTGTGGTGAACTAGGCCATCTGACCCCATTCTGTAATAGCTAATATTTCCGAATTCTAATTAATGTTGATTAACTTAATTAGTGATAGTAATTGACATATAACTCGTGAAGATTGCGTAAGTGTTGAGTATAAGTCCCACCGTTATATTTCTGGCGTAATTTTGAGCTCATGATGAAATTCTCACTTTTTCCCCCGGTTAATAATTTTTACCCTCCGGTATTATTTGGAGCATTTGAGAGATCCAATTAATAAAAATGCAGTTGAGAGAAATGATCAGGGCATCGGACATGGCCTAGATATGAAATAATATGGAAAGGCAAAACGGCCAAAAGAGTCGCTATTTCGTTTCTTAGCGGCTAAGAAAGACGGCTTAGAAATACACATTTTCCGAGGTAATTGTGGAATAATTATCCCTACAATATTCAAGATTATTGTTCCAATTTCGAGAAGTTTGGAGAAGGGGGTTCAACCCGGCATTGGATCGGTTAAAGGATAATTATCGACTTCGCTAAAGGATAATTATCGACTTCGCTAAAGGATAATTATCGACTTCACTATAAATAGCGGAAAATCGTTTATTAATTCATTTCTTTCACGTTTCCTCGTAAAAGCTTTGATTTCTCTCAAACTTCAAACTCAGATCTACTCTCCGTTTCTAATCCGATTTCAATTCCGTTTGAGTTTTTGGATTCCTCTCTTCATTCTCTTCATATCGGTACCAAGTTTCTGCATTTCCGAGCAAATGAAGACCTGGTAGAGCATATAGGTCACAAGGACAGTTCCGTCGCTCAGATTCCGGTGAATTTGATGTCGTACATGCGTAGCCTGCGTCGTTGTGATTCCGAATCTTCTTTCAGATCGTCAATCGGGTTAGTAACGAATAAGTTATGAATTTATTCGTTTTCCGTACTACGATTTGGCCTAAATTGACCTTAGGCTTTTCAAAATGGTTAATAAGAAATTTCATTATGATCATTATATTATTCTGGTGTTTATGGGTTGCTTGTTTGATGAAATCTGATGACAGGTGGGTTTAGAAATGGCCTGCGGGCAAAACGTTATTCTGGTGAAATTTAATTAATTAATTAAATTAGGATTAAATTTGAGATTGAGGAATACTGATTAGATATATGTTAGGTGTCAGAATGAGTTGAGGATCATGATGATGTTATAGATATCGGTTATGGATTTAAGGTTTAGTATGTGTACGAGTATGATGAGATGTTATGTTGAGGATATGGCTTAGGCATTTATGTATGTGTTGAGGATCCGAGGTTTAGATTTGAGATATAGGTTGGTTGTGGTTAGTGAGACGAGTCTCCTAACCTTTGTAGTATGTGATTGTGTGTGCCTTGCTATTGTAGGCGTTGATTACTTTCCCAAGGGGAAGCTGTGACGTGGTACAAGTTAAGAGTATAGCAGGTAAGTCCATAGGACTTACTTAGCGTGCAGTTTTGGATTGTATGATTGTGATGGTTGTGTGTGTTCATATGATTGTGCATTTATAACCTAAACCGGACTAGGATGACCATTATTACATTTATTTGGCCCAAGTGTATTATAACGGGCGGTAACCACCGGTCTCCGCCTGCTTTTTAGGAGGAGGTGCTTGGAAGCCAGTAACACAGGGGGGGACGAGTGACGATCACCCCCAATGAAAACCCCTGAGTTAACGGGGAAATGGACGAGGTTCTTTAGGTTCCTCGTGTTACAAAAGAAGTTGAATTAGTAATGGAATAACCAATGAAAGATAATAAATGAATGTGTGTGGCATTGCATGTATGAGATGTTGATGTTTGGTTGTGCTATTACCTTCATGCTTTTCATTGCTGTAGCTAACAATTTCATACCGTGTTGTAGATGATCTGCAGGTTAGGAAGATTGCAGGGTGAGAGAGATGGTGTGGCCAGCCGAGGACTTCTGTACATTAGGAAGCGCAGGATGTGGGATCTTTTATATCAGATGTTGTTGTTTGATGTTTTGTACTCGGCTCTGAGTTTGTAAACTCTTTTGATGTATCACATACAACTTTTATGTATTTGGTTTTAATCTACCTGTGCCTATTTGTAAGATCCAGTGAACCTGTTGTCAGGCTAGGGTTAGGATCCATTGTGAGATCCTAGCCCAATGTGACACTCCAAGTCCCGTGGATTTGGGGTGTTACAGAGTTGGTATCAGAGCCTTAGGTTGACAACAATGACACTTGCTATCTGCAATAAAGGTAGAGTGGATAAATAAACAGAACCCACACGGGGTCTGACTTTTTAAAGTATTTTTGTTTTAAAGTGAGTACAGATGTTTTGGGATAGTATGTACAGAAGTCGTCACCCATCTGAGGAACTCGATAGTGTAAATTTATATATATAGATATCTTTTATGTGCTGATGTGTATGCATGTAATAATGAGTATTATATATATATATATCCAATTTCGAGAAGTTTGGAGAAGGGGGTTCAACCCGCCATTGGATCAGTTAAAGGATAATTATCGACTTCGCTAAAGGATAATTATCGACTTCACTATAAATAGCGGAAAAATCGTTTATTAATTCAATTCCTTCACATTTCCTCGTAAAAGCTTTGATTTCTCTCAAACTTCAAATTCAGATCTACTCTCTATTTCTAAACCGATTTCAATTCCGTTTGAGTTTCTGGATTCCTCTCTTCATTCTCTTCATATCGATACCAAGTTTCTGCATTTCCGAGCAGATGAAGACCAGGTCGAGCATATAGGTCACCAGGACAGTTCTGTCGCTCAGATTCCGGTGAATTTGATGTCGTACATGCGTAGCCTCCGTCGTTGTGATTCCGAATCTTCTTTTAGATCGTCAATCGGGTTAGTAACGAATAAGTTATGAATTTATTCGTTTTCCGTACTACGATTTGGCCTAAATTGACCTTAGGCTTTTCAAAATGGTTAATAAGAAATTTCATTATGATCATTATATTATTCTGGTGTTTATGGGTTGCTTGTTTGATGAAATCTGATGACAGGTGGGTTTAGAAATGGCCTGCGGGCAAAACGTTATTCTGGTGAAATTTAATTAATTAATTAAATTAGGAATAAATTTGAGATTGAGGAATACTGATTAGATACATGCTCGGTGTCAGAATGAGTTGAGGATCATGATGATTTTATAGATATCGGTTATGGCTTTAAGGTTTAGTATGTGTACGAGTATGATGAGATGTTATGTTGAGGATTTGGCTTAGGCATTTATGTATGTGTTGAGGATCTGAGGTTTAGATTTGAGATATAGGTTGGTTGTGGTTTGTGAGACGAGTCTCCTAACCTTTGCAGTATGTGATTGTGTGTGCCTTGCTATTGTAGGCGTTGATTACTTCCCCAAGGGGAAGCTGTGACGTGGTACAAGTTAAGAGTATATCAGGTAAGTCCATAGGACTTACTTAGCGTGCAGTTGTGGATTGTATGATTGTGATGGTTGTGTGTGTTCATATGATTGCGCATTTATAACCTAAACCGGACTAGGATGACCATTATTACATTTATTTGGCCCAAGTGTATTATACCGGCGGTAACCACCGGTCTCCGCCTGCTGGTTAGGAGGAGGTGCTTGGAAGCCAGTAACACAGGGGGGGACAAGTGACGACCACCCCCAATGCAAACCCCTGTGTTCACGGGGAAATGGACGAGGTTCTTTAGGTTCCTCGTGTTACAAAAGAAGTTGAATTAGTAATGGAATAACCAATGAAAGATAATAAATGAATGTGTGTGGCATTGCATGTATGAGATGTTGATGTGTGGTTGTGCTATTACCTTCATGCTTTTCATTGCTGTAGCTAACGGTTTCATACCGTGTTGTAGATGATCTGCAGGTTAGGAAGATTGCAAGGTGAGACAGATGGTGTGGCCAGCCGAGGACTTCTGTACATTAGGATGCGCAGGATATGGGATCTTTTAGGTTCTTTAGGTTCCTCGTGTTATATCAGATGTTGTTGTGAGGTTCTTTAGGTTCCTCGTGTTATATCAGATGTTGTTGTTTGATGTTTTATACTCGGCTTTGAGTATGTCAACTCTTTTGATGTATCATATACAACTTTTATGTATTTGGTTTTAATCTACCTGTGCCTATTTGTAAGATCCAATGAACCTATTGTTAGGCTAGGGTCACGATCCATTGTGAGATCCTAGCCCAATGTGACACTCCAAGTCCCGTGGATTTGGAGTGTTACAGAGTTGGTATCAGAGCCTTAGGTTGACAATAATGACACTTGCTATATGCAATAAAGGTAGAGTGGATAAATAAACATAACCCAATGGGGTCTGACTTTTTAAAGAATTTTGGTTTTAAAGCGAGTACAGATGTTTTGCGATAGTATGTATAGAAGTCGTGACCCATCTGAGGATCTCGACAGTATAAATATATATATATATATAGATATATTTTATGTGCTGATGTGTATGCATGTAATAATGAGTATTATATACATATATCGATACATATGGAATATATATAGCCTTATAAGTTAGGAGCGTATATTCTACAGATGGCTCAGACTAGAGCAGTATCTGTAGTGGGACGAGATAGGGGTACACCCCCTCTTCCTTCAGTAGCCTCAAGTCAGGGACCAGTATCCGCTGTTGTGTTGCCTATGGCGAAGAACGAGTTTGAAGACGCTGATCGTGTCTCCATGACTAGATTCAAGTTTCAAGATTATATGCAACAAGTATATGAGGTGGTGATAGCGGGTAGATCTACACCGGATTTACCAACATATGTTAGATCGACTGAAGCTTCTGGATTAGAGAAGAAACAACGGGTTGAATCAGTGCAATATGAGGTTGGATATCCGGGTTGCAAACCGAGCCCGACTTGTGGACGTTTGAGTACTTCTCGTTCAAACGGACTTCTAGTGAAACGAGGACTTTTTACAATTGTGGGAAGCCTGGACATGTACGGCCACAGTGTCCAAGATCGCTAGTGACTTGCTTTACCTGTGGTAGACAGGGTCATAGAGCTGTTTTCTGTAAGCAAATTGGAGTGACATCACGACATGGTTTTATTTCTACTAGTGTGACGGGAGGTGGTCAGAAGACACCTCAACAGCAGACGCGGGGGCAGCAGAGAGTCCCAGATTATTCGCCGACTCAGGAATCCGTTCCCAAGCTGAGTCGAGGTAAGGGTCCTGGTAGGAGTACCACGGATACTAGAAGAGCTCAAGGTAGAGCCTTTTGAGCTGGGCAGTGCAGAGGATCCACCCGTACTAATGGCAGGGATGAGACGTATAAGTCTCAACTGTGGTTATCCATATCATGTGCGCTCTGAGTGCCCCATGGCACCGATAGCTTGCTTCACCTGTGGTGAACTAGGCTATCTGGCCCCTTTCTGTAATAGCTAATATTTCCGAATTCTAATTAATGTTGATTAACTTAATCAGTGATAGTAATTGACATATAACTCGCGAAGATTGCGTAAGTGTTGAGTATAAGTCCCACCGTTATGTTCCTGGCGTAATTTTGGGCTCATGGTAAAATTTTCACTTTTTCCCCCAGTTAATAACTTTTACCCTCCGGTATTATTTGGAGCATTTGGGAGTTCCAATTAATAAAAATGCAGTTGAGAGAAATGATCAGGGCATCGGACATGGCCTAGATATGAAATAATATGGAAAGGCAAAACGGCCAAAAGAGTCGCTATTTCGTTTCTTAACGGCTAAGAAAGACGGCTTAGCAATACACATTTTCCGAGGTATTTTTGGAATAATTATCCCTACAATATTCATGATTATTGTTCCAATTTCGAGAAGTTTGGAGAAGGGGGTTCAACACGCCATTGTATCGGTTAAAGGATAATTATCGACTTCGCTAAAGGATAATTATCGACTTCACTGTAAATAGCGGAAAATTGTTTATTAATTCATTTCCTTTCACGTTTCCTCGTAAAAGTTTTGATTTCTCTCAAACTTCAAACTCAGATCTACTCTCCGTTCGATTTCAATTCCGTTTGAGTTTCTGGATTCCTCTCTTCATTCTCTTTATATCAGTACCAAGTTTCTGTATTTCCGAGCAGATGAAGGCCTGGTCGAGCATATAGGTCACCAGGACAGTTCCGTCGCTCAGATTCCGGTGAATTTGATGTCGTACATGCGTAGCCTGCGTCGTTGTGATTCCGAATCTTCTTTCAGATCGTCAATCGGGTTAGTAACGAATAAGTTATGAATTTATTCTTTTTCCGTACTGCGATTTGGCCTAAATTGACCTTAGGCTTTTCAAAATGGATAGTTAAAAATTCCATTATGATCGTTATATTATTCTGGTGTTTATGGGTTGTTTGTTTGATGAAATCTGATGACAGGCTGGTTTAGAAATGGCCTGCGGGCAAAACGTTATTCTGGTGAAATTTAATTAATTAATTAAAGGTTAATTAATTAAATTAAGATTACATTTGTGATTGAGGAATACTGATTAGATGCATGCTAGGTGTCAGAATGAGTTGAGGATCATGAGATGTTATGTTGAGGATATGCCTTAGGCATTTATGAATTTGTTGAGGATTTGAGGTTTAGATTTGAGATATTGGTTGGTTGTGGTTAGTGAGACAAGTCTCCTAACCTTTGTAGTATGTGATTGTGTGTGCCTTGCTATTGAAGACGTTGATTACTTCCCCAAGGGAAAGTTGTGACGTGGTACTGGTTACGAGTATATCACTTAGCGTGCAGTTGTGGATTGTATTATTGTAATGGTTGTGTGTGTTCATATGATTGTGCATTTATAACCTAAACCGGACTAGGATGACCATTATTACATTTATTTGGCCCAAGTGTATTATAACGGGCGGTAACCACCGGTCTCCCATTGTTGGTTAGGAGGAGGTGCCTGGAAGCCAGTAACACAGGGGGGACGAGTGACGATCACCCTCAATGCAAACCCTTGTGTTAACGGGGAAAGGGACGAGGTTGTTTAGGTTCCTTGTGTTACAAGTAAAGTTGAATTAATAATGGAATAACGTAATGAAAGATAATAAATGAATGTGTGTGGTATTGCATGTGTGAGATGTTGATGTGTGGTTGTGCTATTACCTTCATGCTTTTCATTGCTGTAGCTAACAGTTTCATACCGTGTTGTAGATGATCTGCAGGTTAGGAAGACTGTAGGGTGAGACAAATGGTGTGGGCTGCCGAGGACTTCTTTACATTAGGATACGCGGGATATGGGATCTTTTGTATCAGATGTTGTGGTTTGATGTTTTGTACTCGGCTTTGAGTTTGTAAACTCTTTTGATGTATCATATACAGCTTTTATGTATTTGGTTTTAATCTACTTGTGCCTTAATGTAAGTTCCAGTGAACTTGTTGTCAGACTAGGGTTAGGATCCATTGTAAGATCCTAGCTCAATGTGACACTTCAAGTCCCGTGGATTTGAGTGTTACAGAGTTGGTATCAGAGCCTTAGGTTGACAACAATGACACTTGCTATCTGCAATAAAGGTATAGTGGATAAATAAACAGAACCCACATGGGGTCTGACTTTTTAAAGGATTTTGGTTTTAAAGCGAGTACAGATGTTTTGGGATAGTATGTACAGAAGTCGTCACCCATCTGACGATCTCGACACTATATATATATATATATATATATATATCTTTTGTGTGCTGATGTGTATGCATGTAATAATGAGTATTATACACACACACACACACACACATATATATATATATATATATATATATATATATATATATATATATATATATATATATATATATATATATATATATATATATATATATATATATATATATGACATATATATATAGCTTTATAAGTTAGGAGTTTATATTCTACAGATGGCTCCGACTAGAGCAGTATCTGTGGTGGGACGAGATAGGGGTACACCCCCTCTTCTTCCAGTAGCGTCAAGTCAGGGACCAGTATCCGCTGCTGTGTTGCCTATGGCAGAGAACGAGTTTGAAGAGGCTGATCGTGTCTCCAAGAGTAGATTCGAGTCCCAAGAGTATATGCAGAAAGTATATGAGGTGGTGATAGCGGGTAGATCTAGACCGGATTTACCAACATTTGTGAGATCGGCTGAAGCTTCTGGATTAGAGAAGAAACAACGGGTTGAATCAGTGAAAGATGAGGTTGGATATCCGGGTTGCAAACCGAGCCCGACTTGTGGACGTTTGAGTAGTTCTCGTTCACACGGACTTTTGGTGAAACGAGGACTTTTTACAATTGTGGGAAGCCTGGACATGTACGACCACAGTGTCCAAGATCACCAGTGACTCGCTTTACTTATGGTAGACAGGGTCATAGAGCTGTTTTTCGTAAGCAAACTGGAGTGGCATCACGACATGGTTTTATTTTTACTAGTGTGACGGGAGGTGGTGAGAAGACACCTCAGCAGCAGACGCGGGGGCAGCAAAGAGTCCCAGATCATTCGCCTACTCAAGAATCCGTTCCCAGGCTGAGTAGAGGTAAGGGTCGTGGTAGGAGTACCACGGATACTAGAAGAGCTCAAGGTAGAGCCTTTTGAACTTGGTAGTGCAGAGGATCCACCCGTATTAATGGCAGGGATGAGACGTATAAGTCTCAACTGTGGTTATCCAGATCATGTGCGCTCTGAGTGCCCCATGACACCAATAGCTTGCTTCACCTGTGGTGAACTAGGCCATCTGGCCCCTTTCTGTCAGCAAGGTAGTGTTTCTTCTCATCAAGACCTTCCTCTTTCCGATGCTGAAAGAGTGGAAGTGGAGGCTACGACGATGACCTCAGTGATACCTGAGGAGCATAGGTCTGAGATTGAGTAATGATATGCAGTAGAGCTTTAGGCGTTAGCTGTTACCGGTACCATTCTTGTTAATGGTTTACCTATTGGAGTTTTTTTATTTTGAGTGCTATGCACCTCTTTTCTTTCGATGCATGTGCTAATAGGTAACTGTGAATACAGTAGAAGATAGATCTTCCTTGATAGGATTACGAGTTACGGGTCTTAGGTACCCGCGAGATATGTAGTTGTTCCCTTTATTCAGGGACTTGTGTATGGCTTGAAGACTTCTTTGTCATGCCTTAGGTGCATGAGAAGGTCTTTATGTGTGTGGTGGATGAATAGATATCATGTTGGTTTAGATACCAATAGGAGGACTATTATACTCTCTACTGAGATCGACTAAGTAGAGGTTTTCTGAGGTTATGACCTTTGAGGAGGTGAGTTGTCTTTAGTGCCGTATGAGCAGCGAGGTTCATAACACTAGAGGGTGGTGTTTTTTTAATGTTGTGCATTGAAGGAAAGAGATAGTTCCACGCTGAAGAGTATTCCAGTGGTATAGGATCTTATAGACGTGCTACTGAACCGTCTTATCTATCGCCTCAACGGAATGAGGACTTTGATATTGCGTTGAAGTTTGGTACGAGACTGGTTGGGAGAAGGCCTATGAGGTATATGGCTTGTTGAGTTGTTAGAAATTGAAGAAGCAATTTGAAGAGTGGTTTGAGACGGGCTCCGTTCGCCCTAGCACGTTCATTGCTACGTATGGACGACTTGTTGGATCAACTAAGAGAAGAAATTGTGTTTTTAATATTTTCGTATGCTTAAGATATCATCAGCTAAGGATGAGAGAGTAGCGTGGGCATAGGACAACATTCCATACCCGTTATGGACATTACGAGTTGTAGTGCTGTCATCTGAGTTGAGGAACGTCCTAGTAGTCGTTATAGGAGTTGATGAACAGTGTCTTCATCTACTTCCTTGATCAGTTGGTGGTAGACCTTATTGATGACGTTTGGTGTATTCTCACAACGGAGAGGAACGTACCGGTTATTTGAGGACGGTTTTGCAGAATCGGAGGGATAGAAGCCAGTGTCCTATGCTCCCTAAATGTGAATAGAGATGCCTGAAGTAACCTTCAAGGTCATGTTGTTCCGCCAGTAGGATCATGATTGATGTGATGAGGAGTAAGTATGAAGTCTTATGGATGATACTGATGAACATTAAGGGAATGCGTAGTTCTCGGCCCAACCGACTGCTACCAACGCTTTGAGGAAGGATTCTATGTGATTGTGCATCCATTTACTAGTCTTCTGAGGAAGACCACCATAATTGTGTGGTTGAAGTAGTATGTCGAAGCTCTGAAGAGTAGAGGAAGCATTTGACCTTTGCTTCTATTCGGTGATAATCAGAAGATTTTGGTAATCACGTGACTACGGTGCTGAGAACGTATGAAGAGAACTGCACGACTCATGATTTTGAGTTAGTGGTGGTAGTTCAAGTTCCAAGATTTGAAGACAATACCTGTATGACATTTCGTGTCAGAGTTTCACAGATCATAGGAGGTTGAAGCATTTTTTTATGCAATAAAGGTTGAATAACTGCCAGCGTCGATGTTTTGAGTTGATCAAGGACGTTGACCTTGAGATTTGTACCATTCTGGCAAGGAGAATGTGGTCACTGATGCCTTGAATAAGAAGACGCCTCGAGAGAAGGAGATTGTTGGAATTGTTGTATAGTCTCGGTTTCAAAATGATCTAGCTTGGTTAGAGTTGGACCTGCAACTGCTGATAAGGACGTTAGTTTTATGTTTAGGGAGTCTACCTGGTTTGTTGGATGAGATGCAACAAAAACAGGGGACTTGCCTGACCTTGAGGGAACTTGATGGAAGGATGCCTCATGGCGAGGCACCCCAGTTCTTTAATGGAACAAAAGGAGTATGAGGCGCCGCAACTACTTTAGTATAACCGCTTATGCGGAGTCGTGTGGAGAAGATTACAATACACTCAGATTCCGGTGAATTTGATGTTGTACATGCATAGCCTGCGTCGTTGTGATTCCGAATCTTCTTTCAGATCGTCAATCGGGTTAGTAACAAATAAGTTATGAATTTATTCGTTTTCCGTACTGCAATTTGGCCTAAATTGACCTTAGGCTTTTCAAAATGGATAATTAGAAATTCCATTATGATCATTATATTATTCTGGTATTTATGGGTTGCTTGTTTGATGAAATCTGATGACAAGTGGGTTTAGAAATGGCCTGCGGGCAAAACGTTATTCTGGTGAAATTTAATTAATTAATTAAATTAGGATTAAATTTGAGATTGAGGAATACTGATTAGATACATGCTAGGTGTCAGAATGAGTTGAGGATCATGATGATGTTATAGATATCGGTTATGGCTTTAAGGTTTAGTATGTGTACGAGTATGATGAGATGTTATGTTGAGAACATGCCTTGGGCATTTATGTATGTGTTGAGGATCTGAGGTTTAGATTTGAGATACAGGTTTTTTGTGGTTAGTGAGACGAGTCTCCTAACCTTTGCAGTATGTGATTGTGTGTGCCTTGCTATTGCAGGCGTTGATTACTTCAACAAGGGGAAGCTGTGACGTGGTACAGGTTACGAGTATATCAGGTAAGTCCATAGGACTTACTTAGCGTGCAATTGTGGATTGTATGATTGTGATGGTTGTGTGTGTTCATATGATTGTGCATTTATAACCTAAACCGGACTAGGTTGACCATTATTACATTTATTTTGCCCAAGTGTATTATAACGGGCGGTAACCACCGGTCTCCGCCTGCTGGTTAGGAGGAGGTGCCTGGAAGCCAGTAACATAGGGGGGGGACGAGTGACGATCACTCCCAATGCAAACCCCTGTGTTAACGGGGAAAGGGACGAGGTTCTTTAGGTTCCTCGTGTTACAAAAGAAGTTGAATTAGTAATGGAATAACGTAATGAAAGATAATAAATGAATGTGTGTAGCATTGCATGTATGAGATGTTGATGTGTGGTTGTGCTATTACCTTCATGCTTTTCATTGTTGTAGCTAACGGTTTCATACCGTGTTGTAGATGATCTGCAGGTTAGCAAGACTGCAGGGTGAGAGAGATGGTGTGGCCAGCCGAGGACTTCTGTACATTAGGATGCGCGGGATATTGGATCTTTTGTATCAGATGTTGTGGTTTGATGTTTTGTACTCGGCTCTGAGTTTGTAAACTCTTTTGATGTATCATTTTGGTTTTAATCTACCTGTGCCTTGTTGTAAAATCCAGTGAACTTGTTGTCAGGCTAGGGTCAAGATCCATTGTGAGATCCTAGACCAATGTGACACTCCAAGTCCCGTTGATTTGGGGTGTTACATTGGTGACTTCTAATTCATCTCTTACTTCTTTATTTTCTAAAAAAGAGGAAACATCGGAGGGGTATGTACTCAAGCACAATGCATTCGTTCTAGATTTGAAGTATGAAGATCTTAGGTTTTTTGTTGGATGTAGCGTGTGTGAAAAAGCTTGTCTTGACTCATTCACACAACTTATTCAGTCATTCGACTTTGATACACGTGGAGTTAGGAAGCCCGCAAAGGCAAAGTAAGACTCATGTTCTAATTTTTCTGTGTGTGATTGTCAACGCCCTTACAAGATATTAAATTATAATCAAGATGATGTATTTTACGCAGAGTTTGCTTCCGATTCATGTACATGGATGGAACCAGAACTATGATGTTGGACTCATATACTACGACTTTTGAAAAGATACTTTAAATTGAAGGCGTTTGATTTGCATAGCAAAACAAAAGAGGTACAAACCTAACTGTCTCAAATCACAACAAATACGATCTTTAATACCTCTCTTAACTATAACCTTCTGATGTAGGGATGTAGGGCCCTTAATGCACTTGTGCAAGCTACCCTCCGTGCAAGACTGATCCAGCTTCTTATTACACCTGTTAAAAACCTCCTTGTTAATCACCGTGTTGTTAAATGGATTTTAAAGATGTAGGTTGTGTTTATTATTAGATAGGTGGTTGTGGTTTTGGTTATTTTATAATAACCTTATACAAAAAGTGCAACACCTTAAATCCGCAAGACGCAGGGCACTACGGGATAGGATATCACAATGGATTCTGACCCTAGGTTGACAACAAGTTCACTTGATCTTATAATAAGACACAAATAAATAGCAAACCAAATCCATAAAACGGTAAAGATATATACATACATATATATATAGAAACATATATAAATCCACAACCGAGTACAAAATGGGAACATCATACATGTATACACAAACATCCCCAAAACCCATTCATGCCTAATGTCCGGAAGCCCTCGACTGATCACCCCACCGGATCACTCTGCAATCCTTCTATCATGCAAAGCATCTACATCATGGTATAAAACTGTTAGCTAACAATTAATGAATAAAAAAAATAGCAATAGCACATACAAACACATCATCACAACATAGCATGCAATGCTCACATCATATCCGTTTAATATCTTCATTACTTTATACCATTACTAATTCAACTTATTTTGTGACACGAGGAGCACCCAAAACCTTACATATGTCTCCTTTCACCACACAGATTTGGAATAGGTCATCAATCTTCACCTCCTGGTGGACTAGTCGTAGAGAACTCCCTTCGCTCTCGACAAGCTTAGACAAGCTGTCACCGCCAGGTTATAATACACTTTGGCCAATTAATAAACATATATGGTCGTTCTAGTCCAATTAGGTTATCAATACAACATTCATATGCACAAACACCACTATAACGATCACTCAACTCATAAACGCGAGCTAAGTAAGCCCGAAGGACTTACCTGCCACAAGGTAGTCATATACAACCGTGGTCACAGTTTCCCCTATAGGAAACGATCATTGCTTGCATCAGCAAGGCACACAACATCAAACACTATAAGGCTAGGAGATTTCACCTCCTAAACCCTAAGATCATACCAGATCCCAACCCATAACTAAACCTCGATATCTCTATATAACTCACAAATGCCTAAGGTGTTTCACCCCAAATCCGCGGGACTCGGAGTGTCACATTGGGCTAGGATCTCACAGTGGATCCTGACCCTAGCGTGACAACAAGTTTACTGGACCTTACAACATGACACTGACAGATGTAAAACAAATACATAAAAAACTATATAAACTGTACAACCAAAGGTAAACAACATCATAGCCGAGTATATAAAACGACATCCTCACACAGGAGGTGCAAAAGATCATCCTCACGCAGGAGGGAAACATAACAACCCCAAACAACTACCTAATGTACGAGAGTCCTCGACCTGTAACCCTACCAGATCACTCAGTAGCATCTAACTTGCAACCATCTACAACACGGTATGGAACGGTTAGCTAACCATACATATATGAAGTAATGCATAAGCACAAACACAATCATATAAAGATAAACACATCAGCATGATATCACACATTTACCCTTTTTTTCATCTTAATACAATGGTCATTCACTCAAGTTGTATATATAAATATATGTAAAAGTATTTGACACAAGGACCGATATATCCCCGTGTCTGAGCCTGCTAGCCAGCTGCACAAATATCAGTCACACGATCCGTGTACCCTATGGGAGTGGATTTCACCCTTCTTGTAAAGTCAATCTGGCCTAACGTCAGAGAACCTCCCAAACTCCACGGCGGGATAAAAGAGAGAGGTTATCACAACCACGCCTACGGGGCAATCAATAAAACATAGGTCGGTATAAACGACATCTCATGCTATCACAAGAAACATATAAAGCACACACCACTCATGCAAACACCCAATATACGGATGGTATCTAAGTAAGTCCTACGGACTTACCTCAACCTCGTACACAACCCAAACATGATCAACCTCCAATCTTGAGAGAGGGGCACTTCCTAATAACAAGGCATAGAAAGATATCAACCTCTATTCATCAAAGGGGTCACACCTAGACCCAAAGGGATCCATATGGATCATAGTCAACCTCAAACCTCAACTAACATGAACTAAGTCCTTAAAGCCGTACAAGGCATAAACCGCTCAAAACTCATCCTCATACACCTAACATGATCCTATGCACTCACATTAGGAAAGAAGGGAACAAAGGCATCCTAAGGAAAGTCTAGAAGCAACACACACCTACAGAACCAAGTGCAGGACCTTGCCGATGCAGGTGGGCACAGGGGCGGCTCACAGGTTACGCAGGGCGGCTCAGGCCGGCGCTGGGGCGGTCCAGAAGGGGCACAGGGGCGGCTGGTGTGCAGAAGATGCACCTCCGGCCGTCCTTTGCTTCTTCACTCGATCTTCTTCACTCCTTCTTCATTCAACAACCATACACATACATAAACATACATATAAGCATCAAAGGAAGCCAAGCAAGGTTGTCACAAGATCAATCTTATGGATCCTAAGCTAAGGAGAAAGGAAAGAGCATAGAAAGGAAGGAAAGAAGAAAGAAAGGGAAGAAGGAGAGAGATCGCACCAAGCTGAACCTAAACAGGAGCAAAACTCCATCAACACCTCAATGCTTACTCCATCAAAAGCACAACAGCAACAACCATCACAATCAGCAACAAAGCCAAGCTCACAAGCATACAAACTCACTCAAGCTCCGACAAAGATCAAGAAGAGATCCAAGGGAAGAGGAGAGGAGAAGAAGATCGTGAGAGAGAAGAAACAGGACAGAGAATGGGGTAATCCCTCATCTGAAGAAGAAGAAGAAGGAGAAGATATAAAGGAAGGTGGGTTAAAAAGCAAGGGCTCGAGTCAAAGAAGACGGTTGCAGCCCACCACAAACTGCAAGGGTGGCTGGCTTGGCCGCAGGGGCGGCTCACAGGCCTGTAGGGGCGGCCAACCAGTGGTGCAGGGGCGGCCCACTATAGCTCCAAAGGAGGATGGAAGTTGCGTCTCAACTGAGGCGTAGGTGCGGGATCTCTCGAAGACTAAGGTTCTTACATCTCACCCCCCTAAAAACAAGTTTCGTGCCGAAACTTGCAAAATCCCAAAGTCTCTCGGATCCATAAGCCGAGGTGTAACTCTCACTCTCTCTATCGGAGGTATCACATCTCCGTTCAAACGATTATAACCTATAACAATCTATAACCTCAAACGTAAACATGGAGGAATCATCATCTCCAGAAAACAGGGCCATAACGCTACCCAAAGGCGTAGAGGAATCACATCTCTCGCCATACACATCACAAGGCATAGAGGAAGTACATTTCTAGCAAAAATCATAGTCATAAATATCGCATGAAGGAATAACATCTCCACTGAAACTATGTCCATCAAAGTAGCATGGAGGAAAGAACCATCTCCAACTATATCCTAATCATACTCAAATAACATGGAGAAAAGAACCATCTCCAGCCATAAATATAAATCATACTCAAATAGCGTGGAGGAAATAGTCATCTCCACCTATGACATACATCATGCTAGCACATCAAAATCTACTAAGATCATAAACCACATCATAGCTAGCATGGAATAATCATATCAAGGAATATAAGCACACAAGCACATCATTCATCAAGATAGCACTAAGATCTACTAGTGCTCCCACAGACGAATCTTTCCCGACATAACTCTGGATAGTTCCCCAGGATACCATTCTCAACCTCTCACGTGGCCTCTTTAGGTCCTCATCTCGACCACTACATCCTTACTGTGGGAATGTCTTTCGAATGCAAGCGTCTCATATCTCATTCTAGGAATGTAATCGAATGCTCAACAATGGTGTGGTTCGGCTCAACCACCAGATCATCATAACTCACAAGACGTCTCGGATCTGGTATATACTCTCTCTGTTGAGACACATGGAACATATGGTGAACACCCTCTAACATCATAGGCAAAGCTAATCGTTATGTTGCCTTCACAATTCTGTTCAAGATCTCAAGTAAACCGACATATTGGGAACTCAGTTTCCCTTCTACGTCAACAAGGCTGATGTCTCCCATTGGAGATACTCTCCGTCAGACATGAGCTCTCACTCTGAACATTAGAGGTTGACGCCTCTTGTCTGCATATGATATTTGGAGACTTTGTACAACCAACATTCTTCCTCTAATCAGCGTTACTTGAGCTATAAAATCCCGAATCTAATAAGGGTTATTCCACTAATACTGCTAGGTCAATTCTAGCATAAAGATATACGACATTCATGTCTATATAATGCCTCATAGGGGCCATCCCAATAGATGCACGTCAATCATTGTGATATAATAAACTCATTAATGGAAGGTAATCTAACCATTCATATTCCCAATCCCACTTACAAGCTCGTAGTATATCCTCAAGGGTCTAGAAGGTCCTTCATGACTGACCATCTGCCTGGGGTGAAACGCAGTAGACTCGTCCCCAAATTATTCTAAGTTTATTGTCAAACCTCGAGTTAAATCGCCCATCTCGACGAGAAGTGATTGTCCTTGGTATACCATGGAGTCTCCCTCTTTGTCTAGGGTACTCCTTCGCCAATTCATTCATTGGCCACGTCTCTCTGATAGAAATGAAACATGCCGGCTCCATTAATTTGTCACCAATAATTCAGATAACATCAAAACGCCTACTGGGCCTCCACCGTCACAAAGTCCATAGAGATGTCCTCCCACTTCCAATACTGCATTGGTAGTGGATGGAGCTCATCTCCAGATCGGTATTGCTCTATCTTGATCTGCTGACTAGTCCCGCATTGTGTCACAACTCTAATCACATCGGTTTCAAACTTCTTCACCAATATCATCGTCTCACCTCTTGGTACATCTTACTTTGTCTTAGCTCTGCAGTGAGTGTACTATAAGATCCTTTGTCTTAGCTCTGCATCGGCAAGTACACAGATGCGGTCGAGGCGTCTCATCATCCCATCTACCCCATTGGGGAACTATGGTGCCTCACCATGAGACCTCCTCTCTCTAAACCTCATCAAGGTCGGACAGGTCCTCCGCTTCTGCTGGATCTCATCCAACAGACCAGGTAGAACCTCTAAAGCGTATAGCTGGGTATCCTCATCAAGGACCTGGATGTCCAGCTCTAGCCAAGCTAGATTCTTCTGAAGCTGAGGCTGAACAATCAGTCTCGCAATAGTCTTCTCTTGAGGCGCCTTCCTGTTCAAGTTTTCGGCGACAACATTTAATTTCTCTAAATAATATGAAATCTGCAGGTTAAATATCCTTGATCAACTCAAGTCATTGACGCTGACGGTATCTCAACTCAAGTCATTCAATTTCTTTGAATTATCTTACAACAACTGTCTTCAAATCTTGAAGGCTTGAACTACCATTACTAACTCTAGATCATGAGTCAGGTAGTTCGCCTCGTATGTCTTTAGCGTAAATCACGGGATCCCCAAAACCTTCCGCCTATAACAGAATATAAGCAGAGGTCAAGTGCCTCTTCCACTCTTCAAAGCTCTGGCATACTGCTTTGAACACGGAATTCTGGTGGTCTTCCTTAGAATACTCGTAAATGGATACAAAATCATATAAAATCCTTCCGCAAAGCATTGGTAGTAATCGGCTGAGCCGAGAAACTATTTATTCCCTTAATGTTTATCAGTATCATCCATGCTGCAACATTCTCATTTCTCGCTAGATCAACCATGATCCCACTAGCGGAGACAACATGGCCTAAGGAGGCTACCTCAGGCATCTCAACTCGCATTTAGAGAGTGTAGCATACAACCCTCTATCTCTCGAAATCTGCAGAACTGATCTCAGATGATCGGTCTACTCCTCTCTGCCACGAGAGTATACTGAAATGTCATCAATGAAGACCGCCACCACTGATCAAGGAAGTCAATGAAGATATTGTTCATCAACTCTATATAGACTGTTAAAGCATTCGTCAACCCAAATGGCATCACTACAACTCGTAGTGTCCATAACGGGTACGAAGTGCTATCCTATGCACATCCTGCTCTCTCACCCTCAAATAGTGATATCTTGAGGGCAAAGACATCCAACTCCTCAAGTTGTTTCAGCTCCATCACCTGAACAGACACCATACGATATGGGGCCTTCCAAACAGTCTCGTACCACACTTCAACTCGATATCAAGGTCCACACTCTGCTGAAGCGGCAAATCAGACGTTTCAGTAACATGTCTATAAGCTCATAAACCACTGAAATATCATCCAACGTGAAACTATCTTTCTCCTTCATGGCATAAGACTAGAAAGTGTCGTCTCCTTGTTCTATCAACTTCGCTGCTCGTATGACACTAATAACAAGCCTCGCCTCTTCAAAGGTCGTAACCTCGGAAGACCTCTATCCACTCTATCTCAGTTGAGACTATAACAATGTTCCAACTGATATCTAACAGAACATGGCAATAGGATACACCATTGATGACCTTGTTGGCATTATGCCCTCTTTGTGCATGCATAAGATATTGATGGAAGATGACCATAAACCCTCTATTGAACATCAAAGAAGATTGAATCCTATAATGAAAGAGGTAGTCAAGAAAGAGATCATTAAGTTGCTAGATGCGGGAATCATCTACCCTATTTCGGATAGTAAATGGGTTAGTCCAATACATGTGGTTCCTAAGAAGGGTGGCATGACCGTAGTAACTAATGAGAACAATGAACTGATCCCAACTAGGACGGTTACGGGATGGAGGATGTGTATTGACTATAGGAAACTAAATGTGGCCTCTAGGAAAGATCATTTCCCTCTTCCTTTCATTGACCAAATACTAGAGAGATTAGCTCAACACTCTCATTTTTGTTACCTAGATGGCTATAGTGGATTCTTCCAAATCCCTATCCACCCCGATGACCAAGAGAAAACAACATTTACATGTCCTTGGGGTACATTTGCATATAGGAGAATGCCATTTGGGTTGTGTAATGCACCCGCCACCTTTCAAAGGTGTATGATGGCCATATTTTCTTAATATATTGAGAACATCATGGAAGTATTTATGGATGATTTTTCCGTTTATGGATCTTCTTTTGATGATTGCCTAGCTAACTTGTCTTTGGTCCTTAAGAGATGTGAGGAGACAAATCTTGTCTTAAATTGGGAAAAATGCCACTTCATGGTAAGTGAAGGTATTGTGTTGGGACACTTGGTGTCCAACCGTGGTATTGAGGTAGATAGGGCCAAGATTGAAACGATAGAGAAGTTGCCACCACCGACCTCGGTGAAAGGGGTAAGGAGTTTTCTAGGGCATGCCGGTTTTTACCGGAGATTTATTAAAGATTTCTCTAAGATTTCTAAGCCTCTTACTAACCTACTAATGAAAGATGTTGAGTTTGTTTTCTCCAAGGATTGGCTTGAGGCTTTTTGTAGGTTGAAGGATGCTTTGATCATCGCTCTCATCATGCAACCTCCGGATTGGAGCTTACCATTTGAAGTGATGTGTGATGCAAGTGATGTGGCCGTTGGGCTGTTTTAGGACAAAAGAAAGATGGGCGTACACATGCCATCTACTATGCTAGCAAGACGCTAGATGATGTCCAACTTAACTATGCCACAACCGAGAAGGAGTTGCTAGCGATAGTGTATGCCTTTGAGAAGTTCCGGTCATATCTTGTTGGAGCAAAGGTCATTGTGTACATGGATCATGCTGCGATCCGTTACCTCCTCACAAAGAAAGATGCCAAGCCTCGCCTCATTCGGTGGATCCTTCTCCTTCAAGAGTTTGACTTGGAGATCCGGGACAAGAAGGGGTCCGAAAACTCTGTGGCGGACCATCTTAGTTGGCTCCCACCATTGGAGCTTGAGAGAGATGTCATCCCGATTGATGACTCATTCTGGGATGAGCAATTGCAAATGATGGAGGAGTGTCTATTTCAAGTGTCTAGAGGAAGTGAGCCATGGTATGCCGACATTGTGAACTACCTTGTGTGTGAGGAAGTGCCTCCCGGTTTGTCATGTGCCCAAAGGAAGAAGTTCTTCAAAGATATGAGGCACTACTATTGGAGTGAACCACTTTTGTTTAAGAGAAGCCCGGATGGAGTCTTTAGGAGATGCATACCGGAGGATGAGGTGGAGAGTGTGATCCGGCATTGTCACTCTTTGCCATGTGGAGGCCATGCTAGCTCACACAAGACGTGTGCAAAGGTATTGCAATCCGGTTTTTATTGGCCTAACTTATTTAGAGATGTGCAGAATTTTGTAGTGGCATGTGATGCTTGCCAAAGGACGGGCAACATCTCAAGGAGGAATGAGATGCCCTTGAACAACATACAAGAGGTGGAGATATTTGATGTTTGGGGTGTGGACTTCATGGGACCATTCCCTTCTTCATGTGGCAACCTCTTCATCCTATTGGCGGTGGACTATGTTTCGAGATGGGTGGAAGCAATCGCTTCTCCCACAAATGATGCCAAGGTTGTGGTGCAGTTCTTCAACCGAGTGATCTTTCCTAGGTTTGGGACACCAAGGGTGATCATAAGTGATGGAGGGAAGCACTTCACTAATAGGAACTTTGGGGCACTTTTGACTAAGTATGGGGTAACTCATAAGGTGGCAACACCTTACCATCCCCAAACTAGTGGCCAAGTGGAGATCTCCAACCGGGAGATAAAAGGGATCCTTGAGAAGACGGTTTCTAGAACAAGAAAGGATTGGGCTATGAAGCTCGATGATGCTTTGTGGGCTTATAGAACCGCTTTCAAGACACCAATTGGCACCACTCCCTACAAGCTAGTTTATGGCAAGTCTTGCCACCTTCCGGTGGAGATGGAGCATAGAGCATATTGGGCCATAAGGTGGCTGAATTTTGACCTCAAGGAGGTCGGTGAGAAAAGGTTGCTAGACATGAACGCCCTTGAGGAGATCCAGTTGGATGCTTATGAGAATGCCCGGATATACAAGGAGAGGACCAAGCGTTGGCATGACAAGCGCCTCGTCCCAAAGGAGTTGAATGAGGGTGACTTAGTGCTTCTCTTCAACTCGAGGCTGCGGCTCTTCCCCGGAAAGCTCAAGTCAAGATGGACGGGTCCTTATGTTGTGAAGAAGGTCTTTCCTCATTGTACGGTGGAGATAGGAGGAGATCATTGTGGTAACTTTAAGGTGAATGGGCACCGTTTGAAGAAGTACATCCCGGAAGCCCTAGTGGAAGTGATTGCCCCACTTCACCTTGAGTGAAACGCTCCTGAATTTGGTCAAGCTAATGACCTTAAAGAAGTGCTTAATGGGAGGCAACCTATTGGTACATATTTTTCCCTTTTGTTTTTCTTGTTTTTGTTTGATCTTACTCTTGGCGTGCTTTGTTTTTCTTTCATGTTTTTGGGTGCTAGATCTTGTTGATTGTCATGTGTGATGAGATGTTGGAGGTCATGTGAAAACCTCATGGAGGTGTTGAAGGTACAAGATCCAAGCACATGGACGAGGAAGAAAGCACCCAGGAAAAATCGGACTGTTCTTCAAACAGATCGGCCGATTTTCCTAGGTTATGGGCCGATTTTTCCTTCTGTCAAGGAAAGTGATGATCTTCAATCAAGCATGGGTGGAGCGGACGTGGAACTTGGACGGCTTGCGGTGCCAAGCGCGGGTTCCGACATCATAATGAACATCAAGAGCTCTCTACCATCCTTGATTGATCATCCACCATCATCATTCGATGTGAACCGAAATACCAAAGCATCACCAATTTTACATTGTGAGGACTCTCTTTCACTTCTTTATTTAGTTTCCACATTGGGGACAATGTGTTTCTAAGTATGGGGTGGGGTTTTCATGATCACTTGCATGATTAACATCTAGGATAGTTTAATATTGTCACATGTTTCATTATGTCTTGCATTTACATACATATTTCGAAAAATCAAAAAAAAATCAGAAAATTTTAAAAATTTTAGTGCTTCTAAGCTTGGGAATGACCCTTATGATGAGATTGTCTTGTGAATTGGCTATGGATGGCTTTATGTGTTGAATAGATGAATGCATATGTGGACTTGAAGTACTTATCTTGATTCTCATGAATGATTTGTGATCATGAATGTTTGCCTTGATTGAATTGAGATTGAAAGTCGAAATTACATGATAGTTCTTGCACATCATTTAGGAGTGATTAAGGCAATTCATCTTTCTCTACTTCTCATCTTGATCATGTTGTTTGAGCACCTCAATTAATGAAAAATTTGACCTCTTTTGACCCATCGGGAATAGGAGCATGCTAGTGTGTTGATGTGTGTGAAAAGCAAGTGTGGGGTGAAGTTGTTGATGAATGAATGATGTGAATGAAGTGCTGAATTTGTTGTGAAAAGTGTAGAAAAAATATAGGTTTGGGGACGTTGGTTTAAATGACGAGTAACTCGGCACCATTCACATAATCGGGTGTTTGTGCCTTGCCAAAGTCAAATAAACCGATAGTCCTAACGAGCTTTGGTATGTGTGCCCGGTGTGGATGCACCTCAAAAAATAAAAAAGCCCGAGGACGGCTAATCACCAAGGTTTCGGCTTTTGTACACCAATGCCATTGTCTCAAAAATAAGTGAAAAAGAAAAGAAAACAAAGAAAAGATGGAGAAAATCATACACTTGTTGGGAAGTTGAGCAAAAACGAAATTTTGGAGTTAGTTCCTTTCCCGGATTAGCATCACATGACCTAAAGATTCCCACCTAATCGTAACGTTTCTTAGCCTCTTCTTTCCTAAGTCCTTGTGACCTAAATGCATGTGTGTAAGACTTAGTGATCTAGATTGGATATACTCATGATCATCTTGACTTCTTCATTTTCACCTCTCATGCATGCTTTCTAGTTAAGTATAATTGTCTTTCCATGCCTTCATTCATTTTATGCATGATTGCTTGTCCATTGCTATGAAACATGGCTATGAAGGTGATCCAATGTTAGAAGCACAATTCCAAAAAGATTTTGTTGTTTTCCTGCATGCATAAATCATGTCATCTCTTAGTCTATAGTTGGATCTTGCTCGGGGACGAGCAAATCTTAAGTATGGGGTATTTTGATAACGTGATTTATGACGTTAGTATAGGCATACATTTAAATAGTTTTTCCCAGTATTCATGCACGGTTTGGCACTAGTTCACGACGTTTACACTCATTTCGTGCATATTTCTAGAAAAGACGTCTACACGAGCTTTTGTCAGTTTTGTAGGTATTTCGGGGATCTTTTGGACATTAATCGATACATTCGAGGGTCAAGCCTCATGGTGGTACACATCCAAGGCTTTGAAGGAACATAATTGGAGCAATGAAGGACACAAGGACCCTTGTTGGTGCAAGAAATGGAGCAATTCATGGCTAGAGGATCATAACAAGTCTCTGTTGAAGAAAATCGGACCAACACTCAGGAAAATCGGCCGATTTTCTTTACTGGGTCGATTTTTGGCCTTTAACAGCTTAAGCCACGTGTCCCACGATCTCTTTGTCCGGCCTTGCTTTTGGTGGAGAATATAAGTGGGCCTGCAAGCTGTTGCTGAGCAATCTCCCTCTCCCACATTCTCTCAATCACAGCTCATTCCATTGGAGGTAGACTGGGAGAAGAAGAAAAACTCTCTCAATTTGGAGGAAGAAGAAGAACACCAAACTTAGAGTGATAGTGAGTTTTTGAGTGATTTTGAGTGATTTTTGGAGTCTTTGATTGAAGAACTATTGGAAGGATTGTTAGGAACGTTTTGGAACTTCATTTGAAGGGTTGTAAGTCTTGCTAAAACTTAGATTCAGCTGAGATTTATTGTTTTTACTTGCTTATCTTTCATCATCCATCTATGAAAACCATGTATGCTTGTGTGATGATTTTGGATCTTGATATGCATACTATTGGCTAGTTTATTGTGATTCTGGAGTGATGGATTGATGGTTATGGCTTGGGTGATGATAGAATGGACTTATATGTTAGTTTAGGATGATTTGTATGCACGAAACCCAACCCAGGAAGAAAAAATCGGCCTGTTCTTCAGGCAGATCGGCCGATTTAGGTATGATCCACCCGATTTTTCTCTCTGTTGCCCTTTAATTGATGAATCTGTATGTTAGGGTGTTAGGTTATTGGAATCCTAGTGTTTATTAAGCATAATTTAGCTTAGGATCACCTAATGCTAACAACCTAAGTGAGGGAAGAGACCTACCTGGTGATTTCCGATCTTAGATACCGAAGATGATGAACTCTAGGTAGTAGTGAGCCTCACAAGCCGCTATTGGATTGAGTGTGCTAGGATTATTTCTTGAGACTTCCCTTTTCCGAGACTTACCCGGTAAGGAGAGGGTTGCCCCTTAAGTAGAGTCCGGTTTGTGTAGAATTCCCTACTTTAACCCCTTGAGACCTACCCGGTAATAGGAGTTTGATGCGGGATTAGTGAAGCGAGAGACTTACCCGGTAATTGCTTCCATTAGAGAAACACCCTCTCCCAACACCGCAGCGTTGTCCTTAGAATCTTTAGAAGCTTGAGTCCAATGCCATAACCGGAAATCTTGACCTCTAGAATTCACTTTTCTCTCTTCGATCACATATCTTGTGCTTGTGTTACTTGATTGTTTTGGTAGCTTGAGTTGTTAGTTTGATTTATTATCTTGTTGATTTCTGATGTTTGCTTGATCACCCCAAAAACCAAACCAAAAATATCATGATTTTCATTTCTTTGTTCCTTTCTCTTTTCTTAGATTAGATTAACACTATCTATGACCATTTGTTTGACTTGATTTCACCTTAGTCTTCGTGTTCGACCTTGGAATACTATCCCTACTACAAAATGTCCCGTACACTGCGGGTTCGCTAGGAATTAGGAGAAATATATCGAGTATAAATTGTAAGACTTTTGTGCTACACAATCTTAGCGTAACATTCCTAAAGGAGATCCTCTCTAACAAGAGGAAACTAGAAGACATCGGTGAAGTCAAGATGAGTATGGAGTCATCCGAACTTATCAAGACTATGACGGAGAACATGCCACCCAAGCTGCATGACCCAGGATCATTTTGCATACCCATCACCCTAGGAGAAGTCACTCATGATGACTCTGTGACCTTGGAGCAAGCGTAAGCATCATACCAGTAGCTTTGTGCAAGGCGGTTGGTCTAGGAGAGCCTAGACCGGTGAAGATGACACTTTACATGGACGATCGTTCCATCACTAGTTCAGTTGGAATCATAGAGGACATTCCCGTGAAACTTGGTAAGTTTTACTTTCCTATAGACTTTGTCGTTCTTGACATTCCTGCAGATTATCCAGTTCCCATCATACTTGGGAGACCATTCCTTGCAACCTTCGGTTATATGGTTAATTGCAAGAATAGACAACTATCCGGTTATATAGTTAATTTATGACGTTAGTTTAGGCACTCATTTAGATAGTTTTTCCGCTCATTCATGCATGGTTTACACTAGTTCGTGACGATTTGCACTTAATTCATGTATGTTGTCGAGATAGACGTCTACACGGACTTTTGCATGTTTTGTAGGTATTTTGGGAGCTTTTGGATCTTAATCGATACGTCCGAGGATCGTTCCTCGTGATGACACACTTCCGGACCCATTAGGAAGCAAGTTAGGAGAAAGGGAGAACACATGGGACCTTGTTGGTGCATGCCTTGCACCAACTCGTGGCTTGATTATCCATAGAAGTCTGAATCACCAAAACCATGGCCACTAGGACTTCCACGGGCGTGGAAATAGGCCGTGGTTCTCCCTGCACAGCTATGACAGCAATCCCACGATCTCCATAACCGACCCTTGCCCTTGATGGTGTATAAGAAGTGGTCCTACAGGTTGTTGAGGGCAGACCCCATCATTCCATTCTCTACCACACTCTCACACAACACACCATTGGATGGGATCTACTCTTGGAGGAGAAGGAACACTCTCATTTTGAGGAGAAGAAGAAGAAGCACACTAGTTTCATAGTTTTCATAGATTTTGAGTGGTTTTGAGTGAGTTCTGTGGAAGACATTTGCTAGGGTTCTAAGAAACGATTCGAACCTTCTTTTGAAGGGTTGTATGTCCTTCTTGAATTTTGATTCAGCTTAGTTTTCTTGTTCTATTTGTTTCATCTCTCTTTCATTCCACTCTCTTGATATGAACTCCATGATTGTATGCTTGATGATTATGATTATGATGATGTATGTTGTTGGCTAAATAGATGTGATTCTAGGGTAAGGAAATGATGGTTATGGCTTGGACTATGATAGGATAGACTTAAACGTACCTTTGGATGAATTGTTTGCTCGAACCTAGCCTCTGTTGTAAATCACGGCCTGTTCTAAGTGGTTCCACGGCCGTGGAAGTGAGGAACTGCCCGTGATTTCGTCTGACTTGCTTGTATTGATAAATCTAAGTGTTAGGTTGTTAGATTGTTGAAATCGTAGTGTTTGTTGAGTTAGATCTACCCTACGGTGACCTAGTGTTAGCAACTAAGTGTGAGAAGAGACCTACCCGGTGATTCTTGCCCTTAGGTACCAAAGATGATGAACTCTAGGTAGTAGTGAGTCTCACTAGCCGCTATTGGACTGAGTATGCTAGGATTTATGTTTAGGACTTGCCTTCCCGAGACCTACCCGGTGAGGAGAGGTTAGATCCCTAGATAACAATCCGGTTTGTGTAGAATTCCTAACCTTAGGTTCTTTGAGACTTACCCGGTGATAAGACCTTAGGAACGGACTAGTGGACCAAGAGACCTACCCGGTGATTGATCCCAATCTAGAAGCACCCACTCCCAACATACTATAGTTGATCCAAAGAATGACTAGATAGCTTGAGTCCTATGCCGTAACCGGAATTTCTAACCCCTAGAATCCGCTTCTCTATCTTTGATTACCTATCTCGTGTTTGCTTGTTTATTTGTGTTGCTAGCTTAGTTGTTTGTTAATCTTGCATGATTTGTGATCCTTGATTGATCACCTTAAAACCAAACCAAAAATATTGGAATTTTCATTTCTTTATTCCTTTCTCTTTTCTTAGCCTAGATCTTCACTATCCTTAGTCACTATTGACTCAATTTCACCTTAGTCTTTGTGTTCGACCTCGGAATACTATCCTTACTACAAAACGACCCATACACTGTGGGTTCGCTAGGAGTTAGGAAAAATATATCGAGTTATAAATTTAATACTTTTGCGTGTCACGTTTCTAGCGTAACAAGTTTTTGGCGCCGTTGCCGGGGACTAGGTCTAGATTGAGTCTTTTTGTGATTGTTTATAGTGTAGGTCTTTCTTGTTGCTTTTGATCTTGTTTGGATTGTGTCTTTGCATTTTCAGGACATCTCTCATTCTTTAGGTGCATGTGAAGATCTCGTGGCAAGGATTTAGCTCCATTCGATCCCGAACCGGAGAAAACGCTTAAAGCTAGATCTAAGAGCATTAAGAAGAAGAAGGAGATGGCCGCAATAGATCTTCAAGCTGAGTTGGATGAGGCTTTAGAGCAAATTAGGTTAAGAGATGAGCTCCTGGAGAATGAAAGGAGACTTGCCAATGAGAGGCAAGAAGCAACTAGGAGGGAGATTGAAGAGATTAGGCAAGCTCTTGTGCAAACAGAGCTTAATCGTCAACCACCTCCTCCACCACCACCACAACCGCAGCCGACGGTTAATATTCGGTTTGAGCCGATAATGATTGAGGAGCCACAAACGTTAGGGCAACGTTTGGATCCTGCTGAAAGAGTACACCGTCCGGGTGTGAACTTAGGAGATCCCGCAGCCCATGATTATGAGCTCTGCCCTCAAGTGTTACAAATGATCCGGCATAATCAATTTGAGGGATGGAAGGAGAGTCACCTCATCAACATTTGATGAACTACGAGATATTGATGGAGACTCTAAGGCCTCCTAGGTTGGAGAACAACAACCATAAGCTTAGAGCTTTTTCCTTCTCACTTAAGGATATAGCCTTGGCTTGGTTCCAATCGATTCCACTAGGGCGTGTGAGTACTTGGTAGGAAATGACTACCGAGTTCTTGACTAAGTTCTTCCCACCTCCCAAGACTACCGAGATAAGAGGGAAGATCAATGCCTTTGTAATGAAGGATAGAGAAATCCTATTCAAGTCTTGGGAGAGGTTCAAGGACCTTCTCCTAGATTGTCCACACCATGGTATACCGAAAATAGAGCTATTGGAGATCTACTTCAGAGGACTTGATGAAGATAACCAATTCAAGCTTCAATCTCTTTCCGGTGGGACTTTCATGGAAAAGAATGTAGATGAAGCTTGGGAGTTTGTAGAGAAACAAGCTTTTCTGATTGAAAAGTACTCCCATAGGAAGAGTGATGGGAGGAAAGCGGGAGCATATGAGGTGAGTGAAGTCACCGTGAGTAATTTCAAGCTTGATGCAATAAAAAATGAGCTTAAGTCTTTGAGGGAGTTGTGTGCTACAACTTTGAAGAGTCAAGCAAGCCCTCAAGTGCAAGAGCAAGCAAACTTGTCTTCCAAGGAGGAAGATGTGAACTACATGGGAAGGGGAAACTACAACAACTATCAAGGCCCAAGGAACTTCAACAACAACCGGCAATTCAACAATTACCGGCCTAACCACAACCATCCCGGGTTTTCCTATTCTAACCCGGATGGAGCCTTGAATCCTCCCGCTTCCACAAACGCAACTCCACCACCAAAGGCTTCACAAGAACCTCCACCCGGATTTACTCAACCTCCAAAGGATAGAACTGAGATGATGTTTGAGCAATTGCTGGGAAGGTTGAGTGGTCTTGAGAGCACGGTGACTTCCATTTTTGAAGCTCAAAAGGTGTTGGAAGCACAAGTGTTCTAAAAGGCGGGTGAAGCTCATAGATATCCGGGAAAATTCCCGGAAGAACCGAAGATAACCCAAGAGGCCAAGTATTGGCCATCACAACAAGGAGTGGGCCGAACATGAAGGATCCCTTACCTAAGGGAAATGATTAGGAAAGCAAATGGTGATATAAGAAGAGACATTGCAAGAAGGTGGAGGCAAGAGCAAGCATGATGAACCAACATGTGTGGCACCACATCCATACAAGCCACCGCTACTGTTACGCTAAAAAGTGTGCACGCAATAAGCCTTAAATTTATACTCGTTATATTTATCCTAACTTCTAGCGCACCCACAGTGTATGGGACGTTTGTAGTATGGATAGTATTCCGAGGTCGAACACAAAGACTAAGGTGAAATTGATTCGGTTTTGTGATTTAGTTTAGTGAAGGTCTAAGGTTAGAAAAGGGGAGAAACAAAGAAATGAAAATCTCGAATTGTTTTTGGTTGGTTTTTGGTGATCAATCAAGGATCACAAATTCATGCAAAGTAAACAATCAAACTAAACTAAAAATCAGCACGAATGAACAAATCAAACAAGATTATGATCAAAGAAAGAAAAGACGGATTCTAGGGGTTGGAAGTTCCGGTTATGGCATATAACTCAAGTTATCTATTCATTTCTTGGATTAACTATGGTATGTTGGGATTAAGTGTATCAAATTTGGGATCAATTACCGGGTAGGTCTCATGGTCCAACTAGTCCACACCTAAGGTCTCATTACCGGGTAAGTCTCTAAGAACCTAAGGATAGGAATTCTACACAAACCGGATTGTTAATTAGGGATCTAACCTATCCTTACCGGGTAAGTCTTGGAAGGGGAAGCCCTAAGCAACTATCCTAGCACATCTAATCCAATGGCGGCTTATTAGGCTCACCACTACCTAAGGTTTGCTATTTTAGATTCTAAAGGCAAGGATTACCGGGTAAGTCTCTCCTAACATTTAGTCACTACACTAGGTCACCCTAGGGTAGGTTAAACTCAACAAACACTTAGGGTTTCAACATTTTATAGGTCTAATGCAGGGTCCTTCGAACCAGGGAAAATCACGGTCTGTTCTACCGAAACCACGGCCGTGGTTCTTCAAGAACTACCCGTGATTTCTAACAGGAACTAAGTTCATAAGCAAAAGTCATCCAAAGGTAAATCTAAGTCCGTCCTATCATAGTTCTAGCCATAACCATCCCTTCCTTACCCTAGAACCACATCAATTTAGCCTACAACATGCATAATGGAAATCGAGACAAACAAACATAAAATCAAAACATCCATTGCAAGATAATGAAAGAAAAGAGATGAACAAGTGAACTTAATTCAAAACTAAGCTGAAGATTAGAGTTAGAGCCACTTACAACCCTTCCAAAAGAAGGTTCAAAGATTCATACAATCTCTAGAAAACGAAATCCGAAATACAAGAAAGCTATGGTGTGTGCTCTTCTTTTCCTCTTCAATGGAGATCTTCTTCTTCTCTTTGACACTTTCCTTCCTAGAAAATCTTCTTGTTTTTGAGAATATATTTGTTAGAGAGAAAATGGAGAATGGATGAGCTGCTCCCAAACTACCCAGCTACCTCAAACAACCCATGAAGGACCACTTTTATAACAAATCTTTCATGAGCTGGCCATGAGAGTCGTGGCACAGCTGTCACGAGAATCTGGCAAAATCCACGGTCATTTCCACGGTCATTTCCACGGCCGTGGTTCTTTGCAGAAACTTCGCCTTGGATCATTAAGCTGTGGTTTGGTGCATGGTTTGTGTTGGCAAGGTTCAATGAGTCCTCCTTAGCCCTTGGCTAGTGTCCTAATGAGTCCGAGGATGTGTCATCTAAATGAACGATCGTCAAACGCATCGTTTAAGCTCCTAAACTTCCCGAAATACCTACAAAACGCGCACAAGTCCGTGTAGACGTCTATCTCGACAAAATACGTGAATTGGGTGCAAAACGTCTTGAACTAATGCTAGATCATGCATGAATGAGCGAGAATTCTATCTAAATGTACACCTAAAACTATGTTATAAATCGTGTTATCAAAATACCCCATACTTAAGGTTTGCTCGTCCCCGAGCAAATTCCCAACTATAGACTAAGAGATGACATGATTTATTTATGCAGAAAAATGGCAAAATCTTTTTGGGTTTTGTGCTTCTTACTATTGGATCACCTTCATAGTCATGATCAATGGCAATTGGATAAGCAATTATGTATCAAACAATAAGGGCATGGAAAGACAATTGTACTTAACTCAAAAACATGCATGAAATGTGAGGATGAAGAGGTCAAGAAGATCAAGAGTCTATCCAATCTAGATTACTAAGTCTTACAAACATGCAAGTAGGTCATAAGGGCTTGTGACATAAAAGGCCAAGAAACGTTGCAATTGGGTGGGGGATTCTTTAGGTTATGTGATGCTAATCCGGGAATGGAACTAACTCCACATCCTTGTCCTCGATCAACTTCCCCCAAGTGTATATTTTTCTCTATCTTGCTTTCTTTTCTTTTTTTTTTTTCTTTTGAGACAATGGCATTGGTGTACAAAAGCCGAAACCTTGGTGATTAGCCGTCCTCGGGCTTTTTC